>JAWDJE010000003.1:167010000-169640833 GCA_035047345.1 Bradypodion ventrale | reverse complement strand
AGGGGAGAGATGGGAGAGGGGGAGGAGAAATACAGTTTTGCAAAGAACAATACTGCATAGGAACATGGAATGTGAGGTCGATGAACCATGGAAAACTGGAAGTGGTGAAAAATGAGATGGAAAGAATAAACATTGACATCTTGGGAATCAGCGGGCTAAAATGGACAGGGATGGGTGAATTCAACTCGGGAAACCATCACATCTACTACTGTGATCAAGAAAACTTCAGAAAAAACGGAGAAGCCATAATTGTCAACAAAAGAGTGAGAAAAGCAGTAATGGGATACAATCTCAAAGATGATAGAATTATGTCAGTCAGAATACAAGGCAAACCTTTTAATATCACTGTAATCCAAGTCTATGCACCAACCACGGGCGCAAATGAAGCCACAGTGGACCAGTTCTATGAGGACCTACAAGACCTCATAGAACAGACACCAAAAAATGATGTCCACATTATCTTGGGAGATTGGAATGCCAAAGTAGGAAATCAAAAAGTAGATGGAATAACAGGCAAGTTTGGTCTTGGAACCCAGAATGAAGCAGGGCTAAGATTGATAGAGTTCTGTCAAGATAACACACTGGTCATAGCAAACACCCTCTTCCAGCAACACAAGAGGCGACTTTACACATGGACATCACCAAATGGCCAACATCGAAACCAGATTGATTATATACTCTGCAGCCAAAGATGGAGAACCTCCATACAGTCAGCAAAAACAAGACCTGGATCAGACTGTGGCTCAGATCACAACCTACTAATAGTAAAATTCAGACTTAGACTAAAGAAAATAGGGGAAACAATCAGGCCAGACAGATATGACCTAGACAGCATCCCTAAGGAATACATGGTGGAGGTGAGGAACAGATTTAATGGTTTGGAATTGATAGACAGAGTGCCAGAAGAATTATGGACAGATGAGTGGGACATCATGCAGGAGGCAGCAAGGAAAACCATACCAAAAGAAAAGAAGCATAAGAAAGCAAAGTAGTTGTCTGATGAGACTCTTAAAATAGCAGAGGAAAGAAGGAATGCAAAAGGCAAAGGAGAAAAGAAAAAATACAGCCACTTGAACACAGAATTTCAAAGAAAAGCAAGGAGAGACAAGGAAATCTATTTAAATGAACAGTCCAAAGAAATAGAGCAGAGCAACACAAGAGGCCGGACTAGAGATCTTTTCAAAAAAAATGGGGAAATCAAGGGAACATTCAAAGCAAAAATGACCATGATAAGGGACAAAGACGGCAAGGAGTTAGCTGATGCAGAAGAGATTAAGAAAAGATGGAAAGAATATACAGAGGAACTCTACAAAAAGGACCTCAACACCACTAATAATCACAATGAGGAGAACAGTGAACCTGAGCCAGACATCCTAGAGAGTGAAGTCAGAAAGGCCATAAATAGCACTGCAAACAACAAAGCTAGTGGAGATGACGGTATCCCAGTTGAATTTTTCAAAGCTCTAAAAGATGACAGAATCAAATTACTGCATTCAATATGCCAGCAGATCTGGAAATCAAAACAGTGGCCACAGGATTGGAAAAGATCAGTATACGTTCCAATCCCAAAGAAGGGTAGTGCCAAAGAGTGTTCAAATTATCCGAACAATTGCGCTCATCCCACACGCTAGCAAGATGATGCTCAAGATAATACAGGATAGACTTCAGCAGCACATGGAGAGAGAATTGCCAGAGGTGCAGGCGGGTTTCAGAAGAGGCAGGGGGACTAGAGACCACATTGCTAATATACGGTGGATCATGGAGAAAACAAAAGAATATCAGAAACAAGTATACCTCTGCTTTATTGACTACACCAAGGCCTTTGACTGCATGGACCACAATAAAATGTGGCAAGTACTTAAAGAAATGGGAATACCAGAACACCTCATATGCCTCATGAGAAATCTGTACACGAACCAAAAAGCAACAGTTAGGACAGAACACTGAATGACAGAATGGTTTGGAATAGGAAAAGGAATAAGACAAGGCTGCATTTTATCACCCTACCTTTTCAACCTATACACAGAGCACATAATGCGCAATGCAGGGATGGAGGAATCACAATATGGGATCAAAATTGCTGGGAGAAACATGAACAATTTGAGATATGCAGACGATACCACCCTAATGGCAGAAAGTGAGGAAGATTTAAAGAAGCTACTGATTAGGTTGAAAGAAGAGAGTGCAAAAGCTGGCCTGAGACTTAACATCAAGAAAACCAAGATAATGGCAACAGGCCCTATCAGCACCTGGAAAGTAGACGGGGAAGAAGTAGAAGCAGTGACGGATTTTACTTTCTCGGGATCTAGGATCACTGTAGATGGTGACTGCAGCCATTAAATAAAGAGGCGACTGATTCTAGGGAGACAAGCCATGAGAAACCTGGGGAACATAGTGAAAAGTAGAGACATCATATTTCAAACAAAAATCCGTATAGTCAAAGCAATGGTATTTCCGTTGGTAATGTATGGATGCGAGAGCTGGATCATTAGGAACGCTGAGCGCAGAAGAATAGACGCCTTTGAGATGTGGTGTTGGAGGAGAGTTTTGAGAGCACCCTGGTCAGCGAGGAGAACAAATAAGTCAATCTTGAAAGAAATCAGTCCTGACTGCTCCTTAGAAGGTCAAATAGTAAAGATGAAGCTGAAGTACTTTGGACACCAAATGAGAAGAGAGGATTCACTTGAGAAAGCCTTGATGCTGGGAAAGGTGGAGGGCAAAAGAAAAAGGGGACGGCCAAGGATGAGATGGCTGGATGGCATTGTGGATGCAGCGGGCACCGAGCTGAGCAGGCTGAGGAGGATGGTGGAGGACAGGGGTGCCTGGAGATCAATGGTCCATAGGGTCGCAAAGGGTCGGAATCGACTGTCCGACTGAACAACAACAACAAAGCATTTTATTATCAAATTTAACCACCAGATCCAGCAGGATTTCCTTGATATCATTTTTATCTTGTTCAGTTTTTCTCATAATTTCTTTCTTATCTTCATCTGTTTCTCCCCCTCAAAAACTTTTTTTATAGAGGAGAGGGATTCATCTACACTCTTTCTCAAAGATAAATTCGAATGTGCCACATCTTCTTTTTTCCTTCTCCATTTAAGCTACCATATTTCTTCTGATGAGCCACTGGTAAGTGCAATCAAATGATGCTGTCCATAGCCAAACCTTGGCCACTTTCCTGGTGACTTTGTGACTTCTGGTCATGAAATGGACCTTATATACATGTAAAAATAATTTTCAAGTTGAAATGTTGCTAATTTCCTTTCAAAAACTGTGTTCACAACTGTTGGCCAGTAGATGTCAGTCTCTGTCCATAAGTCTCAGCCAGAAAGAGTAAAGCCAAAAGAGCAGAAGCAGATTTGCCACAAAACAAAGGCAGATGGCTGGATCTTATCTATTAGGGGCCCTGGTGGTGCAGTGGTTAAACTGCTATCTTCCAACCAAAAGGTTGTGTTTGATCCTGACCAGGGCTCAAGGTTGACTCAGCTTCCTTCCTTCCAAGGCAAAATGCTAATTAACATGTGAACTGCCTAGTGAGTGCACTTAGCACTATAGGGCGGTATAGAAGTGTAATTGATTTATCTTTGTTTTGCTTTAATCTGGTAGTATCCCAACTCTTATTTTCAGTTTGATACATTCCAATATCTAGTTGCAGTTTATATTTCCCAGCTTTAATAACAGTTCAATGTCAAACTCCACCACTTTCTTCTCCACCACTCCCTCCCACAACAGATGGGAGTAGCTTCCCAGCTTATCAGTTCCTATTTTAAATTTTAGAATTTTTTAGTTTTTTGCTGCCTCAAATTACTTGGCTGGAGGAACTTAATGCTATCTGCATCCAGCTCAACACAACTATAACACTGTTTTTGCTGTACTCCAATATGCTTACTGTTTTTACTCTCTGGTTTTATTCAGTTTAGTTTCACTGACAGAACTTCTTATCATGGCCTCTGGTGCTTATATTCTGCAGCTGAAAACAAGTCATTAAGGTAGCATTTCCTCCAGCCAGACCCAGATTCAGCTTCCCAAATTTTCAGCTTCATATCCAATAGGAGAATGGTTTTTTAAATGGGTTCACATGGGTGTTTTTCTTCTTCTAGAGAGCAATCACTTTTCTCTTTCCTCTCCTCCCATCCCGATTTTTAAACAAGCCACAGATGGTCAGAAATGCAAAGGTTGTGGGCAGGGGACTACACAACACCACAATTGTGGGATCTCTGCACTCACATATAAAATCAACCTTTCACAACCACACACATGCAAATATTTCTCTTTACCATACCACTCCATTGTGGGATGGTTGCAGATGGATATTTATTTATTTTGTAAAGTGGTCTAAGACCATGTCCAGAATGTCTCTTATGGGATGGTACAGGTTTGCTTATTTTTGGACTATTTTAGACCATTCCTCCTATCCAAATACTTTAAGCAACATTTGTTTGTATGGTAAAGTAGATGGCGAGTCATTCCATCATACCAGTAAATGAAACAGTTCCCCTTGCTTAACCCGAGAGGGGTAGGGAGATTGATCCCTCCTAGCCAATCATTGTATGCTGGATTGGAAAGGAAGATTATTATTTTTTCTTTGCATTTTCCTTTTTATCACCAATTGAAACCTCTCACAATTATGATTTTATTGGTGTTAAAAGAGAAAATTAGGGGGAAATATTTTTTGTCCTCCTATTTGAGACCCAAAGAATGAAGACATATAAAATATAGTTCTAGTTCAAATTACAAATAGAGGTAATATTTGTATTCTAAAAACCTTATTACAAAAGGTGCATTCTATGGAGATATTTGAAAGATGTACCAGGAGATTGTTTTTTTTTCCCATGGAAGACAATGGACAAAATCCTAATGTGTAAAGTTACACTGGCATAAACCAGTTCCAACATTGGAAATATTTAATTGACATTGGAATGTGTGTGCACACATACCACAACACACTAAACTGGATTACCCCTCTCATCTTTCTTCCAATTCACGGGCTGAGCACCTTGGATCTCTCTTTTCTGGATGTATTGCTAAACATTCCATCCCATTCCCCTTCCACTGAGGTTTTTTCATATAAGAAATAAAGTTTAGTTTTTACATTTGTGTCCTACTATGGAAGACCTAATATTTCATTACACACTCCACTTCCCAGTGTGTCTTCCTGTAGAAATGCATCTGTTTTATTTCTAAAAGTAGATTTAACTTGGAAAATCTCAGTTCACTTTTTTATTAAATGGGGGGAGGCATTTAAATAAAGCAATGTCTTTTAAAGTTTCACTGGTTAAATGTATAACCTCTTCCCTCCTTTTCTGACTCCCTCTCACACATCCTCTGATTCCCACTTCTTTCACTTCTTCCAATCATCCTGTTTTACATATGACATACAAGCAATTGACCTGTCATCCCTCTCAACTCTTCTCTCCCCCCCCCCCCCATTGCAGGGGGCTCCACTTCCAAGTTCTAGTTGCCTTTCCATGGTAACTGTAAGAAGACAGGATATTGGAAGCTGGTTACAGTTTACTGTAACAATCCACTTATTCCCAAATAGGACTCAGCCCCGATACAAACATGGACTGTTACTGTGTGGCCTGATGGAGCCTCTCAACAGCTACAGGACTGTTTCCAGTAGACCAATTGGAATGTATTTGACCATCAAGATCTGGAGACCTACACATCAACGGTCCTGGATTATATTAGACTCTGCACCGCCAACATCACCAGGGAAAAGCATGTAAATATGTATCCAAACAGGAAGCCCTGGATGACGAGTGAAGTTGAGACTGTTGAAGGCCAGAAACTTTGCTTTTAGAACTGGAGACCGGGTATTGTATAGTATAGAAAGGGCGAACCTGAAGAGGGGTATAAGGAAGGCAAAAGCTGTGTATAGAGGAAAAATTGAAGATCACCTGAGTAGTCATGACACCAGGCAAGTGTGGCAGGGGATCCAGCACCTTACTGACTACAAACCCAGTAATTAATCACCTGTAGAGAGCAGTGCTTCTCTGGTGAAGGAGCTGAATACCTTCTTTGCCTGATTTGAGGTGATACCAGCAGTGGATCCAGCAGTGTTGCCAGAGTCATCATCATTACTCCTCTTAGGAAATGTTGCCAGGGTGGAAGGGGGAGAAGTGAGGTGAATATTAAAAGGGATAAATGCGAGCAAGTCTATGGGTCCTGATGGAGTGGCTGGTAGGGCACTGAGAGACTGCTCAGGACAGCTGGCAGAAACTTATGAAGATTTTTAATCAGTCTTTGGCCCAAGCGACTGTTCCACCTTGTCTGAAATCCTCTACTATTATACCTCTGCCTAAAAAGCCTAACATAGATAGTGTGAATGACTTCCGCCCTGTGGCGCTTACACCTGTCATAATGAAATGCTTTGAAAAGTTGGTGCAGAACCGTATTATGGCTTGTTTACCAGTTGGACTTGACCCTTGTCAATTTGCATATAAGAGAAAGAGATCCACAGAGGATGCTGTGGCTACGGCCCTACATGCTGTTCTGACCCATTTGGAGAAACAAGGAACTTATGCGAGACTGTTATTTGTAGATTTCAGTTCTGCTTTTAATACTATTCTTCCTCATAGACTGCTGCCCAAATTATTAGATCTGGGGCTTCCACCATGCTTATGCAGGTGGATACTAGATTTTCTATCCGATCATTCCCAACGGGTCAGGATGGGCTGTCATGTCTCTGCGGATCTCAGTATAAGTACTGGGACGCTGCAGGGGTGTGTGCTGAGCCCGCTTCTGTACACGCTTTACACATATGATTTTGTTCCCAGTTACCCCAGCAATAAGATCATCAAGTTTGCAGACGACACAATGGTGGTGGGTCTGATTACTGCTGGGGAGGGAGAGTCGGCTTACAGGAAGGAGGTTGAGATGCTGATGGAGTGGTGTAGGGAAAACAATTTATTCCTCAATGTAAAAAAGACAAAAGAGATCATTGTGGACTTTACAAAATGCAAATTGAACATCCAGCCACTTATTATTGAAGGGAATTGTGTGAAACAGGTCTCGGTGTTTCGATTTCTGGGAATGGAGCTGAGGGATGATCTAACATGGGGAGCAAACACCAAAGATCTGATGAAGAGAGCACAGCAGAGGTTATACTTCTTGAGAATCCTCAGGAAGAACAATCTTTCAAAGGACCTGCTGTTGGCATTCTACTACTGTACCATAGAGAGAGTGTTAACCTATGGTCTGTGTGTATGGTTTGGGAGTTGTACAGCTAGGGAAAGAACAATGCTGTCCAGGATCATAAAGACTGCAGAGGGGATAATCGGGCGTACTCTTCCCACTCTAGATCAAATCTATGCCACCAGGTGTTATAAGAAAGCAGTAGAGATTGCGCAATATAGTACGCACCCTGGAAATGATCTCTTCCAGCTTTTGCCTTCTAGAAGAAGGTATAGGGTCATAAAGACCAGGACCAGCCACTTGAGAAATAGTTTCTACCCAAAAGCGGTTCTGGCTTTGAATACAGTGCAATGCAGTCTATGAGGGAGCTTCTGTATATAGTTTTTTATAGAGTTTTTAGGGTTTTAGAGATTTTAGAGTTTTAGAGCTTTTAGGGGTTAAATGTGTATATGTGGGGTGGGAGTATGTTGATAATTTTGTACAGTTGTATTTTGTTTAGGTTTTGTTGGGTTGTTTAGTGCCCCCCCCCCAATCTCGTTGTTCTGTGCAGGACAATGACAATAAAGATTTATATATCTATTATCTATCTAGACTTCCTCTGGTGATGAGATTGTGCCTGAACCTGCTTCCCTGGTCCTGTTCAGATCCAGCAGTTCAAGCTATTCCTATAAGTGTGCCCAGTCACACCTGAATGAAATCTAGGTAGTGAACAATGGGTGCTGATGAAATTAGTGTAGATTCAGATTATGTGAGCCAAGTAATCACTCCAAGTCTCTTCAGGTATTTTAGAAGTATATATATTGAAATCAAAGCTAAGTTGCGAATAAAGCTCATCAGAAGCTTAGAAAACATTTTGAAATAAAGAAATAAAGAAAGCTGGTTATTAAAGAGATAGACCATGGCCCCCTTTCTTTCTCAAGCCTCTACATTTTTGCAGTTAAGATCCAAGCAAGTGTGTGTCTCTAGCCCCCACCCTCTCCTCCCACAGGGACCATCTTATTTATTTATTTATTCACCAACCACATTTATATGCCACCCATTCAAGGAAACCAGACTCAGGGCGGCTTACACACTGCTAGAACTACTAGCATGGTGGGAGCAAGTGCCTGAAACAGAATGAGAATCAGGGTGGGGAGAAACCAAATCATAATCCCGTTTTGTTGCAGATTGAGCAGGGGAATCACTCAAACTGATAACTAGACTCTAAGGGGGGAAATCTCAACTTTTAACATGAGTAGGGGATGACTCAAAACAAAGGTTCCTCGTTTGGGTTAGAGAAGAGGTATACTCAAACACAGGAGGATGTGGGGCCTCAAGGGAGAAATCATAACCCCATTTCACACATGGATGAGTAGGGGAACACTCGCAAAACTACCCTAATCCTGTAAATCAATAACAGAGTTCTCAGCCTCCTGTGACAACTTCAAATGAAACAAAGATACATTCGAGGCTGCACCCTCCTCATCTCCCCCTTGGGATAAGCGGGTAGGGGAGGACCCTATTGTGGAACTATTTTGAGTGTTGTCTGCAGAAGGCACCCCAAATTCCAGTATTTCACCCTGTTCCTCAAGGGACTGGTCCGTTATCCTATGCCTGAGTTGGTCAGCGTGTCACCGCCATAGCAGACCATTCCCCATTTTCACCTGATAGGACACTGTTCGAGTTTGCTCCACCACAAAACCTGGAATCCATGCTGGCCCTCCTGCCACTTAGTTTCGACAGTGTACAGGATCACCTAATGAAAAAACCTTTTAATGATGAATGCCAATATTTACCCCCCTTAATCTCCACCCTGAAAGGATGTAACCTATCTAGCAAGGAGGCTGGTTTCCTGCACATAAGGAGCTCTGCTGGAGATAGACCTGAGGTAATGGTTAGGAGAGACGGCTGGGGTGTAATAATAGTCAAGGGAAAAGCGACACTCCCAACAATGCAAAAGTAAAATGCACAGTGATTTAATAAAGGAATAATTCTCATATACATCCTATGCTGAGGTGAATAAAGCAAGAAGTCTTGGTGAGTCCCTAAGCGCAAAGTTATATATACAATTCAATATACCCACAAGAGTGCTGGTAATAATAATAATAACATTAGTACTATGCGCGAAAGTAATCTCAAACCCATAACATCACAAATAAACCTCAACAACCATACATCATATATAAGATATATATATATATCTCTAATAGTCCGTGATCAGCAGAGTACTACTCGACTATGAAGCTAGCCTAGGGGTTGAAGGGTGTAACACTTAGAGACTGCATACCACAGTGTTATCCTCCTCCGTCAGTCGGACTTTATTTATCATTCTATATCAGTGCAACGGGTACAGGGTTCATTTTCGGGGGTCCTTATATATGATGTATGGTTGTTGAGGTTTATTTGTGATGTTATGGGTTTGAGATTACTTTCGCGCATAGTACTAATGTTATTATTATTATTACCAGCACTCTTGTGGGTATATTGAATTGTATATATAACTTTGCGCTTAGGGACTCACCAAGACTTCTTGCTTTATTCACCTCAGCATAGGACGTATATGAGAATTATTCCTTTATTAAATCACTGTGCATTTTACTTTTGCATTGTTGGGAGTGTCGCTTTTCCCTTGGAGATAGACCTGAGGCCAGGGGGGTAACCTGAAAGCATAATAAGAATTGGCAGAGCTGCAGTTCAATGTCCCCCTGCCCCATGTGCCATAGAGCTTCTTTTGTTGTGTGGACCTGTCTTTCAACCTAGCCATTGGTGGCAGGGTGAAATGGGGCAGAAGTAACATGCCAAATGGCATTTCTCTCGAGAAACGCTTGAAATTCAACAGCTGTGAAAGTTGTGGCTTTATTGGACACTAACACTTCTGGCAATCCAAAACAGCTGAAAAACCAATGCAATTGCTTAATTGTCACAGCTGATGTAGTACTGGGAACAGGAATAACTTCCAGCCACTTTGAAAATGAGTCAACCACTAGAAGGAATAGAGTGCCTCAAAAAGGACGAGCAAAATCAACATGGACTCGTGACCACGGTCCATGAGCCGTGTCCCATTCCCGGGAGGGAAGTCGGGACTCCTCAGGTTGGGAATTCTGACAGCTGGTGCAAGTGCCTACCAACTGTTCGATCTCTTTATCCACTTGTGGCCACCAGAAATAGCTGCGTGCCAAAGCTTTGGAGCGGACAATTCCCGGATGGCTGATGTGCAGAAGTCTGAGGACTTTTGCACATAACAAGTCAGGAATTACTACTCTCTGCCTCCATAATAAGCACCCCTCTTGAGCAACAGCTCAAACCATTTCCTATAGAACACTCTGAATTCCTCTGAGGGAGAAGTTGTAGGCCAACCCTTTTGAACCCAGGTGGCCACTTTTGAAAGCAGCTTATCTGTTGCAGTAGCCTTAGCAATGTCAGAGGGAACAACCGTGTGTGTGTGTGTGAGAGAGAGAGAGAGAGAGGGAGATTCAAGAGATTCTATCATCAGCACCTGATGATCACGTTCTATTTCACAGTCTGGTTCTGCTAATTCAGGCAAAGGAGACCTAGAAAGAGCATTGGCATGGCTAATGTCTTTCCCTGTGCGGTGACTTAGGAAAAACGGATATACATTCAGAAATATGGCCCATCTCAGCAAACAGGGAGAGAGTATTTTGGGAGTGGGCTTAGAAGTAACAAAAATTCCCAGAAGTGGCTTGTGGTCCATCACAATTCTGAACTCCCTTCCATACAAGTAATCATGGAACTTTTTTGTTCCAGCCACTATGGTCAGAGTTTCCTGGTCTGTTTGTGCATAGTTCCTCTTTGCTTTTGACAGGGACCTTGAATAGAATGCAATCAGGGCTTCTGTCCCATTATCCAGCATGTGACAGAGAACAGCCCCCATCCCCATTGGCAATGCATTGCAAACAAGCACCACAGGTTTTCTGGGGTCAAAATGAGTTAGGACTGCTTCAGATGACAAAAGCTCCTTTAACTCCTTTAGCTCCTTTAACAATCCTGGCTTTGCCCCACCTCCAAACCGCTTCTTTTTTGAGTAAGCGATGAAGCGGTTCCACTACAGATGCTTTCCTGGGCAAGAAGGAGTGGTAAAAGTTAAGCAGGCCTGCAATTCGGACTTGGAGGATGGCTGGGGGCGTTACGCACTTTGGAAACCTTAGAATCAGAGGGTTTGACCCCCTCAGGAGTTATTTTACCCCCAAGAAATTCAACCTCCTTTGCAAAAAACAACAAAAAAAACATTTGTTCTTCCGCAGACAGAGCCCATCCCTTTCAAAACTCTGCAAAACCCAGTTCAACCTTTCTGCTAGTTTGAACTCATCTCCCGCAGTAATTAATACATTGTCGAAATAGGGGAGAACCCCGGGGAGACCCTTATGTAGGCATTCTACCAGTGATTGAAAAAAACCAGGGGCTACATTGACCCCAAACTGCAAACGAGTGACTTTGGTTTGGATGACAGCAGCAGCAGGCATAACCGTTAGCTGCTGGTAGGCCTGGGCTAAATCCAATTTTGTGAAACACTTTCCTCCATGTAACATAGCTAGTAAATGGCTCACAATAGGAACTGGGTATGCAATGGGCCTAATTGCTTTGTTGATCATGCACTTGTAGTCTGCACAGATCCTACCCTCCCCATTTGATTTAATAGCAGTTACAATGGGTGTTTCCCACTCTGCAGAATCGACTGGCACCAGGATCCCCTGACACACAAGTCTGTCAATTTCCACCTCGATCTTGTTCTTCAAGGCAAAGGGAACATGGCGAGGTTTAAGGCGGATAGACCATACGGCCGGGTCAAGATCAAATGAAACCAGGGGGCCACATAAGTTCCAAGTCCCTTCTTGAAGATCTCTGGATGTGTGTTGGAAACGTCCTGCACAGGGTCAGAACTTACTGCATTTATTCTGGACAGTCTTATTCCCAGTGGTTCAAACCACTGCACTCCCAGCAGACAGTTAGTTCCTTGCTTCACCACCACAAGGGGCAATTTGGTAGAAATGTTCTTAAATCACACAGAAAAATCACCCACACTCAGAATTGGAATATGGCACCCCTGAACGTCTCAAAGGGACGACTTCAGTGCCTGCAACTTAGGCCGTGAGGTGGGGGAAATTTTCAGGAACTCTTTTTGGGGCAAAATAGAATAAGACGTACTCGAGTCCACTTCCATCCGAACTGGTGCACCCTGCAGGTGCAAATCAGCAAAGAAACGGCCGGAGATGTTGGAAACATTGCTGTGGAGTGGTTCCGTCATGGAGATCTTGGAGATGGTTGCTCCCTGCCATCTTGGTCACTCATCCGATGCTGCAACCTGCCTCCGAGGTTGTCGGCACACCTTCACGATGTGCCCTCTCTTGCCATAATGATGGCAGTCCACCTTCCTGAAGGGGCACTTCTGACAGTCATGCTTGCTTCCACAGCCATCGCACCAACTCTGGGCCTTCACAGCATGCTTCTCCTTCTTCCTCCGAACTTTCCAGACCTCTCCGTCTTCATCACTGGAATTAGACGTGGACACCGGTGATGCTGTCGAGGATGTCCCTTGGCAAAACTTGCAAGTTCAAGCATGGCCAGGCCACATTGTGACAAAAAACAGGACCATTAAAGGTCTTCTTCCATGATGTTTTCTGCCATCATGGCATGCTGGAATTGCCTCTCGTAGAGGTTCCATCTCTCCAGCGCTGCCACATCGAAGGGACCCGTGATGTTCTTTTGGGATGTCCTTTCACCAATTTGGTGTACAGTAATCAAGAAGCAGCAGCCAACAACTTTACAACTTTATTCGGGTACTGAACGCACTTTACAACAGCACAGCAGCACCTTATATACAGCTTGAGGAGTAAAACATTTAGGTGGGAAACAATCGAATTGGTTACTGAAACTGGGGAGATAGTGGGGTGATCCTTGGCTGGAGACCAATCACGTGTCTCGAGGAAAATGTCACGAACCCAAGTCTTATGATAGTTCATTTCTAAGAAGAACTCAAAATGGAGGATCACTTAAGTTTAAATACATTAACACAACATTACATACACAACAGTTTCTAAAATAACTTTTTGTTCTATTCTTGCTAAAAGAAATAAATGGAACCTAATCTTGATTGCAGTCATAATGATTGTAATGACACCCCTTAGCCTTATTAATCTTTTTAGCCACACTGAAATGCTAACCTTGCTGAGAGGAGAAGGAAAGTCAATCTGGTTTCAAAGATAATTAGCAAATGGTAAAAGGGAGGTTCAGTTACCTCAGTTTATTAAAACCGGCATGTTGTGTCTGGTAGCAGCAGAATTTGTTTGTCGACAGATTTCTAGCAAATAAGTAATTAAAATTAAATATTGCTAAATGTGCAACTTTACCCATGTGGCTATCTTTTCTCTGATGCACACTAGCTGATACAGCCATTAACTTTAATGGATGATTCTTCACCCAAGTATCCGTCTGTCTCTCTTCCTGTGCCCCATCAAACAAATGTATCCTTTAAAAATAAATAAAAGAGGTACCTGAATATTCCCTCTTGTGTTCTGGCTGATGCTTATATTATAATGCTGTTAAAATTGGCAAGCATATGTATTCTTGCCACTGCCTTCAGGCTTGGAAGAAATTCTGTTGGGATTGGCTGCAGCTGGGCTTCATTTTGAAAGAAGAAAATAGCTCCTGCCAATGGCTCATTTGGTATGCATGATCAAGCAACAGTCAATGGTTTTTTGTGCCTCATTAACTGAGACAACAGGAAGAAGTATGATTTTCCCAAAATACCTGACCTTCTTTCAGATGAGGGCCCATATTTTGAAACAAACAAAAAAGAGTTTGAAACACTATTGATTTCTTTTCTGTATGGTAAACAGTCAGAATTAACATCACCTGGCTAAGAAATTTCTAGTGAGAAATGAAATTGCCTCAGAATAAATTGTTTGCATTTCAAGAACACATTTTTTTCTCTTTTTGCACCCCACAGCATTTTCCACTTCAAACAAAATAATGGCAATTTTAACCTGCAAGGAACTGAAAGTTTTGGTAGATGTGAATATTAATACACTGGAATATTATGTCCCCAGTGGTGTTTTATCTTGGGATTGCAATAAATCTAGACTTTATTGCTATGCTATCTTCCCCCAGTTGGGCATCTCTCTTCATCCCAGTCAATTTTTGTGCACTGGTATGGCTGCAAATGCTTGAAATGTTATATATTCACACTTGCTTGCCACAAAGGAACCCACATGACCTACTGTCTAACACAAGATTTCCAAACTATATTCTGCGGAACACTGGTGATCTTCAATTCCCAGAAGCCTCAGTTCAGTACATTGGCTGATTAGTACATTGGGATTAGTACATTGGGAATTGACTAAGGCTTCTGGGAACTGAAATCAAAAAAATCAAAGTTTGGGAAATGCTAGCCTAACAAGACACATGGTGACCAATGTGTGGATTACATTTGGTAACATAGCAGACTTTGACACCCAGTTTACCTTGCATCAAGGAATTAGTGAAGGAGTGTAAATCAACAAGGGGATGAACTACAATGAGAATGCAAAGTGGATTAGCCAGGAAGTTTGTATTGCTTATAATTTTCTCCTACAAAAATGGAGAAAGAATCTAGAGAACTAGCTATCTTAGACTTCATTGTAACCAATAGAAATGACTTTGAAGAAGTGGTAGTCAGAGGAACTTTTTTCTTCTTGAATCCTTGATTTCAAAGGGAAAAAAGAACAGAGTAGTCGCACATATGTGCTGGGCTTTAGGAAAGTCAATTTTAATAACAACAGTAAGAAAAGTCCCATGGCATGATAATCTAACAGAGAAAAGAGGCCCAAAAGGGTGAGAGTTTCTAAAATGGAGATTCTAAAGGCACACAACTACAAACAATTCCAACAAGGAAAAAGTGGAAGATAGAAAAAAAGGCTACTATAAATTCGCAAAATGTTCAGAGATGATCTGAAAATAAAAGGATACATATAGGAATTGGAAAGAAGGTCATACTATGAAAGAAGAGTAAAGAAACATAGCAAAGAATGGGAGAGAAATTGAGAATGAGTTGAGGTTAGCAAGATACACTAAAAAGTAGAAAAATTACATTATTTAGGTATATGCATAACCCAAGACCAAGAAAAGAAAAGGTGGATCAGCAAATGACAAAGAAAAGCCAAAAGTGCTCAATTCATACTTCAGCTTAGCCATTTCCCAAAAGACAATCTGTGACTTTCTAGGCAAATGTGAAGTACAAATGGTGGGTTGCAACTTGAGATAAACAAATACTGTACTCTCAGAACCACTATCAGTCATTTTATTGAAATAATGGAGCATTATTAATGTACTGAGTGATTACAGGAGGGCTGATTTTGCCTCTGTCTTCAAAAAGGGCTCTCACCAAGGCAATGAAACCACCGAAAATTGATGGATTTTTTTATATATATATAAATTTTTATTTATTTTCAAAGAGACAAAATAAAAATAACAAACATACAGTAAAAACAATAACAATACAATGCAAAATTACAACAAACTCATAAAAAATAACACATTCATAATAATTGAACTAGCTGTTTGCAATATAACCCACAGTATTAAATACCCACATTATAGGTTATCACTATAACCATAGCATTCATAAGAGCTTTCAGTATTACAACTGTTTATTATTTCTTTACTGGTTACACAACACCCAGTGAATATTTACAATGCCCGGAGAGTTTAGTATCTATATCATCTCCAAAACCCACTTTGAGATGGTACAGGTCCAGAACTGTCCCTAGCCATAAGAGAGTGATCCACGAACGGCTTCCAAATATTCCAAAACCTATTTTCTTTCAATTTATCCCTTTTTACTTTTATTTCCCATGTCAATTTGTCATTCAATGCTAAACTCCACATTTCCTTATACCACTCTCCGGTCTGTATAAATACATCATTTTTCCAATTTCTGGTGATACATTGTCTACCTGTGGTTAACATAATTTCCAATAATTCTTTTTCCACCTTATTCAAACCCATACCTTCCACATCTGTTAATAGAATGGTACCTGACACCAACTTAATTCTTTTACCCAATATTTCCCCAATCTCTTCTTCTATTCTTCTCCAAAATTCATTTATTTTTTTGCAACTCCACCACATAGGTTCATAAGTTCCAACCGTTTCTTTGCATCTCCAACATAAATTATCCCTTTTATTATCCATCTGATGCAGCCTCAGTGGTGTCAAGTACCATTGCCACAACATTTTAAAATTATGTTCCTTGATTCTTACAGACATTGTTCTCATTATCCTCTTTTTCCACTTATTTCTCCATTCAACATCTCCTATTTTTATATTCAAATTTTGTTCCCACTTCCGTTTCAAATCTTCCTGTGGATCATTACCCTTATTCAATATAGTATAGAGTTTGCTTACTAGACCCTTAATGTTCTTTTCCCCTTTTCTGATCTTTAATACCAATTCTTCAAATTCGGTCTTTATTCTATCTATACCTACTTCTCTTCTATATTTTTTGTTCCAATTATCAACCTTCAGTTTCTGAAACCAATCCAATTTTAACTTTTCAAATATTTTTTTCCTCTTGGTTTCATCTTCACAAACTTTTAACCATTCCTTCAATAAAGACTCTTCATTTTTATCCAATATTTCCTTTTTTTCCTTATCTATTTTTATCAGAAAACACACCATATCAGTCAATTCCAAAATTGGAGAGAGATCTGGGACCAAGTCTTTCTTTACTCTTTTCCACACCTTCATGAGGCCTCTCATCATCGTATTGCTTGTCTTTATCGTTTTATCCTTAATTCCCAAAAAGATCATTTTGCCAATATTCCTGTATTCTTTCATCTCCAATTCCTCCCAGATTACCTTTTCTCTTGCCAAAATCTTCACAACATTCTTAATTTGGAATGCTCGATAGTATGCTAACAAATTTGGCATACCCTAACCCCCTTCTTTCTGAGGCAGGTACCAAAGCTTCTTTGGAAGTCTAGATTTTTTACCTCCATTACAAAAATTATTGAACATCTTTTGAAACTCATTGATTTCCTTCTCCTTCAAATGGATTGCAAGTGCATCAAATAAGAAGTTAATCTTTGGCAGCAACATCATTTTGCAAATTGCAATTCTCCCAAACCATGACAGATTCAGCCACTGAAACCCTTGTAGTTTGTTCTTAAATTCTACTTTCAAACTGTCATAATTCAGTCTTTTAAATTCTTCCAATTTATTTGAAATGGTTATCCCCAAATATTTCAGCTTTTCTTTAATTTGTATGTTAGATGTCCTCACTATCCTTCCCATCTCCTTCACCCCCATATTACACAGCATCAGTTCTGATTTATCCCAGTTTATCATCAGTCCAGTTATAGCCTCAAATTCCTGAAGTTGGTCTTTGATCCTATCCATTACCACCTCTGGATTTTTCACCATTAACAACGTATCATCTGCATACATACTCACTTTATTACCCAGTATCCCTTCTATGTTTGGATCCTCCCTTATATTTTTAGCTAAAGTTTCCATTGCCATAATAAACAGGATAGGAGATAGTGGACAACCCTGCCTGGTACCTGCCTCAAGCTTTACCTCATCCGTAACCTCTTCATTTACTCTAATCCTAGCACTCCCTTTTTGGTATAGTAGATCAATTAACCTTCTAAATCTATCCCCAAATCCATAATTTCTGACTATTTCCTTGATCGAGGACCATTGTAATGAGTCGAATGCCTTAAAAATGTCTAATGATAATAAGCCCACCTTTTCCTTTGTTTGATTAACATTATCAATTAGATCTAATACCCTTCTAGTCAAGTCAGCCATGTGCCTACCTTTTAAAAAACCAACTTGGTCAACATTTATATATTTCCCCATAAAACTGTTTAAGCGGTTAGCAAATTGATGGATTTTAAACAGCTAGTTGTCCTTTGAATAACTTATTTATTTCATCTACTATTAGTTTTATTGAAGCATAGAAAAATTGAGTGGGAAATGGCATTTGATACTATCAAGTCCAACCCCCTGCTGAATGCAAGAATCCAAATCAAAGCAGATCTTGACAGATGATTGTCCAATTTCCTTTTGAATGCCTCCAAAATTTAAGCACTAAGTTTGCTGCATTAGAAAATGAGGTGTTCCATCCAACCCACAATAATTGGTATCAGTCAGTCATATCTGTACCTTCTATCCCAAAAGAATAAATTAAATTCTCCCAAAGACTCCCCCCATAATTTAATTTAACTGCCCAAACAGTAATAGCTGTATTTGAAAAATCTACAGATGGTCTGTGATAAAATGAACATTATTGGGAATGCTTTAGAAAAGCTTGTAAAGAATTTTCTCAAATTAAAAGGGTCACAGCCAAAGAGAGGAAAGCGGGAAGCTCCAAGAAGGGTTAGTCATAGAAATAATTTACATAGAACTCTACAACAATAAATAATTCACCAAATAGTGAAGAATGTATCATAGTCAAAATGTTATGTTATTATGGAACTGCCAAAGCATACACTAACCAGCCCCATGTTCCATTCAGTTTACAAACAATGAATTAAGCATGTGCACAACCACTAGGTTGTCACACTAAAAGTGAAGAATACTGTTGGTGAACTCGTCTGTCAAAAGCCATTTTGCCAAAATCACCAAAATCAGGACCAGATCTAACTCCTTGATCACCCTTTACATTGTTTACTCCTTGGACCAAATATCTGAACACTCCCGTCACTCCCAATGAATCAGACTGAATCTGCAAGTTATGCCCAGCAAAATGTGCTTCTTCCAAGAAGACACTACATTATATAGCACTAACAAGGAGAAGCAAACCAGTAGATCATACCTCACATTTTTCATAGCTTTCTACTACATCAAGCTGTACCTTTAGAAAAGAAAGTGCTATGCTATACGCTTATCTTACTAGCTGTAGAGAATTCAAGAGCTACTATTGTCTCAGTTCCAACTCCTCTTGAGAAAATAAAATAATCCAAATACTGATCTGTTCCCTGCAAATTTATGGCCTGATGCAGAGTCCATTGAAAAAGGTGCTAAATCATTCAGAGGCCATGCATAAGACATAACATTTTATTGACAATGGCCTATGTATAGTAAAACTTCAAACATGAAACTTGGAAATGAAAATCTTTCAGGTGCACTGGCAGGAGATAGCATGCAAATTTAATATCACATTTCACCAATTTCTCCCCTAGTCATTCACCTTCCCCTTATGGACAAACTAATTGAAATATATGTATTTTACTGAAGTGCATCCTCAACATAGTAGGTATTCCAACTTGGGAGGTATTCAACAAATTATAGATTAAGTGGAATTCTTTGTCTATCTTTTTAGGCACCACCAGCTGGGAAATGTGCAAATCAGGAACTGGAGAAGAGAAAACGGGTCCAAGTGCCCTACTTTCAACCAGATCTTTACTAATCCTCTTCCTCTTCCATCCCTCTAACTGAATGCAAATTGATAACTTTTAGTGTTCAAGGGATGAAGAAGCAGACGAATGAAGTAGTGAAATTAAGCTCTTTATTAGTGGGGTTTGAACACAGTTTGGATGGGGCAAAACTTGGACTTATATACACTATAAACAGTAACAGTAAAAATAATACAACAAGCCCATTGGCTAACAGAGTGTGCACATTTTTCGATCCACTTATTTGCATAAGAACAGATACATGAGAAAAGATACATTCTGCTCCTATAAACAGTTGGACGCTTGGCTGAGCCAGCTCAGGGGCTCGTAGGATGGGCGACCCGACTAGAGTGAGAGATTGACTAGAGGGGGAGGATTGTAAACCCAAATTAAAGCCCCGTTTGTCAGTTGGAGGAGCAGGGTATCGCTCAAAACCAAAATCTAATTCTGTGGATGAATAAGACAACTCAGGGTCTCTCCTGTATGTACTAAGAGTGGAAGGCGACTCCAAACAAAATTGGTCATCATCAATAAAGGAATCCAGAGTGCTAGACTGGGACAGTGTAGGGGTACACATGGCCAGAGAAGGGGAGCATTCCACAATTTCACCTTGAAATCAGTCCCTAGAACACACCTCTGGGTATAAATTAGCTTGTTACAGACTATTACCTCTGCCCCCTGGGTTTAAATGGGTGGGGGCCAACCCTAACATTGAGTGTCTGTATTCGTCCTGTGGGTCCAGTATTCTGGGACTCAATTGATCCACATGCCTCCTCCAGATCAGACCACTGGCTGTTTCCATTCTGTAAGAAACAGGACCAGTCTGATCAATCACAAACCCAGGCACCCACGTAGGGCCACTAGCTGCATAATTGCAGCAATGTACAGGGTCTCCGGAGAAAAAACCCTTCTTGTGTTGGGTTGCTATATTTGTGCCTTTGTCCTCCACCCTAGAGGGATCCAATCTGTCCAGCAAGGATGACAGTTTCCTTTGCTGGAGCAATTCAGCAGGGGACAGCCCTGAGGCAAGGGGGGTGAGCCTATATGTGAAAAGAAACTAGCATAGCTGGAGCTCCAAATCCCCTTCACCCATACACCAAAGCATGTTTTTAGTTGTGTGCACCTGCTTCTCCACCCAGCCATTGGTGGCTGGGTGGAATGGGGCGGCAGTGATGTGTCTAATTGCATTCCTTTCCATGAAGGATTGGAATTCTGCAAATGTGAAGGTGGACACGTTGTTGGACACCAGCACATCTGGAAGTCCAAATGCTGCAAACAGCCTTCTTAGGTGCATTATCATGGTGGCTGAAGTGGTATCAGGCACCCTAATCACTTCCAGCCACTTATTTTATTTTATTTTATTTATTTATTTAGTCGTATTTATATATGCCGCCCACTCAGGCAGAACCCGACTCAGGGCGGCATTACAACAAATTCTAAAAACATATAAAAACACTTTAAAAACCCCAAATCCCACCCACTTAAAAAAACCCTTATCCCACCCATCCATCCCACCCACTCTAAAAAAGGAAGAGAGAGTTCTTAAATCTTTACGCAAGCCAGCAGGCGGGGACCGTGATCCCATTCGGGCCCCACACCTGCCCTGCCAGCCAGGTCTTCAATCCTTTCCTGAAGGGCAGCAATTCTCTTTGAAGTCTTAGATCTGTTGGCAGGAGGTTCCAGAGAGTTGGTGCGGACACGGAGAAGGCCCTCCTTCGGGTGCTAGACAGATGTGCACCCCTAACTGATGGCACCATTAGAGAGCCCCTCCGGTCCACTCTGGTTGGACGGGCAGACACTCTTGGGACGATGCGGTCTCTAAGGTATCCTGGCCCACTGCCATATAGGGCTTTAAAGGTCAAAACCAGCACCTTGAATTGCACCCGGAGACAAACTGGTAACCAGTGCAGCTCCCAAAGTAGCGGTGAGGCATGGGCATATCGCCCACATCCCATCACCACCCGGGCTGCCGCATTCTGGACCAGCTGCAGCCTCCGAATGGTCGTCAAGGGCAGCCCCATGTAGAGCGCATTACAATAATCTAGTCGGGAAGTAACCAGAGCATGGGTGACCATAAGCAAGGAGCCCCGGTCCAGGAGCGTGCGCAATTGGCGAATCACCCGAAGTTGGGCAAAAGCCCTCCTGGCCACAGCCGCCACTTGTTCTTCCAGCAGCAGCCGTAAATCCAGAAGGACCCCCAAGTTGCGCACTGGGTCTGTCTGGGGCAAAACCGCCCCATCCAGTACCAAAGGTGGTAACTCCCTGGATAACACGGGGCCCCTTATCCACAGCCACTCTGTCTTGCTGGGATTCAGCCGAAGCCCATTGGCCCCCATCCAGACCCCAATGGCCTCCAGGCATCCAGATAGGATTTCAACAGCATCACTGGGGTCCCCACGGGCCGAGATATACAACTGGGTGTCATCCGCGTACTGATGGTACCGCACCCCGTGGGAACGAATGATCTCACCCAGTGGCTTCATGTAGATGTTAAATAAGAGGGGAGAGAGCACCGAGCCCTGAGGAACCCCATACTTGAGGGGCCTAGGGCTGGACCTCTCACTCTCTAACCACACCGACTGGGTACGGCCCTCCAGAAAAGAGGAAAACCAGGACAACACAGTGCCCTGGATCCCCAATCCTTTGAGCCGTTCCAAAAGGATACCGTGGTCGATGGTATCGAAGGCCGCTGAGAGGTCAAGAAGAGCAAGGACGGATGGATAACCCCCATCCCGCTCCCGCCAGAGATCATCCATTAGTGTGACCAATGCCGTCTCCGTACCATACCCGGGCCTGAATCCTGATTGAAAGGGGTCTAGATAATCCGCTTCCTCCAGGACACTCTGCAGCTGGCGCGCCACCGCCTTCTCCAAAACCTTACCCAAAAAGGGCAGGTTGGAAACCGGCCTGTAATTGTTAAGGACAGCTGGGTCAAGGGATATTTTCTTCAGGAGGGGGCGCACCAAAGCATGTTTTAATGGTGCAGGAAATACCCCCTCCCGTAAGGATGCATTTATTATCGCCCCAACCCAGCCACCTGTCACCACCTTGGAGGCTTTCACCAACCAGGTGGGACAGGGGTCCAAAGGACATGTAGTGGCACGTACAGCTGCAAGGAGCCTGTCCACTTCATCAGGGACAACAGGATCAAACTGATCCCAGATCGTACTTAGAGAATGAATTCACAACCAACAAAAATAGGGCACCCCTAAATGGACCTGCAAAATCTATGTGCAACCTGGACCATGGGCCCCTAGCAGAATCCCATTCCCGAGAGGGAAGGTGGGATTGCTCTGGGCAAGAGGATTGATAGCTGGCACAATTGCCAACCATCTGCTCTATGTCTTAGTCAAGTTGAGGCCACCAAAAGTAGCTATGGGCAAGGGCTTTGGAACGTACAATTCCCAGATGACTTGTGTGAAGTAAATGTATAACCTTTTTCCTGAGAGTGACAGGAATGACTACCTGCTGGTCCCACAGAAGGCAATCTCGTTCCACTGACAATTCCAAATGCTTGTGGTAGAATGTTCAGAATTCTTCAGCTAGAGGAGAGACAGGCCAGCCTTTTTGTACCTAAGACATTACTTTAGTCAATGTTACATCCTTGGCCGTAGCTTTGGCTATATCTGAGAGGATGACTGGGGGCAAGTCAAATGCCTCAATCATGAGGACCTGATGGTTGCTTTCGATCTTGCAATTGGCTTCCGGACCCCTGGCAGTGGAGAACGAGACAGGGCATTAGCATAGCTGATGTCCTTGCCAGGTCTGTGCACCAAAGTAAAATTGTATGCATTTAGGAAAATTGCCCAACACAACATCCTTGGGGACAGAATTTGAGGCGTGGGCACAAAGATTCCAAGGAGGGGCTTGTGGTCAGTTAAGATGGTAAAAGGCCTTCCATAAAGGTAATTGTGGAATTTCTTAGTGCCTGCTACGATTGCCAATGCCTCCCTGTCTGTCTTAGCATAATTTTTCTCAGGCTTTGAGAGTGAATGGGAATAGAATGCTATGGGGGCTTCCCTCTCATCACTTAGTACATGGCATAACACAGTTCCCACCCCCACAGGGGATGCATCACACACAAGTACAACTTCTTTGTTAGGATCAAAATGAATTAATACAGCATCCGAAGATAGCAGCATTTTGAGTTCTAGGAATGCTTTCTCCTGGCAATGGCCCCAGTGCCAAACAGTAACTTTCTTAAGAAGCAGATGTAATGGTTCAGCAACTGAGGCTTTGTGATGGAGAAAAGCGTGAAAGAAGTTTAACAATCCTAGAAATGATTGCAATTTGGCTTTACATCAAGTCGCTAAGATGCTGACTGGGAAGCGGAAGGTCAGCAGTTCGATTCCCGAGTACTGCAGGACGGAAATGAGCTCCCGTCTTCATCCTAGCTCCTGCCAACCTAGCAGTTCGAAAGCAAGAAATTGCAAGTAGATAAATAGGGACCACTTCGGTGGGAAGGTAACAGCATTCCGTGCGCTCCGGTGTCTAGTCATGCCTGCCACATGACCACGGAAACGTCTGCAGAAGCAGACAGCGCTGGCTCTTCGGCTTAGAAACAGAGATGAGCACTGCACCCTAGAGTCGGATACGACTGGCTTTCGAGCAAGGGAAACCTTTACCTTTACCTTTTGGCCTGGGTGCATTCCGCACGGCTGTCACCTTGGAGTCAGAGGGCATGATACCTTGGGGTGTAATGCGGTACCCCAGGAACTCCACTTCCTGTGCCAAAAACACACAGTTGTCTCTTCTGAGACATAGGCCGGCCTTCTTAAAATGTGACAGGACTTGATCGAGCCTGGCCAATAGTTCAACGGTGTCCTTAGCGGTGATTAGGACATTGTCAAAATATGGCAGGACACCAGGGAACCCTTTCAAAATACGTTCTACAAGAGATTGAAATATCCCAGGGGCTGCATTCTCCCCGAATTGTAGTCTAGTTACCTTAAATGCCCCCCCCATGTATTACTATGGTCTGGGCTATGGCAGTAGCAGGAGACACAGTTAATTGTTGGTAAGCCTGGGCAAGGTCAAGTTTGGCGAAGCAATTTCTTGCTTTCGAACTGCTAGGTTGGCAGGAGCTGGGACAAAGACGCGAGCTCATTCCGTCCTGCAGCACTCAGGAATCAAACTGCTGACCTTCTGCCTCCCAGTCAGCATCTTAACCACTTGAGACACTGCAGTCCCAAGCCCTTTACAGTGTAACTTAATATGGTTAACACAAACAATGACTGTTTCATAACTATTACCCATGCATAGATGAGGAATCCTGGCAACTAATTACCACAGATCCTAGCCACATTTCACCTACACAGCCATTCTTTGTCTCTTTCCTCCACCTTCTCCTTATTCTCCAGTTCCATTCATGCTTTTGTATCTTTTATTCCATCACCAGAAGGAGATGATACCTTAATTATATGAAGAATTATACGAATATCACTTATTATTATTAGGAAATTCTAGTTGTAACTAAGATGTTTAGTTAGAACTAGTTTTGACTAGTCAGATGGATTGTAAGAACATCTATTTCAAAAACCACTGCCCCAGTGACACAGCACACCATAAATAAAATGAATAAAACAATAATGCAAGCGCGGCGCCAAAATGGCCGCCGCGCCCTTTGCGGGGCCCCCCCCCACAGGACAGAGAATCCGGGTAGTTAGGGGCGTGGCCAGCTCCCTTATAAAAGGGATGGCCACGAGGCAGCCGAGCTGCCATTTTACCTCAGCGACGGAGCGGAGAAGTTTTTTCCCCTGTGTCTCCGTCGCTCGTTAGCTTACCGGGAAGCCTTTTGGTAGCGATTCTGCCTTGCCGGCTTCCCTTTTCTGCTTCGGAGGAAATGCCTTCGAAGAAGAAGGCAGCCTCGAGTTCAGCTCGCGCTGTTAGGAGGCGCAACCCAGGTCGGAGGACCGCGGTGCCGCCTCCTCAGCAGCCACCTTTGCCAGCCCCGGCCGGGGCTAGCGGAATGGGGTCTATTGCCCCTTGGCCCGGAGTCGGCGATCAGAGTACGGGCACGGAAGGGGTTCCAGCCCGCGGCCCACGAGCGGTGGACACCGCTCCTGCTCCTGCCCACTCTGTCGGGCCTACTTCTCTCGGGCCGCAGCCTCTCCCCGGGCCCTCTAGCCTTGGGGGGTGGTGCGGCCCCCTGCCTTGGCACGTTTCTCCACCAACCCTGCCGGGCTTCGGTGCTGGCCAATGGCCATATGTGGGTCCCGGGGTACAGGGACCTGTACCCATGCCTGGACCTGGCGGGCCGGCCGGCCCTTTGCCCATGGTCAACGTGGACACCTTGCTGGCCCGCATTGCGGCCCTGGAGGCGTCGTTGGCTCGGGCCAGTCAGGCGGGTGCCCCCTTCGGGGTTTCTTTTGAGGCGCTGTCGGCAGGAGGACAACAGCCGGCGGGGAGGGTCGAGCTGCTGCAGGCGCGTGGCACGGTTTCGGCCACTGCCTCGCAGCTCCCCAGCCAGCAACCAGGTGCGGGTCAAGCCCCGGTGATGAGCTCTACGTCGGTCGTGAGCTCCGACGCCCCCAGTGGGCCGGAACCCCCGGTGGGGGCGGCCCGCGGGGGTGCAGCAGGTGAGTATACAGTGCAAGCTAGTACATCCACACACATTCCCAATCAAGGGGGGGCCTTTCAATGGCCTTGGCCTCGCGCGGGTGGTGCGGGGGCCACGCTGTCGGCGACCCACCCGGCGACGACGACTGCCACCTTTGGCACTGGGGTGGGCATTGGTCCTTACACGGCAGGGAATGTTCTGGGGGTGGCTGGGTTAGCTCAGGCCCCTTTTACCAGGCCGGCTGTCCCCTTTTCAGCTTTGCCGACGGCAGGGTATTCCTTGCCATTGGGTGATCACCTGGCACAGGCTACTAGGGAAAAGATATGGCGAGGGGAGTACGTAGATATCTTCTCACTCCTGAACAGAGAGCCCACCAAGGAGGAAAGGGAGGGTCAGGATGAGAAGGACAAGGAGCAGGCACGCCGCCGTAAGCCGCCGCGTACCTGGGCCAACTAGCTCCCCGCTTATTTAATATACATGGCGGTATATTTGAGGGCGCGGCCGGATTTAGCTATTCCCATGGTCCAATATTTGGACAACATATATAGGGCGATGGTCGATTTCCCGGGCCCCTCATGGCTAGCATATGATGAGGAATTCCGTATGAGGATTCCCCTCCACCCCGAGATGAGATGGGATGAGCCGTGCCAGAGGCTGTGGCTTTTGTATATGACACCCACACGCCCTGCCCCGGGGGATAGATACCATTGCGGACATGCGGTCCAGCGAGCGGCTCCAGCGCAGGCTACCCGCCAGGCGGCGGGGCAGGGGGTTCCAGCCCGCCTGCTGTGCTGGACTTTCTCGTCAAATGGTTCCTGCAATCGAAAGAACTGCAGGTATAAGCATGAGTGTCCCACATGTTCTGGCCCCCACGCAGCCTCTGCTTGTCCCAAGCCTGGGGGGGCGCGAGGCAGAGGGAGGGGTGGACAGTGGGCTGGCAAGGCTGCCACGGATGGAGCTAGTTCTCCAAAAGGCCCCCTCCCCAATTAAGGTGGACATGCTGGAGCGCTGGCTCGCATCGTACCCAAAGGGGGAGGACGGGGTGTATCTCCTTCAAGGTTTTAAGCAGGGATTTCGTATCCCTTTTATGGGTGATAGGTCCCCTCAGGATGCTCCCAACCTTTTATCCCTCAGAGGAAGGGAGGAGGTGGCTGCGGCCAGCATTAAAAAGGAGTTAGACGCGGGCAGGGTCGCTGGACCTTTCCCCGCACCCCCGTTTCCCAATCTTAAGGTCTCGCCATTGGGTTTGGTCCCCAAAAAGTCCCTAGGTGAGTTTCGCCTTATTCATCATTTGTCCTACCCAGCCGGCCGATCGGTTAATGATGCTATCCCTGATGACCTTTGTTCAGTCAGGTATACATCATTTGACCATGCGCTGCGCATGGTGCGCTCCTGTGGCCCGGGTGCCCTGCTGGCCAAGTGTGACATTAAGTCGGCTTTTCGCCTCTTGCCAGTGCACCCGGGCGACTTTGAGTTGCTGGGTTTTAAATTTAAGGGGGAATATTATTTTGATAAGGCCATGCCTTTTGGCTGCTCCATATCATGCTCGGCTTTCGAGCGTTTTAGCACCTTCCTGGAGTGGGCTTTCGTCCGCAGGTCAGGGTCCCGGTCTGTAGCCCATTACCTGGACGACTTTTTGTTCGGGGGTGAACGGGGCTGGGACACGTGCGCACGTCTCCTTAACACATTTCAGACGCTAATGGAGGAACTTGGTGTCCCTTTAGCGCCCGAAAAGACCGAGGGCCCATCGACCAAGCTAGTATTCCTGGGGGTTGAGATTGACACAGTAGTGCAGGCTTCTAGGTTGCCGGGTGATAAGGTGTCCAGGATAGTGGCCCTTATCTCGGAATTGCTGGCCAAGCGTAACGCATCCCTGAGGGAACTGCAGGTGCTACATGGGCACCTTAATTTTGCTTGCAGGGTGGTCGCACCGGGCAGGGCTTTCGCCCGGCGCTTATGCGACGCCATGGCAGGGTTATCCAGGCCCCACCACAGAGTCAGGCTCACCCGGGGTATCAAGGCGGACATGTTAGTCTGGTTGCAATTCCTGAGGGAGTTTAATGGGGTCTCATTTTGGAGGTCTGACCTCCTGGCATCCCCCAATTTCCAGATCCAGTCTGATGCCTCAGGATCCCTGGGTTACGGGATGTACTTCAATGGGAAGTGGGCCTATGGTGGGTGGCCACTGGCATGGGCAGGCACAGGTCGCCTGCGGGATCTCACATACCTGGAATTTTTCCCATTCTGGGGGCTTTGATGCTATGGGGCGAACAGTGGGCTAATTCGGTGGTGCATTTCTGGTGTGACAATGCGGCTGTTGTACACATTGTCAATGCACAGACTTCCAAATCGCCCAGGGTCATGGATCTAGTGCGCCATTTTGTGCTGCGCTGCCTGCGCCTCAACGTCTTGTTCAGGGCCAGGCATGTCCCAGGGATTAATAATGATATTGCTGACGCTTTGTCCCGCCTGCAGATCTCCCGGTTCCGCGCCTTGGCCCCGGATGCGGAGGAATTTCCCTCGCCACTCCCGGACGAGATGTGGACTATTGGCAAGGAGAGGTGAACCGGGCGATTGGCCTGTCACTAGCGCCACGCACGCGTAAGGCGTATCAACAAGCATTCAATTCTTACAGGGCATTTGCTACTCAATTTCTCTTGCCAGAGACCTGGCCTATCCCGGTGGACCATGTTCTGCGGTTCATGGTTCACCTGCATGCACAGGGCCTCGCACCTCGCACCATAGCATCCAAGCTCTCGGCGTTGGCTTTTATGGCCAAAGTGGGGGGTCATGTGGATACCACCTCTGACTTCCGGGTGAGACATGTTTTGGAGGGGTGGGTGCGCGAGCGCGGGCGTTGCCCGGACGACCGGCACCCTATTTCCCCAGGGGTTCTTACCCAGCTGGCCCGGGGCTGGCCAGGCCTCTGTTTTGATCATTATGAGGCAGCCCTTTTTCATGCAGCCACAACGGTGGCATTTTTTGGAGCGCTCCGCGTCAGCGAACTCGTGATGCTGTCTAAGGCGGATGCAAGTGGTAGGGCACTGGAACTCGAAGATGTCTATGTTGCCAAAGACTGGGCCCAGTTGAGGATACGCTCCTCTAAAACAGATCAGCATGGCGTAGGCAGTGGTGTAAGACTGCTACGTTGTTCTTTGGCAGACATCTGTCCGGTTGGTGCCCTACAGGAATACCTGGCACTGCGTGGCATGCACCACGGCCCGTTTTTCTGTCACCAAGATGGGTCTCCCCTTACTAAATTTCAGTTTTGGAAGGTGACAGCCAGAGCCCTCACCAGGGTGGGCCTACCAGGTGCCCGTTATGGCACACATTCGTTCCGTATTGGTGCAGCCTCTACAGCAGCTGCTTTTGGGTACTCTGGGGCTGACATACGCAGCATGGGGAGGTGGGGCTCGCAATGTTTTCAGTTTTATGTGCGCCCACTCCCGCCATGAGTACCAATCCAGTCACCTTACCGCCTTTTTCTCAATTTTCTTACAGACCCTGGGTGTCGTATTACACCGGTGACAGTATGGCTGGTGGGCCACAGCTATGTGCACAGGGCAGCGCGTTACGCTGCGGCGACAGAGTGGGGACCCCGACTGGGACTGGGTGACCACGCCAGTCTCGCATGGCATGGTAAGCCTGGGATGTTATGGCGGGAGCTGCGGCCTTTCCTTTTTTCTGGCCTGGGTGCTGACCCGCCTGACATTCTAATTATCCACCTGGGGGGCAATGATTTGGGCCAGGTCACCGGCTTATCGCTCAAGCATGCGATTTGCGAGGAACTCGCCTACTTGCATTATGTCTGGCCTGCCACAACCCTGGTTTGGTCGGACATTGTTCTGCGCCATTCTTACAGAGGGGGCGTTAACCTCCTGGCCCTTGACCGCGCTAGGCGCGCGGTCAATAAGGCAGTGGTGCAGTTTCTTGCCACCAGGGCTTGGGGACGGGTTAGTCATCACCCCGATATTAGTCTACAAAATTATGACTTGTACGCAGGGGATGGGGTCCATCTGTCGCGAGGAGGTATGGACCTCCTGTTGGGTGATTGGCGAGCAGGCCTGTTGACTGAGCTGACGGTCTGGGGGGGGGGCGTCAGGTCTTCTTTGAAGCCCCTCCGTGTGGCGGGTAGCACTGGTAAGGTAAACAGTATGACCCACAAGTATCCGGCAGGTTCGCAATTGACTGGACAACACTAGACAGGAATAAATTAGTTAAACGTTGTCCGGTCAACGACGAACCAGGCGATGGGGTGATGACGATTGCTAACCAGCATGCATCACCCCTGTGATTTCACGGATACGCGTCAGAGGGTGGGGTCATAAGTTAGTTATTGACTACGGTCAACAATTTGTTTGTTGTCAACAAACAAATTGATACAAATTGATACATTGTAACCAATTGCCGTTGGCAATTTTGGGGTGGTACCTTACCAGTGTTACTTCGGCCTGCTTGCCTTAGGAATTATGATTGGTCATTTTACCAATACAAATTTATAATTCGGACTAGGGCATTGAATCAATAAATGTGGCCCTATGCTGTTATCCACTTTCAATGTTGTCTGTGTCCGTTATTGGGGGGGTGCGCCTGCAATGCAAGCGCGGCGCCAAAATGGCCGCCGCGCCCTTTGCGGGCCCCCCCCACAGGACAGAGAATCCGGGTAGTTAGGGGCGTGGCCAGCTCCCTTATAAAAGGGATGGCCACGAGGCAGCCGAGCTGCCATTTTACCTCAGCGACGGAGCGGAGAAGTTTTTTCCCCTCCACCCCCTCCCTAGTTAACAGTGTGATATTATGGTCGCTTCGGGGCCGGGTGGGAATTTTTGGTTGGGACCCATATTGGCTCCGGGTCCTGGCTTTTTTGCCCATCCCACACTGTTGCTATGGTTTGATATAGGGGCTTTTCTGTGTTCCTACTGTTGACTTTGGTCACATTGGCGGGTAGCACTGGTAAGGTAAACAGTATGACCCACAAGTATCCGGCAGGTTCGCAATTGACTGGACAACACTAGACAGGAATAAATTAGTTAAACGTTGTCCGGTCAACGACGAACCAGGCGATGGGGTGATGACGATTGCTAACCAGCATGCATCACCCCTGTGATTTCACAGATACGCGTCAGAGGGTGGGGTCATAAGTTAGTTATTGACTACGGTCAACAATTTGTTTGTTGTCAACAAACAAATTGATACAAATTGATACATTGTAACCAATTGCCGTTGGCAATTTTGGGGTGGTACCTTACCAGTGTTACTTCGGCCTGCTTGCCTTAGGAATTATGATTGGTCGTTTTACCAATACAAATTTATAATTCTGACTAGGGCATTGAATCAATAAATGTGGCCCTATGCTGTTATCCACTTTCAATGTTGTCTGTGTCCGTTATTGGGGGGGTGCGCCTGCAAAGAGACTAAGGGACTGCACAACCCAACATCCAGTGGCCTCCCATCAGGACTACTAGACATATCACCTGCTGAACACTCCTTTTTATTATCTTCCACACCTTCTGTTCCTTCTGTTCCTTTTGATGGTCTATGCTGGTCTTGGACCGTAATAAAGATTTTGATTTGACCAATAATTCTGAAGTGTTGCAGACTTATGCCTTTTGACAGTACAGTATGCCCAAAATATGATGACCTCAGTTTAGTTACTTCAGTTTCTAGTGAGTGTGAAAGTTTGATTTTAGCTGTTTCTCATTTACTAGTGTTTAGAATTATTCTTAATTTTCATGATCCCTACAATGTCAGTTTTTCGTAATCTATACACCACAAATGGATTCCCCTTGGCTCCAATTCTTTGGCATGTTCCTGTAATAAAAATTAATTTGTAATGTGGTCTCTAGTGTCTCTTATTTTCTGAATGCTTATTTAATGTTTATTATTTTTCACTCTATGTATGGTAAAATTATTTGTAGTAAAATCTCAAGCATCACTTTGTTTGCATGGTATATTAATGCAATGATCGTATAATTACTGTAGTCTTCGGTATCACTTTTCTTTGAAATTAGAATACATATTGAATCTTCCAGTCTGTGAAACATTATTTTGTCTACCACATTGCTTGTCATATTCTCATTAAGGTTTATGCATATTCAATCTCTGTAGTTTGTAATAGGTCTGCTATGGCATCCCTTCTGCTTCTGGTTAGATAGTTATTTCAATTACTTTGAGAACAGATTTCAGTTCTCTTTCCATATTTTTCTGTTTTTCTTCAAAAGGTTCTCTCTAAATGAATTTGTCATCCTTGTTTCTCTTCTAAACATTTCTTCAATACATTATTTATGTCATTTTATTTTATCCTGATCATATAAGATATCCAGCTGCTGATCGTTCATAATAATAATTTCATTTCAGAAATTATTCTGGGTAGAAAGAATTTTTGCTGGAGAAACTCCCCTCGGGGGACGCCTGAATGAGGCTCTTTTCATGAAATTGAGCCAGGACTGCTTTCTTGCAAAATTTCTTGTATTTGGAGAATTGAGGAAGTGTAAATAGGAGTGTAAAAAGGGGAGAAAATGTCTACATTTTGTTCTAGTTGCTTTAGATGACTTACCAAAATAACTGCACTGTGAATCAATGTTTTGCATTCTAAAATTTCACATACACACACATCCATTCACCCATCCATCCACATCCACATCCACATCCACCCACCCACCCACACATCCATACCCATACCCCACACACACACACCACACACACAGCTCAATTAATTTATTATCTGGCTGCAGAGGCTGGGAATTTGATTCCTCACAATGCATCCCACAAGAGACAATCTTTGTGGCTTTGGACAAGCTTCACAATACCCTAGATAGAATGCCCCTAGATAGAAGAAATGATTGGTAAACTACTTTTATGTATTCTTTACCTAGAAAACCATGAAAAAGGTTGCCATCAGTCAGAACTGAATTGGCGGTATGCAATTATGTATTATTGTCTATGTTTATGTCTATGCACCTGCATCTGCATGTAAGTATAAATATATTTTAAAATATTATATATACACAAAAATCCATATGAGGTCATGAAGAGACAATTCATTATTAAAAGAAAAATGTGTTGATCCCCAAACAAGTGATTAGATCATTTGTCAAACACTATTAGTGTTTCGGATAACATTTTCAGTTCATATCCACAGGTTTTTTGCACCCAGTGAAATTGAGTGAGTCGAAATGAAGCATATCTAACTGAACATAGAAGATTGATCATTACAATTAAAGTTTGACAAATTCAGTAAAATTCCATTCCAAAATGCAATATCCAACTCAGCTTGGAAAGTCAAGGTAGTGATGTTTCAGCTTTCTCCAAAGTCACCCCCACCCCAACACTTCTTTCTGTATGCATATCACTACAAGGAGGCTTAGTAGCTTGTCAAATGTGGAATACAGAATATATATATATATATATATATATATATATATATATATATATATATATATATATATATATATATATATATATATATATATATATATATATATATATATATATATATTACAACTTAAGGTACTGTACTATGATGCTCTTTTTGTAAATAATTCTATCTTTTTCTTTTTCCAGAAGTCTTTTTTTTTTTATTAAAATGTCCTTAAAAATGAAATTATGTGTTAGTATCAGACTGGTGTTTTTTTAAAGTTTTGTGGGGAAACTATCATATAAGAACAGACACAATTCTCAATTTTTTTTTAAAAAAAAAACCTTACAGTTTTGGAATCTGCAATATTGTGCTACTGTATCCATAATTTAAAACTCCAAAAACAGCCCAATACTGGTATGCAGTTTCATGCCCATATTGCCAGCAGGAAAAGAATGCCAAAAATTATAAAGCAAAGGGCAGTCTGAATTTTGATGACACCAATGTCAGTGGTCAAGATGGTCTCCAATATACGCTCTTGTTCTCACTAGCATTCATGGTGACACCATGAAAAGGAAAAGCCCAAAACATAATATGTTTTTTCATCAATTAACCACTCCTCACCCATACAAAAAAAATAATTGTCAGGGCTCCTTTTCAACAAGTTTTTTTAGGTGTTTATTGCTAGGAGCCATTGTTGTCGGTTGCTACTCATGTACGAGTATACATTTTTTTCCCCTGCATATCATAGTGAGAAACAGAAAAAATGTTATTGCTGTGAATTTGATTAAGGTGGATCCCATCTTGCCATGAAGTGACCCACACACTATGATCATGAAGCCATCTCCTATGGTACATATGAAATGAGACATACAGGATTTGACAATGGACTGCTGCAGCCTTGAGGATATTGATAAGGTATGCATTCACAGCTGTCATGGATAGAAATCCAGGCTTATTTTTAAAATTTGTAATGGATATTTTTGTGTGTTGTTCAGTGAAGGGGTGGTAATGATGCATTCTGGGTTGCCACTGGGCAAAAATTGTGTACTAGACAAAACAATCTTGAGTTCTGTGGTGAAATGAAACTTAATTGTTGAGGGACCTGGAGTATTGTGTAGTGATTAGCTGGAATCCTTCAGAAGAAGAGCCAAATTGTCCGCAACAGATGCTCATCTGACTGGGACCAGGAGGAGAGCCTTCTCTGTGTCTGCCCCAGCCCTGTGGAACCTCTTGCCACCAGAACTCTGACCCCAGCCGGACTGCTTACCCTTCAGGAAAAAGTTAAAGACCTGGCTATGCCAGCGGATCTGGGTGTGCTTGACACAACCGCACAAGCCCACTGGCTCATTTTAATCTGTCTGAGGGACCCCCCCTTTTTTTTTGCTCTGTGCTCTATCTTCTATTATTTTATTATGGGTTGGGGGTGTGTGAGGGTAGTTTTTAATGTTTATCCAAATAGGTTTTAGTATTTTGATTCTAGTTCTTAATGGTGGGTGGGTGGGGGTTACTGATTGTTTTTTAGCGGATGCCATTTTAATTTGTTGTTGTATTATTGTAGTTGCTTGTTCACTGTTTTTATTGTATGCTGTTCACCGCCCTGAGTGGTGTCCCCAATCAGAAGGGTGACATATAAATCAACAAACAAACAAACAAACAAACAAACAAACAAACAAACAAACAAACAAACAAACAAACAAACAAACAAACAAACAAACAAACAAACAAACAAACAAACAAACAAACAAACAAACAAACAAACAAACAAACAAACAAACAAACAAACAAACAAACAAACAAACAAACAAACAAACAAACAAAAGGTGTGGGAGAGAAAGAAGTGGCCTCTTTGTTCTTTTCATCATGCTTTGTAAGCAGTTCTTAGTGGTTCTTTGAACTTTGCAAACATGTAGTCTTGTGAACTAGATGGGGAGGCCCTTAGGGCATCCAAATTCCAAACTTAGAAAGGTTTTCAATGTTTTCAATGTATTTTTTGAACTGAAGCTGTTATATTTGTTACAAAATATTGTGGAGATGGTATATGATACCAGTTCAGATAAAACGATATGATAAGAATTACAATAAAGAATGATGGAGGTGTAAACAACATGATGGAACATATCTACATATGTGGTGGGAATGTGAAGAAATAGAATTTGGATGCAAATCTTCAAGGAAATCAACCAAATATTAGATCTAAAACTGCTGCCGAGTCCCAGGGCTGCTTTGTTAATGGATCTGGGAAGTATAATATTGGATTTTAAAAAAGAGCCTAACTAGCATTTTGGTAATAGCGGTGAGATTATTGATAGCCAAAAATTGAAAAACATACACAAACTTTAGACTTGAAGATTGGTACAAAGAATTATGGGATATGGTTATAAATCAGTGGTCTCAACCTTTTTATGCCATGAGCCTGACCACTTCTCCAGTCAGCTGAGTGGGATGTGTTTACAACAGCTGTGGGTGCATTTACGGAAAACATGTCCACTCCCACTTCCGGGTACAGTGGAGGCAGTGACAGGCCAGATGGAATGGTGCCACAGGCAAGGTCTGGCCCATGGGGCATAGGTTGGGAACCCCTGCTATAAATGATAAATTAAAATGCTAGTTAAAAATAAAAAAGTTTTGATAAATATAAATGATTTTAAAGATATTTGGGGTGAGTATGGAGTATGTATTGGTTAAGATAAAAGGTATGAAACTGGGTCAGGAAACACATAGTTTCTGGAAATAGGAGGCAAAATAAACTATATGTATTTTATGAATAATTTGGAAGGCCCCTGGATGAGGGGTTTTAAGGTTTGCAGCCTGATCTGCAGCTACTAGCTTGGCTAAAAGTCCAGTTATCTCTAAATAAAATTAGTGGAACACACTTCATAGCAATCAGGGGTTTCTTACAAGTAAGAAACGGGAGCGCAAGTCCACCACAGGTGGATGCAGTGCCTCACGGCCTTGCAAAACAAAAAGCCACAAAAACCCACGGCGAGACCACCGCCGGCTTTCTTTCCTGGAGCAACGGGGAGAAGAGGGACTCCCTCTCCTCCCCACTACCCCGCCGAAGAGACGGCAAGACCACCGCCGGCCTCAAGGTTAGTTGAGCCGAGGTGGAAAGAAATACCAGCAGCAGGCAGCAGTTCATCAGGGGAAGCACACTCCCTGGTGAATAACTGGCTGCTGCCTTTGTACTTCCAACAACACTGTTTCGAGAACTAACACGAAACATCAGTGGAGGTAATACAAAAGCAGCAGCCAGCAATCCGCAAGGAAGAGCACCACCCCTTACAGATCGCTGCCTGCAGATCTCTGGTTAGGTAAGCCAGGAGAAAAAGGAGACAGAGGGGAGATAACCATCATCAGGCAGATAGCTCTTCTCTGCCTCCTTCTCCCCCGACCTACCTAATGAACCTTACCGGACGAAGAGCCAGCTGACTGCTGGCTCCTCCTTTTCCCCATTGCTGGATCGAAACCAAAGTTCGAAGCAGCAATGGGGAAAAGAGGAACTGACAGGCAGCCCATTCTTCATGCAAAAATACACAACAACAACAATGCCAAACATTCACCAAAAATGCCAAACACCAAAATTAATAAAACAAAAATAAATAAATATTTTAAAAAATGCATTAATAAACAAAAAAGTAAGCAACAAATTCCACAAAAAAACATCCACAATACCAGAAAAACACAGAAAAAACACCTAACTACAACACGAAAATACCTAATTCTAACAACACAACTACCACAAATAACACAAATAAGCACCAACGAAATCACAAAAATGAAACAAACCAGAAATAAATAAACCAATTAAACAAATCTAAAACCCAACCAAACCACAAAAGAACAAACAGAAACACCTCCCAGCCCACCACCACAAAAACAAAACAAAGAAAAACCCCAGAAGAAAAAAAACCAGAGAACTCACCAGCATGTCCTCCCTCCACAAGACCGGAACAGAAATGAAGAAACAAAAAATACTTACCAGAAGAAGCCCCACCTCGAGGCCAGGAGAGAAAAAACAAGTGAAACAAAAAAAAGGATCCAACACTATTACTAACAGCCCTACCTGCAGGCCGGAAGAGTAAAAACAAGTCAAAAAGATTCAAAGCAGCCCTCTTGCTAACAGCCCCACCTAGAGGCCACAAGAGTAAAAACAACTCAAAAAATAACAATAAATCAAAACTTTACAGAATAAAAAATATGTTAAATAAAAAAATTAAAAATTTGTAGCATCTTCTGTTTATTTTTTTTACTCAAACCGCCCCCCTCCCCCCAAAAAAAAAAACACCATCTAAACACAGTGTATAACAGCGCAGCAACGCCGGGCAACCTATTCTAGTACAATATACAAATTTCAACCTTCCAAAACAGCATGTAATAATATAATAATATACCACAACACAATCTTACAACAATCACAAAATATCAGATAAACATGAAATGCACAATAAATCTCAATAAATAAATACAAGCAATAGAACAACAGATAAATCAGGTAAACCACATTGTCCTCTGTCGGCACTGCAGCCAGACAACAGTGAGGCCCAGGGGTCAGTGCCTGGAGCTAATGTTTGACATTAGCTTTAGGTTAGGGCTTTAACTTTAAGTTAAGGAAATATTGAAATCTGTAATTTTTATTTCTTTATGTGTCTAATCTCTCTCTCTATTTCTTGTAGTAGTGCTAACCAAAGTATATCTATGATTTGTTATTTTTTGACAGACTCATCTCCCTTCCTTAAGTTTTAACTTTTTAAAAGTTATGGACTCTGAGGGAAATTGAGCAGAAGCAAGATTTCTCTCTTCTATCTAATTTCCTTCCCAGAAATTACAGAATTGTAGGCTGTAGGAAGAGGTGAGGCCATCTTTTTGGTTCTTCACTCTGTAAAGTAGGGACTGATGTAAACATGTTGCTTTGTGTAATCCTATTAAAAATTGCTTTAGCCCAAAGAGTTAGAAGTCATAAAGAGGGGTTTGGCTAAGATGGCCGCTGTGTAACATCTAGTTTCGGACGCTCGCGCTCAACAAAGTGGTGAACGATGTGAAGGAGCGGAATAGAAAAATTTTCAAGTGGTAAAGCTTAAAGTTAAGATCCTTGCCTGTCTCCTTGGAAAGTTTGCTGAGCTTTTGAAGCTGGATGATCGAAGTTCGGGAGGTTTTTCTGGGCGGTTGAGCTGTGACGGCAGTCGCGGCTTTTCCGCTGGAGAGCCGAGGAACGAGATCAGCGAGAGTGTGGAGAAGGCTTTGGAACTGGTTTTGGAATTGGCAAGAAGTGGCTGGAGTGAAGGCAATTTGTGTGTAAGTGCCTGAAGGGAGCTACATTCCTAGCTATAAGCCATAAAATCGGCTGAGTTTTTTAGAAGAAAAAAAAGGGGGGGAAAGAGGTGGAGGTACTGTAATGGCGACGGTCAGGGAAAACGAAAGTGATCGTGTATAGACTGTGGTTTTTTTTTTCTACATTCCAGAGGACCGCGCCACATTCTGTGATCAATAAGGTGGATTAATTTTCCTTTTTCTTTTTTTCTATCTCCTTTCTGGACTGGAAAAGAGGAGAAGCTGTGGGAGTTTGCTTTTTTTTTCTTCTCTTCTGCTCAAGCTGCCTGCTCATTTAGGGAAGAGGGAGAAGAGGGGGGGCCTCTTCTCACTTCAAAGTTAAGGCACTCGCTGGAAAAGGGTGCTTTGATTATCCACTTCAAAGGAAGGATTATGTGGCTTTGATTGCAGGGTTCCATCACCGTGTGGATTACAAATAGCTGCTCAACTTCTCACCTTAACCCCTTGGTGGCTGGATTTTTCTTTCCTTCTGAGCTCCCCCCCCCCCTTCAGCAACCTGATTAACTGTTTCTCTGAAGCCTTTTTGCTGTGGTTGGAAGACGTCATTTGACTGCTGGCTTTGTGGGAAAGGATTATTTGTGGTTAACAATTTTTGCTTTTAAACTGCCTGTTTGGAGAGCTGTTTTCTTTTGTTCTTTTTTGTTTCATCGTTGTGGATTACAGTAAACTCTGGATCTTCTGCTGACATAAGAACTTGCTGGTTGTATCGGTGGAACCTATGGCTGCAGTGTAGTAAGCCTTACTGTATTGGCATTGTTACAGCGATCTGCAACATTGGGTTTGAAATATATTACATCACTATGGATAAAGGTACGAGAGCGAAAGCAAAAGAAGAAGAACAAGTTGTAAAATCTAAGAAGATTGAAAAAGCACCAATGGATGAATCTGCTCAGTCAACATCTCTGCCCACAGTGCCATTGGACCAGACTCAAATTATGGTGGAAATTGGCAAGTTGTCGCAAAAAATGGAGAAAAATGAGGCTTCAAGGGTGAAAGATAAAAATGAAATGTTTAAAAGGCAAGAAAAGATGATGTCAACACTGATAGATTATACCAAAAAGGTGGATTTAAGTTTGAATAAATTTGAGGGAATGCTGAAAGTGGTTCAAATCGAGGTGGATGCGGTAAAGAAGGAAGTAAAAGGGACTCAGGAGGTGGTGCGGGGCAGTAAGTTAAAATTGGAGGAACAAGAAATGAGGATAGATGCTGTTGAAGATATGATGAGAAAGCAGAACATTTTGATCCGTCAGGTACCGGAACGCACTCCGGATTTGTTAAGAGAGAGGGTGGTTCAGTGGTTAAATGGTTTAAAAATGGGGAAGGAATTTGTTCAGGAGGATTTAGGAAGTGTATTCCGGGTGGGTCCAAGAAGAGGGAGAGTGGTTCAAAGAAATGTGTTGGTTAAATTTGCAAATTGGGCAGATAAATTAAAAGTAATGGCTCATCTGAAAAGTGTTGGTTCAGACGCGTTGAAATTTGATGGCTCAGATGTAGAAGTCTACAATGATATTTCACTAAAAGAAAGAACATGGAGATATAAGATGAGGCCTGTTACTAAATTATTGATGGGTAAAAATATAAGGTATAATTGGAGATTTCCACAACAATTGCGCTTTTTCTATGATAAAAGAATGCAGGTTATTGATGAAGGTACTAATCCATTGGAATACCTGGGTTTGTTGGGATTGGTACAAGTAGATTCGGAAGAATGGAAAAATCTTAAGAAGGAAATGATGGATTCTGGAGCTTTGGGGAGGGAATATGGGAGGGAGGAGCCCGGTGGGGCAACAGGTGGAACACCACAACGGGGGGAGGAGGAGGAGGAGCTGTCCTTGATTATGGTGGAGGAGGAGATAGGTAAGGAAGGATGAGCATTAGATAGTAGTAATCTTAATTATCTAATAGAGGTAGAATGGGTAAATAGCGCATAGCGCCGGCAGTAGGGCGCATCTTGCAGGTCCCCCCTCTCCCCTCTTTGGTTGACAGAGGCGACTTTTCGTTGGAAGGTGGGGAGAGTGAAAATGTGTGTTTTATGTAGTGGGTATGGTGAAGGGTTCTTGGTGGCACGCCCGATGGAGAGTTTAAAGTTGGGAGAAGAATTTGGTTATGGATAGTATTAAAATAATATCGTGGAATGTGAAAGGTACAGGTTCTGTTCTTAAGAGACGGAGGTTGGAATCGGCGTTGAAAAAAGATAGACCAGATATTTTATTTTTACAGGAAACACATCAGAAATCAAAAGATACGAATAAACTTTATCTGGGTTGGATGCAACACTATGAGATGGCGTTTGGAACATCTAAAGCAAGAGGGGTGGCAATTATGATTTCTAGAAAGTTAGGATTTGAAACTACAAAAAAGATTGCTGATCAAGAGGGTAGGTATTTGTTGTTAAGAGGAAAATTGGAGGATGAGGAAATATTGTTGGTAAATATCTATGCTCCGAATGACCACCAAGTAGTGTTTCTTGAAAAAATCCGGAAAATAGTGGAGTTGGAAAATGTTGCAAAAATTATTGTGGCTGGTGATTTTAATTTGATCAGGTCAGGAATAGATTGCACAAATATAGCTAGAAGTGGAATGGGTGTGAAAGGGAAGGCGATGGACAAATGGATGAAAGTTATGGGTTTGAAGGATTCGTGGAGAGAGTTTAAAGGCTTGGAAAGGGCATATTCCTTTTTTTCGCATGTACATGGGACCTACTCGAGAATAGATTATGTTTTTCTGTCGGAAAACTTAATTGGGGATATAGAAAGTACGGAAATTGGGATTATTAAGGAATCGGATCATGCTAAAGTATATTTGGAATTGAAAATATCAAAAAATATTCAAAGAGTTAGAAATTGGAGGTACGATCCTAATTTGTTCAAAGATCAGAAAAGCAAAGAGGCAATTATGGAAAGTTGGAAAGAAAGTTGGCAATGGAATGATAATAATGAGGTTGATTTTAACATTGTATGGGATACCATGAAGTCAGTTTTTAGGGGGGAAAGCATAAAAGTGGCAAGCCTCAAATATAAAAGGTATAAAGCAGAATACATAGAAAAAGAAAGAGAAATAAAACAATTACAGGAAGAACACGCAAAAAGTAAAGATAAAAAAATTTTCTTGAAACTACAAGGACTTAAGGCAGAAGTAACGGGTAAAGATATTGATAAAGTTAAACGAGATTTGATTTATTTAAACAGAGAATATTTTGAATTTAGTAATAAGAACTCAAAACTATTAGCAAGAGCAGCTAAGGTTAAAAGGGAAAAAAGAGAGATTGGGGTGTTAGTGGATAGGCAAGGTTCAAGGTGTAATAAGAATAGCGATAAATGTAAAATAGTTAGGGAATTTTACCAGGGGTTATGTGCAAAAAAAGAAATAGATATGGAAAAGCTTAAAAGGATATTGGAGAGGCAGTTAGGGAATGGGATAAAGCAAGAGCATAGGGAGAAAATGGAGGAAAAGATAACCGATAAAGAGGTTAAGGGGGTAATAAGCGGATTGAAGATAGGGAAAGCCCCGGGGGATGATGGATTATCAACAGAGTTCTACAAAGAATTTAAAGAGGTGGTGGTCCCGAAATTGGTGAAGTTATATAATCATATACTAGATGGAGGATCAATTCCGACTTCATGGTATAACACTACAATTGTTCTTTTGCCAAAACCTGGTAAGAATTTGGAAAGAGTGGATTCGTACAGACCAATTTCGCTTATAAATCAAGATGCGAAGATCTTCACGGCAATATTGGCTAACCGTTTAAATAGTTTTATGGGGGAATATATAAATGTTGATCAAGTTGGGTTCCTAAAAGGACGACACATGGCGGATTTGACTAGAAGGGTATTAGATTTAATAGATAGTGTTAATCAAACAAAGGAAAAAGTGGGATTACTATCATTGGATATTTTTAAGGCATTTGATTCATTGCAGTGGTCTTCAATTAAGGAAATAGTTAGAAAATATGGGTTTGGAGATAAATTTAATAGGGTTATAGATTTACTATATCAAAAAGGAAATGCCAGGGTTAGAGTAAACGGGGAGCTCACGGATGTGGTAAAGCTAGAGGCAGGCACTAGGCAGGGTTGCCCATTATCTCCTATTTTGTTTATAATGGCAATGGAGATTTTAGCTAAAAGTATAAGGGAGGATTCAAATATAGAAGGGATTATGGGCAATAAAGTGAGCATGTACGCTGATGATACATTGCTTATGGTGAAGCACCCGGAACAGGTAATGGATAGGATTAAAGATCATCTACAAGTATTTCAAGCTATAACAGGATTAAAGATAAATTGGGATAAATCTGAATTGATGTTGTGTAATTTGAAATTGAGCGAGATGGGTAGGACGGTGTCGACACTTAATATACAAATCAAAGATAAGTTGAAGTATTTAGGGATAATTATTTCCAACAAATTAGAAGAACTTAAACGATTGAATTATGACAGCTTGAGAATTGAATTTAGGAATAAAATACGAGAACTTCAGAAGTTAAAGCTGTCATGGTTCGGAAGGATTGCTATGTGTAAAATGATACTGTTACCAAAGATTAACTTTTTATTTGATACGCTCGCGATCCATTTAAAAGAGAAAGAAATCAATGAGTTTCAAAATTTTTTTAATGATTTTTGTAATGGAGGAAAAAAATCTAGGCTTCCAAAGAAACTATGGTATTTATCTCAGAAAAAAGGGGGGTTGGGTATGCCAAATCTGTTAGTATATTACCGAGCATTTCAAGTTAAGAATGTTGTGAAGATCTTGGCAAGAGAAAAGGTAATTTGGGAACAATTGGAAATGAAAGAATACAGAAATATTGGAAACTTGAATTTTCTGGGAATGAAGGATAAGGTGAAAAGGTCAAATAATACTATGATGAAAGGTCTCATGGAGGTGTGGAAGAAGGTAAAAAAAGATATGGTTCCGAATCTCTCCCCAATCTTGGAATTGACTGATATGATGTGTTTCCCAATAAAATTAGACAAAGAAAAAATAGAAATATTGGATAAAAATGGAACGTTGTTATTGAAGGATTGGTTAAAAGCATGTGATGTTGATGCCGAGCGGAAAAAAATGTTCGAGATATTAAATTTGAATTGGTTCCAGAAGTTAAAGGTGGACAATTGGAATAAAAAATATAAAAGAGAACTAGGGTCAGACAGAGTACTCACGGAATTTGAGGAATTGGTAAGGAAGATTAGAAAAGGGGAAAGTAGTATTAAGGGTCTTGTAAGTAAGCTTTATAATATATTGAATAGAGGTGCAGATCCACAGGAGGATTTGAGACGGAAGTGGGAACAAAATTTGAATATAAAAATTGGGGAGATTGAATGGAAAAATAAATGGAAAAAGAGAATTATGAGAACAATGTCTGTAAGAATTAAAGAACATAATTTCAAAATGTTGTGGCAATGGTACCTGACACCATTAAGACTTTACCAGATGGATAATAAAAGAGATAAGTTATGTTGGAGATGTAAAGAATTTGATGGAACATATGAACATATGTGGTGGAGTTGTAAAAAAATAAGGGATTTTTGGGGAAGAATAGAAAATGAATTTGGTGAAATATTGGGTAAAAGTGTTAAGTTGGTGTCGGGTACTATTCTTTTAACGAATGTGGAAGATCTGGGTTTAAACAAGGAGGAAAAAGAATTACTGGAAATTGTATTGACAACGGGTAGACAATGTATAGCCAGAAATTGGAAAAACGATGTAGATATTCAGGTTGGAGAATGGTATAAAGAAATGTGGAGTTTAGCATTGAATGATAAATTGACATGGGAGATTAAAGTCAAAAGAGATAATTTAAAAGAGAATAGATTCTGGAATATATGGAAACCGTTCGTAGATCATTCTATTATGGTAGGTGATAGTTCAGGACCAGTACCATCTCAAAGAAGTTTCTGGACTTGAGTAGAAAATAAACTCTCCGGGCATTGTATATATTCACAGGGTGTTTTTTACTGGTTAAAAAGATTTGTGGTAGTACAGAAAGTTTCTTTCTATTATTTTGGACTTTGAAATAAAGGTTCTTAATATTTGGTGGTTAAATAGTAGTTAATGAATATAGATATTGTTATGTGCTAGCATATAGTAATGTTTGTTAGTATGATATTACGGACTTGTTAGTGTAATGTATTGTTAATGTACTGTTAATGTTTTCTTTTCTTTTTCTGTATGTTTATTAAAAACTTAATAAAAAAATTTAAAAAAAAAAGAAGTCATAAAGAAAGACCTGTGCTTAAAATCCTTGAGATTAGTGTCAGAGATTGCTGAGGGGGATTGCAACTACTATTCTCTAGAGAATTTCGCCTTGATTTTGCTCATGACATTTCAAATTATAGGTGCAGAAGAGAATAGAAAAAAAATTGTAGTTCATATTCAACATTATTTCTTCATATATTATTCAGTAGTTTTAAAGTTTTCCTTTTGGAACACCTGGGCTTTGTATATTCGATCATATATGAAAATATTTTGAATTAATTCTTTGACTAGTGGATTAAAGACATTTAGGCAAGATATATTTACATATTTCAGTCAGTCTCTTCCTTAAACCAAACTTCCTCCATCTTTGGGCAGAGCAAATATGGAAACCAAAATCACAGCAAATGAAGGATCAGTTTTTTTAATTTAAAAAAAAACAATTTCCAAAACATCACACTCTTAACCTCCTGTAATTAAAAGCTCTTCTTTAAGTTCCTCCATTCTTCTGATCCTTCTTTAATATTACATAGTTCTAGAATGTTCAAATACTCAGTTTGTTTACTTATCACAACAACTTTCCCTGCCCAAAAAATCTTAACCTTTGTAATTGTTGCCATGTGTGTTATATCTTCAGTGCTAAGCAGTTGCCTGCTCTGCCTAAATTCTAGAGTCCACTTTTCACTCATGCTTTCTTTCTAAGAGGAAAGGAATTGCTATTCTCCTCTAGCCCATCGGTCCACTGTTACACTGCCTCAGGCATTTACCAGTATTTGATACATCAGAGAAAGGTAAAATACTGCTTTGTGCTTGAGCCGTGATGCATTAGGAAAGGATGGAGAAGTCTTTTAATTCCCAGCAATCAATCAGCTGAAACCCTGAGGCATGAAAGTTGATATTAGCAGTGGAAAAATGAAAAATGGCTCATGGGATTGTGCACTGATAAGTACCCAATGCCCAGGTGAATCCCTAAAATTTTAAATAGGGTCTTGGTTTCTAGAAAACAATATAGCATAGGAAAAGTTAGTGTCTGTTACTTTTTTTAGTGAGTTAGAAAGACAGGTGTGCCTATGAAAGTTCATCCAAATCTGCCTTACAGCACTAGCATTCCTGTGAAAGTTGTGCATGTTCATGCTCATATGTATGTGTAAGTGCATATGAGAGAGCAATAGAGTTTGCTTTATACTCTTGTATCCTATAACTTTTAGTCCCTCTTCAGTAAGTCTGGCAGGCAGATTTCTCATTCAAACCACACAATGGGCTTGAGAAACCACAGGGAATCTATTGTGGAGGAGACATAAAGAGAGAGCAAACTGTTGAGCAACTTTTTTGGACTAACCCTTTCTTCCTTAGCAACTACATTCAGAGAATCCGAGAGAGAGAAAATGCACTTTGTCTATCTTTTAGAATATTTTCTGGTTATTATTTTTCTGACTAATAATGGGGACTATAGCCATAAATCTTTCTTTTATAAATGTTTTCATCTTAAGATAAGATAGATAGATAAGATAAATCTTTATTGTCATTGTCCCCTTGCAGGAACAACGAAATTTCTCGGTTGCTATATATCAACTCGAATAAGGCATACCACTTAATTTAAAACAGCTACAGAAACACCAATTAAGATAGTACCATACAGTACAATTTAAAAAAAACTAAAAACTTCAAAACTTTACAATTTCAAAATTTCAAAATTCTAAAATTCTAAAATCCTAAAAATTAAAAATCTAAAAATTTATGATTTTAAAATAAGATAAGATGACTTCAGAGTCCAGCGTTTCCATTTAAGGCCAAAATTGCTCTGGAGAAGAAACTGTTCTTGAGACGGCTTGTTTTTACCTTCATTGTTCTATATCTCTGTCCCAATGGCAGAAGCTCAAAGAAGCAGTGGCCAGGATGTGATGGGTCTCCTACTATATCTAATGCTTTTCTGTGGCACCTGACAGTGTAAATTTGTTCTAAAGTGGGGAGTGGACAGCCGATGATACTTTCCGCTGTTTTAATAATTCTGTGCAACATTATCGTATCCCGATGAGTACTACTCCCAAACCACACACATAAGCCATAAGTGAGCACGCTCTCAATAGTGCAGCAATAGAAGGCAAGCAGCAGCTTTTACGGAAGATGGTTTTTCCTTAGAGTTCTCAAAAAATACAGTCTCTTCTGCACCTTCTTTGCAAGCCCCCTTGTGTTGGCACTCCAGGACAGATCCTCCTGTATCTCAATGCCCAGAAATCTGAACATTGCTACCCTCTCCACACAGGTTCCGTCAATCAAAAGTGGCTCAAAAACTGTTAACAATGGTTAGAATTATATATAATACATTTCATCTTTCAAGTTGTAAGCCTGGAATTGCATGTTTCATAGACTTATATGATTGTAATTATCTTCTTTAGCATGGATTAATGATACCTCTAAAACACATAGTATTTCATAGTAATTTTTAAAGGGAAGGAACAGATCTGTTACATGCATTTCCATTAATATCTTCTTTTGCTTACCTCCATGTTTGTTATGTACCAATTATATACAGATGTTTAAAGTTGATTTTTAAATTCATGGGTATTGTAGAGTCCTGATTAATCAAAGAGGGTTTTACATTTTAGAAACAGATGTTGTGCTTTTTCTATATTATTTAAAAGTGCTGTGCATGTTGCAGAATGCAACACAAACTCAAGCAGCATATAAAATCAGAATAATCCTGGCAGGTCCCTAGCTAAATAAACTATCAGCACAACATCATAGGCTTAGTAGTAGCTGTAATACAAGTAATCTTAAGTACTGATTTTCTTTTTCCTTTAACTCTGAACAGAAATGCTCCTTTTCAAATACAGTTTACATACCCTCTTCTCAACTTCTGATTTGCTGCACTATGCTGGTCTTAGATCATAATAAAGATTTGATTTGAAATAAATTTTCATATGCAAATTACATGTCTTTCCATGTTTTGTACAGGAAATGTGGTGAGTGTAAATTCACTTTAAACAGTGGAGCATATTTTTTCACACATCTCTACCTTCAAGGTTTTGAAAGATTCCATAAAGATTCTTCTAGTATATCCTTACAACAGCCATGCCTGATGGGCACTGTCTCTTATTTCATAGTGTGAGACAAAGATATAGTCAATTATTTAAAAAGAATTCTGTTTCAAAGGAAAGAGAAAAAGGTAAAGAACAATCTAATGTTTACCTGGAACAAATGCAATACACTGCCTAATCACTAGATTCTAGGAATTCAGATATAGGTTACAAGATTGACTATCAAGAGAGCTGGTTAAAAGGGAAACCATCTATATTGGGTCAGCATAATAGCTAGAAACACTATCTTAAAATCTGCTGTGCAGTTCCACAGGAACAACTGGAATGATGTAAGTAGCAATGACAAATCAGGATAGACTAAAGTCTTCCTATGATGATTTTGGGTAGCACAAGACATGTATACAAAATGGTAGAATTCTGTTTATCCAAAATTACCAAATGCAGATTTTAATCATTAGTGATTGCTGATAATTATGATAATGTCAAACTGATGTACAACAGAACTTCAACCATTATCTCCTAACATTTTATGAATGACAGCATAACATATTTGTGTTGTTCTCTTAAATAAGTATTATGTTTATTTCAAATATTTGCTTTCAATATGGATTCAAGGTTAGTATTCGCAACATAGTGTATAATTTATCTATAAAGCCAAGAATAGATAGAAAAAAATATTTTTATTAATTGTAATAATCAGAATGCATAAATTAGCTTTACCATGCTGCCTGCTTGGTTATTCTGTAAATAAATAAATAAATGTTTCAAGCATGGTGGCTATACATACCTGTATTTAAGGTGAATTCAATAGATCTTTAGTTCAGCACAAGAATTAAGTTGCTTCACTACATAAGTACTAAGTCAAATTCTTGTGGATATCTGAGGCCAGTATTATAAATAATATTTGTATACACTGAAATAAAAGAGAGTAAACAAAAAAGAAGAAAAAACAATAGAGAAATCTCCCTCTTAAGTCATGAAGGGTAAATATATGTCAAGGTAATAGAAACAAGGTTGAGACCAGTTATAGAACCACAACTAACATAAGAACAGATGAGTTTCAGAAAAAAACAGAAATTGTGCAAATGAAATTTTGTGCTTAGACAACAGAGAAAACATAGAATGCATTTAAAAAATACCTTTGTCACATTTGTGGACTAAAAGAAGGCATTGATAGAGCTGACAGGGAATTACTATGGCAAACTTTGACCCAATATGGATCAAATGAACATTTTATTAGATTATGTAAAAGCATATATAGTGAATGCAGAAGTGTATTTGGAATAAATGAAGGAATATAGGAACCCTTTGCAGTAACATCTGGAAGCGAGGCAAGGATATGTACCATCATCATTATTATTTATCACCTACATAGGCAGTATAAGCAAAAAATTATGCTAATGAATGGAAACAATATCAACAAATTACTTTTTGCAGATTATCAGGCATTGATAGCAAGCACAACTAAAGAATTACAACACCTTACATACACAAACCAAGAATGCAAGATAAATAATAGGATAATTGACATAGAGAAGGCTGAGGTAATGGCATTTGGAAGGGAACAGCATACTCTAGATATTGAGATATGGGGAACAAGTATAAAACAAGTGGCAGAGTTCAAATACCTAGGAACAACATTAGCTAAAGATGGTAAAATTGATGAAGAGGTTAAGTAAAGCAAACTAAATATTGGGACAGTTAGTGCTGCTCTTACCACAAAAGTCAGTACTGACCAGCACAAAGAAACACCTCATACAAACATATTTATTCCCAACTTATGTTACCAGTGCCAAACATAGGCACTTAGAGCAAAACATTAAAAAGTTGGTCACCGTGGAGAAGAGATCTCTGAGGAACACTGCTGGAGTGACTAGAAAGAATAAAATCAGGAATGAGATTATACGAGAAATAATGAATAAAACCAATTTTAAACTATATACAGAAACAACAAATAAAGTGGTTTGGTCATTTGTGGAGAATGTTTTGGGATTCCAGACTGTACAAGGCATATACAAAGAGAGGAGAAGGACGAAGAAGAAAATGGAGTGATGACATCAGATAAATATTAAAAGAACTCCAAGTAACACTGTTTGAGGCTGCTAGAAGTGAAAGAATATGAACCTTTTATCTCCCTTGAGACCTGAAGTGGTAAAAGAGGAAGTAAAGAAGAAGGGAAGAAGAAGACATTGCCACTGTAGTTTTACTTTTTCTTCTACGGTTCCAATTAGCGGAGAAACACTTATGAACTAAGACATATTCTTCAAAAAGATATTATATATAATTCTTTCCCTCTTACAACTGCCAGTCATGTTGCAAAGATTAACAACTGAATGCTTACTGTAGTTTACTGTAGTATTGCAAGGTAAGCACACATTGAATCACATATAGTGACAAATTCAGGACAAGTAAGCCTAACAGGTGATCTGCTGCTTACAAGGCTGGGCAAATATAGCAAGGTCACCAGAAAAAGAAATAGGGAGAAATGTTGTGGAATTTCATTAGTCTATTTACATGACAGCATATGTGACTCACCAGAGTGAGCTGGCCCCAGATACTCAATGGCCTCAACTGAAGGACATGATTAAAGAAATTGATAGGACTGGCAGCTGAACACTGGCAATATCCACCAGCACAAGTAAGAACAACCATGTCATGGTTGAAATGGGGCCTGTGTATTCTTTTGACTCTGTAATGGAGATTTCTGAGGTAGGGAGGAGTTATGGTGCATTCCAGTGTGTGTGTGTGTGTGTGTGTGTGTGTGTGTGTGTGTGTGTGTGTGTGTGTGTGTGTGTGTGTGCTCTGCAACCATGTAGACTTCTAATCTAGGGGAGGCCATTTATGTCTTCCACATTTAGTCAGGCTTTTATTGTTTTAATGAGATTACTGATTTAAAAATGCTCCATGTGGGGAGTCACTGAGCCACCGCTCTGACAGGAAAACCAAATCTGGTGTGGGACCACTGCTCCTGGTCAGGCCTTGGATTACTTGAGTCATAAGAACAGCCTTGCTGGAACAGGCCACAGCCCATCCAGTCCAGCATTTTGTTTCACACAGTGGCTCACCATTTGCTTCAGGGTATTCCCAAGCAGATGCCTTCACCTGCTTAGGATTGTCTGGAAATGGCATTGAGAGATATCCTGGCTATCTCTCCAACCCGGAGGTTGTCCTTAGGTATCCATAATTATAGCCATTGATACCCTTGTCCTCCATGAACTTGTATAATCCTTTCTTAAAGCTGTCAAGACTGACAGCTGCCACCACTTCTTCTGGCAGGGAGTTCCATAAACCAGTGATCCTCTGGGTGAAAAAGTACTTTCTCTTATTTGTTTGAGAACTAGTACCCACAAGTTTCATAGAGTGCCCCTTATTTCTAGTGTTATGCGATATCTAACTTAAAGATAGGGGAAACAGTTTTTCCTTATCTACTTTGTCCGCATCATGCATGATTTTATAAACTTCAATCAGGTCACCTCTTAGACGCCATCATTTAAGAGTGAAGAGGCCCAACTGTTGCAGCCTCAGATGGTAAGGAAGGTGTTCCAGTCCCCTAATCATTCTGGTTGCCCTCCTCTGCACTTTTTCCAGCTCCATAATATCCTTCTGGAGCTATGGCAACCAGAACTGTACACAGTATTCCAGATGGGGCCTCACCATAGATTTATAAAGAGGCAAAATGACATGTGCTGACTTATTTTCTATACCCTTCCTAATGATTCCTAGCATGGAGTTTGCATTTTTCACTGCTGAGGCCCACTGGGTTGAAAACTTCATTGAGCTGTCCACCAGGACACCAAGGTCCCTTTCCTGGTTTGTCACAGAGAGTTCAGACCCCATCAGTTAATAAATGCAATTGGTTTTTTTTTTGCCCCAATGTGTATCACTCTGCACTTACTAGAGTTGAAGCTAGTACATAGTAATTCGTAATCTTGTGGAAAAAATGCCAGACCAGCTGAAGGAAAGAATAGTTTATTGGCTAAATAGTTTGAAAATGGGGAAAGATTTTGAGAATGAAGATATTGCAAATGTTTATAGATTGGGTACAAGGAAAGGGAAAAGTATTCAAAGAAATGTTTTGGTTAAGTTTGCAAATTGGGGGAATAAATTAAAGGTGACAGCTTTTATAAAACAAGCTGGGTCTGGCGTTTTAAAAATTGATGGGAATGATGTGGAAGTTTACAATGATATATCAGTAAAAGAACGTGGTTGGTATTATAAGATGAAACCAGCAACAAAAATTTTGATGGAGTGTGGGATAAAATATAATTTGAGATTTCCACAACAATTGAGGTTTTTTTATGACAAGAAAATGCATAAAATTGATGCGGGGATGGATGCTTTAGAATATTTGTGCATGATTGGTCTGGTTAAAGCGGCTTCACAAGAATGGCTTTGATTAAGGAAAGCTTTAATAGAATCGGGGAAATAAAAAGAGACTATGGAAATGCTGAAGAGAGGGGTGCTACAGGAGGAGCAGATGTGGATTTTAAAGCATTGATGATGGTTGATGAAGGATGAATCAGGATTTAGGGGATGGAGAAGAAAATGGGATGATGCAGGGGAAAGAAATAATCTTTGTAAATGTTTGTGTGTTTTCAAAAATAAGATTGAGCACTGGAGCATTAGACATTAGGCACATCTTGCACGTTCCCCCCTCCTCTCTTTGATAGTCAAGGGCTACTTTTTGTAGAAAGAAGTGGGGAGGGTAGATATGAATGTTTATTGCTATAGTTGTTATTGTTTATGTGTGGTAGAGGGAAACACGCCCGTAGGCAGAAGCGAAGGTCATAGAAGATGGTTTTTAAGATTAAGGTATGAGAAATATTAAAGTGTTATCTTGGAATGTGAAATGTACTGGTTCACAAGTGAAGAGGAGAAGAATAGAATCATCCCTGAGGAAAGATAAACTGGATATAGTCTTTTTGGAGGAAACTCATCAAAAATAGGGGGATACAAATAAGATTTCTTTAGGATGGATGCAAATTTATGAAAAGTCCTATGGTACATCAAATGCAAGTGCGGCGCCAAAATGGCTGCTGTGCTCTTTGCGGGGGGGGCCCCACCCAGACTCAGACATCCGGGTGAGTTAGGGGGCGTGGCCACCCCTCTTTAAAAGGGGTAGCCACAAGGCAGCCGAGCTGCCATTTTAGAATTCGACGGAGCGGAGAAGTTTTCTCCGTCGCGTTTTCGTTGCTTCCCCTCTATTCTTTTCAAACGGAGTTTACCTTTACTGATTGATACCGCGGTACTCAAAGCAAAGGGTTGCGTGTTGGATCCCTGGCTAGGGATCGTTTAGGAGCAGCTTCTTTTCTTCTGCTTGGGAGACATGGCTCCCAAGCGCAAGGCGCCGGCTGCCAAGCTGTGGCCGAGGGGAAGGGCTCTGCCTACCCCCTCTTCAACCAGGGAGCCGCCAACGGGCCGGAGGGCTCGGGCGGCACCACCGCAACAGGGTGGTGGGGTTGCTTTGCCCACTGCCACCAATGCGGGCGAACAAGCTTCTGCCTGCCAGCCCGGCCCAGGTTTTCAGTTGTGGCCAGCACAGGCTGGCCCCTCTGGGATCCCTGCCCTTGTAGGGCATTTTCCCGGCTTGGGGCAGGGTGGCCCATTTGGGCCCGGTGTGGGTTTCTGCCCCACCATTCCTCCGGCCCCATATGGGCCGGATTTTTGGACATGGCCCTATTCTGGCCCGGGATCCCCATTGGGGTTTCCCTTCCAACAATTACCCAGTGGGCCATCCAGCCCATCCAGCCCACCTTACATGGGTGGCTTGGAGACTGTTGATGCACTTCTCGCACACATTTTGGTGCTGGAGGCATCAATGGGCATTGCCCCACCACCTTCCGATGGTGGGCTTGCTAATCCTTCAATTCCAAAAGCGAAAAGAGAGAAAACACTCCCAGAAGAAAGATAAACGTGTAATTAGTTCCGTTTATTTCTTGAAATTCCTGTGTCTCTTATTTGGTTCATAAACAAAATGTAGATCAAATAAACTGTAGTTATGGTGGAATTTCAATATATATAGTCTGGAAAAGTCTCTTGCGTCTTCAAATATTATAAGACTAATAAATTGCGTCTTTAAACCAATGTAGACAATGGAATGGCGATGTCCTTCCGGTAGTTGGACATTTCGTTGCACTTTATCAAGCGTCTACAATGTAAAATATATACAATATAATACAGTGCAGCACAATTCAATGCAAGAGTTATACATGAAGTTAAATGATATTAGCATGTAAAGCTGTAGTAACTAATTTAAGCATACAATATAAATGCAGGACAAGGTTAGGCATCTCATGCAAAAATTCACTACTTGTCTATCAAAAATGTCTGTTGCAATAAATCATGAATCAGTAGTCATTATAAATGGTGCATGTACATCTAGGTCTGCGACAGAGCAATAACGAAACATCTAAAAAACCCTTATAAAGAATGGAAGAAATACATACCAAAATGTATATATGTATATATTTATGTAAGTATCGCGCGTCCTGCACCTCCTGAAGTCTTGTGTTGTGTGCTCGCGTTAACTAACAGTACCCTACTATTCTCTAAATATTCTTATTCTTGTCCACTCATCTGTGATGACTCAGTAGATTTTCTAGCCCCATGTAGAAAGAATATAGATCCAGGTGCTCATCTGATACTGTTGTGCTGATTGTTAAAGGGACCTGTCTGGGCTAGGAGTTATACCTAGCTAACTATAGCATATAATAATGAAATGTTCATAAAAATGAAGATGGTTCCCATTCTGTGTTCAAGCCGTGTGGTGTTAACGTGTTGAACCGATGAATGTAAAAGGCTTCTCTTTGTAATAAAACCTTTTCCATATTAAGAATATGATATTTGTTGGCATTAACAGTTTCTAGCACAATGATCTTGAGGTCTCCTGGTTTATGTTGTTTGTTAAGAAAATGATTTACCAGAGGAACAGTGATGTTCCGGTTTCTAATTCGTGAGAGATGTTCACCTAAGCGTATTTTCAAAGAACGACTCGATTGCCCCACATAGCCTAACTGACAAGGGCATATTGCCATGTATACAATATTTTTTGAATTGCAATTAGAAAATGAGGTGAGCTCCAATGTGAAGCTGCTGGAAGGCAATTTTACCATGTTTGCACATATCATATGAGTACAGTATATACAATGTCCACAAATGTGGTGCCCAGCAGGGAGGGACAAACGCTTTGGCTTTTGAGTGGAGATGTCTGCTCGCGAAAGGAGATTGGCTAACGTCCGAGTTTTTCTGAATCCCACAAGTGGTTTTTGTTGGCATCCCGGTATCGTGTCCAATATGTGCCAGTGCCTGTTGATAATACGTTTAATTTGATTAGCTAGCGGGGTGTAGTCCAGAGACCAAACCAATCTATGCTGAGATGTTATTTGTTCCGTACGTCTTTCGAGAAGAGAGCTTCTTGTGCGTAAATCCGCTTTTGTTTGTGCATGTGCAATGATATGTTTCGGATATCCTCTCGTACTAAGTGTTTGCACGATATCTTTGGCTGCAATTCTGTAGTCGTGTTCTTTTGAAGAATTCCTTTTGGCTCTAAGGAGTAAGCTATACGGTATGTTACTTTTCAAATGATGTGGGTGATAAGAGCTATATTGAAGGTAAGCGAAGCGGTCTGTAGGTTTGTGGTACAGTTTTGTTTTTATCTGATTCGCTTCAATATATACAGTCAGATCCAAAAAAGCCAAAGATGTTCGGTTCGTGGTATGCGTAAATTTGATGTTATTATGAAGACTGTTCATCCAAATACAGAAATTGTCTATGGAGGTGTGATCCTGAAAAATGAAAAATAAATCATCTATATATCTCTTATAACTAATGATGTTGTTGAAAAAAGGATTGGACCGTGGGTCTAAAATAAAAGTGTTATCGAAGCTGCACATAAAAATGTTGGCAATTGATGGGGCAAAATTAGAACCCATGGAGACCCCCTGTGTTTGAAGAAAGAAAGAGTTGTCAAACCTGAAGAAATTGTGTTCGAAGCAGGTGTCCAAGAGGTCTAGTAGAAAATGTGCAGGTGGCTGATTAATGGAGCGTGTTTCTAAAGCGTGGGCAACAAGAGTACGCGCTTCTCCCAGTGGGATGTTAGTGTAAAGTGAGGTGATGTCCATGGTCAGTAATACTGCTCCATTTGGCACCTGAAAGTTTTCCATCATTTGGATGAAGTGCGTGGAATCCTTTACATAAGATGCAGATTTGCTAGCAAACTGATGGATATGAAAATCAATATAGGTGGCCACTGGTTCTAGAAGGGATTGATTCGCTGAGATGATTGGTCTACAAGGGATGACAGTGTCAGAAGTCCGAATTTTGTGTACTTTTGGTAGAAGATAAAACATAGGAACTCTTGGATATTTGTTGAGTAAAAAACGGAAGGTGTTATTGGTAATATAGTCTTGTGCCAATCCTTCTTGTAGTACTGTCTTAAGAATGTTCATAATGTGGGTAGTGGGATCATGGTCTAGCTTACGATAGCATTCTGTGTTAGACAATTGTGTCCATGCTGCCCTGAGGTAATCTTCTTTGTCCAGTAATACAATTCCCCCTCCTTTATCTGCTGCCTTAATCACGATGTTGGGATCCGAGCCTAAGTTTTTTAGTAACGACATGTCCTCTTTAGTTAAATTGAAGTGCCTATTAGATCGTGTTTCAGCAATGGTGATGTCCCGGGTGACTATCCTTTTAAATACTTCGATAGCTGGGTGTTCAATGTTAGGCGTGAATGTAGAGCATGGAGTAAATTGTCTCGATGTGACTGAAGATTCTGAGGGTTCTTTGAAAAACGCTTTGAGCTTGAGTAGTCTGATGAGTTTGAAGATGTCTATCTTGGTTTTGAACGGGCAATACCGGGGCGTGGGAACAAACCCCAATCCCAAGTTAAGAAGCTCTGTTTCCCTGGTGGTTAAGTTCCTACTAGACAAATTGAACACCAGTGAGGGGGTTATTTTTTCTTTGTCCTCTTCGTGTTCTTTGTTCTAAAAAAATCCCTCCTATTGTCCATTTGTGGTGCGCTCGCCAAGGCAGATTTGGGTCTGTACCGGTTGGTGCGAAAATTGTAAGGGTCTCTAGCTCGCTCGTCGGTGGAAGACTCCGCTGCATCAGAATCTGTGGTCTCATAATCTGTGGATTCGACTGGCTGTCTCCAGGTGACCTGTTTCTGGACGCTGCGTCTGGTAAATTGCCAACGATAAATTCTTTCTGTCTGATAATCGTTCCTGTCCCTGTTTAACTTCTTGTTCTTAAATGCCAGGAGTTCATCCTTGAAAGATTTAAGTTTATTTTCCATGTCGGTGAAATCATCTATGGAACTCCCAGCGACCGGATCCACCAGGAGTTTTTTTAGGTCAGCAATGTCCTTGTCCAATGTTGCTATTTCTTGGTGGCATTGATCTATTATCAGCAGTATCAGGTCAAAGGAGCATCTGTCCAAAATTGAGGTCCATTTGTCAAGAAATTCCTTTTTATTGGCAAATAATGTAGGGCCCTTTGTCATACGCAGTCCTCTGGGTATAATAGAAGCTTTGTAATACTCTAGTAGAAATGAGGAATGTAAATCCAACCGGATTCTTTTCTTTTCCAAATATTCTAATTTATTAATCTCCTCATTTGTAATATCAGTGTCAAGATGTAGGGGCGTAGCTTGGTTTAATATCCTGTCTCTGTCGGCGACCGAGAATGTAAATCCTTTGTCCGTCATGCCGTTGGAGTAGAAGGGTGCGGTAAGTCGGCTGGGGTGTAACAACAGCGAAAAGAGAGAAAACACTCCCAGAAGAAAGATAAACGTGTAATTAGTTCCGTTTATTTCTTGAAATTCCTGTGTCTCTTATTTGGTTCATAAACAAAACGTAGATCAAATAAACTGTAGTTATGGTGGAATTTCAATATATATAGTCTGGAAAAGTCTCTTGCGTCTTCAAATATTATAAGACTAATAAATTGCGTCTTTAAACCAATGTAGACAATGGAATGGCGATGTCCTTCCGGTAGTTGGACATTTCGTTGCACTTTATCAAGCGTCTACAATGTAAAATATATACAATATAATACAGTGCAGCACAATTCAATGCAAGAGTTATACATGAAGTTAAATGATATTAGCATGTAAAGCTGTAGTAACTAATTTAAGCATACAATATAAATGAATATAAATGAATATGAATTTCAAGAAATAAACGGAACTAATTACACGTTTATCTTTCTTCTGGGAGTGTTTTCTCTCTTTTCGCTGTTGTTACACCCCAGCCGACTTACCGCACCAATCCTTCAATTCCAGCCCACTCGTCAATTCCGGCCCACACGTCGGCCACGACTCTCCAGCGGGCCGCCAACAGGGTCGAGCTGCTTGAGGCCATCAGGCCAGCCCAAGCTGGTGCCTCGCAGCTCCCCGCCTGACCAACACAGCAAGACTTGCCGCTGGGGACCAGTCCGGTGTGGCAGGGGTGCAGCGGCACGCAGAGCTCGATATCTGTCGCGAGCTCCGACGCCCGCCGTGGGACAGAACTCCCAGTGGGGGAGTCCCATGGGGGTGCACCGAGGGAGTATCCTGGTCAATTGAGTACACCAGTGACACTATCCAGTCATACTGTGGGGTTCAGTGGCCATGGCCACGGCAGGTTACTATGCGAGGGCAGTTGTATCCACACTGCCCTGTTAACTCTTGGTTGCCTAATTGCCCCCCGGTTAGGGCAGGGGTGACCACCCCTGTGGATATGCCAAGCGTTGCAGGGGCTATTCAGGGCCCGCTGCACATACCCTCGATCCAATATGTGCCGACGGCGGCTCTACCGGCGGCTGGTTATTCCTTGCCCCTGGGCGATCATCTATCCCAGGCCACGAGGGAGAAGATTTGGCGAGGGGAATATGTGGATATCTTCTCCCTCCTAAACCTTGAGCCCACCAAGGAAGAGAGGGAGGGACAGGATGACAGGGACAAGGAGTTGTCCCGTCATCGTAAGCCACCTGGGCCAATTGGTTGCCGGCCTATCTCATCTATATGGCGGTATACCTGAGGGCCCGGCCTGACTTGGCCATTCCAATGGTACAATACCTGGATAATATTTATAGGGCGGTGGTTGATTTCCCTGGCCCGTCGTGGTTGGCTTACGACGAAGAGTTTAGGATGAGAGTGGCCCTCCATCCTGAGATGAGGTGGGATGAGCCCTGCCAGCAATTGTGGCTCTTGTATATGACTCCCACACGGCCAGCACCTGGTGACAGGTATCATTGCGGCCATGCTGTGCAGCGGGCTGCTGTTACACAGGTTCCCCGCCAGTCGGCGGGGCAGGGGGTTCCAGCCCGCCTGCTGTGTTGGAGCTTCTCAGCTAGCGGAGTGTGCAACAAGCGTCAGTGTTGATTCTGGCACAAGTGTCCCTCTTGTTCTGGCACTCACACCGCCTCCGTGTGCCCGCGGGCTGGTGGGTCACGAGGCAGAGGTAGGAGTGGGCAGGGGGCAGTCAGAGTGACCTCTGATGGTGCTAGCCATGCAAAAGGCCCCCTCCCCAATTATTGTCCCAGTGCTGGAACAATGGCTTTCCGCTTATCCTAGACGGGATGATGCGAGGTACCTACTTGAAGGTTTCCAGTTTGGTTTTCGTATACCCTTTAGGGGTGTTTGTGAGCCTCAGGATGCCCCGAACTTACTTTCTCTTAGGGGTAATGAGGATATTGCTGCACAAAGCATAGCTAAGGAGGTAGCTGCAATGAGAGTTGCTGGGCCATTTACTGACCCACCATTCCCTAACTTAAAAGTATCTCCTTTGGGTTTAGTCCCGAAAAAGTCCCCGGGTGAATTTCGCCTAATTCACCACCTTTCTTACCCTGCGGGTTCCTCTGTCAACGATGCGATACCTGATGACCTTTGCTCGGTCAGGTATACGTCATTTGACCAGGCCTTACAGATGGTATGCTCGTGTGGTCGCGGGGCGCTTCTGGCAAAGTGCGATATCAAATCGGCATTCCAATTACTGCCAGTGCATCCCGATGACTTTGAGCTCTTGGGTTTTTGTTTTCGGGGCAAGTTCTACGTGATAAGGCCATGCCTTTTGGCTGTTCTATTTCCTGTTTGGCCTTCGAACGATTTAGCACCTTCGTCCAATGGGCCTTTGGTCGTAGGTCGGGGTCCCGGTCTGTAGCCCACTACCTCGATGACTTTTGTTCGGGGGTGAGCAGGGCTCGGACACGTGTACCCGTCTCCTTGCCACATTTCAGGTGCTTATGCGGGAACTGGGTGTCCCCTTAGCACCAGAAAAGACTGAGGGCCCAGCCACCACACTCACCTTTTTAGGTATTGAAGTTGACACTGTCGCACAGGCATGCAGGTTACCCGTGGAAAACGTGACACAGATCTCGGCTGCGATTATGGCAATGGTTGCCAAGCGTAAAGTGTCTCTTCGAGAGTTACAGGTGCTTCACGGCCACCTCAATTTCGCTTGCAGGGTGGTGACCCCGGGCAGAGCTTTTGCCAGGCGTCTGTGTGACGCCATGGCTGGCCTATTAAAATGCCACCATAGGGTGTGGCTGACCAGGGGTATACGGGCAGACCTTTCGGTTTGGCTCACATTCCTTCAGGATTTCAACGGGGTCTCTTTTTGGAGAGAAGACCTTCTGGTCTGCCCTAAATTTCAAGTACAGTCGGATGCCTCCGGCTCTCTGGGTTATGGGATTTATTTTGAGGGGCAGTGGGCATATGGCCGATGGCCTCACGCATGGCAGGGCACGGATCGCCTCCGCAATCTTACTTTCCTTGAATTTTTTCCCCATTTTGGGGGCACTAATGCTATGGGGCGATAAGTGGGCCAATTCAGTGGTCAATTTTTGGTGTGACAATGTGGCAGTGGCCCACCTTGTTAACGCCCAGACGTCAAAATCCCCTAGGGTCATGGCATTGGTTCGTCAATTGGTTTTGAGAACCCTACACCTCAATGTGCTGTTCAGGGCCAGACATGTGCCAGGCATTAATAATGATATTGCCGATCCTTTATCCCGCCTGCAGATCTCCCGGTTCCGCGCCTTGGCTCCAGAAGCAGAGGAATTTCCCTCTCCACTCCCGGCCGAGATTTGGACATTTGGTGAGGAGAGGTGAACCAGGCGATCGGCATGTCCTTGGCACCTCGCACGCGTAAGGCGTATCAACATGCTTTCCTACAATTTAGAGCCTTTTGTGGGCTACTACAGTTACCTGAAGCGTGGCCGATACCAGTGGACCAGATTTTACAATACATGGTTTACCTTCACGATCAGGGGTTGGCTCCTCGTACTATAGCCTCTAGGCTTTCGGCATTGGCATTTATGGCCAAGGCACGGAGCTTCGCTGACTGCGTGAATGACTTCCGCATATGACATGTTTTGGAAGGGTGGACACGTGAACGTGGCCGCCACCCGGACACATGTCACCCCATTTCGCCAGGTGTTCTTACCCACCTTGCACGAGGCTGGCATAACTTGTGTTATGATAGGTACGAGGAGGCTTTCTTTCATGCAGCTACCACCTTAGCTTTCTTTGGAGCACTCCGTATCAGTGAGCTGGTCCCATTGTCTAAAGGGGATGTGTCTCGTAGGGCACTGGAACTCGACGATGTCTATGTTACACACGAGCGGGCTCAGTTGAGGATATGGTCCTCAAAGGTTGATCAGCACGGCGTAGGCAGTGGAGTAAGACTGCTACGATGCTCAATTGATGACATCTGTCCGGTTGGTGCTCTACACGTGTTTTTGGCAGTGCGTGGTACGCACCCTGGCCCGTTTTTCTGCCACCAGGATGGGTCTCCACTGACTAAATTCCAGTTTTGGAAGGTGACTGGCATGGCACTTCACAGTGTTGGCCTCCCCGGGGCTCGTTATGGCACCCATTCTTTCAGGATAGGCACTGCGTCCACTGTGGCTGCATTTGGGTACTCTGAGGCTGATATACGCCGGATGGGCAGATGGGGATCTATGCGTTTTGCATTATATGTACGCCCCCTCAATGCATGAGTACTAGTTATGTCATTAATTCTTTTTCCTTCTTTTACAGACCCTGTGTGTCCACGCACACCGGTGGCAGTATGGCTGGTGGGCCACAGTTACGTGCACTGGGCAGCGCAGTATGCTGCGGCGACAGAGTGGGGACCCCATCTCCTGCTATGTGCAGCCGCACGTATGCGATGGTACGGTAAGCGCAGCATGAGATGGCGGGAACTGTTGCCATTCCTGTTTTCCACCAGGGATGCTGGACCGCCTGATGTCCTTGTCCTGCACCTTGGTGGCAATGATCTCGCATAGGTCACTGGCCTCTCTTTAAAATTCATGATTTGCAGTGACCTAGCCTATCTATATTATGTATGGCCGTCCACGCGGCTGCTATGGTCGGACATTGTGCCGCGACAGACTTACAGGGGAGGCATTGACCTCCGTGCCCTTGACTGCGCTTGCCAGTCGGTGAACAGGGTTGTTGCCTGGTTCCTTGCAGAAAAGGGCTTGGGGACAGCCATTTGGCATCCTAGGATAGGCTTGCAGGATTACGATCTCTATGCAGGAGATGGGGTCCACTTGTCGGCCTGAGGTATGAACCTCTTTCTTGAGGATATGCAAGCAGGCCTGGTGACCGAGCTGACGGTTTGGGGGGGGGCAGTGAGTCATCATGGACGCCTCCCCGTGTGGCGGGTAGCACTGGTAAGGTAAAGATTTATGACCCATAGGTATCCGGCAGGTTCGCAATTGACTGGCCAACACGTAGACAGGTACAGGGGAAATAGGTTTGGCTGGTCAAGGGCGAACCAGGCAAGGGGTGATGTCAGGAGCTTCACAGCCTGCATCACCTTGATATTTCAACGGATACACGTCATAGGGTGGGGTCAGTAGATAGTTTATTGACTCTGGTCAACAATTTGTTTGTGTCAACAAACAAATTGATACAAATAGTTACATGTAGCCAATTGCCATTGGCATTTTGGGAGGAACCTTACCAGTGTTACTGCGGCCTGCTTGCCTTAAAGAATTACAATTGGATGATTACACCAATTGAAAGTTATAATTTGGACTAGGGCATTATTCAATAAAAGTGGCCCGATGCCTTTATCCATATACCGGTGTCTGAGTCTTTCTTTGGGGGGTGCGCCTGCAAAGAGATTTGTGCTGTTATGGGTATGAGACTTAAATTGGGGCCAAGTACTGTTTTGTTGACAGATGTGGAAAATATAGATTTAAATAAGGATAAAAAAGAGCTATTGTCGATAATGTTGACAACGGGCAGACAGTGTATAGCCAGGAATTGGAAAAATGAAGCAACTCTGAAAATTGAGGAATGGTACAAGGAGATGTGGGATCTTGCGTTGAATGATAAGCTAACATGGGAAATGAATAAGAAAAAGGGTATAGTTAAAGAAAATAGATTTTGGAAAATATGGCAACTATTTGTAGATTACTCATTGAAGGGGGATGAAGGGAATAGACCAGTACCGGAACAAATGATTTTCTGGTGTTAGAAAACAACTGTGACACTCCGTTTTCTCCAGGGCATTGTAAAGAACACTGGGTGTCTTATGAGAAAATTGTATTTTAACTATTGTATTTTTACTGTGACTTAATAGTTGTATCAAATTGATGAGTTTAAGAATAGAGTTTGAATATGTATATTAGGATAGTTATAAGAGTATTATACTGTAGTAAAAATTTTGGAAATATAACTGAAGATGTATTGAAGAAAGAGGAAGGTAGTATATTATTAAGTCGTAGTTTAATTATATTCTTATGCTTTTTTCTTTAATATTTTTCTTTAATATTTTATATATATATATATATATATATATATATATATATATATAGATAGATAGATAGATAGATAGATAGATAGATAGATAGATAGATAGATAGATATAGATAGATAGATAGATAGATAGATAGATAGATAGATAGATAGATATAGATATAGATATAGATATAGATAGATAGATAGATAGATATAGATATAGATATAGATAGATAGATAGATAGATAGATAGTATTTGTAAGTATGATGTTTGTATTTTCATTTATAGTTGTTGTTCTTTTTAAGTTGTATTATTGTTAAAAATTTAACAATTTTTTAAATAAAAAAATGACACTTGCTGGCTTATTATCTATACCCTTCCTAATGATCCCTAGCTTTGAGTTTGCTTTTTTCCCTGCTGAGGCACACTGGGTTGACACCTTCATTGAGCTGTCCACCAGGATACCAAGGTCCCTTTCCGGGTTTGTCGCAGAAAGTTCAGACTCTATCAGTTTATAAATGTAATTGGGGTTTTTCCCCCAACGTGCATCACTCTGCACTTACTAGTGTTGAAGTCAGGCACACAGCTGCCATAGTAGCCATGAACTCCTGATCTACCTCAGAGCCCACCCCCAACGATGGCAAATTAACATCCCCCAACACTATAAGAGTGGGAACTCCAATGGCAACATTGTGATGTCCTCAAGGAGCTCAGGCAGGGAATCTGCTACACTGCAAGGGGGCAGGTACAGGAACAAGATTCTCAACTGACTCTAAAGGCCCACACAAAGAAGCAGAGTCTCACAACCCTGGACCTGTGGTTCTTGCAACTCCCAATGACTCTCTGGTCTACAATGGTGACATCACTGCCCCTACCCTTATCCCTTGGCTGGTGCCAAATACCAAAAATGGCTAGACACATATCAGCAAGAGGAACACCATCCTCCGGTGTCAGCCAGGTTTTGGTGATGCATGCCAGATCAGCCCGCTCCACCAAGATTTTACCAGAAAGCACGGGGGGGGGTGTGTTATTGCAGACTGACTTTGCATTCACCAGCAACAGCCTGAAGGAGGGGTCACTCTGGATTGGCTGTCCAGGACTCAGAGATGCCCAGGACCCCAGAAGCAGCAGTGTCAGGGGCCTCTGCCACTGGCTTCCAATGCTGCTAGCTTGCCTGCAACTCCTGCTCTGACCCCAGGCCACAGGGGCCAGCATTCCACCCCCCACACTTATTGTTGGCATTATCCCAACAGGAGAGATCTGTAGGTGGCAACAGGGGCCATACCCAACTCTACTTGGGCAAAGAGGATGGTGGGGCCACAGCATATAGAGGGAGCCATCCTCCCATGGCAGCCCTCCCATTTCCACTGTAGGTAAAGGCTATGAGCCCCCCATTCCTCCAGCACCAGTCGGGGATTGGGGTGGGGTTAGGGGCAGCAGGCAGATGATGGCAGTTGTAGATCTCTTGACAGCCTGCCCTCCACTTCCAATTATCATGGGTAGCCTCGAGGTGCAAGACCAAAGGCTTTTTATGGGGGTGGCTCACATTGACGATGCTTGTATAGGTAGGCTAAGAATGCCAGATGTTCAAGCCTAGTTCAAAAAAGAGATGACCTTGTAAACATACACTGGCTTTTTGAGCTCACCAAACAATTTCAGAAGCAAATTGGTTTATGGTTTACATATTAAAGTGAAGTCTTTGATTGAGGAAAGGTCATTACAAACTACAGATCTTTCTAAAAGAATATGATATGCCACTACCTTTGATTTTCTTTATAATTACCTACACTTTGAATAAGAGGCTGCTGTGATAAACCAGTGGTTGGTTGGTTCATCATCATTTGTTCATTCATACCTCAACCCTTTTGATGCAAGCACCGCTCAGGGTAGTTTACAATATATAAAACACATCGTGCAACATTATAAAATATGTATAAAAATAAAATAATAATGAGCTAAAAACAACTCAAAGAGATAAAATCAGAACGTACCTGTTTTAAATAATCTTACAACCATAAGGATGATCAATTCCGTGACTATTTAATATATATCCTTAAGGTATTACATGGAAAGATAGTTCACACAGAAAGAAGACAGGTGGAATAACTATTAATAACTTAAGATACCAAGATAACATCATATTACTAGTAGAAAATAGTCATGACATGAAGACTTTTGATGATATTAAAAGAGAAAGTGTAAAATATTTGCTTATTGTAAAATGAGTTACAGTGAGACAGCCACACATGTTTGAATCAACACTTTCCAGGATTACAGTGGTACACTGAGAAGACTAATATAATGTGCACAGAGTATTGAAAATAAAGAATGTAATGGACCTGTTACTCATGAGTAGAACCGTAGTCTACCGTAGGTGGGACCACACCTGAATTGATGCACACACACCCAGGTACTCAATCCAGGATTTTAGCTTGCTTTTTCACGTGTCATGACCATTCATCAGAAATTAAACCACTCCAGTCATCGTCATGTATTTTAAAAGTATATTGTAAGTAAAGTCAATTGCAGACTTCTTAGTTTCAGAAAGCAAAACAATTTTAGGCAATGAAGTAGTTTTAAATGAGTAAGCACATTGAAAACTATAAAAGCCTGACTAAGTGTGGAAGCCAAAGGGCCCCCTTCTTAGCTTAAAAGCCCTACATGTTTGCCAAGTTAACAGCACACCCAGAAAATTTACAGCAGCATGGAACACCAGATTAACAGAGTGACCTCCTGCCCTCACCCTCAGGTTTTCATCTCTTCCAACAAGTTCCACTCTCTGGCTCTTCCCCTAACGGATTTCAGTCAATGACTATATAGTATTACATGTCTATCAATTCTAAGTTTCATTTCCTCCAGAACATGCAGCTAGCATGTTTTGAGTTGACTCTCAGTTTGTCTCTGGAATGCAACATAACTCCCCGCACATTTGGAAATCTTAATTACATATTCAAAGAACTCACAGGCCATTTCCATGACAAAGAAATCAAGTCTGTTACACATTTTCTATAATTCAGTTCATTTCAGTCCATATTTTAATACAACTAAAATAATCAGAAGAAGGTTTAGTACTCAGAAAGGTAAGTTATGAAGAAATTTTGTTTCTGGAGACTAAGGGCAGCAAAATCTATAGTATGGTATTCCAAATTACAGATATTAAAGCTGGACAAAGGAAGAAAGCTGACTGGGGAAATTTTTTATTTGTGGTGTTGGAAAAGACTTTACAGATGCTGTGGTCCACCAGAAATGAAAATTAATAAGATCAAATCATGCCTGATTTCTTATTAGAAGCTAAAGAGCCTAGATTGGGGCTATCCTGTTTTAGACATGCCATGAGAAGACAGCATCATTGAGAAAAGAAACACCACAAGTGCTACAAAAAGTCAGATGTGGTCGGATAAAAACAAAACATGAGATGCATTGACTCAATAAAATAATTGAGATCTTTCATTTTTCAAGACCAGAGTAGTACTGTTAATGAGAGTATCATTTAATCTTATGGATATTGTAATTTGGAAATGACTTGGTAATGTATCAGAACTATGCAGTGCCAGCAGGTGAAAAAAATAAAGGTATTAAGAAGCTGTAATTATTTCCCAGTAGCTATGGTGGACTTACTGGTTGGCATGGTTGTGCAAACACCATTCATTATAATCAAATTAATTTTCCTACACATCACAACCAATTCCCATAAAGCTGATTGGTGCCCCATCTGATCTGATTTGTACCCAAATAACCTGAAGTATTGGTAGGCACGTATTTGTGTTTGAAAATGAGGAAAATAAAGAGGTTTGACCTGGGATAGGGAGCAGAACTGAGTGATATCCACTACTGTTTGACCTCTAGTGAAGCTTTCAACATTTCCCTTCCTTCTCCTGAACTCTGCTAATAGCTATGCAATTTAGACAGCTTAGGCCCTATTACTAATGTTACTGTGACATAGTGTACGGAAATCATGTGTAATGGCACATATTTCACACAGCTAGAAACTCTATTGATGGCACTGAAATTAGAAGATGTCTTGATTGAAAGGAAAAAAATGCACACTGACCCAAACTCCTGAAAATTAAAGTGATTCAGATAGCAATCTTTTTCAAATCTCTCACATCTTTCCTTCACAAAACAACCATTTATCATAAAGACAAAACTATTTCCCTGGGGTTCTGTGATTGGGTAACTAGAAGATAAAACATAATTCATTGGTGCTTTAATTAATTTACTTTTACTTGGTTTTCTTTTACTTTCCTCATCACAGCAAGACACCCATGCCACTGAACCAGTTCCATGAATCACTTCCTGGTCCTGAGTCCTTTCGGTACACAAAGTACTCATGAGCCCCAAGCCAGCTGCTGTCCTCCATGAAGATGGATTTAAGTGGGATTTAATCTATTTAGGGACCATCACCCTTCCCTGTGGACTTTGCCACCCAAGGCCATTAGTCCTCAGGAATGTCAGGTTAGTTAACCATTGCCTGATGATCAACATTGAGTCTCATAGCAGGATAACCTGGCCAGACAGGCACATTACAATTGCTAATAATGAATGAAGTGATGGCTCTTTATTTTGTTCATCTTATACCAATGTTCCAATATCTGGCTTAAGAAACAAGTAGATTTTTAAAGAGAGGAATTGTGGGAGGGAGGTTGATACTTTACTCTCGAAACATAAAGGAACCAATAAGAAACAAGAAAGCACATGTCTAATAAACAGTTATTCTCTCAGTTCTCTTTTCTGGTCATTTTACAATGTGATTATGAATGCAATTAAAAACAGCAAAACTTTCTGTCTTTGTTCTAGCTGAACACCTTGAAGACCATAACCTATCTTCAGATTTCGTTTTCCTTGAAATAAGTGTTCATCTTTGTTCTGATTAAAAAGAATATTTTCTTTGTTTCATAACGTTCATTGAAATATCAAACAACTTACTGACAGTTTATCTGGTAGTTGCTTGCTTTCTACTGTAGATGGCATTATCGCTCTTTAAAAAACCTGAAATAAAGTTAAACCAACCTACCATTATAATGTTCCAAAATACACAGGTATATGTGTAGGGACAACCACACAGACTGGTATTAGGCAAACAGATGAAAATAAAGGCCTTTGATTTAGTGGGGGAAAGACTGGTCTTGGATGAATAAAACAGCTGACTTAGAGTACTAAATCAAAATTAATTAGAAGAGGGTGTGTGTAATCTTCCTAAAGGACTTGATTTAATATGAGAAAGTTTCCACTTAATGGAAATTGCAGCATTTTTTTCATATATTCTGATGGCACTGAGTGGAATTCAAAATTAAATTTGGAAGAAAAGTTCTCTTGGCTGCAATGCTATATACAATTACCTGATAGTAATCAGAATCAGTCTACTAGTGAGTGGACATGTATCTAATTGCACAGGTAGCATACTTTGCTAAGTGTATTAATGTATGCCTTCATTGTAAACTCATAAGGAAGTATATTCCCTGTTTGTCATAGGTTTGTCTAAATCTTCTAACATAATATATAGATTAAATAATGTTAGTGACCTGCTTTTTTATGGATAACATTATATGGTGCAGAGGTTTAAAAGTGCAAGGGAATCTGAGAGTAATGGTATGTTATGAGTCTAAACTTCTAGCAAGTTCACCCAAGTCGAATACTCAAAGCCAGGACAAGAGGCTAAACTGCATCAATTCTCTCCAAGAACTAACAGTTGCATCAGCAGAACAGAATTGATTGCTTCAGCTGTGAGGGCAGAGAAATTCTTGAAGGTCATGTTCTTAGGATTGTTCCTGTCATGAGGACAAGGAACAGCAAAAACAACAACAACAAAAAAAAACCTCCTTATCTTTGAGGGAAAGATATTTTCTGTCAAAATCAGCAAGAATGCCTGTAATAGTGAGAATGAATTTTATGCAAATCACCAAGAAAGAAGTATGTATATTTCATTTTCTTTAACTTTAAACAGAGGCTGGAGTTTTAATTACTTTGCAGGGAAGTCACTGCTGCTTCTGTTTGAAAAGAAAGAAATAGTTCCTTACACAAAAAAGGAAAGGGAAGACAGACCCAGGGAGGATAACCAGGAATACCTTCTGGCCCCCATGCCCCCCCCCCCCCACAAAATTAATACAGACATGTTGTAATTATTGACAGTTTTACTGGAAGATATTGGAAGACATTGCTCATGGATTTAAAAATATTAATGTCTGGATTGACCATAACAACATAATTTTGGTTTATCATAGGCAGCAGATTCATTGACCAGATGACTGGCATTTCATCCAACTTCCACCATCCCAGTACAACACTAGGATAGCCATGTGACTTGAATAATCAAGGAGCATGTACCCTTGGGTGCAAATCAACTAGGTGGGGAAAAAACCTTGGTTTCCTTTGTGAGGGACTCTTCACAGCTCTCTCAACTTGGCATGTCAAACCCTAGGTCTGTCCCAACTTTCTACAGCACTGTTTGCTGCCCTTGATAGGGCAGCCAGTAATGTTGCTCCAAAAGTGTCCCCATGTATAAGGGGGGCCAGAGAAGAGGGTTCCATATGGAAGGTAATCGACCCTGGCTTTTTTTTTACAGTATCAGTAGGGTGAGTAATAAATGAATTTAGTATTCCCATGAAGTCAAATCATTTTAACCTTATGACAATACTGATAGAGATTTTGTGGGTGTAAAGTGCTCAAAAGTGTTTCATCAAACCCTCCTCCTCCTTGGTAACATTCTGGCACCATACAGCTTGTCCAAGGGCACAGGGGTGGCAAGACATGTAACTTTATTAGTCATGCAAACCTATGCACATCTCATCTGGCTCTCATATTAGGCATCACAATAGAGATTTGAACTCCCACCCCATGTACTAAGCTGAAGTAAAAACTAGAGGAAATAATGTGCTTTTCTTCTAGCTTTTATTGGAGTTGAGATGAGGTAGGGGATTGGGGCTTCTTCCTGTGACAAGTCTGAAATCCCAAACCCTTACTTTGATCATGTGCCCCAGAGATTTCAAATGAACACATGGCTGCAAGGAGAACAGAGTTGAGTAGCCCTTAATACTTTCCTTCCCCAATGTGTTCTCCTTCTGCTGTTTGATGGGTGTGGCATCTGAGGCCATATTGGTTTGGGATTTTTTCTCTGAAGTCCTGTTAAGACAGCCTGAATGGACAAAAATGAGGAATTCTATGAGTACTATTCACATTCCTTATACACGGTCTCTTGTTGGTGCTGTGCTGAATGCAGCAATGTTAAACTGCTTCTGAATATATTTAAATAACAAAAAAACTACAACAAGACTATCATTAAATATTGCTTACTCATACTAAAATCTCTGTTCTGCTGTCTTGCTAAAGAAAATATAAAGATTATTCTTATGATATGTGATAAAACCAATTTTTAAGAGTGTAAGGTTGCCCTTGCTCAAAACCCAGTCGTGCCCAACTCTAGGGTTCAGTGCTCATCTCTGTTTATAGCCAAAGAGCCAGCACAGTCTGTGTCTGCAGACATTTCAGTGGACGTGGCAGGCATGCCTCAACACTGGAGCACATGGAACACTGTTTATCTTCCCACTAAAGTGGTCCCTATTTATCTACTTGCAATTTCTTGCTTTCGAACTGCTAGGTTGGCAGGAGCTGGGACAGAGATGGAAGCTCACTCTGTCATAAAATACTCAGAAATTGAACTCTGACCTTCCAGTCAGCAATTTCAGCATCTTAACCACTTGAGCCAAGTTAGGGACCTCCCTAATTTAAAAAACAACAACAACAACCACATAATTTAAAAGAAAAGAGTAATTAAACATTTTCCACCAACTGCCCTTATGTCTAAGTCACTTTATACTGAAAAAATGCATTTTTTAATTCTCAAACCTCAAGAGATTAATAGTTTCTTGAGGTACTAGTAATCCTCTATTTAACACTTACCAGAACACATGTAGAGTACTATGTCAGGTTTTGGGCAATGCTCTTTAAGAAGGATGCCAACCAACTGCAACAAGTTCAGAGAATGGCAACAAGCACAATCAGAGGACTGGAAACTAAATCCTGCAAGAAATGACTGACAGAACTGGGTATGATTCATCTTGATAAAAGGAGACTGAGAGTGGAGATATAATACCACCCTTCAAATACTTCAAAGTTATTCATAATGAGGAGGGGCAGATTTGTTCTTAATCATTCCCAGAGTGCTGGAAGCATAATAATGGGTTGAAACTACAGGAAGTCAGATATCAGAAAAACCTTCTTAACTGTTAGAACAGTATGATAATAGAACCAATTGCCTTGGGAGGTGGTAAATGCTCCATTGCTGGAGGCACTCAAGAGAAATTGGACTGTCATCTATCAGATCTGCTTTGATCTGCATTCCTTCAATGACCAGGGAGTTGGACTCAATGATCTCATAGGTCCTTTCTAACTCAGTTATTCTATGATTCAATGGGTCTGTATACATATCTACAAGGAATTGTAAACATGCTGCAATGAACAACCATTTCACCCAATATTAACATCACCATTTACTGTTTTAAGCCTTACTCTAATTGCTGCTGGTAAAAAAATGTGTAGACTCTATAATCACCTGTTCATATTCGTTTGCCAGAAGAAAAAAAATAGATGATCAGCCTGGCATATTAACAAGTACCTACTTAACTCATTGCAAAATTCCCATAAAATTACAAAATATGACAAATATTTCAATGCTGCCACCCTATGGTCATATGTAATTGTATAATTGTATTCTTCTAAAATGCCCCTCCAGAAGTGCTGAAGGAATGACAGTAAGTCATTCACATGAAAAAGTTCTTCTATAATTTGGAACTGTTAAGACTGACATGTACTATGCCATTGAATTTGGATAACCTGCTTAAAAATCAATGATACCAAGGACACATTTTTTCTGGTGACAGCTGCATTACTTTGATATTCACTATCATGCAGGTGCTGCTTTCTTGCCTTGCCACAACCCATGATTAATGGATCTTGAGGTGGAAGTCCAAAAATACATAGTTTGTACTTAATATATTTCATTAATTTGCCCCATGTGCATCCTTCATAACAATAGAAAATAAACCAGAAGGAAATAAATTCAGCCACAAGCCATAACCTAAACATCCAGCACCCTCCAAATTCAATTAATAATTTAGAAAACAATCTTGAATGGCAAATATTTGGATAAGAAACTTAAAATGCACAGTTTCCCCCCAACTTATTTGATATTGGCCCAAATCTGAATCCTGTACAGCAACTGATCTAACACCTTGACTTTAGACATATTCAACAAAGATGGCATAAAAGTGTGCAGAAAACCATATTTGATGCTCTGTGACGTCTTTTCTACAGCATATTCTGGTTGGCATAGATTTAGAGATTGTCCCTTTGCTCAAAGTAACAGGTCTTATAGGATTGCTGATTTTCTTAGTGATCATATTCCTTGTGATATTAAGCTAAAAATATAACTTTAAAAGCAGAAAAGGGGCAAGGGAAATCAATACACAGTAAATTGGAAAAAAAGAATGCTGGGAAAAATCCCAGACTGTTCTTAGAAAGTAATCTGTGATACCATCATATCTGGATGGAAAAGATTTCCGATGAGAAGGCATAGCTAAATAATAGGAGAAAAAGAGCATTTCATTTGTATGCAAAAAATCATAGGATCCAATTCATCAGTAGTGATGTTGTTTTACTTTGTGTGACTACTTGCCCCTAGATAACAACTTCTAACAGTAAAATGTACTGTTTCCCCTTTTTGGGGAAAGTATGGGAAAAGGCAGTGGTGCATCAGTTGCAGGGGGTACTGGATGAAGCGGAATATCTGGACCCCTTCCAGTCAGGATTCAGACCTGGATATGGTACTGAGACTGCATTGGTCGCGCTGATGGATGATCTCTGACGAGAGCGGGATGGCGGTCATCTGTCCGTCCTTGCTCTTCTTGACCTCTCAGCAGCCTTCGATACCATCAACCACGGTATCCTTCTGGAACGGCTCCGAGGATTGGGGATCCAGGGCACTGTGTGGTCCTGGTTTTTCTCATTTCTGAGGGGCCGGACCCAGTCGGTGTGGTTGGAGAGCGAGAAGTCCAGTTCTAGGTCCCTAAAATATGGGGTAGGGCTCGGTACTCTCTCCTCTCCTATTTAACATCTACATGAAGCCGCTGGGTGAGATCATCCGTTCCCATGGGGTGCGGTACCATCAGTACGCGGATGATACACAGTTGTACATCTCGGCCCGTGGGGACCCCAGTGATGCAGTCAAAGTCCTTTCCAGTTGTCTGGAGATGGTTGGGGTCTGGATGGGGCCAAATGGGTTACAGCTGAATCCTAGTAAGACTGACTGGCTGTGGATGGGGGGTCCTGTGTTATCCCGGGAGCTACCATCTTTGGCTTTGGATGGGGCTATTTTGCCCCAGACCGACCCGGTGCGCAACTTGGGGGTCCTCCTGGATTCGCGGCTGCTGCTGGAAGAACAGGTGGCCGCTGTGGCCAGGAGGGCCGTCGCCCAACTTCGGGTGATTCGCCAGTTATGCACGCTCCTGGACGGGGACTCTTTGCTCATGGTCACTCATGCTCTGGTCACCTCCAGACTAGATTATTGTAATGCACTCTACATGGGGCTGCCCTTGATGACCATTTGGAGGCTGCAGCTGGTCCAGAATGCGGCGGCCCGGGTGGTGATGGGGTGTGGATGTTATGCCCATGCCTCACCACTGCTGCGGGAGCTGCATTGGTTACCCGTTTGCCTCCGGGTGCAATTCAAGGTGCTGGTTTTGACCTTTAAAGCCCTATATGGTAGTGGGCCAGGTTACCTTAGAGACTGCATCGCCCTAAGGACGTCTGTCCGCCCAACCAGAGTGGACTGGAGGGACTCTCTAATAGTGCCATCGGCCAGGGGGGCTCACCTCTCTGGCACAAGGAGGAGAGCCTTCTCTGTGTCCGCACCTGCCCTTTGGAACCTCCTGCCTGTGGAACTGCGTCTCCAGACAGAGTTGTTGCCCTTTAGACAAGAACTGAAAACCTGGCTGGCGGGCCAGGTTTGGGGTGCAGGTGGAGGGGTGGTTTCAGTTGGGTGGTTAATATAGGGGAGGATGCCTGCCCCACAGTTTCTTCAGTTCCTGCACCCATCTCTTTTTAGGGGTGGGTTCTTATTGCTGGTTTTTATCTGTTATATTTGTTTTTATTTGTTTTTACCCACTGTTGTGAACCGCCCGGAGTTGGCTTTGGCTGAGTGGGCAGTATAAAAATTTAACAATAAATAAATAAATAAATAAATCCATTAAATTGAAATGAGATAGGGAGAGTATTGAGCTTTAATAGCTTTTCTGTTCATGCCTGTTGTCCCAATGTGTGACATCTTCTTTTCCATGTGTACATAACTTATGGAAAAGAAAAAGATGACTGAATAATGACAGTAATATAATTGACTTGTTTAGATATAACAGGAAAATTTGATGCAATAAAGCAACTAGATCAGGGGTGGCCAACCTTGGTGCCCTAGGTGTTCTTGGACGTCAGTTCCCAGAATCCCAAGTAATTACACCTGCTGATCAGGGCTTGTGGGAATTGTAGTCCAAGCATACCTGGGGCACCAAGGTCGGCCACCCCTGAAATAGATGATCAAGTTGGCATTAGCTTTGACAACATCCTCAACATCCTCATCAATTACATATTATGGCCATCCTTTCCCTATCTGTTACTGTTAAAGGCCATTTACAATAATAAAACACAATAAAAACAGAAAGCCATTAAAACCAATAAAGCAAAACAGCATTGTTAAATAAAGAAATATGTGAAATGTTAGAAATCATCCCAATACACTGAACACTATCAAAAGTAAATTTAGAATGTGTGTCTTCACTCCCTTCCTTAGAGACATGAGAATGGAACCTGCATCTCTGGGGGAAGTGCATTCTATCTAAGTGAAGTGAGCTTCTGCAGCTGTTGAAATTTTTAAGAGGTCAGACATTCACACATGCAATTGTGCAGCAAGAGAGCCCTTTGCCACACCATGGAGTCAGAGCATGGTGGTTAGGCCAATCCCATTTGACACAGTGGCTGAGAGTGGGAGCCTGGGTGGTGGTATTTAACAAAGTTTCCCATCCCCCAGCCCCATGTGCACAGGTTTTCAGCAGAACCTTCCTGCCTGCCCTTTAAGTTCAGGATAAGGTTAGCTGGTCATTTTGGTGCTGGACAGGAGTTTTTGGCCCATATTGCATTGGCCAGTAGTGCAGGCTTTTTGCCTGTCCCATTCTATTCTGGGGGCTATAGATAATTGGCATGGGAAAATTGTGCTTTAGGTCACCTTTGGTGGGTAGTATGGACTAATGGGACTAATCAGGGAGCCCAGGATAAGGAGTGGTAAGGCTCTCAGCTGATTTGAACTTCATGCTGGGCTGGGAGGTCATGGTTTTGAATTGGACACAGCTCTACCCGGGAAGTGCATCGGATGGGTGGAAGTTTCTATTGCTTTAGGCTCAGCAAAGGCTAGCCAGATGGTGCCTTCTCCAGGACCTTGGACCCTATCTGGCCTCACTGGGCAGGGTATTTAATTTTTCACATTATGCTGATTTTCACCCCAGGTTGCACTACATTAAACCCCTCCCCCTTTTAAAGATTAATGGGGAATGCTGTTCTTGTTCTTGGTTCATGTTTTCCCCATTGCTTAAATAAAAGTGGTCCTAGTTTACTCCACTCTGTCGTCCGGCTCTTCATTTGGGGTGGTGAGGCAAGGTCTTTCCTGAACACTTTTATATCTTGAAAGATTCATAATGATAAAGTAAGTCCCTTAGATATCCAGTGTCCAAACTCTTTTGGATTTTAATGTATAAAACCAACATCTTGAATTGTTTCTGATGAGAAATTGACTACCAATGCAACTTTCTAAGTACTGCAGTCATATGATGCTAGTACTGAGTACCAGGTAGCAGACTAGCAATAGCTGCTATATATTGCACAAACTGAAGATCCTGCATCTTCTTCAACGATAGCCCCACATAAAATTCACTACAGTAGTTAGGATGCAACATAACTAAGTAATTGACTACATCATTAAATATGGTGGTGTTAGCTCTGCTTCAAAAATGGGTAAATTTATTTTTCCCCTGTACTCGCACATGTAAGGCAGACCTTTGCCTGCACAAATTGTGCCAGCAGAATGCCATTTGCCAATCTCGACTCATAGAAGGAAATCAGACCACCAGAAGGGACCAATCAGAGAAGTATGGGGTGTTTGGCTGTGGCTCAAAGTTAAAATAGATAACTATTGTTTTCTCCACAGCTTCGTGAGTTGTCTTCAGGCTACCCAGTGACCCACCTGCTCACCCTGAAATGAGATTTAGGTGGCTGCTTCAGGGCCTGACAGGAATTTTTGGCTGACACCTAGATTGGATGGAGGAAAACATCATTGAGGTAAAGATGAAGTAGCCAAATTGTGAAGGAACACTAGAAGCCAGTCTTTGTTTCAAAATGTAACACTGTCCAAAAGGGTAACCCAAAATAGTCACAACTCTCGATGGTGAAAAATATGTGTTCAGTATTTATATTTGAAGAATAAAGTTCATAAATCAAAATATCACCAGTCACTGTATTAATTCATACAATGTCTTGACAAAAACCGAAATAAATCTTATTTGATAACCAATATGATCTTATTTCCAATTAACTACTTAAAGTATGTAGACAATAAATGATGTCAAAGCTTCTTCCAGATTATTACCAGAAGTCACGCATACCCAGAGGTCTGCGCATTCACAAGGGCCTCACCTTGTTTTCACACAATAAAGACTTTAAGGACAGATGGGGGTTAATTTTAGATCGATGTTCATTTGACCTTATTTTGCTCATTATAGACCAGTCACACAAGGAGCTTGCATTACTGGATACGGAAATTGAATCACTACAGACCACTTTAAAAAATAACATCTCTTCTGAAACCTATGAAAAGAATCTCAATGACCTTAAAGTTAAAACTGACGAGTTTTATGATTCCCTCATAAAGTTCAAGACCAAAAAATTCGAGAGAGACCTCCAGGATTATTCCAACGGCAAAGTCTATAAATGGTGCTATTATTCTGCAACCTCATGGTACAAAAGAGTCACCTGGAAGAAACCCCATTCAAACTTCAGAATATGAAACATCGGATTCGGATGCACCCAATACATCTAGTGAGGATATTTTTTCTCAATCTTACAACTTGAGACAAAACAGGGATCACACCACACTGGGACCCAGTCGTCGACCCGCTCCGTCTACATCTTTTTTAGGGCAGGGCAGAACTGTCAGAGGCCACAGGAGAACATAGTATTCAACTTGTCATTGAGAACTCTCACTCTGGAAGAGGTAACTTTGCTTCATTAGGGCTCAACTTTGTGCCCACTCCCGCATATTGCTCCTTCAATACTCACATTGATTTATTCAGACTTGTAAGGTTATTGAAGCTAAATGTATTTTATGGAGGGGGCTGTAGTCCACATCCCAGGATTCATTTAAACCAAAATCTACATTCTGCCCACCCATCGACAATCCCTCCATCGAGGTATTCTACAAGTTAGTACTTAGGGATCTCAATTCCCTAGAGTAACAAGGAAGTAGATCTCAAAAGAACCTCTCTAGGACTGAGCTTGAAATTTTGAATAACCTCACTGCAGATCCCATCATTGTTATCAAGGCTGCAGATAAAGGGGGAGGGATTGTAGTACTAGATATACAGAATTACATAACCGAAGCTGAGAGACAGCTCAACAACAAAATAACTTATAGAAAGTTGCTTCAGGATCCCACCCCCAGGGTGGTCAACATCATTCGTACTGTTCTTTTTGAAGGGTTAACATTAGGGTACATCACGGATAAGGTGTTTAAGTTTTTGCACAATTTATTTCCATGGGTGCCCATTTTCCACCTAATCCCTAAAAATCACATAGAAAAATCCAGGAGCCCCCACACCAGCTAGAACAATTGTCTCTGATGTGAATTCAGTGTTAGAACCGTTATCAAAATACTTGAAATTTCATATCAGAACCTTTGCAAAATGTTCCCCTTCATATATCCAAGATTCTACTCAATTTAATTCTACTGTTGAAGGGTTTGATGTCCCCATGGGAGGGGTACTTCTAACACTAGATGTGGAGGCCTTATATACCAGCATTCCTCTTGAAGCTGCCATGTCGGTCATTCAGAATGCCCTGGATTCCAGACAGTCTCTCTCTCCCCTCACTTCCTCATGGTATCCTGGATATTGTCCTTGAAAATAACTTCTTCAGATTCAGGCATACATTCTTTCTACAAACTAAGGGTATAGCCATGGGGAACCCTCTGGCTCCATCCCTGACCAACATAATGTATCAGCATTACATTGACAATCTATTTTTTGTTATTGATACTAAAGATGTTGTTGAGGGATTCATACAGTGGATTAACAGTCAAGATACAAATCTTAAATTCACCAGTCACCAGGATAATGCCATTTTACCGTTTCTTGATGTTAACTTGTATATTTCTTCAGACAGGAAATTGGGTGTTAAGTTGTACAAAAAACCAACTGACAGAAGTCTGTACCTGGAATACCGATCACATCATCCTCATCATGTAAGGAATAACATCTCTTACGGTCTCTTTGATAGAGCCAAACGGAACTCCACCAGTATCTTAGATTTCAATGTGTCTTCACAACTTATTAGATGCAATTTGGAACAGAGAGGTTATCCTGCACACATTATTGACAGGTCACATCAAAGAGCAATTACTATCCCGAGGTCCAAATTATTTGAAAGAAAGCAATGTAGTGCAGGCACACCCCTTAGTTGTTCTTTTGAGTACACTCCTTTGGTGCGAGCTCACCTAGAAAAAGAAAAAGCTAGAGGAATTGTATCTGGACATTTCAAGTGCCACACCTGTGTGTGCTGTACGTTTTGTTGGGAAACAAAGGAGGTCCCAAATTTTGAGAAGAATAATCACACAAATTGAGGAGTTTCAGTAACTGTAACAGCAAAAATGTAATATACATGTGGGAATGCCAATGTAACAAATGAGTGAGCACCATTCTAAAATTCGCAGTCAGGTCATGAATGCTCCTTTCGTGTCACACTATATAGAACATGGACATACTGAAAATCAGTTTAGATTTGTGGTATTGGAAGTGATTTACCCCAGGCAACATTAGAAAACAGATATGGGAAATATTTTGTTACAATGTGAGGAATTCTACATTCATCTGTTCAACTCAGTAGCTCCTTAAGGTCTCAATTTGGAACGTGAATTATCATATTTCCTATGAACACATCTGTAGAGATATATCTTCCCCCCACTCTGTAAGTCTTAAGATTAAGGCCAATCGCCTTCGGGTAGATTTCTTTTTCCGGCATCGCTTGTTCTATATAATCTCCTCCCTACATGCACAACACTGACGTCCCCATGCACAACAAACAGACTTCATGTAGAGGCAATGGATGCAATCTAAAATATATTTTCTACTATATGTCAATTATTTGCATGCTATAAGGTAAGACTTTGTTGTTGCTGTTCAGTCGCACAGTTGACTCCAAATATTTGCGACCCCATGGACCATTGCCCTCCAGGCACCTCTATTGTCTACCATCCTCCTCATCCCACCCAGCCTTGTACCTACTGCATCCACAATGCCATCTAGCCATCTCATCCTTGGCTGTCCCCTTCTCCTTTTGCCCTCCATCTTTCCCAGCATCAAGGCCTTTTCAAGTGAATCCTCCCTTCTCATTTGATGTCCAAAGTACTTCATCTTCATCTTCGTTATTTGTCCTTCTAAGGAGCAGTCAGGGCTAATCTCTTCTAATATTGACCTATTTGTTCTCCTCGCTGTCCATGGGACTCTCAAAACTCTCCTCCAACACTACATCTCAAAGGCATCTATTCTTCTGCGCTCAGCCTTTCTAATGGTCCAGCTCTCATAACCATATATTACCACTGGGAATACCATTGCTTTGACTATGCAGACTTTTGTTTGCAATGTGATGTCTCTAATTTTCACTATGTTCCCCAGGTTTCTCATAGCTTGCCTCCCAAGCATCAGTCTCCTTCTAATTTCATGACTGCAATCCCCATTTGCAGTTATCTTTGCTCCTAGGAAAGTAAAATCTGTCACTGCTTCTACTTCTTCCACATTTTTTTCCAGGGACTGGTGGGTCTGTTGCCATTATTTTGTTTTTTTGATATCGAGTCTCAAACCTGCTTTTGCACTCTCCTCTTTCAACCTAATCAGGAGCTTCTTTAGATCTTCCTCACTTTCTGCCATTAAGGTGGTATCATCTGCATATCTCAAATTGTTGATGGTTCTCCCTACAATTTTGATCCCATATTGTGATTCCTCCATCTCTGCATTGTGCATTATGTGCTCTGTGTATAAGTTGAACAAGCAGTGTGACAAAATGCCTTTTCCTATTCCAAATCACTCCGTCATTCCATACTCTGTCCTAATTGTTTCTTTTTGATTCATGTACAGATTTCTCATGAGGCATATAAGGTATTCTGGTATTCCCATCTCCCTAATCACTTGCCACATCTTGTTGTGGTCCACACAGTCAAAGGCCTTGGTATAGTCAATAAAACAAAAGTAAACTTGTTTCTAGTATTCCTTTGCTTTCTCCATGATCCAACGTATGTTGGCAATGTAGTTTCTAGTTCCCCTTCCTCTTCTGAAACCAGCCTGCACCTCTGGTAGTTCTCTCTCTACATGCTGCTCCAGTGTATCCTGTATCATCTTGAGCATCACCTTGCTAGCTTGTGGGATGAGCGCAATTGTTCGATAATTTGAACGTTCTTTGGCATTACCCTTTTTTGGGATTGGAACGTATACCAATCTTTTCCAATCCTGTGACCACTGTTTCGTTTTCCAAATCTGTTGGCATATAGCATGCAATAGTTTGACTCCATCATCTTTTAGGGCTTTGAAAAATTCAACTGAGATACCATCATCTCCACTGGTTTTGTTGTATGCAGTGCTTTTTAGGACCTTTCTTATTTCACTCTCTAGGATGTCTGGTTCAAGTTCAAATTGCTCATCATTGTTATTTTCAGGGGTGTTAAGGTCTTTTTTGTAGAGTTCCTCTGTGTACTCTTTCCATCTTTTCTTCATCTCCTCTGCATCCGCTAACTCTTTGCAATGTTTGTCCCTTATCGTGGTCATTTTTGCTTTAAACGTTCCCTTGACATCCCCAATTTTTTAAAATAAGATCTCTAGTCCTGCCTCTTGTGTTGTTTTCCTCTATTTCGTTGCATTGTTCATTTAGGTAGGTTTCCTTGTCTCTCTTTGCTTTTCTTTGAAATTCTTTATTCAAGTGATCGTATTTTTTCCTTTCTCCTTTGCCTTTTGCATTCCTTCTTTCCTCTGCTATCTTAAGGGCAACATCAGACAACCACTTTGCTTTTTTATGCTTCTTTTCTTTTGGTATGGTTTTCCTTGCTGCCTCCTGCATGATGTCTCACATCTCTGTCCATAATTTTTCTGGTACTCTGTCTATCTGGTCCAAACCATTAAATCTGTTCCACACCTCCACCATGTATTCCTTGGGTTTGTTGTCTAGATCCTATTTATCTGGCCTATTCCCTATTTTCTTTAATCTGAGCCTGAATTTTGCAATCACTATATTGTGGTCTGAGCCAAAGTCTGCCCCAGGTCTCATTTTTGCTGATTGTATGGAGGGTCTCCATCTTTGGCTACAGAGTATGTAGTCAATTTGGTTTCAATGTTGGCCATCTGGTGATGTCCTTGTGTAGAGTCTCCTCTTGTGTTGCTGGAAGAGGGTGTTTGCTATGACCAGTGTGTCATCTTGGCAGAACTCTTTCAATCTTTGCCCTGCTTCATTCTGTGTTCCATGACCAAATGTGCCTGTTATTCCATTTACTTTTTAATTTCCTACTTTGGCATTCCAATCTCCAATGATAATGTGGACATCATTTCTTGGTGTCTGTTCTATGAGGTGTTGTAGGTCCTCATCAAACTGGTCAACTAGGAACTAGGAAAACCCTTTAAGTGGCATGTTTTGTTACAGACTTCCAACCCATTCAGGCGTCTTTTGTAAGATGTGTATGTCTTCATGGTTTTGACCAGTTGCATAACCTGACTAGCATAGTTTGCCCGGCGATGCCGGGCTGTTATAAACTGTAATCAGCTTTTTGGGGTTTTTTTGTTGTTGTTTAAAAAAAGAACAAAGGATGATATAATTGTTTCAAATTGTTTTATTTAACCAAATAATGTTTTAGTATGTGATTTTTTTTGTTAATAGTTGTACTGTAGGTAATATTTTTTAAAATGTGAAAGTACATGTTTTTTACATTCAATGTTTTTAAACTGTGTTTAGATGTTTTGGGTTTTTATTTGAGTTAAAACTCAACACAGGATGTTATAAACCTTTTTATTTTATTTATTTAACATATGTTTGTTATTTGTGTAAACTTTTGATTTATTGTTATGTTTTTGACGTGTTTTTACTCTTGTGGCCTCTAGGTGGGGTTTTATTGTTTTTAAGTTGTTTTTACTATTTTGCCCTGCAGGTGGGGCTGTTAGTGGTTTTGTTTTAGTTTCATGTGTTTTTCTCTCCTGGCCACTGGGTGGGGCTTCTTCTGGTAAGTAGTCTTTGTTTCTTCATTTCTGTTCCGGTCGTCGTGGAGGGAGGACATGCTGGTGAGTTCTCTGGTTTTCTTTCTTCTGTGGTTTTTCTTTGTTTTGTTTTTGTGGTGGTGGGCTGGGAGGTGTTTCTGTTTGTTCTTTTTTATTTTGGTTGGGCTTTTGGTTTGTGTAATTGGTTTGTTTATTTCTGGTGTTGTTTATTTTTGTTAATTCATTGTTGTTTTGTGTTATTTGTGGTTGTTGTGTTGTTAGAGTTTGGTATTTTTGTGTTGTAGTTAGGTGTTTTGTCTGTGCTTTTGTGGTATAGTGGATGTTTTTGTTTGTGTATTTTGTGGTTTACTTTTTTGTTTATTAATGGTTTTTAAAAATTATTTATTTATTTTGTTTTATTATTTTTAAATTAATTTTGGTGTTTGTTTTTGGTGTTTACTTTAGTGTGAAGAATGCACTGCCTGTCGGTTCCTCTTTTCCCCATTGGTTCTTCAAATTTTGGTTTTGATGCAGCAATGGGGGAAAGGAGGAGGAGGCAGTCAGCCCGTTCTTCTCTCAGGAAGGTTCATTAGGTAGGTCGGGGGAGAAGGAGGAGGCAGAGAAGAGCTATCTGCCTAACGATGGTTCTCTCATCTCTGTCTCCTTTTTTCTCCTGGCTTACCTAACCAGAGATCGGGAGGCAGCTATCCGTAAGGGGTGGTGCTCTTCCTTGCGGACTGCTGGCGAATTGAAGTTGTTTCCCTTTGTTCGCGTTTGTGGGGCTCTTGCCCCACTGGCGCATTTCTCAACCCTGCAGTAACCTCCAGACCGTGTTTGGGCGAGTGCAGGAGGCTCGGTACCTGATAGGATGGACGGGTGCAGAAATGTATAGCAAGTTCCAATGGTTAACCTTTGGATTTATAGGTATAGATAGAATGCTGCATAGGCTTTGGATGTTATATGAAGTTTCTCAAGGCAAGTACCATGTAGCAATGAAGATATGCCTTCAGCAGCTGCTTTATTTAGGCAGCTAAATTTAGCTCCAGCCATCCCTTGGGTCTCTGCATGTGTCAGAGACTGAGGATGGATAGATGAGTGTTCCAGATTTGTCAGTTCACAGGTGTTTGCTATGACTAAGGGACGCGCGGCGGCCGGAATCAGGCTGCCGCGCGCTTTGCCGGCCCCGGCCCCTTAGAGACGGGCACGGGGCCGATGGAGGGGCGGAGCTGAGCTCCCCTTTAAGAGGGGAGACTTGGCAGCCCCATCGCCATTCTTAGATCGGCTGGGCCAGGACACGTTTGTTCCTGTGCTCAGCTGATCGAAGGGAGCGACGCCGAGCGGCCTGGGCATGCGGCATCGCATGGGCCACCTCCGGATGGCTCGGCCAGCCAGGGGGGTGCTTTTGCCTCCGCTCCTCGGCCGAGCCAGGCCGTGGCACTCGGTCGCCTTTTCGCGCGGCACATTGTCACGCAGATCGGCTTCCAGCTTTCAGGAGTCAGGACTGGCTGGGCGCCATGTTGGCGCCAAACAGGAGGGCCTCACAGGGCCTACAAGGGCCTGCAGTGCCACCCGGTAGGGCCTGCCCTGGGCCTGGTAAGGCCTGGAACCTTTCTTGACTGGTGGGGCCCGCAAGTATCATGGCCCCTGCTGGGAAGTGGGGTGACTCCCGGGTCCCCCTCCCCATGGGAAGTGTCTTGAACGCTCGACTGGGCGTTTGCTTACAGGAGGCATGTACCGATCCTTTAGGCTGCGATAATTTCCTTTATCCGCACACCAGCAGTGCAGCCTAAGGTCGCCTCACCATACCGCTTCCCAATCGGCTTCAAAGAACTCCACCTGTCGCTTATAGGGAGTATGCAGTGGTTTAATATGTTGGTAGCATGTGGGGGCATAGAGCAAAGCCCTTAGAAATAGCCTGATAAATTGACATCCACTCCGTTGATGTTACTCACAAAGAGTTTTATTTTCCTTTAGTATCTAGAAAAGAACAAAGACAGGAACAAAAGACAAAGTACATAACAAACATAGTTAGTATAGTCCACTTAGATCTGAGGGGTTCATATCATAAGTGTTTAGAGTCCAGCTCAAGGAGACATCTCTGCCTTCAACCTGAGAGGACCGATTAACTGAGAGAAAGGGCTCTGCTTTTATACACAAAAGGAGCAGATTTCCCTCCCACCTTTGCATTCTTAGGATGACTCAATCGGCAGGTGTTTCAGAGTCACAGGGTTTTGATTGACAGGGGGAGGCATCTTCTCCCTCGTGGGGTAGTCAGATGTCTCTGTCGTCACTCTGCCACCTGACCTATTTGTCATCCTCCCTCGTGGGGTCTGCAGGTGTGCATTCCTCCGAGGGGATGCAGCTGTGTTGATTCCATCAGAAAGGAATGTGTTTATAAGTAGCTTCAGTAGCTAAGTGATAAGGTTGCCATGACAACTCAAGGTTCATGACACGCCCTCCCTTTCCAAGAAAGATGCTCCCATGGACCTACCATCTTCAAGATTGGGTGTTCTTGAGTAATGGAAACCAATATTGCAAAAAAAAAATAGCTGATCTGAGTTCATTAAGTGATCTCAGAGGTACTCTTAAGGCTAGTTACTACAAAGCAAAGTACAGAAAAAGATATGTACGTGGGTTTTCAACCCATTTCAATGACCTCAGCTCCTTCCTGGCTATCATACATCCGGCTCAGAGAGTTTGCCTCTATGTTATCTTTCCCCTTATATGAGAGACCTTATATGAAAAGTCTTGCAAAAGAAGAGCCCAGCGAAGTAGGCGCTGCTTCTTGGTTTTCATCCTATTCAGGAAAGCTAATGCATTGTGGTCTGTTAAGAGAATGAACTCTTGACCCCATCAGTAACTTCTAAGCTTGGTGATGGACCAAATAGAAGTTCTTTCTCTATCACTGCATAGGCCTGTTCCCTTGGCAACAGTTTTCTACTAAAGTAGGAGATAGGGTGAAGTTTCCCATCTTCTCCTTCTTGTAGTAGGCATGCTCCTATACCTGTGTTTGAAGCATCAGTTTTCAGAACAAATTGTTTCTGATAGTCTGGAGACACTAAGATGGGTGCCTGAATGAGTTTCAGCTTCAGTGTCTCAAAGGCTTTTTGACATTCTGGTGTCCAAATTACCTTTGTGGGGTGTGATCTTTTTGTCAGTTCTGTGAGAGGTGTGGCTATTTTACTAAACTGAGGAATGAAGTGCCTGTAGTAATTCATCATGCCTAGGAAAGACTTGACTTGTGTTTTGGTGATTTGTATTGGCCAATCTTTGACACTTTCTACCTTGGCATCTACAGGTGAGACTTTTCCATTTCCCACTTCATGTCCCAAGTAGATCACACTGGCTTGTCCCCATTGACATTTCTTAGCATTGACTGTGAGGCCTGCTTCTTGTAGTCTGGCTAACACGGTTTCTAAGTGTTGCAAGTGTTCCTCAAATGTTTGGCTATAAATGGCCAAATCATCAATGTAGGCAACAGCGAATGGTAAACCCTTTAAAATATGGTTCATCATACGGTGGAACGAAGCTGGAGAGTTTTTCAAACCAAAAGGTATCATGATAAAACAATATTGACCTCTGGTAGTACAGAAAGCAGTTTTAATTTTTTCTTCCTGTGTTAGAGGAATCTGCCAAAATCCTTTTGTTAAATCCAGAGTTGTGACTCATTTGGATCCAGCTAGCTTCTGGATCAGGTCATCTGTCCTGGGTAAAGGAAAATGATCATGTGGTGTGACTGCATTAAGTTTGCGATAGTCTACACAAAATCTGATCTCAGGTAAAATTTCCCCTTGAGCATTTTTCTTTTTAGCTAACATCACAGGAGCATTCCAAGGTGATTCACATTTCTCTATCACACCTAGAGCTAACATTTTGTCAACCTCCTCATTGACTTTAGCTTCTATGGCTCCAGCTAACCTGTATTGAGGTACCCAGATTGGTTCAGAAGTAACAGGAATATCATGTGATAAGACATTTGTACATCCTGGTTCAGAAGTGAACAAATCTCTGAACTTGGCTATTACATTTCTCAATGCTAACTGTTCAGTTTCTGGTACATTTTCAGAAATATATACAGATTCAACATTCCCAGCATTTTGGTATTCTCCCATAACATTCACCCCGTCCCATTCTTCCCCTGAAGATTTTGAACTGGTGATTCTGAGCATTTGTAATTTAGATCTGGACACATAAGGTTTCAAAGAGTTTGCATGAACAATTTTACAAACTTTTTTTCCCTTCAAATTGAATCTTATAGTTACATTCATCAACCTTTTGCAATACCTTGGCTGGACCCTCCCATTGGACATGGAGCTGCCCAACAGGATGCAGGTTCAGAACCATGACCTGTTGTCCTGGCTGGTTATCTCCGTGTCTAGCTTTACGATCATAGTACAGCTTGGTGACATCCTGAGCTGACTTCAGGTGTTTCTTAGCTAATGCATGTATGTCATTTAGCTTTTTCTGCAAGTCTTCAATGTATTTAGATACTGGTTGGGGCAATTCAGAGGTTGCACCTTCCCATTCTCCTTTGAGAAGATGGAGAGGCCCTCGAAGATTGAACCCAAACAACATCTCAGCTGGTGTGGTTCCCCCTAAGCTTTCATGTGGGGCTGACCTGTATGTGCTGAGAATTAGTGGTAAACCTTCCACCCAATTTTCTCCAAAATCTTGTACATATGCAGTCAATAATCTTTGTAATGACCCTTGACATCGCTCTACTGTCCCATGTGATTGGGGATGGTAAAGCAAAGAAAAAGTTAGTTCCACCCCTGCTAATTTGCATACAGTCTGCATGAGACGTGAGACAAAAGCTCCACCTCGGTCTGAGACAATTTCAACAGGTAAACCTAACCTACTGACAATTTCAATAAATGCTTTAGCAATATGGGATGCAGAAATTGAAGTTAAGGGTATAGCTTCACACCATTTTGTAAAAGTATCAACATAGGTAAATACATACTGTTTTCCCCCTTTTGATTTAGGTAAAGGACCAAATACATCAATTTCTACCCTCTGAAATGGCTTTCCTGCTATTTCAGGTACACCAAATTTAGCTTTGGTTTTAGACTGCACATTCCCTATTCTTTGACATGTGAAACAGGATTTTGTAAATTCTTTACAATCAGAAGTACACCTTTGCCAAAAGAAGTGTTCTGCAATTCTTTGAAGAGTTTTCTTTCTTCCTTGATGCAATGCAAATGCTGAGTCATGTGCCATTTTAAGAACAATGTCCCAAAAAGATTGAGGCACAACTAGCAAGTCTCTAGTCCCTGTATCAGGTTTAGGCAACTTGATCTGTTTGTACAAAAGTCCATCTGCTGAATAAAAGAACCAACTTGGCCTGGCACCTGACAAAGGCAAGTTCATTTTAGCCTTCTGCCTAATTTCTTCCAAAGTTGGGCACAACTGCTGTTCTTTAGTAAAATTAGCATAGTCCAGTTTTTCAGAAAAAGTCCAAGAATAAACTTTGGGCTGCCCAGCAGGTGGTGCTGGTGTATCTGGAACAGTCACAGGCTGGCTTTGACTTCGGGTTACAACTTTAAGTACATTGGCCTGCTTGGACCAAAATTGTTCCTCTAAAATCATTACAGAAATACCTAGGAGTAGGGAAGGGTGGCTACTAGACCTGTGGACCAAGCAAAGAGCTTCTCCTGTGAAACAACCATATTTCAGCTTAACTTAAGCCACAGGACTATTAACCACTTTCTTCCCAGTTTCTAAATGGTACCCTTCAATTGCTAAATAACAATCCTGCAAAATCTGTTCAGGTTTAACAAAACTCTCATGTATGCTGCAAAAATCAGAACCAGAATCTTTAAATGCTTTAATAGAAACAAATGGTTCTTCCTGCTCATTTAGTAAAGTCACTAAGGCATATCTTTGCTCTTCCATTTTGGACAAGAGATCCTTCCCTAGCAGTTCAGTAGGATCTAGAGCTATAGGTGTCTCTGTGTGTGCAGTGGTAATATTCAGCTGCCATGCTACTTTAGGGTCTCTAACAACGTGAGTGCTATACTCACGAGCTGGTTGGACTTGCCGTGTGTCCGGACTTGTAGCAGAATCTCGGGCAGTTACTGCTGTTCCCATCTGTGGTGGTTGATTCTCAGGTGCATCAGTTGTTTGGCTTGCCACTTGAGCAATGCGGGAACTGGAAGTACCGGTTCCTGATTTCTCCTTTGCTGGTTGAGTTGCACCTTTCTGCAATGCAGGGCAATGTCCCAGCATGGAGCAATGATAACAGGTAATGTTAGAAACAGGCGCCGTCTTACCCTTTGGCTTATTACCGTCCCATTTTGGCGCATGCTCCTTTGCCCCACTCAATGCAGGTGATATCTTCGCAAAAGCCTGACTTCTTGTCTCTTTGAATTTCCCTGAAGACTGGGCTGTCTTAGGCATCTGCTTCTTGACATTCATTTTGCTGATCCAAATCATATCAGCTTTCTGGGCAAGCAACTGAGGATCATCAATCTCCTTATCAGCAAGACTGAGTTTTAAAGAAAGTGGAATTACCTCCATAAACTGTTCCTTCAGCGCAAATGCTCAGGTGCTTGGTGTCATCTCCACTCTAGATGCTCGGACGCATCGGTCATAGGCTTGTGCCAACTGAATCATGAGGGCAACAAATGGTTGTTTACCATCCCATTGGATCTCCTGGAATCTCGTTCTCAGAACATCAGGGACCATCGCACAATATTTCTCCAAAGCATCTCGTCTTTGGGGCCATGTATAATCTTTGGGCAATCGATCAAAATAGTCCAGGATTGGACCCCTCAGCTATGTACTAATTAGCCCTGGCCACTCAATCTCATCCACTTTCATTGCCTCGCATGCATGCTCAAACCTGGAAAGAAAAGAGAGAATGTCCTGGGGGTCTGTCAGAATTGGCAGACGCTTCCGATCAGCATTTTCGGCTGTCACAGGTTTCGGTTGCTGCTTCATTTGCATAACGCGAATCTGCGTTTCAAAGAAATTTGCCATCAAATCCTCCAATCGACTTGTTCCGGTTGGAACTCCTCCTACCTCTCCCATTGGCAAGGGAGGGTTTCCTCCTGGTATCGCTAAAAGCGGAACCTGTGGAAAAGAAGGAGGGAGAAGAACTCCCATTGGTGGCGCCAGTAGATGGACAGGCTGAGGTACAGGGGCTCTGGGCAGTGGCTTAATCTGCGGAAGCGGGTTTAGTGCGGCGGGCTGCGGAACCTCTGACAGTATAGGCTGGGCTGGTGCCGGCTGCACTGCTCCTTCTTCCTCCTGTAAAGCTTGGGCATATTTTTCATCCTCCATTTCCTGTTTTATGTTAGCCGTTCGATGTGCCACTTCACTCACACCTTCGAGATTACCTGCCAGCCGAGCCACCTGCTCCTGTTGAAGGAGACCATATATTTGGTCAAGCCTGTTTTCCTCCTTTGGTAGTGGAACAGCTGCCACTTTCTCCGCTCGGCGGGCTGCTTGCTCAAAGGCTAAGGGTTCCTGTGCCTCTACAAGCTGCTGTTGCAACTTCACGACATAGGTACAATATCACTCTGACCTTTGTTGCTCCTCCTGCAGCTTCCGCTGTAGTTCCTCCTGCTCCATAGCAGTGGTATAGGCACCGGCCACCCTCTCTCCTAATGAAAGCGTCGTGGCTCCCGGTGGCGTAACAGACAGTTTAGCCATTCCGGAGCCCGGTTTCCATGCCTCTCTGGGTCTGGCTCCCATTCTGACCCATTGGTCCAATCCTGGCTGGATTGAGACCACTGGCTCAGCTACTCCCTGTAGCACCTGTGCCAGTTCGTGTTGATCTCCTGATTCAACACTCCGGTCTGGGCCCGCCTGGCCCGAGACCATTGGTGCTACCATTCCACTCTCCTGAGCTCAGGACGCTGCCGCAATGGCTCCTGGCGCTTCCTCCTCCGTGACATTTTGTTGAGCGGGACATGCTGGAATAGTTTCCTCAAGCACCTGGTATGCCCTACTGGAGGGGCCATACCTTCGGAGAATCTCCTCACACTGGACCTGGTGCTCAATGACTTCCATCAGACTTCTCCTCTGGGTCTCCGTCACATTCCCATCAAACGGTGCTTTACGTACCACCTCCAGTAGCCATTCGGAAGTCGTAGGGGGACCCGCAGGCACCTCCCTTTCCCAAGACAAGCTCCGGTGAGCTTGCTTACGAGCTTCCTCCTCCGACTGACATTCCTCTTCCTCCACCCATATGCTTTCGCCTCTCATGGTACGGAGGGGGATGCATTGAGCCGCAACTGCATCTGCCCATGCAGCTTCATCCATTACCTGGTAGGCTGGATGCCAAGACTTAATCCTTTTCCACTCGGTAGGTCTCTGGTGCCCTTCCTCCTGGCCAACATAGCTTGTCTGAGGCTTTAACAGACTTGGTTCTGTATCCGGAGAGGCTTCCCAGAAGTTCCTGAAGGGTTAAGGGCTGTGACAATCTTTGTCCCGTCACAGGATGGAATAGGAACTTCCGGTTCTCATTCCTGGAAGATCGCCCTGATGCTGGCACCTCCACTTCTATGGTAATCAGTGATGACTCCGAGTCATCCATCTATAAAGAAACAAAACGTTGCAGGCTAATCTTACCCTCTTTTTAGAGGAGCTGAAAGTGCTGCTCTATTTACCTTGACAAAGCCTCCTGGCTCTCAGATCCAAATCCGACCGCTCAGCCATCCATGTCTTGAACACTCGACTCCCTCGTGGGGTAGTCAGATGTCTCTGTCGTCACTCTGCCATCTGACCTATTTGTCATCCTCCCTCGTGGGGTCTGCAGGTGTGCATTCGTCTGAGGGGATGCAGCTGTGTTGATTCCATTAGAAAGGAATGTGTTTACAAGTAGCTTCAGTAGCTAAGTGATAAGGTTGCCATGACTCAACTCAAGGTTCATGACAGGAAGAAGCCCTAGCTCAATGGTAGAGCACGTGCTTTGCATGCAGAAGGTTGCAGGTTCAATTCCTGAAACCTTTTGGTTGGGCTGGGAGTGGGAAACTCCCTAAACTGCTTGCTTGTTTTGCTAGGAGCAGGCTGCAGTTAGGGTAAGCCATGGTGGCATAGTGGATAATCTACTGCCCTGCAACCAAGGGGTTGTGAGATTGAGCCTGGTCACAACTCACAGTTGACTCATCCTTCCATCCTTAGCTCCCATTTTTGAGGATCCAGGGGGCGGGGGCTTCAGCCCTATTTAGGCGCTCTTTCAGGGACTGCGGTGGCCCAGGTACTGGGCTGCTGGCTGGGAAGCGGCAGGTCAGCAGTTCGATTCCTGGGTACTGCCGGACGGAGTGAACTCCTAATTCTGTCCCAGTTCCTGCCCACCTAATGGTTCTTACGCAAGGGTAGATGCCTGGGTGTGGGTACAAACAGGAAATGGGAAACAAGCAGACACCCAATAATATAAAGTCAATAGACAAAATAAAAGTGCAAAATTTTAATAGAAAGTGCAGAGCGACCACAGCACGAGGCATGAGAGCACACGCTAATGAGTAAGGCAAAAAGTAGCCAAGTAGAAAAGTCCGTCAATCATGCTAAAGTAGGTAGGCAATAGTAATCACATTAAGAGACCGATTATTAAGCCCAAAGCTAACAAAAGCAATCAAATAATAAACAAGTAAATATTCATAGTAGCACCACTATCACAGTTAATATCGTACAAATACACCCAACATGCTAATGTAGCTGGCCAAAGGTAAACATATTCAACATCTCAAAGCAGAATGGTAAGTACACAGCTGACAAGACAGTTATAGAATGATTAACGTTCATAGTAGCCACTGCTAATGCAAGTAATAATCATACAAAAACAGTCATGATGTGTAGACAATAAGCACAATAGTAAAATGTATCACTGGTCAACAAGACGATCAAGTCCATGCAAAGACAAAGCACGATTGTGGGAGCCGGGAGCAGCTGCAATCATCAATGAATGAGAAATGGAACGAAGCAGAATGACTGGTCAATATCCTTCTGGTGAAACGGATATTACGTATTCTTTATCAAGAATCTGCAATGGTTACAAAAAATAAAAAATTTATATACAGAATATATACAAGAAATATCATTCTGAAAAAGCAACTCGTGACAATGAAAACAGTACCTGCATAATATACAATACTAACGCGCTCAGCAAACCTCTCGAAAACATCTCATATTGGGTCAGAGCGTTAACTAAAACCAGGGCAATATCATTGATATAGTCTCCAAACGAACACATGTGGAAGATTAGCCCCTATTAACTGATCAAATCAGAACAACCATTAAAGGGAAAGTACACAGAAAGTGAGGGAAAAACTTACAAGAAAGCAGAATAATCCAGATCAGTATTTAAACCTAATGGGCTGAGGGTCGAGAAGCGGTGGATGTAAAAGGCTTCCCTCTGTAACAAAAAACGTTCCTTATCCATGCTGTAATATTTATGGGGGGAGAAAGGATTCAAGTATGAATGCTGACAAGAAACATTCTTATTCTGACATGCGGGTGGTCATAGCTTTGTTAGCTTTGTGCTTATTTATCGGTCTCTTAATGTGATTACTATTGCCTACCTACTTTAGCATGATTGACAGACTTTTCTACTTGGCTACTTTTTGCCTTACTCATTAGCGTGTGCTCATATGCCTCGTGCTGTGGTCGCTCTGCACTTTCTATTAAAGTTTTGCACTTTTATTTTGTCTATTCACCTAATGGTTCTCAGCAGGACATTTTAAATGGACAGCAGCATCCAATTAGTGGGGAGTTCAACAGCGTTTGTGTGCTCTAGTGGCTAGTTATGCCAACCACCTGGCCACGGATACGGATGCCTTGTGGCGTAATGGTACACTGCTGCCCTGCACCCCAAATGTTGTGAGTTTGATCCTCCCGCCTGCGGCGGCCAACAACCAAGCTCTTCGTCTTTTACTCAGATTAGCGCTGCGTCAGGGGGGGCTTTTTCTTCTGAGGGGGTTTGACCTACTCAGAGCTCTTTGGTTGCCCTCTGACCCAGACAGGCCATCGCCATCTACGGTCCGATGGGCTCTACTCCAGTCGTGAGCCCTGACGCTTGTCGGCAGCTGGAACTCCTGGTGGGGGCAGCTGCGGCAAGTGCATCTGGTGAGTATGGCAGTTAACTGAGTGCACGACACACCTTGTTGGCTCACGGCTCCTGCGGCTTAATGGCCAGAGGTGCACCCGTTATTTCCTGTGGCCGTCCTACCCTATGGCCAGTATTGCCTGTTAGTTGGGGATCACCTCCTTATGGCCACCGGTGATAGCATCCTGCGCCAAGGGTGTTAATTTGTCAGCCTCTTGCTTGCTGGGATGGTTAGGGAGGACAAGGAGAGGGGGGACATACGGGATTGGAATTGGCTCATTGTTATAAACCTCCCATGCACCTGGCCCAACTGGCTGCTGGCCTATCTAATTTATGCCGCAGTATCTTCAGAGCTCACCTGGGCCTAGGTATCCTGATTATCCTGTGCTTGGACATTCCTGGCGCACACGTTACCCAGCGCAGTTCCACACACACCCCTAATTGGGGGGAACCACTAGTTGGCATGAGTGGCCAATAAACTGTTACTGTCTCCCCCTGTCTCCATCCTATGTACATGTATGTGGGGTTAGTCGCCCAGTGTGTATTATTTGTCATTAATGACAAATGTTTTGGGTTTGGCAAGGACTTTGCTTAGGAGTAATCTTGCATTATTGGTTGGACTCGCATTATCTGCACGGTGGTGCAACAGAGTCATTTTGCCAGGGTGAGGCTGACATTATCCCCATTGTGGTTATAAATAGCACACAATGGCTTGGTTTACAACACCTTTCTGCATGTTTACTGGGGCACAGCTCTGTGATACATGCATGACTTGTCCTTGCCTGGCTAGCATACACGGATAGACAGCTTCATTTATATCGAAATTAGGAAAAGGTTTTTCCTTTCGAGGGGGGGTTATGGCATCCCATTCCCTGTAATGCTTCAGACCAGTTTGAATTGAGGCATTTTCCCCCTTGTTACTACGGGATATATGGGATATTCACACCTATATCATTCAACTGAATGCTAGTATTAGGTTTCATAGGGCTGGGATTCTGTTTTAAAGTCAATATTATGTTGTGGGGCCATGCCCCCCTTTTTGGCTGTTCTGTACCCGTTCAGCCTTGGAACACTTTCGTTCCTTCCCAACAGGGCCATTCCTTCACCAGCTTAGCGTACAGAATTTGGCTCCTTATTTGGATGGATTTTATTTGGTGGGAGGCACTCCCTGGGGACAGGTGCCCAACTGTTGGTTTATTGTCAATTGCTGATGGCTGAGCTGGAAGGGCAATTGGCTATGGGGCAACTTGGGGCCCTTCTACCATGCCACTAGCTTTGTGGATGGCAACCGACCCATAGTACAGACATCCCGGCTGTTGGGGGACAGGGCTGGCCGGGGTTGGATGCTATCTTGTCAGTGTTGGCCACCCACGGGGTTTTGCTCTAGGTACCCTGGGTGCTCCATGGATATCTCAGCTTGGCTAGCTGTGTGCCTTCACCTGGCCGGTATTTGCCAAGTATTGTAGCGACGCCATGGTTGGTTTATCTTGGGAGAACCATAGAGTCCCACTTATGGGCAGTATGCAGGCTGACTTCGAGTCCGGCCCGCATTTCCGGCCCACTTAATGGTAATGTCCTTTTAGTGTTCTGAACTTTGCATTCTGCCTAGATCTCAGGTCCAGTCTCATGCTATGAAGTCATTGGGTTACAGCAGTTATTCCATCGACTAGGCTGCAGACGGGCATGGAACATGGCAGGGCACAGGATTGCTCGGGGTCATGACTTTGTCTTCTTCCCATTCTGGGTACCCAGTTACTGTGGGAGGACTATCGGGGAGAATTCAGAGGTACAATTTTGGTGCCCTAATGTGGCAGTAGTGCGCATTGTACCCCCACACCTTTCATTTGCACAGGGTAATGTTCCTTGCCCACCAGCTTGTATTGCACTACCTGCACCATACTAATTTTTCTTTAAGGTTAGTCATTTTTCAGGCATCTATGACGGTATTGCTGATGCCTTATCCCACCTACAGATTGCCCGGCTTCAGGCGCCAGGGACAGGGGCCTAGTACCTTGCCTCTCCACTTTAGGACCAGTTGGCGACATTGGGAGTCAAAGGGAGCAGGGCCACAGGCCCGTCCCTTCCTGGCCACACCATTAGGGCATATCAACCAGCTTCTCAGGTTTTTCTTACATTCTGCCAAGTTGTACCTCTGTCGGTCTCATGGCCGTGCTGGTTGACCATGTTCTTCAATACATGGTGTTCTTACACAATAGTTGATTGGCTACCTCTACCATTGTTGGGCGCCTGTCTGCCTAACAGGCAGTCATGTCCGGGGTTAATGGGACATCACCAGTTATTCACCTGGTGCTAGCTTTGACACCCCCTTTTTGGCTATCCAGGGTACCACCATAGGGCCCAGCTTTTGCCTCCAGATGGATTACCTATGATACGCTACTGGTTCTGGGGGTTACTGGTGTCCACCCCTGCCAACCCAGCCTCCCGGGGCTTCGGCATGGTGCCTATTCGTCCAGTATAGGTGCTGTATCGATTGCTGCGGTCTTTGGGGTGTTTGGATGATGACATCCGTGGTAGGAGCTGGTGGGGGATCTGCTCACTTTCGTTTAAATGTTCGCCCCATGTTGCAATGGCACCCTGCTGGCACTGGTCTTTCTGTTCTCTATTTCAGCTCCTGAACCTCTGGATGCTATGGCATGGGCGTGGCTTGTTGCCCACAGCTGCAAGTTAAGAATGCTCATCATGCTATTTTGCAGACATGGGCGCGCACCTGGGGCTTTGCTGTAGCGCATCTGATGTGGCGCTGGTTCTGTGGAATGAGATGGCATGTTTACCCCCCTTCTTTTTTTGGTTCTATCTACTGGCAATTCCAGTCCACCTAATATTTTGGATATCCATCTTGGTGCTGGTGACCTCCGCCAGGTCACTGGTGTGGATTGGGCCAATGCTGGCCACAAGTCCGAGCTATGGAGGGGGTCAGGTCCTGGCATGGTTTTCGGCTGATGCTGGCCCCCCAAGTCCGACCTATGGATGGGACCAGGTCGTTGGTGTGGTTTTAGTCAACGCTGGCCCCAATTTTTGAACTATTGGAGGAGGCCCGGTCACTGGCATGATGCAGATGATGCTGGTCTCCAGGTACGACCTATGGATGGGGCCAGGTCACTGGCGTGGTTTTAGCCGACGCTGGCCCCAGGTCTGAACTATGGAGGGGGCCAGGTCACTGGCGTGGTTTTAGCCAATGCTGGCCCCAGGTCTGATCTGTGGAGGGGGCCAGGTCACTGGCATGGTTTTAGCCAACGTTGGCCCCTGGTCCGAACTATGGAGGGGGCCAGGTCACTGGCGTGGTTTTAGCCAATGCTGGCCCCAGGTCTGGATTTTTGGGGACCCTGGTAGAGCTCCACATGATCCGTTTTGAGGATGCCAGTTGCATCGCAGCCCTGGAGTGGTCCTTTTGCACGGGGCATGGTACTGTTTGTGGCTTACTGGCAAGCGGGCCTGGTGACCAAGCGGTCAGTCAGGGGGGTGGCGAGTCATTGAAGACTCCTCCCCGTGTGGCGGCTAGCACTGGTAAAGAGAAACTGGAGGACCCCTACAAATCCGGCAGGTACGCAGTGGGTTGGCCATCAGAAGGACAAGGTAGAGGGAAAGTTGGATGGCCAATCAAATGTGGACCATGAACAAGGTGATGCTATGCTATACACAGCTTGCGAAACCTTATAGTTCACCAGATGTACATCAGAAGCAGAGGTTAATCATTTGCGCTTCTGGTGGGGTCAACAACAATTTTTTTAATAAGTAAACAAATTGATATATTGTATCTAATTAAGATAGGAAATAACAACTAGTCCTTACCAGTGCTATTTCGGCCCGTTTGCCTTAACAACAGTTAAGTAAAGTTATAAGTTAAATAAAGTGGCCCAATTTTAGATCCAACACAGGTGTCCATCTCTTATTGGGTTCGGCAATATGTTATCTTGACAGAACTCTTTTAGTCTTTGCCCTGCTTCGTTCTGTGTTCTGAGACCAAACTTGCCTGTTATTCTGTCCACTTTTTGATTTCCTACTTTGGCGTTCCAGTCTATTTTATAAAAAAATCCTTGTGGCTCTTTGTGGTTAACCTTTATGCTTCTTTATCTAATTTTGAAGTAATAAGTACAGAACCATGCATGTCTAAGATAATTAACGTTTCATATAATGTTTACGTCATTATACGTACCAATCCCAAAAAAGGGCAACGCCAAAGAATGCTCAAATTACCGAACAATTGCACTCATCCCACACGCCAGCAAGGTGATGCTCAAGATAATACAGGACAGACTTCAGCAACATGTGGAGAGAGAACTACCAGAGGTGCAGGCCGGTTTCAGAAGAGGCAGGGGGACTAGAGACCACATTGCCAACATACGTTGGATCATGGAGAAAACAAAGGAATATCAGAAACAAGTTTACTTTTGTTTCATTGATTACACTAAGGCATTTGACTGTGTGGACCACAACAAGATGTGGCAAGTAATTAAAGAGATGGGAATACCAGAGCACCTCATATGCCTCCTGAGAAATCTGTACATGAACCAAGAAGCAACAGTTAGGACAGAACACGGAATGACAGAGTGGTTTGGAATAGGAAAAGGAGTAAGACAAGGCTGCATTTTATCACCCTGCTTATTCAATCTATACACAGAGCACATAATGCGCAGTGCAGGGATGGAGGAATCACAATATGGGATTAAAATTGCTGGGAGAAACATAAACAATCTGAGATATGCAGACGATACCACCCTAATGGCAGAAAGTGAGGAAGACCTAAAGAATCTCTTGATCGGTTTGAAGGAAGAGAGTGCAAAAGCTGGCTTGAGACTCAATATCAAGAAAACCAAGATAATGGCAACAGGTCCGATCAGTTCCTGGAAAATAGATGGGGAAGAAGTAGAAGCAGTGACAGATTTTACTTTCCTGGGATCAAAGATCATGGCAGATGGGGATTGCAGCCATGAAATAAAAAGGCGACTGATTCTTGGGAGACAAGCCATGAGAAACCTGGGGAACATAGTGAAAAGCAGAGACATCACACCGAAAACAAAAATTAGAATAGTCAAAGCAATGGTATTCCCAGTGGTAATGTACGGATGCGAGAGCTGGACAATAAGGAAAGCTGAACGCAGAAGAATAGATGCCTTTGAAATGTGGTGCTGGAGGAGAGTTTTGAGGGTACCCTGGACAGCGAGGAGAACAAATAGGTCAATCTTAGAAGAAATCAACACTGACTGCTCATTGGAAGAGCTAATAGTAAAGACGAAGCTAAAGTACTTTGGACATCAAATGAGAAGGGAGGATTCACTTGAGAAGGTCCTGATGTTGGGAAAGGTGGAGGGCAAAAGAAGAAGGGGGAGGCCAAAGATGAGATGGCTAGATGGTATTGTAGACACAATGGGCACAGAACTGGGAGTGCTGAGGGGGATGGTGGAGGACAGAGGCGCCTGGAGAACAATGGTCCATAGGGTCGCAAAGAGTCGGAACCGACTGTGCGACTGAACAACAAATAATGTTTATAAATATAATATAGTGTAAGGAAAATTTAGTCAAAATACCATGCACTTTTGTTGTAATAAGTCGCAAAATGTGTAATATGTCGCAAATAAGTTGTCACTTATCTTAAGCATTGTAGTACCTATTATTATAAAAATATTTTATGTTAATGATTTGTAGACATCCTGAAGAAAGAAATACTTCTGAAAAGCCATATAATTTATCCGGAAGAGGCTTCGACATAATTTATTGCCTACATACTTTAAGTAGTTGATTGGAAATAAGAACACATTGGTTATCAAAGAAGATTTATTTCGGTTTTTGTCAAGACATTGTATGAATTAATACAGTGACTGATGATATTTTGATTTATGAACTTTATTCTTCAAATATAAATACTGAACACATATTTTTCACCATTGAGAGTTGTGAATATTTTGGGTTACCATTTTGGACAGTGTTACATTTTGAAACAAAGACTGGCTTCTAGTGTTCCTTCACAATTTGGCTACTTCATTTTTACCTCAGTGGTGTTTTCCTCCATCCATTCATTACCATCGTTTGCCCCATTTCATTGATGACACCTAGATTGGCTTTTGGTGTGGTTTCTTTCTCTCTTTTTTTGCCTTTCTTGTTATGCACGGAAGGGGATTTGGGTTTTTGGCTGGGATTGGTTTGCTTTAGGCCACCTTGGCAGGTAGTGCGGTCAATGCAGTCAGCATTCTAATACAACCCACAGCCCCCATTATTTCTTGCAATCCCACCTAAGGCCCCAGGATTAGGCACTGGACTGCTGAACAAACCATCCCAGGATGAGCTTTACATCTGGGGATTTGGGCTGCCTATTCCAGGCTGTGCATTGGCTGGCTGGTCGATAGATGAAGGGAGGGGAGTCCAAAAAAGGACTTGTCCCTCCAGCCCAGGGGAGGGGTGCAACATGCAGAAGGACAATGCAGACTGCACTGCAATGACTCCTGCCCTAAATCCGCTTGATTGAAACAGTTGTTTGGTTTCAGGGTTACAGTATACTTTAAATAAAGGTGGCCCTAGTTTTCCACCAATGCTGGTGTCTGAGTCTTCTTTGGAGTGGAGAGGCAAAGGCAGGGTAGTTTCTGTAGGTGTTGTTTCAGTGGTAATCTAACTGAGGGTTGTTTGGTTCAGGGCTGTGGTAACAGAGTCACATTGTTTCCACCGTCCTGCTCATCCTTTTTAAAAAACTAGCACTATATCACCATATCAGCATATCAGCCTAATCACTAGGACTTCATTCCTATGAAACAAAATACATTCATGTGATATGTTTGAAATACTGCATAGTTTTCTGGAACACCGTGTAACCCTTTCAAAAAAAGGACAAAACATTTCATTTAATTTCAGTTGCTTCTTCTACATATATTTCTGGGGAACAAATAAAGAGGTAAGTATTGGAAATAACCATAAGAAGAAAGACGTAACAACAAGGTGATATATGATCTAGTGCTATTAAAAGAGCTAGGCATACACAAAGGAAGGGTGGTTGGAGGTGGTATTGCCAGAAAGAATGGGGGCTGTGGGTTGGATTAGAATGTTGACTGCATTGGCAATGCAGCCACCAACCTTCTGATTCAATCCACAAGCCCAATTTGAGCACTCATTATTATTTCAATTGCAGCTGAGGCTGTGAATCAAAGTGCAGGAGAGTCAAATTGGTCCAGTTTGACTTTCCAATGTAGTCATACCCTAAGGCAGTAATTCTCAATCTTTTTAAGCCAGGGGCCGGGTCACACTCCCTCAGGCAGCTTCAGGGGCTGGATGGCCATTTTCCCCTTCCTCCACCACATGGCACTTCTGGGCATGGTGGAGACAGTGGGGGGCCACATGAAATGACACCATGGGCTGCATCTGGCCCACAGGCTGTAGGTTGACAATTCCTGCCCTAAAGTATGGATGACTATTGTTCAGTTAGGTCAACTTAAGGAAAGTTGTAGTTGGCACACTGAGCTTTTCTTGTCATTGCTTCTAAAAGACTGAATCCCAATTTCATGAGCATCACATTCAATTGAACATCAGAACATCTGTCCTGTCAGAATTTAATTTACACTTTCTCATCCTCTTTCAGTTTATTACTGATCTCAGGCAGCAGTCAAGAATAATCCTGCCCTCTTAGATAACATTATTAACACTGACAGATTGCCAGTAATTAAAGAGTTTGTGCTTTGATCCAAAGAATCTCCCAATTTACCTGCAATGATTGCAGAGGAACTGGAGGTGAGCGTGGCAAAACCAACATCGAATCAGGCCAGGAGACACCTAGAGCGCCGTTGGGTGAAGACCTGGAGAGAGTGCGACCAAACATGAGTTAGAGATTCGATTAGAGCCTATCACATGGCAATGAGGGTGGTGAAGTGTCAGCAATTCTCCACTCTCATCACCTCTGCTGACAATCATCCAGCAGCTCTGTTCCAGGTTACCAGGTCACTTCTGGGTAGGGAGGGCCCGGGCCCTGGGTGGCAGGGCTCAGCAGACTATTTTGCCGACCATCTTGCAGAGAAAGTTGCTTGCATCCGCTCAGGGTTTAATCTTGACGTGGAAAAGGATTGTCTGTCAGGATTCAGGCCTAGTTATGGTACCGAGGCTGCATTGGTCGCACTCTTGGATGATCTCTGGTGGGAGCGGGACAAGGTAATCCCTCTGTCCTTGCTCTTCTTGACCTCTCAGTGGCTTTCAATACTGTCGACCACAGTATTCTTCTGGGCTGGCTCTTTATTGTCCTGGTTCTCCTCATTTCTAAGGGGCCAGACTCTGTCGGTGTCTTTAGAGAGTGAGTTGTCCAGCCCTAGGTCACTCCCATGTGGGGTACCTCAGGGCTCGGTACTCACCTCTGCTGTTCAACATCTATATGAGATCGCTGGGTGAGATCATCCATTCCCATGGGGTGGGGTATCATCAAAATGCAGATGATACCCAATTGTACATCTCGGCCCATGGGGACCCAAGTGATGCAGTCAAAGTCCTAACCAGGTGTCTGGAGGCTGTTCGGGTCTGGATGGGGGACAATGGGCTTCAGCTGAATCCTGGCACGACTGAGAGGCTGTGGGTTCAGGGCCCCATGCTTTCCCGGGAGCTACCATCTTTGGTTCTGGATGGGGCATTGTTGTCTCAGACAGATCCGGTGTGTAACTTGGGGGTCCTCCCAGACTTGCTGCTGCTGTTGCTCGAAGAGCAGGTGGCATCTGTGACTAGGAGGGCCTATGCACAGCTTCATTTAATTTACCAGTTACACCCGCTTCTGGACCGGAACTCCTTGCTCATGGTCACTCACACTCTAGTCACCTCCAGATTGGATTATTGTAATGCGCTCTCCATGGGGCTGCCCTTGGTGACCATTCAGAGGCTACAGCTGGTCCAGAATGCAGCTGCCCGGTTGGTGATGGGGTGCAAACATCATGCCCATGCCTCGCCACTGCTTCGGGAGTTGCATTGGCTCCCAGTATGCCTCCAGGTGCAATTCAAGGTGCTAGTTTTGACCTTTAAAGCCCATCATGGCATTGGTCCAGGGTACTTAAGAGACCGTGTCTCCCCAAGGTATTCAGGCTGTCCTACAAGGGCAGACAGGAGGGGCTCAGTGGTGGTCCCATCTTCAAAAGAAGTTCATCTTACTTGGACCAGGAAAAGAGCCTTCTACGTATCTGCTCCAGTCCTGTGGAACCTTTTACCACCAGAACTGCAACTCCAGTCGGATCTTCTCCCCTTCAGAAAAATGTTGAAGACTGTGGCATGCTTGATTCTACTGTGCAAGCCCGTTGGACATTTAGCCTGTCTGAGGGATCCTGTTTGTTTCTGTTTGTTTCTATTTTATTATGGGTGGGGGTAATTTTCTTAATGATAATTTGATTTGTTCTATGTGTTTTAATTCATTTTAGTGTTTTTTGTGTGTGTGTGTGTGTGGGGGTTAGCTACTGTTTTTAGCTGTTGTTGTTTTTCACTGTTGTTGTTTTAACTGTTGTTGTATTGTATTTTTTTCCTTTGTATGCTGTTAGCCACCCTGAGTGGTGTTTCCCATCAGGAAGGCGGGATACAAATTCATAAAATAAATAAATAAACTCTTTGATTACTGGCAGTCTCTCTCTTCTGTTGATATCATTAAACTTAAAGATACATAATTTACTCAACAAAATTTTGGCCATAATCAGCTAGCTAACTGGCAATGATATTACAAGTTTGTATCTCACATTTGTCACATGTAAATAATATTCTTCACCTAGTAGATTGGCTTTAGATTGTGTTAATTTATGACATAATGGCCAAAATCCTGTTGTTTAATTACAACTGCAGCTGCTTCTTGCTAGTAATTATTGAATCCCTTGGCTTTCACATGTGTGCCAACCTACCGGATTGAATATATGCCTGAAGATCTAAGGCATGGTGATTTGACTAAAAGTAAGCTGGTGGTGGCCATGGCTTTATGATATTACTCAAAGATCCTTCTCAGTACCTGAACAACTGAAATTTCCAAGAGAGGTCATACACTTTTTATTCTTTGGTATTAATTGCCCCCTAGCTACTAATGCTTTTTTCCTTTCTTTACATCACCCTTTATCTTTTTCATTTTGAAATTTTTAATGCAAGAATACCAGCTTTAATAAAAGTGATTGATGATGGGGGCTGCTTCACCCTTTGAATTCATTTGAGCTCTTTGCTCCACCTTTTAAAAGTCACAGAGATGCACAAAATCCAATTTAATTAGTGTTTTGGCATTTGGTTTGTACATGGTGCATATTTCTGTTCTGCAGTAAGAAAAGCTTTGAGACAAACATAACTATACATATGATGTTACAATGAAGCTGTATTTCTGTAAGGAATCCTTACCCAAATGGACTTTCGCTCTACAAACAGACACACAGAAATGGGAGTATATACTTACATGTAAATGAAATTGGGATGAACAGATTTGCTTTGCTTTCTATGACATTCATTTTTAAAATAATAATAATTATTAATTGATTTGATTGATTTATTCAATTTGTATGCCACCCACTTAGCATACGCCAACTCAGGGTGGCTCACAAGAATCACAACATAAATCAACAATATACAAAGTAAATACACAGTACAATATACAGAATTCAATCTACAAAAAAATACATAATAATATATAACACCACAATACAATTCTATAATATGATGACAAAATCACAACCCCATAGAAAAATTCCCAAAACAAGGTCTGGGGGTGGGGTGGCAGGCATCCTCAGCCTCAAGGCAGGACCATCTTATGCCACTCAATTACAATAATAGAATACAAAATAGAATATAATACAGTAGCATATAGTGACAATACATGAGTCATCATAGAAACAATATACATCTCAAAGTGCAAAGAGAAAGCATTCAAAAATACTTCAGAACAGTTGCAGTGCCAAAGTCCACCAAACCACTGGCAGCGGAGGAGGAGGCAGTTCTTATAGCCAGTTGGCCGGCTGCACAGCTGTTCCTGCTTCCCTCAGCCCGACTGGCCGAGGGAGACTGGTGGCAGTGGTGGCAGTTCTTATCCTATATTATCCTATATTTACTATAGACTTTATGAAGGAATTTATAAATTCTGCATAATTGTTATCAGATGTGAACCAAATGAAATTTTCAGGTAGACCTAGTTGAAAATACCAATGAAAGAATAGCAGTCAAAACCTTCTGACCAAATGGAAGGTTGAAAGCACCCTCTGGTGACAGACTGCATTCATTTCATTTCATTTCACTTATTAGATTTATATCCCACCCAACTCAATAAAAATGTGACTTAGGGCGGCTTACAATAGAGAATATACAATAGAATTATATATTACAAAGTTATATGTTAATATTAATCACAGTGACAACACAGAGATTCAAAATATACAGAAATACAAAAAAACCCAGTTACAATTAATTACAGAGTTCCATATTATCACAATGCAAAAATATCAATATTACAGCAACAAGCACCACAAAAGTCAGAAACAAAAACCTCCTCCACAAAGTGCTGTTGGATCGGGGCCCGATACGGGCTGGAAGGTCCCAGAGGAGACTGGTCAAGTAAAGACACATGAGGCAAGATGGAGCGAAGACCAGCCGTTTATTGATCAGAAGGCTCTCATCATTATACCCTGCCTAGCTCAACCGTGTGCATAGGTTGTGCCTTGCCGTTACAGGAAAACTGCAAGTCTGCACTTTGAGATTACACAAGTTATTCATCAGGAATGACTTCACTGGGGGGAAGTTCCTTATCTATCTAATTTACTACCAGGGGGACATGCATTGTCTACTGTTATCGGGAGTAAACATCTGCCTAAATTGACTCTTGGGCTCAGAGTCTCTGCGGATACAAGATTACCCATTACATGCTATCGAGTTCATCACCCGGTGATCTTTTGCCCTCTACAGTCCGAACTGCCTATCAGGTCAGCGATCGGTGAATTAAACTATGACTATTAATCCACACCCCAATGTATGTCCCTTTGGAACCAGGCTACAAGGAGTGTTCCCCCAAGCCGTGGTTCTGTCAGGGACAGTATGCCAATTGTGTGCGCAGAACCCACATTCCCTCTTTATTTGTTTGATTGGACCTGACAGATTGCTCGACGTAGTAGTGGCATGAGCTGACATGGAGTGAGGACATTCTGAGGTTTTCTCCATGGGGGACACATTGACAACAATGAGGGAATACATTGTGCGAAACAGCAAACCGCTATCCCCAAAATTGCAACACCCACAATTGCCTTGAGCGTTGTTTGCAGCCACCCCAATGGGAACCATGACCAGAGCGAATTCCACCACCCCCACGTGGCATCTTCCTTGATATTCTTAACCAGAGTATGGAGATCTGTGAACTTACTTTGTACCTTGCAAGAGTTGTCCGTGAGGTTAAAACAACACATGCCATGGACTGTCTTGCAACCCAAATGGTGTAAGAGCAGGAGGTAGTCTATAGCTGCTCGATTATCCAATATAGCATGACGAAGCTCCGTCTGCTCTTGATTGAGCAGCACTATCACCGACGAGGTGTGGTTAATGGCTTTTGCCAATGCGCAAACCAGTTGACCAATCCTGCGAGTATTGCCTATGGCTAAGCCTGGCACGCCAAACAAACTAACCGCCAATGAGATGTATTTAGCTTTGCTCAAAAGCCTGATGTTACTGTCACATGAACTATCCAGCTGGGTGGCACGAGCGTGCCGTGTCTAAGCAGATATGTTGGTGCTTGGGACAACCATATCCTTGGTGGGAAGCAACAGTGTCAAACGACTGATACAATAGAAAGAATCAGATACATTTATAGGAATATAATTCCATGTGTGTTGGTTACATGTAAAAAAATAGCCTAAAGGCAAAGTGACATGAACAAACATTGAGTCAATAGTCTCTCGGTGATTGCAAGTCCAAGTGCTGTTGCCGGGGTCGAGGCAATGGTAATGTGGCCCTTTGACCGCAGAACAGCCGGTCATGCGAGCACAAGTTGAGTTCAGGCTGACTGCCACTCGGGGAGTGTACAGAGTGGTTGCATCAGCCAGTAGGACTTTTGTGACTTGGATTCCCCAGTGCACATATGTCAAATACATGATCCTGTGAAACAGGCCAAATATCCGTTTCACTAACCAGTCACCGTGCCTGATATGCGCACCGGGGGTATGACACACTGGGATGAGACAAGTACTAAGGAGAGAGGGAGAATCGGTGGCCTGCCTCAGGCAAAAATCGGACTGATTGACGAGGTTTGCCAATCTTTCCCAGATGTTGTAGTGCAGCCGAGGAGAGAGATCTCCACCAGGCATCAGATTTTCTGCTTCAAATGAAGCGGCTTGAACCCCTCCCCCCATAAGCAAGGAAAGGATCAAGATGATCGTCGACAAGGAATTAAAGGTGATCTAGGACAAAACCACAACCACGATGTTCTCTGGAGTTGGTTCTGCATTCTGTTGCCTTGCGATGTCAGTCGCCTCCTGGCACAGGGACTTGACCATTCCCCATGTGATCTTCAGCGCTGGCATCGGCTGTCGTCACCTCCTCCACCTGGTTTCCACTGTCAGAGTCAATTCCTCCATCTCCGGCAGCAGGTCCGGGAATGCCTGGCTCCACACCATTGGACTCGAGATGAGGTTTCACACAATGAGCTGGAATCCAGACGACACCTGAAGGAGACAAAATTGCGGCATACCCTCTTCCCCACGTTATGAGTGGCGCTGGGCCCCTCCAAGAAGGATCTGGTGGCACTCGATAATGCACCACAGGATGCGGGAGAGCCTCAGTGTGACAGAAGTGCTTCTCCAGCAGAGTGCAATCTGAAAAAACGTTGAGGTGGTTGTACGTGAACAGTACCTTGTTCAGACAATGCTGTGCCTGACCCTGATTTTTGGGGAGGGCTAGTTCCCCCTTTCTGTTTGTTTGCCAATGTAGGACTTGAGCGTCCGATTCACCCACTCGACAATCGCTTGCCCTTGTGGATTGTACGGAACACCAAAAGTGTGCTTAATGTCCCAGGTGGCCATAAACGTGGCCAGCTGCCTGGAGCTATAAGCTGGAGCATTGTCGGATTTCACGTGCTGTGGTGTACCCATGGCCGCGAAACAGGAGAGGAGATGCTGCTCCATGTGGGAAGCCATTTCTCCCTTCTGAGCCTTAGCCCAGACAAACTGTGAAAACATGTCTATGCAGACGTGCATGAACTGCCATCGCCCAAACTGCGGAACATATGTGACATCCATCTGCCACATCTGGTTGGCTTCCATCCCTCTTGGGTTGATACCCCATGAGAGCCCCCCCCCCCCCCGCCGCCCCTGCACATTGTGGGCAGGAACGGACTATGCCCTGAGCTTGGGAAAGTGGCAGGTTGAACTGCCATGCAAGTGCCTTAGCATTTTGATGTAAAGTTGCATGACTTTGAATCGGAGTCATGAAGACTCCCAGAACTGACTTCTGCTGAATTTCCTTTGCGGCCGCATCCGCTCTGCTATTGCCCGTGGAAATCGGGCCAGGTAAATCCTGGTGACTTCTGATGTGGGCGACATAGAGTGCTTCGGTGCAGTTATGCAAATGAAATTGAGTTGTGAGGAAAAGACCTAATAAGTTTTTGTCTATCGCGGGAGTGATGTAGGCTCCCGGTAGACTGTGAAGCAAATTCGGGACATACTGACTGTCTGTAATTATATTCAGGCATTCCTTGGCAAAAGTGCGCAAGGCAAGGCTTACTGCTGCCAATTCCGCCCGCTTCGCGGATTTCTGCAGAAGAGTCAGAAGCATGCACCAAGCCTGTCTCTCTTGCCAAGTAAGAACTCTATATGTTCGACCCCCATCACTGAACACTGACCTGGCTCCCTGAAGAGTAACCAGGGACAATAACTCACACAAGCTGACTGTCTGCATCTGAAGCGAGACAATTCTGGGGTCTTTTGGCAAATGGTATGCCAAAGATCCTGTAAATCCTTCTAATGCAATCGGGAGTGAGTCACCGAGCTGCATCAGCTGCTGGACCTGATCCTTGGTGAATAGGACAACGATTTTCACCATATCATGCCCTGAGACATCCCTTGCTCTCAACCTTCCTCGGTAAATCACCACGGAAACCAGTTCCTGTGGGGGGACAATGTTTCAGGAAGAGGTGTGTGGTAAATACACCCATTCCACAATTTTCGCCCCTCGCTCGGAGTCTACGCCTAGAGCTCCCGAGAACATGGCTCTAGTTCGGACTATGTACAGGTTCAGAACAGGAGCATATGGCCCCTGACTAATCCTGTCCACCCATCTCTGCCTGAGAACTTGGTTGACTTTGGTCAAGCGAGCCTCTCGCGGAATGTGTATCCAATCTGCTGGCTGCTTTCCTAGCATTAGCAGTGAGAAGAGTGGCTTCAAGAGTTTTGTATCTAGCCTAAAATATGGTCTAGCCCAATTGCTATTCCCCAGAATCTGTTGCAATTCCACGAGAGTGACTGAATCTTTGAGGTTAATTTGTGGCAAAACTGGTGCCGCGAAAGAACGGAGAAGCCGGTGACCCAAGTATGAAAAGGGCTCAGTTCTCTGAACTTTCTCCAGGGCAATGAGTAACCCCTTTCCCCCCAGAGTGGTCTGGAGGTCTTTAAACATTTCGCTGCCGAGTTGCAGCACTGCGATCAAAATATCATCCACAAAATGACATACCAAGACTGTGGGGTGAAGGTTTGAAACTTTTCTAGTGCATCGTGAACGTAAATTTGGCACAGGGTGGGCGAATTGAGCATCCCCTGTGGCAAATATTTCCACGCGAAACATTGCGTATGCTCTCTGTGGTTCACGACTGGCACCATAAAAGCGAACCTTTCCCGATCCCTTACAGCTAAAGGAATGGTGTAAAACAGTCTTTCAGGTCTACGACCAGGATCTCCCAACCCTCGGGGATCATGTTCGGATTTGGGATGCCGCATTGAAGCGGATCCATTGGCTGAATACACTTATTGATCTGTCTTAGATCGTGAAGGAGTTGCCACTTCCCTGACTTCTTTTTAATGATGAATATGCGTCAATTCCAGGGACTGGTGGACTGTTCTATGTGTCCTGCATCAAATTGTTCCTTAACCAGCTGTTTTAGGGCAACTAGTTTTTCCCCTATGACTGGCCATTGCTCTACCCAGACTGGCGTGTTGGTAAGCCATTTGAACGGTAAAGTCATTACCTGAAGGTAAGAGTGGCACGATACTGTTGCAAGATGTCCTGCCCCCAGAGATTGATGTGCATGTTTAAGATATGCGGCCAAATGACCGCCGTGCTGTCAGCTCCGGGAATTGTGACTTCTACCCAATCTCAGCCTCTAAACACTTCCTGAACACCACCTACCCCCACACTTTGGAGACCGGCTCGAGAGCCCACTCTCATGGCCACTGACTCTGGCTGACCACGTGGATGTCAGCTCCCATATCTAATAGCCCGTCAAAAGGTTTTTTGTTCAAAAATACCTTTATGACTGGCCACCGCTACCACTCTATGTTGGTTTCCACTGTCACTAAGATCTGGTATCCTTGTACTGCCCCTTCTGCGCTCGAGCGGTCTGCCAACCCAGACTCTGAGCTGTCTCTGAGCCTTTCCTGGCTGCCTGCTGGCGAGTGACAAGGAACCATGATCAGTTGCGCTAATGTGTCTCCTTTGTGAATGGTTTGTGGTAGGTGTGTCCAATGTTGAACCTGGAGTACACCCGAAAAATTGGAATCAATGACTCCTGGAATCACAAGGATTCTTCGTGTTCCTGCAATACTGCGGGGCAAAACTAAACCTATAAAGCCCCTAGGCAGGGGTCCCATGTATTGGGAATCAACCAGATAGACTATGCCTGGCAAGTCACATGTGACTTCTGACTGGCAAGTCAAGTCTAGTCCTGCACTGCCCTTAGGTCTGGCCTGTGCCTCTGGAATGCAGGGTGGAATGTTCCATGAATCTAAATCCAGCTCTGACTCTTCCAGAGCGATTGCGGTCTCTATTTGGACCAGGGCCAGAGACAAGCCCGCACTCCGGTTTCCCAAAGTCGGACAGTTCCTGGCCCAGTGAAAGCCATTGTTACATCGGGGACATTGGGTGGTCGGACCCTTGGGACGACCTGTGTTTTGGTCATTACCCTTCTTGGATCGGCATTCTCTAGTGAAATGACCGATCTTGCCACAAGTGTGACATGCTTCCTTGGTTATGCCTTTGGGTCTCCTACTGCCTTGCACCGCCACTGCTAACAGACCCATTTTATAGCAATCTGTACCAACGTCAGCACAAGCCCTGATCATGTCAGTAAGCATCGAATCGGGACGATTGCCCAGTGACTGCAAGATTTTACGGCAGTCAAGGTTGGCGTTGTCTTTAGCCAGCTTCATCATAAGCTCCTGCTGGGCTTGTTCGTTGTTTATCTGCCTACTGATCGCTGAATCCCGGCATGGATAGGGAGCGTCGGGGGGGGGGGGGGGGGACTGAAGCACAGTCTTGCTGTATGATCTGGGATTGGTTTGATCCTGTTGTCCCTGATGAAGTGGACAGGCTTCTTGCAGCTGTGCGTGCCACTACATGTCCTTTGGACCCCTGTCCCACCTGGTTGGTGAACGCCTCCAAGGTGGTGACAGGTGGCTGGGTCGGGGTGATAATAAATGCATCATTACGGGAAGGGGTATTTCCTGCACCACTAAAACATGCTTTGGTGTGCCCCCTCCTGAAGAAAATATCCCTTGACTCAGCTGTCCTTAACAACTACAGGCCGGTTTCCAACCTGCCCTTTCTGGGTAAGGTTTTGGAGAAGGTGGTGGCACACCAGCTGCAGAGTGTCCAGGAGGAAGCGGATTATCCAGACCCCTTTCAATCAGGATTCAGGCCCGGGTATGGTACAGAGACGGCATTGGTCGCACTGATGGATGATCTCTGGTGGGAGCAGGACGGGGGTTATCCATCCGTCCTTGCTCTTCTTGACCTCTCAGCGGCCTTCGATACCGTCGGCCATGGTATCCTTCTGGTACGGCTCAAAAGACTGGGGATCCAGGGCACCGTGTTGTACTGGTTTTCCTCTTTTCTGGAGGGCCGTACCCAGTCAGTGTGGTTAGAGAGTGAGAGGTCCAACCCTAGGCTCCTCAAATATGGGGTGACTCAGGGCTCGGTGCTCTCTCCTCTCCTATTTAACATCTACATGAAGCCACTGGGTGAGATCATTCATTCCCACGGGGTGCGGTAACTTCAGTATGCGGATGACACCCAGTTGTACATCTCGGGCCGTGGGGACCCCAGTGATGCCATTGAAATCCTATCCGGATGCCTGGAGGCCATTAGGGTCTGGATGGGGGCCAATGGGCTTCGGCTGAATCTCAGCAAGACAGAGTGGCTGTGGATAAGGGGCCCCGTGTTATCCAGGGAGCTACCATCTTTGTTACTGGATGGGGCTGTTTTGCCCCAGACAGACCCAGTGCGCAACTTGGGGGTCCTTCTGGATTCGTGGCTGCTGCTAGAAGAACAGGTAGCAGCTGTGGCCAGGAGGGCTTTTGCCCAACTTCGGGTGATTCGCCAGTTGCGCACGCTCCTGGACTGGGGCTCCTTGCTTATGGTCACCCACACTCTGGTCACTTCCCAACTAGATTATTGTAATGCGCTCTACATGGGGCTGCCCTTGACGACAATTCGGAGGTTGCAGCTGGTCCAGAATGCAGCAGCCCAGGTGGTGATGAGATGCAGACGATATGCCTGTGCCTCACCGCTACTTCGGGAGCTGCACTGGTTACCAGTTTGTCTCAGGGTGTAATTCAAGGTGCTGGTTTTGATCTTTAAAGCCCTATATGGCAGTGGGCCAGGATACCTTAGAAACCGCATCATCCCAAGGGTGTCTGCCTGTCCAACCAGAGTGGACTGGAGGGGCTCACTAATAGTGCCATCAACTAGGGGTGCACATCTATCCAGCACCCAAAGGAGGGCCTTCTCCATGTCCACACCAACCCTCTGGAACCTCCTGCCAACAGATCTAAGACTTCAAAGAGAATTGCTGCCCTTCAGGAAAGGATTGAAGACCTGGCTGGCAGGGCAGGTGTGGGGCCCTAATGGGAACACGGTCCCCACCTGCTGTCTTATGTAAACAATTAAGAACTCTCTCTTCTTCTTTTTATAGTGGGTGGGATAGGTGGGTGGGATATGGGTCTTTTTAAAGTGGGTGGGATATGGGTCTTTTAAAGTGTTTTTATGTGTTTTTTAGAACTTGTTGTAATGCTGCCTGAGTCGGGTTCTGCCTGAGTGGGCGGCATATATAAATATGACTATTAAATTAAATTAAATTAAATTCCTCCAATCTGTTAATAAAGTCCATGTAGGACTCCTGGGCACCTTGTTTAACCGCTGTGTAATTTTTGGCTGCTTTGCCAGCTGCCGAGACCTTGAGATAAGCCCTAAATGCTGTCTCAGCCACCAGTTGCAGCGTGGCAATTGGCAAGGCGGTCTGCACATCAATGGTTTCAAACTGACCCGACCCATATAGCTGGTCAGGAATTACTGCTCCTCCCATCCTGGCAGCCCTTGCCTGTGCTTCGAGTCGATACTCACTGTCCCATAGCAAATACTGGCTTGGATTGAGCATCATTCTCATGACGACCTTCCACTCATATGGAATGAGCATCATTGTCTCACAAATCTGCTGGTGTACCTCTAGTGAAATAACTCTGAGTCCTGTTTCTGTAATTGCTTTCCGTATTGCCATGAGCAATTTGTACGGAACCGCTGAGTGGATCGTTTGCTGTTGACCCGTGATGGCGTCCATCTCTATGCAGACTGGGCACAACTGCCTAAGTTCAGCTAGCTCTTCCACTGATAACTCTCCTTTGATGGTTTCCTCTTCTACCATGCTCTGAATTGAACTTTAACTGTCTGGGAACCGCCAGCGTTTCCCAAACCTTGAATTCCTTCAGTGGTGTCTGCAGCTGCCGCTGAAGGAAAGCTCCCTAACCCTCCCTGTTTAAGCTGAATTGTCGGATAGAGACCCATCGGGGCTGATGGCTCTAACTGTGCTGGGGGGTTCTCGGATTCTATCTGGACTGGGTCTACCTCTGCGATGAGCTTTCTACACTTACTCCATGTGCTGATTACCTTAGCTGGGGCTCTTGGTTCTTGCTTAATGCTGGTCTATATCCTGTTCCAAAGTTGGAGGCTTAACATGCCTGTTTCTGGTTAAAGCAGACAGTGCTCCCCCAAGTACACCAAAAGATCCGCTAACTGGGTGCTGTGAATGCGAGTACGGTTTACCCTGGCCAGGGCCTTGAGTTCCATTAAGTGAACTCTCTGGTTAGCAGTCGGACTTGACCTCTGTGAACAAGTCCCCATATTACCTGCCGGTCCATTGAAGCTGCCTCCGCCGGACATGTTGACGCGTCTCGATGTTGGTAACTGGATTTGGTACGACAAACCTCTGGGAAGGAATGGGAATGTGGACTGTCACCACAGGCCCTCGGTGGCCTCTGCAATGGTGTCAGGGTTCACAGCTGACCCTGAGCGTAACGCGTTTCCGATGCACAAGATGCCTCAGAGCTTTGGAGCGTGCTGTGCCTCTGGAATGCCTCACCTCTTAGCGTAGCTGAATTCAGATCGGATGGCATTCGGACCTGAACCGCTTCCACAACTTCTGGGAAGACTTAGACGTGGTTCTGGCATAGAACCGGACAAGGATGTCACTTACTCATGAGTAGGATCATGTCAGGCTCACCATATGTTGGATCAGGGCCCAATACGGGCTGCAAGGTCCCGGAGGAGACTGGTCAAGTAAAGACACATGAGGCAAGCTGGAGCGAAGACCAGCCGTTTATTGATCAGAAGGCTCTCATCTTTATACCCTGCCTAGCTCGACCGTGCATAGGTTGCCCGTGGCCGTTACAAGAAAACTGCAAGTCTGCACTTTGAGATTACACAAGTTACTCATCAGGAATGGCTTCACTGGGGGGAAGTTCTTTATCTATCTAATTTACTACCAGGGGGACATGCATTGTCTACTGTTATCGGGAGTAAACATCTGCCTAAGTTGACTCTATGGCTCAGTGTCTCTGCGGATACAAGATTACCCATTACATGCTATTGAGTTCATCACCCGGTGATCTTTTGCCCTCTACAGTCTGAACTGCCTGTCAGGTCAGCGATCGGTGAATTAAACTATGACTATTAATCTGCACCCCAATGTCTGTCCCTTTGGAACCAGGCTCCAAAGAGTGTTACCCCAAGCCGTGGTTCTTTCAGGGACAGTATGCCAATTGTGTGCTCGGAACCCACAAAGTCCCACAACCCTCACATGAGAAAGTCCGGCAGCCACAAAGCAAGAGTCAAAAGTCATCCCTCTTGTCCTACTCCTGCCTGAGGGGAAAGGGCCAGAAGGGCGTGACAGTGCAGCTAGCCTCTTCACCCTCCAGTGACCATGGGGGCTCTTTATCCTCCTGGTCAATGAAAAGGGCCAGGAGGGTGGGACAGCACAGCCAGCATCTGGGGCCTCAGCGGTGATGGTGATGGGGCAGCTTTATGGCTGCAAGAGTCTCGCCCCAGCTGCTCCCACTTCCCACCGGCCAGCCAAGCTGGGGTAAGGAGTGTGGGGCCTTATTTTGTCCGAGTAAATAAGCATAATTCACAGGTTTCAGTGGAATTTAATTGTGAATGATTTGACTGTTACTTTCACTTTGATGTGCAAACAATTTCACAGATGTTGTAGAAGAGACATTCTTCAATTTAAAAAAACACAACAGTTTGGGAATGGGTGAAAGATAATTTAACTTGCAGAAAGCATACATGTGCAGGCTCAAACATATATCAAAAGAGAGTAATTAGGTAGGAACAGAAAATTACACATACAGTGAAACCTCAAGACATGAACGGATCTACTTACAAAAAACTCATGCTACAAATGGAAATCCCGGGGGAGGGGGGTCATTTCGAGATACAAATTTTTAACAGTTTGTTTAGATACAAAAATGTATATGGTGACCTCTAGTGGCCACTTCTGGTAATGCAATGTGTTTTCTTTTTGTTTCAAGATACAAATTTTTCAAGATACGAACAACCTTGAGGAATAAATTCCATTTGTATCTCAAGGTTTGACTGTATAGGTATGGTAGCAGAAGCAATTTTATTATAGGAAACAGCTGCAAGAGAATTCAAACAATATTGCCCAAAGTGTCCATTGATCTCTTGGAACTGAATTAAAAAAGTGGTTTTTAATATTCATCTTTATTATGAAACCAATTTAAATAATATACAGTGGAACCTCATACAGCAATCGCCCCATATAGCAATGAAATCACATAACAATTAGTTTTTTTTGGGGGGGATGGCATCCCTCATAAAAAATTTCCCTATTGAAAAAATTGGACAACAATTTTTAATGGGAAAAAACACTTAGCAAAAAAAAAATCGTTGTGCGATGCATCCCATGGGGAAAATTGCTATACGATGAATGCATCGTATAGCAATTGTTTTGGGCAACAATGAGCCCCATGGAATTGATTAAATTCATTGTGTCAGGTACCACTGTATGTGGTACCACTGTATGTGGTACTATATATACTGTATGTGTATGTACCATAGCCACCATGTCATCTTCATCTCCCTCCCCTGGCCCCGCCGGTCAGGGGAGGTGGAAACTCAGCCCAGCTGTGCCTCGTTCCCACAGCAGGACTATGAAAGCCACCACCACCAAGCTTTAGGAGCCACCACATCATCTTCAGCTCCCTCCCTTGGCCCCGCCAGTCAGGGGAGGTGGGAACTCAGCACAGCTGTGCCTCGTTCCCAAAGTGGGACTATAAAAGCCACCACCACTAAGCTTTGGGAGCTGCCGCATCATCTTCGGCTCCCTCCCCTGGCCCTGCCGGTCAGGGGAGGTGGAAGCTCAGCCCAGCTATGCCTCATTCCCATGGCGGGGCCACGAAAGCCGCCACCGCCGGAGTCATTGGGACATTGTTGCCTCAGCTGGGTCGTGGCCAGTTCCTCTCTGGCTCCGTCATGGACATCTGAGCCATGGGACTCCATCATGGACATTTGAGTCATGGGCTCCACCGTGGACTTTGGGTAGCCGAGGGTATTGTGCAATTAATTTTATTATACCAGTATTTAAATAGTGTTTATTGCATAATTGATTTTTGTCCCGTAAACTGTGTAAAATGAAAACCATACATTTTTGTACTCCCTGTCAAGTTTTTGTTATCTGTAACTGTACTGTATTATGAATTGTATTGTGTATTGTATACTTCTGTTGTACGCCGCCTCAAGTTGCACGTGGTGTCGAGTGAGGCAGGATATAAATTTAATAAATAAATAAATCTACAAAACCCTTCACCTGCACATTTATATTGTTTGTGAACTTCTGAAAATAGTTACTGCTCTTGCTCTTCTGATGCTTCACGTGATGGCATGTGACAACAACAACAACAACAACAACAACAACAACAACAACAACAACAACAACAACAACAACAACAACAACAACAACAACAACAATAGGAACAGTACCTTGATGCGCGCGGGGGAGGGGTGTCTGTTCACAAGACTAAATCTGTTCCAGAACCCATTGAACATGGTGAGAAGTCATAATACTAATCCCATGCCAAGCTGCAAACTGGAAAAACAAGTCTATGCATAGTCAATACTTGAAAAGTATAGAAAGCAAGGCTACCCAAAGTTGACATGGGGATGGTTAAGAGCAAGAGTATTGAAGAAGGATACAGAAGGATTTATCACGGAAGCTCAGGGACAAGTTTTGCAAACAAAATTAATAAAGACAAAAATACAGCATGTATCCAACAATAGCAAATGCCAGCTTTGTAATGAAAAAGATGAAACAGTAGATCATCTGATCAGCAGATGCAGCAAAATTTCACAGACTGATTATTTGCAATGCCATAACACAGTTGTAAAAATTGGAAACTTTGCCAGAAGTTTGGATTTGAATACAGCAAAAATCATCGGGAACATCAAGATTTAGAAAATGAGAGAATCATGATACTGTGGGACTTTAAAATTCAAACATATAGACCTCTACCTCAAAACACACCTGGCAAAGCTGTTGTGGGAAAGAAGAAGGTCTGGTTTATTGTCATTGATACACCAAGAGATGCATGTATTGAAGACTAAGAAATGGAGAAAATCACAAAATATTGTGATTTGCAAATTGAAGTCGGGATCTTTGGAGGAAATTGTTGTTGTACTCATAGTGCTCAGAACCCTTGGAGCAATATGTAAAGGACTCCCAGGATATTTGGAAATGTTGTACTTATCAGACTTGAACATCCTAACTCTCCAACAACAACAAAAACTCTACTAGGAACTGCATATGTACTCACTTGTTACCTTAACAGTTCTTAGGTCCTTGGTTAGGACTTGAACTGTTAATTTTATTCCAGTACTCAACTGTGAATCAGATTGCAGATTTGTATACAATTATCACCACCACCACCACCATCCAACATTTTATATTCAGTTATTCCCTGAAACTATATGGATGGCTAAATAAATGGTGGGAATGTATGCATACGCCAAACCCTGCCCTCTCATCTCCTTCCTACCCAGAAGTCTAAAGAAGAAATTGTGTGTTCAGCTCAACATGCTATACCTGTTTGATCAGGCCCTGATTGTGCAAGTACAAAGAGTCCATTAATTTAAATATGCTTAGATTATCTATTGAGACTTTCATGTTCATTCAATAAAGGCGGAGTAACTTCCCTATGGGGAGAAGATTTGAAAGGAGTACAATTTTTATGCAACAAAACCAGCACCTTTCAAGTCAGAATATTGATCCTGATGTCCAGCTGGGAAAATTATGTTAAAAAGTAGTGATTCCCAAGCCCACATAGGGACCTCATAGAAGACTCCAAAAATCTAATCCTAGGACTCCAAGATATACAGTAATACCTCATACAAAGTCCGCTTCATACAACATCGAATTCATACAACATCGCCTAATTCCTTGAAAAATGTTGCCTCATACAAAGTCGCTGCAACTTTGTATGAGGCATTGGGGTTTCTCCCAGGTTGCATTGTGCCTAGGCAGTATAAAAAAGGCAGGACGCATGCGTGCATTGCTCTTGTGGGCTTTGCACGAGGCAAAGAGTGTTTAGGAGTGGTTTTGAGTGCGAATTTGGATTTTTTAAAAAATAATTCATAAGAATTTTTAGAAGCATTCCTGGGATTTTTGCAGCATTCTTCAGGTTCTTGGACAATCAGGGTTGTTTGACAAGTTTTTGTAATGTATTTAGCCCTTAGACAATGATTTCTTAAAGTTCTGTCAGTTTCCTGCCTGTTCCTTCACTTTGCCCTGAAGTCTGTGCTGTTACAGTACAATGTATCTCTATGGAAATGACGTTGTATGAGACATCGCAGCTATGATTTTGCATGCCTCATACAAAGTCCAAATCCGTATAAAGTCCAAACTTGTGGAACCAAGTTTGGACGTTGTATGAGGTATCACTGTATTTTCTTCTTGAGTACATTTTACATAATACCAGAGGAGGCATTATTAAATATCCTCAAATTCAATTTCTCACTTTCACTTTCACTGAGATGTGAACAGCTTTATTTGACTAGTTCAAGCTAAGATGAAGCTGGAGGCTCAGTCTCCAATTTTTTATACACATTACCAAAGCAGGACCTCACCTTTTCCTTATTTCATTTTCTAACTGAGCATTGTAATGTCCTTCTTGAAATCTGATGCCTTTGGAATTTTATCAGTGTGTGTCTAAGGTTACGCTTGCTTGAAAGCCAGTTGTATCCAACTCTAGGGTACAGCATTAATTTAATTTAATTTAATTTAATTTAATTTAATTTAATTTAATTTTTTAAATTTTTATGCCACTCACTCAGGCGAACCCAACTCAGGGCGGCATATCTGTTTATAGCCAGATATGTTTATAGTCAGGCATGTCTCAACAATGGAGTGCATGGAATGCTGTTTACTTTTCTACCAAATTGGTCTCTATTTATCTACTTCTAATTTCTTGCTTTCAAACTGCTTCGCTGGCCAGGCTGCGGGAAGGAAAGCCACCCCCAATGCTGCTGAAGCACTGCTGGGGTTCCTGCGGCCCAGCCACTGAGGCCGGGTGGTGGAAAGGAAAGGCCCCCCCCCATCAACGCCGCCTGAAGCACCGCTGGGTTTAAAAAAACAAACCAACAAAAACGAACACCAAAATCATTCAAAAATAATAAAAAAATAAATAAATAAACAATTAAAAACATTAATTAAAACAAAAAACACAAACAAAAACATCCACAATCACACAAAACCACATACAAAACACCTAACAACAAAACAAAAACACCACAAAGTACACAAACAAACAAGAAAAAGTAAACAAAACCAGAAATAAACAAACCAAAAAATAAACCAAAACAAAAAATAACAAACAGAAACACTGCCCAGCCCACCACCACAAAAGCAAAACAAAGAAAAACCCCAAAATAAAGAAAATCAGACAACTCACCAGCACCTCCTTCCTCCATGATGACCGGAACACAAATGAAGAAACCAAGAAAATACGTACCAGAAGAAGCTCCACCCAGAGGCCAAGAGAGAAAAAACAGTCAAAGTAAAAGAGAACCACTGGCAGCCCCACCTGCAGGGCATAAAATTAAAAACAACTCAAAAAGACACAACAGCCCCAAACAAAAGGCCACAAGAGTAAAAAATAAATCAAAACCATAACAATTCATCACACTTTCACACAAATCACAAACATATGTCAAAATAAAATAAAATAAAAAGATTTCTAAAATCTTGTGTTGAGTTTTAAATCAAATAAAAACCAAAAACATCAAAACACAGTTTTAAAAACATTGAATGTAAAAAACATCTACTTTCACATTGCTAAAGTTATTACCTACAGTACAACTATTAAAAAAAGTCACATACTAAAACATTATTTGGTTAAATAAAAAAATTTGAAAAAATTATATCATCCTTTGTTCTATTTTTAATCCACAACCCCCTCCCCCCCCCAACCCCCCCCAAAAAAAACCATAAACCACCTGATCACATTTTATAACAGCCTGGCAAAAACAAATTGTGTATAAATAAACATTTTTAAAATTTTAATTACACACTAACCTCTTTTTTACAAACATTAACCAAAAAAACCCTTCCAACACAATTTAAAACAACCTGGCAACGCCGGGCAAACTATGCTAGTATTATTCTAAAATATGGTGCAACATGAGATCTCCAGCTGTGTAAAGGAAGAGTAAGAAATGTCCAATGCTCAGCCAAAATCTTATAACAAAAGTAATACAAATAATCTCTGACGCCCACCTTTCATTGATAGAGTAAATGTGGTCAGGAGTCATTTCACAACTTGCTTCCAAGTAATTTTAAATGGTGCCAAGTACCATAGTGCCAAGTTTTATGAGAGTCTTCTTTTTGTTCTTGTTGTTGGTTTAATTTCAGCCACCTTTTGATGAGTCTATTCTTTCACCTGACCTAGTGTGAGAAAGATTACCCAGCAACACAAGGTTACCATTAACAGGGTGTACCTGATTGTGGTTCAAAAGTAACACAATCTTCAAGGAGGCTCTTTCTGTGTACCTGTACCATGAAAACTGTTCTGAGAATATAATGCAGTGGCCCTTCATCTGCATTCCACATTGCAGTGTGACATCTGTACCACTGATCTAGTTCAATGAGTCACTTTCTGGTCCTGAACCCTTTTGGTACACAAAGTCCTCCTCTACTCAAGGCCAGTATTTATGAAGCTGGTGTCCTCCATCAAGATGGATTCAAGTAAGATTCAATCCACTTGGGGACCGTCACCCTTCCCTGTGGACTTTGCCCAAAGCCATTTTCAGGGTTGTCAGGTTAGTTAACCACTGCCTGATGTCCTGTGTTGAGTTACTGGCAGTATGGTATACTCTATTACCATAGCAGATAACCTGGTCAGATTGCAACTGTTTTTTAAAAAATAATATAGTTTTGGAAAACATCAAGCATACAGGTGCACATTATTTTTTGACATCTGAATGATACTTCTTCTTCCTTAAATATCATAATATCATGAATGGAGTATTAGGAAATAAGATAAGCTTGTACGCTGATGATACATTGTTAACAGTGACACATCATGGGAAGGCATTGGAAAAAATACAAGGACATTTAAAGGAATTTGAACAGATGACAGCGTTAAGAATAAACTGCGATAAATCGGAGTTGATAATGTGTAATACTGATAAAGAAGATCAAGAGAAATTAAAAGGTAAGTTTAAATTACAGGTGAGGGATAGTTTGAAATACTTGGGAATAAATATTTCAAGTAGATTTGATGATCTTAAAAGATTGAACTATGAAAATCAGAAAAAAGAAATTAAAGATAAAATACAGCAATATAAAAAGTTGAAATTGTCTTGGTTTGGCAAGGTTGCACTATGCAAAATGATGTTGTTGCCGAGAATTAAATTTTTGTTTGATGCCCTGCCAATCCGACTCAATGATAAAGAAATTAAGGAATATCAAAATTTAACAAATAACTATTACAATGGCAGAAGTAAGTCTAGAATTGCAAAGGAATTATGTTATTTATCCCAGAAAGAGGGAGGATTAGGATTGCAGAATGTGAAGAATTATTATAGAGTTTTCCAAGTTAAAAATATTGTGAAGGTTTTAATGAGGGAGACAGTGATTTGGGAAGAAATTGAAATGAGGGAGTTAGCACAAGTGGGTAAAATAGTTATTTTAGGCAGGGATACACAAAAAATAGTTATTAAAAATAATATGATGAAAACAATGTTGGGAATATAGAAGAAGGTGAAGAACCAATTAGTACCGGATATAGCCTTGATAACAGAAATAGAGGATATTTAAAAATTCCCAATAAAAATAGATAAAAGGGTGAAGGAAGTTCTTCTTAGAAATGATGTTTCTCTGTTGAGAGACAGGATCAGGGTCTGCAGAGATAGGGAGAAGAAATTCAAATTGTATATTCAGATGAGGCCGAACTGGTTTCAAATAGCATTAGTAGATAAGTGGAATAGCAGATACTTAATGGAAGCCAGTTTGGAAAGAGGTAGGGCTGAATTAGAGGAATTGATATTGAAAGTAAGAAAGGGAGAAAGTGGAATCAAGGGCATGGTTAGTAAAATATGTAAGATACTAAACAAAGAAGGTGATCCACAAGAAATGTTGAAAAAAATTGGTAACAAGATTTGAATATAAAGATTACAGCAAAGGCTTGGGAAAATAAATGGAAGAAAGAATCATGAGAACTATGTCTGTCAGGGTAAAATAATACAATTTTAAAATGTTATGGAAATGGTACTTGACCCCAGTGAGGTTGCATCAGATTGATGATAATAAAAATAAAATGTGTTGGAGATGTAAGAATACAATGGGAATGTATGAACATATGTGGTGGAGTTGTAATGTGGTAAAAGGCTTTTGGGGAGAAATTGAGACTGAGATTAGTTGTATTATGGGGATGCAACTTAAGCTGGTACCAAGTAATGTTTTATTGATGGATGTAGACAATATGAATCTGAGTAAGGATAAAAAAGAGTTACTGTCTATAATGTTGACAACGGGAAGACAATGTATTGCAAGAAACTGGAAAAATGAAGTAATTTTAAAAATAGAAGAATGGCATAAAGAGATGTGGTATCTTGCATTTAATGATAAATTAACATGGGAATTGAATGTGGAAAAGGGTATAATTAAAGAAAATAGATTTTGGAAAATATGGCAACTATTTGTAGATTACTCATTGATGGGAGTTGAAGGGAGTAGGCCAGTGCCAGACCAAATGAGTCTTTGGAATTTGTGAAAAACTACTGTGTTAAGCCGCACTCTCCAGGGCAATGTATAATATACTGGGTAGGTAATGTATCTTTATATTGTATTTTTATTATTGTATTTTTATCTTGATCTGGTAGTAGTAAAATAGTAATGCAATAGTCTGGAAAGTTGTTGTTACATTAAATATGGTAAAGTAATAAAGGAGTATAGAATATGACGATGAATATAGATGTTAGGGTAATTTTAAGAGTTTTATAATTTTCTGAAAGATAATGAAAATTAGTTATTGGGGTGTTGCATTGCTATGCTAGTACTTTGATTGTATTTTTGCATTATCTTGTTTATCTTTTTTCTTTTAACATTTGTAATGTATTGCATTTTAGGTATGTGTATATGTAGTGTTTTAGTATTTGTACTGTATGGATATTTGTATTTGTTTTGTAATAGTTATTTTGTTTTATATAGGAAAATGTAATAAAAATATTTTAAAAATGGAGTCAAAGAGAACAATTAACAAAATGTTCACATAGCTGACTGTAACCAGTGGTGGGCATCAGCAGGTTCACACCAGTTCGCCAGAACCAGTAGCAGAAATTCTGGCTGGCCCCACCCATCCAAGTTTTGAAATAAAGTAGTCCTAATTCAGGTGCAATACAGGGCTCCCCCTGGCCACACCCACCACACCATGCCCACAGTGTGGCAGTAAAATATTTTGGAGCCCACCACTGACTGTAACCTACACAACCATAGCTGACCATAGCTTACATAACACAGTGTTAAAAATTATGGCTTCCATGTCTGTTAACTACTTTATCTAGAAACTGAGCAACTTATGAAATTTCAGCAGTACAGGACTTAAGGGAATAAAATATGCACAAACAAAAAATATCATAAAGTTGGGATGATAGCTGGGAAGCTGGTATAAATTAAAATGGAGGGTAGGCTGGAATGGAGTAGTAAAAATCACTTTGCTCTCTGATTATATAATTAAGAGAATGAGAATCTATCAGCCATGAAATGAATTATTCAATAATTCACAGTCCTTTTTTCAATAAACTACACTGCACCAGTATCTTTGAGGCAATAAAGCAGGTCAGCCACTGTTATGTATGATAACAGTGTTTTCTGAAAGGAGCGGAATGTATCTTTTCTATTCTTATGCAAATAAGTGGATTGAAAATTTGCACATTCTGTTAGCCAATGGGCTTGTTGTAGGAGCGGAATGTATATTTTCTCATGTATCTTTTCTTAAGCAAATAAGTGGATCAAAAATGTGCACACTCTGCCAGCCAATGGGCTTGTTGTATTTTTGTTACTGTTACTGTTTATAGTGTATGTAAGTCCGGGTTTTGCCCCATCCAAACTGTGTTCAAACCCTACTATTAAAGAGCTGAATTTCACTACTTCACTCATCTGCTTCTTCATTCCCTGAACACAAAACTGGCAATGAAGGTGAGATGAGATGGCATCCCCACATGGCAGCAACATCGGCCCATTTGACCCAGCACATCCAGAGAAATGGGCAACATACGAATGCCGATTCCACCACGCAATGGCCTCCCAGAAGATCACCAACGAAGACCAGATGTGCTCATGTTTCCTCACTCAGTGAGGTTCTGAGACGCTTGAGCTGGCAACCCACCTCATTCTCCCAAGGGACGTAAATGTGGTGCCGCTCGCAGAAATCATGTCCGCACTGAGGAAACACCTGCAGCCAGAGGTCTCAATCTTCCTGGCAAGGGTGGCCTTCCACAGAAGGGAGCAGCGACCTGGGGAGTCCATTGCAGACTACTCCGCCTCTCAGCGCATTGCTGCTGCCCCGTGCAAGTGGGACAACATCGAAGAAGCACTCCAGGACTGTCTGCTGGCCGGCATGAGGGACAAAGATGCTCAATGTCGCCTCATGATCAGGAAGATGCTAACTTTCAAGGCTATCCTAGAAGAGGCGGTAGCGTCTGAGGCCGCACGGTCTGGCATCAAGCTTTTCCTGCATCGCCACTCCACCACGAGTGCCACCGACTCAGCTGTGCAAGCACAGCAAAATTCATCTTCATTCTCCTCAGCTTTGCCTGGTTCCACCTCTTCATCGGAGTCCAGCAACGCAGAGGGAGAAGTCCAAGCGGTCCGACGAAAGCACCGAGATGATCGGGAGAAGAAATTCCTTTGCAAGTGTGATGGCTGCGGAGCCCGGCATGACCGCAGGAAGTGCCCCTTCTGCACTGCGGAATGCCACAACTGTGGGCGACAAGGGCACATTGCTAAAGTATGCCGACAGTGAAAGCAAAGAACTCCAGCACCTGAGTCCAAGAAGAGTCATCACCACAAAACGTCCGCTGCCAAAGTGTCACCAGAGCCGGAGCCATGCCAAGTGGGCATCGTCAGAAAGCATTACTTCACAGACCTGAGCCTGCAGGACGTTCCCTTCAAGATGGAGGTGGATTCAGGTACTACCTTTTCCATAATCCCACAGTGGGAGTTTTTGAGACTTCCCCCACCTCTCAGCCCAAGCTCAAATCTTTTAAAACTTCCCTCCGGGATGTGCAAGGTTGCCAGATTCCGGTCCTGGGGGTGGGAAATTTCTTGGTCAAATTCAAAAACATTCACACCTCCTTGCCATTGGTTGTAGTTAAGCAGGGCACTAACTGTCTTATTGGGACCCAATGGTTTAGGCCCCTGGGAATGCGGCTTTTTGGCATCAATGCAATAGACGCTGACCCAATCTGGAATGTTTGTGCTGCACATCCTGAGGTGTTAAAAAGGGTTTAGGGTTATACAAATAAGTGGATCGAAAATGTGCACACTCTGTTAGCCAATGGGCTTGTTGTATTATTGTTACTGTTACTGTTTATAGTGTATACAAGTCCGGGTTTTGCCTCATCCAAACTGTGTTCAAACCCCACTATTAATGAGCTGAATTTCACTACTTCACTCTTCTGCTTCTTCATTCCCTGAACATGAAAGCCACCTACCTATAGTAGCAACCTGTGGTTGAGGTTTTGTTTTTGTTTCTAATATCCTCCCTCTGGTTATCTCCCTCATACACAAAAGAAAAGGAAGGAAGGAAGAAGTGACAAGACCATGGATAATGAGGCAACTTCCATCTGACCAAGAAGTGACCACATTTACATCATAGTCAGCTCTCAAACCTTTAGTTTAATGGCTTTTGGAGCAATGCTTATGTAGGTGGCAGAGAAGAGTGTGAAAACTGTATGCTGTAGCAAATTCATTTGACACATGGTCCTCTGTGAGCATTTACTAACTGATGCATGCCAGAGTAAACCTCAGAGCTGGTAAAAGTGTCAGCTATGTCCATCTCAGTGATGTATCCTCTGTTTTGACTGTGGTACAGAGATACTTGAAATAGCAGGGAATCAAAGTTTCCGGCTGCAAAAGTATCACTCAGTGTCTAACATTTATCCCAAAGTTCAATATTTCCTGAATTGCTTTCAGTTTTCTGTTCAGTACTGGTGGTTGCAGCAGAAAGCATTCTATAAAAGATATATTAAGATTGTAGCCAAATCAAAGTGTAATGACAAAAATCATTAATATGAGAAAAAATTATGCCATTTTTGCCTTATCCTTGTTTCTTCTGACTTGTCATGCTGACTTTTATATAAATTGCCATGTTTACAGCCTGCTTGTTCAGAAATTAGATTAGGTTCAATTTTGGGAACTAGGTGATTTAATATCATTTGTTCATATACTTTGCATAAATGACATAGTAGGAAGATTGCCCTATAGCTTTTCAGATCTAATTGTCCTTTCTGTCATTTCAGTATAATAATTAATTTCATATTCTGCTATATTTTTGAGATTTGTACTACATGACAGAATAAGTGCCTGTCTCTGTCCCAGCTCCTGCCAACCTAGCAGTTTGAAAGCAAGAAATTGCAAGTAGATAAATAGATACCACTTTGGTTGGAAGGTAAACAGCATTCTGTGCACTTCAGTATCTAGGCACAGCTGCCACAAGTCCATGGAAACATCTGCAAATGCAGACAGGGCTGGCTCTTTGGCCATAAACAGAGAAGAGCACTGTAGCCTAGAGATGGATATCACTGGCTTTTATTGCTCATGTCAAAGTTGGCCATATTAGAACAATGCACTGGCCAGCTGCATTGCCTGAGGACCAGGTACAAAACAAGTGCCAACATTGATTTATTTTGCAAGGCATTGGTGAGCCAGGCATTTATGCCGCTTCAAAGATGGCTGGTAGCTGGAAGCTATCACAGAGTGACATAAAAGCAACCACTGGGAAGGTCAGCAACCAGATAAGGAGACCAGTTCAGGGCAAAGCTCCCAAGGCCCTGGATGAGACCGACACTGGATTGCAAATAGCGGTAGACAATGCTTCTATCCGCCACATCAAACTATGTATATTGATGTGTGAAACATGGATCAACCAATTAACCAAGTTTGCTTCTCAAAGAGTTGAAAGAGTAATTCTTTTGTGTTTTGCTCAAAATGTTTAATTTGGTTGACCAAGACATCATCGGGTCCCACCACTTTCCCATTCCTACATCTCCTTATAGCTTTTTCTAGTTCTGCCAAAATAAAGGAAATAGAAATTGCAATGTTTAGTTTTTATTATGTGGTGTCTCAATGGTTAAGAAGCTTGCCTTGTTAGCTGGAAGGTCAGAAAGTTGTCAGTGCAAGACCTGAGCTTTGCATGAAGAAATGAGCATCTGTCTCTGTCCCAGCTCCTGCCAACCTAGCAGTTAGAAAGCAAGAAATTGCAAGTAGGTAAATAGGGACCACTTCAGTGGGGGAAAATCTTGGGGACATGAAAGGAGCTTCATTGAGGGCATCCTCTGAATGGAGTTCCTCCAGCAAAAATCTCTTCAACCCAGAAAGAACTTTGTGTACTTCTGACACAATTTTAAAATTTGTTGGTAGGTTTTCCTTGCCAGATGTAGTTGGCATTCTATTTGGTTTGGGGTTATATAAAGGATAAATTTAACATCCTTTTGTTTGAATCATTGCCCAGACTTTTTAATAGTCTCCAAACTTTCTGGCTACTTCTTGTAATTTCAAACTTTGGTATACTGTCTATACAGTGAGATCTTTTTGTTTCTACAAGAGTTAATATCAGATTTCTCCCAATTTGTTATATATGTTCAGTAAAAGGGTTTTCTTCAAAGTGTGAAATATAATCTAAGTACTGGCCATTTATTTCTGGAGTGCAACCTGGGATATACTTGGTCTAAGATTCTCTTGGAATGAGAATGAGAATGTGTCTAATTAAAGAGCAAGACAGCAGAGACAGAAACAAGATATAATAGCTCCCATTTGGTTCTAAAGGAAAAAAGCTATAAGGCTATGATCTGTCCTTCTCAAGAAACAGGCATCATCATAGTCATAGAGAAAGGTTAGGGATGTAGCATATGTCCCTGTAATGGCCATGGACCATTAAAATTCTGGCCAGGCTGTTGGAAAATAACCTTATATTATATTATAGTATATTATCTTAATGGTAACTGCTTTAAGTTTTCTATACTCTTCTGAAAGGGAGCTGCTGGATCAACAGGGTCCAGTATAACATTGGGGTTTTTTGACCTTTCAATGGTTACCTGGTGGAAGATGGTACATGTAGTCCTTTGTCTCATCGAAGCTCTCTAATCTTTGGCCTCCTGAAAGTGCCTGTTTGTGTAAACCAGATGCCAAGACTGGATGAAATGTTCTATGTGAAAGGTTTGGTCAAACCAGCTTCCGCCACCCTGGCACCAGATAACAAAATGTATGCCTTCTTATGCCTTTGCCCTTGCCCCGGAAAGATTGGTTGTTATGTCTCTTTGCTATAGCAGGCTCTGTAGTTTTGTGCAAACCACGTGACTGCCTTATGTATATGTGGGATTAGGATTTTAAGAATAAATATGAGCAGGGGATCCTTTGTTGGATTGGTCTGCCTTTTGGCGTGTGTGTGTGTATTCATCTCTACACCAGGCCCCATGCTAGCAAGCTTTTTTTTTTTTTGCTTTAATTAGAAGGGTCTCTTAGTCAATGCTTTGAAAGAGCTTGTTTGTTTGTAATTGCACAAAGAAGGCCTCCATATTCACATCCTGGGAATGGGATGATGATATATTAGGACAATTTCTAGTGCTATTTTTTTTTATTTATGTTTTCTTTACCTTCCCTCCCTCTCCACAAATTATTGGGAATTAATATCCATTAGGCTTTCAGATGCAACGTTCAAGACATTATTCAATATGGTTTGGCTTTTAAATTATCTCCAAGAATTGTGCAAAATAGAAATGACAATGTGGTACTTCTTGAAAATGTAGTTTATCTGCTTCATTGGTTGATTTCAGATTATAATTTTCAGATTACAATAACAATTTTCAGATTCAAAACCTATTTTAATTGTGAAATCTGATTCAACATATGTGATATTTGAAAGGAAACATTGAAAACCACTTGGGGTAATGTTTCCCTCTGAGATATAAGCAAAAAAACATTCAATAAGTATAACTTATTAATAAATCAGTTACCCTTTACACTGTTACAGCTATCTTCAAAGTAATATGTGCCTTTTCTGCAATGCAAACATGTTCAGCCATGTAGAACCAAGTGTATTAAATGAAAATTCTAATAGTTTCATGAGCAATCTCAAAAGGAACAGTACATAATAAGCTTGTGAGTGAGGGAGGTGGTGGCAGCCGTAATCTTTTGATAGGCAACCTTCAGACAGGAAGAGTAATTTATGCTATTAGAATACTGAGCTAAACCAGGCATAAAGAAAACTTGGTGAAAGTGTATGCTTATATTCACTGCTCAAATAGCTGTGAAATTAAGCTGTGGAAAGCTGAAACACATTATAGTATCAGTGATACCCAAACTGTGATCACATCCATGGGAATGCATCCATCTGGAATTGATTACTTAACTAATTTCTTCTTTAGTTTCAGAGATGGTATCGTCTTCACAAGGATTACAGATACTTTGAAGCTTCTTAGTTGCATCCTGCATTAGAACTAACAGGAAAATAGCAGAAGTATTGTTATCATTCAGAATACCTGGCCTCATTGCTGATCTGAAAATCATAAGGCAAAGGGCAGGGTAGAGCCAGTAATTGGGTTATTTTCCAGATTGGGGAAGGGTGAAAGTATACTGAGTAAAATATTGAGAATGTATATGTTTACATAATTAAATGTTACTGTCACTATTAATCCAGGAAAGACCCTTTTAAGACTGTGTCACCAGTCTCAAAGGTTTATGGAAAACTGATTTCAAATATAGGGAGGTGTGACTCTTCCTTTGAGGCAGAGTGTACATAATCTAGGTGTGGTACTTGACCCAGCCCTGTCTATAGAACATGAAACACTCTTACTCTCCTGGAGCCAACTAGAATCACTTGAAATACTATGGTTGGATACCCTTCCCTATTGATTCAAGTGATCACATTGCATGAACTGTCAGAAAAATATTTGATTTTTAAAAATCCATTGGTGAAGGATTCATTTTTTAAAAATTTGATTCAATTTTATTTACAGTCCATGACCAGCTTAACAAGAACACAAAATCATAAACACCACATCCTAAGCTAGACTGGACAGAGGTAATAAAAGGAAACTATACTACTAAAAACCTACATAGAATTGACATACAACAGCAGGCCGCCTATCTAAAAGAACAATATTACTAAAATCCCTTAATAATTACTAAAACCTAATGTCGTGAAGAAAAAATGCTAATAATATTACAAGGAAAGAAGAGGGATAGCCTCATTACAAGGATATGATATGCTCTCTGATGGAGTTGTAATTTACTAAAACTCAGTAAATTATAGCCAAACCAATAATGGCAAGGGTGAAGAGGGAACTTAATAAAACAGGATAGATCAGCTGCTCAGTGTGGGAGCAATCTCAATAACTATAAGGCCACACTAGACTTCCTAGTCAGCAGCCGATGTATCCTGCGAGCCTTCAAACAAAAACACGCCACTGCATGTGATGGCAATACTACTGTCCTGGATTAGGAAGGAAACTTGTTGGGCAGGCAATTTTCCTGTGCATTGGCACAGCAGAGGGATTATAAATTCTGCATGGGTGTTCCTATAGAATGAGCAGAAAAGGAGAACATGCTCAATCAATTCAACATCCCCCCCCCCCACAGTGGTGAAGGAGCTGGTTTGCATGGATGTTTAGATCAGTCAACAGAAAATAATGTCAATTCAAATCATGGAACATTCATGCATTATCTGCCAACATAGTCATACCCTGAGATTGGTTTCACTGCAAAAATAAAGTATACAAATATCACAGAACAGTAGCACATAATTCAATCCTATAAAGCAAGAGACACCATTCTCTTCTCCATTGTTGTTGAACAGTTCTACGTGCATCATCTTGACACATGGAAAGCACAACATGAATTAATTCTGTTACAATGCTGTGTAGAGACAATTGAGCACTAGATTCTGGAAATAATGGAAATGGGAGGGGGAAGGGAGGAAAATGAACTTTGATGTTACAATTTTGTATCAAAGAAAGTTGAGTTCTGTTTGCATCATATGAAATAAGTGCATTTACATGAGGTCTTTTATATAGAGTTTGTTCATTCTGCATGTTAACTGTTATGAATTAATCTATTCCCTCTGCACTGTAAAATAAAGAGGCAAAACACATAACTTTTGCTATGAAAACTTGGGCCACAATTTATTGAAAAACCCTGACCTATGTTGGTGCTTTATGGTGTAACAAAATCTAGTACCAGTGCATGGGAAGCTACCCCTCCCCTATCTAGTCTGGACAGGCAAGTCCTTAGCCCTTAGTCAGTGCTGGGCCTTGCTAGCTAATGCCCAGACTGACTGATTCAGGAAGACATCAATGCAACCTTTTTTCAACTCTATTACCATGAATGGAGATTGGCTGTACCACATAGCTGTCTCATAGTGTGCCCTGCATGCTCAATTGATTCATCTGAATCATGTCATGCATCCAGTATTTACCTCATCCAATAATGCTCTGAGGGAATCACCTCTAACTCCCTAACACAGCACTCTGCACCACAAGAGAGGGCTAGCTCATGCTTGGCTCCTCTCACCACAATGGCCTTTGAGGACAGTTAGAAGGCCCTTATGCAAGTCATTTAAATACAATTCAGCACCTGCATCCACCAAATGAACTCTAGGGGAATAATTGTAAGTGGATGAGCAGAATTCAAACAGTCCTCTCTTTCCTACCCAACCCACCCAAATCTTCCATTGAAAAGAGTTTGTTTGTTTGTTTATTTGTTTGTTTGTTTGCTCATTTGTTTGTTCCTTCCTTCATTTGTTCATTCATTCATTCTGGTCATTGACTGTAATAAAGTTATTGATTAATTGACATTCATTCATTTTCTATGCCATCCATCTGGGCATGCCCATAAACATTTATTTATTTAATAGGATTTATATCCTGTCCTCTTGCCCTAGGGCAACATATATAAATAGGACAATAAATACAATAAATCAATTCTCCCTTCATATATACCACAAACCTTTAAAATAGCCAATGGCCATAGAAAGTTAATAACTGAATGTGACTGTAAAATCAGCAAGACGGCAAGATATCAGTAAAGATCTTTTCCTAAAAGTTCTGCCTTGGCTAGCTTGCAGAATAAAGAGAAGGATGGGGCCTACCAGACATGTGGTGAAAGGGAGTTCTATAATCAAGGTGCCACCACCAAGAAGTCCTTATGTCAAGTGGTGGTGTTTCTCATCCCTTGAGATGTGAAACTGAAGTCTGCAGGTTTGGGAAGACTTAGTTGTCTGGGTTCGTATTCTTTGGATAGATATGTTCTGCCAGGCAGATATTTCTCTTCAGAAACACCCCCCCCCCCTGGACTGGATTTGCTAAAGGACTATGCAATCCAGGTGGGGGTGGGGGTTCTGAAGAGAGGCTGGGAAAAAGTTTCCCCAACTTCTCTTCAGAAATAAACAACCCTGCCTAGATGTATTTATTATTTTTATTTATTTATTTATTTAGATTTTTATACCGCCCAATCAGGTAAACCCGACTCAGGGTGGCAAACAACAGCTAAAACATATAAAAGCAGATTTAAAAACCCCAAAAACAGATTAAGAAGCCCCATCACACACCCACATCACACACCCTACTACCCCTCCCCCCTATTTAAAACAATACAAGGTAATAAAGGGAGTCAGAGGGAAACAACTGCATAGAGGGAGGGACACTAACTGAACACCAACTGGACACTAACTGGGGATAAAACAACAGGCTGGGGCTGTAACCCCATTAAGGCCCCACACCTGCCCTGCCAGACACGTTTACAGACTTTTCCCAAAGGGCAGAAATTCTGTGTGTAATCTCAATTCTGTTGGCAGGAGGTTCCAGAGGGCTGGTGCGGACATTGAGAAGCCCCTTCTCCAAGTGCCAAACTTTTGGGTACTAGTTCTCAAACAAATAAGAGAAAGTATTTTTTCACCCAGAGGATCACTGGTCTATGGAACTTCCTGCCAGAAGAAGTGGTGACAGCTGTCAGTCTTGTCAGCTTTAAGAAAGGATTAGACAAGTTCATGGAGGACAAGGGTATCAATGGCTATAATTATGGATACCTAAGGACAACCTCCGGGTTGGAGAGATAGGCAGGCTATCTCTCAATGCCATTTCCAGGGAATCCTAAGCAGGTGAAGGCATCTGCATGGGAATACCCAGAAGGAAATGGTGAGCCACTGTGTGAGACAGAATGCTGGACTGGATGGGCTGTGGCCTGTTCCAGCAAAGCTGTTCTTATGTTCTTATATTCTTAGCACTTCTGCGAGTGCTAAGGGGCTTAGCCATCTGGGGGGGGGGGAGGGGTTCTGAAGTGAGGCTGGGAAAAGAGTCCCCAGCCTCTCTTCACAAACACTCTCCCCACCTGGATCACTAAGCCCCTTAGTGATCCAGGTGGGGGTTTCTGAAGGGATTTCCACTTCAGAAAGGGAACTGGGCTTTTTAAAAACATTGTGTGATTAATGCAGACCTGTCAAGTATCCCTTATTGGCCGGGAAAACACTTTATTTTTTACCCCTCTTCCCTGGGCCAGGAAGGGCCAGCATGGATGCCCTGGAGCTTGCCCCTTCTGGTTATGTCTATGTCCTTTTGTTTTGTTTACTTTCCTGTGTGTGTATGTGTATGTGTGTGTGAGTGTGTGTGTGAGTGAGTGTGTGTGAGAGAGAGACTCGCCTTTGTGTGTGTGTGTGTGTGTGTGTGTGTGTGTGTGTGTGTTGTGGGTGAGGGGACCAGGTTAAACAGAGATGACCACTGAACCCTAGAGTCGGATATGACTGGCTTTCAAGCAAGGGATACCTTTACCTTTAACCTTGCTTGAAAGCCAGTCGTATCTCTCTAGGGTTCAGTGCTCATCTTTGTTTCAAAGCCGAAGTGACAGCGCTGTCTGCTTCTGCAGACATTTCCATGGTCATGTGGCAGATATGACTATAGGAGCACACCGAATGCTGTTTACCTTCCCACCAAAGTGTTCCCTATTTATCTACTTGCAATTATATAAAGTGGAATGTGAGACATGGTTTGAATGCATTTTGTATAGATTAATCATCACTCAAACAGACAAATTTCAATATAATACAGGTAACATGTCTTCAGAACTGCAAAACTAACAGTGAAAGTACAAATAATGACATCATGAGGTGGTGGTTTGATAAACATAAGGTAGACCCTAGGGAAAGAGATGCCTGAGGGTGAAAAAATAAGGCCCTAGATGGGAGGAAAGAGACAGAAGAAGATGAGCCACTTCTGTGTGGTGGGATGGAGGCCCCACTAGGTTGGTGGGACTCAAGCTTAAACAAACAGTAAGATGAGGGGAAGGGGCTTGGACTAATCCAGATACACTATTTGTTTCCCAATTTTCTTGCTTTTGAACTGCTAGTTTGGCAGGAGCTGGGACAGAGGCAGAAGCTCACTCCGTCTTGCAGTACTCGGGTATCGAGCTGCTGACCTGCCACCTTCCAGTCAGCACCTTAGCCACTTGAGTCACTGCAGCTCAGTGGTTAAGAAGCTCACCTTGTTAGCTGGAAGGTCAACATGACAGTTTGAGCTCCCATCTCTGTCCCAGCTCCTGGCAACCTATCAGTTCAAAAGCAAGAAATTACAAGTAGATAAATAGAGACCACTTTGGTGGGAAAGGTTACAGTATTCTGGTGTCTAGTCATGCCTGCCACATGTCCACAGAAACATCTACAAACAGGCAGTGCTGGCTCTTTGGCTATAAACAGAAATGAGCATTGAACCCTAGAGTCAGATATGACAGGCAGCATTGGATCTAACAATAGGTAAAGGTAACATTTGCCCTTGCTCGAAAGCCAGTCATATCTGACTCTAGGGTGCAGTGCTCAGCTCCATTTACAGCCAAGGAGTCAGTGTTGTCTGTGTTTGCAGATGTTTTCATGGTCATGTGGCAGGCATGACTAGAACCCAGCAAGTCACATGGACAGATTTGGCCATGCTCACAGATTTGGCCATACCCACAGAGGGGTGTGGTCAAAATTCCCCGTATTTTCAAATTCCCAAACTTGACAGGTATGGATAAATGTATCACACAACATTAAAAACCACATAACGTTAAGACTTGTGGAACCAAGTTTTAATTTTTTCTGGGGTATTACTGCACCTGTTTTAAGAGGAATTGACTTCAGCAACAGAGAATAATTGAATACTAATCATGACAGTTTTCAGTATTAAATGCATGCTTTAAACACTGCAAATTTAATAAAACCTGCTTGGCAAAGACATGAGAATATAGAACTTAAGTTAATGATGAAATAACAAGGGACATTTATTTAAAGTAGCTTTTGATTTTCATTACATTAATTGGTTTAAAGATTCTTTAGACTTTCCTTGAAGGTGAATTTTGGTGGAAAGGTCATTGCTACATAGAATGTGGAACTTGTGTATCAGGATTTTTGTGTAGGAAATGTGTCTGTAATTATCTCCACATTAGTTCTTGATTGGTTACTAGCATTATTGAAGGAAAAGGGAAAGAGAGGTGGTCATTACAGATTTTCCTATAATACAGCTCATTTTTTAAGTAGCATAGGCAGTTTTGGGAGTGAGGCCCTCAATTATTTTTTTCTGATATGAGAGGAGGTGTGAATCCTGCTCTAATGAAATACATATGTGCATTTATTGAAAGGAAGCACTTTCCATTTCCAAACGGACTTGTTAAACAGAGTTGAAAAAGCTTACAGCTATACTGAACAAATCACACAAATGGAAGCGCGGCGCCAAAATGGCCGCCGCGCTCTTTGCGGCCCCCCCCACCGGACGAAACCATCCGGGTAGTTAGGGGCGTGGCCAGCACCCTAATAAAAGGGCTGGCCACGAGGCAGCCGTGCTGCCATTTTGGCGAACCGACGGAGCGGAGAAGTTTTTCCTCCTTACCTCCGTCGCTCGTGTCTTCTTGAGGGAAGCCTTTTTCGGGCAGCTTTCTCTTTTGTTTTAGGCTTCCTAGCTACTTTTAGCCATGGCCTCGAAGAAGAAGGCAGCCGCGAACGTGGATCGATCGGCGCGGAGGCATCAGCCGGGTCGGAGGACCGCGACTGCGCCCGTTCCGCAGCCACCTCTAGTGGACTCCACCGGGAACGGTGGGATGGGATCGGTAGCTCCTTGGCCTGATGCGCGGAGCATACCCGCGGCCCCGGACGGGGCCTCGGCCCTTGGCCCGCAAATGACGACCACGGCCCCTGCCATGGTTCGTGCGGTGGGGCCGTCTTGCCCGGGTGCGCAGTTCCCTATGGGGGGTGCGAGCCACGGAGGGTTGTTGGGTTCCCTGCCCTTACAGGGCGTTCCTACGGCTTCCCAGGGGCTGAGCATGGGCTCTTGGCCTTATTTGGCCCCTGGGGCTCAGGGACCTGGACAGGTGCCTGTGAATTATGGGCCGGTTGCCCAACTGCCCCCTGTCGGGGCCGGGCCCTATGTCGACGTGGAGGCCCTCCTTGCCCGTGTAGTGGCCCTTGAAGCGTCCTTGGCGAGGGCCAATCAAACGGGGGTATCCCTAGGTTTTCAGGTACCCCCTTTGACCGCCGAACAACGGCCGGCGACGGGTTGGGTTGAGCCGCCCGAGGCGTGTGGGCCGGTCGTGGCCACTGCCTCGCGGCTCCCCACCCAACAGGTGCAGCAGTCTGGTGCTGGTTTGGCTCCGTCAACGAGCTCAGCTTCGGTCGTGAGCTCCGACGCCCCCAGCGGGCCGGAACCCCCGGTGGGGGCGGCCCGCGGGGGTGCAGCGGGTGAGTATGCAGTCCAAGTTAATGCACCCACACAACTGACTTCATTGGGGTGGGGCTGTTCAATGGCCTTGGCCTCGCTCGGGTGGCACGACGGCCCAATGGCCCCCGGCCCACCCAGCGACTTTGCCCATAACACAGGGCTTGGGGCGGGGTGGTGCCCCCAATGTGCTGGGAAATGTGTTGGGGATCCCCGGGCTGGCTCAGGCTCATTTTACTCTACCCGTAGTTCCCTCGGTGCCGGTGTCGGCTTTGCCAACGGCAGGGTATTCCTTGCCCTTGGGGGACCATTTGGCCCAGTCTACCAAGGAAAAGATTTGGAGGGGCGAGTACATAGATATCTTCTCACTTCTCAATAGGGAGCCGACCAAGGAAGAGAGGGAAGGGCTGGACGAGAAGGATAAGGAGCAGGCACGTCGTCGTAAGCCGCCACGCACGTGGGCAAATTGGCTGCCAGCGTACCTGATTTACATGGCCGTTTACCTCAGGGCTAGGCCGGATTTGGCTATTCCCATGGTCCAATATCTGGACAACATTTACCGGGCTATGGTTGACTTCCCGGGTCCGTCATGGCTGGCTTATGACGAAGAGTTCCGCATGAGAATTCCATTGCACCCGGAGATGAGGTGGGATGAGCCCTGCCAGAAGCTGTGGCTTCTGTATATGACCCCCACGCGCCCGGCACCTGGGGAGAGATACCATTGTGGACATGCGGTCCAACGAGCGGCCCCAGTACAGGTACCCCGCCAAGTGGCGGGGCAGGGGGTTCCAGCCCGCCTGCTGTGCTGGACCTTCTCGTCCAATGGTTCTTGCAACAGGAAAAATTGCAAGTACAAGCATGAGTGCCCCTCTTGTTCTGGCCCCCATGCTGCCTCCGCCTGTCCCAGGCCGGGAGGATACAGGGGCAGGGGTAGGGGCGGACAAGGGTCAGGCAAGACTGCCATGGAAGGAGCGGGTTCACCAAAAGGCCCCCTCCCCAATTAATGTCAACATGCTGGAGCGTTGGCTCGCATCGTACCCGAGGAGAGCAGACGCTGTGTACCTCCTTCAGGGTTTTCAACTGGGTTTTCGTATTCCTTTCACGGGGGATAGGTCACCGCAGGATGCACCTAACCTTTTGTCACTTAGGGGAAGGGAAGAGGTGGCTGCCGCCAGCATTAATAAGGAGATTGCTGCGGGCAGGGTCGCCGGCCCTTTCCCGGCACCCCCGTTTCCCAACCTTAAAGTGTCTCCGCTAGGACTAGTGCCCAAGAAGTCCCCGGGCGAGTTCCGCCTGATTCACCATTTGTCCTACCCAGCCGGCCACTCGGTCAATGATGCTATCCCTGATGACCTTTGTTCTGTCAGGTATACATCCTTTGACCAGGCATTGCGCATGGTGCGCTCATGTGGCCCGGGTGCACTGTTGGCTAAGTGTGACATTAAGTCGGCGTTTCGCCTCTTACCCGTGCACCCGGGTGACTTCGAGTTGCTGGGTTTCAAATTCCGGGGTGAATATTATTTTGACAAAGCCATGCCATTCGGCTGTTCCATATCCTGCTCGGCTTTCGAGCGTTTCAGTACCTTCCTGCAGTGGGCATTTGTCCGTAGGTCAGGGTCTCGGTCTGTAGCCCATTACCTGGATGATTTTTTATTCGGGGGTGAACGGGGCTGGGACACGTGCACACGTCTCCTCAACACATTTCAGACGCTAATGGAGGAACTCGGTGTCCCTTTAGTGCCCGAAAATACAGAAGGCCCGTCTGATAAGTTAATATTCCTGGGGGTGGAAATTGACACGGTAGCGCAGGCTTCTAGGTTGCCCGAAGACAAGGTGGCAAGGATAGTTGCCCTTATATCGGACTTACTGGCTAAGCGCAAGGCATCCCTTCGGGAATTGCAGGTGCTACATGGCCACCTCAATTTCGCTTGCAGGGTGGTCGCACCTGGCAGGGCCTTTGCTCGGCGCTTGTGCGACGCCATGGCAGGCTTATCCAGGCCCCATCATAGGGTGAGACTGACACGGGGCATCAGGGCACATCTGCACGTATGGCTCCAGTTCTTGAGGGAGTTCAATGGGGTCTCATTTTGGAGGTCTGACCTCCTGGCTTCGCCCCAATTTCAAATCCAGTCTGATGCCTCGGGATCCCTGGGTTATGGGATGTACTTCAATGGGAAGTGGGCATATGGTGGATGGCCACCAGCCTGGTCAGGCACGGGTCGCCTGAGGGATCTCACATATTTGGAATTTTTCCCCATACTGGGGGCCTTGATGCTATGGGGTGAGGAGTGGGCCAACTCTGTGGTGCATTTCTAGTGTGACAATGCGGCTGTTGTCCACATTGTCAACTCACAGACCTCTAAATCTCCCAGGGTCATGGATCTTGTGCGCCAGTTTGTATTGCGCAGCCTGCGCCTCAATGTACTGTTCAGAGCTAGGCATGTCCCGGGGGTGAATAATGATATTGCTGACGCTTTGTCCCGCCTGCAGATCTCCCGGTTCCGTGCCTTGGCTCCGGATGCGGAGGAATTTCCCTCGCCACTACCGCAGGAGATATGGACCATTGGCAAGGAGAGGTGAACCGGGCGATAGGCATGTCACTGGCGCCACGCACGCGTAAGGCGTATCACCACGCGTTGGTTTCATTTCGGACCTTTTGTTCCCAATATTGCTTGCCAGATACCTGGCCGATCCCAGTGGCCCACATCCTCCATTTTATGGTTTACCTGCACGCCCAGGGCCTGGCACCACGCACCATAGCATCTAGGCTATCAGCGCTGGCTTTTATGGCCAAGGTAGGAGGTCATGCGGACAGTACCGCTGATTTCCGTGTGAGACATGTTTTGGAGGGGTGGGTGCGGGAACGTGGGCGTTGCCTGGACGACCGTCACCCAATTTCCCCTGGGGTACTTACCCAACTGGCACGAGGCTGGCATGACCTATGTTTCGATAGGTATGAGGCAGCCCTGTTTCGTGCGGCTACAACGGTGGCCTTTTTTGGAGCACTCCGCATCAGCGAGCTTGTGATGCTGTCTAAGGCGGATGCAAGTCGTAGGGCACTGGAACTCTAAGATGTCTATGTTTGCAATGATTGGGCTCAGTTGAGGATACGCTCCTCTAAAACAGATCAGCATGGCGTAGGCAGTGGAGTAAGACTGCTACGATGTTCATTGGCAGACATCTGTCCGGTTGGTGCCCTACAGGAGTTCCTTGCACTGCGTGGCACGCACCATGGCCCGTTTTTCTGTCACCAAGATGGGTCTCCCCTCACTAAATTTCAGTTATGGAAGGTGACAGGGAAGGCACTGGCCAGAGTCGGCCTCCCTGGGGCCCGTTACGGCACCCATTCATTTAGAATTGAGGCGGCCTCTACTGCGGCTGCTTATGGGTACTCCGGGGCTGACATACGCAGCATGGGGAGGTGGGACTCACACTGTTTCCAGTTTTATGTTCGCCCACTCCCACCGTGAGTACCTTCTGAGTCACCATGTATCTCTCCTTCCCTGTTTTTTCCCTTGACAGACCCTGGGTGTCGTATCACACCGGTGACAGTATGGCTGGTGGGCCATAGCTACGTGCACAGGGCAGCGCGTTACGCTGCGGCGACAGATTGGGGACCCCGACTGGGACTGGGTGCATACGCACATTTCACATGGCACGGTAAGCCCGGTATGTTGTGGCGGGAGCTTTTGCCATTCCTCTTTTCGTCGAGGAGTGCCGACCCGCCCGACATTCTGATCATACACCTTGGGGGTAATGACTTGGGTCAGGTCACTGGCTTATCGCTGAAGCATGCAATTTGCGCGGACCTCGCCTACTTACATTACGTATGGCCCACCACAACCCTTGTTTGGTCAGATATGGTCCCACGGCACGCTTATCGGGGAGGCTTCGACCTCCAGGCCCTGGACCGCGGTCGGCGCATGGTAAACAGGGCGGTCGCCCGATTCCTTTCGACCAAGGGCTGGGGCCGGGTCAGTCATCATCCCGCCATTAGTTTGCAAAATTTTGGGCTTTATTCAGGGGATGGGGTCCATCTGTTGCGAGGAGGTATGGACCTCCTGCTGGGTGATTGGCGAGCAAGCCTGTCGACCGAGCTGACGGTCTTGGGGGGGGCGTCGAGCCTTTATTGAAGCCTCTCCGGGTGGCGGGTAGCACTGGTAAGGTAAACATTTATGACCCACAGGTATCCGGCAGGTTCGCAATTGACTGGACAACACTAGATAGGCATAAGTTGTTTAAACGTTGTCCGGTCAACGACGAACCAGGCGAGGGGGTGATGGTTACCACTAGACAGCTGGAATCACCCCCTGATTTTACGGATACACGTCAGAGGGTGGGGTCATTAGTTAGATATTGACTACGGTCAACAATTTGTTTGTTGTCAACAAACAAATTGATACAAATAGATACATTGTAACAATTGTTGTTGGCAATTTTGGGTGGTACCTTACCAGTGTTACTTCGGCCTGCTTGCCTTAAGAATTATGATTCGTCGTTTTACCAATAGAAATTTATAATTCGGACTAGGGCTTGAATCAATAAATGTGGCCCATGCCGTTATCCACTTTCATTTGTGTCTGAGTCCATCATTGGGGGGGTGCGCCTGCAATAAAGTTGGGGTACCATGAACACAGAAATGTGTACTTTTCATTTTTTTTAATGACTTGAACAGTTTCAAACATTTCCCATTTCTCACTTCTTTTAGACATATCAATTTATTGCCTACTTAAATTTGAAGTCCACACTTTTAAAAAATTAGTGTTATCTTAGAGTATGGATGGGTAACAACGTGTCTTCCATATGTTATCGGACTGTAAGTTCTGTTTTCTCTCGCTAATACAATAGTGAACACTTTGTGGGGTTCTGAGAGTTTTTATCCCTCCCAAGATAAAAACAACAGCCCAAACACTTCAGCCATTTCATCTCTTTACTTGCAGGGTGTTCAAAACAGGTACAGTTTTCAGATCAAACAAAAATAAGAGTTGCATAGGCAAATTGGAACATTTTCAGTACAAAAGCATGGAAAAATAAGAAATCCTATCTAACTTGGAATTGAGCAAAGTTAACACATGTCTACATGATTATGTGTTGAGACCAAGCAGAGAAATTCCAAAGAACTAACACAGAGAGAGAGCTAACAAAAGCACACATGGATTATATATCTTTTCCACCCACTCAAAAACTCATGGTCCTCGTTCAGGCTGTCACTCCATTGATGTAATTAATCACTTGTCTCCAAATCAACCAGGGGGAAAGTTCTTCTCTGAGGTTCTTCTCCTCCCCAAATTCTCAGTTCTTCTATTCCTTCCCTCCCCACTCATGAATGTATAGCAGGACAAGAGGCACCTGGGCCGATAAGTAGAGTGCCCCCCCATCTCCATGGAAATGGGTTATCTCTCCTCCCAAGGGCAAGATGTAACTCAGGCCTGTCTCTAGGGATGGCACATTTCACTCCTTTCCAAACATTCTGGGATTTTAGCCCCCCCTTCCTTTTTCATGAGAGCAAATGCCCCACCAAATTCTTGTTGGGGCATTCACTCTGCCTTTCAATCTCTTCCTTAGGGAAACATGGGAACCTAGAGCCCAGATTTTCCCCAGACCCAGAGTCAGGGCCCACTAGTTAGGTTACATACATAGACCAGGAGAAGAAAGAAACTTAAGCAGGTGAAATGAATACACAATTCAACATATCATAGCAAGAAACACTCACACCAGTCAGTCCAGCAATACTTCAAGGAGGGTCATCTTCAGAGCAGCATCTATGTGTCACTTAATTTGGATTTTAATGCCTTGGTAAACAGAAAATGACTGCAAAAATCTCATTGACTAGGTAAGCATATGTAGCTGGATAATAGGTTTCCACAGTGAAATATTGTTCCAAATAAATTGCATTCAAGTTAATATTTCTTCACTTACATCTGAATGTTTACTTTTGATCTAAACTGGTAGGTGTTTTTTTTTTAATTTTATTTAAAATGTGGCATTGGGCACTCTGATGCACTCTACACTGGAATTTATTTTCAGCTTTTTTTCCAGATCAGAGTTCTTTTTATTTTTGTTTTTAAAGTCTTCCCCTTCCCACCATTTTGTCCCATAGAAATACTTCTTAAAATTTGGAAATATTGGTTCCTTATTTTAAGACAAATAATTTGCCCTGTATCAAAGTAGATGGTCCTTCTTAAAATATAATGAAAATAATCAAAAAAACACTCCATTACTCGATGCCTGAGCTGGTCGGCGTGTCACCACCACAGTAGACCCATACCTGTCTCTACTTGGTAGGACACTGGTCCTGTTTATTCAACCCTGGGACCCACGTTGGACTGGCAGCCACATAAATCCTGCAATGCACCGGCTGCAAATACCTTTGTGTGCGCAATTTCAACATTCCTCCCCCTATTCTCCACCCCGGTCAGATTTAACTGGTTGAAAAGTGAGACCGGTCTCCTGTGCATCAAGAGTTTGGCTGGCAACAGCCCAGATGCCAGGGGGGTTACCCTGTAGCAAAGGAGGAACTGGCACAATTGCAACGCTAAATTCCCATGGCCCATTCGCCGAAGTGCCTCTTTCATGGTACACACTTGGCACTCTACCTGGCCGTTCATGGCAGGGTGAAATGGGGCAGACGTGACATGTCGAATCGCATTCCTCTCGAGGAATGCCTGAAATTCAACGGAAGTGAACGTACTGGCATTGTCGGAGACAAGCACATTGGGTAAGCCAAAACAACTGAACAGCCTTCAAAACTGCTTGATGGTTGCTGCTGAGGAAGTACTGGGCATTGGGATAACCTCCAACCATTTTGAAAAGGAATTGACCACTAGCAAAAAGAGTGTGCCCCTGAATGGACCAGCGAAATCGATATGTAATCGTGACCAGGGTCTGTGGGCTGTGTCCCATTCTCTGGAAGGAAGTCGGGACTCTTCAGGTCAAGAACTCTGGCAACTCTCGCATGTGCCCACTAACTGCTCATTATCTGCGTCTATCCAGAAGTATCTCCTGGCCAAAGCCTTTGAGCGCACGATTCCCAGGTGGCTGATGTGTAGCAGCCTGAGCACCTTAGAGTGCAATACTTATGGAATGACCACCCTCTGGCCCCACAGGTTGCAGCTCCTCTCAAGCAAAAGCTCGAACCTCTTTCGGAAGTACACTTTGAACTCCTCAGCCAGAGGAGTCATGGGCCACCCTTTCTTTACCCATGAAACAACCAGGGACAGAACCTTGTTCTTCGCCATAGCCTTGGCGAGATCTGTGGGCACAATTGGAGGTGAGTCGAGAGATTCAATCAGCAACACCTGGTGATCCTGCTCGACCTTGCACTCGGGCTCCCCTAACTCAGGCAAGAGAGCACATCAGCATGGCTGATCTCTTTGCCTGGGTGGTGGACCAGTGTGAACTGGTAAGCATTTAAGAAAATCGCCCACCGAAGCATTCTGGGGGACAAAATCTGGGGAGTGGGCTTGGACATGGTGAAGATCCCTAACAGTGGCTTGTGGTCGGTTACAAAGGTGAACTCCCAACCATAGAGGAAATTGTGGAATTTTTTTGTTCCAGCGACTATCGCAAGAGCCTCCCTGTCGGTTTGCATATAATTGCGCTCTGCTTTTGAGAGGGACCTTGAGTAGAAGGCAACCAGGGCTTCTCACCCATTTTCCAGAATGTAGCATAGCACAGCCCCCACCCCCACAGGTGAAGCTTCGCAAACTAGCACCAATGGCTTTCTTGGGTCGAAATGAATTAAGATTGCTTCTGATGAGAGGAGCTGCTTTAACTCTTTAAAGGCTCATTCCTGGCTCTCCCCCCACTGCGAAACTGCGTTTTTTTAAAAAAAGATGATGCAGTGGCTTCGCCACGGAAGCCTTCCTTGACAAGAAGGAATTATAAAAGTTGAGCAGCCCCAAGAAGGACTGCAACTCTGGTTTCACAGTTGGACGGGGGGGGGGGGCATTGCAAACACCGGCAACTTTTGAGTTGGAAGGCTTAACTCCCTCAGGGGTTATCTTGAATCCTAAGAACTCTACTTCCCTAGCAAGGAACATGCATTTATCTCTTCTCAGCTGCAACCCTGCTTTCTCAAACACAGTTAAAACCTTGTCCAACCTCTTAGCTAGTTCTGACTCATTCCCAGCTGTGATCAGAATGTCATCAAAGTAGGGGAGAACCACAGGGAGACCTTTAAGAAGGTGTTCCACTAGTGAGTGAAATATCCCAGGGGCCGAGTTCACACTGAACTGGAGGCGTGTTACCTTAAAAGCACCCTTGTGCATAACAATAGTCTGGACGGCTGCAGCAGCAGGTGTAACCATTAGCTGCTGATAAGGCTGCGCTAAATCCAATTTTGCAAAACATTTACCCCATGTAACGTAGCTAGTAAATGGCTAACTACCAGCATCAGGTAGGCATTGGGGCAAATGGCCTTATTAATTGTACATTTGTAATCAGCACAAATCCTAACCTCCCCATTGGATTTCATAGCAGTAACAATTGGTGTCTCCCAATTGCAGAGTCCACCGGGACCAAGACCCCTTGACCCACCAGTTTGGCCAGTTCTGCCTCAATCTTGTCTTTGAGGGCGAAGGGTACTCTTCGCGGCTTGAGCTGGATGGGTTTAATCGCTGGATCCAGGTCAAACGAGACTGGGGGCCCCTTGTACTTCCCGAGCCCCTTCTCAAAAACCACTGGGTGTGTGTCGCACATGTCTCGCACTGGGTCAGTCTTGATGGCATTGATGTTGGACAGTTCAATCCCCAAAGGGGCAAACCACTGGACCCCCAAAAGGCAGTTTGAACCTCGCTTAAGGACCACGAGGGGCAGTTTTTCAGTGAAACCCTTGAACTAAACCATAAAGTCCCCCACCCCAAAAAACAGGAATCAGGTTGCCTTGCACATCCCGCACGGATGTCTTGAAGGCCTTGAGTTTTGGGTGTGCATTGGGGGAACTGTGCAGAAACACTTTCTGGGACACGATGGAGTAGGATGTGCCCAAATCCACCTCCACCCTAACTGGGGGCCCCTGTAACAGTACCTCAACAAAGAAACGTTGGTGTGCGTTGGACACACGGCTCATGGTCAGCTCCCCCATGGAAATCTTTCTGATGGTCCCTCCTTTTCCTCGAAAACGCTCGGACAGCTTTTGGTCCTGCTTCCAACGACGCCTGCATACCTTTGCGATGTGGCCCCAGTGGCCACAATGGTGGCATTCAGCCTTCTGGAAGGGACACTTTCTCCCATCGTGGGATGCTCCACAGCTGTTGCATTGGCAATGGGCCTTCTCGTCGGCCCGCTTCTGGGCCGACTTTCTCCGAATTTTCTAGATGTGGTCATCACTGGACCCAGACCTCCAAGGATGAAGTGGATGCTGGGGACACAGACAAGCTGGACGAGCATGGAGACGAACGGCGGGTGGCCTGCATGGCGAACCTGGACCCTCCGGGTGTGGCAGGCTTCACCCTGAATGCTTTCACCCTGGACCTTGCGGCTTCAGCTGCCAGAGCCTCCTGCAGGACGGACTTGAACATGAGATGGTCTCTGGCCATCAGCCTCCACTGAGCTTCCTCGTCCCACATTGTGGACAGCAGGCGGTCCTTCAGGGCTTCCTCCAGGTTGTCCCACCAGCAACGGGCAGCGGCTAACCTGAGGGCAGTGGCATAGTCAGCCAAGGACTCTCCCAGGTGCTGGTCTCACCTGTGCAAGGCTACTCTTGCCGGGTAGATGGATACCTTGGGTTGGAGGAGATTCTGAAGCATGTCCAGGATTTCCTTGAGTGGGACAGTATTAATGTCCCAGGGCAGCAGGAGGTGCGTTGAAAGCTCGAGCGTGGCAAGACCGCATTGTGTGAGGAGGCAAGAGTGCATTTGCTCCTCATTGTCTATGTTTTCGGCCGCCATGGTGTGCTTGAACTGGCACTCATACAGCATCCATTTTTCTGGATCCTTGAGGTCAAATGGAGGGAGTGTGATGCTGTGGAAAGCCATCATCCCACCTTCATCGCCAATTTGATGTTTGCAGATTGATGCGGGGTAGCCAGCAGTCTGGGGGGCCAAACATATCTTTATTGGAATGTAGTCAATCTGAACATGAGGTCAGTGGCGGAGCAATGCCCCTTATATACAATAGGTAATGATTCAAACCTGGCACGGTGCCACATGACTGGTCAGTACAGGTAAACAGCCAGGTGTCAACACTTGATTGGATAATGAGTAAACAACAGCTACATCTACAGCAGGAACCAAGTCTCGCAATATTTACACAAGAGGAGTATTTACACAAGGGGAAAGGGAGGGGGAAAGGGAGGATCATTAGATCCAATTTCACTCACATTTTACTTGCGTTACATGTTCACTTTCAATCACATTTCACTTGAGTTACATATTTGATTTCAATCACATTTCATTTGAGTTATATACACAACAGCCATGTTTATTGAATGTTAATTCTTAAGTAAGGGGGGTATGGTGGGCAGTGTGTACCCTGATGTGAGGGACAGGGAGATGCTTTATCTTCCCATTACTGGACGGGCAAAACCAGTGGCGCACCAGTTGCAGGAGGGTCCTGGATGAAACGGATTATCTGGACCCCTTTCAGTCAAGATTGGTTGTGCTGATGGACGATCTCTGGTGGGAGAGGGACCGTGGTCACTGTCCGTCCTTGCTCTTCTTGACCTCTCAGCGGCCTTCGATACCATCAACTACGGTATCCTTCTGGGATGGCTTAAAGGACTAGGGATCTAGGGCACTGTGTTGTCCTGGTTTTCCTCTTTTCTGAAAGGTCAGACCCATTCGGTATGGTTGGAGAGCGAGAGGTCCAGCCCTAGGCCCCTCCAATGTGGAGTGCCTCAGGGCTCAGTACTCTCTCCTCTCCTATTTAACATCTGCATGAAGCCACTGGGTGAGATCATCCATTCCCACGGGGTGAGGTATCATCAGTATGCTGATGATACCAGCTGTACATCTCAGCCCGTGGTGATCCAAGCGATGCTGTCGAAGTCCTATCCAGGTGTCTGGAGACTGTTGGGGTCTGGATGGGAGACAACGGGCTACAACTAAATCCTGGAAAGACTGAGTGGCTATGGATTAGGGGTCCTGCGCTGCCTAGGGAGCTACCATCTTTGGTTCTGAATAGGGCTGTTTTGCCCCAGACAGACCCGATGTACAACTTGGGGGTCCTCCTGGACTCACAACTACTGCTCAAAGAGCAGGTGGCAGTCGTGGCCAGGAAGGCTTTTGCACAACTTCATGTAATTCACCAGTTGCGCCCATTCCTGGACCGGGACTCCTTACTTATGATCACACATGCTCTGGTCAACTCCAGACTAGAATATTGTAATACACTCTACATGGGGCTGCCCTTGACAACAATTCGGAGGCTGCAACTGGTCCAGAATGTGGCTGCCCGGGTGGTAATGGGGTGTGGGTGTTTTTTCCATACCTCACCCATGCCTCACCACTGCTTCGGGAATTGCACTGGTTACCAGTTTGCCTCTGGGTGCAACTCAAGGTGCTGATTATGACCTTTAAAGCCCTATATGGTAGTGAGCCAGGATACCTAAGAGACCACATTGCCCTAAGAGTATCTGTCCATCCAACTAGAGTGGACCGGAGGGGCACCCTAATTGTACCATCAGCTAGAGGGGCTCACCTCTCTAGCACAAGGAGGAGGGGCTTCTCTGTGTCTGCACCAGCCCTAGGGAACCTCCTGCCAGTAGAGCTATGATTACAGACAGAGTTACTGCCCTTTAGGAAGGGCCTTAAATCCTGGCTGGCAGGGCAGGTATGGGGGCCTGATGGAAGTATGGCCCCTGCCTGCTGGCTTGTTCAATAAGCAAGATCCTACCCCCCCCTCTCTCTCTTCCTTTAGGAATGGGGTGGGTGGGTTTTCTTTTTATGTGGGTGGTTTTATCTGTTTTTATACTGTTTATGCTTGTGTTTTAGATTGTTTGTAAACTGCCCTGAGTTGGGCTAGCCTGAGTGGGTGGCACATAAATCCAAAAATTAAATTAAAAATTAAATTAAATTAATGCACAGGCAAGAAATAAGTGGGCCAGCCTACCAGGGTTGCCATGGCCATGGTTGTTTCCACTTCCCCTCAAAGAGTGGATCTTGGTCATACCACATGCCAGCCACATGAATGAATTAATGTTTATTAATTGATTAGTCTTACAACCTTATCAATAACATAGCAGAAGAATTAAAATCTGTGCAATACAATTGAGCGCAATGAAATACAATAAAAATACAACAAAATACAGTGGTATCTCGGATAAAACACGATTTGGATAAAGGTGCGGTTTTCATGCACACGTGATGCATCACATAAAGTCCAAAACTGCTGAAAAATGGACGTTATCCGAGGTATTTGGTATAGGAACCTCAGATAAAGTCCATTTTTGGACATTATGTGATGCATCACCCATTTGATTTGGATAAAGTCCAAAATTGGATAATGTCCAACCTTGTGGAACAGAGTTTGGACTTTATCTGAGGTTCTATTGTACAATAAAATACAATACGTACGTACCTGAGCTACTTTTAAGGGAAATGTAAACTGGAGAACATGCCTTTGCAGGCGCACCCCCCCCCCCCCCCCAATGATGGACTCAGACACAAATGAAAGTGGATAACGGCATTGGGCCACATTTATTGATTCAAGCCCTAGTCCGAATTATAAATTTCTATTGGTAAAACGACCAATCATAATTCTTAAGGCAAGCAGGCCGAAGTAACACTGGTAAGGTACCACCCAAAATTGCCAACGGCAATTGTTACAATGTATCTATTTGTATCAATTTGTTTGTTGACAACAAACAAATTGTTGACCGTAGTCAATATCTAACTAATGACCCCACCCTCTGACGTGTATGCGTAAAATCAGGGGGTGATTCCAGCTGTCTAGTGGTAACCATCACCCCCTCGCCTGGTTCGTCGTTGACCGGACAACGTTTAAACAACTTATGCCTATCTAGTGTTGTCCAGTCAATTGCGAACCTGCCGGATACCTGTGGGTCATAAATGTTTACCTTACCAGTGCTACCCGCCACCCGGAGAGGCTTCAATAAAGGCTCGACGCCCCCCCCAAGACCGTCAGCTCGGTCGACAGGCCTGCTCGCCAATCACCCAGCAGGAGGTCCATACCTCCTCGCAACAGATGGACCCCATCCCCTGAATAAAGCCCGTAATTTTGCAAACTGATGGCGGGATGATGACTGACCCGCCCCCAGCCCTTGGTCGAAAGGAATCGGGCCACAGCCCTGTTCACCATGCGCCGAGCGCGGTCCAGGGCCTGGAGGTCAAAGCCTCCCCGATAAGCATGCCGTGGGACCATATCTGACCCAACAAGGGTTGTGGCGGGCCATACGTAATGTAAGTAGGCGAGGTCCCCGCAAATCGCATGCTTCAGCGATAAGCCAGTGACCTGACCCAAGTCATTACCCCCAAGGTGTATGATCAGAATGTCGGGCGGGTCGGCATTCCTCGACGAAAAGAGGAATGGCAAAAGCTCCCGCCACAATATACCGGGCTTACCGTACCATGTGAGATGTGCGTATGCACCCAGTCCCAGTCGGGGTCCCCAATCTGTCGCCGCAGCATAACGCGCTGCCCTGTGCACGTAGCTATGGCCCACCAGCCATACTGTCACCGGTGTGATACGACACCCAGGGTCTGTCAAGGGAAAAAACAGGGAAGGAAGAGATACATGGTGACTCAAAAGGTACTCACGGTGGGAGTGGGCGAACATAAAACTGGAAACACTGTGAGCCCCACCTCCCCATGCTGCGTATGTCAGCCCTGGAGTACCCATAAGCAGCCGCAGTAGAGGCCGCCCCAATTCTAAATGAATGGGTGCCGTAACGGGCCCCAGGGAGGCCGACGCTAGCCAGTGCCTTCCCAGTCACCTTCCAAAACTGAAATTTAGTGAGGGGAGACCCATCTTGGTGACAGAAAAATGGGCCATGGTGCATGCCACGCAGTGCAAGGAACTCCTGTAGGGCACCAACCGGACAGATGTCTGCCAAGGAACATCGTAGCAGTCTTACTCCACTGCCTACGCCGTGCTGATCTGTTTTAGAGGAGCATATCCACAATTGAGCCCAATCATTGCAAACATAGACATCTTCGAGTTCCAGTGCCCTACGACTTGCATCCGCCTTAGACAGCATCACAAGCTCGCTGATGCGGAGCACTCCAAAAAAGGCCACCGTTGTAGCCGCACGAAACAGGGCTGCCTCATACCTATCGAAACATAGGTCCTGCCAGCCTCGTGCCAGTTGGGTAAGTACCCCAGGGGAAATTGGGTGACGGTCGTCCAGGCAACACCCACGTTCCCGCACCCACCCCTCCAAAACATGTCTCACACGGAAATCAGCGGTACTGTCCGCATGACCCCCCACTTTGGCCATAAAAGCCAGCGCTGATAGCCTGGATGCTATGGTGCGGGGTGCCAGGCCCTGAGCGTGCAGGTAAACCATGAAACGGAGGATGTGGGCCACTGGGATCGTCCAGGTATCTGGCAGGTGAGATTGGGTACAGAAGGTCCGAAAGGAAACCAACGCGTGGTGATACGCCTTACGCGTGCGTGGCGCCAGTGACATGCCTATCGCCCGGTTCACCTCTCCTTGCCAAAGGTCCATATCTCCTGCGGTAGTGGCGAGGGAAATTCCTCCGCATCCGGGGCCAAGGCACGGAACCGGGAGATCTGCAGGCGGGACAAAGCGTCAGCAATATCATTATTCACCCCCGGGACATGCCTGGCTCTGAACAGTACATTGAGGCGCAGGCTGCGCAATACAAACTGGTGCACAAGGTCCATGACCCTGGGAGATTTAGAGGTCTGTGAGTTGACAATGTGGACAACGGCCGCATTGTCACACCAGAAATGCACCACAGAGTTAGCCCACTCCTCACCCCATAGCATCAAGGCACCCAGTATGGGAAAAAATTCCAAATATGTGAGATCCCTCAGGCGACCCGTGCCTGACCAGGCTGGTGGCCATCCACCATATGCCCACTTCCCATTGAAGTACATCCCATAACCAAGGGATCCCGAGGCATCAGACTGAATTTGAAATTGGGGCGAAGCCAGGAGGTCTGACCTCCAAAATGAGACCCCATTGAACTCCCTCAGGAACTGTAGCCATACGTGCAGATCTGCCCTGATGCCCCGTGTCAATCTCGCCCTATGATGGGGCCTGGATAAGCCTGCCATGGCGTCGCACAAGCGCCGAGCAAATGCCCTGCCAGGTGCGACCACCCTGCAAGCGAAATTGAGGTGTCCATGTAGCACCTGCAGTTCCCGAAGGGATGCCTTGCGCTTAGCCAGCAAGTCCGATATAAGGGCCACTATCCTGGACACCTTGTCTTCGGGCAACCTAGACGCCTGCGCCACCATGTCGATTTCCACCCCCAGGAACACTAATTTATTAGACGGGCCTTCGGTCTTTTCGGGCGCTAAAGGGACACCAAGTTCCTCCATTAGCGTCTGAAATGTGTTGAGGAGACGTGTGCACGTGTCCCAGCCCCGTTCACCCCCGAATAAAAATTCATCCAGGTAATGGGCTACAGACTGAGACCCTGACCTACGGACAAATGCCCACTGCAGGAAGGTACTGAAACGCTCGAAAGCCGAGCAGGAAATGGAACAGCCGAATGGCATGGCTTTGTCAAAATAATATTCACCCCGGAATTTGAAACCCAGCAACTCAAAGTCACCCGGGTGCACGGGCAAGAGGCGAAAAGCCGACTTAATGTCACACTTAGCTAACAGTGCACCCGGGCCACATGAGCGCACCATGCGCAATGCCTGGTCAAAGGATGTATACCTGACAGAACAAAGGTCATCAGGGATAGCATCATTGACCGAGTGGCCGGCTGGGTAGGACAAATGATGAATCAGGCGGAACTCGCCCGGGGATTTTTTGGGCACTAGTCCTAGAGGAGACACTTTAAGGTTGGGGAACGGGAGCGCGGGGAAAGGGCCAGCGACCCTGCCCGCAGCAATCTCCTTATTAATGCTGGCAGCAGCCACCTCCTCCCTTCCCCTAAGTGACAACAGGTTGGGTGCATCCTGCGGTGACCTATCCCCTGTGAAAGGAATACGAAAACCCAGCTGAAAACCCTGAAGGAGGTACACAGTGTCTGCTCTCTTCGGGTACAATGCGAGCCAACGCTCCAGCATGTCGACATTAATTGGGGAGGGGGCCTTTCGGTGAACCCGCTCCCTCCATGGCAGTCCTACCTGCCCCTTGTCCGCCCCTACCCCTGCCCCTGTATCCTCCCGGCCTGGGACAGGCGGAGGCAGCATGGGGGCCACCACAAGAGGGGCACTCGTGCTTGTACTTGCAATTTTTCCTGTTGCAAGAACCATTGGATGAGAAGGTCCAGCACAGCAGGCGGGCTGGAAACCCCTGCCCCGCCACTTGGCGGGGGACCTGTACCGGGGCCGCTCGTTGGACCGCATGTCCACAATGGTATCTCTCCCCAGGCGCCGGGCACGTGGGGGTCATATACAGAAGCCACAGCTTCTGGCAGGGCTCGTCCCACCTCATCTCTGGGTGCAGTGGAATCCTCATGCGGAATTCTTCGTCGTAAGCCAGCCACGATGGACCCGGGAAGTCAACCATAGCCCGGTAAATGTTGTCCAGATACTGGACCATAGGGATGGCCAAATCCGGCCGAGCCCTGAGGTAAACGGCCATGTAAATCAAGTACGCTGGCAACCAATTTGCCCACGTGCGTGGCGGCTTACGACGACGTGCCTGCTCCTTATCCTTCTCGTCCAGCCCTTCCCTCTCTTCCTTGGTCAGTTCCCTATTTAGAAGGGAGAAGATATCTACATACTCGCCCCTCCAAATCTTTTCCTTGGTGGACTGGGCCAGATGGTCCCCCAGGGGCAAGGAATACCCTGCTGTTGGCAAAGCCGACACCGGCACAGAGGGAACTGCGGGCAAAGCAAAGGAGGCCTGAGCCAGCCCGGGGATCCCCAACACATTTCCTAGCACATTGGGGGCGCCACCCCGACCCAGGCCCTGTGACAAAGGTAAAGTCGCTTGGTGGGCCGGGGGCCATTGGACCGCCAGACCACCCAAGCGAGGCCACGGCCATTGGACAGCCCCCCCAAGGAAGTCAGTTGTGTGGGTGCATTAGCTTGAACTGCATACTCACCCGATGCACCCCCACGGGCCGCCCCCACTGGGGGTTCCAGCCCGCTGGGGGCGTCGGAGCTCACGACCGAAGCTGAGCTCGTCGACGGGGCCAGACCAGCACCAGACTGCTGCACCTGTGGAGTGGGGAGCTGCGAGGCAGTGGCCGCCACCGGCCCACGCGCCTCAGGCGGCTCAACCCGACCCATCGCCGGCCGCTGTTCGGCGGCCAAAGGGGGCACCTGAAATCCCAGAGACACCCCTGTTTGCTTGGCCCTCACCAAGGACGCTTCAAGGGCCGCTACCCGGGCCAGGAGGGCCTCCACGTCGACATAGGCCCCGGCCCCAACAGGGGGCAAATGGGCAGCCGGCCCATAAGTCACGGGTACCTGTCCAGGTCCCTGAGCCCCCGAGGCCAGATAAGGCCAAGCACCCATGCTCGGCCCTTGGGGAGCCGTGGGCACGCCCTGCAAAGGCAGGGAACCCAACCACCCTCCATGACTCGCACCCCCCATGGGGAACTGCGGGCCCGGGCAAGAGGGCCCAGCCGCACGGACCATGGCAGGGGCCGTGGTCATCGTTTGCGGGCCAAGGGCCGAGGCCCCGTCCAGGGCAGCCGGTATACACCGCGCATCGGGCCAAGGAGCTACCGATTCCATCCCACCGTTCCCGGTGGGCTCCGCTAAAGGTGGCTGCGGAACAGGCGCAGTCGCGGTCCTCCGACCCGGCTGACGCCTCCGCGCCGATCGAGCCACGTTCGCGGCTGCCTTCTTCTTCGAGGGCATGGCTAAGGTAGCTAGGAAGCCGAAAACAAGAGAAAGCTGCCCGAAAAGGCTTCCCCCAAGAGGACACGAGCGACGGAGGTAAGGAGGAAAGAAAAACTTCTCCGCTCCGTCGGTTCGCCAAAATGGCAGCACGGCTGCCTCGTGGCCAGCCCCTTTTATTAGGGTGCTGGCCACGCCCCTAACTACCCAGATGGTTTCGTCCGGTGGGGGGGGCCGCAAAGAGCGCGGCGGCCATTTTGGCGCCACGCTTCCATTATACAATTAATACATGCATATCCATAATCAGATAATTGAATCTTCCTTGCAGAATACCCCAATCTGATTGATATATTGGATTCTTTTAGTCATTGCCTTAATTATGAAGTTGGCAGTTCTACATACAACGTGCATGTTAGAACCCAGGAGGAGATATGACAGTTTGTGATTAGAGTCCCAAAAAGTTGTTTTTTCCAATAAGGATACAAGGTACCATAAAACCTTGCATAAAGAATTTTATTTTTATTTATTTTATTTAGTATATTTTTATACCGCTTTCCTCACCTATTGGTGACCCAAAGCCGTTTACAGACAAAGATTGTAAATTACATTTAAAAAAGAATGCCTTGCTTAGAGACTAATTTGTTTAAAGAGCAGAATTTTCACTGAATGGTCACCTCGCTTAACAACTAAAACCAACCAAAAACTTGCTTCACAACTAAGTCAGGGTTCACAATCCCCCCCCCCCCCCGCCAGAAGTCACTTACAATGGTGTTTCACCTAAAAAGCAAACTCGCTTAAAGAGCAATCCCGTGGAACACATTATGCTCTTTAAGCGAGGTGCCACTGTATTTAAATCTAATATCTGACGTGCCAGCCACATGACATTATATCTATCTGTCTATCTGTCAATCTGTCTATCTATCTATATCTATATAGATTTCAGAAGGAAGAGAAACTTCATTCTAAATGTGGTGGGTACTTCCCTCTTTAACATAGTTGAGATTGTGAAGACATTCAAGTATTGCCTGGGCAAATATAGCATTCTGTTGTCTGAAAGTAGCACTGGATTGCTTCTGACAAAAATAAAGAAGAAAAATGTTACTCAAGTTGTTGTTGTTGTTATTGCTGATGCTGCTGATGCTGTTGTTGTTGCTGCTGCTAAAACAGATGGACCTCCTCAACTGTATGTTGTTTAGTTGAGGTCAAATCTGTTGTAGTTTCTGCTTGGTGTTCTTACAACATCTTTCAATTTAGCCTTGGCATATGCAAGACTGTTAGCTGAAAAACCAGGATCAGCAATTTCACGCTCTCCAAAGTACATTCATTGAAAGACAAATCTAAAAAGATCTTGCAGAAGACCAAACTCTGAAAGGAATGGATATGAATCAAATGCCACTGTAAATTGTGTTTACTTTCCTTGTAAAGAGGTTGGGTCAGTCAATATGTTTTACCAAGGACATTATGGTATATGCACAAGATGCAATTGCTTTTGGAAAGTACCGTACTGTATATACTAGAGTATAAACTGACCTGAATGTAAGCTGAGGTACCTAAAAATCCAGGAAAATAGATGGACCCGAGTATAAGCTGAGGGTGGGAAATGCAGCAGCTACTAGTGAGATTCAATAATCAAAATAAATGAAATATGGTAAAATTAATTAAATTGTCAATGTGTCTCAATCTAGCACGGTCTTAGGACCCTCGTGGTAATTGACCTGAGTTTAAGTCATGTCCACTTTTGGGGACTCATTTTTTGGGCTAAATAACTCAGCTTATACTCAGGTATATATGGTAATTGATACAGTAGATATGATAAATGAAATAAGGGCCTTTTTGCTGGCAGTCCCAAAAGTTTCCTGCTCTGACCATTGCCAGACTCTTCCCATTCACAATAAAGTTGCATAAGCAGGGCTGGCATAAGAAATTTCCTGGCCCAGTATGCCCCCCTCCCCACATTTTGACCATGCCCCTGTGGTTTCTTGCACATGCATCATTTGTTTGCACATGCACACATCAGTGGTTTCCCTGTGGCACCACACCCCCGTGGTTTCCTGCACATGTGACATTTGTTTGCGCATGCACACATCAGTGGTTTCCTGGTCCCGCTGGGCCCCCATCATCTCTGGGCCCGGGACTGGAGTCCTGATGGTCCCCCCCCCCCCCATGGTGGCCCTGTGCATAAGAATCAATTCATGTAACTAGTTGAAAGGGCAATTGAGGTAATTCTGATAGAAATAATGTTTGAAATATTATAACTCCAGTTCTAGGACACTTAGAACCATGAGGTTTTCTGCTGTGAGTTGCTAATAAAAAAATTGGTTTCCAGCCAAGACTGCAGTGTCCATACTGAGTACATAATAATTATGAGATTTGAAACTGTCCTTCCCATCTTAGAAGGTTGTGGTCAAGCTGCAGATGTCCTTGTGAGACTGAATAAATTAGAAGGAAAAGCAAGTGATCTCCCAGCCATACCTATGGTACTGTTTGAGCCTCCTGGCCAGATGCAGGCTCACCAAGAACAATTGGGACTCTAAAATAATCCTGTCACCCCTGGTTGGACTCCAGGGGTAAAGACGATTGTTGTTAGCATCTTATCAATATAGTGAAGTTCCAGGCTGTTTCCTTAGGTGCTGTTTGGGCAAACAGAGAAGCTTACCCTTCCTCCAGGTGATTGTGAACATTTGCACCACATTGAGACATCTCCACCCAGGGCAGCAGGAATGCAAGCATGGACCCTTTTTGATAACACTTGTGGACATTTGGATTTTCTTTGGTGTGGATAGCCAAGGTCATTGATTTGTCAGCAACCTCTTTCCTGATTGGCTTGTTCGGCTTGCACACGAGCTGGAAACCAACCGAGCTTTACAGGAGAGGAAATTGGTACGGGCTAATAGTAGCAGAAGCAACTCCATCTTTCCTTGGTTTAGAGCACTGAGCTTTGTAGGACAAATGTCAGTAGGTGAGAGATGCAAGACTCGAACATGGTATCTGACTCATGTCTGCATACTGGACTGAGTAGGCTTTAACCACAGCTAGACGCTACAAGCATGCATAAGGTACAGAGCCTCCAAGGACTCAGATAGCAGGGGAACACTAAGTCTCGCTACTAACCTCTGATTATTATACCACTGGCTAACCTGGGCACGCAGATTGGAAGATGTAACTGAGCCAGTCAAGTGCCATGTATTAAGCCAGCCTTCTAATACGAGGGTCGCACGTAGGTTGTGCATGATCTTCTGATATTGTACTCAATAAATAGAGACCACCTGAGAAATCGGGACTTGGCTTTTTGCACCATACTCTCGCCTTGCTCGCTTTCTTTGACTTCAACACCTTTACTCTCGAGAATCATTACAACATCTGGTGACCCGCGACGTGATCCTTTCGCGACGTGATTACTCGGAAGTAGCAGAGCAGTTCTGATTGGAAAGCATCTCCAATTGGGACTTAGTACCATCACAAGGAAAGCTTATTTTACGCATTGGAACGGACGTGTTCCATAGCCGAGGGAAGCTGAGATCCAGCTCAACCGAAGACAGAAGTTAGCGGCAGCCACGGCCGCCATCCTAATCCTCGAAGTAGGGACATTATACTGCACCTTGCCCACCCAATTGAACTACCTAGACTCCCATGGAGGCGTCGACACGTAAGTTGTGTAAGACCACCTGGGAACCTCCCCACACAGGTAGTTATGGGGGCACGCTGGGGAAAGCAGAAACTCACCATCAGACAAGGGGTTGATAGGGATGAACTCGTGTCACTGGCCAGACAATTTCATATTAAGATACGTATGAAGCGTCTGACAGATCTGGTAAGGCATCTGGGGGAACATTGTTTGTTCTACCCAAAAGCAGGTTTGATAGAACTGGAGATTTGGGATAGGATAGGAGATTGTCTTAAACAGGAGCCTAGGGCACCTGCCGACATCATAGCAACTTGGAGCAAGTATAGGCAAGTCATTTCAGTGGCTAGCCCAAGCCGAGCAGAGGAGACCAGTTAACTCTCCAGTACTTTCAGTGTACGAGGAACCATTGGCCCCAACACGTCTCTGTCCAACTATCAGATTTCAGGATGGGGGCCTGGAGGACTCTCCTCTTGCGGCTACTGCAGAAGTCCCGGGAGGGGATGGGAACCTGGGAAGTGCAGGCGCTCCACAGGAAATTAAAAGTCCTTTCCAAATGATGGTAGAGGAGGAGGTGTGCAAGGGAGAACTGCCAGCAGAGGAGATAGCTTCACTTCAACAGCTGTGTCCAGTCCATGTGGAAATGGCCGCTCTCACTGGAGATAAGACCATGGTATACACACCGCTTCCATTTAAATTGCTTTTGGAAGTCCGCAAAGCCATCACAGAGACAGGACTCCAAAGCAGATTCACAAAGGGCACACTCCAGCAGTTGTGTGAAACTACCACGATCATTTCTCATGACTGGAAAGTCATGATGCACATGATGCTTAGCCCAAGTCAATACCTTTTGTGGGACAGTGAATACAGGCTGGAGGCACAAGCTAGGGCTGGCCGGATGGGCGGAGCAATAATTGCCAATCAGTTATATGGCTCGGGGCAGTTTGAGTCCATCCTGGAACAGTCCACCTTGCCGCCAGCCACACTTTAGTTGGCAACTGAATCTGCTTTCAAAGCATACCTCAAGGTGCTAGCTAGTGGCAAGGGTGCTAAGAATTACACCGCAGTTAAGCAGGGAGCATAAGAGCCCTATATGGACTTTATCAATAGGCTGGAAGAGGCACTTAGAAGACAAGTGGACAATGAGGAGGCGCAAGAAGATCTCATGATGAAACTAGCAAAGAACAATGCCAATCTTGATTGTCACAGAATCTTGCAGGCACTAGGTCGCCGACCTGATCTGACACTAACTGACATGATCAGAGCTTGCACTGGCGTTGGGACAGATGCCTGCAAAATGGGTCTGTTAGCAGCGGCAGTGCAAGGGGGACATCGACCCAAAGTCAAGTTCAAGGGTACCTGTCACCAGTGTGGCAAGGTAGGTCATTACACCAAGCACTGTAGGTCAAAACAACACCAAGGCAAGGGGGCGGTAAATCATCAGGCCGCCCATCTCTGCCGACCACCCAGTGTCCAAGGTGCCACAATGGCTTCCATTGGGCATGCTACTGCCCCAATTCGGGAAACAGGGCAGCAGGCTTGTCTCTAGCCCCAGTCCAGAGCGGGCTTGTCTCTAGCCCCAGTCCAGATAGGGACAATGCCTGCCCCGGAAGTCTCTGGGCAGGGATTCCAGTAATAACACCTAGTCTGACACCCAGCATTTCTGAGGCACAGGCAGAAACCAAGGGCACTGTAGGACTAGATTTAGTGTGCCAAGAGGATGTCACTTGTGACTTGCCAGGCTGTCGGAGTTCGATTCATGTAAAGATCTCTTCAATCAGTCTCATGAAGCAGCAGTTTATTGCCCCAGATCTTTTAAGAGAGAGAGTTACAAGGTCTGATGAAGTCCGGCTTCATTAGACAGAGTAAGCAGGGAAAAGAGATAGAGAGAAGAACACACACACACTGCCCTTTTGGCTGAACAAAGGATAATAATGGCTTCTCTTTATTCAAGCAGAGTATAACAGAAACGAAACTTAAGCTACAAGCCAATCAGAAGGTCAGAACCCAAATAAGGAGAATACTTTTCACTATTCTACGCATGCCCACAATCAAGCGTTCTCTCTCATGTAGACAAAGAGGCCTTTGTTTACACAATGTGAAGGCAGACAGGAGACAGAAACCAGATGCCTTCTCACATGTCCTCTTTTTTCATTTATATTTGAGAGAGGGACGGCTAATCATACCCCTGCATGTCATCATACTCCATAACTACTCCTCCATATACATCATCACTGTCCTCCTGGACATCGTACCCCTCCTGACTCATGGTACTTTGTTCCGGAGGATGATACCTCATTGAGTACAATTGCCGTCGTGCAAAACTCGATGTCTCCCTTCTACGCAGTGGACATGCGTTACACATAGAAATAAGATTAGGAATACAATAAATGCAAAAACATAAAGGTATAATAAACCCATAAAAGAAAACTTGTCTAAGGACGGACAAATCAGGCAACCAAGAAGTCACCCAATCAAAGAGATTAACATCAGTGCGTACATTGTTAGTAATGCTCTCCTGTAAATTCTGAAGTTCTTTCTCAATAGTATTATTCAGATCCTGGAATTTTACCCGACATCCCTGGTTCCCGACCAGTTTACAAAATCCTCCGGGTTTTGCTAACAGGTAATCTATGACCCATCGGGCCGGCAGCAGCTCTCCGGCGCCGTGCATCTGCCTGAGGCAGCATTTGCACTTGTACGGGTAAGGTAAAATAACCCAATGCTGCACATTGATATTGTCCTGGATGGAAATTCGTGGCAACTCCATTAAAAAAGAACCACATGTTGGGATCCTTGATTTGCCATCCATTGCAAATTGAACCACTATCTATAGCAGAATAATCAGGAGTAAACATAGGAAACACATCATATATATCTTCAATAGTAGTGTTAAACAAGGTATAATTAAGCTTATAAGAACTGTTATAGCTACCCCATAACCAAAAATAATCATCACAACCCGTATAATTGCCTACATTCTGCAAAACCCTTTTTGCTTGAGTCCAGTGCTTCCATTTACTATTCCAGACTCCAGAACTATGACAGCAGAAACAAAGTCCTTTAGTGTATTTCTTGAATGTCATGCTTCGCCAGCGGGTGTTGTTAAATTGTTCTGGAGGATTAGAAAAGAGTGTATATCTATCAATATGTTGCAAATGTCCAATAACCAACTCTGGTGTGTTGAACAATGCCGGAAGAAAGGCCATTTGAGACACTGCCAGTGGATGCTCATAGTATAACGTTGCATTCTTACCATGAACCTCAAACATATAGTTAGCATGACGAATCCAAAAGTTGGGGTTGCCCCCATGAGGTATTGTTCTTACAGCTGGAAGCACAGTAAGAAAGAAAAGAACAAATGTCAGCACATTTAGTTTACTGGTGAACCACCATCCTGGAGCTGAGTAACCTTCTTCTCTCTCCATGGGCGGATCGCTCGAGCAGGAATCCTTCCACTCAGGATCCCCTTGTTGCCAATAAACGACCAATGGCTTAGGAAGACACTCCCCTAAGAAACAGGAGCATGCCCTGTTATTACTAGTACCATGTAACTAAACATGAAACATGCCTGATGTATAACACAAATGCAATGTCACAAACCCATTCACATGTGTAGGGTACTGAAAACTCTTCCATGTACTTCTGGAGGTACCTTGAGATATGCAGTTTCATAAGGCAAAACATAAGCAAACATTTAAGCATGAACAAAACATGAACATTTCTCTTCTTCCTTACATGAAGTAGGTCTCCATTGCATTCAATAACTTAAAACCAGCATAGCATGGTAAATCAATACAGTACAAATATCATTAGAGCATTTCACACTCATAGCATGAGCAGGTTGCTTAAAAAAGGTTTTCAGGTTTTAAAATGCAAACAAAGCCAATTCTTTGCTTAGAGTCCACACAAACTTTTTAGTCCAATTAAAATGTCCAAATTAAAAGTCCAAATGTTTCTTCTTAAACACTATCTTCTCTCCAGCACAGTTCTTGGCATGGCAAGCTGAAACTAAGCCATAAATTAACTCTCACTGAATTCACAAGACAATCCCACACAACCCCCCTTTTTTTCAGCTTTTCAGGCAAACACACATTCCTTCATGCTCCAGCCACACCCATCTGCATTAAGGCAGGCCGATGAGGTGTGAAGGCACAAAGAACAAATTCTCCAGAAGTTGCAAGTAATTTCACACAGAAGAAAATCACAGGGAATTCCAAGTTGCTTTCCCTGCAATCCTGATGCTGGAAACTTGAGACAGCTCACTCTGGATCTCTTTGTTTGAGGGTTGGGCAGTTCAATATTTTCTCCCTCCTTGTATTTTTGCAACAGCCTGCTGTCAATCGAGGAAGGATTCACCCCCCTTGTCCTCTGGATTTCTTTCATTTGCAGCATCTGATTCTCAACCTTATGACAAACTGCATCTGTTAGTTTGTACTTGCACCCCTTTCTGGTCTTGGGTTTTGTGCATTCCTCCTCTGGGCCATCCTTCCACTTCTGTAGGATCTTCCTGCCCAAACGTGAGGTATCAAGTTTACTACTCAGCTTCTCCGGCTTTTGTGAAGAGGGTTGCTTCACGGGGGGGGGGGGGCTGAGATCTCCTATGCTGCTCTTTGAAACACACTCCTTGCTTCCTGCCACTCTGCATGCATTAACAGCTTCAATCTGTGATGAGGTCCCCACCATTTGTTCCCCATCAGCTGGCACTAGTTGTTTTTTAGACTCGGCAGGCAGTATTGCAGCAGTGAACAGATCTTTTGTAGGGCTAAAAGTGCTTGATTGCTGCAAGGCAGGATATAATGTCCCATCTTCTTTTCCACCCCCATCCTCATCAGGGGGCTGTTGTTTCTATATGATGGAGGGGCAGTTGGACTCCCTCCCTTGGCTGGAGGCAAAAGCTGTGGGAGGGGGCCATCAAGCCTCTGAGAGAATAACATATTTCTTGGAGTTTGTCTTTGAAGGCAGTTTCTGACTTCCTCCCACGTAAATTGAACTGATACAAAAATTCTCTCATGCTTTTGCAATGCTTTTCCAATTTGATTCCACTGTTTTAAGTCCAAACATTCATATTTAAACCAATGACAGTTTTTTTCTATAGCTTTGACTAGCTTTTGTATCTCCTTCTCATCAGCTCGTTTCCCATTGTTATTCAAAAGATCTGAGATATCTTTACAAAGTTCCTGCATTTGCGACGCCAGCACACACTCCATGATTTTTTTCCACTCACCGTGTATGGGACCCAAAGTAGACTTTGGATGAATTTCGAGCGCTCGACTGACCTTTCCTCTGGTCGTGAGTGAGTGACAATAGACCTCCCCGGTCGCCAATTATGAGGTGTTAATTGCTGAAGCAGAGTTCAAAGAAGGCTCTCATTGTAGTTCAAAGCCTCCCACGGAGCGCCACTTGTCGGAGTTCAATTCATGTAAAGTCTCTTCAATCAGTCTCATGAAGCAGCAGTTTATTGCCCCAGATCTTTTAAGAGAGAGAGTTACAAGGTCTGATGAAGTCCAGCTTCATTAGACAGAGTAAGCAGGGAAAAGAGATAGAGAGAAGAACACACACACACTGCCCTTTTGGCTGAACAAAGGATAATAATGGCTTCTCTTTATTCAAGCAGAGTATAACAGAAACGAAACTTAAGCTACAAGCCAATCAGAAGGTCAGAACCCAAATAAGGAGAATACTTTTTCACTATTCTACGCATGCCCACAATCAAGCGTTGTCTCTCATGTAGACAAAGAGGCCTTTGTTTACACAATGTGAAGGCAGACAGGAGACAGAAACCAGATGCCTTCCCACACCAGGCACAGTCTATCTGGTCAATTCCCAGTTCAAGGGACCTTTGCCCCAAAACATTGTTGGAATGGTATTGCCCCACAGCAGTGCTGGGAGAAAGGGAATCTTTGTGATCCCAGGAGTCATTGACTCTGATTATACCGGAATCATCAAGATCCAGCTTTGGACACAATTACCCCAGACTATTCACAAAGGAGATTCAGTCGCGCAATTGATCATGGTTCCCTATCACTTGCAGGTGAAAGCAAGGAAGTTGTCAGAGGAGAATCAGGATTCGGGTCAACAGATCGCCCAAGACAGGAGGGGGCGGTAGAAGGGTTCCAGATAATAGTGATAGTTGAGAAGGACATAAAGTGGAAGCAGTGACCAGTCATTAAGGTATTTCTGAATGACAGATCATTTGAGGGACTGTTAGATACCGGAGCAGATGTGAGTGTAATCAGCAAGGACCTGTGGGCCCCAGAATGGGTCATTGAGCCAGTTAAGGATGTTTGGGGAGTAGTTTCTTGTATTAATTGTGAGTTAATATTCTTCATTTACTCTGCATGGGGCTGACCCTTTGTGTTGGAAGGCAGTCCTGTGGGGAGAGTTATGCATTTATATCTATGGCTCACGGTGCAGTAAAAAAAATTCCCACAGTACTTTGTCGTAAATTGAAAGATACCAAAACATTTTCCTTTCCAGTTATTTCATTAATATTTCTTTCCAGGGTAATTGCACCCAGGCACAAGTGGTGACCCAACCATTGGCTTTCAGGTATTTCCATGTAAGGGTGCACCTCCAAGGGGAACCCCCAAATTTCAGGTATCAGGTACATTGACTGCTTCTAAACTGTGACACCATGTACATGTAAGTCTACAGAATCATTTCTTAACCCCTTCATCGTAGTCTCATGTAGAAAGCATTTTAAACTTTTAATCACATTCCCAACTTCATGAAGACTTCTAATGCTTTTTTGTATAGTGAAACCCCTACTTACAAAAAAAAGTCTGTTCTGTAGGCTTTTGCTTTAATTGGTTTTTTGTAACTCGAAGCAAACCCATTGGAAAAATTATTTTTTTACATAACTCGATGCAAACCCATAGGAAAATGAAATTTGTATGTAAATTGAAGCAAACCCATAGGGAAATGAATTTTTACTTAACTCGAAGCAAACCCATAGGGAAAAGAATCTTTATGTAACTTGAAGCAAACTCATAGGAAATCATGTAAATAGGGACATGGTTTTAGTACAAAATTATTATGTAAGCTGAATTTTATGTAACTCGAGGCATATGTAAGTCAGCGTTTTTACTGTAGTTGTTACCTGTTAATTGATACTGAATGCAGCATGAATAAGTTTTTTGTTGTTCAGTTGCACAGTCAATTCCGACCCTTTGTGACTCCATGGACCACTAAAAGTCAGGCACCCCTGTCCTCCACTATCCTCCTCAGCCCACCCAGCTTTGTGCCCATTGCATCAACAACGCCAATTAGCCGTAAACTAAAGCTATATATTTTGTATCACACCAGAACGAAAAAAAAAACACCTTGAACTGACACACAGAAAGTACCATATGATTTCCTTCATGTTGATACTGCCTTCAGATCTGGCTGTCAGATAGGGTAGTGTAAATCCTGTTTTCATGTTCATGATTATATTATTTTATATTGTACACACCTCTGAGTACTTGTTAAGCAGTACAAATGTTTCATCCTCCTGATCATTATCTTCATGGAAATATACTCCTACTCAGTTCCAACCTTTGGAAGATCAGTTTGATCATGATAAAATAAATACACATCTTCTGAACATGATCTGGTGAGACATGTATTTTATAGACACAAATCCTCTTGAGTACCTTTTAAAGCTATCCTTATTAGTAAGAGCTTCAGAAGGAGAATTTTAACACCCTGTTAAATAAAGAAATGAGATTCATGCTCTAATCAATACTGCATGGCTGAATTTAGAGTTGCTTAGACATTTTACTATGGGGAAAAGATGGAAGAGTCACATAGCATCATAATACAAAATACTACCAGTAATGTTACAAATCCTGTGCAACTAGCAATTGTGCAATACATAGTTTATGGAAGCTTTAGCCAAAGCACAAAGTGTAACCCTGATATATTATCCTAAATCCTTTGAACAATAAGTTTTCATCATATATCTGTGTGTACATGGTTCAGGTTTTTAAGCTTCCAGGATACTTTTGTTATCACTTAACATTTCACATTTGAAGGTTATTAAAGCTGAAACCTATTTTAAAAATATAACTATAGGATTGTATGTAATGTCTGATAAAGGAAAGAATACTACAGGTATTTACAATTAAGGTGGGGTAAAGAGGGGAAGGCACAAAATATGTTGAAACTTATAAAGATCTGCTTTTCAATAGATTCAAGATAAACATTACCAAAAAAATGTAGTCTTCTAAAACTGCTACAATCTTGTTTATTTACAGCAACACCAACAGAACAAGAAAGTGTTCAGGATTCATCTCTTACTAGCATATAAATGTACTTGTGTAAAACAATAATTAAAATAGGATGAATAGATACCCAGCTGTCGCAAAGGTAAAAAGGTACCTGGAGAATGATCACATGTGGCCAGCTACACTGGAAGGCTAAGAGAGAATTGCATACTTTAGCCTTTCCAAAGGTACATAGATTTATAACACCCTGTTATACTTTCTCTAATAGGAATCATAATCTATGCTAAAGATTTTCCATTAACTATATAAAAAAGCTTAAATGTTCTCAGGCTTACAGAAACAATATTCATTCATTTATCCTCATGAAAATAATTTTTACAACCATATAGCACAGGAAATTTATCAGACTCAGTTTGTCTGAAGAATTGTTATTTTGCATTCATAATGAGCTTTTCATTTGCAAAATGTTTCAAAACATAATCCATGCATCTTCGCAATGATATATTTTTATTCTGCAATTAGCAATGTAGAAAGCTTCTTCACATGGAGTCAGACCATAAGTCCATCTAGCACAGTGTTGTTAGCAGTGAGTGTAGTAGTTCTACAAAGTTTCAGATAGACTTCTTAGTTACTTCTGCCTAGGGACATCAGAAGCCTAAACTACTGTGCTATAAAGGAAAAGAAAGATGGACAAGGACTCAGGTGAATTGGTTCATTTCCCCACTCAGCATGGAAATATTGGGGTGGGGTGGGGGTTGGAACTAATAAATCCACTGCTTAAGAATCTCACATATCTTGAAAACCCTATTAGAGTTGCTATAAGTTGTATGCAACTTGATGGCACATAACAACCACCACAAAACTTAGACCTAATGCACGTAGAACTTTGCTACTGAGGAAGTGATATTCCTATTGTTTTTCAAATAGTGAATTATTAGTCTAAAATTGTGATTTATCTCTCTTTAATGTCTAGATGAAATTGGACTTTGTACTCAACACACAACTCAATGCAACACTGGGAAATTATTAATAAAATAAAAATAACCCATAAATGTTGCCAAGAATGTTTCTAATTGAAATTAGTATTAAATAGAATATATCTAGAAGTATTTTCTAATGTCCATCACACAACCGCATATCAAAGATACAGGCACTGATCCAAGGTGAAGGGATCATAATACAGTAGTTAAGTTGGCTTCTGAAGAAAAATCTCTGAAAAATCAGACTAAACTACAAACAATAGACCTTGAATATTATGCTCATTTTGCTGCCTTATTTCTAAACTGCAACAAAATAACCCCAGTTTTCAAAGCATTTGCTCATCAAAGTATGTTACAAATTTTTTTTGTATGGAAATTAAATGCTGTGGAGCACAGCCAGACTATTAATGTTTTGGCAGATTTTTTTCTTTGTTGCAAAACATACCTTTTCATTAAAATGGGAACTTAGCAATATGAGAGGCAATTTCAATGCATTTAAGCTATTTATGAAGAACTGAAAACAAAAGCATAGGCAAGGTATGGTCCTGACCTCTTTGCTATTATATGGTTTATCACAATAGGATTTAATTTAAAGGAAATCATTCTTCATCTTATGCTCATTTTAGTGTCATGTATATGCAATGTTCCTTCTGATATGGAATGGAAGAATGAATAAATAAACATTCCTGTAGTGTAGATGGGGTCAAAAGTGAAATGGATTTCAGTAGCCTTGCTGTGATCTTTATCAACATTTAACAGATGACACAAGAAAATAATGAACAATAGTATTCTGCTAGTATAACCATTTTGGCTATGGATGTGAATTAATGGGTTCTAGAACAGATTTAGATGAAAGCAAAATATTTTCAATGTATATTTGTCTGGGAAATACAAGACTTTCTGAGTAAAGTGTGTGTGTGTGTGTGTGTGTGTGTATTACTATATATATATATATATATATATATATATATATATATATATATATATATATATATATATATATATATATATATATATATATATATATATATATATATATATATATATATATATATATATATATATATATATATATATATAATACTAGCAGAATACTATTGTACACTATGTATGCCAACTTCTTGTTTGTTTCCCTCTAGTTAGACCTCAAACACAGTTTGCAAAACAAAGATCTCCAAATGATAAGCAAAGTTCACCATGCAACCAATGGTTTGGGTGAGGATAACCTAATAGTATGCCAATGTAGAGAGTAGTGCAGGAGTTTTCAACCTTTTCACACCATGGGCTGGACCACTCTCCCTCAGACAAGATTTCTTGGCTTCATGGCTTTTTCACACAGTTGCTTCTCCTAAACAACTGATTATTAGTGTTATTACCTCATTGCTAACCCAAATAGTCTTTATTCTTGCAACTTGAGATTCTCCAGGAAAAAGTACCAAACTACAGTTTCAGTCATTGGAAAGGAGTTGGATTTAATATTTACTATGTTGTGAAGAAATTCATCATATACAAGATTGAGAAGATTATTCTTTAGGAACTATGTATTAGATTCTTAGGGTTTTATTCAGCAATGTGGTCTGTCTCCTTTAAGAGTAATATCTCCTTTTGTGAACACTCTATATAAGAGTTTCAGATAGTAATTCTAGTAACGTTTATTCATCCTGATAAGAGAATAAGCTGAGAAAGGCATGGAATACGATTGAATGTAAACAATTTAAGAAAATAAATAAGGTATGTTATTCTATCAATTTAGACAAGCAGTAGGAGTTAGCAGCTGTATTCTACATATGGTACTTGGCTTGTTATTTATCTGTAAACTTTGTAAACATTATTCATCATGTCTTTGTGTAGTATTTTTATGGGCTTTATGGGGTACTTTATTAGGAATATTAGTTAGTGCAGTTCTTTAGCCTGAAAACTGAATTAGTTCCTTAGCACAATAAGAATAAAGCTATAGAGAGGCATGGAACTTGAGATAAGTTGAGAAGGCAAGGAATGCACTCAAACAAATTATAAAAATAAATGTATTTATCCCATTAGCCTAGAATAAAGAATATGTGTATAGCATGTGTAAACATTAAAAAAATATTTGTAAATACCTTAATATGTTTCAGTAATATATTTCTATGGGCTTTATCACAATTATTGGCTTATGCAGTCTTTTTTCAAAATACTTGACACGTTATTATCTTCATTTTTGTATTTACAGTAAATATTTTTCTGATGAAGAATGTATTCGAAAAAAGTTTCTAATCCCGAGGACTTTTAAAATTTTATGAATAAACTCTTTGAAGACAACACAGATTTATTGAAGATATGACTGCATTCAGTATAAAAATATTGTTGTTGACCCAATATAGCCTCAATCGGTTTTTTCTTCTTCTTTCACTTGGTACACGCCGGCAAATGAATTTACAACAGCTGTGGGCACATTTACGCTGCCATTTATTATGTAAATTATGCAAATCACATAAATTATGCAAATTATGTAATTTATGCAAATTATGTAAATTTTGTGTATGAGAACCAAGACAATAGAAACAGCTGAAGGGTTGGCTTAACACATCTTTATTGCATGATGGTCCGGGGGAACATGTGGTAATGGTGGATGAACAGCTCAATATATACTGTTACTATACATTTGAAAGTGGCTCCTCGATAGCCCATTGGCTACTGTCTGTGTGACGTCATTCCCCGTCACGCCCTTCTTGTCCAGGTGAGGTGGTGGCGGGAATCTTCCCGCGCTGTAGTTGTTTGGGGAATTGGAACCATGTGAGCTGGGCGCTCGCTATTGCCCCCTAGAGGTCACTAGCTCGCGTCCTGATACAGAAGGTTACAGTGTTACAGCTGGTGGTTATTATATCCACTCATTCGAGTGTTACATTACTTAAAGGTATAATATTCTAGACACAACAGTAAATGCATCCACTTCTGCTTCTGGTGGCAGTGGCGGTAGCAATGTGGGCCACATGAAATGGTGCCATGGGCCAAGTCTGGCCCACAGGCCATAGGTTGCCAATACCTGGACTAGTGCAAGAGGAATTGTCAGGTGAGTGTGTCTGATCGTCTATAGGGTTTTAGTTTTTCATGGAATTGAGATGTCATAGTCCAGTGATGTCGAACCTTTTATAGACTGAGTGCCCAAACTGTAACCCCAAACCCACTTATTTATCACAAAGTGCCAACACAGCAGCAGAGGAAGAAGGAAACACTCCCATTGGGCTTTTGGGCAGAGGGGCAGGGTGAATTCTGTGCTGGGGGAGGGAGGAAGTGCTCCCATTGGGCTGCTGGGCAAAAGGTGGAGTAAACTCTGTGCTGGGGTGACTGTACAGCCCACAGAGAGGGTTCTGAGTGCCATAGGTTTGCCATCACCGTCATAGTCTTTATAGAAATGCTGCCTACATGGAGAGCAGGCTTTGTTTCATCCTAGAAGTGCTTTTGATATTGCTTTGAAGGAAGACAGTTTATGTTCTCCCACTGGAACCCAGCATACATCCCCCCCCCAAAAAAAAAAATCCAACCTCATTTGAAAGGATGTTTTTAGGCAGTATGACATGAAAAGTATAGCAACTTAAAGCTGCAAGTGAAGGAGAAAGAAAAAAATGTTACATTTTGGTTGAAATTCCTTACAAATTGATGGAATTGTCTGCAAATTAACAGGAAATTTTTACTTTAAATGTTGATCATTTTGTCTCCTGTACTTTTCTCAAGTTTGGTGATATCTCAGCAGTTCTATTTTAGGTGTATTTCTATCTCTATCTCTACAGTACATACTTAAAAAGTAAGTTCACTACTAAGTTCACTATTAGCATGTATTATTTACCTGCAACTTGGGAACCTCAGAATCTACCTCATTTTTAAAAAACTCATTGGCATTCTTATACATTCTTTCAGAACATTCCACTCCATGCTTAATCAAACCCCAGTTTCGAGTATAATCTCTTCCTTGTACTCAGTGGATTGGGTACATTTTTTTGTGTATACATTTTAAGAATATAGTTAGTTATGTTGGTGTCAATTAGGAACCAACTTATAATTACCAGTTCCATTCCCCAGTGAGTTCCCATGGCCAAGTGGAAATTTGAATCCTGGTCTCCACAGTCTAAGTCCATAAAAGATATATGGGGATACAAATGCACAGGTCTAGTTTCCCAGTATTCTGTGTATATTCAATCTATACACAGAGCACATAATGCGCAATGCAGGGATGGAGGAATCACAATATGGGATCAAAATTGCTGGGAGAAACATCAACAATTTGAGATATGCAGACTATACCACCCTAATGGCAGAAAGTGAGGAAGACCTAAAGAACCTCTTGATTGGATTGAAGGAGGAGAGTGCAAAAGCTGGCTTGAGACTCAATATCAAGAAAACCAAGATAATGGCAACAGGTCCGATCAGTCCCTGGAAAATAGATGGGGAAGAAGTAGAAGCAGTGACAGATTTTACTTTCCTGGGATCTAAGATCACTGCAGATGGCGACTGTAGCTTTTGTGTGTGGGACCACAGACACCAGGATAGCCGAAGAGCTGGCTTAACACAACTTTATTACACGCTGGTCAGAGGGAACATGAGGTAATGGCGGACGAACAGCTCAATATATACAGTGGCTATACATTTGAATGTGGCTCCTTGACAGTCTATTGGCTACTGTCCACGTGACGTCATTGCAGGTCACGCCCTTCTTGTCCAGGTGAAGGTGATGGCGGGAATCTTCCCGTGCTGTTGTTTTTAGGTGAGTCTGGACCAATGAGCTTGGACGCTCGCTATTGCCATCTGGTGGTCACTAGCTCGCGTCCTATTAGGGTTACAATGATGCAGCTGATGGTTATCATGTTACAAGTAGAAGGATACATTGGTTACACATGAATAGGTACATTGTATAAGGGTACAGTGTTTGAGAACACAACAGTAGCCATGAAATAAAAAGAAGACTGATTATGGGGAGACAAGCAATGAGAAACCTGGGGAATATAGTGAAAAGCAGAGACATCACCTTGAAAACAAAAATTCTCATAGTCAAAGCAATGGTATTCCCAGTGGTAATGTATGGGTGTGAGAGCTGGACCATTAGGAAGGCTGAGCGCAGAAGAATAGATGCCTTTGAGATGTGGTGTTGGAGGAGAGTCCTGAGAGTCCCTTGGACATCAAAGAGAACAAATAGGTCAATACTGGAAGAAATCAATCCTGACTGTTCATTGGAGGGACAAATAGTGAAGATGAAGCTAAAGTACTTTGGACATCAAATGAGAAGGGAGGACTCACTTGAGAAGGCCTTGATGCTGGGAAAGGTGGAGGGTAAGAGAAGAAGGGGGAATCCAAAGATGAGATGGATAGATGGTATTGTGGACACAATGGGCACAGAGCTTGGTGGGCTGAGGAGAATGGTGGAGGATAGAGATGCCTGGAGGAAAATGGTCCATGGGATCGCAAAGGGTCGGAATCGACTGTGCGACTGAACAACAACAACAACAGTTTCCCAGTAGTTTCTGATGATAAGCATGGGATGCAGGGAAACTTAATATATCTATGATTTAAATGGTAGCAATATTTTTAAAAAGTCTTTTACGTGGATAATACCACTGGACTGGAATAAAAATAATTTGTTTTTCTGTTTTTAGGAGTAGGCTCTGTCTGATTCCTTCATTTTTATCACTATACTGTATACTGTGACGGCCAGCTTTTTATTTTCATAATTCAAATAATTAGAATTTAGAGGCCTACTATCTTCCTATGCTCTATAGATAACATTTCCTCTTAGGCCAGTATTGATCTCTCTCTGTCTCCATCTCTCTTTTTTAAAGTGTGATGTTAGCTAAGGTGTTAGTGGATTTCTATGATTATAGAAGAATATAAATAACTGCACTGCTTAAAATGCTTTGATGTGTATTATTTAGCTGTCTACCCCCACCACACACTAACCTTATTTGAAAGTCTGTAATGAGATTAGCTGGTGAAAGTTAACAGATGGAGTCCTTCATTTGCCACAAGCCTATAAACAGCACAGAAGCAAAAGGAAGGACAAATTATACACAAGAATTCCTCAAATTAATTTTTCTTCCCCAAAGGCATTATATTTGCCTTTTCTACCAAACAGACTGATACACAAAAATGTGTGTTATTGGTAGAGCTGAACACAACTTTGCACTGGGGAACTGAGAATAAAGCCTCTTAACAGAATTTAAACTGCTTGAAGAGATTGTGCCTTCCTTCTTGGTAATTAGAAATGTTTGTTTTCCCTGATAGTGTCTTATAATCAATTCCAGAATTATTGCAGATATAAAAAAACAGGTTTTCAATATTTTTTCTATATATATAGTATGCCCATCAATAACTTATTTCACAATAACTTTTTCGATCATCGAACACTACAGATTGGTTGCAAAAGGGAGAGAGAGATGATTTTGACAAATAATCTGTTTGGAAGGTTTAATGTCCTACAGAGAGAAGAAGCAGGAAAATGAGGGACCCAAACATAGAAGCAGAGCAGAAAGAAGCAAACCGTTTGCGTGGGCTATGAAGTAGAAGTGATTTATTCCAAATTCAAATAAATGTGTAATATAATTGGGAAGATCCAAATTCCTTTCGATAATGGAATTTTCAATATTTTTTCATCAGGGATCTATACAAAAAGGTAACTAACAATCAGTCACAACTCCAAACCATATAGAACTATATACAATATTTACATTATTTACATTAGTTCTTGGATTCATATAAAGCTCAAAAGTTACTTGTTGTCCACAAAGGTTCTAGTATTATTGGTTCTTATTTCTTATTTATTAAAGTTCTTAATGTTCACCGCGTCCTAGACCTCTTAGTGTAAATTCATTCAGTGTCAACGGACGTTGGGAAAGTACTAATCCCAGTTACCTTTTAAGCATAATCAACCAGAACAGCTGTGTCGTGGAACCGAGTCTACAAAAAACACGTGTAATCCATCTCCATATTAAGGCCATGGGGAAACAAGGTGTTAAAGCAAAATATGTAGTAGCACTCCCTTTGTCTTAGAATTTGCTTGATGTTCTGTCTAGAGAAAGGATCCTGCTTGTGACGTTCTAGTATAACAAATTTGAAATCCCGATCAGTGTGTTTAGCCTCAATAAAGTGGCTCACCAGGGGGGCCCGATGTGTTGCCAGTTCGTATTTTAGACCGGTGTTTTCCCCACCCTAGCCTTAAAGTTCCTAGTGGTCACCCCCACATAACCTAAATCACATTTACAGACTAGCAGGTATACGCAGTTGAAACTTTTACAGTTGGAAAAGTGGTTGATTCTTAAAGAAAAACTACTGCTAGCAATCGAAACCATTTTAGTCTGCCATGAAAGGGGGCATTGGATACAGTCACCACATCGGAAATGTCCCCGGATAGTAGGACTCTTGGGAACATTGCGAGATTTGTGGTCGGATCTGGTCATGATTTGTCTGATTGATTTAGATTTTCTGAGACCTAGCATAGGGCCATCAGAATAGTTCGGCAAATGATGGACTATGTGCCAATGTTTCGTAATGATAGTCTTAATTCTAGTCGCTAATGGAGAAAATTGAAAGGAGCAAAATAATTTGCATCCTGTCCTCCTCTCTTTTTCTCCAAATAACTGACCTCATGGCAAAGCTATAGCCTTGTTGAAATTCTGAGAAATGACCTGCTCTGGATAGCCTTTATTTTGAAGGAACTAATGGTGTTGGCTGCTGATAAAAATTCATGATTAGTAGAAGAATTCCATTTCGCTCTCAGGAACAACCCGTAAGGTAAATTGTGTTTCAAATGATGTGAATGGAATGACACAAAGTTCAAATAGGTGTTTCTGTCAATGGATTTCCTGTAAAGCTTAACCAAAACCTTATGCTCGAAAGACTCTATCTGTAGGGTCTGCTCTCTAAGGGAGGGGGGATTGTAATACTGGATATGGTGGACTATATTAATGAGGCGTCGAAACAACTAAACAATGAGTCTGTTTATAAAGTTCTGAGAGCAGACCCTACAGATAGAGTCCTGGGTCTTATCCGAAATATACTTTATGAGGGAGTAGCTATGGGCTATATCCAAGAAAGAACACATGACTTCTTATGTAATAGTAATCCTAAAGTACCCCTCTTCCATCTTTTACCAAAAATCCATTAGGAACAAACTCCGGATGGTCTTTCACCTGGGAGACCCATTGTAGCATCGATTGGCTCTGCCTTGGAGCCAGTGGCACAATGTCTAAACTATTACATCAATCTGTTTACTCAGACCACATCCTCCTATATCAAAAATACCACGGATTTCATATCTAAAGTTGAGGGTATCCATGTCCCTAGTAAAGGTGGCTTTATAACATTAGACGTTCAGGCTCTCAATACAAATATTCCGCTGGAAGACATTAAACCTATAACACATAAATATTTAGACACACGACAGGTATTACACCCACCAACACACTTTTTGTTGGATTTATTGGATTTAATTTTTGACAATTTTTTTTTAGGTTTGGTCACACCTTTTACTTACAGGTAAGTGGAGTGGCAATGGGGAGTTCCGTCGCGCCAAGTCTGGCCAATTTATTTATGATTTGTTTTGAGGATGAATCTATTTTAAACCCAGCCAGGAATCCTTATCACTCTCATATTATTTTGTTCAAATGATTCATTGACGACCTTTATTTTGTCATGGATGATTTGACTTTGGCACCTTTATTCATTTCATGGATTAATGAATTAAATTCCCACTTAAAATTTACCCACAACATCAGTTATACAGCCATCCCATTTTTGGATGTGGTAACGTACTTATCTTCTGAGCGTAAGGTTTTGGTTAAGCTTTATAGGAAATCCACTGACAGAAACGCCTATTTGAACTTTGCATCATTCCATCTGCAACATTTGAAACACAATTTACCTTACGGGTTGTTCCTGAGTGCTAAACAGAATTCTTCTACTAATCATGAATTTTTATCAGTAGCCAACACCATTTGTTCCTTTCTTCAAAATAAAGGCTATCCAGAGCAGGTCATTTCTCAGAATTTCAACAAGGCTATAGCTTTGCCAAGAGGTCAGTTATTTAAAGAAAAAGAGAGGAGGACAGGAGGCAAATTATTTTGCTCCTTTCAATTTTCCCCATTAGCGACTAGAATTAAGACTATCATTACGAAACATTGGCACATAGTCCATCATTTGCCGAACTATTCTGATGGCCCTATGCTAGGTCTCAGAAAATCTAAATCAATCAGACAAATTGTGACCAGCTCCGATTTAGGACCTTCACAGTGTGGGAGCCCCCGGGGCTCGTTACGGCACCCATTCATTTAGGATAGGCGCTGCATCTACCGTGGCTGCGTTTGGGTACTCAGAGACCATATACGTCGGATGGGCAAGTGGGGATCCGCGCATTTTTCTTTATATGTACGTCCCCTCACTGCATGAGTACCTAGTTATGTCCTTAATTCTTTCTTCTTCTGTTACAGACCCTGTGTGTTCATGCACACCGGTGGCAGTGTGGCTGGTGGGCCACAGTTATGTGCACTGGGCGGCACAGTATGCTGCGTCGATGGAGTGGGGACCCCATCTCGGGCTGCGTGCATTCGCACGTATGCGGTGGTATGGTGTGCGCGGCATGAGGTGGCAGGAACTGTTGCCATTCCTGATGTCCATCAGGGATGCTGGCCTGCCAGATGTTTTGATTCTGCACATCGGCGGCAATGATCTCGCACAGATCACTGGCCTTTCTTTAAAGATGTCGGTGTGCAGTGACCTGGCGTTTCTACATCATTTATGGCTGTGCACATGGTTGCTATGGTCTGACATTGTGCCAAGGCACTGTTATAGAGGAGGTATTGTTCTCCGTGGTTTGGACCATGCTCGGCGGTCAGTGAACAGGGCTGTTGCCCAGTTCCTTGTTGAGAATGGCTTATGGACAGCCATTCGACACCCGGGGATAAGGTTACAGGATTTTAGCCTGTATGCAAGAGATGGGGTCCACCTGTCGGCCAGAGGTATGCACCTCTTTTTGGAGGATCTGCAAGCGGGCCTGGGGACCGAGCTGTCGGTCCGGGGGGGTGGGCGGTGAGTCATCATGGACACCTCCCCGTGTGGCGGGTAGCACTGTTAAGGTAAAAAAATTATGACCCATAGGTATCCGGCAGGTTTGCAATTGACTGGCCAACACGTAGATAGGTACAGGGGAAACAGGATTGGCCGGTCAAGGGCGAACTATGAATGGGGTGATGCTAGGAGCTTCACAGCCTGCATCACCTTGATATTTTAGATGGATACACGTCAGAGGGTGGGGTCAATAGATAGTATATTGACTTCGGTCAACAATTTGTTTGTGTCAACAAACAAATTGATACAATTTGATACATAATAGCCAATTGCCATTGGCATTTTGGGTGGAACCTTACCAGCGCTACTGCGGCCTGCTTGCTTTAAAGAATTACAATTGGATGATACACCAATTGTAAGTTATAATTTGGACTAGGGCATTATTCAATAAAAGTGGCCCAATGCCTTTAATCCAATACTGGTGTCTGAGTCTTTATTTGGTGGGTGCGCCTGCCATGAATTGGGATGTGGGTGTTCTCATTAAGCCACCAGAATAGAGATGCAATGGATATTTGCTAGAATATTTTCATCCTTGAAGAAAAAGGATGTTAAATACATTAGGACACACCAGATGAATCAGAATATACACTGCAGTGCAGAGTTGCATAGTAGGCATGTTTGTAAGGCAGATTCAGGTGGTTTTGTCAGTCAGTGGAATGCCAGGAGCAGTGAACTACAACACTTTTTAGAGTTTCCACAGTCTTTGAATCTCTCCCATTCTCCAGTTCTCTCACTATAGTCTGTCCACCAAATCAAATCACTTTACTACGGTCAATGACCAGCACAGTAAGAAGGGTTTAAGTGCATGAGATACAGTCAAAATGCACCACCACAATCCACCTATTTCTACCTATTTCTGTGTAAAGTAACTGATATAGTTTTAAATAGATGCTGGTGGCAGTGGTATTATATGAAGGAAAGTAAGAGATATGGAGATGGGAAAGGGAACAGGGGGATAATAAGGGAAGTAAGTTGTGGGGACAAGAAAGGAATGAGAGAAAAGTGAAAACAAGCACTGGTAGAGCCTTTTTTTCCTGCCTCAGGTGGCAGAGAGATTGGGTCACCATTCTAAAGTTAAATTAGCAAACACTTAACTGATGGGATGTTTATAAATTATTCATAAATATAGGAGGTATGGAGGTTTTTTCAAAATATGATCAGATGAGGTGTTTTTTGGTTGTTGCTGTTATGTGGTGCTATATAACAAGTTTGCCATTTTATTATTATTGCAGCTGCCTTTCATATTTCACATTTCTGTTTCTAAGATGTTCTAAAACAGTTCATCACCTGGCAGATGAAAATAGACTGAGTTCACTTTGGGTGTTGAAAGGATAAAAAAAGAAAAACACGGTTGTTATCTTGTTTCATTGATGAGTGTTGTCATAAGGCCAGGAAATACACAGTGCATCTATAAGGGCCAGTGAGAGAGTTGGTCAAAAAATTACCCATGGAATCCTTTGCAACAATGTACTATTGATAAAGCTGTTTAATCCAGTTAGAACCTGATTGTTTGAGGGGAGGGAAAATGAGAGAACAAGATTATTTGAATAATGATAACCGTGTGTAGTTGGGTGCCTTTTACTACCAGAGATTCTGGGCTTCTTATTCTCAAACATTTCTCCATCTCCAAAAGAGATATCATCTAGCATAACTTCATTTCTTCCTGTACCTAACAGGAAGAATTTACTTTGGAAGAGGAAGGGACAGTCATTGTGCTCAGATGATCAAGGCAAGCAATGTCCTATTCATCATTATAATGTCCTGTGAAATCACGTTTGACTTACAGGTAAGTGTCTGTAATAAGGATTTCAAACTATGTCAAATATTTATGGCACGATCTGTCCATTGTCACCGTCCAGTGACTTTAAATGGCCAAACAGGGGCATGAACATGGGTATCCTGGCACTCTACCCACTGTGAAGATTTCTTCATTTTTGCTTACAAGCAATTGAGCAGCAATCACTCCTATCAGAATTCTCAGAAACATCCTTAATTACCAGGCTTTGGAAAATGAAATCATTTCTTTCTGAATGCTTGCAGCTGTCAAAATATCACACAGAAAAGACTGCATTGGGCTATTTCAGGTCACACTATGATGCAGAAGTAGTGGCTAGGCTTCCATGAAATTGCTTGGTCCAATTTGCACTCTGACTGAAACAGGCAACTTATTTAAAGTTGCCTGGAGGGAGGAGCAGCAGCTGTGTGGCGGGCCCAACCATAAAACCACCACCGCCACCACTGGACGCCCCGCCACCACTGGACACCCTTTCAATAATTTGTTTTTCTTTGTTTCTTTTAAGCATTAAGACCATGTCATGAAATGGAACCATTGTTGCAAGGGGCATTTCTGACTGCTTAGGGCAGGGGTTCCCACCCTTTTTATGCTGTGGGCCTGACTACACCCCAGACAGCTGAATGGGCCAGACCACACTCCCTGGAAGCAGAAGTAAATGTGCCCACTTCTGCATTTACGACAGCCACAGGCACATTTACAGCTGATGCAAACACATCCTCTTCCACTTCTGGGTGTGGCGACAAATAAAATGGTCCAGCCTGTGGGCCGTAGGTTGGAAACCCCTGGCTTAGGGCATTAAAATGGAAGTAATCAACTTTTGTGGAACTGCAGTCATTTTCCTTGTAGCCTACAGGAAGATTTTATGATTTCTAAGTAAATTCACAATAGCACAAGCAGCAGAGCTCCTTAGAAAACAAAATTTACTTTTATTTAAGTATTCAGAATAATTACAAAAAACAGCTAGAGGACAAATTTCCCTATTTCCCCCCAACTAAAAGCTTTATCCAAGCTGTTTTCAACACACACAAAATATCAGTGAGTCTCAAGTAATTTGGATGCATTATCAGTTTGAATAGGTCTTAAACTTTGATGAAATATGCACCACGGTTGAAAAATATAAACATTTTGCTTTTATTAGCAAAAGTTAATGCTAAATTTATACTGCCAATCTCCTTCAGCATGAGATAAACACAAAGAGCAGTAATTCATGGATAACAAAATGACTAGCTGATGGTGTCCGCATATACCAATGATGAGCTAAATTGTTACAATTCAAATTAAATCATGGATTTTCTGTTTACACTGGGCCATCTTTGACACCATTAGATATGAACTAATCACCCATTAAAACATTCTGCTATGTTTGCTGAAGTGCTTTCATTTTCTTGAGAGCTTCATTCTTTCCATGCCATAGCTATGAAGAGTAAAAATTATAAAAGCAATGTTCTTAACACTGTAGAACAGTGTGTGTGTGACACACACAGAATGTCAAGATCAATATCTGCACCTAATAAAGTTGGATTATTGGACTATATTTACCTAATATATTGCTAATTAGTCTATATATTGATCTTTTAAAGCACCGCTATCCATCTATACTAGGTCCTCCCATTCTTTCAACATATATTAATTTAATTCTATTAAAAAAACCTCAACTTCATAAATGTGGGATATTGTGCTTCTGTGTCCATGATTCAAAACACCAGGAAATGGCCCAGTTTTCCTGAACAATGTTGTGCTAGCTTTGCAAGAAAGAAAACGGATGCCAAGCCTTTATGTTAACAACACCAAGATGGTCTACACTGGATCCCCAATTGTGATCTCTAACATTCACACTTGTTGAAAAACAGCCATGTGTTGTGTTTTGGTATGAAATGGTTAACTGATGACAGAAAGGAGCCAGGTTTTGGAATCATCCCTCTTAGTATCTCTTTCTAAATAGTATTGAGCACAAGAGTATTCTTTAGAATATTTTCACTACTAACATTGATATTTACAACATTCAGACTGTCCTTTGCTATGTAAAGCTTGATGTTAAGTGTTGCAGAGCTAGCACTCAGATAGAAGGCTGCATCAGTGGGAGCCTGAGGACATAACTGATAAACACAGTAGGCAAAACAGATAAGCTTCTATGCAAGCAGTTGTTTACTGGTTGTGCAAAATAAGAGTTCAATGTTTCTCAAAGATATGTACACTAACATATCGGCCAGAGGAGGGGGGTGGGGAAGAGAAAACTGGTGGCAACTGGGGCTCACTTTTCCATGGCCCTAAAAGCGGCTCCCCACCCCCAGCCAACACAACTGACGCCTGAGCTCGGAGGTCCCGAGAAGCTCGCCCGGTGACCAGCCGGAGGAGGGGGCATGGAAGAGAGAACTGGCCACACCTGGGCCTCACCTTTTCACAGTCCCAAAAACAATTCCCTGCCCCCAGCCGATACTGGACTTCCAAGCCTCTCCCAGCTTCTCTTTCTCTCTCTCCCAGCTTCTCTTTCTCTCTCTCTCTCTCTCTCTCTCCAAAATATCCAAAATAAAGAAGCAGAACACAGTCAAATTTGGTGTAAACTTGGACCACAACTTTACTGAAACTTAAAACCCCTGACCTGCAGAGGGGCTGGTAGTGCATAACCTGACCGTAGAGCAGGTAAATTCCTCTTCACCTCTCTACACTGGATGGGTAAATCTCCAACACCTATGCAGTGCTGATCCTTACCAGCTGCTGCACAGGTCCAGCAGAATCAGGGAGACAACACTGTGACTGTTTCCAACTCTATTCACATGATAGGATGTTGGTCGTATCTCAGCGCTGTCCCATGGAGTCCAATATATTCCCCACTAATTCACATTAATTGTGTCAAGCATACAGTCTTCACCTCATCAAATAATGCCCTTAGGGATTCACTACCACCCGAACCCCTCACTACCCACCACCAGAGCGGTCCTCTGGTTTCTCCTGCTTCAGCCCTGAACAACTCTTATCGGATACCCAAGTAAAACCACCAGTATTCCACATTCTTGCAGGATTCATGACACCAGGCTCCTGCAATACAAATATTCAGAGGGAAAACCAGCTTCGCCTATGAACTTTTTAACCTTTCAAATCAGACCAAATAGATTTTAACACCTCCCTAGCCAAGTGATATGTGCTTCCAAAAAATTCTACAGTATTTCTAGCAGCAGAAGTATTAAACAAATTGAGAAAAGAATAGAAAACAAATATTCATAAACTCACTCGTTTATGCTGTGAAATTATTGTTTTCTACTCAGCTGAGGATGATGTAACTTGATGTTAGCAGAGTTTTGGTGTCTACAGCTATATCCTGTTAGGGGAGAAAGCTCCAAGGACACGATCTGTCATCAAGTTACTTCTAACTTGCAGTGACTATATGAGTTCATGACCTCCAAAATGTCAAATCATTAAGACACTGCTCAGATCTTGACAACAAATAGCATTTAATGTTAGATTGTTGTTATCTTCCTACAGACCTCTTCCTAACAATATTGTATTTTCCGGTAGGTTTTGTTCAGGTCTTGCAATCTAAGAGCTGTAGCTTCCTTTGTGAAGATGTTTAACTCATGTTAAGCCTTCATCTCTTTTTATTGTTCCCCCAATCTTCCCAGATATTTTTTTCCTTTCGGAACAGTTCTGTATTCTCATTACATAGTCATGGTAAAAAATCCTGAGTTTACTCTCTTTTTTTTTTTGCGCTACTGAGAGTTCAGAACTGCCTTGATTGAGCATCTGTTTATCTGCCTTTCTTGGTATCTCCTCCAACTTTGTTTCAAATCAGCCAATTTCCCCATCTTTCTTGTCTGTTTTTCTTTTACATTATATGGATGATTTTGACCTTGGTTTCCAGTGGCAATGTTTACTAACTCTGAGCCCTCCTTTTAGAATATCAAATACCAAGAAGACATCTTTAGGAAAACATGCAAATAATATTTTTTCCATAGCTTTTGGTGCTATTTAGTTTTTGCTCATCAGGTTGTTTGCCACAAAGAAAGGATTTGTGGAGTGGAATGTAGATTTCAATCCTGCATTCTACAAAGTAGGCATGGCAGCATTAGTTTACCTGGAAAAATAAAGGGTGTGTCTGTTTGCAGGCGCACCCCCCAATAAAGGACTCAGACACTGGTGAAAGTGGATAACGGCATTGGGCCACATTTATTGATTCATGCCCTAGTCCGAATTATGAATTTCTATTGGTAATTGACCAATTATAATTCTTAAGGCAAGCAGGCCGAAGTAACACTGGTAAGGTACCACCCAAAATTGCCGACGGCAATTGTTACAATGTATCTATTTGTATCAATTTGTTTGTTGACAACAAACAAATTGTTGACCGTAGTCAATATCTAACTAATGACCCAACCCTCTGACGCGTATCCGTGAAATCACGAGGTGATGCATGCTGTCTAGCTGTAGCCATCACCCCGTCGCCTGGTTCGTCATTGACCGGACAACGTTTAACCAACTTATGCCTGTCTAGTGTTGTCCAGTCAATTGCGAACCTGCCGGATACCTGTGGGTCATAAATGTTTACCTTACCAGTGCTACCCGCCACACGGGGAGGCTTCCCAAAAGGCTCACCGCCCCCCCCAAGACCGTCAGCTCAGTCAACAGGCCTGCTCGCCAGTCCACTAACAAGAGGTCCATACCTCCCTGCGACAGATGGGCCCCATCCCCTGAGTAAAGCTCGTAACTTTGCAGACTGATGGCGGGGAGGCGAATGACGCGTCCCCCACCTTTGTCGAAAAAGAACCGGGCAATAGCCCCGTTCACGGAGCATCGGCTCGGTCAAGAGCCTTGAGGCCGAACGCCCCCCTGTAAGCATACCGCGGTATCGTGTCCGACCAATTGAGGGTTGTGGCAGGCCACCCATAATGTGAGTAGGGCAGGTCACTGCAAATCGCAAGCTTCCGCGATAGGCCAGTGACCTGCCCCAAGCCATTGCCCCCAAGGTTCATAACCAGGACATCAGGCGAGTCAGCATCCCTGATGTAGAAAAGGAATGGCAACAGTTCCCGCCATAACATGCCGCGCTTACCATACCACCTGAGACGTGCGGATGCACCCAGTCCCAGTCGGGGTCCCCACTCTGTCGCCGCAGCGTAATGCGCTGCCCTGTGCAGCGTAACGCGCTGCCCTGTGCAGCGTAACGCGCTGCCCTGTGCACGTGGCTATGGCCCACCAGCCATACTGTCACCGGTGTAATACGACACCCAGGGTCTGTCAAGGAAAAAAAAGGGGGGAGAAACAGTGCAGTGACTAAACTGGTACTCACGGTTGAAGAGGGCGAACACAAAACTGAAAACATTGTGATCCCCACCCTCCCATGCGGCGTATTTCAGCCCCGGAGTACCCAAAAACAGCTGCAGTACAAGCCGCCCCTATCCTGAATGAATGGGTGCCGCAACGAGCCCCAGGGAGGCCAACACTGGCTAGTGTCTTCCCGGCACCCTCCAAAATTGAAATTTAGTAAGGGGAGACCCAACTTGGTGACAGAAAAACGGGCCAAGGTGCGTGGCACGCAGTGCAAGAAACTCCTGTAGGGCACCAACCAGACAGATGTCTGCCAAGGAACATCGTAGCAGTCTTACTCCACTGCCTACGCCGTGCTGATCCGTTTTAGAGGAGCGTATCCTCAACTGAGCCCAATCATTGGCCACATAGACATCTTCGAGTTCCAGTGCCCTACGACTTGCATCCACCTTAGACAGCATCACAAGCTCGCTGATGCGGAGTGCTCCAAAAAAGGCTACCATTGTAGCCGCATGAAACAGGGCTGCCTCATACCTATCAAAACATAGGCCATGCCAGCCCTGAGCTAGTTGGGTAAGAACCCCTGGGGAAATTGGGTGGCGGTCATCCGGGCTACGCCCACGCTCCCGCACCCACCCCTCCAAAACGTGTCTCACACGGAAGTCAGCGGTATAGTCCGCATGACCGCCTACTTTGGCCATGAAAGCCAGCGCTGACAGCCTGGATGCTATGGTACGAGGCGCGAGGCCCTGGGCATGTAGGTGAACCATAAATCGAAGGATGTGGGCCCTGGGATCGGGCAGGTGTCTGGCAGTCGGAATTGGGCACAAAATGCTCGGAAAGAATTAAATGCGTGGTGATACGCCTTACGCGTGCGTGGCGCTAGCGACATGCCGATCGCCAGGTTCACCTCTCCTTGCCAATGGTCCATATCTCGTCCGGGAGTGGCGAGGGAAATTCCTCCGCATCCGGGGCCAAGGCACGGAACCGGGAGATCTGCAGGCGGGACAAAGCGTCAGCGATATCATTATTGACACCCGGGACATGCCTGGCCCTGAACAGCACATTGAGGCGCAGGCTGCGCAATACAAACTGGCGCACCAGGTCCATGACCCTGGGTGATTTGGAGGTTTGTGAGTTGACAATGTGGACAACGGCCGCATTGTCACACCAGAAATGAACAACCGAGTTGGCCCACTCCTCACCCCATAGCATCAAAGCCCCCAGAATGGGAAAAATTCCAGATAAGTAAGATCACGCAGGCGACCCATGCCCGACCAGGCTGGTGGCCACCCACCATAGGCCCACTTCCCATTGAAGTACATCCTATAACCCAGGGATCCCGAGGCATCGGACTGTATCTGGAAACGAGGGGAAGCCAGAAGGTCAGACCTCCAAAATGACACCCCATTGAACTCCCTCAGGAACTGGAGCCAGATAAGCATACCTGCCTTAATGCCCTGGGTTAGTCTCACCCTATGGTGGGGCCTGGATAAGCCTGACACAGCGTCGCACAAGCGCCGAACAATGCCCTGCCCGGTGCGACCACCCTGCAAGCGAAATTGAGGTGACCATGTAGCACCTGCAGTTTCCGCAGTGATGCCTTGCATTTAGCAAGCAAGTCCGAGATAAGGGCCACTATCCTTGACACCTTATCCCCTGGTAACCTAGAAGCCTGCACTACCGTGTCAATCTCCACCCCCAGGAAGACTAGCTGAGTAGATGGGCCCTCGGTCTTTTCGGGCGCTAAAGGGACACCAAGTTCCTCCATTAGCGTCTGAAATGTGTTGAGGAGACGTGTGCACGTGTCCCAGCCCCGTTCACCCCCGAATAAAAATCATCCAGGTAATGGGCTACAGACCGGGACCCTGACCTGCGGACAAAAGCCCACTCTAGGAAGGTGCTGAAACGCTCGAATGCCGAGCATGATATGGAACAGCCAAAAGGCATGGCCTTATCGAAATAATATTCTCCCCGGAACTTGAAACCCAGCAACTCAAAGTCACCCGGGTGGACCGGCAGGAGTCGAAAGGCAGACTTAATGTCGCACTTAGCTAACAGCGCACCCGGGCGATATGAGCGCACCATGCGCAGCGCTCGGTCAAAAGATGTATACCTGACCGAGCAAAGGTCATCAGGGATAGCATCATTGACCGATCGGCAGGCTGGGTAGGACAAGTGATGAATCAGGCGGAACTCACCCAGTGATTTCTTGGGCACTAAGCCCAAGGGTGACACTTTAAGGTTGAGGAACGGGGGTGTAGGGAAAGGGCCAGCGACCCTGCCCGCACCAACCTCCTTAGCAATGCTGGCAGCAGCCACCTCCTCCCTTCCCCCAAGGGACAAAAGGTTGGGGGCGTCTTGGGGGGACCTATCTCCCGTGACAGGAATACGGAAACTCAGTCGAAAACCCTGAAGCAGGTAAACTGCATCTGCCTCCCTCGGGTACAATGCGAGCGAACGCTCCAACATATCCACATTAATTGGGGAGGGGGCCTTTCGATGGACCAGCTCCCTCTGCGGCAGTCCTGCCAGCCCCTTGTCCACCCTTACCCATGCCCCGCATCCCTCCAGGCCTGGGGCAGGCAGAAGCAGCATGGGGGCCAGCACAAGAGGGACACTCATGCCTGAACTGGCAATTCTTCCTATTGCAGGAACCATTCCCCAGGCGTAGGGTGCATGGGAGTCATGTACAGAAGCCACAGCTTCTGGCAGGGCTCGTCCCACCTCACCTCTGGGTGCAGGGGAATTCGCATACGGAATTCTTCATCGTAAGCCAACCATGACGGGCCCGGGAAGTCAACCATCGCCCGGTATATATTGTCCAAATACTGGACCATCGGGATTGCCAGATCTGGCCTGGCCCTGAGGTAAACCGCCATGTATATGAGGTACGCTGGCAACCAGTTGGCCCATGTGCGTGGCGGCTTACGGCGACGTGCCTGTTCCTTATCCTTCTCATCCTGCCCCTCCCTCTCCTCCTTGGTGGGCTCTCTGTTAAGAAGGGAGAAGATGTCCACATACTCCCCACGCCAGATCTTTTCCTTAGTAGCCTGGGCCAGATGATCCCCAAGGGACAAGGAATACCCCGCTGTCGGCAATGCCGAAATCGGCACGGTGGGAACTGTGGGCATTGCGAAAGGAGCCTGGACCAAACCGCTCACCCCTAACACGTTCCCGACTGAGTAGGAGGTGCCACCCCAAACAGGCAGTGAAGTCGCCGGGTGGGACGTCAGCGACTGAACCGTCGCGCCACCCGTGCGAGGCCCGGCCACTGAAATGTTCTCCCCAAGGTAGCTAGGTGTGTGGGTGCACTAGATTGAACCGCATACTCACATGCTGCACCCCCGTGGGCCGCCCCCACCGGGGGTTCCGGCCCACTGGGGGCGTCGAAGCTCACGATCGCGACTGAGCTCGTCGATGGGGCCTGCTCCGCACCAGCCTGTTGATTGGGGAGCTGCGAGGCAGTGGCCAACGCCGGCCCACGCGCCTCGGGCAGCTCGACCCATCCCGCCGCCTGCCGCTGCCCGGCAGACGAAGCATCAACCTGCGCCCCAAAAGGGACCCCCGGGTGGTCAACCCTCGCGAGGGATGCCTCGAGGGCCGCAACACGGGCCAGAAGGGCCTCAACATTAACATAGCCCCCTAATCCCAGGGGGGCAAAGGGCCAGCCGGCCCACGGGCCGCAGGCGCAGGTCCAGGTCCCTGTACCCCGGGGCCCGAATACGGCCAAGAGCCCAGGCCCGGCCCCTGCAGGGCCGGGGGCATACCCTGCCAGGGTTGGGAACCCAATCACCCCCCATGGCTGGAACCCCCCGCAGGAAGCTGCATACTAATAGAAGAAGGCCCCGAAGAATGGGCCATGCCAGGGGCAGTGGCCATTACATGCGGGCCGGGGGCCGCGGCCCCTGCCGGGCCGGTATGCGGACAGCCCGCCTCAGGCCAAGGGGCTATCAACCCCATCCCACCGGTCCCGGTGGGCTCTGGCAAGGGGGGCTGCTGAGGAGGCGCAGTCGCGGTCCTCCGACCCGGCTGGCACCTCCACGCGGAGCGAACCGCGTTCGCAGTTGCCTTCTTCTTAGAGGGGATAGCAACGATCTGCTGGGAAGCCGGAGAAAGAGAAGGAAAAAACGCCACCCAATAGGCTTCCCGGCGAAAAGGAAAGAGCGACGGAGGTAAGAGGGAAAAACTTCTCCGCTCCGTCGCTTCGCAAAATGGCAGCGCGGCTGCCTCGTGGCCAGCCCTTTTATAAGGGAGCTGGCCACGCCCCCTAACTACCCGGATGCCTTCGTCCGGTGGGGGGGCCGCAAAGGGCGCGGCAGCCATTTTGGCGCCGCACTTGCATTCTCTTTTGTTTTTGTTGCACTTACTAAAATCTTTGCTTCACCATTTCATTAATTCCATGTCAGCTCATTAAAATATTTTAACACAGATGAAAGCGCGGCGCCAAAATGGCCGCCGCACTCTTTGCGGGGGCCCCCACCCGGACTCAGACATCAGGGTGAGTTACGGGGCGTGGCCACCCCTCTATAAAAGGGGTGGCCATGAGGCAGCCGAGCTGCCATTTTAGAAATAGCGACGGAGAGGAGAAGTTTTCTCCGTCGCTCTTCGTTTCTCCAGTCTTCGGCTTTTTAGCCAGTTCGGCGCTTGTGATCCCCGGACAGGGATCATCTTCCTTCAGATTAGGGCATGGCCCTCGGCTCTCCAGCCTCAGGATGGCCCTGCAGGGGCTTCGGCCCCCGGCCCGCAATTGCCGGCCATGGGCCCAGACAATGGGGGAGGGCCTGGTGAGGTCACCCAGCAGGGCTTGCCTCCGGCCCCTCATGGGCCGGAGTTTTGGGCATGGCCCTGTTCAGGTCCTGGCTCCCAAATGGGGGTCCCCAGTGTATCAACCAGTGGGCCGTGTGGCCCACCTTGCCATGGCTGCGCCCCTGCAATGGAGCAAGACAACATCTTTACCCACCGTTACCGGTGGGATGGGGCAGATTGGGATATGGCCCTCGGCTCTCAGCCTCAGGCCGGCCCTTCAGGGGATTCGGCCCTCGGCCCGCAGTTGCCGACCATGGGCCAGAATGATTGGGGGAGGGCCTGGTGCTGGCACACTGCACGTTTTACCCCCTCAAGGGCCGGAGTTTTGGGCATGGCCCCTATTCTGGCCCAGGATCTCAAATTGGGGCCTCTGGCCCAATCCCTAGCCGGCCGGCCGGCCCACCTGGCCCACCTTATACTAGGGGTTTCCGTGGCAGGGGATGCCTGGTTAGCATGTTTAGCTGTGCTGGAGGCATCATGGACAATCCAGTGGGAGGGGGCCCTTCCCTATCTACCGGGGCCCTTCGTGTCTGCCGGCTACTTCTACTGCTGCCACTCTGCAACAGGCGGTCAGCCGGGTCGAGCTGCTTGAGACACTCCGGCCTGTGCCTGCCGCCGTCTCGCAGCTCCCTGTTTGTCCAGAACTGCAACTGGGGTGTGGTCGGATGTGGCCCCAGAGCTTGATTTCGGTCGCGAGCTCCGACGCCCGCCGTGGGCCGGAACCCCCAGTGGGGGCGGCTCACGGGGGTGCAACTAGTGAGTATTAGGTTCAAGTTGAATGCACCCACATCACAGTCCACTTCCAGCGGTAGGGTTCAGTGGTCATGGCTTCGCCAATTTGAGGCTAGTGGGCATCACTTGCCAGCCTATCCCAGTGCCCCTGGGTTGCATTCTGGCACGACGTTGGGGGTGGGGGTCTCCACCCTTGGGGCAGTACGTGGCATCGCAGGGGCTGTCCAGGTCCCGCTGTGTATGCCCCATGTACATCGTGTACCGGTGACGGCCTTGCCGATGTCTGGTTATTCATTGCACCCTGGTGATCATTTGTTCCAGGTCACGAGGGAAAAGATTTGGTGGGGGGAGTACGTGGATATATTCTCCCTATGAACCGAGATCCCAATAAGGATAGGCGGTGCGGACAGGAGGACAGAGACATGTGCGGTCCCGCCGTAGTAAGCCACCACGCACGGGGGTGTCCGCCCCTGGAACAGTGCTGAGCATCGCAGGGGCTGTCCGGGTCCTGCTGCGCATGCCCTTTATGCAGAATGTCCCGTCGAGGGCTTTGCCGATGGCCGGCTATTACTTGCCCCTGGGTGATTATTAGTCGCAGGCCATGAGGGGTAAGGGCTGGAGGGGGACATGTGGATATTCTTCCTATTGAACTGCGAGCCCACTAGGAGGAGAGAGAGGGACAGGGCGACTGAGACAAAGAGATGTCCCATCGTCGTGAGCCACCGCACACCTTGGGCCAACTGGTTGGCGGCATACCTTGTACGTATGGTGGTATGCCGCAGGGCTTGACCTGTTTGGGCCATTCTGGTGCTTCCATCCATCGCTAATATTTGCAGGGCAATGGTTGATTGGATGGGCCCATGGCAGTTGGCTTACGGTGAGGAATGTGGATGAGGGTGGCTCTATACCCTGAGGGGAGGTGGGATGAGCCCTGTCAGCAAGTGTGCTCGTGTACATCACTCCCACGTGACTGGTGCCTGGTGTTAGGTACCATGGTGGTCATGCTGAGCAGCGGGCTGCTCAGACACAGGCTCCACGCTAACTGGTCGGGCAGGGGGTTCCAGCCCGCCTGCTGTGTTCGGCCTGCTCAGCTGACGATGCATGTACTAAGCACCATGGTCGTTACCGACTTCGTGTCCCCTTTTGCGCTGGCCCTCATGCCGCCTCCGCATGCCTGCGGGTTGGTGGGTTACGGGGCAGAGGTAGGGGTGCACAGGGGCGATCAGAGCTCCGTCTGAAGCAACTAACCTTGTCATAAGCCCCCCCCGCCCCAATTAGTATAGTCAGCCTGGAGAGATGGCACTCAGTTCATCCAAGAAGGGATTGGGCGGGATACCCACGCTCGCCCCCGCAGCCGCACCATCGCTCGGGGATGGAACACACCTGCGCCCGCCGCCGCCCCCTCCGAGCCATGCCTGGCTGGAGGGGTGAAAAGAGCCACCGCCACCACCGCGCAGAGAGGCTCCCGCTCGCCCCCGCAGCCGCACCATCGCTCGGGGATGGAGCACACCTGCGCCCGCCGCCGCCCCCTCTGAGCCACGCCTGGCTGGAGGGGTGAAAAGAGCCACCACCACCATCACGCAGAGAGACCCACGCTCGCCCCCGCAGACACACCATCGCTCGGGAATGGAGCACACCTGCGCCCACCGCCGCCCCCTCCGAGCCACGCCTGGCTGGAGGGGTGAAAAGAGCCGCCACCACCACCGTGCAGAGAGACCCACGCTCGCCCCCACAGCCGCACCATCGCTTAGGGATGGAACACACCTGCACCCGCCGCCGCCCCCTCCGAGCCATGCCTGGCTGGAGGGGTGAAAAGAGCCGCCGCCACCACCACGCAGAGAGACCCACGCTTGCCCCCGCAGCCGCACCATCGCTCGGGAATGGAGCACACCTGCGCCCACCGCCGCCCCCTCCGAGCCACGCCTGGCTGGAGGGGTGAAAAGAGCCGCCGCCACCACCGCGCAGAGAGGCCCCTGCTCGCCCCCGCAGCTGCACCATTGCTGGGAGATCGAGCACACCTGCGCCCACCGCCGCCCCCTCTGAGCTATGCCTGGCTTGAGGGGTGAAAAGAGCCGCCGCCATCACCGAGCAGAGAAGCCCCCGCTCACCCCTGCAGCCACACCATCGCTGGGGGATCGAGCACCCCTGCGCCCGCTGCCACCACCCCCACCCCCCGAGCCTCCTTGCGGCTGCCTCTCCCTGGCCCCCTTCACCGGCCAAGGGGATCCAAGGCACCTGGGCTGCTCTCCTCCGACCCCTGCCTCCACGGCTGGGGTCCTCATTATGCTAAAGGACTCTGTCTCTCAGATTCTATTTTTTATGTAAGCGCGGGTTCTTCTCTTACTTAATTGTGTATTTGGGGCTCTTGACTATATGTATTTTGAACATTGTATTTTGTACTTGATTATGCTTTTATTGTATTGTGTTCTGATGTAATTTCTATATCTCTATTATTGTATACTTTTTTGCTGCTGTCTGCTTTCAGATAGCATGCACCTATGTAAACCGCTCTGAGTCTCCTTCGGGCAGAGTGGGGCGGTATACAAAAATAAAGTGGAATGGAATGGAAAAATACCTGCTGGAGGGTTTTCTATGGGGGCTTTTGTATCCATTCGGGGGTGTTGGGGGTCCCAGGATGGTACTAATCTGGTTCCCTTGCAGGGTAACGAAGAGGGGGCTCCACTGTCCACAGCTAAGGGAGTTGGGGCTATGAGAGTAGCGGGGGCCCTTCTTGGAACCACCTTTCCTAAGTCGAATGTCTCCCCCATGAAGCTCATACTGAGCTAGAACTAGGGTGAATGTCATTTAATCCTCCATTCAGTTTACCCTGTGGGTTCTCCATTCAGGGATGCCATTCCTGATGACCTTGTTCAGTCAGGTACTCGTAGTTGGTTCGGCTACTATGGGTGGCACGCTCACGCAGTTCTGGTGCTGTTTTGGCACAGTGTGATATGCACTCGGCTTTCAGATTATTGCCAGTGCACCCAATGATTTAGACCTATTGGGTTTTTTTAGGTTCCTAGGGGAATTTTACTTAGATAAGGCCAACCCCCTTCTGACTGAGTTAATTCATGTTCAGCACTCGACCGATTGGGGACTTCACTCAGTGGCCATTTGCTCACAGGTCGGGGTCTCGGTCTCTAGCCCATTACCTCGACGACTTTTGGTTCGGGGGTGAACGGGGCTTGGACACATGGACGCGTCTCCTCATTACAATTCAGACACTCAGGTGGGAACTGGGTGTCCCCTTGGCGCCTGAATAGACCGAGGTCCCATCTACTAAGCTCACATTTCTGAATCGACTCTGTCGCGCGGGCATCCGGGTTAACCATGAATACGGTTGCTTGGATCTCCGTGGCGAGTTTGGCATTGATTGCCAAACATAAAGTGTGCCCTCGTGAGCTGCAGTTAATTCATGGCCACCTTAATTTTGTCCGGTCTGGCTCAAATTACTACTGGGTTTAACGGGGTCTCTTCCTGGAGATCAGACCTGATGGTCTGACCTAGATTTCAAGTACGGTCGGATACCTCCGGCTCCCGGACTTATGGGGGTTTACTCTGAGGGTGGGTGCACGGATCGCCTCCGTGATCTTACCTTCCTTGCGTTTTTCCCCATTTTGGAGAGCACTGATGCTATGGTGCAATGAGTGGGCCTACTCAGTGGTCCAATTTCGGTGTGACAATGCGGCAGTGGTGCACATTGTCAACACCCAGACATGCAAATCCCCCAGGGTCATGACATTAGTTTGTCTCTTCTTTTGAGAAGCCTACGCCTAAATGTGCCGTTCTAGGCCAGACATGTTCTAGGTATTTATAATGACATTACTGCTGCTTTCCACCACCTGCAGATTACCCGGTTCCGTGCCTTACTCCGGAAGCAGAGGGATTCCACTCGCCACTTTTGGCCGATGGCTGGACGTTTGGCGAGGAGAAGGGAACCGGACAGGTCATTGGCACCTCGCACGCGTAAGGCGTATCACTATGCGTTCATGCGTCGTGTTTGGGAGGGATGGACACGGGAACGTGTCCACTGCCCGTACACGTGTCACCCCTGTTCCCAGAGTTGCTGACCCACCTTGCACGAGGCTGGCATTACTTATGTACAGATAGGTGTGAGGTGGCTCTTGGCCACGCAGCTACCACGGTAGCCTTTTTGGAGCGCTCCGCATCAGTGAGTGGGTGCCAGAGTTGGTGCCACCTGTGTAAGGCGGACGTGTCTCGTAGGGCACTGGAACTCGAAGATGTCTCTGTCACACATGAGTGGGCTCGAGTGGGGATGTGGTCTTCACGGGTTATTCAGCACGGTGTAGGCAGTGGTGCATACTGCTACTAAGTTTTTGAGACATCTGTCCGGTTGGTGCCCTACATGAATTTTCGACAGTGCCTGCTGCGCGCCCCAGCCTGTTTTCTGCCACCGGGATGGGTCTACCCTTACCATAGTAAAGTCCCTGAGGGTGACCGGTGCTGCGTTTCGCAGTGTGGGGCCCGTTTTGGCACCATTTACTTAAGATAGGCGTCGCGTTGATCGCGGCTACGTTTGGGGTACTCGGAGGTGGATATGCGTCTACGCGCAATTTCAGATATGTACGTCCCCTCACTGTACGAGTACCTAGTTATGTCCTTCACCTTTTTTCTCCTCTTTTACAGATCCCAGGGGTCTCAACACACTGGTGGCAGGGGGCTGGTGGGCCGCAGCTATGTACACTGGGCAGCAGTATATGCTGCAGCGACAGAGAGTGGACCCCGGCTGGGCTGTGTGCATCCACACGTATGCTATGGTATGGTATGTGCGGCACATGGGGGCAGGAACTGTGGCCATTCCTGCTGTCTGACAGTGATGCTGGACCGCCCAATGTTTTACAGGCACCTCGGCAGCAGCGATCTTATACGGATCACTGCTGTTACTAAACCGTCGAGGGGCTGTGACCTGGCATTTTATATCACGTATGGCTTACATACGGTCGCTATGGTCTAACATCGTGCCGAGATACCAATTTAGGGGAGATGCGGATCTCCCTAGTTTGGACTGTTCCGGCAGTCAGTGGACGGGGCTGTGGCTCCGTCCCGTTCTGAGCATGGCTGTGAGACGGCCATTGGAGACCGGATGATAGGCTTACACAAAAATTTTGCTGGTAGGCAGAAGAAGGGGTCCACCTGTCGGCTAGAGGTATGTACCTCGTTCTGGGTGTGATGCAAGCAGGCCTGGTGACCGAACTGACGGTCTTGGGGGGGCGGTGAGTCATCATGGATGCCTCCCCGTGTGGCGGGTAGCACTGGTAAGGTAAATATTTATGACCCACAGGTATCCGGCAGGTTCGCAATTGACTGGCCAACACTTAGACAGGTACAGGTGTAATAACGTTGACCGGTCAACGACGAACCAGGCAAAGGGGTGATGGCAGGAGCTCTTCAGCATGCATCACCCCGTGATTTGACGGATACACGTCAGAGGGTGGGGTCAGTAGATAGTTTATTGACTACGGTCAACAATTTGTTTGTCTCAACAAACAAATTGATATAAATGGATACATTGTAGCCAATTGCCATTGGCAATTTTGGGAGGAACCTTACCAGTGTTACTGCGGCCTGCTTGCCTTAAGAATTATAATTGGCTGAGTACCAATTGAAAGTTATAATTCGGACTAGGGCATTATTCAATAAATGTGGCCCAATGCCTTAATCCATATACCGGTGTCTGAGTCTTTCTTTGGGGGTGCGCCTGCAATGAAAGTGTGGCGCCAAAATGGCCACCGCGCTCTTTGTGGGGCCCGCTCACCCAGACTCAGACATCCGGGTGAGTTAGGGGGCGTGGCCACCCCTCTATAAAAGGGGTGGCCATGAGGCAGCCGAGCTGCCATTTTAGAAATAGCGACGGAGAGGAGAAGTTTTTCCCTCCACCCCCTCCCTAGTGAACAGTGTGATATTTTGGTCGGTTCGGGGCCGGGTGGGAATTTTTGACCTGAACCTACAATTGGCCTCTGGGTTCTGGCTTTTTTGCCCATCCCACACTGTCGCTATGGTTTGATATAGGGGTTTTGCTCTTGACTTTGGTCACATGGGCGGGTAGCACTGGTAAGGTAAATATTTATGACCCACAGGTATCCGGCAGGTTCGCAATTGACTGGCCAACACTTAGACAGGTACAGGTGTAATAACGTTGACCGGTCAACGACGAACCAGGCAAAGGGGTGATGGCAGGAGCTCTTCAGCATGCATCACCCCGTGATTTGACGGATACACGTCAGAGGGTGGGGTCAGTAGATAGTTTATTGACTACGGTCAACAATTTGTTTGTCTCAACAAACAAATTGATACAAATGGATACATTGTAGCCAATTGCCATTGGCAATTTTGGGAGAAACCTTACCAGTGTTACTGCGGCCTGCTTGCCTTAAGAATTATAATTGGCTGAGTACCAATTTAAAGTTATAATTCGGACTAGGGCATTATTCAATAAATGTGGCCCAATGCCTTTATCCATATTCCGGTGTCTGAGTCTTTCTTTGGGAGGTGCGCCTGCAAAGGGCTGAAGCCACTCCTAGTTGTTCTTGGGTTTTGACTTCCCTAGCAACCATAAAACAGATCATGTGTTCATCATGTGGATATGGTGGGTCTTCGAGGAAAAGGCCCAAAAGCCAGTTGTATCTGACTCTAGGGCGTGGTGCTCATCTCTATTTACAGCCAAAGAGCCAGTGCTGTCTGCATCTGCAGACATTTCCGTAGTCATGTGGCAGGCATGACTAGATGCTGGAGCACATGGAGCACTGTTACCTTTCCCACCGAAATTGTACCTATTTATCTACTTAGCATTGTGGTGGCTCAGTGGTTATGATGTTGAGCTTGGAGACTGGAAGGTCAGGGTTCGATACCTGAGTGCTGTACAACAGCTCTTGGGGACATGAAAGGAGCCTCATTCGGGTATCCCCTTAGCAAAGTTTCTCCAGAGTAATTTCTGACATGAAATTTATTTATTTATCTACTAGCAATTTCTTACTTTTCAACTACTAGATTGGCAGGCACTGGGACAGAGACAGGAGCTCACTCTGTCATGCAGCACTCGAGTCTTGAACTGCTGACCTGCCATCCTTTTGGTTGTCAGTTTCAGCATCTTAACCACTAAGGCACTGCAGTCTTAGGTCTTCTAACAGTGGGTAATTCTACATGAGGGAACATTCTGTTGGAAATTGTGCCTATCATACGTATGGCTAAACATCAAATTTAAAAAGCCAGGAAAATCATTTTTTAAAAGCCTCCACTTTATAAATGTGGGATATTGTGTTTTTATATCCACAATTCAAAATGCAAGGAAATGGCCTAATATCAGAACAATATTGTGCTTAAATTGCCAGCAGGAAAAAGGACACCAACTGATAGGTTCTAAGTACTTGCCTAATCTATTGGGTAGAATAATATACCTTTGTCATTCCACTTTAAGAGCACTGAATGTATGTTACAAAAACTTGATTGTATTAGCTTGTTAGCTCTTGTACATTGTGCCATTCTTTGGAAGATGTTGCATTTGGAGGACATCACACTAGATGTTGGCACGGAGGAGAGCACTCTGTATGTCCAACTGCTCGAGGGCTGCTGGCACTTATACTGGAAAACTGCCAGCTGACATGCCGAAGAACTGCCAGAGACCTATACACTGAAGACTATTAACAAAAGCTTGTAAGCTAAACTTTGAACACTTCTTTCTATGCAAGCATACAAATTGCTGCTTTCGCTTTATTTGCCTATTGGACTTTGCATACTTGAACTGTATATATCTGATACCGAACTGACCAGTAAGAAAGGAGAAGCTATACTTTTTACTTTTGTGACTTTATTATTATTATTATTATTATTATTATTATTATTATTATTATTATTATTATTATTATTATTATTATTATTATATTTAAACTTATATACCACTTTCCTTTGTCAACGACAAACTCAAAGCGGTTAACAACATATTCAGTTACAATAAATTCCACAATAATACAATATATCAGTACAACAAGTCAAAATATCAACAATCAATATATAAAAAGGACATATCAAAAAACATATCAATAAGCATATCAGCAAAACAGTGTAGCCCTGGGAGAGGGGTGCCCAAATTATGGCTCATGGGCCAGATCTGGCTTGCACTACCATTCCATCTAGCCCATGCCACCCTCACTGCTACAGGAAGTGGAAGTAAAATGAGCATGCACAAGACACTGCCATAAATGACCTGCAGCTGTTGTAAACACATTTACAGCAGTGTTATGCACACGTATGGGTGTGTTTTACTTCCAATTCCAGTAGGAGGAATCATATGACTGGCCTTCTCAGCTACTTGACTGGCCCACAGCCCAAAAAAATTGAACACGCCTGACTTAGAGCCTAGTCCCTCCCCCCCCCCCCCCATTTTTTTTAAAATAACTGGGTAGAGCAAAACATTTCTTTCAAGATAAGCATGATTGCATATATGGACTATTTTAAACCTATGAATGTTTGAAGTTGTCTATTTCTAAACTGGGGGTGGAAAGTAAAACAGTTTTACTTTTTAAAAGGCATAACTTGGCAACCCTTTGTTTAATTGTCCTTTTCTGCTACAGCTGTGCCAAATTTGGTGCTGATTCAATGCCCAATTTAAAAATTATAAGTTATTGTTTGGCTTGTCCCCAATTTATAATTGCCTTGCAGAATATAGATTTGCTCTGTCAGCACAAAATCATTGTTGTAGTCTTATGCACCAACAATACATAAACCTGTGGCTAATTTCACTTTCTGTTTGTGTACAGGAATCCACAAATTCTCACATAAAGATTTTTTTTTAGTCTTAGCCACTACAATACTTTTGACTTTGTTTCTATTTTTGTGAAGGATTTCTTTATTTTGTTATGGACTTGAAAACAGTCTTCCAAGAAATAAATGTACATTTACAGAAGATATAAATACAGTAATATCCCAGATAATGTTAAAACTTGGTTCCACAAGTATTCACATTATCTGATTTTTAACGTTATGCGATACATGCATTGCATATCATTAAAATCATATGGAGATGACTCGCATAACATCAAACTCCATAGAAATACATTGTAAACGGTAACATGCCATGGGATAGCTGTCTGGTGGTGTGGCTTTGTCTCCCTCCCTCGGGTGAGACAGAAGTTGGGCATGCCCAGGTGTGTGCTGGGCTGGGGAAGGGGAGGAGCTATGCCCAATTATGGGCTCGTCCTCCCTGACCCCAGCTCAGATCAGAGCAAGTAGGTGAGTGAAAGACCACCCACCCTCCCTTGAAGCAGCAGTGTAGGATTAGCTGGTTGCTTTGGGGCTGAGTGGGAATTTTTGCACACATCCCTGATTGGCCATGGGATGGTGGTGTTTCCCCCCACTTCACGCTGTTGTGGACTGGTATAATTGGCTTAGCGGTTCAATTTTGGTCACTTGGCGGGTAGCACATAGTTAAATGGTTGGTGAAGGCCTGCCTAGAATTCTTCGGGGATGACCTTGGGCGTGTCAGTCAGCCGGAAGACCTTTGACTTCTGCTTCCTGGTGAGGGGCATGCTCAGTGGTTAAGGGACGTGCTGTTGGACTACAGCCTTAAGGCTTGAGAACAGCATTTACCTGAATGGTGAACTAGGATGGTGACTGTTGAAGAACAGGACTATCCCAGTAAGCCGGTATTCACCTTGACATGAGTGGAGAAGGTAAAGTTAGGTTCACTTAGAATCGCACTACTCAGCCCCTGCCACAGGCAAACATTTTAGTTTGAGGTTCATGATTAATAAAGTGGCCCTGAGTTTAAATCCAGCACTGTGTCTGTCTCATTATTCCGGGGGTTGTGGGGGCAAAGCTCCTTACAAAAACATGTCAAACCACCCTGACTTTAGAGGGGGAAACCATACAATATTTTAAAACTTTTAAAAACTTTATAAAGTATTTTTTAAAGGTAAAAACACTACTGTACATTGCAAAAACAATGTGCCCATCTGGAGCCATGTGCACAGGAATCCATTTTAAAAGCTAACAGTTATAGAAGTAAGCCCAAAATGGATGACAACATTTACCATCATGCAATGTGCCCATCTGGAGCCCCATGTGCAAAGGACTCCACCCCTCCACCCCTCTCACCTCCTTCTTCCATCTGGAAACGCGATGAGGGTTGTCAAAGACTTCTTCAGTTTTGCTTGGTTTCCTTCTATGCTCCTTTACAAAGGCAGACACTCAAACTACTGGCTTTTTGTAGTTTTATTGTTGGAAGCACAAATACTGGATACAGATATTACTTACTCTATACTTACATAAAAACACAGTGAATAAAACATAAAAGAAAACAAAATCTTACTAGCTTTTCCTAGCAGCAGTCTGGAAATGCAATCCAGGGCACTAGGTGCTTAGTAATGGTAAAGGTCTCCCTTGCTCAAAAAACATGCCATGCCCAATCCCAGCCAAAGAGCCAGAACTGTATGTGTCTGCAGACATTTCTTTGGTCATGTGTCTGGCATGAATAGACAACAGAGTGCATGGGACACTATTACCTTTCCTGTTGAGGTGGTATCTATTTATCTAGTTGCAATTTCTTGCTTTCAAACTGCTAGACTGGGAAGAGTTGGGACAGATAACACCTCACGGTGTTTCTGCTCCTTCTATTCAAAATTGGAACATGTCAGACTGTGTGGTAGGTTTGTGTATGAGACAACATAGACATGGTCACTTGAGGAGTTTTTCTGGATGCTCCTAGATTTCTGGCCAGATAGGTGAAGAACCACAAAAATGTCTTCCATAAAACAGAAAATTGTCAAATGTCTTTAGAACAACAACATTTTTTTTCAAAGCCAATCCAGAATTTTCTAATTTCTGTAAGATTTTCTTGTCTTCAAACTTTCATAAACAGAGAATTGTTTTTACACCTATCCATATGTAGTGATTTTAGTGAAATAATACATTTCAGCAATTTTATACTTTAAGTGTATTTTTAAATGGATTATTCTCATTAGACTTGAAGAGTGCTAGGGGTGATAAAAGGTGTAAGGAAGACTTTATCTCTAACTGAACCAATACTTGCAACAATACTGCTACACTGAAATTTATGTTCACCTTGAGGAACAATAGGATGAGCTGTATGGAGTAATACATTCTTTTTAGAGATACATTGATGACAGCAGCTTTGATTTGGTGTCAACACTTGAAGATATAATGGAGACAAATGCTGACTAAATGCCAACAAGGAAATATCTTAGAAAGATGGAAGGAAATACAAAGAAATATACAACAGAAGTATGAAGGGCTTATGAATTTGTCAGGTTCCCTTGTGGTATGTTGGTAATTATTATTATTTTAGCCTTGAACGGTCATTTTTTTCTTCAAAAAAACATGGAGCCAGTTAACAAATGATGCAGTAGTTGTCTTGTTCATTCCATGATAATGATGAGACTCAGATTCTTGTTTGGCTGCTGAGGAAATGGAGCTGCCTTCTGGTACCTAGAAAGTCAAGCATCATCAGTAAAGTCAGGAGAGGAATTGTTTAGCTGTGGACTCACTAACTGTTGAGGGATTGCTGATTGCTGAGGGTGAAGTATTGTATCAGCAAATGCTAGCTAATTATAGAACAGCTTAATTACTGTCTCCACTACTTTATTACTTCTTGGAATATCAACAGAGCCTTAATCTAAAACCAGATGGATTCAGTTTTGTTCCACCAGGATCCAGAGATCAAATGACTTGACACACTTTATGAGTTGTGGTCTGAGCTAATATGTGCTAGAATACATATGTGGTAAAATCAAACAAAAAGTGGACTATGAGTAAAAATCCAAGTATAACGTTTAAAAAATAATAATGTAAATATAGAACAACTATGACAGTGTACCTCTTCTCCTCTGTTCTTAGGAATGATATTGGACAGTGACAGATATAGTGGGATTTATGCTAGTATGATCCAAAGAACATCCAATAAAATGGGCTCTGTCTTGGTTTGGGAGAGGCCAGGCAGCCTGAGGCAGCTGGCTGAGAGACAGAAAAGAGCAATGTTTCATTTTACAGATTTTGTCCCACAGAGCTGGATGTGAATGTCAGAAGACCTAATGAATGAATGAAAGAAAATATTGCCAGTATAGGCATACAACAAGCAAACAAGATGTTATCCACATAAATGTATAAACTAGTATAATGCCTTACAGAACTTAAATGACTGGCCACTCTTAAAATAAGAATACAAGTCCAATTATTGCTTTCAGGGAGGGAAGGAGTCATGTGGTAAAATCAGTTTCACAACATAATAAGCATCCAATTTATGAATGACAGAAAATGATGGTGAAGGAAGTACTTAAACCAAATGTTCTGACTGAGTAGGCATGTAAAGGATGGAAGAAGCAGTTTGTAATTAACTGATCCCCAAAAAATTACCTTTCTTAATGCTGGATTGCTGACACTTCTGTTTTAACATGTCCCTTAATCAGGAAAGCGACTGTATAATATTAGAACTGCACAGCTGGAAGTGACTCTATGGACCTTCAAGTCCAGTCCCTATCAAAGAGGTTTAGTGGGGAATTAAAATCCCAACCTCTGGCTCTGCAGCTAGAAATCTAAACCCACTGAGTGAGATACAGGTTGAAAGAACAAGATGTAAATCCTCATTTATATTGTCCCTATAGACAAGGATGAGGAACTGTAAAAGTTTTCTTTTTGCCCTGAAAAAGGGCAAGGCATTTTGCTGTAGTATTGACAAAAGTTTTTTTTTTAAAAAAAACACAACAGAAGTGTGGGCTGCTGTTGTTTTCACAATTTCGGCTATATTGCACAGAGTAAGACTTTGAAACATCTACTTGATTATAAGGAGTTTGATTTAAAATATTATAGCAAGTGTCTATGTTTGTTTGTTTATAATGATCAACTATTATCTCTTGCTTACATTGTGCCTTGGTTTTCAAAGGCAAAGGACAAATGTTTTGTTCAACTTACAAAAGTTGTAAAACAATGATAGCAATAATAATCATATGATATCAAGTCAATTCTCACTCATGTTAATGTTTTCAGGGTTTTCTGTATAAGAATTATCTAGAACTGATTTTCCTTTCACTTCTTCTAGGGGCATCTTGGAATGTGAAGTTTTCCCAATGCTACACAATCTCATTCTTTTGGGATGCAAAGTGGAAAATCAAACATCTAAGCTGGATACCTAACAGTTGTAGAGACCTTAACAAAAATAAAAAGTGCTTTTTCTCTTGCTCTTCCTTGGATGGGGAGAATATCATCAGAGTTAATAATTACTCCTGAAGGTGAGAAATTACAACAGTCTGAATTAATAAAAATGAATAATACAGTAAGTATTTTTCACAAGGGATGTGTATGATTAAAATGTTTGTATTTATTTTGATTCAGGTTTGTGGAAATGGTAGTTACTTTCTGTAGGAATCGGGGCCGCTAGGACGGCCGTTGGGTCCCGGAGGAGACTGATCAAGTAACGACACGAGGCAATATGGAGCGAGATCAGATCAGTGGTTTATTGAGGGAAAAGCATCATCATATATAGATCAGAAGGCAATGCAGGAAAGAATCGTCATCTGACAGAAAATCACATCACCCATTTACTCGGGTTAATGGGAAATCTCTCTTGGGGAAGTTAATTAACTCGGGCAAACACTGACAGGGGAAAACCATTGTTCGAGGCTTACACTAGGGTAAATATGGCTTCTATTTGCACCCAAGATTAGGCTTAACTGCGAGTGAGTGATTGCTTAATGGGTAACGGAGGTTAGCGATCTGCTCTCTCAGCAGAACCGCCGGTCAGGTCAGGTGTGGGTGAATAAACCCTTATGATTTATACTATTAATCCGCTCCCCCAATTTCTGGGCCCGCAGAGCCCACGGACCAGGAGCCTTCTCGACCGGAGTGGCCTCTGCCAGCTGCCGCGTTATGCCAATTGGGCATGCGGAATCCGCAACTTTCATTTTCATATTTCTCATTCACCAGTTTTTTGGATATGGAAAAGCAAGCATCTTTTGTTCCATTTTCTCCCTCTCAAATGCCTACCCTGTTTCTACATCATGAGAGGTGGTAACAGGCAAAAGTAAAGAATTGCTGAGTTTGGCCAAAGTATGACATGGCATTGTGCCAAAGGCAATCTTTGGTCACCCTGAAATGATCTGGCCAAAAGGGGTCTCTTGTGAAGTTGTAACAGGCCCATCAAGCCAGCAATGGATAATTAACTTTACTCACCATAAATTCATTGAAGTCTTTATAAAGCTTTGAACATTGTTGCTTATCCCCCCAAAAATGTGGAGGCATTTCTCACTCTAGCTGTGTGGAACAGAGTCAAATGCCTTTTTTAGAATTGATCCAAGCCATGAACAAATTTTCCCCCTTTTCTTTGAATTGTTCAAAACCAATTTGTCCAATCTTTGACTGTGAATCTAATGGTATATTTTAATCACTGGTGGCGGCAGCTGTTACTCGTATATGAGTATACATCTCACCCCCACCCCGGAAATAATCTCCACAGTTGATCAGGAAAAGTGCCATTGGTGTGAATTTGTTTCAGGTAAAATTCAACTTGCCATGAAGTGACCCACACACTGTGATCACAGAGCCATTTCCTGCGGCACGTATAAAATGAAAGCGTGGTGCCAAAATGGCCGCCGCGCTCTTTGCGGGGGCCCCCCCACCCAGACTCAGACATCCGGGTGAGTTAGGGGGCGTGGCCACCCCTCTATAAAAGGGGTGGCCACGAGGCAGCCGAGCTGCCATTTTAGATTCGCGACGTCGCGTTCTCTTGGTAGCTTGCCCTTCGTACCCGGAGCGGTTTTGGCTTACCTCTTTGCTACCGCGGTACTTCGGGCTCAGGAGCTGATCCCTGGATAGGGATCCTTTGGCGATCGGATCTTCATTTTAGGGAGACATGGCTCCCAAGCGAACGGCCCCGGCAATGAAGCCGCGGCCGAGAGGAAGGGCTTTTCCTGGCCCTTCATCAGATGGGGGGCAGCCTCCGGTTGGAGGACCAGGGCTGCGCCCCCACGGCAGGGCAGCGACTGGACCTTGCCCACTGTTACCAGTGGGGCTGATCAGGCTACCACCTGGCATCCAGGCGCCAGCTTTCTGGCCGGGCTGGCACAGGCTGGCACCTCGGGGGCTTCGGCCCTGAGCGCACCGTTGCAGGGCCCAGGACAAGGTGGCCCAGGGGGGCCTGGAGTGGGTTTCTGCCCCACAGCTCCTCCGGCCCCCCACGGGCCTGAGTTCTGGGCATGGCCCTATTCTGGCCCTGGATCCTCTTTTGGGTTGCCATTTGGGTTGCCACCCGGCCCACCTTACACTGGGGGCTCGGAGGCGGTGGATGCTCTAATAGCACATATAGCAGTGCTGGAAGCATCATTGGGCATTGCCCAGCCACCTTCCGAAGGGGGCGCAACTGCTTCTTCAACTGCGGCCCCTTCGTCGATCCCGGCCAACTCGTTGGCCGTGACTCTTCAGCGGGAGGCCAACAGGGTCGAGCTGCTTGAGGCTATCCGGCCAGCTCCGGCTGGTGCCTCGCAGCTCCCCATACGACCTGATGTACAGGCTAGAAGCGGTCAGGTGTGGTCCCAGAGCTCAATGCCAGTCGCGAGCTCCGACGCCCACCATGGGCCAGAACCCCCGGTGGGGGTGGCTCACGGAGGTGCGACTAGTGAGTATCAGGTTCAATTTAGTGCACCACCACCACTGTCACCTTACACCGGGGGGGGGGGGTTTCAGTGGCCCTGGCCATGTCAAGTCAATGTGGGTGGACAGCTGCTCGCACACTGCCCCATTAACCCCTCGTCGCCAAATGGTCCCTCGTTCAGGGCAGGGGTGTCCGCCCCTGGGGCCCTGCCGAGCATTGCTGGGGCTGTTCAGGTCCCGCTGCACATACCCTCTATACAAAATGTGCCATCAATGGCTTTACCAACGGCTGGCTATTCCTTGCCCCTGGGTGATCATTTGTCACAGGTCACGAGGGATAAGATTTGGCGAGGGGAGTACGTGGATATCTTCTCCCTATTGAACCGTGAGCCCACTAAGGAGGAGAGGGAGGGACAGGATGACAGAGACAAAGAGCTGTCCCATCGTCGTAAGCCACCACGCACCTGGGCCAACTGGTTACCGGCATACCTCATATATATGGCGGTATACCTCGGGGCCCGGCCTGATCTGGCCATTCTGATGGTCCAATGCCTTGACAATATTTACAGGGCGATGGTTGATTTCCCTGGCCCATCATGGTTGGCTTACGATGAGGAATTTAGAATGAGGGTGGCCCTACACCCTGAGATGAGGTGGGATGAGCCCTGCCAGCAATTGTGGCTTTTCTACATGACTCCCACACGTCCGGTGCCTGGTGATAGGTACCATTGTGGCCATGCCGTGCAGCGGGCTGCTCCAACACAGGCTCCCCGCCAACCGGCGGGGCAGGGGTTTCCAGCCCGTCTGCTGTGTTGGAGCTTCTCAGCTAACAGCGTGTGTAATAAGTGCCAGTATCAGTTCCGACATGAGTGTCCCTCTTGCGCTGGCCCCCATGCCGCCTCCGCATGCCCGCGGGCTGGTGGGTCACGGGGCAGAGGTAGGGGTGGACAGGGGGCGGTCAGGGCTCCCTCTGAAGGAGCTAGCCATGCGAAAGGCCCCCTCCCCAATTAATGTATACATGCTGGAGTGATGGCTCTCAGCTTATCCAAGAAGGAAGGATGCGAGGTACCTGTTGGAGGGTTTCCAGTGGGGCTTTTGTATTCCGTTCAGGGGTGTTCGGGGACCCCAAGATGCTCCTAATTTAATTTCCTTGAAAGGTAATGAGGAGGTTGCTGCACTGAGCATAGCTAAAGAAGTGGAGGCTATGAGGGTAGCGGGCCCCTTCTTAGAACCACCTTTCCCTAACTTGAAGGTCTCCCCTCTGGGGTTAGTACCGAAGAAGACCCCAGGTGAATTTCATCTAATCCACCATCTATCTTATCCTGCGGGTTCTTTGGTCAATGACGCGATTCCTGATGACCTTTGTTCAGTCAGGTACACGTCATTTGACCAGGCCCTACGGATGGTACGCTCATGTGGTCCCGGTGCCCTCCTGGCAAAGTGTGACATTAAATCGGCATTCCGATTACTGCCAGTGCACCCAGGGGACTTTGAGCTATTGGGTTTTAGGTTCCAAGGGAAGTTTTATGTAGATAAGGCCATGCCTTTTGGCTGCTCTACTTCATGTTCGGCATTCGAACGCTTTAGCACTTTCCTTCAGTGGGCCTTTGTTCGCAGGTCAGGGTCCTGGTCTGTGGCCCATTACCTCGATGACTTTTTGTTCGGGGGTGAACGGGGCTCAGACACGTGCACGCATCTCCTCACTACATTTCAGACGCTAATGCGGGAACTGGGCATCCCCTTAGCGCTTGAAAAGACTGAGGGCCCAGCTACTACGCTCACATTTCTAGGCATTGAAATTGACACGGTCGCACAGGCATCCAGGTTACCCATGGATAAGGTGACTCGGATCTCCGCGGCGATTTTGGCATTGATTGCCAAGCGTAAAGTGTCCCTTCGTGAGCTGCAGGTACTTCATGGCCACCTTAACTTTGCCTGCAGGGTGGTGACACCCAGCAGAGTATTTGCCCGGCACCTGTGTGATGCCATGGCTGGCCTGTTAAAGCGCCACCACAGGGTCCAACTGACCAGGGGCATACGGGCGGACCTTTCGGTTTGGCTCACATTCCTACAGGATTTTAACGGGGTCTCTTTCTGGAGATCAGACCTTATGGTCTGCCCTAGATTTCAAGTACAGTCGGATGCCTCCAGCTCCCTGGGTTATGGGATTTATTTTGAGGGGAGGTGGGTTTACAGCCGATGGCCTCACGCATGGCTTGGCACGGATCGCTTCCGCGATCTTACCTTCCTTGAGTTCCTTCCCATTCTGGGAGCATTGATGCTATGGGGAGATGAGTGGGCCAACTCAGTGGTCCATTTTTGGTGTGACAATGCAGCAGTGGTGCACATTGACAATGCCCAGATGTCCAAATCCCCTAGGGTCATGGCATTGGTTCATCAATTCGTGTTAAGAAGCCTACGCCTAAATGTGCTGTTTAGGGCCAGACATGTTCCAGGTATTAATAATGATATTGCTGATGCTTTATCCCGCCTGCAGATCCCCCGGTTCCGTGCCCTGGCACCGGAAGCAGAGGAATTCCCCTCGCAACTCCCGGCTGAGATTTGGACGTTTGGCGAGGAGAGGTGAACCGGGCGATCAGCAGGTCTTTGGCACCACGCACGTGTAAGGCGTATCAACATGCTTTCATACAGTTTAGAACCTTTTGTGTGCAACTGCGGTTGCCTGAAGTGTGGCCCATACCAGTGGATCAGGTTTTACAATACATGGTTTATCTTCATGGTCAGGGTCTGGCTCCTCGTACTATAGCATCCAGGCTTTTGGCACTGGCATTTATGGCCAAAGTGAGGGGCTTCGCTGACTGTGTGAATGACTTTCGCATACGTCATGTTTTGGAGGGGTGGATACGGGAACGTGGCCGCCACCCGGACACTCATCACCTGATTTCACCAGAGGTCCTGACCCACCTTGCACGAGGCTGGCATAACTTGTGTTATGATAGGTATGAGGTGGCTCTTTTTCATGCAGCTACCATGGTGGCCTTCTTTGGAGCGCTCCGCATCAGTGAGTTGGTACCACTGTCTAAGGCGGATGCGACTCGTAGGGCACTGGAACTTGACGATGTCTATGTTACTAATGAGTGGGCTCAGTTGAGGATACGGTCCTCAAAGGTTGATCAAAGGTTGAGGGATTCCCGCCCGCCCTGGAGCTCCAACACCGCTCTGGGGTATTGGGGTCACCTGCGCCCGCCGCCCCCTTCGGACCATGCCTGGTCGGAGGGGTGAAAAGGACGCCAACGACGCCGGTGCGAGGAGGGATTCCCGCCTGCCCCGGAGCTCCAACACCGCTCTGGGGTATTGGGGTCACCTGCGCCCGCTGCCCCCTCCGGACCATGCCTGGTCGGAGGGGTGAAAAGGACGACAACGACGCCGGTGAGAGGAGGAATTCCCGCCTACCCTGGAACTCTTACACTGTTCTGGGGTTCTTGGGCTACTTGCAATTGCTGTGCAGTTGGAATTGTTGCTAGTGTTTGAGCAAAGGGGTTTAGTTGACTTTGGTCACTTTGGCGGGTAGCACTGGTAAGGTAAAGATTTATGACCCATAGGTATCCGGCAGGTTCGCAATTGACTGGCCAACACTTAGACAGGTTCAGGGGTAATAGCTTTGGCCGGTCAATGACGAACCAGGCAAGGGGTGATGGCAGGAGCTTAACAGCCTGCATCACCTTGAGATTTAACGGATACACGTCATAGGGTGGGGTCAGTAGATAGTTTATTGACTCCGGTCAACAATTTGTTTGTGTCAACAAACAAATTAATACAAATAGTTACATGTAGCCAATTGCCATTGGCATTTTGGGAGGAACCTTACCAGTGTTACTGCGGCCTGCTTGCCTTAAAGAATTACAATTGGATGAATACACCAATTGAAAGTTATAATTCGGACTAGGGCATTATTCAATAAAAGTGGCCCAATGCCTTTATCCATATACTGGTGTCTGAGTCTTTCTTTGGGGGGTGCGCCTGCAAAGGCAAAAAGACAGAATAATCTGGAACCTGTAAGAAATCCATAAATTCTGCTAATTTTCCATTTGGAATTCTGAATCTTTTTTACTTCAAAGGTTGTTCATTTTAAAGTCACAAAAGACTAAAAATGATTTTTTTGACATTTTTAATGTCCTTTTGCATACATTCTTATTAACCCAAATGTTACATTCCTAGTCACCAATTTTAGGCTTTGTGGCTGAATGAGAATTTGAACCTCTATATGAACTCAAATCTAGTGCTTTGTCCAATGTGTAAATCTAAATACTGTGTCTTCAAAAGCTATGAAGAAATTGAGGGAGATATTATATAAAACTAAAGGTGATGCAAGCAGTGTCCTGTAGTATAGATTGCTTCAGGGATTTTTCACATACAACATGATGTACAAAATCCACCCTTTTTACTTCATCTTTGGTTCGTCAAGGACGAACCAGGCAAGGGGTGATGGCAGCAGCTTAACAGCCTGCATCACCTTGAGATTTAATGGATACACATCATAGGGTGGGGTCAGTAGATAGTTTATTGACTCCGGTCAACAATTTGTTTGTGTCAACAAACAAATTGATACAAATAGTTACATGTATCCAATTGCCATTGGCATTTTGGGAGGAACCTTACCAGTGTTACTTTGGCCTGCTTGCCTTAAAGAATTACAATTGGATGATTACACCAATTGAAAGTTATAATTTGGACTAGGGCATTATTCAATAAAAGTGGCCCAATGCCTTGATCCATATACCGGTGTCTGAGTCTTTCTTTGGGGGGTGCGCCTGCAATGAGACATGCAGGATTTAACACTGGGACTGCAATGGACTGCCACAGTGTGGGTATCCTTTGTCCTTGGTTTTTGCTCTATGCTGTCTCAGTCCCATTTAAAACCTGTGACATAATTCCTGCCAAATAACTAAAAAGTTTTTTAAAGCTCAAAAGAAAAGAAGAAGAAGAAGAAAAGAGGTACACTTTCCATCCCCTCTTCTGATCCTGGCTTCCAGGGCTATGTTGGCCAATGTCACCCCTATTATACAGTCATGATTGTTTTTACAGGGCAACAGGAAAGCTGGTGATAGATTTGCCTTCCCTCTGGTCCATTTTTCAAGGATAAAGTTGATGTAGAACTCAGCTGCAAAGCTCAGAAACATTTCACTTGACACATCTAAGGTGACTGGGTTGAAATGGCTCTTCCCTATGGGAAAAGAATTTAAAAGATTGCTTCGAATGGATGTCACCTCAACAATCCAATCATATAAGCAAAACAGAAAAAAAAATGAATCCATTTATGAATCATGCCTCCAGGAAAAAGACCTAATAAAAATATTCTTTCTTTGCAAAATGCCTTCAGTCACATGTGTTTCTAGTCTCAGGTTTTGTTTTCACTGGGGATCAGTAGAATGAAACTGTATGAATAAAAGAGGTTTTAGGGATTTTTTGAGCATTCTCAATGTCAGCTATCTATTCTAAGTACAGTCTCCTTCCTGCTAGTTTTGATCAAGCAATATGTGCATTAATAGTACAACTCAGAGAAATAGTACCTAGTCTCATCTATGTATGTGGATGTGAACTAGCAACTTTGGGAGGTTAGCCTCCTCAAATGCAGCACAGATATTCGTCTTAATTTGGATTCATATTATAATTTCTCCCATCTGCTGTTCAACTACCAATTTTCTGGATATAATAGCCTTTCCTCTCTCCCTCAAGGAGAATTCACATGGACAGCTCCGCCTAGTCAGTGGTCGCATAACGCATAGCCTAACGTGATGTTACAAACCATATTGAGTTTAGCCAAATGCTTGTGCCACTCTGAACATGGAACTTGAAAGTGAAGGGAATACACATGCAAGATGAATTTAACAACATGCCAATAAAAAAAGTTTTTAAGGCAATCTCTCAAACTATTCATGTAAAATGTGTGTGTAGCTCATTTTTTCTCTAATTTCTAGGATCTGCTTCTGCTATTTAGAGTTTAACTCACAGTATCATTGTCCTCAGCTGCTACACGTATCCAAGCATATATTTTTCCTGGAAGTCATTTTCTCAGTTGATGGATGTGTCTTTGGCAGCTCAACAAACTGATCCTGGCATGAAACATGCGACCACACACTGAATAGATGGTGGAAGACATAGTTGAGTTTGACAAAGTTTTTGTGTTTGTTGCTTAGCCTTCTTCATGTCTGCGGGGTTCTCCTTTGAAGTGATCGGTAGCAGCAGAGATGATTTGGCACCAAAGTGGATAATCTTTGGCTGCTATCTCCCAAGTTTGTGGGTTTATATCCAACACCTTCATGATTTAAGAACATAAGAACATAAGAACAGCCTTGCTGGAACAGGCCACAGCCCATCTAGTCCAGCATTCTGTCTCACACAGTGGCTCACCATTTCCTTCAGGGTATTCCCAAGCAGATGCCTGTTTAGGATTCCCTGGAAATGATATTGAGAGATATCCTGCCTATCTCTCCAACCCGGAGGTTGTCCTTAACTATCCATAATTATAGCCATTGATACTCTTGTCCTCCATGAACTTGTCTAATCCTTTCTTAAAGCTGTCAAGACTGACAGCTGTCACCACTTCTTCTGGCAGGGAGTTCCATAGACCAGTAATCCTCTGGGTGAAAAAGTACTTTCTCTTATTTGTTTGAGAACTAGTACCCAAAAGTTTCATGGAGTGTCCCCTAGTTCTAGTGTTATGTGATAGGGAAAACAGTTTTTCCTTATCTACTTTGTCCACACCGTGCATGATTTTATAAACTTCAATCAGGTCACCTCTTAGACGTCGTCGTTCAAGAGTGAAGAGGCCCAACCATTGCAGCCTCAGATGGTAAGGAAGGTGTTCCAGTCCCCTAATCATTCTGGTTGCCCTCCTCTGCACTTTTTCCAGCTCCATAATATCCTTCTGGAGGTATGGCGACCAGAACTGTACACAGTATTCCAGATGGGGCCTCACCATAGATTTATAAAGAGGCAAAATGACACTTGCTGACTTATTTTCTATACCCTTCCTAATGATCCCTAGCATTGAGTTTGCTTTTTTCACTGCTGAGGCACACTGGGTTGACACCTTCATTGAGTTGTCCACCAGGACACCAAGGTCCATTTCCTGGTTTGTCGCAGAGAGTTCAGACCCCATCAGTTTATAAATGTAATTGGGGTTCTTTGCCCTAACATGCATCACTCTGCACTTACTAATGTTGAAACTCATTTGCCACTGTTTTGCCCACTCCCCCAGTGTCGGAGAGATCCCTCTGGAGCTCCTCACAATCTCTCCGAGTTTTCACTACCCTGTATAATTTAGTGTCGTCAGCAAATTTGGCTACCTTGCTTTTTACTCCTACCTCTAGATCATTTATGAAGAGGTTGAAAAGCACGGGTCCCAATACTGAACCTTGGGGGACCCCACTCTTTACTTCCCTCCACTTGGAGAAGTGTCCATTTAGTGCTACCCTCTGTTTCCTGTCCCTTAGCCAGTTGCTGATCCAGGACAAGACCTGCCCCTTTATTCCATGACTGGTAAGTTTATTCAAGAGCCTTTGGTGTGGGACCTTGTCAAAAGCCTTCTGAAAGTCCAGATAAACAATGTCAACTGGATCCCCCTTATCCACATGCTTGTTGACACTCTCAAAAAATTCCAACAGATTAGTGAGGCATGATTTGCCCTTGCAAAAGCCATGTTGGCTCTCCTTTAGCAGCGCCTTCTCTTCTATGTGCCTATTAATTCTATCTTTTAGGATGGTTTCCATCACTTTACCTGGGACACATGTCAAACTGACAGGTCGGTAATTCCCTGGATCACCCCTGGATCCTTTTTTGAAAATTGGTGTTACATTCGCTACCTTCCAGTCATCAGGCACAAAGCCTGATTTGAGGGAAAGATTATATATTTTGGCTAGGAGATCATCAATTTCATCTTTAAGTTCCCTGAGAACTCGTGGATGGATGCCATCTGGTCCTGGTGATTTGTTAGTGTTTAGTTTAACAAGACATGCAAGGACCTCCTCCCTGGTTATTTCTCTCTGGCTTAATTCTTCGGTTTCCCTCCCTACGAAGATAGGCTCTGTTTTGGGCATGTGGCCTCTGTCTTCTTCAGTGAATACTGAAACAAAGAATTCATTGAGTCTCTCTGCAATCTCTGTTTCCTCTTTAATAACCCCTTGCCTTCCATTGTCATCTAATGGTCCAATGGCCTTCCTAGTTGGGTTCTTACTTCTAATGTACTTAAAGAAGTCTTTGTTATTTCTCTGAGTATTTTTAGCTATACGCTCCTCAAAGTCTTGCTTTGCTTTCCTGATTGTTGCCTTGCATTTGTTCTGCCAGAATTTATGTTTTTGCCTGCTGTCCTCATTCCGACAAGCCTTCCATCTTCTAAATGAGCTTCTCTTGCTCTTGATCACTTCCCGAACAGCTCCTGTAAGCCACATTGGAGTCCTCTTGGACCTGGCAGTGCCCTTTTTCCGTTTGGGTATGCATTCCAATTGAGCCTATGTTATTGTTTTTGTAAACAGCCTCCATGCCTCTTGGAGTGTTTGGACTCTCCCAATTTTCCCTTTCAGCTTCTTTTTTACTAGTTTCCTCAACTTTGGGAAATTTCCTTTTTGAAAAATTAAGGTCTCTGTGTTAGATTTTATCAGTGACTTGCGGTCTATGATCAAGTTAAACATAATTGAGTTGTGGTCACTCTTCCCTATTGGATCAGTCACATTAACATCTTGCACCAGATCCTGAGTATTACTCAGGATCAAGTCAAGGATTCTTGTACCTCTAGTTGGGTCTTCAACCATCTGTCCCAGGGAACAATCATTTAGCATATCTAGGAACTTTATCTCTTTATCATGTGCTGAACAACAGTTCACCCAGTCTATGTGAGGGTAATTGAAGTCCCCCATTATAACCAGGCTTCCCTTCTTGGATGCATCCTTTACAACATTCTCCAACTGCCAGTCTCCCTCAAGAGTTTGGGTCGGAGGCCGATAGTATATGCCTACTATTAGACCATCCTTGTGGCCTGGTACTCTTACCCACAGAGCTTCTAATGGTGACTCCAAATCACCTAGATATTCCAATTCATATGATTTTATCACTTCTTTTACATACAAGGCCACACCACCTCCCATTTGCCCCTTCCTATCCTTCCTGTACAGTTTGTAGCCTGGGATAACTGTATCCCATTGGTTATCATCCGTCCACCAGGTTTCAGTGATACCAATAATATCAATATTCTTATCTATTGTTAAGTATTCCAGCTCCCCTATTTTGTTCCGGAGGCTTCTGGCATTTGTATACAAGCATTTATATATGCTTTTCTGACACAATCTTTTGTGTCCAGTTGCATTGTTAGACTGCCTCTTGCATCCTTCTGCTAGAATGCTAGTGACTAGCTCCTCGCTCTGCTCAGTAAATTTTGCATCCTCCTCACTACTCATGTACACACTTTTCCGAACCGGATGCTGCCCAGCTCCTGTCGGCTTTCCCCCAGTTATCAGTTTAAAAGCTGCTCTGCAGCCTTTTTAATGTTGAGTGCCAGCAATCTGGTCCCATCATGGTTCAAATGCAACCCATCCCTCCTGAACAGATTTGGCTTGTCCCAAAATGTTCTCCAGTTCCTGACAAATCTGAAACCCTCCTCTCGACACCACCGCCTCATCCACGCATTGAGGCTTCTGAGCTCTGCCTGCCTGGTAGGTCCTGCGCAAGGGACAGGCAGCACTTCTGAAAATGCTACCTTGGAAGTCCGGGACTTCAATCTTCTTCCTAACAACCTGAATTTGGCTTCCAGGACAGACCGCTTGGCCTTCCCAACATCATTGGTACCAACGTGTACCATGACAACTGGCTCGTTCCCAGTTCTCTCTAACAATCTATGTAGATTTCTTGTGATGTCTGCAACTTTTGCACCTGGCAGGCAAGTCACCATACGGTTATCATGTGCATCACAAATCCATTTCTCTGTATTTCTAATTATTGAATCGCCTAGTACAAGGAGCCTCTCTCCTGCAATCTGTTCATCTACATGCAACTCATCAACCATATTAAGGGAGAGAAACTCAGTTTGTTCCTGTTGTTTATCTCCCTGGATCTCATCAAGTGTGATGAAAGAGAGATCATCAGGTGGAACCAGTTGTTCCTCTGTGTGTTCCTCATCAGGTGTGATGAGGGAAAGAGCCTCAAATTTATTCTGTAATTTCAGACTCTCAGAGTGATCCCCTGCTCTTTTCTTCCTTTGAGTCACATTCCTCCAAACATCTCCCTCCTGAGTTAGTGAAGGGCCTTCTCCCTCAGAACTGTGCCCTGTCTCTACTTTGTCCAGCATAGTCTGTTCCGCTCTGTCCAAGAACAGCTCAAGCTCCTTAATTTGTTGATGGTTAGATATGCGGGCCTCTAGCTGCTGGACCTTCTCTTCTAGTAGTGCAACCAGCTTGCACTTGCTGCAAGTGTAGTTCTCCATATGCTTTGGCAAGAACACAAACATGGCACAAGAATTGCAGGTAACTACAACTGTTCCCTCAGAATCCATTTTAACAAGTGCAGTATTCCGGGCCTCAAAAATGTACACGTTTACTACCTTTCTACCTAGTAAGACTATATTCTTCCTTTGTTACTAGTTTGCAATCTCGCATGCCGTTAGGCACGCTGGCCTCTAAAGCAGTTCTACTCCAACTGCAAAACTTACCAGTGCTCACTTCCTTTGTTTGGCTCTCCTCAGCAGCAGCTCTGCTTAAGAGCACATGCAGAGTCAAAAGGGCTGACCCTGAAAGAGCTTAGAGCTTTTAAAGGCTAGTGTGGCTCCGCCCCTATGAGTCACAGTTCAGGGAAGGGCCTGGTGTGGCTCTGCCCCCCTGCTTCTGGAAGCTTCAAACTGCTTCCTCTGTTTGAACAGAGGTGGCTCTCAGCAGTTTAAATTATCAATTTAAATTAGTGGAGGCCTCTAAAGCAGCTCTACTCCAACTGCAAAACTTACCAGTGCTCACTTCCTTTGTTTGGCTCTCCTCAGCAGCAGCTCTGCTTAAGAGCACATGCAGAGTCAAAAGGGCTGACCCTGAAAGAGCTTAGAGCTTTTAAAGGCTAGTGTGGCTCCGCCCCTATGAGTCACAGTTCAGGGAAGGGCCTGGTGTGGCTCTGCCCCCTGCTTCTGGAAGCTTCAAACTGCTTCCTCTGTTTAAACAGAGGTGGCTCTCAGCAGTTTAAATTATCAATTTAAATTAGTGGAGGCCTCTAAAGCAGCTCTACTCCAACTGCAAAACTTACCAGTGCTCACTTCCTTTGTTTGGCTCTCCTCAGCAGCAGCTCTGCTTAAGAGCACATGCAGTGTCAAAAGGATTTGTTTCAACTGGTCCTTATAATGCTTCAAAGGAGCTCTGCCAGGTCTTGAACCTACTTAATGTTCAAGATGGACCTTAGCTTCTGTTGGTAAAGGCACTCAAGCTTCTTTCCTCCATCAAAGTGGTACTTGTGTTATTATCAGTTGTTTCATATTGCATGGCAGCCATGTATAGGGCAAAGAGGGTTGGAGCTGTAGAGAATGCAAAAAGGAAGACTCCCCCAGAATGGTAGTGTAAGTGTCTGCAACTTTGAATACCCTCTGCAGGGTGACTCATTAAGAGCCAGCGACCTGTCTCCTGGAGAGCAATCCCTGGAACGATCTCCCTTACTAACATCTGTAGAAGGGCACTTCACTTCATATTCTCTTAGGCAGAGTAAAAGTCCATGAAATGGCCATTGCATGTTCTGCCTCTTCCCCCATACAGTCACATCTGGGATGACTGCGAAGGTGCTATTGGTGCTGCTCCTGGACTCCAGATAAGCACAAGGCACTGCAGACAAAAGGCTTGTATTTTCTCAATTTCATTAATAAATAACTAAGATACACTATAACAAGTTCCAAGAAATCAAAGAAATAAAAACAAAGATCTAATATCTACCTAGCCTATGAGAAGTTCAGAGAGCTAGGTCCCCCATGATGAGTCTTCAGTCAGGCATAGCTTCACCTTCTGTGAAATAAGTCCTCTAACTTGACAAAGTGTACAATCCCTAAGTATGTCTCTGTGTCTTATGGATGGTGTGTGCTCCTTTTATAGGAAAAAAGACTCCTCCCTAGAGATTTGGTCTAGATAAGAGGGTCCTATTGAAAAAGGGTCACTCCTATCTTAGATAAGGTTATCCAATCAAAATTATCCTCCCATCAGGTAAGGGAGTCCAATCAGATGGAATTACTCTTACCCCTCCTAATTAGAGAGCTAAGGATCTGTGTAGTTGCAAAAAAAGATGATTTCTAGGGACATTTAAATAGATTGGGGGGAGCTGATCTAGTCCTTTTTCCATGAGGTAACCACTCCTTTCCCCCTCCCTTGTAGTGAAAAGGTAACTAGGACAAATGTCCAGCTTCCCTCCTTCCCTCCTCCCTTTGGGAGCTTGAAGAGGTAACCACAGGTCAGTATACCTGTAGCTAGACAGCTTGCCTTAGCCAGACAAGTCTGAACATGTCAAAAGCAGACAGAGCCTTTTACTGAACCTGTGTATAAAGCCACTAGAATGGCAAGCATCAAAAATAATAAAACACAAATAAATAAACAAATAATTCAAATAAACCCAGTAAACAACAAAACAATAAACAACAAACTCAACAAAAAACACCCAAAATACCAAAGGCTACCGAAAAACAATGAAAAATCACTAAAACCACCTATCTACAACACGAAAATACCTTACTAAAAAAACAATAATATCACAAATTACAAAAATAAATACAGAAAAAATAATAAAAAATAACAACCAGAAGGCTTTTGACAAGGTCCCGCACCAAAGACTCTTGAATAAACCTACCAGTCATGGAATAAAGGAACAGGTCTTGTCCTGGATCAGCACCTGGCTAAGGGACAGGAAACAGAGGGTAGCACTAAATGGACACTTCTCCAAGTGGAGGGAAGTAAAGACTGGGGTCCCCCAAATTTCAGTACTGGGACCCCTGCTTTTCAACCTCTTCATAAATGATCTAGAAGTAGAAGTAAATAGCAAGGTAGCCAAATTTGCTGACAACACTAAATTATACAGGGTAGTGAAAACTGTGAGAGATTGTGAGGAGCTCCAGAGGGATCTCTTGACACTGGGGGAATGGGCAAAACAGTGGCAAATGAGCTTCAACACTAGTAACTGCAGAGTGATGAACATTGGGGGAAAAAACCCAATTACATTTATAAACTTATGGAGTCTGAACTCTCTGTGACAAACCAGGAAAAGGATCTTGGTGTCCTAGTGGACAGCTCAGTGTGCCTCAGCAGTGAAAAAAAGCAAACTTGATGCTAGGGATCATTAGGAAGGGTATAGAAAATAAGTCACAAAGTGTCATTTTGCCTCTTTATAAATCTATGGTGAGGGCCAATCTAGAATACTGTGTACAGTTCTGGTTGCCATACCTCCAGAAGGATATTATGGAGCTGGAAAAAGTGCAGAGGAGGGCAAACAGAATAATTAGGAGACTAGAACACCTACTTTACCATCTGAGGCTGCAACAGTTGGGCCTCTTCACTCTTGAATGACGGCATCTAAGAGGTGACCTGATTGAAGTTTATAAAATCATGCATGGTGTGGACAAAGTAGATAAGGAAAACTGTTTTCCCTATCGCACAACACTAGAACTAGGGGGCACTCCATGAAACTTTTGGGTACTAGTTCTCAAACAAATAAGAGAAAGTACTTTTTCACCCAGAGGATCACTGGTCTATGGAACTCCCTGCCAGAAGAAGTGGTCACAGCTGTCAGTCTTGACAGCTTTAAGAAAGGATGAGACAAGTTCATGGAGGACAAGGGTATCAATGGCTATAATTATTGATACCTAAGGGCAACCTCTGGGTTGGAGAGATAGGCAGGATATCTCTCAATGCCATTTCCAGGGAATCCTAAGCAGGTGAAGACATCTGCTTGGGAAGACCCTGAAGCAAATGGTGAGCCACTGTGTGAGACAGAATGCTGGACTGAATGGGCTGTGGCCTGTTCCAGCAAGGCTGTTCTTATGTTCTTATGACATATATAGCTGTCTTGGTGACGAGGACATTTTTCTTATCACACTGCTGGGTGATGATGTAGTCAAGGCTGTCCCAGTGCTTGGAGCGGGGAGCCATCCATGTGGTCTTAAAATGGTTGGGTAGTCAGAACTGAGTGTTGGTGAAGAAGAGTTGATGTTCTGCACATAGACCAAGAAGCAGTAGTCCATTGAAATTTGCATTACCAAGTCCTTGCTTACCCATCTCTTTTCCCCAGAGATGATAATCCCTTCCGACTCTGGCACTGAAGTTCCCAAGCAGTAAGAGCTTGTCCCTAGCTGGTACCTTAGTGATGGTAGAGATCAGCTGATTGTGGAACTGGTTTTTAACATCTTCATCAGCATCTAAAGTGTTTGCATAGGCGGAGATGAGTATCATGGAGGTATCTCCTGAGAGAGGTATATGTAGAGTCATAAGCATTTCACTAATTGCAGTAAGAATGAGTTGATGGTCATTTACTAACTTTGTCCTCACAGCAAAACCTACACTCTATATGTGATGCTCTCCTTCCTCTTTCCCCTTCCAAAAGATGGTATATCCTGAACCGGACTCAATGATTTTTTTCCTCACCAGATAATCTGGTTTCACTCAAGGCAGCAACATCAATGTTCAGCCTAGCAAGCTCTGTCACAAGATCTGTCATTGTTGTCCCAATTGAGTAGTGTCCTAATATTCCAGGAGCCAATAGTCATTATCATTTGCTTGTTCTTCATTTTTCAACCACATATAAGGGGTGAATTTGTTTAAGGTGGATTCTAGCTTGCCAAGTAGTGACCCACACACTATGATCTTAGAGCCATCTCCTGCAGCACGTATGAGATATGCATGATTTCACTTCCTGCCAGAAGAAGTGGACTGCAATGGTCTTCCACAGCTTTCATAGCCAGTCCATCTGGCATGGCCACTTCCGCCTCCATGACACTCACAGTGTACACTCACAGTGTATACATTTCAAAATTTCACACTCTTATTTCCTTTTTTAACAACATACTACCTTTGTGGATATTGGATTGAGAATCCTAAAATATCTAATCCTGAATTAAAATTTTAATTGTTTGAGATTTGAATGACTTAATGAAGTTTTCAGGATATTCCTGTATCAAAGAAATGAAGGATAATAACTTAGGGTGCAGATACATGTGAGGGAGAAAAACAGCTACAATCTGCTTGCGAGATGTCATTTTCTACCTTGTCATGTCAAGTTATATCAGTATTGCTAAATCAGAAAGGTTCTGTTACCTAATAGACAGAAATGGTTGGGAGCATAGGTCTCAATAGCTATCTCCTCATGATACATTCCTTGTATTTGGTCAACATATGAAAGATGGTCTTGGTTGGTCCTGTTCCTTCCCTTTATACACGGGATGCATGTTTGAATCATATGTGTATTTAGTCCCAAACACTGAACAACCATGGTCCAAACATGTTTCCTGGGAGCATGTTTAGGACCAATGTTAGTGTATTAGCTCAGTGTTTACCTTCTATACATAAAGCTCAATATGTAGAAATTGAAGGTAGAGCTGGAAAATCAATTCAATTGTTTGTGACCATGGGGAAATGGCTCATCTCAATCTACTTTGAACAAATTATCAGTCTTCTTGAAGATGACAGTGCTTTGATAAGACTGGAAATATATTTACATTCAAGCAATGAATTGACTAAAAACTACTGGTGACTATGATTTCTTTGAAAAAGTCTTCCAACAACTGATAGCCATTCTACTTTTTTCTCGATATTGCAAAAGCCAAATATAAATGCATAGCAAATGTGTTGTGAAAGCTCATAGATATTGAAAAGTGTTGCAATGTCTTATTTCCCACAAATGTAGAATTTTTGCTCTCTCAGCAAATGATCCCCAAACATGTTGTAACACAGTACAACAGCAACACGTTGTTACTCTGTCAATACTGAGTAAATGTTATAGATGTAGATCAGTAGATTCAGTAGGTTTTTTGGACATCTAATTGGCCACATTCATGGAAAATGCTGCAGAGTTAGTGTATTGTATCACACACTCTACAGGTCTGAAATATCACTTGCAGCATACCTTAACTGCAAAGTGTGGTGAATAATGGATGAAAACAATGCAGAAAATTGTTTTCAGTATGTAATGTAGTCTGAATTACACAAGTACCACAAACGGTCTGTTAGGAATAAGTAGATCAATGTTCCACTACAGCACTTTTGTTGAATCAATGCAGACTACCATTTCCTAAGTACTGTAGTATATATTTTGCAGTAGTGTACTTGAGGCTTCTATAAAGCCCTGTCAAGTGATAGGTTTACCACACATTAGCAAACCTTCAGAAATCTAAAGAAGTTAGATAATAATAATAATAAAAACTTTTCTACAATCAGTTATGACTAACATTAATTGTCCTTTCTCATCAGGTATAGTATTACTAAAGATAAAGAAATAGTCTACATTTTGTATCAGTCAATAATATGGCTAAGAACATAATGAATTTGACAGGTTACATGTCAATATAGCAGTTTTCATTAATGGGTTATCCATTGTTTCAGGTCTAGGACATTAGCCCTCACTATCTTTGAGGGTGTTAAGTGGACAACATTTTTGAAGGATCAGTGTTTCTTCGATTTATTTATTTATTTGCTACTGTAAAAAAATAGTGAGCAAATGCATCCTCTTAGATAGACCATAGAAATAAAAATTTTAATTAAATCAGGAGTTCACAACCTATGGCAACCAGGCCAGGGCAGGCCCTAGCCCATGGCACCATTTCATGTGGCCCATATCATTGTCGCCGCCACTGGAAGCAGATGCATTTATGTAATTTGTGTAATTTACATAATTTGCAGCAGTGTAAATGTGCCTGTGGCTGTCATAAATGTGTTTACAACAGTAGCTGTTGCAGACACATTTTATGGCAGCGTTTACAGCTTGGGAAACCACTGGTCCGCCCGCTCAGCTGTCTGAAGGAGAGTGGGCCAGCCTGTAGCATGAAAAGTTTGAGAACCCCTGATTTAAATCTTCATGCCTCATTGCTACTATTTTGTATGATATATATATATATATATATATATATATCATATGATATGGGATATTATAAATTTCAAAGATAATTATTGCATTCATTTTAATAGGTTCTATTTATAATGAGCAGCCAGTTTATGAAAAGTGCCAGATAACTCAAGGAATTACCAAAATGAGCAAAACACATTTCTGTCAGAAAAAAATAAACAAATGTGTAGTGAGCAATGTAATGTAATCAATCCTCTCCCTGAACAATTAACTGCAAATGGCGGGGGGGGGGGGGGGGGGGGGGAGGTAATAGCAGGTAGGTTTTTTCTTTTAAATACTTGATTATAGTGTTAGCAAATTGATGTTCCATAATCCACCAGAAGTGTTAATTATAAATTAACTTTTTTTTGTTTGACACCTGTGACTGCTAGTTTCATGATGAGTTATCACAGTTCATTTAGAAGGAGGAAGAAGGAACATGTGGGTCCAAATTCTTACTGCAAATCACATTACCTCTTTCTGGATAAGGGTCAGCTTTGCAGCCACATGCTACGGCTTTCAACTCTGGCCTGGTTGCTTTCCCAAACATCTGGCAAGGCAGTACAGTGGTACTGCAATTTTAATCCATTCCATGGGGCTCGTTGTTGTATGAAACAATTGCTATACGATGCATGCATCATATAGTGATTTTCCCTATGGGATGCATCGTACAATGATTTGTTTTGCTAAGTAGTTTTTCCCATTGAAAAATTGTTGTATGATTTTTTCCATAGGAAAAATTGTTATGCGGGACGCCATTTCTTTCCAAAACCTAATTGTTATGTAATTTCATTGCTGTACGGGGTGATTGTTGTATGAGGTTCCACTGAAGCATATTAGGTGTATTGGCCAAAATCTTGTTTCTTTTCAGTGCTCAATATTATCTGGTGTGTGTTTTGTTGGACTTTCAACAAAAAATGTATAAGCTGCTACTCATTTCTTTGTTGTCCCATTGCTTTCAGTGGATTGATTTCTGACTGAAATGTGAGGTAGAGATTGTATGGAGTGTACACTACATTCACACAGACTAAAGTGCCTGAATGCAGATTTTTAAAAAGGAAAAACACTCCACTGTTAAGGAGTTCTCCTAACTTTGTTTATTCCTGCATAGAAAGAGATTATATTCATAAGGAGATATAATAAAATCTTAAACTGATGTTTGAGGAGAGAAACACTTGAGATACTAATCAAATGTGATTCCAAACTGAATGTTTTTCAAACAAAAGATGTAGCAGACTTTTTTCAAGGCAGAACTGGAGCTTATATTTCAAAAAGTAATGAACAATGTGTTGCTATATATGTCCATTGAAAATGATCTCCACTTTGGTTGGTTACATTTCCTCCTGGGTAAATGTCTCTATGTGTTCTTCATCCCCCCCCCCCCCCCAAATTTTTTTTTCTGACTGTGCTAATTTATTTTCAGGTCATTAAAGGAGTGGAAAGGGATAAATTACATATAACCCACTCTGCCTATCCAAAAACCCTAAGCAACCTGTGGGTAGCCCAGGTCACTGATTGGTCAGCTACCTTTCCCGATTGGGTCGTCTAGCTCGCACACAAGCAGAAAACCAACCGGCCTTTACAGGACAGGAAATTGGTATGGGCTAATAGTGCATTAGCAGAAGTGACTCCATGTCTCCTTGGCTGGGAGCACTGAGTAGATATAGGTTAAGTGTCACCCAAATGTCGCAGTGACTAGTAAACAGCACATAGAAGATTACTCACATCCTAGGAGACACCAAACCACAGTTAGACCAAACAACTAGAGCAAAGATGCCTAATGTTTACAAGAACTCCAGATAGGCAAGAACAGTCAGTTCCACTGTTCCTGTTGATTAGCATACTCATGGCTAACCTAGGCACGCAGTAACTTCTTAGACTGGCAAATGTACTTAGCCAATGATACGCTAGGAAAACAAGCCTTCTGTCATGGGGTCTCACACAGGCTGTGCGTGTGAGATCCAGGAATAGAATAAATACAGACCACCCGAGGATTCGGGACTGGCTTTTTCCACCATACACTCGCCTCTCCTCGCCTTCCTTGAATTCAGCACCTTTACTCCCACGGATCATTACAACAGCACCCCTTTGCTCATATGGTGAATTGGCTAGTGAAACATTTTCCTTGCTTCTCTGCATAAAGGCAGGAAAAGTGTAATTTCCCCTCTTCCTAATTGTTGTAGGGGTGTATTGGCAAGGAGGAAATCCCACTTTTCTTCCTCCTTCTTTTTGAGTTACTAGGCCAGATGTGAAACTGCCAAAACAAAGGCACCTTTTAGTGAGTTCATTCTGCAGTTTCTTTCACTGGACCTAGTGTGGGAAAGATCACCTGACAACACAAGCTTGTTGTTACCAGAAAGAGCATTTATCACTGTCAGCATACTTACAAGAGTTAGTTATACCATTAGCCACTGGACAGAATAATTGTCATCAGGCACTTAAGATGAAAATAATAATGAATAAACATTTAAAACTACAGTAAAAAATAGTGCTATCACATGTCAGTCAAAGAAAACTTGCAGAATATAAGTAATCTATTTCTAGCATAGATCCCCAACAAAGGAATTATGGACAACAAACCCTAACAAATCTGGGGGGGGGGGGACCTGTTGTGTTCTAATGGTTTTCCTTCCACATGGATTACAATGTATCGGAGCCAATGTAACCTTGCCTATAGCAACAATGTAACCTTCAGCTGTATCATATAAACCCTGTAATAGGACGCGAGCTAATGACCACCAGCTGGCAGCAGCGAGCGTCCAAGCTCTATTGGTCCGAACTCATCAAAGGCAACAGCGCGGGAAGCTTTCCCGCCACTACCTACACCTGGACAAGAAGGGCGTGACTCGCAATGACGTCACGCAGGCAGTAGCCAATGGGCTACCATGGCACCACGTTCAAATGTATTACTGCTGTATAAAAAGAGCTATCGATCCGCCATTACCTCATGTTCCCTCTGTCCACGATGCAATAAACCTGAGTTAACCCAGCCCGAGGCTGTGTCCTGTGTCTTGGTCTTCATACACCAAATTGGCGACGAAGGTGGGATAGTGGATCCCCAAGGAGCAGCCAGGGCACAGAGCGGGTTCAACATCACCAAACCGCAAGACTGGGAGCTGTTGGAGATGGACTTCCAGGCGGCGCTGGTGGAACTCAAAGTCAAGGAAGACGATGAGGAGAGGAAGAGGGCCATCCTCACCAGAATGCTCGGGGTGGAAACCAAGCGGACGCTGGTGGGCATCATCGCTCCGAAGAAGGTGAGCCAATTTAAGGCGGACGACATCATGAAGCTGCTACGGGAGCGCTTCCAACCCTCGAGGGCGATGTTTCCCGCTCGGAGCGCGTTTTGGAGGCGAGTCCAAGCGCCGGACGAGTCGGTTGAGGCATTCGTGGCCGCCATGAGGGTAGCCGCCGTCCCCTGCAAATGGGGCGACATCCTAGACATGGCCCTCAGGGACGGCGTGCTGTGTGGCCTGAAAGACAAGGAGGTGCAGCGCAGCTTGATGAACAAGGAGCCGCCACCCACGCTGGCAGAGGTCGTCGAGGCCGCCGAAGCCGCGGAGTCCACGAATGCTGGAGTAGACGAGATGCACCAGTGGCGTGAGTGGCGTCCCAGGGCCGGCAAAGCAGAAAATTCGGTGCACGGGAAGTCCGGACAATCGGTGCACGCAACTCGGCGGGCCTCAAAATCGTCCTCGGAAGGCAGCGACGGCGAGGAGGTCCAGAAGGTCCGAAAAGGGGGGCGCTGCTGCGATGGTTGCGGGGCGGCCCACGAACGCGCGAGATGCCCATTTAGAAAGGCTGAATGTTACACCTGCGGCCGTCGGGGGCACATTGCCAAGGCATGCAGAAAAAGAAAGGAGGGCCGGAGGCAGTCACCAGACCGTTCGACCAGACCGGACCGTCCCGCGAGGCCCAAAGATGGCGCCCAGACCACGAGGAAGAAGGACGGCGTGGGCCGCGTCTCGGACGGCAGCGAAGATGACGCCCCGGTGTTCAGCGTGTCCACGGGACAGTCCCATTACTTCGTTGAGGTACTAATACAAGGGGCCCCTATCAGGATGGAAATTGACTCAGGGTCCTCCTATTCCATAATCCCCCAGAAAGAGTTCTTGAAAATCGACCCCCACGTGCGGCCCAAACTTAAAACATTGAGGTCCACGCTACGAGATGTACAGGGAAACAGCATTCCGGTATTGGGGGTCGGGAAATTTCGGGTTAATTTCAAGAGACATTCTGCGGAACTGCCCCTAGTTGTCCTCAAGGGGGGAAGTTGTAGCCTCCTTGGGACACAGTGGTTTCAGCCTTTAGGCCTGTTCATAGGGGGAGTACATTCGGTGGGGGGGGGATCCAATACAAGCGGTGTGCGACGCGCATCCCGACGTTTTTAAAAAAGGACTGGGAAAATTCAAGGGACCCCCTGTAGCCTTCGACTTAGACCCGGAGGTCCGCCCGATAAGACTCAAACCGCGCAGGGTGCCGTTCGCACTAAAGGACAAAATAGAGGCGGAACTGGACAAATTGGTGGGCCAGGGGATTCTTATTCCTGTTGATTCCGCGGAGTGGGAAACTCCAATTGTAACAGCTCTGAAGGCTAACGGGGAGGTGCGCATTTGCGCTGATTATAAGTGTACAATTAACAAGGCGATCCGCCCTAATGCATACCCGGTGCCGGTGGTCAGCCACCTTTTGGCCAGGCTAAATGGGGGAAAGTGTTTCGCTAAGCTCGATCTAGCACAAGCCTATCAGCAACTCCCCGTAACTCCTGCCACGGCCGCGGCCCAAACGATAGTCACACATAAAGGAGCGTTCCAGGTGTCGCGTTTACAGTTCGGCGTGAACTCGGCACCCGGCCTTTTTCAGTCGCTTGTGGAACGCCTCCTGAAGGGGCTGGAGGGGGTGTTGCCTTATTTTGATGACGTGTTGATAACAGGGGGGAGTGAGGCCGAACTGGCAAAAAGATTGGACAAAGTACTAACTGTGTTCGAGAAAGCGGGGCTGAGACTGAGGAAGGACAAATGTGTCTTTTTCGAAACCGAGGTCGAGTTTTTAGGGTTCCGAATCACACCCGAGGGTATTAGGCCATCCAAATCCAAAGTGGCAGCCATCAAGAAGGCCCCTCGCCCCACATCCAAAACCGAGCTACAGTCATTCCTGGGGCTCCTCAATTTTTACCATACATTCCTTCCGCGGAAAGCGTCCGTAGCCGAACCGCTTCATCGGTTGCTTAAAAAGGAGGAGACATGGATGTGGGGTGACGAGCACGAGAGGGCATTCAAAGAGCTAAAGCAACTCTTGACTTCTGACGCAATTCTAACGCATTTCGACCCCAAACGGCCGGTGGTATTAGTCTGCGATGCATCACCGGTGGGGGTGGGGGCGGTGCTTTGCCACGTATTGGATGACGGAAGGGAGGCCCCGGTTGCGTTTTATTCAAGGTCCCTGTCCCAAGCAGAGCGAAATTACGCACAAACCGACAGGGAGGCATTAGCCATAGTAGCGGGGACCAAAAAGTTCCACGATTTTCTGTATGGCCGCCCGTTTAAAATTGTAACGGATCACAAGCCCCTGTTAGGGATTTTCACGGCAAGCAAGCCCACGCCGCAGATCCTATCCCCGAGAATGCTGCGTTGGGCTATCTTTCTCAACGCATACCAACACGAGTTGGAGTACCGGCCCGGAAAGGAGATCAGCCATGCTGATGCACTTTCGAGATCCCCTTTGCCCCTGTCGGATGACCAAAAGGCTAGAGTAGAAAGAGACCGCCAGGTGTTGCTAATCGAGGTCTTAGACGCACCCCCACTAGTACCAGCCGATATTGCTAGGGCGACAGGCAAGGACAAAACGCTGGAAAAAGTTAGCTCATGGGTACAGAAGGGGTGGCCGGCATCGTCCCCGAGCACGGAATTCGACACATTCTTTCGAAAAAAGCTAGAGCTGTCCCTAGAAAGGGGGTGCCTGTTGTGGGGCCAACGGGTGGTGGTCCCTACATCCATGCGGCCGAGGGTGCTCAAACTGCTGCACGTCAGCCACCCGGGGATCGTTCGTTCGAAGGCGCTGGCCCGCAGTTATTTTTGGTGGCCACAACTGGACGCGGACATTGAGCACATGGTCGGCACTTGTGAGGCATGTCAGGGATCCCGTCCAGAGGAGGCTCGCCTCCCGCATAGGGAGTGGGACGCAGCAAGGGGGCCGTGGTCCAGAGTACACATAGATTTCGCTGGCCCATTCCGAGGAACCATGTTTCTCCTGGTGGTGGATGCGTTCTCCAAGTGGCTGGAGGTTATCCCAGTAAAGAGCACGTCCTCCGCCACGACAATTAGCCAGCTACGGAGAGTCTTTTCCACGTTCGGTTTACCCGACACGTTAGTCAGCGATAACGCGAGTTGCTTCACCTCCTCGGAGTTCGGAGCATTCATGGCGGCGAACGCAATTCGGCATGTCACATCCGCACCGTTTCACCCGGCCACGAATGGCCAAGTGGAACGGTTGGTGCGTACAACAAAGGATGCGCTTCGGCGCATGGGCCCGGGGGACCTAAATCACCAAGTATGTCAGTTCTTATTAGCGTATAGGGTGACCCCCTTAGCGTCAGGTTACTCGCCGGCAGAGCTCTTGATGCGGCGAAAACTGACCACGATTCTGTCCAGGCTAGACCCGACGAGAGTCGAGGAGAAGGGAAAAAACATAGGGCTGGCAGTCTCGAAAGGATTCGCCGCCGGCGACCCTGTTCACTGTAGAAACTATGCCAGCGCAGGGCCAGCCTGGGTGCCGGGGACGGTAGTAGAACAGACGGGGCCAGTGTCGTACCGGGTCGAGACCAGCACAGGTCTCCTCTGGAGGAGGCACGCGGACCAGCTGAGGCACCGAGTGAGCGTACCAGACAGTGGGGCTCATCAACAGGATTCAGCGTTAGGGTTCTCCCCCACCCGCTTAGCCCAAGGGGGAGACATCAGCGGACAACAGTCCCAAGCAAGGGGGGAAGGAAGAAGCAGCGGCCCCGACTCATATCCTTTTGATAAACCAGTTCCATCAGAGGCCGGGGAAGGGGGAGAGGAATTCGCGACCGCTGCCCCCGAATGTAATTTTGGTTTTGGTTTTGCGAGCCGGGGGGGTTTTCAGGAGTGTTCCCCCACCCATCCAAGCGAGAAGAGGGGTTTTTCGTTAGTCCCCAGTGCCCCCGGTTCTTCCCTAAGAGAGAGCACACCTCCCAACAACGCCGCGGAGCCGCGGCAAGTCACTAACGAGTCTCCCTCTCCAATTACAGGGCAGGAAACCAGGGGACAAAGAGAAGGTAGCAAACCCGGGCAAAGGCAGCCCGCATCGAGACCCCAGCGTGTTCGAAATAAGCCATCTTGGCTGAGAGACTTTGTCTCCTAGGGGGGGAGCGTGTTTGAGTGGGGGCATCGAGACTTTGTCTCATCCTAGGGGGGAGGGGTGTTGTGTTCTAATGGTTTTCCTTCCACATGGATTACAATGTATCGGAGCCAATGTAACCTTGCCTATAGCAACAATGTAACCTTCAGCTGTATCATATAAACCCTGTAATAGGACGCGAGCTAATGACCACCAGCTGGCAGCAGCGAGCGTCCAAGCTCTATTGGTCCGAACTCATCAAAGGCAACAGCGCGGGAAGCTTTCCCGCCACTACCTACACCTGGACAAGAAGGGCGTGACTCGCAATGACGTCACGCAGGCAGTAGCCAATGGGCTACCATGGCACCACGTTCAAATGTATTACTGCTGTATAAAAAGAGCTATCGATCCGCCATTACCTCATGTTCCCTCTGTCCACGATGCAATAAACCTGAGTTAACCCAGCCCGAGGCTGTGTCCTGTGTCTTGGTCTTCATACACCAAAGGACCTCAGATACACAACCTGACAATCTCCAAAACAATCATTTTCAAAATAAACTCCATGAGTCTTGATTACAACAATTGACTTTATAAGACAGGGATTCTGTTGTGTATGTATGAATACATCTGCCACGGCACACAGCTCAGCTGCCAGCTATAGCACAACTGAAAGAGCTCAGCCCATAAGGCTCAAATCACCCAATCAGTAACAAGCATGGGAAACCATGTAAGGTATGTAGTACGTCCCAATGACGTCACTGATACCGCAACCAATGGGTGTCGTTGGCGTGAAATTCAAATGCATTGTACCATATATAAGGAGCTGTGTCTCTGCCATTACCTCATGTACAGATTGACCATGCTGCAATAAAGAAGTGTTTGGCCCTCCTGCTGGCTCTGTGTGCAATCAATCTGCCTACATCAAAATTTCTCAACATGCGGTCCATGGGCCAGATGCAGCCCGTGGCACCATTCATGTGCCCACCACCTCCACCACACCAGGAAGTGCCATCTGGTGTAGGAAGGACAAAATGGCTGTCCAGCCCCCGAAGCTATCTGAGGGAGCATGACCTGGCCTCTGGCTTTAAAAAGTTGAGAACTCCTGATATAAAATGTAAATGATTAATGGATTAACATAGCTACTGTTGGTTCATTAAAGCCACTGAAGAAAGTGTGGTTGGTATGACAGATAGGCTTCGGCCTGACACTTGCCTTGGTATCTCCCAGTTCCTTTCAGAGCTTCCTTTTACTGGCCTGCTCTGTGTGGAAACCAAGACTCCAAGCTCAGGTTGCCTAAATGGTGTCCTGCAAATACCTGCAGCTACCTGGAGCTTACCTGAATTGTACAGAGCCCAGACAATAATGGGGATAATAATGTGTGTGGCTTCTGGCTTACCCCCTCTTACAATAAACAGATATTGTTGATGAAGTTTAGTGTTCAAGGAATGAAAAAGCAGACGAATGAAGTAGTGAAATTCAGCTCTTTATTAGTGGGGTTTGAACACACTGGGATAGGGCAAAACTCGGACTTATATACACAATAAACAGTAACTAACAATAATACAACAAGCCCATTGGCTAACTGAGTGTGCACATGTTTCGATCCACTTATTTTCATAAGAATAGATACATGAGAAAAGATACATTCCACTCCTATAAACAGTAACAATAATACAACAAGCCCATTGGCTAACAGAGTGTGCACATTTTTGATCCACTTATTTGCATAAGAATAGATACATGAGAAGAGATACATTCCACTCCTGTCAGAAAACACACTTAACATACATAACATTCTTCCCCCCCTAGGTAAAAACAAAATCCTTTAACCAGGATGGTGGTCTAGTTTCCCTTCTTGGTCGGACGCTTAGCTGAGCCAGCTCAGGGGCTCGTAGGATGGGAGACCCGACTGGAGTGAGAGATTGACTAGAGGGGGAAGACTGTAAACCAAAATTAAAGCCCCATTTGTCAGATGGAGGAGCAAGGGATCGTTCAAAACCAAAATCTAAATCTGTGGATGAATAAGACAACTCAGGGTCCCTCCTGTGTGTACTAAGAGAGGAGGGCGACTCCAAACAAAATTGGTCATCGTCAATAAAGGAATCCAGACTGCTAGGCTGGGACAGTGTAGCCAGAATAGGGGAGCATTCCACAAATTCCCCTTGAAATCGGTTCCTAGAAGACACTTCTGGGTCAGTGTTGGCTGGCTGCTGACTATTACCTCTGCCCCTGGGATTAAATGGGTGGGGGCCAACCCTAGCATTGAGGTGTCTGTATTCATCTTGTGGGTCCAGTACTCTGGGTCTCAACTGATCCGCATGCCTCCTCCAGATCAGACTAGTGGCTGTTTCGATTCTATAAGAAACAGGACCAGTTTGAGCGATCACAAACCCAGGCGCCCATGTAGGGCCACCAGCTGCATAATTGCAGACGAGAAACCCTACTGGTGTTGGATTGCTATATTTGTGCCTTTGTCCTCTACCCTAGAGGGATCCAATCTGTCCTGCAAGGATGACAGTTTCCTTCACTGGAGCAATTCAACAGGGGACAGCCCTGAGGCAAGGAGGGTGAGCCTATATGTGAAAAGAAACTGGCATAGCTGGAGCTCCAAATCCCCTTCACCCATATGCCGAAGCGTGTCTTTAGTTGTGTGCACCTGCCGCTCCACCTGGCCATTGGTGGTTGGATGGAATGGGATGGCAGTAATGTGCCTAATTGCATTCCTTTCCATGAAGGATTGGAATTCTGCAGATGTGAACGTGGACGCGTTGTCGGACACCAGCACATCTGGAAGTGAAAATGCTGTGGACAGCCTTCTCAGGTGTATTATCATGGTGGCTGAAGTGGTATTAGGCACTCTAATCACTTCCAGCCACTTAGAGAATGAGTCTACAACCAAGAAAAATAGGGCACCCCTAAATGGACCTGCAAAATCTATGTGCAACCTGGACCATGGGCCCCTAGCAGAATCCCATTCCCGAAAGGGAAGGTGGGATTGCTCTGGGTGAGAGGATCAACAACTGGCACAAGTGCCGATCATCTGCTCTATGTCTTGGTCCAGTTGAGGCCACCAAAAGTAGCTACGGGCAAGGCTTTGGAACGTACAATTCCCAGATGACTTGTGTAAAGTAAATGTAAAACCCTTTTCCTGAGAGTGACAGGAATGACCACCCGCTGACCCCATAGAAGGCAACCTCATTCCACTGACAATTCCAAATGCTTGCGGTGGAATGTTCTGAATTCCTCGGCTAGAGGAGAGACAGGCCAGCCTTTTTGTACCCAAGACATTACTTTAGTCAATGTTACATCCTTGGCCGTAGCTTTGGCTATATCTGAGGGGATGACCGGGGGTGAGTCGAATGCCTCAATCATGAGGACCTGGTGGTCACTTTTGATTTCACAATCGGCGTCCCTGGCCCCTGGCAGTGGAGAACGTGACAGGGCATCAGTGTGGCTGATGTCTTTGCCGGGCCTGTGCACCAAAGTAAAATCGTATGCATTTTGGAAAATTGCCCAACACAACATCCTTGGGGACAGAATTGGAGGCGTGGGCTTCCCATTCACAAAGATTCCAAGGAGGGACTTGTGGTCAGTTATGATGGTAAAAGGCCTTCCGTAAAGGTAATCATGGAATTTCTTAGTGCCAGCCACGATTGCCAACACCTCCCTGTTTGTCTGAGCATAAATTTTCTCAGGCTTTGACAGTGAATGGGAATAGAATGCTCTGGGGGCTTCCTTCCTGTCACTTAGTACATGGCATAGCACAGCTCCCACCCCCACAGGGGATGCATCACACACAAGTACAACTTATTTGTTAGGATCAAAATGAGTTAATACAGCATCCGAAGATAGCAGCGTTTTGAGTTCTAGGAATGCTTTCTCCTGGCAATGGCCCCAGTGCCAAACGGTATCTTTTTTAAGAAGCCAATGTAATTGTTTGGCAACTGAGACTTTGCGATGGTGAAAAGCATGATAGAAGTTTAACAATCCTAGAAATGATTGCAATTTGGCTTTACATTTTGGCCTGGGTGCTTTCCACACAGCTGTCTCTGCATGTGCTCTTAAGCAGAGCTGCTGCTTAGGAGAGCCAAACAAAGAAAGTGAGCACTGGTAAGTTTTGGAGTTGGAGTAGAGCTGCTTTAGAGGCCTCCACTAATTTAAATTGATAATTTAAACTGCTGAGAGCCACCTCTGTTCAAACAGAGGAAGCAGTTTGAAGCTTCCAGAAGCAGGGGGGCAGAGCCACACCAGGCCCTTCCCTGAACTGTGACTCATAGGGGCGGAGCCACACTAGCCTTTAAAAGCTCTGAGCTCTTTCAGGGTCAGCCCTTTTGACTCTGCATGTGCTCTTAAGCAGAGCTGCTGCTGAGGAGAGCCAAACTAGATTGCAAACTAGTAACAAAGGAAGATTGCAAACTAGTAACAAAGGAAGAATATAGTCTTACTAGGTAGAAAGGTAGTAAACGTGTACATTTTTGAGGCCCAGAATACTGCACTTGTTAAAATGGATTCTGAGGGAACAGTTGTAGTTACCTGCAATACTTGTGCCATGTTTGTGTTCTTGCCAAAGCATATGGAGAACTACACTTGCAGCAAGTGCAAGCTGGTTGCACTACTAGAAGAGAAGGTCCAGCAGCTAGAGGCCCGCATATCTAACCATCAACAAATTAAGGAGCTTGAGCTGTTCTTGGACAGAGCGGAACAGACTATGCTGGACAAAGTAGAGACAGGGCACAGTTCTGAGGGAGAAGGCCCTTCACTAACTCAGGAGGGAGATGTTTGGAGGAATGTGACTCAAAGGAGGAGAAGAGTAGGGGATCACTCTGAGAGTCTGAAATTACAGAATAAATTTGAGGCTCTTTCCCTCATCACACCTGATGAGGAACACACAGAGGAACAACTGGTTCCACCTGATGATCTCTCTTTCATCACACTTGATGAGATCCAGGAAGATAAACAACAGGAACAAACTGAGGTTCTCTCCCTTAATATGGTTGATCAGGTGCATGTAGATGAACAGATTGCAAGAGAGAGGCTCCTTGTACTAGGCGATTCAATAATTAGAAATACAGAGAAATGGATTTGTGATGCACATGATAACTGTATGGTGACTTGCCTGCCAGGTGCAAAAGTTGCAGACATCACAAGAAATCTAGATAGATTGTTAGAGAGAAGTGGGAACGAGCCAGTTGTCATGGTACACGTTGGTACCAATGATGTTGGGAAGGCCAAGCGGTCTGTCCTGGAAGCCAAATTCAGGTTGTTAGGAAGAAGATTGAAGTCCCGGACTTCCAAGGTAGCATTTTCAGAAGTGCTGCCTGTCCCTCGCGTAGGACCTACCAGGCAGGCAGAGCTCAGAAGCCTCAATGCGTGGATGAGGCGGTGGTGTCGAGAGGAGGGTTTCAGATTTGTCAGGAACTGGAGAACATTTTGGGACAAGCCAAATCTGTTCAGGAGGGATGGGTTGCATTTGAACCATGATGGGACCAGATTGCTGGCACTCAACATCAAAAAGGCTGCAGAGCAGCTTTTAAACTGATAACTGGGGGAAAGCCGACAGGAGCTGGGCAGCAACCGGTTCGGAAAAGTGTGTACTTGAGTAGTGAGGAGGATGCAAAAATTACTGAGCAGAGCGAGGAGCTAGTCACTAGCATTCTAGCAGAAGGATGCAAGAGGCAGTCTAACAATGCAACTGGACACAAAAGACTGTGTCAGAAAAGCATATATAAATACTTGTATACAAATGCCAGAAGCCTCCGGAACAAAATAGGGGAGCTGGAATACTTAGCAATAGATAAGAATATTGATATTATTGGTATCACTGAAACCTGGTGGACGGATGATAACCAATGGGACACAGTTATCCCAGGCTACAAACTGTACAGGAAGGATAGGAAGGGGCAAATGGGAGGTGGTGTGGCCTTGTATGTCAAAGAAGTGATAAAATTGTATGAATTGGAATATCTAGGTGATTTGGAGTCACCATTAGAAGCTCTGTGGGTAAGAGTACCAGGCCACAAGGATGGTCTAACAGTAGGCATATACTATTGGCCTCCGACCCAAACTCTTGAGGGAGACTGGCAGTTGGAGAATGTTGTAAAGGAGGCATCCAAGAAGGGAAGCCTGGTTATAATGGGGGACTTCAATTACCCTCACATAGACTGGGTGAACTGTTGTTCAGCACATGATAAAGAGATAAAGTTCCTAGATATGCTAAATGATTGTTCCCTGGGACAGATGGTTGAAGACCCAACTAGAGGTACAAGAATCCTTGACTTGATCCTGAGTAATACTCAGGATCTGGTGCAAGATGTTAATGTGACTGATCCAATAGGGAAGAGTGACCACAACTCAATTATGTTTAACTTGATCATAGACCGCAAGTCACTGATAAAATCTAACACAGAGACCTTAATTTTTCAAAAAGGAAATTTCCCAAAGTTGAGGAAACTAGTAAAAAAGAAGCTGAAAGGGAAAATTGAGAGAGTCCAAACACTCCAAGAGGCATGGAGGCTGTTTACAAAAACAATAACATAGGCTCAATTGGAATGCATACCCAAACGGAAAAAGGGCACTGCCAGGTCCAAGAGGACTCCAATGTGGCTTACAGGAGCTGTTCGGGAAGTGATCAAGAGCAAGAAAAGCTCATTTAGAAGATGGAAGGCTTGTCTGAATGAGGACAGCAGGCAGAAACATAAATTCTGGCAGAACAAATGCAAGGCAACAATCAGGAAAGCAAAGCAAGACTTTGAGGAGTGTATAGCTAAAAATACTCAGAGAAATAACAAAGACTTCTTTAAGTACATTAGAAGTAAGAACCCAACTAGGAAGGCCATTGGACCATTAGATGACAATGGAAGGCAAGGGGTTATTAAAGAGGAAACAGAGATTGCAGAGAGACTCAATGAATTCTTTGCTTCAGTATTCACTGAAGAAGACAGAGGCCACATGCCCAAAACAGAGCCTATCTTCGTAGGGAGGGAAACCGAAGAATTAAGCCAGAGAGAAATAACCAGGGAGGAGGTCCTTGCATGTCTTGTTAAGCTAAACACTAACAAATCACCAGGACCAGATAGCATCCATCCACGAGTTCTCAGGGATCTTAAAGATGAAATTGCTGATCTCCTAGCCAAAATATATAATCTTTCCCTCAAATCAGGCTTTGTGCCTGATGACTGGAAGGTAGCGAATGTAACACCAATTTTCAAAAAAGGATCCAGGGGTGATCCAGGAAATTACCGACCTGTCAGTTTGACATGTGTCCCAGGTAAAGCGATGGAAACCATCCTAAAAGATAAAATTAATAGGCACATAGAAGAGAAGGCGCTGCTAAAGGAGAGTCAACATGGCTTTTGCAAGGGCAAATCATGCCTCACTAATCTGTTGGATTTTTTTGAGAGTGTCAACAAGCATGTGGATAAGGGGGATCCAGTTGACATTGTTTATCTGGACTTTCAGAAGGCTTTTGACAAGGTCCCACACCAAAGGCTCTAGAATAAACTTACCAGTCATGGAATAAAGGGACAGGTCTTGTCCTGGATCAGCACCTGGCTAAGGGACAGGAAACAGAGGGTAGCACTAAATGGACACTTCTCCAAGTGGAGGGAAGTAAAGAGTGGGGTCCCCCAAGGTTCAGTACTGGGACCTCTGCTTTTCAACCTCTTCATAAATGATCTAGAGGTAGGAGTAAAAAGCAAGGTAGCCAAATTTGCTGACGACACTAAATTATACAGGGTAGTGAAAACTGTGAGAGATTGTGAGGAGCTCCAGAGGGATCTCTCCGACACTGGGAGAGTGGGCAAAACAGTGGCAAATGAGTTTCAACATTAGTAAGTGCAGAGTGATGCATGTTGGGGCAAAGAACCCCAATTACATTTATAAACTGATGGGGTCTGAACTCTTTGCGACAAACCAGGAAGGGGACCTTGGTGTCCTGGTGGACAACTCAATGAAGGTGTCAACCCAGTGTGCCTCAGCAGTGAAAAAAGCAAACTCAATGCTAGGGATCATTAGGAAGGGTATAGAAAATAAATCAGCAAGTGTCATTTTGCCTCTTTATAAATCTATGGTGAGGCCCCATCTGGAATACTGTGTACAGTTCTGGTCGCCATACCTCCAGAAGGATATTATGGAGCTGGAAAAAGTGCAGAGGAGGGCAACCAGAATGATTAGGGGACTGGAACACCTTCTTTACCATCTGAGGCTACAACGGTTGGGCCTCTTCACTCTTGAACGAGGACGTCTAAGAGGTGACCTGACTGAAGTTTATAAAATCATGCACGGTGTGGACAAAGTAGATAAGGAAAAACTGTTTTCCCTATCGCATAACTCTAGAACTAGGGGACACTCCATGAAACTTTTGGGTACTAGTTCTCAAACAAATAAGAGAAAGTACTTTTTCACCCAGAGGATTACTGGTCTATGGAACTCCCTGCCAGAAGAAGTGGTGACAGCTGTCAGTCTTGACAGCTTTAAGAAAGGATTAGACAAGTTCATGGAGGACAAGAGTATCAATGGCTATAATTATGGATACTTAAGGACAACCTCCGGGTTGGAGAGATAGGCAGGATATCTCTCAATATCATTTCCAGGGAATCCTAAGCAGGTGAAGGCATCTGCTTGGGAATACCCTGAAGGAAATGGTGAGCCACTGTGTGAGACAGAATGCTGGACTGGATGGGCTGTGGCCTGTTCCAGCAAGGCTGTTCTTATGTTCTTATGTCACCTTGGAGTCAGAGGGTATGATACCTTGGGGTGTAATGCGGTACCCCAGGAACTCCACTTCCCGTGCCAAAAACACACATTTGTCTCTTCTGAGATGTAGACCGGCCCTCTCAAAATGTGAGAGGACTCAATCGTGCCTGGCCGCTAGTTCAATGGTGTCCTTAGCGGTGATCAGGACATCAACAAAATATGGCAGGACACCAGGCAACCCTTTCAAAATACGTTCTATAAGAGATTGAACTATTCCTGGGGCTGCATTCACTCCAAATTGTAGTCTACTTACCTTAAATGCCCCCCTATGCATTCCTATGCTCTGGGCTATGGCAGCAGCAGGAGACACAGTTAATTGTTGGTAAGCCTGGGCAAGGTCAAGTTTTGCAAAGCAATTTCCTCCATGCAAGGAGGCAAGAAGGTGACTTACCACGGGCACAGGATATGCATTCGGGTCAATAGTTTTATTGATGGTACCCTTGTAGTCAGCGCATATCCTGACCTCCCTGTTACTTTCCAAAGCAGTCGCAATCGGTGTCTCCCACTCTGCAGAGTACACCGGCACTAGGATGCCCTGCCCCTCCAGTTTGTCCAGCTCAGCTTCTATCTTCTCCTTTAAAGCAAAGGGTACCCAGCGTGGCTTCATCCGGATGGGCCAGATGGTTGGGTCAAGCACAGAGTCAACAGGGGGTCCTTTGTATATACCTAAACCCTTTTTGAATACCTCAGGATGTGCAGCACAAACGTCCCGGATTGGGTCAGCGTCTATTGCGTTGATGCCAGAAAGCCGCATTCCCAGGGGCCTAAACCATTGGGTCCCAATAAGACAGTTAGTGCCCTGCTTAACTACAACCAATGGCAAGGAGGTGTGAATGTTTTTGAATTTGACCAAGAAATTTCCCATCCCCAGGACCGGAATCTGGCAACCTTGCACATCCCGGAGGGAAGTTTTAAAGCATTTAAACTTGGGCCGAGAGGCAGGGGGAATTCTGAAAAACTCCCACTGTGGGATTATTGAAAAGCTAGTACCTGAATCCACCTCCATCTTGAAGGGGACGTCCTGCAGTCTCAGGTCTGTGAAGAAACACTCGCTGATGATGCCCACTTGGCACGGCTCAGGCTCGGGTGACACTTTGGTGATGGACATGTTGTGGTGATGACTCTTCTTGGGCACAGTCACTGGAGGTCTTTGCTTTTGCTGTCAGCATACCTTAGCAATGTGCCCTCTTCGCCCGCAGTTGTGGCATTCTGCAGTGCAGAAGGGGCACTTCTTGCAGTCATGCTGGCCTCCACAGCCATCACACTTGCGATGGAATTTCTTCTCCCGATCGTCACATTGCTCTTGGTGCTTTTATCAGACCACTTGGACTTTTCCCTCTGTGTCGCTGGACTCTGATGAAGAGGTGGAACCCCATGATGCTGAGGAGGATGAAGGTGAACTTTGCTGAGCTTGCACAGCTGAGTTGGTGGCACTGGAGGTGGAGTGGCAATGACGGAAAAGCTTTATCCCAGACCGTGCGGCCTCAGACGCTACTGCCTCTTCTAGGACATCCATGAAGGTTAGCGTCTTTCTGATCATGAGGTGACATTGAGTATCTTCATCCCTCATGCTGGCCAGGAGACGGTCCTGAAGTGCTTCTTCAATGTCGTCCCACTTGCACGGGTCGGCAGCAACGTGCAGCGAGGCAGCGTAGTCTGCAATGGATTCACCAGGTCGCTGCTCTCTTCTCTGGAAGGCCATCCTGGCTGGGAAGATTGAGACCTCTGGCTGCAGGTGCCTCCTCAGTGCGGACATGATTTCTGTGAGTGGCACCACATCAATTTCCCTTGGGAGAATGAGGTGGGTTGCCAGCTCAAGCCTCTCAGAACTGTACTGAGCAAGGAAGCAGGAGCGCTTCTGGTCTTCGTCGCTGATCTTCTGCGAGGCCATTGCATCGCAGAACCAGGGTTCATATGTTGCCCATTTCTTTGGATGCGCTGGGTCGAATGGGCCAATGTTGCTGCTGTGTCGGGATGCCATCCCACCTTAATCGCCAGTTTAGTGTTCAAGGAATGTAGAAGCAGACGAATGAAGTAGTGAAATTCAGCTCTTTATTAGTGGGGTTTGAACACAGTTTGGATGGGGCAAAACTTGGACTTATATACACTATAAACAGTAACAATAATACAACAAGCCCATTGGCTAGCAGAGTGTGCACATTTTTCGATCCACTTATTTGCATAAGAATAATTACATGAGAAAAGATACATTCTGCTCCTATAAACAGTAACAGTAACAATAATACAACAAGCCCATTGGCTAACAGAGTGTGCACATTTTCGATCCACTTATTTGCATAAGAATAGATACATGAGAAAAGATACATTCCGCTCCTTTCAGAAAACACAGGTAACATACATGACATGAAGTAAAAGATGTTTATTGGTCTCAAAGCATAATGTAGAAATAGCTGTTTATTTGTTGGTTTAGGATACAAGAAAATCCAGCAAAACAATACTAATAAAAAAGTACGGGTAGGGAAATCCACACTCTGGCCTTCCTCCATGAAACAAAAGGAAAACCTGACTAATCTAGGTAATCATGGCTAAGCTTGGGTTGGAGTCAGGACTCAATGTTAGAGTCCCACTCTCGTTTCTGAGGTGTAGCTCTAAAACACCCCAAACTTGAATTGATTCCCAAACCCATGTGTCTAAAATAAAGAACATGAGTTTGGCTCTCCTAATTAGCATACAGCCAATTATGGCCCAGGGGTGGTATAAACACATCCTGGTTCCCATAACAAATGTCTGGTGTTCCCAGGCTCGGGATGTTGACACAAGCGAACATTCCAGACCTGGAAAAGAGACAAAACATAGGCCTGAAGCTCTGAGAAGCTTCTACTAAGCACATCTGCTTGATAAGTGCAGCAGAAATAATTATGATGCCTTTGCAAAGAAGCAAAGCTACATTCTAAGACAAGTTAAAAACCAAAGAGACTCCATATTGAATAACTTGTGACCCATCCCATCACAGTAGGCAGACCATGAAGTCTACAGAGTGTTTTTAAGGCTTTCAGCTCTCCCAAAACTCCCAGACCCCATAGGCCCAAATGACTCCTGCACATGCAGAAAACATTTTAAAATGATAGAGGTTTTTCTTTTCTTTTTGGAAGCAACCAACAGTAGCATTTTTGGCATGGGAAGGTTGCTGACCCTCACCATATCACAACATGAGACTCCAAAAGAGTTGAGCTCTGTAGCACATTTTCTATGGATGTCCATAAGCCTTAGCATCCAATGTGATCCTTCTTAATCAATGAGATGACTGAGCTGACATGGAATTAGAACTACCTGTTCTCACCATATTAAATGAGTCTGGTTTTTCAGCTAAGATCTGTCAGATCTTTCAACATAGCTACTAACATCATTAGAACACACAAGCTCCTTCACCACAACAAGATACTGTTCCTTTTGGAGTGGTTGTTGTTGTTGTAGGTTGAATAAAATTCATTCCAAAGTGGACCCCACACCTTGGCATCTGGTAATTTATTGATATTTATCTCCAGTTTATATGTTTGGCCATCTTCAAACACATTGTAGTAAAATACTATTGCATAATTATATCAGAGAGTAAATAAAACATAACAGCAAAAAAAAGTTGTGGCACATTAAAGACTAACTCCTATATTTAAATGTGAGCTTTTATGCACCAAGTCCACTTTATCAGACATAAGAGTAATAATATATTTTTCCAACAATGGATAATTTGTATTGCTAAAATCTGTTTCTTTTTCTGCCCCCATTTTTGCTTCCTTATTATCTATTGACATTTTGACAAATCAGGTGGGGGATAAAACATTAATTAGACAGATACCAATCAATTTAAATAAAATAACTGAGTTTTTTTAGTGTATGAGAACCAAGACAAAGGAACAGCCGAAGGATTGGCTTAACACATCTTTATTGCATTGGTGGTCAGAGGGAACATGCGGTAATGGCGGATTAGCAGTTCAATATATACCGTCGTTATACATTTGAATGTGGCTCCATGACAGCCCATTGGCTACCGTTGGCGTGACGTCATTTCTGGTCACGCCCTTCTTGTCCAGGTGAGGTAGTGGCGGGAATCTTCCCGCGCTGTCGTTCTTTGGTGAATTATGACGTGTGAGCTGGGCGCTCGCTATTGCCACCAGGTGGTCATTAGCTCGCGTCCTGATTGGAGCGGGTTACATTGATGTATAGGTTAAAAGGCACAGTATGGAAAAACACAATGCATAGTATTGAAACACAACATCCCTCCCCCCTAGGATGAGACGAAGTCTCTCATCCAAAATGGTTTATTGCAAACGCGCTTTGGGCGTGCTGTCGGCTGGCTTGTCCCGGCTCCGTGTCCTGCAATGGGAGAGGGAGACTCGTTAGTGACTCGCCGCGGCTCAGCGGCTGTTGGGGAAAGGGCAGAAAAACCGGGGGCACTGGGGACTAACGAAAAACCCCGCTTCTCGCTTGGAAGGGTGGGGGACCACTCCTGAAAACCCCCCCGGTTTTGTAAATGAAAATCAGAATTATCCCCTAGGGTATCATTAGAAGGATTCCACAGGATATCTATGGGGACCGCTTCGGGCTCCTTTCCCTCCCCCCTAGGTGGGGACCACCGGCCCCCCTCTCCTCCCCCTTGGGCTGAACGGGTGGGGGAGAACCCTAACGTTGAAGTCAATTCTGCGCCATCCGCGCGGCGGCCGTCCGGGACCTGGCGCTGGAGCTGGTCTGCGTGTCGCCGCCAGAGTAGACCCGTACTGGTCTCCACACAATACGACACGGGACCCGTCTGCCCAACGACGATGCCTGGGACCCAGGCTGGCCCCGCACTAGGGTAGTTCCTGCAATGCACCGGGGCACCCACTGCGAAACTCTTCGTGGCTGCTAGCCCAATGTTCCTCCCCGTGTCCTCCACCCTCGTTGGATCTAGTCTGGTCAGGATCGTGGTCAGCTTCCTACGCATTAAGAGCTCTGCGGGCGAGTACCCTGAAGCTAGTGGGGTCACCCTGTATCCTAGCAGGAACTGACACACTTGAAGGTTGAGATCCCCGGGACCCATGCACCTCAGCGCGTCCTTGGTGGTGCGCACGAGGCGCTCCACCTGGCCGTTTGTTGCCGGGTGGAAAGGGGCGGAGGTGATGTGCCGAATGGCGTTGATTTCCGTGAACGCCCTGATCTCAGCGGACGTGAAGCAACTAGCGTTATCGCTAATTAAGGTGTCGGGTATACCGAACGTGCTAAAGACCCTCCGCAAATGCTTCACCGTCGTTGCTGAAGAGGTGCTCGTAACTGGGATTACCTCCAACCACTTGGAGTAAGCATCCACCACGAGGAGAAAAAGTGTCCCCCTAAATGGCAACGCAAAGTCGATGTGCACCCGCGACCATGGCCCCTTTGCCGCGTCCCATTCCCTGTGCGGCAGCCGCGCCTCTTCGGGTCGGGAGCATTGGCATCTCTCGCAAACGCCCACCATGTGCTCGATGTCGGCATCTAATTGGGGCCACCAGAAATAGCTCCTGGCCAGAGCCTTGGAGCGAACAATCCCAGGGTGGCTGACGTGCAGCAGTTTGAGTACCCTAGATCTCAGGGATTCGGGGACCACCACCCGCTGGCCCCACAGAAGGCACCCCCTCTCTAGGGACAATTCTAGCCTCTTCCTGAAGAACGGGGTGAACTAGGCCACCGGGGAGGACGCAGGCCACCCTTTCTGCACCCAGGAGCTGACTAGAGCAAGTGTTTTGTCCTTGCCGGTCGCCTTAGCGATATCAGCGGGCACAATGGGGGGCGAATCTAAGACCTCTATTAGGAGCACCGGGCGGTCTCGCTCTTCCTCGCCCACGACGCTGCTGGCGTTGGGGAGGGGAGACCTCGACAGGGCGTCCACGTGGCTTATCTCTTTTCCCGGTCGGTACACTAACGCGTGCTGATACGCATTCAAGAAGATGGCCCACCTTAACATCCTAGGGGACAGGATTTGAGGGGTGGGTTTGTCTGCAGTGAAAATGCCTAGCAGGGGCTTGTGGTCGGTCACTATGGTGAAGGGGCGGCCATAGAGGAAATCGTGGAACTTTTTGGTCCCCGCGATTATTGCTAGCGCTTCCCTGTCTGTTTGAGCGTAGTTTCGTTCCGCTTGGGACAGGGATCTGGAGTAGAATGCTACCGGGGCCTCTCTCCCGTTCTCCAATACGTGGCACAGCACCGCCCCCACCCCCACTGGGGATGCATCACATATCAGAACCACTGGTCTCTTGGGGTCAAAATGGGTGAGAATGGCGTCAGATGCCAGGAGTTGTTTCAGGTCACTGAATGCCTTCTCCTGGCTCTCGCCCCACTTCCACGCCTCGTCCTTCTTAAGTAGTTTGTGAAGTGGCTCTGCTACCGATGCCTTCCGCGGCAGGAAGGCATGGTAAAAGTTTAAGAGCCCTAGGAACGACTGCAATTCGGGCTTGGAGGTGGGGCGAGGGGCATTTCGAATGGCGGCTACTTTTGATTTGGAGGGTTTCATTCCCTCGGGGGTCACCCGGAAACCTAAGAACTCGACCTCTTTGGCGAAGAAAACGCATTTGTCTCTCCGCAACCTCAACCCTGCCTTTTCGAACACCGCCAGCACTTTGTCCAGCCTTTCAGCCAACTCCTCCTCGCTCCCCCCCGTTATCAACACATCATCGAAGTATGGCAAGACCCCCTCCAGTCCCTTTAAGAGGCGTTCCACGAGCGACTGGAAAATACCCGGCGCCGAGTTCACGCCGAACTGTAGGTGCGTCACCTGGAACGCCCCCTTATGAGTGACTATCGTTTGCGCAGCAGCTGCAGCTGGGGTTACTGAGAGTTGCTGATAGGCTTGCGCTAGGTCAAGTTTGGCGAAACACTTTCCCCCGTGTAACCTGGCCTACAGGTGGCTGACTACCGGCACCGGATACGCATTTGGGCGGATCGCCTTATTGATGGTTCACTTATAATCAGCGCAAATGCGAACCTCCCCGTTGGCCTTAAGCGCAGTTACAATCGGAGTTTCCCACTCCGCGGAATCAACAGGAACAACTATCCCCTGGCCCACCAATTTGTCCAGTTCCGCCTCTATCTTGTCTTTTAGTGCGAAAGGCACTCTGCGCGGCTTGAGTCTGATAGGGCGGACCTCCGGGTCCAGGTCGAACGCTACTGGGGGTCCCTTGAACTTTCCAAGTCCTTTCTTGAAAACTTTGGGGTGCGCGTCACACACCTCCTGTATTGGGTCAGTCCCGACGGCATGCACCCCCCCAATGAACAAACCCAGGGGCTTAAACCATTGAGTCCCGAGGAGGCTGCAACTTCCCCCTTTGAAAACAACCAGGGGCAGTTCCGCGGCGTGTTGCTTGTATTGGACCTTGAAATTTCCAACCCCCAAAACCGGAATGCTATTTCCCTGCACGTCCCGCAGCGTGGACCTCAACGCTTTGAGCTTAGGGCGCATGTGGGGAGAAATTCCCAAGAATTCCCGCTCGGACATAATTGAGTAGGACGAACCCGAGTCTATCTCCATCCTAACAGGGGCCCCTTGCACCAGTACCTCAACAAAATAACGTGGGTGTCCCAAGGACACGCTGTATACGGGGGTTTCGTCGCCGCTGTTGTCGGAGATGCGGCCCACGCCGTACTGCTTCCTCGCGGGCCAGGCGCCCTCCTTGGTCTTCGGCGGCCGGTCTGACGGGTTTTTCTGGTCTCTACGCCGTCGTCTGCAGACCTTGGCGATGTGACCCCGGCGTCCGCAGTTGTGGCACTCGGCCTTCCGGAACGGGCACTTGATGCGGTCATGGGCTGCTCCACAGCCGTCGCAGCGCCGGCCATCCTTCCGCACCTTTCGGACATCCTCATCATCGCTACTCTCCGTGGAAGACTTCGGCGTGCGCCTGGCTGCCTGCACTGAGGCTGCGGCCTTGTCGGGCTGTGGGGGCCTCTCTCTGAACCCCTTAACTCCGGCCCTCGTGGCCTCCGCAGCCTGGGCCGCCTTCACGACCTCGCGTAGCGTTGGCGGCGGCTCCTGGTTCATCAGTTTCCGCTGAACCTCTTCATCCCACAGGCCGCACAGCAAACGGTCCCTGAGGGTGATTTCGAGGTTTTCCCACTTGCATGGGCCGGCGGCCAATCTTAGGGCCGCTGCAAAAGCAGCGATGGACTCACCCGGCGCTTGAACTCTCTTCCAGAATGCGTCTCGAGCCGAAAACATCGAGACCGTGGGCTGGAAGTGGTCTCGCATCACCTTCAGAAGCTGTTTGGCCGTCAGCTCGCTCAATTTCTTCGGTGATACCAGGTCCACCAAAACTCGTTTGGCAGCATTTCCCAGCATCCGAGTGAGGATGGCCCTCTTCTTTCCCTCGTCCGTAATGTCGGACACCACCAGCGTATCTTGGAAGTCCATTTCGAAGAGCTCCCAGTCTTCCGGCTTGTTGATGTCGAAACCGGCATGTGTCTTGGTCTCGTGGGAAGCCATATCCCACCTTCGTCGCCAATTTAGTGTATGAGAACCAAGACAAAGGAACAGCCGAAGGATTGGCTTAACACATCTTTATTGCATTGGTGGTCAGAGGGAACATGCGGTAATGGCGGATTAGCAGCTCAATATATTCCGTCGTTATACATTTGAATGTGGCTCCACGACAGCCCATTGGCTACCGTTGGCGTGACGTCATTTCTGGTCACGCCCTTCTTGTCCAGGTGAGGTAGTGGCGGGAATCTTCCCGCGCTGTCGTTCTTTGGTGAATTATGACGTGTGAGCTGGGCGCTCGCTATTGCCACCAGGTGGTCATTAGCTCGCGTCCTGATTGGAGCGGGTTACATTGATGTATAGGTTAAAAGGCACAGTATGGAAAAACACAATGCATAGTATTGAAACACAACAGTTTTCCAATCACTGAATTACTGGATATATAATCACAATAGTGTATGAGTTTATAGCTGCCTTCATAATTCCCTTTTTGTCCTCTGGATATAAACATAATAGGTTCACTTCTGACATGAAGGACAATATTTCTAATGTTTATGGCAGATTAATTCACTGGAGGAAGGAGATTGACAATGTGCTTCTAGCGGTCATGACTTCATATGAAGCTTTGCCATTTAACATGCTATTTTTCTTAACAAAGAAAGAAAGAAAGCTTTTAATCAGTTTATTCCTTTAGAGTTCTCCTGGGCAACCCAATCATCTGTTTCCAATGCCTGAACAAGGGGCAAGAGGAAAGCAGACAGAATGACACAGGAGATCATAGTTTTATAAAATAGAACTTTATAAAAGTCATTCAAGTGATTCTGTTTGTGCTTATCTTGAGCAGGGGAACAGTCAAAATATGTCAGTCCATTGATCCATGAAATGGCCTGTTTGACAATAGTGAGCAAGGTCCTTATGCTTTTACCAAAATATAAACAACAGAATAGTGAAGTGATGTGTTCTCTTTTCCATCTTATTGTATGTCTTCCTTTATTGTAATATTTTAATGTGCGGTCAAGTTATGTCTGACTTATACAACTCTAACAGAGTTTTCAAAGTATGCAAGCTAATTTAAGAGGTAAATTAAACCTGCAAGAGGAAGGTTTTGAGGTACTCCAGTCATTAAATAAACAGCTTAAATGCCACACCTACAATGTCTCCCAGCAGAAGCACTGGCTGCATCCTTAGCCTTGTCTAACTTCTCATCAGCTGGAAGTAGGGAAAACTACCTCTCTTTCAAGCTGCATGGCAGTTGAAATTCAGAGGAGGCATTCTCATCTTGGTAAACAAAAGACTTACTAGATATACATCCTTGCTGAAATAGGTCACAGCCCATCCAGTCCAGCATTCTGTCTCACCATTTGCTTCAGGGTATTCCCAAGCAGATGCCGTCACCTGCTTAGGATTCCCTGGAAATGGCATTGAGAGATATCCTGCCTCTCTCTCCAACCCGGAGGTTGTCCTTAGATATCCATCATTATAGCCATTGATCCCCTTGTCCTCCATGAACTTGTCTAATAATTTCTTAAAGCTGTCAAGACTGACAGCTGTCACTTCTTCTGGCAGGGAGTTCCATAGACCAGTGATCCTCTGGGTGAAAAAGTACTTTCTCTTATTTGTTTGAGAACTAGTACCCAAAAGTTTCATGGAGTGCCCCCTAGTTCTAGTGTTGTGCGATAGGAAAAACAGTTTTTCCTTATCTAATTTGTCCACACCGTGCATGATTTTATAAACTTCAATCAGGTCACCTCTTAGACGCTGTCGTTCAAGAATGGAGAGGCCCAACCGTTGCAGCCTCAGATGGTAATGAAGGTGTTCCAGTCTCCCAATCATTCTGGTTGCCCTCCTCTGCATTTTTTCCAGCTCCATAATATCCTTCTGGAGGTATGGAAACCAGAACTCTACACAGTATTCAAGATGGGGCCTTACCATAGATTTATAAAGAGGTAAAATGACACTTGCTGACTTATTTTCTATACTGTTCCTTATGATCCTTAGCATCGAGTTTGCTCTTTTCACTGCTGAGGCACACTGGGTTGACAACTTCATTGAGCTGAGCCTGTCCACCAAGACACCAAGGTCCCTTTCCTGCTTTATCGCAGAGAGTTCAGACCCCATCAGTTTATAAATGTAATTGGGGGTTTTTTGCCCCAACGTGCATCACTCTGCACTTACTAGTGTTGAAGCTCATTTGACACTGTTTTGCCCACACACCCAGTGTCAAGAGATCACTCTGGAGCTCCTCACAATCTCTCACAATTTTCACTACCCTGTATAATTTAGTGTTGTCAGCAAATTTGTTTACCTTGCTATTTGCTCCTATTTCTAGATCATTTATGAAGAGGTTGAAAAGCAGGGGTCCCAGTACTGAACCTTGGGGGACCCCAGTCTTTACTTCCCTCCACTTGGAGAAGTATCCATTTAGTGCTACCCTCTGTTTCCTGTCCCTTAGCCAGTTGCTGATCCAGGACAAGACCTGTCCCTTTATTCCATGACTGGTAAGTTTATTCAAGAGTCTTTGGTGCGGGACCTTGTTAAAAGCCTTCTGAAAGTTCAGATAAACAATGTCAACTGGATCCCCTTTATCCACATGCTTGTTGACATTCTCAAAAAATTCCAACAGATTAGTGAGGCATCATTTGCCCTTCCAAAAGCCATGTTGGCTCTCCTTTAGCAGTGCCTTCTCTTCTATGTAACTATTAATTCTGTCTTTTAGGATGGTTTCCATCACTTTACCTGGGGCACATGTCAAACTGACCGGTCGGTAATTCCAAATATATGTTTTTTGGAAACATGTATACTAAATGCAGAGGGACTGCAGTGGCTTAGTGGTTAAGACACTGAACTTGACAACTGGAAAGTCAGCTGGTCAGCAGTTTCAGACCCGAGTACTGCAAGACAGAGTGAGTTCCCATCATCTGTCCCAGCTCCTGCCAGTTTGAAAGCAAGAAATTGCAAGTAAATAAATAGGTACAACTTCAGTGGGAAGGTAAACAGTGTTCCAATTCGGAAACTTCATCCAACCCAGAACTTGAAAAAGTTACTTTTTCAGGGACACAACTCCTAGCACTGTCCACGTTGAATGAGGAATCCTGGAGTCTTTTGTCCATAAAGAAAGAACATTAACAGAACTTTAACAGCCCATAATAGGAGATTATAAATGGCTTAGTAGTTAAGATTCTGAGCTTGACAACTAAAAGGTCAGCAGTTCGAGCCCAAGTGCTGTGCGGAGTGAGCACCCATTGCCTGTCCCTGATTCTGCCAACTTACCAGTTCAAAAGCAAAAATAAAAAAAATAAAAATAAAAAGCAAGTAGATAAACAGGTACCACTTTGGTGGGAAGTAAACAGTGTTCCTTGCACTCTGGTTTTGAGGCATGCCTGCCACAAATCCACAGATATGTTTGCAGATGCAGACAGTGCTGGCTCTATGGCTATACAGGTAAATGGAGATAAGCACCATACCCTAGAGTCGGATAGAACTGGCTTTCAAGCAAGGGTGACTTTTACTTTTACCCACACTAAATTCAATGGAATTCAGGTGAGTTTGTTTACAATTGTTTCCCAAAAACCAATTGCCTATTTTCCTATTAATGATGGATCTATCAGAGAGGTTATGTATATTCATTAATTTCATTCCATAAAGATAGCTATACACTTTATTTTTTTACTGCTTAGAGACTCATCAGAGAAAATGCATAACAACATTATAATTTCCCCATCAATCAATGGTGGGATTAAGCAGGTTTGCCCCAGTTTGCCAGAATCGGTTGCAGAAATTCTGGCTGCCCCCCATCCAAGATTTGAAATAAAGTAGTCCTGATTCAGGTGCAATGCAGGGCTTTCCCCCTGGTCACGCCCACCATAGCACTCCCACAGGGTAGGTAGTAAAAGAAATTGAATCTCATCACTGCCAACAATCCATTTATCCTCACTATAACACCATGAGTTAGGTTAAGCTAAGAAATAGTTCGCTAATAAGAATGTGAAGAGGGAAAACTTTCATATTTCAGTACAGGTTCTTCTAATAAACCTCAAAATCCCCCAAATATCTGGGTTTTTGTTTTCAGTTTCCTCTTTCTAGTTTCTGGTGCTAAAACTGGTCAAGCTCTAGAAAACCCTCAGAACTAATCCCTCAGAAACCTGGGATAAGATGACAGGCAATCATCTATTCCACAAGTGGACAATAAAAACTATACATGAGAAAGAAAGTCAATAATTAATACACCTGTGCAGACGTTAACAGTAGGGGCCAGATAACTTTTTTTCTGGATTATCAAAATAATAATAATCATACATTCATTAAGAACAATATAACTAACCTTCTCACAGCCTCAACCCACCAAAATGTAGGAATTGTGTGAGATAGGTCTCCCTCCTACCACTTTGATAGCTTCAGTCCACCAAATACAGGTAGTATTCCACTAGGTGAAGAGAATGTAATCAGGCACTCCAGGCACAGTAAAGAAAATGGGATAACTTCTCTATCACTTCAACAAAAGGCAAAAAGACAGAATAATCTGAAATTTGAAACCTGTAAGAAATCCATAAATTCTGCTAATTTTCCATTTGGAATTCTGAATCTTTTTTACTTCAAAGGTTGTTCATTTTAAAGTCACAAAAGACTATTATTAACCCAAATGTTACATTCCTAGTCACCAATAGTAGGCTTTGTGGCTGAATGAGAATTTGAACCTCTATATGAACTCAAATCTAGTGCTTTGTCCAATGTGTAAATCTAAATACGGTGTCTTCAAAAGCTAAGAAGAAATTGAGGGAGATATTATGTAAAACTAAAGGTGATGCAAGCAGTGTCCTGTAGTATAGATTGCTTCAGGGATTTTTCACATACAACATGATGTACAAAATCCACCCTTTTTACTTCATCTTTGGTATAGCTAGCCAGTGAGGTGCAAGAAAAGGTCAAGCTATATGCATGCACGCATAAAAGGAGTCAATGGTTGCTTCCTTACCTGAGGCTAGGCAATTGGGGCCAAAGATAGCACATGCAACATCTCCCTCCCTTTTCACCTTCAGAGAGCAAACAAATTCCAAGCATAAAGAAAAAGAGATAATTGAGAAGAGCAACAAACACATGGCACACTACACACTTTTATACCACCCCATAGCTCAGGGATTCCCAACCTTTTCTAGCCAGGGGCCTGGTCACGCTCTCTCAGTCAGTTTTGAGGGCCAGATGGCCATTTTGCCCTGCCTGCATGTTGGGGGGTGGCCATTTTGTCCCAAGAGTTTCAAAGGGTGGCCATTTTATTTGTTGAATGCCCTTGGTGGGGTGGGGGGGCACATGAAATGGCACTGCAGACTAGATCCAGCCCATGGGACTTAGTTTGAGAACCTCTGCTATAGCCCTCAGTGCATTCTCTGGACGGTTCATAACTTAGTTAACATTTTCTCCCAAACATGCTGGGTACTCATTTTACTGACCGCAGAAGAATGGAAGGCTGAGTAACCCTTGAGCCCTGGCCAGGATCAAACTCACAGTACAGCAGTTTAACCACTAAGAATTAGTGGTCTCACGTCTTGCAAATCAAAACTTAATGTTAAGATTTCCTTAACCGAATCAATCCATCTTACATTTGGTGTTTCTCTTTCATTGCCATCTTTAAATTTTTCAGGGTTATAGTTTTTCCAGTGAATCTTGTTGTCATCTGATGTACATGAAGTGTTGTAATCTGAGTTTATATGTATTTACTTCTATTTAAAGTTCAGATTTATTTTATCTCACAACCACTAATTTGATTTATGGGAATATCTCCCCCTCCTTCAGATTTCTTCACAATCTATAGCAGGGGTTGGCAACCTATAGCCTGTGGGCCAAATCTGGCCTATGGTGCCAAATAATCTAGCCCCCGGCCTCACTCCAACCACCACCGCTAGCATAAGTGGCCACATACATGTTTACAGTAGCTGTGGACGTGTTGGTGGCAGCTGCAGATGCATTTACAGCAGGGTTTATGGAGGGGGGCATCAGTCCAGTCCTCTCAACTGTCTGAGGGAGCATGATTTGGCCCCCAACTTAAAAAGATTGCTGACCCCTGGTCTACAAGGTTTTTCATCCTTATATGGCAATTTGAAATACAGTAGTATGGATGGTCTTGGTGTCCTGTGGCACATATTTACTCTTAAGGATCTCTTTTTAGTTCCACATAACTGCCCATCCAGTTCCTAGCCTTCTTCTGATTTCCTGGCTGAATTTTGCTCTTCAGAGTATAAATAACATATCAGAACAATTATGTTATGACTCACAAATTTATTTTATAAGGCTCCACAGACAATGGCTTTGCTGTAATTTTTGTGTAGAATGCTGGATTAGCAGGTTAAGTAGCAATGGGTTGCCTTCTTACTTTATAAAGATGATGCAAGTCACATCCAGAACATGACATGGTAAGATATTATTTCTCTGATGTTTGTTAAGAAAGAGTATAGCTACCTAGAGATTAAAATATTAACAAGTACATTTTTTCATCAACATTTGCTTTTGAAGAGATTTAACTAGGGCACTTCTTGAAAACCTGCTTTTTCTAAGGCTCATTCTCTAGGGACAAAAAGGATGCTAACATTGACCTGTCTTATAGGCTTGATGAAAGGATTGCTGAGGTAATTAACATGTAGTGATTCATATATTCTGATGTTCTGCACATAAAGATAACTATGTGCAGTCAAGTTGAATTCAATTAATGACAATCTTTCAACGGTTTTCTAGGTATACAGTACTTAGAAGTGGTTTACCATTCCCTTGTTCTGGTGGTGCTCAGAACTGCAACTTGTCCTTAACCACAATAAAGGTAAAGGTTTCCCTTGCTCAAAAGCCAGTCGTATCCAACTCTAGGGTTCAGTGCTCTTCTCTGTTTCAAAGCCAAAGAGCCAGTGCTGTCTGCTTCTGCAGGCATTTCCATGGTTATGTGGCAGGCATGACTAGACACCAGAACACTGTTTACCTTCCCACTGAAGTTTACCTTCCCTGTTTATCTACTTGCAATTTCTTGCTTTCAAACTGCTAGGTTGGCAGGAGCTGGGACAAAGACGGGAGCTCATTCCATCCTGCAGTACTCGGGAATCGAACTGTTGATCTCCCGCCTTCCAGTCAGCATCTGAGCCACTTGAGCCACTACACTAGCTGGCTTTTCCCCCAGGAAGCAGAGTGGGGAATTGAACTTCAAGCTTAGCTACTCAGCCATTTTTTTAATCTATCTTTCTTATCCCACACCACTCCCCCAGTCTTCATATTATGGTTATACACAAAATAGCATATGGATGAATGCAAATCTAATTCAGTTCTATATCTCACTCAACCACAGGAGAAAACCTGTTTCTGCCTAGTTAACCACAACTGCAGTTTCAGTATTGACACTACGTAACTTGTGGGTTTCTTAATGTTATTAAAGTGTCTTAAAACAATATAACTCACTACTAGCTTTAGTTTAAAGCAAGAGTGAGGCACCCATGGGCCTCCAAACATTGCTGAACTATACAATTCCCATCATGTTCAATGGTAGTGATCTTGGAGTTTCTTTGTGTCAGAGGATTGCACAATTATGGACTGGAAGGATTGGCCGGCTCTTTGCTATTGACCAGGATACACCTAAATGTACTTGCAATACTTTCCATACTTCTGAGATGGCTCCTTGTATGTCTCCCAGTGCTGGACTGCATTGCCAAGAACATACATCCATGCTTGTTCATCTGCCTTTAAAGGTTCTTCTTCCACAGGGTTAAAAATAGTTTTAGTTTTGCTGCAAGTGTTGCCATTTCTTCATTGGTGGGCATGCCTGGCCTTATGCATGGCAAGCATTTTACTATTTTCAGTAAGTTTAGATTACAACTGTCACCATTCTTTGGGGTTATATGAGCATATCCAGGTCCACCAGTAACAGAGGCAAGTGGTCCCAAGCAGAAAAGGTTTACAGAATCAAGTGGTTTGAATGAAGATCAATTACAATAATCTTCCCAGTTTTCCCCATCTATGCTAAGGTCAGGTGACCTTAATTCACGCGGGGGGGGGGGGGCACCAAACCAACCACAATCAGGGAGGGGGATCAAGATTGTGCTGTTGTTATTAGCCTGACCATAGCTTGAATTCTCTTATGTAGAGGAGAAAAACAGACAGGATATTTTACACACCAGGGCAAACCAACTAAGCAGACCAACTAAGGACATTGATCACACAGAATGGAACCTGACATCCTAGGTGTTCAATAGAATAACCCTAATTAAGGATTCCCTGGTGATAGATCTGTTTTGCTTCTCTAGAGAACAACTAGAGAAGGAAAAAAGCAGATGTTAGACAGCAAGAACAGCAACCATGGCGACTATCAACATCTCCTTGGACTCACTTCTTCCTTCCTTTGTTTGTTGGGTAGATTGGATATTTGAAATCTATCAACATTTGGAGATTCAAGTTTTCCAGCCCTAATCTAAAGCTGAACATGGGGAAGCTTTTTGAAATCTATAACTGGAAATACTTACTGAGGGATTCTGAGACATGTAATCCCAAAGAGGATCTCGTTTAAGGTTGGTGTTAAAAGCTTTAACAGTTGCCATAGAAGATTTGAAAATTCATTGGTTCCTCTTTCTAACTTGAAATCCAGTCAGCGACTTGTAAGCTTTGGTTTTAACAAAATGTACAGTTATTTCATTTTTTACAAAATGTGGTTTCAGGTTTGTCTCAGAAGGTTAGGGCAGATTACTGCTGACTTAATTTAAATCCTGTGATAAATGAGCCTGCTAGAGTAACTGGTAGGAGTGTGGGAAAAACTATAACTAATAGACATTATTTCAACAAATTGCCATTTTAAATCATCTTCCTTGGGGATTTTGGACAGATTTCATTAATTACATGCTTACAGTTCATATTAGTGATAACACTCTTAAAAAACTCCCATGTGAGCAATTTACATTTTTAAAAAGAAGGACACATCTTGTGCATGAATTGTTATGTACTGTAAATGAGCATCTGCTTGGTGAAGCACTGCATATAAATGTTGATCCAAACACATAACATACATCTTTTAATTATGAGTATAATATTGAAAAATCAAATTAAATTTCTAGAATTCTATTCCTTTGCTATGGCTTTTGCTGTGGCATCAGATGCTGTAGACAGTTTGTTCTAGTATAAAACTTAAGTACTGATGTGCCCAAACCTCAAGACTTTAAGTCAGCTGTGACCTAAGTCAACCTCATGGGGTATCACATATCTATGTGCCTTAGTTCCATGATTCAACCATAGACATGGGTTTCAGTCATCTAATGGCACCCTCTGGAACTCAATAGTACCATCCTGCTTTCCTGTACATCTATCCAATGGCTGCCTATTTAAACATTTTGGTCCACAGAATGTAATCTCATGCCCCCATTTTTGATCAATATGACAATCTATTTTTTTAAAAAAACTATCATACCTGGAGCAGCCAAGAAACTTCATTCTGTAGCCACAGAGCAAAACAAGAAAAAGGAAAGCATTGTGGCAGGGCAGCTTTTAAGAAGTGTCCTGTTACTACCTGCCAAAGCAATTACCCCCCCCCCCTTTGCTAATGGCTGCTAATCTCAACTTCTAACTATGCCTCCATTTAATCTGCTTCTGTGTCCAGTGCTTCAGACAGGGTAAAAAGGGGAAGCTGGCCACCTCCCCCCCGCCAGATTTACTCTCAAATTTACTGTTAATAGAATGGGACATGGGCAAAACTTGTCTTGTTCTCTGGTTTTTCCAGTCTTTCAGAGAGGGAGGTAAGAACAACTTAGTCTACCTGAAAATACTCAACATGAAATACTAAGAATCAAGTTTCATCCTATTCAGGTTTGTTTTCTTGAACATGCTGGCATACCTGTCAAGTTTTGGATTTGGAAATAAGGGAAATTTCCCGGCAAATAAGGGATACTTGACAGCGATGCTTATCCTGTGCTGCCCTCCAATGGCGGCAATGGGGCATTGCAGTCTAATTAATAAGGGATGACGGTGGGAAAGAGGGTAAAATAAGGGGTTTTCCCGGCCAATAAGGGATACTTGACAGCTATGCATGCTGATGAGGGGCAGAATGTCAGGAACTGGATTATAGATAGATTAATACGTTAATTTTCTTAAGCCTTTAGCAAATGATATCCTTACAGATAAAATAACATTTCTTATAAGAGATATTCTGAACTTTTTTATGCCAACAGATTTCTCCCCTGAGAACTCTTGCTGGCTGACAAAGCTTACATTAAAATATTTCATTTCTTGATTTGAAACAAATAGCACTGCTAGCAAAATAGTAACCCTCACATAATTACTTGAAAGTGATCTATGTGAAAGCCAATATTTGCCATGCACCCTTTATTAAAATTACATCAGCAGGTAATGAGCCTTACAACTAATTGCCTATTTAAGTATATGCTGTCTATAGGCTGTGGTTTCCTTTTAAAAAAAATAATCCATGATAAATTGGAAAGAAGACAGCTGAGATTGTGATGATTAAAGTTTTCACTTTAGGAGGCTGTAAGTAGGAAATGGCATTGATAGCCCAGCTGTGCTTTTTTAGAGGACTCAATTTTCATGTAATTTTTTTTAATACTGATACTGCTGCTAAAGGTTTGTGAAAATCAAGTCATAGCACAATTCTGCAATTAATGTAGTTGCATGTGGGTGAACCTTAAGATGTACTAAAACATTTCAACTGTCAATTATTGTTTGATTTAAATTTAGGGCCGTAGGCAGGATTGTAGATATGGGTGGGCAAATATTTTTTCAGGGTGGGCAACAAAACCTCTTTTCAATACATTCCTATGGGAAACCACACCTTGTCAGGGAGGGCAAACTGCTAACTCAGGGTGGGCCAAGCCGGGCCTGGTTCCCTTTGGCTACGGCCTTGTTTAAATTAGCCAATTTTTTTTAAAAAAATAAACAGTGAACATATAAGCATCCTTCTTTGAATTACCTGGCTATAATTTCCACATGAGGAGGTTACAGTTATAAATACACACCACATTTTGATTCTCATTAGTTTAGGTAAGATGGGATGGGATGTTCTCTGGATTTATCCATTGATAACTAATGGATTACATAAAGTAGATTCATCTTCTCTACATCTTGATCAGCCTGAAATAAAACAGAGGGAACATAATACTAGTTCAGTTGTTTAGTGGTTGTTGACCAGTGAGAGCATTGTTTGTGAAAAAGAAAACAAAAACCACCTGAGTTTCTTGAAATTTGTCAAAATTGATCTTTGCTCTACAATTTCATTTGACTACTCATTCCCCTTCTTTTATTTCAAATTTCATGCAGTGACAACTCCTTCTCTTTCTTCTTTCTTTCCGTATAGGACAATGTCTCCATCGTTTCCTCTGTTTGCAAGTTAACAGTGCAAACAACCAACAAAACACAAAAAAGTGGGAAAATGTAGTTGATGTCTTATTTTTCAATTCAATAGCAAAGTCTGGGAAATCTACTCTTTGGGACTAATGCAAATATGGCCACTCTACATTAGAAACAGCAAACCAATATGGCCATTCTATTTAAGATCATTTTTTATTTAGCTTCCAACCAAATAGAAACAAAGGTTTACACAAATGGGTTGTCAACATATTCTTATTCTTTGTCAGGAAGAATGTCTGTGTACCACTACTTCTGTACATGTACACATTGTATGGCTTATTATGACTTTTATTGTTGTGATTTCGTTCAATACAGAAGACAAATTGTGATTCAATTCACACAAAAAATGGAGGTTTATTAATGTGTGATATTGTGCTTCTTTATCCACAATACATAATGTCAAGAAATGACCAAATATTGCTGCACAGTATCATGTCCGCGTTGTTAGCAGTAAAAAGAATGCCAAGCTATACATAGGGAAAGCCAGTCTGAATGTTGGCAACACAGTTATTGGCAGCCAAAATAATCCACAGCATAGTTTCCAAGCCTTTGTTTTTTGGACTTCAATTCCCAGAAGCCAAAATCAATTCCCAAAAGCACTGATCAGCCAATGTACAGACTTAGGCTTCTGGGAATTGAAGTCCAAAAAACAAAGGTTGGAAAACACTGATCTACAGGAAGGTCAATCTGAATGTTGGCAACACTGCTATTGGCAGTTATTTGCGGGGGGGGGGGGGGTGTTCCTAGCTGGGCTCTCTATGTGAATAGTACTATGTGACTGGTACTATACTCTATGTGAATGTAGACCATTTTGACTACTGCTGTTCAGGCTGCTCTTTGTTATATAAGTTTTTTTTTCCTACTGGCAATGCAGGCATGAGATTGTGCAGCAATACTACAGTGGCTCAAGTGGCTAAGATGCTGATTGGAAGGAGGCAGGTCAGCAGTTCGATTCCCGAGTGCCACAGGATGGAATGAGCTCCCGTCTTTGTCCCAGCTTCTGCCAACCTAGCAGTTCGAAAGCAAGAAATTGCAAGTAGATAAATAGGAACCACTTCGGTGGGAAGGTAAACAGTGTACTGTGCACTTCGGTGTTTAGTCATGCCTGCCACATGACCACGGAAATGTCTGCAGAAGCAGACAGTGCTGGCTCTTCGGCTTTGAAACAGAGATGAGCACTGAAATCTTGAGTTGGATATGACTGCCTTTTGAGCAAGGGAAACCTTTACATTTACCTTACTGGCTGTCCCATTTGCTAGCATTTTAAATCATGGATACAGAAACATAATATCCTACATTCAGAAACTGAAAATTTTTGGACAAATCAAATTTCTTTACTTTTTAAATTAGAAATTTAAGTATGTATGCAATATACAGAAATTCCATCAGAAACATCTCAAATGCGGGGGGCGTGGCTAAGATGGTGCTTGGTTAACACATATCTTGTTTCGCTCGAGCCGAGAAAGGGATTTTAAAGTGGATTAATGTAAAAAAAGTTGGAGCCAAACTGTATGAAAGTGTTTATCTGGAGCCTGGGAATCTTTTGATGTGAGTTTATTTTCGCCGGAGTCAGATTTCGAGGAATGGGCGGCGAGGGAAGCGCAGCGCAGGCTGGGCTGATCACGCTTCTTGGGTCGGACGGGCCTCTGGTAGTTTTAAAAGCGAAACTGGCTTAGGAGCTTTTTTGAAGAGAGAGAAGGAAGAGAAAATAAAATAAAATAAAGAGGATGCTGGCAGTGGCGAACAAGGTCTCGGAGTTGGACTATTGAGAGGACACAGTAAGTGTGGAAGGAAGGAGGATGGTTAGGCTCGATTATGGAAGGCAAAGCTGGGAATGAGTAATGGCGGCGAGGAAGAACAGGAATGAAAGTTAAAAGTTTTGAAGATGGGTGAGAGCCAAGTGTGGGGAAGCTATGGTGGAACGGAGGTTGGAGAGGTGAAATGGAGGTTGGAGACGGAGGTTGGAGAGGCGAAAAGGACTGGATTAGAGCAGAGTAAAGATGGAGTAAGGAAGGGAATGTTTTGAAGACTGCAGTGGGCTGTTGGTGTGTCTGGAAAGAACGGAGGAGAGACTGGGCTCGGGAACTGCCGATGTGGCTGGATTTACAAATATCTTTTTTCTCAATTTTATGGGGTTGCAGTTGAGCTCCCTGGAGTGAAGGCAACATAGTTACATTTCATCCTTTTTCTGTCCGGTGAATGCTGGAATTGTGGATATATGGTTACCCTGTGAAGAAGCTCTTTTTGTTTTTTGTTTTTTCCTTCTCCTTTTTCTTCCTCTCACTCCTGTTTTTGCCATGGATATAAGGTCGCTGGGGTTTTCTGTTGAGTTTGCAATTTTTGGATACAGTCTGGATATAATATTACAAGTGTAGTAAATCAGTAGGTGAGCTCTGAGTGGATTACAACATGAATAGAAGATTTGTTTGAGCCGGAGTGGGACTTGGGCTGAATGGGAAAAAAATACTAAATAAATCTGGAAAATAATCGGGAAGAAGTACTTTTTGGGTATAAAAGTGTTTTGGCTTTGGGAGCATTATTTGAGGATTTTACAAATTAAATGGAGAAGGAAAAGGAGGTTGCAAGGCCTAAAAAAATTGATGTGAGAAAGGAGGAGAAGAAAGACAAAGTGTCAAGTGTGGATACATCATCAACATCATCATCATCAGCAACCACAACAGAGCAGACGGGAGCAATGGACCCAACTCAAATTATGGTAGAGTTGGGGAAGCTGTTTAAAAAAATTGATAAGATGGAGGAAGCGACCACAAAAGGACTAAGAGAAATTAAGGATGTGAGGATAAAAGATAAAAAGGAATTAATGGGAAGTCATAAGAAAATTGCCAGTATGTTTACTGATTTTTCTACAAAGGTTGATGCTAACTGTCAGAATGTGGATAAAGTTTTGAAACTTGTGCAAAAAGATATGAAATTAATGCAGAATGATATAGGAGTGCTGTATGAGGAGCAAAAAGAAGTTAAATTGAAAGTTGAGGCTCATGGGAAGAAATTGGAAATGGTGGAAGAGGTGATGAGAAAACAGAACGTGGTGATACGAAATTTGTTGGAGAAAACGCCAGACAAGCTGAAGGAAAGAATAGTCGATTGGCTAAATAATTTGAATATGGGGAAAGATTTTGTAAATGAAGATATTATGAGTGTTTTCAGACTGGGGCCAAGGAAGAGAAAGAAAGTTCAAAGGAATGTTTTGGTTAAATTTGCAAATTGGGTGGATAAGCTAAAGGTGATGGCTTTCATAAAACAGGCTGGGTCTGACATTTTAAAAATTGATGGATGCGATGTGGAGGTTTATAATGACATATCCGTTGAGGAACGGGTATGGTGCTATAAGATGAAGCCCGTGACTAAACTATTAAGAGAACATGAAATTGTTTACCATTGGAAATTTCCTCAACAGCTCAGATTTTTTCATGATAAAAAAATGCATATGATGGATACTGAGACAGATTCATTAGACAATCTGTGCCAGATTGGATTGGTTAAAACAGCATCTCAAGGAGGGAGGAGCCTAAGGTACCTGGTTGGAGTGATTTCTGCCGTCTCCTTCTCCAGACAAAGAAAAAAGGTCCTATTTGGGTTAAAAGTACCATGGAATTTGCCAAAAGATAGCTGCTGCAGTCCATTGGATGACAAGATACTGTGGGAGGTGTTGAAGGTCCTGTTGAAAACCTATTTGCTGATAAATCTTCAGTTGAAAAATACCAGAGAGAAAAGTGCTAAGAAGCAGAGGGCCTTTAGCTGCAAGGCTTTTAAAAGCAATAGACCTGCCATCTCCCTTTTGTTGCTGTGAGGACTTTCTTTTTCACCTCTTTGCCTCTGATACAATTTTTGGAGGAAAAGGCTTCATACAAGATTGGTTTGGAGAAGTTTACAGTTTATCCACTACAGCTGTTTCTTTTTGTTGCCATCCTAATTTCAGAGGGAGGAACCACCATATTGGGCTGAGCCGAAAGAGCTGGCAGGAAGCCAGGTGCTTTTTGTGATAAGATAAAGCTTTGTGCTTGTAAATTAAAATAAAACTTCCAGCTGGTGGAAAAATATTTATGGACTATTGATAGCTGCAAGTTGCTGAGCAAACAATATCAGGTACTGGAAGAGAGACAACAGTAAGAGACTTTTTTTTACAAGAGTTACTGCAGTAATGGTGGAAATGAAGAGGAGAGTCTTGAAAAAAGAGACTATCAGATAAAGCATATAGATGTCTTGTCAGCACAGACGACAGCCCAATAAATAAAGAAGAATCTGAAAATATGGATGCAAGACTACCCTCAAAGAAAAAAACCGAGTGGAGATCTGACTCTGTTGGAATTAAAGGACTTTATAACTACAAAATCTAATGAAGATAAAAAGGAAATTAAACAGTTTGTTAAAGAGGTGGTCAGAGAGGAAGTGCAATCTCTGGAAAAATCAATTTTTGGATTAAACATGAGAATGAATACTTTGGAGTCAGAGGTTAAGGACTTGGTGGAGATTGCAGTAAGGCATGAAAATTCTATGGACAAAAGATTTAAGCAACTGGTGAAGGTACAGGATCAATCGAAAAAGAAAAACATCAGGATTAAGTTTTTCCCCCGACATGGATAAAGACAATTTAAAAATTGAAGTGGTTAAATGGTTACAAACCTTTGCTTTGGACTCTGGCCCAATTAAAGAAGAAGAGATCGAAGCAATTTTTAAAGTCGGTTTCAAGAGAGGTCAATGCCCCAGAGATATGATAATTACTTTTGTATCAGGTTATAAAAAAGATCAAGTAGTTGACTATTTAAGGAATCATGGTGACTCTGCATTAAAGATAGGAGAAGTAAAAGTACAAGTATATCATGATTTAAGTAATGAGACTATTCAATGGAGAAGACAGATGAAGCCGATAACTGAAATTTTGTTTAATTGCAATATAAGATATCAATGGGGTTTCCCTATCTTCTTAAAGATTTCATGATGGGAAGGTGGTTAGAGCAGAGGACCCAAAGGGAGCAATGAGGCAACTTGAATTACTTAAAATTATAGCGATGGGAGAACCAAACTGGGAAAAACTGGTAAAAAATCTCTATGGAGAAGGTTCAGAAGGATCAAAGGGGAAAGAGGAGTATCAAGCAAAGGGGAGAGACCATTCAAAGGAGAAACAAAGGGAAAAACCTTTGGGTTATGGAAGTGGAGGGGAAATAAGAGAAGAAAATGATGCAGAATTGTCTGGTGCAAAGCCAAAGCCAAAAGCCTAAAATTAAAAATAATATATAAATATAAACAGGCACAGGCAAGAAAGTGTTAACAATTTAGGAATATGAATATGAATAGATAGCATAGGGACCAAAAGAATTAAAATAGAGGAAAAATAAGAGAAGGAGATGGGGAATAGTGAAAGGAGGAATTAAGAATAGAAGGGATAGGCTCTCCCTCCTCCTCCTCCCCCATTCCCTAAATGGGAGCAGCCGGGCAATCTTTTGCCTGGCCGGGGGGGGGGGGGGGAGATGAGATTTTTGAGTGTTGCATGTTGGTGGGTAGAGGGTTATATGTTAAATGTTATGTGTTATATGTTATTGAAAAATATTTTTTTTAAAAAAAACAGCATCTCAATAGTGGCAGGCTCTGAGGAAGGCCTTGTTGGAATCAGGTGGTTCACAAAGAGAATATGGGAATGAACAAGAGAGAGGGGCAACAGGAGGAAATGAGGATGAAGATGAGGTACAGGTAGTAGAGGAGGAAGGGCAAGGTTGGGTACCCATAAGAGGGATTTAGACGGATCAGAGGAAGGATGAAATGTTTTAGCAATGTTAGATTTAGAAGCAGAGGATAGGCGCTAGAGCCTTAGCTAGAATGCATATCTTGCATGTTCCCCCCTTTGAAGAATAAGGGCTACTTTTTGGTAAGAAGAGTGGGGAGGGTAGGTTTGAATGTTAAGTGTATTTTGTTTTTTTATTGTAATTAATGTTAGAATATGTTTGGTGAGGGTAATTGCACATGAAGGAGTTTACGGTTGTCAAAATGTAAGGATATTAGATAAGTTATGAGGAACTTCAAAGTTTTGACTTGGAATGTGAAAGGTATGGGCAGTCAAGTGAAGAGAAGGAGGTTAGAATCAGCTCTGAGGAAGGCAAGGCTGGATGTAGTCTTTCTTCAGGAAACTCATCAAAAAACAGAGGATACAAATAAGATTTTTTTGGGATGGATGCAGATAAATGAAAAGTCGTATGGAACTTCCAAAGCAAGGGGGGTGGCTGTCTTGATTTCGAACAGACTTGGCTTTGAGATTATAAAGAATATTTCTAATCCAGAAGGCAGATATTTAACAATAAAAGGGAAAATAAATGATGAAGAGATAACATTAGTAAACATATATGCCCCAAATGATCATCAGGAAGAATTTCTAAATAAAGTATTGGGTATATTGGAGAAAGAGAGATCAGTTAATATGATTGTGGCAGGAGATTTTAATTTGATAAGGGCTCTGGAGGATTGTATTAATGTAGCTAGAGCTGGAAGATCTGCTAAAATGAAGATATTACATAAATGGATGAAGTGTCTGGGATTGAAAGATGCGTGGAGGGAGTTTAAGGGATCAGAGAGGGCATATACTTACTTTTCACAGGTCTATAATACATATTCCAGAATTGATTACATTTTGTTACAGAAAATTTGGTCAAAAATGTAGAAGATGCAGAAATTGGGATTTTAAAAGAATCTGACCATGCAAAATTTTGGATGGAATTAAAATGGATGGTGAAAAAAAGGTAGGAGGAATTGGAGATATGATGATAAACTGTTTCATAATCAAATGAGTAAAGAAAAGATAATTGAAAATTGAAATGGAAGTTGGAAATGGAACGATAATGTAGAGGTTAGTTATAATGTGGTGTGGGATGCCATGAAGTCGGTATTTAGAGGGGAATGTATTAAGTTGGCTAGTATTAAAAATAAATAATTTAGGGATAAACAGCTTGAGACAGAGAACGAGATTAAGCAATTACAGGAGGAACATGTAAAGACAAATAGTAAAACGGTCTTTGATAAAATTCAAAGTCTAAAGTCAGAGTTGATAGGAAAAGATATACAAAAAGTAATTAAAAAGATTTATTATATTTGAAGAGGGAATATTTTGAATATAGCAACAGGAATTCAAAATTTTTGGCAAGAGCCGCTAAAGAAAAGAGGATGAAAAGAGAGATTGGAATTTTGATAAATAAAGCAGGTACGAGATGTAATAAGGCTAAGGATAAGATTGGGATAGTGAAAGACTTTTATCAGAATTTGTATACTAAAAAAGATATAAATATGGAAAAGTTGAGAGAACAATTTGAAAAGCATTTGCAAATAAATAAATAAATTTGGATCATAAAAATAGAATGGAAGAGCAAATAATGGAAAAAGAAGTAAAGGATATAATAGCCAACTTGAAGTTAGGTAAATCTCCAGGGGAGGATGGATTGACAGCGGATTTTTATAAGGAATTTAAAGACTGTGTAGTTCCAGGATTGTTGAAGTTGTTTAATTATATACTGGACGGGGGAAAGATACCGACATCATGGAATAGAACTATAATTGTTTTGTTGCCAAAGCCTGGAAAGGATGTTGAAAAAGTGGAGTCGTATAGGCCTATTTCTCTGATAAATCAAGACGCCAAGATATTTACAGCAATAATTACAAATAGATTTAACAGGTTCATGGGCAATAATATCAAAGGGGATCAAGCTGGATTCTTGAAAGGAAGACATATGTCTGATTTGATAAGAGAGTTCTGGACTTGATTGGTTTAGTAGGACAAACAAAAGAGAAAGTTGGATTACTGTCATTAGATATATTTAAGGCTTTCGATTCTTTGCAATGGGTTACAATTAAGGAGATAATTTGATGTTACGGATTTGGAGATAGATTTTGTAACACGATTGAACAGTTATATCAATCTGGAATTGTTAAAGTCAGTACAGAAGAAATAAAATTAGAAGTAGGAACGAGACAGGGCTGTCCATTATCCCCAATATTGTTTATAATGGCAATGGAGTTGTTAGCGAATGTTATAAAAGGGGATAAAGGTATTAAAGGGATATTCGAAAATAAGATAAGTTTGTATGCTGATGATACCTTGGTAATAATGAAGCACCCCAGAAAGGCATTAAAAAATACAAGGCCATTTAAATGATTTTGAAGAGATGACAGGACTGAGAATTAATTGGGACAAATCAGAAATGATATTCTGTAATGTTGAGAAGGAGGAACAAGAGAAAATAAAGGATAAATTTAAACTTCAAGTTAAAAATTGTTTGGGGGGGATGGCCAAGATGTTGGAGGATTAACATCTTCTTTAATTGCTTGCGCTATACAATGCGGTTATAAATGAGACCTACCACATAAAAAGCTTTTAAAAACCCATCAATAACGAGATTTATATCCGTCTAAATCAAGGTGTTTTTCTCTGGTCATTATTTCACGGAGTCGAAGCTTGCAGAGCGGAGGCGACTGGTAATGCAAACAGCAGAAGCCAGGGGCTAAGCCAGCCATGCTGTGGGTGGGCGAGACATCTGAGGAGGGGGGCCAGAAAAGTTTATGAAAAGTTAAAAGACGGCTGAGAGAGGACGTGGCAGACGGTGGGACCTCTGAGGACCGGGGCAGTGAGAGCCCAGTTGTGGAAAGGCAAGTGACAAAGGAGGGAGAAGTCGGGAGAGAGAACGAGAAGGTAAAGGATGAGTAATGGCGGCGGTGAAATCAAAAGTTAAGTGAAAGTGGAGAGGGAAAAGGAAGCACGGAGATTGTTTTGGACTTTCGAGAGTGTGTGAGAGGATTAGAAAAGGTGCTGAGAAAGTTGAAGAAAGAAGAAAGAAAGAACAAGGAAAGTGCAAAGATAGACAGAAGGCTTTTGGAAGTACGGGCTGAGCAGGAGGAGGAGGAGGGGTGAGATCGGTCTTGACCCCGGAGGTTCCCAGGTGCTGCAAGATACTGTGGATTTTGGGGTTATTGTTTCCTTGCTTTAAATATTCAACCCTGCATATTTCTCCTTTTCGCCAAGTGATATTTTTGGCTTGCTTTACTCTCCATCTTGGTGGATTTTTACTTTGAAATACTTCTCCCTGAGTTTCGAACGGAGAAAGTGCTGAGTGGATTACAAGAGTGCTTTTTTCCCCTATTTCTCTCCTTTCCCCCTCCTGTGTTTGGATATGTTGTTACCGATCTTTTCACCCTCATGAAATTTGGATACAACATTGCAATTGGATTAAAACAGACTGTGGAATCAACGGGATCAGCGAGGAGAGAGGTAGCCTGGATATATTCTGACATATTTGGATATACAGTGGTTGTTTTTAAATCTGCTGCCCTGCTGCTCTGAGCTGGTCACAGACAGATACAAATGGATACAGTCTTGTAATTGGGATACTGAGATTCGACACTTGCTCCTTGGAGTCACAATAAGAAAAAAAAAATCTCTTCTCTTTTTGGGCTGGCTTTTCCTCTAATAATTTGGCTGTGTTACATTAGTGGGACTTTATTTTTTTTTGTTTTTTTCTAATACAGTCCCAGATCTTTATTTAAAACCTGGTGCTTGGAAAAGTTTTTGAATTTGGATTATAAGAAAACTGCAGTGGTCTCTCTTTTTCTTTCTCCTTTTTTGATTGGAATAAATATCATTGGTTGGGACTAAATTTATATAAATTTATGCAAAGTGAGTGGAGTAATTCAGGAACTTTACATGTTGATATTGGATCTAGATCAAGAAATTGGGGACTTTGAAGTTGCTTTGAAACTGTTGATTGACACCACAATGGATAAATTTCTGAAAGGGAAATGAAGTGAGGAGGAGGTGGTATGTCCTAAGAAGAAGGAGAAGGCCACTGCTGAAGATGTAACTCCATCAACACCGTCACCGGAGCCTGCTGTAATGGACCAAACACAATTAATGGTTGAAATGGGTAAATTGTTTCAGAAATTTGAATGAATGGAGGAGGCAAATGTGAAAGGTTTCCAGGATATTAATGAGGCAAGGGGGAAAGATAAAAATGAAATTATGGGAAAGCAAGATAAATTGGCTACAATGTTTCAAGATTTTGCTCATAAAGTTGATTATACCTTTCAAAAGATGGAAACAAATGTTAATTTGATGCAAAGAGATATGAAATTGATGCAAACAGATATGAAAGGATTGCATGAGGAGAATAAAGATGTTAAACTGAAAATTGAGGTCCAGGAGAAAAGGTTAGATCTCGTGGAAGAGATGATGAGAAAGCAGAATATTGTGATATGTCATTTGTCTGAGAAATCACCTGACCAGCTGAAGGATAGAATAATTGATTGGTTGAATAATTTGAAAATGGGGAAAGATTTTGTTAATGAAGATACTGCAAACATTTATAGATTGGGTGCAAGAAGAGGGAAAAGTGCTTCGAGAAATGTTTTGGTTAAATTTGCAAATTGGAGAGACAAGTTAAAGGTGATGGCTTTTATAAAACAAGCTGGGTCAGGTGTTTTGAAAATTGATGGTAACGATGTGGAGGTATACAATGACATTGCAGGTAATGAACGTGTTTGGCATTATAAAATGAAACCAGTGACTAAATTGTTGATTTTGCGAGGGATAAAATACAATTGGAGATTTCCACAGCAGTTAAGATTTTTTCATGACAAGAAAATGCATGTAATTGATCTAGAAATGGATGCACTTGATTATTTGTGTTCAATTGACTTGGTTGAAGTGTCTTCAAGAGAGTGGTTGACATTAAGGAAGGAGCTGTTAGAGTCTGGAATAAGAAGAGTCTACGGAGGCTCAGAACAGGAGGGGGCAGTTGGGGGGGAAGAGGGATCAAAGGCAGAGAAGGGGGCAGGAGAAGGGTGAAGTATTAGGAGGAGAAATCCTAAGATGGATAGAGTGGGGGAGAGAGAAGTTATTAAAAAATTTTTTAAAAAAAAGAGGGGTAGAAGTTTAAAAGTATTATTGTATTAGCGCTGGAGCATTTTTTTATCTCAAGAAGACACATCTTCCACATCCCCCCTCCCTCTCTTTGGGTACAAAGGTGGCTTTTTGGGTAAGAAAAGGTGGGGAGGATAGAGATGAATGTTTTATGTAGTATGTTTAGTTTTAACTGTGGGGATAAAAGGTGCATGCCTATTGGAGAAATTGGAGGCTATAGAGGAGCTTTAAATTTTAAGGTATGAGAAGTATTAAGGTTTTAACGTGGAATGTGAAGGGTACAGGGTCTCAAGTTAAGAGGGGAAGAATTCAATCAGCCCTAAGAAGGGACAGACCAGATGTGGCCTTTCTTCAGGAAACTCATCAAAAATCTCATGATACAAATAAGATATTCTTAAAATGGATGCAATATTATGAAAAATCATTTGGTACCTCAAAAGCAAGAGGGGTAGCTATTTTGATTTCGACTCGAGTGGGTTTTGAAATGACAAGTAGTATTTCCGATCCGGAGGGTAGATAACTGATTGTAAAAGGAAAGATTGATGAAGAAGAAGTAACATTGGTGAATATATATGCCCCAAATGACCAGCAAGAACTTTTTAAAGAGAAAATGTATAAAATATTAGAGAAAGAGAGGACGACAAAAATGATAGTGGCTGGAGACTTTAATTTAATAAGGTCAAATTTAGATTGTACAAATATATTAAGATGTGGGAAAAGAACTAAGAAGCCGATTTTGGATAACTGGATGGCAGCACTAGGGTTGAAGGATACATGGAGAGAGTTTAAGGGGTCGGAAAGGGTCTACACCTATTTTTCACATGTACATAATTCATATTCTAGAATAGATTATATATTTGTATCAGAGAATATAATTAGAAGCATTGATGAGGCAGACGTAGGTATTTTTAAAGAATCAGATCATGCAAAAATGATGATAGAACTGAGAATAGAGGATCGGGGGGAAAAAGAGAAGAGTATGGAGGTATGATCCTAAATTATATAAGGAACCTAAAATTAAAGAACAAATAATGGAGAATTGGAAGGAGAGTTGGTATTGGAACGACACGGATGAGGTAAATTTCAATGTGGTATGGGACACCATGAAGTCGGTCTTTAGAGGGGAGAGTATCAAATTGGCTAGTATTAGAAATAAACAATGTAAAGTGGTGCAAGATAAAATTGAGACTGAGAAATTTTTTTTACAAGAACAGCATGCAAGAATTAAGGATAAGAAGGTATTTGATAATATGCAAAGATTAAAGGCTGAATTTATAGGAAAAGATATAGACAAGGTAAAAAGAGATTTGGTATATTTAAAAAGAGAATATTTTGAATATAGCAATAAGAATTCAAAATTATTAGTGAGGGCTGCAAAGGAAAAGAGAGAATGGAGTTTTGATTAATAAAGATGGGGTTAGATGCAATAGAACCAGGGATAAATGTAAAATTGTGAAAGAGTTTTATCATGATTTATATGAAAAAAAAGAAGATAGATGAGATGAAATTAAAAAAACAATTGGAGAAACAAATAATTAATAAGATAGACCAGGAACATCGGAATAGAATGGAATACCAGATTACGGAAAAAGAAATAAAAGATGTCATTGCTAGATTAAAAACAGATAAAGCACCTGGAGAAGATGGCTTCCTGGCCCAGTTTTATAAGGAGTTTAAAGATTTAGTGGTTCCAAAAATGACTAAACTTTATAATTATATAATGGAAGGTGGACAAATCCCGACTTCGTGGTATAGGACCATAATAGTGTTGTTGCCAAAACCTGGGAAGGATTTGGAAAAAGTCAAATCATATAGACCAATTTAATTGATAAATCAAGATGCTAAGATCTTCACAGCGATATTGGCCAATAGATTGAATAATTTTATGGGTAATTATATAAGTGAGGATCAGGTGGGTTTTTTGAAAGGTAGACATATGTCGGATTTGACAAGAAGAGTTATAGATTTAATAGACGTGGTAGGACAAACAAAAGAAAAAGTAGGCTTATTATCATTAGATATTTTAAAGGCATTTGATTCTTTACAATGGGTAACAATTAACGAGATAATCAAATGCTATGGATTTGGAGATAAATTTAGAAAGACAATTGAACAATTATATCAGCAAGGTACTTCAATAGTAAGAGTAAATAATGAGGATACAGAAGAAGTGAAATTAGAAGCAGGTACTAGGCAGGGCTGCCCACTTTCCCCAATTTTATTTATTATGGCAATGGAAATGCTGGCAAAAGCTGTAAGGGAAGATAAAGAAATAGATGGGGTCTTAGGCAATAAAATAAATCTTTATGCAGACGATACTTTGATAATAACTAAACATCCGGTAAAGGCATTGGATAGAATACAAACGTTATTAAAGGATTTTGAAGATATTACGGGTTTGAGAATAAATTGGGATAAATCAGAAATGATATTATGTAATATGAGTAAAGAAGATCAACAAAAGATAAAGGGAAAAAGTAACCTACAAATTAAGGATAATTTGAAATATTTAGGAATAAATATTTCAAATAAAATTGAAGACCTTAAGAAATTGAATTATGTAAAATTGAAAAAAGAACTTAAGACTAGAATACAGGGGTTACAAAGATTGAAGTTGTCTTGGTTTGGAAGAATAGCAATGAGTAAAATGATGTTATTGCCAAGAATCAATTTTCTATTTGATGCACTTCCAATTCAACTTAAGGATAAGGAAATTAATGAGTTTCAAACAATGATTAATAGTTTTTGTATCCGGGGGGAAAGAACTAGATTGGCTAAAAAGTTTTGGTATTTATCCCAGAAAGATGGGGGATTAGGAATGTCAAATTTAATGACATACTATAGAGCATTTCAAATTAAGAACGTTGTGAAGATCTTAGCAAGGGAAAAGGTAATTTGGGAAGAAATTGAAATGAAAGAACTTAGATATATGGGGAAAATAGTTTTTTTTAGGAAGTGGCATTGGGAAAGTAGATATTAAAAATAAAATGATGAGGACAACATTAGGAATATGGGGGAAAAATGAGGAAGGTGTTGGTACCAGATATTTCCCCCATTATTGAATTGGAGGGTATTGCAGATTTTCCAATAAAAATTAATAAAAGGATTAAAGAAGTTTTAGATAAAAATGAAGTTTTCCTGCTGAAAGACTGGATACAGGCCTGTAGAGATAATGAGAGAAAAACAACTTTGTATTTACAAATGAAATTGAATTGGCTTCAGATAGGGATGGTAAATAAGTGGAATTGTAAATTTTGAATGAAGCTGGATTAGAAAGAGAGAGGACTGAATTTGAAGAACTAGTTCTAAAAATAAGAAAGGGACAAAGAGGAATAAAGGGACTGGTGAGCAAAATATATATAATGATAAATAAGGAAGGTAATCCACAGGAGGAATTGAAAGTAAGGTGGGAACAGGATCTAGGGATAAAGATAGAGGATCAAAAGTGGAAAACAAAATGGAAGAAAAGAATTATGAGAACTCTGTCAGTAAGAGTAAAGGAGCACAATTATAAAATGTTGTGGAGATGGTATTTGACCCCAGTGAGATTACATCAGATAAATAAAAAGAATGATAAAATGTGTTGGCATTGTAAGCCTGCACTGGGTATATACGAGCATATGTGGTGGAATTGTAGAGTGGTAAAGAATTTTTGGGAAGGAATTGAGAATGAAATAAATGAAATTATGGGAACAAAAATTAAACTGGGTTCAAATACCATAATGCTGACAGATGTGGAAGATATAAACTTAAGCAAAGATTAAAAAAGTGTTATTAGAAATAATGCTGACAACGGGTAGAATGTGTATTGCGAGAAAATGGAAAAATGAAGTTAATATAAAAATTGAGGAATGGTATAAGGAAATGTGGGATTTAGCATTGAATGATAAGTTAACACATGAGATAAATATGGAAAAGGGTATTATTAAAGAAAATAGATTCTGGAAGGTTTGGAAAATCTTTGTGGATTACTCATTGAAGGGTGAAGAGTTGAATAGACCTGTACCTGCTCACAAGAGCTTTTGTTTGTACTAAAAGCATGAGCTAGAATTCTGACTTGGTGGATATAAGATATAACAGAGAGTATGTAATGTACACTAAAACGGTGAAAAAACAAAAATTTCAGATTTGGTATTAGATAAAAATTTAGTATTAATAAATATAATTACAAGACTGAAGGGGGCAGCAGTATAATACCGAGTCACAACAGAATTATAGACTTATGACTTGTTGTTGTTTTTATTATTGTATGTGATTTTGAAGTTGGTCTTTATTGTATTTATGTTAAAAATTCAATAAAAATTAATTTAAAAGTTAAAAATTGTTTGAGATATTTAGGAATAAGTATTTCAAATACATTTGAAGATCTTAAGCGATTAAATTATGATAAACAGAAAAAGGAAATTAAAGATAAAATAGAATTGTATAAAAAGATAAAATTATCCTGGTTTGGCAGGATAGCGTTAAGTAAAATGATGCTATTGCCAAAAAAAAATTATTTGATGCATTACCAATTAGATTAATTGATAGGGAAATTAAAGATTTTCAAAATATAATAAATAATTACTGCAATGCAGGAAGAAAGCCTAGAATAGCAAAGATTTTTTGGTATTTACCTCAGAAAGAAGGAGGACTGGGGATACCCAATTTGAGGAATTATTATAGAACCTTCCAAATTAAGAATGTTGTGAAGATTTTAGCAAGGGAAATGGTAATATGGGAAGAAATAGAGATGAAGGAGCTAAGACAAGTGGGTAAAGAGATATTTTTGGGTAATAATGAAGGGAAAATAAGTGTTAAAAATAAGATGATGAAAACAATGTTGGATGTTTGGAATAAGGTTAAAAAGGAATTTAGTCCAGAACTATCCCCAATAATAGAATTAGAGGATATTAAAAATTTCCGATGAAATTAGATAAATGGCTGAAGGAGGTATTGGAAAGAAAAATTATTTTCCTATTGAAAGAATGGATACGAGCCTGTAAAGATAGAGACAATAAAGCAGAAATTTACTCTCAGCTGAATTTGAATTGGTTCCAAATGGTGTTGTTGGATAGATGGAATGGTAAATATAAGGGAGAAATTAGTTTAGAGAGGGATAAAATGGAATTTGAGGAAATGTTGTTAAACATAAGAAAAGGGCATATGGGATTAAAGGGCATAGTAAGTAGAATATATAAAATCCTAAATAAAGAAGGTAACCCTCAAGAAACTCTGAAATCGTGTTGGGAACAGGATTTGAACATAAAAATCCGTGAAAAAAATGGGAAAATAAATGGAGAAAAAGATATATGAGAACTATGTCGGTTAGAATGAAGGAGCATAATTACAAAATGTTATGGAAGTGGTATTTGACCCCAGAGAGATGATTTCAAATAGATAATACTAAAAGCAAAATGTGTTGGAGATGCAAAAACACTTTGGGGACATATGAACACATGTGGTGGAAATTTAATGTGGTAAAAGAGTTTTGGGGGAAAATGGAGAATGAAATATGTGACATTACGGGGTTAGAATGTAAACTGAATTTAAATATTGTGTTGTTAACAGATGTGGAAAATTTAAAGGTAAAAGAAGATAAAAAGGAGTTAATACGGTAGCTATTATGCTGATAACGGGTAGGATGTGCATAGCAAGGAATTGGAAACTTGATAGAGTTTTAAAAGTTGAGGCATGGTATAAAGAGATGTGGGATCTTGCATTGAATGATAAATTGACACGAAAGATAAATAAATATAAGGGAAAAATTAAAGAAAACAGATTTTGGAAAATTTGGCAACCATTTGTGGATCATTCACTGAAAGGAGACCAGGGTGGCAGCCATGTATGTATGTATGTATGTATGTGTGTGTGTATATATATATATATATATATATATATATATATATATATATATATATATATATATATATATATATATATATATATATATATATATATATAAAGCGTGGCGCCAAAATGGCCACCGCGCTCTTTGGGTGGTTAGGGGGCGTGGCCACCCCTCTATAAAAGGGGTGGCCATGAGGCAGCCGAGCTGCCATTTTGTAAAAGCGACGGAGAGGAGAAGTTTTTTCTCTGTCGCTCTTCGTCTCTCAGAGGGAAGCCTTTCTCGTGGCTGCAGCCCCTTAGCGGGATCTTGGCTGCTTGATTTTCGGCTTCCCAGCCAGCGGGTTTTCTGATCCCTGGAAAGGGATCGCTCTTGATTTATGCCTCCTAAAAAGAAGGCTATGGAGACGCAGGCTCGCCTGCACAGGAGGCAGCAGTCGGGTCGGAGGACCGTGACTGCACCCCCTCAACAGGACCTCTTACCGGAGGCTCCCACCGGGACCAGTGGGATGGGGCAGCTCAGGCCATGGCCCGCAGCTCTCCAGCCTCAGACCGGCCCTACAGGGGCTTCGGTCCCCGGCCCGCAAGTGCCGGCCATGGGCTTTGAGCAGGGGGGAGGGCCGGGCGCGGTTGGGGCTTCAGCCCCCGGCCCGCAATTACCGGCCATGGGCTTTGAGCAGGGGGAGGGCCTGGTGCGGTTGCAAAGCAAGGCTTACCCCCGGCCCCTCAGGGGCCGGAGTTTTGGGCATGGCCCTATTTGGGGCTGGGCTCTCAAGTAGGGGGACCTGGGCCATTGCCCACCTGGCCCCCTTTATGCAGGGGGATCTGCGACAGTGGATGCGTTATTGGCTCGTGTGGCGGCGCTAGAGGCATCCCTAGGGATCACCAATAACCCCATTGGGGGGGCTTCATTGCCATCTGGGGCTCCCTTCTGCCAGCCTGCTACCACGACAGCTGCCACTCTCCAGTAGGCGGCCAGTCGGGTCGAGTTGCTTGAGGCGCGCAGGCCTGTGCCCGCCGCGGCCTCGCAACTCCCCGTGTATCAGGTGCTACAGACAGGTAGTGGTTGGATGTGTCCTCATAGCTCGATTTCGGTCGTGAGCTCTGACGCCCGCCGTGGGCCGGAACCCCCAGTGGGGGCGGCTCACGGGGGTGCACCCAGTGAGTATCAGGTTCAAGCTAATGTGCCCACATCACATTCCACTTCCGGGGATAGGTTCCAGTGGCCATGGCCTCGTAATGTCGGGGCGGGTGGGCATCAGTTCCTGGCTTACCCGGGTGCAGCTTGATCGCATACTGGCGTAACATTGGGTGGGGGGGTTTCCGCCCCCGGGGCTGCGCCGGGTGTCGCAGGGATGGTCCAGGCTCCTCTCCTGATACCCCATGCCAATACTGTGCATTGCCGATGGCCGGGTATTCCTTACCACTGGGGGATCATTTGGCCCAGGCCACAAGGGAAAAGATTTGGTGGGGGGAGTATGTCGATATTTTCTCCCTATTGAACAGGGAACCCACCAAAGAAGAGAAAGAGGGGCAGGATGAGAAGGACAAAGAGCTGTCTCGCCGTCGCAAGCCACCACGCACATGGGCCAACTGGTTACCCGCATATCTCATCTATATGGTGGTGTACCTCAGGGCTCGGCCTGACGTGGCCATTCCTATGGTCCAATATTTGGACAATATTTACAGGGCAATGGTGGATTTTCCTGGCCCGTCGTGGTTGGCTTACGACGAGGAATTTAGAATGAGAGTGCCCTTACACCCAGAGATGAGGTGGGATGAGCCCTGTCAGAAACTGTGGCTTTTGTATATGACCCCCACGCGCCCGGCGCCTGGGGAGAGGTACCATTGTGGACATGCGGTCCAGCGAGCTGCTCCAACACAGGCCCCCCGCCAGCTGGCGGGGCAGGGGGTTCCAGCCCGCCTGCTGTGTTGGAGCTTCTCGGCCAATGGTGTATGCAATAGAAAACAGTGCAGATACAAACATGAGTGTCCCTCTTGCGCTGGCCCCCACGCCGCCGCTGCGTGTCCGCGAGCCGGTGGGCCATGGGGCAGAGGTAGAGGTGGACAAGGAGCGGGCAGACCTGCCGCTGATGGAGCTGGTCACTCAAAAGGCCCCCTCCCCGGTTAACGTAGCTATGTTGGAGCGATGGCTCTCAACTTACCCAAGGAGGGAGGATGCTAGGTACCTCCTCGAAGGTTTCCAGTGGGGCTTTCGCATCCCATTTAAAGGGGAGCGGTGCCCCCAAGATGCCCCTAATCTACTTTCCCTGAAGGGCAGGGAGGAGGTTGCCGCCCTTAGTATTGCTAAGGAGGTTAATGCAGGTAGGGTTGCTGGCCCCTTTCCTATGCCACCCTTTACCAATCTGAAGGTTTCCCCTTTAGGGTTGGTGCCCAAAAAGACCCCTGGGGAGTTTCGTTTAATTCACCACCTGTCATACCCGGCGGGCCATTCGGTCAATGATGCCATTCCTGATGACCTTTGTTCGGTCAGGTATACATCATTCGACCAGGCCCTGCGCATGGTGCGCTCTTGTGGCCCGGGTGCACTTCTGGCAAAATGTGACATTAAGTCGGGATTCCGTTTGTTGCCTGTGCACCCGGGTGACTTTGAGTTATTGGGTTTTAAATTCCAAGGAAATTTTTATGTCGATAAAGCCATGCCTTTTGGCTGCTCTATTTCCTGTTCAGCATTTGAACGTTTTAGCACTTTCCTCCAGTGGGCCTTTGTTCGCAGGTCTGGGTCCCGATCTGTAGCCCACTACCTCAATGATTTCTTGTTCGGGGTGAACGGGGCTGGGACACGTGTACGCGTCTCCTCAATACATTTCAGATGCTAATGCAGGAACTCGGTGTCCCTTTAGCACCCGAAAAGACCGAGGGCCCATCAACTAAGCTCACATTTCTGGGTATTGAAATTGACACGGTCTCGCAGGCATCCAGGTTACCCATGGATAAAGTAACCTGGATCACTGCGTTGATTTTGGCCTTACTGGCCAAACGCAAGGTGTCACTTCGTGAGCTCCAGGTTTTACATGGTCACCTTAACTTCGCTTGCAGGGTGATCGCGCCTGGCAGAGCTTTTGCTCGACACTTATGCGACGCCATGACTGGCCTATGTAGGCGCTATCACAGGGTCTGACTGAACAAGGGCATGAGGGCTGAACAAGCCCCTGAGGGACTTCAACGGGGTGTTATTTTGGAGATCTGACCTTTTGGTTTCACCTAGGTTCCAGGTTCAGTCGGATGCCTCGGGGTCCCTTGGATATGGGATTTACTTTGAAGGGAGGTGGGCCTACGGCCGATGGCCTCCAGCCTGGAGGAACACTGATCGTCTACGCGATCTGGCATTCCTTGAGTTCTTCCCGATACTGGGAGCTTTGATGCTATGGGGCGAGGAGTGGTTGATTTCTGGTGTGACAATGCTGCGGTGGTGCACATTGTCAATTCCCAGACATCTAAATCACCCAGGGTCATGGAGTTAGTTCGCCAGTTTGTGTTGCATTGCCTACGCCTCAATGTGCTCTTCAGGGCCAGACATGTACCAGGCATTAATAACGATATTGCTGATGCTTTGTCCCACCTGCAGATCCCCCGGTTCCGCGCCTTGGCTCCAGATGCAGAGGAGTTACCCTCGCCGCTTCCGGACAAGATTTGGACGTTTGGCAAGGAGAGGTGAACCGGGCGATCGGCATGTCGCTGGCGCCCCGCACGCGTAAGGCGTATCACCATGCATTCAGTAAATTTAGAATATTTTGTGAGCAACTCCGATTGCCCGAGGTGTGGCCCATTCCAGTCGCACACCTTCTCCAATTTATGGTCTACCTACATAGTCAGGGCCTAGCTCCCCGCACCATAGCATCCAGGCTGTCAGCACTGGCATTCATGGCCAAAGTGAGGGGTTCTGCTGACAGCACGAATGATTTCCGTATACGACATGTTTTGGAGGGGTGGACACGGGAACGTGGACATTGCCCGGACAATCGCCACCCTATTTCCCCGGGGGTTCTTACCCACCTTGCACGAGGCTGGCAGGACCTGTGTTTTGACAGGTATGAGGCAGCTCTGTTTCATGCGGCTACCACGGTGGCCTTTTTTTGGAGCGCTCCGCATCAGTGAGCTGGTGCTACTGTCTAAGGCGGATGCGGCACGTAGGGCACTGGAGCTCGAATATGTCTATGTCTCCAATGAGTGGGCTCAGTTGAGGATACGTTTCTCAAAGGTTGATCAGCACGGTGTAGGCAGTGGTGTTAGACTGCTACGATGTTCCATTGCAGACATCTGTCCGGTTGGTGCCCTACAAGAGTTCATTGCAATGCGTGGTACGCACCCTGGCCCGTTTTTCTGCCACCAAGATGGGTCTCCCCTTACTAAATTTCAATTTTGGAAGGTGACCGGTAAGGCGCTGTCTGGTGTTGGCCTCCCCGGGGCTCGTTACAGCACCCATTCTTTTAGAATAGGAGCTGCTTCTACTGCAGCCACATTTGGGTACTCTGGGGCTGATATATGCCATATGGGGAGGTGGGGATCGAAGTGTTTTGAATTATATGTTCGCCCTCTTCAAGTATGAGTACCAGATAAGTCACTGTCCTGTCTCTTTTTTATTTACAGACCCTGTGTGTCGCCGCACACCGTGGCAGTATGGCTGCTGGGCCACAGCTATGTGCACTGGGCAGCGCAGTACGCTGCGGCGAAAGAGTGGGGACCCCAGCTTGGACTACGTGCATCCGCATGTATCAGGTGGTATGGTAAGTGCGGAATGTTATGGCGGGAACTGTTGCCATTCCTTTTCTCCATCAGGGATGCTGAACCGCCTGATGTCCTGGTGCTGCACCTCGAGGGCAATGACTTGGGCCAGGTCACTGGCCTTTCTTTAAAACATACGATCTGCAGTGACCTGGCTTATTTGCATTATGTGTGGCCTGCCACAACCCTGCTATGGTCGGACATCATACCGCGTCACGCTTACAGGGGGGTATCAACCTCTAGGCCCTTGACCGCGCTCGTCGCTCGGTGAACAGGGCAGTGGCCCGGTTCTTTGCTGACAAGGGTTTGGGGTGGATCATCCGACACCCCAACATTAGTCTCCAAAATTATGATCTTTACACAGGGGATGGGGTCCATCTGTCGCCCAGAGGTATGGACCTCTTTTTGGAAGATGTGCAAGCAGGCCTGTTGACCGAGCTGACGGTCTGGGGGTGGGCGGTGAGTCTTTATTAAGCCTCCCCGTGTGGCGGGTAGCACTGGTAAGGTAAATATTTATGACCCACAGGTATCCGGCAGGTTCGCAATTGACTGGCCAACGCTAGATAGGTACAAGTTGGTTAACGTTGACCGGTCAACGACGAACCAGGCAATGGGGTGATGGCAGGAGCTATTCAGCATGCATCACCCCGTGATTTTACGGATACACGTCAGAGGGTGGGGTCAGTAGATAGTTGATTGACTACGGTCAACAATTTGTTTGTTGTCAACAAACAAATTGATACAAATGGATACATTGTAGCCAATTGCCGTTGGCAATTTTGGGAGGAACCTTACCAGTGTTACTGCGGCCTGCTTGCCTTAAGAATTATAATTGGCTGAGTACCAATTGAAATTTATAATTCGGACTAGGGCATGAATCAATAAATGTGGCCCAATGCCGTTATCCACTTATACCGGTGTCTGAGTCCTTTTTTGGGGGGTGCGCCTGGAAATGGTGAAAAATGTGACATCCCGCAGACTCCAGTAAGTTGTAAATACACAGGGTGATTATTGTAATAGTATTGGTTTTGTTTAATGTAACTAGATTTAGATTTATATAAACACTGGTACAGCAAATTACAGAGGTGTTAATTAAGATAAGATATAGAAAAGTATTGTTCGCTATACAGTTAAATAGGGTTTTTTCTTTTTTTTTCTATTTCTTCTTTTTCTAAGTGAAAGTAACTTGTTATTGTTAGGCATTTTATTTGGATTTTAGATTATTGTACTGTCAAAATGAAATGTATTTTGTTTTGTCAATTATGTTCTTTTTCTTTTGTATTGTTTTTATAATTAATAAAAATAAAAAAATAATCATCTCAAATTCAGAATTACACAATGCTTGAGGATCTCAGAAGATATGCACATGTTGCTGTGAAAGGACAGAAGTCAAGACAGTAGGAATGTAAACGTAGACTCTCTGTATCAAGATATTTTAAAGATATGTTTTGGTCTGAATGAAATAGTGAAGAAAACTAATGTTGCCATGGCCACTCTGCACAATGCTGAGTAGAAAGTTATTTTCCAATTTCCAAAAATGTTGCCTTGAATAAGGCAACCTGAGGATTAAAAGGTATACCAGACTACAAATATTTTGTGTGCATGTTTTTCAAAATATATCTAATTAATTAATTAATTCCCCACCAATATGGTAGAACACCACTCTGGGCAGTTTACAAAATTACTGAATCCATGAATCTGGCACAGAATGCCACAGGTAGTGAGTGCAAGCTAGCCAAGGGTGGACTGATATGGTCAAATTAGCCAATACCAACAATCAGCCCGGCAGCCGCATTTTGCACCTGCTGAAACTTCTGAACCAGCCTCAAGGGTAGCCCCACATAGAGAATATTGCTATAGTCAATTCTGGAGATTACAAGTGCATAGGTAAGTGTCAACTAGGACTTTAGGTCCATGAGTGAGCAGAGCTGGGCAATGTGCTACAGAATAAAAAAATGGGACCTAACCATTAGCAACAATTGTTAGGTCCAGTTTTACAGTCTGAGATGGGTCAAGCAGCATAACCAGATTGTGAACAATCTCCCTCATTGGGAAAGTGATTGATTAATTAATTGGTGGGGAAATAATTAATTCCCCACCAATATCATTTCTTTAGGTTAAGGGAGATCTGCTCAACCTGAGACCAGTATGACCTACAACATATGACCTACAACATATCTGGATTCAGTTTCAGCCAATTGTCCTCCATATAATCCAAAACTATGTCCACGTTCTGGATGGCATCAACTGCTGAGGTGGAAAAGGAGAACTAGAGCTGTGGATCATCAGCATACTATGATAGCAGACTCCATATCTCCTGATGATTTCTCTCAGCAGCCTCATACAGACATTGAACAACATCTGGGAGGTTGCTGACCCCTGAGGTCCTCCATATTGTTGCTCACAGGGATCAGAAAGATTATCCCTGATCTGGACACATTCCTCCATGAAGGATCAGAGCCACACCAAAGCATGGCTTCTAAATCCTATCCCAGAGAACCTGTCCAAAAGAATACATGGTCAATAGTATCAAAGGCCACTAAAACCACAAAACAATAGCATCAAACAGAAAAACTCAAATAAGATAAAATCAATAATAAACATTAATAAAATACCTACCTAGATGACATCCAACAAATGTAAAACCTTGTAATGGGTAATAACTTATGTTGTCTATTCACAGCAGCAATATAACTCTAATCAACAAACAAACAAATTAAAATTAAAAATAACCTACTTGAATGCATTAATTAGAGAATCCTGCCCTTATATAATCAATTTATTTAAGAGGGAGATGCTAGATGGAAAATGAATGTTTTAAAATGTTTGCAAAAAGCCATACGTGTGGAAGCATATCTAATTTCCATAGGCATCTTGTTCCATAAAATGGGAGCCATGACAGAGAAAGAACTTGATCATGTCACAAACATTTTGACTTCTTTAGGCATGACAACATGTAGTTTAAGAGCTTGAGTGATCAGGGGACAATTCCTTAGGAAGACACGCTTCCTCAAATAGTGTATTCCTAAACTGTTAAAGGGTTTATATGTTAACATAAGCATCTTAAGCCTGGCACAGAATGTAATGGGCAACCAATGGAAGCTGGTTAAGACCTGGGAAATATGGTCAAGATGACCAGTATCTTTGATCAGTCTAGCCACTGCATTTTGCATTGAAACCTCTGTACCAATTTCAAGGGCAATCTACATGTAGAGACTGTTGCAGTAATCATTCTTGGAGATTATCAGTGCATAGATCAGCATTGTTGGGGATTTTCTGTTCATGAGTGGGTGAAGCTAGGCAATGTGCTGTAGATGGTAAAAGTTTGTGAGGGAAATTCTCTTAACCTGAGACTGGTTACACCCAACAAGCATCACCTCTATCTTATCCAGATTCAGCATCAGCTTGTTTTCCTCCATCCATTTCATGACCACTTCCAGGCATCACTCCATAGTCTGGACAGCATCCACTCTACATTGTAAAGGAAATGAGGTATGCTATTGACCTCTACTCTTTAGAGAAAAGGTAAAATATAAATGTAATTGTAAACACACAGTCCTTAACCAGAAGGTCTAACCAGAACATGTACTGTTGTATAAGTAGCTATTTGTCATTGGTGGTTTTGATATTGTCCCCATAAATTTGGATTCTGTGTTATTTGTGGCTCCCCACAGGTTTCCTTCCATTATTTTCTTTTTTACTCTTAGATAGATAGATAGATAGATAGATAGATAGATAGATAGATAGATAGATAGATAAATCTTTATTGTCATTGTCCTGCACAGAACAACGAGATTGGGGAGAGAAAAAAACACTTATCAACCCAACAAAACCTAAACAAAATACAACTGACAAGGACGTTTTTTCCTGGAATTTGGAATTTAATGCAACACAACTTCCTATAGAGAGTTAATGTCCACATCATAGCTTTTGGAATGGAAGGTCTTAATTAGCACACCATATTAATTTTTTAAAAAAATATTAAAGTAGAATACCTTGTAGTGAAACTTCAAACAAGGAAAGGATTTCCAGTCACAAAGAAAATTTCTGGCTTCCAAAGCCATAACTCTTTTAAAGCTCAGTGTGGACACAATGCAAGCACGGTGCCAAAATGGCCGCCGCGCTCTTTGCGGGGGCCCCCCACCCGGACTCAGACATCTGGGTGAGTTAGGGGGCGTGGCCAACCTCTTTAAAAGGGGTGGCCACGAAGCAGCTTGGCTGCCATTTTGGAAGTGACAGAGCGGAGAAGTTCGCTCCGTCACTTTCTCCCCGGCTTCACTCTCTTTTGAAAGGGAACCCTCCTTTACTTCTTCTTTTTATGCTTGGGAGGCATGGCTCCCAAGCGAAAGGCGACGGCTGTCAAGCCGCGGCCGAAGGGGAGGGCTCTGCCCACCCCCCCCACACACATCTAGGGGACCGCCCCTGGGCCGGAGGGCTTGGGCGGCGTCCCTGGAACCGGGTGGTAGGGCTGGTTTAGCCACTACCACCAATGCGGGCGGACAGGCTTCTGCCTACCCGCCTGATGTCGGGGTTCAGGCAGGGGCGGCACAGGCCGGCCTCTCCAGGGTCCCTACCCCTGTAGGGTCTTTGCCCGGTTCTGGGCTGGGCGGCCCACTTGGGCCTGGTGCGGGTTTTCGCCCTACCATTCTCCTGGCCCCACATGGGCTGGATTATTGGTCATGGCCTTATTCGGGCCCGGGATCCTCATTTGGGTTTGTCCCACAGCAATTGCCCGGTGGGCCATCCGGCCCACCCGGCCCACCTTATCCAGGTGGGTCTGAGGCTGTTGATGGCCTTCTTGCACGCATTTCAGTGCTGGAGGCATCAATGGGCATTGCCCCGCCACCTTCCGAAGGTGGGTTTGCACATCCTGCAATTCCGGCCCACACGTCGACCACCACTGTCCAGCGGGCTGCTACCAGGGTCGAGCAGCTTGAGGCCATCAGGCCAGCCCAAGCTGGAGCCTCGCAGCTCCCCACCAGATCATCGCAACGGGGCTTGCCGCAGGGGACCAGTCCTGCGTGGAAGGGGTGCAGCAGCATGCAGAGCTCGATCTCCATCACGAGCTCCGACACCCGCCGTGGGCCAGAACCCCCAGTGGGGGCGGCCCACGGGGGTGCACCGGGTGAGTATCCTGGTCAATTAAGTACACCAGTGACACTACCTAGCAACACTGGGGGGGGGGGGGTACAGTGGCCATGGCCACAGCAGGTTACTATGGGTGGACAGTTGTATCCACACTGTCCCGTTAACTCTTGGTTCCCCAATTACCCCCTGGTTATGACAGGGGTGACCGCCCCTATGGGTATGCCTAATGTTTCAGGGGTTGTTCAGGGCCCACTGTGCACACCCTCGATTCAATTTGTGCCAACTGTGGCCCTGCCGACGGCCGGTTATTCCTTGCCCCTGGGTGACCATCTTTCCCAGGCCACGAGGGAGAAGATTTGGTGGGGGGAATATGTGGACATTTTCTCCCTCCTAAACCGTGAGCCCACTAAGAAAGAGAGGGAAGAGCAGGACGATAGGGACAAGGAGCTGTCCCATCGTCATAAGCCACCGCGCACCTGGCCCATTAGTTACCGGCCTATCTCATTTATATGGCGGTATACCTGAGGGCCCACCCTGACTTTGCCATTCCGATGGTACAATACCTGGATAATATTTACCGGGCGGTGGTGGATTTCCCTGGCCTGTCATGGTTGGCCTATGTAGTTTAGGATGAGAGTGGCCCTCCATCCTGAGATGAGGTGGGATGAGTCCTGCCAGCAATTGTGGCTCTTGTACATGACCCCCACGTGGCCGGCATCTGGTGACCGGTACCATTGTGGCCACACCATGCAGCGGGCGGCTGCTACACAGGTTCCCCGCCAGACGGCGGGGCAGGTGGTTCCAGCCCGCCTGCTGTGTTGGAGCTTCTCTGCCAGTGGAGTGTGCAACAAGCGTCAGTGTCGGTTCCGGCACGAGTGCCCCTCTTGCTCTGGCCCTCATGCCGCCTCCGCGTGCCCGCGGGCTGGTGGGTCACGAGGCAGAGGAAGGGGTGGGCAGGGGGCGGTCAGAGCTCCCTCTGACGGTGCTACCCATCAGAAAGGCCCCCTCCCCAATTAATGTCCAGGTGCTGTAACATTGGCTTGCCGCTTATCCTAGACGGGATGATGCGAAGTACCTACTTGAGAGTTTTCAATTTGGCTTCCGCATACCATTTCAGGGGGTACGCGGGCCTCAGGACGCCCCGAACTTACTTTCTCTCAGGGGTAATGAGGATATTGCCGCCCAATCTATAGCTAAGGAGGTCACCGCACTGAGGGTGGCTGGGCCATTTACTGACCCACCATTCCCGAACTTGAAGGTGTCACCTTTGGGTTTAAGTCCCTAAGAAGTCCCCGGATGAATTTCAGTTGATTCACCACCTTTCTTACCCTGCGGGCTCTTCGGTCAATGATGCAATACCTGATGACCTTTGCTCGGTCAGGTATATGTCCTTTGACCAGGACTTGCAGATGGTACGCTCGTGTGGCCCAGGGGTGCTACTGGCAAAGTGTGATATCAAATCGGTATTCCGATTGTTGCCAGTGCACCCGGACGACTTTGAGCTGTTTGGTTTCTGTTTTCGGGGCAGTTTTTACGTAGATAAGGCTGTTCTATCTCATGTTCGGCTTTCAAACGATTTAGTACCTTCCTTCACTGGGCTTTTGTTCATAGATCAGGGTCCCGGTCTGTAGCCCACTACCTCGATGACTTTTTGTTCGGAGGAGAACAGGGCACGGACATGTGCGCTCGTCTCCTCGCCACTTTTCAGGTGCTTTTGTGGGAACTGGGTGTTCCCCTAGCACCTGAAAAGACTGAGGGACCAGCCACCACTCTCACCTTTTTAGGTATTGAGATTGACACCGTTGCCCAGATATCCAGGTTGCCCATGGAAAAGGTGACGCAGATCTCTGATGCGATTCTGGCAATGCTTGCCAGGCGTAAGGTGTATCTCTGAGAGAAGCAGGTGCTTCACGGCCAACTCAACTTTGCCTGTAGGGTAGTAACACCGGGCAGGGCCTTTGCCAGGCATCTGTGTGACGCCATGGCAGGCCTTTTAAAACGCCACCACAGGGTTCGGCTGACCAGAGGTTTACGGGCGGATCTTATGGTCTGGTTCACATTCCTACAGGATTTTAATGGCATCTCCTTCTGGAGATCGGAGCTTATGCTCAGCCCGCATTTCCAAGTACAGTTGGATGCCTCCGGCTCCCTGGGTTATGGGATGTACTTTGAAGGAAGGTGATCCTATGGTCAATTGCCTCAGACATGGCAAGGGACGGATCGTTTACGCAATCTTACTTTCCTGGAGTTTTTTCCCATCTTGGGGGCTCTGATGCTCTGGGGGGATAGGTGGGCTAATTCAGTAGTTCACTTTTGGTGTGACAATGCTGCAGTGGTGCACATTGTCAACGCCCAGACATCCAAATCCCCCAGAGTTATGGCCTTAGTTTGCCAGTTTGTCTTGAGATCCTTTCGCCTTAATGTGCTTTTCAGGGCCAGACATGTGCCAGGCATTGATAATGATATTGCTAACACTTTATCCCGCCTGCAGATCCCCCAGTTCCATGCCTTGGCGCCAGAAGCAGAGGAACTGCCCTCTCCACTCCCAGCCGAGATCTGGACATTTGGCGAGGAGAGGTGAACCGGGCGATCGGCATGTCTTTGGCACCTCGCACGCGTAAGTCATATCTACATGCACTCCTACAGTTTAGGAACTTTTGTGGGCAAAGACAGTTGCCCGAAGTGTGGCCGATCCCGGTCGACCAGATTCTGCAGTTCATGGTTTACCTTCATGATCTAGGGTTAGCCCCTCGCACCATCGCCACTAGGCTTTCAGCATTGGCATTTATTGCTAAGGCGAGGGGTTTCACTGACTGCATGAATGACTTCCGCATACGCCATGTATTAGAAGGGTGGACACGTGAACGCGGCCGCCCCCGGACACACGTCACCCCATTTCACCAGAGGTTCTGACGCACCTTGCACAAGGTTGACATAGCTTGTGTTACGATAGGTATGAGGAGGCTCTCTTTCATGCAGCTACCACCATAACTTTCTTTGGAGCGCTCCGTATCAGTGAGCTGGTCCCATTGTCAAAAGGGGACATGTCTCGTAGGGCACTGGAACTCGACAATGTCTTTCTCAACCAGGAGTGGGCACAGTAGAGGAATCGCTCCTCAAAGCCGATCATCATGGAGTAGGCAGTGGTGTCAGACTGCTACGGTGTACAATTGCTGACATCTGTCCGGTTGGTGCCCTACATGCGTTTTTGGCAGTGCGTGGCACGCACCCTGGCCCATTTTTCTGCCACCAGGATGGGTCTCCCCTTACCAAATTCTAGTATTGGAAGGTGACCGGTATGGCACTTCACAGTGTCGGCCTCCCCGGGGCTCATTACGGCACCCATTCATTCAGTATAGGTGCTGCTTCAACTGCGGCTGCGTTTGGGTATTCTGATGCTGATATACGTCGCATGGGCAGGTGGGGGTCCACGCGTTTTTCTTTATATGTATGCCCCATCACTGCATGAGTGCCAGTTACATGCGTTTTTGGCAGTGCGTGGCACGCACCCTGGCCCAAGGTTGGCATAGCTTGTGTTATGATAGGTATGAGGAGGCTCTCTTTCATGCAGCTACCACCGTAGCTTTCTTTGGAGCGCTCCGTATCAGTGAGCTGGTCCCATTGTCAAAAGGGGACATGTCTCAAAGGGCACTGGAACTCGATGATGTCTTTCTCAACCAGGAGTGGGCCCAGTTGAGGATTCGCTCCTCAAAGGCCGATCATCACGGAGTAGGCAGTGGTGTCAGACTGCTACGGTGTACAATTGCTGACATCTGTCTGGTTGGTGCCCTACATGCGTTTTTGGCAGTGCGTGGCATGCACCCTGGCGGGTAGCACTGCTAAGGTAAAGATTTATGACCCATAGGTATCCGGCAGGTTCGCAATTGACTGGCCAACACGTAGATAGGTACAGGGGAAATAGGATTGGCCAGTCAAGGCTGAACCATGCAAGGGGTGATGTCAGGAGCTTCACAGCCTGCATCACCTTGATATTGAACGGATACACGTCATAAGGTGAGGTCAGTAGATAGTATATTGACTCTGGGCAACAATTTGTTTGTGTCAACAAACAAATTGATACAAATAGATACATGTAGCCAATTTCCATTGGCATTTTGGGAGGAACCTTACCAGTGTTACTGCGGCCTGCTTGCCTTAAAGAATTACAATTGGATGATACACCAATTGAAAGTGATAATTCGGACTAGGTCATTATTCAATAAAAGTGGCCTGATGCCTTTAATCCAATACCGGTGTCTGAGTCTTTCTTTGGTGGGTGTGCCTGCAATGCAAGCGCGGCGCCAAAATGGCCGCCGCGTTCTTTGTGCCCCCCCCAGATGCAGACATCTGGGTGAGTTAGGGGGCGTGGCCACCCTCTTTAAAAGGGGTGGCCATGAGGCAGCTGCGCTGCCATTTTGGAAGCGACGGAGCGGAGAAGTTTTTCCCTCCACCCCCTCCCTAGTGGACAGTGTGATTTTTCTGGTCGCTTCGGGGCCGGGTGGGAATTTTTGCTTGAACCTACAATTGGCTCTTTGTTTCTTGGCTCTTTCGCCCATCCCACACTGTCATTAGTGTTTGAGATACGGGGTAAGTTGACTTTGGTCACTTTTGGCGGGTAGCACTGGTAAGGTAAAGATTTATGACCCATAGGTATCCGGCAGGTTCACAATTGACTGGCCAACACGTAGATAGGTACAGGGGAAATAGGATTGGCTGGTCAAGGGCGAACCATGCAAGGGGTGATGTCAGGAGCTTCACAGCCTGCATCACCTTGATATTGAACGGATACACGTCATAGGGTGGGGTCAGTAGATAGTATATTGACTCCGGTCAACAATGTGTGTTGTTTGTTTGTGTCAACAAACAAATTGATACAAATAGATACATGTAGCCAATTTCCATTGGCATTTTGGGAGGAACCTTACCAGTGTTACTGCGGCCTGCTTGCCTTAAAGAATTACAATTGGATGAATACACCAATTGAAAGTGATAATTCGGACTAGGGCATTATTCAATAAAAGTGGCCCGATGCCTTTAATCCAATACCGGTGTCTGAGTCTTTCTTTGGGGGGTGCACCTGCAATGGCTATTGCCATTACTGACATCACCATTTGAAATAATACAATGGGAAGTTTCCTATGAAAGCCATACATTTAGTCACATAGGTGGTCCCTACTCTGGCAGCTCCCCGTTGCACAGCTGTTCCAGTAACTGATGTTAGACTAGGCATGCAAAGGGCAGCTGTCTGGAGCTGTATGAATGTTTACACAATTGCTCTTATGTTATTGTCAATATTATACAGTTAAACCTTACATAAAGAGTGCCTTGATTAGAGACTAACTCGCTTAAAGAACAGAATTTTATCTGAATGGTTGCCTCACTTAACAACTAAAACCAACCAAAAACTCGCTTAACAACTAAATTGGGATTTGCAATTCCCCCACCAAAAGTCACAATTGGTCACTTACAATGGTGTTTCATTTAAAGAGCAAACTTGCTTAAAGAGCAACCCTTTGGAATGCATTATGCTCTTTAAGCAAGGTACCACTGTATGTCTGTTTTTAAAAACCAGTAAATATGGTAATAAACCATACTGCCAGTGACTCAATGCTGAGTGTCAGGCGGTGATTAACTAACCTGACAACCCTGAGGATTAACAGCCTTGACTGCCAAAGTCCACAGGGAAGGGTGATGGACGCAAATGGATTAAATCCCACTTGAATCCATCTTGATGGAAGACTTCAGTTTAATCAATAGTGGCTTGGGGCTGATGAGGGCTTTGTGTGCCAAAAAGGCTCAGGACCAGAAAGTGATTGGCAGAACTGGCTCAGTGGCATGGGTGTCATGCTGTGATGTGGAAGGCAGATGAAAGGCCACTGCATTTTATTCTCTGGACAGTCTTCATGGCTGATTGCCATGAGGATCGCCAATATTTGCATTCAGATATGACAGAAGAAGAAGGAAATCCAGTCTTTCAAAACAAAGCAAAACAACGTTCAGGTTTCTGAACATGGAATGTTGCTTCTATGTTCATAGTTCCATAAACCAAAAGTGGTGTTAAATTCAATTGCAGCACTATACACTCATTGCTAGCAAGAAGAAAAAAGATTACAAACTTTACATAATGAAGGAATACTTGTTTGCGGAAGACCAATGTCAGTAGTCAAGATGCTCTATGAGATCTTCTCTGGCATACCAAGATCTTCTCTTGCAATCACCAGAAGTAGAAATGATTTTGTAGTCATTTCCTCCATCCAAAGGAAAGGAAAGCAATCACACTTATATACCACTCCATAGTGCTTAGTGCACTCTCTGGGCAGTTCACAAGTTAATTAGTGTATCAAGAGAACAAAGTAAAAGAAAATCTTGAAAACTGAGCCCTTTTTTCATCAGTTACCATGCCTCTTTTTCCAACAAGGTTTCTAGTTACCGACATTGTCTGGTTGTCCATAGTTTGTGAACAAAACAAATTATGTCCATCAAAGTTGCATTCCCCTCCCCATTTTTAATGATCATTTGATCTTTTGTGACAGGTTTCATGAAGTAGCAAATAATGTAATTTATGCTCCTGTCCTTCTTTTTGAATAATCAACTTGTGTCTGGCATTTTGATAGCACTTCAGATTTAAAAAATGAGAGCAACCACAATTTCCAAAGTCTGCTGTTACTAATAGTAAAATGAGAAGAGGAAGATTATTCATGGTGAAGGTAAGGACAAAGTAAAATCTCTCTAAAACCACAAAATTGAAAAAAATGGAAAATGAACGGAATGCTACCTTCTTTTCCTACACTACTGCAATCAGTTCAAGAGCCAGCTCACATATCCATATGATCTATCACCTGCTTCAATGAACCCTTGCCAATTAGTCACTACAAGCAGGAGTTTCATTACAGAGCCTGATTACAAGTCAGATGTCCGTCCTACTGATATTTTCTGCTAAGCATTTTGATATATATATATATTTTTGTACAGGCACATAAATACCTGGAGAATTTGTCAAAAATATCTATGACACTCACTGTACATTTCAGTGGTAAGTGGTTAACTGATGAATAAAGGAATCAGGTTCTCAGATTGTCCCTTATTAAGTGCCTCTTTTTTGTCATTAGCAGAAGAGAGGATCCTGTAGATTACCTTGGCTATTGACATTGGTATGAATATTCCAACTGGGCTTTTGTATTGACATTTTGTTTCATGCAATATTAGCACTATTTTGAATATAATGTTGAATGACTTCTTGGCATTCTGAAACATGAATATAGAAACAGTACCTCACATTAATAAATCAAAGGATTTTAAGAACTGTATTGGCTCAATTTTCTGGTGTTATCTGTATATGTAAATATTCAATGTGTTCTAGGAAAAACACAGTATCATCAGAGTGCCATTCAACTAATGAGCTATATTTGCACATTACATCAAGTCAGGATTTAGTATTTTATACATTGACTTGAAAAATAGCATACTTTTTCTTGGGCAACCCCTGCTTTTCTTCTATTCAGCCAGGATGAGTAATAAATGATAATTTTATTTCATTTAATGAACCACAGCTTTTCTTTATGTCTGAAATAGGAAATATGATTTAAATTCACTCTTCCACCACCACCACCACCCAAGCAGTCCAGGTAAACTATTCAGTTTAAAACATAGGTCATTTTGCTATTGACTATAGCTTATGCTCAGCCGTATTCCTTGGTTCCTTACAAACACAAACGATGTGAAACTGAATCACACTGGTGGATGGAGGACAAAGTAAGAAGGCATGCATGAAAACAATATTTGATGGGCATTTTGTGTCATCATGTCTGCAATATCCCCCTAGCTATGGATGGTCTGGGGCACACAACCATGCCAGTTCCCATCTCCTGTACTTCCACAGGCCACACTTCTGAGTTGTAACAAACAGGAATTGATCAAAAAGGTGCTTCCACTTTTGACAAAGAAATTAGGGGTTAAATTCTTAACTAAGAATTGTACTCCCTGGAGACATTGGCATTCAAAAATATGCATTCTTAACTGATTATTACTATTTTTATATTATTTTTTGCCATTTCAAATATTTTTTCAGTTTTTTTCTGAATTTGTAAAAATGTGTAAATTTCTTTCTCTTTGGCATGGAGCAAACCTATGATTTTAAAAATATCTGAATGAAAGAGAATGAAAAACTTTGTGATTTTCACATTTAAGAAAATGTACATAGATATCAATTTGGACTATTATTTTGTCATAGCTATGATTGCCTTGAAATGATATCCTCCTTGACTTTTTTGGCACTGGAGCAAAATCCCTGTTAAAAACAACTTGTTGTGGGTCATAGCGTTGTTTTCTAAAGTTTGTGCACTGTTATTTCTATTTGTATTGGTTATAGTCTTCTATTTGAAATTAATAATAAAAAAATTAAAGATCTGCTGTTCATTTCAACTACCGTATTTTCCGGCGTAAAAGATGACTTTTTAACCCAGAAAATCTGTGCCAAAGTCGGGGGTCATCTTATACACCGGATACTACGGAGCCAGGGGCCGCCCGGCGGGGAAAGCCATCTGCCGCTGCCACCGCGAGGCCTTCGGAGCAAGGGGCCACCCGGATATCACCACCCTCAGACTGGTGGCGGGGGCGGGTGTCTTTCCCCACTGGTCAGCTGCTGCTGCTGCTCTTCCTCACCCCCCCTCAGGGGGTGAGGTGGAGGACCAGCTGACTGGCGAGGAAAGCCATCCGCCACTGCTGCTGCGAGGCTAAGGGTGGTGATATCTGGGTGGCCCCTTGCTCCAGAGACCTTGCGGTGGTGGTGGGGGTGGGTGGCTTTCCCTGCTGGTCAGCTGCTGCTGCTGCTGCTTCTCCTCACCCCCCCAGGTGGTGAGGTGGAGGACCAGCTGACTGGCAGGGAAAGCCATCCGCCACTGCTGCTGCGAGGCTAAGGGCGGTGATATCCGGGTGGCCCCTTGCGACGGAGACCTCGTGGCGGTGGTGGGGGTGAGTGGCTTTCCCCACCGGTCAGCTGCTGCGAGGTCTCTTGAGCAAGGGGCCGCCCAGATATCACCACCCTCAGCCTCGCGGCTGTGGCGGGTTTCCCCACCGGTCAGCTGCTGCTGCTGCTGCTGCTCACCCCCCCCAGGTGGTGAGGTGGAGGACCAGCTGACCTGCGGGGAAAGCCATCCACCACCATTGCTGTGAGGCTGAGAGTGGTGATATCCAGGCAGCCCCTTGCTCCGGAGACCTTTCCATCGCGCCTCCTCCTCCTCACTCCCCCGGCTAGGGTGCAGTGCTCATCTCTGTTTCAAAGCAGAAAGAGCCAGCGCTGTGTCTTCTTCTGCAGACATTTCCGTGGTCATGTGCACAGAACACTGATACCTTCCCACCGAAGTGGCCCCCTATTTAGTAAAGGTAAAGGTTTTCCCTTGCTTGAAAGCTAGTCGTAGCCGACTCTAGCGTGCAGGGAGGGAGGGAAGCGACACCCTCGCCCAAGCTTTGCTGCTGCTTTCTCATTCACTTAAAGCATCTGCTAATCGCAGCTCTGCTCTGAATCTACCTGAAGTCTCCGAGTTTCCCCACTGAGGGGAGAAGAGGAGGAGGAGGATGGGGGAAAAGGCGGGTCTCGTTGTGCTCAGAGGGCAGGAGGGAGTCCAGACTCCCCACCCCCTACCCCTCCACTGCCCTGTCTCTTCCACGGGTCCCTATTTAGTAAATGTAAAGGTTTTCCCTTGCTCGAAAGCCAGTCGTAGCCGACTCTAGCGTGCGGGGAGGGGGGAAGTGGCACCCTCACCCAAGCTTTGCTGCTGCTTTCTCATCCACTTAAAGTGGCTGCTAATCGCAGCTCTGCTCTGAATCTGCCCTGAAGTCTCCAAGTTTCCCCGCTGAGGGGAGAAGAGGAGGAGGAGGATGGGGAAAAAGGCGGGTCTCGTCATGCTCAGAGGGCTCAGAGTCCCCCCCCCCACCCCTCCACTGGCCCAGGTCGAGAGACATCTATCTGGTTTACTTACAGGTCAAACTCGGAAAATTAGAATATCATGCAAATGTTCATTTATTTCACTTAAAAGGTGAAACAAACATATGAGATTGACTCATTGCACGCATAGTGAGATGGTTCAAGCCTTACTTTAATATTGATGCTCAAGGCTTAAAGGTAAAGGTAAAGGGTTTCCCTTGCTCGAAAGCCAGTCATATCCGACTCTAGGGTGCAGTGCTCATCTCTGTTTCAAAGCCAAAGAGCCAGCGCTGTCTGCTTCTGCAGACGTTTTCCATGGACACATGGCAGGCATGAAATTTTGTGAGAACTGATGTAAAAAGTGGCAGATAGCACCATAGGACATGAAATGATCTGTTGCCTTCAGAACACAGGAGTGCACAGAATGCTGTTACCTTCCCACCAAAGTGGTCCCTGTTTATCTACTTGCAATTTCTTGCTTTCATGATAATAACAATAGGTAAAGGTAAAGGTTTCTCTTGCTCGAAAGCCAGTCGTATCCAACTCTAGGGTGCAGTGGTCATCTCTGTTTAAAAGCTGAAGAGCCAGCACTGTCTGCTTCTGCAGACCTTTCCATGGTCATGTGGCAGGCATGACTAGAAACCGGAGTGCACGGAACGCTGTTACCTTCCCACCGAAGTGGTCCCTATTTAGTAAAGGTAAAGGTTTCCCTTGCTCGAAAGCCAGTCATATCTGACTCTAGGGTGCAGTGCTCATCTCTGTTTCAAAGCCAAAGGGCCAGCGCTGTCTGCTTCTGCAGACATTTTCCATGGACATGTGGCTGGCATGAAATTTTGTGAGAGCTGATGTAAAAAATGGCAGATAGCACCGTAGGACATGAAATGATCTGTTGCCTTCAGAACACAGGAGTGCACGGAATGCTTTACCTTCCCATCAAAGTGGTCCCTGTTTATCTACTTGCAATTTCTTGCTTTCATGATAATAATAATAATAGGTAAAGGTAAAGGTTTCTCTTGCTCGAAAGCCAGTCGTATCCAACTCTATGGTGCAGTGGTCATCTCTGTTTCAAAGCTGAAGAGCCAGCACTATCTGCTGCTGCAGACCTTTCCGTGGTCATGTGGCAGGCATGACTAGACACCAAAGCGAACGGAATGCTGTTACCTTCCCTATTTATCTACTTGCAATTTCTTGCTTTCGAACTGCTAGGTTGGCAGGAGCTGGGACAAAGACGGGAGCTCATTCTGTCCTGTAGTCCTCGGGAATCGAACTGCTGACCTTCCGCCTCCCAGTCAGCGTCTTAGCCACTTGATAATTACCGGTAGTTATTTCTAAGTTTTAGAATAAAAACTTGGCCCCAGCGGCCCGCGGCCCTTTATCCCTCCTGGTAGGAGCAGGGAGGGAGAGCCAGGACCCCTTGCAGCTGTGACGGTGCTCCTACCGGGAGGAATAAAGGGCCGTGGGCCGCCTTAAAGGGGCAGTGTAGGCAGGCACTGGCTGTCTGCCGGTGTTGGAAAAGGGGTAGTCTTATAGGGTGAGTATATTCTAAACTCTATATTTTAACTTGAAAAGTTGGGGGTCGTCTTATACGCCCCAGTCGTCGTATATGCCGGAAAATACGGTAAATTTCCTACTTGCCTGTCCAATATAGCAGTTCCTCCAACTTTTATAGAAGTGTTAGAAAAGCTGGCTGTCTTTAAGAATGTTGTCATATTTTAGCTGTATATTCCCATCATATACCTGACAAGTGATATTTTAGAGACATCACTCAAAAATATCAATATAAATAGGAAAGCTATAAGGTCATACAAAATAATGGCAGAGGAAAATCATATAAATACATAAATGTACAATTTTCATGAAAGTACTGAATGCAATTATTTATAAGAAAATATGATTTCCTTTCACACTACATGTTTGTCATCACCATCAATACCAAATCCAGTTTTCTCATAGAACCTTTTAAATCACTATCCATGTACCAAAGTCAGTTCACAAACATAAAAAACAGAGGTAGTGAAAAGGAAAAGATCAGATTACATCCAAAAGAGTGTAGATGTCAGGTTCAAATTATATTTTAAAACTTTCATCAATCAATATCCTGCACTATGTGTATAGAGAATGGTCACGAGTCAGTTTTCTTTCTTATATGCTAGGAGACATTTTGTTTTTATCATGCATTCAGTTATACAATTCCTCTGCTTCTAAACTGGGGTGCATTTTTCATCTGTCCTAATAATCATCAGATTTGTCACCCCACTGCAGTTTCAAAGACTTTGGCCATAGTTAGGAATATTAATATTCCTTGCTATGGATGGTCTGGGGCACATGACCGTGCCATTTCCCATCTCCTGTACTTCCATAGGCTACACGTGATTCCTTCTCTGTGAAGAATCCAAATAGGAGAGTTCTGGGAAATCCATTACCATGATCTAGAATAAATAGATCATGTTAATGGATTCCCAAGATCTCTACTACAAGAGAACCTGGAATATAAGATCTATGAATCAAAGCAAGCTGGATGTGGTCAAAAATGAAATGGAAATAATTAGCATTGATATCTTGGGAATCAGTGAACTAAAAGTGAACAGGGATGGGCAAATTTAATGCAATGCAAGCGCGGCGCCAAAATGGCCGCCGCGCTCTTTGCGCCCCCCCCCCACAGGACGAAGGATCCGGGTAGTTTAGGGCGTGGCCAGCTCCCTTATAAAAGGGGTGGCCATGAGGCAGCCGCGCTGCCATTTTACCTAAGCGACGGAGCGGAGAAGTTTTTCCCCTGTGTCTCCGTCGCTCCTTACCTTGCGGGAAGCCTTTTGGCGGCGAATCTTCTTTTCGGCTTCCTTTCCTGGGATTGAGATGCCTTCGAAGAAGAAGGCAGCTTCGAGTGCGGCTCGAGCTGTGAGGAGGCGCAACCCGGGTCGGAGGACCACGGTGGCGCCTCCCCAGCAGCCGCCTGTCCAGGCCCCCGCCGGGCCCGGCAGAATGGGGTCCATGGCCCCTTGGCCGGACGCGGGGGATCGGAATGCGGGCGCGGCAGGGGCTCCGGCCCGCGGCCCGCGAGCGGTGGACACCGCTAATCTCTCTGCCCATCCTGTTGGGCCTGCCTCTCTTCCTCCTGGGCCTTCTAGCCTGGGCGGGTGGTGTGGTCCCCTACCTTGGCAGGTTCCTGCACCGACCCTACCGGGCTTCGGTGTTGGGCAATGGCCCTATTCGGGTCCTGGGGTACAGGGACCTGTACCCGCACCTGGACTTGGTGGGCCGGCCGGCCCTTGGCCCCAGATCGACGTGCAGGCTTTACTGGCCCGCCTGACGGCCCTCGAAGCGTCTTTAGCTCGGGCCAGCCAGGCTGGGGCTCCCTTTGGCGTCCCTTTTGCGGCGCCGTCGGCGGGAGGACAACAGGCGGCGGGCAGGGTTGAGCTGCCTCAGCCGGGTGGCGTGGCTTCGGCCACTGCCCCGCAGCTCCCCAGCCAGCAGACGAGTGCAGGTCAGGCCCCGATGATGAGCTCTACGTCGGTCGTGAGCTCCGACGCCCCCAGTGGGCCGGAACCCCCGGTGGGGGCGGCCCACGGGGGTGCAGCATGTGAGTATACGGTCCAAGCCAGTACACCTGCACACATTGCTTCTATGGGGGGAGCTTTTCAATGGCCTTGGCCTCGCTCGGGTGGTGCGGTGGCACAGCAGCCGGCAACCCACTCGGCGACGGTAACTGCCACCCAGGGCACCGGGGTGGGTACTTTTTCTCACACTGCGGGGAATGTACTGGGGGTGGCTGGTTTAGCTCAGGCCCCTTTCCCAGTGTCTGTGGTGCCTTTTTCGGCCTTACCAACTGCGGGGTACTCCCTACCACTGGGTGACCACTTGGCCCAGGCCACCAAAGAAAAGATTTGGCGGGGGGAGTATGTAGATATCTTCTCACTCCTGAACAGAGAGCCCACCAAGGAGGAAAGGGAGGGACAGGATGAGAAGGATAAGGAGCAGGCACGTCGTCATAAGCCGCCACGTACCTGGGCCAACTGGCTGCCGGCTTATTTAATTTACATGGCAGTGTATCTTAGGGCGCGGCCGGAGTTGGCTATTCCGATGGTCCAATATTTGGACAACATATACAGGGCAATGGTTGATTTCCCGGGCCCTTCGTGGCTTGCTTATGACGAGGAATTCCGTATGCGGATTCCCCTCCACCCGGAGATGAGGTGGGATGAGCCGTGCCAGAGGCTTTGGCTTCTGTACATGACGCCCACGCGCCCCGCGCCAGGGGACAGATACCATTGTGGACATGCGGTTCAGCGAGCTGTCCCAGCACAGGTTACCCGCCAAGTGGCGGGGCAGGGGGTTCCAGCCCGGCTGCTGTGCTGGGCTTTCTCGTCCAATGGTTCCTGCAATAAGAAGAATTGCAAATACAGGCATGAGTGTCCCACATGTTCGGGCCCCCACGCAGCCTCCGCCTGTCCCAGGCCTGGGGGGACAAGGGGCAGAGGAAGGGGCGGACAGTGGGCTGGCAAGGCTGCCACAGATGGAGCTGGTTCACTGAAAGGCCCCCTCCCCAATTAAGGTGGACATGTTGGAGCGTTGGCTCACAGTGTACCCGAAGGGAGAGGATGGGGAGTATCTCCTTCAAGGCTTTAAGTACGGGTTCCGCATCCCTTTCATGGGTGATAGGTCCCCTCAGGATGCCCCCAATCTTTTGTCCCTCAAGGGGAGGGAGGAGGTAGCGGCTGCCAGTATCAGGAAGGAGTTAGATGCGGGCAGGGTCGCCGGCCCTTTCCCTTCACCCCCGTTTCCCAACCTTAAGGTGTCGCCCCTAGGCTTGGTTCCCAAGAAGTCTCAAGGCGAGTTTCGCCTTATTCATCATTTATCCTACCCAGCCGGCCGGTCGGTCAATGACGCTATCCCTGATGACCTTTGTTCAGTCAGATATACGTCTTTTGACCACGCGCTGCGCATGGTGCGCTCGTGTGGCCCGGGTGCCCTGTTGGCCAAGTGCAACATTAAGTCGGCCTTTCGCCTCCTGCTGGTGCACCCGGGTGACTTTGAGTTGCTGGGTTTCAAATTTCGGGGCGAATATTATTTTGATAAGGCCATGCCTTTTGGCTGTTCCATATCATGCTCGGCCTTTGAGCGTTTTAGTACCTTCTTAGAGTGGGCTTTCGTCCGCAGGTCAGGGTCCCGGTCTGTAGCCCATTACCTGGATGATTTTTTATTCGGGGGTGAACGGGGCTGGGACACGTGCGCACGTCTCCTTAACACATTTCAGACGCTAATGGAGGAACTCGGTGTCCCTTTAGCGCCCGAAAAGACCGAGGGCCCATCTACCAAGTTAGTATTCCTGGGGGTGGAGATTGACACATTAGCGCAGGCTTCTAGGTTACCGGAGGATAAGGTGTCCAGGATAGTGGCCCTTATCTCGGAGTTGATGGCCAAGCGCAAGGCATCACTGAGGGAACTGCAGGTGCTACATGGTCACCTGAATTTCGCTTGCAGGGTGGTCGCTCCGGGCAGGGCTTTTGCTCGACGCTTATGCGACGCCATGGCAGGGTTATCCAGGCCTCACCACAGAGTTAGACTTACCCGGGGTACCAGGGCAGACATGTTTGTCTGGTTACAGTTCCTGAGGGAGTTCAATGGGGTCTCATTTTGGAGGTCTGACCTCCTGGCATCCCCCAATTTTCAGATCCAGTCTGATGCCTCAGGATCCCTGGGTTATGGGATGTACTTCAATGGGAAGTGGGCCTATGGTGGGTGGCCACCGGCCTGGGCAGGCACTGATCGCCTGCGTGATCTCACATACCTTGAATTTTTTCCTATACTAGGGGCTTTGATGCTATGGGGCGAGGAATGGGCTAACTCGGTCGTGCATTTCTGGTGTGACAACGCTGCTGTTGTCCACATTGTTAATGCACAGACTTCCAAATCGCCCAGGGTTATGGACCTAGTGTGCCATTTTGTGCTGCGCTGCCTGCGCCTCAACGTTTTGTTCAGAGCCAGGCATGTCCCAGGGATTAATAATGATATTGCTGACGCTTTGTCCCGCCTGCAGATCTCCCCGTTCCGTGCCTTGGCCCCGGATGCGGAGGAATTTCCCTCGCCACTCCCGGACGAGATATGGACCATTGGCAAGGAGAGGTGAACCGGGCGATTGGCCTGTCACTAGCGCCACGCACACGTAAGGCGTATCAACAAGCATTTAATTCTTTCAGGGCATTTGCTGCTCAATTTCACCTGCCAGAGACCTGGCCTATCCCGGTTGACCATGTTCTGCGGTTCATGGTCCACCTGCATGCTCTCGGCCTCGCACCTCGCACCATAGCATCCAAGCTCTCGGCGCTGGCTTTTATGGCCAAAGTAGGGGGTCATGTGGACAGCACCTCTGACTTCCGTGTGAGACATGTTTTGGAGGGGTGGGTGCGCGAGCGTGGGCGTTGCCCGGACGATCGGCACCCTATTTCCCCAGGGGTTCTTACCCAGTTGGCCCGGGGCTGGCCAAGCCTCTGTTTTGATCATTATGAGGCAGCCCTTTTTCATGCAGCCACAACGGTGGCATTTTTTGGAGCGCTCCGCATCAGCGAACTTGTGATGCTGTCTAAGGCGGATGCAAGTTGTAGGGCACTGGAACTCGGAGATGTATATGTTGCCAAAGACTGGGCCCAGTTGAGGATACGTTCCTCCAAGTCAGATCAGCATGGCGTAGGCAGTGGTGTAAGACTGCTACGGTGTTCTTTGGCAGACATCTGTCCGGTTGGTGCCCTACAGGAATTCCTGGCACTGCGTGGTGTGCACCATGGCCCGTTTTTCTGTCACCAAGATGGGTCTCCCCTTACTAAATTTCAGTTTTGGAAGGTGACAGGCAGAGCCCTCGCCAGGGTGGGCCTACCAGGTGCCCGTTATGGCACACATTCATTTCGTATTGGGGCAGCCTCTACAGCAGCTGCTTTTGGGTACTCCGGGGCTGACATACGCAGCATGGGGAGGTGGGGCTCGCAATGTTTTCAGTTTTATGTGCGCCCACTTCCACCGTGAGTACCAATCCTATCACCTTACCTTCCTTTTTTCTTAATTTTTCTTACAGACCCTGGGTGTCGTGTTACACCGGTGACAGTATGGCTGGTGGGCCACAGCTATGTGCACAGGGCAGCGCGTTACGCTGCGGCGACAGAGTGGGGACCCCGGCTGGGACTGGGTGAACACGCCAGTCTCACATGGCATGGTAAGCCAGGGATGTTGTGGCGGGAGCTGCTACCTTTCCTGTTTTCCAGCAGGAGTGCTGACCCACCTGACATCCTCATCATACACCTTGGGGGCAATGATTTGGGTCAGGTCACCGGCTTATCGCTCAAGCATGCGATTTGCGGGGACCTTGCTTACTTGCACTACGTCTGGCCTGCCACAACCCTGGTTTGGTCGGACATGATTCCGCGACATTCTTATAGAGGGGGCATTGACCTCCTGGCCCTTGACCGCGCTAGGCGCGCGGTCAACGGGGCGGTGGCGCGGTTCCTTGCCGACAAGGCTTGGGGACGGGTCAGTCGTCACCCCGCTATTAGCCTACGAAATTACGACTTGTATGCAGGGGATGGGGTCCATCTGTCGCGAGGAGGTATGGACCTCCTGTTGGGTGATTGGCGAGCAGGCCTGTTGACCGAGCTGACGGTCTGGGGGGGGCGTCAGGCCTTCTTTGAAGCCCCTCCGTGTGGCGGGTAGCACTGGTAAGGTAAACAGTATGACCCACAGGTATCCGGCAGGTTCGCAATTGACTGGACAACACTAGACAGGAACAAATTAGTTAAACGTTGTCCGGTCAACGACGAACCAGGCGACGGGGTGATGGCGATAGCTAGCCAGCATGCATCACCCCGTGATTTTACGGATACGAGTCAGAGGGTGGGGTCATGAGTTAGATATTGACTACGGTCAACAATTTGTTTGTTGTCAACAAACAAATTGATACAAATTGATACATTGTAACCAATTGCCGTTGGCAATTTTGGGGTGGTACCTTACCAGTGTTACTTCGGCCTGCTTGCCTTAAGAATTATGATTGGTCGTTTTACCAATACAAATTTATAATTCGGATTAGGGCATTGAATCAATAAATGTGGCCCTATGCTGTTATCCACTTTCAATGTTGTCTGAGTCCGTTATTGGGGGGGTGCGCCTGCAATGCAAGCGTGGCGCCAAAATGGCCGCCGCGCTCTTTGCGGGCCCCCCCCCCACAGGACGAAGGATCCGGGTAGTTTAGGGCGTGGCCAGCTCCCTTATAAAAGGGGTGGCCACGAGGCAGCCGCGCTGCCATTTTACCTAAGCGACGGAGCGGAGAAGTTTTTCCCCTCCACCCCCTCCCTAGTTAACAGTGTGATATTTTGGTCGCTTCGGGGCCGGGTGGGAATTTTTGGTTGGGACCCACATTGGCTTCCGGGTCCTGGCTTTTTTGCCCATCCCACACTGTTGCTATGGTTTGATATAGGGGTTCCTTTCATTTCTACTGTTGACTCCGGTCACATTGGCGGGTAGCACTGGTAAGGTAAACAGTATGACCCACAGGTATCCGGCAGGTTCGCAATTGACTGGACAACACTAGACAGGAACAAATTAGTTAAACGTTGTCCGGTCAACGACGAACCAGGCGACGGGGTGATGGCGATAGCTAGCCAGCATGCATCACCCCGTGATTTTACGGATACGAGTCAGAGGGTGGGGTCATGAGTTAGATATTGACTACGGTCAACAATTTGTTTGTTGTCAACAAACAAATTGATACAAATTGATACATTGTAACCAATTGCCGTTGGCAATTTTGGGGTGGTACCTTACCAGTGTTACTTCGGCCTGCTTGCCTTAAGAATTATGATTGGTCGTTTTACCAATACAAATTTATAATTCGGATTAGGGCATTGAATCAATAAATGTGGCCCTATGCTGTTATCCACTTTCAATGTTGTCTGAGTCCGTTATTGGGGGGGTGCGCCTGCAAAGGACCATTATATCTACTACCGTGGGCAAGAATCCCTTAGTAGAAATGGAGTGGCCCTTATAGTCATTAAAAGAGAGAGGAATGCAGTAATGGGATACAATCTTAAAAATGATAGAATGATCTCAGTCTGAATTCAAGGAAAACCATTCACCATCACAGTACTTCAAGTTTAAACCACAACCACTGGTGCAGAAGAGGCTGTAGTCAACCAGTTCTATCTCTGTTGTATTATAGTATTGATTTGTTGTGAGCTGCCCTGAGCCGTGTAAGCTGAGTAGGGTGGGATATAAATAAAAATCTATCTATCTATCTATCTATCTATCTATCTATCTAATATGGTGGGGGTGAAGAATAGATTTAAAGGAGTAGACTTGACAGACAGAGCACCTGAAGAATTATGGACTGAGGTTCATAACATCATATAGAAGGCAGAAATTAGAACCATCCCAAAGAAAAAAATGCAGGAAAGGGAAGCGGTTGTCTGATGAGGCTCTATAAATAGCTGAAGAAAAAAGGATGGCAAAAAGCAAAGGTGAAAGAGAAAAATTCACTCAACTGAATGCAGAATTCCAAATAACAGCAAAGAGAGATAAGGAGGCCTTCTGAAATGAACAGTGTAAAGTAATAGAGGAAACCAACATAAAGAGAAGGACTAGTGATCTCTTCAAGAAAATTGGGGAAATTATGGGAACATATCAAGCAAAAATGGCCATGATAAAGGACAAAAATGGTAGGGACCTAACAGATGCAGAAGAGATTAGGAAAAGATGGCAAGAATACACAGAAGAACTATATAAAAAGAACTTTTATGTCCCTGACAATCACAATGCTGTGAACATTGACCTTGAGTCAGACATTCTGGAGAGTGGTCAAGTGAGCCCTAGAAAGTATTACTAACAACAAAGCTAGTGGAGATGATTATCTTTCAGATGAGCTATTTAAAGCCCTAAAAGAAGAATCTGTTAAAGTGTTGCATTCAGTATGCCAGCAGATTTGGAAAACACAACAGTGGCCACAGGATTGGAAAAGGTCAGTCTACGTTCCAATTCCAAAAAAGGACAATGCCAAAGAATGTTCAAATTATCATACAATTCTGCTCATTTCACATGCTAGCAAGGTCATGCTCAAGATCTTACAAGCTAGACTTCAGCAGTATGTTGATAAAGAATTTCCAGAAATACAAACTGAATTCTGAAGACGCAGAGAAACTAGTGACCAATTTGCCAACATTCACTGGATCATGGAGAAAGCAAGGGAGTACCAGAAAACATCTACTTCTGTTTCATTGAAACATAAAAAGCTATACCAAAGCTTTTTATTGTGTGGACCACAGTAAACTATGGCAAGTCCTTAAAGAGATGGGAGTACCAGACCACCTCATCTGTCTTCTGAGAAATCTGTATGTGGGCCAAGAATCAACAGTTAGGACAGGATATGGAACAACCGATTGGTTTAGAATAAGAAAAGGAGTATGACAAGGCTGTATATTGTCACCCTGCTTATTTAACTTATGCGCAGAGTACATCATGTGTAATGCAGGGTTGGAAGAAGCACAGGCTGGGATTAAGATTGCTGGGAGAAATATCAACAACCTGAGATATGCAGTTGACACTACTCTAATGGCAGAAAGTGAAGAAGACCTAAAGAATGTCTTGATGAGGGTGAAAGTGGAGAGTGCAAAAGCTGGTCTGAAACTCAACATCAAAAAAACCCATGTTCATGGCATCCGACCCTATCACTCCCAAGCAAATAGAAGAGGAAGAAATGGAAGCAGTGACAGACTTCACCTTTTTGGGATCTAAGTCACTTCAGATGGTGACTGCAGTCATGAAATAAAAATACACTTAATTCTTGGAGGAAAGCTATGACAAACCTAGGCAGCATAATAAAAAGTAGAGATATCGCCCTGCCAACAAAAGTCCGCATAGTTAAAGCAATGGTATTCCCAGTAATGATGTATGGCTGTGAGAGTTAGACCATAAGGAAGCCTGAGCCTAGAGGAATAGACACCTTTGAACTGTGGTGCTGGAGGAGACTCTTGAGAGTCCCCTGAACTGCAAAGAGGTCAAATCAGTCAATCCTAAAGGAAATAAATCCTGACTGCTCCTTGGAAGGGCAAATACTGAAGCTGAATCTCAAGTACTTTGGCCACCAAATGAGAAAAGAGGACTCACTGGAGAAGGGCCTGAGGCTGGGAAAGATCAAAGGCAAAAGAAAAGGGGGATGGCAGAGGATGAGATGGCTAGATGGCATCATTGACATGGTCAATGTAGATCTGGACAGACTATGGATGATGCCAGATGTCAGGGGAGCCTGGCATGTGGTGGTCCATGGGGTCGCAAAGGGTCAGACTCCTGTGCAAGTGAACAACAAAATAATTAGGCAGCAAGCCATACTGACAGTGGTATGAAGCTCAATATGCCTTGCTTCTTGGGTTCAGAAAGTGTGCCAAGCTGATTCCTGAGGAGGAAGAAATCTTAGATTTTTGTAATACAACTTCTGCATTTTAGCTTCATCTTTGTGTTATATATGGGGAGTGGGGGAATAAGTGTGTGAGAGAAACACTTCTGGAGCACCATCTGATCTAATGAAAAGGATAGCTTGCAGGGTAAGAAAAGATGTTCCATATCTAAACAAGTGTTGTATGTGTGCAGAATCAAATGTGTTCCATCAACATTCAGAACCAAAAAAACTTCCAAAACAAAAAGCAGAAGAAAATCAAATAAAACAAACTTTCATTACATAAACTTTTTATATTATGAGGTTTTTCACATGGAAGAAATTTGCCCAAAAGTGAGCCAACTTCATCGCAACCAGAATACATTTAGATGACTTTGCAGGATCAAGTCTTTCCAAAAATATAATGGTTCTCTATCTGTTAGTCTGATTGCTGGAAGTGAAAAAAAAATAGTGCAAAAGGAATAATCAATGCACAAACTACTCTTGCATAGCTGTGTAGATGATGCAAGTTTTGTCATAGAAGAAAACTGTACTTGGCCGAAATGTGGGGACCATGGTTTACATCTGTGCAACATCACAGAATACCTCCATTGTGGTCCTGTGAGGACTTTTCAATAAAACATAGCTGTAGATAACTAAAACATCCCATTTAAAATGCATGAGTGAGAAACAGAAATCTCTAACGTATGAATTAAAGTCCATCAGTAATATCTTAAATTAGCATGTCAATAACACATCTACCTGGTGTAGTGCTACATGGAATGTTTAGCACAATAGAATATTGTTGTGGAATAGCTACTAAAACTCTTGTGGCTTTAGGTTTACAATGCAACTAAACAATTATATCAATGAGGGTTTTCATCCATACTAAGCTTCAGTAATCCCACCATTATTTCAGACACCACACAATTTGTTATTTTCTTTCTGCAACAGAGAGATATGACTGGGCTCTTGTGTCGCATTAAAGAAAGTTCTGTTGTACATTAGTATTCAAATTCCAAAGTGAGCTAGGATTCACTTTCTTGGTCTAATTACATTGACACTCATTCTGTTTTGTATACTTCTAGAAGAACCCTTAAGTACATGCTACAGTCTAATGAATTCAAGAAATGCACCCAAGCTTATTGAATAGAGATTGTATTCAATGTAGTCCTACACAATCATATGTAATGTATATATTATGTGCTATCAAGTTAATTTAGCAAGTTCGATTCCCGAGTACTGCAGGATGGAATGAGCTCCCGTCTTCGTCCCAGCTCCTGCCAACCTAGCAGTTCGAAAGCAAGAAATTGCAAGTAGACAAATAGGGACCACTTCGGTGGGAAGGTAACAGTGTTCCGTGCGCTCCGGTGTCTAGTCATGCCTGCCACATGACCACGGAAACGTCTGCAGAAGCAGACAGCGCTGGGCTCTTCGGCTTGGAAACAGAGATGAGCACTGCACCCTAGAGTCAGATACGACTAGCTTTCGAGCAAGGGAAACCTTTAGAGAATACAAAGAGATAGATTACCATGCTATTCTAATAGGGGTGCCCTAAGATTATGCATTTTACCTATGACTGCACAACTGGCTTTTCTCCCTGGAGACACAGTGAGCAATCAAACTTTCAACTTCTGGTTCCACAGCCAAAAATCTAAACCGCTTAACTATCCAGCCAGCTCCACACTGGAACACAGGTTTTCAGCTTTAAACCAGGGGCCACAAACCTTTTTAAGGCAGGTCCTGGGTCACACTCCCTCAGACTGGTGTGACCACACACCCCAAAAAGCTCTCCACCTCCCACCACTCCCCTGTTTATCAGCCTGGAGGAGCTGCATCATGTGGGTGAAGGAAATGCAAGCGCGGCGCCAAAATGGCCGCCGCGCTCTTTGCGGGGCCCCCCCATAGGACGAAGGCATCCGGGTAGTTAGGGGCGTGGCCAGCTCCCTTATAAAAGGGGTGGCCACGAGGCAGCCGCGCTGCCATCTTGAGACGCGACGGAGCGGAGAAGTTTTTCCCTCTTACCTCCGTCGCTTTTACCCTTACCGGGAAGCCTTTTAGCTGCTGAATTTTATCGTTTTCGGCTTTCCATTGAGTGGCTGAGATGCCCTCGAAGAAGAAGGTGGCGGCGAGCGCGCCTCGTGCGGTTCGGAGGCGCAATCCGGGTCGGAGGACCGCGGCTGCGCCTCCCCAGCAGCCGCCTTTGCCTGCATCCACCGGGACCGGTGGAATGGGGTCTATTCCCCCTTGGCCGGATAATGGGGCCCCGCGCACGGGTCCAGTGGGGACTGCGGCCCTCGGCCCGCAAGCGGTGGGCACCGCTCCTGGTGTTGCTCATTCCGCGGGGCCTTCCTCCGTAGGGGCGCAGTTCGCTCCGGGGCCTTCCAGCATTGGGGGGTGGTCTGGCTCCCTTCCCTGGCAGGTTGCTACATCGGCCCTACCGGGCCCGGGTGTGGGGTCGTGGCCCTATTCGGGCCCCGGGGTACAGGGACCTGTACTCATGCCTGGAGTGGGCGGGCCGGCTGGCCCTTTGCCCCATGTCAGTTTGGAAGCCTTACTGGCCCGCGTTGCGGCCCTCGAGGCATCCCTGGCCCGGGCTAGCCATGCTGGGGCTCCCTTTGGGCTTCATTTTGACGCGTCGTCTGCTGGGCAGCGGCAGGCGGCGGGACGGGTCGAGCTGCTTGAGGCGCGTGGCACGACCTCGGCCACTGCCTCGCAGCTCCCCAACCAACAGACCGGCATGGGTCAGGCCCCATCGACGAGCTCTACGGCGGTCGTGAGCTCCGACGCCCCCAGTGGGCCGGAACCCCCGGTGGGGGCGGCCTATGGGGGTGCAGCGTGTGAGTATGTGGTTCAAACCAGTGCACCTACACACGTGGCCACGTGGGGGGGGGCGTTTCAATGGCCTTGGCCTCGCGCGGGTGGTGCGGCGGTACAGCCGCTGACGCCCCACCCGGCGACGACAACTAACACTCAGGGCCCCGTGGTGGGGTGTGTGTCCTACCCTGTGGGGAATGTTTTGGGGGTGGCTGGGTTAGTACAGACCCCTTTTCAGATGCCCGCAGTTCCTGCTGTGCCTGTGTCGGCCTTGCCGACGGCAGGGTATTCCTTACCACTTGGTGACCATTTGGCACAGACCACCAAAGAGAAGATCTGGTGGGGGGGAGTACGTGGATATCTTCTCACTCCTCAACAGAGAGCCCACCAAGGAAGAGAGGGAGGGGCAGGATGAGAAGGATAAGGAGCAGGCACGTCGTCGCAAGCCACCACGCATGTGGGCCAACTGGTTGCCGGCCTACCTTATATACATGGCGGTGTACCTCAGGGCCCGGCCGGATTTGGCAATTCCGATGGTCCAGTATTTGGACAACATCTATAGGGCGATGGTTGACTTTCCGGGCCCATCGTGGTTGGCTTATGATGAGGAATTCCGTATGCGGATTCCCCTGCACCCCGAGATGAGGTGGGATGAGCCATGTCAGAGGCTATGGCTTTTGTACATGACGCCCACGCGCCATGCGCCCGGGGAGAGATACCATTGTGGACATGCAGTCCAGCGAGCGGCCCCAGCACAGGTTCCCCGCCAGGTGGCGGGGCAGGGGGTTCCAGCCCGCCTGCTGTGCTGGACCTTCTCAGCTAATGGTTCCTGCAATAGGAAGAACTGCAAATACAGACATGAGTGTCCCGCCTGTGGTGGCCCCCATGCGGCCTCTGCCTGTCCCAGGCCTGGAGGGACGCGGGGCAGAGGGAGGGGCGGACACGGGGCTGGCAAGACTGCCGCAGATGGAGCTAGTTCACCGAAAGGCCCCCTCCCCAATTAATGTGGACATGTTGGAGCGTTGGCTCACATTGTACCCGAAAGGAGAGGATGCGGATTATCTCATTCAGGGTTTTAGGCAGGGGTTCCGTATCCCTTTCATGGGGGATAGGTCCCCCCAGGATGCCCCCAATCTTTTATCCCTTAGGGGGAGGGAGGAGGTGGCTGCTGCCAGCATTATTAAGGAGGTCGTTGTGGGCAGGGTCGCTGGCCCTTTCCCTTCACCCCCGTTCCCCAATCTTAAGGTATCGCCCTTGGGCTTAGTGCCTAAAAAGTCACCGGGCGAGTTTCGCCTCATTCATCACTTGTCCTACCCAGCCGGACGCTCGGTCAATGATGCTATCCCTGATGACCTTTGCTCAGTCAGGTATACATCTTCTGACCACGCGCTGCGCATGGTGCGCTCATGTGGCCCGGGTGCGCTGCTGGCTAAGTGCGACATTAAGTCGGCTTTTCGCCTCTTGCCGGTGCACCCGGGCGACTTCGAGTTGCTGGGTTTTAAATTTAGGGGTGAATATTACTTTGATAAGACCATGCCTTTTGGCTGTTCCATATCATGCTCGGCCTTCGAGCGTTTCAGCACATTCCTAGAGTGGGCTTTCGTCCGCAGGTCAGGGTCCCGGTCTGTAGCCCATTACCTGGATGACTTTTTATTCGGGGGTGAACGGGGCTGGGACACGTGTACACGTCTCCTCAACACATTTCAGACGCTAATGGAGGAACTCGGTGTCCCTTTAGCGCCCGAAAAGACCGAGGGCCCATCTACCCAGTTAGTCTTCCTGGGGGTGGAGATTGACACGGTAGCGCAGGCTTCTAGGTTACCGCGGGATAAGGTGTCCAGAATAGTGGCCCTCATTTCGGACTTGCTGGCCAAGCGCAAGGCATCACTGAGGGAACTGCAGGTGCTCCATGGTCACCTCAATTTCGCTTGCAGGGTGGTCGCACCGGGCAGGGCATTTGCTAGGCGCCTGTGCGACGCCATGGCAGGATTATCCAGGCCCCACCATAGGGTCAGGCTTACATGGGGTATCAGAGCTGACATGCTTGTTTGGCTACAGTTCCTGAGGGAGTTCAATGGGGTCTCATTTTGGAGGTCTGACCTCCTGGCTTCCCCCCGCTTTCAGATTCAGTCTGATGCCTCAGGATCCCTGGGTTATGGGATGTACTTCAATGGGAAGTGGGCCTATGGTGGGTGGCCACCAGCCTGGGCAGGCACGGGTCGCCTGCGTGATCTCACGTACCTGGAATTTTTCCCTATCCTGGGTGCTTTGATGCTATGGGGCGAGGAGTGGGCCAACTCGGTTGTGCATTTCTGGTGTGACAATGTGGCTGTTGTCCACATTGTCAATGCACAGACTTCTAAATCGCCCAGGGTTATGGATCTAGTGGGCCAGTTTGTGTTGCGCAGCCTGCGCCTCAACGTTCTTTTCAGGGCCAGGCATGTCCCAGGGGTTAATAATGATATTGCTGACACTTTGTCCCGCCTGCAGATCTCCCGGCTCCGTGCCTTGGCCCCGGATGCGGAGGAATTTCCCTCGCCACTCCCGGACGAGATATGGACCATTGGCAAGGAGAGGTGAACCGGGCGATTGGCCTGTCACTAGCGCCACGCATGCGTAAGGCGTATCACCACGCATTTAATTCGTTCAGGGCATTCTGTACCCAATTTCAACTGCCAGGAACCTGGCCGATCCCGGTAACCCATGTTCTGCGGTTCATGGTTTACCTGCACGCTCAGGGCCTTGCACCTCGCACCATAGCATCTAAGCTGTCAGCGTTGGCTTTTATGGCCAAAGTGGGAGGTCATGTGGACAGCACCACTGACTTCTGTGTGAGACATGTTTTGGAGGGGTGAGTGCGCGAGCGCGGGCGTTGCCCGGACGACCGCCACCCGATTTCCCCAGGGGTTCTTACCCAGTTGGCCCGGGGCTGGCCAGGCCTCTGTTTTGATAGATACGAGGCAGCCCTATTTCACGCAGCCACAACGGTGGCATTTTTTGGAGCGCTCCGCATCAGCGAGCTTGTGATGCTGTCTAAGGCGGATGCAAGTCGTAGGGCACTGGAACTCGAGGATGTATATGTTGCCAAAGACTGGGCTCAGTTGAGGATTCGCTCCTCTAAAGCCGATCAGCATGGCGTAGGCAGTAGTGTAAGACTGCTACGGTGTTCTTTGGCAGACATCTGTCCAGTTGGTGCCCTACAGGAGTTTCTTGCACTGCGTGGCACGCACCATGGCCCGTTTTTCTGTCACCATGATGGGTCTCCCCTTACTAAATTTCAATTTTGGAAGGTGACAGGCAAAGCGCTGGCCAGTGTGGGCCTCCTGGGCGCACGTTATGGCACCCATTCATTCCGAATAGGGGTGGCCTCCACTGCAGCTGCTTTTGGGTACTCCGGGGCTGACATACGCAGCATGGGAAGGTGGGGTTCGCAATGTTTTCAGTTTTATGTGCGCCCACTTCCGCCGTGAGTACCATTTCAGTCACCTTACCTTCTCTTCCTCGTTTTTCTTTACAGACCCTGGGTGTCGTATTACACCGGTGACAGTATGGCTGGTGGGCCATAGCTACGTGCACAGGGCAGCGCGTTACGCTGCGGCGACAGAGTGGGGACCCCGACTGGGACTGGGTGCATACGCAAGTCTTACATGGCATGGTAAGCCCGGAATGTTATGGCGGGAGCTGCTGCCTTTCCTTTTTTCAGGCCAGAATGCTGACCCGCCTGACATTCTCATCATACACCTAGGGGGCAATGATTTGGGCCAGGTCACCGGCTTATCGCTCAAGCATGCGATTTGCGAGGACCTCGCCTACCTGCATTACATCTGGCCCGCCACAACCCTTGTTTGGTCGGACATGGTCCCGCGCCATGCCTACAGAGGAGGTTTCGACCTCCTGGCCCTTGACCGCGCTAGACGCATGGAGAATAGGGCAGTGGCGCGGTTCCTCGTCGACAGGGCTTGGGGGAGGGTCAGTCATCACCCCGCTATTAGTCTACAAAATTATGACCTGTATGCAGGGGATGGGGTCCATCTGTCGCGAGGAGTTATGGACCTCCTGTTGGGTGATTGGCGAGCAGGCCTGTTGACCGAGCTGACGGTCTGGGGGGGGCGTCAGGCCTTCTTTGAAGCCCCTCCGTGTGGCGGGTAGCACTGGTAAGGTAAACATTTATGACCCACAGGTATCCGGCAGGTTCGCAATTGACTGGACAACACTAGACAGGCATAAATTGGTTAAACGTTGTCCGGTCAACGACGAACTAGGCGACGGGGTGATGGCTATAGCTAGACAGCATGCATCACCCCGTGATTTCATGGATACGAGTCAGAGGGTGGGGTCATTAGTTAGATATTGACTACGGTCAACAATTTGTTTGTTGTCAACAAACAAATTGATACAAACAGATATATTGTAACCAATTGCCGTTGGCAATTTTGGGTGGTACCTTACCAGTGTTACTTCGGCCTGCTTGCCTTAAGAATTATGATTGGTCGTTTTACCAATAGAAATTTATAATTCGGACTAGGGCATGAATCAATAAATGTGGCCCAATGCCGTTATCCACTTTCATTATTGTCTGAGTCCTTTATTGGGGGGTGCGCCTGCAATACACCCACGGCTTCAGGAAATGCCCCCGCAGCCACCAGAAATGTCCCCATGGCTGTCAGAAATGCCTCTGCAGCTGCCAGAAATGTTCCCATGGCCTTTTCCACTTCTGTTGCTGCCATCTCATTCCTTGTCTCCTCCGCTTGGCTTGGTGTGTCCCTAACCGTGTTCATAGCAGGGCAGATGTTGTAAGTCTTTACGGCAGCTGTAAATGAGTCCACAGCCAATTGCGATGCTGGTGGCTGGAGTGAGCTGGATTATTTGGTGCTGTGGGCCAGATCTGGCTTATGGGCCATAAGTTGCCTATCCCTGGTCTAGAATTTGTTCTAAGGATGGAGTTTAATGCAACACAACTTTATGTGGAGAGTTCATGTCCACATCATAGCTTTTGAAATGGAAGGTCTTAAGTAGCACACCATTTTAATATTTTATGAAAAGAAGTAGTGAAAACTCAAACAAGGAAAGGATTTCCAGCCACAAAGAGCCATAACTCTTTAAAGTTCAGTGTGGACACAAAGCCTCATGAGCACTGTGACCACCTTGGAGAAAGGGTGACCAAGGGTGGTAATAAAACTTTTATCTTCTCAGAGCAACCTACATGTCCAGGTTGGGGATGGGGATTGTTAATCAAATATGAAAATCCAAACTTAACTTTTGATTTTCATGATAGCTTTTTTGTGTTGCTTTTTATTCTGAAGTGTACTGTTATTCCTAGTACTTCTTGTCACTGTGATAATTAACTGATATTTGCTTTATTTGGTTTAAAAAAAACATTAGATGTCATGTAGTGGTTCAAGGTGTGAGTTAACAGGTTAACCATTAAAGCACTAAGTTGCAACTCTGAGTTTCCCTTTATACTTTCTTCTTTATACGCCAACATTCCGCTTCAAGAAGCACGGACTATTATTGCTCATCATTTATCCTTACGTACTAACCCTGACCCTCCATCTCATTTTCTGTTAGATCTTATAGACATCTGTTTAACATAATTACTTTAGATTTGAAAATACTTATTATTTACAGGTACAAGGAGTTTCAATGGGGTCCAATTTTGCACCTTCTGTAGCCAACAATTTTATGAATAATTTTGATAAGACATTCATCCTTAATTCTTCTGTCAACCCATTTTTTCTTGAAATCATAACATACAAAAGATACATAGATGACTTATTTTTCATCTTTAGAAACCCCTCTTTGGTTCCAGACTTCATTAAATGGATCAAACTACAACACGATTATCTCACTTTCACCCATTCTATGGATGCTTTCAAACTGCCATTTCTGGACCTCTCGTTTTTCATTTCAAATCACACCCTCAAAATGCAACTTTATAATAAACCTACAGACCGACAGGCTTACCTTCAGTTTAGTTCATTCCACCCTCATTATTTAAAAACCAATATCCCTTATAGTCATCTTTTGAGAGCAAAGTGCAACTCAACAGATGACCGAGATTTCATGTTAGCGGCAGATAAGATCCAAATTTCGCTACTTAATAGAGGCTATCCACCTAGAGTAATTGACTCCAGCCTGAGTTAAAATCAGAGCTCACCCTAGAAGTACCTTGTTCGACCAAAGAGACAGATCTTCTAGCTCCAATCTATTTTGGACCTTGAATTCTACGCCATTAGCTAACTGCATCAAAAAAAACGATCCTATGACATTGGCACATCCTTGACTCCATTCCGGGATGTGCTGATGGTCCCACCATAGGTTTTCGGAAAACAATAACGATTGCCAGTATGGTCTCTCGCACAGATTTATTGCCATGACAGCTTACTTTCTCTAAATCTCCCCATGGTCATCATCCATGTGGGCACTGCAAATTTTGTACTTACATGTGGCGAACCGACAAGGTAGAGATTCCAAGTAGTAATTTTAAATTACAATTATCTCAATTCACCAACTGCAACTCCCATGACTGCGTTTACATGATCTTATGTGCCTGTGAGATGGCATATATCGGGCAATCCAGACGATCACTTAAAGTTAGATTGGGAGAAGACCAATCCCAAGTTACAAATTTAGTTGCCACTGTGCCCATGGTCAATCATTTTTCTAACAAGAAACATACTTATAATGATATGAAAATAGTCATTTTGGAGTCTTTCCATCAACAGAAACATTACATTACAGATGTTGATCGCTTCCTCCTCCAGAGGGAAGCTTTTTACATACATTGTTTTGGCACCTTGTCCCCTCGCAGTATGAACACTGATTTGGATTATTCTGCTTTTTTTCATTCCATTTTATACCTCTAGCTTATAGTGTCCTCATGTTTGAAGCAAGTTCACTTCAAAAAATTCATTCAATTTTGACACATGTGTGATGCTTTCGAATTACAGTCTTAAATACCATTGCTTTTCATGACTTGTTAACGCTTCAACCCAAGATGAATTTCCTACCAGAGGTTGTTTAGAAGCGCCTTTAGATCTTTACAGGTATTTCCATGTTTATACTATGTAACATAGATATGACTTTGTATGTCAGTTTTATAAGAATTCTCATACTTTACATGGTATTTTTAAGCATTCAATATTTCGTATGGGCAACTTTATTTGTATATTGTATATTGTTCTTTCACAGACTCTTGATAAATATCCACTTATTACCGGATGGATATTGAGATTCGTGAGATTCGTACTTGTAGTTGCACCTCATGAACTGTATATTTCCACGTTGATATTGTTCTACTTCCAAGGCGGAGTTGCTTTCGACCATCCTAGGAACTGCATGTTATTACTGTATGCACAAAGACATCTTTACCTCGCTACTGATACCTATCAGTACCTTGCTACTGATACCTGTATTTTCCATTGAACTTCTCGCAGGTCCAACCCATGAGGAACTTCATTAGATATTGTAGATGTATATAGTCTTCATGTATGCGATTGTCTGGCTTATAAGAACTATTCAACAGTGTCACATTTTGTTATACACCATCTCTATATTTGCATACAGTGATTGGGTATTTGCTAATTGTTTATTTAGTTTACCGTGAATATATATTAAAGTCACCATCTTTTTAATTTGCCCGCCTCGTTTTCAGGTGTCCCTCCCTCCCACCTTGTCTTACACCAGAGCCGTCTTCCCTTCCTTCTGTTGACAACAATTACACTGAATCATATTTCCCTGTCATAATTTGTGCCTTAAATTGCTTGTTTTGACAATTCTAAAAATGCAAGTAATGGCAATCTGTATCTTTTGGTTAAAAATTATGTTGTGTATTCCAAACATAGTTGGTAGAAACTGACTATAATCAAGTAAACATATTCTTTGCTTTTACTCTTCAAAAGTGAAATAATTACTGCAAGACTGGATAGATTAGTGAAAGCTTCTGCATGGTGGAACTGCATTAAAACTGCTGTAATGATGGTGTATATTATCATGGCCAAACTAGACATCTCAGGGAACATGCACTAGTTTTAACTGCAAATGCTGTCCTGGTCATGGCTAAGTCCTTGGAATCAATGGCTAGAGATGAATCCAGTATTCCCAAACTATGAACTTCTGGTTTTGGGAGAGTTCAACCAGTGGTTGGATTCAGCAGGTTTACCCCAGTTCACCAGAAATGGTAGCAGAAATTCTGGCTAGCCCTGCCCATCTAAATTTTGAAATAATGTAGTCCTAACTTGGGTGCAACACAGGGCTTTCCCCCTGGCCACACCCACCATACCTCATCCACAAAGTAGGTAGTAAAAAAATTGAATTCCACCTCTGAGTTCAACCCTCTTTTACACAGGATAAATTCTAATTCTCTGTCGTGCCTTCCAGTTGAGTAGGAGCACATCTAATTTGCCTGGATTAACACTTGAGAATGCACTTGTGCCAGCAGGCCCTCCACACACTTTGCCACCGCCCCCCCAGCCGGAGATGGGAGCATGCAATTTTCCCGCTGGTAGGGTGGGGAGGAGCCAGCCCATTTGCCGCTTCAACCCTGGAGAAACTTCTGCTTCTCCACCGTGCTCCGAAATTGCCACATGACTGCCGAGCATTTGGCTCCCTACTGTCCCACTTCTCCTCCATGATGATGGCTCCCCAGGCAAGTTTGTCCATGGCGGGCAATCCCGCCCTCTACGCACATGCACCCCCAGCCTCTCCCGGCTGGGGTCCAGGCTGCTCGGGCCTCCACCCACTTTGCGGCCCACCACCTTGCTGCTGCCAGCTCGGCACATCCCTCGGCTCCTGCCATGGTGCACGCCGGCCCGGCTGCCCCTGAACCTGGCTGGCTCACGCTCACCACTGCGCTCACCAGCTGCCTGGCTGCTTTGGAGGATTCCGGCCTGGCTGCTTCTGCTGACACTGGCCTCTCCCTCAACCAGATGGCTCCCGACTCTGGGGGCCCACCGCCTGCCTCCCTCTCTGACAATCCAGTGCCTCCTCCGGCCTTGCCCTTGGCACCTGTTTGGCCCCTCACATTTGTGCTGCCTTCGTTTTCTTGACCTGGCTCCTTTTCCTTTGTGCCCACCCCTCTGGGTGACCGTGAGTATGGTTTTGCACCAGATGCACCCCCGACTGTGTGCCCACCTTGGGGATCTCTTCCCCAGCAGCCCCTTTGGCCGTGGCCTCAACAGGGTCATCCCTCTCTCCCCGGTGCTTCCCCTGGTACTTCCCATTTCCACCAGGCCAGAACCTTTCCTCCATGTCAATGCCCACTTGGCCACATTTTGGCCCAGCCGGGCTAGACATGGGCATGGTCTCCTGGCAGGGCCTGCCCAGGGGCGACACAGCCCTTCCCCTCAGGGACAATCTCACTCAGGACACCAGGGACAAGATCATTAGGGGCAAGTACATCGACCTGTTCGGCCTTCTCAACCATGATTGCCCCAAGACCGATTTTGATAAGCTCGATGACTCCGATAAGGAGCTCCTGTGCCACAGGAAGCCCCCACAGACATGGGCCAATTGGCTCCCAGCTTTCCTGATTTATGCTGCCGTTATGCTACGGGCCCATCTGGCCCTTGCTATACCTCTTCTCCAGTACATGGATTTGATTTATTGTGTTCATGTTGACTTTCTGGGCGATGCCTGGAGGGCCTATGATGAAAATTTTCACATGCGGGCCGCCCTCCGGCCATAGGTGCACTGGGATGAGCCGAACTCCCTTCTCTGGCTTCATTACATGACCCCCTCTCACCCTGTCTCTGGTGACAGGAATGATTGTGGCCACCTTGCAAGGCCCCGGCCTCCCTTCCTGCCCCACCTGTATCTGATGCACCACCCACGCCTCACACTTATTGCTGGGAGTTTGCAGCACAGGGGCGTTGCTCTAAGAAACAGTGCCATTAAAAGCATGAATGCCTGATTTGTTGTGGCACACATGGGACTTCCCCGGGTCCGGCGGCCTCCCTTACTTCTGCCTTCCCTGGCACCTGATTTTTCTCTGGCCCAGTGCAATGTTGTTTGCATATCTCAATAAAGTGGCCCATTTTTCAACCAATTAATGCATATGTCTGTTCGGGGGGGGGGGGGGTGCACCAGCAAAGAGATTTCAGTCTTTCAGAATGGTGACAAGTTTAATAGATATTACTTCCCTCTGGGCTGCAGTGGCTCAGTGGTTAAGAAGCTCACTTTGTTAGCTGGAAGGCTGGCAAGTTGGCAGTTCGAGACCTGAGTACTGCATGATGGATTGAGCATCCATCTCTGTTCCAGCTCTTAGGGATATGAAAGGAACCTCATTTGGACATTCTCTGAGTAGAGTTTCTTCTGCAAAAATCCTTTCAACCCAGAATAATTTCTGACACTAAATTATTATTATAATTCCCTGTGAAAGAACAGTATCATGGATCCACCTTAGCACACAAACTTCAGAGGGCTAGCACAAGATTCCTCAGTGGTGAGGAAAGATTAAGAGTTGGGACTGAGAGCTAAACCTCTGACCTAGACCAAAATTATAATGTTGTACCTATGGACTTCCATTAAGTTAGCTGAGCTGTTCTTATTCTAGCCAACAGGCATTCAAGGTCACAAGGAGTGGAGAAGACACAGCATGGACCCAGATTACATTCCACAAGCAATTGGCCATAAAACACTCTCATGAGAAAGATGGACTTTGGGAAACAAAACCCATTGCTATGTTAGAATGTTACCTGATGTGTTAATTCAAGGATGAGAGGCCATAATTATTATTATTATTAATTGCAGTCAGATGAGAGATGTATTTAGAGTTTAGTTTTCAAGCTAGTCTTTCTTTGCTCTTCAGTTATGTAGTTTGTTTAGAGCTCAGTCTGAGGGCTAACAGAATGCCTTCAGAATAGCTTTGCCCTATGATTACTTAGAATTAGGATTTAGTTTGATGTTTTATTACTTATTAGTATTTATTATTCTTAGTCATATTTTTTTGCTTTTGTATTGCAACTGAAGTTATTCTTTATGAAATGTTTTGACTCTTTTTACTTGTTGATATCTTTTTATTCATTTTAACAAGTTTTTAAATGTTTTACCCAGTTGCCATGTTAGGGAGCAAAATCGGATGTTGTGCCTAAAGAAGAGGGTTGCCTTGGCTAAGAGGGCTGCACACTACATACACTTGGACTTAGTGCTGCTTGATCTACCTGGTCTGGCTGTTTTGTACCAGAAAAGGATTTTGTCTCTGGATACAGCACCTAGGAAAGCTTTGCCATGCTCCACAGTTTTCACACATCCTGAAGCAGTCAGAAACATTAACCTAGCTTTGGGAAAAGTGGTGAGAAAATTCAGAGGATTGACTCCTTGGGTTTGTTACAATACCATGATCTATTTTGATGTCAACTGAAGGATTCACATTGTAGGGATTTTTCTTGACATTTTTTACGCAGAGTGTTATTAACATCTGCAGTTTCTGTGGTATGACTGACATTGGAGACACAGCCAGGTACATAATACTGTGTATATAAATTTCCCTCCCTTCTTATGAGATGGATTGCTTCAATATTTTACAATGTGTATTGCTGAGAAAAATTTGGACCAAGAAAACTTAAGCAAAGGGTTTGGCTGCAACTTTGTATTTGGAAGGCACTTTCACTGCTTCAGAAACTAGTAATGATAAGAAAATGTGCTTTGGTGTATTTGTCACACATACAAAAAAAGCTTTAAACTTTCGCTGTATATATGGCAATATTGTAGCATTATTAACTTGTAAAGTAAGGGTAAAGGTTTCCCCTGCTCAAAAGCCAGTCGTATCCGACTCTAGGGTGCAGTGCTCATCTCTGTTTCGAAAGCCAAAGAGCCAGCAGTGTCTGCCACTGCAGACATTTCCGTGGTCATGTGGCAGGCATGATACCGGAGCACACGGAATGTGGTTACCTTCCCACCAAAGTGGTCCCTATTGTGGCTAAGATGCTGACTGGGAGGTGGAAGGACAGCAGTTTGATTCCCGAGTACTGCAGGACAGAATGAGCTCCCGTCTTTGTCCCAGCTCCTGCCAACCTAGCAGTTCAAAAGCAAGACATTGCTAGTAGATAAATAGGGACCACTTTGGTGAGAAGGTAACAGCATTCTGTGCACTCCGGTGTCTAGCCATGCCTGCCACATGACCATGGAAACATCTGCAGAAGGAGACAATCCTGTCTTCTTTGGCTTTGAAACAGTGATGAGCACTGAACCCTAGAGTCGGATATGACTGGCTTTCGAGCAAGGGAAACCTAGTATCTATTTATCTACTTGCAATTACTTGGATAGAAAGGATTAACTATGTAGATCCATTCCATCATGGAGGGGATGTAAGATCAGGAGTGAGTCACACCACCCACAGGAAGAGTTCTTTCCCCTTCTCTGTTCCCATGGGAGCCCAGGTGTCTGTGGGAGAGGGGAGAGAGGCTGGAGATGGGTACTGGTCTACCCAAGATTATCCGGCAGGCATTGCATCAGGAGGGGTAGGCCAGAGAGAGAGTGGGAAAGAGGGGCGGAAATGCCTGGAAAAGCCTGAGTGAAGCAACTAATTAACCCCAGAAAAGCTGGGGATTGGGTGGCAACTGTAAGAGGCTGGAGAAAGGTGGAAAATGGGTCTTGGAGTGATGTAACTATATATATTCCATGTAATCGTTTTGGCATCAAGCTTATGCTGGATTCCTTTTCTTATTCTTTTCAATGGGGAATCACTCGTATCCCACCAAGCCTGGTGGGTGTGGGGGTTCTGGAGGTTAAGGCAAAAGCCCCCTGGCTTTCTAGTTAGGTTTCTTGTTTTGGCACTATTTGCTAATGAATGCTCTGTATGATTTTAAACCCTCAATAAAATACTCAGACTACTGAATAAGCTGTCTCCAGCCTGTTTTCACGCCTGGTTAGTTCAAAGGACTGGGGACAAGGGCAGTCAGCCCTGGGCAACATTACCATCAAATAACCCCAGTTTTACACTCACAATTCTTTCCATTCTTCAAATAAGACATTCTATGGGGGGCGTGGCTAAGATGGCCAGCGGGTAACATCTCGATTTAGGTGCTCGCGCTTATCAAAGTGGTAATTAATGAGAATAATGAGCTAATGGAGTAAACTACAGAGATATTTTGTGGCGATAAGACTCCTTCTTGCCTGCTCGTAAAAGTTGCTGCAGGGCGGTCGAAGTTCGGGAGGTATCCTCGGCGGGAGAGGTGTGCGACGGAAGCCGCGGCTTCCCCAGCCGAGGAGCCAAGAATGGGACCAGCGAGATGGCGGTGATTCGAGGAAAGTGGAAAAATCAGCAAGAAAGTGAGTTAACTAAATGATATACTGATGGGAGCTAGAGGTGACAGTGGATTGCTTTGCTCTGAAGAGTTTGGAGTTGGCAAGAGTGTGCAGAAGAGGATAGAAGGGTGGCGGATGAGGCGATAATGGCGGCGATCTTGGAAATCGAAAGTGGTCATTTTTTGGGATAATGGCTTCTGAGTGTTCCAGGGGAGCTGTGGAGTGATTTGGTGGTCTTGAGAAGTGGTTATAGAAGAAAGCGATTGGGTTTGAGATATTGGTTATTCCAGCACTTTCTGAAGTTGAAGCAAGGAAGAGCGGGTTTTTTCTAAAAAAAAAAGAGTTCACTGACTTGGAGAAGAAGGAGGAGGGGTTCCCCCCTGAAGCCGCCGCAGCCGCTGGGAAAAGGGAGTTTTGTTTCGTTCGCTCTAAGAGAGGGATTATTAATTTTTTACTCCTTCGCTGTGTGGATTATAGTTCTCATTTTTTTCTTTTTATTCCTCCTTTTCTTTCTTTTATTAAAAGTTGGAGCTCGGGATTTTTCTTTCTTTCTTCCCTGTGGAACTCATACAAGTGGATATATTTGGGCATTTGTCTCCTCAGAAATACTGTTTATGCTGATGGGACTATTCTATTCTTTTTCCAAGAAGGGAATTTTGTGAAAGATTTGAAGTTTTTAAGGGCAAACTTTGCGAGCTTTTGTTACTTGGGCTGTATTGGGTGACCTCGGTGAGGAGCTTCCCGTGGATTATAATACTTTTTGGGTTATTTTTGGTTCCCGTTCCCTTATGGATTACAACAATTAATTTTTTGCTGGTCCTCCTCTCTTACCCAAGTTACATCACATTTAAAGGATTATTGCCAGCTTTGGCTGCATTGGAATAGGTCCAAGTGGAGTGTTCAATGAACCTATAGTACATTGCAGCATTAAAACTTTCAGGGGCCTTTATCATGGATAAGGGTACAAGAGGAAAAGCAAAGGAGGAGGAGCCAGTGTGAAATCTAAGAGAAAAGAATAAGTACCAATGGAAGAGGTCCCTTCGTCATCATCACCACCACCTGAACCCTATGATCAAACACAAATCATCGTGGAAATTGGTAAATTGTTTCAGAAGATGGAGAAGATGGAAGATGCAAGAGTGAAGGATAGAAATGAAATGATGAAAAAACAGGATAAGGTGGAAGCAACTGTTGTGGATTTTACAAAAAAAGTAGAATTAAATTTGCAAAAAATAGAAGAAAATGTGAAATTGGTTCAAAATGAGGTGAAGGCTATGAAAAAGGAAATAAAAGGGATTCAGGAAGGGGTGAGGGAGAACAAAGTGAAAATGGATGAACAGGAGAAAAGAATTGATGCTATGGAAGATATGATGAGAAAGCAGAATATTGTGATACGTCATGTGATTGAAAGGATGCCAGACCAGCTGAGAGAAAGAGTGGTCCAGTGGTAAAACAATTTGAGCATGGGAAAGGAATTTGTACAGGAAGACATTGTAAGTGCATATAGGGTGGGTCCAAGAAGAGGGAAAGTGGTCCAAAGAAATGTTTTGGTAACATTTGCAAATTGGGGAGATAAACTTAGAGTAATGGCTTTTTAAAAACAAGCTGGTTCTGGCGCCCTGAAAATCGATGGCTCTGATGTGGAAGTATACAATGATATTTCAATAAAGGAAAGAGTTTTGAGATATAAGATGAAACTGGTAACCAAATTGTTGATGAACAAAGGTGTAAGGTATAATTGGAGATTTCCACAGCAATTGAGATTTTTTTATGAAAAAAATGCAGGTTATTGATGAGGGGACTGATCCATTGGAGTACTTGAGTTTGTTTGACCTTGTTAAAGTGGGTTCGGAAGAGTGGGTAACTCTTAGAAAAGATTTGTTGGAATCGGGGGCCATGAGAAGAGATTATGAGGGGGCAGATGCCGGCAGTGCTACTGGTGGGGCCCCGCAGGGAAGAGAAGAGGAGGAGTTGTCATTGATCATGGTGGAGGAGGAGGCAAGTAAGGAGCAGTGAGCAATGGGTTATGATGTAATATTTTTTATATTATTTAAGAATGTAGAAAGGTGAGATGCGTGGTGCATTAATTTATACGCATATCTGTCATGTCCCCCCTCTCCCCTCTTTGGATATCGAAGGCATCTTTTTTTAAAGAAAGTGGGGAGAGTGATATTGTGTGTTTTATGTATATATATTTTTCTTAGTGGTAAAGGGTTTGTGGTGGCATGCCTAATGGAGAGTTTGAAAGTTAGAAAAGGTGAAATTGTAATAAATTATGAGAAATATTAAAGTATTAACCTGGAATGTAAAGGGTACAGGTTCTGTTCTTAAGAGGAGGAGGTTAGAATTGGCATTGAAGAAAGATAGACCCGATATAGTGTTTTTACAGGAAACACATCAAAAATCAAAGGATACAAACAAAATCTTTTAGGGTGGATACAACAGTATGAAATGGCATTTGGTACCTCAAAAGCAAGAGGAGTTGCAATCATGATTTCTAAAAGATTAGGATTTGAGATAATAAAAAGTATTGCTGACCAAGAAGGTAGATATCTGATTGTGAGAGGGAAAATAGACGATGAGGAAATAGTTCTGGTGAATATTTATGCTCCAAATGAACATCAAGCAGAATTTTTAGAAAAAGTTCGTAAAATTGTGGTGTTAGAAAAAGTGGCAAAGATGATTGTCCCTGGAGATTTTAATTTGATAAGGTCAAACTTAGATTGTATGAATCTAGCAAGGTGTGGAGCAGGTATGAAAGGGAATGTTCTAGATAATTGGATGGTTGTGTTGGGACTGAAGGATTCTTGGAGAGAGATTAAGGGCTCGGAAAAGGCATATTCTTATTTTTCACATGTTCATGGGTCCTACTCTAGAATAGATTATGTATTTTTAACGGAAAACATGGTTAAAAACATTGAGGGAATTGAAATGGGAATTTTTAAGGAATCAGATCATGCTAAAGTGTTTTTGGAATTGAGGACACAAAAGGATAATAGGAGAGGAAGAAATTGGAGATATGATCCCAATTTATTCAAAGACCAAAAATGTAAAGAACAAATTACAGAAAGTTGGATGGAAAGCTGGCAGTGGAATGATAATGAAGAGGTAAATTTTAATGTAGTTTGGTATGCCATGAAGTCGGTTTTTAGAGGGGAAAGTATAAAGTTGGCAAGTATCAAGTATAGAAAGTATAAGGTAGCACAGGAGGAAAAAGAAAAAGAAATAAAACAATTACAGGAAGAACACTAAAAAAAGAAGGATAAAAATTTTGTCGCCAAATTACAAAGACTCAAGGCAGAATTACTGGTAACGATATAGAAAAAGTAAAACAAGATTTGATATATTTAAATAGAGAGTATTTTGAATTTAGCAACAAAAACTCAAGACTATTGGCAAGAGCGGCTAAAGCTAAAAAGGGAAAAAGGGAAATTGGGGTTTTGGTTAACAAACAAGGGATAAGGTGTAATAAAGTTAGTGATAAATGTAAAATTGTGAAGGATTTCTATCAAGCACTATATATGGAAAAAAAGAGACGTTGGGAAGCTTAAAGGGATTTTGGAGAGGCAGTTAGGGAATTGAATAAAGCAGGAACACCGGGACAAAATGGAAGAACAGGTTTCCGAGAAAGAGGTAAAGGAAGTAATTAGTGGTTTGAAGCTGGGGAAAGCCCCAGGAGATGATGGACTATTGACCGAGTTTTATAAGGAATTTAAAGATGTTGTGGTACCAAAGCTGGTAAAGTTATATAATTATATCTTAGATGGTGGACTTCATGGTATATGACTACAATTGTTCTGCTGCCAAAATTGGGAAAGAATTTGGAAAAAGTAGAATCTTATAGACCAATTTCTCTTATAAATCAAGATGCCAAGATCTTCACAGCAATACTGGCTAATCGGTTAAATAAATTTATGGGAGAATATATAAATGTTGATCAAATAGGTTTTTTAAAAGGAAGGCATATGGCTGATTTGACCAGGAGGGTGCTAGATTTAATTGATAATGTTAACCAAACGAAGGAAAAGGTGGGGTTATTATCTTTGGATATTTTTAAGGCATTTGATTCGTTACAATGGTCTTCGATTAAGGAAATAGTTTAAAGCTATGGATTTGGGCACAGACTTAGAAGGGCAATCGATTTGTTATATCAAAAAGGGATTGCTAGGATTAGAGTAAATGATGAGGTTACAGATGAGGTAAAGCTTGAGGCAGGTACTAGACCGGGTTGTCCTCTGTCCCCTATCTTGTTCATTATGGCAATGGAAATTTTGGCTAAAAATATAAGGTTCAAGTATAGAAGGGATAATGGGCAACAAAGTAAGTATGTATGCAGATGATACATTGTTAATGGTGAAACATCCAGAGGGGGCAATGGATAGGATTAAAGCGCAAATAGAGGATTTTGAGGATATAACAGGGTTGATGATAAATTGGGATAAATCGGAAATGATGCTGTGCAATATGGGGGAAGAGGAGAAGGAAAAGTTGGTGGGGTTATCCAATATACAAATTAAAGATAAATTGAAATATTTGGGGATAATCATTTCAAATAGATTGGAAGAACTTAAAAGATTGAACGATGATAGCTTGAAAATAGAATTTAAGATTAGAATACAAAGTCTTCAGAAGTTGAAGTTGTCATGGTTTAGGAGGATTGCAATTTGCAAAATGATGTTGTTGCTGAGGATTATTTAATTAATTAATTTTGATGCACTTGCAATTCAGTTGAAGGAAAAAGAGATTAATGAGTTTCAAAAGATATTTAATAATTTTTGCAACAGAGGTAAAAAATCTAGATTGCCAAAGAAATTCTGGTACCTACCTCAGAAAGAAGGGGGTTTGGGAATGCCAAATTTGTTAGCGTATTACAGTGCATTTCAAATTAAGAACGTTGTGAAGATTTTGGCAAGAGGAAAAGTAATTTGGGAGGAGATTGAGATGAAAGATTATAGGAATATTGGTAAAATGATTTTTTTGGGAGGTAAGGTTAAAATGATAGCTACAAGCAATATTATGATGAGGGGACTCATGAAGGTGTGGAAAAGATTAAAGAAGGATTTGGTCCCAGATGTCTCTCCAATTTTGGAATTGGCAGACATGGCGTGTTTTCCGATAAAAATATATAAAAAAATAAAGGAAATACTGCATAAAAATGAGGTTTTCTTGGTGAAAGAATGGCTAAGGATCTGTGGAAATGAAATTAAAAAGAAAAAATTGTTTGAACAGTTAAAATTGGATTGGTTTCAGAAAATGAAGGTTGACAACTGGAACAAAAAATATAGAAGAGAATTATGTATAGATAGAGAAAAGACGGAATTTGAGGAATTGGTTTTGAAAATTCAAAAAGGAGACAAATGAAAGCGTGGCGCCAAAATGGCCACTGCGCTCTTTGCAGCCCCCCCCCCAGACTCAGACATCCGGGTGAGTTAGGGGGCATGGCCACGCCCTATAAAAGGGGTGGCCACGAGGCAGCCGAGCTGCCATTTTAGAAATGCAACGGAGCGGAGAAGTTTTCTCTGCCACGTTTCTTGCTCTCTTCGCCCTTTGTACCTTTGCCTTTCAACGGAGTTCGCTCCTCTTCACTACTGCGGTACTCAGGGCACAGGAACTGATCCCTGGCCAGGTATCCGTCGGTAGCTTCTTCGGGAGACATGGCTCCCAAGCGCAAGGCCCCGGCGGTCAAGCCACGGCCGAGGGGAAGGGCTTTCCCTACCCCTCCCTCTACTGAGGGGCAGCCATCGGGTCGGAGGACTCGGGCTTCACCCCCCCAGCTGGGCAGCGGGACGGCCTTGCCCACCGCTGCCAGTGGGGCTGATGAGGCTTCCAATGGTCAGCCCGGCACAGGCCTCCAGGCTGGGCTGGCACAGGCTGGCTCCTCGGGGATCCCTGCCCCTGGACGGCATTTTCTTGGTTCAGGACAGGGTGGCCCACTTGGACTTGGTGGCGGTTTTCGCCCCACCATTCCTCCGGCCCCCCACAGGCCAGAGTTTTGGGCATGGCCCTACTAGGGCCCTGGATCCCCATTCGGGTTTCCCGTCCAGCAATTGGCCACAGGGCCGTCCGGCCCATCCGGCCCACCTTATACTGGGGGCTTGGAGACTGTCGATGTGCTTCTTGCACGTATTTTGGTGCTAGAGGCATCACTGGGCATTGGCCAACCACCTTCCGATGGGGGATTAGCTGCTGCTTCTATTACGGCCCCTTCGTCAGTCCCGGCAGACACGTCGGCCGTGACTCTCCAGCGGGCCGCCAACAGGGTTGAGCTGCTTGAGGCCATCAGGCCAGCCCAGGCTGGCGCCTCGCAGCTCCCCACACATTTGGAGCAGTCAGGTGTGGCCCCAAAGCTCGATGCCTGTCGCGAGCTCCGACGCCCGCCATGGGCCGGAACCCCCAGAGGGGGCGGCTCACGGGGGTGCGACTAGTGAGTATCTGGTTCAATTTAGTGCACCGACATGTCCAGTCACATTGGGGGCGTACAGTGGCCATGGGCATGCCAGGTTACTGTGGGTGGGCAGTTGCTTCCACACTGTCCTGTTAATTCCTGGTTGCCAAATGGCCCCTCGGTTAGGACAGGGGTGTCCGCCCCGGGGGTATGCCAAGCTTCGCAGGGGCTATTCAGGGCCCGCTGCGCATACCCTTCATCCAACAGGTGCCAACAGCGGCTCTGCCGACGGCTGTTTATTCCTTGCCCCTGGGTGATCATCTTTCACAGGCCACGAGGGATAAGATTTGGTGAGGGGAGTACGTTGATATTTTCTCCCTCCTGAATCGTGAGCCCACCAAGGAGGAGAGGGAGGGGCAGGATGACCGGGACAAGGAATTGTCCCGTCGTCGTAAGCCACCGCGTACCTGGGCCAATTGGTTGCCGGCATATCTTATATATATGGCAGTATACCTGAGGGCCCAGCCTGATTTGGCCATTCCAATGGTGCAATACCTCGACAATATTTATAGGGCAATGGTTGATTTTCCTGGCCCGTCGTGGTTGGCTTACGATGAGGAATTTAGGATGAGGGTGGCCCTACATCCTGAGATGAGGTGGGATGAGCCCTGCCAGCAATTGTGGCTCTTGTATATGACTCCCACGCGTCCGGTGCATGGTGATAGGTACCATTGTGGCCATGCCATGCAGTGGGTGGCTGCGACGCAGGTTCCCCGCCAGCTGGCAGGGCAGGGGGTTCCAGCCCGCCTGCTGTGTTGGAGCTTCTCAGCGGCGTGTGCAACAAGCATCAGTGTCGTTTCTGGCACGAGTGTCCCTCTTGCTCTGGCCCTCACGCTGCCTCTGCGTGCCCGCGGGCTGGTGAGTCATGAGGTAGAGGTAGGGGTGGGCAGGGGGCAATCCGTGCTCCCTCTGATGGTGCTGGCCACGCAAAAGGCCCCCTCCCCAATTAATATCCTCATGCTAGGACGATGGCTTTCCGCTTATCCTAAACGGGATGATGCGAGGTACCTGCTAGAAGGCTTTCGTTTGGCTTTCGTATACCATTTAGGGGTGTTTGGGGACCACAGGACGCCCCGAACTTACTTTCTCTAAAGGGCAATGAGGAGGTGGCTGCACAAAGCATAGCTAAGGAGTTGCAGGCTATGAGAGTTGCGGGGCCCTTTACTGATCCAACATTCCCTAACTTGAAGGTCTCTCCTCTGGGGCTAGTCCCGAAAAAGACCCCAGGTGAATTTCGCTTAATCCACCATATCTCTTACCCTTCGGGTTCCTCGGTCAATGATGCTATTCCTGATGACCTTTGCTCAGTCAGGTATACATCGTTTGATCAGGCCCTACAGATGGTACGCGCCTGTGGTCCCGGGGCCCTCCTGGCAAAGTGTGATATCAAATCGGCATTCTGATTACTGCCAGTGCCCCCCAAGGACTTTGAGCTGTTGGGTTTCCATTTTCGGGGAAAATTCTATGTAGATAAGGCCATGCCTTTTGGCTGCTCTATTTCATGTTCGGCATTTGAACGATTTAGCACTTTACTCCAATGGGCCTTTGTTTGCAGGTCAGGGTCCCGGTCTGTAGCCCATTACCTCGACGACTTTTTGTTCGGGGGTGAACGGGGCTCGGACACGTGTACGCGTCTCCTTACTACATTTCAGGCCCTTATGCGGGAACTGGGTGTCCCCTTAGGGCCTGAAAAGACCGAGGGCCCAGCCACCAAGCTCACCTTTTTAGGCATCGAAAATGACACTGTCGCACAGGCATCCAGGTTACCCATGGACAAGGTGGCCTGGATCTCTGCGGCAATTCGGGCACTGATTTCTAAACGTAAGGTTCCCTTCGTGAGCTACAGGTACTTCACGGCCACCTCAACTTTGCCTGCAGGGTGGTGACACCGGGCAGAGCTTTCGCCAGGCATCTGTGTGATGCCATGTCTGGCCTATTAAAACGCCATCACAGGGTCCGGCTCACGAGGGGTATACGGGCAGACCTAGCGGTTCGGCTCACATTCCTCCAGGAATTTAACAGGGTCTCTTTTTGGAGATCGGACCTTATGGTCTGCCCTAAATTTCAAGTACAGTCGGATGCCTCCGGCTCTCTGGGTTATGGGATTCATTTTGAAGGGCGGTGGGCATATGGCCGATGGCCTCACGCATGGCAGGGCATGGATCGTCTCCGCGATCTCATATTCCTGGAATTTTTTCCCATTTTGGGGGCACTAATGCTATGGGGCGATAAGTGGGTCAACTCAGTGGTCCATTTTTGGTGTGACAATGCTGCAGTGGTGCACATTGTTAACGCTCAGACGTCCAAATCCCCTAGGGTCATGGCATTGGTCCATCAATTTGTCTTGAGAAGCCTACGCCTTAATGTGCTATTCAAGGCCAGACATGTACCAGGCATTAATAAGGATATTGCTGATGCTTTATCCCGCCTGCAGATCACCCGGTTCCGAGCCTTGGCTCCCGAAGCAGAGAAATTCCCCTTGCCGATCCCGGCCAAGATTTGGACATTTGGCGAGGAGAGGTGAACCGGGCGATCGGCATGTCTTTGGCACCTCGCACGCGTAAGGCGTATCAACATGCTTTCATACAATTTTTAACCTTTTGTGGGCAACTACGGTTACCCGAAGTGTGGCCAATAACTGTGGACCAGATTTTACAATACATGGTTTATCTTCACGGTCATGGGCTGGCCCCCCGTACTATAGCCTCTAGGCTTTCGGCACTGGCATTGATGGCCAAGGTGCGGGGCTTCGCCGACTGCGTGAATGATTTCTGCATACGTCATGTTTTGGAAGGGTGGACACGTGAACGTGGCCGCCGCCTGGACACATGTCACCAGATTTCACCAGAGGTTCTTACCCACCTTGCACGAGGCTGGCATAACTTATGCTATGATAGGTATGAGGTGGCTCTTTTTCATGCAGCTACCACTGTAGCCTTCTTTGGAGCACTCCGCATCAGTGAGTTGGTACCACTGTCTAAGGCGGACGCGTCTCGTAGAGCACTGGAACTCGACGATGTCTATGTTACACAAGAGTGGGCTCAGTTGAGGATACGGTCATCAAAGGTTGATCAGCAAGGCGTAGGCAGTGGAGTCAGATTGCTACGATGTTCCATTGAAGACATCTGTCTGGTTGGTGCCCTAAATGAGTTTTTGGCAGTGCGTGGTATGCACCCTGGCCCTTTTTTCTGCCACCAGGATGGGTCTCCCCTTACTAAATTCCAGTTTTGGAGGGTGACCGGCATGGCACTTACCAGTGGGGCCTCCCTAGGGGTCGTTACGGCACCCATTCATTTAGGATAGGCACCGCCTCTACTGCGGCTGTGTTTGGGTACTCTGAGGCTGATATACGCAGGATGGGTAGGTGGGGATCCATGCGCTTTGCATTGTACGTACGCCCCCTCCATGCATGAGTACCAGCTATGTCATTATTCCTTTTTTCCTTCTTTTACAGACCCTGTGTGTCCCCGCACACCGGTGGCAGTATGGCTGGTGGGCCACAGTTACGTGCACTGGGCAGCGCAGTATGCTGCAGCGACAGAGTGGGGACCCCATCTCAGACTACATGCAACCGCACGTTTGCGATGGTACGGTAAGCGCGGTATGAAATGGCGGGAACTTGTTGCCATTCCTGTTTTCCATCAGGGATGCTGGACTGCCTGATGTCCTCATCCTGCATCTCGGTGGCAATGATGTTGCCCAGGTCACTGGCCTCTCTTCAAAGTTCACGATTTGCAGGGACCTAGCCTATTTGCATTACATATGGCAGTCCACGCGGCTGCTATGGTCGGACATGGTGCCGTGACATACTTACATAGGAGGCGTTGACCTCCGTGCCCTTGACCGCGCTCGCCTCTCGGTGAACGGGGCTATTGCCCGGTTCCTGGCAGACAAGGGCTTGGGGACAGCCATCCGGCACCCTAGGATAGGCTTGCAGGATTATTATCTCTATGCAGGAGATGGGGTCCACTTGTCGGCCAGAAGTATGAACCTCTTTTTTGAGGATATGCAAGCAGGCCTGGTGACCGAGCTGACGGTCTGGGGGGGGGGGGCGGTGAGTCATCATGGACGCTTCCCCGTGTGGCGGGTAGCACTGGTAAGGTAAAGATTTATGACCCATAGGTATCCTGCAGGTTCGCAATTGACTGGCCGACACGTAGACAGGTACAGGGGAAATAGGTTTGGCCGGTCAATGGCAAACCAGGCAAGGGGTGATGGCAGGAGCTTCACAGCCTGCATCACCTTGATATTTAATGGATACACGTCATAGGGTGGGGTCAGTAGATAGTTTATTGACTCCGGTCAACAATTTGTTTGTGTCAACAAACAAATTGATACAAATAGTTACATGTAGCCAATTGCCATTGGCATTTTGGGAGGAACCTTACCAGTGTTACTGCGGCTTGCTTGCCTTAAAGAATTACAATTGGATGATTACACCAATTGAAAGTGATAATTCGGACTAGGGCATTATTCAATAAAAGTGGCCCGGTGCCTTTACCCATATACTGGTGACTGAGTCTTTCTTTGGGGGGTGCGCCTGCAATGAAAGTGCGGCGCCAAAATCGCTGCCGCGCTCTTTGCAGCCCCCCCCAGACTCAGACATCTGGGTGAGTTAGGGGGCGTGGCCACACCCTATAAAAGGGGTGGCCACGAGGCAGCCGAGCTGCCATTTTAGAAACGCGACCGAGCGGATAAGTTTTCCCCTCCACCCCCTCCCTAGTGAACAGTGTGATTTTTTGGTCGCTTCGGGGTCGGGTGGGAATTTTTGGCTTGAACCTACAATTGGCTCTTTGGTTCTTGCTTTTTTGCCCATCCCACACTGTTGCTAGCGTTTGAGAAAAGGGGTAAGTTGACTTTGGTCAATTTTGCCGGGTAGCACTGGTAAGGTAAATATTTATGACCCATAGGTATCCGGCAGGTTCGCAATTGACTGGCCAACACGTAGACAGGTACAGGGGAAATAGGTTTGGCCGGTCAAGGGCGAACCAGGCAAGGGGTGATGGCAGGAGCTTCACAGCCTGCATCACCTTGATATTTAATGGATACACGTCATAGGGTGGGGTCAGTAGATAGTTTATTGACTCCGGTCAACAATTTGTTTGTGTCAACAAACAAATTGATACAAATAGTTACATGTAGCCAATTGCCATTGGCATTTTGGGAGGAACCTTACCAGTGTTACTGCGGCTTGCTTGCCTTAAAGAATTACAATTGGATGATTACACCAATTGAAAGTGATAATTCGGACTAGGGCATTATTCAATAAAAGTGGCCCGGTGCCTTTATCCATATACTGGTGACTGAGTCTTTCTTTGGGGGGTGCGCCTGCAATGAAAGTGCGGCGCCAAAATCGCTGCCGCGCTCTTTGCAGCCCCCCCAGACTCAGACATCTGGGTGAGTTAGGGGGCGTGGCCACACCCTATAAAAGGGGTGGCCACGAGGCAGCCGAGCTGCCATTTTAGAAACGCGACCGAGCGGATAAGTTTTCCCCTCCACCCCCTCCCTAGTGAACAGTGTGATTTTTTGGTCGCTTCGGGGTCGGGTGGGAATTTTTGGCTTGAACCTACAATTGGCTCTTTGGTTCTTGCTTTTTTGCCCATCCCACACTGTTGCTAGCGTTTGAGAAAAGGGGTAAGTTGACTTTGGTCAATTTTGCCGGGTAGCACTGGTAAGGTAAATATTTATGACCCATAGGTATCCGGCAGGTTCACAATTGACTGGCCAACACGTAGACAGGTACAGGGGAAATAGGTTTGGCCGGTCAAGGGCGAACCAGGCAAGGGGTGATGGCAGGAGCTTCACAGCCTGCATCACCTTGATATTTAACGGATACACGTCATAGGGTGGGGTCAGTAGATAGTTTATTGACTCCGGTCAACAATTTGTTTGTGTCAACAAACAAATTGATACAAATAGTTACATGTAGCCAATTGCCATTGGCATTTTGGGAGGAACCTTACCAGTGTTACTGCGGCCTGCTTGCCTTAAAGAATTACAATTGGATGATTACACCAATTGAAAGTTATAATTCGGACTAGGGCATTATTCAATAAAAGTGGCCCGATGCCTTTATCCATATACAGGTGTCTGAGTCTTTCTTTGGGGGGTGCGCCTGCAAAGTATTAAGGGTCTAGTAAGCAAACTTTATGCTTTAATAAACAAGGGAAGTGATCCACAGGAAGATTTGAAATTGAAGTGGGAACAGGATTTGAATATAAAACTAGGAAACGACGAATGGAGAAATAAGTGGAAAAAGAGGATAATGAGAACTATGTCAGTAAGAATTAAGGAACATAACTATAAAATGTTGTGGCAATGGTACCTGACACCACTGAGGTTACATCAGATTGATAATAAAAGGGATAATTTATGTTGGAGATGTAAAGACACTGTTGGAATTTATGAGCATATGTGGTGGAGTTGCAAAATGATAAATGATTTTTGGAGAAGAATAGAAAGAGAGGTAGGGGAAATAATGGGTAAGAAAATTAAACTGGCATCAGGTACCATTATGCTAACAGATGTGGAAGGTATGTGTTTAAATAAGGAGGAAAAAGATTTATTAGAAATAATGTTAACTACTGCTAGACAATGTATTGCTAGAAACTGGAAAAATGATGTAATTATACAGATGGGAGAATGGTATAAGGAAATGTGGAACCTAGCACTGAATGATAAATTGACATGGGAGATAAAAGTAAAAAGGGATAAATTGAAGGAAAATAGATTCTGGAGTATTTGGAAGCCTTTTATTGATCACTCCCTTATGGGTATGGAATGCTTTAGACCTGTACCATCTCAAAGTAGTTTTTGGAGATAATACTGAGACCAAACTCTCCGCGGCAATGTAAATATACACTGGGTGATTTGTAAACTGAAAACTCGGAGTTTGATAGTTGTTAATAAACAATGGTAATATTGAAAGATGTTATGAAGGTTATAGTTACAGTGTTAATCCTTAACGTGGATATTCAATAGTACGTGTACTATAATAGATAATAGTTCAACTATCATCTATGTGGTTATTTTTTATGAAGCGTATGTATTTTTGTTATGTTATATGATGTATCGTTATATGTATGTTTGTAATTTTTTTTAAAAAATGAATTAATAAAAATTATTTAATAAAAAGACATTCTACATCCTGGCTCAAATCTTATATTTAATCCAGCATATAGGAGCTAATTTTGACACATAAAATAATTGGAACAATAATTTGTTGGTGTTCTAACTATATATGATGCTGTCCACCATCAAATGCAGCAGTCAAAAATATTCTAATTATTTTAATAGTAAAATTAACTTATGTTCATAACTGTAAATTGTGCAACACTCTGATACAAATGAAGAAAGGTTTGAAATGTCTTCTTTTTTATGGTATTGTGAATGCAAAAATACCCAGTCAATGATTTATCTCTGAAAAGTCGTGGGAGGTTTATATATACACAGAATAACTAAACTGGGATTTCTTTCTGTTTTGCAGCCAAGATTGTTTGCTAATTGGTGCTTGATATTGGCAGGTAACCAGTCATGCTCCCAACAATTGTTGCACTGAAATGAATTAGGTAGAGCCATTTCAGTCTGCTTTTATGCCTGGTTATGGGTTGAAAGCATCTTTGGTTGCCTTAGTGGATGATCTTTCTGAGGAACTCGACAGTGGCAATGTGTCCGTATTGGTTCTGCAGTACTTCTTACTGGCTTTCATATTGTCAACCATAGTATCCTTCACTCCTGCTGATCAGGGCTTCTGGGAATTTAAGTTCAAGAACACCTGGAGTGCCAAAGTTCACCATCACTGTTCTAGGTCATCTTGCCCATATAAGACTTGGAGGAAATACTCTGCAATGGTCCTCTTCTTTCCTGGATGGGTAAACTCAGAAAATGGTGCTGGGATACTCTTGTTTCATGCCTTTGATGTTCCCCAAGGTTCTGTCCACCCCCAAGATATTTAATATCTACATGGAACCTAGAGTTTTACTGTTCAGAGTCATCAAGATGATGCTTGATGGGGATGGTTTTTTATCTGTTTTTATACTTTTAGCTGTTTGTGTTTAGTTTGTTATTTGTGACCATGTATTTATTGTGTATTTTGTTTAATTGTTATGTGAGCCGCCCTGAGTTAGTTTTCCTGAGTGGGCAGCATTTAAGCATAATAATTAAATTAAATTAAATACTTAACTTTCCTTCTGTTTCCAATGAAAATGATCTTGGCTCTAAATCACTGTATGATATCTGTAATGGAGAAAATTGAAGCTTAATCCTACATATAGCAGTGTCTTAGGCAATGACTAGCTGGTATGGGAAAAATACAATTAGTGATTTGGGAGACCATGTCTTGGATGCCCTAACTCTATACGTCAACAACTTTGGAGAAGGTTGAGAGGAGAGTCAGCAGAAGACTGTATGTTTGTTTGTTTTCCACCCATCTAACCAATTTCTCTTTGGGCAGGATATAAATCTATCATAATAATAACTGTGCACCATCAAGTTAATTCTGACTTATGATTACCCTTTTCAATGTTTTCTAAGTAGAGAATACACATGAGTGGTTTACTAGTCTCTTCTTCTGGGGATGCCCTGGGACTGTGTGGCTTGCCCAATGTTTTGTTATATTCCTCTCCTCTATGAAGAGGTTTTAAGATGAAAATAGATTTGCACCATGCATATGTAGAAGAGTGAAGCTGCAGATAAGGCTATAAGTCACCCATCTTCCAGTGCCTTTTGTAGAGTAAGAAACAGAGTGCAACTTCAATTAGCCTGAATGTAAAGAATGCAATTCAGAAATTGTCAGCTTCAAACCTAGTTGGAATTGTCTGTTATCTGATACTTAGAATAATGTCATCTAATTTCTGTCCAACAGCTAGAGTAGACAGAAAATCTCAGCTATGACATTTTTTTTGTAAAGGTTGCTTTATGAATAAAGAGCTTCTACCTCATCATAGCATGCTAGACTGGCTTTTCTAAATTAGCATACGTATTCTTCAGGCATGCAATCAATCAATTGTGCTGTCTTGGGTCTCATTGTATCTTTAGCAAAGCTTTCACCTTCTGATTGACAGTCAAATCTCATACAAATATGTTAATGGACAAATAAAGCTATTATAGTCCTTTTTTTAAAAAAAAACACTTTGTTTATAGTTGTGCCTTTAATTCTCAACCAGCTACTTCATACATAGCAAATTTGTTGAAATAAATGGTATTCTACATACATCTGCATGATTCCATTTCATGCACACCCTGCCCATAATTTGAGAAACTATGATTTTACCAGTGTCGACCAAAGCACCACATAAATGGGCTACTAGAATCAACTACTGTTGAATGGGCAAACACTAGTCTTAACTTTCCAGTATACTCAGGGTCAAATTCCAGCCAGCAGTCTTAATTTTCAAGCTGTGTTTATTCATCTCTCTTTAGACTTCAGCAACCTCCTTTACATTTTATGCTCCAGCTTTGCAAAGTTCTGCAAAGAGCTTAGCATTTCACTATTAAAATTTTTTTGGGGGCTGTAACAGGGGGAAAATAACCTTTTCAAGCTCTGGTACTCTATACAGATGTTTGGCTTGAGTATCTGGCATCTTTACATAAATTATTGAGGCAAAGTGTCAAATAATACTTTATGTTAGGACCTAGACAATGTGTATTAAGGGCCTAGTTGCAGTTTATAGAAATCATTTTGCTTGAAGGTTGAGAATCCAGCATTTTCTAATAGTTGGCACAAGCATATACACTTTGTACTTGGCAAGTAACCTGAAAGAATGTAATTAGTCGAACTCTTCACCTCAGACTCACAGTTAGGAGGGGGGAAGCAAGAAGCAATGTATGCCTGACCTCATCCACTAGATGGGAGGAGGAGTTCAATGTACACTTGTCTTAGAACATCCATGCATTGAGATGTACCATATTTGGCATCAGTCTGGCACACAAATTTAAACATTCTTTAGCACTAAGAGTACATTAATTATAAGATAATGACATATGTAGTCTAGTGGAGAATCTTATAAAATACACAGGCAGCTGACAGCCCACAGCTGGGGGGAGGAGAAAGCTGAGAAGCTCACAGCTCCAATGAGGAGAGGCCTCATCAAAATGCCAATGACTTGATGCCAAATGGAAAACTTCTTGGGGGCGTCAGGCCCAATCCAAGAAGCCAATTAGCCAGAGAAAACACATAGCTATGAAAGCTGAATATAGTATGTTTCTTTCTTGCACTCATTGAATGCTCAGAGGAGAGAGACAGGATTTTAAGAAGCAAGTTTTTAAATGTTCAAATGCCTATTTTAAAGAAAATAGTTATTTTGCTAATAAAGAGATCCTATGCTGATGGAACAGTGTGTTTCTTCAAAGCAAATAGGAAATTGAGAGTGGAAGGTGAGATAAGAAATTTAACAAGCTCTGAACAAAGAGAATATTCCTTTAATTTCCAAAGACTTGGAAACCAGAAGTCCTGAGAAGCAGGGTAGCAGGCCAGCCTTCACCCTTTAAGAAAAAGGGGACAAAGTGAAGGGGAAAACTTCAAAGAAGGTACAGGGCCACAACTTGGCACCCAATTATCTCAGAAGGACATACTCATTCACCTTCTATTCTTCCCAGTGGAGCAAGGTGATAGGGAAGGCAGCATTTTCTTACAGGAGTCAAAGGAAACTGACTTCTTTTATAGAGCCACCCTTTTCCCAGCTAATAAAGAGAAGCAGGGGAGCCACTTCTCTCACCCAGTTATCTACTACAGGCCACGGCAGAAGCTTCCAAGGCGAGGCCAATGCACTGGGTATTTTGAAAGTTCCACCGTTCCCCTAACTGATGAGACCTGGGGTGGCTAGCAGAAAATTAATCAAGGGTAAATCAGATTAGAGTGCCAGCACGTGGTCACACCTCATGGGACAGCGCAGGCGGGGGCTGTGCTCACACAAGGTTCTGGGGTTTTTTTTCCATCTCACAGTGGGCCTTGAGAATATCTGCTTCTAATATAAGTCCTTTAACATGAGCTGGAGGTTTTCATGCCTCCAACTACTCTGATCCTTGGGCTATAATTCCCAAGTTGACACATTTATTTATTAGATTTCTGTACTGCCCATCTGGGATATTTTCCCACTTTGGGTAGCATACAATAGTTAAAACCATAAAAATATAAACAGCAACAATGGATGGCATCTGGGGTGGTATGGTCCAATTATATCCTTATTCATTGGCTCTAGGGAGAATGTTCTTATAAATATTTTTAAACAATACAGCTTTAAGATGTTTATTGATGTTTCCAGTGGAGCTACGCCACATAAGTAACACAAAAATATTAAACCTTCAATTTGTCATAGATAATAACCTTTGATGATACTATCTCAAAAATGGTTCACAATTGCACATACATCTGTGCATGTGTATAAGTGAATATTTAGCCATCTTGAAGTTAGCATTTTGCCAATGTGACTCTCACCTAATGATTCTTCAAATATCATGAATGTGTGTGTGGGAAAATTTATAACAGCACAAGCATTTTGATTTTCTAAAACAAATTGAGCAAATTACCCCTCCCACCAGCCTTTGAGATCTTCATGGGGAAGGGCTTCTTTTGATCCTGTAGTAAGTATCTAAGACTGACCTTTTTCACTGGCTGCTCCCAGCTAATGGAATTTGCTTTCTCATAATGTGTTATGTATAAGGATTTATTGTGTTTGAATGTAAAACCACGCCAAAACCAGGAACCTGGAAGCACGCCATTTCTAAAGGCACCAAATTCAAAGCTGTGTCAAAGTGGGAAAAGACTGAACTCTGTAGTCCTCCGGAAGCCCACTGAAATGTATCTTGTTTGTAACAGCTCGAACACTGTATATATATTGGCAACTCCTGTACATACTCCCAAGTCCGGAACCTGAGCTGAACAAAGATCACTGAGTTTAACCCAATCCTGTTGGTTAAAATACTTCTTTGTCCGGACTCAACATTGGTGACGAAGGTGGGATATGGACACCACTGCTTCTTCATTTGGGTCCTCTGACCTCTCCAAGCCAGAGTCATGGCCCATGTTCAAGATCCAGTTTGAGAAATTCATAATCGCTAAGGAGATTGAAGAAGAGAAGCAGAAGGCAACATTCCTGGCCCATTGCAGGTTGCCTATGATCGAACTCTTTGTGCACCTTCTCCTGCCACGAGCTCTGAAAGACACCCCCTGTAAGACATTTTGGCCATCCTGCGAAATCACTGCAAGCCAAAGATTTCAATATTTCCTGCAAGAGTGGCCTTCTACCGGCAAGATCAAAAGATTGGGGAATCAGTCACTGACTACGTTGCTGCTCTTCGCCAAGCCGCAGTGCCATGCCAGTGGCAAAATCTAGATGATGCCCTCCGCAATTGACCCCTTGTTGGCTTCAGAGATGAGGCAACCCAGCATTGCCTGATGAAGAGGGATGTACTGACATTCAACCAGGTCTTCAAAGAAGCTCAGGCAGCTGAGATTGCCAACACCGGGGTAAAGTTCTTCCCAGCCCGGCCTGCTGCTTTGGCCCAGAAGGAAGCGACCATCTACAAGCAGCATTGCTCCAGCCCCCCGTCATCCTCAGATGATACAGAAGAGGGGGACAACATTCATAAGATGCATCGTAGACACTCCAAAACTTCCAGGAGCTCCATTGCTCCATGCCAGGGCTGTGGGAGCAGACACCTCCGCACCCAGTGTCTGTACAAGTCTGCAGATTGCCACAAGTGTGGGAGAAAGGGGCACATCATGAAGGTGCACCACCAGTGTTCTGAGGGTCGTCCTGGGGACAGAGGTTATGAGTCCATATTGACTTTGCTGGTCCCTTCAGGGGAGCCACATTTCTGCTTGTCGTAGACTCCTATTCCAAGTGGTTGGAAGTCATCCCGGTGTCTGGAACTTCTTCTGCGGTCACAATCTGCAAGCTAAGGAGAGTGTTTTGTACTTTTGGTTTACCCAACATTGTTGTGTCTGATAATGCATTGACCTTCATGTCAGCAGAGGTTCAAGATTTTCTTTGCCGAAATGGTATCCGGCACATTACTGCTGCCCCGTTCCACCCCACGGCTAATGGACAGATCGAGAGACAGGTCCAAACTGTCAAAGGCACTCTAATGCACATGGGGGCTGGAGATCTAGAATTGCAACTATGCCAGTTCTTACTGTCCCACAGCATCACCCCCCTGGCATCAGCTTTTTCGTCAGCTGCCCTCTTAATGAAGAGGAAACTGTCCACGGTCTTGGACTGCCTAGATCCCCACCGTCTAGAGGACAGGGGTCTCAATATTGACATTGCAAATGAAAAGGGTTTTGCAATATGGCAACCAGTCCATTGCTGGAATTACGCAAAAGGATCTCCATGGTTGGGGGAGTGGGGAAGATCTTAATGCAAACAGGTCCAGTATCATACAGGGTACAAATGGACAATGGCACTGTGTGGAGGAGGCATGCTGACCAAATTTGGCCACAGGTGTCTGGCCAGAATGATGAACCAGAGAGAGAACCACAGCACACATCAACTTGTTCATAGCTAATTTTTTTAGATCTTGAGATTATTATTATTATTATTATTATTATTATTATTATTATTATTATTATTATTATTATTATTATTATTATTATTATTATCATCATCATCATCATCATCATCATCATCATCATCATCATCATCATCATCATCATCATCATCATTATTATAGGGAAAGGCTTTGAAATGATCTTATGGTTTCTGTTCTCAAATAGTTGTCTTTAAAACTAGTGAAATGCTATCCAGATGGTACAGGTTTAGGAGGCAGGGAACAGGTCTGGAACATTTGTCCTATAAGATGAAAGCCAGGGATAGATTCATAATGAGAAACATTTATTCCAAATATGATACAGCATAGGGTGATCATGGTGATACAGCATTAGAGTGATACAGCATAAAATGATCATGGAGGATAAGGGTGCCTGGCGTGAGGTGATGAAAGGTCAGAATTGACTGTGCAAATGAACAACAAAAAGAGTGATCAAACCATGAGATCTTAGAGCAGGGGTGCCAGTCATGAGCCAGTCACATGGTTCAGGGGTGCCCAAACTATGGCCCGGGGGCCAGATCCACATGGGCGCATTTTCATTCTGCTTCTGGGAGTGACAAGGGTGGCACGGGCCCGATGATTTGGCATCAGGGTCTGGATCCAGCCCCCGGGCCATAGTTTGGGCACCCCTGTATTAGAGTGAGTCTAAAAATACAGGAAGTGGATGTCTTAAATATATAAATAGGTTGGTAGGCAAGTATGTGCAAGATATAAAATTGCTTAGGCGGTACTTCTGCATTTATGTTCTCTGAAAACTAAAGATAAATTAAGAGAGAGAGAGAGAGAGACTATTAGAACTGCAGTAGATTCTGTCTCCCAGAATGCTACGATGGGCCATCTTCCTCAACGCCTACCAATTCGCACTGGTCCACCACCCAGGGGCGGAGATCTCCCATGCGGATGCGCTTTCCCGGTCCCCCCTCCCACAACTGGGAGACCCCGATTGTGAGGTAGAACAGGAGCACCAGGTCCTGCTGATTGAGTCTCTCGACTCACCCCCCATAGTACCCACAGACCTCGCCACGGCCACAGCAGCAGACAAAGCCCTGTCCCTAGTCCATTCCTGGATTAAGAAAGGGTGGCCCACGACTCTCCCCGTGGAGGAGTTCAAAGCATTTTTCAAACAGAGGGTTGAGCTCTCCATAGAGAGGGGCTGCCTCCTCTGGGGCCAACGGGTGGTCATTCCCAAAAAGCTACGACCAAAAGTGCTCAAGCTACTGCATACCAGCCACCCAGGGATTGTACACTCTAAAGCTCTGGCCAGAAGCTATTTCTGGTGGCCCCAAATAGGTGCTGATATAGAGCACATAGTGGGCACTTGTGAGAGTTGCCAGAGCTCTCATCCCGAGGAGTCCCGGCTTCTCCACAGAGCATGGGACACGGCCCATGGTCCCGAGTGCACATCGACTTCGCTGGCCCATTCCGGGGTTCCCTTTTTCTGTTGATAGTAGATTCATACTCTAAGTGGTTGGAGGTCATTCCAATGTCCAACACCTCATCAGCCGCAACAATAAAGCAGTTGCGCAGGGTGTTTAGTTGCTTCGGTTTACCCGATGTGCTGGTCTCCAATAATGCCAGTACCTTCATGTCTGCCGAATTCAAGGCGTTCATTGAGAGGAACGCCATTCAGCACATCACCTCTGCTCCTTTCCATCCCGCCACAAACGGTCAGGTAGAATGCCAGGTGCGGACTACAAAGGACGCACTGCAGCGAATGAGCCCCGGGGATTTGAACCTCCAGCTGTGCCAGTTCCTAATCTGCTATAGGGCAACTCACCTGGCATCCGGGCTCTCAACTGCAGAGCTCCTAATGCATAGGAAACCCGTAACACTCTTTAATCGGTTGGATCCGACCAGGGTGGAGGATGAGGGGAGGAATATAGAAATTGGGAGCACCAAAAATTTTGCAGTAGGGGAACCAGTGCATTGTAGAAATTACGCGACCTAGGGACCAACATGGGTTCCAGGAGTGGTAGTTGAGCAAACGGGGCCGGTGTCATACAGGGTAGAAACCAGTACAGGTCTACTGTGGAGAAGACAAGCCGACCAACTCAGGCGTCGGGTCACCAGCAGCCAGAGCGAAGAGAGCCAACAAGGAGAGTCAACGTTAGGGTCCTCCCCCATCCGCTTATCCCAAGGGGGAGACACAGAGTACCCTTTGAATACAAAACCATATCCTTTGGACCCCCCGAGTAAAAATGCATATCCTCACCTCCCACCAAGAGGGGAGGGGGATGATACAAATCCATATCTTATGGAGGCATCACAGGGGGAAGGGGATGATGAAGTGGTTGAGGAGTTTGATTTTGATTTTTGAAATCGGGGGGGGGGGTTGTGGAGTGGTCCCCCACCCATCTGAGCAAAAAGCGGGGTTTTTGTTTAGTCCCAGGTGCCCCTGGTTTCTCAGGGTTAGAATTTACCCCTACACCTTGAAAGGAACCATCGAGGACAGCGAGTCCACAGCAGTTCGCTAAGGAGTCTCATTCTCCCCTTGCAGGGCGAGAATCTGCGGAACACGGAACCCCTAGTTCCCCTGAGTTCGGCCAAGCTGCCATACACCCCAAGCGCACATGCGGAAAACCACAATGGTTGAGGGACTTCATCCCATCCTAGGGGGGAGGGGTATTGTGTATGGAAACACTATATCTTTAAGAATGAATGTAACCACTCCAATGTAAGAATGTAACCTTGCAATGAATACAATGTTTCTCAGCTGTAATGGAATGTGAGCTAGCTACCCATAGAGAACAGCTGCGAGTGTTCAGCTCACATGGTACAAATTCCACAATTACTGTCAACCGCGGGAACATTCCCACCACGGCTACACCTGGTGAAGAAGGGTGTGACTCAGAATGACGTCCCACAGGCTGTGGCCAATGGGCTACCATGTATCCATATTCAAATGTATTGTTGCTGTATAAAAGGAGCTGTACCTCCGCCATTACCACATGTTCAGATTGCATACCACCAAATAAAGATGTGTTTAGCTTTGTAACTGCTGACTGCTGCGTATCAATCTGCCAACATCAAAGTAGCCAAGAAGAAAATTGGTAGATTCTGGTTTCCACAACTTGCAATCCACTAAGCTATTCAAATGTCATGCTAATGAACCCAACCGGTTGGCTGCCTGGGACTGCAATCTTCTCATGTCACAGTAGAATTTACTTCAAGATAAAAAAAGAATGGTTTGTGGGAGTGCGAAAAAAGAGGCTATCAGATGATTTTTCTTTGCTTAAAGGTTCCAAGCCTTGCAAGCTGATAGTAACTTGATGATTTCATTTCAGAAAAGAGCCATCCCCAGCCTCTCTCTCTGTCAGTGTTTCCCAAACATATTCTAGCATAAAACACCTAAAATTTTAATGGAACACTTTAGGTTTTATAATATAAAGATAGGTTGGGATTTTTCAGTTACATTAGAGAGCAAACAAAACAATAAAAAAGACAAAAATTGTGGCACTTAAAAAGACTATCTCTATAGAACACCAGTGTTCCATGGAACATAGTTTGGAAAATGCTGCTCTATTTGTTGTGTTATCCTAAGTTGTTTATGTATTATGGAAACCTTAAATGGCTTATTGAAGTATGTGAGATAAACAGATCGGTGATTTATGACTGCCAACGCAGAGTGAGTTAATCAGAGATCCGAACACAAGGCCAAGTCTGCCCTCTATCTGCTGTACCATACTGGCTGTCTCATAATAGCTACATCTTTAATTGCTAAAATATTTGAGTGCCTAATGAACAGTGAATTACTTTTGACAAAATAATTTGAATTAGTCATTGGAAACATAACTGTGGGAAAGAGGATATGATGAGACTAACTCAACAAGTATGACTTAAGTGCTGAAAATATATTAACAATATACAACCCAGTATTTGTTTGACTTTAATATTTGTCCTTTTTTTAAAGAAAGAAAAAAGAATCAATACTTATTTGAAAATATCTTCTAAAAGCATATGGAGTCAGTTTGCTTGGAAAATGTTTGTGGTGGTTTTCAACAGGCAGTTCTGGATCAGCTGAGACTTTTTCATTTTTTGATCAGTTTTGATGAATTTGAAAAGGTTCAATAGACTGACCCAATAGAATGAGAATTGCAGATAATATACAAGGTTGCTATCTGAAAATGGAAACAAGTTTCAGTTGTATAATCATAAGTACTGTGATGAAACATTTCTTGCTGTTGTTCAGTCGCACAGATGATTCCGACCCTTTGTGATCCTATGGACCATTGCCCTCCAGGCACCTCTGTCCTGCACCATCATCCTCAGCCTGCCCAGCTCTGTGCCCATACTATCCATCCATCTCATCTTTGGATGCCCTCTTCTTCTTTTGTCCTCCACCTTTCCCAGCATCAAGGCCTTATCAAGTGAATCCTCCCTTCTCATTTGATGTCCAAAGTACTTAAGCTTCATATTCACTATTTTACCTTCCAATGAGCAGTCTATGCTCATTTCTATTACTGTAAAAAAAATAAGTGGGAACATAGGTAAAGGTAAAGGTTCGTTTGGAAAATTGCTATCCCAGCACAATCAGAACTGGATAAATGGGGGAATTTTTGGTGCTTTATTCAAACTAAATTTCTTTTTAAAATATCTACTAATAAGGGATAGTGTGGGACTGTGGTGGCTTAGTGGTTAAGATGCTGAACCTGATGACTGGAAGGTCAGCAGGTCTGCAGTTCAAGACCTGAGTGATGCATGATGGAGTGAACTCCTGTCTCTGTCCCAGCTCCTGCCAACCGAGCAATTCAAAAGCAAGAAATTGCAAGTAGATAAATAGGTACCACTTCAATGGGAAGGTAAATAGTGTTCCATGCACTCCAGTGTCTAGTCATGCCTACTACATGTCCACAGAACATCTGCATAGGCAGACAGTGCTAGCTCTTTGGCTGTTAACCGAGATGAGCACTGAACCCTAGAGTTGGATATGACTGACTTTTGAGCAAGGGGAACATTTACCTTTACCTAAAGGTAATTGATTTTTTATAAGAGAACAAAAATATTTGGGGTAATTTTTGGTCAGAATATTTTTACTCCAGCTCTAATCCAATTATTTAATTGTCACTTGCTAGCTATATAATCAAAAGGCTAAATAAATAAAATAAATAAAACGTAAAACTGACTTCTTAATTAGTTGCAGTGTTTAACTAAGGTTGCAGGCATTCATACTATCTAATTTATTCTGCAGTAATTATTCATTTGAATTGTGGTCACAACCTCTTTTGAGGATTTTTGTGCTATTACAGTAGGTGAAGGTGAAGGTAGTCCTTGCTTGAAAGTCAGTGTTTATCTCTGTTTATAGCCAAAGAGCCAGTGCTGTCTGCATCTGCAGATGTCTCTATGGGCATGTGGCAGGCATGGAATGCTGGTTACCTTCCCATCAATGTGGTCCCTATTTATCTACTTGCAATTTCTTGCTTTCAAACTGCTAGGTTGACAGTAGCTGGGACAGAGATGGGAGCTCACTCCATCATGCAGTACCTGGGAATTGAACTCCAACCTACCAGTCAGCAAGTTCAGTGTCTTATCCACTTGAGCCACCACAATCCTCATTAAAAGGCCACAATTCTGTTAGAATTGGACAATTTTTGAACTAACTTGCCACAATGCAGTACTCCTTTCCTGGAACGTAATATAAGACTGAATTGGAGGGATTATGGCAGTTAACCAACAAGACAAACCTGTGTTAATGCTCTGAAGTCTAATAAACAAATATCATAGCTAAGATATTGGTATCCATGTGGGTAACTCTGATCCTGTCAGCCTACAAAGACAATTAAACTTTACATTAGTTCCCACCAAAATAATACTTAAAGTCAATTTTGGAGCTTGGTTGAGATTTCTCCTAATGTATATTCTGAACCAAAGGAATTAGAAGAAAAAAAAGAATACACTAATATTGAGAAGACAAGCGAACATATTATTCTGTGGCATATTATGGATAAAATGAATCACTACTATAGGTAGTAATTTATTCAGTTATGCAGAATATTTCACCCTCCCAAAGGTTATATTTAATTTCTGTTCACTTAATTTATCCTAAATCTATGCATTGCTTTGACAAAATGCTTTTGCTTGTTGGACTTGTCCCTAGAAGCCATTCATTTCATTTCATTGGCTTTAACATATTTATTGTATAGCAGCCACAGCTTTCATTGGCAGAAATATATAATACTTCAACACAAAATTAATTAGCAATGCTCTATTTCTTTTGATATATATTGTCTATAGTAGTAATTTTATTCCTTTTTATATTCACAGTAAGCTAAATTGATACTTTCTTTACTATATTTTATACTAAGGTGTCATTCCTTGGCTTTTATTAATGCAAAAATAAAAAGGATTTGCAAAGAAAAAGGTTTCAAATGTTTAATGACCTAGATTAAAACAGTCACTTTTATTAGTTGTATTAACTCTAATATGAAGTTTCATAGCACAATTATATTCATAGTTCATATCAGTGACACTTGAAATAATTATACCCACCTCTTCAATATAGACAGTTAGTGCATGTATGATGCATTCATTATGTATGAAGTCTTACATCTTGTGACCAGAGTGAGGAAGAAAGAACTCAACACAGAAATAAATAAAATAGTCAGTTTTCAGTTTGGATATTGCTTGCAGAAGTCAACTGAACATTTTAAATTACATAACCAGGTTGCATTCTCAGGCCAGGTTAATTCCAACTTTATCAGAATGCCACAGGAGTGGTTCTGTTTTATGGCCCTGCCCCTGACATATGTCACATTCTATCATTATGACTAGAAACTGAGTATGGGAGGCAATGGTATTCTAGGGCTTAGAAAACGGCGCAGTGGATCCATCTGAAATTTGACAGTGAAGGAATAGTAGTTTTGAGGCAGAAAGATAAAAGAAAATGTAAATGGGTACTTAAAATTTGATGAGGAAAGCCTGTCAGTTATTGTCAAGTATTTTTTCAAAGCTAGACTCTTCTCTTTCTGTACATTTCTTGTATAATGGAGAAGATCTAGTAAGTGTTTTATAATAGTATATCATGCTTGTTTGCTTTCAATTTTTAAATATGATTATATTTTAATTTTTAAATATAAATGAGCCTATTTTGTTACAATGAAATTCATAGGTGCCTGCTACTGTATTTTAGTTCTCTCATGAGGTCCCTGAATGGAATTCCTCTGTATCTACATAACTAAAATCAAGGTTTGGTGCTGTATGTTACCAACACACAACACAAGACCTGCACCCCTAGCCCAGACAATGCCAACCCCGCCTACCTCGCACTTCAGGTGTGTCCGGTGTGGTGTACCAGCAGCACCCTCCGGGTGCCTTCACCCCGAAAAGGGGCCATGAAGAGGGTGCCCACAGTGCCCGGGGGCATGGCGCAGAGGTCCGGACTGTGCCTGCCCAGTGCATGCACAGTGCGCGCCGACCCTCAAGGCACTGGGGACAGCACAGGGCTGGATATCCAACCTTGCGGCCACCCCCGGAAGCCAGAGCTGCCGAGGAGCCAGATGCTGCCGCCATGCTGAGGACCCAGGTGTTGGAGGAGGAGAGCCAACATGAGCCATCGCCACCACTGAGAAGCCTCAGCCAAGGAAGACTCAGGCCTGCCACATGGATGCCCAGGGAAGGGAGACCTGGAGCAGCAGCAGGTAGTCCTTCCAAAGCATGTGGGGGTGGTGGCGGGGGGCGGGTAAGGTGAACCACACGGCAGGGATGGCTGGGGCATTGGGGTGGGTGGGTGAGGGTCCCTCATGGGTCCCACACATGGGTCCCATATGGGGGGGCAAGTAGGCCCACCACAGCACCGATGCCCAAGCTGAAGCTGCCACAGGTGGGGGAAACTACAGTGGCAAGGCCGCCACAGCCAGCCACTGCACCTGCCACAGGCAGCCGCTGTGCCTGCCATGGCTATAATAAAGCTTGATCCTTTAAAGAAGGCTTTTTGGATTTTTTATTTAGAGCATAAGATGGTGACTTTATTGTCATTTTGCTACATAATCTACATATTGCTACCTGATCTGGTTGACTTGTAAGCATAAACAATCAGGTATTTAAATCTATCACAGATTTTCCTAGCTTGGAGCAAAGCCTTAAATATTCTATAGCAGCAAAAGGTCTTATGCTGGCTTCCTAAATGAGTATAAGTCTCTATCAGGTAGAACAGATCATGTGTTAGTAGGATAATGGATTTTGTTATCCTTACAGTATATATGATATATATGATGTAGCTAAATTAGAGTATTTTTAAAGAAAAAACTTAAAAGAAAGATAAATAGCTTTCATTACATACAGCACCAAAGGTAATTAATATATCCTAATAGGATGTATTAGTTTATTTAAGGAACATTTTCCAGGCATATTGTCAGGAAACAAGTTTACTCATGAATAGGTCTTCTTGCCCACAGATTGTTGGTTCCTGCTTCTGAGCTATCACCCTCCTGGCTAAGCAACCCAGGATATTAGATTAGTGTAGATAAGGTAGCACATAGCTGAGTAAACCCTCTAGTCATCTTTGGGTAATTTAAAAGTATATTGTAATCAGAGTAAGTTACAGAAGAAAGTTTATCAAAAGTTCAGAAAGCATATTATAGCAAGGAAAGCTTTTCTAACTGAGGAAGCCCAAGGGCCCCCCTTCTAGCTTAAACACCTACATGTTTGCAGTTCACCCTTAGCTCAAAGCAAAGACCCCACCTTCTGGGTTTTATCTTCTCACACACAACCCACCCCCTTGCCATTCCCCTGAAAGAATCCAGCCAATGACCATACAGCATCACATATTAGGTTTCATTTCCTCCAACCCATGAGGCCAAATGGAAGAATTCTGCTTATGGGGGTTTGTATCATAATGGTTCTAGAATGATTTTTTTGAAAAATCAGCAATCTTTTCTTAGCTGTATCACAATAGAAAACAACACGCCCAATGAAGCAACCTATTAAATGAACTGATCATAGGATGAATCCTGATATTACCACTTTTTGGAATCTGTGTACTTTTTCAGTGATTTATTTATATAATATATTCTGGGGTTTAGATTCAACTAGGGAAGGATTTTGGAATGAATGTTCCATTTTTTAAGGTCTCCCTACCTTCTGCATGGAATAATCCATTATATGTATTTGCTGTCTAGGCAGGTGCTTCACATGTCTTTAGTCTTTGTCCTACTCTTAAAAGTATTCAGCAAAAGCAGTTGTGGATACTATAAACGTACAGTGGTGCTACCTTCATTTTAGGAATTTACCAATCATGCGAACCATTATTACTATTAAGAATAATATTGTATTCTGAAGGTCACTGTTTATGGAAAGTTCAATATTTCTGAAAGCAAAACACATTTAGCGTGTAGTTTCTCGTGTTTGAATGTCTGAGTTGATACGTGAAAGAAAAAAAGGGGGCTGCTTTCACTTTGAGGCTTTGGTTCTATAGCATTATACTGGATACCTGGAGTTGTACAAAGGATAGATCTCAAACTAGGATTCAGGAAACCTGGGGATGAAGCCACCATTTAGAACTCCATGGCCAAACAAAGCAATTTCATGGATGTGGTACACATGAGAGAACCTAATGTCTTCCAATACTCCTTCATGGAAAAACCCCATTCTAACTCCGTTCTAACTGTGCTTTTCCCTGATCCCCATAGTCACTTAATTATCTAGTACTTCAAGATGGAGAATTTCACATGTGGGAGTCCCTGTATATGACATTCCAATAGAAGAATGCAAATTAATTTCAATTGGCTAGAAGTCTCCACGTGTGAAGACTGATATCAGGATAATAAAACCACTATGCAAGGAACTGCTCACTCTCCTTCACTGTGGACCAGCCATGGGAGGGCCTCACAGAATGTAATTGTGAGTCAGATAGGGCCAGAGGGCCTAGATAACCAGTTAAGTTTTCTTTATTTTTGTATGTACTTTGAATGACTATGTTTGCAATTTTGCTTCCTTATGCCATACTCATTTTCTTAACTTACTTAATAAACCTTATTAATCATGGACCCTTTGTATCTATTGAATTGGGACTGGGGGTTTACTGGACCATGCAGAGAGGTCACATCTATGCTACCTAATTCTGATTCCCTGCACCCTCGCTAGCCTGGGCCAAGTGGAGCCAAGGAGAACTCATAAGGGGGGTTGCCCCATGGAGGAGGAGGCAGACGCTGCTGGTAAGAAGGCAAATGGTGAGGTGTGACAGGAAGGCATGATTAAACTCCCATGAAAGAGTGTAAATATCATGACACCATGAACACCTCCTTGTCTACCATGTGACATCAAGCATGGAAAGGAAGAAAACCAGTGAATTGATCACCCATTGATAAATAGTTGTTGTGATGAAATTCACAACTGGAATGCTACAGAAGGCCTCAGTATTCCAGGCTTTTCTGCCAGAGCTACTGGATAAATCCTGGGTGAGGAAATCTTTCAATTATGTTCTTTTCCTCAGTCTTATCCAGCTTTTTGAAAATATTCACTCTGTCATGTATTCTTTTCTCCTCTCAGATGTCATCAACTCCTTCATTTTTTCCACTTTACTCTCACCTTTCCCTTTAAATCTTTCTGAATGGTTAAGTCAGGAGTTCTCAACCTATGGCCCGCAGGCTGGATCCAGCCAGCAACACCATTCCATCCAGCCCATGCCCTGGCTCCTGCTGCTACTGCCACCGCCACTGCCACCACCGCTGCCACCACCATCCTTGTCCCCTCTGCTTGGCTTGGTGTGTTCCTAATGCTGCTCCATAGCAGGGCGGATGTTGTAAGAAGAAGTTGATGACATCTGAGAGGAGAAAAAAACCCAGTGATAACAGAATGAATATTTTCAAAAAGCTGGATGAGACTGAGGAAAAGAGTATAGTTGAGTATAGTTGAACTTTGTTTGGCCATGGAATATAGTTGAAATAATCACCCAGTATTTATTCAGTAGCTCTGGCAGAAAGGCCTGGAATGGAGGGGAGTGTTGGCAGGTCAGAGTGGTGGCATGGGGGGGTGTTGGCAGCAGCATAAGGGGGAGTGTTGGTCGGTTGGTGTGGTGGCATGGGGGAGTGTTGGCAAGTTGGAGTGGTGGCATGGGAGAGTGTTGGCAGCAGCATGGGGGGGGAGGGCGACAGCAGTCTGGCCTGCCAACAGTCTGCGGGGGTGTGATCTGGCCCCTAGCTTAAAAAGGTTGAGAACCCATTGGTTAAGGCATCATTTATACATACTATGCTTTTTTTAAAATTATAGAATTTACAATGTGTTTTCATAAATATGAAGATATTTATTTTATGATAAAATACACAGATTGCTGTGTCTGCAGTTGCATACATTGACCTAACTGTGGTGAAAACAGTATAGCATGCCTAATACTCACATATCCATTCCAGTTATTTATTATGAAGAATATGTAATACTTTGACTAGCATGGGTGGGCTTTTGTGCTACATATATCTTTCGGTTACTTGTTCGTGTGAAATGCTACAATATCAACATAGAATTAGAGGTTTACAACAACAAAAATAGCAAGTAGTTCTAACAAGAGACTTGTGAAATCACTTAATAGTCACACATTTTCCTAGAATTTTGTATTTTAAAAGATCCCAGAACTTCTTTCATTTGTATTTATAGCCACTAAAGAGGTGAATTGTGAAGTAAAAATACATATTTTGATTAATTTTAGAAGCTGTTTATCTTTAAACGATAGTACTCCATCAGATTTTCCTATTTTACAATGAGACACCAACAATTTCACTCTTCAAACCAGGGGTGTTCAAACTTTGCAGGCCATGGGCTAGTCACGTGGTTGAGTGTTCTGGTCAAGTGGTTCCTGCCAGCAGAAGCAGAAGTAAAACATGCATATGCATGCGCATTATGTGCCCACACATGTACATAACACTGTCATAAATGACCTGCTGCTGTTGTAAACATGTTTATGACAGCCACTGGTCATTTACAGCGCCATTATGAATGCACACAGGTGTGTTTTACCTCCACTTCTGGGAGTTGCAAGGGTGACATGGGCCGAATAGAATGGCACCATGGGCAGAATCCGGCCCATGGGCCATAGTTTGGGCACCCCTGATTTAGACTGTTAATTTTGAAATGTGAGCAACATTCTCATTCAGCATCAGCTTCATAGTCCTGCTGTTGAAATGAGCTTCAATATTTTATGGCATAAAAACAAGAGAACCCTGCATTTAACAGGGAAGTGAGCAATGGTAGTAATTAGTTTTAGTCTGGAGGCTTACATTTACATAGGTTGTAAATTAATTTGAAATTACAAATCTTTCATTGTCAGGTCAGTGTGAAAAACAAACTGCTTCTGTGCTTAAATGTATTCTCCTGATCTCTTCACTTTTTCTTCTGCATATTCAAGAAAAGAAAGTGCAACCTTGTAATAAGGTGGTTTGAGTTCAGTTAATGCACAATGAAGTGTGTTAGTGATGTTTATTGAAAGCATACTATTAGTCAAATGGGATTAATTCAACCCTTTCATTACCATACCTCAACCCCCAGTTGGCTTTCTCCTGGCATGATACCAAGACTGGAAGCAACCTAATATGAGAAAGAAAGAAAAATTTCAGGAGAGGGAGTAGCACAGTTAGGAAGAGAAATCACACACACACACACACACACACACACACACACACACACACACACACACACACACACATGCTGACTGTTTATGTTGCATGTCACAAGCTGCAATCTCTGAGTGACTATGTGGCATACTTTTGATGCATGGGATCATGGATTCTGTTTTGCTTACTTGTGTGCACTTGGCAATGATGTGTTTGGTATTATATTTAAAATGATCTACCACTGAGACCTCATTCAGATTTTGTCATTTTGACTCTCAGTACTCTGGATTTGTAAAGGTGTGTAGTGTGAATGAATCATGATGAACAATAGAGTTTATATATATATATATTCAAAAACTCTATTGTTCATCATGATTCATTTACACTACACACCTTTACAAATCCAGAGTACTGAGAGTCAAAATGACAAAAATATAAGAAAAATAGCTAAAAATATGGCTGAAATATTGTTGCTTAGTGTAGTAAGTTGCAATAAGTTAGACAAATTGAATTTAATGTGGATTTAACAAGTCACTAAGTTCCATTATTTCAAATGGAACTACTGTAGTTGTGATTTACTGTCCTCAAATAAATCATTACTAGAGTTAGTTCCATTTGAATTAATGGAACTAACTGAGGAGTCTGCTCATCAAGTGCTCACTGATTCAATGGGTCTACACAAGCACTGCATACTATGCTTACTAGGATTTCAGTTGCCAAGAGAAACACATAAATACATAGAATCAGATATCAAAACAAACTAAACCTTCAATTATTCTGTGAAAGTTTATACAGACAAATACATGTTCATCTGGAACCACATTTTAGTCCTTGCAGTATATGAGACTCCAGCGGAGCCTCGGTTAATGAATGGCTTGGTTAACGTAAAGTCGCATAATGAAAGGAAATCCACAGAAAATAGTGGCTTCGATTACGTTTTTTTCCCGGAATGGATTAATTGGTTTTCAATGCATTCCTATAGTAAACCGTGGTTCAGTTAACATATTTTGGTTTTCAATCCATCCTTATGGGAAATTCAGTTTAAGTAATTTTTGTTGTATGAAACATCCTAGAGAACACATTAATTCTGTTAATCACTGTATATTGTCTCTGATGGAGGAAACTTCTGTAGTTGAAGGGCCAATAGCAAGAAAGCCCTATTATTTTGGGAACAAAAAAATGGACCTTCTGTTACTTATCTTAAATCTTGGAGTCTTAATGATGAATCAGGTAGTCCTTAAATACCTGTGTACTGAGCTGTGTTTGCCTTTTTTATGCTAATACCAATACTTTGGGTTTGGACTGGCAGATTCAACATGGATTTAAAATATTGTCCTTGCTGTTCCTGTCATCACTGGGCATCAACTTTCTAGTGTTATTCTTCAGTAAACCTCACATAGAATAAGTTGCAAAAAGCTTAGTTGAGATATTGGCAAAGCTTGAATTATTGTGGCCATATTTTTCTCGGTCCAAAAATGACCATAACTGGTGAGGCAATCCTAGTTGACCATGAACACTGCCTATAAATGAGGCCACCTGGCTTTTCAGTGATAGCTGTGAATCAAAGAGTACTCCTGAGCTATGGAACAGCATAAAACAACTGGTTTACTAATCCTGAGATCTGAGAATCATTACAAGATACTCCATCTTGTTAAATTGTAACTTCAATATTTTAGCCCTTCTACAGCCTAAGATAAAGGTCCCCCTTGCTCAGAAGCCAATCGTATTTGACTCTAGGGTTCAGTGCTTATCTCTGTTTATAGCCAAAGAGCCAGCACTGTCTGCATCTGCAGACATTCCCATGGACATGTGGCAGGCATGCCTATCTACAGCCTTTCTCATTGCTTTTATTTTGCTTTTCTTTGGACATTTTTGGACTAGTTGGACTAACACAGTGTAAAGCAATTTAATATGCTATTTTAAAATGTGTGTGTGTGTGTGTGTGTGTGTGTGTGCTTTCTTTTAAAAGAAATAATATCCACTGTCAAAGATGCTGTTGAGGAATCTATATTGCAAAGCATTGTTACATTTTCTGCTGTCCTCTGAGGTCTCTGAACTCATTTTTACCTTATGAGTGAGTGACCTTGAACAAACATTTTTCCCCACAACACTATTATTCCATTTCAGAAAACTGTATCACTTTGATGGAAATGGAAATGGTTTCAACTCAATTCTGCTGTGGAATAAGAAGGCAAGGTAGGAGAAAAAACTGCATTACTCAGCAGATTTCCCCCCCATAAAAAGGCATATTGAACAGCTAGCGAAGTAGAACCTAGGTTAAATAACTCACTGTCAGCTACCAGCTGTCATAAAAGATTAGACACAGCAGTTGAACACAGAAAACTGTTAATTTGATTCTGCATTTGTATTCTTCTTTGATGTGCATTTCAAATGTTTCCACCCCAGATGCTGCAGATTATCCATTATGGACTTTTCTGTAATCATTATGGGGAAGGAAAACAACAAATACTAGTACATGACAATATAGAAATAATCTGTAGTGTATAGAAAGAAGTATAGCCTCTATTACTCTTGAAACATTAGTTTATGACAAAACGTAGTATTGATTTGTCCCCACAAAGTGGTATGTTTGTCCTTATGTATTTATTTTTAGTAGAATTGAAATGCACATGAAACCAGTGAAATGACTATAAAAGGCAGAAGCACGTCTAACCAACAAAACTACAGGTGTTTCAAAAAACAAAACAAAACCAAGATTCTCATTCCCACCTGACATCTTAGATTAGCTGGGTTTTCATAATGGCCATTAATTAATTGTCTCTCTGTGTGTATTTGAGGGTACTTCCAACCCATCCCAGATAAACATTTTTCTGGAAATTGAAATTCAGTCTAAGCATACACTGATTAACATTTTTCAAGTCTGGCTGGCAGATCCAAGATTCAACTGTTTTCAGACAAGACTCTTCCCCCCCCCCCCCCCCGTGACATCCTTTTGGTATGCATTTTAGTTGCAACTGTTTTAGCATTTTTTCTGGGCTAGAGACCTATTAGTCAAGAATGCTAGCATATGTAAATATCTATATTGGTGTTCTGTTATTGTATTGGTTTTTAATATCTTAGTCACTCTGAAAAATAGAAAGCAGCCTAAAAGTATTTCAAAATTTATGCTGACACTAAATCAGCCCTACCCTTCTTTCCTCAAATTATTAATCATGCACAGCTGACCAGTGCTTTGCTCTAATATGGCCAACTTCAACATGAGCCCAGCCAGCATGAAAATGGCTAAAGGAGCATCGGAAACACAGGACTCAGTCCCCCGCGTGCCATCAAACCCTGCTACTGTAGTGGTAGGACCTCCTAATGGTGAGAGGCGGCTAAAATCTTGGAAATAGACCATGATCAATGTTTGGACTTATAACACACATACCATTAGAAATCAAGAACACCTCAACCCTCTTATGGATAAAAAACTGAAAATAAAGTGTAATTTCCTTGGAATTGCAAAAACAATGCGACAAAAAGTCTTACATGCTACCTGGACAAAAGGAGAAGAGATCCATTTTGGAGCTAAGAACAAAAATCAAGATGTGGGAGGAGTTGGATTTATCATCTCTCAAAATTTGTGCAATTTATAAAGAAAGTCAACATAAACTCTCCAAGAATCGCTATCCTAAAAATGAAAATATCAAAGTCACAGAAATTAAATATCATACAGGTGTATGCCCCTTCCTCATCTTATATAGAGGAAGATATTGAAGAATTCTATAAAGAACTTGAAGAGGTACTCCATAGATGTAAGACTGGCTACATTATTGTCATGGGAGATTTCACTGCAGTGGTTGGATGCAGTAAGGAAATTAAATTCCACGTGGGCTGTACTTGTGTAGGAAAAAGAAATGAGTCTGGTCCCTTTTTGTGAAGTCCATCACATTTGCATTGGTAACTTCTTTTTTAGGAAGAAGGAAGCAAGAAGATGGACCTGGGTCTCACCAAATACAAGAACAAAACATGAAATTGACTACATTCATCGGCGGTGGTGGTGGTTGCAACTTGTATCCAAGAATGCATGTTTTTCCCTGAAGCAGGAAAAATGCTGCTGGCATGAATTTGTTTAAGGTGGATTCCAGCTTGCCATGAAGTGACCCAAACACAATAGAGTGGTAGAGTGTTCCACAGTGTTGGTGCCGCCACCGAGAATGCTTTATTTCTATTTTTTTATTTTTTTAAATTAATTTTCATAAAATAGCAAACATAAAATTAACATTACAGAGAAAAAATATTAAACAATATATTTCAAGGAAATAAAAAAATTGAAATAGAATAAAAATAAAAATACATTTTAGTTACATACGCTCTAATATTCCAGCGTTATATAAACAATACTAATCATACTCCTATTATATCAAACCCTTTTTTTGAACATTTATCTTTACAAAATACGTCTTTTTATAAACAAAATTTATATTATTCATCACCTACCATCAATTATATTCTCATTATTTCATGACATCTAACCATATCCTTAAAATTATGAAAATGAGGAGGGTTCAATCTAATTAGTATTACAAAAGAATAATTATATCACCCAGTGACTTATACAGGCCTTGAGGATCGCAGTTATTGATAATTTAATCTTTCCAAAATCTCATATGGTGTGGTACTGGTTTGTCTCCTTTGTCCTCCTCTAATACATGTTCCACAAACTGTCTCCATATTTCCCAAAACTTATTTTCTTTCATTACACCTTTCTTTATATTTAATTCACAAGTCAATTTATCATTCAATGCAATTTCCCACATTTCCTTATACCATTCTTCTACTTTCAAAACCAAATCATTTTTCCAATTTCTTGCTATGCATAATCTTGCCGCTGTTAACATTATAGAAAATAATTCTTTTTTGTTTGTATTCACGTTTATATTGTTTATTTATGTCAGTAGGATGGCACTTGACTCCAATTTTAAATTGATTTTCAAAATTTCTGATACCTCTTTCTCAATTTGTTTCCAAAAAGCATTTGTAACTTTACAACTCCACCACATATGCTCATATGTTCCAAGATTGCTTTTACATCTCCAACAATTCCTCGTTTTATTTTTATCCATTTGATGTAGTTTAATCGGAGTCAGCTACCACCTCCATAACATTTCATAATTATGTTCTTTTAATCTAATCAACAAACTTCTCATAATTCTTTTCTTCCATTTATTTTTCCAATTTTATTCAGGAATTCCTATGTTTAAATCCAGTTCCCACCTGGTTCTCAATGTATTTTGTGGGTTTTCATCCTTGTTTAAGATTTTATATATTTTACTTACTAATCCTTTTATCCCCATTTCCCTTTTCCTTATTTTACAAATTATCTCTTCAAATTCTGTTTTATTTCTCTCTAAGCTAATTTCTTCTTCATATTTTACCTTCCACTTGTTTACCAAAATTAATTGGAGCCAATTCAATTTAATCTGTTTAAACATTTCAGCTCTTTGTTGAGTTTTATCACACATTTTTATCCAATCTTTCAACAGAAACACATCATTTCTAAGAAGTATATCCTTTATCCTTTTATCTATTTTTACAGGGACCATCTTAATATCTTCCATGTCTATAATAGGAGATACATCTGGTGCAAGTTTTTCTTTGGGTTTTTCCTCAAACATCTAACGTTTCTTTTGTTAACTTACCTTTTGTCGTTATTCTTAACTCCTTATCCAAAAATAGGTGTTTATTATATCCTGAAAAATCTTTATATCTTTTCCCTTAAGTTGGATCGGCAGGACATCAAATAAAAAATGTATTTTTGGCAATAGCTTCATCTTACATAATGCAATCCTACCAAACCAAGACAACTTCAACTTGCTGTATTGTTTTATTTTTTTCTTTAATTTCCAATCTTTGCTTATTATAATTCAGTTTCTTAAGGTCTTCAGTTTTATTTGAAATATTTATTCCTAAATATTTAACACTGCTTTTGATTTGTATATTATATTTTCCTTTTATCTTCTTTTGTTCTTCTTCATTGACCTTGCAAAAAATATCTCTGACTTATCCCAATTTACTTTTAATCCTGTCATTTCCTCAAACTCTCCAAGATGTATCTGAATTCGTTCCATTGCTCTTGTAGGGTTTTTCATTATAATCATCGTGTCATCTGCAAATAAACCTATTTTTATACCTTCTATACCTTCATTTTTTTTGTCTTCCCTTATAGAGATCGGTAATAATTCCATAGCCATTACAAATAATATCAGGGACAGCGGACATCCTTGTCTAGTTCCTGCTTCAAGTCTTATACCATCTGTAGTTACCTCATTCACTCTCACTCTAGTCATACCTTTTTGATATAGCTGATCAATTAAATTTATAAATTTTGTGCCAAATCTGTAGTTTCTTATAATTTCTTTAATTGTAACCCATTGCAGAGAGTCAAAGTCTTTAAAAATATCCAAAGACAACAATCCAATCTTTTCCTTATTTTGTTCAGCTATATCGATCATGTCTATCACTCTCCTTGTAAAATCTGTCATATACCTACCCTTCAGAAACCCAGTTTGGTCTTTATCTATATAATCCTTCATAAATTCATTTAATCTATTTGCCAATATTGCAGTGAAAATTTTGCTTTCCTGCTTTATCAATGAAATTAGTCTATATGAATCTATCTTTTTTGGATCTTTTCCTGGTTTAGGGATCAAAACAATTACTGATCTATACCATAAGGTCGGTAACAGTCCTCCTTCTAGTATATAATTAAACAGCTTCAAGAGCCCTGGAATTAACAAGTCTCTAAATTCTTTATAAAATTCTGCCATAAATCCATCATCTCCTGGAGCTTTATTCATTTTCAATCTCTGTATCACCTCTTTGATTTCCTTCTCTGTTATTGAAGCTTCCATTCTATCCTTATGTTCTTTACTCACTTTTACCCCTTTCTTCTTTTCCAGATAATCCTTTAACTTTTCTAATTTTATTTCTTTCTCAGAATATAATTCTTGATAGAACTCCTTTATTATTTCAACTTTTTCTTTCATTTTATTACATCTCATTCCTTGTTTATTTATCAAAACACCAATTTCCCTTTTAATACTCTTTTCTTTCGCAGCTCTCGCTAACAACTGTGAGTTTTTTTTACTATATTCAAAATACTCTCATTTTAAATATATCAGATCCCTTTTAAATTTTCTATATCTTTACCTTTTAACTCTTTCTTTAATCTTTGCATATTATCAAAAAATTTCTTCCCTCCTGTTCTTATATGTTCCTGTTGAAACTGTTTAATTTCTTTTTCAATTTTTTCTTGTTTATTCTTTGAATTGCTTTGTTCTTATATTCATTAATTTAATACATTCACCTCTAAACACTGACTTCATGGCATCCTATACTATATTATAACTCACCTCCTGTATTATTCCATTGCCAATATTGATTCCAAACCTTTTCCATTTTTTCTTTGTTTTTAACATCACTAAATATTTTAGGATCATATCTCCAACTGTTTTTCCTCCTCTATCAATCCTACTCTTAATTCCAAATTTTTTTTGCATGATCCGACTCTTTAAAAATTCTGACTTCCCTTTCTTCTATATTTTAAGCATATTATCTGTAACGAAAATATAGTCAATTCTAGAATATGAATTATAAACTTGTGAAAAATAAGTGTAAATTCTTTCTAAACCTTTGAATTCTCTCCAGGCATCTCTTAATCCTAAAAGTTTGATCCACTTATCCAATATTTTCATTTTTGATCCAGTTTTATTTCTTGTCACATTAGTACAATCCATATTAGACCTTATTAAATTAAAATCACCTGCTACTATCATTTTTACCGTTTTTTCTTTTACCAGTATTTGATACACTTTATCTAAAAATTTATCTTGCTGCTCATTTGGTGCATATATATTAACCAGAGTTATTTTTTCATCATCCACTACACCTTTTACAATAAAATATCTACCTTCCTGGTCGGTAATGCTTTTGGTCATAGTAAAACCCAATCTGGTCAAAATTAATGTTGCGACCCCTCTTGTTTTTGAAGTACTGTATGCCTTTTCATAAATCTGTGTCCAACAGAAAAATAACTTATTTGTATCTTCCGATTTTTGATGTGTTTCTTGCAAAAATATTACATCTGGTCAATCTTTCCTAAGAGCTGATTCTAATCTTTTATGCTTGACTTGAGAGCCAGTACCTTTCACATTCTATGTTAAAATCTTAATAACCTTCATATATATCTTTTGCACTCATCTCAACAAATCTACCACGATCCTCAAGGGCAGTGCAATAAACTAAACATCCTATCCCCACTAACTCAAAATTTATAACAAAACAAGACTTAGAAAAAACTTAAAAAAATTCTTCAACTCCCCTCTACTTTTCTTTTCAAAAAGCCGCCTCTGCATCTCCAAAGGGGGGGGGGGCACGAAAAATGTACCTAACAGTTAACTATATGCTCTACGCGCAAGTTGCATTATTCATTTCCCCTTAATACTCATGCCACTAATCAAAATTTAATCACTCATCAGACTCTGCCACTTCCACCACACTCAGGTCTGTAAGTGTCATCCCTCCAACTGCACCTTCTTCTTCTTCTTCTTCTGTCTGCTCTTTTTCAATGACCCCTGTCTCCATCAATGCCTGTCTCAGCATCGCCCACTCTTGTGTACCTCCTCTAATTAACCCTATCATTTGAAGATATTCCAGTTTAATCTATTCCTGAATCAATTGTGTGCATTTTTTGAATAAAAAAACCTCACTTGTAACAGAAATATCCAATAATACTTAATCCCTTGGCTGCACAAAATTTTTGTTATTGGTTTCATTTTATACCTCCAAATTCATTCCTCGAGGGAAATATCGTTATAGACTTCCACATCATCCCCATCAATTTTTAAGACACCTGATCCCATTTGTTTTATATAAGCCATCAATTTATCCCCCACATTTGCAAATTTATTCAAAACATTTCAAACTTTCCCCATGCTTTTTGACCACAATCGACATATATTTATAATATCTTCTGCCACAAAGGTTTTACCCATGTTAAGATTATTCAGCCAAGCAAGAATCCGTAACTTCAACTGATCTGGATTTTTCCCAACAATTTTCTAATAACCAAATTTTGTTTTCTCATACATTCTTCAATCATATCAACTCTTTGCTCCTGCATCTCCACCTTAATTTTAACTTCAAATTGTTTTTTTAAATTTCTTTTACATCTGTTTGAATTGACTTCACATTATCTTGAATAGAAACAATTTCTTTTTCAACATTATCAAAATTAACATTTACTTTTTGAACAAATTCATTAAACATCCCAATAAGTTTTTTTGTGACTTTCGGCCATTTCTTCTTCATTTTTTTGCATATGTGCATACAGCCTTTACAGTCTATTACCCAATTTTCCAAACTCTGTCATAAGAACCACCTCATCAAATTGTACTGGTGAACTATTTGCCCTTTCCCTAGTATCTTTCTTTTCCTTATCCCTTTTCCCTTCTGTTTTTTTGGGTTTCACCACATCATCATCTTCCTCCCCCTTTTTTCCTTCCTCCCTCTTCCCCTGGTCTTCCTTTCTTTTTTCCATGACCCCCTTTTTTTCCTCTTCCTTATTTTATTATAAACACAATTTAATTGATTATATTCCAGTCCAATTATTTCTTAGTCCAACTTTTCCAATCTTTTTTCTTCTCTTCTCTTCTCTTTTTCTTTTCTCTCTTTTATTTTTACTATTATATACACTAATCATCCGATTTATCCAGATAATCTTATTATTATATCAGTTACTATCCAATATGAACCAGTCAAATTATTTGTTATTATAATCCATTTATGTTCCAAGTGCAAAGAAATCAGTTGAACAAGGTTGAACAGGTAAAAATCCCAGCCACAACAGTAATTTGTAATCCAGTCAGTAATCCAATCTTTGATCTAATTTCAAATAATTCCAATCAGTCCATGTAAGTCAAGAAAAGAATTTTTAAAAAAAGTAAATCCAGGGAGAAATCCAATTGTGAAAGTAACAATATAAAAATATTAATTCCACTTAGAAGAAGGAAACAGATAAAGAAGACAGAAACCCTTTTCTTTCTTTCCTTTCTTCTTCTCTTTCTTTTTTTGTAATCCTCCAAAAAAGGAATAGTCAAAAGGCAAAATAGCAAATAACAAAAAAATTGTTATCTAATCTTGTAACACCAGGAATGTTGTATCTCAATTAATATCAGAAGTAACTCAGAGGTTACAGTTAAACTTTCCAAGGCTCGAAACTAGCCCAGAGAAAGGCGGGAAATGGTGGAGAGTGTAAAATAACAAATAAAATAACAAATAATATAAGTCCAATAATCCAGTCTGATGCAGGGGAAACAATAATTAAAAAGAAAAGAAATTTATTCTAATTTTAAAAAAAACAATACTCAGTTCTATATTCAAAATATAAAAAATGAAGAGAAAAAAGTCTCAAACCATCCACAAATATGCTCCAAGCCACAGCAGCGGTTCCAAATGAGGCTTCTCCTCCTTTTCTCCTCCAACCCCCAATGTTCCCAAAAAAATTCCTTACTTTCCACTCTTCTTTCCCCTTCTTCTTTTTACTCTTCCTCCTTTTTCCTTTCTTTTTCCATCTCTTTCCCTCCTTCAGCCCCACTCCAACTCTTCAATCTTCTTCCCTCTAATCTTTCTCCGCTTTAACTTTTAATTTTACTCTCAACCACCGCCATTACTCCTTCTTCATATTCTTCCTCTTTCCCTCTCTGACATTCACTCCCTCTTTCTTTCCACACTTACTTAACCTTCTCGGGCAGTCCCTTCATTCCACATTGTGAGCTCTCGTCTGTTGTCACCACCACAAGCTTGAAAGCATACAATTGAGTGAGGCTAGATCTCAGAGTGAGACACAATCACCTCTAACTTCACTGGGCAGAGAAAGAGGGAATCAATGGGAATCTATGTGTCTAATGGAACGTGAGCTGCACAATATCTCTGCACTCTGTCTGGCCTTTGGCTGTAATAATAAAGATTTGATTTGCACAATATATCTCTCTCACTCTCCTGTGTGTGTGTGTGTGTGTGTGTGTTTGAGAGAGAGAAAGAGGGAGAGAGGGCAGGTGGAAATTTTCAAAAGACACTGTGGAGCCCTAAGAAGCTTCCATCTAAAGAGGCCCCAAAGTCCAGGAGTGTCACACCCCTCCTACTACCCCATTCTGTGGCTGTGTGTGTGTGTGTGTGCATGTGTGCGTGGGTGTGCGTGCACACCCACATGTGTATGTGTGTGTGTGAACCCAAGCAAGGCCGGGTAATCAGCTAGCATATTATGTGCCTTGATGAAAACCTGGGAAATACTTTTAGAAGTGATAAACAGTTTTTCACTTTAACTCGCTGTGCATATTATTGCTTATTATTAAAATGGTTAAAATATGAGGTAGGGAAGAGAATGTGTGTATAAGACACTATGAAAATTTTTTTTAAAAACGTTTCAAGCATTTTTATCGATTTTATCCCTAGTCCCAGTTTCTTGTTTTACTGCCCAAATAAGACGTATGGTTATATATTGTCAATATTATTTATGACGAAATCACCTCACTTTACATTAACAATAGCTGGAAAAATGGAGACAAGCACACATAAAGACCAATTAAAAATAGCAAAAGAAACAAGAACCAGCAATTATAAATAATTCACAGCACTTCAGAATTCATTTTAATAATAAAACACTATAACAATGGAAATGGAAACCTGCAAATACAAATGGTAATGTATTGTGGTATGCATAATATCTGCTTTAGTGTAGGCAGTTATTTTCAGATTATCAACAGAAATAAATATTTGTGACAGATGCTTCATAACAGAGAGCTTGGCCATCATTTGATTAGGCTGTTTATAACTTAGAAGAGGTTGTTTGATTAGCCTAATTGCACCAAAACTTGTAACAATAGTTTGTAAACTGAAAAAATATTTCTATGAAATAGAAGATGAAATGTGACAAATAAGAAAATAATTCTTTCTGGACAGCTGTTTAGTGATCAGTTTCAGAGAATTAAAAAGCTATATTTTCCCTTGAGACTACAACAGGTAATTGCTTATTTTTACATTTAGTATCATTTTAATTTATTGCTGCCTCAGTTAATTCTTCTTCTGTATCTTGGCCAGAAATGAAACTGCCACAATGAAGGCACCTTTTGGTGAGTTAATTCTCCAGTTCCTTTCACCTGACCCAGTGTGAGAAAGATTAGCCAGCAACACAAGGTTGTTGTTACCAGGGAATGCCCGATTGTGGAATGCCACAATCTTTGAGAAGGCTGTTTCTGTGTATCCCGTCTCAGTTAATTGACTCAAGATAATATAAATGTTTTATTCTAATTGAGCCTAAGATGATGGAAAATTTCATTTGCTGCATTTAACAGACTTTCAGGGAAACTGCTAACATAGCAGTTCGAAAGCAAGAAATTGCGAGTAGATAAATAGGTACCACTTTGGTGGAAAGGTAAATAACATTCTGTGTCTAATCATGCCTGCCACATGTCCACAGAAATGTCTGCAGACACAGAGAGGGGTGGCTTTTTGGTTGCAAATGGAGATGAGCACCAAACCTTATAGTTGGATATGACTGCTTTTGTGCAAGCTGCTGTTCAGGGCTTCTGGGAATTGAAGTTAAAGAACACCTGGAGCACAAAGATTGGCCACCCCTGGACTGTAAGGTTTGGTGCTCATCTCTGCATGTAGCTAGAGACAATATTTGATAAGGTTGTCAAGTATGATGCAGCCCTGCAAAGTGAAGAAGTTTAATGCCAACTCAAAACATAAGGTCTAAGTAGCTTTGTAAGAAAGCAACTAAGAAATATGAAGGTGTTTTTTTCAATTAATGCACTGTTGCGGTTGTTCAGTCACACAGTCGAATCTGACCTTTTGCGACCTCATGGACCACAACATGGAATGGTGCTGCTAGATCTGGCCCACAGGCTGTAGTTTGGGCACCCTCTGCTTTGAGGACGCCACAGTTTATTGTGATCCACACGATCAAAGGCTTTGGTGTAGTCAATGAAACAGAAGTAGACATTTTTCTGATACTCTCTTTTCTGATACTCTCTTGCTTTCTCCATTGTTCAGCTTCCTCCATGATTCAGTGAATCTTGGCAATTTGGTCTCTAGTTCTCCTGCCTCTTCAGAACCCAGCTTGTTTTTTATTTTTATTTGAGATTTATTTATACCCCGTTCTCCTGGTGCATGCACCACTCAGAGCGGCTTACAACATAAAAATAAATTTTACAATGTAAATGCAATAAATACAGAAAAATACAATAACACGCAATTATCATAAGATACAATATTACAATCCACACAGCCTGGGCTCGACGATACAGATGGAACCCAGGGTTACCCTTGTAAACAATGCCCAAACAAAACAAATATACCTCACTGGGCGATGGAGTGGCTCCGGGGCAGGTGGGGAGTCCTCTGGTGCGGCAGCATCTGCAGCAGCTTTTCCACTTGCTCGGAGGGCAGCGGCAATGGTGAGCGGGTGCACCTGGACTCCATTCCGGGTGATGGAGTGGCTCTGGGGTGGGCAATGGAGTCCTTTGGTTTGGTGGCAGCTCTTTGAGCCCTCCGAGCAGGTGGAGCTAGGACGGCAACAGTAGCAAGTGGGTGCAACTGGCCTCCATCCTGGGCAATGGAGTGGTTCTAGGGTGGGCAGGGGAGTCCTCTGCTGTGATGGCATCAGCGGCAGCTATTCAGCCCTCTGAGTAGCTGGAGCTCGGAGGGCAACGGTAGCGAGTGGGTGCACCTGGCCTCCATCCTGGGCAATGGAGTGGCTCCAGGGTGGGTGGGGGAGTCCTCTGGTGCAGCTGCATCAGCAGCAGCTTTTCAGCCCTCCGAGCAAGTGGAGCTTGGAGGGTGGTGGCAGCGGTGAGCGGGCACACCTAGCCTCCATCCCAGGCGATGGAATGGCTCTGGGGTGGGCGGGGGAGTTATTCTGGAATGTCTTGATCCACATACTGCTGGAGCCTAGCTTGTAAGATCTTGAGCATGATCTTGCTAGCAATTGAAATGAGTGCGATAATTTGAACATTCTTTGGCATTGCCCTTTTCAGCCTAAGCCAGTGATGATGAACCCTGTTGTGTTCTGTACTGTACCTTTTTACAATGTATTCATTCACGTGTATCCAATGCAACCATGCTTGTGTAACATTATAACCAGCAGCTGTTTAATTGTAGCCCTTGCAATAGGACGCGAGCTAATGACCACCTGGTGGGAATAGCGAGCGTTCAAGCTCTCCTGGCCCAGACTCACCAGCAAACAACAGCGCGGAAAGATTCCCGCCATCACCTACACCTGGACAAGAAGGGCGTGACCGTCTGTGACGTCACGCGGACAGTAACCAATAGACTGTCGAGGAGCCACATTCAAATGTATAGCCACTGTATATATTGAGCTACCCATCCGCCATTACCTCATGTTCCCCTGGATCATCATGCAATAAACCTGTGTTAAGCCAACCTTTCAGCTGTTCGTTGTCTTTGGTCCCATACACTAAATTGGCGACGAAGGTGGGATATGGCTGCCCACGGGACCAAGACATGCGCCGGTTTCGAAATCAGGAGACCGGCAGACTGGGACATCTTCGAGATGGACTTCCAGGGAGCCCTGGTGGAATCCGAAGTCACGGATGAGGCAAAGAAAAGGGCCATCTTCACCCGGATGCTGGGGCCAGACACCAAGAGGGTCTTGGTGGACCTGATCGCGCCGAGGAGGGCGAGTGAATTCAAGGTGAAAGAGCTCATGCACATGCTGCGTGAGTACTTCCGGCCCTCGACGGTGATGTTCCCCGCTCGGAGCGCGTTTTGGAGGCGAGTCCAAGCGCCCGGGGAGACGGTCGCCGAGTTCGCAGCGGCCCTGCGACTGGCGGCCGGCCCATGCAAATGGGAGAACGCAGAAATCACACTAAGAGACTGCGTGCTGTGCGGCCTGAGCGATGCCGAAACTCAGCGCACATTGATGAACCGCGAGCCACCCCCCACATTGCAGGAGGTCCTGAAGGAGGCACAAGCCGCAGAAGCCACGAAGGCCGGGGTCCAGGAGCTCCAGGACTGGCGGCCAAAGACGGGCAAGGCAGAGACTTCGGTGCACGTTTCGGTGCACGCGGCCTGGCGAGTTTCGAAGTCGTCTGCGGAGAGCAGCGACGATGAGGACGTCCGGAAGGTCCGGAAAGAAGGCCGGCGTTGCGACGGCTGCGGAGCGAACCACGACCGCGCCAAATGTCCCTTCAGAAAGGCCGAGTGTCACAACTGCGGCTGCCGCGGACACATCGCCAAGGTCTGCAGGAAACGGCGCGAGGCCCGGAAGAGCTCGAGAGACCGCGCGACGAGACCCAAGGACGGCACCCAGGCCACGAGGAAGCGAGACGGCGTGGGCCGCATCGCCGACGACAGCGAGGACGCGCACCAGTGTTCAGCGTGTCCGCGGGACACCCCCGTTATTTTGTTGAGGTACTAGTACAAGGGGCCCCCATTAGGATGGAAATTGACTCGGGTTCCTCATATTCCATCATTCCCCAGAAGGAGTTTCTGAAAATTGCCCCCCATGTGCGGCCCAAACTCAAAGCTTTGAGGTCCACGCTACGGGACGTGCAAGGGAACTGCATTCCGGTGTTGGGGGTTGGGAAATTTTCAGGTCCAATTTAAGAAACACACCGCGACTCTCCCCCTAGTTGTTCTCAAAGGGGGGAATTGCAGCCTCCTCGGGACTCAATGGTTCCAGCCCCTGGGGTTGTTCATTGGGGGGGTGCACGCCATTGCTGTTGGGACTGACCCGATTCAGGAGGTGTGCGACGCGCACCCCGAAGTCTTCAAAAAGGGACTTGGGAAATTTAAGGGACCCCCAGTAGCATTCGACCTAGACCCTGAGGTCCGCCCAATAAGACTCAAACCGCGCCGGGTGCCATTCGAGCTCAAGGACAAAATAGAGGCGGAACTGGACAAATTGGTGGGCCAGGGGATTCTTGTTCCTGTTGATTCTGCGGAGTGGGAGACTCCAATTGTAACAGCACTGAAGGCCAACGGGGAGGTGCGCATATGCACTGATTACAAGTGCACCATCAACAAGGCCATTCGCCCTAATGCGTATCCGGTGCCGGTAGTCAGCCATTTGCTGGCCAAGTTACATGGGGGAAAGTGTTTCACTAAGCTCGACTTAGCACAAGCCTACCAGCAGCTCTCGGTGACCCCAGCTGCCGCTGCTGCACAAACTATAGTCACCCATAAGGGGGCGTTCCAGGTGACGCACCTTCAATTCGGCGTAAACTCGGCGCCTGGAATTTTCCAGTCACTCGTGGAACGCCTCCTGAAGGGGCTCGAGGGGGTGTTGCCTTATTTTGATGACGTATTGATAACGGGGGGGAGTCAGGCCAAATTGGCAAAGAGGTTGGGCAAGGTCCTGGCGATATTCAAAAAGGCGGGGTTGAGACTGCGAAAAGACAAATGCGTCTTCTTCGCGACCGAGGTCGGATTCCTAGGGTTCCGTGTCACTCCTGAGGGAATAAGGCCGTCCAAGTCTAAGGTAGCCGCCATCAAGCAAGCCCCTCGCCCCACCTCCAAGCCCGAGTTGCAGTCGTTCCTAGGGCTGCTGAACTTTTATCACTCCTTCCTTCCCCGGAAAGCAGCCATGGCCGAGCCGTTGCACAGGCTGCTTAAAAAGGACGAGGCATGGAAGTGGGGCGACCAACAAGAGAGGGCATTTAATGAGCTAAAGCAGCTTCTGGCGTCTGACGCCATCCTCACCCATTTCAACCCCAAGCGGCCAGTGGTCCTGATCTGTGATGCATCCCCGGTGGGGGTGGGGGCGGTGCTGTGCCACGTGCTGGAAAACGGGAGGGAGGCCCCGATAGCGTTCTATTCCAGGTCCCTGTCCCAAGCGGAGAGAAACTACGCCCAGACAGACAGGGAAGCATTAGCGATAATTGCGGGAACAAAAAAGTTCCACGATTTCCTGTATGGCCGCCCCTTCACAATCGTAACCGATCACAAGCCCTTGCTAGGTATCTTTACCGCAGATAAGCCCACGCCACAGATCCTGTCCCCTAGGATGCTTAGGTGGGCCATTTTTCTCAACGCGTATCAGCACGCGTTAGTGTACAGGCCCGGGAGGGAGATCAGCCATGTGGACGCTCTATCGAGGTCCCCCCTTCCCCAGGAGAACAGCCATGTGGGCGGGGAGGAGCCAGACCATCAGGTGCTGATGATAGAAGTCCTCGACTCACCCCCAATACTGCCCGCCGACATCGCCAAGGCGACCGGCAAGGACAACATTTTAGCAAGGGTTAGCTCCTGGGTGCAGAAAGGGTGGCCTGCGTCCTCCCCGGCAGCGGAGTTCGACCCATTTTTCCGAAAGAAGTTAGAGTTGTCCCTTGAGAGGGGGTGCCTTCTGTGGGGCCAGCGAGTAGTGATCCCGGCGTCCTTACGGCTGAGGGTACTCAAACTCCTGCACATCAGTCACCCTGGGATTGTGCGCTCCAAAGCCCTGGCACGGAGCTACTTCTGGTGGCCCCAGCTAGACGCCGACATCGAGCACATGGTCGGCACTTGTGAGCCCTGCCAAAGTTCCAGGCCAGAAGAAGCCCGCCTGCCTCACAGGGAGTGGGACGCGGCGAAGGGGCCATGGTCCTGAGTTCATGTAGACTTTGCTGGCCCGTTCCGTGGGACGCTGTTTCTCCTTGTGGTGGATGCCTTCTCCAAGTGGTTGGAGGTCATTCTGGTTACAAGCACGTCCACGGCCACAACCATTAAGCATTTGCGGAGGGTCTTTTCCACGTTCGGTTTACCCGACACCCTCGTAAGCGACAACGCAAGTTGCCTCACGTCCTCTGAGTTCAGGGCATTCACAGAAATCAACGCCATTCGGCACATCACCTCCGCCCCTTTTCACCCTGCCACAAACGGCCAAGTAGAGCGCCTCGTGCGCACCACCAAGGACGCGCTGCGGCGCATGGGGCCCGGGGACCTAAACCATCAAGTGTGCCAGTTTCTGCTAGGTTACAGAGTGACTCCCCTAGCGTCAGGATACTCCCCCGCAGAGCTGCTGATGCGCAGGAAGCTGACCACCATACTAACTAGGCTAGACCCCACAAGAGTAGAGGACAAGGGGAAGAACATTGGGATAGAGGACGCAAAGAGTTTCGATGTGGGTGCCCCCGTGTATTGCAGGAATTATGCCAGCGCGGGTCCTGCCTGGGTACCGGGTGTCATCCTAGAGCGGACCGGCCCCGTCTCGTACCGCGTCGAGACCGACACCGGTCTACTCTGGAGGCGGCACGCAGACCAGCTCCGGCGCAGGATCCCCGGCGAGCAGGGCATGGACCGCGAGAAACAAGATTCAGCGTTAGGGTTCTCCCCCACCCGTTCAGCCCAAGGGGGAGGAAAGGGGGGCCATGAGTCCCCACCAAGGGGGGAGGAAAGGGAATCTGTCCTCATAGATATCCCGCGTGATCTCTCCACTAATACGGATACCCCAGCAGATTTAGATTTTGATTTTCAGAACCGGGGAAATTTTGCGGAGTGGTCCCCCACCCGTCCAAGCGAGAAGAGGGGTTTTTCGTTAGCCCCAAGTGTCTCCGGTCTTCCCACAATGGAGTTTTTCCCTTCCCCCAAAACCGCCAAACCACGGCAAGCCGCTAACAAGTCTCCCTCTCCCGTTTCAGGACAAGGGACCAGGGAACGAGGAAGCAGTAGCGCCCCTGGGGCAGGTCAGCCCACATCGCGGCCCAAACGCGTTTGCAATAAGCCATCTTGGCTGAGGGACTTCGTCCCATCATAGGGGGGAGGGATGTTGTGTTCTGTACTGTACCTTTTTACAATGTATTCATTCACGTGTATCCAATGCAACCATGCTTGTGTAACATTATAACCAGCAGCTGCTTAATTGTAGCCCTTGGAATAGGACGCGAGCTAATGACCACCTGGTGGCAATAGCGAGCGTTCAAGCTCTCCTGGCCCAGACTCACCAGCAAACAACAGCGCGGGAAGATTCCCGCCATCACCTACACCTGGACAAGAAGGGCGTGACCGTCTGTGACGTCACGCGGACAGTAACCAATAGACTGTCGAGGAGCCACATTCAAATGTATAGCCACTGTATATATTGAGCTACCCATCCGCCATTACCTTATGTTCCCCTGGATCATCATGCAATAAACCTGTGTTAAGCCAACCTTTCGGCTGTTCGTTGTCTTTGGTCCCATACACTAAAAACCCATGACTCTCAGAGCTCTTTGTGGGCACCCATGCTGTCACCCAAGCACAGATTTCGCCCCGCCCCTCTGCCCAGCAGCCCAATGGGAGCACTTCTCTCTCCCCTAGCACAGTTCAACTGCCCCTCTGTCCAAAAGTCCAATGGGTGTGTTTCCTCCCCCCCCAGCACAGAGTTCACCCTGCCCCTCTGCCTAGCAGCACAATTGGAGCATTTCATTCCTCCCCTGTTGATATGTTGGCACTTTCTGATAAATAAGTGTGTTTTGGATTGCAGTTTGGGCACTCGGTCTCTAAAAGGTTCACCATCACTGGCCTAAACTGCTTCAGCTTAAAATGGGAGAAAATAGTAGAGATGTGTAGATGACATGAGGTTCTTGGACAAAAGATCAAATATATAAATCAAGTATTAAAGCTCAAAGATATATAACAGAAACAGAAGAATGAGTTTTTTAGATTACAATCCCCTTTCTCAGATACATGGAGTAAAACAGAGGTCAAAGAGTCTGAGTAAATGGATCAAAATCTATAAATCCTCACACATAAATATATGTAAGGCACCACAAGTGCTTTATTTGTGTTACAACTATTAGAAGAGAAAACATGGCTATCCTAACAGAAAGATCACTCATACAAATCCAGCTAATGCTACTGGTACACATTTTATTTAGGGAATTACTCTAAATTAGGGGTCCTCAACCTTTTAATTTTAATTTAATTACATTTTCATGACTATATGCCGCCCAGTCAGGAGAACCCGACTCGGGCGGCTCACAAACAGCATATACAAAATAAAAACATAAAAACAGATAAAAGCATAAGACAGATAAAAACAACCCCAATTAAAACCCACCCACCCCCCATCATAAAAAGAGAGAGGCGGAGGATCCAGGTTATTGTATAAGCCAGCAGGCAGGGGCTACATTTCCATCAAGGCCCCACACCTGCCCCACCAGCCAGGTTTTCAGTGCTTTCCTAAAGGGCAGCAATTCTGTCTGCAGCCACAATTCTGTTGGCAGGAGTTTCCTGAGGGCCAGTACGGACACAGAGAAGACCCTCCTTCTTGTACTTGAGAGGTGAGCCCCTCTAGCCAATGGAACAATTAGAGAGCCCCTCCGGTCTGGTCTTGTTGGACGGACAGACATTCTTTTAAAGCCAGGTGCTGGTTCACAGCCTCTCAGACTGTTGAGGGGCCAGACTGGTGGTGCCAGCAATGTCAACCACCCTGACTGAAGCCCCATTCCCTTCCACTCCTGCACAATCTCAGCCCCCACACTCTCCCCAACCTCAGCCCCCCTCCCATGAGTGGGGGGACTCTACCCCACCCTGAGCCCCCCACTCCCCACACCCAAAATCCTCCACCTCACCCCCACAATTCCACCCACCCCACACTCCCCCCATAGCTTCCTTGCTTACCAGCCTGGAGGAGCTGCATAGCATGGGTAAAAGTGGGGTCCAGGCTGTCCTTCTTGCCTGCGGCCACCAGGAAAACTACAGGAGGCCTCTGTGGCCCCTGCGGAAGCCATGCAAGCACTCCCTGGCCCGCAGAAAACTCATGGGAGGCCTTCCCAGCCCCTGGGAAAGCCACATGCACCTGTCCCTGCCCCCGGAAAACCCACAGGAGACCTCCCAGGCCCCCAGGAAAGCTGCATGAATCTGCCCAGCCCCATAAAAGCCACGCACACCTGCCCCATCGCATGGAAAAGCCACCAGAGGCCTCCCCACCCCCTGGGAAACCTGCATGCACCTGCCCTGGCCCTAGAAAAGCCACTGGAGGTCTCCCCAGCCACTATCCACTGGAGCAAGGGCACTGCCTGGATGATTTGATATCACAGGCTGAAGTTTGAGGACTCCTACTCTAAATGGTTGTTCTCTTTTATGATGCATTAAATAAAATTTGAATTAAGGAAAGAAATGTCTTCCTGCAGATTGTCTTCTGAAATTTGCTGTGTCTAATATGCTGTGTATGACTACTTTAGCTATAATGCCGCTTGCAATGAGGGATATGCAGTTGCAACAAAACTGCCATCTAACTGTAAAACTAGACATTTATTTTTGGGGAGAGGCTCCATAATGTGCTATGTGAACTTTATCACAAAGGCTTTCTGCCTTAATTGATGTAATCCAACCTTCCATTCCTCTCTCTGGAGGCAACCTATTTCTGACTGAATTACTTTCTACTTTTGTCTTTGTACAGACATTCATGATTGTCTGCTGATCTCTGCATTCATGATTGTCTGCTGATCTCTGCAGTGAGGTTAAAGAGCACAGAAATTCAAGGTCTTTCTAAGCTATTTTTCTTGTTGCTGTTAATCCCTCAAGAAAAGACTATATTGGCAATATATTTTGAGAAAGCCCCACTGAAATATATAGAGGAAACATTGTACCTCTTGTCCACTTAAATGACATTTCAAATGTCATTAATTTATAACCTCATCTAGGTATCATATATCAAAACTGGATGTAGTGATAGAATTGAAAGAATAGCAAGTGTAAGTTTACAATTTCCAATTCGTAAGAAAATGGATATGTTTTACTTATTCATCTGAAGGCCAGGCATCCCTGCGTGAGATATAAATCAATCTTTTTCCCAATGCAGCTACATATTCAGCTGTGCCTGAGCTTATTATTAATTTATCCAGTTCTAGCTTAGCATGGAGAGTGAAGGAGATGATCAAGTGATACATCACATAAACAATTAAAAACCAACCTCGTGGCATTTGACTATTGAAGTGATGTAGGGCTTGTACAAAATGCAGCCATCCTTCAATTTCTTTTCCCGTTAAGCACCAGGCAGTGTAACAAGTCCTAGCCCAAGCCATTCATTAAGGATGGTACAAAGATTGCAGTGTTCAGTCCCTATTTATCTTTATTATTGTTGGATAACTTGAGTTGATACACAATTGGTAACAAATACAATGATTGGGCCATTGATAACATTAGCAGTAGTCACACATCTAATTGTCTTTTTCTACCACACTTGTCTCATTGCTTGACCAGTCTCCTCCGGGACCCAACGGCCGCTTTGCGGCCCCGATCCAACACACACCTCCAACAGGTCTCAACACTGTCAGCTAATATCATTAACACCAGATTGACAAATGCTTGTTTCATTTCAGGAAACTATCAGACAAATCTACTTGTGTTGAACATTTGCTAAAATTGGTGCTTAGCCAATCTAGATTCTCCTTGGCAGCCCATCCATCTTCTGTTTCCTGGAAGTTATATTCTCCCTATATTTACATGTTTAAAAATGAACATTATAGTGGTCCAGTGTAGAGCTTCCCCTCCTCTTTCTCACTCCTCCAATTCAATACCTTAAAATGGAGTCTTCTCAGCCCCTCAGATCTAGTTTTGGGTGCACACAGGTGATACCAGATATCCAGAATAATTAACTTTTTATTCCCTGTTTTTATTTTAGTTCATACATTTTCTTTTTAATAAAGATATTTTTATCTTATTTTCTCTGTCTGAAATCACTAGGTAAAAGTATGCACCAAGCACAATATTGTATACACAAACATTTACAAAAGACACGGGACACTTAAAGTGATTTTTCTATTTTTAATGAATATTTTAAAAACACAAGCCGCAAAAAGAAGCAATTGTTTGCCAAAAGCAAACTCAATGTAGGCAATGGTTTCCATTTGCTTGCATTGAAAATCCATATAAGGGACTTCAAAGGATCATTTGCAACATTGTAACAAGCATAAAAATAAAATATCCATCAATTTTTCCATCAGCACCGTCCCCCCCTCTCGCCCACCTAAGGCCTGGGTGGGCAGAAGAGGAGCCGTTGGGGGGAAAGAGGTGGCTTTTCCATCAGCGCCGCCCCCCCTCGCCCACCTAAGGCCTGGGTGGGCAGAAGAGGAGCCGTTGGGGGGAAAGAGGCGGCTTTTCCATCAGCGCCGCCCCCCTCTCGCCCACCTAAGGCCTGGGTGGGCAGAAGAGGAGCCGTTGGGGGGAAAGAGGTGGCTTTTCCATCAGCGCCGCCCCCCTCTCACCCACCTAAGGAGGGCTTCAAAAGAGAGCAGGAGCAGCTGCAGCTGTGTAAGGGCGAGGTGTTCCCTGGCTTTGCTGTGGTTACGGACATTCAGCCTTTGGCTATGTTGCGGACTTTGGCAGCTGAAGACACTCTTAGGCTTGTTAAGGTCGTTGAGCTTGGGCTCCGACCTCCCCCCCCCCATCTTTTTGCTTATTCTGATTTAACTTGTACTGTATGATTCCTGACTTTGTTTTTTCTTCCCCCATTGTATTTATGCATTATGTTTTACTGTAATTGATATGTTGTATCATTGACATTTTGTATCTTATTTGTATATTGCTTTGTATTATTTGTATGGTATTTTGTATTGTTTAGCATTATTATTGTAAACCGCTTCGAGTTCCCTTTTCGGGGAGTAAAGCGGTATAGAAATCTAAACAATAAATAAATAAATAAATAAATAAATTCATTCATAAATATCCATTCATAAATACAGTGTATTTATTAATTCCCCATATGTGGACAGACAATCCTTATATGATTGAACTTCTTGGAAGGGCTTTGACAGTGCCAGGAAATGAAGTGACACAAGAGACCATATAAGGATCTTAATTAAGAAAATAAATTTAAGGCAAAAACTGAGCAGAGAATGGAGAATTATTATTATTTTTACAAAAAGGAAAAATCATTTCTCTGCTCCTGATTTATTTTGGAAAGTAGCATTTGCTTCAACTGGAAATAGCAAAGTCAGGAAGAAGTTGTGAAGAGTTTAGAACAGAACTCTTGCATGTTAAATGGTGTAAAAGGAATGAAATCCATTTGCTTGTTTCTTTGAGATGTTAATGTGTTGGTTTTCTGTATCAAATATAGGACTTGGATATATAAAGCTAAAATAAATGAAATAAATTAATGGATTTAAATTGTTGTTTTTTCCGAAATGACTGCTTCATTAATAAGGAACCAAGTATTAAAGAGGATGTTTATTCTTCTCCTTGCTAGCCAGCAAAGTTCACCAAGATTGCATCTAAAGCAAACCTCATCTGAACTTTCCATTGTTTTTAGAATAAAGACAGTGATAGGTGTTGTTCGTAGTTTAAGGGACTTTTTTTTTACTTTGGTTAATTAGTTTTAAAAAGTGTCAGCAGAAAGAAATGCAACCTCCCAGCAAAATATTCAAAATTAAACATTTCAATTGGTTTCAAAAGATCCTCACTTCAAACGTGTAACAATTCTCATTGGAGAAAAAAGTCTCCACTTCCAACAATCCTGGCCCATCATTGGTCCAGGATGAGGCAGAACTAGATTCTGATTGGTTCTATATCTAAAAGCTTAGCTTGATGATTGGTAGGAAATCGAAAAGCGGGAGGCTTGTAGTCTTTTCAGATTAAGTTTGTCTGTGTATATTTTTGAACTCTCGTACTATGTAACTTTTATGTGTATAAATCTTGAAACAATATAACCTATTTTGGCTCAATTGTACTGGGGTTTTCATTTGTTTATATTGTACTTTAACCAAGTTAGTGATTTCAAGTGTGTACGTGTTATTAATAGTATATAGTCATCACTCTGAAGATCAGCACGGGCGCTCTCGAAGATTTAGACAGGGGACGCTCACTTTTACATTTCAAAGGGGTTGGATTTTATTTATTTCTCAGACAGAGAGACACACTGTCTGATTTTGAAACTTAAATAAAATCTATTTCTTTACCCTTTTTTGTGTATGTGTGTTTTCTTGGGGGAACTTCTGCCAGTGTTGGGCAGCATTTCATCTAAACAAGGTTATTTTGGGTTTTTTATCTGGCAATTAAGGGATATGTTCTACCCACTTAAATTAGAGGCTTGTGTGTCCTCCCCCACAAAAGACACCAAGAAGAGGGGTGGTTTTTTTAGGTGGCACAGGATGGTGCATTAATGGTAGGGGTGAATTCCTAACCCCCTAGATTCTACTGCTCCATTGTTTTGAAGTCTATCACTAGAGCTTTCCCAGAGTTATTAAGCAACTCCACAAATTCATTTCAATTTTGTTGTTGTCTTTCAATTTTGATAGTATGACAGAGAAACAAACATTTAATTCTTTTATCAGGGGTAAGAGACATGTAACTCCATACATCTTCTGCCATGTAAGAAATTGATTTTATCTTATGTAGGAATAATGAGTGATGATGCCTTTCTTTTCTTTTTTTATTACGAACTTAGTAGCTAATGTAGATATGTCACATTGATCCCTGCTTTCCTTAAGATGAAATGGGATTAGGTATGTCATCTATGTAACACCAGAATTCCTAATGCTATTTGTTTTCTAAAGTTGAGTTCTGAGCACAGAACATACTATCACGGTAATCTCGATAGCACCAACTGAAAGATAAATTTCATTGAATTCAAACAGTTTTATTCCCTAGTAAATGAGTGCATTAGTCTCTAAAAAGCTAATAGCATTTATTTTATTAATTTCTGTTACTTAATGTTTTTATCATTAGTTTTTGGACACTTCTTTCTATGGGAGTTCTCTCTCTTTTTTCTTTCAAATTATTATTTTCTGCACAATGCTGCCATGGGATTATTATATTTATTTTATTCTTTTTTATTTTACTATGCTGACTGGAAGGCAACAGGTCAGCAGTTCGATACCCGAATACTGCAGGACAGAATGAGCGCCCATCTTTGTCCCAGCTCCTGCCAACCTAGCAGTTTGAAAGCAAGAAATTGCAAGTAGGTAAATAGGGACCACTTCGGTAGGAAGGTTAACAGTGTTCTGTATGCTCCAGAGTCAAGTCATGCTTGCCACATGACCACGGAAACATCTGCAGAAGGAGACAGCGCTGGCTCTTCAGCTATGAAACAGAGATGAGCACTGAACCCTAGAGTCGGATATGACTATCTTTCGATCAAGGGTGACTTTTAACTTTATCTATGCCATATGTATACCTTGAGCAAGAGGTTAACCTAAGGCACTATCTAATAAAAGAAATTTCAAGAAGAAGGCAAGCAGCATGGGCAGCTTTTAACAGCATAAATTATTTGCTTAGTGAAGCAAAAACAAGAAAATTATGGGCTGAATTCGTCAACACCACCATCCTGCCTCCTTTTTTATACAGCAGTGAAACATGGGCACCTACAAAAGCTGACACCAAAAAAATCAATGTAACACAAAGAACAATTGAGCGAAGGATGCTGTGCATTCAATGGGTTGACCAAATATCAAATGAAGAACTGCACAAAAAATCAGGTGTTAAGCAAGCATCAACATTGATTGAGTTTGTGAGGTATCAGTGGATGGGGCATGTGTGCTACTTTAAAGATGGCAGGTGGATGAAAGCTATCACAGAGTGGATACCACTTGAAATAAAGTGACCACTAGGAAGGTCAGCAACCAGATGGTAAAACCAGTTCAGGGCAAAGCTCCTGAGACCCTGGATGAGACTGGTACAGGATCGGAAACAGTGGGAGACAATGCTTCGATCCACCACATCAAACTATGTATATTGGCATGTGAAACAGATCAAGCAAGTAACCAAGTAAGTATGGTGTACACCACCCAGAGTGGGAACTTCCTTCCAAATGGGTGGTATAAAACATACTTAATAAATAAATGAAACAAACATCCTACTCTACACATTTATTTTCCCCTCTAAGAATAAGTAAATTGATGTCATCCCCCCGCCCCTGAAAATGCAACATAGCTCATTTGCAAAAGTAATTTTCAAAGTACTCATATTGCAGGTGCACCTCCACTGTGAATCAACAATATAAGACAGACACAGTAATTAACACTCAATTCATAACAATTAAGTTAACAGTTGATCTAAAACACTTGAGGTAATTATTCTTACTGAATGGTAACAATTCAGAGAATTTTGAGATTTGGTCTGTGACCCTGGTGAACTTGCTCTTATTTTTCCTGAATATGTCATTCCTAATTTATTCCCATGTGCAATGGAAAATAACTTTTAAAACTAAACGGAGTTTCAAAACCATTTGCACTTTATTATGAAGATCAGCTTTTAAAAGAAGAAGCACTAGGGTTCAGTGCTCATCTCTGTTTCAAAGCCGAAGAGCCAGCACTGTCTGCTTCTGTAGACATTTCTGTGGTCATGTGGTAGGCATGACTAGATACCGGAGCACACGGAACACTGTTACCTTCCCACTAAAGTGGTCCCTATTTATCTACTTGCAATTTCTTGTTTTCAAACTGCTAGATTGGCAGGAACTGGGACACAGACGAGAGTTTATCCCATCCTGCAGTACTCGAGAATCAAACTGCTGACCTTTCGCCTCCCAGTCAGCACATTCAGCCCAATCATTCCCTGGCAAATAGAAGGGGAAGAAATGGAAGCAGTGACTGGGGGACCTCTTTGGGACTTTCTTGGGTTCCAAAATCATTGTAGATGATCACTGCAGCCACGATATAAAAAGACGCTTACTCCTTGGGGTGCAAGCTTACGGCAAACCTAGGCAGCATAATAAAAAGCAGAGATTTCACCTTGCTGAGAAAAGTCTACATATTTAAATAATAGATACCTGTGGTGTTGAACAAAACTCTTAAGAATGGACCAGCACTGGGGTAAAATACCCCCTTTTGCTGGCTTTGCCTGCTTCACCCAATCCCCTGGGTGCGCTCTTGAAGGCCTTCCTGCCTGGTGTGATAGGGAGAAGCCAAGAAGCATTTATATGTGGTGGCTACATCCTGCCTTGCCCTCTTTAACTGATCAGCATTGGAGAAACAAATCTTTCTCCCTCTGGAGCAGCCCTCACACAGGACTTGGATGCCTTGTTCCTTTTGTGGTGCTGCCTCTTGGCCCCAGCCTGGTGAGTAGTTGTTCAATCTAAACCAGTGATGGGCACCCAAAAAATTTACTACCTCACAGTGGGTGTGGCCTAATTGGTGGGTGTGGCCTAATTGGTGGGTGTGGCCTAATTGGTGGGCATGTGACTGGGTAGCCAATCTAGTCATGCCTGCCACATGGCCATAAAAATGTCTGCATTTCCGAAGACATGAAGGCAAGGCCTGCACTGGGGGACCTTCTTCCATGCGATGGACCGAGGTGCCTCCCTTGCCTCCATTCTTTTCCTCTCATACCTGCCAGTCACAGCCTGGTCTTTTGCTATGCTATATGCCCAATTCTACTGTTCCAGAGGCTAGGTCCTCCAGCCACTCCATGGGTTCATTGCCTTTTTGCCTCAATTTACTCCTTCCATTGAACTGGGGCCTCCAGCCTGGTAGGTCAGTCTGGGGTGGGTTGGGGTTCAGCCATTGGCTGTACCCCATGTGGCAGGTAGTGCAGGTGATTTTAATCAAAATGCCCTGTTTAGTTATTCGGTTGGGGTCTCGGGTAATTTGGGACCTTGGACAGCACTATCACTTTTGGTGTCTCATGGCTGTTGAATAGCTACAGACTTGGGACAGCTGAAAAGGAAGCTTTGCCTGCTTCCTGGTCCATACCTTGGTCCCACTATTGGGCACAGTGCTGGCCTGTCTGCAGAGCTTTTCTGCACTCCCAATTATTTTGGATCCAAATTTTCTGGTATTGACCTAAGTTATTATCATGCACCCATACTACTTTGTCCCCAGTGCAATAGTTTGCAATAATTTATTTTGGCTTAATAAAGTGGTCCATGTTTGAACCCATAACATGTGTCCATCTCTTCACTCGGGGGGTGGCGGGCAATCCCCTGGATTGCAGGGAGATCAAGTCAGTCAATCCTAAAGGAAATCAACCCTTCTTGTTGGAAGGACAGATACTGAAGCTGAAGCTCAAATATATTGGCCACCAAATGAGAAGAAATAATTTACTGGAGAAAGCCCTGATGCTAGGAACATACCTGTCAAGTTTCGGGAAATTTCTGTCAAACCCCTGTATTTTACACTATTTCCCGCCGTCATCCCGTATTAGTTAGACTGCAACTAGACTGGAGTTAGACTGGAGGCCAGCACAGGATAAGCATAGCTGTCCAGTTTCCCCATTTTGATGGAAAATTTCCCTTATTTGACAGGAATTTCCCAAAATTTGATATGTGGGGGCGTGGATAAGATGGCCGACGAGTAACATCTCAATTTGGACGCTCGCGCTTACCAAAGTGGAAATTAATGTGAATGAGTAAAATGGGAAAATTTTAAAGTGGTATTTTTTGCCGACAAGACTCCTGCTTGCCTACTTGGAAAGTTTTGAAGCTGGGCGGTCGAAGTTTGGGAGGTATCCTGGGTAGGAGAGGCGCGCGACAGAAGCCGTGGCTTATCCTGTCGAGGAGCCGAGAACGGGACCAGTGAGACGGCGGAGATTCGAGGTGGCAGTAAAATCGGCAAGAAAGTGAGTTTATGTAAGTTTATGAAAGTTTATGCTGAAAAGCTAAAGGTAACTGGGGATTTTGTTCAGAAGAGCCCGGACTTTGAAGTGTGTGTGGAAGTGGATAAAAGCGGGTTGTCGATCCGTTAATGGTGGCGGTCCTGGAAAACGAAAGTGGTTGTGTTTTGGTCTATGGCTTCTCTGTGTCCCAGGAGAACCGCGGCGTGCTTTGGCGACAGTAAAGTGGTTAAAGAAGACTTTGTCTGGGCTTCAGTTTCCGAAGGTTCCAGCGCTTTTTGAGGCTAAAATTAAGGAGTGTGGGGAAAGCTTGCCGATTTACAGAGGAAGAAGGGGGGTTTCCCCATGAAGTCGACGCACCCGCTGGAAAAGGGCGCTTTAATTCGTTCGCTCCAAGAGAAGGATTAGTTTTTCTTTACCCCTTCACCGTGTGGATTATAACTAACTCTTTTTTTCTGGATATATTGCTCCTCTTCTTTGCTTTTTGTTATACAGCTTGGACTTTGGGCCTTTTTTTTAACCTCTCTTCCTAGCGATTTTGATTCAAATGAAAAAATCTGGGTGACTGTTTCCTTGGAGTTTCTATTTTTGCGGTTGGGAGTGCAAATACTTGGGCTGTTTACTTTGGGGAAATGGGCCTGATGTGGATTACCTTTTTTCCCCCCCCGTCTGGATTGTTTTTTGGTTCCTACTCTTTTGTGGATTACAACAATTAACTTTTTCCTGGATTTCTTCCTCTCTACAATCTTCGACAGAATTGTTTGGACAGGCGTTAGTATTGGCTGCAGCGGTATAGGCTTGAGTGGATTGACTACGATTTTACAACGCTCTGCAATATTGGATTTTCTTAGTGGGCGTCACTATGGATAAAGGCACAAGAGGAAAAGCAAAGGAGGAAGAACCAGTGGTGAAGTCTAAGAGGAAAGAAAAAGTACCAATGGAAGAGGTCCCTCAGCCTTCATCACCACCACCTGAACCCTATGATCATACTCAAATTATGGTGGAAATTGGTAAATTGTTCCAGAAATTGGAGAAAAATGAGGACTCAAGGGTGAAAGACAGAAATGAAATGATGAAAAAACAGGATAAGGTGGTATCATCTGTTATGGATTTTTCAAAAAAAGTGGATTTAAGTTAGCAAAAAATAGAGGGATATGTGAAATTGGTCCAAAATGAGGTAAATGTTATAAAAAAGGAAATAAAAGGGACCCAGGGTGCGGGAGAATAAGCTGAAATTGGATGAATATGAGAAAAGGATTGACGCTGTGGAAGATATGATGAGAAAGCAGAACATTGTGATTCGTCAGGTGGTTGAACGGACGCCAGACCAGCTAAGAGAAAGAGTGGTTCAGTGGGTAAATGATTTGAATATGGGAAAGGAATTTGTACAGGAAGATATTGTAAGTGCATTCAGGGTGGGCCCAAGAAGAGGGAAGGCAGTTCAAAGAAATGTTTTGGTAAAATTTGCAAACTGGGGAGATAAACTTAGAGTAATGGCTTTTTTAAAACAAGCTGGTTCTGGCGCCCTGAAATTTGATGGTTCTGATGTAGAAGTATATAATGATATCTCAATGAAAGAAAGAATTTGGAGATATAAGATGAGACCTGTAACCAAACTGTTGATGAGTAAAGGTATAAGGTATAATTGGAGATTTCCACAGCAATTGCGTTTTTTTATGAGAAAAGAATGCAAGTAATCGATGAAGGGACCAATCCACTGGAGTATTTGAGTCAGTTGGAGCTGCTGAAAACAGGTTCGGAAGAGTGGATAACTTTTAAGAAAGATTTGTTGGAATCGGGTGCTATAGGAAGGGAGTTTGAGAGGGCAGAGGCTGGTGGTGCTACAGGTGGAACACCGCAGGGAAAAGAAGAAGAGGAGTTGTCATTGATCATGGTGGAGGAGGAGGCAAGTAAGGAGCAATGAGAAATAGATTAATAAAACAAATTATCTAAGCATCATATCAGGGTGGGTAGCGTGTAGCACTAGTTGGTAGGCACATTTTACATGTCTCCCCTCTCCCCTCTTTGGCTATCGAAGGCGTCTTTTTTTTTTTTTTGAAGAAAGTGGTGAGAGAGACATTGTGAGTTTTATGTAGAATTTTGTGTTTTTGGGGGAAGGGGTTGGTGGTGGCACGCCCAACGGAGAGTTTAGAAGTTAGAAAGGAAATAGATTATGGGAAATATTAAAATATTAACCTGGAATATAAAGGGTACAGGTTCTGTTCTTAAGAGGCGGAGGTTGGAATTGGCTTTGAAGAAAGACAGACCCGATATAGTGTTCTTACAGGAAATGCACCAAAAGTCAAAAGATACAAACAAACTTTTTTTGGGATGGATACAACACTATGAGATGGCGTTTGGTACTTCACAAGCGAGAGGAGTGGCAATTATGATTTCTAAAAGATTAGGATTCGAGATAATAAAAAGTGTTGCCGATCAAGAAGGTAGATATTTGATCGTAAGAGGAAAAATAAAAGATGAGGAAATAATGTTGGTAAACATCTATGCTCCAAATGAACATCAAGCGGATTTTTTAGAAAAGGTTCGGAAAGTTGTGGAGCTAGAAAATGTTGCAAAAATCATTGTGGCTGGAGACTTTAACCTGATAAGGTCAAATTTAGACTGTACGAACTTAGCAAGATGTGGAACTGGTTTGGAAGGGAAGGTTTTAGACAAATGGATGGTTGCGATGGGTTTGAAGGATTCTTGGAGAGAGATCAAGGGCTCGGAAAGGGCATATTCTTTTTTTTCACACGTCCATGGGACCTACTCTAGAATAGATTATGTTCTGCTTACAGAAAATTTGATTAAAAATATTGAGGGAATGGAAATAGGGATTTTTAAGGAATCAGATCATGCTAAAGTACTTTTGGAACTGAGATTACAAAAAGATAACTGAAGAGGAAGAAGTTGGAGGTATGATCCTAATTTATTTAAAGACCAAAAATGTAAAGAACAAATTATGGAAAGGTGGAGGGAAAGTTGGCAGTGGAACGATAATAATGAAGTAAATTTTAATGTTGTTTGGGATACCATGAAGTCGGTTTTTAGAGGGGAAAGTATAAAGTTGGCGAGTATAAAGTATAAAAGGTATAAGGCAGACCAGGTGGAAAAAGAAAAAGAAATAAAGCAGTTACAGGAAGACCATTCAAAAAGTAAGGATTAAATTTTTTTTGCTAAATTACAAAGACTTAAGGCAGAATTAATGGGTAAGGATATAGATAAAGTTAAAAGAGATTTGATATATCTAAATAGAGAGTATTTTGAATTTAGTAACAGAAATTCAAGACTATTAGCAAGAGCGGCTAAGGCTAAAAAGGAAAAAAGAGAAATTGGGGTGCTGGTCAATAAACAAGGGTTAAGATGTAATAAGAATAGGGATAAATGTAAAATCATGAAGGAATTTTATCAAGCATTATATGCAAAAAAGGAGATAGATGTGGAGAGGCTTCAAGGGATTCTGGAGAGACAGTTAGGGAATGGAATAAAACAGGAACATCGAGAAAAAAATGGAGGAATGGGTCACTGATAAAGAGGTAAATGAGGTAATTAGTGGCTTGAAGATGGGGAAAGCCCCGGGAGATGATGGATTATCGACAGAGTTTTATAAAGAATTTAAAGATGTTGTGGTTCCAAAGTTAGTGAAGCTATATAATTATATTTTAGATGGAGGACAAATTCCGACTTCATGGTACAGTACCATAATCGTTCTCCTGCCAAAACCGGGAAAGAATCTGGAAAAGGTGGAATCATACAGACCAATTTCTCTTATAAACCAGGACGCCAAGATCTTCACAGCAATACTGGCTAATCGCTTAAACAGTTTTATGGGGGAATATATAAATGTTGATCAAGCTGGTTTCTTAAAAGGCAGGCACATGGCTGATTTGATTAGAAGGGTATTAGATCTAGTTGATAATATTAATCAAACGAAGGAAAAGGTGAGTTTATTATCATTAGACATTTTTAAGGCATTTGATTCATTACAGTGGTCTTCGATCAAGGAAATAGTCAGAAATTATGGATTCGGGGATAGATTTAGAAGGGTAATTGATCTATTATACCAAAAAGGGAGTGCTAGGATCAGAGTAAATGAAGAGGTTACGGATGAGGTAAAGCTTGAGGCAGGTACCAGGCAGGGTTGTCCACTATCTCCTATCCTGTTTATCATGGCAATGGAAATCTTAGCTAAAATTATAAGGGAGGATTCAAGCATAGAAGGGATATTGGGTAATAAAGTGAGTATGTACGCAGATGATATGTTGTTAATGGTGAAACACCCAGAGGTGGTAATGGATAGGATTAAAGACCAATTATATGAATTTGAGGCTATAACTGGACTGATGATAAATTGGGATAAATCAGAAATGATGTTGTGTAATATGGGGGTAAAGGAGATGGGAAAGATAGTGGGGACATCTAACATACAAATTAAAGAAAAGTTGAAATATTTGGGGATAACTATTTCAAACAAATTGGAAGAACTTAAAAGACTGAATTATGACAGTTTGAAAGCAGAATTTAAGAATAAAATACAAGGTTTTCAGAGGTTGAAACTGTCATGGTTTGGGAGGATTGCAATTTGCAAAATGATGTTGCTGCCAAAGATTAATTTTTTATTTGATGCAATTGTAATCCATTTGAAGGAGAAGGAAATCAATGAGTTCCAAAAGATGTTCAATAATTTTTGTAATGGAGGTAAAAAATCTAGACTTCCAAAGAAGCTTTGGTACCTGCCTCAGAAAGAAGGGGGTTTGGGTATGCCAAACTTGTTAGCATACTATCGAGCATTCCAAATTAAGAATGTTGTGAAGATCTTGGCAAGAGAAAAGGTAATCTGGGAGGAATTGGAGATGAAAGATTATAGGAATATTGGCAAAATGATCTTTTTGGGAATTAAGGATAAAACGATAAATACAAGCAATACTATGATGAGAGGGCTCATGAGGGTGTGGAAAAGAGTAAAGAAAGACTTGGTCCCAGATCTCTCTCCAATCTTGGAACTGACTGATATGGTGTGTTTTCCGATAAAAATAGATAAGGAAAAAAAGGAAATATTGGATAAAAATGAAGTGCTCCTAGTGAAGGAATGGTTAAAAGCTTGTGAAGATGAAACCAAGAGGAAAAAAATATTTGAAAAGTTAAAATTGGACTGGTTTCAGAAATTGAAGGTTGATAATTGGAATAAAAAATACAGAAGAGAACTAGGTATAGATAGAACAAAGACCGAATTTGAAGAATTGGTATTAAAGATTAGAAAAGGGGAAAAGAATATTAAGGGTCTAGTAAGCAAACTCTATATTCTATTAAATAAGGGTAATGATCCACAGGAAGACTTGAACAAAATTTGAATATAAAAATAGGAAATGTTGAATGGAGAAACAAGTGGAAAAAGAGGATAATGAGAACAATGTCAGTAAGAATCAAGGAACATAATTTTAAAATGTTGTGGCAATGGTACTTGACACCACTGAGGTTGCATCAGATGGATAATAAAAGGGATAATTTATGTTGGAGATGCAAAGAAACGGTTGGAACTTATGAACATATGTGGTGGAGTTGCAAAAAAATAAATGAATTTTGGAGAAGAATAGAAGGAGAGATTGGGGAAATAATGGGTAAAAGAATTAAGTTGGTGTCAGGTACCATTTTACTAACAGATGTGGAAGGTATGGGTTTGAACAAGGTGGAAAAAGAATTATTGGAAATTATGTTAACTACAGGTAGACGATGTATCGGCAGAAATTGGAAAAATGATGTAATTATACAGACCGGAGAGTGGTATAAGGAAATGTGGAGCTTAGCATTGAACGACAAATTGACATGGGAGATAAAAGTAAAAAGGGATAAATTGAAGGAAAACAGGTTTTGGAATATTTGGAAGCCGTTTGTGGATCATTCTCTTATGGCTAGGGATAGTTTTGGACCTGTACCATCTCAAAGTGGGTTTTGGAGATGATATAGATACTAAACTCTCCGGGCATTGTAAATATTCACTGGGTGTTGTGTAATTAGTAAAGAAGTAATAAACAGCTGTAATACTGAAAGCTCTTATGAATGCTATGGTTATAGTAATAACCTACAATGTGGGTATTTAACAGTGTGTGTTCCATTGCAAACAATTAGTTTAATTACTATGTATGTGTTATTTTTTATGAGCTTGATGTAATATTGCATTGTATTGTTATTGTTTTTTTTGTATGTTTGCTATTTTTATTTTTTCTCTTTTGAAAATAAATAAAAAATTTAAAAAAACTTGACATGTATGGCTAGGAAATATTAAAGGTAAATGGAGAAGGGATGATGGAAGATAAGGTGGTTAGGCAATATTGTTATGCAATGGCTATAGTTATGGGCCGACTGCAAAGGATTGCAGATGACAGAGAAGCTTGGTGCAATGTGATCCATAGGATCACATTGTTTTTTGCAATATAATGCATTTGAAGCATCAGAAAACTGGAGTACTTTGGTAAGTGATGCAGTGTATGCTTCACTGCTTGAAGCTAAAGTGATAAACAATGATAAATGGCCAATGATAAGAGAGAACATGCATCAAGGGAATTTTTCATCTGGTTCCAAAGATATACAATTATTTAAAGTTGAAATACTGACATTTGGGGTTTTAAAACTTAAAAGAAGTAGTCCTGAATTTTTACTAAGGTGCAAGATCATAATATGCATGAGTTGATAATATTGCCCCTTCTTTGCTGCTTCAGGCTGCAAGTAGTCATGGGAGGCAGAAAACTGAGCACTTTCTAACATCTTCGTCATTGTACACAGCTACCTACCATGTGAAAGGGAAAGCTTGGTTACTATAGTACACCCTGTGAGTCTAGCTGGATAGTCCTTGTATTGAAAAAGACAACCCCTCACTGGTAGATGGAAGTTAAGCTATTCCCAAAGATCAGTATATTTAAAATGTGCTGATTTGTGCTTTCCTCAAGACTACTGGGTACAACTCAGTTTAATAAACACTAGCTTTCCTATTTTTAAGGGAGGGAAATGTGAAGGTGATTCCCCCCCCCCCCCCCGCAAAAAAAAGGTGAAGCATACTGAGATATTCCAATAGCCAGGAATGGAATATTACCTGTTCCTTGTTGCTCTTGCTGTACCAACATATTTTAAGTCTGCTGATGTACTGTCTAGCTACTTGTTAGGAATTACAAATTTTACAGGATAGGGGTGCTAACCCTACACCCAATCCTCCTCACTTTATCTGGACTGGATTGTTTCAAACAGAATCAACCCAGGTGGAGTTTTATCTATCTTTGCAGTTTTATATCAATTGATAGGGCACAGGCAAGGAAATCTATTGTTGAATTGGAATTGCATTGATCGTGTTACACCACAGCAGCCGTAAGCATTACTACAAAGATAAATCACTTCAAGAGCATTGTCATACCAACTGCAACATGGCTATGAAACATGGAGGTGCAGAACAAATATGATTAAATATTTTTCAAAAATGTTGCCTGAAAAGAGTCCTCTAAATCTCATATTGTGATCATATCACTCATGAAGGGATATTACAAAGATACACCACAGAACATTTGTCAAGAACTGTGAATGAACAAAAGATGCAACATGTTGGTCACATCCTGCCTATGCCCAAAGATCAGCATCCAAAAATTGCACTACTACGGATACCTCCTGGAGGAAAGAGGAAATGAGGCCAGTCACAGAAAACTTCACATCAAATACTTAAAGAAGATCTAAAAGCCATTAATGTCTCTTGAGATGATGTTGAAGCTGTTGTGAGTGATCATAATTGCCAGAGAATACTTCTTCTGCAGTTTCACACATGACATCATGATGATAATGATGGTGGTGGTGGTGATGATGGTGATGATCTGGCAGCCATCATTAAGCACAAGAACAAACAAAAGTGAAAGCAAATCTGACACCTCTAGCATATTGTTATCAGAATTGTCATTCAGATATTTGTATAAATACATAATTCTTTACAGTGTAGTGTATAGGATCTTCAGACCTTGATGGGTAGGATTTCTATATTGCTTGACACAAAACCCATATTCACACAGCCATATTTCACAAAGGAGGTTTCACTTAACATACATAAATGAAAATATATACATTAGAGAAATACAGTGCATTTATTTCAGAATGAGCATGCAATGGCGTAAGGAAGCATCCTCAAATAGGATGAGACAGTTCTGAGGTCCCATCTGTGTTTGTAGGACCTATGTAGGCTATAGAAGTCTGGTTTTAGATTCTAAGAGATGGCAAAGGTTAAAGTTGAGATGTTGCTGGCAGAAGTAATTCAAAAGAGGGGAGACGTCAGGGATGATCAAACCATAGATGTATCCATGGAAAGAGGAGAACAAATGAAGAGGCAATCAATGCATAGAAATAGTCCTTCTCCAGAACAGAAGGGGATGTAAAGATCTGTTGCTGTTAAATCTTTATGAAGTTAGTCTGAAGAGACTTAATAACCTACTTATGCTTGGAGAAACCCAGTGATTTCATTCAGTACTATAGTGCTACTACATTCTTAAAACTGAACAAATAAATTGGGTGTCCCAAAACATGTCCTGTCTGCATTGCAGTGACATACCATTATTTTTTTATCACCAGAGACAAACACTTGTATTGGGATATTGGTTTAGTGGTCTAGCCTGGTATACTATTTTTATCATCACTCTTCAAGTTTCTTGCTACCTGATTTATTCTCAAATTGATTAAGGTAAATTGTATCTTCAGTCTGCTACAGCCTTGAGTCAATTCTAGTTGATCACACTTAGAATTTTTCCCATTAAAGAGTTTTCTACGACTGTTTTTCTCAGTGCAGAATTTTTCTCCCAAAGCATTATTTCCCACAGGTAGATAAGTCTCGTGCAGCCTCAATGATTTATTGGCTTTAAGTTGCCCTGGTTTACTTATCAATTCTACCTTACCAACCTTGAAGTAATCCAAGATAACAAGTACAAGGTGAATAATATATGATATTGACTGGTTCCTTTTTAACTCTGCACTTTGTGTGTTTTTTTTAAAATATCCTTGATTTGTATGCTTATTTATAGCTGGGTGTTACTCTAAACCGAAGTGACTTTTTCTTATTTATTTATTTATTTATTTGCTATATCTATTTCCAGTCAGGTGGACTCAAGTTCTCAGCCACTTGTCTGTAGCAGACAAGTGGATGAGAACTTGAGTCCAACTGACTTGAAATAGATATAGTTAATCGTGTCCGAGGTCCCAAATTACCCAAGACCCCAACCAAATAACTAAAGAGGCCATTCTGATTAAAATCACCTGCACTACTTGCCAAAGTGGTGACACAAGTGGTGAAAACTCAACCTGCAGCAACAGTATGGGATGGGCAGAAAAACCACAACTCAAAGAGCCAAACAGGGATCATGCAAAAATTCCCATCCAGCCCTGAAGTGACTGAATATCACACTGCTATGGAGGGAGGGAGGGATTTGTTTCTCCAATGCAGAGCAGTTAAAGAGAGTGAGGCAGGAAGTAGCCATCACCTATAAAAGCTTCTTGGCTCCTCCCTATCACACCAGGCAAGAAGGTCTGCAAGAGCACGAGGTCCATCTCTTCCCGGGAAATTTCTGTCAAATAAAGGAAATTTCCCAGCCAAAAAGGGAAACTGGACATCTATGCTTACCCTGTGCTGGCTCCCAGTCTAACTCCAGTCTAATTGCAGTCTAACTAATATGGGATGACAGGGGAAAGAGTGTAAAATACAGGGGTTTGACAGAAATTTCCCGAAACTTGACAGGTATGTTCGTAAGCAGGCAGAGCCAGCATAAGGGGGTATTTTACCCCCAGTGCTGGTCCAGAGCCACTGGAAAAAGGTGAAAAAGACAGAGGCTGTCTGCCCCAGACAGGGATTCTGTGGGGTCTTAGAGCTGTGGCCTCCTTGACAGCCCCATCCAATGCATGCACAGTTTGAAGAAAGCAATGCTGTCATGTGACTGTCCCAGTTCGGTGGGAAAGGATTATGGCAACTCTAGGAGGGCAGAATGTGACCCAAGATGCATCAATCCAGCCGGAAAGTATGTTAATTGGGATGTTTGGAAAACCATGTTAGCTGGGTTGGGTTCCATGGTCCATCACCCACATGTTAAGGTTGAAATTTTTGAAGTGGTTGCTGTGTTAGTCTGTGCAATCATATCAGAGAGTAAACAAAACAAAACATCAAAAATGTTGTGGCACCTTAAAGACTAACTCCTGTATTTAAACATGAGCTTTTTTTTTCCCTAAGAAAAATGTTGAGTCTGGGATCGTACCAGCCAGGATGTTTTAACTTTGAAGTCTGGCCTGGATAATAAATAGTGTTTCAGCCTAATCTTGGCCGTCATCGGCTGCTACTCATTGGTAGTGTATAAGTAAACTAAAATACAATCAAACTCCCTTTACTTGTGTGAGGAAACACAGTGGCTTGATTTTTTTAAAAAAAGTTTTATTTTAACAACACTGAGATATTTACAAACAGCAACAGTTGGAAGATTTCAAAAAGGGAAAAAAATGAAAGGAAGCTTCATCAAACACTCAAAAACACTACAAGCAAGACAGATCATGAATGTACCTAGGCAAAATAAACCTATTTAACTTTTCTAGGGAAGCCTTCTTACCCCTACAAGATGCCAGCCATTTTCAACCAACCTCCTCCATGTTCTTCTTTTTCTTCTCTCGGGGTTCTCCAGATCCTTCCCCATCAATCACTCATTCCCAGTCTAATATGGAAATGAATGGCCTCCTCTCTAACATTCTGTTTCTGAACACTGCTGGCAGTCTTCACTGTCTTTGCCTGCACTTTTACCAAGGCAATTCCCCTCTCCCATTCATTCTGACCCAATACTTTACACATGCTCTCATGCATCTATTTACCCTAAGTACATTCATTCCTTACAGATTGTTTCCTCGCATGGTCTGCAGAATGTGACCCAAGGTGCATCAATCCACCCTGAAGGGATGCTAATCAAGATGTTTGGAGAACCATGTTGGCTGGGTTGGGCTCCATAGTTTATCACCCACATCTTAAGGTTGAAATGTTTGAAGTGGTAGCTGTGTCAGTCTGTGCAAGCATATCAGAGAGTAAGCAAAACAAAACAATGAAAATGTTGTGGCACCTTAAAGACAAAGTCCTGTATTTAAATGTGAGCTTTTGTGGCTCAAGTCCACTTCATCAGATATAAGAGTATAACCTTAATTTATACACATCAATTTATACACATCAGATACAGAGGAACACAATGGCTTGCCAGTTTAACAGAAAAGTAACATTATAGCTATTCACAACTGACAATATGAAAAATCCCCAGTTGTTATTCAAAGTTGCTGTTAATCCTGTCCCTATTGATTTGCAAATGCTTGCAAAACAAAATTATCTTGCAAGCTGATGCATCACATCAAAAGACTGGATGCAAAACAAACACTGTGACATTACACATTTACATACCTGTCAAGTTTTGGATTTGAAAATAAGGGAAATTTTGGCCACACCTCTCTGTGGGCATGGCCAAATCTGTGGGTGTGGCCAAATATAGCCATGTGACTTGCTGGGCTCTAGTCAAGCCTGCCTGCCACATGGCCATGAAAATGTCTGCAAACACAGACAGCACTGGCTCTTTGGCTGTAAATGGAGATGAGCACTGCACCCTAGAGTTGGATATGACTGGCAGATTTTACTTTCTTAGGATCAAAGATCGCTGCAGATGGTGATTGCAGCCATGAAATAAAAAGGCGACTGATGCTTGGGAAACAAGCTATGAGAAACCTGGGGAACATAGTTAAAAGTAGAGACATCACCTTGCAAACAAAAAATTGCATAGTCAAAGCAATGGTATTCCCGGTGGTAATGTATGGGTGTGAGAGCTGGACCATTAGGAAAGCTGAGCGCAGAAAAATAGATACCTTTGAAATGTGGTGCTAGAAATAGGTCGATCCTAGAATAAATCAACCATGACTGCTCATTAAAGGTCAAATAGTAAAGATGACGCTAAAGTACTTTGGACATCAAATGAGAAGAGAGAATTCACTTGAGAAAGCCTTGATGCAGGGAAAGGTGGGGGGCAAAAGAAGGGGGTGGCCAAAGTAAGATGGCTAGATGGTATTGTAGATGCAATGGGCACAAAGCTGTGTGGGCCAAAGAACCCTTTTCCCATCTTCTTGGGGGATTTTTGTTTAGTTTTCTTTCTTGTTTACTCATTTGTAATTTAAAAAAATTCTGGGAAGCAAAGTGCAGAATAGTAAACCAGCCCCCTAGGGTTACCAACTGTTTGTAAGCAGCAGCAGCTTGGCTTTAATGAACTAGCCCTGCACATGGCTAGACACCCCCCACCCCCCCACCCCATTAGGATGGAGGAGCAAGGGATTAATTCCCCCAAATTAACCAATCTATTTGTTCCTCACTGCAACCAATTGAAGCACCAACACATGAGAATGTTGGATCCAGTTTAAGGAAGGGAATTAGTAAAGTATAAAGCAACCACTGTAGTTTTCAAGCCTCCCAGCAGCTGAGGAGTTAATCTCCCTCCAGATGGTTTGTTAGAAGGTGGGGTGCCTGTTGGGCAGGGTGGGGAAACCTTCGGCAGCAGCTTTTCCTACTGTAAAGGGAACCCAGCTAGGCAACTGCAAGCAAAATAAACCTCAGCTCTCTCTCTCTCACTCACTCACTCACTCATATAGTGATCAAGCAACATACCCCCCCCCCTCCCAAGTTAACTCTAGAACAGAAATGAAAGCCTCCAGGAGGCAGGGCAGAAACAGCTCAATAAACCATGAGAGTGAGAGAGAAGTCTCTGCCCCGACCAAGAGCTGATTTACCCTGCATGTATGAAATATCACTCACCTAGAGTAGATTCCCGTCCCATGGTGGCTCTAACCAGCAGCAGCAAAACCAAAGCCTCCATGACCATGTGGCAGGGAAATGAAAGAGAAGACCGCCACCACCTTCTCTCTCCCCTTCCACAAGCGAAAAGCCACAGCGGCCTCTGGTGGCAGGAGAAACATAATGCAGCTTCGCCTGTGAAGGCTCCAGTCAGGATTTTTTTTAAAAGGATATTACGGGGAAATTAATAAAATGGGTGGGGGGCAGTAAGAGGGGTAAAAATAAGGGGTTTTCCTGGGCAAAATGGGATACTTGACAGGTATGCACATTTTACCAATAAGTTAGTATCTATTGATAATGTTTTTTGTGACCCAGGCAAAATTGCAGCATATAACTGTCGTGAACCGGGGAGGGTTCCTTTGTTCTCCGGATGGAGTACCTTGCCCCAGACTGAATGCAGAAGGAGAAGGAAGAAGGAGATTCTTCCTGTCTGTTTGAAAAGTTCTTGATTTGCTTTTGAACTTGTTTTCTGCGGACTCCCTCCTTCGGTGGAAGATGGGCGATGGACTCCCGTCTAACTTCCAAGCCTGACAGAGATGACCTCTGGAATCTCTCCCTCTGGTGGGCGCTTGAGAATCCCATCTCTGCTGTCGTCTGGCAGATGGACACTGGAGTGCTCCAATCAGTGGACAATGAGCTCTTGACCAATCCCAATTAGCTGGCAACATGTCGTGAACTGAGGAGGGTCTCACAGAGACAACAGGGAGACCCCTGGCTTTGATGGTCCCAGCAGGGTGAATTCAGTGGGTTCTGTGGCCTGCTATGCCTAAGTGAACACCTGGCTCCCCGATACACACTCATTTGGAATGGGGAAACTGGTCTTCTGCGTAGGGCAGGTAATGGTGCCTTTAACAGACAATTGTGGTAGTTTGGCTTATTAATACGGAGGCCTACTACAACCCATTTATGTTTGCTACTCCCCACATCCCTTTATTACCCAGAGAGCCAGTCTCACTTCCCTGGAAGGCTTCCAGTTGTAAGGTGATGAGAAGAATGGCTTTCTGGTTAGCCTCGCAGCTCTGGTGGATTCTCCTTCTCCTAGTTGCTTCAAAGATGAGACTTGTAGATATCTTTTCAGGATTTTATTTCACAGAGAATTATAGTTGATAAATAAACAGAATATAGCTTGTAGACTTACCCTAAACTTACACTGAACACAATCTATCAAAATAACAAAGTAAGGCAGCAATATGTTAACACCGGTCTCTTGTTGGTGTGAGTGTGTGGGCTCCAGCCCCCCATGATGGATCTTCTGTCCAGCATAGTGTTGCCCTTTCAAACGAAGTAGTTTTTGATCACCCAAAACCTGGTGCTTATATTTGATCAGGGAGGGATAAGCTCGTATTATTGGAATGCATTGCTTCATATTAGATCACCTAGGAAGGGCAATATTTGGAAGATGCGCTACCTCATGCATTACCTCATATATTAGGTCACTTTAGGAAGGACCATATATGGGAGAAGCAAGGAAGCTGGGTGCAGGTGCTCTGATGGAGCTGAAGGAAAACTAGTGGCATGAGATCACTCATATGCATCTAGAGATAAGAAATTAAATTGTGCCACAAAGGCTTGATAATATAGAGACAGTGTACTTTTCCATTTGGAAAAGCAACTTTCTCATCTACAAAATCTAATCTTTACACTACATTCATTAAATGTCAAATGGAAAAACAACATGACTGCTTATAAATGTCACAACAATAACAACCTGTTAATTGTGGTGCATCAACCATTCTGATGGGGTGAATTTTTCTGAACTAATACTTAACATTTTTCTACAGGAGCTGCAGGAGGGTCTAAGGGATGAAATTATTTTCCTGGATGTGGGCAAAGGGACTGATTTAAGGAGGTCCCATACTATGTCACTTAGTGTGGAATTCAGGCTTGTCTCATTGAGTTCTGGGGACTTTGGGCAGTTGTGTGGCCAAGATCACAAGGTTCAGATGGCAGAGTGGAGGTTGACCTGCTGTTGGTGGAATATACCACTACATTTCTAAATTTGAGAAGTGGTTTTTTTTGTTTTGGTTTGGTTTTTTTTGTTGTTTTTTTGGCAAAGAATAATGTCACCAGAGAATCAGCCAGTCAAGGCTGCACACATTCAAAGCTTGGAATTCCAACATAAACAGCAGGCACAGGGCTCAGATGGAACCCCCTTGGTTCCTAGTTAGCTGATTCACACTACATTTGGCCCTCTGCAGAAGGGAAGGTTAAATAGTTAATAATGAATAAAGTTGTGGCCCTTGTTCATTCTAATACTGTGTCTAGCTCCATTGTTATTGGGCAGGCAGGATGCCTTTTTAAATTGTGTTATTAGGCATCATGAATAAGCACCAGGTTTTAGGAGGTCTGGCAAGCACCTAAACAGCTCATTGTACAAAGAAGCATCAACCCAACTCACGAAGAAGGAATGAAATACTGTCAGTCAAATAGCTATTGTAATAATTTGTACAGTATACATTCACAACCATGCAAGATGTACCATGTCATGTAAAATTATAGAATGACAAAGCTTTTGGCAGACAATATAAAATGTTTATGTTGCTAGTTTGTAAACATAGACAACAAAACACTTGTAGAAGGAGACACTCTGTGACATTGCAAAAGCAAATATGATTAATGGCTAAAAATAAGAGCTGGGGAATCTGCCAACCTCATTTTCTCTTGAATGTAATTTTGAAAACTTCAAGTTCTTTCTATTCTGAATATGCAATCTAAGAATTTAAGTGAATTATTCAAAAGCAAACTGAAACAAACCATTCTCTCTTTTACTATGGCAAAATTCAATTTGCACATCTACTTCTATCATCAAGAATTACATATTATATCAGGCTACCATGTATGAGTTCACAATTAACCTGTTTGGTGGGGGAAGGGAGCACTGTCTGAACTAGAGTAAAGTATACAATTTAAGTGAACTCTCTCTGCTTCGGACCTTAATAATATAATGCAAATATTGCATACATCCTGTAATGTAAACATTACATTCAAAATGTGTCCTATAAACATTTCTGCAACACCCAGAATCACCTAATTTTTTTTTATTGAAACGTAACCTTATATTGCTCTTTCTTTCACATTATGATTTTTAAAAAGATTTGATACAACACATTTGATAGTTAGGAATTAGGAGAAGAAGGTTAGGTTATCTCACTATGGAAATAGAACAGACCATACTGCCAGCAACTCAACGCTGAGTGTCAGGTGGCTGTTAACTAACCTGACAATCCTGAGGACTAAGGGCCTTGGGTGCCAAAGTACACAGGGAAGGGTGATGGTACTCAAGTAGATTAAATTCTATTTGAATCCATTTTGATGGAGGGCAGCAGCTTCATAAATACTGACCTGGGGCTGAGGAGGATGTTGTGTGCCAAAAGGGCTCAGGACCAGAAAGTGACATGCAGAACTGGATCAATGGTACAGGGGTCATGCTGTGATGCAGAAGGCAGATGAAGGGCCACTGCATTATATTCTCAGGACAGTCCTCATGGTATGGGTACACAGAAAGAGCTTCCTCAATGATTGTGTTATTTTTGAACCACAATCTGGTGTAGGTAACAGTAACCTTGTGTTGCCAGCTAATGTCTCTCACATTAGGTCAGTTGAAAGGAACTGCAGAATGGACTCACCAAATGGTAGCTTCATTGTGGCAGTTTCACCTCTGGCCTAGACATGGAAGAAGAAAATCAGAAGACCTGACTACTGTATTATGAAACAGATTGTACCTTCTAATGCTTAACTTCATCATGTCCACTTGTATTTTACTCCTGTACTCATTCTGGATACCATTTGCCAGTGGAATTTTCTCCAGAAACCTGGCCTTGTGGAAGCATCCAGCACAAATGGATAATAGAAGTTAAAAACTTTAGGAGCTCATGGCAGTGTATAAATGATAAACACCTGTTGGAAAATCATACCCATCTGTCAATTTATTATAACAGCTGGGTGGCATGTTTTGTAAAAATAATGTAGATTGAGAGATAGAAGGGTTTTTGGTAAACACTATCACTTGACAGTTCATATTAATGAAGACTATTGTATCCTAAATGTATTGTATCCTTTTAATTGGGGTGGGGGTAGTAGGGTGGGGAAGTGAATGGCCGATTTGAGATTTTAAAATCTGTTTTTATACATTTTTAACGGTTTTAAGCTGCCCTGAATCAGGTTCCCCTGATTGGGAAGCATATAAATTTAAAAATTAAATTAAATTAAAATTTAACTCCTTATAAGCCTATGCTTGCCAACTGCTGTATATAACTTCTACTGAACACTTGAAGAGTACTCAGAAACAAGCACCATTGATTCTTTTCCATTGTTATTTTATTGGTATCATAGTTCAAACTGTCTACTGAAAACTGGTTTTATTCATTATTTAGGATTTATGTCTCCTTCCAGAATGTTATAGCTAGAGGTGGTGCATGTGAGAACAGTGGAATGTATTCCAGAATCAGGTCTGCATATCTCTGATTGAACTAAGAAGGTTAGTACCAATGTTGTTCCATACCCTGCACATGGATCCCACAACTCTGAGCAGTTAGAGAATATGTTAAATATATGATCATAACAATTTCAGCATAACAATTTCTGGCGGCTACATCACCTCCAGAATCCTGGTATTTGCAGTCCAGTGAGTTGCTCTGCATGCATTGCTGGAAAGCTTGTGCAACATGAAGCTGGCATCCACAAACTCCTATGCACAAAGTGACATGGGCCTAGGTACACATCAATTGGTCCTTCAATGCCCAATGTTGTGTCTGGTTTACAGTGTCATGATCCTGGTATGCTATGCAATGCCTATGCTGCATTTTTTTCTGTGTGTGTATATGCCTTAAACAAACTGTTTAGAAGTTCAGTTAAAATGTGTAGTATCTTAAGATAAGATAGAATGTTAGTAAAGTAGTTATAAGTTTAACTTGCCTTAGAGTTAGAAGGTAGAATCGTGTGTATTTAGTTCACTTGCTTAGGAATAAGATAAAATGCTTAGATAAGTGGGCAGTTAATCACTTAGTTGCTTTCTTAAGTTTGAAAAGGTTGAGAAACCAGCCTGTGCTTGTGCATTCCTTTCTGTCTGTGTAGTCTCATGCTCTGCATTCCTGAGAGAGATAGTAACCAGCAAGTGTTTTTCAACTAGAAATGATGAAGGAGGAAGGGAACTTTTCAACCCTTTCTCAACCTTTTCACTTCTGGACCATGAGGTGGAAGGGGAGAGAGCAGAGGTAAGGAGAAAGGGATGATGGAACCCCCACCTGTGAGAGACCAAGTGCTTCTCCATTACCTAAAATGTTCCATTGCCCGACAAATTCCTAAGGGGAGAGAAACACCAGTAGGAACCAGGGACTTTCCCATGATGAAACCAGAAAATTAATGCATCCTTAGGGGGAGGAACAATACTCATTTTGCCTTTAAATACAGAGGGTTTTTGCACCTCAGATCGGTTTTCTAATGGACTGCTGAAAGGCTATCTCATTGGCTGAACAAAATCCTGGAAAGGAGGAATTGGCAGGATGAACCCTGTCAGGGCTAGGATACTTGGACATTGATTTCCCTGCCCGGATGCTGATGGATTATTGGCAATGCCTTGTCTGGATTTTGATGGATTTCCCTGGGCTATGCCATTTTATGGACATTGTTGATAATTTGCCATTTCATGGACTGCTGGACTTTGGGTATTGGGATTTTCTTCTTTATAGAAACATGGACTGTTTTCCCTTTTCAGGTTAAACACTTTGCCTTATGAATTATAAAATGGATAAATAAAAGTTCTGTTTTGGGACTTTTACAACTTTTCTGAGTTGGCTTCTACTTGGGCATAGCTTTGGCACTCTGCTCTCAGCTTCAACTACACTGCTACTGCTACATCCATGCTATTATTGAAACAACCGCACTCCCGGTGACTTGGTGAGTTAACAACTCTGGGTCTTTGGGAGAGGCTGTGGAGGCTGTAAATAAGGGAGTTGCGGTGGACTACAACACACACAGCACTCTGCCACAACCAGTGCCTCTCAAGATCCCACGACAGTTGTTACATTCAGCAGTGAGCAACACATCTATAAACACCATCACACAGAACCAGTAAGTCCTGATACTAGCTGGAAAAGGAAGATAGTGGGTATCCAGGTTTAAAACTACCTCTCTGACAAAAAATGGAACTTTCTTCTCATTCCACATTGCTGACATCCATCTCTTCAGAAAGAGGACTTTAACACACACATGTTTTACCACCACTACTTTCACCCTTACCTCTATATCACTGCCTTGCCTCATTGCAGTGATGCATTTTTGATGGGGAGTTTTACACAGACTAAATGGCTTGCATAAGCAGCTGAGATAGAAGAAAGGTCAACTTAGATATGTAAGTATAATGCTCCTGACATAGATTCAGCCATATGTAGGCGAGGAGAAAAGTCATTCAAGACAATTTCTGTACAAAAATTAAAAAAGGGGAATGAAATCAATAATTTTCTATGAATTATTTATTACATTCTAGTTGCTACAAATGATAATTGGAATACCTCAAGTATTGTCCTACTTGACAATAAGGTCATACTTACATGGGGGATTTGCAATCAATGCCTCTGCACCACAACCAATTTTAAAAAACAACAGCAATCTGGCAAATGAAGTAGTACATGCAGCTGTGTTCTCTCCTTTCTTACACAAAGAGTGAAATGTATTGGTGTTAGTGAAAATATAACCTAAACACATAGTTTCCACAGATGAGGAAATTAAGATACTGAAGTATGTGCATGTCACAAATATTGTAGTCAAAGTTAGTTACAGTGGAACCCCGACATACAAATGGTTTGATTTACAAAAAAAAATCAACATGCAAATAGAAATCCTGGCTAAAATAAATAAATCAACATACAAATTATTAATAGGAAAAATTCGACATACAAAAAAAGTATAGTCACATCTAGTGGCCTCTTCTGGTAATGAAATGTGTTTTTGACATACACATTTTTCAACATACAAATAACCTCATGGAACAGAAAAAAATGTATGTAGAAGTTTTACTGTACAGAACAAAATTTTAGGAAGCAAAGATTTCTTAGTTTCAAAAGTTCAGAAAGCACATTAAAACAATGAAAACCTATCTAATTGTGGAAGCCCTGAGGGCCCACCTCTCCCCCTCTCTCTTACCAGCCTACATGTTTGCTCAGCATCGAACACAAACACTAATCTCCATTACAGACCTGATATGCACCCAGACCCCATTCTAACCGTGACAGTGGACATTGTTTTATTGAGGTATTCTTAAAGCAGTGTATTGTCATCCTCGCTCGAAAGCCAGTCATATCTATCTCTAGGGTTTAGTGCTCATCTCTGTTTATAGCCAAAGAGCCAGCACTATCTGCGTTTGCAGACGCTTCCATGGACACATGGCAGTGAGATACCACTAATTGATTTTTAGGTAAATAATTTGGGGATAGGGTAAGATTTAAGTCAATATCAGGACTTCCCAACCTTTTGGTTTCCAGATATTTTGTATTACAATTCTACTATGATCAAACAGAAAACAAAACAAAAAATCCAAGATGGCAAAAGGACAGAAATGATGGTGCTCTCTCTGCCTACCTCTGTTTTTCAGGTATTGTTGTCATCAAAGCTTGCTGTGTTTGAAATCAAAAAAAGACTAATGATCATAATAAAACAACATATGCACAAGAAGGAAGAGAAGCTAGTGTCTGAAACATGCAGAAAAATCTGTATAATAAATGTTTGCAAAAACTAGACAGTACATCAGTGAAGAAGTGTAACAGCAAAATAATATTAATATTAAAATAATATTAAATAATTATTAAATATTATTAAAATAATATTAAAATAATATTAATATTATTTAGGTATAATGCAACTCATTTTATTCAATGCATAAAAAAGGAAACACCTAGTCTTGCCCATTCTAGTTCTTGTATTGTATGGAAAGTGTTGCAGCTGAATAGGAGAGGTTCCTGTGTATTTGGGAACTGTTCAATCAAGCAACAATGAAAATTATGGGTTCCATTTATCTGCAAAGTCTCTAGGGAAACAGAAGCATCTTTTCAGATGTGTTGCTATCCATCTGAATTAAATGATGTGGAAGAAGTGAGATAAGGTGGTCCTCTGCCACTGCATTGGATAAACTAAGGTGAATACAGTAAACCCCCAGTTAATGATGTGTTTGGACAACGTCATTTTCGGTTAACAACGTGACTTATTGGGAAAAGTCATCTCTCAGTTAACAATCTGGCATCGTTAACTGAGGAATCATGTTTCATCTCCTACCTTCCAAGCTGGAAAATCACCATGGCGGGGGGGGGGGGGGGGTCCTGTTTCCAGTTCTCTGTTTTCCCAGCAGTGTGTGGGAGGCTTGGAGGAATAGTGCAGAATAGGTCCTCTAAGACTTCTACACACTGCTGGAGAGACAGAGAGCCTGAAACAGGGACCCCACCGATGGTGATTTTCCAGCTTCAAAACATAGGAAATCTCATCATAGGGGTGGGCAGAGGCACAGATTGCCTCCCCTGACCCCCCAAAGGTGGCAGGGGTGGCGGGGACCCAAAAAAGGGGGAAAATCCTGTCGTGATGGAGGTTTTTCTGCATATTTTGGGGTCTCCAACACCCCTGCCCACCCCTACAAAAAGGCTGACCACCCCCACAAGAAGGAAGATTGATCCCCTACCTTTCCAGCTGATTGTGGGCAAAAAAATTGCCATTTTTGAGACCCAGTTTCAGGCTCTCTGGGTACACAGCAATGTTGGGGGTGCTTGGAGGACCTCTCTTGTGCAAACCCCATCTTCCTATGACCTTCCTGAGCTGTGCTAGAAGTAAAAATAGTTCATCTGCCATTTTAGAAACAGAAAAACACAAAAAGGAAAATGGCAGACACAACTGTTTTCACTTCTAGCATGGCTCAGGAAGGTCGTAGGAAGACGGGGTTTGCACGGGAGAGGTCCTCCACGCACTCCTGACATTGCTGTGGGCCCAGAGAGCCTTAAACAGGGACCCGAAGATGGCAATTTTTTTCTCTCGCAATCATCTGGAAAGGTAGGGGATCAGTCTTCCTTCTTGTGGGGGTGGCCAGCCTTTTTGTGGGGGTGGGCAGGAGTGGCGGAGACCCCAAAATGTGCAGAAAAACCTCTGTAATAATGGGATTGCCCTCTTTTTTGGTCCCTGCCACCTTTGGGGGGTTGGGGGAGGCAATCCAAGTTGTTTTCAACCCCACGGCCTTTTCTGATGCTGCTCCAAGCAGAAACCCTGGGTAAACCCCTTTGTCTCCTGTAAGTTTCTGCTTCCCGGTTAACGACGTTTCCCGATTAGCGATGCAACATTGGGAACCAAGAAACCTCGCTAACCGGGGGTTTGCTTTAAGGTCATTGTTTACATTATAATGGAATTAAGGCAATAATTCACATCCTGTCTTGTTAATTTCCATCACTATATATAGGCAAGAAAGCACAATTACTTAAAACAGTTTCCGTGTGGCCAAGTGAAGTGGTATGGTATGTTACCCATTAATTTTATTAGTATTTTAAATGGGGAAAATGAACAATCCAAATTTTCCTTGTTCTTGCAAATATATCACTTCAGATTGCGTATTGGTATAGTGCAACTGGGCAGAACTAGAAAAAGAAGGCTGGATACTAAAAATGTATCTGACATGGACAATTCATTATTTCTGCCTAGATCCATTGCACTCCATTTTTATTCATCTCAACATGGGGAGTTCCTATTCTCCATTATCACTGCTCGAGAATATAATGATGATATTTTGAGGCAGAGGAATGAAACAACTTGTATTTTTTACAACAAATGACAATGAAGATGGGATACTTGGTTTCTGTCAAAATTCTCATATTCTAGCTGTAGTGCACTGGATCTAATTAGATTAGATTTATTCAACTTGTATGTCACCCACTCAGCTTACGCCAGTCTTGCCTCTTCTTTTTCACAAAACCAATGGTTTCATCTGCAGTTTCTATGATAATATTTTGCAGTGAGGCCCATTGTTGTTTCATGTCATGAATGCTGACTGGGTTATTCAACAGTCAGTCAGAGATCTTATTCTGAAAATCCATAGCAGTGGGCTCATCCCAAAACTTCCATTTAGGAAGTTTTCCAGGTTAGGAAGGAACCCAGATGATCTTCGGCGAAGATAAATCCTTAGTCTAGGGATCAGAGGTGTATGGTCTGTCCAACAGTAATCAACATTTCTAAACTGTCCTGGTGATGAGGACATCTTTCTTATCCCACTGTTGGGTTATGATGTAGTCAACGATGAGCCAGTGCTTGGAGCGGGGATGCATCCATGCGGTCTTAAAATGGTTTGGTAGTCAAAACTGAGTGTTGATGATTAAGAGTTTATGTTCTGCAGAAAGACCAAGAAGCAGTAGACCATTGGAATTGCAGTTACCAAGTCCTTGCATATCCATCTCATTTCCTCATAGTTGATAATCCTGTCCAACTCTGGCATTGAAGCCCCAAAGCAGTAAAAGCTTGCCCATATCTGGTACCTTATTGATGGTAGAGCTCAGCTGATTATAGAACCGGTTTTTAACATCTTTATCAGCATCTAAAGTGGGGGCATAGGCAGAGATGAGTGTGATGGAGGTATTTCCTGACAGAAGTATACAGAGAGTCATAAGCCTTTCACTAATTGTGGTAGGAGTGAGTTGATAGTCATTTACTAACTTTGTCCTCAGAGCAAAAACTACACCACGTATGCAATGCTCGCCTTCCTTTTTCCCCTTCCAAAAGATGATACAGTATATCCTGAACCAGACTTGGTTGTTTTTCCCTCACCAGACCATCTGGTTTCACTCAAGGCAGCAATGTTCAGCCTAACAAGCTCATGGATCACAAGAGCTGTTCATACCTGTCAAGTTTTGGATTTGGAAATAAGGGAAATTTCCCAGCAAATACAGGATACTTGACAGCCATGCTTATCCTTTGCTGCCCTCCAATGGCGGCAATAGGGCATTGCAGTCTAATTGATATGGGATGACGGCAGGGAATAGGGTAAAATAAGGGGTTTTCCCGGCCAATGAAAGAAGAATGACAATAAGGAAAGATGCCACTGGCATGAATTTGTTTAAAGTGGATCACAGTTTGCCAATCAGTGACCCATGCACAATTTTATGGAGCCATCTCCTGTGGCACATATGAAATGAGACATGCAGGATTTAACACTTGGACTGCAATGGATTGCCACAGCCTTGAAGATATTGACAAGATGAGCTTTCACATCCATTCTATCTGGCATGGCCTCTTCCACCTCCATGACGATTGGGAACAGAATAGTGAAGTGGTTCCTCCTCCGCTCATTTTGCCTTTGGGCCCAATGTGATGGTTTCCAGTGACATTTCCTCCACTGAGGGAACCATCACCCCACCAAAAGGGGCTCATCCACCTATAGCTACTGGCCCCTTAGGAGAGTCAGGTTACTTACCACTGCCCAACACTCAGTGTTGAGTCACTGGCTGAATAATCTACTGCATTGCCGTAACGGAATATCCGGCTAGACATTATATGACCATTGGGTCATATAGTGTATGCAGTATTGGGCCATTTCCTGACATTTTGAATTGTGAATAATAATAAGTTTGTCCTGATAACTCAATTTTGATGTTTGGAATACATCCATACAGAGGGGGTTTTTTGTGATAGAAACATAAACTGGAGGGTGATTTTTTTTTGAAAAAATAATTTATTTTCCAGAATTCTTACTCCTTTGCTTTTCACATCCTCACTCCTCTTTTATCTTTTACAACTTACTTTTGTTTACAGGCGGGCAGGGGGATCACAATCATGCTCTGGTTTTAGAGGCATTTAGTATAGGTTGATTCCAAATGTTGTGATGTAAATACCATTAAGAGTACATGATAAAAAAAAATCATACTTAGAATTTATATGAAAGATTTAAAGTCTTCAAGCTACTTTATCATTCCACTTGTAATCAGCACATATATCAGTATTATTATCCTCATCACGTACCTAGCTATGGGATTAATTTGAGAGTGTATGATTGGACTTTAGTAGTTCCTAAACTTGAGTCTCTAGACTACAACTAGACAGATGGCCTAAGACTACAAACAGAACCCCTGTACCATTAGCCATTCTCACTTTTGCCTCTGGGAACTGACATCTAACAACATCTGGGAACCTAAATTTGGAAGCACTGCTGTAGGGATTTTGTGGCAGAAAATTGTACCAGAGACTCACTGTTGACAGGTCATTGTCTTATAGTCTTATCTGCCACATAACTTATGCAGCCAATTCTTTTCAACATAAAACCAGGGACAGGAAGTTTGGAAGCAAGCTATTTGATTTGATTTAATTTTTAATTTATATACCGCAGTTCTCTGCCCAATAGGAGACTCAATGCGGTTTACAAAGTACAATTTACAAGTTGCAGTATAAAAATATCACAAAAATATCACAAAAAATACAACATATCAATATCATCATAACAACATCACAATAAAGTATCAAAAATCAATATCACAGTAAACAAAGCATTACAAAAGCAAAATCACAGAGCATCAAATACAATGTTAGAAATACAGATACAATACAGTAATTTAAACAGTATAATATGCAATAAACATTCAAGCTCCAACACAACAAAATCAACTATGCAATCCCTTGGCTACCAATGTCCCCAAAACATAGCCCCATTGCTCACACATTCTAATGGAGCCAAAGAAGAGGACGATCCAGCCCCAAGGCAGCCGAGGCCAGCAATACACCAGCATTGGCTACTCTGGTAGTAGTGGTTTTTAAAAGTCACACTACTATTACTTCTTAGACTAACCCTGCTCCACACTCAGTATCTGATTTTTATTGTGGCCCTTTTTTATTTGAAATGTTAAAACCAATGTTGTTGTTTTGAAGAATTCTGCAAGCAAATTTCCTTTGTTTGCCCTTTCTTACCATTACTTTACCCCTCAACATGCCAGAAATAAGCAACATCTTATAATTGACTTCAGTTGTTATTTGCCTCGGAGCACTGTAGGACATTTAAGACATTTAAAATGTCATTATTGGGCCAATTTCAGTTGGCCTTTGGGAAGAGATACATAAGGACAATCTTATTTTCTCCCTACCACAGAATAGCCACAGTCTGCAAAACTTGTCACTATACCACTGCCGTTGGCTGCTACTCAAATCCAAGTATACATTTGACAACAAAAATAGTGAAGTGGTTCCTCCTCCGTTCATTTTACCCGTGGGTCCAATATGATGATTTCAAGTGGCATTTCCTCCACTTAAGGAGCCTTCACCCCACCTAAAGGGGCTCATCCACCCATAGCTGTTGGCCCCTTTATGGAGTCAGGTTACTTACCATTACCCAACACTCAACATTGAGTTGCTGGCTGCATGGTCTATTTCATTACTGTAGCAGGGTTTCTGGCCAGACATAGTATACCACTGTAGGTCACTGAATAAGTGTGCCATGCACAAAAGCCATGACATCTTTGCAGTATTTACCCTGTCACAAGCAAATCACTGGGCTTAATATTTGTTGACAAAAATTTTCATATGTATTGGCAAATAGTTAGCAGTTATTGAAAAGTACAAAATAAAAGTTTGTAGTGCATACATAAAAGCAAGTAACTGGCTTCCTTCTTTTGCTACACATAAGCTTAAAGACTTCTGATAGCTTGTGTCAGATAACTTTGCTGCATCTTGCTTTCTTTGTTACAGATATATAATGTCTAGTTGAGTGCAATTGTCTCTGTTTTCCCATAGTGTGCCAAACATAGTTGAGACAATATGTGGATGTATATATTCCCTGAATTTCCCCAGACCTTTGATTCTAAGGTAGGAGATAAACTCAATTCTGCTGCAGAGTGGAGAGTTGAAAATAACTATTACCTCAACACAGTACCTGAAAGACTAACCATTTTGGGCTTAGAAATTATTTTCATATTTTCAGGATTGGGTTTCCAAATGTTCTGTTGTAGGGATTACTGAATTTCTTTCACAAATGTCACACTACAGGAATATTTGGATATTGGTGAATCGAACATGACAAGTGATCTTAACGTGAGTGCAACAGGCAGATAAATAATAACAGCAGTATGCAGTCATGTCAAGCTTAAGGCCATTTCAAACCCAAATATGCCTAAGACTGTCAATGATTTTCTGACTTGTACTATCCCTACATTGCATTAAAAAGCTTCTGAACCTTACTGCATTACTGGAGGAACTACTACTACTACAACTACTGCTACTGCTACTACTATCTTTATTGTTACAGCTGGAGGGCAGTACAGTCATCACAAAATAAACAAATATAACCAGATGGCACTGCCACAATCTCTCATTGAAGCATTTAGCAAATCCTTACCGGTCCTAATATTACTTAACGTTACCAAGCTACACTTACCGACTATGTTAAAAGAAACCTTATTTCTGCATATTCTGATTTTTTTACCTTGTTTTTGTGTATGCTTATAGCTTGCCATGAAAATCTAGCCACAGCGGCAGTCAGTTCATTAGATCTATCAGACAGAAGAATTCTCAGTACATTATTGTTACTGTTTACCAGATTAGGGAATATGTTAAAAATCTTCCTTCTGAGATTATCATAAAAAAGGCACTCGAGAAGGACATGTTGTGAGGTTTCTACATTGTTAGTTTGATATGGGCATATACGCTCTCTGACTGGAATCTTCTTGAAGAGACCCTCCCTAAAAGCAGAGGGAAGCATATTGTAATGAATAAAGGTAAATGACCACCTGTGATCTGGGTTGATGAATAGGGACAGGTAAAATGAGGGCCCAACTTCACTAAAAAGTGGCCTATCAAATAAGGGTGAGGATAATTTGCTTAAATCAGTTTGTCGGTGTATATCAAGGATCCTTTGTCTAATTGATTCTCTAGCATGGGCCAGACCTATAGAAAGAATGTAAAGTTTTGAAAAGCCACTACTATTACTACTACTACTACTACTGAAGGTTACATTTGCATTAAAATATAACTAATATGAAAATAAATTAAAATAATTAAATTGAATTAAATACATCATTGAATTAAACCAAGCCTCTGAAAAATCATGTAAAAATAGTAAAATATTCTGGTCAATAAATGGTCCTGAACAATAGCCAAATTTCTGTTTAAATAAAAATGTTTTCATAACCTAGCATCCTCAGAGGTAAATCCATAGCCTAGGAGGAGCCATCAAGGTCATCTCCCTTGTACTCATCAAATATGCCTGTGAGAGTGCAGCCTCTTATGAAGACATTGAAACCTGGATAAATTCACATGGGAGGATCTGGTCCATAGGGGCTTTATAGATAGGCCACCTTCTTCAGCCACTAGAGATTCTAAACACAGTAATTTAATTTAATTTAATAGTCATATTTGTATATGCCGCCCACTCAGGTAGAACCCGACTCAGGGCGGCATTACAACAAGTTCTAAAAACACATAAAAACACTTTAAAAGCCCCATATCCCACCCACTTTAAAAAACCACATATCCCACCCACCCATCCCACCCACTATAAAAAGAAAACCCCCGGTTAACGATGCATTTGGACAACTTCGTTTTCGGTGAATGACGTGACTTTTTGTGAAAAGTCATCTCTCAGTTAACGATCTGGAATTGTTAACTGAGGGCACCGTGTTTCATCTCCTACCTTATGAAGCTGGAAAATAGCCGTTGGTGGGATCCCTGTTTCCAGTTCTCTTTCTCCCCAGTAGTGTGTGGGAGGCTTGGATGACCTATTCTGCACTATTCCCACCTTCCTAGGTTCTCCCTGTGCCGCCCAACAACTGATTATACTTGTGGCTGCCATTTTGTTTGGGTTTTTGTGTTTTTCAAAATGGCGGCTGCAACTATAATCAGCTGTTGGGCAGCACAGGGAGCACCTAGGAAGGCGGGAATAGTGCAGAATAGGTCCTCCAAGCCTCCCACACACTGCTGGAGAGGCAGAGAGCCTAAAACAGGGACCCTACTAACAACGATTTTCAAGCTTCTAAAGGTAGGAGATCTCGTCGTAGGGGTGGGTAGAGGTGTGGATTGCCTCCCTTGACACCTGCCCCCTGAGGTGGCAGGTGTGGCGGGACCTGAAAAAGGGGGAAAGCCCATTGCAATGGAGGTTTTCTGTCCATTTTGGGGTCCCCGCCACCCCTGCCTACCCCCACAAAAAGGCTGCCCACCCCCCACAAGAAGGAAGACTGATCCCCTACCTTTCCAGCTGATTGTGGGCAAAAAACCCCAGTATTTTTAGGTCCATGTTTCAGGCTCTCCGGGTACACAGCAACATCAGGGGTGCTTGGATGATCTCTCCCACACAAATCTCGTCTTCCTACGACCTTCCTGAGCCGCGCTAGAAGTAAAAATAGTTGTGTCTGCCATTTTTCTTTTTCCTGTTTCCAAAATGGTTGATGCAACTATTTTCATTTCTAGCAACAACAAACAAACAAACAAACAAACTGCAAATACTGCCAGAATTCAAGACAAAAGCAACTCTCTTCTTCAAAAACTATCAGGAAACAACTGGAGCACAGAATCTCAAACAGTAAGAATTACAGCGTTGGACCTATACTACTATGCAAGCAAAATCACCAGCCCAAACAAATAGATAATAGCATTTTTTTGCCTGGCCTTGCTGGACAGGTTTTGGGTTTTTTATGTGTTGGGGCTATTTTTGGGTGTGAAAGACATGGCAAGGGCACCAGGCAGCGAGCCGCCAGGGTATGCTTCTCCCCTGATGGATTTCTGCCTCTCGCCCTTGCAATTATCCTTCTGCTGTTACAAAAACAGCACTCAAAACAATGGAGAGGGAATAGCAGGGCGAGAGGCAGGGATTCATCAGGGTTGGCTTCTCCCTTGACGGATTCCTGTCTCTCGCCCTTGTCATGCTCCCTCCATTGTTTCGAGGGCTGTTTTTGAAACAGCGGAAGGATAATTGGAAGGGCAAGAGGCAGGAATCTGTCAGGGGAGGAGCCTACCCTGGTGGATCCCTGCCTGGCGCCTTCTCCCAGAGGGAAGTGGTTTGCTTCTCTCTTTGTTGGCAGGGGCTGAAAGTTTTGACCCCAGCCAACCAAGAGAGAAGCAACCCCCCATGGAAGATGATTGCTTCCCTCCAGGAGACGAAGGCAGAACGGAGCACTGCTCTCGGCCTTCGTCTCCCAGAGGGAAGTGGTTCATTTTCCTTGGGTGGTGGGGCTGAAGCTTTTGGCCCCTGCTCTCCATGGAAGGTGATGACTTCCCTCCAGGTCTCTCTTATCCCAATTGAATGTGGGTTTTTTTTTGGTTTTTTTCTCCAGTATTTTTGCTTCATCAGGGTTGGGAGAACCAGGTCATCAACACCTTTGTACCTTGGCTGGCTGTACCTGAACTCACTTTTCAATTGAGTGATTATCTAACAGTAGCGGTTAGTCCTTCCCAATGCACAAAATATGGAGTTCAGTTTCTTCATAGTTTCTCCTCATACCACTACCTCTGAATGTGTTGAGGGTCATGACTCATCTTCCTCTTTCTTCTTCTCCTTTATTTTATTTATTATTTATTTAGTTCAATTTCTTCACTGCCCACTCAGCCAAGGCCAACTCAGGGCAGTTTACAATCCTATATAAAAATGACATAGCAAAACTGAATTAAAACCATCCACTCCCTAAAAAAGGGTACCGGGACCGAAGGTACTGAAGGGGGAGGCTTCCACTAAACCAACCACCCAACAGAGGTCACCCTTCCATCTGCACCCCATACTTGGCCTGCCAGCCAGGTTTTGAGTTCTTTCCTGAAGGGCAGTAATTCTGTCTAGAGACGTAGCTCTGTTGGTAGGAGGTTCCAGATAGCCAGTGTGGACACAGAGAAGGCCCTCTTCCTTGTGCCAGAGAGGCAAGCCCCCCAGCAGATGGTACAATCAGAGAGCCTTTCCGGTCCACTCCGGTTGGACAGACAGACATCCTTAGAGCAATGTGGTCTCTTGGCCCACTACCATAAAGGGCTTTGACGGTCAAAACCAGCACCATGAATTGCACCCAGAGGCATACCGTTAACCAGAGCAGCTCCCAGAGTAGTGGCAAGGTGCGGGCATAGTGTCCACACCCCATTACCACCCGGGCAGCTGCATTCTGGACCAGCAGCAGCCTCTGAATGGTCATCAAGGGCAGCCCCATGTAGAGCACATTACAATAATCTAGTCTGGAGGTAACCAGAACTTGAGTGACCATGATCAGGGAATCCCTGTCCAGGAACAGACACAACTGGTGGATTAACCGTAGCTGTGCAAAAGCCCTCCTGGCCATGGCCGCCACCTGTTCTTCAAGCAGCAGCCATGAGTCCAGGAGGAACCCCAAGTTGTGCACCAGGTTTGTCTGGGCAGGACTGCCCCATCCAAAACCAAAGATGGTAGTTCCCAGGACAGCACAGGACCCCCAATCAATAGCCACTCAGTCTTGCTGGGATTCAGTTGTAGCCCATTGGCCCCCATCCAGACCCCCACAGCCTTCAGACACCCAGATAGGACTTTGATAGCATCGGTGGGATCACCACGGGCCGAGATGTACAACTGAGTGTCTTCCGCATACTGATGGTACTGCATCCCGTGGGAATGGATGATCTCACCTAACGGCTTCATGTAGATGTTAAAAGGGAGAGGAGAGAACGCTGAGCCCTGAGGCACTCCATATTGGAGGGGCCTAGGGCTGGACCTCTCACTCTCCAACCACTCCGACTGGGTCCGGCCCTTCAGAAATGAGGAAAACCAGGACCACACCATGCCCTGGATCCCCAATCCTTGGAGCCATTCCAGAAGGATACCATGGTCAATGGTATTGAAGGCCGCCGAGAGGTCAAGGAGAGCAAGGATGGACGGATGACCACTGTCCCGCTCTCACCAGAGATCATCCATCTGTGTGACCAATGCTGTCTCAGTACCATATCCAGGTCTGAATCCTGACTGAAAGGGGTCCAGATAATCTGCTTCATCCAGTACTCCCTGCAGCTGACGTACCACTGCCTTCTCCAGTACCTTCCCCAAAAAGGGAAGGTTGGAGACAGGCCTATAGCTGGCTAGGACAGCTGGGCCAAGGGATATTTTTCAGGAGGGAGCACATCAAAGCTCCCACTAACTTGGTCCAGCCTCTGCCCTCTTGCCCATGCCTGGTCATCTGCCTTCAACTCTCCTCTCACACCATGAACTCTCCACCCTTTTCCTGCCTTCTTGGCACCTGGCCACCATGATCCCCATTAGGTATACTGGGGAGGCACCGGACAGTCTAGATGACTAGAGCATTCCACTCACACTCCCAAATTTTAGGAAAATATATACTACACTTACCAGTGTTTACACTCCATCTATGACCAATAGTAATAATATCTAAGATTATTTTTGCAAGGAATTGTACTCCATCCTTAATAACGTACCAAAATGAGACAAGCTGGTCATTCTTGGGGACTTAATACCTGAGTTGACTCAGATTATTAAATGTGGAATGGAATCATTGGGAAGCATGGCACCAGAGACTGTAACAAGAGTGTTTTGCTTCTTTTGAGTATTTATTGATTCATGTATTCATAGCAAATAAAAACACAAATGCATTATTTCAACTTCAAAATCAGACTAAAACAGCATGGATATATCCATGAGCCTAACACTGGCATCTATTAGACTACATCATCATTAGATATAGAGATATTCAAGGTGAACACATAACTAAAGCAATGCATGGAGCAGAATGTTGGACAGATCATTAAGAATTCAACTCCAAAATGAACATATGGGTAAAATTGCAATGAATCCCACAAGGAAAACTAGAATCAAAGAAACTAACTGTTTCCACAAGGGATCTGATCAAGCGTGATGCTGGAGACAGAACTAAGTGAAAATGTAGACCAAATTCCAGTGGGAGGGAGACGCACTGATGATCAATTGAAAACTCACCATGATCTACCACAGCTATGAAACATTTTGGACCTAAAATGGGACCAAAGGGGATTGGTTGATCAGAATGGTTAGAAAACTGCAAAATGTTTTCAACAAAGCCATCAACAACATAAATCATATCAATTCAACAAATCACTTGCCAATAAATATGCTTTCATCAATATTCATCATAAGCTGCAGTACAAACTACAGAGATGCAGAACTCATCACTCAGCATGAAGAAGGAGATGATCCAGGATTATGCTAACTAAGGAAGAAATTATTTTAAGCAGTCAAAAACATCTATGATGTCCAACCTGTTGGAATTTCACCCTGCCTCAGCTCTGATGGCTAAACTGTCATGTGAAAGTGACAGATTTTGCAGAAATGAGCAAAGCATTTTCAAAACGTGCTGAACAGATCTTCTGAAATTAGCAGGCTGCTACAATTGCCAATCAACAGTTCCATGGATCACATCTTGTCTCTGAAAGAAATAGAAAACACAATTAAACAAGTATCCAATGGGAAAACTCAAAAGAAGTTGTTAAAATGTATTAAAACTTCTTCAACAAAAGATGCACTTGTTTCTGGAATGAAGGCAAAACTTAAGACATGCAACAAGCGTCCACTTTTATAAAAGAAAAAAGCTACCACGATCTTGTTATAGCTACTGAGGCAGCTCACTTCTAAATACTGCTGATGAAATTCTGGCATCATCTTCTCAACTGCCTCACAGGACAGTTGGAGAGTGGCCTCTTATCAGAGTCTGAGAGGCACTTAGCCCTCTCTTTCAGATGAGGATGGGATGGGGCTTGTTGGTCAGATCACTTGCAAAACACAATCAAGCCAATTGTCCCCTACCCATCTCCAATTGTGAGACTCTGGCAAGGGGTTCAGCAAATTATTCTACTGCATTTCCACTGCAATTTTATCCTATCTCCAGCATGTACAGTATGCACAGGGGATGGGATTAAATATAATGTGGCAGTAGCAGCCATGTGGCAGTAGCAATCATCCCATCAGCTGGGAAGTGGGTAGAGCAGGAACCCAATCAGTAGTGGTGGCCATAGGAGCTACTTTACCTGCTGCCTACCTGATAGGGGGAGTGCCTTCCCATCAGCTAGGAAATAGGTAAGGTGGCAGCCTCCACTGAACTGGAGTCCCATGTTTTCTATAGTGCTGTGGGATATTTTAGAAAAGAAAACAATGTTTATTTATTTATTTATAATTCAAATTTAAATGCTGCCCAATCAGTCGAACCTGATTCAGGGTGGCTTACAGCAGGTTAAAACATATAAAAACAATTTAAACCCCTAATTACCCTCCCACCTCCCCCCCCCATTCATGTTGACTTTAATACCACACTAATAGGAAACTGCTCCATCTGCAGCATCTGTAGGCCATAACTAAAATCTCATTTTACATACTGTATTTCTGGTGCAAGCACCATCTGAATATGCAAATAAGTTTTGAGCTAGTTTCCATTCCTTCCAAATTGCAAGGCAACAATCAGAAAAGCAAAGCAAGACTTTGAGGAGCGTATAGCTAAAAATACTCAGAGAAATAACAAAGACTTCTTTAAGTACATTAGAGGTAAGAACCCAACTAGGAAGGCCATTGGACCATTAGATGACAATGGAAGGCAAGGGGTTATTAAAGAGGAAACAGAGATTGCAGAGAGACTCAATGAATTATTTGCTTCAGTATTCACTGAAGAAGACAGAGAACACATGCCCAAAACAGAGCCTATCTTCGTAGGGAGGGAAACCAAAGAATTAAGCCAGATAGAAATAACCAGGGAGGAGGTCCTTGCATGTCTTGTTAAACTAAACACTAACAAATCACCAGGACCAGATGGCATCCATCCACGAGTTCTCAGGGAACTTAAAGATGAAATTGATGATCTCCTAGCCAAAATATATAATCTTTCCCTCAAATCAGGCTTTGTGCCTGATGACTGGAAGGTAGCGAATGTAACACCAATTTTCAAAAAAGGATCCAGGGGTGATCCAGGAAATTACCGACCTGTCAGTTTGACATGTGTCCCAGGTAAAGTGATGGAAACCATCCTAAAAGATAGAATTAATAGGCACATAGAAGAGAAGGCGCTGCTAAAGGAGAGCCAACATGGCTTTTACAAGGGCAAATCATGCCTCACTAATCTGTTGGAATTTTTTGAGAGTGTCAACAAGCATGTGGATAAGGGGGATCCAGTTGACATTGTTTATCTGGACTTTCAGAAGGCTTTTGACAAGGTCCCACACCAAAGGCTCTTGAATAAACTTAGCAGTCATGGAATAAAGGGACAGGTCTTGTCCTGGATCAGCAACTGGCTAAGGGACAGGAAACAGAGGGTAGCACTAAATGGACACTTCTCCAAGTGGAGGGAAGTAAAGAGTGGGGTCCCCCAAGGTTCAGTACTGGGACCCCTGCTTTTCAACCTCTTCATAAATGATCTAGAGGTAGGAGTAAAAAGCAAGGTAGCCAAATTTGCTGACGACACTAAATTATACAGGGTAGTGAAAACTGTGAGAGATTGTGAGGAGCTCCAGAGGGATCTCTTGACACTGGGGGAGTGGGCAAACAGTGGCAAATGAGCTACAACATTAGTAAGTGCAGAGTGATACATGTTGGGGCAAAGAACCCCAAGTACATTTATAAACTGATGGGGTCTGAACTCTCTGCGACAAACCAGGAAAGGGACCTTGGTGTCCTGGTGGACAACTCAATGAAGGTGTCAACCCAGTGTGCCTCAGCAGTGAAAAAAGCAAACTCAATGCTAGGGATCATTAGGAAGGGTATAGAAAATAAGTCAGCAAGTGTCATTTTGCCTCTTTATAAATCTATGGTGAGGCCCCATCTGGAATACTGTGTACAGTTCTGGTCGCCATACCTCCAGAAGGATATTATGGAGCTGGAAAAAGTGCAGAGGAGGGCAACCAGAATGATTAGGGGACTGGAACACCTTCCTTACCATCTGGGACTGCAACGGTTGGGCCTCTTCACTCTTGAACGACGATGTCTAAGAGGTGACCTGATTGAAGTTTATAAAATCATGCATGGTGTGGACAAAGTAGATAAGGAAAAACTGTTTTCCCTATCGCATAACACTAGAACGAGGGGACACTCCATGAAACTTTTGGGTACTAGTTCTCAAACAAATAAGAGAAAGTACTTTTTCACCCAGAGGATTACTGGTCTATGGAACTCCCTGCCAGAAGAAGTGGTGACAGCTGTCAGTCTTGACAGCTTTAAGAAAGGATTAGACAAGTTCATGGAGGACAAGGGTATCAATGGCTATAATTATGGATACTTAAGGACAACCTCCGGGTTGGAGAGATAGGCAGGATATCTCTCAATGCCATTTCCAGGGAATCCTAAGCAGGTGAAGGCATCTCCTTGGGAATACCCTGAAGGAAATGGTGAGCCACTGTGTGAGACAGAATGCTGGACTGGATGGGCTGTGGCCTGTTCCAGCAAGGCTGTTCTTATATGTTCTTATGTTCTTATTTTGCACCAGCCACCAGTGGTGTCGCTGAAGGGGAAATCGGCAGGCCAAGCCAATTGCACTTAGGAAAGAAGTTATACTCTAGCCTAGCTTCTTGCTCTCATTTCAACCAGGAAGCATGTTTTTCCCCTCCATTTTGTCCACGTGGAGTACAGACAAATGCATCAAGGTAAGTGAAACCCTTTCTTTTTAAGCACAGGTTTGGTTTCCCACTTAAATGCATGGGGAACATACAAACAGAAAACATTTGCATACAATAAATTTATTTCCAATGCATTTAAATGGGAAATTGCAATTTTCGCCCTTGAGTGGCCACTTGTTTTTCATAGGTTTTTTCCCTCTGCCCCAAACAGCTGAACAGCTGAGAGGCGGTGTTCTGTCTCCCCCACTCACTTCCCTTTTCCCTGTCTGTTGTGTTTGGAATATTGTGCCTTGAAGTAATGTAACACTCGAATGAGTGGATATAACAATCACCAGCTGTAACACTGTAACCTTCTGTATCAGGACGCGAGCTAGTGACCACTAGGGGCAATAGCGAGCGCCCAGCTCACATGGTTCCAATTCCCCAAATATCTACAGCGCGGGCAGATTCCCGCCACCACCTCACCTGGACAAGAAGGGCGTGACGGGGAGTGACGTCACGCAGACATTAGCCAATGGGCTATCAAGGAGCCACATTCAAATGTATAGCCACAGTATATATTGAGCTGTTCATCCGCCATTACTACATGTTCCCCCGGACCATCATGCAATAAAGATGTGTTAAGCCAACCTTTTGGCTGTTTCTATTGTCTTGGTTCTCAAACACTAAATTGGCAACGAAGGTGGGATAATGGATCCCCACGGAATCAAGATAATGCAGGCCGGGTTCAACATCAACAAACTGGAAGAATGGGAGCTGTTCGAGATGGACTTCCAAAGCGCACTGATGGTGTCCGACATCTCAGATGAGGGGAAGAAGAGGGCCATTCTCATCAGGATGCTCGGGTTCCCCGCCATGAAGGTATTGGTGGACCTGGTGTCTCCGAAGAAGGTGAACGAAGTGCCAGTCAAGCAGCTCCTGAAAGCGATGCACGACCACTTCCAGCCCTAGGTCTCAATGTTTTCGGCTCGGGACGCGTTCTGGAAGAGAGTCCAGACACCTGGTGAGTCCGAGGCTGCTTTTGCAGCGGCTCTCCATTTGGCCGCCGGCCCATGCAAGTGGGAGAACCTGGAAATCGCCCTCAGGGACCGCATGATGTGTGGCCTGTGGGACAAAGAGGTCCAGCAAAAGCTGATGAACAAGGAGCCACCCCCGACCCTGCAAGAGGTCATGAAGGAGGTGCAGGCGGCGGAAGCCACGAGGGCCGGGGTTAAGGGATTCAGACAAGGCAGCGGGCTCGGTGCAAGCGGCCAGGCTGGCACCACACTCCTCCACGGAGAGCAGCGAGGACGAGGACATCCGGAAGGTGCAGAAGGATGGCCGGCGTTGCGATGGCTGCGGGGCGGCCCATGACCGCATCAAGTGCCCGTTCAGGAAGGCTGAGTGCCACAACTGCGGGCGCAGAGGCCACATAGCCAAGGTTTGCAGACGGCGGCGCAGAGACCAGAAAGGCGCAACAGACCGCTCACCAAAGAACCAGGAAGGCGTCCGGCCCTCGAGGAAGCAGGACGGCGTGGGCCGCATCTCTGACGACAGCGATGATGACACGGCAGTCCACAACGTGTCCTTAGGACACCCACGTTATTTTGTAGAGGTACTGGTGCAAGGGGTCCCTGTTAAGATGGAGATAGACTCGGGTTCCTCATATTCCATCATTTCCCAGAGGAAGTTTTTGGGAATTTCCCCCAAGCTCAAAGCACTGAGGTCTACGCTGCGGGACGTGCAGGGAAATAGCATTCCGGTGTTGGGGGTTGGAAAATTCAAGGTCCAATACAAGCTACACGCCGCGGAACTTCCCCTGGTTGTTCTCAAAGGGGGGAGTTGTTGCCTCCTCGGGACACAATGGTTTAAGCCCCTGGGTTTGTTCATTGGGGGGGTGCATGCCGTTGGGACTGACCCAATACAGGAGGTGTGTAATGCGCATCCCGAAGTGTTCAAGAAGGGACTCGGAAAATTCAAGGGGCCCCCAGTCGCGTTCGACCTGGACCCGGAGGTCCGCCCAATATGACTCAAACCGCGAAGAGTGCCTTTTGCACTCAAGGACAAAATAGAGGCGGAACTGGACAAATTGGTGGGCCAGGGGATCCTTGTTCCTGTTGATTCCGCGGAGTGGGAAACTCCGATTGTAACAGCGCTTAAGGCCAACGGGGAGGTTCGAATATGCGCTGATTACAAATGTACCATTAATAAGGCGATACGCCCAAATGCGTATCCGGTGCCGGTAGTCAGCCACCTGTTGGCCAGGTTACATGGGGGAAAGTGCTTTGCAAAGCTTGACCTGGCGCAGGCTTATCAGCAACTCTCAGTAACCCCAGCTGCAGCTGCTGCACAGACGATAGTCATTCATAAGGGGGCGTTCCAGGTGACGCGCCTACAGTTTGGCGTGAACTCGGTGCCAGGCATCTTCCAATCACTAGTGGAACGTCTCTTAAAGGGTCTGGAGGGGGTCTTGCCATATTTTGACGACGTATTGATAACAGGGGGGAGTGAGTCAGAATTGGCTGAGAGGCTAGACAAAGTGGTGACGGTATTTGAAAAGGCGGGGTTGAGGTTGCGGAAAGACAAATGCGTCTTCTTCGCAAAAGAGGTTGAGTTCCTGGGTTTCCGGGTAACCCCTGTAGGCATTAAACCCTCCGAATCAAAGGTGGCCGCCATTCAAAATGCTCCTCGCCCCACCTCCAAGCCCGAATTGCAGTCGTTCCTGGGGTTCTTAAACTTTTACCATTCCTTCCTGCCTAGGAAGGCGTCGGTAGCGGAGCCGCTTCATAAGTTGCTAAAAAAGGACGAGGCATGGAAATGGGGCGAGAGCCAGGAGAGGGCATTCAATGAGCTGAAACAACTCTTATCCTCAGACGCCATCTTAACCCATTTTGACCCCAAGAAACCAGTGGTCCTGGTATGTGATGCATCTCCAGTGGGGGTGGGGGCAGTCCTGTGCCACGTGCTGGAAAACGGGCGGGAGGCCCCGGTGGCGTTCTACTCCAGGTCCCTGTCTAAGGCAGAGCGTAACTACGCACAGACAGACAGGGAGGCATTAGCGATAATTGCTGGAACGAAGAAGTTCCACGACTTCCTCTATGGCCGCCCCTTTACCATCGTGACTGACCACAAGCCCCTGCTAGGAATTTTCACCGCAGACAAGCCCACTCCACAGATTCTGTCCCCTAGGATGCTCAGGTGGGCCATTTTTTTAAACGCGTATCAGAACGCGCTGGTGTATCACCCTGGAAAGGACATAAGCCACGCGGACGCCCTGTTGAGTTCACCCCTCCCCCACCCGGGCAGCACGTGTGCAAGGTGGAACAAGGCCACCAAGTGCTCATGATAGAGGTCCTGGATTCACCCCCCATATTGCCCGCAGAGATCACCAAGGCGACGGGCAGGGACAAAACGTTGGCTCTGGTTAGCTCATGGGTGCAGAAAGGGTGGCCAACGTCCTCCCCGGTGGCGGAATTTGCCCCATTTTTTAGGAAAAAGTTAGAACTGTCCATGGAGAGGGGTTGCCTCCTGTGGGGCCAGCGGGTAGTCGTCCCTGAGTCCCTGAGAGCAAGGGTGCTCAAGCTGCTGCACGTCAGCCACCCTGGGATTGTCCACTCCAAGGCACTGGCCAGGAGCTACTTCTGGTGGCCCCAGTTGGACGCCGATATCGAGCACATGGTGGGCACTTGCGAGAGTTGCCAAAGCTCCCGGCCCTAAGAGGCCCGACTTCCGCACAGGGAATGGGATGCGGCAAAGGGGCCGTGGTCCCGCGTGCACATTGACTTCGTGGGCCCTTTCAGAGGGTCGCTTTTTCTCCTTATAGTGGATGCTTATTCCAAGTGGTTAGAGGTTATTCCAGTTGCGAACACCTCCTCAGCCGCAACCATTAAACAATTGCGCAAGGTGTTCAGTTCGTTCGGTATACCCGACATGCTTGTTAGCGATAACGCTAGTTGCTTCACGTCCGCCGAATTCAGGGCATTCATCGACATCAACGCCATCCGGCACATCACCTCCGCGCCCTTCCACCCGGCAACGAATGGCCAGGTAGAACACCTCGTGCGTACCACCAAAGACGAGCTGAGGCGCATGGGCCCCGGGGATTTAAACCTGCAGTTGTGCCAGTTTTTGCTGGGATATAGGGTGACCCCCCTAGCGTCAGGATACTCGCCTGCAGAGCTCCTAATGCACAGAAAACTGACTACGGTACTGACCAGGCTAGACCCTACGAGGGTAGAAGACACTGGGAGGAACATCGGGTTAGCGGGCACGGGGTCCTGGGTTCCGGGAGTAGTCATTGGGCAAACGGGTCCCATGTCGTACTACGTAGAGACCAGCACAGGTCTATTCTGGAGGCCACACGCGGACCAACTCCGACGCCGGGTCTCCAGAAACCAGAGCGCGGACAGCGCGGAACAGGATTCAGCGTTAGGGTTTTCCCCCACCCGTTCAGCCCAAGGGAGAGGAGAGGGGGGCCAGTGGTCCCCACCAAGGGGGAAGGGAATAAGTTTGTCCCCATAGATATCGGTCTCCGGATGGTGGGCCATCGACAGGCAGACCTGTATGTCCAGCGCGGCCATCAGGCTTTTCCAAAAGCGCACCGTGAACTGCATGCCCCGATCTGAGACCACCCTATCTGGCAAGCCGTGAAGATGGAATACATGGTGCAGGAACAGACGGGTGGTCGTACGGGCCGATGGCAGCCCTTGACAGGGGATGAAGTGCACCATCTTTGTCAACATGTTGACCACCGCCAAGACGGTCGTGTACCCCAACGCTGGTGGCAAGTCCATCAAGAAGTCCATGGAGATGGCACCCCATGGCCTGTCCAGCATCAGCAAAGGTTGAAGGAGGCCGGGCGGTACACCAGTGACAGCTTTTACCTGGCAGCATGGCACACAGGAGGTCACATAGGCATGAACGTCATGCCGCACCCGAGGCCACCAGAAGGTTTGCAGCACCAAGTTGAGGGTCTTGAAAAAACCAAAGTGCCCTGCCGAGGGGTTGTCATGGCACTGAGTCAAGACAAGAGTCCGGAGTGGCCCTACGGGCACATACAGCCACCCCCGGTGCCTGAGTAGACCCTCCTCATAATACCATGGGGATGCGGGACCGACCTCTGCTTTACGTTGCTGAGCCCATGCATCGAGAAGCTGTGCGTCCCACACTTGTGCTCGCAAGTCCACCGGCTTGCGGACTGCCGCCAAGGATGCCACGGGAAGAATTGTCTGCGTGGGCAGTGGGCCCTTTGGTGTGGAGGTACTCTGGCTTACGAGAAAGGGTGTCCACTCGACGGTTGGCATTGCTTGTGATGTAGGTCACCCGGAAGTCAAAACGGCTGAAGAACAGGGACCATCGGACTTGTCGCTGGTTCAGCTGCCTGGCCGTTGTCAGATGCTCAAGATTCCGGTTGTCCGTCCGAACCTCCACTTGATGCTGAGCCCCTTCAAGGTGATGACGCCAAGCCTCGAACGCAGCCTTGATGGCCAGCAACTCCTTCTCCCAGATGGTGTAGTTGCACTCCGATGGGATGAGCTTCCGGGAATAATAGGCACAGAGGAAAAGGGTTCTGCCAACCTCCGGAGCTTGCAGCAGCACTGCTCCTATAGCCACGTCGGATGTGTCCTCCTCCACCACAAAAGGCCGGGTGGGGTCTGTGTGGCGCAGAATGGGCTCGGAGAGGAAAGCTTGCTTGAGGGCCTCAAATGCCTGCTGCTGGGACAGACCCCATTGGAACGGAACCTTCTTACGTAGGAGTTGGGTGAGGGGTACCGTCAGTGTTGCGTAGTCAGGGATGAACATACGGTAGTAATTGGTGAACCCCAAAAAATGCTCTATCTTGTGCGGGTCCATGGCGGTACCCTCGGGAGAAATGACATGGCCAAGGTACTCAATGGAAGTCTGAAAAAAAGAACATTTCTCCAGCTTGGCATAGAGCTGGTGCTCCCATAAACGCTGAAGGACAAGGCGAACCTGCCGAACATGCTCCACCCGGGTTCTGGAGTAGACCCAGATGTCATCCAGGTAGACCACCACAAAATGATCGAGTACATCCTGGAACACATCATTCACAGGGGCGTTGGTCAACCCAAACGGCATCACGGTGTACTCGAAATGGCCGTAGCGGGTACTGAAGGCTGTCTTTAATTTGTCCCCCATTTGCATTCGCACCAGGTTGTAGGCCCCTTGCAAGTCAATCTTGGTGAATATGGTGGCCTCCTGCAGTCTCTCTATGAGTTCCGAGATGAGCAGTAGGGGGTACTGGTTCCGCACCATGATGGCATTGAGGCCATGGTAGTCACAACACAGATGCAGGTCCCCTGTCTTCTTCTTGACAAAGAGCACCAGGGCCAAGAGTGGGAAGATGAGGGCCGGATAAACCCTTGGGCCAGATTTTTATCCAGGAAGTCCCACAGGGCGGCCAATTCAGGTCCCAACATAGGGTACAAGCACCCCACCAGCAGCGGTGCATCGGGCTTGAGGTCCATAGAGCAGTCGTAAGGCCGGTGTGGGGCAAACGGTCCGCCTCACGTTCACTGAACATGTCAGCAAAGTCAGAAGTTTGGGGGGCTAGGAGACTGTGGGGAAGAAGACCATCTGGCTGGCGCAAGTGTGGTGGATGTGATCAATGCACTGCAGGGCCGGAAAAGCAATGGCATTTCATGACTACGCCACCTGAGGGTCGTGGGTCTGGAGCCAGGCCATGCCTAGGACCAAAGGGAAATGGAGGTACGCAGTGATGTAGAACTGGATGGCCTCCTCATGTGCCCCAATGGCCAGGTGCAAAGGTTGGGTGGCTGTCTTGATTGGCCCCGACATGAGTTCCCACCCATCAATGGTTTCCACCCGCAATGGCGGGTCAACCAGGGCCCGAGGAATCCCAAAGTGGGCTGCAGAAGCCCAGTCCATAAAGTTTGTTGTAGCCCCCGAGTCCACCAGTGCATGCACCAGAATCTTCTTGGCCCGGCCAGAAACAAGGATCCGGGTGTCCAACACCAGGTGCCGGGGAGGGCCGACATCCGCATCGGTGGACTCCGGTGGGGACGTGATGTGTGCCCGGCCAAGGGTCTCCCCTAGGCCAGGCCAAACCCGTTTCCTCACAGGGTGGGCTGGAAACTGGGGCTGGACGTGGGAGCCCCACCCCCTGTCTGAGGACAGAAGGCAGCAAAGTGTCCAGGCTCCCCGCAGTACAAACACAGACCCCCTTGGCGGCGGCACACCCATTCCTGGGCCGTCAGGCAGGGCCAGGCTGCCCCAAGCTCCATTGGTTCCTCAGCCATCACCACAAAATGCCAGGGGGGGGGCAAGGTATCACAGGTGCTGACCGTGAGGTCCTGGGCATGGCTGACAGCTCCCGAGTGGTGCACTGAGTTTGTCGACGCTGAAGACATGCGTCAATGTGGAGACACTGAACTACCAGGGCATCTAGGGTGAGGGGAACCTCCATCCGGACCAACTCATCCTGAAGTTCCTCAGACCACCCATCCTGGAAAATGTCCATCTGTGCCGCCTCATTCCATGCTGAGTCCTGGCACAAAAGCTGGAACTCCGTGATATATTCCTGTAGGGGGCACTTCCCTTGCTGGAGGTCCTTGAGGCGCCTGGCTGCCATCTGTGCCAGATGGGATCCTCAAACATGTGGCCCAGAAAGCGCCGGAAACCCTGGTAGTCCACCAGCAGTGGGTTGTCCTGGGTCAGCAGCAGTGTGGCCCACTGGGCGGCCAGGCCAGACAGGAGGCTAATCACAAACCCCACCTTGGCCCGGTCATTGGTGAAGTCCTCAGGCTGGGCGGCCATAAACAATTGGCATTGTCCCAGGAATGCTGGAAACATTCCCGGCTGGCCAGCAAACTTGTTGGGCATGGCCACTGGGCATTTTCGACGGGGAGGAGGGGCTGCAGGGGCAGCCAGCATGGCAACCTGGGCTGCCAGGTGTGACACTTGCTGATGAAGCTGTTGGTTAGCTGCCCGCAGCTGTTGCCACTCCTTCATTGCGCCAGCAACGTTGCCTGTTTGGGGTAACCGACAAGATGTTCTGTCTCCCCCATTCACTTCCCTTTTCCCTGTCGGAACAAACACTCGCTGTAAGGTATATCCGAAGAGTAGTCCTAATTCCAGAGTTTCCAAAGAGTAGTCAACCAGTCCAAAGTCCCAAAACCAGAGCTTCTAAGAGTCAAGACGCCACGGTACCAAACTAGAGCAGGGAGGCTAAACTTTGTCCATTACAGAGCCACACCCAGCGTCTTGGTTCCTTATTTGGGTGTGGCCAGACGCTTCCTGATTACCTGCGCCCCCTCCTTCCTCTCAGCCTCTGCAGACAACGCTTTGCCCTGCTTTGATGCCTGGTGTCTAGCCACACCTCGTCCCCAGAGCTGTCTGAATGCAAAGACTGCTGTTGGAGAACATCCTCGTTGCCATCCTGCTGTTGCAATTCCAAGGGAGACTGAGGCAGTGCTGGGGGGGGGGAATCCCTGAGGGAGAGGGTCCTGTCAGCTCCTCCCCTTCATCCTCAGAGTCTTCATCCCCAAAGTTGGCCGGTTCAGGGGCCAGAGCTGGGCCGGGGGCCAGAGCCACAACAGGCGGCAGTAGGAGTCTTCGGCCAGCTGAGGCTCTTTTAAAATATCCAAATGCTGCCAAAGACCAGCATTTGGACTATAAAATGCACCCTCATTTTCTCCCCACTTTTGGGGGAGAAAAAGTGCATCTTATGGTCCAAAAAATATGGTAAATATCCCCCTATTGCATGGAATGAATTCATGTATCAATTGACATTGAAGTGACTTCTCAAATCTCTAAAGCCAGCACTGCCTTTGCAAGACTATGATCCTCTGCCTGGAATCAATATAGAATCAATTATTCTGGTAATTTGAATATGAAGAAAGCTGTTGTTCTATCCCACTACTTAATAGAGAGGAGATCTAACTATCTATGTATGTATCAATACCATTTATGAAAGCTCAGTAATTTTCATCTTACAAATTTCTTAATGGAAAATGGCAAAATAGTGTCCCCGGCAAGCAAACAACAATGACAGTATTGAAACAATGACAAATTCAGTGGGATGGCTATGCCATTCGGTTATTAGATGACTATCTCCTAAAGTATATTGTTTATGGAGATTTTATCACAGGTGCTCAAATGCATGGGGAAGAAAAAAAATGATTTGTGGATACAAAGAGACAACATTGAAGGAATTTAATATTTACTATGTCATTTGAGAAGCTGTCACCCAAAATCAAAATGTCTGGTAAAATGCTGTCAAACAAGGGACTAAGAAATTTTGAACTAAATAGAATCAAGGATGTATAATAGAAGAGTAAAATGAGAAAGCAACAATTCAGTATCTTGAGCCCTGGGTCAGCTGTCCTGCTCCCACTGTTTCCATGTTTTCTGGCCTCCCTTTGGACTAGTCATTTGTATGTCTATCAATAAATCTAATGAGGTTTGTCTTCTTCAAATAAAAATGATGAAATATTTACTGCTACTTTATTTTCTTTGTATTGTACTTACAATGAAAATGTAACCAAATTAAACTCTTTGCTACTATTGCGTTCTATATTTCTACAATTTACTATTGAAAGGGCATAAGTCTCCAAGAAACTAAATGGGATTGCACTATGTTAATATAAATCAATAAAAGTTGGGTATAAATTGTATATAGTGGGTGACTAAGTAATATATCTGAAAAAATACATATAAGCAAGGACTACTTGTGGTTAAAACTGTGTTAGAAATTCTGCTTAGGTTAAAGAAAAGTCAAGAACAATTGAACTGGTGGGCTTTGCCTACCCATTTGAAGCTAAACTGTGGTAAAATGTTCCATACATAGATATAGGATCTGAAGGGAAAACAGAGAATATGACTTAAAATAACTTGAAAATTATGATCCGTATATCTGAGCAATTTTACACCTTAATATTTATTATAGACTAGCATATTTTGCCCGGCGGTGCAGGGCTTTTTAAAATTGTGTTGGATAGTAAAGGTTTTTTTTTTCTTGAACAAATAGTGCCGGCTGTTTTAAATGGTGTTGAAAGATTTTGTGAATTTGTGGCTTTCAGGTGCTGCGTCTGCCTGCGGCAGACTTGTGCTTCCAGTGTGTTGTTTATTTTTATTTTTTGCGCGCTGGCTTCCTCAGTGCCGGGCTCTTTAAAATGTTTTTGGAAGGGTTTTGTTTTATTTTTATGCAAATGAGGCTAGTTTTTAATTGTGGTTTTTTAAATTTTTATTTGTACGCATGGGCTGTTAGGAACTGTGATTTTTTTATTTTTGGTTTTGGTTTTTTGGTATTTCAAAAGAAGAAAGGATGATATATTTTTTATATAATTATTGTATTTAACCAAATAATGTGTTACTATGTGAATTTTTTAAAATAGTTGTGCCTTGGATAATAATTTTTAAAATGTGTAAGAATATGTTTTTTTAATCAATGTTTCCATACTGTGTTTAGATGTTTTGTTTTTTGGGGTGAAAACTTTTTTCTTTTTCTTTTTTTTCTTTAAATTTTTTGTGATTAGTGTGAATGATTTGATAACTTATTTCAGTAATTTGGGAAGTATTTATTATTTTGAATATTTTTGAATGTTTTTTCTCTTGTGGCCTCTAGGTTTTTCTTGTATTCTACTATTTTTCTCTACTGTCCTCTGGGTGTCGCTTCTTCTTCCGGTAAGTATTCTCTTTCTTTTCTCAGTTTAGTTCAGTTTAGTTCCGGTCATCATGGAGTGAAGACGTCCCCTGGTAATCTCTCTGGTTTTATTTGGGGGGGGAGTGCTTTGGGTTGGGGGGGGGGTCTGTGTGTTTTTTCTTGTTTGTTTTTGGATGTTTTGGTTTTTCCTTTTTGTATTTTTTATTTTTGGTTTTGAATATTTTTGACTGTTTTGGGATTGTGTTTTTGGATGTTATTGTGTTTACTTTTTCTGTTTTGATTTTGGTTTTGATTTTGATTGTGTTGTTTTGGGGTGGTGTTTTTTGCACGGGCTGGCCTTGGTGGCTGGCCCATGGAAAGGAAAGGCAGGGGCAGGGGGGTGTCTTTTTTTCATGGGCCAGGCTCGATGCCTGGCCTGTGGAAAGAAAAGGCAGGGGCGGGGTGTGTGTCTTTTTTTCACGGGCCAGGCTCGATGCCTGGCCCGTGGAAAGGAAAGGCAGTGGCTGGCAGGGGCTGGTTTCCCTTGCCGGGCCGCAGGAAGGCAAGCGGTGGTGGTAGTATTTCTTTCCCGCAGCCTGGCCTCGCTGGCCGGGCCATGGGAAGGCCAGCGCCACTTCTGGCGGTGTAGGGGTTTTTTTTCTGTGGCCTGGCCTCGCTGGCCAGGCCACAGGAACTGCAGCGGTGGTTTTTATTTTTATTTTTCACGCTCCGGCTGCCTCACCGTTCTGTGCACTCATGGCACGCAGGATGCTGGGGCTTGTAGTTTGGCGTGCGCAATTTTGGTTAGTGCAGCTGTTTTTGTCCTATGGCTTATTTTTGATTGGCTGCAGCGCATTTCTGAACGTTCCTTTTGCTTACGCCGCTCAGCCTGATTGGCTCTGATGCAGCACAGTGCAAGGAACGTTGGGAATTGAAGTTCCCTTTTTTTGTTTGCGTCTGGGGGGCTCCTGCCCCACTGACACAAATTTCAACCTGACAGCTACCTGCGAACCCCATTCGGGCAAGTGCACGGAGGCTCGGACGGGGCTAATGGGGCCTGGCTAAACATCCTTTGTCACATTCTGAAGGTTAACACACCATTTTATAGGTATAGATTATTAATATAACCAAAATGGGAAACAAAATAATTTCTTGTAATATGCACCTAGCAATCCTTATTTTACCATCTTACAAAATTTAAATCCAAGGAAGATGTCATGTATTGTAGATGCCTTACTATCATATTTATTTTTTCTTCTACTTTGAAAGCTTTCTCCCCTCAGTTCTATATTGCCAGACTCAAGTACTGTACTGTTTCTGCTATTTTATTCTTGTTTCATATGTTATTTCTTTAATTTGCCTGTAGGGGTCACTCCAAGACCATGTTGCTTATCTGTTCCATGCTGAAAGGTTGCATTTTTGTATAATATGCCTCAGTTTTAAGTAGCCTTGTTCTACTCCTCCTAATCTGAACACTTTTCATCTGATACTATGGAAAGCCCTGAACACAATGTCATTGTTTTGTCTTTTGCAGACCATAGTTTAAATCAAGATAAAAATAAAACCAAAAAGTAAAGAAATAAGTAAATTACATGACATGTTTTCCCTTCCTGTATTACGACTAATGGACTTGTAAGAACTTGTGAGTGTATTTGCCCTCAGTTACTTAGGATGCTTATATTGATAGAATACTGCAACAGCTAGCAAAGTTGTAACTAGCAGATTTGATTTAGACTTCAGCATAAATTTACCAGAATAATGGGTAGAGATATATAGTTTACAAAAGTCATTTTAAAATCAAAGTTAAAAGAGAGACAGAGCAGCCACCATTAAATATAGCAGTGGCCATAGGAGGATTTCTTTACTGACCCTTAATGTTGGCTATGGTTCCATGAGGCTTTGAGTTATAATTTGTAAATAGTTATGTAAGAGAGGGTTCATTGTTAATTTTCTTCAATATTCTTTCTTTGGTTGTGTGGTGGGAAAATTTAGTATTGTTGCATATGTACCTTATTCGTATGTCATAAAATCATAAGGACTATGATGCATGTGTTACTATTTCAATTGTAAAGAAAGAACCAGACCTACTTATTCATTGACAGCTCTCCTTCTGAATTAAAGGAGATGAGATGCCAAAAAAATGATTGTATCATAAGTTCTTGTTATAAGTGACCCACAGTGTGATTTTTTCCAGACTATCTTGGACAAACAGCTTCCAGGAGTCAATCTTGAAGGAAAACAATGCATCTAAGAACATATTCTTGGAATAGCACAGTTGTCCTCTTTTATTTTGAATTACTTTACACAGTTCTATACAGTACGTAGTTGGAAAAGAGGATGTGAAAACTCTTCTTGAACTATTTATTTCCTTTCCAAAAAGCAAGGTGATCCATCACGTAATGTGCACATTCCAAATGAAGTAGAGAGTCTCTGGAACAAACAAGTTCTACACCTGGATGACTCAAGTAACTACAGGTAAATCAAATGTTGCACTCCACAGAAAAATGAAACAATTGGAAGTGCTGTGTTGTTCCTATTGCATTTATACTACTTTTATAATAGTTCATATTTAACAATTTTCCAGTCATAAACAAATATGTTTAGCCCAGCAGCTTTAATTTGACACTTATCAATGGATTTCTTTGTGGAAATGTGGTGCTGTAGACTGCCATAAGAATCTGTTGTATTTCACCACTGCCAAATCTCCAACTAGTTAAGCCTACTGATTCCCAGAATGATCATCCAAGTTACCTCCAGAAAGCCCCAAAGCAACAGCTTTCTCTTACTGTTATTCCTCAGATTTTATATTCAAGAGCACATGGTCTCTAAATGTAGTAAAGGTAAAGGTTTCCCTTGCTTGAAAGCCAGTCGTATTCGACTCTAGGGTGCAGTGCTCATCTCTGTTTCTAAGCCGAAGAGCCAGTGCTGTCTGCTTCTGCAGACGTTTCCATGGTCATGTGGCAGGCATGACTAGACACCGGAGCGCACAGAACGCTGTTACCTTCCCACCGAAGTGGTCCCTATTTATCTACTTGCAATTTCTTGCTTTCGAACTGCTAGGTTGGCAGGAGCTGGGATGAAGACGGGAGCTCATTTCCGTCTTGCAGTACTCGGGAATCGAACTGCTGACCTTCCACTTCCCAGTCAGCGTCTTAGCGACTTGAGCCACTGCAGTAAATAAATGCACTAAATGTAGGGGATGCATATACCCTGTCTTTACTCATCTGATGCCCTCCAAAGTCCTACATATCTTCCCTCTGAGACCCTGTCAGCCTTATGGGTAATTAGAAACAGTTGAAATTATCATCTAAAACATTTGTAAGTGCTGAAGAAGACTGCATATAGGTACATGTCAGATATCAGGCTGTCATCACCTAATTTGTTGGATCTGTTTTGGAGTCATAAGCTTAGGGCCACTTGCCACCACATTATGTAGATACAAGTTCAATAAATTAGTTCTGAGTGGTGTGAATAAGTGCTCTCAATTTTGCTTTTTGACCCTGAGAGCTGGTCTTATGAAAGGAGCTAATTCTCTATCCATTTACTTCACCATAAACATTCACATTACCTATGAAATTGCTTGCTAGCTACTGAGCTACAGTGTATATTACCTATTTCTTCTGCCAGCTCAAGTATGGAATGTTGTCACCCGTCTGCTACCAACAATACTTAACCTAAGAATGAGAATTAAATTAGTTTCTAACTTGATTCTCACTTCCCACACCAAAAATAAATAAATAAATAAATAACTTATTACCCTTCTCTGAATTTATCGATACAATCCTCCAGTTTTTTTAAAAAATGTATACAAAATGTATACATTGGTGAAAATTGCATACAATAAGACAAATACTGAGAAAATATTAATTGTTTATGAATCAGCTCTTTGTTGTTGCCTGAAAATTAGGACAGTAGAGCTAGCTCTTGTGATCTTGATCACTTTTTCGTCCTGTCATCTATTTCTGTAAAACCTCTGGACCAGAAGAACTGGATTGGAGGGCATGTCTACCATGTATGAAAGTACATAATAATACTTCCTTCAACAGGTTCAACTGATTTCTTTATTCATAAAGTTAAATGGAGTGATATATGCAGAAGCTTACTAAAATGCCTCTTCAATTTTGAGATCTGATAGGAGCCTTATTCCATAGAGCCTGTAATTTTGGATCAAATACAATCATCCCCAAACTGCTTTTCTGAACCATTTTGGGACTTTATTTATATCCATAGTGGGATTCAGTTTATGACAAGATTTATATTTCACCAGATTACCATGTCATTCGTTGGTACTATATTCTAACCTGATGAAGACACAATGGTACAAAGGTACTTCTTCTTGTTGTTGTTCTGCCATATCAGAATCCAAATATAGACGATCATCATAGCAATCAGCCATGAAGACTGTTGTGTGAATATAATGCAGCGGCCTTTCATCTGCCTTCCACATTGCATCATGACACACATACCACTGATCCAGTTCCACGAGTCACTTTCTGGTCCTGAGCCCTTTTGGCACACAAAGTCCTCCTCAGCCCCAGACCAATATTGATGAAGCGGCTGCTTTCTATCAAGATGGATTAAAGTGTGATTTAATCAACTTGGGGACCATCACCCTTCCCTGCGGACTTTGGCACCCAAGACCGCTAGTCCTCAGGATTATCAGGTTAATCACCACCCGACAATCGGCGTTGAGTTGCTGGCAGTATGGTCTACTCTATTACTATAGCAGGATGACCTGGCCAGACCTTCACAATAAGGTCTGTATCGGATAATACCTTTCTAGTAAAAGACCTGAACTATTATTCTGTTTTTGTTGTTGCTGTTGCTGCTGCTGCTGCTGTTGCTGCTGCTGCTGCTGTTGTCATCCTCAATAGATTTTTTTTAAAAAAACAACAACAACAATAAGATGCATATTGAGGAAAATCAGTTGCACAAGAAGTATATATTGGGGAAATGGTGTACAAAAATGTATATGTGAATTTTCATGTTCCCGAACAGAAATAATGCCTCTCAAATTCACTGGGGAATCCTGAATTCTCACACATTTCAATTTGTGTCAAAATGTTATCAAATGTCTTACAAAGGACCTTTATTCTTGTACATAATTTTATCTGTTTTCTTTGGTCCCACATCTCTCCTTCACCTTCCTAAGAATTTAGACAAGCTAATCTACTTTGGATGACTTTCTCTCAAACCTAATCACTGTTTACAGTGTTCTTGTACCTGACAGTTATTTAATCCTAATTCATAAGAAATGGGCAGAACTAAAACCTTGTGATCTTTAACATGCTACAAGTGAACATAGCCAAGCAATGGGGAAAAGATTAAGAATTATCCCCTCATCATTTTCTTAGGTCTTCTGCTCTGTATGATACACAATTGGAGAAAATTCTATGCTGAAAGAGGAAATGTTAACATTTTTATTTCAAGTACAGTGGAATCCTGCTTTATGGATGGCTCGCTTAATGGAAAACTCGCCACACAGAAAGTAATCCATAGGAAATAACGACCCAATTCACAGAATTTTTTCAGAACATTTTTGTATGTTTTTTGTTTTGTTTTTTGACTCCTATGGGAAACCATGCTTCACTTTAAGGAATTTTTGTTTTCAATGCATTCCTATGGGTGGTTTGCTTTAAGGAAAAATCGCTATAAGGGAAACCCTGCAGAACAGATTAATTCTGTAAAGTGGGTTTTTACTGTATGTTGGACAATGACCAGACTTGGTTCCACAAGTCTGGTCGTTATCCGATTTTTAGCATTATCCATGCATGCATCGGATATCGCCAAAAAAGCCGGCTGCCTCTGGGAGGGTCGGGGACCCGATCTGCACTGTTTCTGATGTCACTTCACCTTCCCAGGCGCTGATGCAAGGCAAATGCCAGGAAAAACTCCTTCCTTGGCTGCAGATTTTGCCTTGTAGCAGCACCTGGATAGGTTGAAGAATGTCAGAAACAGCGCAGATTGGGTCCCCCACCCTCCTCAGAGGTGGCTGGGGGGGACGGAGAGCCCAAAATGGGTGAAAAAATTCTGCCATGATGGATTTTTTCACCCATTTTGGGCTCTCTGCCCCCCCCCCCCATGCCTCTGTGAGGATCGGGGATCACAGTCCATGCTGTTTCTGATGTCCTCTGACCTTTCCAGGTACTGCTGCAAGGCAAAACACTGCGGGAAAAGTCCATCATCGGCTGCAGGTTTTGCCATGCAGCAACACCTGGGTAGGTCAGAGGATGTCAGAAACAGCATAGATCGGGTCCTTCGCCCTCCCCAGTAGTGGCTGGGGAGCTGAGAGCACAAAATGGGTGAAAAATTTCCATCATGATGGAGTTTTTTCACCCATTTTGGCCTCTCTGCCCCCCCAGCCACATCTGGCGAGGGAGGGCAACCCAATCCATGCTGTTTCCGACGTCCCCCAACCTACCCAGGTGCTGCTGCAAGGGTGAAACTCCTTCCTTGGCTGCAGGTTTTGCCTTGCTGCAGCACCTGGGTAGGTTGGTTTTCCCCCTGATGGAATTTTTTTGGCCATTTTTTGCTCTTCAACCCCCAGCCACCTCTGGGTAGGGTGGGGGAACCGATCAGTGCTGTTTCCAACATCCTCCAACCTACCCTCTTTCGCTCATTTTGCCATTAGGCCCAATACGATGGTTTCCAGTGGCATTTCCTCCATTGAGGGACCATCACCCGACCTAAAGGGGCTCATCCGCCTGTAGCCATTGACCCCTTTAGGGAGACAAGTTATGTTGAGTCACAGGCTGTACAGTCTACTCCATTACTGTAGCAGGAATAACCAATATGTCCTAAATGTTCACTTTTATCCCTCTGATTCTGAAACCATCCATGAAGCTCACTCACTCACTCTTTCTTTCTTTCTTTCTTTCAGCATTGATAAACATTATGTTGCTTTGCCAGTAATGTATACTTGCCCTTCAGGATCAATAAGCTTCCAGATGTTGTTGCCTAGATTAAGCTGCAAAAATGGTGTGGAGGTTTCTGTCAAGCATTTAGATGGTTGCAATATACAGCTGGTGAAATATGTTCTGCTTTGAAGCTCAAACACACTGTATGTTTGCTGTAATCTAATATATTTCTCAGTTTTATGTGTGAAAAGTGGAGAACCAAAACTTCCAACTCCCAGAAAGGATTAAGGCTGCTCTGTGTAAAACCTAACACTACAGTGTTATCATAGCATCTAATTTGTTGTAAGCATGGTGTCTTCTCTTCATCACATCTCAAGATACTAAGCAGACTGAAAAGTGTCAAGTTTAAAATTTCCTCTTTCCACACCCTTCACTTGCTTCAAAAAAATCAATGATTTTAAAACTTGTATGTGGCTTTGATTTTTGTTGTCCTTTTAAAGTTAGCACTTCAGTATGGATTTTTGAATTTTTTTCTGAGGCTTCTCAGAAAATTGGATAGAGGCACATTTTATGAGCAGAATGTTTACATCCACAAAAAAAAACCAACAAGCAGAACCTAGATCCAGAGAGAGAGAGAGAGACTAAACCTTTATATCACTTTTGATTGCAGACTGGTAATTGGAATATTAGATCTTTTGCTATAAAAACTCCAATACACTTAGAGTTTAGCCCCCTCCCTCTACTACTACGTTATTCATACAAGCAAGAACACAGCTATAGAGGAGAGATTTCCCTCATGTGTAGGTTCAATGTGTGACCACAAATCTTGGAAAATCTCAATGAACAAGACTTTCTTCTCTTCAGTCCCATAATTTCTCACACAAGAAATGTGATGACAGGAGACCAGGGCTGAGAATGCTCCTAGAAACAACATCAAAATAAGCCTAATGTTTCTCTTTCCAGATGAACAGCTCTCCTCTTGTGATTTAAACAGCACAGTTTAGGTAGAATATGAGTGTACCTAATTTTGTTGACTCCCTGCACACATCATCTTGATTATTTCATTTAAGATGCATTTTCAGGGGAATTAAATAATATTATTTCAAACTCTTATTATGTTTCAAATATAATTTGGGCCATAGTTTGATTTGTAGAAGTTTATGTAAGGGTTAACTCTTTTCTGCCTGGAAGGGTTACACCCTCAACCCCAACCACATCACATATTCTCCCACTTTGCCAGCAGCCTGTACCCATAATTATTGGCCCACACCTCCTTTCGGTGTGGCCCTGGCACTCCCTTTGGAGCTTCTGTGCATGTGAAGGGTTACCATCTGGCAACCAGACTAGTTAAAACATATTTTAAAATATATCAATGGTTGCGGGTTCTGCGCACGCAATTGGCATACTGTCCCTGACAGAACCATCGCTTGGGACGATAACTCCCTCGAGCTTTGGTTCCGAGGGGACAGAAATTGGGGAGCGGATTAATAGCCATAGTTTAATTCACCCACAGCTGACCTGACAAGCAGTTTGAGCAAGAGGAAATTGGATGACTAACTCATAAATCATGTAATAGGTAATGTTGCACCCGTGGATTATCTACAACCCTAAACCAACATCAGCCAATGTTTACCCCAGGATAAGCATGGAACAATGGAGTTCCCCTGTCAGTGTTTAATTTAGTTAATTAACTTCCCCGGGAGAGGTTCCCAATTAACTCGTGTAAACATGGGGCGCGGATCTTGTCAGATGACGATTCCATCACACACAGCCCCGCTTACTCGATATATACTGATGATTTTCCCTCAATAAATCACTGGTCTTCGCTCCATCTTATCTCGTGTCTCATTGCTAGACCAGACTCCTCCGCGGCTCCATTCCAACAAATGGTAGCTTTGGCCAAGGCACTAGATCATTCGCAGCTCAGCTTTGCTCTTAAATCACCAGACACAAGGGTTTTGTGTTCCAAACATGCTTTATTGGTAAGTTTCAAAGATTATAGTAGAGGAACATGATTTGCAATTAGCCATTTCACACATGAAAATAAAAACAATTTCTAGCTTTCAGACTATGGCCTGACTATGTCTAATTAGTGAACTACATTGTGACTGTATTCTACTCACAGTTCCCTCTGGTGTAAAGCGATCCTATGCCTCCCACAGCATGTCTAAGCACTCTCAAAGCATGTTCATATCAGAACAAATTTTTACACCTTTGGCCCTACTTTTGAGGAATTCCAGCCAATTACTATATGGGATTAAATGTCCATTGAAACTAAATCCCATTCTCACAGAACACAGGATTATTATGACTATTCTTTTTCTACTGTTGAAGGAGACCTATCTACCCTCTGCAGTGAACAATATTCAGAAATCTACAGTACTTTGCTGTATTAAAAAGCAAGCCCTCATTTTATTTCATTACAGTATGTGCTGTATTTGTACTTTAAAAGCTTCATCATACTTCACACTGTGGCTTAAGTTTTGCCAATGTTATTTGTGTATTTTATTATTTAGTTGAAGTTTCAATAGTTTGGACATGTGTGTTGGCCGTCCACATGCTTGACAGCCCTTTTGTAATTTAGCATTACCTGATAAGTAGGCAAGATAGGAGGTGGCAGAGGTCTCTATTATATATGGCTGGTATGTTATTTTGGTTTCTATAACTTACAGGGTATGGACAGAGGGGCCATGGCAAAGAGCCCAGACATTTCCCAGCCAGTTACAACACTGGAAACTCATAACACTATTAGGAAAAAAAAGAATAAGACTCAAAGTGAAATTTTAAGTAATAAATGGAATTAGTGCTTTTTTCATGGTCTTTGTGAAGAAGATTCAAGAGAAGTCCTTAAAAACATGAGTGTGGGAATCCGTCTGCTTTTAAAACTTCTTTAGCCTGCCTGTATTGTCTCTCTGCATTTTTCACAGTCTATGGACTGTGACGTTAGACAATGCTGGCCTTTGCACATGCGTAAATGGTGTGAAAAGTGCTGAGTCATTTCCCATATTTGGAGCTGGTTGTAATGCCAGTCTGAGAACCTTATAGGCTAATGGGTGTGTGACATATTGTAATCTTATACTCTAGAAATAAAGCCGTGATGAGCGGCCGCCATTATCTTTTGTTCAGCTCAAAGACTGCAGCCGTGTATTTCTTTCTCTCCTTATTTCTCCTGTTTATAATTCTTTCTAACAGAGCAGGACCTCCGGTTAGTTACGCTAAATTTCTCTGGATATTCTCTGCTCTGACTAACTCAGGCAAATCCCAATAAGTGGTGCTCCCCTGTGAGGCTGAACTGCGGTGAAAGCCTTTGAACTACGACAAAGCACTTAGCACCTCATTTGGGTTTTATGACCAGGTAATTGGTCTATTGTCACTCATCCTTCGACCGAGGAAGGTCTACAGGCACCTGTGTTTTTCATCCAAGTTTTTTATTGGATCCCACTGGGTGAGTGATTGCTTTATAATATGGGGAACGTGATTAATTCACCGCAACAGAAGTTTTGTAAAGATTTGCTTTATCTCTTGAATAAGAATGAGCTTAAATCAGATCCCAAAGAGGTGGAAGAGTTAATCAAGACTATAGAAATTGTTTCACCTTGGTTTCCACAAGGGGGCAGTCTTGACTTAAAAACATGGGACAGGATTGGAAATAATTTTCAGGGAAATCCCAACATGTCTGTTCAAGTGCAACATACGTGGTGCTTAGTTAGAATTTGCCTGCAGAAACTAACTCCAAAGAACATTCTTTTGTCCCAAAATCTTGCTGCCCCACTGCCACAACTGTTGCCACCTGCCAAGGGAGATCCTCTACCCCCTACTGCCCCCCACCATATGGAAAATGACAGCATGAAACTCCTGATGGGGGTGGAGATGGGGGTGGAACATTATATCCTGCCTTGCAGCAATCAAGCACTGTTAACACTACAAAAAACCTGTTCTCCCCTGCTTTAACTGCAGCTGTGCTAGATATGGAATCTGCTGCTTTATACCCAGTTATCAGAGGTGCTCCAGCAGTTGGGAATGCTCCAGCACTTCCTGCCATCTCTAACAAAAGACAACTAGTGCCGGCTGATTGGAAACAAATGATCAGGACCTCATCGCAGATAGAAGCTATTTCTGCATGCAGAATGGCAGGCAGCAAGGGTTCTGAATCTGAGGGCAGCACAGAAGACCTCAGCTCACCCCTGAAGCAACTCCCATCACGGAAGGCGGAGAAGAGGACCAAGCAGGAGAAGCCGAGCGGTAAGCTGGATTCCTCACTTGTGGGCAGGAATTGGAAGGCTGAGCCAGAGGAGGAAAGCAGAATACCCAAAAAGGGGTCTTCTTGCAAATCCAACCTAGCAGATACAGTTTTTCAATTAGTTAAGATTCAGACACTGCAGCTGAAAGAAGCCCAGAGAAAATGTGGCGTGGATCCTTCCTCTTTGGATGGCAAGCTTTGGCCAAAATACAAGGTGGGAGAGGCATACTCCAGTTTTTGGCTAGTTTTGAATCGCTCAACCCTCAAGCAAAGAGATCAAGAGTGGGCTGTTCCAAGTTACAAGCATCGGGACCGCAGGGGAAACAACTGGAAATTCCCCTGTCCTGTCCGTCAGTGTGGAAGTTACTTGCAAATTCTGGAGAAGCTGTTCTTTTTTGTTCCTGCATCATCTGCCTGCTGAAATACAGATGGCTGTGCCTAGAGCGTGAAGGAGTGAGTGTGTTGGCTGGATAGCTGAGGAATTGTTGTGTTGGTATTTGAGGGTGGTTGGTTGCCTTGCTAAGTCTGGGGGCTGGAGGGAAGATGATGTTTAAATTCTAGTCTGAAGATATCTTCAATCAACATTTGGACTCTTAATTTGGACATTTTAATTGGACTAAGAAGTTTGTGTGGACTTCAAAGATCAATTGGCTTTGTTTGCATTATAAAACCTGAAAACCTCTTTAAAATTGTCTAAATGCTCTGCTGATATTTGTACTGTACCTAGTTGATCTACCATGCTATACTGGGGTTAAGATATCCTATGGCTCTTTCACTTATACCTAGTGAGAGAAGAAATGTAATGCTTTACTCATGTAATTCGGGAGTGGGAAATGTTGTTAAACTGATATGTGTTGTTGTTTGCTAAAATTGCTAGAAAAACTTTCTTGTAAGGAAGAAAATAAATGTGCTTGCCTGTTTTAAAAGTGCATACAGTGAACTATGACAAAAAGGCATGATTTTACAAGAAGATCCTGGTTTTCATCACCCTAACGAGGGGTGTGTCATGGAATGAAGGTCCTGCTCATTCCATGTTTCCCGTCTCCTGGAAGAGGGGGTGTGTGACCAGCCTTCTCCCCCCCCAACAGATTGCTTTTTTCTTTTACTGGAATGTATTTTTGGACTTTGCTGTGCTTGTAATACAATTATGAAAATGCCTGGAAGAGTTTTTCACTGTAACCCTACATATGTAACTGAGTTTGTTAAATTGCAATTATGTCTATATATCAGGCATGTTTCATGTCTAGTTCCATGGTGCGATCTCTTGTGGAGAGGGTTGTAATAACATGGCACTGGTCATTAAACATGGCATGTTCCTGTTTCTTAGAGGAGCTGGTTGTCCTGTATTGCAGGTGGGCCTCTTGACTCCCTCCTGCAACTTTATGGTGTTGTAAATAACCAAATGGTATTAGAGAATGTTGTCTTCTACTCTGGATGAGGACGCTCATCTTTCATAACCTGACATAGATAGTCTAATGATTTCAAAGCCAGATATTGTTTAGATAAATTTTGACCCTGATTGGTTTTAGGCCAGATTGAGAAAGAACTACAGGATCTGCAGGAGACTATCACTGATAATGTACATACTGATGTTAATCTCTTTGATTGGATGACCTCTTGGTTGCCTGATCTTTCTGTCCTCAGACAATTTTTCTTCTTTGGGATAATTGCCATTATATGCCTTATACTTATATGTTTCTGCATTTATTGTATTCCTAATCTTATTTCTATATGTAATACCTGTCCACTGCATAGAAGGGAGGCTTCTGGTTTTGCAGGATGGCAATTATACTCGATGCAGTATCATCCTCTTGAACAAGGCACCAGGAGTCAGGAGAGGTACGATGTCCAGGAGAACAGTGATGATGAATATGGAGGAGTAGTTATGGATTATGCTGGTCATCAGGGGTATAATTGGCCATCCCTCTCTCAAAATTAAAATAAAGAAAGAGGACATGTGGGAATCCGTCTGCTTTTAAAACTGCTTTAACCTGCCTGTATTGTCTCTCTGCATTTTTCACAGTCTATGGACTGTGACTTGAGACAATGCTGGCCTTTGCACATGCGTAAATGGTGTGAAAAGTGCTGAGTCATTTTCCATATTTGGAGCTGGTTGTAATGCCAGTCTGAGAACCTTATAGGCTAATGGGTGTGTGACGTATTGTAATCTTATACTCTAGAAATAAAGCCGTGATGAGCGGCCGCCATTATCTTTTGTTCAGCTCAAAGACTGCAGTCATGTATTTCTTTCTCTCCTTATTTCTCCTGTTTATAATTCTTTCTAATGGAGCAGGACCTCCGGTTAGTTACACTAAATTTCTCTGGATATTCTCTGCTCTGACTAACTCAGGCAAATCCCAATACATGAGAGTGAGATTTAGAATTTTTCAGAATTCTTTATTAGTATTTGTTGCCCATTTTTTTAAATTGTGTGATTGCTCTAAATTGTTCTATAACTGGCACAATTTGTTTTGTTGACTAACCTACTTAAACAGTTTTAGATATAAGGAGTGATATTAGTACAGTATTCTAATCAATACACACAAATAAATGAAATAATCTTACCCACAGGAGGCATTTGCTAAATTATTTTCTAAATGAAAATAAAACAAACAAACTTTTGTAAATCTTTACTGCTTTAAGTGGTATGAATTTTGGTTTCATTTTTATTTTCTGCCATGTACATTTCCATGAATGGTGTTGAAACAACGTGATAGAATGAGTACAATCAGATTGGCATTTGTCCTGAAGTATGGTCTTGATTGGGGACAGGGTGCTTCACTATTTTATGGTGACCACATGTTATTACGTACATGTCAGCATGAAGCAGCCCACACAGACTGATGTCTATTTGCACCTTTTTAGTCCCTCGGAGAGGTCCCACCTAGATTGTGTATGTGTGCATTTATTTCTTTGTGTGTGCATGTGTGCACGTGTGTGCATGCATGTGCACACACATACATGTATTTGTGTGAGTGAGAGAGAGAGAGAGAGAGAGCACACTCAATTTTGGTTCAGCTTCAGTGTGTGTGATTTCTGAGATTGTGCCAAAGTTGCTGCCTGAATGTCCCTTTTATTGAGTCTTTTCAATGAGCTTGAGAAATTGTAAGCTTCTTGTCTTGTGCACTCATATTAATTCTTGTTAATTGTTGCTCATAAAAAAGCCTTGTTAAAGCATCACTGACATTCTATGTAAGTAACCAACAATTGAGGAGTGACAGATTGCCCCCTCTCCCTTTTCCTTCCCAGATGAGCAGAAAGGATTTTTAAGTGACAGGCAAAACACAGAAGAGGAGGCTAAATATTTGTTCATTTCAGTTGAAATGAATTTGTTCCTTCAGTTGAAGGAAAAGAAGTTTGGTTTAAACTGTGCAAAACAGAGCTGTCTGAGGCATGTGTAGTCTATCCTTGTATGTAATTGCAAGGATTACTGCAAATTTGCACTGTAACTCATAGAAACTCTATTTAGCATGCTCTATAATTTGGCTATCTAGTCACACCCAATGTCTTGTGCTCCCTAGTCATATGCTATCCATTGCCCACTGTCTTGTGCTCCCTGGAGTTTGGGAATCTTGGGAGCCATGTTGCTCCATAGTCATTCTAAAAATTAAAGGAGGTGACAAATAGTAGAGAGGCAAAAGAACTTGACAGATTCAGATTCTGCCCCTTACCCAACAAAGAAAAAGTAACAAAATGTCTGACTAGAAAGGAGTTCTTCCCTCATCGCATGAAGACTGCAGAGATAATTTATCATCCTGAGAAAAAATAATAATTTTGAATATTGCAGTACATGAAATATTATCAGGAAACTAAGAGGAACGATTGTGGTCAGCAGAATTTTTCATATCATAGTGGACAATAGATACTTTAAAATAGTGTGGGATATAATTGCCTCCAAAGTTTGAGAACTCCCAGTTGAATCAACTATACAGGGAATTGTACTTTGCTTTACAAAAAGATTCTCAACTGGATTGTTAAATCGATTTGATCAGTTTTTTCCTTGAGGCAAGAGACAATAAGTCTTGAAATGAAATGTTGAGCTTGTCCCAGTTAACTACAGGAGTGGTGTAAAGACCAAGCATTCCACCCCCCCCTCTAGTTAATTATGAATGTCTGGAACACAGCTTGAAAATACTTAAATGCATAATTTCAGTACCAGGCTCTTCCCTCAGGTGGCCCGGCCTGAGGGAATTAAGAACAGCTGAGCAGTGCGGCCAGCCAGCCATAAGAATGCTGCTGATGCTGACGCCACCACTGGACTTGTCCCTCAGCCGGGCCGGCCTTGAGGGAATGAAGAACAGTAGAGCGGCACGACCAGCCAGCCATAAGAATGCCAATGCCGACGCCACTACCACCGGACTCTTCCCTCGGCCCGGCCGGCCTTGAAGGAATGAAAAACATTTGAGCGGCACAGCCAGCTGGCCATAAGAACGCCGATGCCGATGCCACTACCACTACCACTGGACTCTTCCCTCGGCCGGGCTGGCCTTGAGGGAATGAAGAACAGCTGAGCGGCATTGCCAGCCAGTCATAAGGATGCCAATGCCGCCACTGGACTCTTCACTCAGCCGGCCTGGCCTTGAGGGAAATGGGAATAGCTGTGCGGTGTGGCTGGCCAGCCAGAAGAATGCAATTTGTGATACTCTTTCTCTTTGTTAGCTGCCCAGAATTGCATTGCAAATGGGGCAGGATGCAAATTTAATAACGATAACGACAACGACAACGACAACGACAACGACAACGATAACACCACAGTCGGGAGCCGCTGCGCTCTCCCCACCCCTTCCATTGGCGGGGAGATAAAGGGAGTCTCCCCTGGCCCAGGAGACTCTGAGGACACCACTGCTGGGAGCCACTGCACTCTCCCTGCCCCTTCCCTTGGCGGGGAGATAATGGGAGTCTCCCCTGGCCCGGGAGACTCTGAGGCCGCTGCCGCCGGGAGCTGTTGCACTCTCCCCACCCCTTCCATTGGTGGGGATATAAAGGGAGTCTCCCCTGGTCTGGGAGACTCCGTGGACGCCGGCACCGGGAGCCGCTGTGCTCTCCCTGCCCCTTCCATTGGCGTGGAGATAAAGGGAGACTCCTCTGGTCCGGGAGACTCTGAGGATGCCACCACCGGGAACCACTGTGCTCTCCCCGCCTCCTCTATCGGGCACTTGAGGACTGACCTGCCTCTCCCCAGTGATTACCTCCACCTGGTCCCGGGGAGGGGAGGCCAAGGGCCACTGCCATGTCTCCACCCTCCAAGCCCTGGAGGGCTCAAAAGGGAAGCTGATGCCGTGCCCCTCCCACCCTTTCCAGTGGCGCGAGGTAGATGAGGGGAGCCCCTGAGGCCATAGGGAGCTCTGAAAGACTGCTGCCACCATCGCATTGCCACACTCATCTCAGCCCTGTTACTGGACTTGGTGGGATTCTAAGGAGGAGGTTTTCCCTTCCGCTTTTTGAAATGTTTTCAAATTATATTGTATTGTTACTACCTTGTATTGCTGCTGCTTTTTGTTTTATGGGGCTATATTGTATCCTATTGTTATTGAATTTTTACTGTTTATGACTGACTATATGTGTATTGGACTGTGGAACTTTGTACTGTATATGGTATTTTTGCTCTGTCATTCGTATCTTATGTAAACCGCCTTGAGTCGGCCATTGGCCTGAGAAAGGCGGTATATAAGAATAAGAATAAGATTAATATGAATATGAATATGAATAATAAGCACAGCAATGATTTGATTTGTGTATAACCTCTCACAAAAACAAACAGATTCTATGCAAGAATAGCTGAAGGGGAACATTTATGTAATGCACCAACTTGATAGTTCAGCAAAGAAATTAAGTTCAACTCTGACAACCTGTTCTGCATTTAACTATACTAGTAGTTCTGTGATTTTTCTTCATCTGCTGAACTTTTGTAAGGGATTTCACAGTCAGGAAGAATTTATTTTATTCTTTACTATGTTCATTTAAAGGCTTAATATGCCTATTTTATTATCCTGCTTTCATTTTGCTTGTTTGTTTAACTTTGCTTGGCATAACCGGATCTATTTTGGAAGGCTTCATTATGCAGAAGCTGACTTCTGACCAATTAAACATGGCAGGTCAGCCTGACCTCCATTCACAGACAGCAAAGCTGAGAAAATGTCTGTTCTCAGGAGAATCACCTGGGAGGAGCATGATTCTCAGACAAGCTATCTGTTGGAGTGCATGAGTCTCACGTCGAGAGATGAGAACTTAGATTAAATGCTCTGGTCTCAGACCAGACTTCAAAAGGAGTTGTCTGTCACTCAAGATAACACTGCATGCGTTCTCACAGAGAAACATAAAAACCGAGGCTTTGAGCCCCAGAAAGATATAGCCAAACAGGTATCTCTGATTTCATCAAGAGATGCTGTACTTTTGCTTCCAGCCTAGATCCAAACCATGAATCCAGATGGGTGGCTTTGCCACACTCTTTTAGAAATGTATGCTTTAAAAACTTAGGTTTTCTTTCTTAGAAAAATGTCTTTTATTTAAATTAGTTTAGAGAGAATTTTATTCTATATTTTGGAACTGAACTTTTACTTCATTAAATCATCAAAATGGATTTATTTTGTCAAGAGTGGTATTCTAACTCCTTTCAGATAGAAGGGAGCTGAAAGGGAATATTTCAGATAAGGCCTTTCTACTTCACAAAAATGGATGCTTTGTTATTCGGCTTAGAAGTGCAGCTAGGCCAAGCAAACATTGAAGGTAATGGGGAGAGAGATTTCAGTGTCTCGCATTCTCAGGACTGTGAGTAGACTCCCACACACCTTTACTGAAACATCGAAGGCCAAGTTCCCAAAGAAAGCTGATATAAGGTTTGGAAAGGTCTAATGGAGAAAATAGCTACCCATCCCAGAGGGTTTTGCAGAGATAGTATATCTGTGACATTTTATAAATCACCACCTCTACCCATTAGGACCCCATCTTCTTCTCTTGTTTTTCCCTTCTTGGGTAAACTACATGAAGACACTCTTTCGCTACGCTACAAAAGTCCATTTTGCTTACTCTCGCTGAGTCGGGAAACCATTCTAGTCTTGGGATGAGGTGATCAGTTCCAGCCGATCAGTGATGGCAGGTGAAAAGCAGTCAGCAGGGTGGTTTGGTTCCCAAGTTGGCGGGTGTCCAAAACCAGTGGAGGCCTGTAGCCATGCTGATACTTATCACTTACAATAAGAGTGGAAAAATATTTCTGATAGTTGTCTTATGAAAAAAATCATTCTACAGATTACAGGGTGTGTTGGGACAAGTCCAAGAAAGCACTTAAATTTGTCTATGCAGATTTAACCATGTGAATGAAACAGACATCTTTGAAATGACTGACTAGGTTTAAGAGCTTTTTTTTGCCTCAGGCAAAAATCCATGGTGTACTTTCAGATTTAACCGTTATCCTTCCTTTCATATATTACTTTTCACACAAAATTCGAGCTTCTTATTTTTGCTTTCCTTTCCATTATTTTGATAGATTGTTAGTAACATGATTGTTAGTAACATATTGTATGTGGATAAAATGAGTAGAGGGAGAATCATATTTCTCAAGGTGTTTAGAGGAAGAGTGGGATATGAATGTAAATGACAAAATTCCAATGATAAAGTAGACAATCATGCTTGGGCAAACATACAAGCTGTCCTGAAGCAGCACAAACAAGTTTGGAAACATTCTGAACATGAAGGATATTTTTGTCACAAAGCTTTGCTGTAGTAAAATTTCAGTATGGAATGTTTTCAGTGATCAGAAGAAATACTGAAGAGGTGAGCAGCATATTCTTAGGGCAGAGGTTGGGAATATGTGGTCTTCCAGCTGTTGTTAGACTGCAATTGCACTCAGCCTTTGCTAATAGAAACAGATATGACAGCTGGAAGTTAACATGTTGCTAAAATCTTGAGCATGACAATATTCACCTTAGTTCACCATGCCAAGCCAATGTATCTCCCTTTCATTCATGGCACAGTCTGTATTAGGAGTGTGCTTTGGTGATCAGAATTTATTTGGAAAAGTAAAATGGGGTATTTGTTGCTGAACTGATCCAAGTTGTAATAAGGAAGCTTAAAGGCATGCTAGAATTGGACCAGGAGCCCCCTAAGGCACCAATTTAACTCAGGCACTTCAGAAGTTAAACATGTTACATGGTGTTGGTGTTGATGCCTTTCAGTATAAATTGTAAACAGAAATTAAATACTGTAACAGAATGAGGAAGCTGAATGCTGTAAGAGAATAAGAGTTTTGCTATCCATGAAAAGCCCAAACTGTCCTGGAGAGTGCAATCAAGGAGTACCAAAGGCACATATAAACCACATAAATTCTCTTGTCCCATGATTGGCTGCAATTTCACATTTTGGCAGGACAAGGAAAGAGGGATAGTCTGTTAGAGATTGCTGTTTACATCACTTTCATTTTCATTAGGAGAATTTTGTTTCTTTTATTTTAGGCATCTTTCTTTATACCAGGGATTCAGAACCTACAGCCCATGGTGCCAAATAATCCAGCCCCTGACCTCATTCTAATTGCTGCAACCACCACCAGAATCGGTTGTGGTGCATTTATCCAATCAAAAGCAGCAAGACCGTTTGAGGCAGTAAAATAAAGAGAATTTTAATGTACTTTTATAAATTCAAAAAACAGTACATTAAAATTCTCTTTATTTTACTGCCTCAAATGATCTTGCTGCTTTTGATTGGATATTCACCGTTTGGCCACTTCTCCTGCATGGTGCATTTATGGCAGATGTAAATGAGTCTGTGGCCATTGTAAACGTGTTTACGACAGCCGTGGATGTGCTTTACAGCAACATTTACAGCAGAATGTGCAGCCCATTCAGCTGCCTGAGGGGGCGTGTCTAGAATCCAAATGATCTGTGTTGGATCTGGGCCGTGGAGCGGCCGTGGGGTCCCGGAGGAGACTGGTCAAGTAGCGACACGAGACAAGCTGGAGCGAAGACCAGTGGTTTATTGAGGGAAAATCATCATCATATATAGGAATTCAAGGCAGCGTGTGATAGAATCGTCATCTGACAGAAAATCACATCACATGTTTACCCGGGTTAATTGGGAATCTTTCTCGGGGAAGTTAATTAACTAAGGCAAACACTGGCAGGGAAAGTCCATTGTTCCTAGCTTGCACAAGAGTAAATATGGCCACTATTGACGTTAGGGCTTGGGGACATTCCGCAGGTGCGATATTACCTATTACCTAACCGCTTAGTTAGACATTCAATTTCCTACTGCTTGGACTGCCTGTCAGGTCAGATATGGGTGAATCAATCTTATGACTATTAATCCGCTCCCCAATTTCTGTCCCCTGGAGCGTTCTCACATGGCATGGCCTCTGTCAGGGACAGTATGCCAATTGTGCTCGCGGATACCACAGATCTGTGTGAATGTACTAGGGATGTCTGAGTCTCCTGCATGAGACTGGAGTGGGGTGGGTTGTACTAGCATTAGGAACAGGCCCCAAACAATAGAACCAGGCTCTCAACCCCACCCTATTTAGTTCTTTCCTTCTCTTTTTAAATGACTACTGCCAGTTTTTATTTTTCCTCTACATGCCCATGTTCAAGGTAGTTTGGGTGACAAATGTTGCCCACAGTGCAGCTGTCAGGTACTCTGCCTATTGGGAAAGCAAAACTTCTAATCATCTATGTTCTTTCTCATTTAAGTAACTGTGTTTTATTTGCTTCAATAGCATACTTTTCAAAGCTGCAATTTAAGAGACCTCTGCATTATTGTGATGACTTCAGTGCTCTTATTTTAAAGGACAGCCTTTCCCACAATGAGCTAATTAAGCAAGCAAATATCCTCTTTCCTGTTCTTTTGTGCTACTCTTACCTCTCTCACCTTGTCTTTGGGGAATTCTGCATCTGAATAAATAAGCAAGCAAGTAAGCAAGCCAGCAAGCAACCCCTTTTCTCCATTGTCTGTCTCAAGTGGTCCAGGTGTTACTGACAGATGAACAATAGTGCCAGAAGTTATGGACAGGTAGGTTGAGCAAAAAATGTATTGTATGGTGCATGCAGGGTAAGGAGGAAGGAAGGAAGAAGAAAAGTGGTATGAATGTTGCTTTCATGGTGGAGGCTGGGCTATAGTTAATGGAATGGAGTTTCACACACGTACACATCCCAAGATGGAACCTTTTATTTTCCCCCAGTTATATGTTTTCTTCCACTAGATGGAATCAAAAAAATACTTTAAAATATTTGGCTGCAAACTAACTAAACAGACTAATTCAAAATGAATCAGTTCTTATTTGTGAGATAATGTTGTCGTCATTGTCTGCAACTCGTTCCAAGTATATGTATACATTTTTTCCTGCCCCAGGGTCCTGGGAGCCCTGGTCTTGGAGGCCAGCTGGTTCTGGGCCACCTTCACCCTCCAAAGCAAGCAGGAAAAATGGCACTGGTGTGAATTTGTTTAAGGTGGATCCCAGCTTGCTATGAAGTGACCCATACACTATGATCTCGGAGCCATCTCCTGCAGCACATAGAAAATGAGACATGCAGGATTTAACATTGGGACTGCAATGAACTGCCACAGCCTTGAGGATACTGTCAAGGTGAGCTTTCACAGCCAGTCCATCTGGCATGACCTCTTCCGTTTCCATGGTCATTGGGAATCAGAGTAGTAATGTGGTTCCTCCTCTGCTCATTTTGCCTTTGGGCCCAGTATGATGGCTTCCAGTGACATTTCTTCCAATGAGGGGAACATCACCCCACCCAAAGGGGCTCATCCACCCATAGCAGTTGGCCCCTTTGGAGAGTCAGGTTATTTACTGCTGCCCAGCAGTTGATGTTGAGTCACTGGCTGTATGGTCTACTCCAGGGGCTCACAACCTATGGCCTGTGGGCCAAATCCAGCCCCTGGCACCAAATAATCCAGTCCCCATCCTCGCTCCAGCTGCCGTCATCACCAGAACCATCCACAGACTCATTTACAGCTGTTGTAAATGTGTTTACAACAGCTGTAAATGAGTCTGTGACCATCATAAACATGTTTACTACAGACACAAATGAGTCCATGGCCAAAATAAATGCATTTACTATATCTGTAAATGAGTCCATGGCCATTGTAAATCCATTTATGACAGCTGCGGACATGTTTTATAGTAGCATTTATGGCAGGGGAAGCACCAGCCCAGCCTAATCAGTTGTCTGAGGGAGCATGGTCCGGCCTGTGGCTGAAAAACATTGAGAACCCCAAGTCTACACAATTACTAGAGTGGGATGTCCAGCCAGACATGTAATGTGACTAAGTAAAAGCCAATGGTATTCCCATACCACTATTATGCTGACATCAATGTAAAAACAGTCATTGAAAAACAAAACTATGGAAGTAATAAAGGAGATATAGTAATGCATATAGCTTTCACCTAGTGGTAATTAATTCAAGTCTTTTATAACAAGAACTCAGCAAACCCACTGAAATTGGGTCTGGCCAAACATTCTTAGTGAGCAAGACTTAGTAAGATGATTTTTAGAAACATCTGCATATGATAACATTTTCCTATATCAATGCATTTATTCTACACTTGTGATAATTCATTTCTCTATTTAGTGACAATAAACTGACATTCCTCATTTTTTTTGTGCAGTCCTGCTACCAGCACCAAGTTTAGCAAGGCAAATGCCAGAGCCCTGCAGTTGGTATCTGCCACTGCTGGGGCTACTACCAGTAACTTGCCCATGTATGCATGACTAAAAAGAAGAGGAAATCTATCTCCTCAAACAGACATTAATTTGCATGAAATTTACATCTGCTAAATTATCAGTATAGGGGCAAATATAGAAATGTTTGCTGCAATATAAATTGAAATATAATATATTTTGCCTTATATAATATAGAAAACAGTGACCAACTCGCTTGTGGAGCTTCTCTATCTGTTGTCATGGTGCTAACTGTTTACAGAAAAATGCTTCTATGTGCCTTTTTTAATGTTCTTACAGACAGTCATGAGCAGAACAGTTCATCGAAAATGGGCCATGTTCTATCATTGGACTCCATAAAGCAAGACACATTACCACACTAAGTTGGCCAGCATCTATCTGTATGGATTCCACCTGACCCCTACATATGGCTATGGAGACTAATATGGAATTATTAATCACTGGACTAGTAACAAACATTGCAGGAGACCTATAAAATGCAGCTTCAACCACTCTCTCTTTCCTTTCCAACCCATATATTATAGGTAACCAGAAGGACTTGGAGTCATCCATCAAAAGTGTCAAGTCATACCTCCAGCCCATTTGTGGTTAATACCTGGAAACATAAAGGATGCCAGGTCTGTCAGTGTTCTGCACTATCATTTCCTAAAGTCAGTGCTAAAACATGAGGTCTTTTCCTACTACTTTATTTCTATGTTGTTGTGCAATCTTTTATATTTTTTAAATCTAGAAGCTACCCTCCAAATATACATTGTCAGGATGAAATTAATAAATAAAAGCACCTGCATATTTTCTATCCAAGTACAAAGTTTGAAAATTTGGTTGCCATGCATGCATTTTCTTTCAGCTAACTGGACAATGATTTCATTCCCTTCTTTTTCTTTGGCAACAGACATCCACATGGACTGGAATACAACAATATATTTTCCTTAATCAACAGAAATTTAAGGACATTGACAGGATGAAGAACAGTATGATTCTGTTTCTGTGGCATGGAGTTTTGTACATCATTGTCAATTGGAAACCGGGGATTTGAAGTTTGCTAGAATTTCTTAAAATGTTATGTAGCTCAGATTGTCTTGTGGGAATTATTATCTCCTTAATGCTGTTGTTATACCCTTTTGTACACTGATTTCCTTTCTTTCTATTAAATAACTAAAAGTAGCACTAGAGTAAACATGTAATTCTCTTGCAATTCAGTGAAAGTGAAATTTTAAGATATTATTTCAGTCTAAATTTTGTATGCAAGTCAGGACAAGATAACATGTTACATTATACTGAAGGGGTGGGCATAGTGTGTGTTCAGGCCATATATTTCCACAATCTAAGTGCTGTTTCTGGGATCCCAAGCCCTGCTGGCTTCCTCACTATTTTTCCATGTGGACAATGCAAGCGCGGTGCCAAAATGGCCGCTGCACTCTTTGCAGGCCCCCACCACCCGGACTCATACATCCGGGTTAGTTAGGGGGCATGGCCATCCCTGTATAAAAGAGGTGGCCACGAGGCAGCCTCGCTGCCATTTTAAAGAACAGCGACGGAGCGGATAAGTTCGCTCCGATGCTGCTCCCTTCACTTTTCCTTCTTAATTCTGATCGGAGGATATCTCTCCTCCGATCAGTGCTGTAGCGCTTGGGTGGCCATGGCACCCAAGTGAAAGGCTCATGTGGCCCCGATGCCATGTCCAAGGGGGAAGGGGGAGGCCTACCCCCTCGACCTCCTCTTTGGGACTGCCACCAGGCCGGAGGGCTCAGGCGGGTGCCCCATGGGGGGTGGCAGCGTTACCTTACCCACTGCCACCAATGAGGGTGACCAGGCCTCTGCTTGCCCGCCAAGTCGCAGGACTCAAGCGGGGGCTGCGCAGTCCTGCTTCCCTGGGGTTTCTACCCCTATTGAACCTTTGCCTGGCATGGGGCATAGTGGCCCATTCGGGCGCAGTGCGGGATCGTGCCCCAGCATTCCACCGGCCCCCCATGGGCCAGATTATTGGGCCTGGCCCTATTCTGGCCAGGGATTGCCACACGGCTTTCCCCCTCTTCCTGCTCATCAATTGCCCGGCGGGCCATCCGGCCCACCCGGCCCACCTTATCCTGGTGGGTCTGACACTGTGGATGCTCTCCATGCCCACATATCGGCACTCGAGGCATCCATGGGATTTGCTCCACCACCTATGGAGGGTGGGCTTGGCAGCTCCTCGGCTGCAGCCCACATGCCTGCCACTGCCGCGCAGTGGGCTGTCAACAGGGTTGAGCTGCTGGAGGCCATCAGGCCAGTGCAGGCTGGTGCTTCGCAGCTCCCCATACGGCCATTCCAGCAGGGCATTCCACCGGGGACCGGTCCTGCTTGGCATGGACGCACGGAGACACAGAGCTCAATGACCATCGCGAGCTCCGACGCCCACCACAGGCCAGAACCCCCAGTGGGGGAGGCCCATGGGGGTGCACCGAGTGAGTATCCTGGTCAAGTCAGCACACCGGTGACACTAGCTCGTAACACTGGGGGGGGGGGGTGTCCAGTGGCCATGGCCGCAACAGGCTACTGCGGGAGGGCAGTTCAATGCACACTACCCTGTTACCTCCTGGGCTCCCAATTACCCCCAGGTTCTTACAGGGGTGACCGCCCCAATGCTTCTGCCTAACTTCTTGGGGGTCCGACAGGGCCCATTATGTGTTCCCCTACTTCAATCCGTGCCAACGGCGGCCCTGCCGATGGCCGGTTACTCCCTACCCCTGGGTGACCATTTATCCCAGGCTACTAGGGAGAAGATATGGCGTGGGGAATATATTGACTTTTTCACCCTCCTGAACCGTGAACCCACTAAGGAGGAGGGGGAGGGGCAGGACGACAGGGACAAGGAGTTGTCCTGTCGTCATAAGCCGCCTCGCACTTGGGCCAATTGGTTACCGGCCTATTTGATATACATGGCAGTATATCTAAGGGCCCGTCCTGATTTGGCCATCCCAATGGTCCAGTACCTGGACAATATTTACCGGGCTGTGGTTGATTTCCCTGGCCCATCATGGTTGGCCTATGATGAAGAATTTAGGATGAGGGCGGCCCTTCACCCTGAGCTGCAGTGGGACGAGCCCTGCCAGCAGTTGTGGCTACTGTATATGACCCCTACGCGGCCGGCACCTGGTGACCGGTACCACTGTGGCCATGCCGTACAGTGGGCTGCTACTACACAGACTCCCCGCCAGCCGGCGGGGCAGGGGGTTCCAGCCCGCCTGCTGTGTTGGAGTTTCTCTGCCAACGGAGTGTGCAACAGGCACCAGTGTAGATTCAGGCACGAGTGCCCTTCTTGTTCCGGCCCTCACGCTGCCTCCGCATGCCCACGGGCCGGTGGGTCACGAGGCAGAGGAAGGGGTTTTCAGGGGGTGGCCAGAGCTCCCTCTGATGGTGCTACCCATTCAAAAGGCCCCCTCCCCAATTAATTTCCCGTTGCTTGAACGCTGGCTGCGTACTTATCCTAGACAGGATGATGCGATCTACCTGCTTGAGGGTTTTCAGTTTGGCTTCTGTTTGTTGGCCTCAGGACGCCCCGAACCTACTGTCTCTCAGGGGTAATGAGGACATTGCTGTGGAGAAGATAGCCAAAGAGGTTAGAGAACAGAGGGTGGCGGGGCCATTTAACGACCCCCCATATCCTAACTTAAAGGTATCCCCTCTGGGTTTAGTTCCTAAGAAGTCCCCGGGTGAATTTCGTCTAATTCACCACCTTTCTTACCCTGCGGGTTCCTCGGTCAATGACACTATACCGGATGACTTTTGCTCTGTTCGGTATACATCCTTTGACCAGGCCTTACAGATGGTACGCTCGTGTGGTCCCTGGGCGCTCTTGGCAAAGTGTGTTATCAAATCAGCATTCCGATTGTTGCCAGTGCACCCGGATGACTTTGAGCTGTTAGGTTTTCGTTTCTGGGGCAAGTTTTATGTGGACAAGGCCATGCCTTTTGGCTGTTCCATTTCATGCTCACCTTCAAGCGATTTAGCACCTTCCTCCATTGGGCTTTTGTTCGTAGGTCAGGGTCCCGGTCTGTAGCCCACTACCTCGATGATTTTTTGTTCAGGGGTGGACATGATGCGGGCAGGTGTGGATGCCTACTCACCACGTTTCAGACGCTCATGGGGGAACTGGGTGTCCCCCTAGCACCTGAAAAGACAGAGGGACGAGCCACCACCCTTACCTTTCTGGGTATTGACATCGACACCGTCGCTCAGACATCCAGATTGCCTATGGAAAAGGTGACTCGGATCTCTGATGTGATTTTGGCAATGCTTGCCAAGCATAAGGTGTCTCTCCGGGAGTTGCAGGTGCTTCACGGCCACCTCAACTTCGCCTGCAGGGTTGTGACACCAAGCAGAGCCTTCGCCAGGCATCTGTGTGACGCTATGGTGGGCCTTTCTAAATGACACCACAGGGTACAGCTGACTAGGGGTTTACTAGCAGACCTGTCGGTTTGGCTCACATTCCTACAGGACTTTAATGGCATCTCCTTTTGGAGATCTGAGCTTATGGTCAGCCCCCAGTTCCAAGTACAGTCGGATGCCTCTGGCTCCCTGGGGTATGGGATTTATTTTGAAGGACAGTGGGTCTATGGTCAATGGCCTCAGGAATGGCATGGCACTGATCGCTTACATGATCTCACGTTCCTGGAGTTTTTTCCAATTTTGGGTGCCCTTATGCTCTGGGGGGACAGGTGGGCTAATTCTGTGGTTCACTTTTGGTGTGACAGTGCTGCTGTAGTGCACATTGTCAACGCCCAAACGTCTAAGTCCCCCAGAGTCATGGCCTTAGTTCGCCAATTTGTTCTTAGGTCCTTGCGCCTTAATGTGCTCTTCAGGGCCAGACATGTGCCAGGCATTAATAACGATATTGCCGACGCTTTATCCCGCCTGCAGATCCCGATTCCGTGCCTTGGCTCCAGACGCAGAGGAACTTCCCTCTCCACTCCCGGACGAGATATGGACATTTGGCGAGGAGAGGTGAACCGGTGATCGGCATGTCTTTGGCACCTCACATGCGTAAGGCGTATCAGCATACACTCCTTCAATTTAGGACCTTTTGTAGGCAAAGGCAGTTGCCTGAAATGTGGCCGATACCAGTTGACTAGGTTTTACAGTATATGGTGCACCTTCATGATCAGGGGTTGGCCCCACGCACCATCGCCACCAGGCTTTCGGCCTTGGCATTCATGGCCAAGGCACGGGGCTTTACTGACTGTGTGAGTGACTTCCGTATATGCCATGTATTGGAAGGGTGGACACATGAACGTGGCCGCCGCCCGGACACACGTCACCCTGTGTCACCGTGTATTCTGTCCCACCTTGCTCGAGGTTGGCATAGACTGTGTTATGATAGGTATGAGGAGTCTCTTTTTCATTCAGCTACCACCGTAGCTTTCTTTGGAGCTCTGAGAATCAGCAAGCTGGTCCCATTGTCAAAGGGGGACATGTCTCGTAAGGCACTGGAACTCGAAGATGTGTCTATCAACCAGGAGTGGGCTCAGTTGAGGATTCGTTCCTCAAAGGCCGATCAGCATGGAGAAGGCAGTGGTGTTAGACTGCTACGATGTACATTTGCTGACATCTGTCTGGTTGGTGCCCTACATGCATTTTTGGCAGTGCATGGTACGTGCCCTAGCCCGTTGTTCTGCCACCAGGATGGGTCTCCCCTTTCCAAATTTCAGTTCTGTAGGATGACCGGGATGGCACTTCACAGTGTCGGCCTCCCTGGGGCTCGTTATGGCACCCATTCATTCAGGATAGGCGCCGTGTCAACTGCGGCTGCGTTTGGGTACTCTGAAGCTGATATATGTCGGATGGGCAGGTGGGGATCTGCGCATTTTTCGTTATATGTACGTCCCCTCACTGCATGAGTACCTAGTTATGTCCTTAATTCCTTCTCCTTCTTTTACAGACCCTGTGTGTCTACGCACACCGGTGGCAGTGTGGTTGGTGGGCCACAGTTATGTGCACTGGGCGGCACAGTATGCTGCATCGTCGGAGTGGGGACCCCATCTCGGGCTGCGTGCATCTGCACGTATGCGATGGTATGGTGTGCGCGGCATGAGATGGCGGGAACTGTTGCCATTCCTGATGTCCATCAGGGATGCTGGACCACCTGATGTTTTGATTCTGCACCTTGGCGGCAATGATCTCGCACAGATCACTGGCCTTTCCTTCAAAATGTTGGTGTGCAGTGACCTGGCATTTCTACATCATTTATGGCCAGACACACAGTTGCTATGGTCTGACATCGTGCCGAGACACTGTTATAGAGGAGGCATTGATGGTTGCTATGGTTAGGACCGTGCCCAGTGGTCAGTGAACAGGGCTGTTGCCCAGTTTCTTGTTGAGAATGGCTTGGGGACAGCCATTCGACACCCGGGGAAAGGGTTGCAGGATTTTAGCCTGTATGCAGAAGATGGGGTCCACCTGTCGGCCAGAGGTATGTACCTCTTTCTGGAGGACGTGCAAGCGGGCCTGGTGACCGAGCTGTCAGTCGGGGGGGGGCAGTGAGTCATCATGGACGCCTCCCCGTGTGGCGGGTAGCACTGGTAAGGTAAAGATTTATGACCCATAGGTATCCGGCAGGTTCGCAATTGACTGGCCAACACGTAGATAGGTACAGGGGAAACAGGATTGGCCGGTCAAGGGCGAACCATGAACGGGGTGATGCTAGGAGCTTCACAGCCTGCATCACCTTGATATTTGGACGGATGCACGTCAAAGGGTGGGGTCAGTAGATAGTATATTGACTTCGGTCAAACAAATTGATACAAATTGATACATGTAGCCAATAGCCATTGGCATTTTGGGTGGAACCTTACCAGTGCTACTGTGCCCTGCTTGCCTGAAAGAATTACAATTGGATGATACACCAATTGAAAGTTATAATTCGGACTAGGGCATTATTCAATAAAAGTGGCCCAATGCCTTTAATCCAATACCGGTGTCTGAGTCTTTATTTGGGTGGGTGCGCCTGCAAAGAAATACATAATATACTTGAAGGAATGTTTGTGTTGAAAATGACTTGCCTGTACTTAGCAAAAAGACATCTGAGGTAGGAGAAAGCTGTATCCCATGGACAGAGAGAGGCTACGACCTCCAAGGATCCTAATATGATAAGAGTCCTTCTTTGGGCTTTCAAAATTATAATGTCAGGAAATTGTCCTCAAGGTCACAGTTGTCTTCTATATCATGAAGTTGAAGCTGAGGCCACAATATTGTCATCATAAAAATAGATGACAAATAAGATTAAATGAGTGTCTCCACAGTTGCATTTTTGTATTCAAGTGAAAGCCATTGTGTAATGAATGAACTATTGGACATATTTGGGATATCCATGTTCACCCACATCCTTTGAAAGATTGTTCCATTCACAGCAAAGCTCCCTCACAGAGATTCCATGCAGATCTTCCAAATGAGGCCATCATTATACATTGAGATGATGCTTTCTCACAGAAGTGGAAGCAGCTTGTTTGGCTTTGTTCCATATCAAATCTTCTCAAGTCACTCATTCTCTCTCAGCCAAATCAACCCCACACTGTTGTTATGAGGAGAAAGGAGAAAGAGGAAAACTATGGAAATATCATACATTTACTAGGGTAAAGGTAAGATACTAATGTAAATAATGAATACCGTATTTTCCGGCGTATAAGGCGACTGGGCGTATAAGACGACCCCCAACTTTTCTAGTTAAAATGTAGAGTTTGCAATATACTCGCCGTATGACTACCCCTCTTCCAACGGCGGTGTCTTCGGTTACTCTGGGTTGAAAAGATTTTTGCTGGCGAAACTCCACTCAGGGGATGCCCGAATGAGGCTCCTTTCATGCCTTTGGGTATTGAAACCCAAACTTCCACCTCCAAGTTCAGCGCCTTAACCACTAAGTTTTGTCCCCAACATGCTGGTTACATGTGCTCGCGGCATCCCCGCCCCCTTCACCGGCGGGAAAGGTAAAAGGAGCCCTGTCGGGCTCAGAGCCACCACGAGCTGCACCTCTCTGCCCCCTTCACCGGCGGGAAAGGTAAAAGGAGCCCTGTCGGGCTCGGAGCCACCGCGAGCTGCACCTCCCTGCCCCCTTCACCGGCGGGGAAGGTAAAAGGAGCCCTGTCAGGCTCAGAGATGCCGCGAGCCGCACTCCCCGCCCCTTTCACTGGTGGGGAAGGTAAAAGGAAGGTGCGGCTCACGGCATCTCCGATCCTGACAGGGCTCCTTTTACCTTCCCCGCCGGTGAAGGGGGCGGGGAGGTGCAGCTCGCAGCATCCCCGCCCCTTCACCAGCGGGAAAGGTAAAAGGAGCCCTGTCGGGCTCAGAGCCACCTCGAGCTGCACCTCTCCACCCCCTTCACTGGCAGGAAAGGTAAAAGGAGCCCCGTCAGGCTCAGAGATGCCGCGAGCCGCACTCCCCGCCCCTTTCACCAGTGGGGAAGGTAAAAGGAAGGTGCGGCTCGTGGCATCTGCGAGCCTGACGGGGCTCCTTTTACCTTCCCCGCTGGTGAAAGGGGCGGGAGGTGCAGCTCACGGCATCCCCGGCCCCTTCACCGGTGGGAAAGGTAAAAGGAGCCCTGTCGGGTTCGGAGCCGCTGTGAGCCGCACCTCCCCGCCCCCTTCACCGGTGGGGACGGTAAAAGGAGCCCCGTTGGGCTCGGAGACACCGCGAGCCGCACCTCCCCGCCCCCTTCACCGGCTCCTTTTACTGGCAGGGGGAGCCAGCCGCAGCCGCGAGGCTGAGGGTGGTGGTATCCGGATGGCCCCTTGCTCCGGAGGCCTCGCGGCGGCGGCTGATTTTCCCCGCCAGTCAGCTGATGCTCCTTCTCCTCTGCACCCCCCCCCCAACAGGGGGTGAGAAGGAGGAGGAGGAGCAGCAGCTGACCGGCGGGGAAAGCCATTCACCACCTCCGCCGCAAGGCTGGGGGTGGTGGTATCCTGGCGGCCCCTTGCTCCGGAGGCCTCACGCAGCGGTGGCAAATGGCTTTCCCCGCCGGGCGGCCCCTGGCTCCAGAGTACCCGGCATATAAGACGACCCCCATCTTTGGCACAGATTTTTCAGGGTTAAAAAGTCGTCTTATATGCCGGAAAATACGGTACTCAAATGCTGATGTCAGGCATAATACCTGATCCAACTACAACTCAGCAGGCACTTAGCATAGTTTCCTGGATGCTTGAAAGCCTTTTTCGGCTTGCAATTTTAAGCAGCTGATTTATCAAAGCATATGATTGATAAGATGTATTCAGCTGACTAGGTTCTAAAAGGTGGAAGTCTGAGTACATTATTTCAGAAACTACTGTAACAATCCTATTGAACAGGCTGGAAATATGAACCCAATTTGGAATAGGAATATCTGAGAATGAAAAATAGTACCTTGTTGCTAATCTAACATTGTATGAATTTAAGTTTTTGGGTCAGGAGGTACTTGTACAATTCTTTTTTAAAAGGCATGAAACGGTAGACATGGGAAGAGAAATAGATGAGTGATATCTCTGACAATCACCTTCTATGCAAAAAATATTCACTTTTAAATAATAGACACTATTCTTGCCTACTTTCACCTAGTTTTTATAGCTGGGTGGGACTAAATTAAATCACAGTATTTTTTAATATGAAAATTGTTATCCCCAGTTTTTCCAACTCAAAGAGCACATAGGTCACTCTGTAAAATAAGTAAGAAAGACTACATGTAGAAACTTCTATTTATTACTTTGCCTTTTCCCCCCTCTTGTGTATGCTGTGCTTCTACACTGTGTTTCTCCACAGGACAGAAAATATGCCACCCTTGCTCCCGCCACAACTGGAAGTGGTGGAAGCAGTGGGAGAAACCATGCCTCTGGCCTGCACATCTATCTGAGGGAGCATGGTCTGGCCCACAGCACAAAAAGGTTGGTCTCAGAAAGATGTGCAGACTGGAGGCAGGTTGCTCCTGCTGCTCCCATCACTTCCAGTAGCAGCAGAAGCAAGAGTGGCACATTTTCACTGCATCTACGGCACTTCTGGTGCATTTTCGGGACTTCTAGCAGAGGCGAAGGGATCTTCACTGTGGGCCAGATTAATTGGCACTGTGGGCCAGGTCTTGTTAGTTTTTGAGTGAGTGTTGTAGCAGTCTGAGTTGCAATAGGTTCAAGAAAGAAGACCATACACCAGATTTAGTTTAAATCAAACTGGTATATTAACAACATTAATAGACAAAGTAAATTAGCATTACATCCTGCACTGTTCAGCTCTGCTCTGTTCTTCAAAACAAGCTCTGCAAGCAACTTCTATTTCTACAGCCAGCAAAACACTTAGGTTACAATGTACCTTATTAACTGTCAATCACAGCAGAGCTGAGCTATGATGATTGCTTGCACCTGTTCCTTGTTAACTGACCTCAGCCTGTCCTTGACATTATCTCTGCACTTTGCCTCACTAACTATATGCATATTATTGACACTCCTCCTAGGCAATGTGAGAGATATTTAACCCATCTCTGAATTTTTTTTTATAAACCAGTTGAGAATCGTTGTCATATATGTACAAGACATCATCCACAAAAACTAAAAGTTGTACCTCTGTACCATTTACCATCTTGGTAAAACTGCAGGTTTCAGCAAGACCTTGTTCAAAACCAACATCCTTCAGTGCTTTGGACAAATGCTGGAACCATGCTCTTGCACTTTGACGAAGACTGTATAGTGCCATATTGAGTTTCAGAACTGTCTTTGCACCAGCAAATTCAAAACCTGGTACTTGTTGCATATATAACACCTCCTCTAATGGAGCATGTAAATATGCTGTTGTAAAATCAAAATGGTCCACTCTTTTTCTTTGAACCTCTGCTTTACATAAAGCAATTTTCAGTGATTCAGATTTTACACATAGTAAAGCGTCATAGTCAGACGCTTGTACTTGCCTAAAACCCCTGGCTACTAGCCTGGCCTTATATTGCATTTCACCATTAGTAAGCCATTTTAGTTTGTACAACCATCTACACCTGTAGCGATGAATGGCCGCTAGGGCGGCGCTAGGTCCCGGAGGAGACTGATCAATGACAACACGAGGCAACAGGAGCGAGATCAGATCAGTGCTTTATTGGGGAAATACATGCACCTTTTATAGATCAGAAGGCAGGTCGAAAAAACCACCACCCGAAAGTCAATCACATCACCTATTTACTCAGGTTAATTGGGGAACCTCTCAAAGGGAAGTTAATTAGTGCGGGCAAACATTGACAGAGGAAGCCCTATTGTTTTGGGCTTAGAGGCTGGGGAAATATGGTCACTATTTGCACCGGGGATTTCCTTGGCCAGGAGGTGAGTGATTAATCTAATAGGTAACTGATGTCTGCGAGATGCTTATTCGGCAGAGTCGTCGGTCAGGCTAGAAGCAGCCGAATTAATCCCTATCATTAATTCACCCCCCTTATGCCCTGACAAGGGCCAGAGGCCAGGAGTTTGCTCGCTGGTTTAACCTCTGCCAGAGACCACTGATGCCCAACCGGGCACGGGGAATCTTCACCTCCCCTTACTTTTTTATATTAAGAGCCTGACTGGCGACTCTGCGCAGGAGCGGCACCAGCTCTTGGTCGGGAATGATGTCACGGGGTTTCCTTCTTCTGCGGCATCTCGAAATCAGTGAGGGGACACATTGAGCAAAACAGCAGACTGCAATGCCTAGTATGACTACCCCCACCACCACCTTGATTACCGTTTGAAGCCACCCCCATGGAATCCACGACCACATCCATTTCCATAGTGAGCTCCACCAAGCCCCCCATGCAGAGCCTTCTGTGATGCCAGCCACTATGGTGTGAAGATCCGTGAGCTGGCTTTGAATCTTACGAGAGTTGTCCGTAAGATTGAAGCAGCACATACCGTGAAAAGATTCGCAGCCCAAGTGGTGCAACAATAGGAGATAGTCGATAGCCGCTCGATTATCGAGAATGGCATGGCGGAGTTCCGCCTGCTCCTGATTGAGGAGCGCTATCGCTGAGGAGGTATGGTTGATGGCCTTTGCTAGACCGCAAGCCAAGCGACCAATCCTTTTTGCGTTGCCGACGGCTAAGCCTGGCACGCCAAAGATGCTGACTGCCAAGGAGAGGTACTCGGCAGGTCTCATTACCCTAAAGCTGCTTTCACATGAGCTGTCTAACAGAGTGGTGCGAGTGTGTCGTATGAGTGAGGGAACATGGGATACATTGGAAGCATTAGGAACGTTAGGGCTTGGGGCAATCATATCCTTAGTGGGGAGCAAGAGTGTCAACCGGCTAATACAACATATAGAGTCTGTAATATTAGCAGGAATGTAGTTAAACGTATACTGGTTACACGTAAAGAACCATCCAGATGGTATGGTGATATGTGCATACTTTGAGCCAAGTGACACTGGGTTATTGCAAGTCCAATTGCCGCTACCTACATCGAGGCAGCGGCGCCGGGTTCGGCCGGGTCCAGAGCAAACGTGTATTCGGCCACAGGTAGAGTTCGGGCTGACCGCCACTCGAGGGGTGTGAAGAGTGGCTGCATCAGCCGGCAAAGTCATGGTCAGCCGCATCTCCCAACGAGCATATTCCGAGGAAGCTGATGGGATGTATGGGCTGAAGAGTCGCCTCACCAGCCAGTCCCCGTCCCGGGGGTGTGCGCCTGGAGAGTGGCACACCGGGACAAGGCAGGTGCTGAGGATTGAGGCAGAGCCGACGTCCTGCCTGAGGCAAAAATCGGACTGGTTGACAAGGGTAGCCAACCTTTCCCAAATGTTGTAATGCATGCGGGCAGAGAGGTCTCCGCCTGGCATTAAATCGCTGGCCTCCAGTGAGGCGGCCTGAACGCCTCCCCCTAAAAGCAGGGTGAGGGTCAGGATGATGGTGAAGATCGCAGAATTGACATTAATCTGGGCAAAGACTGCTGCAACGAAGTTCTCCGGTGTTGGCTCCTTCTCCTCGCGTCGGAGGGCGTCCTGGGCCTCACTGCAAAGGGTCTTGACCATCCCCCAGGTTATCCTCTGTGCTTGGGTCCGCAGCCGCCGCTTCTCCCAGTAGGTCTCCTCGGTCAGAGTGAGGTCCTCCATCTCTGGGATCGGACTCGGGTCGGTCTGGGTCCACGCCATGAGGTTCCAAATGAGGCTTGACGCACCGAGCCGGAATCCAAACGACACCTGTAGGAGACATAACTGTAGCATACCCTCTTCCCCAGGTTATGAGCGGCACCGGGCCCCTCCAAGAAGGGTCTGGTGGCACCCGGTACCGGACCATAGGTCGCGGGAGAGCTTCCGAACGGCGGAAATGCCTCTCCTGCGGCGTACAATCCGAGAAAACATTAAGGTGATTGTATGTGAACAATACCTTATTCAGACAAAACTGTGCCTGTCCCTGTGATTTGGGGAGGGCTGGTGGCTCCCCCCTTTCTGTTTGTTTGTCAATATAGGACTTTAGCGTCCGATTGACCCATTCTACAATCGCTTGCCCTTGCGGATTGTAGGGAATTCCAAAGGTATGCTTGATGTCCCAAGTAGCCATGAAGGCGGCCAACTGCCTAGAGCAGTAGAACGGGGTGTTATCCATTTTCACGTGCCGCAGCTTGCCCATCGCCGCGATGCAGGAAAGGAGGTGCTGCTCCACGTGGGAGGCAGTTTCCCCTTTCTGCGCCGTGGCCCAAACGAACTGGGAAAAAGTGTCAATGCATACATGCATGTACTGCCATCTACCAAACTGCGGCACATGCGTGACATCCATCTGCCACACCTGATTAGCTTCTGTCCCCCGTGGGTTAACCCCCCACGAGGGCCCCCCCCCCGGTGCCCCTGCACAATGCTGGCAAGAGCGGACTATGCCTTGGGCTTGAGAAAGTGGCAGATTGAACTGTCTGGCGAGTGCTTTGGCATACTGGTGAAAGAAGGCATGACTTTGGATTGGAGTAGTAAAAACTCCCAAAACTGAACGTTGCTGAATTTCCTTTGCGGCCGCGGCCGCTCTGCTATTGCCCGTGGAAATCGGACCCGGTAGGTCTTGGTGACTTCGGATATGGGCAATATAGAGCGGCTCCGTGCGGTTTCGTAAATGAAATTGAGCAGTAAGAAACAGACCAAGCAAGTTTTTGTCTATCGCGGGAGTGATGTAAGCTCCCGGCAGACTGTGAAGTAAATTCCTAACATACAGGCTGTCAGTTATGATATTTAAACGTTCCTGGGCGAAGGTGCGCAAGGCAAGGTTCACGGCTGCCAACTCTGCCCGCTGCACGGACTTCTGTGGAAGAGTTAACAGCGTGCGCCAAGCTTCGCCCTCCTGCCAGGTCAGAACACCATATGTGCGACCCCCATCAGTAAAAACTGTCTTGGCCCCCTGAAGTGGGACCAGCGAAAGCAATTCGAACAAGCTGACTGTTCCTGTCTGGAGTGAGACAAGTCTGGGGTCTTTGGGCAAGTGGTACGCTAAACTTCCAGTGAAACCTTCCAAAGCTATCGGAAGCGAGTCACCTAGCTGCATTAACTGATGAATTTGTTCCTTGGTGAACGGAACCACAATTTTGGCCAAATCATTTCCTGAAATGTCCCTAGCTCTCAGCCTGCCATGGTAGACCACCGCGGAGACCAATTCCTGGGGCGGAACGATGTTCCGTGAAGAAGTGTTAGGCAAGTACACCCACTCCACAATTTTCGCTCCCTTCTCGGAGTCTACTCCTAACGCCCCAGTGAACATGGATCCTGACCGCACGATGTACAAATTCAGGATCGGGGCATATGGCCCCTGGGCGATCCTATCCACCCACCTCTGGCTGAGAACTTGGTTCACTTTCTCGAGCGCCAAGCGCGCGTCTCGAGAAATTTTTATCCGGTCTGCCGGCTGCTTACCTAAGGTTAGCAGCGAGAAGAGTGGTTTCAGAAGATCCGTATCCAGTCGGAAATACGGTCTGGCCCAATTGATATTCCCTAAAACCTGCTGTAACTCTACCACGGTGACTGAGTCCTGTAAATTTATCTGAGGCAAAACCGGTGCTGCAAAGGAACGGAGAAGCCGATGACCCAAGTATGAGAAGGGCTCGGTTCTCTGCACCTTTTCCGGGGCAATGAGTAAACCCTTGTCCCCCAGGCTGGCCTGGAGGTCTGAAAACACTGTGCTACCGAGTTGCGGCAACGCTACTAAGATATCATCCATGAAGTGACAAACAATAGCTTTAGGGTAAAGGCTTCGGAACTTTGCCAGTGCGTCGTGAACATAAATTTGGCACAGGGTGGGCGAATTGAGCATGCCCTGTGGCAAATATTTCCACGCGTAACGCTGCGTGGGCTCACTGTGGTTCACAACCGGCACTGTAAAGGCGAACCTTTCCCGGTCCCTGGGGTCTAAGGGGATTGTATAAAAGCAATCCTTGAGATCTACGATTAGAATCTCCCACCCCTCGGGAATCATGTTAGGATTCGGGATGCCGCATTGAAGCGGACCCATGGGCTGAATACATTTATTGATCTCTCTGAGATCGTGGAGGAGTCGCCACTTCCCCGACTTCTTTTTAATCACAAAAATTGGCGAATTCCAAGGACTCGTGGACTGTTCTATATGTCCTGCGTCTAGCTGTTCCTTAACTAGCTGCTTGAGAGCAACCAATTTCTCTCCCACTACCGGCCATTGTTCTACCCAGACCGGAGTATCGGTGAGCCATTTAAGTGGCAACGCCATTACCCGAAGGTAAGGGTGGCACCGTACTGCTGGAGAATGTCTCGCCCCCAAAGATTGACGTGCACGTCAAGAATGTGCGGCCGAATCACCGCCGTGCCGTCAGCCCTTGGGATTGTGACTTCTACCCACTCTCGGCTTCTGAACGCTTCCTGAACTCCACCTACCCCACACACATCGGAGACCGGCTCAATGGCCCACTCCCTTGGCCACTGGCTTCTGCTTATCACGGTCACATCCGCTCCGGTATCGAGTAACCCTGAGAACACTCTTTTGTTCAAAAATACCTCGATAACGGGGCGCTGCTTCCACTCAATGTTGGTCTCCACTGTCGCTAAGACCTGGTATCCTTGCACTGCCTCACTCGCGCTCAAGCGGTCTGCTGAACCGGACTCTGAGCTGTCACTGAGCCTTCTCTGGCTGCCTGCTGGTGAGTGACAAGGAACCATGATCAGTTGCGCTAGGGTGTCTCCCTTGTGGATTGTTTGGGGCAGGTGTGTCCAAAGCTGGACCTGGAGAACGCCTGAAAAATTCGAGTCAATGACTCCTGGAATTATAAAAATTCCACGTGCTCCAGCTACACTGCGGGGCAAAACTAAACCTATAAAGCCTCTGGGTAGGGGTCCCATGTACTGAGAGTCGACTAGATAGACTGTGCCCAGCAGATCGCATGTGACGTCCGCCTGGCAAGCCAATTCTAGCCCTGTGCTACCCTTGGGGCTGGCCTGTGCCCTCGCAGTGCCTGGAATGTGCCTGGAACCTAGTCTAGTTCTGGGGAGTTCTGGATCTGGGTGAAGGAAGCCTCGGTTTGGACTGGGGCCAGAGACGTGCCCGGATTCCGGTTTCCCGAACTCGGACAATACCTGGCCCAATGATAGCCCTTTTTGCACTTCGGGCAGGGGGTGTTCGGAGCCTTGGGACAGCCGGACTTTTGTCCACCTCCCTTGGATCGGCACTCCCTAGCGAAGTGTCCGACCTTACCACAAGCGTGGCATGCTCCCTTGATCTTGCCATTGCCCTGATGTCTTTCCCCCCCCTGCACCGCTGCCGCTAGCAGACCCATCTTGTAGGAGTCTGTGCCAACGTCGGAGCATGCTCTGATCATGTCCGTTAAGGTCAAGTCAGGGCGATTGCCCAGGGACTGCAAGATTTTACGGCAGTCCAAGTTGGCGTTGTCCTTTGCTAGCTTAATCATGAGCTCTTGTTGGGCTTGCTCATTATCAATCTGCCTGCTAATTGCTTCCTCCAGGCAATTGATGAAGTCCATGTAGGGCTCCTGGGCTCCCTGCTTAATAGCGGTGTAATTTTTGGCCGTTTTGCCAGACGCTGGGACTTTGAAGTATGCCCTATAGGCAGCCTTGGCTGACATCTCTAGGGTGGCGAGAGGCAAGTTGATCTGAGCGTTGATGGGCTCAAAGGCACCTGAACCATACAGCTGGTCAGGAATTACCGCGCCTCCCATCCTGGCAGCTTGAGTTTGAGCTTCGAGCCGAAACTCGCTGTCCCAGATCATGTACTGGCTAGGGGTTAGCATCATCCTCATGACGGCTTTCCAATCATGGGGAATCCACATGGTGGTTTCGCACACTTGCTGAAGCGTGCCCCTAGTAAAACGACTTTGGAGCCCTGTCTCTGAAATTGCTTTCCGTAAAGCCATGAGAAGCTTGTACGGGACTGGGGAATGTACTATCTGCTGTGCACCCGTGATCGCGTCCATCTCCATGCGGATTGGACAAATCTGTCTAAGTTCAGCTAGTTGTTCAACTGACAATTCCCCCTTTTTAAGCTCTATCTCAGCTGTGCGCTGAAGGGCACTCTTCACGACTAGGGAACCTGGAGCTGTCAGAGAAGCGCCTGCGCTTCTCATTCCTTGCGTTCCTTCGGTGACGTCTGCAGCTGTCACCGCGGGAAGGCTCCCTGTGCTACTCTGCTGATAGCTAATTGACGGATAGAGTGCCGTGGGCGCAGTCGGTTCGACTGACTTGCCTGATGGTTCGACTAACGGGGGTTCTTTGGCCTCTGCCCGGACTGGCTCGATCTCAGCCAAGAGTCTCCTACACTTCCTCCAAGTACGAACTATCCCTCCTGGAGCTTTCGGGGGTTGCTGAATGCAGTCTCTTATCTGATCCCAGAGCTGCAGGGTTAACGTACCTACTTCTGGGTAAAGTAGGCAGTGTTCCCTGAGATACGCCAAAAGTCTCGCTAATTCCCTGCTGTGAAAGCGTAATTTAAATACCCTGGCCAGGATTCTGAACTCCTCCTCACGAGTTCTTTGGCAAGCGGACGGACTTGGTCTATGAGAACAAGTCCCCATATTACCTGCGATGGGTCCTCTGAAGATTCCTCCTCGGGACGAGTTCGACACGTCTTTGCAGGCAACAGGTTCGGGCGTCGGGTGTCTGGGGTAGACCTCGGAGCGTGGACCTTCTGCCACGGGCCCTTCGACGGCCTCTGCGATGTCAGGGGCTCACAGCTGGCCCTGAGCGGAACGCGTTTCCCTCTATGGCAACCTCCTCGAAAGCTAGGAGCAAGCTGTAGGAATGTCTCTCTGGAATGCCTCGCCGCAGGCCACTTCTCCGATCGGCTGGCTGCCGGCCGGAGCGCCGCGCTGTCCTCCGGGATGACGGGTTGCGGTTCAAGCGCAGAACCGGACCACGTGGATCGCTACTCACGAGTAGACCTCTCCAGGGTCTCTTACTCACGAGTAGAATCACGTCTTGGGGTCACCAGTTGTAGCGATGAATGGCCGCTAGGGCGGCGCTAGGTCCCGGAGGAGACTGATCAATGACAACACGAGGCAACAGGAGCAATATCAGATCAGTGCTTTATTGGGGAAATACATGCACCTTTTATAGATCAGAAGGCAGGTCGAAAAAACCACCACCCGAAAGTCAATCACATCACCTATTTACTCAGGTTAATTGGGGAACCTCTCAAAGGGAAGTTAATTAGTGCGGGCAAACATTGACAGAGGAAGCCCTATTGTTTTGGGCTTAGAGGCTGGGTAAATATGGTCACTATTTGCACCGGGGATTTCCTTGGCCAGGAGGTGAGTGATTAATCTAATAGGTAACTGAGGTCTGCGAGATGCTTATTCGGCAGAGTCGTCGGTCAGGCTAGAAGCAGCCGAATTAATCCCTATCATTAATTCACCCCCCTTATGCCCTGACAAGGGCCAGAGGCCAGGAGTTTGCTCGCTGGTTTAACCTCTGCCAGAGACCACTGATGCCCAACCGGGCACGGGGAATCTTCATACACCCAATTACATTTGTGTTTTCTGGTATCTTTTGAGCAGGAGTAAACACATTATTTTCTGTCAGAAAATCAAATGCCTTTTCCATTTGTTTTAGACACAATTGTTTTTCTTTTTTGTCAAGAGCCAGTACCTCTTTGCAGGCGCACCCCCCAAAAAAAGACTCAGACACCGGTATATGGATAAAGGCATTGGGCCACTTTTATTGAATAATGCCCTAGTCCGAATTATAACTTTCAATTGGTGTATTCATCCAATTGTAATTCTTAAGGCAAGCAGGCCGCAGTAACACTGGTAAGGTTCCTCCCAAAAATGCCAATGATAATTGGCTACAATGTAACCATTTGTATCAATTTGTTTGTTGACACAAACAAATTGTTGACCGGAGTCAATAAACTATCTACTGACCCCACCCTATGACGTGTATCTGTCAAATCACGAGGTGATGCATGCTGTAAAGCTCCTACCATCACCCCTTGCCTGGTTCGTCGTTGACCGGCCAAAGCTATTACACCTGTACCTGTCTAAGTGTTGGCCAGTCAATTGCGAACCTGCCGGATACCTATGGGTCATCAATCTTTACCTTACCAGTGCTACCCGCCCAAAGTGACCAAAGTCAAAGAACCCCTTTGCTCAAAAACTAGCAACAGTGTGGGATGGGCAAAAAAGCCAGAACCCAAGGGCCAATTGTAGGTTCAGGCCAAAAATTCCCACCCGGCCCCGAAGCGACCAAAATATCACACTGATCACTAGGGAGGGGGTGGAGGGAAAAACCTCTCCTCTCCGTTGCTATTCTAAAATGGCAGCTCGTCTGCCTCGTGGCCACCCCTTTTATAGAGGAGTGGCCACACCCCCTAACTCACCCGGATGTCTGAGTCCGGGTGGGGGGCCCCCCGCAAAGAGCGTGGTGGCCATTTTGGCACCGCGCTTTCATTGCAGGCGCACCCCCCAAAAAAGACTCAGACACCGGTATATGGATAAAGGCATTGGGCCACTTTTATTGAATAATGCCCTAGTCCGAATTATAACTTTCAATTGGTGTATTCATCCAATTGTAATTCTTAAGGCAGGCAGGCCGCAGTAACACTGGTAAGGTTCCTCCCAAAAATGCCAATGATAATTGGCTATAATGTAAGCATTTGTATCAATTTGTTTGTTGACACAAACAAATTGTTGGCCGGAGTCAATAAACTATCTACTGACCCCACCCTATGACGTGTATCCGTCAAATCACGAGGTGATGCATGCTGTAAAGCTCCTGCCATCACCCCTTGTCTGGTTCGTCGTTGACCAGCCAAAGCTATTACACCTGTACCTGTCTAAGTGTTGGCCAGTCAATTGCGAACCTGCCAGATACCTATGGGTCATCAATCTTTACCTTACCAGTGCTACCCGCCACACGGGGAGGCATCTATGAAGACTCACCGCCCCTCCCCCCCGCCAGACCGTCAGCTCGGTCACCAGGCCTGCTTGCAAATCTTCCAGAAAAAGGTTCATACCTCTAGCCGACAGGTGGACCCTATCCCCTGCATAGAGATCGTAATTTTGCAAACTAATCGTGGGATGCCAGATGACCATCCCCAAACCCTTGTCTGACAAGAACCGGGCAACTGCCCTGTTCACCGAGCGGCGAGCGCGGTCAAGGGCACGGAGGTCAATACCTCCCCTGTATGTATGACGCGGCATGATGTCCGACCATACAAGCCTTGTGGACGGCCACACATAATTCAAATAAGCTAGGTCACTGCAGATGGTGAATTTTAAGGAAAGGCCAGTGACCTGGGCAAGGTCATTGCCCCCGAGGTGCAGTACAAGGACATCAGGTGGTTCAGCATCCCTGATGGAAAACAGGAATGACAACAGTTCCCGCCATCTCATTCCGCGCTTACCGTACCAACGTATACATGCGGTTGTACGTAGTCCAAGCTGGGGTCCCCACTCTGTCGCCGCAGCATACTGTGCTGCCCAGTGCACGTAACTGTGGCCCACCAGCCATACTGCCACCGGTGTGCGGGGACACACAGGGTATGTAAAAGAAGAAAAGAGAATAATGACCTAACTGGTACTCATGCCTGAAGTGGGCGAACATACAATGCAAAACGCATGGATCCCCATCTCCCCATCTGGCGTATATCAGCCTCAGAGTTCCCAAAATGCAGCCGCAGTGGATGCAGCACCTATCCTAAATGAATGGGTGCCATAACAAGCCCCGGGGAGACCAACACTGGATAGTGCCATACCGGTCACCTTCCAAAATTGGAATTTAGTAAGTTGAGACCCATCCTGGTGGCAGAAAAACGGGCCAGGGTGCGCGCCACGCACTGCCAAAAACTCATGTAGGGCACCAACTGGACAGATGTCTGCAATGGAACATCGTAGCAGTGTAACTCCACTGCCTACGCCATGCTGATCAACTTTTGAGGACCGTATCCTCAACTGAGCCCACTCATTAGTGACATAGACATCGTCGAGTTCCAGTGCCCTATGAGTCACATCCACCTTAGACAGTATTACCAACTCACTGATGCGGAGCGCTCCAAAAAAGGCCACCGTGGTAGCCGCGTGAAAAAGAGCCACCTCATACCTATCATAACACAAGTTATGCCAGCCTCGTGCAAGGTGGGCCAGTACCTCTGGTGAAATAGGGTGGCGAGTGTCCGGGCGGCGGCCACGTTCCCGTGTCCACCCCTCCAAAACATGACGTATGCGGAAATCATTAACGCAGTCAGCAAAACCCCGCACTTTGGCCATAAATGCCAGTGGATGCTATAGTACGAGGAGCCAAACCCTGACTGTGTAGATAAACCATAAATTGTAAAACCTGTTCCACTGGAATGGGCCACACTTCGGGCAACTGTAGTTGTACACAAAAGATTCTAAATTGTATAAAAGCATGTTGATACGCCTTACGCGTGCGGGGTGCCAAAGACATGCCGATCGCCCGGTTCACCTCTCCTCGCCAAATGTCCAAATCTCAGCTGGGAGTGGCGAGGGGAATTCCTCTGCTTCCGGAGCCAAGGCGTGGAACCGGGGGATCTGCAGGCAGGATAAAGCGTGGGGGCCAGTGCAAGAGGGACACTCATATTTGTACCGACACTGTCGCTTATTGAACAGCGTTCCGTGCGCTCCGGTGTCTAGTCATGCCTGCCACATGACCACGGAAACGTCTGCAGAAGCAGACAGCGCTGGCTCTTCGGCTTAGAAACAGAGATGAGCACTGCACCCTAGAGTCGGATACGACTGGCTTTCGAGCAAGGGAAACCTTTACCTTTACCTTAATATCATTATTAATGCTTGGGACATGTCTGGCCTTAAAAAGCACATTTAGGCGTAGGCTTAGTAACACAAATTGGCGAACCAACGCCATCACCCTAGGCGATTTAGATGTCTGAGCGTTGACAATGTGCACCACTGCCGCATTGTCACACCAAAAATGGACCACTGAGTTGGCCCACTCCTCGCCCCATAGCATCAAAGCTCCCAGGATTGGAAGGAACTCAAGGAAGGTAAGATCGCGGAGGCGATCCGTGCCCCGCCATGCGGCAGGCCAGTGGCCATAAGCCCACCTCCCCTCAAAATAAATCCCATATCCCAGGGAGCCGGAGGCATCCGACTGTACTTGGAATCTAGGGGAAACCAAAAGGTCTGATCTCCAGAAAGAGACCCTGTTAAATTCCCGTAGGAATGTTAGCCAAACCAAAAGGTCAGCCCGCATGCCCCTGGTCAGTCGGACCCTATGGTGGCGCTTTAACAGGCCAGACATGGCGTCACATAGGTGCCGGGCAAATGCTCTGCCGGGTGTCACCACCCGGCAGGCAAAGTTAAGATGTCCATGAAGTACCTGAAGCTCACAAAGTGACACTTTACGTTTGGCCAGCAATGCCAAAATCATCGTGGAGATCCGGGTGACCTTCTCAATGGGTAACCGGGATGCCTGTGCGACCGTGTCAATTTCAATACCTAGAAATGTGAGCGTAGTAGATGGGCCCTCGGTCTTTTCAGGCACTAAAAGGACACACAGTTCCCGCATTAGCGTCTGAAATGTAGTGAGGAGATGCGTGCACATGTCCGAGCCCCGTTCACCCCCGAACAAAAAGTCATCTAGGTAATGGGCTACAGACCGAGACCCTGACCTGCGAACAAAGGCCCACTGAAGAAAAGTGCTAAAACGTTCGAATGCCGAACATGAAATAGAGCAGCCAAAAGGCATGGCCTTATCTACATAGAACTTTCCTTGGAATCTAAAACCCAATAGCTCAAAGTCCCCAGGGTGCACTGGCAGCAATTGGAATGCCGATTTAATGTCACATTTTGCCAGGAGTGCACCAGGACCACAAGAGCGCACAATCCGTAGGGCTTGGTCAAACGACGTATACCGGACCGAACAAAGGTCATCAGGGATAGCATCATTGACAGAAGAACCCGCCGGGTATGATAGATGGTGGATTATACGGAATTCACCCGGGGTCTTTTTAGGTACTTGCCCCAGAGGGGAGTCCTTCAGGTTAGGGAAAGGTGGTTCGGAAAAGGGGCCCGCTACCCTCCTGGCTTCTACTTCTTTGGCAATACACAGGGCAGCTACCCCCTCCTTACCCTTCAGGGAAACTAAATTGGGGGCATCTTGGGGTCCCCGCACCCCTTCGAATGGGATACGAAAGCCCCACTGGAAACCCTCCAGGAGGTACCTCGCGTCCTCCCTTCTTGGATAAGTTGAGAGCCATCGCTTCAACATATACACATTAACCAGGGAAGGGGCCTTTTGACTGGCTAGCTCCATCAGCGGAAGCCCTGCCCGCCCACTGTCCACCTCTACCTCTGCCCCGTGACCCACCAGCCTGCGGGCACGCGGAGGCGGCGTGGGGGCCAGCGCAAGAGGGACACTCATATTTGTACCGACACTGTCGCTTATTGAACACACCATTAGCTGAGAAGCTCCAACACAGCTAGCGGGCTGGAACCCCCTGCCCCACTGGATGGCGGGGAGCCTGTGTTGGAGCAGCTCGCTGCACAGCATGGCCACAATGGTACCTATCCCCAGGCACCGGACGCGTGGGGGTCATGTACAAGAGCCACAATTTCTGGCAGGGCTCATCCCATCTCATCTCTGGGTGTAGGGCCACCCTCATTCTATATTCCTCATCGTAAGCCAACCACGATGGGCCTGGGAAATCAACCATCGCCCTGTAAATATTGTCCAAGTATTGGACCATAGGAATGGCCAGATCTAAGGTATACCGCCATATAAATAAGATATGCCGGCAACCAGTTGGCCCAGGTGCATGGTGGCTTACGACGACGAGACAGCTCCTTGTCTCTGTCGTCCTGTCCCTCTCTCTCTTCCTTAGTGGGCTCACGGTTCAATAGGGAGAATATATCCACGTACTCCCCTCGCCAAATCTTCTCCCTCGTGACCTGTGACAAATGATCACCCAGGGGCAAGGAATAACCAGCCGTCGGCAAAGCCGTCATCGGCACATTCTGTATAGAGGGCATACGCAGCGGGACCTGGACAGCCCCTGCGATGCTCGGCACTGCCCCAGGGGCGGACACCCCCGCCCTTAACGAGGGACCATTTTGAAACCATGGGGCTCTGGGATAGGCTGGTAACTGATGCCCACTCGCCTCAGCATGACGAGGCCAGGGCCACTGAACCCCACCACTGTAAGTGGGCTGTGATGTAGGTGCACTAAATTGAACCTGATACTCACTGAGCTGCCCCCACCGGGGGTTCCGGCCCATGGCGGGCGTCGGAGCTCGCGACCAGAATCGAGCTCTGGGACCACACCTGACTGCTCCCAGTCTGTACATCGGGACGAATGGGGAGCTGTGAGACACCAGCTGGTGTCGGCCGGATCGTCTCAAGCACCTCGACCCGGCTGACCGCCCGTTGAAGCGTTGCGGCCGGCAAGGTAGCTGGGGCCAGCGAAGGGGCCCTAGTGGAAAGAGTAGCGCCCCCCTCCGCAGGAGGCTGTGCAATGCTCAAGGATGCTTCCAGCACTGCTAACCGTGCTAACAGAGCATCCACTGCCCCAGAGCCCCCAGCATAAGGCGGGCCGGGTGGGCCGGACAGCCCACCAGGCAGTTGAGGAAAAGGTAACCCAAAAGGCGAGCCAGGGCCAGAATAGGGCCATGCCCAATACTCCGGCCCATGAGGGGCCGGAGGAGGAGCGGGTTGGATACCCGCACCAGGCCCCCCCATGCCACCCTGTCCCATGGCCAGTAACGGCGGGCCGAGGGCCGAAGCCCCAGAGGGGCCGGCCTGTAGCTGCCCAGCTACCGAGCTGGAGCCCGGCTGCCAAGTGTCAACCTGAGTAGCCCCACTGGTACCAGTGGGCAAGGCTGGCACATTGCCCTGCCGCGAGGGCGCAGCCCTGGTCCTCCGACCCAATGGCTGGCCCCCATCCGGCGCAGGGCCGGTAAAAGTTCTCCCCATCGGCCGCGGCTTCATTGCCGGGGCCTTCCGCTTGGGAGCCATGTCTCCCTAGGAGAAGAAAAGCAGGATCCCTATCCAGGGATCGAACTCCTAGCGCCTAAGCACCGCGGTAGCCAAGCAATCCAAGGCTCCGCATGCGTTAATCCTCCTTTCCCAGCCGGGAAACGAACTGCAAGGGCTCAATAGCCGACGACTAAGAGAAAAAACAGTGACGGAGAAAACTTCTCCTCTCCGTCGCTATTCTAAAATGGCAGCTCATCTGCCTCGTGGCCACCCCTTTTATGGAGGGGTGGCCACGCCTCCTAACTCACCCGGATGTCTGAGTCTGGGTGGGGGGAGCCCACAAAGAGTGCAGCAGCCATTTTGGCGCCTCACTTTCATTGTAATTGTTAGGTTCCCTTACATAAACATTGTTTACAGCAACACTATAACCGAACCTTTTGTGGAGGAATACCTTTCTTTGACCTAGTAGACACCCTCATTTCAAGAACAGAACTTTGAACATGCTTAATTGGAGATTGCATCTCCCTTTCTACAACATCTGAAACAAGTGTTTCAGATCTTTGTTAAAAACTCTGATCACATTCACTTAAAGGCATCACTACTTTTTGTGGCTCTTCATATCCATGAATCCTTTGCCAATTAGCATTCATGTATACTGGCTGACCTAGTAAAGGTTAGTTTCTTTGCTGGACCCACTCCCCAATAACGAGACGGACACTTGTGATGGATTTAAATTGGGCCACTTTATTAATTCATAAACTATGTTGCGGCAAACAGGCCGCAATGGCACTGGTAAAGAGTAATCCTAATTGCCAATCATAATTTGGCAACATTGTATCCATTTGTTTGCCAATCGTATTTGACAACATTGTATCCATTTATTTTGCCAATCATATTTGGCAACATTGTATCCAATTGTTATGCCAATCATATTTGGCCATATTGTATCCATTTGTTTATCAATGAAACAAATTGTTTACCCCAATCAGATGCTACTTGTTGACTCCAGCATCTGACGTATATCCGGCAAATTTCAAGGTGTTGCAGGCTGCATAGATCATAGCATCACCTTGTTTGTGGTCCACCTTTGATTGGCCAGCCCAAGTTTCACTGTACCTTGTCCTATCTGGTGGCCAATCAACTGTGTCCCTGCCGGATTCCTAGGGGTAATCCCCTTTCTCCTTACCAGTGCCACCCGCCACATGGGGAGGAGTTTACACGACTCACTGCCCCCCTGTCTGCCAGCACGGTCAGCAGGCCCGTTTGCCATGTGCAACATAAAGGAAGAGTGCTGCAGGAAGAAGACAATGCCTCAGGCACACTGAGAATAGGCACTACCTCATGCCAAAAGGAAGAGGACCATGCCTCGGGTACTCCCATGAGGCACCCAGCCTCATGCCAAAAGGAAGAAGACCATGCCTCAGGCACACTGAGGAGGTGCACTACCTCGTGCCAAAAGGAAAAGGACCTTGCCTCGGGTACTCTAATGAGGCGCACAGCCTCATGCCGAAAAGAAGAGGACCATGCCTCAGGCACACTGAGGAGGCGCACTACCTCGTGCCAAAAGGAAGAGGGCCGTGCCTCGGGTACTCCAATGAGGTGCCCAGCCTCACGCCGAAAGGAAGAGGACCATGCCTCAGGCACACTGAGGAGGCACACTACCTCGTGCCAAAAGGAAGAGGACCATGCCTCGGGTACTCTAAAGAGGCGCCCAGCCTCATGCCGAAAGGAAGAGGACCATGCCTCAGGCACACTGAGGAGGCGCACTACCTCGTGCCAAAAGGAAGAGGGCCGTGCCTCGGGTACTCCAATGAGGTGCCCAGACTCACGCCGAAAGGAAGAGGACCATGCCTCAGGCACACTGAGGAGGCACACTACCTCGTGCCAAAAGGAAGAGGACCATGCCTCGGGTACTCTAATGAGGCGCCCAGCCTCATGCCGAAAGGAAGAGGACCATGCCTTGGGCACACTGAGGAGGCACACTACCTAGTGCCAAAAGGAAGAGGACCATGCCTCGGGTACTCAAATGATGTGCCCAGCCCCATGTCGAAAGGAAGAGGACCATGCCTCTTGTGATGCACATGATAACCGTATGGTGACTTGCCTGCCAGGTTCAAAAGTTGCAGACATCACAAGAAATCTAGATAGATTGTTAGAGAGAACTGGGAACGAGCCAGTTGTCATGGTACACGTTGGTACCAATGATGTTGGGAAGGCCAAGCGGTCTGTCCTGGAAGCCAAATTTAGGTTGTTAGGAAGAAGATTGAAGTCCCGGACTTCCAAGGTAGCATTTTCAGAAGTGCTGCCTGTCCCTTGCGCAGGACATACCAGGCAGGCAGAGCTCAGAAGCCTCAAAGTGTGGATGAGGCAGTGGTGTCGAGAGGAGGGCTTCAGATTTGTCAGGAACTGGAGAACATTTTGGGACAAGTCAAATCTGTTCAGGAGGCATGGGTTGCATTTGAACCATGATGAGACCAGATTGCTGGCACTCAACATCAAAAAGGCAGCAGAGCAGCTTTTAAACTGATAACTGGGGGAAGCCGACAGGAGCTGGGCAGCATCCGGTTCGGGAAAGTGTGTACTTGAGTAGTGAGGAGGATGCAAAAATTACTGAGCAGAGCAAGGAGCTAGTCACCAGCACTCTAGCAGAAGGATGCAAGAGGCAGTCTAACAATGCAACTGGACTCAAAACACTGTATCAGGAAAGCATATATAAATGCTTGTATACAAATGCCAGAAGCCTCCGGAACAAAATAGGGGAGCTGGAATACTTAGCAATAGATAAGAATATTGATATTATTGGTATCACTGAAACCTGGTGGACGGATGATAACCAATGGGATACAGTTATCCCAGGCTACAAACTGTACAGGAAGGATAGGAAGGGGCAAACGGGAGGTGGTGTAGCCTTGTATGTCAAAGAAGTGATAAAATCATATGAATTGGAATATCTAGGTGATTTGGAGTCACCATTAGAAGCTCTGTGGGTAAGAGTACCAGGCCAAGAGGATGGTCTAACAGTAGGCATATACTATCGGCCGCCGACCCAAACTCTTGAGGGAGACTGGCAGTTGGAGAATGTTGTAAAGGAGGCATCCAAGTAGGGAAGCCTGGTTATAATGGGGGACTTCAATTACCCTCACATAGACTGGGTGAACTGTTGTTCAGCACATGACAAAGAGATAAAGTTCCTAGATATGCTAAATGATTGTTCCCTGGGACAGATGGTTGAAGACCCAACTAGAGGTGCAAGAATCCTTGACTTGATCCTGAGTAATACTCAGGATCTGGTGCAAGATGTTAATGTGACTGATCCAATAGGGAACAGTGACCACAACTCAATTATGTTTAACTTGATCATAGACCGCAAGTCACTGATAAAATATAACACAGAGACCTTAAATTTTCAAAAAGGAAAATTCCCAAAGATGAGGAAACTAGTAAAAAAGAAGCTTAAAGGGAAAATTGAGAGAGTCCAAACACTCCAAGAGGCATGGAGTCTGTTTACAAAAACAATAACAGAGGCCCAATTGGAATGCATACCCAAAAGGAAAAAAGGGCACTGCCAGGTCCAAGAGGACTCTGATGTGGCTTACAGGAGCTGTTCGGGAAGTGATCAAGAGCAAGAAAAGTTCATTTAGAAGATGGAAGGCTTATCCGAATGAGGACAGCAGGCAGAAACATAAATTCTGGCAGAACAAATCCAAGGCAACAATCAGGAAAGCAAAGCAAGACTTTGAGGAGCGTATAGCTAAAAATACTCAGAGAAATAACAAAGACTTCTTTAAGTACATTAGAAGTAAAAACCCAACTAGGAAGGCCATTGGACCATTAGATGACAATGGAAGGCAAGGGGTTATTAAAGAGGAAACAGAGATTGCAGAGAGACTCAATGAATTCTTTGCTTCAGTATTCACTGAAGAAGACAGAGACCACATGCCCAAAACAGAGCCTATCTTCGTAGGGAGGGAAACCGAAGAATTAAGCAAGATAGAAATAACCAGGGAGGAGGTCCTTGCATGTCTTGTTAAGCTAAACACTAACAAATCACCAGGACCAGATGGCATCCATCCACGAGTTCTCAGGGAACTTAAAGATGAAATTGCTGATCTCCTAGCCTAAATATATAATCTTTCCCTCAAATCAGGCTTTGTGCCTGATGACTGGAAGGTAGCGAATGTAACACCAATTTTCAAAAAAGGATCCAGGGGTGATCCAGGAAATTACCAACCTGTCAGTTTGACATGTGTCCCAGGTAAAGTGATGGAAACCATCCTAAAAGATAGAATTAATCGGCACATAGAAGAGAAGGCGCTGCTAAAGGAGAGCCAACATGGCTTTTGCAAGGGCAAATGATGCCTCACTAATCTGTTGGAATTTTTTGAGAGTGTCAACAAGCATGTGGATAAGGGGATCCAGTTGACATTGTTTATTTGGACTTTCAGAAGGCTTTTGACAAGGTCCCACACCAAAGGCTCTTGAATAAACTTACCAATCATGGAATAAAGGGACAGGTCTTGTCCTGGATCAGCAAGTGGCTAAGGGACAGGAAACAGAGGGTAGCACTAAATGGACACTTCTCCAAGTGGAGGGAAGTAAAGAGTGGGGTCCCCCAAGGTTCAGTACTGGGACCCCTGCTTTTCAACCTCTTCATAAATGATCTAGAGGTAGGAGTAAAAAGCAAGGTAGCAAAATTTGCTGACGACACTAAATTATACAGGGTAGTGAAAACTGTGAGAGATTGTGAGGAGCTCAAGAGGGATCTCTTGACCCTGGGGGAGTCGGCAAAACAGTGGCAAATGGGCTTCAAGATTAGTAAGTGCAGAGTGATGCACGTTGGGGCAAAAAACCCCAATTACATTTATAAACTGATGGGTTCTCAACTCTCTGCGACAAACCAGGAAAGGGACCTTGGTGTCCTGGTGGACAACTCAATGAAGGTGTCAACCCAGTGTGCCTCAGCAGTGAAAAAAGCAAACTCAATGTTAGGGATCATTAGGAAGGTTATAGAAAATAAGTCAGCAAGTGTCATTTTCCTCTTTATAAATCTATGGTGAGGCCCCATCTGGAATATTGTGTACAGTTCTGGTCGCCATACCTCCAGAAGGATATTATGGAGTTGGAGAAAGTGCAGAGGAGGGCAACCAGAATGATTAGGGGACTGGAACACCTTCCTTACCATCTGAGGCTGCAACGGTTGGGCCTTTTCACTCTTGAACGACGGCGTCTAAGAGGTGACCTGATTGAAGTTTATAAAATCATGCACGGTGTGGACAAAGTAGATAAGGAAAAACTGTTTTCCCTATCGCACAACACTAGAACTAGGGGACACTCGATGAAACTTTTGGGTACTAGTTCTCAAACAAATAAGAGAAAGTACTTTTTCACCCAGAGGATTACTGGTCTATGGAACTCCCTGCCAGAAGAAGTGGTGACAGCTGTCAGTCTTGACAGCTTTAAGAAAGGATTAGACAAGTTCATGGAGGACAAGGGTATCAATGGCTATAATTATGGATACTTAAGGACAACCTCGGGGTTGGAGAGATAGGCAGGATATCTCTCAATGCAATTTCCAGGGAATCCTAAGCAGGTGAAGGCATCTCCTTGGGAATACCCTGAAGGAAATAGTGAGCCACTGTGTGAGACAGAATGTTGGACTGGATGGGCTGTGGCCTGTTCCAGCAAGGCTGGTCTTCTTATTTTTATTTATTTATTTATTTATTAATCACATTTGTATATGCCGCCCACTCAGGCAGAACCCGACTCAGGGCGGCATTACAACACTCTAAAAAATACATAAAAAACATTACAAAATCTTATAAAACCCACCCAATAAAAACCCACATCCACCCCCTTTTTAAAACCCATATCCCACTCATCCAACCCACCCACCGCACAAGAAGGACGAAGAGAAAGTTCTTATAAAAACCAGCCGGCGGGGACCATAGTCGCGTTCGGGCCCCACACCTGCCCTGCCAGCCAGGTCTTCACTCCTTTCCTGAAGGGCAGCAGTTCTCTTTGAAGTCTTAGTTCTGCTGGTAGGAGGTTCCAGAGGGTTGGTGCCTCGGTTACACTGGGGAGGCACCCTGCCTCATGCCAAAAGGAAGAGGACCATGCCTCAGGTACTCTAAAGAGGAACTCTGCCTCATGCCGAACAGAGGAGGGCCATACCTTGGGTACTTTGAGAAGGCGCCATGCCTGGTGATAAAAGGAAGAGGACCATGCCTCAGGCAAAATGTAGAGTGGGGCATGCCTCATGCAGAAGGAAGAAGGGCATGCCTGGGGAGGAATAGGGCCAATGCCTAGGGCAAAAAGAAGGAGGCCATTGAAAAGGCAGAGGATCCTGCCCTAGGCACCATTCCGGGAATTCCGTACCACCTCCGCTGCGCTACGCCCACATCCCCTATGTGCCTGGGCCAGGTAGCCGAAGAAGCCTCTGGGCGGTCCGAAACTGCAACTGTGGCCAACGAGCCACCCTCGTACATTTGGCCCTGGGGCTCAGGAGCTTAAAAGAACAGACAAAAGAGTGCCAGCAAAGTGGTCCATGTAACACAGAGAAGAACATCCGAATACACTCAGCAGATTCCCCCCTCCCCTGGTTTGTACTAATTTAATTTAATTTAATTTTTGCGCTTATATACCGCCCACTCAGGTACAACCCGACTCAGGGCGGTTTACATGGTGGACAATAAATAAATTAATAATAATAATAATAATAATAATAATAATAATAATAATAATAATAATAATAATAATAATAATAATAATAATAATAATAATAATAATAATAATAATAATAATAATAATAATAATACACACATCTCCAGAGATACAGTTACAAAATTTCAGACTACAAAATATACCATTCAGTTACAACAAAATATAAATAAAATATGCACTACAATACAATGTCAAAAGCAAAAATAACAAAACATTAAGTCCCAGAGAAGAAGAGAGAACAACAATGAATATGGCCTCCCTGGCGGTGGGTGGGGTCCGAAGACGCCGGGGGAGATGGAATGCCCCCGGCGTCCGGTGCTGCACAGGCTTCCCAACGGTGGAGCTGGGGCGGCATTGGAAGTCCTGCCAGCCCTGCAGCCCTTAAGTTCTCCAGGGGGTGGGTAGGGTCCAAAGGCGCCGAGGGAGATGGAATGCCCCCGGCGTCCGGCACTGCACAGGCTTCCCGACGGTGGAGCTGGGGCGGCGTTCTGACATCGTCGGCCACGTATCCAGAAGATGCAGCCTGCAGTGCAGCATTGATCTGTGTTAATGACCAGGTGGATTGCCCTGCACCACAAGGAGAGTGGCAATACTGCCCCTGCCCTACCGGTGACCCTAGGACAGCAGATGTTCAACTGGAGAAATCAGCAGTAGTATAGTTGACAATGGCCAGAAAGTGTCCAGTCCCAAGGAAGTAACATTGATTAGGAAGGAGCATGGCACCAGACTGACGTACCAGTACCATGACCCTGGGTGAAAAAACATTTGGGTGTTGGCCATGTGTATGACAATAGCAGTAACCCCAAAGGGCAAACCACAGTATCAATGTGTATGCCTGACCACAGTGCTCAATGAAAATTTTTTTACAGAAAGGGCAAGCCCTGAAAGATTCAGAGCCCTGCAATATATCAGGCTACTGCCAAAGCACCATTGGCCATTGAAATAATCGTCATACCTCGATGGCACCGGCACGTAGTGAATCTGACAGATGGTGCGATGTACAGTCCATGGCTCCAAAAGGCAACCCCCATACCCGCACATCGGCCCTAGGGTAGTACTGAGTAGACTCTATGGTATGTCCATGTAAACCCACTAAAACATTGCACAAGAACCCCAAGAAAGCCCGGCCAGGCATAATTGCCCTGCTGGGATATGAAATATCAACAAAGCACCATGAGATAACGTGGTTAAACCCAACGCTCTGCTAAAATGGACAAGTTCATGTCCGGGTTCGGACCACACATTCCCAGGTTAAGCAGGGTGACTCGCCATGAGTCAAATGCCATCCAAAATTATTAGCATCATGGCCGGGTCTTCATTCTTCCAAAAGCAACTGGTCTGCCCAGTTCGGCATGATTTCTGAAGAGTGACCAGGGTTGCAAATATGTATCGTGGCTGTTCCCATCCTGTAAACAATTAGGCGGATAATTGGGTAGGGGTCAATTAATTTTACTAAGGGCATACATTGGTGCCCCCCTTCCCTTTTTTAATGCAGAAAGGTACAGGGGCCAGTGCAATCATGGCAGTTCATGACCGTATTGGCAGACATTGTCGGCCAGCCCCTCCCATGGTGAGGTAACCCAATCAAACTATAATGCAGATATTGGGAGCCACCATAAACCGTCCATGCTGCCTGAAAGCAAAGCGCTGGTCAAGCTCAGAAACTCCATCTTCAATGACAAATTGACGATGGGACTACCCCCGCCTATGCCTGTATATAGGATGTACACCAACGGAGTTAGCCAAAATTTATCGGCCACTCGGTGACCTAGAAATGATCCGATGGCTAGCAAAATACGAGAAGCTAGACAGATACCACAGCATAGTTGAATATGCGCAATGCTTGATGCGAATTCATTTGACAAACATACTCACCAGATGCACCCACAGCGACGGGGGAGCCGTGTTCCAGCATTACGATGAACCGAGTGGCTCGCCAGCTGGAGGGCAGCCAGCATGGTGTCCAGGCCCCCAGCACTCTCAAGGGCAGCAGCTCGGGCCAGCAGGCCAAACCGGGTGTGGGCATAAAGGTAGTCCCTTGTTTGAAAGCCAGTCGTATCCGACTCTAGGGTGCAGTGCTCATCTCTGTTTCAAACTGAAGAGGCCAGCGCTGTCTGCTGGTGCAGACATTTCCGTGGTCATGTGGCTAACATGACTAGACACCAGAAAGCACGGAACGCTGTTACCTTCCCACCGAAGTGGACCCTATCTATCTACCTGCAATCTCCTGCCTTCAAACTGCTAGGTTGGCAGGAGCCGGGACAAAGACAGGAGCTCACTCCATCCTGCAGTACTCGGGAACAGAACTGCTAACCCTCCACCTACCAGTCAGCGTGTTAGCCACTTGAGCCACCACGGCCTCCGGCTGCCACCCAACTCATGAGGGGCCCACATGGAACCCCGCAGGCCTGCCCCCTAGCCCCACCATATAATAACATTGGGCCTAAAAGAAGGGGCAATCATAGGGCCGCTGCTCAATAATTGAGCGAAGGCCGTGGGGACGAGGTTAAGGACCAGGCCCCTGGAGGGCTGCGGGGGCTGCGGCCGAGCATTGCAGCAAAAGCGCAGCTTGAAAGAGGGCCGAGCCCAATGAGGCAAGGCTGTGCTGACAAAGGCTGGGCAAGCCCGATGCAAGGCCGCGGCGGACTGCCGCCGCGAGGCCAAACACCGGGGTCCGGGAAGGCCGCGGGGCTGTGGCCCAGGGCTGCAGGGAAAAGCGCGGCTCCAAAGAGGGGCACACCCAATGGCGAGGCCACCCTGGTGAAGGCCAGGGCAAGCACGCCGCAGAGCTGTGCCGCAGAGCCACGCCGCAGACCCATGGTGGATCAATGTGACCGTCTTCCTGAGCAGTGCCATAGCGCATGGCCCAGCCGCTCAGGGAAGCTGAACGCGTGCTTCACCCAGCCGATCTCGGAAAATGCCGGCGAGGCTGTGCGGAACTGGCCCCTTTTAAAGGGGAACTTGGCTCCACCCCTTGCCTGGCTCCAGTGCCCAGCTCTATGGGGGCAGGGCCAGCAAAGAGTGCGGCAGCCATAGGCTTGCTGCCGCACTTCCCTTAGCTCATTTGCAAACCTGTAGGCTTTCATATTATTTTGGTATCCCAAGAATGCAAGTTTCATTGTTTTGGGCCCTCCTTTGTGCCTATGCTTTAATGGAATGTGAACCCATGCTTTCATACCAAACACTCTAAGAAAGCTTAAACTTGGATTCCTTTGGTACAATAAACAATAGGGGATATTATCAATAGCTATGGTGTATAAATGATTAGAAATAAAACATGCTGCTGATAAAGCCTCAGCCCAATAACTCATATGCAAACCAGCATCAGTTAACATAGCATACATCATTGTTTGCAATATTCCCCCTTTTCTTTCATCTAGACCAGTGATGGGCAGTCTTGGCACTCCAGCTTTTCTTGAACTTCAATTCCCAGAAATCCTGACCAGCTGGTGTGTTGACTTGGGCTTCTGGGAATTGAAGTCCAAGAACAGCTGGAGGGCCAAGACTGCCCATCTCTGATCTAGACCATGGCCTTGGGGCACACAGGTATTTGTTATTCTGTGAACTACACCATTTCCTTGTAACCATTGGGCAAATTGTTTTGACATGAATTCACATCCTTGATCTGTTTGAATGGCTTTGAGTTCTAGTCCCAGCTGCTTTTGTACTCGTTTGACCCAGTATTTGAATGTGTTAAAAGTTTCTGATTTTTGTTTCAAAGCAAACATCCAACTGAACCGAGTACAATCATCAGTTATGATCAATACAAAATGATTTTGGGAATGACTTTTAGGATTAGAGCCAATTAAATCTAGAATCACCAAACCTAAAGGCTTATCAGAAACTCTATTACTCTCTTTTGCCCCTGAAAATGCTTTTGTTTTTACCTGTTTGCAGACTGTATAATCAAGAAATTCTTTACACTGTGACACTTTCTTATTATTCAACAGAGCTAAAGTCTTTCTTATAGTATTAAAACTAGCATGTCCTAATCGCCTATGCATTAAATGAATGCAATTATCATGCTTATTCTTATTAGTCACCATCACGTGTTTGGCTGCTGCATTATTAATTACATAAACATTATTATGTAACATTCCCTTAACCAGCACTTTTCCATCTCTTGAGATAGTGCGTTCTCTTTTGGCATATGTTACAACAAAACCTGATTTTGTCAAAGAACTCACAGATAATAGATTATTTTCCAAACTAGGAACACATAACACATTCTCAAAATTGATACCTAGTGAAGGGAAACAAATTGTGTCTTCACTAATTACCTTTGCAGCACTACCATCAGCCACATTGACATGTGCTAATTTAGATGGTATTGACTCAGTTAGTAAAGTCTCAGTCTTTGTAAAATGCTGATTTGCACCACAGTCGAGCACCCATACATCATCTCCAGCTGGTTCTGTAGTCACCAACGTAGCCTGCACATTCGATCTTGAACTGCAAGTAGTTTTCTTCTTCTGGAGTTGGGGGCAGGAACGACGCAGATGATTTGTTGAACCACATAAATAATATTTTCTCACTCTGGAAGCTGTCTGCTGTAAAATACTGTCAGTAGAAGATCTGTTGTCTCCCACAGATTTCCTTTGCTTAGTCTCACAGCTGGGCTCCTCTTTAGGACGTTGTTTATTTACTGTTTTTCTTTTGGCATTGACTCTTGTTTCTTCCTCCAACAAATGTGAAGGAACATAATTCAGAGATTATTGCCCAGAGTCAACACTCTCTAGTGCAGTAATTAAAGGGAAAAAGTCATCAGAAACCCAGCTCAGTATTATATATACTTTGTCAATCTCTTGGAAAGTTTTACCCCGGTCCTGAAGCTGTTGAAATAATTTAGTCAAGGCATTTAAGTGCCCTTGAACTGAATCTCCTTATTGCATAGAAAGTTTATACAGATGCCTTGTTAAAGCTATAACAGAGCCAGCAGAATATGCATCTCTGAGTGAGTCCCAAGCTTGCTTAGCTGTATTCTTCCCATGCAAATACAATAGTTGGTCATCTGAGACTGACAACACAATATGTGCTAAAGCCTTCTCATCCCCCACAGTCTCTGCAGCCATTGGAGCTGCTGGTGGATTATTTACATACCTCCACAATGACTCTCTTTTCAGGAAATGCTCCATCTTCAAATACCAGATAGAATAATTATTGGAGGTCAGTTTGTCTACAAGTACCATCGTGGACTGCGCCATCTCAGCTCCCGATGCAGGTAACAGCAAGATGTCTATTTCCTCCTGCTCATGATCAGAAGCACTTCCACTGTTGGACTGGTTCATTAGCTCACTGTCCTCCTCAGCTTCACTGTCACACACCGATATTCAGTTCCAGCTCTAATATTTTTTTCTTGGTAGCAGAGCCTCCACAACTCAGTGCAGTTTAGCTGACTGGGCCCATAACCCTGTTAGTTTTTGAGTGAGTGTTGTAGCATTCTGAGTTGCACTAAGTCCAAGAAAGAAGACTATACACCAGATTTAGTTTAAATCAAACTGGTATATTAACATTTACAGACAAAGTAAATTAGCATTACATCCTGCACTGTTCTGCTCTGCTCTGTACTGCAAAACAAGCTCTGCAAGCAATTTCTATTTCTACAGCCAGCAAAACACTTAAGGTTACAATTTATCTTATTAACTGTCAATCACAGCAGAGCTGAGCTATGATGATTGCTTGCACCTGTTCCTTGTTAACTGACGTCAGCCTGTCCTTGACATTATCTCTGCACTTTGCCTCACTATATGTATATTATTGACAGGTCTGGCCCATGGACCATATGTTGGAAACCCCTGCATTAGAGTACAGCATATAGCCAATCCCTAAATTGCATTCACTTTCATTACTCCATATAGTAAGATTGTTTAAAAAACACATTATGCTCTAAAGAAAATAGAAACTGGATGTAGTGATTTTTAACTTGTAACTATATTGTAAATATATTTGTATCTGTATGCATAGTATGTGGCTGGGGTTTGATTTACAGTTGGAATGTGCACTGGAAGAAAATGGTCCCTTTGTATGGTTGGCTGCCAGAGGCAAAGAGGCTGGGAGCAAAGGATTACAGAATAGAATAGAATAGAACAGAATCTTTTATTGGCCAAGTGTGCTATAACACACCAGGAATTTGTCTTTGGTACATGCTCCCCCTAATGATAAAATGCAATAAAACACACAATTTAGTTATTCAGCAAGTTGATAGCATTTGGAAAGAAACTGTCCCTGCATCTGGTTGTTCTAGTACGTAGTGCTTTGAAACGTCATTTTGACGGTAGAAGCTGGAGCAAATTATTGCCGGGATATGTGGAGTCTTTGTATATTTTCTCTGCTCTCTTTTTGGCTCGTGTAATAGAAGGTAGATTAACAACAATATTTTTTTCTGCAGTTCTGATTACTCGTTGGAGTCTGTTTATATCTTGTTTAGATGCAGAACCAAACCCGACAATTATACAGGTGCAGATGATAGACTCTATAATCCCTATGTAAAATTGAATCAGCAGCTCTTTAGGCAACTTGACGTACCTTCCTCAAAGCTTGGGGATGGCTTTGAAGAAGGATGTTTTTAGGATGTTGTTTTTTAAGCCTCTTTTTTCATTTAACATTAGCCCACCCACCATGCCTGTGGCCAGAGGGAAAGGTCACCATATGGGCCTGGGTAGGGATTTTTAGTTCATTTCCCTGATTGGCAGTGGGATTCTGGACAGATTTTTGCCTATCCCACTCGGGTTCACAGGGGGGGCAGAGGGTGCAAAAACCCTCCTGAGCTAACAGCCTGCCCCCCAACTCACCCTAGGATGCCAATGTTATATGTATGAGTGTGACTTTGTTGCCCCTCCTGAATTTTTTCCCCCTCATGGAAATTCTTTTGCTCCCCCCCCCCCCCCCCAATCTAGAATCCTGGCTACGGCTCTGGGAAGATCCTAAATGCCTGGCCAAATTGTCTACATTGTTTCGGCATGAGGGATACACCTTGATACTTCTGTGCAGTACATCCAACATCAGTTCAGATGAACGGAATTTGAAACATCTGCACAGATGCCTCCTTGACATTGGCCGGCCTGGGTAGTGACTGACAGGGCTCAGCACTGCACAAGGGCAAGGGAGTCACCTGTCTGCTACAGAACAGGGGACATGGGTTCACATTCCCAGCCCCATCACAGGTCTGAGAAATTTAAGTTTTAAAAAAGTGGCCCAGTGCCTTATATCCAAAACTTGTGTCCGCCTCATTATTTGTTGGATTGGAGGGTTTTTTTTTAAAGCTAGATATAAGAAATTATTGGCTATCATCTTGGTGACAGCACTCCTCGGTAATGTAGATGTGTAGATGTCACACAGGCCAATTCAGTGAGTTTATGTGAAGGAATTCCTGTTCATTCTCTTCTTTATTTTGAAGCATTTTTACCACACATAATACTAATCCAGATTTCCTTGCTGTATACATATTCTCTTTTTGCTTCTTCCATGAGTTGTATGCATATAAAGACCTGGATGTACATGACTGCTTTAAAATAGATTGCCATTCATCCTAATTTAATGAAATTGACTCCCCCCGTCATTGCTGAAATTCTAAATGTCATTGTTTTGTTTGCATCATTTCAGCCATAATATTTTGCTTTGAAGTAGATGTTTTGTCTCTTTGGGGATTTTGTTTGCTTTTTAGAAATAAAAAAAACACATTAACATCAATGATGGGAATAGAGAGTCTGCCTTTATTTTTCTATCTTTATTGAACAATCAAAGATGGGGATTTTTTTGAGAGATCCAGTGAGAATTCTTGTGGAAGGGTTGACCTTCTCTATCCAGTTAGATCAAGGTGTTATGTTGCTATAGACTGCTTTATTTAAGTGCACATTTTTAGAATATTTCCCCAAAAAAATTCCCACCATAGGTTTTTCAATAGAGAAAGTAGACTGTTTTTCCCCCCAATGGATGACAAATTTGGTATGAACCTGCCCCAGAAGAAATTTCCCAATCAGTATTGATGGAGGTACAAACCAATGGAAAAGTGTTGTAAGCAACTGATGAAGCAGAAGAATTAAGTGAGGAGGACCCAGAAATTACAGATATTCCAAAAGAAGAAGATATCAGTCATTTGATAATGCAGTTAAAGTCATTTGCTTTGGAGAGTGTTTTCCTCACTTGCCTTCATAAAAAGAATTAAAAGCATACTTAAATTGACTCATTTGGTCAGAAAGAACAATCAAACCATGAGAAAAGCAATACATATATAGAAGTACTTATTTTGTATGATCCTGCATAAATGCTTTTCCTGTGTTTTTTCTGTGTGTTTCTACATGCCATTATCTAATAAAAGCTGTACAATAAAATAAGGCATGTATAGATATCAAGCACTATTGTGGCTTAGAGGTTAAGATGCTGAACTTGATGACTGGAAGGTCGGCAGGTTAGCAGTTCGATACATGAGTGCTGTATGATGGAGTGAGCTCCCATCTCTGTCCCAGCTCCTGCCAACCTAGCACTTCAAAAGCAAGAAATTGCAAGTAGATAAATAGGTACCATTTCAGTGGGAAGGTAAACAGAGTTTTGTGCACTCCGGTGTCTAGTCATGCCTGACACATGTCCACAGAAACGTCTGCTAGCTCTTTGACTATGAACAGAGAAGAGCACTGTCAGTACAGTTGTTCCGTATGTTGACCACTTTCCTTCAGTTCCTTGGGTGGTCAACTTTCATAGGTTTTACTGTACCAGAAAAATGTGCTAACATCACCCTCATATTTCACACTGTGACATAAACATGTTCAGTTTTGATTCACTTTTGTTTCTCTCCTCTGTTTACTTCAATTCTGAGCTGTCAGCCATTGGAAAGATTATTTTGCAAGACAATGTTTATTTTACATTGATTTAGATCTGTATGGAACACAGCTGGCTGTTTTGCAAATGGTTATAGAAACCTGTTTCTCAAGCCTCATTTTAAAGTAATTTCATATTCAGGGTTGCTTTTTCTACACATTAATTATGTCAACACCATGTACACACATATTGTCATGCCTTGACATGATTGTCTCATATAACCTTACTTATGGGACTTTTTACATCACAATACCTCATGCAAAAGTACTATGTTTTTGTCCTTGTCAGAAAGCATCAAGGATTACATTAAGGAGGCAGTGCAGCAGATAACTGTTTGGTAAAAGATGTTGAAAATTATGAGCCTAGTCCAAGGGGAAGCTCTCTTTGTGTATGACAAGTTGCTGCCTTGTACTAGATGTCACATGGGGGATGTTTAACCATGGAGCCTTAGAATGAGGAGCAAGGACAAAGTTGTGTGGCTGCATAAAGCAGATTTAAAGGCTTTTATCTGTAAAGTATGCAATACAGCAACAATATGAAAAAGGGAAAGGGAGACTTATATTACTTTGAATTTGATAGAGTAATGATATACAAACATAACCCAAAGTACTATTTATTTAGGTCATGTAGAGACAAAAATAATGACTTTATTTTGTGTTCTCATAAATCGAGTACCACCAGTTCTTGTAATTTCATTTCATTTTTATGCCTTTTGTATATCAACATATTTCATTTAAACCCCACCTATCTCTGGTGTAGGACCCAAGGCATCTCACAAAAAGGAAGCAATAAACACAATAATACATACTCAAATATATTATTGTATTAAAATTCACTCAACTAAAAAATATTAAATACCTTAATTCGGTGGGGTGGGGGAGTACAGCAGCCACCTTTATTTTACAGGGGCGTTGGTTAAAAATTCCTTTAAAAGGGATTTTATCTATGGCCAATTTGTGTCCAAAAGCCAATATAAATTGAAAGGAATCCCTGCTTACTATCAGAGAAGAACCAGGAAGGGATCAGACTAGTGTCCTCTGAAGAAGCTAAATGATATTTCTATGCTGTGTAAATTAATAACCCTGGAATGTCATCTATTGGCTGAAAATGTATTGCTTAGCATAGCAAGTCACAAGTAAAGTAAGATCACTGAATCAGTAGAAATTTGGTGAGTCTACTCCTCTGTGCATCTTATTAGTTCAGTTGGCCTACTCTAACAGTACATTAACCAACATGATTTCAACCTTTATCCCTTTCTCTAGTTTTTACTTCCATGGATTATTTTATCACATCTAAGGAATTCCCCATGTAAGTATCTACACACAGCTTTTAGTGGTGGGTTTTTTCTAGTAACTAATTAATATAATGTTAATATACTGTGGGTGTAGTGAAGGCTTTAAAATTGTTTAAATATGCCTGAAATGGAAGGAGAGTGAAATGGTATTAAATGTGTGCTATGACTTCCGTAGAGTTCAGTTCTACTGCTATGTAGTCAAATTTCAGCTTGGCAACACATAATTCCATTCCTTCAGTGCAACTGTAGGAAATAATACAATATATTGACAGTTTCTAAAAAATGGGACTTCAAAATAATTGAACACATCTTCAACTGTTGTATATTAACATTTTAAAATAGAAAAACATGTTCTACACAATGTTCAAACATAATCATCAACATGCAGAAATTTGCCTTGGAAAATAAGTTTCCGAATATCTTTCATCTGTGCCGTAATATTGCCAAGTTATCTAGAAGGTAAATCCCTTTGGATTCTGCAGTATTTTAGAGTAGACATTGATATGAATGTTATGTGAATATCTTTATGTTGAGCTTTGGATAAGTATTAAGAACTGTGTCAATTCATTATTCAGACAAACATATTTGTGTTTATCTTATTTTCCCAGCTACAGCCTCTCTCTGTGTTGTTAGTTGGCAGTTCTCACAATATTTTAATTTATTGTGCTCAGCTTCCACTGCCAATAAAACAAGGAATACTGAAAAGGTCATGCTAACCCACAGTACTGTTGACCTTCCTAGCATAAAAAGAAACATTGCAAATAAAATATCCTGTTGCCACTGGAGAATAATTTGGGGAAACAGTGGCTTCACACTAACTTCTGAAGACAATTCTCATTGCATTGATGAAATGTCACAGGTTTGATCGAATGTCTTCCAAGTTTGTTGTTTTTCAAATAGCTGTTTTGAATGAACAGGTATATGAAAATACAGCACCTGCAAGCCAGTATTCAAAACAGGGTGCTGGACCAGGTCTGATTCTTAAAAGGTCTCTCTTTTTTGTTATTTGTTCAATCTGGAAATGCAAACCTTGCTTTGCATTCAACAAATAGAATTTTAAAGTGAGAAGGAAATCTTTGAAGCAGATCATTTGAAGAGCTATAGGAAAAAAATCCAGTAGTTTATACTTCTCTGGTTGAACAGGCCATTGATAAACTAAACTATCAAATATGTATAGTCTACAGCAAAGCATGAGTCAGTTTTGTTGCCCAATAACATGCAGACATCAATAGCTTTCTAGCAGCAACTATCTCTATCCCTTCTTCACATTCAGAAATACTCACAGATAGGAAGGACAGTTTAGCCATGGAATAAGTTGGAGAGTGCCAGAGTCCAGGAGCTGGTTCAGTACACAGTGTGTTCCTATTGTGATGTACACAGAAGGTGTTTGAGACAGACTGTCCACAATGTAACAAAATCCTAAACCATTCAATGCTTCATATATTAACATTAACACCTTGTGCCTGAGGCTGCGTGTTGGAGCTGAGGGAGACTTCCGAGATTGCTGTGCATTGCTACTCACAGAGACATGACTTAACTCTTTCATTTCCAACACAGCTATTGAATTGCAAGCCAATACTACACACCGGTTGGACAGGACAAAGGATTCTGGCAAGAAACAAGGTGGGGGAGTGTGTATCTTTGTAAATCACAACTGGTGCACGGACTCTGTCAGGTTGGATAGCCACTGTTTCCCGGAGGTAGAGTTTTTAATGATTAAATGTAGACCTTCTTATCTCCCCCGGGAATTTACAGCAGCAGTATTAATGGTGGTGTATGTGGCACCAACTGCAAATGCACGCATGGCCATGGATATTTTGTATGGAAACATCAATACTAAACTGAGCAAATACCCAGAGGCTGTGCTGATCATCGCAGGAGACTTCAATCATACAGACTTGAAGGCAGTATTCCCAAAATTTCATCAGCACATTAAATGTGCAACTGGGGGGGGGAGAATACTCTTGACAAGGTGTATACAAACATTAAACGGGCATATGAGGTTAAGCCCTTGGCACACCTTGGCAGGTCAGATCATGTGTCCTTGATTTTGACATCAGCATACACACCCCTTAGGAAACAAGCCCCGATACAAACAAAGACTGTTACTGTGTGGCCTGAGGGAGCCTCTCAACAGCTGCAGGACTGTTTCCAGGAGACCGATTGGAATGTGTTTGACCATCAAGATCTGGAGACCTACACATCAACGGTCCTGGATTATATTAGATGCTGCACAGCCAACTTCACCAGGGAAAAACATGTAAAGATGTATCCAAACAGGAAGCTCTGGATGACGAGTGAAGTTCAGAGACTTTGAAGGCCAGAAACTTTGCTTTTAAGAACATAAGAACAGCCTTGCTGGAACAGGCCACAGCCCATCCAGTCCAGCATTCTGTCTCACACAGTGGCTCACCATTTCCTTCAGGGTATTCCCAAGCAGATGCCTTCACCTGCTTAGGATTCCCTGGAAATGGCATTGAGAGATATCCTGCCTATCTCTCCAACCCGGAGGTTGTCCTTAGGTAGCCATAATTATAGCCATTGATAGCCTTGTCCTCCATGAACTTGTCTAATCCTTTCTTAAAGCTGTCAAGACTGACAGCTGTCACCACTTCTTCTGGCAGGGAGTTCCATAGACCAGTAATCCTCTGGGTGAAAAAGTACTTTCTCTTATTTGTTTGAGAACTAGTACCCAAAAGTTTCATCGAGTGTCCCCTAGTTCTAGTGTTGTGCGATAGGGAAAACAGTTTTTCCTTATCTACTTTGTCCACACCGTGCATGATTTTATAAACTTCAATCAGGTCACCTCTTAGACGCCGTCGTTCAAGAGTGAAAAGGCCCAACCGTTGCAGCCTCAGATGGTAAGGAAGGTGTTCCAGTCCCCTAATCATTCTGGTTGCCCTCCTCTGTACTTTCTCCAACTCCATAATATCCTTCTGGAGGTATGGCGACCAGAACTGTACACAATATTCCAGATGGGGCCTCACCATAGATTTATAAAGAGGCAAAATGACACTTGCTGACTTATTTTCTATACCCTTCCTAATGATCCCTAACATTGAGTTTGCTTTTTTCACTGCTGAGGCACACTGGGTTGACACCTTCATTGAGCTGTCCACCAGGACACCAAGGTCCCTTTCCTGGTTTGTCGCAGAGAGTTCAGACCCCATCAGTTTATAAATGTAATTGGGGTTTTTTGCCCCAACATGCATCACTCTGCACTTACTGATGTTGAAGCTCATTTGCCACTGTTTTGCCCACTCCCCCAGTGTCAAGAGATCCCTCTGGAGCTCTTCACAATCTCTCACAGTTTTCACTACCCTGTATAATTTAGTGTCGTCAGCAAATTTGGCTACCTTGCTTTTTACTCCTACCTCTAGATCATTTATGAAGAGGTTGAAAAGCAGGGGTCCCAGTACTGAACCTTGGGGGACCCCACTCTTTACTTCCCTCCACTTGGAGAAGTGTCCATTTAGTGCTACCCTCTGTTTCCTGTCCCTTAGCCAGTTGCTGATCCAGGACAAGACCTGTCCCTTTATTCCATGACTGGTAAGTTTATTCAAGAGCCTTTGGTGTGGGACCTTGTCAAAAGCCTTCTGAAAGTCCAGATAAACAATGTCAACTGGATCCCCCTTATCCACATGCTTGTTGACACTCTCAAAAAATTCCAACAGATTAGTGAGGCATGATTTGCCCTTGCAAAAGCCATGTTGGCTCTCCTTTAGCAGCGCCTTCTCTTCTATGTGCCTATTAATTCTATCTTTTATGATGGTTTCCATCACTTTACCTGGGACACATGTCAAACTGACAGGCCGGTAATTTCCTGGATCACCCCTGGATCCTTTTTTGAAAATTGGTATTACATTCACTACCTTCCAGTCATCAGGCACAAAGCCTGATTTGAGGGAAAGATTATATATTTTGGCTAGGATATCAGCAATTTCATCTTTAAGTTCCCTGAGAACTCGTGGATGGATGCCATCTGGTCCTGGGGATTTGTTAGTGTTTAGCTTAACAAGATATGCAAGGACCTCCTCCCTGGTTATTTCTATCTTGCTTAATTCTTCGGTTTCCCTCCCTACGAAGATAGGCTCTGTTTTGGGCATGTGGTCTCTGTCTTCTTCAGTGAATACTGAAGCAAAGAATTCATTGAGTCTCTCTGCAATCTCTGTTTCCTCTTTAATAACCCCTTGCCTTCCATTGTCATCTAATGGTCCAATGGCCTTCCTAGTTGGGTTCTTACTTCTAATGTACTTAAAGAAGTCTTTGTTATTTCTCTGAGTATTTTTAGCTATACGCTCCTCAAAGTCTTGCTTTGCTTTCCTGATTGTTGCCTTGCATTTGTTCTGCCAGAATTTATGTTTCTGCCTGCTGTCCTCATTTGGACAAGCCTTCCATCTTCTAAATGAGCTTTTCTTGCTCTTGATTACTTCCCGAACAGCTCCTGTAAGCCACATCGGAGTCCTCTTGGACCTGGCAGTGCCCTTTTTCCTTTTGGGTATAGAACTGGAGACTGGGTATTGTATAGTATAGAAAGGGCGAACCTGAAGAGGGGTATAAGGAAGGCAAAAGCTGTGTATAGAGGGAAAATTGAAGATCACCTGAGTAGTCATGACACCAGACAAGTGTGGCAGGGGATCCAGCACCTTACTGACTACAAACCCAATAATTCATCGCCTGTAGAGAGCAGTGCTTCTCTGGTGGAGGAGCTGAATACCTTCTTTGCCCAATTTGAGGTGACACCAGCCGTGGATCCAGCAGTGTTGCCAGAGTCATCGTCATTACTCCCCATAGGGAATGTTGCCAGGGTGGAAGAGGGAGAAGTGAGGCGAATATTAAAAGGGATAAACGTGAGGAAGTCTATGGATCCTGAGGGAGTGGCTGGTAGGGCACTGAGAGACTACTCAGAACAGCTGGCAGAAACTTTTATGAAGATTTTTAATCAGTCTTTGGCCCAAGCCACTGTCCCACCTTGTCTGAAATCCTCTACTATTATACCTCTACCTAAAAAAACTAACATAGATAGTCTGAATGACTTCCGCCCTGTGGCGCTTACACCTGTCATAATGAAATGCTTTGAAAATTTGGTGCAAAACCGTATTATGGCTTGATTACCAATTGGACTTGACCCTTGTCAATTTGCATATAAGAGAAAGAGATCCACGGAGGATGCTGTGGCTATGGCCCTACATGCTGTTCTGACCCATTTGGAGAAACAAGGGACTTATGTGAGACAGTTATTTGTAGATTTTAGTTCTGCATTTAATACTATTCTTCCGCATAGACTGGTGCCCAAATTATTAGATCTGGGGCTTCCACCATGCTTATGCAGGTGGATACTAGATTTTCTATCAGATCATTCCCAATGGGTCGGGATGGGCCCTCATGTCCCTGTGGATGTCAATATAAATACGGGGACGCCACAGGAGTGTGTGCTGAACCCGCTTATGTACACGCTTTAAACATATGATTGTGTTCCCAGTTACCCCAGCAATAAGATCATCAAGTTTGCAGATGACACAATGGTGGTTGGTCTGATTACTGCTGGGGAGGGGGAGACGGCTTACAGGAAGGAGGTTGAGATGCTGACAGAGTGATGTAGGGAAAACAATTTATTCCTCAATGTAAAAAAGACAAAAGAGATCATTGTGGACTTTAGAAAATGCAAATTGAACATCCAGCCACTTATTGAAGGGAATTGTGTGGAACAGGTCTTGGTGTTTCGATTTCTGGGAATGGAGCTAAGGGAGGATCTAACATGGGGAGCAAACACCAAAGATCTGATGAAGAGAGCACAGCGGAGGTTATACTTCTTGAGAATCCTCAGGAAGAACAATCTTTCAAAGGACCTGCTGTTGGCATTCTACTACTGTACCATAGAGAGTGTGTTAACCTATGGTCTGTGTGTATGGTTTGGGAGTTGTACAGCTAGGGAAAGAACAATGCTGTCCAGGGTTGTAAAGACTGTGGAGGGGATAATCGGGTGTACTCTTCCCACTCTAGATCAAATCTATCCCACCAGGTGTTATAAGAAAGCTGTAGAGATTGCCAAGATAGTATGCACCACAGAAATGCTCTTTCAGCTTCTGCCTTCTAGAAGAAGGCATAGGGTCATAAAGACCAGGACCAGCTACTTGAGAAATAGTTTCTACGCAAAAGCGATTCTGGCTTTGAATGCAATGTAATGCAGTCTATGAGGGAGCTTCTGTATATAGTTTTTAGAGTTTTTAAAGCCTTAGAGTTTTAGAGCTTTTTAGAGCTTAAATGTGTATATGTGGGGTGGGAATATGTTGATAATTTTGTATAGTTGTATTTTGTTTAGGTTTTGTTGAGTTGATAAGTGTTTTTCCACCCAATCTCGTCATTCTGTGCAGGACAATGACAATAAAGATTTATCTCTCTATCTATCTATCTATCTGTATGCAACAGGGAGCCAATGCAGCCAGGCCAGAGTTGGAGTGATATGCTCAAACTTCAGAAGTCAACCTGGCTGCAGCTTTCTGAACCTGTTGCAATCTCCATGTCAGGGACAAGGGCTGATCCATATAAACAGCATTACAGTAGTCAATTCTTGGGACTACCAATGCATGAACTAGCTTTTTCAGGAACTATCTGTCCATGTAGGGGCACAACTGGGTGATCTGGTGTAAATGAAAAACAAATGCAGGTTTTCAGATGATAGTGATCTAATGGACTAAATTAAGTGCTAGATCCAAAATAACCCCAAAGTTGCAAACCTGATCTCTCAAGCAAAGGCTAATTTTTTCCAAGGAAGGCGCCAGACACCCCAATTAGACAGAAATTCTCCAAATAACAGGACCCCCATCTCATCAGGATTCAGTTTCAACTTGTTTACCATGATTCATTCCATTTACAAGGCCAGACAGTTCCCAAGGCACTGGGCTTCACCCACTGCAGAGGATGTAAAGGAGAGATACAATTATATTGCATCAGCATATTAATGAAGTACAAATCTCTGGATGATCCCCACTTCACCCAATGGGTTTACATAGATGTTAGACAATATTGGGAAGATGATTGACCCCTGATGAACTCCACAGCAGCATATTCATGGGGATAAAACCACCTCCCTGAATTGGATCATTTGATACTGGTGATCAGAGAAGGAGAGCAGGAATAATGTAAGACCTCTAATTCCAAGCCATGACAGCCTCTCCAAAATTATACCATGGTTGAGTGTATCAAAAGCTGCAGAGAGATCCAAGAGCACCAGGAAGGAAGAAGCCCCTTGGTCAGATTCCTGGACAAGGTCATCATGCTTCTCAACTAGTGCAGTCTTGGTGCCATTGCAAGGCCTGAACTTCAACTGGAAAGGATCTAGGTCAGGGGTTCTCAACCTTTCAAGCCATGGGCTGGGCTCCCTCAGATAGCTCCCTCGGACAGCTGAGAGGCCAGATGGCCATTTTGTCCTGCTTGCATGATGGGGTGGCCATTTTGAGTTAGCCATTTTGTCCCAACAGCTTCAAAGGGGCAGACATTTTGTTTCTCCCTGGAAGTAGCGAGGGAGATGCCAACCATCAATAGAGGCTTCGGACCCCACTCCCCTTCCCCGACTGACACTAATGAGATTAATTGCCTGCTTTGGGAAAGGTGAGTGGGGCTTTTTAATGAGGCTAGTCCTTCCTTGTGGGGTTTGTGGGGATGGGGTCCCAGAAGGAGGTTTGGGTGAGACAAGGCCAAGAGCACAACAGTTCTTCCCCCCCATGGCACCATTTCATGTGGCCCGCCACCCTCGCTCCCACCACCACAGCCGGAAGCTGTGTCATGTATGGCTCCTCTTTAATGTAAACAGCTTTGAAATGCTGTTTGTATTTAAAAAAGAACCACACATGGCACAGCTTCCAGCAGTAGTGGCAGTGGTGGCAGGAACAAGGGTGGTGGGCCTAGGGTTGCCATATGTCCCAGTTTTCCAGGATTTTACCAGATTCAAGCTGTCCCGGCCAGTTCTAGAAAAAACATGTACAAGTCCCGGATTTTTAAATTTGAACAAAGGAAGCAAGATCAGCCCTCACCAAGGGATTTTTGCAAAGAGTTAATTCACTGCCTCCTTTCCTTTAAATTATCCTGCTTGAAAGTGGTGAAGGCAAAACAGAACCCTGAGAAGCCCCCCGGGGAGGGAAGACACTTGCAAGTGAGATAATTGAAAGAAAAGCACGTAGGCAGTGAAATAACTCTTTGCAAAAATCCCTTGGCTCACTTTGAAGTTTGGGGGACTTTAGTGTCTTGCACGGAAGACAAAGAAGGAGTCGCAGTAAGGACTAACACAGCTTTATTGGTTGATGATCAGGATGAGCATGTGGTAATGGCGGAGATACATCACATTATGTACAGTAGCACAATGCATTTGAATCTTGCTGCACGGTAGCTCATTGGCTTCTACCGGCGTGACGTCGTCCCAGTCACGCCCCTCTTCTGTAGTTGTTTGATCGTGCGGGAGAGTTCCCGCGGCTGCCGGTGATTTGAGGAATGAGAACCATGTGAGTTGAACGCTCGCAGCTGCCCTCTATAGGCAGCTAACTCACGTTCCTTTAACAGCTGGGTTACAATGTAATTGTGGTCAGGTTACATTCATACATTTCTTAAAGCAACATTGTACATACATAACATCCCTCCCCCCTAGGATGGGACGAAGTCCCTCAACCATTGTGGCTTGCCGCATGTGCGCCTGGGGCGTGCGGCCGCTTGACTTAACACAGGGGAGCCGGAGGCTCCTGGTTCCGCGGAGTCCTGTCCTGCAACGGAAAGGGGGGGACTCATTAGTGGCTCGGTGGGGACTCTGCGGTAACCTTGCATTGGGGGACGGGAATGGAATGAACAGTTGGGACGTGAACCCCTGTCTACCGTTTGAGGAGTTTGGGGTCCCCCCTAGTACGAATCTCGGGACTGACGAAGAGGCCCTCGTGGCCTCGCCACCCCCCGTTACCTGCCCGGGAGTTCTAGAGACTGTGGTGGGCGGACTCCCCCCTGTTGCCTGTCTTGGGGGTGTTTGTCTCCGGGGAGCTGGAGCTATGGTATATTCTAAAACAAAAGGACTGGGGGGACTGGAAGTACCAGGGGCTGAACTGAAACCCCTCTTCTCGCTAGGACGGGTGGGGGACCACTCCGCGACACCCCCCTGGTACTGCAAATCATAATCGAACTCATCCCTCTCTTCCGAATCACCCTCCTCTGTTGCTGAGAATCGAGGGTATGCATTTGTATCGGCGGATGCCGCCGTGTCTCCCCCTTGGGTAACGTGGGTGGGGGAGGACCCTAACGTTGATTCCCCCTCGCTGGTGACTCGCCTTCTGAGTTGGTTGGCGTGCCTTCTCCCGAGTAGACCCGAGTTGGTCTCGACTCTATAGGATACTGGCCCCATCTGTTCAATGATCGTTCCTGGAACCCATGCTGGCCCCGAGGCCGCGTAGTTCCTGCAGTGAACCGGGTCCCCTACCGCAAAACTTTTGGAGCTTTCTACCCCTACGTTTATATTTCTCCCTTCATCCTCCACCCTGGACGGATCCATCTGGTCAAAAAGTGTTACCGGACGCCTCCTCATGAGGAGCTCGGCTGGGGAGAATCCTGAAGCTAGGGGGGTTGTCCTGTAGCAGATGAGGAACTGACACAGGTGAAGGTTCAACTCACCGGGACCCATGCGCCACAGTGCGTCTTTCGTAGTGCGCACTTGGCGCTCTACCTGACCGTTTGTGGCGGGGTGAAACGGGGCAGTGGTAATGTGCCTGATGGCGTTTCTCTCAATAAACATCTTGAACTCCGCAGACGTGAAGGTACTAGCGTTATCGCTAACAAGGACGTCTGGCAGGCTGAAACAGGCAAAAAGCTTGCGCAACTGTTTAATGGTTGCCGCAGAGGACGTGCTGTTCATGGGGGTTGCCTCCAACCACTTGGAGTAGGAGTCGACTACCAGCAGAAACATGGACCCGCGGAAAGGGCCAGCGAAGTCGACATGAATCCGGAACCATGGCCCGCGGGCCGTGTCCCATTCCCTATGGGGCAACCAGGACTCCTCGGGCCGAGAGCTCTGGCAGCTCTCACACGTGCCCACTAAACATTCTATATCTGCGTCTATCTGGGGCCACCAAAAGAAACTCCTGGCCAGAGCCTTGGAGCGCACGATCCTGGGGTGACTGGTGTGCAGTAGCTTCAGTACCTTGGCCCTTAGCTTGTCTGGGATAACTACCCGCTGGCCCCAGAGTAAGCAGCCCCTTTCCAGAGAAAGCTCCACTCTGTGCCTGAAAAATGGCTTGAAATGCTCCTCGGGGGGAGTAGTGGGCCACCCTTTCCTAACCCAGGAACTAACTTGGGCCAGCATCTTGTCGGCCGCCGTGGCCTTGGCGAGGTCGGCCGGGACAATGGGGGGTGAGTCGAGGGACTCGATCAGCAGGACTTGGTGGTCCTGCTCTACCTCGCACGTGGGGTCCCCTAAACTAGGGAGGGGAGATCGGGACAGTGCGTCCGCATGGGAGATCTCCTTCCCTGGGCGATAGACCAGCTCATAGTGGTAGGCGTTGAGGAAGATGGCCCAACGCAGCATCCTGGGGGATAGAATTTGCGGGGTGGGTTTGCCGGTAGTGAAGATCCCCAGCAGTGGCTTGTGATCAGTCCCTACCGTAAACTCGCGGCCGTATAGGAAATCGTGGAACTTCTTTGTTCCCGCAATTATGGCCAGGGCCTCCCTATCTGTTTGCGCGTAATTGCGCTCGGCCTTTGAGAGGGACCTTGAGTAGTACACCACCGGGGCTTCCCGCCCGCTCTCCAACACGTGGCACAGAACCGCCCCCACCCCCACTGGGGATGCATCACAGACTAAAACCATCAAAGTGGGTCAGGACAGCATCCGAGGATAGGAGTGACTTAAGCTCCTTGAACGCTTTCTCCTGCCTGTCCCCCCACCGCCAAGCCGCGTCCTTCTTAAGTAACGCATGCAGTGGCTCCACGACCGATGCCTTCCGAGGCAGGAAGGAATGATAGAAATTTAGGAGCCCTAGAAATGACTGCAGCTCCGGTTTCGCGGTGGGGCGAGGGGCGTTTCTCACAGCCGCAACCTTGGACTCAGAGGGTTTGATTCCGTCCGGGGTTACCTTAAAGCCTAGAAACTCAACCTCCCTCGCAAAGAATACACATTTGTCCCTCCTCAGTTGGAGTCCTGCCCTCTCGAACACTGAGAGGACCCCGTCTAGCCTTTTTGCTAACTCTAACTCGCTCCCCGCCGTTATCAACACATCGTTGAAGTATGGGAGGATGCCTGAAAGCCCCTTTAAAAGGCGTTCCACGAGGGACTGGAAAATTCCGGGACCCGAATTCACGCCAAACTGAAGGCGCGTTACCTTAAACGCCCCCTTGTGCGTCACGATCGTTTGCGCAGCGGCAGCAGCCGGGGTTACAGAGAGCTGCTGATATGCCTGCGCCAGATCCAGCTTGGCAAAACACCTCCCCCCATGTAACGTGGCCAGCAAGTGGCTGACCACGGGCACCGGATATGCATTTGGCCGAATGGCCTTATTGATCGTACATTTATAGTCCGCACAAATCCTGACCTCCCCGTTTGATTTAAGGGCTGTAACAATCGGCGTTTCCCACTCCGCCGAATCAACTGGAACCAAAATCCCCTGCCCCACCAATTTGTCCAGTTCCACCTCGATCTTGTCCTTGAGGGCGAAGGGCACTCTCCTTGATTTGAGGCGGATGGGCCGGATTTCTGGGTCCAGTTCAAAGGAAACCGGGGGCCCCTTGTATTTCCCGAGCCCCTTCTTGAAAATGTCCGGGTGTGCATTGCACACGTCCCGCATTGGATCAGTCTCGATGGCGTTAATGCTGGACAGTTCGATTCCCAGGGGAGCAAACCACTGCATTCCCAAAAGGCAGCACCTCCCCCCCCCTTGAGGACCACTAGGGGCAATTTCTCGGAGTAGTTCTTGAACTTCACCTTGAAGTTCCCCACCCCCAACACTGGAATCCCATTTCCCTGCACGTCTCGTAGGTGTGACTTCATGGCCCGTAGTTTGGGCCACTTATCTGGGGGAATACGCATAAACTCCTTTTGGGACAGGATGGAATAAGATGACCCCGAGTCTATCTCCATCCTCACTGGGAACCCCTGCAACAGTACCTCTACGAAAAACCGCCGGTGTTCCAGGCCCACGTGGTTCACGCCTTCCTCACTGTAGCTGGTTGAGACCTTCCTGGTGCCGGCCGCCTTTCGTTGGTGCGTCTGGGAATGGCTGGAACTGCCCTTGTCCTCGACTTGCCCGCACCTGCATACTCGGGCGATGTGTCCTTTTCGGCTGCAGTTGTGACACTCAGCCTTTCGGAACGGACACCTCGTGTGGTTGTGGGATGCCCCACAACCGTCGCAGTGGCGGTCCTGCCGCTCGCGGGTCTGCCGCTTCTCTCCTCGTTTCTTGATCCTCTGGACGTCGTCGTCCTCGCTGGAGCAGGGGTCCGCCGTCGTGGATGACTCCTCGGACGACGTTGGTGTGCCAGTGGGCGGCTTGGGGGCCCGCCAGGCCGTCTTCGCTGATGTCCGCCGGGCCACCTGCACTGGTGACTTGGCCCTTTTGGACGTGGCCCCTCGGGACTTGAACACTCTGACCCCGCTCCTGGCCGCCTCGGCCGCTTGGGCCTCCCGCAGTACCTCGTTGAACGTGAGGTGGTAGTCGCGGGTCATCAGCTTCCTCTGGAGCTCCTCGTCCCTCAGGCCACACAACATGCGGTCTCGGAGGGCCTGGTCCAGGTCATCCCACTGGCAGTGCACCGCCGCAAGCCTGAGAGCCGCCAGGTAGGCGGACACGGATTCGCCCGGTTTCTGGTCTCGCCTGTGGAACGCGACCCGGGCTGGGAAGATCGAGACGGGCGGCTGGAAATGCTCACCCAACCTCTCCAGGATGCGGTCGATGGGCACCTCGTCCACCTTCCGGGGGGCCACCAGGGTCATCAGGATACGCAGCGTGGCCGGTCCCACCTGGGCCAGGAAGTGGGAGCTCATTTTCGCGTCGTTGTTGACGCCCGCGGCTTCCATTGCGTGCCGAAACTGGCACTCGTAGAGCTCCCATTGTTCGGGCTCGCTGACATCGAACTGGTAAGGCTTGACCTTGGGATTCGCCATCGATCCCATCCCACTTTCGTCGCCAATTTAGTGTCTTGCACGGAAGCAAAAAAGGAGTCGCAGTAAGGACTAACACAGCTTTATTGGTTGATGATCAGGATGAGCATGTGGTAATGGCGGAGATACATCACATTATATACAGTAGCACAATGCATTTGAATCTTGCTGCACGGTAGCTCATTGGCTGCTACCGGCGTGACGTCGTCCCAGTCACGCCCCTCTTCTGTAGTTGTTTGATCGTGCAGGAGAGTTCCCGCGGCTGCCGGTGATTTGAGGAATGAGAACCATGTGAGTTGAACGCTCGCAGCTGCCCTCTATAGGCAGCTAACTCACGTTCCTTTAACAGCTGGGTTACAATGTAATTGTGGTCAGGTTACATTCATACATTTCTTAAAGCAACGTTGTACATACATAACAGGGACAAGGAGTCATCCAAGGGGTTTGAGGGTCTTTTTCAATGAGGTGTGTGTGAAGGGGTGTGTGGGGTGACCTCAGGGGGAGGAAGGGTGGTTTCAAGAGTGGCCCAAGAAATTTTATTCAAAAAAAATAAAAATAAAAGTAGAACCATCAAGAATAATTGCAAGAACAATTACACAGGAAAAAACCTCTTGACTACAGTTTATTTTAAATTGATGAAGGCTGCCCACCCCGGAAGGGTATTCCATGGGGTCTTAGAGCCACTGTCTCCCTGACAGCCCCATCCGATGCATGCACAGTTTGAAGAATGCAATGATGTCAAGTGGCTGTCCCGGTTTAGTAGGAGACAATTATGGCAACCCTAGGTGGGCCACATGAAATATTGTCACAAGCCAGATCTGGCCCATGGGCCATAGGTTTAGAACCCCTGATCGAGGCAGTTGGTCTCATACAAGAATGGCTGTAATTAATCTGCCACCACCATTTCTTTGTCCATGAATGGCAACATGATTTTGATTGAAGATTTTTTCAAAATACTGTTACATTTGGCTCATCCTTAGAACTGTACTAATATTTTCCTTGATAACTTGAATACAAGGCAGAAATACATCTAAACTGTAGATATAAATCCAAGATGAGGTTGAAGAATGGAAAGGAAAGGGAATGAAGCTAAAGCGTACAGCATGTTAACTGAACCTGCAGTACAGCACATATAGCCACAAGAAGTTGCATTTCTGAAGAGCTGAAGCAAATAATAGAATGTGTGCTGAGATTATCATTCTGAAAGTGTCTATGTGGGCCTTAATGAGGTTTGTTTTGAACTACAGCCAGCCAACACCAATCAAGGAACATACTTTTACTTTTAGCAAGACAGAAAGAGTTGGGGATCCTTCAGACTGAAGAGAGCACTAGAGAAAGACATACACTTTTCTGAAAGACATCTGAGTTTATTTGAGTACCTAAGAAGATAATCTGATTTTTTGAGGTCCCAAATAACTTGGTCCTGAATAAGAGCTAGCAGGAAGAAAACAAAATGGAATCTTGGCTGTTCATCATACACTGGTGCAATCTTTATGACACTCCAGTTCATATAGTTGATGGTATTTTGCATTGTAGTTTATTCAAGTGATAAGAATGAACAGGAAATACTAACGTGAGTGTCAGTGAGAAGGTTGTGCTCACTTCTTCCCCTAATGGTATGAATGGCTGCAGTAAATGTTTAGAGTCTTGTTTTCTTGACTACTGTTCTCCTCCTGTGTGCCCATGCCAGGGCACAGGGCTCGGCAACTTTCTTTAGATAATATTTATCCAACCCTGTAAAAAAGAGAGAGTATCTTTTTTTCTATGTTTAGCAATAACAATCACATTTATGTACCATCCTGTAGCTCTTAGTGCACTCTCTGGGTAGTTCACAAGGTAATTAACATTTTGCTGCCAACATGCTGGGTACTCATTTTACCAACCTTGGAAGGATGGAAGGCTGAGCCAACCTTGATCCCCCTCACCTTCCAACTCACAACAGCAGCAGTTTTCGGTGCAGTACAGCAGTTTAACCACAGTGCTATCAGTGCTGTTTTCCTGAATGGTAACATAATGCTAAATTTCTTTCCAAGATGGAATAAGAATGATCATTTGTAAAACAGAGTTTGCCTAATTCCTCACTAGACGACTTGATAAGATTGTAAATTGCAACAATATATTTCTGGAGAAACATGTTATAGAAAGTAATATTGATTGATATCAAATGGGATAAAGCAATAGCGAGAGAAGGATGCTGTGGAGATGTAAAATGTTTAAAGGAAAATTAATACTGTGCCAAAGGTTAGGAATGTCATCTTGCTATAAATATAATTACAGGTGGAAAAAAGCTCAGTGTGAAAATAAAATAGAAAATCTAGACATCCTCAGAGCCTCTCCAAAAGCCTTTGCCCTTGGCAAAAGCTTGAATAGTTTGAACAACTAAAGTGAACCACGTATGGCAATCAATCTGGAGCTCAACTTTTTCTTGCTTTGCTGTCTTCATGGTAACTGCAAATAAAGAATAAGAGCTAGATTACCTGGCAGATCCCCAAACATGGTGTATTGCAAAAGATATGATGAGCCATTGGCTAATACAAGTGAAAAGATGGCATTCAGAGAGCTCCCGCGGCACAGTGGTTAAGCAGGCACTGTGGCTTAAACTCTGATCATGATTTGAGTTGATCATGATAGGGCTCAGGGTTGACTCAGCCTTTCATCATCCCAAAGTCAGTAAAATGAGTGCCCAACATGTTGTGGCAAAATGCTAATTACATGTAAATGACCCAGAAAGGGCTGTAAGCATTATGGGGAGGGTGTATGAGTATAATTGCTGTTGCTATTCACTTAGATGGGAAAATATAAAAATAAATGCAGTCAAACTCGAGATAAGAACAGCTCAACTTAAGAAAAACTCAAGATACTTCTGGAAATCTCAGGAAAAAAATCAGGTTAGAGAGATACAAAATTTTAATAGGATTTTTTTTGAAATAAGAAATTCAATGCATTCCTATGGGAAATTGCATTCAATGCATTCCTAAGGGAAATTCAAAATAAGAATTTTTTGAGACACAACCAACCTCGAGGAATAAATTACATTTGTATGTAGAGGTTTGACTGTACTTTTTAATAAGTGGCCTAAAGGCAATGCTCTGTGCAGGTAATAGACAGATGTAGGCAACCCACCTATTAATGTTATATAAACAACAAATGTAATATGTTACATTTTACTATTTGCTCTGGACTTTGTTAACTACCTTACTCTCACCTCTTCAACAGCTCATAGTGCTTCCCAAAGGACAGCTCCACCAGTAAAGACTTCATAGTCTTCTTTTGGGGTTCAATGACACACCAGGGAAAGATAGTCCTTTCCATTCATTTGGATCATATTGCTGTTCTATTACATTTACTTAGGGAAAGCATAGGATCCAATTTTGATGTGCAACAGGCAGTGGACAGTTAAATTTGGACTAATTTGCATATCATCCTGAACTAGGTTCCAAATGAGCACACATGAATCCCATAACATGTACAGGATCATGATCTTTAACTCTTTTTAGCAGCAAGATTACTGGCAAGACAGTATTGGAAAAGAAAATCATTTTCCCCCAATTAAATTATGGCTTCATAAATGTGAGGTATAGCAGCAATTAAGGTGCTAACATTTTACTTTACAGTGAGAGAATGAAATCTAAACTGTTCAGGAGGATTAAAATTTATGGAATGAATTTATTTCTTAGTAGAAAAAATATTCCAGGGAGTCATTACATATGGATTATAACATGAATGTGTTAAGTATGATTTAAGCTTAAAAAGGAGTAGGATTATAAACTAATAGGTGAGCAATGCAATAGGAAGATAATAGATCTGAATTACTAGCATTGAAAATCTTCAGTAATATGATGGATTTTTACATTGAATATAACATATTTGTATGTGTCTCTTTCTGGCATAGACTGTGAAAATGCACAGGAAATTGACCTGCTGGGACAGATGACTCAATAGATGAACACTTTTGATTACATATTTGGTAATTTTGAGCCCCCAGTTACTCTGACTCTACTCTCAGGTAAATCATGATTTCAAAGGGAATGTATAAGATGCATAAAGGAAAAAGAAGCTTTGAAAAAGAATAAGGTGCAATATTCCTAGTCATTATTTCATGTAACTGAAATCTCATTTATTTATTATTCTCTTCAGTTATCATTCTATAGATGGGTAGATGCTGGCTTTTACATAATTTTCATTGAAAAGTGCTGTACTTGCTAGAGTATAAGACACACTTTCCCTCCCGTAAAATGTACCGTAAAATGGAATGAGTCTTATACGCCGGCAATCAAAATTATCATGTTGATCGGTGGCAGCTTGAGCCAGGTGAAACCAGCACTACCAGCCAATAGAGAGGGCCAGTGAACACTTGGCTCCTCTCACCCCATCTTTCCCTAAAGGACAGATAAAAGGCCCTTCCACAGAAGGAAAACCAGGCCAAAGAAGATGCCTTTGTGGAGGGAATAGTGGAGGAGGAGCGAGCAAGCGATGGCAGGATCTTCTCATCTAGAGTTGTTTCCCCTCCTTTCATGCAACTTCTCATCCTCTTTGCCCCAGTTTCTTTCTACTGGACCTGAAGAATGGAGGGATGGAGCCTGTCCAGGAGTAAGGTGCAATCCCTCCCTTTTTTGGGGCTGGCTCTTTTTTTCTCTCCCAGACGATGGCACCAAGATCTTTCCTCCTGTTCCTCCTACTCAAGAGATGACCTGGGACTGCTCAAGTGGCTCCCCCTCCTGCCTTGATTTTCAGAGGCAGGCACCTTCACCATGCCCTTCACCCAGTCTGGTGGGGACTGAGCCAGCCAGTAGTACCTCTCTCTCTCTATCCATCTAAGATGATGACCTATGATGGAAGTTTCAATGCTATTTACATGTGCTAGCCTTAGTATTTTTGTTTATTTATTTATTTATTTTTATTTAGATTTGTATAGCCGCCCAATCACCAAAGTGACTGTAATTTTAGATGATGTTATATTTTATATCATGCCTTTTATATCATACCTTTTATTATACTATGCATATTTTGTGATTTTTACATGATATATAATGGATCCTATTTGGTTGAGTTTGACTAGAGCATTCTACAATCTGTTTTGTAGTCCCACCACAGTATGTTCAATCGTATTGTGAATGTTTTGTCTATATTCTGTTCTGGTCTTTGACTGCAATAATAAATTGAATTGAACTGAATTTAGTTCTCATTTATCACAAAGCAATTGTCAGGCCTGTTTTTCAATAAGAGAAACAGCTTAGAATAACAGTTTATGTGCCCTCATTGGCCATCACTTCTATGTATTCTACAGGAAAAAATAAGCTTCCTTTTTCCCATTCAAGATAGATTACACAGTATATATATATTTAACTTTGCTCAGGCAGATATCTCATTGCCTTTCTTTCTAACCCCTCTGGAATTTGTTTTTATTGCTACTTCAGTTGAGAAAAAGACAGGTTTAAATATGAGATGCTCACCATTATCAAATATTATTTCACTTCTATAGCTCATTAGTGTCTTTGAAATTTTAATGTTATCTTTCATGTTTGTTTTCTGCTAAGAGATCAGTAATCCTCCACAAATGGGAAAAAAATCCTGTATTCAAAGGATCTGTTGGAAGCGTGCATGAAACCTAGATTGTAGGTTCCATTGTTTTTGTATTATGCCCCAGTCTATTTACTTGCCTAGATGGATGACAAAGAAAAACTTAAAATTATAAAGGACAGATGAGAAGCAAAAGTTTAATAGGTGACAGACACAGGGTCAGAATTCTGTATTTAGTTTTTAAGTGACTGTCACATAGAAATGAATATGCTGCTGAAGCTGCTTTTACATGTGACAGAATGAAACACAGAAATGAGACATCAGAGGTTGGAGTTAAACTAGGGCCACATAATATCTGCAAATGCTTGCCATAAGAAATAGGTGAAACATTCTGCTTCTGGGCATTTGTCATTCCCACTCTTGAGCTCTACCACTAAATGTCTAAGAAGATGAGACTTGAAATTCAAAATATAGGAGACAAGAAGTTGGCAAATGTGAGACTTTGGACCTACTCCAGCCAAGCTTCTGGGTTTCACAGTTGCCCCCAAGGCTCCTGCTTGTAGTCTCAAAGCTTGTCCAGCCTTTCCTTGGCTGCCTTTCCCTGGGTTTCTCTTGATAGGGAAAAACCCAACTAAATAAAAAAAGAGATAATTTTAAAAAGAATCCTGGTAACATAAAGCAGGCCATTCTTATATCCCCAATCCAACAGTCAAGCAAAATGACAGATTGTTTATTCTTCAGGGAGAGAAGTTGCAAAAATATTGATTACAACTAATCACAAAAAACTTCCAGGGTTGCACATACAGGTTTCCGCCATAAAAGAACACAATCTAACTAACCTTAAAAGTTCTTGTTAGGACAGCAAACAATTCCGACAACAGGATAGTTCTCCTCCTCTCTCTCTTTTCTGTCTCTTGCTGTCTTATTTTTATCTACCCCATAAGGGACCCAGGCAATCTAACAAACCTGGTGTTAGAATTAATTAGCTATTAGGGACAGGTGACAAGGAAAGAAGCAAGTAGTAAGCAGATGACCTCATCCAGATCCTGAAACCACAGAAAGACTTAAAAAGCCATGGCCCATTTTTTAAAAAGCCAAACAGCTTCTTAGAACCAGGAAGAACCATGTGAATGATTTGGGACCATTCCATCACAGCAAATAAGACCCATATATCAATTGCAGGACCACTTACCTTGAGCAGCTAACTTTAGTAAACACCAACCACTAGAAAGGTATACACAAGTTATATATCATCTGATTGACTTTCGCATGTCTGGGAAGGTAGAATTACAAGCCAAGTTCAATCCTATAATGCAGTGTATTACCACATACAACTGTCACAGATGCAAGTGTCCCACTTCTTTCCTCCCTGTACGCAACATCACTCTTCCCTGCACTGGAGATTAAGTAGATCCTATATTGGTAGGATCCTATATTAAGTAGACCCTATATACTCACCTCCCCCCTGGGCCTCTCTGGATGGCAAATGGGCAGTAGAGCTGGGCCTTCCTGATGCCTTTTCTTCCTCCCTGGGCCCAGGTCTTTGGATGGGGAGGGATCAGTGTATGTTCCAATCCCAAAAAAAAGGCAATGCCAAATAATGCTCAAATTACCGAACAATTGCGCTCATCCCACATGCCAGCAAGGTGATGCTCAAGATAATACAGGATAGACTTCAACAACATGTGGAGAGAGAACTACCAGAGGTGCAGGCCGGGTTCAGAAGAGGCAGGGGGACTAGAGACCACATTGCTAACATTCGTTGGATCATGGAAAAAACAAAAGAATACCAGAAACAAGTCTACTTTTGTTTTATTGACTACACCAAGGCTTTTGACTGTGTGGACCACAACAAAATGTGGCAAGTAATTAAAGAGATGGGAATACCAAAACACCTCATATGCCTCCTGAGAAATCTGTACATGAACCAAGAAGCAACAGTTAGGACAGAACACGGAAAGACAGAGTGGTTTGGAATAGGAAAAGGTGTAAGACAAGGCTGCATTTTATCACCCTGCTTATTCAATCTATACACAGAGCACATAATGTGCAATGCAGGGATGGAGGAATCACAATATGTGATCAAAATTGCTGGGAGAAACATCAACAATTTGAGATATGCAGACGATACCACCCTAATGGCAGAAAGTGAGGAAGACCTAAAGAACCTCTTGATTGGATTGAAGGAGGAGAGTGCAATTGCTGGCTTGAGACTTAATATCAAGAAAACCAAGATAATGGCAACAGGTCCGATCAGTCCCTGGAAAATAGATGGGGAAGAAGTAGAAGCAGTGACAGATTTTACTTTCCTGGGATCTAAGATCACTGCAGATGGCGACTGTAGCCATGAAATAAAAAGATGACTGATTATGGGGAGACAAGCGATGAGAAACCTGGGGAATATAGTGAAAAGCAGAGACATCACCTTGAAAACAAAAGTTCGCATAGTCAAAGCAATGGCATTCCCAGTGGTAATGTATGGGAGTGAGAGCTGGACCATTAGGAAGGCTGAGCGCAGAAGAATAGATGCCTTTGAGATGTGGTGTTGGAGGAGAGTCCTGAGAATCCCTTGGACAGCAAAGAGAACAAATAGGTCAATACTGGAAGAAATCAATCCTGACTGTTCATTGGAGGGACAAATAGTGAAGATGAAGCTAATGTACTTTAGACATCAATTGAGAAGGGAGGACTCACTTGAGAAGGCCTTGATGCTGGGAATGGTGGAGGGCAAGAGAAGAAGGGGGCATCCAAAGATGAGATGGATAGATGGTATTGTGGACACAATGGGCACAGAGCTTGGTGGGCTGAGGAGAATGGTGGAGGATAGAGATGCCTGGAGGAAAATGGTCCATGGGGTCGCAAAGGGTGTGAATTGACTGTGTGATTGAACAACAACAATATTGGGTGAGGAACCTTTATCTCTTTTACAGAGTTAGAGGACTACAGTTACAGATAGATGGATATAATGGCAAATCTTTACATTGAGAAAACTCTAGGAACATAGAATTTGAAATGTGGCCTTTCTGATTTGTAGTTCAGTATCTGAGCCTCTACACAGAATAAGTTCCCACAATATACAAAATAACACTCTGAGGGAAAGTTCAATAATGATGCTTCAGATATACAGTTGTTCGTGGTATGCTGAAGCGGACATAGTTTTTAAACTTTCAGATCTGAGGATTTCATATATCTTAATATTTTATCTTCTCTTCCCTGAAAAACTTGTTTTTTGGATTTGTTTTAAATCCAGCATTAGGTAACTTCAGTACTGAGACATACCATGAGCATTTGCAGATAGAAATACTTCTACAGGATTCATCAGAGAAAGCTATTAGTGCACTCACTAGTATAAAAATTGCATGGTACTATAAATCATTTAGTAACCAGCAATGGAAGTAATTGAAAGTTGTGAGGCAGGGGTTTGACTGAAGGTTATCCATGTAAGCCAAGTTAAAGTACATGAGTTTTCAGTATGAAGCTTCAATATTACACTTTTCTGGCGTTCAATAAAGTAAGGATCACAAAAACTCTTCATACTTAGAAGCCTTATTATGCTGATCTTAGCAGGGATGTGGGATCTTGTTGTGTCTGAACCCAGGAAGGGTTACTCGGACAGAGCTGGCTCAAACAACATTGGTTTATTGCAAGTAGCAAAGAACAGGGAGCAGGTGCGGGGATAACATCTTATATACAGAGCATCATTGTAACATTTACCCAAGACTTCCGGGGAAGTGGGAAAACATTAGCGAATCAGCTGCTGCCCATTTTTTTTGAAAGGCACACTAATGCATAAGTAACCTCAATACACAACATTCCCCCCCCCCCCCCCTAACGGAGGACCCAACTTCCTTACCTTTGGGGAGGCCTACAGGACCTTCTTGGATGGTCTATCTGTGGGGAACTCCGCAAGACAGGAATAGGGCACCCATTTGTGCTAGCAGTTCCTGCAGATCCCATAGATGGCTCTGTGCCAAGAGTGGATCCCTGTGTTTCCTTGGTGAGTCTGACCACTGGGTCTGGAGGACGGGAAACTGGCGCAGCCTCAGCTCTGGCAACAGATCGCTCGGAGGGACTGCCCAGAGAAACATGTTCCAGCAACAGCCCCAGTGGCATAGGTTGGCTGAAAATATCCAGATCTATTTCAAAATCCACGGGCTCTAAGTTTTCCCCTGAATGACTAGAGTCGAAGGACTTGTCTAGCTCCAACTCTGGAGAAGTGTTCTGTCCCATAATGTGGGGCACATTTGGTCCACGTGCCTTCTCCAAACCAACCCATCATCCATAAGCAGTTTGTATGAGACTGGCTCAGTCTGTTCCAAAACCTCTCCCTGCAACCACTGTGACCACGGAGAGTAATTTCTTTTTTCATATATATATATATTTTATATTGAAATTTTTTTTTTACAAATACAAATATAGCAAAAAATAAATACAATACACAAGTAAACACAAAAATACATAAAACACAAGCTAACAATAAAATATCAAAAAAGAAATAAGTATTATCTATCCTAATACACGTTCCTCTCTTCTAGTATTTAGAAAACTTTAATTCAACACTTAAAAATATATTCCCTTATTTTTTAACAGAATAGTTGTTAGAACACTTTTACTGAACCTTCTTTCTGCTATTACTTATTTACCAATACTAATAATTCATACTCCATTTGGTTCAATTTACTACTAACACAGATAGGATGAGATACAGAAACTACAACAGAATATATATATTTCATACCCAGTGTTTATATACATTGCCATGGAGAACTCGAAATAACTCATTAATTTACCTCCAAAAACTACTTTGTTCGGGTACAGGCCTATTTGCAGGCGCACCCCCAAAGAAAGACTCAGACACCGGTATATGGATAAAGGCATTGGGCCACTTTTATTGAATAATGCCCTAGTCCAAATTATAACTTTCAATTGGTATTCATCCAATTATAATTCTTAAGGCAAGCAGGCCGCAGTAACACTGGTAAGGTTCCTCCCAAAATTGCCAATGGCAATTGGCTACAATGTATCCATTTGTATCCATTTGTTTGTTGACACAAACAAATTGTTGACCGGAGTCAATAAACTATCTACTGACCCCACCCTCTGACGTGTATCCATCAAATCACGGGGTGATGCATGCTGAAAAGCTTCTGCCATCACCCCTTGCCTGGTTCGTCGTTGACCGGTCAACATTACTACACCTGTACCTAAGTGTTGGCCAGTCAATTGCGAACCTGCCGGATACCTATGGGTCATAAATATTTACCTTACCAGTGCTACCCGCCACACGGGGAGGCTTCAATGAAGACTCACCGCCCGCCCGCCCCCCCGACCGTCAGCTCGGTCAACAGGCCTGCTTGCAAATCTTCCAAAAAGAGGTTCATACCTCTAGCCGACAGGTGGACCCCATCCCCTGCATACAGATCATAATTTTGTAAACTAATGGTGGGGTGTCGGATGACCATCCCCAAACACTTGTCTGCCAAGAACCGGGCAACCGCCCTGTTCACCGAGCGGCGAGCGCGGTCAAGGGCACAGAGGTCAATACCTCCTCTGTAAGAATGACGCGGTATGATGTCCGACCATAGCAGCCTTGTGGACGGCCACACATAATGCAAATAAGCTAGGTCACTGCAAATCGTGAATTTTAAAGAGAAGGCCAGTGACCTGGGCGAGGTCATTGCCCCCGAGGTGCAGTACAAGGACATCAGGCGGTTCAGCATCCCTGATGGAAAACAGGAATGGCAACAGTTCCCGCCATCTCATTCCGCGCTTACCGTACCAACGTATGCGTGCGGATGCACGCAGTCCAAGCTGGGGTCCCCACTCTGTCGCCGCAGCATACTGCGCTGCCCAGTGCACATAACTGTGGCCCACCAGCCATACTGCCACCGGTGTGCGGGGACACACAGGGTCTGTAAAAGAAAAAAGAGAACAGTGACTTAACTGGTACTCATACCTGAAGAGGGCAAACATATAATGCAAAACGCATAGATCCCCATCTTCCCATACGGCGTATATCAGCCTCAGAGTACCCAAATGCAGCTGCAGTTGATGCAGCACCTATCCTAAATGAATGGGTGCTGTAACGAGCCCCGGGGAGGCCAACACTGGATAGTGCCATACCGGTCACCTTCCAAAATTGAAATTTAGTAAGGGGAGACCCATCTTGGTGGCAGAAAAACGGGCCAGGGTGCGTGCCACGCACTGCCAAGAACTCCTGTAGGGCACCAACTGGACAGATGTCTGCAATGGAACATCGTAGCAGTCTAACTCCACTGCCTACGCCGTGATGATCAACTTTTGAGGACCGTATCCTCAACTGAGCCCACTCATTAGAAACATAGACATCGTCGAGTTCCAGTGCCCTACGAGTTGCATCCGCCTTAGACAGTAGTACCAACTCACTGATGCAGAGTGCTCCAAAGAAGGCCACCGTGGTAGCCGCATGAAAAAGAGCCGCCTCATACTTATCAAAACACAGGTTATGCCAGCCTCGTGCAAGGTGGGTAAGCACCCCTGGAGAAATTGGGTGGCGAGTGTCCAGGCGGCGGCCACGTTCCCGTGTCCACCCCTCCAAATCATGTCGTATGCGGAAATCATTCACGCAGTCAGCAAAACCCCTCACCTTGGCCATAAATGCCAGTGCTGACAGCCCGGATGCTATAGTGCGGGGAGCTTGGCCCTGACTGTGAAAATAAACCATAAATTGTAAAACTTGTTCCACTGGAATGGGCCACACTTCGGGCAACTGACGTTGCACGCAAAAAGTTCTAAATTGAACGAAAGCATGGTGATACGCCTTATGCGTGCGGGGTGCCAAAGACATGCCGATCGCCCGGTTCACCTCTCCTTGCCAAATGTCCAAATCTCGTCCGGGAGTGGCGAGGGGAATTCCTCTGCGTCCAGAGCCAAGGTGTGGAACCGGGGGATCTGCAGGCGGGATAAAGCATCAGCAATATCATTACGTGTCTGGCCTTAAAAAGCACATTAAGGCGTAGGCTACGTAACACAAACTGGCAGACCGACACCATCACCCTGGGTGATTTAAACGTCTGAGCGTTCACAATGTGCACTACCGCAGCATTGTCGCACCAAAAATGGACCACTGAGTCGGCCCACTCCTCGCCCCATAGCATCAAAGCTCCCAGGATTGAAAAGAACTCAAGGAATGTAAGATCACGGAGGCAATCCGTGCCCCGCCATGCTGGAGGCCATTGGCCATAAGCCCACCTTCCCTCAAAGTAAATCCCATATCCCAGGGAGCCGGAGGCATCCGACTGTACTTGGAACCTAGGGGAAACTAAAAGTTCGGATCTCCAATAGGAGACCCCATTGAATTCCCACAGGAATTTGAGCCAAACCAAAAGGTCGGCCCTCATGCCCCTGGTCAGTTGGACCCTATGATGGTGCCTTGACAAGCCAGACTTGGTGTCACATAGGCGCCGCGCAAATGCTCTGCCAGGCGTGAACACCCTGCAGGCAAAATTAAGATGGCCATGTAGTAACTGAAGCTCACAAAGTGACACTTTACGTTTGGCCAGCAAGGCCAAAATCATCGTGGAGATCCGGGTGACCTTGTCAATGGGTAACCGGGATGCCTGTGCAACTGTGTCAATCTCAATACCCAGAAATGTGAGCGTAGTGGATGGGCCCTCGGTCTTTTCGGGCGCTAAAGGGACACCCAGTTCCCGCATTAGCATCTGAAATGTAGTGAGGAGACTCATGCACGTGTCCAAGCCCCGTTCACCCCCGAACAAAAAGTCGTCGAGGTAATGGGCTACAGACCGAGACCCGGACCTGCGAACAAAGGCCCACTGAAGGAAAGTGCTAAAACGTTCGAATGCTGAACATGAAATAGAGCAGCCAAAAGGCATGGCCTTATCTACATAAAACTTCCCTTGGAATCTAAAACCCAATAGCTCAAAGTCCCCCGGGTGCACTGGCAACAATCGGAATGCCGATTTAATGTCACATTTTGCCAGGAGGGCACCAGGACCACAAGAGCGCACCATCCGTAGGGCTTGGTCAAAAGACGTATACCTGACCGAACAAAGGTCATCAGGAATAGCATCATTGACAGAGTAACCCGCCGGGTACGATAGATGTTGGGGCCTTTTTGGGTACCAACCCCAGAGGGGAGACCTTCAGGTTGGGGAAGAGTGGTACAGAAAAGGGGCCCGCTACCCTCTTGGCCTCTACCTCTTTGGCAATACTCAGGGCAGCCACCTCCTCCCTACCATTCAGAGAAAGTAATTTGGGGGCATCTTGGGGTCCCTGCACTCCTTTGAATGGGATACGGAAGCCGACTGGAAGCCCTCCAGGAGGTACCTCGCGTCCTCCCTCCTTGGATAAGTTGAGAGCCATCGCTCCAACATATACACATTAACAGGGGAGGGGGCCTTTTGACTGGCTAGCTCCATCAGCAGAAGCTCTGCCTGCTCCCTGTCCACCTCTACCTCTGTCCCGTGACCCACCGGCCCGCGGGCATGCGGCGGCGGCGTGGGGGCCAGCGCAAGAGGGACACTCGTGTTTATATCGGCACTGCCGCTTATTGCACACGCCATTAGCCGAGAAGCTCCAACACAGCTAGCGGGCTGGAACCCCCTGCCCCGCCAGCTGGCGGGGAGCCTGTGTTGGAGCAGCTCGCTGCACGGCATGGCCACAATGGTACCTATCCCCAGGCGCCGGACGCGTGGGGGTCATGTACAAGAGCCACAATTTCTGACAGGGCTCATCCCATCTCATCTCTGGGTGCAAGGGCACCCTCATTCTAAATTCCTCATCGTAAGCCAACCACAATGGGCCAGGGAAATCCACCATCGCCCTGTAAATATTGTCCAAATATTGGACCATAGGAATGGCCAGATCAGGCTGGGCCCTAAGGTACACCGCCATATAAATAAGATATGCCGGCAACCAGTTGGCCCAGGTGCGCGGTGGCTTACGACGGCGGGACAGCTCTTTGTCTCTGTCGTCCTGTCCCTCTCTCTCCTCCTTAGTGGGCTCACGGTTCAATAGGGAGAATATATCCACGTACTCCCCCCGCCAAATCTTTTCCCTCGTGACCTGGGACAAATGATCATCAAGGGGCAAGGAATAACCAGCCGTCGGCAAAGCCGTCACCGGCACATTAGGTACATGGGGCATACGCAGCGGGACCTGGACAGCCCCTGCGATGCCCGGCACTGCCCCAGGGGCGGAAACCCCCACCCTCAATGAGGTGCCATTATGAAACCAAGGGGCACTGGGATAGGCTGGCAACTGATGCCCACTCGCCTCGACTTGACGAGGCAAGGGCTGCTGAACCCCACCACTGGAAGTGGGCTGTGATGTGGGTGCATTAATTTGAACCTGATACTCACTAGGTGCACCCCCGTGAGCCGCCCCCACTGGGGGTTCCGGCCCACGGTGGGCGTCGGAGCTCGCAACCGTAATCGAGCTCTGGGGCCACACCTGACTGCTCCCCGGCTGCAGCTCTGGATGCACAGGGAGCTGCGAGACACCGGCAGGCGCAGGCCAGAGCGTCTCAAGCAGCTCAACCCGGCTGGCCACCTGTTGCAGTGTGGCAGCCGTCGAGGTAGCCGGTGGACACTAAGGGCCCCCAGCAGAGAGAGAAGGGCCCCCTCCCATAGGGTTGTGTGCAATCCCCAAGGATGCCTCCAGCACAGCTAAACGTGTTAGTAACGCATCCACTGCCACATATCCCCCAGCATAAGGCAGGCCGGGTGGGCCGGAAGGCCCACTAGGTATTTGATAAGGAACACCAAAGTGAGAGCCTGGGCCAGAATAGGGCCATGCCCAAAACTCCGACCCATGAGGGGCCGGAGGAGGAACGGGTTGCGCACCCGCACCAGGCCCTCCCCTGCTGTCCTGACCCATGGCCGGCAACTGCGGCCCAAGGGCCGAAGCCCCTGAGGGGCCGGCCGGAGGCCGGCCAGTCGAGGACAGCTGCCAAGCACCAGCCTGCATCACCCCACCGGTATCGGTGGGTAGAGCTGGTGTAATGCCCTGCCGCGGGGGCGCAGCCTTGGTCCTCCGACCTGAAGGCTGCCCCCCATCCTGCGCAGGGCCCGAAAAAGTCCTCCCCTTTGGCCGTGGTTTCATCGCCGGGGCCTTCCGTTTGGGAGGCATATCTTGAAGAAAGGGCAGGATCCCTTTCTAGGGATCGAAAACCTAGTGCAAAAAGCACAGAGCAGCCAGCAAGCCAAAGGCTCTGTGCGAATCCTTCCTTCCCAGCAGGGAAGGACCAAGGGCTAAACAGCCGAAGAATCGAACAAACAGCGACGGAGAAAACTTCTCCTCTCCGTCGCTATTTCTAAAATGGCAGCTTGGCTGCCTCGTGGCCACCCCTTTTATAGAGGGATGGCCACGCCCCCTAACTCACCCGGATGTCTGAGTCCGGGTGGGGGGGCTGCAAAGAGCGCGGCGGCCATTTTGGCACCGCGCTTTCATTCTCTCAGCACCCCTAAGTGAATGAACCACAAAAGGTTTCCATATATTCCAAAATCTATTCTCTCTCATATTGCCCATCTTTTCTTTTATCTCCCATGTTAATTTATCATTCAATGCTAAATTCCACATTTCTTTATACTACTCCTCCATCTGTATAAGTATATCATTTTTCCAATTCCTAGCAATACATTGTCTACCTGTTGTAAGCATTATTTCAAATAGTTCTTTCTCATTCTTATTCAGGTTAGTAAATTCAACATTTGTCAGCACAGTGGTACCTGACCCCAGATTGATTCTCTTTCCCATTATTTCGCCAATCTGTTTTTCAATTCTTTTCCAAAATTCCTTTACCACATTACAACTCCACCACATATGTTCATAAGTTCCTATTGTATGTTTACATCTCCAAGACATATTATTCTTTTTATTATCTATTTGATGTAACCTCACTGGGGTAAGATACCACCTCCATAACATTTTATAATTATGCTCCTTAATTCTAACCGACATAGTTATCATTATCCTTTTTTTTCCATTTTTTTCTCCATACATCTTTTTCTATCCTTATGTTCAATTCTTATTCCCATCTTAATTTCAAATCCTCCTGTGGATCACCATCCTTGTTTAATAACATGTACAGTTTACTAACTGTACCCTTAATATTTGTTTCTCCCTTTCTAATTTTTAAGATTAAATCCTCAAATTCAGTCTGTTCTCTATCCCAGTCAAAATCCCTCATAACTTTACTATTCCACTTATTTACCCTCATTATCTGAAACCAATTCAATTTTAATTGTTCAAACAAAATTGTCTTTCTTCCATTATTCCTACAGATCCGTAACCAGTCTTTTACCAGGAATACTTCATTTCTGTCCAACATTTCCTTTATCTCATTATCTATCTTTATCGGAAAAGTTGCCATATCTGTCAAATCCAAAATTGGAGAGATATTCGGGGCCAAATCCTTTTTTACTTTTTTCCACACATTCATTAATCCTTTCATCATAGTATTTTTGGTTACTGGCTTACTCACATTACCTCCTAAAAAGACCATGTTATCTATATTACTGTAGTCCCTCATCTCAATTTCTTCCCAAATTGTTTTTTCCTTTGCCAAGATCTTCGCAACATTCTTAATTTGAAAGGCACGGTAATATACCATCAAGTTCGGCATTCCTAGGCCACCATCTTTCTGAGGTAGGTACCATATTTTTTTGGGTTACCTAGACTTCTTTCCCCCATTACAAAAGTTATTTATCAATTTTTGAAACTCCAAAATTTCCTTATCCTTCAAATGAATTGCTACAGCATCAAATAAAAAAATTATTCTAGGTAACAACATCATTTTGCTAAGTGCAATTCTCCCAAACCATGACAGCCTCAGCTTTTGAAATTTTTGTATCTTAAGCTTAAATTCATTTTTCAAACTGTCATAATTCAATCTTTTAAGCTCATCCAATCTATTTGATATATTTATCCCCAAATATTTCAACTTATTTTTAATTTGAATATTGCTCATTCCCTTTAACTTCTTCCGATCCTCTTCTCCCATGTTACGGAGCAACATTTCCGATTTATCCCAATTTATCTTCAGACCCGTAATGTCATCAAAATCCTTTAATTGTATTCTAATTCTGTTCATTACTTTCTCAGGGTGTTTCGCGATTATCAATGTATTGTCTGCATACATACTTATTTTATTCCCCATAAGCCCTTCTATTTTCCCATCTTCTCTTATAGCTTTTGCCAAAATTTCCATTGCCATAATAAACAATATAGGGGACAAAGGACAGCCCTGTCTCGTACTTGCCTCTAGTTTTACCTCATCAGTAACCTTATCATTCACTCTGACATTAGCTATTCCTTTCTGATATAATTGGTCTATTACCCTTCTAAATGTATCGCCAAATCCATAACTTTTTATTATTTCCTTAATTGAAATCCATTGTAAAGAATCAAATGCCTTAAAAATGTCCAAAGAAATTAGACCCACTTTTTCTTTCGTTTGACTCACAGCGTCAATTAAGTCTAATACTCTTCTAGTCAAATCTGCCATATGCCTCCCTTTCAGAAAACCCACTCGATCCATATTTATATAGTTACCCATAAAACTATTTAATCACTTAGCCATTATTGCTGTGAAGATCTTGGCATCTTGGTTTATAAGCGAGATTGGTCTGTAAGATTCTACTTTTTCTAAATTCTTTCCAGGTTTTGGCAACAATACAATTGTGGTCCTATACCATGAAGTCAGGATTTGCCCCGCATCTAATATATAATTGTATAATCTAACCAGCTTTGGTACTACTATATCTTTAAATTCCTTGTAAAAATCAGCAGGTAATCCATCCTCCCCAGGAGCTTTTCCCAACTTTAAACCTGCAATTACCTGTTTTACTTCCTTCTCTGAGACTTGTTCTTCCAATCTATCTCTATGTTCCTGCTTTATTCCACTAATTATCTGTTTCTCTAATTGCGTTTTAAGCTTCTCCACATCTATTTCCTTCTTTGCGTATAAAGCTTGATAAAATTCTTTTACTATTTTACATTTATCTCTAATCTTATTACATCTTATCCCTTGATTATCAATCAAAACTCCAATTTCCCTTTTTCTTTTTTATCCTTTACCGCTTTTGCTAATAGTTTAGAATGTTTATTACTATATTCAAAATACTCTCTTTTCAAGTAAATCAAAACTCTTTTTACTTTTTCTATGTCTTTACCTACCAATTCAGCCTATAATCTTTGTAAGTTAACAAATACCCTCCTATCCTTCATCTTTGAATGTTCCTCCTGTAAACGCTTTATCTCATTTTCAATTTTATACTGTGCTAATTTATATTTTTTATATCTATTTCTTGCCATCTTAATACACTCCCCTCTAAAAACCAACTTCATGGCATCCCAGACCATATTAAAATTTACCTCATCGTTATCGTTCCATTGCCAATTTTCTATCCACCTCTCCATAATTTGTTCTTTGCACTTTTGATCTTTAAATAAATTAACATCATATCGCCATTTCCTTATTTTTCTACTTTCTTTTTGTAGACTCAATTCTAAAATCACCTTAGCATGGTCTGACTCCTTAAAAATTCCAACTTCAATCTCCTCCATGTTTTTAACCATATTTTCAGTTACAAATATGTAATCTATTCTGGAATATGAATTATGAACGTGTTAAAGTAAGAATATACCCTTTCTTGCCCCTTAATCTCCCTCCATGAATCTTTCAAATTTAAGGCAGCCATCCAGTTATCCAAAATCTGCCCTTTAATACCTTTTCCACATCTTATTATATTCATACAATCCATATTAGATCTTTCTAAATTGAAATCACCAGCCACTATAATCTTTGCTGCTTTTCCAGATACCAAAATTTTTCGCAATTCCCCCTAAAAATTCAGCCTGATGCTCATTTGGAGCATATATATTTACCAATGTTACATCCTCATCAGCTATTTTCCCTTTTATTATCAAATATCTACCCTCTGGCTCCAGAATACTTTTTATTATCTCAAACCCCAATCTGGCCAAAATAAGAACTGCAACTCCCCTTACCTTTGATGTGCCATACGACATTTCATAATGTTGCATCCGACCCAGAAAAATTTTATTTGTATCTTGAGATTTTTGATGAGTTTCCTGTAAAAAGACTATGTCCGGTCTGTCCTTCCTCAAAGCTAATTGCACTCTCTTCCTCTTCAACACAGATCCTGTACCTTTTACATTCCACGACAAGACTTTAATACTCCTCAGTTACAAGTTGACACTCTCTTCCACCTATTTCAAGCTCTCCATTAGGCATGCTACCTACAAACCCAACATATTTAAAACAAAACTTAAAACAAAAAAACCAAACAAAAAACACTCATTACCACCCTCCCCACTTTCTCCTTAAAAAAGTCGCCTTTGTATTTCGAAGAGGGGAGGAGGGACGTGTAAGATGCACGTAATGATTGGAGCTCAAGCGCGCCCCCACATTTTAAAACTGATTTGCAAACGCATCTTCACCTGAAAAATAAAAAAATCCTGCTTTCTTTCCCTTCCCTTCTACCCCTTGCTTGACTCTTCCTCCACCACAATCAAAGACAAATCATCCATTGCTCCACCTGGTTGTTCTCCTCCTGCTGCGCCACCCTCATCTGCCCCACCATAATCCCTTCTTATCCCTCCCAAACCCAACAGATCCTTCCTTAACTCCGTCCATTCATTTGAACCCGGTTTGGTAAAATCCAATAAAGACAAATACTCCAGTGCGTCGGTCCTTTCATCAATCACCTGCATTTTTCTGTCATAGAAGAATCTTAACTGTCGTGGAAACCGCCAATTGTATTTTATCCCTTTTTTCATCAAAAAATTTGTTACCGGTTTCATCTTATAACTCCAACCACGTTCCTTAATAGAAATGTCATTATATACTTCCACATCACTTCCATCAATTTTCAGACCGCCAGAACCAGCTTGTTTTAAAAAAGCCATTACCTTCAACTAATCCCCCCCAGTTTGCAAATTTAACCAAAACATTCCTGTAAATACTTTGCCCCCTTCTTGGACCCACTCTGTAAGCACTTACAATGTCCTCCTTGACGAAATATTTCCCCATTTTCAAATTGTTTAACCAATCAACAATTCTATCTCTTAGCTGGTCTGGCGAATGACGAATCACAATATTCTGTTTTCTCATCAATTCTTCCATGACATCTATCCTTTTTTCATGCACCTCCATTTTCATCTTATTTTCCTTGACCTCTTCATGTATCCCTTTCATTTCCCCTTTCACCAATTTCATGTCATTTTGCATCAATTTAACATTACCCTCTATCTTATGAATATTTAATCAACTTTGTAAGAAAAATCCATAAACATTGTAGCCAATTTATCTTGTTTCTCCAAAATTTCACTTTTATCTTTCACCCTTGCCTCCTCCATTTTTTCAAATTTCTGAAACAATTTACCCAATTCAACCATTATTTGAGTCTGATCAAATGCCGGTTCAGGAGATGCTGATGCTGCTGATGATGCAGTGGCCTCCACAGCTACTGATTTGCCTTTTTTCTTAGGTTTCACCACAACCTCCTCTTCTTTCTCTTTTCCTCTTGTGATTTTATCCATTGTGATGTCAAATAAAAGTTTCAAAGCTGCAACACTCTTTACTCGGGCAGACCTCTCTCCTTGGAACTGTTCCAGCGCTCCTGTATGACGAGCTTAGAAAGCCAAGAATAAACCCCAATTTCTTCAACCACATTGAAACACAATCAATTGCCACTCTTTGAATGCTGTATTCCAATTGCCAAACTGATATATAAACCAATAGAGAGATTTACCACTAAAAAATCACAGTAAATCCTTTATATTACAACCTCCCTTGTATGTTCTTCATTGTAATCCAAATAAAATGTAATCCAGATAAAATGTAGCCAATTGTATCCAGACAAGCTAGAAACTCAGTATCCAAAAAATAACACAGGAAAACAAGTCTCTTGGAAGCCACTTGAACTGTTGCCAAATCTCCAACAAGAAAAAAAGAAAATCCTTCAGCAAAGGCAAGAGTCAATCCAACTCACTTCTCACCAGGGAAAGGGAAGGAAATCCCAAAGATGATGCTCCCAATAAGTTCAAAAAAAGTTCAGAATACTTGCATTTGAGGAGGTAATTATAAATTCACCAGTGTACTGCAAGCCCTGCTGCGGCTTCTGGAGGGGGAGAGCCCTTTCCTTCTTCACCAAACCCTTCTTTTCTTTGCCTTCCTTGTTTTCCGGACCCTTCATTCCAATTCCTCCCAAGCACTTCACTCCGGCGGTCAGCCCTTAAACAGCAGCCTCTATTATTACCATCTTGATCATGCCATGTTCTTAACTTTTGCTTTCCCCCACAACAGCTGCCATTAAGGCCCTTCTCTCCTCCAACCGCTCCATCCGCTCTGCTTTCAGGAGCCCCACTTATATTAACTGACCTTTGCTCTGCTCACTTCCCCCATTCTTCATCTGCCACCTCCTCCGCCACTTTTGATTTTAATTTAATCCAAAGTCATTACGTTTTCTTCTCGTAAATCCCGGTGCTCTTGGCAGTCCCATTCACCACACACCCGCAGGGCAGTTTGTCCCTCCGATGCACCTCCCGAACTCCGACCACCAACAACAGAAATTCCAATTTCAATGATCACGAGAAAGACGATCTTATAAACCTCCCTCTGGTTGGTTTTTTAAAGACGTTTCAGTCCAATTATCTATAATTTCTCTTTTTAATCCACATTGAATAGTGCGAGCTCCCAAATAAGTATGTTACTCGGTCGCCATCTTAAGCCATGCCCCCATGGAGAGTAATTTCTACAATACATGGATTGCCCAACCAAAAACCTTTTCAAATTACACACATCAAGGTTTCGCCCCTTGTCCACTACTCAGTGTTGGTCTAAATGATCAAAGATGGAAGACAACTTCCTAACTTCCTTTTCATTAATAAATCTGATGGAGAAGATCCCGAGGCTAGGAGGTGATTCTGTGGCTAAATAGGAACTGACATAACTGCAAGTCCAAATCCCCAGATCCCATTCTCTTAAGGGCCTCCTTAATTGTTCGAACCTGCCTTTCAATTTGCCCATTTGTAGCTGGATGAAAAGGAGCCACCATTATGTGGCGAACCCCATTTCGTTTGAGGAAATCTTGAAACTCCACTGACATGAAGGTTGATGCATTGTATGTCAGTCAACTATGTCAGGCAAACAAAAGGTGCAGAAAAACCTTCGCAGCTTCTGAATTGTCATGGCTGCCAGCATGTTTGAAATAGGGACTACTTCTAACCATTTAGAAAAGGCATCAACAACTAAAAGGAATAATGCCCCATGGAAAGGCCCAGCAAAGTTAATGTGAACCCTTAACCAGGGGCCCTATGCTGTGTCCCACTCCTGGGAGGGCTGGTGGATCTCCTCGGGTCTGGATGTTTGACACTCCTGACAATGCCCCACCCAATCATCTATGTCCAAATCGAGCTGGGGCCACCAGAATTAACTTCTGGCCAGTGCCTTAGAGCGCACAATGCCGGGATAACTTATGTGCAAGGAATGAAGGATTTTACCTCGGAGTCCTAGGGGAATGACCACCCTTTCTCCCCAGACTAAACACACCCTTTCCAACTACAGCTCCTGTCGATTGGTATAGAACCCCCTAAACTCGTCAGGCACAGGGGGCAAGGGCCAACCTTTTTGAACCCAAGACATAACCTTAGACAGGATGGCATCCTTCCTGGATGCAGCCATGATGTCCTCAACAGACACGGGTGGGGACTCTAGCACCTCAATCATCAAAACAATGATCCCCAGAGACCTTTCCCACAGGCTCTACAGGGGACCTGGACAGAGCATCCACATTAGAAATGAAGGCGCCTGGGCAGTGTTGCAGAGTGAACAGATAGGCCTGTAAAAACATTGTCCATCACAGCATCCTTGGTGACAAAATTTGCGGTGTCGGTTTATCAGAGGCGAAAACGTCTAAAAGCAGTTTATGATCCATAACGATCGTAAATAGACACCCATAAATGAAATCATGAAATTTTTTGGCACCTGCGATAATAGCTAGGGCTTCCCTATCAAATTGGGCATACCACTTTTCTGTGTTTGATAGAGCTCTTGAAAAGAAAGTGATCGGGGCTTTAACCCCCCCCCCCCCAGGACGTGGCAAAGAACGTCCCCAACGCCCACAGGAGAAGCATCACAAACCAGGACAATTGGCTTGCCAGGGTCAAAGTGAGTGAGAATAGTGTTTAATGTAAGGATCTTCTTAACCTCCTTGAACGCTTGCTCGTGCGGGGCACCCCAGCTCCACATAGCTTGCTTCCTCAAAAGAACATAAGAACAGCCTTGCTGGAACAGGCCACAGCCCATCCAATCCAGCATTCTGTCTCACACAGTGGCTCACCATTTGCTTCAGGGTATTCCCAAGGAGATGCCTTCACCTGCTTAGGATTCCCTGGAAATGGCATTGAGAGATATCCTGCCTATCTCTCCAACCCGGAGGTTGTCCTTAGGTATCCATAATTATAGCCATTGATACCCTTGTCCTCCATGAACTTGTCTAATCCTTTCTAAAAGCTGTCAAGACTTACAGCTGTCACCACTTCTTCTGGCAGGGAGTTCCATAGACCAGTGATCCTCTGGGTGAAAAAGTACTTTCTCTTATTTGTTTGAGAACTAGCACCCAAAAGTTTCATGGAGTGCCCCCTAGTTCTAGTGTTGTGTGATAGGGAAAATCCAGATAAACAATGTCAACTAGATCCCCCTTATCCACATGCTTGTTGACACTCTCAAAAAATTACAACAGATTAGTGAGGCATGATTTGTCCTTGCAAAAGCCATGTTGGCTCTCCTTTAGTAGCACCTTCTCTTCTATGTGCCTATTAATTCTATCTTTTAGGATGGTTTCCATCACTTTACCTGGGACACATGTCAAACTGACTGGTAGGTAATTTCCTGGATCACCCCGGATCCTTTTTTTGAAAATTGGTGTTACATTCACACAAAGCCTGATTTGAGAGAAAGATTATATATTTTGGCTAGAAGATCAGCAATTTCATCTTTAGGTTCCCTGAGAACTCATGGATGGATGCCATCTGGTCCTGGTGATTTGTTCACATTTAGTTTAACAAGACATGCAAGGAACTCCTCCCTGGTTATTTGTATCTGGCTTAATTCTTCGGTTTCCCTCCCTACGAAGATAGTTTTTGTTTTGGGCATGTGGTCTCTGTCTTCTTCAGTGAATACTGAAGCAAAGAATTCATTGAGTCTCTGTGCAATCTCAGTTTCCTCTTTAATAACCCCTTGCCTTCCATTGTCATCCAATGGTCATCTGGAATATTGTGTACAGTTCTGGTCGCCATACCTCCAGAAGGATATTATGGAGTTGGAGAAAGTACAGAGGAGGGCAACCAGAATGATTAGGGGACTGGAACACCTTCCTTACCATCTGAGGCTGCAACGGTTGGGCCTTTTCACTCTTGAACGATGGCGTCTAAGAGGTGATCTGATTGAAGTTTATAAAATCATGCACGGTGTGGACAAAGTAGATAAGGAAAAACTGTTTTCCCTATCGCACAACACTAGAACTAGGGGACACTCCATGAAACTTTTGGGTACTAGTTCTCAAACAAATAAGAGAAAGTACTTTTTCACCCAGAGGATTACTGGTCTATGGAACTCCCTGCCAGAAGAAGTGGTGACAGCTGTCAGTCTTGACAGCTTCAAGAAAGGATTAGACAAGTTCATGGAGGACAAGGGTATCAATGGCTATAATTATGGATACCTAAGGACAACCTCCGGGTTGGAGAGATAGGCAGGATATCTCTTAATGCCATTTCCAGGGAATCCTAAGCAGGTGAAGGCATCTCCTTGGTAATACCCTGAAGGAAATGGTGAGCCACTGTGTGAGACAGAATGCTGGACTGGATGGGCTGTGGCCTGTTCCAGCAAGGCTGTTCTTATGTTCTTATGTTCTTATGTTCTTAATGGTCTAATGGCCTTCCTAGTTGGGTTCTTACTTCTAATCTACTTAAAGAAGTCTTTGGTATTCCTCTGAGTATTTTTAGCTATACGCTCCCCAAAGCTTTGCTTTGCTTTCCTGATTGTTGCCTTGCATTTGTTCTGCCAGAATTTATGTTTCTGCCTGCTGTCCTCATTCGGACAAGCATTCCATCTTCTAAATGAGCTTTTCTTCCTTTTGATCACTTCCCGAACAGCTCCTGTAAGCCACATCGGAGTCCTTTTGGACATGGCAGTGCCCTTTTTCCTTTTGGGTATGCATTCCAATTGGGCCTCTCTTATTGTTTTAGTAAACAGCCTCCATGCCTCTTGGAGTGTTTGGACTCTCTCAATTTTCCCTTTCAGCTTCTTTTTTACTAGTTTCCTCATTTTTGGGAAATTTCCTTTTTGAAAATTTAAGGTCTCTGTGTTACATTTTATCAGTGACTTGCAGTCTATGATCAAGTTAAACATATTGGATCAGTCACATTAACATCTTGCACCAGATCCTGAGTATTACTCAGGATCAAGTCAAGGATTCTTGTATGTCTAGTTGGGTCTTCAACCATCTGTCCCAGGGAACATTCATTTAGCATATCTAGGAATTTTATCTCTTTACTAGCATATATTGCCCGGCGCTGCCGGGCTTTGTAAAATTGTTTTGGATAGTAAAGGGTTTCATTTTTTTCTTGATTTTTGTGATTTTGTGGCTTTGAGATGCTGCGTCCGCCTTCGGCGGACTTGCGCTCCCAGTGTGTGTTTTATTTTTATTTCTTGCACGCCGGCTTCCTCAGCGCCGGGCTCTTTAAATTGGTTTTGGAAGGTTTTTGTTTTATGTTCTTGCAACTTTTATTTTAATTTATTTAATGTAAATTAATTTTTTTAATTTCAAATTTAATTTTGGTTTTTTAAATCTTTATTTTTACGCATTTTTTATTTTTCGTTTTGGTTTTTTGTTTTTTTAGAGTGAAAAGTGATTTCTGGGTTTTTTGGTATTTTTTGAGATTATTGTGAATATTTTTGAATGTTTTGATAACTTATTTGATTAATTTGGGAATTAATCTTATTAGTTTCAATATTTTTGAATGCTTTTTCTCTTGTGGCCTCTGGGTGGGGGTGGTGAGCTTTTCTTCCTCTCTACAATTGTTATCTACTGTCCTCTGGGTGTCGCTACTGGTAAGTATTTTCTTTATTTTCTCAGTTGAGTTCCGGTCATCCTGCAGTGAAGATGTCTCCTGGTAAGCTCTCTGGTTTTTTGTGTGTGTGTGTTTTTTTTTTGGCGGGGTTGGTTTTTTTTTGGGGGGAGGGGTCTTTGTGATTTTTTTTGTTCCTTTTTGCATGTTTTTGTGTTTCCTTTTTGTATTTTTGATTTTTGTTTTTGATTGTTTTTGACTGTTTTTGGTTTGTGTTTTTGTGTTTACTTTTTTAGGGGGGTCTTTCTTTTCCGTGGGCCAGGCACAATGCCTGGCCCATGGAAAGGAAAGACAGGGGCAAGGGGGGATCTTTTTTGCATGGGCCAGGCTCAAAGCCTGGCCCATGGAAAGGAAAGGGCGGGTGGGGGGGCCTTTCTTTTCCACGGGCCATGCTGGCTGGCCCGTGGGAAGGAAGGGCAATGGTGGGGGCCTTTGTTTTCTACAGGCCATGCTGGCTGGCCCATGGGAAGGAAGGGCAGCGGTGGCTGGAGGGCCTTTCTTTTCCATGGGCCATGCTGGCTGGCCTGTGGGAAGGAAGGGCAATGGTGGTGGTGGTGGGGTTCTTTGCCATGGACCATGCTGGCTGGCCTGTGGGAAGGAAGGGCAGCGGCGGCAGGGCTTTCTTTTCCACGGGCCATGCTGGCTGGCCCATGGGAAGGAAGGGCAATTGTTGGGGAGGGGCTTTCTTTTCCATGGGCCATGCTGCCTGGCCTGTGGGAAGGAAGGGCAGCGGCGGCAGGGCTTTCTTTTCCACGGGCCATGCTGGCTGGCCCATGGGAAGGAAGGGCAGCGGCAGCAGGGGGCCTTTATTTTCCGCAGGCCATGTGGGCTGGCCCATGGGAAGGAAGGGCATCGGCAGCGGGGGGGTTTACTTTTATTTTTTGCGCGCTGGCTGACTCAGCGTTCTGCACGCTAATGGCACGCAGGACACTGGGGTTTGTAGTTTTTCCTGCGCATGTTTGATTCCTGCTGCGGTTTTTTCCTGCGGCTTTTTTTTGATTGGCCGCAGCGCGTTTCCAAACATTCCTTTTGCTGTGCTGCTCAGCCTGATTGGCTCTGGTGCGGCACGGCGCAAGGAACATTGGGAATTGAAGTTTCCTTTTTTGTTTGCATCTGGGGGCTCCTGCCCCCCGGCTGAAAATTTCAACCCGACAGTTACCTGTGAACCCTGTTTGGGCGAGTGCACGGAGGCTCGGATGGGGCTAGTGGGGCCTGGTGCAACATCCTTTGTCATATTCCAATGGTTAACACACCATTTATAGGTATAGATCATGTGCTGAACAACAGTTCACCCAGTCTATGTGAGGGTAATTGAAGTCCCCCATTATAACCAGGCTTCCCGTCTTGGATGCCTCTGTTACAACATTTTACAACTGCCAGTCTCCCTCAGGAGTTTAGGTCAGAGGCTGATAATATATGCCTACTGTTAGACCATCCTTGTGGCCTGGTGCTCTTACCCACAGTTTCTAATGGTGACTCCAAATTACCTAGTTATTCCAATTCATATGATTTTATCACCTCTTTGACATACAAGGCTACAGCAACTCCTATCCTTCCTGTACAGTTTGTAGCCTGGGATAACTGTATCCCATTGGTTATCATCCATCCACCAGGTTTCAGTGATGCCAATAATATCAATATTTTTATCTATTGCTAAGTATTCCAGCTCCCCTATTTTGTTCCAGAGGCTTCTGGCATTTGCATACAAGCATTTATATATGATTTTCTGATACAGTCTTTTGAGTCCAGTTGCATTGTTAGACTGCCTTTTGCATCCTTCTGCTAGAGTGTGAAGCGGGGCCACCACGGTAGCTTTCTGAGGACAGAACAAATGGTAGAAATTGAATAACTCCAAAAAAAAGACTGCAGCTCCACCTTAGAAACTGGATGTGGAGAGTTCAAAACTGCAGAGACCTTAAAATCAGCAGGCATAGCAACCTTAGCGGAAAACTTGGTCCCAAAAAAATCCACTTCAGTGGCAAGAAAACATCACTTCTCTTTTTTTAAGTGTAGGCCTGCCTTGTGAAAATTCTCCAATATGCCCCAATTCTGCAGTGAGGCCCTCTTTATCGGTCCCTGATATAAGGACATCATCAAAATAGGGCAGAACCCCCAGGAGACCTTTAAGCAGCCTTTCTACCAAACCCTGGAAAATCTCTGGGGCAGCATTTACCCCAAACTGAAGGCAATTTACTTTAAAGACCCCCATAGGAGTGGTGATCTTCTGGCACAAAGCCAAGGTGGGGTAACAGGAAGCTGCTGATAAGCCTGAACCAAATCGAGTTTGATGAAACAGTTACCCCCATGGAGTGAAGTAAGCAGGTGGCTGACTACCGGTACAGGATAAGAATTCAGGTGAATTGCCTTATTTATGGTACATTTGTAATCCGCACAGATGCGGATATCCCCATTTGATTTGATGGCAATAACAATTGGGGTTTCCCACTCAGCGGAGTCTACCGGCTCTATGATACCCTGTGCCACCAGCTTATCAAGCTCTGCCTCAATATCGTCCTTAAGGGGGAAGGGCACCCGGTGGGGCTTCGGATCCAACTCAAAATGGACTTGGGGCCCCTTGTAGTACCCAACCCTGAACATATCTGGAAATTTCTTACACACAGACTGGATAGGGTCTGACCCCACTGAATTAATACCTGAAATGGCTATACCCAGGGCCCCGAACCGCTGAGTCCCCAGGAGGTTGCTCTTACCAGTCTTGACTACAACCAGGGGAAGGAGGGCAGACATGTTACTGTAACACACACTAAAGTCCCCAATCCCCATCACAGAGATGTGTCCATCCTGTACGTCACTCAGCTTGACCTTCAGGGCCTGCAACTTAAGACAGGCAGATGGGGGCATGCGAAAAAATTCTTTCTGGGTGATAATGGAAAAGGAAGTCCTGGATGGTGACATCAATGAAGAACTTGTCGGAGGCCGCCCCGACATGGGAACTGGAATTGTGGCCCTCAAAGACCTTGGAAATTGGGTGATCTTTCTCCCAGTGAGCACTGTCTCTAGATGGCCCTTTTGAAACCCAGGGACAAACTTTGGAAATGTGCCCTTTCTTTCCACAATGGTGGCACTTAGCCTCCCTAAACGGGCAGTCAGTGCGGAGGTGTCATCTCCCACACCCTTGGCATGGTGTGATGGCGTCTTTGCATGGAGGTGGTGGTGCCTGTCACTGTCAACGAACTTGACCAATGTCATCCTCTCCCTCTGACTCACCAGAAGATGACAACGGGCTTGAAACCCTGTGTTTATGAACAGCCGTGGTCTTCAGTGTAGAATTAGCCGGCCTCGACTGTGAGAATTGGATCCCCGCATTGGCAATCTCTGCAGCTTGAGCCTCTTCCAGGGCTGCAGTGAATGTTTGAACATCCCGTTTCATCAGGCGCTGTTGCGTGGCCATGTTCCTGATGTCCACCATCAGCCTGTCCCTCAGGGCTATGTCAAGATTTTTACATTGACACAGGATGGCAGCATGTTGGAATGTGGCCACGTATTTGGCAATGGATTCTCCCGCCTTCTGATCACGCCTGTAGAACGTCATCCTAGGCAGAATCACTGCAACCTTGGGTCTGAAATGATTCTGTAGGACGGCAAGGATGTCCTTGAGAAGAATAGTTTTGAGTAGCTTCAGAAAAACCAAGTCATTAAGGAGCTCAAGCATTGGCAATCTGCAAAAAGTGAGGAACATCGACTTCTTTAAGGCTGGGTCGACGTTCTGAGAAGTACAATAGTTTTCAAACTGAAACTCATATGTGGTCCATGACTCCGGATTTGAAAGGTTGAAGGGCCCCATCAATACTGGGGTGGCCACCACCATTTGGATCCCACCTTCATCGCCAATGGTTGTGTCTGAACCCAGGAAGGATTCCTTGGACAGAGCTGAATCAACCAACAACATTGGTTTATTGCAAGTAGCAAATAACAGGGAACAGGTGCGAGGATAACATCTTATATACAGAACATAGTTGTTACATTTACCCAAGACTTCCGGGGAAGTGGGAAAACATTAGCGATCAGCTGCTGCCAAATTGGCGCCTATTTTGCAAGGCACGCTAATGCATAAGTAACCTCAATACACAACAGATCTCCAGACTCATTTTGACTTGAAAGCTGGAAAGAATCCATTTTATTTACCTGATGAATTTGTAAAACTCAAGTGGTTAAGATGCTGAACTTGACGACTAGATGGTCGGAGTTCAATTCCTGAGTACTGCACGACAGAGTGAGCTCCTGTCTCTGTCCCAGCTCCCACCAACCTAGCAGTTCAAAAGCAATAAATTGAAAGTAGATAAATAGGTACCACTTCAGTGGGAAGGTAAACAGTATTTCATGTACTCCGGTGTTGAGGCATGCCTGCCACATGTCCACAGAAACATCTGCAAATGCAGATAGCGCTGCCTCTTTGGTTATAAACAGAGATGAGCACTGATCCCCAGAATCAGATATGACTGGCTTTTGAGCAAGGGCAATCTTTACCTTTACCTTTTCTACTTTTTATGATGCATTCAATATGACTTGATTTCAAAGTCACTCAGTCAGATAACATTTTTCAGTACAGTATTGAGGAAAATGAGAGGCTCAAATTGTGTGAATATACTAGGATGTTGTTGTTGTTCAGTCGCACAGTCGGTTCCGACCCTTTGCGACCCTATGGACCATTGTTCTCCAGGCGCCTCTGTCCTCCACCATCCCCCTCAGCCATCCCAGCTCTGTGCCCATTGTGTCTACAATACCATCTAGCCATCTCATCCTTGGCCTCCCCCTTCTTCTTTTGCCCTCCACCTTTCCAAACATCAATGCCTTCTCAAGTGAATCCTCCCTTCTCATTTGATGTCCAAAGTATTTTAGCTTCATCTTTACTATTTGACCTTCCAATGAGCAGTCAGGGTTAATTTCTTCTAAGATTGACCTATTTGTTCTCCTTGCTGTCCAGGGGATACTAGGATGTAGTATCACAAATAACAAGTTTTGGCTAATTCAACGTTAGGAGTTTGTTTAACCTGTAGCAAACCCAATAATATGAACAGGTCTTGTTAATCACAATGTATGTTCCATTTATCTCAATGGGTTTATAACAGACAGAGGGTAATTTAAATAATTTAATTTAATAGATTTATATACCGCCCTATCCAAAAGACTCTGGGCAGTGTACACTAAGACCAATATACAGGTAAAACAATTAAAAACCCCATAAAAACACAACAATATTAACCACCAACCCCCGCCGTGACATCTATTATCTAAAAACAAATATAAAATATTAAAAACATTTTAAAAAAAATTAATTACAGGAGGGGGAAAACCTCAGATGAGCCAAAAAGGGGAGCTTGTTGACAACCCTGGCCCCGAGACCCATTTTTGCCAACCACGTCTTCAATTCTTTTGGGTAACTTTGGTTCAGGCCCAATTTCACATTCTCCTTCTTTATTTTTAAAAATACTTGCATTTTTTGCCCAACCTTGCCGGGCAGGTATATTTTGTGTTTTGTTGTTTGACATAGTTTTGGGGGTGCACATGTATGTGCACGCGCACACGCTCACACACAGAAGGAGGGTGGAGCTCCGCATTCGGCCCATTGTCTGTTGGAGAAGGAGGTGGATTTCTCCGACAGGCATTGGTGAAGCTGCGGTGAGCCTGCTGCTGGCCTTTATCCCTGGGGCCCCGGGGATCAGAGGGGCTACCCCTCCTCCCCACAACCCCGTCAAAGCCGTGGCAAAGACGGTGCTGGCCTTTGTCCCCGGGGCCACAGGGAGAATATGGGTTCTCCCTGCTACCCTGCCGAAGCTGCACAGGGAGAAGAGGGGCTCCCCCTCCTCCCCGCTGAAGCTGCAGTAAGGCTGGCACCGGCCTTCATCCATGGGGCCATGGGGAGCATAGAGGCTCCCCAACCTCCCTGCAACCCCACTGAAGCCGCAGCAAGGCTGGCGCTGGCTTTCATCTCCTGGGCCGCAGGGAGAAGAGGGGCTCCCCCTCCTCCCTGTTACCCCGCTGCATTTGGCCCTTGCCTGTCGGTGAAAGCAAGCCCCTTCTCCGACAGGCAAGGGCCAAATGTGGAAGGTGATTGTTTCCCTCCGGGAGGTGAAGGCAAAGAATGGAGCACCATTCTGCCTTCATCTCCTGGAAGGAAGTGGTTTGCTTCCCTTGTTTGGCAGGGGCTGAAAGCTTTCAGCCCCCATCCCCCATGGAAGGCAATAGCTTCACTCCATGAGGTGAAGGCGGAATGGAGCACCATTCTGCCTTCGTCTCCTGGAGGGAAGTGGATCGGACGTCACCTGTTTTTTTATGCTTGTGCTGGCTGTCCTGCCTCCTCCATGCTCGCATCCTCATGCCTGATTGGCTGAGGCATGCCACAGCACAGAGGACCCTGGGACTTGTAGTTTTTTTCCTTTCTTCGTGTGCATGGGGCATTTGCCCCACTCTCGGCATCCAGACCCTTGCAGCAATGCTCACAGGGACATAAGTTAAGTGTTGCCGACTCGGTACAGGATGGTCAGGATGGGTGTGGCCATCCATGCCGGACACGCACAGCCCTACCCCCTTCTTATAGGTATAAATAATCAGTGTACTACTCCTGTTTGGGGGGGGAAGCAAACAAAACCAAGCAATTAATATTATCTTGTAGTTTGAAACATGTATGCACAGAGCAAACACAGCAGGACATGTTAGTTCTTGTGCAAGTAGTTAACAATTTTATGAATTCATGCAACAAGGCAATAATAGTCATAGTTTAGTACAGCACATTTTACAGGAATGCTTATAAGCCACTCAATAAATTTGGAATTTCTTTCCAAGAGCAGGAGCAAGAACAACAAACTACTTGCTATCTCACAGCAGCATGTGTTATATAGTGTTGCCATATTCTAGTTTCCTAGATCCTAGCAGTTTAATTTGCATATTATGCAAATTAATCATATTAATGGCTATTTTTTTCTGTTACTCTACTCCACGGGATCCCAACCTTTTCATGCCATCAGCCATACCATGCCCTCCCCCTCCCCTTTTACAGTCACGTGGTTCCACCCACCATAAACACTGCTGTAAAATGTGTCTGCGGCTGTCCTAAAAGCATTTAAGACTTCCACGGATACATTTACAGCAGCATTTATGGCAGGTGTATGTGTATTTACACATCTGTGGGCACATTTTATGGCTGATGTAAACATGTCTGCTCCCGCTTCTGGTAGAGGTAAGGGTGGTGACGAGCCACATGAAATGGTGCCATAGGCTGGGCCCAGCCTGTAGGCCATAAGTTGGTCACCCCTTGCTCTCCTTCAACCTTGGCATTATTTTCACAGTAATCACTCATCTGAGACAGTTGATGTGATGTCATCCTTAGAGTACTGGTGGTCATTAACCCAGTGGCAGGATGGGAAGAGAGGCAAGTGAATATAGAAAACTACATCAGGGTTGGTAGTCTGAAGATTTGTTGGATCTACCTATAACTGTTGCTTCCCCTATTAAGAGAAAGTCAGATACAAATAGGTGAAATAAGAGAGTCTTGGATCCATCAAGGTCCACAGCACAAACTGTCCAGAAGACAGTTTGGGCTGGCACCATGTTTCCATAAGATAGCCTTCAATTTATCATCCACTCAGTAAGATATGAGTATTTTGCCAATTATTGGTGATAAAGTTATTTATAGCAGTTTGCCTCCATACTTAGTTTTCATTACACGTGTTATCCAAATAATTCATAGAATAGTCTTTAATAAACGGACTGAAAAACACTTCCATTATTATATGACAATTGTGTCAAGGTAGCAAGAAAAATGGCTGTGAAGCTATCATGTATATGCTGTTTTTAACAAAACATACCAACCTCAATATTTTTTGGAACTCAGAGTTTGCCTTTTAAAATGTATTTGCTTGTCACTGAAGGGAACAAGAACAAGACAGAATCTTCTCCAAAAAAGTTGTATTGTTCCAAATGCTATTTTATATTTGTGATATAAAAATATGTCACCTTGATAACACTTTTATATTCAGGCAATTTTTATTTTCTGCTGTGTGTTTTCATGTCAGAGATTACTCTGGGTTGAAAGGATTTTTAGGGGACACCCGAATGAGGCTCCTTTCATGTCCCCACGTGCAGCTCTTGGGTATCAAAACCCGACATTCCAGTCTCCAGCTCAGCGCCTTAACCACTAAACCATGGGGGAGCTGCTATTTTCTGCTAAATCTGTGTGAGTGGAAAATATATTAAATACAAATACATTATGGAACTATTACAAATGAATTGTTCCTGTTCTAGAGAATAGTCCTGTTCTAGAGAACAGAAATGGTTTGTGGAGTGTTCAGACAAGAATAATGAATTCTAGATATTGTTTTATTTTTGGCACTTTTGATTTGATAACATTCTGCTTACTCCCAGGTAGGATTCAGTAGTCCTCTGGCCTTCTGGTGATGGGATAGCACCTGATCCTGCTTCCCTGGCCCAGATCAGACCCAGCAGTTCAGAGCTTTTCCTATCAGTGTGCCCAGTCACTCCTGACTGAAATCCAGGTAGTGACAAAGGGTGCACATGAAACTTTGGCTAAGATCAAGTGTAGTGTAGATTCAGGTAACGTGTGCCAAGTAATCACTCCAAGTCTTTTAGAAGTATATTGAAAGCATAGCAAGATTCAGGAAATAGTCCAGCAAAAGCTTAAAAAGCATTTCAAAACAGAAATAAAGCAAACTGCATGTTCAAGGGATAGACCACGGGGGGCCCTTTCTCCAAAGCGTCTACATTTTGGCAGCTTAAAAGCACAGCATCTAAGAAAATGTCTCTGTTTCTGCATGTGTGTGCGCGTTGTGAGTTTCTGGGTTAGATCGCCTCCCACAGGGTCCACCTTTGGCCCTCCCCCTTAGGGATTCCAACCAATGATCTTACAGCAAGACATGTCAATCACACATTAGGTTTCATTTCACTAAAGCCACAAGGCAAATCATGAGGCAAGGATGTTTACATATTTTCTCTCCCCCCCCCCCCATTTGAAATTGCCATATTGAATGAGAATAAAGCACAGGGTATACTAAATTCTGTTACACCATTTCAAAACATGTAGCACTTTTCTGCTGAGAAGCAGAGCAGGACATAATTAGGTTTGTAAGCTTTTTGGACTTTTTGCCAGTTTTGTCTACAAAAATGTAAATAGTATCTGTTTCCTCATAAATATGCAAATACAGGCATGATATATGGTATGTTTTAATGTAGTATTCAGACAACAACATCCAAGTGCTAAACACACATGTCTTTTGTCAAGCTGGAAAATGACTGGAAAATATTTATTTATAAAAAAAACTTTAAAAAACTCCTCACTTCTCATTAATTAAAAGAAAGTGTATTCCAATCTGACTTTTAAAAACTCCTTTGGTTTAAAAAAATATTTCCAGAAGGGGATTTTAAACCCTACCAGTTGCTGGTTAGGAGTATGTAAAAGGAATATCTTGCAAATTTCATTTTGTGCAGCCTTTTAGTATGGTGCTAAGTATGTTGGTATTTGTGCTTTTAATCAATTTTAAAACATAACATGTGTACATGTCTCACAATACTTTTTCAGGGATATGGTCGCAGTGGGAAAATGATGTGACTGAAACCAGTTTCAGAACATAACACACATGGGGTATTACTCAGTAGAGTTTATACCAAGGAACCACAACCTATGGCGCATGGGCCACATCTGGCCCATAGCACCAAATCATACGGCCTGCACCTCAATCCAGCCACCACTTCCACTGCCTCAATCCTTGTCTCCTCTGCTTGGCTTGGCATGTCTCTAACAGTGCTCTGTAGCAGGGCAGAAGATGTAACGCTAACAACATCCGCCCTGCAATGGAGCATCATTAGGAACAGGCCAAGCTAAGTGGAGGATACAAGGATTGAGGAGGTGGTGGTGGATGTGGCTGCAGGCACATTTCTGGCAGCTGTGGAGGCATTTCCAGTGGCTGAAGGGTGTTTCTGGTAGCTGCAGGGGTGTTCCAGCAACCATGGTGGCATTTCTAGTGGCCATGGGTGTGTTTCTTTCACTCATGCAACAGAGCTCTTCCAGGCCAGTAAGCAGGAAGCAGTGGGGGATGGGGGGCTTTGGGTATGTGTGGTTGGCTCGGGGTTGCCTGGTGGGACAACCACCAGTCTGGCCCCTTAACAGTCTGAGGGAGCATTATCCAGGCCCTGGCTTAAAAAGGTTTATAACAGAAAGAAGAAACAAAATGTTTCCTCTTCTACCTATAGTTTTATCACTACTGTTAGTATCAAAAACACTAACAAACACCAAAGATCTGATGAAGAGAGCACAGCAAAGGTTATACTTCTTGAGAATCCTCAGGAAGAACAATCTTTCAAAGGACCTGCTGTTGGCATTCTACCACTGTGCCACAGAGAGTGTGTTAACCTATGGTCTGTGTGTATGGTTTGGGAGTTGTACAGCTAGGGAAAGAACAATGCTGTCCAGGGTCATAAAGACTGCGGAGGGGATAATTGGGCGTACTCTTCCCACTCTAGATCAAATCTATGCCACCAGGTGTTATAAGAAAGCTGTAGAGATTGCGCAAGATAGTACACACCCCAGAAATGACAAGATAGTACACACCCCAGAAATGATCTCTTTCAGCTTCTGCCTTCTAGATGAAGGTATAAGATCATAAAGACCCGGACCAGCCACTTGAGAAATAGTTTCTACCCAAAAGCGGTTCTGGCTTTGAATGCAGTGCAATGAGGGAACTTCTGTATATAGTTTTTAGAGTTTTTAGAGTTTTAGAGCTTTTTAGGGGTTAAATGTGTATATGTGGGGTGGGAGTATGTTGATAATTTTGTATAGTTGTATTTTGTTTACGTTTTGTTGGGTTGATAAGTGTCCCCCCCCCCCCCCAATCTCGTTGTTCTGTGCAGGACAATGACAATAAAGATTTATCTTATCTATCTTATCAAAACTCCAAAATGGTCAGCAAAAGTGCTTGGAGAAACCAGTCTGAAAGGCATGGAGAGAAGAGTGACTTATGAACCCCATTCCATAATATTTACTGAGGAATGTCAGTTGTACTGAACTCATTTTATTCTTCCCTGGAAAATTCAAAAGAACATTTCCCAAGGCTACTTGCAATTGGAATCTTATAATATTCTTATAAGGAAACAGCTAGATCAGGGGTGCCTATACTATGACTTGTGGGCCAGATCCAGCCCTCAATGCCAATTCCTCCGGCCCTTGTCACTCCTGGAAGCATAATTAAAACACACCCGCATAGTCATCCCTGGTTTAAGCAGACAAAATGGCAGCTTAAAATCTATCTCATCCTGTTGCAAAATGGATTGCAAGGCATGTTTTACTTCCACTTCCAGTGGGAGGAACCACATGACTGGCCCACTGAACCATGTGACCAGCACTTGGCCCAAAAGGTTTGGGCACCCCTTAGGTAGAGATTCAGAGATTCATAGAGTGCAAATTGTAAGTGGTTAAATATGCAATCTCCTTTCATTTTATAATATTTTCTTGGGACTGTTCAAACATAGTTTTTCCTCTTCCAAGTTTTTGCAAAAGGAAAAAAGAAAAGAAAAGGAACCTAAGGACAGTTTATAAATGATTTCAAACAAAGCTCTGTGATACAGTAGTCATTTGGGTCACAAAAGCAGCTATTCATGATTAGTATCCTACTTCATTACATCCTACTTCTGCAATAAATTCCTTATGGAGCTGAGCATACACTTACTCTAAATTTGCATTACAGAAGCTCATTTTTCTTTCTCTTCTGTGACCTTCCTCAAGTGGTTGTCCTCTGGAATATATTTGTCAGTGTCTTTCCTCCTGTACTTGTCTGGTAAGTTGTCCATTGCCATCCTCATAACATCTGTCACAAATGGCTGTTGACACTATTCCTATAGACCTTCATTTGTTGCCATGTCTGTGGGCCATAATTGCCACATTTATCTTCACCACATATTGTCAGGTAAGAATGCTATTCCTCTCAGATGCAGAAGGTGATGCCATGCTTGTAGTTCATTTAGGGTTTCATCTCTGAAAATGTTTATATGGTCCATTAATAGCTGACAATGGGTTCCTCCAAGAATATTTTTACCAGTAACAACATATATATATATGGAAACTAATCCATTTAAACTCAAAAACAGCCCACACGTTAACTCTTTTTACAGTTCTAAGCATTTGGAAAAGCTCAGAAGAAACAGTACTTCTGTTTACCCCTGCTTATATTAATTAACCTCAAAGAAAGGCAAACCAGGCTCCCCTGAAGAACAGATAACAAGCCTTGTTCAGTGGGATGAGTGGGCAACACATACCTTGTATTTGAAGTGGTAGCCATTTAAATCTGTGCTAGCAATAAATGTTGTAGCATCATAAAAAACTGACTCCTGTATTTATAAGTGAGCTTTCATGGACCAAGTTCACTTCATCAGACATAAGAGTGAGGTCTCATGACATCAATTTATACACACACCAGGTAGATAGGCACACAGTAATTGGACAACCTAACAGAATAATAACATTGTAGCTTTTTACAACTGACAAAATCCCGTTATTATTCAAACCTGCTGCAAAGTCTGACCTTATTGCAAACGGTTGCAAAACAAACTTCTCTTGCAAGCTGATGCATCACATTCAAAGGGTGGATGCAACAAATATTGTAACATTGCAAATTTGCCAATACACATTTTCCAATGAGTTATATATTGATAATGGTCTAACATGAATAATAAAAGATCTCCAACCCATCCTAGACAAGAATACTTCATTTTCCCAAGCTCTTGGTGGCAGACCCCTACTTGCCTATGGACACCCCCCCCCCCCCCCGGCAATCTCAAGCAAATATTAACACTCAGCAGACTACACAACTGGACATGCACACAAAGCCTCATGCAGAGTGTGCATGCTTTGCCCACTCTGCCCCAGGGAGATGGAGACCCAAGCGTGTTGGCAGTGTGCTCGGCTCCACTGGGCATGACCGCACCCCCTATTAAAGGGGTTTCAGCCACGAGGAAGGCTCCTTTTGCTTTCCCTGGAGGCAAAAGTGGCTGCCTAGCCAACAGCAAGGCTTAGGAGTCTCTGCCTACCTTCTTCCCAGGTTATGCGGCCCCAAGCCTGGGGAACCAGGGCTCATGGCGGCTAGCGCTGCCATTGCAGTCCTCCTGGCTTGCATGTCAACCGCTCACAGAGCAGGCGACTGGCCAATCGAGCGCAGGTGCTCCGAGCACCTCAATGCCTTTTTGGTAGCCTGCAGCATCTGGGTCAATGGCTCTCAACCACAGGCCTCCACCGGCTCTTCCACACCCACCTGCGCCATGACACTGGGCTCTTCCACCCCTGCCACCTTTGCCAGTGCCTGACAGGATGACAGGTGTCAAACCGAGGGACCTGGCAGCCTGGATCACAACCCTTGAAAGGACTGCGGTTCCTGTGTGAACCTCACAGCTCAGGGCCCCTAGGGGGCCCGAGGCTCACGAGGCATCCGACTGGGGCCAGGTAGTCACTGCCCTTTGACAACATGTTGAGCAGCTTGAGACCATTCAGGTGCCCAGCCCACTACCCCAACATGAGGGTGATGTGGCTCCGGGTGCTCCACTTGATCGGACCATGGACGAGCAAACAGAACCACTCGTGCCAGCTGTGGACCTGGATCCTCAGGCACCCGCTGGCCCACCTTCCCTGTGGGAATGGGATACCACCCAGTGGTCACCCCTTTGATGAGGATCCGGTACAAGTTAGTGCAACACACTTTGCCCCCTCATGCGCACTGTTGAGTTCCCAACCTCTGGCAGCGTATCAGTGGCCCTGGCCACAACAACCAGTATGCCCACCACTCCCCATGGCCCCTGATGGCCCGGCACTGGGCATCCCCTTGGCCTAGAGGGAACCATATCCAATGCCAGCACCACAGCTTGCTGGCATGCTGTACGTCCCCTCGGCTCCTGGGTGGCCCTCATTTGGCTTGGGTGCCTCAGGATAGAACTCGCTCCCCTGATCCGCCATGCCCTTTGGTGATGAATCTCTCCCACTGGGCATGAGATACCTACTCCTGGTCATGAGATACAAAATTTGGTGCTATGAATATGTAGACATATTTCTCTTACTTGACCGAGACTTGACAAAGGTGATAAAGAGCTGGCCAGGCATAAGAAGTGGTTCAGCAACACCTGCAGTGCTGGGAGTTCACCCCTATTGGTCACTGCACCCAAAAACCATGTAGATTCCGGCATGAATGTTCCATTTGTGCTGGGCCACACCCTGCTTTTGCATGTTTCAAGGTGGTGGCTGGTCAGTCTCAGGGACATGATCCTCGTATCCTCAAGCACCCTGCACCAACTCAGTTTCCCCCAAGGAAAGGGTCCCAACCCAATTCGGCTTAGCATCTTAATGCAATGGCTCCGGGCCTATCCCAAAGCCGCCGACACCACTTACTTGCATGAGGGCTTTTCCTTGGGCTTTTGCACTCCTGCGGTAGGTTAGCACCAGCCACGTGATGTGCCCAACCTTAAATCGGTGACGGGAATGGAACACATTGTCCATGAGCAAATTAACAAGGAGGTCTCGCTTGGCCAGTTTGCCGACCCTTTTTCAATGCCCCCATATCTGAACCTGCGTATCTCTCCACTGGGCCTAGTCCCCCCCAAATTCTCTGACGGGTTCCGCTTAATCCACCACTTGTCCTATCCCCAGGGCGACTCTGTCAATGATGCTATACCATCTGAGCTCTGCTCCGTACAGTATGCATCATTCGATCAGGCTGTTCGCATGGTATGGTCATGCAGCCTGAAAACCCTGTTGGCGAAATGTGACATCACGTCAGTGTTCCGCCTCCTCCCTGTCCACCCTGATGACTTTGAACTGCTCAGCTTCCATTTTGATGGATAGTTCTTCGTTGACAGGGCAATGCCATTTGGCTGCTGCATTTCTTGTTCCACCTTTGAGCGTTTCAGTACTTTTAGACACTGGGCCCTGGTACAGCGGGCCAGGTAGTCCATTATTTGGACAACTTTCTTTTTGGGGGCTCCCCTCTCTCGGGGACTTGTCAGCACCTCCTCAAATCCTTCTAGGTCCTGTCGGGGGAACTTGGTGTACCCCTGGCACCTGCTACTTGCCTGACCTTCCATGGTATTGAATTGGATACCCAGTTCCAGTCATCCCGTTTACCCCAAGATAAGGTGGACCATATCACATCCAGGTGAGGTTGGTCCTAGCATCATGCAAGGTTACCCTACATGAACTTCAGGAGCTCCACAGGCTCCTTAACTTCACCTGTAAGGTGGTGGCCCTGGGCAGGCCTTTTGCATGCCACTTGTGCGATGCCATGGTCGGCCTATCGAAACCCTTTCATAAGACACAGGTCATGTCGCTTGTCAGGACTTATCTCTCCACCTGGTTGGACTTCCTCACAGGATTTAATGGTATCTCCTCTTGGTGCTCAGACCTGCCCATGGATGTGTGAATTCAGGTGCAAGCTGATGCTTCAGGTGCTCATGGTTTTAGCATCGTTTTGCAGAACCAGTGGTCCTGTGGTCCATGGCCAGACAGATGGCACCAACTGGGCATATTGCAGGACCTCACCTTTTTGGAACTCTTCCTGGGGGCTGTACGTCTGTGGGGTTCACAGTGGGCTGACTCCATTGTCACCTTCTTTTGCGACAACCTGACAGTAGTCCAAATTATCAATATGCTTACATCCCGATTCCCCCAGGGTCATGTGCCTTGTCCGTGCCTTTGTATTGACCCCCTGCACCTCAATATAGTATTTAGGGCCCGTCATCTCTCGAGTGTAGATAATAGTATCGCTGATGCTTTGTCTTGCTTCCAGATGGTGATATTCTGGTCCCTTGTTCCAGGCACCCACGAACCTCTGCTGTATCTCCCGGCGGACTTATAGATTCATGGTGAGGGGAAGTAGACAGGACCATTCATCTCTCATCTGCCCTTGACCAATTTACCCAATTCAGGCAGCATCAAGGGCTGCCTGGAGACTGCCCCATACCAGTTTCCACCACCCTTCAGTACATGGTCTATTTGCATGGCCGAGGCCTTGCTCCCTGAACTATCAGGAGCAAACCTTCTACCCTGGCATTTGCTGCTAGGGCAGCAGGCTACCCTAACTGCTTCAATGATTCCAAGATCCGGAAGATTCTGGACGTCTGGATGTGGGAACGTGCCCGGCCGCAGGACGACAGGCACCCAATTTCGGTGGTGGTCCTTAGGCACCTGGCAGCAGCCTGTCCAAGATTATGCACCGGGAGCTTTGAGGCTCAGTTATTCCATGCAGCTTCATCAGTGGCATTTTTTCGGTGCCCTACGGGTTAGCAAACTAGTAGTTGTGTGTCACTGGGACTGTTCCCAAAAATCGCTGCTGTTGCAGGATGTGACCCCTGAGATTGAGCTTCGTATTTAGACCTCTACGGCTGACCAAATGGGCAGGGGTTTGACCGTACTCCTACGACAGTGTTCCAGTGCATAAATTTGCCCAGTCCAGGCATTGTCTGCCTACCTCACCACACGTGGCCTGCCCCCTGGTCCATTATTTCAGCAGCACGATGATTCACTTTTAACAAGATACCAATTCTGGAAGATCACGGGCTCTGCCCTTGAGGCTGAGGGTGTGCCAGATGCTAGGTACAGTACCCACTCCTTTTGGATTGGTGCTGCCTCCACTGCTGCCGTACTCAGGTACAGCCAGGAGGACATAAAACGGATGGAGCAGTGGGCTTCCAGCAGGTTCTGCTGGTTCATGACATTGTGGACTGATTTGCGGGCCCAATTCTCTTTCTTTTGCAGGTCACCATTTCTCGCCGGGCACCTTTGAGTATGGCTGGTGGGAAACAGCTTTGTTTGCTGAGCCAGGCAGCACGCCATGGCAGCCTTGTGTGGTGTGCATCTCAGGCTACAGGAGCAGGCCTTTCTGACCTGGTTGTGTAATAGAGAGATGCATTGGAGTCACTTGCTGCCATTCATTGCTGAGTCCTTCCGGCACCCACCGCCGGACGTTTTAGTTTTGCACCTTGGTGGCAACGATTTAGGGGTCATGATTGGCCTGGAGTTGAGCATGGCTGTGCGCTGTGACATGATGATCATTCAGCACTGTTGGCCCTCGTCCAGGTTCATGTGGTCCTGCATCATCCCTCAGGGTACCCTGTGACCCCTGGCACATCAGCTGCACTCACGGGGGGGGGGGTGTCAATTGTCCTGTAGCCCGTTTCCTTCGTGAAACTGGGATTGGTTCAGTGGTGGAGCATTATGTTTAACATCTTAATGACAGCCCACCACATCCTGAGCAATCCCAAAAAGCAATCCCATGGAGGGATACTGGTACAAAAACACTAAAATGGGGATGGGGGCATGGGAATCAATCTAAAAATGCAAAACAGAAAAGGATATAATGGGGCAAAGAGGCAGTTAGCAATTCAAGATGGAGGATGTCACTCAACAGTCAGTACTTAACCCACAAAGAATGAAAGGAAACAAATCTCATAGTGTTTTCCAGGCCCTTTTCCAGAGTTCCACTTCTTCCTGCTTGAGGCCTTGAGGTGCTATTGAATTAAACATTTCTAAGAATTTGAGAAAGCATGAAAAAAAACAGAAACAAAAGGACTGGTTTTCTACCTTAACTTTTAGTAATGTGTTGTTTTCATATTATGTTGCCATGTTGTAGAATTTTTTCTATTGTTTTAATTATAATTTATATTGATTCTGTTTTCTATAATTTATATTGATTCTGTTTTCTGTGTTATATCAGTTATGGTTTTTTATATTTCTTCTGGGTTAATACTCAATAGGAAGCTTTTTAGTAAAAGCAAACATTTATAGTAACAAAAACAGTAGTGAAGCAATTATTTCCCATTTTTTTCCAGAGAGTGTTTTGTATGACTAATCATTTTTATAAATCAGTGATATTATGTGGTGCACTTATTTCATGCCCCTCAAAACATGAAGCAACACTGATCCACCTTCTCTAGGTGATGACATCACTCTGACTTTGGCATTGAAGATGGATTAGGATTCCATTAAAATCCTTGAATTAGAGGGAGAATGATGTCTTGGAGTATCTTCAGACATTAAAAAAGGCAGTGGAGTAGGCCAGTGTAGGCTTAATGATGGACAAGTGTTGGTGGACCCAGGTTCATATTCTATTCAGAGAAAGTTCCTGGTGCACTCAGTAACTCTCATGAGCAGCAACTTACTCTGATATTACCTCATAGTGTTCTTGTAAGGTTTAAGTGGGAAGAAAATATGCCAAAATATGCACTGCTCCAATCTTTTTGAAGGATGAATGGAATTGAAATGTATCAAAGAAATTCGAATGATCTCAAGGCATACCTGAATGTGTAAAAAATTGGAAAAATTGGTTTCTGCTACGGGAGACTGACATAATTCTTGTTGGTCTTACTTTCTTCAGCACATTGATGTGTTGCAAGGGAACATGGTAACTTGTTTATCTGAGCTCTCACACAATTGGACTCGCTGATGTGGACACATTCCCAGAATTTTCTGTGCTATTCTTCAGGTATAAGAAGAATATCTTACCAGTGGAAACTAAATATGAAAATATATTATGAGGTGAATTTATAAGTTTACCTTGAAGTGTGCATATACTACTCGATCTGTTTTGTATCCAGATTTTCCCCATACCAATTGGATTAACTCATTCTGAACTGATTTGAAGAGGAACCAATTTATTTTTGGATTTTTGAAAATATTTGTTGATACCATATTAGAAAAAGAAAATGAATATGCAGAAGATAATCAGCTATGGCTTCGGCTGAGGTGGTAATATGCAGGAACATCAACTTTGAGACTCTGTTGGACCTTTAGTTTGACTCAGTAACTGGTGACATATATTTTTGTTCCAGCTACAGCATCTGTGACCCCACCCCCTGAAGTGAAAACCAATGGTTTGTGGGGCTGCCCTAGTAGACCTAATTGTAAATGGAGACTTGTACCTCTTTCTGTTTCAGAAAGGTACAAATACCGTTCCTTTGCCCTGTCTAACATGTTCTCCCCAAGAGCCAAAGAGATTCTTGAGTTTGCCATTATCGGTAATTTTAATTTACAAAAAATAGGGATAACAGATCATCTTATGATGAACATGTGAAAAGTTGGGAGGAAAATTACTTTAAAGAATACTAATTTGACAGAAATACAGAAATACAACTTGTAAGATAATTGTCTGTGCATCAGCAGAGGGGCTGTAGTTTGTAGCACCAGATGGTAAGAACACTTGTTCTATGCAATGGGGTAATATACACAATTCCCTACACTTTCTTCACAATACAGGGAGAATGTGATAGAGAGAATATTACCAAACATCTAGAAGATGTAGAAAAGTGAAACCAAGAGTAAGATTTTAGCTCATAGTAAAATGCTAAATTTAAAAGAATATGCTTAAAGCAACTCCTTTCTTCTCTTCTATGGGTTTTGTTGCATTCATTTGTTTGTCCATTCTAAGAACACTATTGTCATGTTGCCATCATGCATCAGCTAGGGCAAAATTTCAAGACAAATTTTGAAGCTTCTAATAAAAGTAATTAGGGTTGTCCGTCCCATGAGATGCTTATAAATCTCTCATTTTAAGCACGTGCTGTCGATGGCAGGTCACTGTGACTTCGTAAAACATGTGAACCTAAAAAACCAAGCAGTATATGGATATTATTGATCACTTGGTAGACTGCAGAAATAACTGCTTGACTACCTTCAACACAGGGGATCATATTTGATGGCAATCAAGACTATTTAAGGGGCTCTCTCACTTCTATAAAAAACCACATGTCAAGTCAGAAATGTGATTTGAAAATATTATTTTGAAAATATTTTTCATTGCATCATTAAGAACTTTAAGAAATGTCAACAGAAGGTTTCCAGAATGCAAAGCACATGCTGAAAAAAATCTATAGAATTTGGCAACAGTATTTGCCACCTAAAAGAGTATTTATCTTGCTATGTCCTACATTTGTCCTGACAAATTGCAGAACTGTCTACAGTCTATCATTTTAAGGGACAGCAAATCTATTCTTCTGCTATTCAAATTGTTGGATTGTCTGAATACTGTGTTTTATTTATGCATAATGTTTTACATGGGGAAACAGAATGAAGTAAATGAGGACACATAAATGCATTATAAATACAGTACAAACAACTAAAGCACAGAAAAAACACTTTAAAGTTTACAGTTCTTTGGTAAAGAGACAGATATATTCTGAAACATTTGAACTATGTAATACATAATCCATGAGCAAACTTGCAAATTCACATTCTACTCAGCTGATGATTACCGAGCCTTAAGCAACATAGTTAGACACATTTCTTCAGATTAAAAAAATACTGTTCCAACAGAGTGATTAAAAGTAACCAAATGATTTAAAAGCTAGCAGTGAGTCATTATTAAAAGCAAACCAAATGCTTTATTAGATTGGGTTTGATTTAGTCACTGTTTATTTTGCATTCCAGGAAAAAATAAAAGTAACATATATGCACTTGTCCAAACAATTAAGAATTTGTAGTTACACATTTTATTACTTGGGATTATTTACACAGAGGTTAATATACATTATAATCCACTCTGGCATTTAAATAGGAGGAAGTAGCATGTTAAACTGCTCTTACTAAGGCATGGGAAGAGGAAAAATAGACTTCATAAAGTATGCAGGATGTCCTTTTATATGAGCATTTTGAATGGAAGAATGAAAAGTAGTTTGGACTTCCCAAATCTAAACCATATAGGGCTGTGGATTTTATTCTTGCAACCTGCCACTGGCATTTGGTGACAGACCAAGATAATAGAAACTAGGATGAGCCCAGTTAAAGAACCACAATTAAAAGAACAGATGGGCTTCAGAACAAACAGTAGTTGTACAATATTTTCGCCTAAACAACTAATAGAGGAAAAATATAGAATACAATAAGAATCTCTTCGTTGCATTTGTAGATCAAGATAAGGAATTTAATAGAATTGACAGGAAATTGCTATGACAAATATTGTTATATCTTATTCAATTATGCAAAAGCCTATATAGCAACTTCATAAACATCTGGGATGAGGCAGGGATGCATACAATATACATTATTTATCACCTACATAGACGGCAGGGATACATACAATATACATTATTATTTATCACCTACATAGACAACATACTGTACTGGAAACAATATAAATGAATTACTTTTTGCAGATGATCAGGCATTGATAGCAAGTACAGCTAAGGAACCACAGCAATACCTTGCATCCAAGAACAGAAAATGAAAGATAAATAACATGAGAATCAATAAAGACAATACTGAGATAATGGCAATTAGAAGGAAACAGCATAATATAAATATCATAATGGAGGAAACAAGTATAAAACCAGTGGCAGAGTTCAAATACCTAAGCATAATATTCACTGAAGATTGCAAAATGGGCAATTATATTAACATATGGTATAATAAAGCAAACCAAATATTGGGACAGTAACAGTGGTGGTCTCCAAAAATATTTACTACCACACTGTGGGCATGGTAGGGTGGGTGGGGCCAGGGGAAGGCCCTGTGTTGCACCTGAATTAGGACTACTTTATTTAAAATCTTGGATGGGCAGGGCCAGCCAGAATTTCTGCTACCAGTTCTGGTGAACTGGTGTGAACCTGCTGATGCCCACCAATGGACAGTTAGTTCCACTCTTACAACATAAAGCAATAATGACCAGTACAAAGAAACACCTCACACAAATAATATTTATTCCCACCTTATGTTATCAGTGCCAAACATGGATACCTACAATAAAACATAAACAATAAATGATCACCAAATAAATAAGATATCTGAGAAACATTTTAGGAGTGACTAGAAAGGAAAAATTGGGAATGTGATTAAAGGGGAAAGAATTAGAATAGAAGTTAAACTATATACATAAACAACAGGTAAAGTGGTTTGACCATTTGGAGCAAATGTCTTGGAATTCTTCACAGTACAAGGCATATATGAAAAGAGGAAAAAAGGCAAAGAGTGAGAAGTAGACTCAGAGGAAGATGGAGAGATAACTTCAAATACATATTGCAATAATACCAAACAGCACTTGTTGAGGATGCTAGAAATGCAGGAACAAAAACATTGAATTTCCCGCCACACCCAAAGGGGTAAAAGAAGAAGTGGCAGAGAGATGATGATGATGATGATGATGATGATGATGATGATGATGATGATGATGATGATGATGATGATGATGATGATGATGATGATTATTATTATTATTATTATTATTATTATTATTATTATTATTATTATTATTATTATTATTATTATTATTATTATTATTATTATTATATTTAAACTTGTATGCCGCCCCACTCACAATGCGACTCTGGGAGGCTAACAAAGAGAAAGAGTATCACAAATTACAGTTACAAAGTATCACATTAACACAATAAAAAAACATTTCTAGAGCAATATACATTTCAAGAGCAATACACATTTCAAGAGCAATACATGGGCTTAATGGCAGAGGGAAAAAGTCAGGCAGCAGTGGCAGTGGTGGCATTTTTCTGGCTGGTCAGCAGCACCACCCAGCTGTTCCCATGTCCCTCAAGGCCAGGTCAGCCAAGGGAAGAGTCTGGTGGTGGTGTCGGCAGCCTTATGGCCGGGTGGCCACACCACTCAGTTGTTCTTTATTCCCTCAAGGCCAGGCCGGCTGAGGGAAGCATCCGGTGATGGCAGTGTTCTTATAGACGGATGGCTACACCACTCAACTGTTCTTCATTCCCTCAGGCCGGGCTGGCTGAGAGAAGAGTCCAGTGGTGGTGGCATTGGTGTTCTTATGGCTGACCGGCTGCACCGCTTAGCTGTTCTTCATTCCCTCAACGCCGGCCCGGCTGAGGGAAGAGTCCGGTCAAAGATCAAGTTCATCTGTATCATGCTTCAGCAAGCAGAAATGAAGTTCTTGATGCAGAAGGGAAGAAACAAGTAAGATCAATCCAGATCTTCTTTGTGTTCTAGCTCAACAGTGAAATAAGAGCATAGGAAATCCAATCCCAAACACTCAGCATAGACCCATTCTATATCTGATCTACTCAGTAATCCAGGCCAAGAACCATCAAACCCATAAAACTACAGGACAACCTCCCTACTATGTTACTTATACAAAGCCATTGATCCCATTTCAGCTTTTGATTGTTTTCTTTTAATTAATTAACATTTAGTATGGTATGACAATGTAGATTACTGATTAAAGTTTGTGTGTAATATATGGATACCTAAATTTCTGTGTTCAAATGCCAGGAAATTCAGTTCTTCAAAAAACCTACTTATAATATAAAATTAATGAATATGAGATATTTTGCTTCAAAATGCCAGGAAATGGCCTGATATTGCTGTGCAATATTGTGCCCGCATTGCCAGCAGGAAAAAGGATACCAAGCTTTATATAACAAAAATCAGTCTGAATTTGAACAATGTCAGCAGTCAAAATGGTCTACTACAGCAGGGTTCACAGCACCAAATCATCTTGCCTACACCACCCTCGCCATTTCCAGAAGCAGAAGTAAAACGCACCTGCACATGTGCAAAACACTGTCATAAATGACCCGCAAATGTCATGAACACATTTGTGACAGCTTCGGGTCCAATTATGGTGCATTTTGTGCATGCACATGAGTGGACATATGCACATTTTACTTCCACTTCCGGGTGGGAGGAACCACGTGACCAACCCATGGCCCGAAAAGGTTGGATACCATCTTGTGTTCACAACTATTCATAAAGAGATAAAAAGCAAGAAAAAATCCCCGAAACTGACCCCTTTTTTCATTAGTTAACTACTTCTCTCTGATACATAAAACTACTGTAATGGCAGTTTTATGACCAGTTCTTTAGTGATCAATTGTTTGGAAGCCAGAGATAATTATGAAGCAATGTGATGAAACCTCTGCTAGACATGCTGAGGATTCAATTATTCTTATGTGTGAAGTGGTTTTTGAACTGATTGTCAGTGGGTATGGAGGAGGGTGGCTTTGCTTCACATTTCAGATCATAAAATTTTCAGAGGATGAAGGTTTTACTTGCTTCTTCCTTTCTGCATCAAGAACTTTCTTTCTGCTTGCTGAAGCATGATACAGATGAACTTGATCTTTGTTCTTTCATTTTTCAATCTGAGATGCTGTTAATATTTCAAGCACAAGATGATGATTCATAAATTCTTGTATTAAGGAGGAAGCTGGGATAATAATGGGCAATAATTGCTGTTCCATTTGTACAGACATAGATCAGTAAATCAGCAAATATGGCAAAATGGGGAGTGTTAAAATTGATGGGCAGAAATTTTTTGTTTTAATTCAAATGTTGCAGTCAACATTCACACTGTCCTTTGCTATATAAAGCTTGGCATCATTTTTCCTGCTGGCAACTCAAGCACAGCATTGTGTAACAATGGCAGGTAATTTCCTCATGTTTTTAATCAACACAGAAGCAAAATATCTCAATATCTTTTTTGAATGACTGAATGTTCCTGTAGATGCTAAATGGACTGTTACAGCTGGAAGCCTTAAACTTTTCGTATCATGCCAACCAATTGCCCCTTAGATTCGTTGTTTATGGGCTAAGTGTGTTTTTCCCTATTACAGATATATTAAATTGACCTTGAAGTACTGGTTCAATCTTAAACCTTTTGGTCTGACCCTCCTGCTTAATGCCAGATTGGTCCAAAATATGTCCCAACTAATTTATGATCTAATTGTGGAAGAAAGACCCATTCTGGCATATTTATTTATTTATTTTACAAAATATCTACCCCAACTTCCTCATCCTTGGTGGGCACAGAGGCTGTATGTAAGATCCCCCCACCAGGCCAGGTTATTCCATTTATCATCAGGGGAGATTGGAAAGACATAGTGGTGGGTTACCATCATCCACTAGGATTCATTCAAGATCAGCAAGCTCTCCTACTTTTTGTGTCCAAACTGGGAGGCCTCCCAAATGGGTTTGGGTGGCTAAGACAATACAGGAATACTTTTGGAGTGCAAGAATCCCTGTACCCCTGTTTTCCTGGAAAGCTCATGGTGCTATTTACCTCAGTGGTGGTATTGAGATCCATGCCAAGGTAGTGGTCTCCAGCCTGGCCCTGGAATTAATAAAAAACATGGAGTCTCTAGATTTGTCTTACTAGATTTGGTGCTTATATGACAGTTGTAACTAGTGGTTAGAATGTTTTACTTCCACCATCCCCTGTCTTGGTTGGATTAAAACTTACCTTGAGATGGCAGCTCCACATTGGAGGAAGGCTGGATCAGTTAGGATGGTTCATCACTACAGATTTCTGGACCCAACTGTTTTTTGGGACGTTTTCTGGTTGATCTGGTTGGGTTTCCTGTGGAAGCTCAGGCCTCCAGGTGGAATACTATTGTGACATGAGTGGTTGACATGATTACTCCTAAGCACCATCTCCATTACAGAAGATATTCATCTTATTGTTTTTGAATGGTTCCAGTGATGAATCAAAAAAGGAGAAGGCTAGGGAGTAAGAGGTGGAAAGCCCCCTTGGATACTAATTTGGTTGTGTTTAGAGAGTTTTCCAACCAGCATATTTCCACTTCATCCTGAACCAGATGTCAAGTTATGAAATTTTATATGTATATAGTGTTAAAATAATCAAAGGCTTTGTAAAAATGCCATTCTGAAAATATACATTGGGCTTTTAAAAAGAAGTTTGAATAGTGGTGTACTAAAAATAACTGAAATGATAAGCCAGCTTTCCAGCCAAGTCTGCAAGTAAATTTAATGCAAAATTAAAAAATGGCATTACCCCACAAATTCCCTACTTAACTGACAGAAAATTTAAAATTAAATCAAAAATAATAGGGAACTCCAGTCCTAGTCCCTGGGGTTCCTAGAATTTTAAAATGCAACTATACCAAGTTGAAAACTGACCAAATTTGTTCATCAGCACTTTATACTCCCTGGATTTTATTCACCAAGTGAAATGCTATTTACAGGTATTTATTCATTTGTTTGTTTGTTCAATTTCTACCCCACCCAATCAGCCAAGGCCAACTCAACCAATATTCTATTACAGCAGGTGCAAGGAAGCAAATCAAAATTTAAACATAGGATTTGTTTCCTTAGTTTGCTACTTTAACAAAAGCAATAGTTTCTGACTGAAATTTCTCGTACTGTTTTCAGAGAACTGTAATTTACTCTTCACACAAAATCTAGTTTTTTTACTGAAATATAAAAAAACCTGAGAGAAATATAAATATCGTCACTGGCTGCTTCTCGTATCCGAACATACATTTCTCCTGGAAGTCATTTCTCAGTTGATGGATGTGTCTCTGGTGACTCAATAAACTGATCCTGGCATGAAACATGCAACTATACACATTACACTGAATAGATGGTGGAGGGTGTAGTTGAGTTTGATGAAGCTTTTGTGTTTGTTGCTTAGCCTCTTCATGTCTTTGGTGTTCTCCTTCGAAGTGATTAGTAGCAGGGGGGATGGTTCAGCACCAAAGTTGGTGAACTATTGCTGCTACTTCCCAAGTTTGTGGATTTATATCTGACACCTTCATGGTTTGTTTCAGCTGGTCCTTATAATGCTTCAAAGGAGCTCCATGAGGTCTTGTATTGGAGTTAAGTTCCCCATAAAGAATTTTATGAGGAAACCTGGAGAAAGCAGTGGCACTGCAGCTCCAGGGGGGGTCTGGATGAAACGGATTATCTGGACCCTTTTCAGACAGGATTCATGCCTGGTCATGGTACTGAGACTGCATTGGTCACACTCATGGATGATCTTTGGTGTGAGTGTGACAGGGATAATCCCTTTGTTCTTGCTCTTCTTGACCTCTCAGCGGCTTTCGATACCATCAACCACAGTATCCTTCAGGAATGGCTCCGAGGGCTGGGGGCCCGATGCACTATGTGGTCCTGGTTTTCCTCATTTCTGAGGGGCCGGACCCAATTGGTGTAATTGGAGGGTGAGTTGTCCAGCCCTAGGCCTCTCCAGTATGGGGTGCCACAGGGCTTGGTACTCTCGCCTCTTCTGTTTAACATCTACATCCGTTCCCATGGGGTGAGGTATCATCAATATGCTGATGATACCCAACTGTATATCTTGACCCATGGGAACCCGAGTGATGCAGTTGAAGTCCTAACCAGGTTCCTGGAGGCTGTAAGGAACTGGATGGGGGACAATGAGCTTCAGCTGAATCCTGGCAAAACTGAGTGGATGTGGGTTCAGGGCCTTGTGTTGTCCTGGGAGCTACCATCTTTGGTGCTGGATAGTTTTTTTTTTGCCCCAGACAGACCGGGTGTGTAATTTGGGGGTCCTCCTGGACTCACAACTACTGCTTGAAGAGCAGGTGGCAGTGGTGGCCAGGAGGGCTTTTGTGCAACTTCATGTCATCCGCCAATTATGCCTGCTCCTGAACCGGGACTCTTTGTTTATGGTCACACATGCTCTGGTCACCTCCAGACTGGATTATTGTAATGTGCTCCACATGGGGCTGCCCTTGATGGCCATCTGGAAGCTGCAGCTGGTTCAGAATGCAGCTGCCTGGGTGGTGATGGGGTGCAGACGTTATGCCCGTGCCTCACTGCTGCTACGGGAGTTGCATTGGCTGCCAGTATGCTTCTGTGTGCAATTTTAGGTGCTGGTTTTGACCTTTAAAGCCCTTCATAGTAGTGGGCCAGGATACTTAAGTGATCGCATCACTCCAAGGTTTTCAACCCATCCTACGAGAGCGGACCGTAGAGGCTCCCTAGTGGTCTAATCAGCCGGGGAGGCACGCCTCACTGGGACCATCAGGAGAGCCTTCTCGGTAACCGCTCCAGCCCTATGGAACCTGCTATCACCTGAACTGCGCCTCCAGGTGGAGTTCCCCCCCCCCCTTCAGGAAGGCCTTAAAACGTGGCTTTGCCAGCAGGTGTGGGGTGCATCTAGTACCACAACCCAGCCCTGCTGGCTTATTTAGCCCTGCCCAGGGCTTTTATTCGGTCTTCCCAGGTGCCCCCCCCCCCCCAATTTTAGGGAACAGGGATGTTTTAGGGATGTTTTAGACAGTCTTAAGAGTTATCGTTTTATAGTTTTAGCTTTTCGTTTTAATTGACATGTGTCAGGTTTTAACAAATGTTGTGAGCCACCTTGAGTCACTGAGGTGAATAAAGTGGCCATATAAATTTGAAAAATAAATAAATAAACCTGGAACCATTTGTATGGCAGACATGCCCATCCATCTAAAATGATGGCCTATGATTGAAACTTCAATGCTGTTTACATTTGCCTATTTGAGAACTGTAATGTTGGTGACATAGTCATCTCACTTGATGTTCAAGATGGATCTTCAATTCTGTTGGTGAAAGTGCTCAAGCTTTTTGATGTCTTGGTGATAGAGGGTCAATGTTTCACAGCCATACAATGAAATATAGGCTAGGAAGAAATAGATACAAAGATCATTCCACAGAATACTTGCCAAAAGTTGCCTTCATTTTGGCAATTTCATGTCTGGCCTAGAAACGGATGAAGAAGAACACAGGGCATGAGACACCAAGAAACAGACAGTACACAACACACAGTTATCATGGATTTTTGCTCCATAAATGCAAACTGGGAAATACCAATGGATCAGAAAAATTCTATTTTACTGTGCATCTAGATCTGTTAAAGGATTTATATTACTTAAAGTTATAATGTTCTTTTACTTTTAATTCAGTTTCTCCTTTTCTGTTGTGCCTTATTAAGATATAAGCTCATATATTTTATATTATAATTAAAATATTATTTTTTGTACCTTTTATGTTTCTATATTTTGGATTGAAATCTGATTTAAACATTTGCTTCCAGCTTAAGTTCAATTATGTTTTGTATCTTCAGTTTTTCTTAGCTGCAATACTGATTGTTAAGCAAAGTGAAAGAAAAAGCAAACCTGCTATTGAACATCAGGACAGAAATCATGAGCACAAAAGAATTACACAACTTCAATATTGACAAGAAGGAAATTGAAATAGTGAAAGTGTTTTTATACCTTGCTCCAATTATCAATCCAAATGTAGCCAAGAAATCAGAAGGCGTTTGAAACTCAGAAGGTCAACAATTTAGGAGTTACAAAATATCATCAAGCGTAGAAATGTGTCAAGACAAAGATCATTCACACTCTTGGATCCCCTATCACTAGCCACTGTGGTGTAAAAGATGGAGTGATGGACTAGGATTCTAGAGATTGGGGTTCAAATACTCACTTAGCCATATCAACTCACTGGAGAAGTGGACCTGGTAAAGCCATTACTTAAATATATCACTTAACTTGAAAGCCCTAGTTAGTACCAACTAGATGGCACATGGCAATATATAGGTGGGAAAGCTAGATCTAAGAAAAGCAAACAGAGAAAAATGTTTTAAATTACAACATTGAAGAAGATTAAGAAACTAAGAAATGAAAACTGCAAAAAAAAACTAAGTTGCTAAATAAAGATATGGATAGGTAAGATATCAGTTACTATGTGAAAATCTAGGGCACTGGTATTTATCAAAAGCAAAGTTGTTTTATATGCATCTCCCATTTATGCCACAATTTGCCTTGCCACAATTTGTTGTGATTCACATAATCAGTGCTACTTGTCTCCACTTTACCTAGTAAAATTGTCTTTTTTTGGTTACTTTTGTAATTTCGTTAGATTGTGTGATACAATTGGCTCAGTTTACTCATTTTTTGCTTACCTGAAAATCAAATCAAACTGACTCAGATCGAGTGCAATTGTCTTTTTATAATAACTCTTAGTGTTGTACAAACTTAATTCTCCATATAAATGACGTCAAGACGAAATGAAATTGAGTGTAAGCAAGTATAACTCAAAGCAGATATGGTCTCTATTCAAAATTTCTCTATTCAAAATCCAATATTCTTAGTATTGTGGGGTCCTCACATTGAGGTGCCTTTCTTTGTCTTTTTCCAAGCGGGGAAACCAATCTCCCGCGATAACAGTTACTCTCGAAGTCTACCCGGTTTGGAGACCTTTCATCAATATTTCCTCAGTAGAGTAAACATGTGTTTTATCTTTAAGTGCGTCCAACAAGCCTCCTTCATAAAGTGTCTCTAGTGCTCCGGGCGTCGGGTAGACTTCGAGAGTAACTGTTATCGTGGGAGACTTGTTTTCCTGCTTGGAAAAAGACAAAGAGAGGAGCCTCAATGTGAGGACCCCACGATACTAAGAATATTGGATTTTGAATAGAGAAATTTTGAATAGAGACTATATCTGCTTTGAGTTATACTTGCTTACACTCAATTTCATTTCATCTTGATGTCATTTATATGGAGAATTAAGTTTGCACAACACTAAGAGTTATTATAAAAAGACAATTACACTCGATCTGAGTCAGTTTGATTTGATTTGATTTTTTAATTTTATTACAAGAAGATTTACACGGATTGTTTTACATTGAATACTTTCTGAAGATTGCAATTATTTGATACGCCACAAATGGATTTTCATCTTGCTTATACCTGATAGTTCAGGCTTGACTTGATTAAGCACCAGTCCCGTCCTTTATAGATGTCTGTTATCTGCAAGGCTCTCCTCCCACATCACACTTCAAATGAGATGATTTCCTCCCTGCCTTTATTTTCCATATTTCTTCTGCATAGTATGGATAAATTTGACCTTGCTTTGATGTGTTTAGTTTTTTATTTGTAGCATTTTATTTTATCCTGACACTCCAGTAAGGACAGCTTTCAAATCCCCCCTCCCCCCTCAGAAGAATTTCAAAACAACTTTGTATCAAACTTACTGTTAAGTATCCGGAAGAACAAAAAAATACTAATGCTTTCATTATCTGAACTAAAAATGTATGGTCAAATACTGGTTTAAATTTCTTTATTTTTAATGAATTCAAATATCTTGGTGAGATGAGGCAACCAGATGAAAGAATGAATTGAACGCCGACCTCTTTTTGAAATGTTTGAGTGAAAAAACAGAAGAACAAAATACTTTTCTATGTTCAAAGCATATGTCTTCAAATTACTGCACTGCTGAAGTTGTAATTAATCAGTGTAACTATTTATCTTGCCATGTTTTATTACTTAAACCATTTGCAATAAATGTCACTCCATTCAACTGTAATATCAAAGTTTTATCTGCTGCATTTTAAAAGATGCAATACCTTTAAATAATAAGAAGTGAGTACATGAAAAAGCTGCCAATTCACTGCAGGGATTTGTGTACTGTTCACATCTGTAATGATCATCAAACCTGAATACAATGGTTGTTTTATATCTCATTCTTCACTAATAAATGTGAACTCTTAGATAGATAAGACAATTGCAGTGCTAATTCCAAGCATGATCCTGTCACATCACACTGGAATTTAATTTCAGGAAGGATTATATATGAATTAACTGTTCTATTAAGGAGCCCAGGCCCTGATTTTATGCTTCCTTTATGCCTAAATGAGAAACTGTCGTGATAAGTTGTGAGTGATAGCTATTAGATACATCATAGTTAAATATAATTCAAATGCATCTACACTGATTGAAATGATTAAAATGGATTTATTTATAAGTGGAATAAAGTAGATAACCAGCTTTATGGAGACAGCAGTATTAAACGTGGTTTATGTATCCTTTTGTTTCATTCTTTATGCAATATGCCATAATGGAATTGTAGCAAAATTACAAAGAAGAGCTTTGTAGAAAAGTACTCTTAGTCATCATAATGAGCATAAAAACCTATATTAGTTACTGTACTGGGGAGAAACTAACTACAATAAGATGGTCATGAATGCTAACTGAGTACAGGAATTTACTAGAGACGTGTGAATATAATGAGCTCTAATTCACAAATCATGACCAATTCACTCCAAGCCAAATTGTAATCTATCCAATCCAGTTTGAATTGAAATATTTTAAGGTTCCTGCATGTATTTGTATGTTTCTAAGCAGATTAAATAATTTTGTGCCAGAAATTTTTCTGGATTGAGAGGATTTTTTCAGTAGAAACTCCACTCAGGGAATGCCCAAATGAGGCTCTTTTCATGTCCCTAAGATCTGGGACAGAGAAGGGCGCTCAATCTGTCATGCAGTACCTTGGTCTTGAAGTGCTGACTTGCCAACCTTCCAGCTAACAAGAAAACTTCTTAACCACTGAGCCACCACAGTAGTGCCAGAGAATGCACTAAACATTATGTGGTAGTATATGAATATGATTGCTGTTGCTATTGTTCTGTGAGCACTATACAGGGGCTCAGTTATGGAAGGATGATGGATATGCTTAATGAGGTGATCATATGATTCATGATATAAAAGCTAACTAAGAGCACATTGACACTGTTCCATATGGGGTAATCAGGGATAAGAGCCCTGGTGGTGCAGTGGTTAAACTGCTGCCCTGCAGACAAAATGTTGTGAGTCTGATCCTGATGGGTATCAAGGTTGATTCAGCCTTCCATCCTTCTGAAGTCAGTAAAATGAGTATCCAACATGTTGGGGCAAAATGCTAATTAACATATGAACCGCCCAGAGAGTGCAATAAGCACCATGTAGCAGTATATGAGTGCAATTGCTTTGCTATAATCTGGGCTCATTCATTTTTAGGTTGGTTGAGGATGGGAAGGGGGTAAATTACACTTAGCATATTCTTCCCTTCCATGCACCCAAAGCAACTTTTGCCTATATGTTGAAATGGCTGGTGTGCCACTTCCCCATATGGGCACTTCACCATATGGGCAGAAGAGCAGATTATTTGCTAAATTATTTCTCCCCTCCTGCTGAATCAGATGGAACAGAATTTTCTCTCTCCATCTTCTTCTTGATTTTGCTAGGACAATCCCATTTTTCTGGAATGTATGGTAATCCTTCTTATATCTGCCGAAATGAAGCCACCTTTTTGTGAATTCATTCTGCAGTTACTTTCACCTGTCAAAAAGAGGTGGGAACAAACAAAAACTGATGCATGAATTTAAATTGTTGGTATGTATATGTAGAAAGCAAGTTGTGTAACATACATGACAGGATGGACTACATATTTTGGGTAATAAAAAAGATTGGATGCATCTCCAACTAGTTTTGTAAGCAGGTAATTATCTTCTTCTTCCGATGCTTGTATCCATGATTTATTTCCAAGGTCTTTTAATGTAAATATGTATATATGTATTTTGGGTTTATGTTTTTCACTCATAGTTATGTATATATCTTTAGATTCCTAATGAAAGCACCCTGAAAAGCCGTTATTTTACCGGAAGGGCTTAGAATCTACTTAGAACCATTACTTTGAGAAATTAAATTGGAATATAATTAAACTGGAATACAATTATTTTTGAATCTTGTGCCTCAAACGGTTGCCGTTATTCTTCTATGTTACTTTCACCTGACTTAGTTTCCTGGGGTATATCTGATTGTGTATCAAAAACACCACAATCTTTTTTATTACCCAAAATATGTAGTCCATCCTGTCATGTATGTTACACAACATGCTTTCTACATAGACATACCAACGATTTGAATTCATGCATCAGTTTTCTCCTTACCGTCATGCTTCAGATGAGCTGTTTAACTTTCTACATTAAAGTAGGGATCATAAAAAAAACTCATACCTTTAAGAATCTAGACAAGACAGGCTATCTCAGCACAGTAAAACACCATCTCAAAGATTATCCAAATTCCCTGAAAAATCCCACCTCCTATTTAAATGTTGGCAGCAAACTTTCATTATATTTCAGATTCTGCAATTTGCCTAGTGTGTGTATGTGTGTGCATGTGTGTGCACATGTGTGTGTGTGTGCATGTGCATGCACACACGCATTCACATACACACATGCATGTGTGCATGCACACACACACACACATTCTGTTTGTAAAGAAACATAAGCATACAAAGCAAGCACAAAAGAACTGGCTAACTGTTTACAATGACATGTGTCAGAGGACCCTTCCCTTTAACTGCCAAAAAGGGAGATTTATTATAGTGCCGAGGCAGATACACAACCTGCCCCGTCTTTGGCCAGGAAAAAACCTTTCAGGCCATACCAGGACTAATTATCTTCCATAGGTTTTACTGCTTTGGCAGACAGCCTTTTGAGATGTGCTGGCCTCTCTGATTCCAGAATTAACTGGCAATTAAAAATGGCAATGCTGGACAATTGAGGGTGTCCAGTTTTCCTAGATAACAGTTTGTATCTCCTCTCTCTGCTGACACTGTCAGAGATCAACTAGCTATGCGATTGGAAAGAGATTACCTCACCAAGGAGAGAGTCTTGTAACTGATAGCACCTGTTTGCACGGAAACGAAACCCAAACAGCGGTTCTGTCTTCTTCTCCTCCTGGCTTCCCTCTTCCCTGACAAAGACCTGAATTATTGCCTCCCTCTCACTGGCCTGTATGCTGACCTCTGGAATTTCCCTCTTTTAAAGATTTTAGGAGAGTAATTGATGCTACTAGGTTGCTTCAATTATAGCAGCATTTATTGTTACAAAAATAAGTAAACATAGCATACGGATAAAGGCAGTTCAAATGAATCAAACAAAACATAAAACATAAAAGAAATAGAAATTGCTAAGCTAGCTAAATTCGTAAAAAGAGTGGGCTTTTGGAACCCCCCATGAATATTAGACTTGAGTCTACTGGATGTTTCATTCTCTCCTATTTAATTTTTGCTGGGACTTCCTTAGGCAGGAACCCAGGTACTTGCAGCCTTAGGCTGGACAGAGCTTTTGGAAACCTACAGGTCGGAGTCTTTGGGCAGGGGAGACCCAAGAAGGCAAGGCCTGGAGAGGTTTAAAGCTTATACTGGGTGCACTCCTGCTCTGGGGAGACTCCTGTGCTAACTCAGTGGTTCATTTTTGGTGCAACAACGCAGCTGTGGTCCACATAGTAAATTCTCAGACATCCCGTTTGCCCTGGGTCATGGCCCTTGTCCGCCATTTTGTGTTGTGTGCATTGCGCCTCAACATACTTTTTAAGGCCAGATACGTCCTGAGTATCAATAATGATATTGCTGATGCTTTGTCTCGCCTACAGATAGATCGGTTCCGGACTCTGGCGCCGGAGGCCGACGACCTGCCTTTGACACTCCCGGCCGAGATGTGGAGGTTTGGCGTGGAGAGGTGAACCGGGCCATCGGTCTGTCGCTGGCTAGCAGTACCCATAAGGTGTATGCTCTCATGCACAGAGCCTTTGAGGCATTTCACCATGAGGCATCCCTCCCTCTCTGTTGGGCTGTCCCGGTTGAACACCTATTGCAGTTTATGGTACACCTTCATTCCCAGGGATTGGTACCTAGAACCATTGCAGGCCGTCTCTCCGCATTATCCTTTTATGCAAAGGTCAATGGCCTTTCTGATACCACTTCGGATTTCAGGGTCCATCGAGTTTTGGAGGGATGGACCTGTGAATGTTGTCCTCACCCTGACTCTCGACAGCCTATTTCCCCTGATCTTCTCCTGCGCCTGGCGGGGACTTGGCTGATGGTTTGCAGGGATCAGTATGAGGCTTGCCTATTCCATGCTGCTACCATGATCACATTTTTCGGTGTTCTCAGGGTTAGTGAGCTGGTCATGGGGTCCCGCAGTGATGCATCTCGTGGGGCTCTGGAGCTGTCTGATGTAACCATGACCCAGGATTTAGTGCGTCTGTCCATCCGTTTTTCCAAGATCGATCATCTCGGCCGTGGCAGCTTCCTCATGCTGTACAGGTGTAGTAATCCTGTTATTTGCCCGATCAGAGCACTCGGTGCCTTCTTGGCCACTCGTGCCAGCAAGCAGGGCCCCCTTTTGTCATTGGGACTCCTCCCCATTGACCAGGTATCAGTTTGGGTGGGTTACTGGTACCGCGTTGGCTGGGTTGGGCCTTGCTGGGGTCCGTTTTGGCACCCATTCCTTCCGCATTGGTGCAGCATCGACTGCAGTGGCGTATGGTTATCCTGAGGATGCTATACGGTCTATGGGGAGGTGGGGTTCTGAGTGCTTTCATTCCTATGTGCGGCTGCTGTCCCAGTAGCACTTTGCTCGTGCACCTTTCTTTTTCCTTTCTTTCAGCTCTGGCACGTCCTCGTACGCCCATGAAGGTGTGGATTGTCAGGCACAGCTATGTCTACTGGGCCGCCCACCATGCAGCGTCCACTTCCTGGGGAACCCACCTGGGCATCGGCACAGTGGCACTCCTCCGATGGTTCAGCTTCCGCGGGATGCATTGGCAGTCTTTCCTTCCATTCATCAGGTCCATGGGTGACCAATGTCCCCCAGATGTCCTTGTCATCCACCTGGGCGGGAACAATTTGGCCCTGGTCACAGTTTTGGACTTGATATGTGCCATCCACAGAGATCTTGCCCTGTTGGGTCAGTCCTGGCCACGGGTGCGGATCATTTGGTCCCAGATGGTGCCGCGTGTGTACTATCGGGGTGGGATTGACCCACATGGTGTTGACCAGGCCTGCAGGTCAGTCAACAGGGCAGTGGCCTGTTTCCTTTATGACAACGCTTTGCGGACCGTTGTCCCACACCCCCTGATCCGCATACAAGACCGCAGTCTGTATCACGGTGACAGTGTGCATTTATCAGTTGGAGGGATTGACCTCTTCTTGTCATGCTTACAAATGGACCTGTTGACCAGGTGGGGCGGTGAGTCAGTGAACTCCTCCCCATGTGGCGGATAGCACTGGGGAGGGGCAACTGCATTACTACTTAATAGGACAAATCCAGTTGTTTGGCCATAGGGAGGACAAGGTTAGCCGAACTTGTATGGCCAGCCAACTTACTTAGTTAGGATAATATCCAGATTGGGTCAACAGCACGCTTCATCAGAAGCAGGTTGTTGACAGAGGCTCACACCTTGTTGCCACGGTAATAAGTTGTGATAGGCAATTGATTAGGATTCTAACTGGATTTGCCCCTTACCAGTGCCATTTGATCCTTAACCATTGTTAAGGTAGGTTTCAGTTTTAATTTCAATAATAGTGGCCCAATTTTTCAATACAATAAACGTGTCCGTGTTGTTATTGGGGTGTGGGTACAGCAAAGGATTATCTTAGGCCATCATACACCTCTTTGAATATGTGTATCTCTGTTTCTGTTAGGTTGTACAGCTTTGATTTAGCAGAACTGCACCACTGGAACTTTAAATCTATTCCTGAAAACCCTCTGCCAGTAACATCAATGCCATTATGCATTATATATGTTGTTAAATTGCCCAACACCACCAAAGTGGCTGCTATCTTCCAATCTCACAAATTACAGGGTTTCTTTGGAAAAGATACTGAATGCATTGGATTCTAGGATATTTCTGCTGTTGTAAGTCCCTGAATTTTCCGGACACAAATAGAGCAGTCTTTCTAAGTGCAGCAAAGAAAATGACAGGCTTATGATTTATGCCACATTGTACTATTATTCTTGAAATTGTTAAAGGGGCTATTAAATTTTGCCACACATAAATACTTTGCATTTTACAGAAAAAAGTCTGCTGTGGCACAGGGAATTCATCCACAACAATAGTTTCATTTCCTTCACATATCCCATAAAATACATAACATACAAAGAGTATTCTTTTATGGATGCTTGTCATGTTGTCCCCAATCTGTCATATGAGAAAGGAAGGTCAGGCCTTTGTCCTTGAAATTAATGGTTACATATGAAAGCACAAACACCCATGTGACTAAATAAAATTGATTTGTTCAGAGTTAACAAAGGGTCAGTCAAATTGGATGGGAGAAGAGAAACAAAAGTACATTGCAACATATCTTTTAACACCCATCCAGAAATGTGGGAAAGGTGGAGGGCAAAAGAAGAAGGGGGAGGCCAAAGATGAGATGGCTAGATGGTATTGTAGACACAATGGGCACAGAACTGGGAGTGCTGAGGGGGATGGTGGAGGACAGAGGTGCCTGGAGAACAATGGTCCATAGGGTCGCAAAGGGTCGGAACCGACTGTGCGACTGAACAACAACAACCAGAAATGTAGAGATGTACCAGTTGTTGTTAACTGGAATACTCACAATTGTGAACAATATCCATTTTCCCATAGGAATTAGTTGCACTCAATGAGATATGTAAAAAACACAACCAAACTGAAGGTTCATGCATAAGCACTAAAGTGTTTTGTTTTGAATGATCTCAGCCAAATTCCAGGGCAAAGGATGATTCCCACCTCCACAGCCTTGTCCAAAGTTCTCATTCCCATAAAAGAATGAAAGCATGGTGATAGGATATGCCATGGTACATCCCCCATTATTTGCTTTATGATGACTGGAAATACTAACCCATCCCACAGGCTTTTAGCTACCTACTGAAATTTTTAGCAGATTCTCCAGTTTCATAGATATATTTTAGCCAGTTTTTGTTCTATCCTTGGTAGGAACTATATATGATTTTATTTATTTTCAGCTTTTAGGACAAAGCTCTTCTCCTTTGCTTAGACCACAGACTGCTGTTAGTTTTATTACAAATTATAGTTCTATTGCAAATTAAATTGCCAAACACCACCAAAGTGGCTGCTATCTTCCAATCTCACAAATTACAGGGTTTCTGTGGAAAAGATAAATAAAGCATTGGATTCTAGGATATTTCTTCTGTTGTAAGTTCCTGAATTTTCAGGACCCAAATAGAACAGTATTTCTAAATGCAGCAAAGAAAATGCCAGGCTTGTTATTTATGCCACATTGTTTTATTATTCATTATATATTTCCTGTATTTTTCGGGTGGTGGGTGACTGAGAAGTGTTTATATCCACATTTTTGCTCCAAAATTAAAATTCAAAATATAAGGAATTTGTGTATTTGTTTTAACAGAGGGGAGAGAGCGGGTGGAGAGAGAGAGAGAAACACACACAGAGAAGGCCCCTTGCTTTGGCCTTAATATAAGTCTTTTCAAACTTTCATGGAGTAGAGAAATTATTTGGGACTATATCATATTCTAGGGGATGTGCTTATGTATATGTTTCTGAACTAATTAAAAACAACAACAACAAATGAGATGTCAGAACAATGAAGCATATTGTGAACATGCAGATACAGTAATGAAATAATCTTTATACAAACTCAGGAATTTGGGAAATTATTATTATTAATGAGGTCATATGTTTAGCTATTAGAAAAGTGAAAATGTAAGTATCTTCTTATCCTTTCTCTAACAGCCAAACACTAGTTACCAACATATGTGTAGTTATCTTAAATATATATCTGCACAAAGGAAGTTAAGGTTCTTGTGGCTACAATAGTGTTTTGCTTGAGAGTATGGCTTGAATCTCTTGAAACTGTTTCATGCCAATTGCAACAACCTATTAATATTGTTTTAAAAGGTCTATTTTTGAAGTGGTAGCTGTGTTAGTCTGTGCAAGCATATCAGAGAGTAAACAAGACAAAAAAATACTGTGGCACCTTAAAGACTAACCCCAGTATTTTAATGTTACCTTTAGTGGATCTTGTCTACTTCATCAGACATAAGAAGGGTTGCCATACATCCCGGAAAACCAGGATTGTCCTGGATTCAAGGTCAGAAAAATTGTCCTGGCTAGTTCAATAAAAATCATGTTAAAGTCCCAGATTTTTAAAACTTACAGATTGTGTATTATAACACAACCTTAAAATATATTTGAACTCTCGCCATCAAACAAGCAATTTCCTGCCACATTGGAGTTGGAGTATACCTGGAGACCAATCTTAACATCCTCGCCTCACACCACTGCCCGATAAGTGTGGCCAGTGTGTTTCCTGGAACTGAGGATGTTAATAGTTGACAAAGACACGACTTCTCAGAAGTACAACAGATCATCTTACAGTAAGAGTTAATTATTGTAAATAAATTCATTTGTGTATTGATATATTTAATGTGAAAATGTTTAATTGCTGTCATTATAATAAGTTTGTTTTTAAAAAGGCTATTTTGTAGATAACCCGCTCATTTTGTCAAGTATACTTCTGTCCTGTTATGGCAACTCCAGATATCATGGTATACTTTAGTACATATATGCTATAGAGGCCCAGAGTAGCTGGGCAGAATTGATTGGTTCAAGAGATGGATATGCAAATCAATGAGTTATCTACCACCAATAATAACATGCAATCAGTTTGGCTGTGAATCTCTGATGGGAGTCAGTTTGAGGAGTTAGTTTCTGGGTTTGTTTCTTCAAAATAAACATTCTGACATTACACATCTGGCTAATGGGTTAATTGAGGAAGCTTTATGGTCTAATGAGCAAAATCTAGTTTGTACATCTAACATTCCACCTCCTTCTAATGGGGAATTTACAGTAGATGCTCTGCACTGGTGAACTGCATTTAGAAGTAATTTTCGTAGCCCAGCAGCAACTTTCTCGTTGTTAAGAAAACTTAATTTCCAGCTGTCTTTACTGTGTCTTGAGAATTTACAGCTGACAAATACTAGCTGACATAATTGAGATAACTTTACCACAGGCCCATAGCCAGGATTCTAGATTTTGTTGTTGTTGGGTTGTTTTATTTTTGGTTTTGTTTTGTTTGGGGGGGGGGGGGTTCAGGTGGGGCAACAATGTCACACTCACATATATAACATATATAACATTGGCACCACAGGGTTGGTTGGGGGGGGGGGCTGTTAGCTCAGGAGGGCTTTCTCCCCCAGTGCTCCCCCCTGGCTATGTCCCTGCTTTACCAGCTGACTGACTGATACACTCAAGCCATGGCTAAATATCAGTCCAAAATAAATCTGAACTAGTTTGTGATTACATGGTAGGTGAAAAGACCCCTTTTACATAACCAAAACCTGAGTGATGGTGTACACATCCCGACTGTGGTAGCAGCAGTATGAAAAGCAAAAACCCACACACCCCTTTTTGCCCAATCTCTGTGACACCCTGAGGACTAATGACATTGAGTGCTGAAGTCCACAGGGAAGGGTGATGGTCCCCAAGTGGATTCTCCATGTCCACACTGGTCCAATGGAACCTCCTGCCAACAGAGCTACGGCTACAGATAGAACTGCTGTCTTTAGAAAAGAGCTCAAAACCTGGCTGGCAGGGCAGGTGTGGAGAATTGACGGTAGTATGACACCTGCCTGCTGGCTAGATTGAATGGGCACATTCCTTCATCTCTGTTTGTGGGTTTTTCGATGGAGTGGGTGGGTTTTTTAAATGTGTTTTTAATGTTTTTAATGTTTTAAATGTGATAATGTTTTATTCATTTTAGTGGGGTTTTATAGGTTTTATATGTTTTTGTGGGATGATGTTGTAAGCCGCCCAGAGTCACCTGTCAATTGGGCGGCAATATAAGTTGAACTAAATAAATATAAATGAATGAATGAATGAATGAATGAATGAATGAATGAATGAATGAATGAATGGGGGAAATGAATCTACACACCTTCAACATGCATGGAAGCTGTGAAAGGTGAGTGGTTTGCTAGACATACCAGGAGAACAGTGTATAAATTCCACCGTTTGAGCAGTTAACTATATATGTGACTTGAGATTTTATTATTCTCCTATTCCTCCCTCTTCAAGATAAAGTACACCTCCACAGAAACAAGATGCGTGTGGGGGAAATGAGTCTACACACCTTCAACATGCATGGAAGCTATAAAACTGCTGATGTGAAAATGACAGGACATTAATCCTACTTTATTCTTGCTAGCAGCAGAGGAGACAAATAACAAAGTACTGCATGCATCAAAGAAGCATAGAATAGCAGTTAATAAAAAAATATAAATCTATAAATGCTGGTACTCATTGCTACAGTGAGCCTGCCAGTCACAGAAAAAAAGGTTACAGTACAAAGAATTATATTTTGCAGAATCATGATGTATAGGGTTATTTGTTCCCCCAATCAAAACTTTAATTGAGTTCATACAAAGCTTTATGTTAACAATATGTTAAGTATTTTTCTGTAGGAAGACTAGGATTTTCTATGATAAACCAGTCTACCAGGAAATCGGACTGGGTGCTACAGATTTCCAATAATTGCAAGCTTCAGGGTGTACCCAGGAATAGCACCTGCTATGAGGCTGATATGTCTCACAAACACTGTTTCCACCACCCCTACAGTTCATCCAGTGGTTCACGGAAGATGTGGGAGAACATGGCATGCTTTTGTAACCATGGCCAGAATCTGAAATGTTTTGACTCAATAAAATAATCTACAAGTATAGAGTTGCCATATGTACCAGAAACCCGGGAACTTCACGGTTTGAAACTGCCCCTCCCGGCTGCATTAAAAACATTGATATGTCACACTTTTGAAACCTTGAAACTTGGTTTCAAAAGAAAGAATTTTTTTTTAACCTTAGAGACGCAATTCTATTGAATTGCCAGCAGGTGGTGTATCTCATCTGTGAGCAGCAGATCAGGTGGAAAGAGCTCTGGTCGTCTTTTCCCAAGCTCCTGCCAACCTAGCAGTTCAAAAGCAAGAAACTGCAAGTAGACAAATAGGAACCAATTGGGGGGTGGAGGTAAATAGTGTTCTGTACGCTCTGGTGTCTAGTCATGCCTGTCGCATGAACACAGCAAGGGAGGCACCAACTCTAGGCATTTGGGAGGATTTTTTTCCTCCCCCACTCCTGTCAACTCTTTCTTTCTCTCCTACCTTTCTCCCAGAGTTTTGGGGTGGTGGAGCCTCCTTCCCCTGGCAACAGGCTTTCTTTTCCCCCTTTCCCCAGAGTAAAGCTGGGGGGAAGTGCCTCCCAGCAACATGAGCGTGGCAAGGCAAAGAGTTGGCAGGAGTGCTGGCTCTTCAGCTTTGAAATAGAGATGAGCACTAAACCCTAGATTTGGATACAACTGGCTTTTGAGCAAGGGCCACTCCTGTCCTGTTTTTGTGAGAGGGAAATATGGCATCCCTATACAAGTATTAGTTTGCAAAAAAAAAGCAGAACTTCCTGGAATAGACAAGACTGCAGGGAGCAGTTGGTTAGAAGAGAAAATGACCTAACATGAGTTTATGTTGGACTACAAGATCTGAAAAGAATGTTTAATGATATAGCTTTTTGGAGGTCAGTAACTCATATAGTCACCATGTATCAGAAGTGACTTGATAGCACAATTATGAGAGAGACTATTTTTCTTGGTTTTTGTAAACTTACCAAACAATTGTATAGTGACAAGACAGGTTGAGTGCTTTAGGTACTCAACTAACAACAGTAAGGTAAAGGTACCTTTCGTGTTCAAGGAATGAAGAAGCAGACAAAGGAAGTAGTGAAATTCAGCTCTTTATTAGTGGGGTTTGAACACAAACAATAGATACATGAGAAAAGATACATTCCACTCCTATAAACAGTAACAATAATACAACAAGCCCATTGGCTAACAGAGTGTGCACATTTTTCGATCCACTTATCTGCATAAGAATAGATACATGAGAAAAGATACATTCCGCTCCTGTCAGAAAACACAGTTAACATACATAACATTCTTCCCCCCTAGGTAAAAACAAAATCCTTTAACCATGATGGTGGTCTAGTTTCCCCTCTGGGTCGGACGTTTGGCTGAGCCGGCTCAGGGACTCATAGGACAGGTGATCCGACTGGAGTGAGGGATTGACTAGAGGGGGAGGATTGTAAACCCAAATTAAAGCCCCGTTTGTCAAATGGAGGAGCAGGGGATCGCTCAAACCCAAAATCTAATTTCGTGGATGAATAAGACAACTCAGGGTCCCTCCTGTGTGTACTAAGAGTGGAGGGCAACTCTGAACAAAATTGGTCATCATCAACAAAGGAATCCAGAGTGCTAGGCTGGGACAGTGTAGGGATACACCTGGCTGGAGTAGGGGAGCATTCCACAAATTCCCCTTGAAATCGGTCCCTAAAACACACCTCTGGGTCTAAATTAGCTTGCTGCTGACTATTACCTCTGCCCCCTGAGTTTAAATGGGTGGGGGCCAACCCTAGCGTTGAGTGTCTGTATTCGTTCTGTGGGTCCAGTATTCTGGGTCTCAATTGATCCGCATGCCTCCTCCAGATCAGACCAGTGGCTGTTTCGATTCTGAAAGAAACAGGACCAGTCTGATCGATCACAAACCCAGGCACCTATGTAGGACCACCAGCTGCATAATTATGGCAATGTACAGAGTCTCCCGGAGAAAAACCCTTCTTGTGTTGGATCACTATATTTGTGCCTTTGTCCTCCACCCTAGAGGGATCCAATCTGTCCAGCAAGGATGACAGTTTCCTTTGCTGGAGCAATTTAGCAGGGGACAGCCCTGAGGCAAGGGGGGTGAGTCTATATGTGAAAAGAAACTGGCATAGCTGGAGCTCCAAATCCCCTTCACCCATACACCGAAACACATCTTTAGTTGTGTGCACCTGCCGCTCCACCTGGCCATTGGTGGCTGGGTGGAATGGGGCGGCAGTGATGTGCCTAATTGCATGCCTTTCCATGAAGGATTGGAATTCTGCAGATGTGAACGTGGATGCGTTGTCGGACATCAGCACATCTGGAAGTCCAAATGCTGTGAACAGCCTTCTCAGGTGCATGATCGTAGGGGCTGAAATGGTATTAGGCACTCTAATCACTTCCAGCCACTTAGAGAATGAGTCTACAACAAAAAAATAGGGCACCCCTAAATAGACCTGCAAAATCTATGTACAACCAGGACCACGGGCCCCTAGCAGAATCCAGTTCCCAAGAGGGAAGGTGGGATTGCTCTGGGAGAGAGGATTGACAGCTGGCACAAGTGCCGACCATCTGCTCTATGTCTTGGTCCAGTTGAGGCCACCAAAAGTAGCTACGGGCAAGGGCTTTGGAATGTACAATTCCCAGATGACTTGTGTGAAGTAAATGTAAAACGTTTTTCCTGAGAGTGACAGGAATGACCACCCACTGGCCCCATAGAAGGCAACCTCATTCCACTGACAATTCCAAATGCTTGTGGTGGAATTTTCTGAATTCCTCAGCTAGAGGTGAGACAGGCCAGCCTTTTTGTACCCAAGACATTACTTTAGTCAATGTTACATCCTTGGCCGTAGCTTTGGCTACATATGAGGGGATGACCAGGGGCGAGTCGAATGCCTCAATCATGAGGACCTGGTGGTTGCTTTCAATCTCGCAATTGGCTTCCCCGACTCCTGGCAATGGAGAACATGACAGGGCATCAGCGTGGCACCAAAATCATATGCATTTTGGAAAATTGCCCAACGCAACATCCTTGGGGACAGAATTTGAGGCGTGGGCTTCCCATTCACAAAGATTCCATGCACAAGCCAAAAACGCAAACACCAAACTACAAGCCCCAGCGTCCTGCGCACCATGAGCGTGCAGAATGCTGAGGAAGCCGGCGCATGAAAAATAAAAATAAAAAACACTGGGAGTGCACGTCCGCCGCAGCCGGGCACAACGCCTCACAGAAAAAAAGCCACAAAAACGGGGGGGGGGGGTCAAGGGGGGAAAGGCACTGGTGCCTTGGCCTCCCTTTGAAATTGAACCCATTCCCAGGTAAGCTAAGCCAGCAGACGGCGCTCTGCCCGCTGACTTTACTTACCGCAAAAGTGTTTCGCCCCCCTCCCCAACGGCACCTGAAGCTCCCAATCAGAGTTTCCCCTTTAATATCAGTAGGTGGGGGGTTGCAATCCCCCTCTCTACTGGCTCCCCTGGTGTTTGGAGGTTTGGGGGACATAAGGGTTCTGTCCCCCCAACCCTTTCTGAGTCAAGGGACACAGCAGAGGGGGGATCCTCCCCTCCCCCGCAGGACACCCTGTTATTAAAGAGAAGAAAGCAAGCAGTTTCTTCGCTTTAAAAACCGAGGGTTTGGGGGGGATTCCCCTTCTCCGCTGGCTCCCCTGGCTCCGGAAGGGTTGGGGAGACAGACACCTTTTGTCCCCCCAACCCTCCCAAACACAGGGGAGCCAGCAGAGAGGGGATCACCATACCAGTCAACCATCCCGTTTTACCCGGGGAAACCCCTTAATTTTGTCCCTCTTCCCGTCCCCCTCCCATTTTATTAAATTCCCGTTATTTTCCCTTATTTTTTTAAAACAGAGGAGGAGGAGCATGTGCGGTGGGCAAGCTAGCTACCCTTGGCGCCTCAGCAGCAACAGAGGCCCAGGGAGGAGGAGGAGGAGAGGAGAGGCAGGGAGGCCTCCTAGTGGGCCCACGGACGGATGGTGGGCAGAGGAGGAGGAGGAAGTGGGAGCACCAGATGGATGGCATGCCCGGCTGGGCGGGAAAGGCCTCCGCTGCTGCTGCCCCGGGAGGCAGCGGTGGCCAAGGAGGAGCGAAAGTGGCGAGGCGGCGGCTGGAGGGGCGAGAGCTGCCACCACGGGAGCAGGGCTGGCCCTCAGCCAGCCTGAGGAGGGCCCCTCCCGTCGGGCCAGTTGGGCACCTCCTCTCCCAGCAGAGGAGGAGGAGGACGGAGGAGGCATTCTGCAGCTGCCATGGTGGGCCGTCATTGCAGGAGCCTTTCTTGTGGCCTCATCCTCCTCCTCTTCCTCCCAGGCTCTACCCCCTCCACACACACACACACACACACACACACACACACACACACTTCCATGCCCTCCCGGTGCTCTTGGAAGCCAGAGAAGGGAGCAAGCAGAGGAGAGCGGGCCGGAGTCGGAAGGGGGGGAGGAGGCGCCACCAGAGCCAAGCAAGGAAGGAATGAAAGAAAGAGAGAGAGAGAGCAGGAGGAGGAGGAAGAGGAGAGGGAGGGGAGGGAGGGAGGCGGAGCAGCGCCAGGTCTCTCCCCCCCCCAGCCGCCCCTGGTGGCCGCCGAAGGAGTCACCGGAAGGGCGCGGAAGGCGACCAAGGTCAGCAAACGTTTTGAGTTCCTCGTCCATGGGGTGGTGAGTTGGGGCTTGGGGGGGAAGGGGGTTGCCTGGAATGTGGAACGGCCTGGCTGGCTTCCCGTGAAGAAGGGGGAGAGGTGAGGGGTAGGGGCTGCACACACCCCTGTGTGGCTGTGCGCTCGCACCTAACTTTGTGGAAAGGGTGAGGGCCCATGCCCCGCTCTTGCCACCACGTGCTTTGCACCCCCAGCCAGGCCCTGGGAGCAGGTACGGCGGCGCCCCCCAGACGAGGGAGCCTGGCGGAAGGTCATGGCAGCAGCTCCGGTTGGGCACTGCCGTGGGATGCTTCTCCTCCTCCTCCACAGCCCCAAGTCCCATTGTGGGGAAACACAGGCTGGCTAGGCCAGCCCCAGAAAAGGGGGTGGGGTGAGGTGGACAGCCTGGAGGGTGGCCTGTATCTGTGGGGTGCCTGGCAGGGAATGTGGTCCTTGCTCCTCTTTACGGCCTGCTAGGGTTAGGCTGGCATGTCATGAGGGGTTGGCACAGCTGTCTCTGGAATAAGGGGCTGCTGGGTGTTAGTAAAGGTAAAGGTTTCCCTTGCTCGAAAGCCAGTCGTATCCGACTCTAGGGTGCAGTGTTTATATCTGTTTCTATACAGAAGAGCCAGCATTGTCTGCTTCTGCAGATGTTTCCGTGGTCATGTGGCAGGCATGACTAGACACTGGAGCGCATGGAACGCTGTTACCTTCCCACCGAAGTGGTCCCTATTTATCTACTTGCAATTTCTTGCTTTCGAATTGCTAGGTTGGCAGGAGCTGGACAGGAGCTCATTTCTGTCCTGCAGTACTTAGGAACCGAACTGCTGACCTTCCGCTTCCCAGTCAGCGTCTTAGCCACTTGAGCCACTAAGCTAGGGATCTACCTCCTTTAGGAGCCAGAAGCCCTTGGCCCTTGCTCGAAAAGCCAGTCATATCCAACTCTAGGGTGCAGTGCTCATCTCCATTTACAGCCAAAGAGCCAGTGTTGTTTGTAGATTTTTTCATGGCCATGTGGCAGGCATGACTAGATAGTGGCTAGCCTACTCAGTCACATGGTCACCCCCACCAAGCCACACATGGCCGCCTATTTGGCCACGCCCACCTATTTGGCCATGCCTACCTATTTGGCTACGCCCACAAAATTTCCCTTATTTTCAAAGCCAAATGATGACAGGTATGGGGATCACAACCCCCCACCCACTGATATTAAAGGGGAAACCCCAATTGGATTTTCCCTTTTAATATCAAAGGGTGGGCTGGATTTGATCCCCTCTCCTGAGTCCCATGAGTCTGGGAGGTTTGGAGGGACAAAAGTGGTCTGTCTCCTCAACCCTTCCAGAGCCAGGGGACCTGGCAGAGAATGGATCCCCCCCTTGGACACCCCGTTAATAAAGAGCAGAAACCAAGCGGTTTCTTCTCTTTAAAAAAAGAGTGTTTGCGGGGGAATCCCCCTCTCCGCTGGCTCCCCTGGGTCCAGAAGGGTTGGGGAGACAGACCCCTTTTGTCCCCCCAACCCTCCCAAACCCAGGGGAGCCAGCAGAGAGGGGAATCACAACCCCCCACCCACTGATATTAAAGGGGAAAACCCAATTGGGGTTTCCCAACCAATTTGCCAAGAAGCAATGCTAGGGAATGGCACTCCAGCCGCTGGCTTCACCTCCCGGAGATACACATCCGCCCACAGCCTCCTCTCTAACTAAACAACAAAAACAAACACCAAAATAATTAAAATAAACCATTAATTTAAAAAATTAAAAAAAACACAAACCAAAACATCCAAAATTAACTCAAACCAATTACAAAACACCTACACAACACACCAAATAAACAAACATTAAAGGGAACAAAAAAAACCACACAAACAGAAAAAACTCGCTAACACTACAAAATAAAAACAAGCCAAACCCACAAAAGAAATTAAACCAGCCAACTTACCAGCATGTCCTCACTCCATGATGGCCGGAACTGAAATGAGGAAAGAAAGAGACTACTTACCGGAAGAAGCGCCACCCAGAGGCCAGTAGAGAAAAAACAGTCAAAGTAAAAGAAATACTCAACATCCCCACCCAGAGGCCACAAGAGATAAAACAGTCAAAAATATAACATTACATCACACATTCACACAAATCACAAACAAATCACAAAATAATAAAATAAAAACATTTCTAAAATTCTGTGTAGAGTTTTCACTCAACACCCCCCCCCCAAAACATCTAAACACAGTTTAAAAACATTGAATGTAAAAAAAACATATACTTTCACATTTTTAAAATTATTATCCATGGTACAACTATTTAAAAAATTTAACATACTAAAACATTATTTGGTTAAATAAAATAATTGTAAAAAATTATATCATCCTTTCCTCTTTTTTTAATCCACAAAAACAAACCCCAAAAAAACTGATCACAGTTTATAACAGCCCGTGTGTATAAATAAACTGTTAGGGATGTCATGGGGAACACCCTGGTATGGTAAATAATACATGATATGTGGTACTACAGCTTTAAGAGTAACTTATTGAACTGTGGACAGGTGATGGTAATGATGGAATGAATCAGCATTTGTCACTGCATAAAATAGAGCCGAGTAGTTTGCTTCTTTGCTCTGGATTTAATCTTGTAGCCATGCTGCCTGAAGGCTCTCGATTTGTAATCTTGTAGCTATGCTGCCCGAATGCTCAGGAATTAACCTAGTTGCCATGCTGTTGCACATGGAATAATGCTCTTGGACTTATGCCATGAAGCTGTACTGAAGTTCTGCTGAACTGTGTTACCTCAAGCTCTTATGCAAATAGTTTGTGAATTGGATTACAAGAAGAAGGACTGTCTTCCAGGTAATCTTCCTAGGGTACTGTTTTTTGCATACCTGAAAGGGGAGAAGCTGCTGGCTATATGTTGGCTTACCAGGACAGAGAAAGTGTGCCAGCATAGCATTACTGATTGCTATATGTTTACTCTCCAGGACAGAGAGAGTGCTTTGTTAAAGACTGTAAATACTTGAGCAAACCGGGACTGAATTTGTTTGCCATACTCTGCAAGCTGAGCCAGGGAAGAGCTAGGCTGCAGCAGGAGATTTTGCTGTGTGCAAGTACTTACTGTGAAACTGAAAGACTAAGTTTGTTTGCATAGTTGTTCACAGATAAGATACTACTGTTTATGTTCTTTTCATCACCACCTCTGCTGAGTAAAAGCTCTTTATGTTTTGCACCGTTCAACTGAGTCTCTGCTATTATTGACTGGGTGTAAAGGAGAAAATTAAATGGGCACCTCAGCTGTCACTCATAGCTAACTACTACACTCTGCTAGATTTGAACTCAGCACCCAGTACACCACCATTTCCCTATCATAAACATTTTAAAAATCTCAATTACAGACTAACCTCATTTGTACAAACATTAACAAAACAAAAACCGTCCAAAACAATTTAAAACAGCCCGGCACCGCTGGGCAAAATCTGCTAGTGTTTCATAAAATTGTACACTAATTCCTTGAAGATACATAGGAAAATATTCCCCTTTCTAGATAACTGTAATTCCTTTACTTTCTTTAAATCAAACCCATTTTGACTTCTTTTCATATGTGACCTTTATTTGTCCTCAAGATTTTAGCTACAATACATCCTTTACTGAAGTTCTTCCTTGCAAGCCTCTGCCATGCATGCTCAGTGTTGTAACTAAATCTCTATTTCTTCCATTTGAAAGGCTTAATTTTTTTAAAAAAAAAAAACAATCTTTCAACTACTACAGCCTGCATTCTTTCCAAATAAAGAAAAATGTGTGTGCCAGGTACTGTATTATCTTTTAAGATAAGAAATACTTGTCTTTTCCATTTTTATGAGCCATTTTAAATCTGAAGCAGTTTGGGTCACCTATTCCTGAAGAGAAGAGTAAACCATTGTTTTAAAAGTCAAAATTTGAAATTCCTTTGTATAAAAATCCCCATGAGTGGGCCATTATGTTCTACTATTGTTCCAAATTTGGGACTGATCTGTAGCCCAGTTTAAATGTTACATTTTTGGTGGGCCTGTACCCATGTCAGAAAGCATTCTGTGATCCACAACATCATAGGTACACACTCATGCAACAATAGGCTGTTTGGGGAGGAAAAACAAATCTGTTCCTGGCTTATTCAAAAGGGAATATTAAAAATTATTAATAATTATATTCTCTCACTGAATTTAGTGAGAGTAAAAGAAAAGTCATATAGTTCTTTATCTGGTAATTTCTCTGCTGGATATCTGTGTGTTGAATATATCTGTCTGTTGAATATTTAATCCAAGAAAAAAGAAGGATAAACGCTATCACAATGAAAAACCTGGAAGGTCAAGTCTCAAAAGTGTGAAAGAATTAATCAGATTAGCTGATTAAGGCAAAAGTATTCAATTAATTTAAGGAGCTTCTCCTCAGGATGTAGTTAAATAAGGGTATAATTGTACAATCCAGACTCAATGTTCTTGGAGGAAAAGACTCAATGTAAGTTCAGTGGAATTTCCCTCTGAATGAATATTTATAAGATTGTGTTTGTAGTATATCAGATTAAAATTTATAAACATATTTGACATCCTCCATTCAGTGGAATAATAAAATTAGATATTCTAAACAATAAAAAAAAGTTGATTCAAAGAAGTAGAAACAGCCTGTGATGCTGTGTGGTATGCTATTCTCCCCTCTCAAGGAGCCAGTGGGGTTGGGGTGTTCTGAAACAAATTACGTAGGTTCTGGGTCACTTTCTTTGCTTGCAACAGCTTTATTAAAGGCACAATGGCTCCCATCATGTTCCTTTCAGAGGGTTGAGTTACATTCACTACCGTTTGGGCATTCTGCCTGTTTGGGGTTGTTGTTATCTTCACTCTAGTTCAAATCCTAGGAGAGAGATGTGTGTTGGGGGGGGGGGGGTAATTTCTACAGCAGGACATGTCTCCTGAAAGGAGGGCATGTACAGACAAGGGGTGGGAGCCCACCTTGTTCTCTCCTCCATGTTAGCCTGTCCCCTTGACATGTTCCTTCTTACTTGCGTATCTTACGCTTTGGCCAATAAAGGAACAGGAACAGCTGCAGGAAAAAGAGGGTTAGAGTTCCTACCTTCTGTTGTCAGCTAGCAGCAAATTGGCTGGATGGGGAGAGAGAGCCCATTCTTTTCTCTTATTTTTATTGTTCTGTTGCATAGAAAACAGCACCCCAGTCTCCTGAGTCTTGCCAGACATCCTGCTCCTCTGCAGGCAGTATCAACAAAAAATTATCTTTAATCTCTGTTTCTTATTAATGATCTCCCACTGTGCCAGTGCTTTCTAGAAGGCTTGTTCCGTAGGAACTCCACCCATGCCTTGACCTTTCCCAATTGGTGAGCTGGGGCCAGATAACCACAACATCCACCTGCTCAAAGATGCATGTTCTTAGCTTTCTTACACAAATGTCTCTCTCTATTTAATAAGGATGTTAAAAATATTCACTAAATTATTTGTTCTGTGAGTTGAGGCCTAGGTCTTTCTCTGCCTTTTCCTTCCCTGCATCCAGGTTTTAGGAAGGGGTGGGGGGGAGGAGCCGATTCTTCACTCACCTCCCCCCAAGGCCTCTGGATGGTAACTGGTCAGTTGAGGCCTAGGTCTTTCTCTGCCTGTTCCTTCCTTGCACCCAGGTTTTAAGATGGGGTGGGGAAGAGGGGCCGATACTTCACTCACCTCCCCCCAAGGCCTCTGGATGGTAACTGAGATCACATTGCCAACATACGTTGGACAATGGAGAAAACAAAGGAATACCAGAAATAAGCTTACTTCTGTTTCATTGACTACACCAAGGCCTTTGATTGTGTGGACTACAACAAAATGTGGCAAGTAATTAAAGATATGGGAATACCAGAACACCTCATATGTCTCATGAGAAATCTGTACATGAGTCAAGAAGCAACAGTTAGGACAGAGTATGGAATGACGAAGTGGTTTGGAATAGGAAAAGGAGTAAGACAAGGCTGCATTTTGTCACCCTGCTTATTCAACTTATACACAGAGCACATAATGCGCAATGCAGGGATGGAGGAATCACAATATGGGATCAAAATTGCTGGGAGAAACATCAACAATTTGAGATATGCAGATGATACCACCCTAATGGCAGAAAGTGAAGAAGACCTAAAGACATACCTGTCAACCTTCCCGATTTGGCCGGGATTACCCCGTAAATTGACGTCGATTGACGTCATAACCCGGCCCCCGCTGCCAAAACCCCATAATTTGGCAGCGGGGGAAACGCTTTCCGTGCATGCGCGGAAGGGCTTTACCCCTTCCACACATGTGCGGAAGCACTACGTCGCTTGCGTAAGGGCTGCGCAAGCGGCGTAGCGCTTCCACGCATGTGTGGAAGGGGTAAAACCTTTCCATGCATGCATGGAATGCGACCTGCGCACAAGCGATGCGCCCAGGTCCCGTTTTTCCAGAGCCGCCAGTTGACAGGTATGCCTAAAGAAGCTCCTGATTAGGTTGAAAGAAGAGAGTGCAAAAGCTGACCTGAGACTCAATATCAAGAAAACCAAGATAATGGCATCAGGCCATATCAGTCCCTGGAAAATAGATGGGGAAGAAGTAGAAGCAGTAACAGATTTTACTTTCTTAGGATCCAAGATCTCTGCAGATGGAGATTGCAGCCATGAAATAAAAAGGCGACTGATTCTTGGGAGACAAGCTATGAAAAACCTGGGGAACATAGTGAAAAGTAGAGATATCTCACTGCAAACAAAGGTCCGCATAGTCAAAGCAATGGTATTTCCAGTGATAATGTATGGCTGTGAGAGCTGGACCATTAGAAAGGCTGAGCAAAGAAAAATAGATGCCTTTGAGATGTGGTGCTGGAGGAGAGTTTTGAGAGTCCCCTGGACAGCAAGAAGAACAAATAGGTCAATATTAGAAGAGATTAGCCCTGAGTGCTCCTTAGAAGGACAAATAACAAAGATGAAGTTGAAGTATTTTGGACATCAAATGAGAAGAGAGGATTCACTTGAGAAGGCCTTGATGCTGGGGAAGGTGGAGGGCAAAAGAAGAAGGGGACGGCCAAAGATGAGATGGCTAGATGGTATTGTAGACACAATAGGCATGGGGCTGTGGGGACTAAGGAGGATGGTGGAGGACAGAGGTACCTGGAGAGCGATGGTTCATAGGGTCGCAAAGAGTCGGAATCGACTGTGCGACTGAACAACAACAAATTTGTTCTCATTAGTTTACCAGTGTTTCCCAAACTTTGGTTTTTGGATCTCAGTTCCCAGAAGCCTAAGTCAATTCCCCAAAGCACTGATCAGCCAGTATACTGACTTAGGCTTCTGGGAATTGAAGCCCACCAGTGTTCTGTGAAACATAGTTTGGGAAATGCTGGTTTAGACTGTCTCAAATTTAGGCTGTCTCATATTTTAATTAAAAGTTTTCTACTCCCACAAAATTCTTCAAATCCATAAAATAATAAGGTACATTTTTTCTCATTAGAATATCCATGATTTGAGACACAAAGTAGACACAAACATAGCAAAAAGTAGCTGATTTCTTCCAGTGCTTTTAATCTATAAAATCAACATAGCAAATCAGCAGCCATTCTATTTTGTGCAGTTTGTAGGATTTACTGTATATTCTTATATTTATATTGTTCATACAACTTTACTGCCTTGTGCAAAAAAGTAATTCTTATTCTCTAAGAAGAATTATTTTGTAGTTCCTTGTCCCTGCATGCAAGACTGACAAAGAATCATATCCTTGAATTTAACAGCAAACAGAAAATAATAGCTATTTTATTCAACACACATCAAGTCCAAAATGAAAACAGATACGTATAGATCTTGCCTTCCCTCCAGTAATCTCACAGTGTCACACATGGGCGAATGGCCCTGTGAAGCAGATATAGCTGGAAGAATGTGGCTGTTCTCAGGTCCTTCAGGAACTTTTGAATTAGGAAATTAGGAGTTGGTGTAAAATGTCATGTTTCCTTTATGATGTTGTTCTCTGTGTGATTATAGCATATAAACAACCACACTGCTCTTACATCATGCACGTGACTTCCTGGGGGCGGCGGTTCACTGCAGGGAGGCGTGGCCTATTAAATTGGCCCGCCCCGGTGACTGATAGATTCTGACGAATTTCAGAGGGAACTGGGGGATTTTCCTCTGGATCTGCTACATGATTCATCCGAGGCACTCGTTGACCTGTGGTACAGGATGACTACGGCTGCCTTGGATGAAATCGCACCACTATGGCCTCTCCGAGCCCATGGGGTACGATCTTCCCCGTGGTTCACAGAAGAACTGCGGAAGCTTAAACGGGCAAAGAGACGCTGAGAGCGCCACTGGGTGAAGACCTGGAGTGATTCCGACTGGACACTGGCTAGGGCTGCTATTAAGACCTACCTGGTGGCGATGGGGGTGGTGAAGCAACAATACTTCACCGCCCTCATTGCCTCCGCAGATAATCGCCCAGCCGCTCTGTTCCAGGTTACCAGGTCTCTCCTTGGCCTGGAGGGGCTGGTGCCCGGTTGGCAGGGTTCGGCTGAGGTTTTTGCAGACTATCTGGTGGAGAAAATGGCTCGGATTTGCTCGGGGTTTAATCCCAGCGTGGATAGGGAGGGTCCGGAGGGGATCAGAGTTCAGTCTGGCAGTGTTATCTGGGATCGGTTCGATCCAGTTGTCCCTGAGGAAGTGGACAGGCTTCTTGCAACTGTTCGCACCACCTCCTGCCCTTTGGATCCCTATCCCACTTGGTTGGTGAAAGCCTCCAAGGGGGTGACGGGAGGCTGGGTCGGGGCTATAATAAATGCTTCATTGTGGGAGGGGGTGTTTCCTGCACCTTTAAAACATGCTCTGGTGTGCCCCCTCCTGAAGAAACAATCTCTCGACCCAGCAGTTCCAGCTAATTATAGGCCGGTCTCCAACCTCCCTTTCTTAGGGAAGGTACTGGAGAAGGTGGTGATGCGGCAGTTGCAGGGGGTCCTGGATGAAGCAGATTATCTGGACCCCTATCAATCGGGTTTCAGGCCTGGATATGGTACTGAGACTGCATTGGTCGCACTGGTTGATGACCTCTTGCGGGAGTGGGACGGGGGTCATCCATCCGTCCTGGCTCTTCTGGATTTCTCAGCGGCCTTCGATACCGTTGACCACGGTATCCTTCTAGAATGGCTCAAAGGTTTGGGGATCCAGGGCACTGTGTTGTCCTGGTTTTCCTCATTTCTGGAGGGTCGTACGCAGTCGGTGTGGTTGGAGAGTGAGAAGTCCAGCGCTAGGCCCCTACAGTATGGGGTGCCTCAGGGCTCAGTGCTCTCTCCTCTCCTATTTAACATATACATGAAGCCATTGGGCGAGGTTATCCGTTCCCATGGGGTAAGGTATCATCAGTATGCTGATGATACCCAGTTATATATCTCGGCCCATGGGGACCCCAGTGATGCAGTCAATGTCCTATCCAGATGTCTGGAAGCGGTTGCGGTCTGGATGGGGGACAACGGGCTACAATTGAATCCCTCCAAGACTGAGTGGCTTTGGATAGGGGGTCCCGCGTTATCCAGGGAGCTGCCAACTTTGGTCTTGGATGGGGCTGCTTTGCCCCAGACAGATCCGGTATGCAACTTAGGGGTCCTCCTGGACTCGGGGCTGCTACTAGCAGATCAGGTGGCGGCTGTGGCCAGGAGGGCTTTCTCACAGCTTCGCGTCATCCGTCAGTTGCGTTCACTGCTGGACCGGGACTCCCTGCTCATGGTCACACATGCTCTGGTCACCTCCAGGCTAGATTATTGCAATGCGCTCTACATGGGGCTGCCCTTGACAACCATTTGGAGGCTGCAGTTGGTCCAGAATGCGGCAGCCTGGGTGGTGATGGGGCACGGGCGTCATGCTCGTGCCTCACCATTACTTTGGGAGCTGCACTGGCTACCAGTTTGCCTCCAGGTGCAGTTCAAGGTGCTGTTTTTGACCTTTAAAGCCCTTCATGGTAGTGGGCCAGGATACCTTAGAGACCGCATCATCCCAAGAGTGTCCGCCCGTCCAACCAGAGCAGATCGGAGGGGCTCCCTGATTGTTCCATCTGCCAGAGGGGCTCGTCTCTCTGGCACACGAAGGAGGGCCTTTTCCGTGTTCACACCAGTCTTGTGGAACCTCCTGCCTGTAGAGTTGCGGAAGCAGATGGAGCTGCTACCTTTCAGAAAAGACCTAAAAACCTGGTTGGCAGGGCAGGTGTGGGGCCCAGATGGAAGAGTGGCCCCCGTCTGTTGGCTTATAAATTAAGCCCCCATTTCTTTTGTCTTTTTTTAATGTGGGTTTATGTGGGTTTTAAGAGGAATGGGGTAGGTGGGTGGGTATGTTGGGTTTTAATTGGTTTTAATTGGTTGTACTGTTTTATGTGTGTTTTAACTTGTTGTGAGCTGCCCAGTCGGGTTTACCTGATTGGGCGGCATATAAATTTGAATATAAATAAATATAAATAAATAAATAAATATCCATATGAACATGATTTTATTTTATGTGAGCCGCCCAGAGTCTTCGGAGTTGGGCGGCAATAGAAATTTGATTAAATAAATAATAAATAAATTAGAAAATAAAATTAAAATAAATAAAGTGGACCTTGTTTCTCATTGCTGTCCATTGTTCCTGTTCATGTACCATACTCTATTCTAATCATTATATCTGTGTTCACTTTTTAAATTAATAAAACTAGTGTTTCTCCCAGGTTTTCTTTGCAACTATTGTAATCAGTTGCAAATAATAACTAATATTTGTAGGTCAAACAGTTGCACACAAAATTATACATGACATCAGAATAGGAAATAAATATTTCTCATCATTATGACAGCCAAATATATTATTATTGCCTTATCCTGAGAAAAATCTACCCCATGATAGGAGAGGTGTGTTAGATATTGCAGTAAACACACTATTCTTTCTTAAAATAATCTGTATATTCAATGCAAATGTTAATGTAACCACAATCTTTCTCTCCTTATGAACTGGTACTGAGCTATTATGATATTACATCATGCCATTATGGGCAGTGTCTTATAAGTTAAGATAATTACAACACTGTCAGTATCTTGAATATAAAGACAACATTCTTCCCATAAACCAGGGGTTCCCAACTTTTTCAAGCTAGGGCCTGGGTTGTTGTCTCTCAGTCAGCTTTGAGGGCTAGATGGCCATTTTGCACTGCTTGCATGATGCAGGTGGCCATTTTGTCCCAACAGCTTCAAAGGGGTGGTCATTTTGTTTCTTGAATGCCCTCGGAGGGGTGGGGGCCACATGAAATGGTGCTGTGGGCTGGATGCAGCCCATGGGCCTTAAGTTGGGAACCCCTGCCATAAACTTGGCAGTTAGCTAATGATGCCATTACCTAAGCATTACAAAGGCATTCATAATATATTTAAATCTGAAGCAATGTTATAACCTTATATAGTGTTATCTTGTGATAGCCCATAATAATACAGTATCTGAAGAAAAAAGAAAGCCAAGAGCAAAAGAATAGGCATCACTCAGAATACATCTACTCTATTAATGATTGTTTACCCTTGCCCCCCCCCCCATGCCCAAAATAAGGAACCAGACATATGTAGGAATGAATGAGAACCACAAATGTATCTATATTCTGTATATAAAACCAAGGTGCCCTTTTGTATGTTCTTCATACAAAATGACACCCTGGTACGGATCACACAGGAAACTGGGCACACACCTACCTAGGGTGCCTGTAATGTGTGGTGTGGGAGACTGGCAGCCCGCCTCATGGTCCTTGGACCTGAAAAGGGGGTACGAGGGGGTGCCCCCACCTACCAAAGAGACCAGCGGGAATGAGTGAGACTGTGCATGTGCGAGTGTCCTGAAGCACCAGGACTGCACATGTGTGAGACTTCACGCCCCGCCGAAAGCACAGACCAGATTGTGCATACATGCCAGGCCACGGCAGCCTGGACTGAGCATGCCTGTCCACAAACTTCCACACCGGCCTGGATATCTGGGATTTCAGCCAGAGCACACAAGAAAAGCTGATGCTTCATCCGGCGTGCATGGCAGAGACTTGGGAGCAGGCCACTGTGGCTTCATGCTCTGCCCACTGAGCACACGCGGCCATGAGCCACCTGGGGCCGGGGCCATTCCTTGGGGCTCTGGTCACCAAGCCCGCAACAGCAACCATGGCTGCCGCAGATGACCCGGAGACACTGCCTTGACCTGGTTGGCACTCCCCCACTGTCCACAAAACCCGTGGGAGTGCTGGCCACGGGGAATGTGCCGTCGAGATTTGGGGGCTCCAGCCACCGAGCCCATACCAACGAGCACCACCACAGCCACTGACCCAGCAACCCCACCTTTAGCGGGCACAGCCCCACCCTCCACAAAGCACTTGGGAGTGCCGGCTGCTCTTGCCATTGCAGGAGATGACACCACACAGGTAAGGCTTCCGTTGTTGAGGGGGGCATCCTGCTAACCATCACCCCACCACAATACCTGTGCCCCAGATTGGCCGGGAGGGCTGGGAGACAGGGGCGGGGGTCTAAGGCAGTGTGAGGTGCAGGGAACAATGTCAGGGGGCAGAAACGTGAATGCCTCGGCAGTGTGTCCCGCGTTGCCTGGCAACGGCTACCAGTCTTCCATTTTGCGCATGCAGGCCAGCTCTTCTGGAAACCCTAACAGTGTCTGCCGTTGCCTGGCAATGTGAAACATGCTGTTTTCCTTCCCACCCAAGTGGTCCCCATTTCTCCACTTGCATTTTCTTCCTATTGAACAGCAAGGTAGGCTACCATTGCTGAAAAGCCAGTCATATCCAACTCTAGGGTTCTGTGCTCATCTCTGATTCAAAGCTGAGGAGCCAGCCCTGCCTGATTTTGCAGATGTTTCCACGATCATGTGGCAGGCATGACTACACATCAGAGCCCGTGGGATGCTGTTTACCTTCCCACCCAAGTGGTCCCCATTTCTCTCTACTTGCAATCTCTTGCTATTGAACTGCAATGGTGGCAGGAGCTGGGACAAAGATGGGATCTCATTCCATCCTGCAGTACTTGGGAATCAAATTGCTGGCCTTCCACCTTCCAGTCAGCAACACCCACCCCACAACTGCCAACACACCTCCATGCAGGGAGGCCTTGGCCTTGGCCAGCCATGCCGGTGACATGCACAGGACACATGGTAGTGGCAGTGTGGTGGGCTGTGGGGCTGTGGGGCTATGGCCCCAGGTCTCTCCTCTGGCCAGGTTGGGCCCCCCATCCAGGCAAAGCTGGGTACCCCTGCTAGTAAAGACTAAATGTTAAGCAGAAACTAATGCAGAGTCTGAGACTAAAGTAGCACAGATCTGGGAGTCAGAGCCAGAAGGTGCCCTGTGACCCCTGTTCCTGGTGTTGCTGGACAAGTCCCAAGTGTAATCTGTGTGTCATCCCTGAAGTGTAGCAACTGCTGACAGACTAAATAATGATGGCACTATCTTGCTGCCAGGCACTCAATATACTATGGTTATGTGTCCAACAGCTTTGCCCAACAACTTCCCAACAATTAGGTCAGCAGGAAGAATGTCACACAGTCTCCATCCATGACCAATAGAACTCACCAACACTGATTTAGACTCTGCACTACTCACCAAAGCAAGGTGCCCCTACCTAGTGCACCCATTATGGCCCTTAACCCCCCTCATGTATTCTAAGAAAAAGGTCACCCTACAGTGCAGGTATGAGCAACACTGCTTGATCTGTGGGGATCAGCACCCCTTTACAACATGTGCTAGAGCTAAGGGGGTCTAAATTCACAAGTCAGAACAGGAAATCTCAGCAAGAAAGAAAGTGCACAAAAAGAGTCCTATCTCACTGAGGTTAAGATTATGGTTTGATCTCTATCTTTACAAGGAAGTGGCTTAATTTAGGAGGAAAGCTTTGTGTTAGGATCAAGACAGGTTATGTTTAATGGGGACCAAAATAGGGTAGATATTTACTTAGGGATGCTCCAGCACCTGAGTGGCAGCTTTAGGGTCAAATGGAAGGACAAAGTTTGAACTGAGAGGTGGCATTCAGCAGGTCTTAGGCAGTATGTTTGCCCTGCATCATAATTCCTTCCAAAAAAAATCAGCGTGAGATCAAGCCACACATCGGATGCATGCACTACTGTGGACAAAAGCTTTATCTGGTCAGCCATTAGGGCCAAGTGGACAGGCTTAGGCAACTAGCTGGGTCAAGATGGTCAAGGCAGTTTGGAGTGGAGAGTTCGATGGGCCATGAGGTGAGATGGCTTCTTGCCCACTCTCCTACATTTTGGTGATGAGATATCTCTGCATGCCACCAATTATAGCCATTAGCCATGCCCCCCACATGTCTTCTAAGATAAGAGTCATCCCTTGGTCAGATAAATGTCTTCTAAGAAAAGAGTCAGCCCTAGGTCAGATAAATGCACTCCATCAGGATGGTATAACACATAATACTTAACGGTATTTATTTTTTAAAAAATAATAATAATTTTTCTAATAACCACACCCAAAACCAGTCATTATGGCTCTGCAAATGTACTGGTTAACACACTTTCAGGCATGATCAATACACCTAGGGAAGTCTGATCAATACACCTAGGGAGGCAAACCATACAGAGAAGCTTATTTGACCACACAAATCCAGTGGCCGGCCAACGAGACCAAAGTTTTTCAAAGTCACCGATGTTCCTGACAATAAGAGCCTTATACTTAATGTGACCCAGATCATTTCCAACAAGGTGAACCACCACAATTAAAAATAACCATCAACAAAGAACACATCTTGGTGACGGAAAGAGTTTAACCCCAACTCCATCCCAGATTGTGCAAGCCTGCCCCAGCAAGGAGCATGGTGCTGTGTTGGAGGAGAGAGGGAAAGATGGCAAATAGTCTTTAGAAGGAGAGTCCAAGCAAAGAGTAGTCAGGAGTAGCCAAAGTTCAAGTTCTAAAAGTAACTTACAGGTCCAAGGTAAAGGTAAAGGTTTCCCTTGCTCGAAAGCCAGTCGTATCCGACTCTAGGGTGCAGTGCTCATCTCTGTTTCTAAGCCGAAGAGCCAGCGCTGTCTGCTTCTGCAGACGTTTCCGTGGTCATGTGGCAGGCATGACTAGACACCGGAGCGCACGGAACGCTGTTACCTTCCCACCGAAGTGGTCCCTATTTATCTACTTGCAATTTCTTGCTTTCGAACTGCTAGGTTGGCAGGAGCTGGGATGAAGACGGGAGCTCATTTCCGTCCTGCAGTACTCGGGAATCGAACTGCTGACCTTCCGCTTCCCAGTCAGCGTCTTAGCGACTTGAGCCACTGCAGTTCCAACTTACAGGTCCAAAGGATGATCCAAAAGCAGAGTCAGGTCCAGTACCGAAGGTCCAAGGGTTCAGCAAGGAAGTCTAACAGAGATTCAAGGTGGGGTATCAATAAGAGGCAGGATGGGGGTGTCATTCAACACACATGTTGCTCTGACTGTGCTTGCCTTGGTGTGCTGGTTAAGTAGGCAATATTCTCATTAAACCTAGGGGCCCTCACCTGGCAGATTTCTTTGATGTTGATCTCAGGCTGACTTCCAACACAGCTGTAGTTCTTTACACAACTGTTCCCTGAAACACTGGGTGGCTGAAGGTTCAGACTCGCCTGAGCTGTCATCCTGGCTGTCAGTGAAGCTGTTAGGCTGAGGATTTCCGATCGCCAATGTGGATGGTTCGGCATCTGAAGCAGATTGAGTCTTGTTCAGCCCATTATCATCTTAACTCTCTGAGTTCGACAGTGGATCCGGGAGGTGGGGGCACAAAACAGATCAGATCATTTTCTTTTCTTCATGTTTAGGTCACACACACACACACACACACACACACACACACACACACACACACACACACACACACACACACACACAATTTAGATATATACAAATGTACAAAAATACTTTGGAGTGTTTTGATACAGGTCAAGGCAGGGAAGGTGGACTGCAAATCAGCTTAAATTATGTTGCTTGTGCTTTGTAAGGCAAAAAAATTCAGACAGAATCGAAGTGTACACTTCTAACATCTACAAATGTGAAAACTGGAGAATGGAGAAAGCTGACTGGAAAACCATCAATTCATTTGAAATATGGTGTTGGATGCTGTCTAGGTGATATCTGTCTGGTCTCTTTGTTTTCCCTATTTTCTTTAGTCTAAGCCTGAATTTTGCAATCAGTAGGTTGTGATCTGAGCCACAATCTGCTCCAGGTCTTGTTTTTGCTGACTGTATGGAGGTTCTCCATCTTTGGCTGCAGAGTATGTAGTCAATCTGGTTTCGGTGTTGGCCATCTGGTGATGTCCATGTGTAAAGTCGCCTCTTGTGTTGCTGGAAGAGGGTGTTTGCTATGACCAGTGCGTTCTCTTGGCAGAACTCTATCAATCTTTGCCCTGCTTCATTCTGTGTTCCAAGACCGAACCTGCCTGTTATTCCCTCCACTTTTTGATTGCCTACTTTGGCATTCCAGTCTCCTAGAATAATTTGAACATCATTTTTTGGTGTTTGTTCTATGAGGTGTTGTAAGTCCTCATAGAACTGGTCCACTGTGGCTTCATCTGCACCCGTGGTTGGTGCGTATATTTGGATCACAGTAACATTGAAGGGTTTGCCCTGAATTCTTACTGACATCATTCTGTCATTTTTGAGGTTATATCCCATTACTGCTCTTCTCACTCTTTTATTGACAATTATGGCTACTCCATGTCTTCTAAGGTTTTCTTGTCCACAGTAGTAGATGTGATGGTTTCCAGAGCTGAATTCGCCCATCCCTGTCCATTTGAGCTCACTGATGCCCAAGATGTCAATGCTTATTCTTTCCATCTCATTTTTACCACTTCCAGTTTACCTTGGTTCATTGATCTCACATTCCATGTCCCTATACAGTATTGCTCCTTACAACATTGCATTTCCCCTCCCCCTTTCCTGTCCCTCCCCTTTCTCCCCTCTGAGGTGTTAAGCATCCTGTATCACCTAGCCTGCCCTTTTGTTTTGTCTTTTGTTTTGGTCCATAGGGTTCTCTTGCCACAGTATGGACCCTGACATTGACCATCTCTCCCATGATAGGCAAGTGTGTGCACATCGTGGATGGGGACAGTTAAGGGGTGTGGGTTCATTTTAGGGACCCACATGGGGACATTTGACTTTTATAGGTATAGATTTAATGAATTTGATAGCTGGAAAAAAGACACAAACAGATCTTCCTATCCCTGTCAAAATGAGACCAATATGCTAAGTAGAATACTGAATGTCTCCAAAACAGACATTAATTTACAAATCAGAGCTAAATTCTTTTTTAAAAAATTTTTTTAATTTGCTGGTTGCTTTCTTATGTTAATATAAACAATCTTAGTCCAGCCTACTAATAGGTAGAGGGAGATAGCTCAATTATTTAATTACTTATTAACTATTTACAATTTTCATTTTGACTAAACTTTCTCAGGTATTTGAACATGGAAAAGACCATTCACTTCCTATTTTCTCTTAAACAGACTTCTGTTGTCGTGTCCTATAGACTTCCATTTAGACATATCCTTATAATATTCATTTTTGGAAAAGAAACATATATACACTTTTTCATGTATAATTTAATAAGTGAGCATTTTCTAGCTGACTTCCAGATTATTGTCATTCTTAGATCTTTCAAACTCTAAGCTTTAAGTCTAGGTGAACCTCCCCGTTGCCAATTTTGCTATAAAATCATATACACCTCTTTCCCACTAGATGGAACTAAGCAACTTAGCAATCATTTATAGTAGTACTTTTTAAAAAAACACGAATAATACCAATAATTGTATTCTCAATCACATTTTCCCCATTTTAGTGTCATGTAATACAAGAAAGGAATGGACACTTCTGTGTATTCTCTGCTCAGAAAACCCTGGAAAAGGTTGCCATAAACCAGAACTGACTTAATGACACAATTAATAATGCTGAAAATATAAAATTTTATTTAAAAATATATAAGAGATACACTCTATATGTACAAGTACCATTCAGGGACTTTTTTTTAACCTTTTGAGATATTTAGACTACCAGAAGCCACTATGGGAAAATTTTCTATTTTCATAGTCCCTCAGAATTCAAACTAAAATACAATTGGGTGGGGTTTATGACACATTAGAATTGTACAACTCTCTCACAGTTATCAGCATTCCAAACCGGACAATAATGAGAATGTTTATATGAATCTTGAAAACATTAACACTCAGGGCCATAGAAAGGGAATTACTCTTTTCTGCTTCCAGAAAGATTTTTCTTTATGTGCCCACTACACAAACAAACAAACAAGCTAGCTAAATATTAACTAATGGAGAATCTTGTGGATTTTCTTAAAGTCACACATAATTTTTTCAAAGAAATGTGAAGCTTCACAGGAAAGTGAAAAATCCTTCACATAATGGTAAGCTTCAATGCAAGATTAATTTGGAAATAGCAAAATAATTGCAAAGTTGTGCAGGATTTTACAGTACCTCTGGAAAACAGCAACTTTCCTGCATGATGTTCACTGAAAAGACCCATATGGTAGTTTAAAATCTGGCAGCTTCCTATGCGTAATAGTTGAGAAAATAAAGTGGTTGTGTGTGAATGAGCATTGCATCTCATTTTTTGTGGGATGCCAGAATTTTTTTGCTGGTGCATGGGAGCATCATATTGGCTTGGAAAGACTGGGGAAATTGCTTAAAATAGGAGATTTTATGAATATAAATCTTAAATCTAATTCAGAATGACTACAGCCATTCAGTAATCAAGCATCATGTGCTGTATATATATTAATAATTTGTTGTTGTTCAGTCGCACAGTCGATTCCGACCCTTTGCGACCCTATGGACCATCGTTCTCCAGGCGCCTCTGTCCTCCACCATCCCCCTCAGTCCTCCCAGCTCTGTGCCCATTGTGTCTACAATACCATCTATCCATCTCATCCTTGGCCTCCCCCTCCTTCTTTTGCCCTCCACCTTTCCCAACATCACGGCCTTCTCAAGTGAATCCTCCCTTCTCATTTGATGCCCAAAGTACTTTAGCCTCATCTTTACTATTTGACCTTCCAATGAGCAGTCAGTGTTGATTTCTTCTAAGATTGACCTATTTGTTCTCCTCGCTGTCCAAGGTACCCTCAAAACTCTCCTCCAACACCACATTTCAAAGGCATCTATTCTTCTGCGTTCAGCTTTCCTAATTGTCCAGCTCTCACATCCGTACATTACCACTGGGAATACCATTGCTTTGACTATTCTAATTTTTGTTTTCAAGGTGATGTCTCTGCTTTTCACTATGTTCCCCAGGTTTCTCATGGCTTGTCTCCCTAGAATCAGCCGCCTCTTTATTTCATGGCTGCAATCTCCATCTGCAGTGATCTTAGATCCTAAGAACGTAAAATCTGTCACTGCTTCTACTTCTTCCCCGTCTATTTTCCAGGAACTGATCGGGCCTGTTGCCATTATCTTGGTTTTCTTGATATTGAGTCTCAAGCCAGCTTTTGCACTCTCTTCCTTCAAACCGATCAGGAGATTCTTTAGGTCTTCCTCACTTTCTGCCATTAGGGTGGTGTCGTCTGCATATCTCAGATTGTTGATGTTTCTCCCAGCAATTTTGATCCCATATTGTGATTCCTCCATCCCTGCATTGCGCATTATGTGCTCTGTGTATAAGTTGAATAAGCAGGGTGACAGAATGCAGCCTTGCCTTACTCCTTTTCCTATTCCAAACCACTCTGTCATTCCGTGTTCTGTCCTAACTGTTGCTTCTTGGTTCATGTACAGATTTCTCAGGAGGCATATGAGGTGCTCTGGTATTCCCATCTCTTTAATCACTTGCCACATCTTGTTGTGATCCACACAATCAAATGCCTTAGTGTAGTCAATAAAGCAAAAATAAACTTGTTTCTGGTATTCCTTTGTTTTCTCCATGATCCAACGTATGTTGGCAATGTGGTCTCTAGTCCCCCTGCCTCTTCTGAAACCAGCCTGCACCTCTGGTAATTCTCTTTCCACATGCTGCTGAAGTCTATCCTGTATTATCTTGAGCATCACCTTGCTGGCGTGTGGGATGAGCGCAATTGTTCGATAATTTGAACATTCTTTGGCATTGCCCTTTTTTGGGATTGGAACATATACTGATCTTTTCCAGTCCTGTGGCCACTGTTTTGTTTTCCAAATCTGCTGGCATATTGAATGCAGTAATTTGATGCCATCATCTTTTAGAGCTTTGAAAAATTCAACTGGGATACCATCATCTCCACTAGCTTTGTTGTTTGCAGTGCTCTTTAGGGCCTTTCTGACTTCACTCTCCAGGATGTCTGGCTCAGGTTCAATTTCTTCATCATTGTGACTATCAGGAGTGTTGAGTTCCTTTTTGTAGAGTTCCTCTGTGTACTCTTTCCATCTTTTCTTAATCTCTTCTGCATCAGCTAGCTCCTTTCCGTCTTTGTCCCTTATCATGTTCATTTTTGCTTTAAATGTTCCCTTGATTTCCCGGATTTTTTTGAAAAGATCTCTGGTTCTGCCTCTTTTGTTGTTTTCTTCCATTTCTTTGCACTGTTCTTTTAGATAGTTTTCCTTATCTCTCCTTGCTTTTCTTTGAAATTCTGTGTTCAAATGATTGTATTTTTTCCTTTCTCCTTTGACTTTTGCGTTCCTTCTTTCCTCTGCTATTTTAAGAGCCTCATCAGACAACCACTTTGCTTTCTTACTCTTCTTTTCTTTTGGTATGGTTTTCTTTGCTGCTTCCTGCATGATGTCCCTCATCTCTGTCCATAATTCTTCTGGCACTCTATCTATTGAGTCTAAGCCATTGAATCTGTTCATCACCTCCACCGTGTATTCTTTAGGGATGCTGTCTAGGTGATATCTGTCTGGTCTCTTTGTTTTCCCTATTTTCTTTAGTCTAAGCCTGAATTTTGCAATCAGTAGGTTGTGATCTGAACCACAATCTGCTCCAGGTCTTGTTTTTGCTGACTGTATGGAGGTTCTCCATCTTTGGCTGCAGAGTATGTAGTCAATCTGGTTTCGGTGTTGGCCATCTGGTGATGTCCATGTGTAAAGTCGCCTCTTGTGTTGCTGGAAGAGGGTGTTTGCTATGACCAGTGCGTTCTCTTGGCAGAACTCTATCAATCTTTGCCCTGCTTCATTCTGTGTTCCAAGACCGAACCTGCCTGTTATTCCCTCCACTTTTTGATTGCCTACTTTGGCATTCCAGTCTCCTAGAATAATTTGAACATCATTTTTTGGTGTTTGTTCTATGAGGTGTTGTAAGTCCTCATAGAACTGGTCCACTGTGGCTTCATCTGCACCCGTGGTTGGTGCGTATATTTGGATCACAGTAACATTGAAGGGTTTGCCCTGAATTCTTACTGACATCATTCTGTCATTTTTGAGGTTATATCCCATTACTGCTCTTCTCACTCTTTTATTGACAATTATGGCTACTCCATGTCTTCTAAGGTTTTCTTGTCCACAGTAGTAGATGTGATGGTTTCCAGAGCTGAATTCGCCCATCCCTGTCCATTTGAGCTCACTGATGCCCAAGATGTCAATGCTTATTCTTTCCATCTCATTTTTACCACTTCCAGTTTACCTTGGTTCATTGATCTCACATTCCATGTCCCTATACAGTATTGCTCCTTACAACATTGCATTTCCCCTCCCCCTTTCCTGTCCCTCCCCTTTCTCCCCTCTGAGGTGTTAAGCATCCTGTATCACCTAGCCTGCCCTTTTGTTTTGTCTTTTGTTTTGGTCCATAGGGTTCTCTTGGCAAGCTTTGTGGCGAAAACCATACCAAAACCATACCAAAAGAAAAGAAGAGTAAGAAAGCAAAGTGGTTGTCTGATGAGGCTCTTAAAATAGCAGAGGAAAGAAGGAACGCAAAAGTCAAAGGAGAAAGGAAAAAATACAATCATTTGAACACAGAATTTCAAAGAAAAGCAAGGAGAGATAAGGAAAACTATCTAAAAGAACAGTGCAAAGAAATGGAAGAAAACAACAAAAGAGGCAGAACCAGAGATCTTTTCAAAAAAATCCGGGAAATCAAGGGAACATTTAAAGCAAAAATGAACATGATAAGGGACAAAGACGGAAAGGAGCTAGCTGATGCAGAAGAGATTAAGAAAAGATGGAAAGAGTACACAGAGGAACTCTACAAAAAGGAACTCAACACTCCTGATAGTCACAATGATGAAGAAATTGAACCTGAGCCAGACATCCTGGAGAGTGAAGTCAGAAAGGCCCTAAAGAGCACTGCAAACAACAAAGCTAGTGGAGATGATGGTATCCCAGTTAAATTTTTCAAAGCTCTAAAAGATGATGGCATCAAATTACTGCATTCAATATGCCAGCAGATTTGGAAAACAAAACAGTGGCCACAGGACTGGAAAAGATCAGTATATGTTCCAATCCCAAAAAAGGGCAATGCCAAAGAATGTTCAAATTATCGAACAATTGCGCTCATCCCACACGCCAGCAAGGTGATGCTCAAGATAATACAGGATAGACTTCAGCAGCATGTGGAAAGAGAATTACCAGAGGTGCAGGCTGGTTTCAGAAGAGGCAGGGGGACTAGAGACCACATTGCCAACATACGTTGGATCATGGAGAAAACAAAGGAATACCAGAAACAAGTTTATTTTTGCTTTATTGACTACACTAAGGCATTTGATTGTGTGGATCACAACAAGATGTGGCAAGTGATTAAAGAGATGGGAATACCAGAGCACCTCATATGCCTCCTGAGAAATCTGTACATGAACCAAGAAGCAACAGTTAGGACAGAACACGGAATGACAGAGTGGTTTGGAATAGGAAAAGGAGTAAGGCAAGGCTGCATTCTGTCACCCTGCTTATTCAACTTATACACAGAGCACATAATGCGCAATGCAGGGATGGAGGAATCACAATATGGGATCAAAATTGCTGGGAGAAACATCAACAATCTGAGATATGCAGACGACACCACCCTAATGGCAGAAAGTGAGGAAGACCTAAAGAATCTCCTGATCGGTTTGAAGGAAGAGAGTGCAAAAGCTGGCTTGAGACTCAATATCAAGAAAACCAAGATAATGGCAACAGGCCCGATCAGTTCCTGGAAAATAGACGGGGAAGAAGTAGAAGCAGTGACAGATTTTACGTTCTTAGGATCTAAGATCACTGCAGATGGAGATTGCAGCCATGAAATAAAGAGGCGGCTGATTCTAGGGAGACAAGCCATGAGAAACCTGGGGAACATAGTGAAAAGCAGAGACATCAGCTTGAAAACAAAAATTAGAATAGTCGAAGCAATGGTATTCCCAGTGGTAATGTACGGATGTGAGAGCTGGACAATTAGGAAAGCTGAACGCAGAAGAATAGATGCCTTTGAAATGTGGTGTTGGAGGAGAGTTTTGAGGGTACCTTGGACAGCGAGGAGAACAAATAGGTCAATCTTAGAAGAAATCAACACTGACTGCTCATTGGAAGGTCAAATAGTAAAGATGAGGCTAAAGTACTTTGGGCATCAAATGAGAAGGGAGGATTCACTTGAGAAGGCCGTGATGTTGGGAAAGGTGGAGGGCAAAAGAAGAAAGGGGAGGCCAAGGATGAGATGGATAGATGGTATTGTAGACACAATGGGCACAGAGCTGGGAGGACTGAGGGGGATGGTGGAGGACAGAGGCGCCTGGAGAACGATGGTCCATAGGGTCGCAAAGGGTCGGAATCGACTGTGCGACTGAACAACAACAACAAATGGTGTTGGAGGAGAACTTAATGGATACTATGGATTGCCAGACAGACAAAAATAGTTGCTATGTCATATCAAGTGTGAACTCTCTGCAGAAAGCAAAAGGATGTTATGAGGGATATAACATACTGGGAACATCATAAGGAGATTATATTCAACAGAAAGAGTAGCTGAAAAGTGGAAGGCATGGAAGACCAATCATGATATGGATTGACTCAATAAAGTCACTGTCTTGTGTTTGCAAGATTCGAGCAGGGGGGTAACAAAGGAAGTTTGGGGGGGGGATTCTTTCAGAGGATTGCTATTAATTCAGAAGTTTCTTGATGGCACATCACAACAGTTTCTATCAGACTTCTCTGATTCTTTTCCCAAAGGAAATGTTTTCTCCAGAAAATAAGGTAAACTGTTATCTCCTAGCCCCTTAGAAATTTAACTCACTCTAGAGACAGATATATCGACAGAGAAATCTAAAAGTGAGTGTGTTTACAGTATACACCAGAGATGCAAACTGTATCTTCAAATTGTCACATTATATCAACAATTGGCAGAAAGCTAAAATTTTGTACGACAATTTCAGGAACACTGATGACTGGTGGTACTGAAAATCAGACACTTTTTAGATAACAGATAAAACTCAGGATGTGACATTTACTTCTTAATTCTGGGCAGTACATCCATCTATAATGCCCTTTGGAAATTACTGCTTCTGCCACAATCCTAGTCAAAGCTAATACAGCACTCTGAAAGAGATCAGAAATAACATGTCTAATGGATATAGAGCATTCAGAGAAGAAGTGAAGTCTATTTTCAACACCTACAGAAGATAAGTGGCACTAAAGCAACTAATAGGTATTTCTGGGTTATAATGTATATGCACTGAATACTCAGACCCATCATAGGAGTAACTCATCTGTATTTTGTTTTCATCATATACTTATGTGACTTACTCTGCAGTCTCCATGAAAAGAGAGAGTTGAAAAGTCTGTCCTTTGTGTTTCTTAAAAGCCTACATCTTTTATTCCTTGACAATTGGCCGATCATATTTGATCTGATGTTTAAGCTTTAGAAGTGTAACATCTGTTACTGAAGTTCATACAAAAATATCACTATTCACGCACCTTTATAACATTTCTGCCACCAAGATCATTTCTGAAATATGAAAAGTTTTTCACAGAATAGTTTCATGCCCAAGAAATTTAGAAACCCAAAGCCATTCAGAGAAAATTGATACAAACCTGTTCATTATTCTTGAATGATTTTGCATGTATTCAGACACCAAAATACCACATAATATCCAATTTAGTTTAAGTATTTATGAAAACCTGAATATATTTGAAAACATACTCTAGTTAAAATATCCTGCACCTTACCAAATTGTGGGGTTTAGGTGTGTATATAAGATTTTTAAAAACAGAGCTACACGTTACACATGGCCCTCTAAAAAGACACATCCACATATACACCATCCAACTCACTAATGAGACCTTTTGTTTATGGAACTTTAAATAAAGATGATCTAAATTCATCTCTAGTGTTGGCCTGGTTTTAAAAATAACACCATATTCTTTTAATTTTTATACACAACCTGTGCAAAAAAAGCATCTAAATATTGGTCTCACAGGACTAATTATTTCAGATGTTGAATGTTGGGGAAGATATATATAATGAGAATGTAGAATTGGTTAAATAAGTTCCTTGACAGTAAAACTGGTGTGGGTCTTGGGGTGAAATTGAAGACCCCACAGACTGTTCTCTCCACTCACCAAACTGAATCATTCAGAGTAGCATAAATAGGTCCAACACAAGCATCTGAAGCATTGTGGGTACAATGGGACTAATTGTTGAGCCTTGTAGTATTCCTTTTCTTCTGATATGTGTGATCCAAAGTGAATATAACTCAGGAAATCAAGGTCACTGATGTTCCTGAGAATAAGAGCCTTATACTTAATGTGACCCAGATCATTTCTGGGCCATTGAATCCAACTCCCTGCTCAATGCACGAATCCAATCAAAGCAAATCAGACAGATGGTTGTCCAATCTTCCCTTGAATGTCACCAGCATTGGAATACTTACCACTTCCTGAGGTAATTAGTTTTGTCATTCTATGACTCTAACAGTTAATAAGTCTCCCCGCACTCCCTCCCTGATCAGCCTATATTAGACTTCCTTTCTTCACTGGAAAAGGTTTCTCTTAAGAAAAGGAGAAATGATCAAAATGACTACTATTCAACCAAGACAAGGTGGACTTGTCTAAATAGGTTCTGGGTGCAGCCGAATAATTGTCTGATGAAGCAGTATCCCGTGTTCACTTATATGGGTCATTTCTCTATGGCTCACTTTTTTTCTAGAAGCTTTCCTTTTAAGCCACTTCACAACTTGGCAAATTCTCGATGGCAGGTAATTTGATAGCTACAGAGCTCACTTTGGTTCACTTCCAGTGATTGTAATTGCTACTAATGAGAAAAAAAAAGGGAGGGGAGCGATCCTACCCTCATTAAGAAAAAATACATGTTCCTGGCAGGGGACAGAAAAATGCAGGGAGGAATAGTCTAGGGATGGATTGATTTACTCAGGAGATTATATTGTTTGATAACTGGACAAAGGTGCAAGGCAGTCCATCTCCACAGTGGACCAAAGAACAGACGAAATGCCCATCAGATCACACTCTTAATCTCTGAAATGGGAGGAGGAGCTCTGTCAGAGACCTTTTCTGTGTAGCTCAAGAAAGAAGTTGCACTGGTTTTGTTTTCAAGTATAGGAATACTGTATACTGCATTTGCCAGCATATAAGATGCACACATTATTACCAAAATAGCCCACTATAGGCCACTATATACAGTACAAGACATGCTCAATTTTTCCAGTGCATTTTAAGAGGGAAAAAGTGGGTCTTATATGCCAGCAAATAGGGTATACACTTTTCTTTCATTTTATTTTCCTAATAATGTAAAGAAATTCCATCAACTCTGAAATGTTCCTTAGAGTTTCTTTGCTAATCTCAACCCCCTAAATGAAAACATTAATTTAAATACCAATTTGCCCATCCCTAGTTCTGTTGTTTGAGTAAATTTAAGTGGTGTATAACTTATTTGCAATATAGTGGCTATGTTTACAAAGTGATTGCTCATCACAACCACAATTCTGCTTGTTAGGTTTGCTGAGAGGAAATATGCCAGCATCCCAACACATAAATTGTCCAAAACAACAACAACAACAGAAAGTATACAAAACAAAATATAAAGATAAAAAGTGTTGTGGCACTTTAAAGACTAACTGCTGTATTTTAATGCTAACTTTAGTGGATTAAGTCCACTTCATCAGACTCAGGGTACACAGAAAGAGCCTTCTCGAAGATTGTGGTATTTTTGAACCACAATCAGGCATACCCTAGTAACAGTAATCTCGTGTTGATGGCTAATCTTTCTCCCACTAGGTTCAGTGAAAGGAACTGCAGAATGAACTCACCAAAAGGTGCCTTCATTTTGGCAGTTTCACCTCTGGCCTAGACAAGGAAGAAGAAGAGGAAGAGGAAGAAGAAGCAGTTAGTCTTTAAAGTGCCACAACATTTTTTGTCTTTTTTGTTTTATTTAATCTCATTTATGCTTGAAAGACAAACATGGCCACCCATTCAAAAAAAGAAATAAGGACTGGAAAATAACTATTACAAACCTCAGCAACCTAGAAATGTAATATTATCAGATTTAAATTCATATTTATATAGCAGTAAATATGAATTAATTTCCCTCATTACCATAACACATATTAAAGTAAACAGGATTTTTTTGTGCCTGGGTTAGTAAATTTTCATGACATTTATGTAAAACTGATTATACCAATTAAAAATTAAAATATTCTGAAATCTCTGGAAAGATTATATTTAATATGTCTGTAACTTTGGTTTCCTCACAAAACAAAGCATATTCAGCAAAAAAAACCAAAACACAATTACTTTTCAACGATAAAGCAACTTGCAAAAAAAAAAAAACCACATGACATTTAACTGACATTTGTATCCACAGGTACTTCTTCTGTAGATTGATAACTGTTGTAAAGGATGTTGTCTTCATCCCAATATGAAGGACAGTAAATCCTGAAAATAATGTTTCAGCTTTATCCTCCAAAGTTAAGCACTTTAATATTATCTTGAATTTAACCATGTAAATGCTTATTTTTCTACCAATTCTATTAATTGGCATGATCTTGCAAATTTCCAGAATGTTGAATCTACATCATACCTGTCAAGTATCCCATTTTTTGCAGGAAAAGCCCTTATTTTTACCCCTCTTCCTGCCCCTCCCATTTTTTATTAATTTCCCCATAATATCCCTGATTTTTTTAATAAAAAATCCTGACTGGAGCCCTCACAGGCGAAGATGCATTGTTTTTCCTGCCACCAGAGGTCGCTGTGACTTTTCGCTTGTGGAAGGAGAGAGAGAAGGTAGTGGTGGGGGCCTTCTGTAGTTTGTCTTTCATTTCCCTTCCCTGCCACATGGTCATGGAGGCTTCGTTTTTGTTGCTGCTGGTCGGAGCCACCATGGGACAAATTAACAATCTTAATACAATAAAAGAAAACATATGAAAATACAAATGTGTATGACTTAGTAAAATATATGTTAACACATTCATCTTCATACTTTTAATAAGTAACTTACTCATCTAAATACTATATTTTACCTCTATTAATTATACATCGCACTAATTTCTAAACTCAATTTTATAATTTATCATTAGCGCATTAAACAAATTCTTACTCATTTCATTCCTACACATTCTAATACATCAACTAAGTCAAACTCCATAAGCATTATTTCAATATAAAAATTGTAATACTAGTACAAAAATAATCAAAAAACACCCAGTGCTTTATACATTGCCCTGGAGAGCACAGATTTTCTCATTCATTTCTTATCCAAAAACATCTTTGGCCTGGTACAGGCCTATTTGTATCATCTCTTTTCAATGCATGTTCCACAAAAACTTGCCACACCTTCCAGAATCTGTTTTCTTTAATTATGCCCTTTCTCATTCTTAACTCCCATGTTAGCTTATCATTCAATGCTAAATTCCACATTTCCTTGTACTATTCCTCTATTTTCACAATCACACCATTTTTCCAATTTCTAGCGATACATTGTCTACCCGTTGTCAACACTATCTCTAACAGTTCTTTTTTGTCCTTGCTAAAATTTGTGCTTTCCACATCTGTCAACAAAATGGTACTTGACCCCAATTTAATATTCATACCCATAATTTCCCCTACCTCTTTTCAATTTTCCTCCAGAAGTCTTTAACTACTTTACAACTTCACCACATGTGTTCATAAGTTCCCAATGACTCCTTACACCGCCAACACATTTTATCCTTCTTATTATCAATCTGATTTAACATCACTGGAGTCAAATACCATTTCCACAACATTTTATAATTATGATCCTTTAATCTAGCGGACATAGTTCTCATGATTCTTTTCTTCCACTTATTTTTCCAATTTGCATCGTCAATCTTAATTTTCAAATCTCTTTCCCAACTCATTTTCAAATCCTCTTGCGGGTTACCCTCGTTATTTAACAAACTATATATTTTGCTAACTATAACCTTAATACCCCTTTCTCCCTTTCTTATTTTTATTAACAATTCCTCAAACCCCGTCTTCTCTCTATCCCAGCAAGTTTCCTTCATATATTTGCTATTCCATTTATTTACTAATACTTTCTGGAACCAATTCATCTTCAGCTGTGCATACAAATCTGCCTTTTTCTCATTATCATTACAGGCCGAGATCCAGTCCCTCAACAAGGAAACATCATTCCTATACAGTACTTCTTTTACCTCATTATCCAATTTTAATGGAAATTTTTTAATATCTTCAATTTCGATAATAGGAGAAATATCCGAGGCCAATTCTTTTTTCCCTTTTCTCCACACCTTCATCATTTTATTTTTAACAGGTGGTTTCACAAAATCACATCCCAGAAAGACCATTTTTCCAATTTGCTTAATCTCGTTCATCTCTATTTCCTCCCATATAACCTTTTCTCTAGCCAGGATCTTTACTATATTCTTAATTTGAAAAGCACGATAGTAGTTTTTCAAATTTGGAATTCCTAAGCCTCCTTCTTTCTGTGATAAGTACCATTTTTTTATTAATTATAGGTTTCTTCCCTCCATTACAGAAACTATCAAACAATTTTTGAAACTCCTTTATTTCATTATCATTCAATTGAATTGAAAGAGCATTGAATAAGAAGTTAATTCTGGGTAGTAACATCATTTTACATAACGCTATCCTCCCAAACCAGGACAACTTCAGCTTTTGGTATCGTATTTTCTCTTTAATTTCTATTTTTAATTTTACATAGTTTAACTTCTTAAGATCCTCACTCTTATTTGAGATATTTATCCCCAAATATTTCAAGTTGTCTTTAATTTGTAAATTACCATTTTCCTTTATTGTTTTTTGTTCTTCCTTACCTATATTGCACAAAATCATCTCCGACTTGTCCCAGTTAATTCTCAATCCTGTAATGACCTCAAATTCTTTAAGCTTTTCTTGTATCTTAACTAAAGTTTTCCCAGGTTGTTTTGTAATTATCAATGTATCATCAGCATATAAACTTATCTTATTTCCTAATATCCCCTCAATTTCTTTATCATCCCTTATAGCCTTTGCCAACATCTCCATAGCCATAATGAACAATATTGGTGATAATGGGCATCCCTGTCTTGTTCCTGCTTCTAATATCACTTCTTCTGTTACCTCATCATTTACCCTGACAATGGCAGATCCATGCTGATATAATTGTTCAATAGTCATCCTGAATTTATCACCAAATCCATAGCATTTGATTAGCTCTTTAATTGTAACCCATTGTAATGAATCAAATGCCTTAAAATATCCAAAGATAAGAGCCCAACTTTCTCCTTAGTCTGTCCAACTGTAGCTATTAAATCAATAACCCTTCTTGTCATATCTGCCATGTGTCTACCCTTCAAAAAACCAACTTGATCCTCATTAATATAGTTACTCATAAAACTATTCAACGTATTTGCTAATATCGCTGTAAAGATCTTGGCATCTTGGTTTATCAGAGAAATAGGTCTATACGATTCCACTTTCTCTAGATCCTTTCCAGGTTTTGGCAATAAAACTATTATGGTTCTATACCATGAAGTCGGAATTTGCCCAATTTCGGTACTACTGAATCTTTAAATTCTCCAGGAGCTTTATCCTTTTTAAAACTATTTATTACCTCTTTCACTTCTTTTTCTGTTATTTTGTCCTCCATTCTTTTTCTATGTTCCTGGCTTATCCTGTTCACTATTTGTTTTTCCAGTTGATCTTTTAATTTAACCAAATCTATATTCTTTTTAGTATACAAAGCCTGGTAAAAGTCCTTAACAATTTTACATTTGTCCCCAATCTTATTACATCTTACTCCATCTTTATTAATCAAAGTTCCGATTTCTCTCCTCTCTCTCTTTTCTTTTGCAGCTTTAGCTAACAATTTTGAATTCTTATTACTAAACTCAAAATGCTCTCTTTTTAAATATATCAAATCTCTTTTTACTTTTTCTATATCCTTGCAAACCAATTCTGTTTTTAATCCTTGCAATTTTTCATAGACCTTCTTATCCTTTGTCTTCATATGCTCCTCTTGTAATTGTTTTATCTCTTTTTCAATTTTATCTTGTACCTCCTTATATTGTTTGTTTCTAATGCTAGCCATTTTTATACTTTCCCCTCTAAAAACCGACTTCATGGCATCCCATACTATATTGTAATTTACCTCACTGTTGTCATTCCATTGCCAACTTTCTTCTCATTTTTCCATAATTTTTTCTTTAACTTTTTGATCTTTAAAAAGTTTAGCATCATATCTCCAATTCCTTGTCATTCTCCTTACATTGCCTATCTTCAGCTCTGCCACTAATTTCGCATGTTCAGACTCTTTGAAAATTCCCACTTCTACCTCTTCTATTTTTCGAACCATTGTCTCTGTTACAAAAATGTAATCTATTCTGGAATATGAATTGTGCACCTGTGAATAAAATGTATATGCTCTTTCTGACCCTTTTAGTTCCCTCCATATGTCTTTCAGACCTAGAGATGTCAACCATTTGTCCAAAATTTGTTTTTTAACATCTTTTCCACTTCTTAATATATTTGTGCAATCTAAATTTGACCTTATTAAATTGAAATCTCCAGCCACTATCATTTTTGTCACTTCTTCATATATTTTGTTTAAAAACTCCCCTTGACGCTCATTTGGAGCATATAAGTTCACTAAAGTTATTTCCTCATCATCAATTTTCCCTTTTACTATTAAATATCTACCTTCCAGATCAGATATACTACTTATCTTTTCAAAACCCAGTCTAGTCAAAATCAGAATCACTTTTGCTTTTGAAGTACCATATGACTTTTCATAAAACTGCATCCATCCTAGAAAAATCTTGTTTTCATCTTGAGATTTTTGATGAGTTTCCTGAAGAAAGACTATATCCGGCCTATCTTTCCTCAAAGCTGTTTGAATCCTTCTCCTCTTAATTTGCGACCCTGTACCTTTCACATTCCACGTTAACACCTTTATATGCCTCATAATTTAGTCAAACCCTGTCTTTTATATTCTCTGTTTTCTCCATTGGGCATGATTCCTTCTACCCTACACTTACAAAAAATACATAAAACACACAATTCTACCCTCCCCACTCTCTTCTTCAAAAAAGCTGCCTTCGTTATCTAAAGAGGGGAGGGGGAACATGGAAGATGTATCTACCATCCATCGCTCCAGCGCATCTTTCTTTTTTTACTAAACAACCAACTCTTTTAAATCTTTTGCCCAAGACATTGCATAATAACATTTCTCACCCTTGTCTCTGTCTCTTTAGCCCCTACTGGACCCGTCTTTCATCTCCTTCACCTCCAGATCAATCCCTCCTGCAGCACCACCCTCATCTCATAATTCCTTCTTATAGCACCAGACTCAAGTAAAGCTTTTCTTAATGCCAACCATTCTCTTGAAGCCGCCTTAACCAGATCATTCAAACACAAATATTCCAAAGCGTCAGTGCCTTCCTCAATCATGTGCATTTTCTTGTCATGAAAAAATCTCAGTTGTTGTGGAAATCTCCAATTATATTTAATTCCACATTCCATCAAAAATTTTGTTACTGGTTTCATCTTGTATCTCCAAACCCTCTCTTTAACAGAAATATTATTGTACACTTTCACATCATTACCATCAATTTTTAAAACGCCAGACCCAGCTTGTTTTATAAATGCCATCACCTTTAACTTGTCACCCCAATTAGCAAACTTAACCAAAACATTCCTCTCCACACTTTTCCCTCTTCTTGCTCCCACCCTATATGCATCTGTAATATCTTCATTAACAAAATCATGCCCCATTTTCATACTATTCAGGCAATCAATAATTCTATCCTTTAAGCGGTCTGGTGTTTTCTCAATCAAATGGCGAATTACTATATTCTGTTTTCTCATCATTTCTTCCACAGCATCTACCCTTTTTTCCCTGCACATCCACTTTCAACTTGGTTTCCTTCTCTTCCTCTTGCAATCCTTTAATATCTTTTTGCATCAATTTCATATCATCTTGCACCAACTAGACACTTGCATCCATCCTTTTGAAATTCTAATCAACTTTTTAAGAAAAATCCATAACCATTGTTGCCAATTTATCCTGTTTTCCCATTATCTCTTCTTTATCTTTAACCTTTGCCTCTTCCATCCTTTCAAATTTTGTAAACAATTTACCCAACTCGACCAGAATTTGTGTTTGGTCCAGCGATGAGGTTGATGATGTTGATGGAGGTGTATCTTCTGTTGTTTATTTGTCTTTTTTCTTGGGCCTCACTACCTCCTCCTCCTTGCCCTTCACTTTTCCAATTTTTCCATTTTTTCCAATGTGGTGTCCGATATTAATTTCAAAGCAGCAACTCCTTTAATTTCTCCAAGTCCCACTTCTTGACAAAATTCCAGCTTCACTTTTATATGACCAACACCTCAAAAATAGATGAACACCCACTTCTCTTTATATCACTGACTGTAATCCAAGCTTGTTACCCATAAAGTAGCAAAACTTGTATCCAAAGCCCAGATTTTTTTCAAAGTAACCAAATTCTCCTGTTGCACTCCAGTAATCCAGTAACTATATATCCAAATGTATCCAAAGACTCAGGAAAAAAAGATAACCGGCCACCAAAAAAAAGCCCAAAAGGGCAAGGAAAAGCAAAGTATACTCCAACTTAAATCCATGTGAAAAAAGAGAGAAAAGAACAACCCAATTTGTAATCCAATGTGTTAAAACAGTGTTGAAACTCCCAAAATTATGGACACATAGGGAGAGAAAAAAAGCATATGAAAAATAAAATGACTCATTAAAAAATTGCTTTATTCAAAATCCAAATACTTGTGCCCAAAGAAGAAGAAGTCTCAGTGTTTCCCTTACACTCCAGCCGTGGGCAGCGGTTTCCAAGGGGGGGGGCCTCCTCCTTTCTTCCCCAAACACTTTTATCCATTTTCCTCTCTTATTCCTTCCAAACTTTCAGCCTCCCACAGCTTGCACAATTCTTTTATCCCTTCTTCCCTCTCCGTTCTTTCCAAGTGCTCCAAAACACACAAACTGCTTCCTCCGTTGTTTCCCTTCTTGTTCAAGCTACTCTCTTAACTTTCGATTTCTATTGCTTCAGCCACCATTATCCCCCCTTCTCTTATCCCATCTGTTCTTCGTTCTCGCTCCCACTCACTCACTTGCTTTTCCATCCATCCAAGTCCTTCACTTGCGCTCACCCGTCAATCGCCACTACCACAGCTCTTATTTTTATTCTTATTTTTGCTCTTATTCTTACTTTTCTCCTCGCAGGTTCTGCTGGTCCCGTTCGCCGCAAAACCGGCCGGGGAAGCCACGGCTTTTGCCGCTTGCCTCTCCCACTGAGAATGCCTCCCGAACTCCGACCTCTAAACACCAATCACTCCATCCGCACGAGGAAAAAGCTTAAAAACCTTCTTCGGTTAATCTTTGAAACTTTATGTTTATTTTCCCATTTAAATCCACATTGTAAAGTGCGAGCTCATGGATCTGTGTGTTACTCGATCAGCATCTTAACCATGCCCCCCATGATCTACATATTTCAATTGAGAAATTAAGCATCTCTTTAAATTTATCACACTGATCTCAGTGAACTTAAAAATATCTAGTGAAGGTTGAATTGTGCCTTTTGGGACTGATTTATGTTTAACTGTAACTAGCTTGTGTACTATTTAATAGGTTCTATGGTTTTGTTACTTCTACAGTCATACAAAATGAAATACAGAAGTAGAAGAGTAAGAGCTTATTGTGGAAATTTGAAAATGTGGTGTTGCTAGCTTCTGTGACATTACCACCACTGAGGACTGAAAATTGCATTGTTTCTTTGTTCCACCCCTCCATACTTTCTCAGGGTAACTGCTGCCATTTGGGCACTAATCTGATGCAACTCTCATTGTTAGCTATTAGCTTCACAAAGTATTATCCAAATGATGTAAAGAAGGGACATCTGCATGTTACTTAGATAGGTATGTAGGGGCATCATTGAGCCTGCTCAGCTGCCTGCGGGGCGTGGTCAGGCACACAACGTAAAAAGGTTGGTAACCCCTGATCTAGGTACAAACCTAACCTGCCCATAACAAAAGTTCAATATTTCTAAACATTGGGATTATTCCACTGCTGTGGATTTTCAGAATAAGATCTCTGACCAACTGTTGATTAACCCAGTCGGCAGTCATGATGTTGAATAAGAATGGGCCTCACTGCAAAATATTGTCATAGAAACTGCTGAGGAAACCATTGGTTTTGTAAATAAAGAAGAGGCAAGACTGGACTGATGAAAACAATGATGAAATTTTGTGCCTAATCAAGCCAAATGGGAAGCCTATCTATCATGTCTTCAAGATCGATCCTCCAGCATGAAGAAAGCTCTTTCCCAAGAACTAAAGCAGAAATGCCAGGCACAAATAAGAGAAATGAAGAACATCTGGTGGCAACAAAAAGCTCAGGAACTCCTGTCTTCAAGGTCGATCCTCCAGCATGAAGAAAGCTCTTTCCCAAGAACTAAAGCAGAAATGCCAGGCACAAATAAGAGAAATGAAGAACATCTGGTGGCAACAAAAAGCTCAGGAACTCCAAAGGTTGTCTGAATGTTTATGATGGCATAAAAGAACTATATGGACCATCTCACTTTTCATCAGGCACTCTGAAAACAGCTAACAATGCTACAATCCTTACAGATGGCTAGAAAATCCTGGAGTGCTGGAAGGAACACTTTTGCATGCATATAAACCAAAACTCTACCACTACTGAGAATTTTATTTGAGAAGTGCCGCAATATCCCCACCAGCCATGGATGGCAATTCCACCGATGTACCTGGAATTCTTCAAGGTTCTGAATAAGCTGAAACACAGAAAGGTTCCCGGGCCAGATAACATCCCTCTGGAGTTAATTCGAAAAGGAGGGGTGCCTCTAAAGGCAAGGCTCTTCACACTCATTCTCTTGATTTGGGAAACTGGTAAAGTACCTGATGACCTTAAGAATGCCACCATTATCACCATCTTTATGAAAAATGATCATAGTATTCATGGCAACTATTGTGGCATATCATTGCCATCCATTGCTGGTAAGAGTTTCACAATAATCCTGCTCAGTCAGCTGCAAACTATCTCCAAAAGGGTCTTCCCAGATTCTCAATGTGATTTCCGCATTTCCCAAGGCACAATGGATGTGATTTTTCATGCAAGACAACTTCAAGAAAAATGCAAAGAACAACAGAATCTGCTCTTTTTAGTATTTTATGACCTGAAAAGGGCTTTTGATTCTGTCAGGAGACCTGCTATGTGGGCTGTGCTGAGATGCTTTGGTTGCCATGAGAGTTTCATAGATCTAGTCCAGGTGCTTCATGATGGCATGTCTGGGAAGGTTCTCCATCAGAACAGCATATCAGATGCCTTCCCAATCACCCATGGATTGAAACAGGGTTGTGTGCTTGCTCCAATTTATTTGACTGCCATAAAACATCTAATAACAACACAGGTAAAGAGATTAAATACTGCTTTGATAGAGGACTCTTTAATTTGACTAGACTACACTTCTGAAGACTAACCAGTGTTAACAGGATAATGCAATATGCCGATGATACTGCATCATCTGCTCTCACACCTGAGGAGCTGCTAAAGTCAGTCAACTGTTTCAAGAATGCATGTGATCATTTTGGCCTCAGTATAAATGCTCAGAAAACCAGGATACTTGCACAAACTGCCCAAAGGACACCCCTTCCAGAGTTCAGTATTACCATCTCAGATTTGACATTTTTCTTACCTTGGTAGCATCCTATTTAAAAACTGCACCTGTGAACACGATGTGGTGAAGAGAATCAGTGCTGCCCAATTGGCCTTTGGTTGTCTATCACACCATGTCTTCATGAGCAAAGGTTTAACAGTTCATACAAAGCTCATGCCAAGCTGTTGATACCTCAACATTATTGTATGGCTGTGAAATATGGACTCTCTATTGCCACAACATCAATAAGCTTGAGTGCTTTCACCAGCAGAAGCAAAGGTCCATCTTGAACATCAAGTGGGATGACTATGTCACCAACATTGCAGTTTTCGAGAAGGCACATGTAAATAGCATTGAAGCTTCCATCATAGGCCATCATCTTAGATATATATTGGACCTGTCTGCCATATGGATGGTTCCAGGTTTCCTCATCATAAAGAGTGGAGCTCCTTTGAAGTCTTATAAGGACCAGCTGTAACAAACCATGAAGGTGTCAGGTATAGATCCAAAAGCATGGGAAGCAGCAGCCGTAGATTGCCACTTTGGTACCAAACCATCTCTGCTGCTACCAACCACTTCAAAGGAGAACACTGCAGACATGCAGAGGCTAAGTGAGAAACATGAAAGCTTTGTTAAACTCAACTATGCCCTCTACCATCTATTCAGTGTAATGTGTGTGGTCACATGTTTCATGCCAGGATAGGTTTATTGAGTCACCCATCAACTATGAAAATGACTTCCAGGAAAAATGTATACTCGGATGCAAGTAGCAGCCGACAATGACTCTCAGGGCAGAGTGAGTCCACAAAATGGATTTTTCATGGCCTTTGCTGTCTCCTAAGAAAGGAATGGGGCTGGGATCCCATCAGGCTGGCAGGGAGAAAGAATGTGCATATCTGGAGGCAAGACCCTGCCTTGGACATTTTAACATTTTAACAGTTTCCTATCTGCTGACAAAAATGGTTAGATCAGATCTGATATTGATTTGAAGCCCAGTTTAAAATTTATAGTATTTTGTTAGTTCTGTCCCCATTTTAGAAGTGCTTTGTAGCATGCTGATTTGCTTTGTGGCACAATACGTGCTGGTATAATCATAGATACAAATATACATGGAGGTTTTTAAAAGGGTAGAATTGCCACAAATAACAAGATGCTGAACTTGATGACTGAAAAGTCAGCAGGTCAGCAGTTTGAGACCGAAGTGCTGCATGTTGAAGTGAGCTCCCATCTCTATCTTGTAACAACATATACATCTGACATCTTTACTCAGAGGGTAGAGTAACCTTTAAATAAAACAAGTACAAATAATTATTTGATTTATTTATGTCTTTTTTTTTGCTCTTTTCCTGCAAGTGTGAAGAAATTATTTTTTGCTTTATTTGAGAGCAAAACATCATTAAACTATATACTTAACGTAATTAAAATGTAAAGTTAGCAATATTTTATGATTGATGATCTATGTGACTCACAGGTAATATATTCTTGCAGGAAAATATCAGTCTTATTATCTTTAATTGCACATAATGACATGCATCAAAATGTTAGTCCCTTGTCCATGATTTATGTGGGCTGTGTTGTTCGACTTAATTTTGTCAATAATAAATTATTTTATTGCTATGTTTGACATTTTCAAGCAATCTGCTGCTGCTTGATTAGAAAAGGTCTCAGCTAATGATGCAGTTGATTTTAAAATATTTGATATATACAATACATTATTGTTCCAGGGTAGAGGTCACTGGTATTGCATTAATGTACGATATGGACATCTATCATATGAATCAACCAAAATGTTTACAAGAATAATGCAAATTAGTACATTTTTTTTAAATTTAAAGAGCAAGTAAGGAAGTCCATTTTCTCTTCCCAAGAGAGTCATTTTTAACTCCATTTAACGTCTCTTATTATTTTCTTTAAAAGGAGAGAATGAAAAAAAGGAGACAGGAGACAAGTGACAAGTAAATTGCAGGACAAATCTATAGTTGCTACAATCTGTTGCTACATTTTGTGAAAGCTATGAATTTGTCAGTCCTTGCAGATTCAACAGAAGTTTGGTTTTTTAATAGTTTTGTTTCATAGAGTAGTTATTTCAGACAACTACTGTGGTCATAAGCACAAAGTTGGATAATACAGACTTTAAAACAGGATTCACTAAGTTTTGTAGCCATAAGAGATTTCGAAACCATTTCCCCAACATTCTGTTTCATCAATCCAGCAGTTTATTCCACAGGAGAGTGGTTACATTGAGTAACTTGGAGATAGAAATCCCAGTAGATAGCAATCCAGTTTCTGCTTGTTGACCTCCAGCATGGGAGAACACACTGAGAGCCCACCATGTTCTAAGTAGTTACTTTCTATACCAAATCTGTAATATATTAACATCTAACTCCCTACAACTTTTATACATTAAAACCACATAACAGAGAACAGGTCTTTGCCCTCTTCTCTAAGTCCTTCTGGTTTACCTGAAAACGTGAATGATTGAAGCTGCTCTTGTTCAGTTTTATTCAGACTGCCATGGGCCACATATCATCTGAGATGACTTGCTGCACTGCAGGGAGTCACCAAAGTATTCTAACTAAAAGAACTCATTCTTACAACTCCTTCGTTCATCCATATGGCAGCTGAAGAGGTCTTCTTTCTTCAAAAAACTATCCATAGTTCACGATTGTGATTATATCTGTACCCAAAAATGTCCAGGAAGTCATTTTAGCCCTATGCTGAACTACACTTTCTTCAGTTATTACCATTTCTTCTCTTTCTCTTAAATATTCCCCATGCTATTTCTTTCAAACCCATGCCTTCTGTGCCTTCCAAATTTATACTTGAATTCATTGTCAGGAATTTACCTTTTTGCTCTGGTAAGTGTTATATATTGGTCATCTTCTATAAATTGCAAATTCTTATTTGCCATTGCTGCAAAGTCCTACCCCATACTTCATAGTGGTGCAGCAGTGGCCCTGGCCATCTGACAGCAAAGTATAGCAGGGAGCATGCCCTGGCAGGTTCAACTAAGCTGTGAAGGTTTCAGGTTACCAACTAGTGGGATAGGGGAACAACTGTGCACCTTCCCATGAAGTCAAGGCTAGCTAAGTTGAGGAGTCAAACATGTCACTGACAGTCCACCCAGCCGGTGACTAAAAGTAATGGCTAAAGTAACTTGTACCAAGGGGCCTCAGTACCCAGCAGGTCCCTTGATCAACCAGAGGTTTCTAAGAATCTCAGGAGATGCCAGGCCATCTTTCTATCACACGAGCACAGCCCTCTCATGGTACACCTATAATTATCGAACACTAGTGAGAGATGAAAAGTTTTGGTTGAACCTGGACAAAAAGAGTGCAGCAGTGAAAGGAATGGAAACTGAGTTGCAACCAGCAGGAACACATCCCTTGATAGTCTGTTCAATTGAGGAATCAAGGAATTTACTGTTGAGATTCCATGTGGGATGACATTATTTTATGTTAATTACCTATTACCTATGTAGGATTTTAACTAGATATGCTAGCATTGCTTGTATTTTCTTTCTATGATTTATTCCACTTAGCCTAAGTGAAGCCATTTTACAAAGCACACTCCACCATTTTACCCACTCCCTTGGAAAGCACCTCTTAGTCTTTTCTTAAGGCTGAGGTCTGGGAATGGAACCAAGAGATGATCCACTCTCCCACCTGCTATCTCTGATCTATGTAGAAAATCTGTTACTTTGAGTGGTAAATTAAGACACCTCCAGACACTTTCCCACTGGGGGTGGCTGGAGAAAAGGTATACAAACTCACTTAAAAACCTTGGGAAAGGGTCAGTTTTGTGTTATCTTGATGGGCCTCAATCTGTACCATCTTTAATGGGGCAGCTGTGACTGCTGTTCCTTAACTTAGGCAAGTGTTAGTTTATTTCTTTTTATTTCTTTTCTTAGGGAAAAATGTCTTAGCTTTAAATTAGTTTAGTTAGGATCTATACTTCATATTCTGCATTCATTGGACTTTTCTATTTTCTTCATTAAACGCTTCAAAACAGACTTGATTTTGTCAAGCATACTCATTTTGCTCCATTTGCAACCGGGGCAAATTGAGGAGGGGATTTAAACAATAAGGCCTTTCTTGAAAGGAGGACTTTAACTATTTTTGTTAACTTCATGGGGGCTGTTATCTTGAAGAAGGAACATCGCTTCTAATCCTGGATCCAGCAAGCTGCTGAAAGGAGGTAACAGAGATTTCCCCCCACACACACACACACACCTACACACACACCTTTCACACTGTCAAGGCCATTATTTCCCCTAAAGCAAGATAAGGGTGATTTTGTGTATGATAAAGTGGCAAGTTCAAACCCTGGGGTCTTTGCAGCTCAATTTCCCCTGCAGCATTAATAGGGAAGTGCCGTTTCTCTGCGAACCCATGAGCCAGACTATCTGGACCAAGTCTTTCTTCGATAAGCAAAGAGGAAGCCACCCTTACCAGCCCGCTAGCTGAGAAGTGCCCTTCTGCCTGTGTCGCACCCTGCCAAATCTCTAGCGGAGAGAAAGCCAGGTCTGCCGACAGGTGGAAAGTAGGTGACATGGTGGCAGCAGTGGGATAAATCTACAACACCCCAAAGAAATTTCATGAGAAAAAAGAAAGGAACATCTTTTTCCAGACGGTTTACCATCCAGAGGGAGGATCAGGACCAGGCTACTCAGCAGATGGGGAATTATCTTTCCAACCAAAGACGCAGGGGAAAAATGCCGTAAGCAGTTGGACTTTCTCAAAATGAGAATTCTTCGTATCACTGAGAAAAGAGATTGACTTATAAATGTTTTAATCTGTATGGACTTGACAGATACTCATATTTTAATTCCAAGAGAAATTTGCTCAACAAAAATCCATTACAGTATTTTGAAATAAATAACTTACTTGAAACAATGTGCTAGATTACACACAGTGTCATTCAATTTGGGACCTAGTGTCATATTCAAGAAAAGCCACAGTGATTGACAATGCAAGACTATTGAGCTTGATCCAACTTTTCATATAGCATTTGCTTAGAAAAATAACAATCTGTTTCTTCCAAACTGAGAAACTTCTTTATGTAAGAGAAAAAATGAATTTAGATTGTGCTTTCTGACCCATCTATATACTGTTAAATCCTACCTGTTCAAAGATTTCTAAACACAACTAAATAATCCATTCTCACTTCAGTTACTAGGCTGGTACAACAGTAGGTACATAGTTTAGCAGCCATGTATAAGAAAAAGAAAATCTGATCTAATTTCTGTGATTAGGAGCAGCAGCAGTATGTGGTGTTTGTGATTGTGCAAAGACAATGAATGGAGTTCTGAATCTTTGTTGGTATATTACTTGGTATGCCTGTAAAACAGGCCAGAGTTAACCTATAGCAGGGGTTGCTAAACTACGGCCCACAATGTTTTATGGGCACATTTTACTTCTGCTTCCAGAATCGGCAAGGGCGGTGCAGGCTGGATGAATTGGTGTTGGGGGCTGTAGATTGGGCACCTCTGGTTTTAGCAGAGAAAATAGCATCATAAAAATTTATCTCTTCCTGTTGCAAAAGATTGCAAGGCACATTTTATTCCCACTTCCGGTGGGAGAAACCACGTGACCGGCCCTCTGAAACATGTGACCAGCCTTCTGAACCACATAACTGGCCCACAGCCCAAAACGTTTGGCCTCCCCTGACCTATAGCAAGCATATTTTCCCAGGTATCTCTTTGACAACTATATTTCCCAAGAGATGCCTGAGACTTGCCTTAGGCACAGTAGCACAGAAATACACAAGGCAGCATGGGAGGAATGGGGAAGAATCTCACTTCCTTTGTTCCAACTCTTCACTGTTAACTATCAACTAACTTAAATTGGCAAATATTGGCAGTTGAAAAACTAAGCCAAAGAATGTAGAGTGTCTTATGCAGGAGAATCAACTATTTGGTGAATAAATGGCAAGCATTTGAAGACTCGCACAATATTTAAGAGTCACTGGGATCAAGATTAAGTAATGAATTTTTCAAAGAAAACTGCTTGTTTTTTGTTTAAAATATTCAAAGACAACAGACAGGATAAATTTTATCTCTTCGACATACAGGAATCCCTTACTTTGATGCAAGGACAAGTCTGATTTCTGAATTCTCATTGTAGATCAAAAAGTGTTTGTGAAGTTTTGGATTTAACAAAGGTCAAGATAGATGTGATATAGGAGATTTTTTTAAATAAGTTAAAAACAACTGAGGGAAACCCATCAGATCTGGGTCACTGCATTGAGGAAAATGAGGTAATAACCTCTTCACACCATTTTCTTTTTTCTAAATTGCCTCCAAATCTGTTATTTGTCTGATGGGCTTCCTTGCTAACAAATAACAGTTTAATAAAACAAAGCAATTTAGTCTGTGTGAAGGAGTGAGTTGCACAACCTAACTATGCTGACCCGAGTATAATTCTCTATTCCATTAGTACTTTCAATTGTAGCCCTCACCTTTATAAAGAGCAAACATCATTATTATAAATCCTCCTTCTCACATCTGCTAACATGCTGAACTCTGGAGCTCCGCGTTCCTTCCCCCGGCCCGGGCGGTCGGCGGGGAGTGAGAACAGCTGGGGGTGGACTGCGCCCTCAAAAGCGCTGCCGTCACCCCCACCCTACCACCGGACGCTGGCCTCTGGAGCTCCGCGTTCCTCCCCCCCTGCCTGGCCGGCTGGGAGTGAGAACAGCTGGGGGTGGACTGCGCCCTCAAAAGCGCTGCCGCCACCACCACCCTACCACCGGACGCTGGCCTCTGGAGCTCCGCGTTCCTCCCCCCCCTGCCTGGCCGGCGGGGAGTGAGAACAGCTGGGGGTGGACTGCGCCCTCAAAAGCGCTGCCACCACCACCAACCTACCACCGGACGCTGGCCTCTGGAGCTCTGCGTTCCTCCCCCCGGCCCGGCCGGTCGGCGGGGAGTGAGAACAGCTGGGGGTGGACTGCGCCCTCAAAAGCGCTGCCGTCGCCCCCACCCTACCACCGGTCGCCGGACTCTGGAGCTCCGCGTTCCTTCCCCCGGCCCGGGCGGTCAGCGGGGAGTGAGAACAGCTGGGGGTGGACTGCGCCCTCAAAAGCGCTGCTGCCACCACCGCCCCAACATTGGACGCTGAGCTCCACATTCCTCCCCCCGGGTCGGCGGGGAGTGAGGACAGCTGAGGGAGCAATCACCGCCGCCCCAAGGACCATTGCCACAGCTGTGGGCCGCCACATCATGCTGAAGCCCATCACCACCCCGGGGATTGTGATTATAGTTGTGGGAAGGGGCTTCATCCCCTCTTTTCCTTGCGTTCCCGGTCCTCACCTCGGGCCAACATGGAAGGATGAAGCCGCCGCGGCCAGCTGGACTTGCCATCATCGTCGCTTATGGTCTTGGCCTTGGTGGAGGCAAGGAGGCCGGTCGACTAGGAGCTCCAGGACAGGTGCATGCTTTTGTCCCATTCCCCCCCTGGAAGGACTAGAAGGACTGTGCGGGGTATATTTTTGATATTGTTACTCTGTGATGATTTGTATCTGATGTTTTGAATTTTTTATATTATGTACTTTTTGATGCGATTAATTGATGTTTATATACTATCTTATAATTGTGATTTTGTATTTTGTCTGAATTTGATTTGTATACTGTTTCTGTATTTTGGATTGTATTTTTTACTTTATTGTACATGCTGTAAACCGCTCTGAGTTCTCTTAGGGGAAGTAAAGCGGTATAGAAATGTAAATATAATAATAATAATAATATAATAATAATAATAATAATAATAATCTGTGGTGATTATTTTGCATTTATTTTAAAGAAAATGAATTATAGCCTCTTATACATTATGTAAATGCAAAATGTCTAGAATTTCTAATATTTGTCATCATTAAAAATATTCTCCCTCATATATGGGTCATATATTTCAGCTGCTAGGAGAAGGGGTCTACAGAGACTTCTCGAAATAAAGGTATATTGTCCAGTATTTCCCGCAGAACACTGAAAAAACTCTTTGGAAGGTCACATCATAATCCTCACCCCAGAAGAGAAATTAGAAACACCTTGGGTAGAATTTCTGTGTTAAGATAACTGTATGTTGTGATAATGTGCCACGTGTCTATTGGTGGCCCTATGACTGAGTAACCTCCAGAATGTTGTATCACTAATAGTTGTGATACAATGTGCTTTTATAGTCGATTCATCCCATATTTGGGCTTTCTCTTTTCCTGCTGCCTTCAACTTTTGCTAATATTGTTGTCTTTTCTGGTGAGTCTTCTCTTCTCATGATGTGCCGAAAGAGTGCAAGCGCAGTGTCAAAATGGCCGCCACGCTCTTTGCGGCCGCCCCCCACCCGGACTCAGACATCCGGGTGAGTTAGGGGATGTGGCCACCCCTCTTTAAAAGGGGTGGCCACGAGGCAGCCAAGCTGCCATTTTAGAATGCGATGGAGCGGAGAAGTTTTCTCCGTCGCATTTTCTTTGCTTCCCCTCTATTCTTTTCAAACGGAGTTTACCTTTGCTGATTGATACCGCAGTACTCAAAGCAAAGGGTTGCGAGTTGGATCCCTGGCTAGGGATCGTTTAGGAGCAGCTTCTTTTCTTCTGCTTGGGTGACATGGCTCCCAAGCGCAAGGCGCCGGCTGCCAAGCCGCGGCCGAGGGGAAGGGCTCTGCCTACCCCCTCTTCAACCAGGGGGCCGCCACCGGGCCGGAGGGCTCGGGCAGCACCCCCGCAACAGGGTGGTGGGGTTCCTTTGCCCACTGCCACCAATGCGGGCGAACAGGCTTCTGCCTGCCAGCCCGGCCCAGGATTTCAGTCGGGGCCAGCACAGGCCGGCCCCTCTGGGATCCCTGCCCCTGTAGGGCCTTTTCCTGGCTTGGGGCAGGGTGGCCCATTTGGGCCCGGTGTGGGTTTCCGCCCCACCATTCCTCCGGCCCCACATGGGCCGGATTTTTGGACATGGCCCTATTCGGGCCCAGGATCCCCATTTGGGTTTCCCCTCCAACAATTACCCAGTGGGCCATCTTGCCCATCCGGCCCACCTTACATGGGTGGCTCGGAGACTGTTGATGCACTTTTCGCACACATGTCGGTGCTGGAGGCATCAATGGGCATTGCCCCACCACCTTCCGATGGTGGGCTTGCTAATCCTTCAATTCCGGCCCACTCGTCAATTCCGGCGCACACGTCGGCCACAACTCTCCAGTGGGCCGCCAACAGGGCCGAGCTGCTTGAGGCCATCAGGCCAGCCCAAGCTGGTGCCTCACAGCTCCCCACCCGCCCAACATAGCAGGACTTGCCGCTGGGGACCAGTCCGGCGTGGCAGGGGTGCAGTGGCACGTAGAGCTCGATATCTGTCGCGAGTTCCGATGCCCGCCGTGGGCCAGAACCCCCAGTGGGGGCAGCCCACGGGGGTGCACCGAGTGAGTATCCTGGTCAATTGAGTACACCAGTGACACTATCCAGTCACACTGGGGGGGGGGGGTTCAGTGGCCATGGCCACGGCAGGTTACTGTGGGAGGGCAGTTGTATCCACACTGCCATGTTAACTCTTGGTTGCCTAATTGCCCCCCGGTTAGGGCAGGGGTAATTGCCCCTGTGGGTATGCCAAGCGTTGCAGGGGCTATTCAGGGCCCGCTGTGCATACCCTCGATCCAATATGTGCCGACGGCAGCTCTGCCGACGGCTGGTTATTCCTTGCCCCTGGGCGATCATCTATCCCAGGCCATGAGGGAGAAGATTTGGCGAAGAGAATATGTGGATATCTTTTCCCTCCTAAACCGTGAGCCCACCAAGGAAGAGAGGGAGGAACAGGATGACAGGGACAAGGAGTTGTCCCCTCGTCGTAAGCCACCACGTACCTGGGCCAATTGGTTGCCAGCCTATCTCATCTATATGGCGGTATACCTGAGGGCCCGGCCTGACTTGGCCATTCCGATGGTACAATACCTGGATAATATTTACAGGGCGGTGGTTGATTTCCCTGGCCCGTCGTGGTTGGCTTACGACGAAGAGTTTAGGATGAGAGTGGCCCTCCATCCTGAGATGAGGTGGGAAGAGCCCTGCCAGCAATTGTGGCTCTTGTATATGACACCCATGCGGCCAGCACCTGGTGGCAGGTATCATTGCGGCCATGCCGTGCAGCGGGCTGCTGTTACACAGGTTCCCCGCCAGTCAGCGGGGCAGGAGGTTCCAGCCCGCCTGCTGTGTTGGAGCGTCTCAGCTAGCGGAGTGTGCAACAAGCATCAGTGTTGATTCTGTAACGAGTGTCCCTCTTGTTCTGGCCCTCACGCCGCCTCCGCGTGCCCGCGGGCTGGTGGGTCACAAGGCAGAGGTAGGAGTGGGCAGGGGGCAGTCAGAGTTCCCTCTGATGGTGCTTGCCATGCAAATGGCCCCCTCCCCAATTAATGTCCCAGTGCTGGAACAATGGCTTTCCGCTTATCCTAGACGGGATGATGCGAGGTACCTACTCGAAGGTTTCCAGTTTGGTTTTCATATACCCTTTAGGGGTGTTCGGGGGCCTCAGGATGCCCCGAACTTACTTTCTCTTAGGGGTAATGAGGATATTGCTGCACAAAGCATAGCTAAGGAGGTAGCTGCAATGAGAGTTGCTGGGCCATTTACTGACCCACCATTCCCTAACTTAAAAGTATCTCCTTTGGGTTTAGTCCCGAAAAAGTCCCCGGGTGAATTTTGCCTATTTCACCACCTTTCTTACCCTGTGGGTTCCTCGGTCAACGATGCGATATCTGATGACCTTTGCTCGGTCAGGTATACGTCCTTTGACCAGGCCTTACAAATGGTACACTCGTGTGGTCGTGGGGCGCTCCTGGCAAAGTGTGATATCAAATCGGCATTCCGATTACTGCCAGTGCATCCAGATGACTTTGAGCTGTTGGGTTTTTGTTTTCGGGGCAAGTTCTACGTAGATAAGGCCATGCCTTTTGGCTGTTCTATTTCCTGTTTGGCCTTCGAACGATTTAGCACCTTCCTCCAATAGGCCTTTGTTCGTAGGTCGGGGTCCCAGTCTGTAGCCCACTACCTCGATGACTTTTTGTTCGGGGGTGAGCAGGGCTCGGACACATGTACCCGTCTCTTTGCCACATTTCAGGTGCTTATGCAGGAACTGGGTGTCCCCTTAGCATCTGAAAAGACTGAGAGCCCAGCCACCACGCTCACCTTTTTAGGTATCGAAATTGACACTGTCGCACAGGCATCCAGGTTACCCGTGGAAAAGGTGACACGGATCTCGGCTGCGATTCTGGCAATGATTTCCAAGCATAAAGTGTCTCTTCGAGAGTTACAGGTCCTTCACGGTCACCTCAATTTCGCTTGCAAGGTGGTAACCCCGGGCAGAGTTTTTGCCAGGCATCTATGTGACGCCATGGCTGGCCTATTAAAATGCCACCACAGGGTGCGGCTGACCAGAGGTATACAGGCAGACCTTTCGGTTTGGCTCACATTCCTCCAGGATTTTAATGGGGTCTCTTTTTGGAGATCAGACCTTCTGGTCAGCCCTCAGTTCCAAGTACAATCGGATGCCTCCGGCTCTCTGGGTTATGGGATTTATTTTGAGGGGCGGTAGGCCTATGGCCAATGGCCTCACGCATGGCAAGGCACGGATCGCCTACGCGATCTTACTTTCCTAGAATTTTTCCCCATCTTGGGAGCACTAATGCTGTGGGGCGACAAGTGGGCCAATTCGGTGGTCCACTTTTGGTGTGACAACGCTGCAGTGATGCACATTGTTAACGCCCAGATGTCCAAATCCCCCAGAGTCATGGCATTGGTTCGTCAATTTGTTTTGAGATCCCTACGCCTCAATGTGCTGTTCAGGGCCAGACATGTGCCAGGCATTAATAATGATATTGCTGATGCTTTATCCCGCCTGCAGATCTCCCGGTTCCGTGCCTTGGCTCCAGAAGCAGAGGAATTTCCCTCTCCACTCCCGGCCGAGATTTGGACATTTGGCGAGGAGAGGTGAACCGGGCAATCGGCATGTCTTTGGCACCTTGCACGCGTACGGCGTATCTACATGCTTTTCTACAATTTAGAACCTTTTGCGGGCAAAGGCAGTTTCCCGAAGCGTGGCCGATACCAGTCGACCAGATTTTACAATACATGGTTTACCTTCATGGTCAGGGGTTGGCCCCCCCGTACCATAGCCTCTAGGCTTTCAGCATTGGCATTTATGGCCAAGGCACAGGGCTTCGCTGACTGCATGAATGACTTCCACATACGACATGTTTTGGAAGGGTGGACACATGAACGTGGCCGCCACCTGGACACACGTCACCCCATTTCACCAGGTGTTCTTACCCACCTTGCACGAGGCTGGCATAACTTGTGTTATGATAGGTACGAGGAGGCTCTCTTTCACGCAGCTACCACTGTAGCTTTCTTTGGAGCACTCCGCATCAGTGAGCTGGTCCCATTGTCTAAAGGGGACATGTCTCGTAGGGCACTGGAACTCGACGATGTCTATATTACCCAAGAGTGGGGTCAGTTGAGGATACGGTCCTCAAAGGTTGATCAGCATGGCGTAGGCAGTGGAGTAAGACTGCTATGATGCTCAATTGATGACATCTGTCCGGTTGGTGACCTACACGAGTTTTTGGCAGTGCGTGGTATGCACCCTGGCCCGTTTTTCTGCCACCAGGATGGGTCTTCACTGACTAAATTCCAGTTTTGGAAGGTGACCGGTATGGCACTTCACAGTGTTGGCCTCCCCGGGGCTCGTTACGGCACCCATTCTTTCAGGATAGGCGCCGCGTCCACTGCGGCTGCGTTTGAGTACTCTGAGGCTGATATACGCCGGATGGGCAGATGGGATCTACGCGTTTTGCATTGTATGTACGCCCCCTCAATGCATGAGTACTAGTTATGTCATTAATTCTTTTTCCTTCTTTTACAGACCCTGTGTGTCCACGCACACCGGTGGCAGTATGGCTGGTGGGCCACAGTTACGTGCACTGGGCAGTGCAGTATGCTGCGGCGACAGAGTAGGGACCCCATCTCGGGCTACATGCAGCCTCATGTATGCGATGGTGTGGTAAGCGCGGCATGAGATGGCGGGAACTGTTGCCATTCCTGTTTTCCATCAGGGATGCTGGACCGCCTGATGTCCTTATCCTGCACTTCGGCGGCAATGATCTCGCACAGGTCACTGGCCTTTCTTTAAAATTGTCGGTTTGCAGTGACCTAGCCTATTTACATCACTTATGGCCGTCCACGCGGCTGCTATGGTCAGACATCGTGCCGCGTCAGTCTTACAGGGGAGGCATTGACCTCCGTGCTCTCGTCCGCGCTCGACGGTCGGTGAACAGGGCTGTTGCCCAGTTCCTTGTGGACAATTTAATTTAATTAATTTAATTTAATTATCACATTTATATACCGCTTACTCGGCCAAAGCCAACTCAGGGCGGTTCACAATAAAAATTAAAAACACAAGTTAAAAACAGTTAAAACAGTTAAAACTACCCACCCCCTAAAAACAAGGGCTGCAGGATCCAAAGGCACCATGGGGAAGAGTTCTTCTACACCAACCACCCAATGGAGGTTACCCTGGGTGGGACGGCCATTCGACATCCTAGGATAGGCTTGCAGGATTTTGATCTCTATGCAGGAGATGGGGTCCACTTGTCGGCCAGAGGTATGGACCTCTTTCTTGAGGATGTGCAAGCGGGCCTGGTGACCGAGCTGACGGTCTGGGGGGGGGGGCGGTGAGTCATCATGGATGCCTCCCCGTGTGGCGGGTAGCACTGGTAAGGTAAAGATTTATGACACATAGGTATCCGGCAGGTTCGCAATTGACTGGCCAACACGTAGACAGGTACAGGGGAAATAGGTTTGGCCGGTCAAGGGTAAACCAGGCAAGGGGTGATGTCAGGAGCTTCACAGCCTGCATCACCTTGATATTTGAATGAATACACATCATAGGGTGGGGTCAGTAGATAGTTTATTGACTCCGGTCAACAATTTGTTTGTGTCAACAAACAAATTGATACAAATAGATACAGATAGCCAATTGCCATTGGCATTTTGGGAGGAACCTTACCAGTGTTACTGCGGCCTGCTTGCCTTAAAGAATTACAATTGGATGACTACACCAATTGAAAGTGATAATTCGGACTAGGGCATTGTTCAATAAAAGTGGCCCGATGCCTTTAATCCAATACTGGTGTCTGAGTCTTTCTTTGGGGGGTGCGCCTGCAAAATGCTTTGTAATGTTTCCATCTGGAGAGAGAGTACAGGCTTGATTTGAAATTTCATCCTTATGCCTGATCAGTATATCCACAAATGCTTGTCCAGCAACATATATCAAAATACTTGATTTTCCCTCCTTTGTTTTTCTTCATATCCATACACAGTACTGTAACTAGGAATGCAAAAGTTGCAAGATCTTGGTCTTGGTCTCCAGAAACATATCTTTACACTTGATAGTATTTTCTAGTGTTTTTTTCTTCTTCATAACTAGCCGTCTGAACTTCCATCTTGGCTTCTGTCAGTATTCAGACTGATAACTGAACCAAGGTATAGACCTTTAAAAAATATTTGCCCACATTAAAGTTATGTCATTATTTTGTAGTCATATTTTTGTCTTCTTACTATTAAATCATATTCCTGCTTTTGCACTTTCTTTTAAAGTACTTCTTATGTATTATTTTCAGAATAATCTCAGTGGTTTAAGGAATTAATAGAAATCCTATGGACATGAGAAATTACTTTAATAGTCCGTCCACATGACAGATCTTTTATCTTGCAAGAGAAAATATTTTAATAGGAGTAATATTTTGAAAATGGATTTTGGGAAGCTAGTTTTTTGAAATTTTAAACATATACACCTTGTCTATAGACAATTTTGATTAGAAGGAAAATTAAGACAGCCTTTTCAAAACCTGATGTTTCAGAAATAAAAACAATGCTTCAGTGGAACAATTTTATTGCATGTAATTTACATTTTAAGCAGGGACACTGATGTTTTAATGTTCAGTTGTCTGACAGTTGTTGCATGATCGTTACTCAACACAGAGTTTTGTTTTGTTTTTGGAAAAAATATGTGTGTTATTGAAAACAGTACTGGCAAATACCCCAAGTATTGAGACAAACTTTCCATACTGGGGTGTGTGTTGATCTACTTCATTTTTTAAAAATCTGAAAATTGCAAGCAGAAACACTTCCATGCAACTGGAGTTTAAAATAACAGATTCTGGATTTGAAGACAACAAAGTCTTGAAATGCTAAGGTTGCCAATTGAAACTACAGTTTTAAATAAATCTAATGAAAGAATACATAATTTAGTTTTTGCCTTTTTCGCTGCTTCCAATATGTGAATTATTCTTATTATATGCTCACTCAATTGTTGTCCTTTAAGGAAACCCGCCTGATCCTTTTGTACATAATTTCCTATAATTCTACCCAATCTGTTAGCCATCACAGCCGCAAACAATTTGGCATCCTGGTTTAGCAGAGAAATCGGCCGATATGAATCTATTTTTTCTAAGTCTTTGTTTGGTTTTGGAATTAGTACTATAATAACACAGACTCTTTCAGGTTTGTTAGAACTATTTAAAATGGAAGGAAAAAATATGATCTGACCTTAAGCAAAAGTTGGAATTTAATTTATGGTAATAAGCGTTATTGAGCCACTTGGACACAATAATTCACAAGGTTCTCTTTACCATGCTAAGCCACTCCTTGTGTAAATAAAAAACTATTGTTGAACATTTGTTTTCATCTTTACACATGCTATTTGCACTTTTAAAAGGAGGCTGAAGGTTCCTGGCAATGTCAACTTAAGGTACTAGGCAACCATTTCATCCTTCCCTCCTTTGTTTCATAAATGAGGCAGGAGAACTGCATAATTATGAGCCTAATCAGTAAGAATTCTAATAGAAACAATATCTACCTATGGTATCCTTTCAGTAAATGACATGAGAATCAAACATCTATGAAAATGTAATTACGTACTGTATACCTAATTCTTTAAAGTTTAAATAAGACTATATTACTGTTTCCATGAGTGTTGACTATGATGGATGAATTCTACCTCATAAGAGTTCGGTGACTTTGATTTTCACTTTACTCTCAATGTCAATCAGCAAAAAGCTTGTGAAGAGGTAGGAGGAAGAGAAAAACTGTAATAAAGATACCTTTATAAGATGATAATTTATAAATGGTCTGAACCTAAGAAATTCTCTGCAGATAGCATTCATGTGGGTGCATTATTTGCACAAATGAGTGCCTTAGTATGGATGCTGCAAATACAGGTATGTGGATAATATTAACTACTTCAAAAACATTTGATATTTAAGAAAAGATATTCTTCTTCTCCTTATGTGAAAAAGGATTTTTCTTATTAAGGTGTAATTCATTCTGCAATGATTCAAGACATAGCTGGCAAATATTTGGTTTTTTAGGTTTGAGGTTTCTGTTCCTGTTTTGCAGAGCTATTCTGCTTGACCTTAGCCAGTAAAGCAGCAGTGATAACACTGAACTCTTCATCTTGTTAGTTTGTTCTTCTCAGACATGAGATTGCACTTTATGTATATCTCTATGATGTCACTATAGAAAGAGTTCATGGAATTACTCCAAGCCAAATAACTGTGATAAATGCATCAGGACTCAATGGTTACTCTAGGTTTTATGGTGCCTCATTATTCAGATGTTAACTGGGATAACATTGAAAAGAGTCCAAACTTTTCTTTTTTTCCTCCCCCAGTTATCTGTGAGTGTACTTCTTTATATATGCAACAAAGGGGGGAAGAGACCCAGTCTCCTTGTTATTCTAGTGGATGACATACAGGCCCTGAATCTGCTCTTGAGATGTCCAGGACCAGTCTTACAACTGGATAAAGTTGACACTCATTCTGGCCCCCAAGATGAAGGGTTTATCCCACAGAAGCTTGGGATATGGCATTTGCTGACTATATTGACTATATTGAACAAATGCGAGCGCGGCGCCAAAATGGCCGCCGCGCCCTTTGCGGGCCCCCCCATCGGACGAAGGCATCCGGGTAGTTAGGGGCCGTGGCCAGCACCCTTATATAAGGGGCGGCCATGAGGCAGCCGAGCTGCCATTTTGCGAAGCGACGGAGCGGAGAAGTTTTTCCCTCTTACCTCCGTCGCTTTTACCTTCACCGGGGAGCCTCTTGGCTGACGATTTTCTCCTTTTCGGCTTCCCATCGGCTAGCTGCAATGCCCTCAAAGAAGAAGGCGACTGCGAACGCGGCTCGTTCTGCGCGGAGGCGCAATTCGGGTCGGAGGACCGCGGCTGCGCCTCCCCAGCAGCCTCCTATGCCTGAGCCCACCGGGACCGGTGGGATGGGGTTGATTCCCCCTTGACCGGAGGCTGGGGGTCCGCGTACGGGCCCAGTAGGGGCCGTGGTCCTCGGCCCGCAAGCGGTGGCCACCGCTCCCCTTTGCCCCCCTTGGTTTAGGTGGCTATGTCAGCGTGGAGGCCCTCCTGGCCCGCGTTGCGGCCCTTGATGCATCCCTGGCCTGGGTTAGTCACCCTGGGGCCCCTTTTGGGGTGCAGGTCAATGCATCGTCTGCTGGGCAGCAGCAGGCTACGGGACGGGTCGAGCTGCCTGAGGCGCGTGGCCCGGCTTCGGCCACTGCCTCGCAGCTCCCCAATCCACAGGCCGGTGCTGATCAAGCCCCGTCGGCGAGCTCTATGGTGGTCGTGAGCTCTGACGCCCCCAGTGGGTCGGAACCCCCGGTGGGGGCGGCCCATGGGGGTGCAGCATGTGAGTATGCGGTCCAAACTAGTGAACCTACACACATGGCCACGTTGGGGGGGGCTTTTCAATGGCCTTGGCCTCGCACAGGTGGTGCGGCGGTTCAGTCGCTGACGCCCCACTCGGTGACTTCAACTACCACCCAGGGCCCCGTGGTGGGGGGTGCTTATTACCCAGTCGGGAATCTTCTAGGGGTGACCGGGTTAGTCCAGGCTCCTTTACAGATGCTCGCAGTTTCCACCGTACCTGTGTCGGCTTTGCTGACAGCAGGGTAGTCCTTGCCACTGGGGGGCCATTTGGCCCAGACCCCCAAAGAGAAGATCTGGTGGGGGGAGTATGTGGACATCTTCTCCCTCCTTAACAGAGAGCCCACCAATGAGGAGAGGGAGGGATAAGATGAGAAGGATAAGGAGCAGGCGCATCGTCGCATGCCACCAGGTACGTGGCCAACTGGTTGCCGGCCTGCCTCGTATACATGGCGGTCTGCCTTAGGGCTCGGCCGGATTTGGCGATTCCGATGGTCCAGTATTTGGACAATATTACCGGGCAATGGTTGACTTCCCGGGCCCGTCGTGGTTGGCTAATGACGAGGAATTCCGTAGGCGGGTTCCCCTGCACCCCGAGTTTAGGTGGGATGAGCCCTGCCAGGGGCTGTGGCTCCTGTACATGACTCCCACGTGCCCTGCGCCCGGGGAATGATAACTTTGTGGACATGCGGTCCAGCGAGCGGCCCCAGCACAGGCACCCACCAGGTGACGGGGCAGGGGGTTTCAGCCCGCCTGCTGTGCTGGACTTTCTCGTCCAATGGTTCCTGCAACAGGAAGAATTGAAAGTACAGGCATGAGCGTCCCTCCTGTGCTGGCCCCCAGGTGGCCTCCGCCTGTCCCAGGCCTGGAGGGATGTGGGGCAGAGGAAGGGGTGGACATGGGACTGGCAAGACTGCTGCAGAGGGAGCTGGTTCGCCGAAAGGCCCCCTCCCCAATTAATGTGGACATGTTGGAGCGTTGGCTCTCATTGTACCCGGGGGAGGAGGGTGCGGTTAACCTCCTTCAGAGTTTAGACGGGGGTTCAGTATTCCTTTCATGGGTGATAGGTCCCCCCAGGATGCCCCCAACCTTTTGTCCCTTAGGGGGAGGGAGGAGGTAGCTGCTGCCAGCATTACTAAGGAGGTCAATGCGGGCAGGGTCGCTGGCCCTTTCCCGACACCCCCATTCCCTAATCTTAAGGTATCACCCTTGGGCTTACTGCCCAAAAAGTCACCAGGCGAGTTTCGCCTGATTCATCACTTGTCCCACCCAGCCGGCCGATCGGTCGGTGATGCTATCCCTGATGACCTTTGCTCAGTCGGGTGTGCATCTTTTGACCAGGCGCTGCGCATGGTGCGCTCATGGGGCCCGGGTGCGCCGTTGGCCCAGTGCGACATCAAGTCGGCGTTTCGCCTCCTGCCGGTGCACCCGGGCGACTTTGAGTTGCTGGGTTTTTTAAGTTCCGGGGTGAATATTACTTTGAAGGCCATGCCTTTTGGCTGTTCCATATCATGCTCGGACTTCGAGCGTTTCAGTATATTCCTACAGTGGGCTTTCGTCCGCTGGTCAGGGTCCCGGTCTGTAGCCCATTACCTGGATGAATTTTATTCGGAGCTGAACGGGGCTGGGACACATCTACACGTCTCCTCAACACATTTCAGACGCTAATGGAGGAACTCGGTGTCCCTTTAGCGCCCGAAAAGACCGAGGGCCCATCTACTAAGCTAGTATTCCTGGGGTGGAGATTGACACGGTAGCGCAGGCTTCTAGGTTACCGGGGGATAAGGTGTTGAGGATAGTGGCCCTTATCTCGGACTTGCTTGCTAAACGCAAGGCATCAATGAGGGGACTGCAGATGCTACATGGTCACCTCAATTCGCTTGCTGGGTCGTCCCACCGGGCAGGGCATCTGCTCGGCGCTTGTGCGACGTCAGGACAGGCTTCTTTAGGCCCCACCATAGGGTTAGACTCACCCGGGGTATCAGGGCAGATATGCTTATCTGGCTCCAGTTCCTGAGGGAGTTCAATGGAGTATCATTTTGGAGGTCTGACCTCCTGGCTTCCCATCGCTTTCAGATATAGTCCGATGCTTCGGGATCCCTGGGTTAGGGGATGTACTCGATGGGAAGTGGGCCTATGGTGGGTGGCCACCAGCCTGGGCAGGCACGGGTGCCTGCGTGATCTCACGTACCTTGAATTTTTCCCTATCCTGGGGGCTTTGATGCTATGGGGCGAGGAGAGGGCCAACTCGGTTGTCCATTTCTGGTGTTACAATGCGGCCGTTGTACACATTGTCAACTCACAGACTTATAAATCGCCCAGGGTCATGGACCTAGTGCGCCAGTTTGTGTTGCGCAGCCTGCGCCTCAATGTCCTCTTCAGGGCCAGGCATGTCCCGGGGGTCAATAATGATATCGCTGACGCTTTGTCCCGCCTGCAGATCTCCCGGTTCCGTGCCTTGGCCCCAGATGCAGAGGAATTTCCCTCGCCACTCCCGGACGGGATATGGACCGTTGGCAAGGAGAGGTGAACCGGGCGATTGGCTTGTCACTAGCGCCATGCGCGCGTAAGGCGTATCACCACGCATTCAATTCTTTCGGAGAGTTCTGTACCCAATTCCGGCTGCCAGAGACCTGGCCGATCCCAGTGACCCATGTACTTCGGTTCATGGTTTACCTGCATTCCCAGGGCCCTGCACCTCGCACCATAGCATCTGGGCTGTCAGCGTTGGCTTTTATGGCCAAGGTGGGCGGTCATGTGGATAGTACCGCTGACTTCCGTGTGAGACATGTTTTGGAGGGGTGGGTGCGGGAGCGTGGGCGTTGCCCGGACAACCGCCACCCGATTTCCCCAGGGGTTCTTACCCAACTGGCCCGGGGCTGGCATGGCCTCTGTTTTGATATGTACGAGGCAGCCCAATTCATGCGGCTACGACGGTGGCCTTTTTGGAGCGCTCCGCATCAGCGAGCTTGTGATGCTGTCTAAGGCGGAAGCAAGTTGTAGGGCACTGGAACTCGAGGATGTCTATGTTGCCAAAGACTGGGCTCAGTTGAGGATACGCTCCTCTAAGACAGATCAGCATGGTGTAGGCAGTGGTGTAAGACTGCTACGGTGTTCTTTGGCAGACATCTGTCCGGTTGGTGCCCTACAGGAGTTTCTTGCACTGCATGGCATCCACCAGGGCCCGTTTTTCTGTCACCAAGGTGGGTCTCCCCTTACTAAATTTCAATTTTGGAGGGTGCCGGGAAGGCACTAGACAGTGTTGGCCTCTCTGGGGCTCGTTGCGGCACCCATTCGTTCAGGATAGGGGGGGCTTCTACTGCAGCTGTTTTTGGGAACTCCGGGACTGGCAAACGCCGCATGGGAGGGTGGGGATCACAATGTTTTCTGTTTTGTGTTCGCCCTCGTCAACCGTGAGTACCAGTTTAGTCACTGCATTGTTTCTCCCCCCCCTTTTTTTCCCTTGACAGACCCTGGGTGTCGTATTACACCGGTGACAGTATGGCTGGTGGGCCATGGCCACGTGCACAGGGCAGCGCGTTATGCTGCACGGGGCAGCGCATTATGCTGCACAGGGCAGCGCGTTACGCTGCACAGGGCAGCGCGTTACGCTGCGGCGACAGAGTGGGGACCCCGACTGGGACTGGGTGCATCCGCACGTCTCAGGTGGCATGGTAAGCGCGGCATGTTATGGCGGGAACTGTTGCCATTCCTTTTCTACATCAGGGATGCTGACTCGCCTTATGTCCTGGTTATGTACCTTGGGGGCGATGGCTTGGGACATGTCACTGGCCTATCGCGGAACCTTGCTATTTGCAGTGACCTGCCCTACTCACATTTTGTGTGGCCTGCGACAACCCTCAATTGGTCGGACACGATACCGCGGTACGCTTACAGGGGAGTGTTCGGCCTTGGGGCTCTTGACTGAGCCGACGCTCGGTGAACGGGGCTATTGCCCGGTTCCTTTTCAACAAGGGTGGGGGACGCGTCATTAGCCTCCCCGCCATCAGTCTGCAAAATTACGAGCTTTACTCAGGGGATGGGGCCCATCTGTCGCAGGGAGGTATGGACCTCTGGTTAGTGGATTGGCGAGCAGGCCTGTTGACCGAGCTGACGGTCTGGGGGGGGGCGTCGAGCCTTCTTTGAAGCCCCTCCGTGTGGCGGGTAGCACTGGTAAGGTAAACATTTATGACCCACAGGTATCCGGCAGGTTCGCAATTGACTGGACAACACTAGACAGGCATAAGTTGGTTAAATGTTGTCCGGTCAACGACGAACTAGGCGATGGGGTGATGGCTACAGCTAGACAGCATGCATCACCCCGTGATTTCACGGATACGCGTCAGTGGGTGGGGTCATTAGTTAGATATTGACTACGGTCAACAATTTTTTTTTGTCAACAAACAAATTGATACAAATAGATACATTGTAACAATTGCTGTTGGCAATTTTGGGTGGTACCTTACCAGTGTTACTTCGGCCTACTTGCCTTAAGAATTATGATTGGTCAATTACCAATAGAAATTTATAATTCGGACTAGGGCATGAATCAATAAATGTGGCCCAATGCCGTTATCCACTTTCATCAGTGTCTGAGTCCTTTATTGGGGGGTGCGCCTGCAATGCGAGCGCGGCGCCAAAATGGCCGCCGCGCCCTTTGCGGGCCCCCCATTGGACGAAGGCATCCGGGTAGTTAGGGGGTGTGGCCAGCACCCTTATATAAGGGGTGGCCATGAGGCAGCCGAGCTGCCATTTTGCGAAGCGACGGAGCGGAGAAGTTTTTCCCCTCCACCCCCTCCCTAGTTAACAGTGTGATATTTTGGTCGCTTCGGGGCCGGGTGGGAATTTTTGGCTGGAACCCACAATTGGCTCTCGGGTCCTGGCTTTTTTGCCCATCCCACACTGTTGCTATGGTTTGATATAGGGGTTTCTGTTGCTGCTGTTGACTTTGGTCACATGGGCGGGTAGCATTTGTAAGGTAAACATTTATGACCCACAGGTATCCGGCAGGTTCGCAATTGACTGGACAACACTAGACAGGCATAAGTTGGTTAAACGTTGTCCGGTCAACGACGAACTAGGCGATGGGGTGATGGCTACAGCTAGACAGCATGCATCACCCCGTGATTTCACGGATACGCGTCAGAGGGTGGGGTCATTAGTTAGATATTGACTACGGTCAACAATTTGTTTGTTGTCAACAAACAAATTGATACAAATAGATACATTGTAACAATTGCCGTTGGCAATTTTGGGTGGTACCTTACCAGTGTTACTTCGGCCTGCTTGCCTTAAGAATTATGATTGGTCAATTACCAATAGAAATTTATAATTCGGACTAGGGCATGAATCAATAAATGTGGCCCAATGCCGTTATCCACTTTCATCAGTGTCTGAGTCCTTTATTGGGGGGTGCACCTGCAAAGCAGGCAAGATGTCTCACCTTTAGTTTTTCAAATATCAGTGGTGTGAGTACTAACAGTACAAATGAAATTCAAATGTTAATTTCCGTACCACTTTCTCATCTGATGTAATTTCTTCAGGGCAATAATAATGTGACTACACATTCAGGTAAAAATACACATCATCACCAACATTAAAATTTGTTAAAGGGTGGAGAGCTGTAAACTAATGGGATGAAGCAGTTAAAGACACTCCTTGCCGAGGTCACCTCTTGTAAAATCATTGATTTAGCCCTCAGCAGGTTCTAAGGGTAATCATGACTGTGAAGAGAATGTTAGGCAGCGGAAGTTGAGAATTTCACTTATATCTGCAACCCTACCTATGTGGAGTAACAAAAGATAAAATGTAGCAAGGTTGCTCCAGTATGCCTTGTTCTTTTTATTATCTTTTCTTTTATAGTTATCACTTCAGTTAACTGCTTTGCAACTACATTTACATTACACTAAACACTTAATGTAAGAGCTTGCAAATCCAATATGCATGTTATTAAGAAAATGGAACTTTTATCAGTAATTGTCACGAAATAAGCAGCTATTGCACCGGGGGGGGGGGGGGGGGGAATCATGAGCAACTTACATTAAGTCCTAGTTTTATTAAAGGTTTTGTTCCAGCTTCCCTTCTTGCAACAATTTTCAGAAGAGAATATGGATCTATTAAGGCTGAGTTGGGACCATAAGAGAATATACTACATTTAAATTCCAACAAGTTACACTGCCAATATTCCTGAAGCTTGATATAATGACATTTAAGAATACAATTAGGAAAATAAATCTCCTTGCATGTCAGAACAGAAAATAACAATAAATTATTTCTCCAGAGATGTTCTCTCTCTCCTCCTCCTCCTCCTGTTCTTCCTACTTCTACTACTACTTGCTCTGACACTTCTAGTAGCCTCCACTGGTGTTGTGTGTTATTGCAATACATTTTTGGTTATATCTCAATCTCCCTCTGCCTTGTGCTCGTTGTCCTTCTCTCTTTGTATATGCCTTTTACAGTATAGAATTCCGAGATATTCTCTCAAGATGAGCAAACCACTTTATTTGTTGTCGCTGTATATTGTTTAAAATTGGTTCTATTTCCATTACTTTCCTTTTAATCTCATTAGCAAAAGGTAGACTTGGTGTAAAAAAAAGCTCTGGGATGTATTCAGGCAGAAACCAGGAATCTCAAAAATGTTGCCAGTTTTTTCCCCACAGCTGTAATTTCCTTGAAGCCTGTGAAAACTTTGGACTATTACATCTTTATGTCCAGAGAGAGGTTTAGGATCAGAAAAATGAAATTTTTCAGTTTACGTGAGGTTCTTTTTTAAAAAAATTAGCTATCACTCCATTCAATCCTGTGTCTTAATTTAATTTGTTTCCCAGCTGACATATTTTAGATAGTTTTTCACCTCAACTCACATTTGCACTGGTCATAGCAAACACTCTCTTCCAGCAATACAAGAGGCAACTTTACACATGGACATCACCAGATAGCCAACACTGAAACCAGATTGACTACATACTCTGCAGCCAAAGATGGAGAACCTCCATACAGTCAGCAAAAACAAGACCTGGAGCAGACTGTGGCTCAGAGCACAACCTACTGATCGCAAAATTCAGGCTTAGACTAAAGAAAATAGGGAAAACAAACAGGCCAGACAGATATCACCTAAACAACATCCCTAACACGGTGGTGGTGATGAACAGATTTAATGGCTTAGACTCGATAGACAGAGTGCCAGAAGAATTATGGACAGAGACGCGAGACATCATGCAGGAAGCAGCAAAGAAAACCATACCAAAAGAAAATAAGCAAAAGAAGAGATCTTTTCAAAAAAATTGGGGAACACGGAATGAGAGAGTGGTTTGGAATAGGAAAAGGAGTAAGACAATGCTGCATTTTATCACCCTGCTTATTCAACTTATACACAGAGCACATTGCCGGACCCACTCCCCAATAAAGAGATGGACACCAGTGTTGGATTTAAAACTGGGCCACTTTATTTAAATCTTAACTTCATAATGCAAACGGGCCGAAATAGCACTGGTAAGGACTAATTGTTATTTTCAAATATTAAGCAGATACAATGTATCTATTTTGCTTACCTAATTAACCAAATTGTTGTTGAGCCCAATCAGAAGTGCAACTTGTTAATCTCTGCTTCTGACGTATATCCGGTGAACTCTAAGGTTTTGCAAGCTGTCTAGAGCATAGCATCACCTTGTTCCTGGTCCACATTTGATTGGCCATCCCAAGTTTCCCACTACCTTGTCCTTCCTGTGGCCAACAAACTGTGTACCTGCCGGATTCATAGGGGTCATCCAGTATCTCCTTACCAGTGCTAGCCGCCAAAGTGACCAGAAGGATAACCAGAAGAAATTACCCCATAACTCAAACATCAGCGACAGTGTGGGATGGGCGAAAACAATAAGAACCAAATGAAAGCGGGCGGCAAAATGGCCACCGTGCTCTTTGCAGGCCCCCCCACTCTGACTCAGACATCCGGGTGAGTTAGGGGGCATGGCCACTCCTCTATAAAAGGAGTGGCCACGAGGCAGCCGAGCTGCCATTTTAGAACACGACGGAGCGGAGAAGTTTTCTCCATCGTGTTTTTACTCTGAGCTTTGTCCTTCGTACCTTAGCTTCAAACGGAGTTCCTTTTCTCTTCGCTACTGCGGTACTCAGGGCACAGGATCGTCGATCCTGGCCAACACGTCAGCCGTGACTCTCCAGCGGGCCGTCAACAGGGTCGAGCTGCTCGAGGCCATCAGGCCAGCCCTGGCGGGCGCCTCGCAGCTCCCCGCACATCCTGATTTGCTGGTGGGGAGCAGTCAGGTGTGGCTCCAGAGCTCGATGCCTGTCGCGAGCTCCGACGCCCGCCGTGGGCCGGAACCCCCAGTGGGGGCGGCTCATGGGGCTGCGACTAGTGAGTATCCGGTTCAATTTAGTGCACCACCGACACTGTCCAGTCACACTGGGGGGGGTGCAGTGGCCATGGCCATGGCAAGTTACTGTGGGTGGGCAGTTGCTTCCACAATGCCCCATTAACTCCCGGTTGCCGAATGGCCCCTCGATTATGGCAGGGGTGTCTGCCCCTGGGGATATGCCAAGCATTGCAGGGGTTATTCAGGGCCCGCTGCGCATACTCTCCATCCAAAATGTGCCGACGGCGGCTCTGCCAACGGCTGGTTATTCCTTGCCCCTGGGTGATCATCTATCACAGGCCACGAGGGATAAGATTTGGCAAGGGGAGTATGTTTATATTTTCTCCCTCTTGAATCGTGAGCCCACCAAGGAGGAGAGGGAGGGACAAGGATGACAAGGACAAGGAGTTGTCCCATCATCGTAAGCCACTGCGTACCTGGCCAATTGGTTGCCGGCATACCTTATATATATGGCGGTATACCTGAGGGCCCGGCCTGATTTGGCCATTCCGATGGTGCAATACCTCGACAACATTTATAGGGCGGTGGTTGATTTTCCTGGCCCGTCGTGGTTGGCATACGATGAGGAATTCAGGATGAGGGTGGCCCTGCCAGCAATTGTGGCTCTTGTATATGACTCCCACGCGTCCGGCGCCTGGTGATAGGTACCATTGCAGCCATGCCGTGCAGCGGGCGGCTGCGACGCAGGTTCCCCGCCAGCTAGCGGCGTGTGCAACAAGCATCAGTGTTGTTTCCGACATGAGTGTCCCTCTTGCTCTGGCCCTCACGCCGCCTCCGCGTACCCGCGGGCTGGTGGGTCACGAGGCAGAGGTAGGGGTGGGCAGGGGGTGGTCAGAGCACCCTCTGACGGGGCTAGCCACACAAAAGGCCCCCTCCCCAATTAATATCCCTATGCTGGAACGATGGCTTTCTGCTTATCCTAGACGGGATGATGCGAGGTACCTGTTAGAAGGTTTCCAGTTTGGCGTTTGTATTCCATTTAGGGGTGTTCGGGGACCGCAGGATGTCCCGAACTTACTTTCTCTTAGGGGTAATGAGGAGGTCACTGCACAAAGCATAGCTAAGGAGGTGAAGGCTATGAGAGTTGATGGGCCCTTTACTGAACCACCATTCCCTAACTTGAAGGTCTCTCCTCTGGGGCTAGTACCGAAAAAGACCCCAAGTGAATTTCGTTTAATTCACCATCTCTCCTACCCTGCGGGTTCCTCGGTCAATGATGCTATTCCTGATGACCTTTGATCAGTCAGGTACACGTCGTTTGATCAGGCCCTACAGATGGTACGCTTCTGTGGTCCCGGGGCCCTCCTGGCAAAGTGTGATATCAAATCGGCATTCCGATTACTGCCAGTGCCCCCCGAGGACTTTGAGCTGTTGGGTTTTCATTTCCGAGGAAAGTTCTACGCAGATAAGGCCATGCCTTTTGGCTGTTCTATTTCATGTTCGGCATTCGAACGATTTAGCATTTCCTCCAATGGGCCTTTGTTCGTAGGTCAGAGTCCCTGTCTGTAGCCCATTACCTCGATGACTTTTTGTTCGGGGGTGAACAGGGCTCGGACACGTGTACGCGTCTCCTTACTACATTTCAGGCGCTTATGTGGGAACTGGGTGTCCCCTTAGCGCCAGAAAAGACCGGGGGCCCAGCCACCAAGCTCACCTTTTTAGGCATCAAAATTGACACTGTCGCACAGGCATCCAGGTTACCCATGGACAAGGTGACTCGGATCTCCGTGGCGATTCTGGCACTGATTGCCAAGCGTAAAGTGTCCCTTTGTGAGCTACAGGTCCTTCACGGCCACCTCAACTTTGCCTGCAGGGTGGTGATACCGGGCAGAGCTTTTGCCAGGCATCTGTGTGATGCCATGGCTGGCCTATTAAAACGCCACCACAGGGTCCGGCTGACCAGGGGCATACGGGCAGATCTTTTGGTTTGGCTCACATTCCTCCAGGATTTTAACAGGGTCTCTTTTTGGAGATCAGACCTTATGGTCTGCCCTAAATTTCAAGTACAGTCGGATGCCTCCAGCTCTCTGGGTTATGGGATTTATTTTGATGGGCGGTGGGCATATGGCCGATGGCCTCATGCATGGCAGGGCAATGATCGCCTCCGCGATCTTACTTTCCTGGATTTTTTCCCCATTCTGGGAGCACTAATGCTATGGGGCGACAAGTGGGCCAACTCAGTGGTCCATTTTTGCTGTGACAATACTGCAGTGGTGCACATTGTTAACGCCCAGATGTCCAAATCCCCTAGGGTCATGGCATTGGTTCATCAATTTGATTTGAGAAGCCTACGCCTCAATGTGCTGTTCAGGGCCAGACATGTACCAGGTATTAATAACGATATTGCTGATGCTTTATCCCGCTTGCAGATCTCCCGGTTCTGTGCCTTGGCTCCGGAAGCAGAGGAATTCCCCTAGCCACTCCCGGCCGAGATTTGGACATTTGGCAAGGAGAGGTGAACCGGGCGATCGGCATGTCATTGGCACCTCGCATGCGTAAGGCGTATCAGCATGCTTTCATACAATTTAGAACCTTTTGTGGGCAACTACGGTTGCCTGAAGTGTGGCCAATACCAGTAGACCAGGTTTTACAATACATGGTTTTTCTTCACGGTCAGGGGTTGGCCCCCCCGTACTATAGCCTCTAGGCTTTTGGCACTGGCATTTATGGCCAAGGTGCGGAGCTTCACTGACTGCATGAATGACTTCCGCATGTGCCATGTTTTGGAGGGGTGGACACGTGAACATGGCCGCCGCCCGGACATACGTCACCCGATTTCACCAGAGGTTCTTACCCACCTTGCACGAGGCTGGCATAACTTATGTTATGATAGGTATGAGGTGGCTCTTTTTCACGCAGTTACCACTGTAGCCTTCTTTGGAGCGCTCCGCATCAGTGAGTTGGTACCATTGTCTAAGGCGAATGCGTCTCGTAGGGCACTGGAACTCAACGATGTCTATGTTACACATGAGTGGGCTCAGTTGATGATACGGTCCTCAAAGGTTGATCAGTACGGCGTAGGCAGTGGAGTTAGATGTTCCATTGAAGACATCTGTCCGGTTGGTGCCCTACATGATGTTTTGGCAGTGCGTGGTACGCACCCTGGCCCATTTTTCTGCCACCAGGATGGGTCTCCCCTCACTAAATTCCAGTTTTGGAAGGTGACCGGTATGGCATTTCACAGTGTGGGCCTCCCCGGGGCTCGTTACGGGGAGTACCACTGCAGCTGTGTTTGGGTACTCTGAGGCTGATATACGCCGGATGGGAAGATGGGGATCCATGCACTTTGCATTATACGTACGCTCCCTCCATGCATGAGTACCAGTTATGTCATTGTCCCTCTTTCTTCTTTTATAGACCCTGTGTGTCCCCGCACACCAGTGGCAGTATGGCTGGTGGGCCACAGTTACGTGCACTGGGCAGCGCAGTATGCTGTAGCGACACAGTGGGGACCCCATCTCAGGCTACGTTCAGCCGCACGTATGCGATGGTATGGTAAGCGCGGTATGAGATGGAGGGAACTGTTGCCATTCCTGTTTTCCATCAGGGTTGCTGGACCACTTGATGTCCTTCTCCTGCACCTCAGGGGCAATGACCTCACACAGGTCACTGGCCTCTCTTTAAAATTCACGATTTGCAGTGACCTGGCCTATTTATATTATGTATGGCCGTCCACGCGGCTGATATGGTCAGACATTGTGCCGCGACAGACTTACAGGGGAAGCATTGACCTCCGTGCCCTTGACCGCGCTCGCCGGTCGGTAAACAGGGCTGTTGCCCGGTTCCTGGCAGACAAGGGCTTGGGGACAGCCATCCGGCACCCTAGGATAGGTTTGCAGGATTATGATCTCTATGCAGGAGATGGGGTCCACTTGTCGGCCAGAGGTATGAACCTCTTTCTTGAGGATATGCAAGCAGGCCTGGTGACCGAGCTGACGGTCTGGGGGGGGGGGGCGGTGAGTCATCATGGATGCCTCCCCGTGTGGCGGGTAGCACTGGTAAGGTAAAGATTTATGACCCATAGGTATCCGGCAGGTTCGCAATTGACTGGCCAACACGTAGACAGGGACAGGGGAAATAGGTTTGTCCGGTCAAGGGCGAACCAGGCAAGGGGTGATGTCAGGAGCTTCACAGCCTGCATCACCTTGATATTTAATGGATACACGTCATAGGGTGGGGTCAGTAGATAGTTTATTGACTCCGGTCAACAATTTGTTTGTGTCAACAAACAAATTGATACAAATAGTTACATGTAGCCAACTGCCATTGGCATTTTGGGAGGAACCTTACCAGTGTTACTGCGGCCTGCTTGCCTTAAAGAATTACAATTGGATGATTACACCAATTGAAAGTTATAATTCGGACTAGGGCATTATTCAATAAAAGTGGCCCGATGCCTTTATCCATATACCGGTGTCTGAGTCTTTCTTTGGGGGGTGCGCCTGCAATGGCCAATGCAGGTTCAAGCAAAAATTCCCATCCGGCCACTAAGCGACCAAAATAGTCACACAGTCACCTAGGGAGGGGGTGGAGGGCAAACACACCCTGGCCCAGTCGCTCTGTAACTGCCGACGGGGCGAGCCGAGCATCCCCTCCTTAAAAGGGGGCTTGGCCCCACCCCTCCATCAGTCCCATGCCCGTCTCCCATGCGGCCGGGGGCAGCAAAGCGCACGGCAGCTAATTCTCACTGCCACGCGTCCCTTATCGGACCCACTCTCCAATAAAGAGACAGACACCTGTTTTGGATTTAAAACTGGGCCACTTTATTTAAGTCTTAACTTCATAATACAAATGGGCCAAAATAGCACTGGTAAGGACTAATTGTTATTTCCAAATATCAAGCAGATACAATGTATCTATTTTGATTACCTAATTAACCAAATTGTTGTTGACCCCAATCAGAAGCGCAACCTGTTAACCTCTGCTTCTGATGTATATCCGGTGAACTCTAAGGTTTTCCAAGCTGTCTAGAGCTTTGTTCCTGGTCCACATTTGATTGGCCATCCCAAGTTTCCCTCTATCTTGTCCTTCCTGTGGCCAATTAACTGTATACCTGCCAGATTCGTAGGGGTCATCCAGTATCTCCTTACCAGTGCTAGCCACCACATGGGGAGGAGTCTACCATGACTCACCCCCCCCCCCGATCGCCAGCTCGGTCACCATGCCTGCTTGCAATGAAGCCAAAAACCTGTCAATGCCTCACGCAGAGAGATGGACTCTGTCCCAGCGATACAAACCAGCATCCTGAACACGTATCGCAGGGTGTTCCACCACAGTGCCCAAGCCGTGTTCCCCAAAAAATCAAGCCACTGCCCGATTCACGGACTGCCAGGCACGGTCAATGCGGTGAGGGTCACCGCCCCCCGCCCCCCTGGGAAAAAGACCGTGGGATAATGTAAGACCAGATAATCCAGACCTGTGGCCAGTGCCATCTAATCAGGTCCAGATCCCTCCGGATGGCTATGATTAACCCCAATCCGGTAGTCTGGCCCAAATCATTACCCCCCAAATGAACAAGTAAAACATCAGGTGGGGAAGAACTCCCGAGGTATAATATGAAAGGCAGGAACTCGTGCCATCTCATCCCATGAACACCATGCCAGCTGAGATGCGCCACATCCCGGAGCCCAAGATGTGCGCCCCATCTTGATGCAGCAGCATGGTGGGCCGCCCAGAATATGTAGCTGTGGCCAACGAGCCACACACACACTGGGGCTCAGGAGCTGAAAGAAAAAGAAGAGAGAAAGGTGCCAGCGAGATATTCAACGCAACATGGGCCGAACGTACAAACCAAAATGAGCAGAACCCCACCGGCCCATCCTCTGATGCCACCTTCTGAATAACCAAAAAGGGCAGCTGTCAACGCAGCGCCTATCCGAAAGGAATGCGTGCCATACCGAGCCCCTGGGATGCCCAACTCAGAAAGAGCAGCCCCCGTTACCCTCCAAAACTGATACTTGGTCAAGGGCAACCCATCTTGGTGGCAAAAGAGTGGTCCCTGTGCTGCACCATGAATGGCTAAAAAGGATGTTAAAGCAAGGACCGGGCAAATTGCCCGCGTACTACATCTCAGCAGGGTGACAACACTGCCCCTGCCATGCTGATCTTATTTAGAGGAACAGATGTTCAGTCGTACAGAATCCTGTAATAGAGAAACATCTGCCAATTCAAGGGACCTGCGAGACAGGTCATTCCATGAAAGGGGAACCAGCTCGCTCACCCTCAATGCCCCAAAGAAAGCCACTGAGGTGGCCTCATGGAATAGGGTTGCCTCAAACTGGTCGTAGCAAAGCGTCAACCAAGCCTGAGCCAAGCTTGAAAGAATAGCTGGGGACACTGGTAGTCAGGTGTCCGAGTGAGGGCCACGCTCCCTAGCCCAGCCCTCAAGTACCCTGCATACCCTAAAATCCCCTGTGGTGTCCTGATAACCCCTGACCTTGGCTGAAAACGCCAAGGCCGACAAGCGCCCAGCAATGGTACGAGGAGCTAACCCCCCATCGTGTAGGTGCACAAAATATTGGGGGATATGATCAACCGGCACGGGCCACCAGTCAGGCAGGGACACGTTCTGACGAAATGTCAGGAAGGCCTGATAAGCACCGTGATATGCATTATGGGTATGGCCCACAAGGGATAGGCCTATTGCCTGGGTCACTTCACCTCGCCAAATGTCCACATCTCGCTCGGAAGTGGAACCCCACTGGAAGTGGAGAGGGAAGTTCCTTGGCCTCCGGCGCTAGTGCCCGAAACCGGGAGATCTGCAGGCGGGATAAAGCATCAGTGATACTGTTGTAAATACCTGGAACATGCCTGCCTTTGAACAGAATGTTATGGCACAAGGAGCACAACACAAACTGACGAACAAGGCACATGACCCTGGGGGAACGGGACATTTGTGCATTTACAATATGCACTACAGCCGCGTTATCGCACCAAAATTTACTATGGAATCCTTCCATATATCTTCCCACAGCAATAGGGCCCCAAGAATGGGAAAGAACTCTAAAAAGGTCAAGTCCTGGAGTAATTCTGTGCCTTGCCAAGCCGTGGGCCACTGACTGCAGCTCCAATGGCCATCGAAATAGATGCCGTAGCCCAATGACCCTGAGGCATCCGACTGCACCTGAAATTTGGGTGTTATGGCCAGCTCCAGGTGCCAAAATGACACTCCATTAAAATCAGCCAGAAATGCAAGCCAGACCTGGAGGTCGGCCCACATCCCACTCGGAAGTCGCACCCTGTAGTGCTTCCTGGATAAACCAACCATGGCGTCGCACAGGCGCCTGGCAAATGCCTGGCCAGGTGTGACCACCCTGCAAGCAAAGATGAGATATCCATGGAGAACCTGCAGGTCGTGGAATGACACCTTGCGCCTAGCCAACATAGCAGAAATCACCTCTGATATGTGGACAACTTTGTCTCCGGGGAGTCTGGACATTTGAGCTATGGTATCAATTTCTATACCCAAAAAGGTTAGCGTAGTGGCTGGACCCTCAGTCTTCTCCAGAGCTAAAGGTACTCCCAGCTCCGCCATGAGTTCCTTGAAAGTAACCACCAGTTGTTCGCAGGTCCCTGAGCCCCGCCCTCCTCCAAACAAGAAATCGTCTAGATAATGGGCCGGACCTGCAAACAAATGCCCAATGGAGGAAAGAATTAAAGTGTGCGAAGGCTGAACACGATACAGAACAGCCGAATGGCATGGCCTTGTCAACAAAATATTGGCCCTCAAAACGAAAACTCAGCAATTCAAAATCCTCTGGGTGCACCGGAAGCAGTCGGAAAGCGGATTTAATATCACACTTGGCTACCAGTGCTCTGTGACCACAGGAATGTACCATCTCTATTGCCTGATCGAAAGATGTATATCGGACAGAACACAGTTCTTCCGGTATGGCATCGTTGATCGAGGAACCCACCAGGTATGACAGGTGATGTTTAAGGCAAAATTCACCTGAAACCTTTTTGGGTACCAAGCCAAGTGGGGAGAACTTTAGGTTCATATAGGGTGGCTCCGCAAATGGGCCAGCTACCCGCCCCTCCCATACCTCTTTAAAAATCTTCTCCTGAGCCAAATCCTCCTTACCCCTCAAGGACTGCAAATTAGGTGCATCCTGTGGTGCACGTGCACCAACAAAAGGAATGCGAAATCCAAATGAAAAACCTGCTGGAAGGTAGGCCGCGTCGGCTCGCTTGGGGTAAATGCGAAGCCAACGCTCTAACACCTGAAGTTTAATTGGGGAGGGGCCCTTTTGAAGTTGAACATGCATCCACAGGGGCACACCCTGGACCCTGCTGTCCACGACTCCATCTGCATGACCCGTCTGCCCGGGTGCAAGTGGAGGCGGGATGAGGTCCACCGCAGATGGAGCACTCATGCCTGTATTTGCACTACTTTTGAGTACAGCCCCCTGCCAACAAGAAACTCCAACACAGCAGGCAGGCTGGAACCCCCTGCCCCACCGGCTGGTGGGGAAACTGTGTTGAGGAGGGACGCTGTACTACATGGCCGCAGTGATAGCAATCACCAGAGGCCGGGCATGACGGCGTCATGTAGAGTAGTCACAACAACTGGTTGGGCTGGTCCCAGGGCATCTCTGGGTGAAGCGCGGTGTGCATGCGGATCTCCTCGTCGTAAGCCAACCAAGATTGGCCTGGGAAATCCACATACACCCTGTAAATAATGTCCAGATATTGGATCAGAGGGATCGCAAGATCTGGACGGGCCCTAATGGAGACTGCTGCATATATTAAGTAAGCGGGCAGCCAATTCGCCCAAGTCCATGGAGGTTTACGACACCGGGCTAATTCCTTATCCCGGTCGTCCTCCTTTTCTTTCTCTTCCCTGGTTGCCTCCCTATTAAGGAGGCTAAATAGATCAACATATTCCTGGCACCATATTTTATCCCTGGTAGCCGGTAAGACGTGATCACCTAGTGGTAGTGACAAACCAGCAGTCGGGATGGCCGAAAGCGGGACATTATGGTATGCTGTGTTCACCAGTGGGCCATACGGCCATATTGGATATGACATGCTGGGCCCCGCCAGCAGAACCCCAGGTGGTACAGGTGGGTAGGGGGCCCTCCAAGTGGCGGCCTGCGGTGCTGAAGAATTAAGGCACTATGCAGAAAGAACTGAGGCTGACTGCTGCGGCCAAGGCCACTGTACTGTAGAGGTAGAAGGCCAGGTACCCGGGTATTGTGTGCTCACTTGACCTTAATACTCACAAGGTGCGCTCCCGGCAACCGCCCCCACCGGGGGTTCCGGCTGCCATTGAGCGTCAGAGCTCACGATCTGGGTAGAGCTTGCTGGTCCCGGTGGAGAAGGCCCTTCGAGGTCGGACTCTTCCATCGCGGCAAAGGCAGGCTCGCTAGCCGAATAGGCCAGCACTGGTTGAGAGGCGGTAGAGGGTAGCATGGCCTCCAGTTGCTCCACTCTGGCATTGACCAGCGCAGCCAACTGGTGCCAATCCACCTCGGGCCCCGCACGCCCCCTGGACGTGAGCCTCCTGGGAGCCCGGCACATAGGCCAGCTGGGCTCGGTGCCTGCAGTCTGCTCCAAGGCCAAGATGCAGTCGGTGATGGTACTGTCGACAGTCAGGGCTGGAGTGGCAGATCAGGCAGAAATCCGGGTGGCCATGCAGCCAGCCCCAGGTGTCAATGGCCCAGTTGATCCCTGGGCCACGCTATGCCTTGTGGCCCCATCTGAGTCCTCCAACTCATAGGAGGCCCAGCCTCAGGCTGCGGCAGGGTAGGTCCCGCAGGGTTCCTACCCTGTTGGGCAGGCCCAGCCTGGGGCGAGGGCCTGGCATGGCCTGAAAGTCTGGCCGAAGAGGCCCTCTTTTTGGGCACCATAGCATGCAGTCCGTGGCCTAGAAAAGGCCAACTGACTTGCCAGGTGCGACTAGGGTAGCCCTCTCAAGGGCCTGAGGGGAGCGACACAGAAATGGGGCAAGGCTGAGGCCTAAGCCGGGTGACACTCGCCTCCACAGTGGCTCCGAAGGGTCCATGGGTCAGTGGCACTAAAGCCGCTAGTGCTGCGGTGAAATGCCATGGCCGAAAAACCTGCCCGCGGCCTCAGGGCTTAAGGCCTGATAAAGAGACCACTGCAGGCTGGGATAAGCAGCGCCAAACGAGCCCTGGCCCAGTTGCTCTGTAACTGCCGATGGGGCGTGCCGAGTGTCCCCTCCTTAAAAGGGGACTCGGCCCTGCCCCTCCATTAGTCCCGTGCCCGTCCCCCATGGGGCTGGGGCCAGCAAAGCATGCAGCAGCTAATTCTCGCTGCCGTGGATCCCGAATGCACAATGCAGGAATGGAAGAATCACAATATGGGATTAAAATTGCTGGGACAAACATCAACAATCTGAGATATGCAGATGATACCACCCTAAGCAGAAAGTGAGGAAGACCTAAAGAATCTCTTGATTGGGCTGAAGGAGGAGAGTGCAAAAGCTGGCTTGAGATTCAATATCAACAAAACCAAGATAATGGCAACAGGCCCAATCAGTTCCTGGAAAATAGATGGGGAAGAAGTAGAAGCAGTGACAGATTTTACATTCTTAGGATCAAAGATCACTGCAGATGGGGATTGCAGCTTGGGAGACAAGCTATGAGAAATCTGGGGAACATAGTGAAAAGCAGAGATATCACATTGCAAACAAAAATTCACATAGTCAAAGCAATTGTATTCCCTGTAGTAATGTATGATTGTGAGAGCTGGACCATTAGGAAAGCTGAGCGCAGAAGAATAGAGGCCTTTGAAATATGGTGTTGGAGGAGAGTCTTGAGAGTCCCCTGGACAGCGAGGAGAACAAATAGGTCAATCTTAGATGAAATCCGGACTGTTCATTAGAAGGTTAATTAGTAAAGATGAAGATGAAGTACTTTGGACATCAAATGAGAAGGGAGGATTCACTTGAGAAGGCCTTGATGCTGGGAAAGATGGAGGGCAAAAGAAGAAGGGGGAGGCCAAGGATGAGATGGCTTGATGGGATTGTAGACACAATGGGCACAGAACTGGGAGGGCTGAAGGGGATGGTGGAGGACAGGGACGCCTGGAGGACAATGGTCCATAGGGTCGAAAAGGGTCGGAATCGACTGTGCGACTGAACAACAACACACATCTGTCTGTCAGTATTATATACATAGTTATAAGTGTAACTAACTCAAAGAAATATTTAAGCTAACCATTTCCGTTTCTACCTACTTCAGGTTGTTCTGATAAAAATATGCTGTTTCCCAGATGGCACTTACAGAACCCAAGGACACAATATTCCAACACAGATGGAAGATGTTACATGTTAAAGAAACCCAGTCTATAAGTTCACACATTTCTCCTCTTTCTGATATATTTCTATTTGGTAGTATCTCTATTCCAACCAAAGATAGGTTATACAGGCTGTGATGTTCAGAATTACAGTGTTCAGGTATTATATGTATTTCAGACATTTGCTGGAGCTGAAAATTTTATTGACACACAGAGGATGTACTAGAGCAGTGATGGTGAACCTTGACACTCCAGGTGTTCTTGGACTTCAATTACCAAAAGCCCAAGTCAGCACTCCTGCTGATCAGGGCTTCTGAGAATTGAAGTTCAAGAACAGCTGGAGTGCTAAGGTTTGCCATCACTGTATTAGAGCCAGTGGATGAAATTCGTAACCTCTGTATCCATACCTTTCCAAAATAAAGAATATCACAGAGGACACTGAGAGAGAAATGTTATGCTCTCTTAGATTATCCTATGCCAGTGATGGTGAACCTTGGCACACCAGGTGTTCTTGGACTTCAATTACCAGAAGCCCAAGTCAGCACTACTGCTGATCAGGGCTTCTGGGAATTGAAGTTCCAGAACACCTGGAGTGCCAAGGTCCACCATCACTGTCCTATGCAATGGAAGGACAGTATATTCTCGCAGCTTTTCAAGTACTTGTAACTAAAACCAAGATATTGTATGGGTCCTAGTCATATAGTTATAGTACTTTTAGGTCTTTTGAAATTGTACTAACGAAATTTGTAGTTCTGCTCAGTATTTCTAATGTAGCATTCTTCCAAATTATTGGTTAAAAATTGTCACTTCTTGCCTCCACAGGACTAGATCAACTGACTAGCTCAAATGGAAAAAGCAGCTAACTACAGACCTATGGGTTTACAAGGAGTAGCATAAGAGCCATTGGAAATTCATAACACATAATCATCATTGTTAAATAAAACATCTGGGAAGTAGAATTACAGAACAACATCCTTTAGGCCTCATGACAAAGTACTGTTATTCTGGGAGTAAAATGGTTGTGCCATCTGTCAGCACTGCTCCGCGCAGTCCCACGTGGTGACCATGTGCTGTCTAACCCGATTTACCCTTGATTAATTTTTTGCTAGCCACCCCGGGTCTCATCAGTTAGGGGAATGGTGGAGCTTTCAAAATGCTCAGTGCATTGACCCTGCTTTGGTAGCTTCAGCCCTGGCCTGTAGTAATTAACTAGGTGAGAGAAGTGGCTCCCCTGTTTCTCTTTATTAGCTGGGTAAAGGGTGTCCCCTTTCTCTTAAAGGGTGTAGGCTGGCCCGCTACCCTTCTTCTCAGGACTTCTGCTTTCCAAGTCTTTGGAGATTAGGAAAGGTCTCTTTGTTTAGAGCTTGTTAAATTTCTTATCTCACCTTCCACTCTCAATTTCCTATTTGCTTTGAAGAAACACACTGTTCCATCAGCATAGGATCTCTTTATTAGCAAAAGAGCTATTTTCTATAAAATAGACATTTGAACAACATTTTAAAAACGTGCTTCTTAAAATCCTGACTCACTCCTCTGAGCATTCAATGAGTGCCAGAAAGAAACATAATAAATTCAGCTTTCATAGCTACCTGTTTTCTCTGACTAATTGGCTTCTTGGTTTGGGCAAGACTTGCCCCCATGAAGTTTGCATTGGCATCAAGTCAAGTAAGGCATTTTGATGAGGCTTTCCCCCCCCTCAACTGAGCTGTGAGCTTCTCCTCAGCTTTCTCCCCCCCCCCCCCCCCAAGGTATGGGCTGCTTGTGTATTTTATAAGATTCTCCACTAGACTATGTGCATCATTATCTTATGGCTAATGATATAGATTATTGGTATTTGTGTGCCAGACTGGGCCAACTATGGTACATCTCAATGTATGGATGTCCTAGGGCAAGTGTACGTTGAAGTCCCCCTCCCATTTAGTGGATAAGGTCACATATACATTGCTTCTCTCTTCCCCCCTCCTAACTGTGAGTCTGAGGTGAAAAGTTCGACTAATTAAATTCTTTCATGTTACTTGCCAACTACAGTGTATATGCTTGTGCCAACTGTTAGAAAATCCTGGATTCTCAACCTTTAAGCAAATGATTTCTATCAAACTACAACTAGGCCCTTAATATATGTTGTCTAGATCCTGACATAAAATATTATTTGACACCATCTAGTTATCTGTCTAATTGATTAATTTCAGATTCCAGGTCCAGGAGAGCATTAACCTTAGTCTGACTTCATATCTACCCTTCTGTGCTTTTGAAGGGGAGTTATTGTAGGATTCCAAATAAGAAAAACATATGCCCTTATTAAGCTGGTGACGTGGAAACTGATAAACACTTTCACTTATTTTGCTCCTTTTATTGTGGCATTCGCTGCACTTTTATTGCATCCATTCTTCAGAAAATCTCTCCCACCTTTGCTTTGTAATTTCAGTCCCTGGATTACTGATAAGGAGGCTGCTAGATTTTAACATAGCCCTTTGCTTAATGGTTACCATTGTCATTGTGCTGTACTGAATTTTCTCATATCACAGATTTGTAATATGCATGCAGATCACACCATCTAGTTCCAGAGTCTTCAAGACAAAATGGAAATGCCCCCAGTACAATGTTGTGAATATACCTTGGGGTCATGCACAGTGCTCAAATTTAGCACCACCCCCTTCCCTCTGCTGCTTCATGGCCCAGGCTGAGGTGTTCCACTCTCTGTGCATTTTACCGCCAGCACAGACCTGAAGCACAGTTAAGCTAGTGTCTTAATGGGAAGATGGCATACCCGCTTCCTAGCAGGAATAGTGGTAGCAGTTAATGTGGCAAAGCAAGAGTCCTGTTTATATTGCCAACTCCCATACAACCACACAAACACACAGAGAGGGTCCAGCCCTGGGAAACAGATGTGGCATAAAAAGTAACTTTTACCTTCAAAGGTGGAATGTCCCAACTTATAAAATTTCCCAGGCCGATAAAAGTGAAAGCAACCTTCCTCAGGATCACAGTAGCAATCCCTTATCTTAAAATAAAATGTCCCTTTGAATGGCGTAGCTCTCAAGGTTATGATGGTATGAATATGCAGCTTTATCCCTGGCTTGCAAACCTGTTATCAGTTCTCCAACGAAAACTCCCTTCTTCAGAGCAAAGATGTGACTCCGTAGCTTGCCTTTTTGGAGATTTTATTGAAGCATAATATTCATCCATAATATGCAGGATAAACATTGCGAAGAACTAATCTATTCTACACTGACTTAGCAACTAAGAAAATAATAAAATGAGAAAATAGCTAACCTCATTAGCTTGTAATTTACAGGCTTTAATAGCCCTCATTCAAGACATAGATTTTTCATGGTCCCGATTGAGAATGACAAGGGCTCTCATTTATCTGGGGGAAAATCCCTTTCAAGGCTTAAAACCCCTGGCCTTAAATACCATTTCCCCAATGCCTCACACCTTCCTTTAGAATGTGAAAGATGTAAGATATTTTGATTGTTTTGAATATTGTCATGACTATTGAGATTCTCAGGTGTTATTTTGTTACAATGTACTCATTCCTGAGATTCCCCTTTTGATTGTCATCCCACTTTTCAATCACGTGCTAATGAACGGAGTGTGCTGAGAGTTTATTGGAATATTAATGATGAAAATGTTTTCTCTTTCTGAGAGTTAGCCTTTCTCAACCATATAGAGAATACTAAATTATAGTGTAACTTAAATGAATATAAAGTAATTCAAAAAAGAGCAATGACCCCTAAGGATTTTCATGACATACAAAAGGTCTGTTGCATCCATAGTTGTCAGCAACGTATCCAGTGTTTAAACATTTTTAGAGGGGATTATTTAGTTCTTCCCACTTCATTGCTGTTGAAAGAAGAGGAATGTTTCCCATTTACACATAAATTGCACATGCAGACAAGAATGCTTGAAAATGTGGGCTCCCATTTGTTTGGAGAACCTATTACATGAGCAGGAGCTTGCTCATGATCAGATTTATAATCACTCACATGAGCAAAGCAGCAACAGAAGGGGAACACGTTAGACATACCTCTCTAATTGTATTGATAAACCCAGAAGTTATAATGCCTGAATAGTTCTAAAAGAGCTACTACAGATGAACCAATCCTTATTTGCTTATCTGGGACTGAGCATTCAGAAGTAAGAAGATATGGATTCAAATGTAACAACTAATGTGACTTGATCCTGTTTATCTGTGTTTCTCAACTGCAGCAGCAATGTATTGTCAGTTCTAGCTGCTCTCTACAGATGAAAAAGTAATTGGAAATGTACCTTTTTGTAAGGGACTACCCATTTCACACCGCCTGAGGTTGGCAATGATACCATGACACATCTCAACTGAAGAATTCATACATACCCAAGGTTTGTGACACATTTGGGGCATACCTATCAAGTATCCCAGATTGGCCGGGATTTTTCGTATTTCTGCTCCACTTCCTCCACTTTCCTGCTGCTTTCCCATAATTTGACCAGCGGGGAAAGTAGTTACTACACATGCGCGTATGCGCAGAACCATTCTGCGCATTTGCAGAAGGGTTCTGCACAGAAGGGTACTGTGCAGGTCCCGTATTTTCCGGAGTCGTGCTTGATGGATATGATTTGGGGGGATTTTTTTTTTTTTACACAAGGTCATGAGTGATTTGAGCAATGTTCACAAAAAAACCTTCTTTCAACTGGCACATGTATAACATTTGTGCTCTGAAAGTGAACACTGGTGAAAATGAGACTAACATATTTTTCACTGCCTTACTCATCTCACATTAGTGGTAAAGGGAAATAGATGATGAATAAACAAAACAGTATGCTATGCTGATAGCAAAAAAAATGCAAGCGCGGCGCCAAAATGGCCGCCGCGCCCTTTGCGGCCCCCCCCCCACAGGACAGAGAATCCGGGTAGTTAGGGGCGTGGCCAGCTCCCTTATAAAAGGGGTGGCCACGAGGCAGCCGAGCTGCCATTTTACCTCAGCGACGGAGCGGAGAAGTTTTTTCCCATGTGGCTCCGTCGCTAGTTAGCTTACCGGGAAGCCTTTTGGTAGCGATTCTGCCTTGCCGGCTTCCCTTTTTGCTTCAGTGGAGATGCCTTCGAAGAAAAAGGCAGCTTCGAGTTCAGCTCGCGCTGTTAGGAGGCGCAACCCAGGTCGGAGGACCGTGGTGCCGCCTCCTCAGCAGCCACCTTTGCCAGCCCCGACCGGGGCCGGCGGAATGGGGTCTATTGCCCCTTGGCCCGCTGCGGGCGAGCAGAGTGTGAGCGCGGATGGCGCTCCGGCCCGCGGCCCACGAGCGGTGGACACCGCTCCTCCTCCTGCTCACTCCGTCGGGCCTACTCCTCTTGGGCCGCAGCCTCTCCCTGGGCCTTCTAGCCTTGGGGGGTGGTGCGGCCCCCTGCCTTGGCAGGTTTCTCCACCAGCCCTGCCGGGCCTCGGTGCTGGCCAATGGCCATATGTGGGTCCCGGGGTACAGGCACCTGTACCCACGCCTGGACCAGGCGGGCCGGCCGGCCCTTTGCCCATGGTCAATGTGGACACCTTGCTGTCCCGCATTGCGGCCCTAGAGGCGTCGTTGGCTCGGGCCAGTCAGGCGGGCGCCCCCTTCGGGGTTCCTTTTGAGGCGCTGTCGGCAGGAGGACAACAGCTGGCGGAGAGGGTCGAGCTGCTGCAGGCGCGTGGCGCGGTTTCGGCCACTGCCTCGCAGCTCCCCAGCCAGCAACCAGGTGCGGGTCAAGCCCCGGTGATGAGCTCTACGTCGGTCGTGAGCTCCGACGCCCCCAGTGGGCCGGAACCCCCGGTGGGGGCGGCCCGCGGGGGTGCAGCATGTGAGTATACGGTGCAAGCGAGTACATCCACACACATGCCCAATCTGGGGGGGGCCTTCCAATGGCCTTGGCCTCGCGCGGGTGGTGCGGGGGCCACGCTGTCGGCGACCCACCCGGCGACGACGACTGCCACCTTGGGCACTGGGGTGGGCATTGGTCCTTACACTGCAGGGAATGTTCTGGGGGTGGCTGGGTTAGCTCAGGCCCCTTTTACCAGGCCGGCTGTCCCCTTTTCGGCTTTGCCGACGGCAGGGTATTCCTTGCCATTGGGTGATCACCTGGCACAGGCTACTAGGGAAAAGATATGGCGAGGGGAGTACGTGGATATCTTCTCACTCCTGAACAGAGAGCCCACCAAGGAGGAAAGGGAGGGTCAGGATGAGAAGGACAAGGAGCAGGCACGCCGCCATAAGCCGCCGCGTACCTGGGCCAACTGGCTCCCCGCTTATTTAATATACATGGCGGTATATTTGAGGGCGCGGCCGGATTTAGCTATTCCCATGGTCCAATATTTGGACAACATATATAGGGCGATGGTCGATTTCCCGGGCCCCTCATGGCTAGCATATGATGAGGAATTCCGTATGAGGATCCACCTCCACCCCGAGATGAGATGGGATGAGCCGTGCCAGAGGCTCTGGCTTTTGTATATGACACCCACACGCCCTGCCCCGGGGGATAGATACCATTGCGGACATGCGGTCCAGCGAGCGGCTCCAGCGCAGGTTACCCGCCAGGCGGCGGGGCAGGGGGTTCCAGCCCGCCTGCTGTGCTGGACTTTCTCGTCAAATGGTTCCTGCAATCGAAAGAACTGCAGGTATAAGCATGAGTGTCCCACATGCTCTGGCCCCCATGCAGCCTCTGCTTGTCCCAGACCTGGGGGGGCGCGAGGCAGAGGGAGGGGTGGACAGTGGGCTGGCAAGGCTGCCACGGATGGAGCTAGTTCTCCAAAAGGCTCCCTCCCCAATTAAGGTGGACATGCTGGAGCGCTGGCTCGCATCGTACCCGAAGGGGGAGGACGGGGAGTATCTCCTTCAAGGTTTTAAGCAGGGATTTCGTATCCCTTTTATGGGCGATAGGTCCCCTCAGGATGCTCCCAACCTTTTATCCCTCAGAGGTAGGGAGGAGGTGGCTGCGGCCAGCATTAAAAAGGAGTTAGACGCGGGCAGGGTCGCTGGACCTTTCCCCGCACCCCCGTTTCCCAATCTTAAGGTCTCGCCACTGGGTTTGGTCCCCAAAAAGTCCCCGGGTGAGTTTCGCCTTATTCATCATTTGTCCTACCCAGCCGGCCGATCGGTCAATGATGCTATCCCTGATGACCTTTGTTCAGTCAGGTATACATCGTTTGACCATGCGCTGCGCATGGTGCGCTCGTGTGGCCCGGGTGCCCTGCTGGCCAAGTGTGACATTAAGTCGGCTTTTCGCCTCTTGCCAGTGCACCCGGGCGACTTTGAGTTGCTGGGTTTTAAATTTAAAGGGGAATATTATTTTGATAAGGCCATGCCTTTTGGCTGCTCCATATCATGCTCGGCTTTCGAGCGTTTTAGTACCTTCCTAGAGTGGGCTTTCGTCCGCAGGTCAGGGTCCCGGTCTGTAGCCCATTACCTGGATGACTTTTTATTCGGGGGTAAACGGGGCTGGGACACGTGCGCACGTCTCCTCAACACATTTCAGACGCTAATGGAGGAACTTGGTGTCCCTTTAGCGCCCGAAAAGACCGAGGGCCCATCGACCAAACTAGTATTCCTGGGGGTTGAGATTGACACAGTAGTACAGGCTTCTAGGTTGCCAGGTGATAAGGTGTCCAGGATAGTGGCCCTTATCTCGGAATTGCTGGCCAAGCGTAAGGCATCCCTGAGGGAACTGCAGGTGCTACATGGGCACCTTAATTTTGCTTGCAGGGTGGTCGCACCGGGCAGGGCTTTTGCCCGGCGCTTATGCGACGCCATGGCAGGGTTATCCAGACCCCACCACAGAGTCAGGCTCACCCGGGGTATCAGGGCAGACATGTTCGTCTGGTTGCAATTCCTGAGGGAGTTTAATGGGGTCTCATTCTGGAGGTCTGACCTCCTGGCATCCCCCAATTTCCAGATCCAGTCTGATGCCTCAGGATCCCTGGGTTATGGGATGTACTTCAATGTGAAGTGGGCCTATGGTGGGTGGCCACCGGCATGGGCAGGCACAGGTCGCCTGCGGGATCTCACATACCTGGAATTTTTCCCATTCTGGGGGCTTTGATGCTATGGGGCGAACAGTGGGCTAATTCGGTGGTGCATTTCTGGTGCGACAATGCGGCTGTTGTACACATTGTCAATGCACAAACTTCCAAATCACCCAGGGTCATGGATCTAGTGCGCCATTTTGTGCTGCGCAGCCTGCGCCTCAATGTCTTGTTCAGGGCCAGGCATGTCCCAGGGGTTAATAATGATATTGCTGACGCTTTGTCCCGCCTGCAGATCTCCCGGTTCCGCGCCTTGGCCCCGGATGCGGAGGAATTTCCCTCGCCACTCCCGGACGAGATGTGGACTATTGGCAAGGAGAGGTGAACCGGGCGATTGGCCTGTCACTAGCGCCACGCACGCGTAAGGCGTATCAACAAGCATTCAATTCGTACAGGGCATTTGCTACTCAATTTCTCTTGCCAGAGACCTGGCCTATCCCGGTGGACCATGTTCTGCGGTTCATGGTTCACCTGCATGCACAGGGCCTCGCACCTCGCACCATAGCATCCAAGCTCTCGGCGTTGGCTTTTATGGCCAAAGTGGGGGGTCATGTGGATACCACCTCTGACTTCCGTGTGAGACATGTTTTGGAGGGGTGGGTGCGCGAGCGCGGGCGTTGCCCGGACGACCGGCACCCTATTTCCCCAGGGGTTCTTACCCAGTTGGCCCGGGGCTGGCCAGGCCTCTGTTTTGATCACTATGAGGCAGCCCTTTTTCATGCAGCCACAACGGTGGCATTTTTTGGAGCGCTCCGCTTTAGCGAACTCGTGATGCTGTCTAAGGCGGATGCAAGTGGTAGGGCACTGGAACTCGAAGATGTCTATGTAGCCAAAGACTGGGCCCAGTTGAGGATACGCTCCTCTAAAACAGATCAGCATGGCGTAGGCAGTGGTATAAGACTGCTACGGTGTTCTTTGGCAGACATCTGTCCGGTTGGTGCCCTACAGGAATTCCTGGCACTGCGTGGCATGCACCACGGCCCGTTTTTCTGTCACCAAGATGGGTCTCCCCTTACTAAATTTCAGTTTTGGAAGGTGACAGCCAGAGCCCTCACCAGGGTGGGCCTACCAGGTGCCCGTTATGGCACACATTCGTTCCGTATTGGCGCAGCCTCTACAGCAGCTGCTTTTGGGTACTCTGGGGCTGACATACGCAGCATGGGGAGGTGGGGCTCGCTATGTTTTCAGTTTTATGTGCGCCCACTCCCGCCATGAGTACCAATCCAGTCACCTTACCGCCTTTTTTCTCAATTTTCTTACAGACCCTGGGTGTCGTATTACACCGGTGACAGTATGGCTGGTGGGCCACAGCTATGTGCACAGGGCAGCGCGTTACGCTGCGGCGACAGAGTGGGGACCCCGACTGGGACTGGGTGACCACGCCAGTCTCGCATGGCATGGTAAGCCTAGGATGTTATGGCAGGAGCTGCGGCCTTTCCTTTTTTCTGGCCTGGGTGCTGACCCGCCTGACATTCTAATCATCCACCTAGGGGGCAATGATTTGGGCCAGGTCACCGGCTTATCGCTCAAGCATGCGATTTGCGAGGAACTCGCCTACTTGCATTATGTCTGGCCTGCCACAACCCTGGTTTGGTCGGACATTGTCCCGCGCCATTCTTACAGAGGGGGCGTTAACCTCCTGGCCCTTGACCGCGCTAGGCGCGCGGTCAACAAGGCAGTGGCGTGGTTTCTTGCCACCAGGGCTTGGGGACGGGTTAGTCATCACCCCGATATTAGTCTACAAAATTATGACTTGTACGCAGGGGATGGGGCCCATCTGTCGCGAGGAGGTATGTACCTCCTGTTGGGTGATTGGCGAGCAGGCCTGTTGACCGAGCTGACGGTCTGGGGGAGGGCGTCAGGTCTTCTTTGAAGCCCCTCCGTGTGGCGGGTAGCACTGGTAAGGTAAACAGTTATGACCCACAGGTATCCGGCAGGTTCGCAATTGACTGGACAACACTAGACAGGCATAAATTGGTTAAACGTTGTCCGGTCAACGACAAACTAGGCGACGGGGTGATGGCTATAGCTAGACAGCATGCATCACCCCGTGATTTCACGGATACGAGTCAGAGGGTGGGGTCATTAGTTAGATATTGACTACGGTCAACAATTTGTTTGTTGACAACAAACAAATTGATACAAATAGATACATTGTAACCAATTGCCGTTGGCAATTTTGGGTGGTACCTTACCAGTGTTACTTCGGCCTGCTTGCCTTAAGAATTATGATTGGTCGTTTTACCAATAGAAATTTATAATTCGGACTAGGGCATGAATCAATAAATGTGGCCCAATGCCGTTATCCACTTTCATTATTGTCTGAGTCCTTTATTGGGGGGTGCGCCTGCAATGCAAGCGCGGCGCCAAAATGGCCGCCGTGCTCTTTGCGGGCCCCCCCATAGGACGAAGGCATCCGGGTAGTTAGGGGCGTGGCCAGCTCCCTTATAAAAGGGGTGGCCACGAGGCAGCCACGCTGCCATTTTGCGAAGCGACGGAGCGGAGAAGTTTTTCCCCTCCACCCCCTCCCTAGTTAACAGTGTGATATTTGGTCGCTTCGGGGCCGGGTGGGAATTTTTGGCTGGGACCCACATTGGCTTCCGGGTCCTGGTTTTTTTGCCCATCCCACACTGTTGCTATGGTTTGATATAGGGGTTCCTGTTGCTGCTGTTGACTTTGGTCACATGGGCGGGTAGCACTGGTAAGGTAAACAGTTTTACCCACAGGTATCCGGCAGGTTCGCAATTGACTGGACAACACTAGACAGGCATAAATTGGTTAAACATTGTCCGGTCAACGACGAACCAGGCGATGGGGTGATGGCTATAGCTAGACAGCATGCATCAGCCCGTGATTTCACGGATACGAGTCAGAGGGTGGGGTCATTAGTTCGTTATTGACTACGGTCAACAATTTGTTTGTTGACAACAAACAAATTGATACAAATAGATACATTGTAACCAATTGCCGTTGGCAATTTTGGGTGGTACCTTACCAGTGTTACTTCGGCCTGCTTGCCTTAAGAATTATGATTGGTCGTTTTACCAATAGAAATTTATAATTCGGACTAGGGCATGAATCAATAAATGTGGCCCAATGCCGTTATCCACTTTCATTATTGTCTGAGTCCTTTATTGGGGGGTGCGGCTGCAATACTTTAGTGTTTAAAGTGCTGGGTTAAGAAAGCATCTGAGAATGAAAGACCTAACTTTCTTCATGAACAGACAAATGGACACAGCAAATGTTCCCCTCAGAATTCAAAACTCTGTCTTTTAGCCACCCTTAACAGTCCTAAGTAAGGCTTCAGTACAGGGATCTTTGCATGTGCATCCATGAGAGAGACTTCTGCAGGGTGGGGTCTATTTCTTCTAATGGAGTTGTTCTGCTAAGGCTGAAAAGTTAAAGTTAAAATGTTACCGTTTGTCACAATTACGTCTTCTATTGGCAGGCATTCTGAACTTTTCTGTTTGATAACTAGACATATAAATTTGAGTTCTTAAAGCTTTGCAGCCAATTTAAAGGCTCATTTATTTTACTGACAGCAAGATGTATATGCTGCCTTGCATGCAGGATGTCTGGGGCCAAATACCACCACTTCGTTGCTTGCTTGTCTCTCAGGAAGTAAATAGTAGCAATTTTTCAGCAAAGGAATACCAGAGCAAGGTGTTTAGCAAATAAATGAGCATGAGATGACCTGTGGTGTCCTCAAAATTACTAATATTAATGAATAATAAAATGCTCTATAGATTGTTAGCAGAAGGCTATAGCAAAGGCTAATTTCCAGCCAGTGAAGCTTTACAGGATAATTTGTAATTTTTAAAATTTTAATGACTTCATCATTTTTTAACTTTTCTTAAAAACCAGTATAATTGTTTGAATGCAACCTTCAAATGAGATTGTCTTATCGTATAATATCTCTGTTATGTTATGAAATATTAACTGCCTTTTCCCCCCTTATATCCCCACAACTGTATTACTGATATGAGCAAGTACCACATATTAACCTCACCTACACATGAAGCATGATATAGAGGGGCATGATATAGTATAGAAGAAGGCAAAGGATAGCATCTAGGCATACAATGCCAAGCAGCAGGTTAAATGCCCTATTTCCTAAAAATAAACATATCTGAGTAAAACACTTGAACAGAGGGGAGAGTGTTAGACTACAGTCCTCCCTGTGTAGTGACTGTTGTTTTTCATGTTCAGAGTTCAGCATATGAGGAAGGATTCAAATTGGTGTACCTCAAGGACTAGTAAGGTACAATCTATTTCTAGCTCATCAGGATTCTACTATTTCTATGTGTACATACTAGTCCAATCAGTGAGATAAATCTCATTGCAAGCAGCATTGAAGGAGGACATTTGATTTCTCTGTGAGTGGTGCCCTCAAAGCCAGGCTCCCATCTACACCCATTCCCAGCTAGCGCCAGGACAAACTACTTCCACATATAATTTGTATAGGTGTTGTACCAAATGACATGGCAGACCAAAATGTATCTCCTCCCATGTTCATGGAGCCATAAAAAGCAAGAAGTGCAGATGAAGATAAAGAATACTCCAGCATTCTCTATTTTCATAATCTCTTTAGAAGATTACTGTCTTGTATTACTCTCTTTTTTCAGAGGGGGGAGGGCATAGAAAAATCTCTAAATTAGAATATATTCTGGCACTATATTAAACATTATCCTAGCAAAGTAGATGAAGTATTTGCCTTAAATTTCTCTCTTTGTTTCTTTGTGTGTTTGTTTTGCTATCTGAGTGTGTTTTCTTATGCCATTGTCCAACTCTGCTGAATACAGAAAAATGTGAATGTAGTCTGATACACAGATTCAGAACACAATTTTGTATTTAAATGCAACATTTTCAAGCAGTTGGAAGGAAGAAATGGAAGAAATATTTCAATCCTGTATCTTGCTTGAAGACCATTTTATTGGGATTAAAACTAGTCCACATTCAAGTGAGCATCCATGCTTCAAGCTTTTTCCATCATGAAAAAAATAAGGCCAGGAGATTTTGAAAATATACCACAATGTAACACTAAATACAAGGCATTAGAACAAAGAGACAGAGAAGATTGAACTTGACATTAATCTCTCCTGCATTTTCACACAAAAAATGAAGATGTATGATATGTGAGAACCCTGACATCATAATCCTCTTTTGTCCCTCAGGACATTAAACCATCAGATGGCCAACCATGGCAACCTCTTTTCACCCTTTAATCTCTGATAATGTTTCTCCACCAAATATCTCAAGGACCAAGGAAGAAAATACTTCCTCAGAATTTCCCACAGAAACATTTGGAATCCATAGAGAAACAAAACAGAAACATAGTAGCATCTTTAGTAAAGGAAACAAAAGCTGGGTATCGGCTTTGTGGGGTTATGTTCTTCTTCCTCAAATAAAAGAAGCACAAATCTAAACCACCAAAATTTATATACAGCATACATGATGGTAGAGATAGACGGGATGGACCAAATGGAGTAATGATAGTATATTAGTGTTGGGTAATGTGTGTATTAAATAAAATAAAATCTTTATTATGGTCCAAGAACAGCATAGAACAGCAGAAGTAACAGAAGTGTGTTTTCATGTCAGAGATTACTCTGGGTTGAAAGGATTTTTGCAGGGGATGCCTGAATGAGGCTCCTTTCATGTCCCCTATTGTGCAGCACTCGTGGAATTGAACCCGTGCTTTCTGTCTCCAAGCACAGTGCTTTTACCCTTCTGCTGATAGTTAAGGAGTAGTAAAATTAGTACATAGATCAATAATGTTACAACTATTATTAAGCCTATGCTGTGGTGCTAGTAAATGACCAAGGAGAACTAGAGATTTTAGAAATAAAGGATATAAAAGCTGAAAACAACAATGTATTACAATATTAAAGTGTGTGAATGAAAATAGCCATATCAATACAGGTGGTGGACATGAAAGATCGGGATGTGAATATTTGCAAACATCTTACTCTTCACAAGAAACTTAGAAAATATCCTTGCATCTTGATTTATCTTTTTCCCCCAGAGGAAGAAAGAATAATATGTGCTGAATTATTACAATACCTGTGAAAAATAGCATCTTTGCTGCAAAATTCCCTGGAGACAGCATTGAGCTGTGCAGAATTTGTCAGTTCTTTTCATAAAATAATAGGTTAAGAATATGAAATGAATAAAAAGAAAAGAAAAGAAATAAAATGGAGAAGAAAATAAAATCAAAATGGTTCCAAGGACCTCATTTTTTCACAAAAGGTGAAAACCATGCTTGTGCAAGACGAAGTACACAAACTTGCCATGGTAACATGTGCTGCCCCCCCCAGGACTCTCGCTCACCTAAGGCCTGGGTGGGCAGAAGAGGAGCCGTTGGGGGGAAAGAGGCGGCTTTTCCATCAGTGCCGCCCCCCCTGGACTCTCGCCCACCTAAGGCCTGGGTGGGCAGAAGAGGAGCAGGAAAGAGGCACCTTTCTCATCTATGCTGCCCCCACCCTGGGACTTTTGTCCACCTAAGGGTCTTCGCCGCATCTCTCCTGGGCTCATTCCACCGGCCCAGGATGGGAGATGAGCGACAGCTGAGGCCGCCGGCAGTCCGTTCCCTCCTCTTCCACCCACCAGGAGGGCTTCAAAAGAGCGCAGGGGCAGCTGCAGCTGGTTACGGACATTCAACCTTTGGCTATGTTGCAGACTTTGGCAGGTGAAGACACTCTTAGGCTTATTAAGGTCATTGAGCTTGGGCTCCGACCTCCCCCCCCCCCCCTTGGATCTTTTTGCTTATTCTGATTTAACTTGTACTGTATGGTTCCTGACTTTGTTTTTTCTTCCCCCATTGTATTTATGCATTATGTTTTACTCTAATTGATATGTTGTATCATTGACATTTTGCATCTTATTTGTATATTGCTTTGTATTATTTGTATCGTATTTTGTATTGTTTAGCATTATTATTGTAAACCGCTTCGAGTTCCCTTTTCGGGGAGTAAAGCGGTATAGAAATCTAAACAATAAATAAATAAAATAAATAAGACTCCAAAAGTTGTCAAGCATGAGAAATGTTCACATTTGTAACACAATGTATTAATAACATACATTCAGGCAAATCTAACCAATATAAATAAGGGGTTGTCATGAGTTTTTAGGATGTGAGTATTAGATCTAGGATTTTAAGAAAATGTGGGTTGTTTTGATGTCAAGGCACTGCCCACAATATACAAGTATATTCAAAAGACAGTAGAGAAAGCTAACTACATATATAGATAGCTAAAGAAAACAGTCCCTATTTAATCCCCTGGGTACACAACAGAATTAATGAATATCAACCATTTTAGTTGGTCTCCTCTCTTATTTCCTTTTTGTAACTTTTCTACAATAGCCACTTATTTTATTTTATCTTATTTTGAGACATATTTGTCAGTTATCTGTTTTGATTTGTTGTGTGATTTGTCATGTTATTTGATATTTGTTTGTACAGTGCCTAGACTGGGATAACGCCCAAATAGACAGTATAGAAATGCAATAAATCAATAAATAAATTTATAATCCACACTAGCTTCCATGGATTCCATTTGTGAGTCAGATTAGTGCCCATGTTTGCTTTTGACACTACCCTGAATTATGGCAAAAAGATTGATTCTTGAAGCTCTGTTCTTACTTTTTTAATTGCACATTCAATGAAAACGTAGAAGTGGAGTGGCACTTAGGGAAGGGCATGGAGAGCAAAAGGTTCTGATTGTATAGCTTGATTCTGATTCAATGTCACATTTAAGTCTGTTTTCTACATTTGTGTGGATTTTCCCCATTTTTGCTTATGGCAAAAAAACAAACAATTGTATAGCTTGACACAAAAAACTGCAGACATTTGAATCAGCGATGAAAAATTACAAATAAAATGAAGAACAAACAAAATAAAACTAGCTTCAATAGCATTCAGCTGTCAGCTAAATAGCCTGTGTCTCCACATACACAGACACAGATATTTTTCAATTACCATTGCAGTAATTAATAAACTGTTCAGTATTACAGATACTGGCTTTTATTCATTTTACTTTTTTTACTGCATGTAACTGAGTTACATCCAGATTACTTATTCTTGTGGAGGATGCTAGAACTATTTTGAGACAATTTTTCTGCTTTACATTTCCTAGGAGTATGATCTTTGCTGTGATACGTGTCATGTCACTGACAGCTCTGAAACATCAGATAGTGACAATGGTTATCAGAGATTTCTGCTGCTTTGAAACCATCTAGTTTGATAAAAGTCTATCCGTCAGTGTTTTGTGGCAAGCCTTTGCTCCCAGAAAGTTTGGAGAACTATGTCACCATAGGCTTCTCATCTGTAATTTAATCTTGGGTTGTTGATTTTTTAAAATAAATTTGGGAAATTTATCCACACATATTTCTAATTGTGTCAACATGCATGTTACATTATATTATACGTAAAATTAAAATCATCTTGAACACATTCTTCAACTTATATTCTAGATGGCATTGGATGTACAATAGAGGAGGGATTGTTGATTATAATAATAACTGAGTGCTGTCAAATTGAGTTCTGATTTAAGGCAGTCTTTTGCAGGATTTTCAAGATAGAGAATACAGAGAAGTGGATTATAAAAATCTCTTACTTCTGTGCCCAGCCTTGACCAGCAGGGAGACTGGATTTTACCTGGTGTAAAATCCAGGCACCCCAGGGGTTTTGCCAGCTTCTGCAGTTCAGGCCAAAACCTGGATCTGTCAAAAAGGTAGTAATAGAACAGAAATTTCTCCAGTCAATTTCATTTGTTTACTTGTGTGTTGCAAAAGCAGGTTCAATAATAATAAGGTTAAGCAAAAACAGAAGATTACATAGGCAAACAGAAAATTTTCAGTCAGAAGCACATTGAAAATAAGAAAACCTATCTAATTTTGGAAGGCATGAAAGGCTTCCTTCAGCTTTGAACTAATTTATGATTACCTGGTTCCAAGTCCAGTAGCAAACTCTAGCAAAATATTTTCAGTATTTTTATCTTTTCCCTCACTCAGGAACCCATCAGGCATGTCAGGCTGTCACTCCTGGGATAGAAACCAATCCCGAATCCCATATGGAAATAAAGGGATGCTCCTCTTTTGATGTTTCTTCCCTCCCATTTTTCTCTCCCATTTTTCTCGGGAGTAAAGTAGGAACAGAGGTTATGGAGTACAGCCAACTGAATTGATAACAGGTTGCAGAGCTGCAGGGCCATTCTCCAGGGAAAAAATGTTTTCTCCCTCGCAAGGGCATGATGAAAACCCAGGGTCCCCCTTCCTTTCTCAACTTGACAGAGGAACCAGGCCAAATCCTTCTTCTGGACTCATTCTGGGCCTTACATGGATTACCATTCCCTTCTTCTGGGGCCACCCTGTAACTGCAGCTTGCCCATTTCTACACAGATTGGTTCTTCTCATAGAACTTAAACTCCCATCCTCTGCAGTAAGATATGTAAACCAATGAGCTATCCAGCCAGTTACCACTATAATGAGAATCATTTTTTTTTTAAAAAAGGGCACTTTAATAAAAGCATTTAAAAGGATCGTACTTTAGCATAAAATCATACACTATCAAACATTATGTGACTAGTATAAAAAATAACTCAATGAGATGCATTTCAACAAAATGGCTGAAATCCAAAGTTTAAGGCTTATCTATGAAGGCCCACATAGTAACATGGTGGAGCTGTCAAAATAGGACAGCTAGATGTGATGTCAGAGGTCCAGGTATGCCAGTTGGTGTGATCCCTCCAGTTAAATAGCATGCACACATAAAACATGGTGACCAACTTTTGTTTATCTTTTGTTGCAAGTTTCCATGTTTGGCATTGGTAACATAAGGTGGGAATGAATATACTTTGTATGAGGTGTTTCTTTATTCTGGTAGGTATTGCCTTATGTTGTACAAGTGGAGTTAATTGTCCCAATATTTGGTTTGTCTTTCTACACCATAAATTAATCTCTTAATCCATTTTGCCGTTTTAACTAAATGTTGTTTCTAGGTATTTGAACTATGTTACTTGCTTTATACTTGTTCACTCTATTATGACACTTAAAGTATGCTGTTTCCTTCCAATTGCTATTACCTCTTTCTTCAGGTAAAGGTAAATGTTGGCCTTCAGTGGTGGGCATCAGTAGGTTCACACCAGTTCACCAGAACCGGTAGCAGAAATTCTGGCTTTCCCCACCCATCCAAGTTTTGAAATAAAGTAGTCCTAATTTGGTGCAATTCAGAGCTTTCCCCCTGGCCACGCCCACCATACCATGCCCACAGTGTGGTAGTACATTTTTTTTGGAGCCCACCACTGTCATCCTTGCTCAAAAGCCAGTCACATCTGACTCTAGGATTCAGTGCTAATCTCCATTTATAGCAAAAGAACCAGCACTATCTGCATCTGGTCATGTGGTAGGCATGACTAGAGACCAGAATGCAGAGAATGTTGTTACCTTTCCTATCAAAATGGTATCTATTTATCTACTTGTACTAGTTTAGCAAGACCTGGGACTGAGACGGGAACTTACTTCATTGTGCAGTAGCCGAGTCTCGAACTGCTGACCTGCTGACCTTCCAGTTGCCAAGTTCAGCGTCTTAACCACTAAGCAACCACAGTCCTTCTTTCTTTACTGATTCTCAAATTATTTACTTGTCAAATACAGTGATACCTCATACAACGTCCAAACTTGGTTTCACAAGTTTGGACTTCATACGGATTTGGACTTTGTATGAGGCATACAAAATCCTAGCCACAATGCCTCATACAACATCCAAATCCTTGCCGCGATGCCTCATACAACGTCTTTTCCATAGAGATACATTGTACTGTAACAGCACGGACTTCGGGGCAAAGTCAAGGAAACAGACAGGAAACTGACAGAACTTTAAGAAATCATTGTCTAAAGGCTAAAAACATTACAAAAACTTGTCAAACAACCCTGATTGTCCATGAACCTGAAGAATGCTGCAAAAATCCCAGGAATGCTTCTAAAAATTCTGATGAAAAAATTCAAAAAAAGCCAAAATCACCCTCAAAACCACTCCTAACCACTCTTTGCCTCATGCAAAACCCACAAGAGCAATGCACGCATGTGTCCTGCCATTTATACTGTCCAGGCACAATGCAACCTGGGAAAACCCCAGTGCCTCATACAAAGTTGCACGACTTTGTATGAGGCAACTTTTTTCTTTTTAAAAAATATTTTATTAATTAAAAACAGAAGACAACATATCTCTACACACCAGCACAAACAAAGAGAAAGAAAAAGAGAAGAAAAAAAAGAAAGAAAAATACAATTCAATGCTACAAAGTTAAATACTCTTATAGTTACTCTATCTAGTCTAACATTAATGATATCCATCAGAGACAGGTTATACGTTCCCTAGAAGAACCAATAATAAAATGTACACACAAACATTTGACTCTCATTCCAAAATGATAAATGATCCGTAGGAGGCTTGCTCCCTTTGCCTTTGCAGGCGCACCCACCCAAATAAAAACTCAGACACCGGTATTGGATTAAAGGCATCGGGCCACTTTTATTGAATAATGCCCTAGTCCGAATTATCACTTTCAATTGGTGTATCATCCAATTGTAATTCTTTAAGGCAAGCAGGCCGCAGTAGCACTGGTAAGGTTCCACCCTAAATGCCAATGGAAATTTGCTACATGTATCAATTTGTATCAATTTGTTTGTTGACACAAACAAATTGTTGACCGGAGTCAATATACTATCTACTGACCCCACCCTATAACGTGTATCCGTTCAAATATCAAGGTGATGCAGGCTGTGAAGCTCCTGACATCACCCCTTTCATAGTTTGCCCTTGACCGGCCAAACTTGTTTCCCCTGTACCTATCTACGTGTTGGCCAGTCAATGTGAACCTGCCGGATACCTGTGTGTCATAAACCTTTACCTTACCCAGTGCTACCCGCCACACAGGGAGGCGTCCATGATGACTCAACCCCCCCCCCCAGACCGTCAGCTCGGTCACCAGGCCTGCTTGCACAACTTCCAGAAAGAGGTTCATACCTCTAGTCAACAGGTGGACCCCATTTCCTGCCTATAGGTCAAATTTTTTACAAGCCTATCCCCGGATGTCTACTGGCTGTCCCAAGCCATTCTCAGCAAGGATCCGGGCAACAGCCCTGTCCACTGACCGCCGGGGACGGTCCAAACCACGGAGGACCATGTCTCCTCTAAAACGGTGTCTCGGCACGATGTTAGACCATGGCAACCGTGTGTATGGCCATAAATGATGTAAAAAGGCCAGGTCACTGCACCTCGACATTTTAAGGAAAGGTCAGTGATCCGTGTGAGATCATCGACGCCGAAGTGCAGCAGAAGAACATCAGGCGGTCCAGCTTCCCTGATGGACATCAGGAATGGCAACAGTTCCCGCCCTTCCATGCTGCGCATACCATACCATCGCATACGTGTGGATACACGTAGCCCGAGCTGGGGACCACACTATGTCGCTGCAGCATATTCTGCCGCCCAGTGTACAGAGCTGCGGCCCACCAGCCCCACTGCCACCGGTGTGCGGATACACACAGGGTCTGTAAAAGAGGAAAAGGAAGTAAGGACATAACTAGGTACTCATACAGTGAGGGGACGTACATATAAGGGAAATACGTGCAAACCCCCCCACGTGCCCACACATATCTGCCTCCGAGTACCCAAACGCAGCCGTGGTCAACGCGACGCCTATCCTAAATGAATGGGTGCCATAACGGGCCCCACACTGTGAAGTGTGGTACCGGTCACCCTACAGAACTTAAATTTGGTAAAGGAAGACCCATCATGGTGGCAGAAAAAAAAAGGGCAGGGCGCGCAGCAGGCACTGTCAAAACTGTATGTAGGGCACCAACCGGACAGATGTCAGTAAATGTACATCATAGCAGTCGACACCACTGCCTACTCCATGCTGATCGGCCTTTGAGGAACAAATCCTCCACTGAGCCCACACCTGGTTGATAGGAACATCTCCGAGTTCCAGTGCCCTACAAAAAACGTTCCCCTTCAACCATGGGACCAGCTTGTTGAGTCGTCGAGCTCCAGAAAAAGCTACAGCGGTAGCTACATGAAAAGAGACTCCTCCTACCTACTGCAACCTCATCTATGCCAACCTTGTGCAAGGTGGGTCATAATATCTGTGAGAATAGGGTGACATGTGTCCGGGCGGCGGCCACATACATGTGTCCACCCGTCATCATCTATGCTAACCTCGTGCAAGGTGGGTAATAATATCCATGAGAATAGGGTGACATGTGTCCAGGCGGCGGCCACGTACACGTGTCCACCCGTCGATTGCATGGCGTATGCAAAAAACCCTCGCATAGTCAGGAAAAAACCCTTGCCCTGGCCATGAATATCAAGGCGTAAAGCCTGGTGGCCATGGTGCATAGAGCCAATGCCAGATCATAAGGGCGGACGATACATTATAAAACCTAGGTGACCAATGGCGGCTACATGTTTGGGCAATTGTCTTTGCCCACAAAATACTCCAAAGCAAAGGAGTGGATGCTGATGAGCCATGCACATGCGAGTTGCCAAGGCATGCCACTCGCCCGGTTCACGTCTCCTTGCCAAATGACCATATCACAGGCAGGAGTGGAGAGGGTAGTTCCCAAGCGTCTGTAGCACAGTCACAGAACCGGGAGATCTGCAGGCGGGATAAAGCATCAGCAATATCATTATTAATGCCTGGCACATGTTTGGCCCTAAGGAGCACCTTAAAGCACAGGACCCAAGAACAATAGGCGAGCTAAGGCCATGACTCCGGTGATTTAGACGTTTGGGCACTGACAATGTGCATACCACAGCATTGCAAAACCAACAGCGAGGCACAGAATTAAATCATCTGTCCTCCCAGAGCCTAAAGGGGACCCAGAATTGAGAAATTTTTTTGAAAACGTAAGATCGCATAAGCGATCCGTACCCTCCCATCCCTGGGGCCAATGACCATAGGCACACTGTCCTTAAATAAATCCACCCACCCCAATGAGCTGGAGGCATCCGACTGTAGTAGGAACTGGGGCTGACCAGAAGCTCATGCCTCCAAAAGGAGACAGCATGAAAGTCCTGGGGAATGTGAGCCAAACCAACAGGTCCGCTCGTAGACCCCTAATCAGCTGTACCCTGCGGTGTTGTTTATCAAGACCCGCCATAGTGTGACCCAGACTCTAGGCGAAAGTACTGCCTGGTATTACCACTCTGCAGGCGAAGTTGATGCGGCCATGCATCACCTGTGGCTCTCGGAGAGGCACCTTCCACTTGGCAACATTGCCACATTGCAGCAGGGGCCGCTCCCCTTGACCGACAATTCGGTCACCTGGCCCTCTTGCACGTTATTCAAAAGAGAGGTGCCTCCACTTGTTGACCGGTGAACCCCATCTCCAGAATACAGGCCAGATACCTGTAACCCTATCCCCAGGCGACCAATGGCTGTCCCCAAGCCATTCTAGACAAGGAACCAGGCAACAGCCCTGTCCCCTGACTGTCGGGCACGGTCCGACTGCTGGGTCAAAGTCTCACCTATGATATTGCCTCGGCATGATATATGACCATAGCAATCGTGTAGACGGCCATAAATGGCCAAAAAATGCCGGGTCACTGCACTTGGAAGTCTATAAGTCCGGGCCAGCAATCCGTGCAGATCACCGCCTCCGAGGTGCAGAATTAAAACATGTGGCAGCCCAGCATCCCCAATGGACATCAGGGATGTCAACAGTTCCAGCCACCTAAATGCCGTGCACACCATACCACTGCATACGCACAGGTATGCGTAGCCCGAGATGGGGTCCCTATGTTGTCAAAGCAGCATACTGTGCCGCCCCAGTGCACAGAATTGTGGCCTACAAGCCACACTACTACCAGTGTGCGAAAACACACAGGGTCTGTAAAATCAGGAGGGGGAATAAAGGGCAGAATGAGGCACTCATTCAGTGAAGGGACGGACAGACAGAAAAATTGGGCAAACTCCCACCTGCCCATGCAACATATGTCAGGCTCCAGGCACCCAAACGCAGCCACAGTTGATGCGGCGCCTAACCGGAAGGAATGGGTACCAATTCTAGTTCAGTAAGGGTAGACCCGGCATGGTAGCAAATGACAGGCCAGGGCATGAACCACGCGCTGCCACAAACACCTGTGGGGAAGCAACCAGACCTATGGCAGTGCCAGGCTAGTGCCCTCTTCCGGCTGATCGCCCCTTGAGGAGCGAAGCCTCCACAGAGCTCATTCCTAATCGAGCAGCACATAATCCATTTTGAGTGCCCTGCAAAAACACGTTCCCTGTTGAAGATGGCAGCAGCTAACTTAATATGAGAGCTCCAGATCAAGGGACAAATGTGGTTGCCCGAAAGTAGGCCCTCCATATGGAGCATAAGTGCTGCCACGTAGGAGTCATATATATTAACTACAAGTGCTAGCAGGGCTCATCGCTGGCATCTCAGGGTGAAGGGCGGCCCTAAACATAAGGTCTTGACCTAAGCTAACCATGACAGGCCAGGGAAAAACCACCACAGCCCAGTAATCATTGTCCAAACACTGGACCATTGTGATGGCCAAACCAGGACAGGCCCTTACATATCCTGCCACGGATGCCCAATAGGCCGGTAACCAATTGGCGCATAGGGAGGCAGCTTGCGGCAATGGGGCAACTCCTTGTCCCTGTCGTCCTGCCCCTCAATGCCCTCATCAGTGTGTTAACGTTGCAGGAGGGGGAAAATGTGAATATATCCCCCAAGTCCCATAGACTTGCTAATAGCCCAGGAGAAATGGTCACCCAGGGGTATAGAGTAACCGGCCGTTGGCAGAACCACCGTTGGCACGGATTAGAGTGAGTAAACGCATAATCGGCCCTTCGGGCCCCAGAGAAATTAAGTAAAAACATAGGAGCGGTCACCCCAGTAAGAACCAGGATGTAATTGGCCTGTTGCGTCCATGGCCACTATACCCCCCCAGCGTGATGAGCTAGTGTCACAGGTGTGCTGATTCGACCAGGATACTCACTCAGTGCACCCCCACAGGCTGCCCCCACTGAGGGTTCCGGCCCGTGGTGGGCATCGGAGCTTGCGATGGCCCTCGAGCTCTGTGTCCCCGTGCGTCGAGGCTGGATGGGGAGCCGTGAGGTGCCAGCCTGCGCTGGCCTGATGGCCTTCAGCAGCTCAACCCTGTTGGCAGCCCGCTGCGCAGCCATGGCCGGCCTGTGGGCTGGAACTGCCGAGTTGGCACGCCCACCATCGAAGGTGGTGGAGCAATGTCCATTGATGCCCCCAGTGCCGAATTGCGGGCAGGGAAGCATCCACAGCCTCTAACCCACCGGGACAAGGTGGGCCGGATGGGCTGGATGGGCCAACCGGGTGATTAATGCAGGATAAACCCATGTGATAATCCTTGGCCAGAACAGGGGGATGCCCAGTAATCCGGCCCATGAAGTGCAGGAATGACGGCGGGGCGGAAACCCGCACCGTGCCCAAGTGAGCCGCTATGCCCCAAGGGGGGCAAAGAAGCAGCGGGGGTAAGAACCCCAGTGGGGCAGGCCTGTGCCACCCACCGCCCGAACCCTCAGCCTGGGCCCATTGGTGGCAGCGCATCTAATGACCCCACCACCCACCTGTGGGGGTGCCATCCGAGCCCCACGGCCCGGTGGCACCCCCAAAAAGTAGGGGGGTGGGCTGAGCCCCCCCAGGCGCGACCCAGGGGGCCGCCTGAGTAAGCGTATCCCTTCCTGCAGTACTCAGGAATCGAACTGCTGACCTTCTACCTCCCGGTCAGCATCTTAGCCACCTGAGCCACTGCAGTCCGGTGCTGATTTTAAAAGAGAAAGACATGTAAATGTCTCTCATCTGAAATTTTAGAAAAAGGAGCCTCCAAAAGAGGCGAGCAGGGGAGGAAGTGACGGAGCAAACTTCTCCACTCCGTCGCTTCGCAAAATGGCAGCCAGGCTGCCTCGTGGCCACCCCTTTTATGGAGGGGTGGCCACGCCCCCTAACTAACCTGGATGTCCGAGTCCAGGTGGGTGGGGGCCCCGCAAAGAGCACGGTGGCCATTTTGGCGCCACGCTTGCATTAGTTATAGTATGATCTAGGAAGGGCTTCCAAATCTCATAAAATTTATTTTTACTCGTGATACTTTTTTAATATTTATTTTGCATGTGTTTGTCATTTAATGCTGTTGTCCAATTTTGAACATACCAATCTTCAATTTTTATTTGTTCTCCTCCCTTCCACTTAGCAGCTATACAAATTCTTGCATTCACTATTAAAATAGATAGCAAATCTGCATTATAATGATTTGAAATGACATTACCAAACTCAAGTATCAACACACTTGGTGCATCCAATTTAATACGGGTACCAAACATTTTTGTTATCTCATTTTCCACTAACATCCAAAAACCTTTCACTCTTTCACACTCCCACCACATATGGAGATAAGCCCCAGTCTCTTTTTCATAATTCCAGCATAAGCTAGATTCCTTTGGATTCATCAATTTTATTTTTGCTGGGGTTAGATACCATTTCCACAATACTTTATAATTGTGTTCTTTTATTCTAATTGATAAATTTCTCATTACTATATTTTTCCATTTTAACTTCCAACTTTCTTCACTAATGTTTATATTTAGGTCGCTTTCCCATGTCTCTCTCATACTATCATTGGTGTAATCCATATCAATTAGCAATTTATATATTTTACCAATTAACCCTTTTAATTCTATTTTCCCAGACCTAACATTACATGCTAATTTTTCAAACTTAGTTAAACCTCTGTTTAGGTCTGATTCAGTGGCTATATGAGAGTTCCAATTATTAATTGCTGCTACTTGAATCCAGTTTAAGTTCATTTGCGTAAACAATTTTATCTTTTTTTCTTTTTTTTTACAAAAATCTATCCAATCCTTTAGAAACTCTATTTTATTAATTTGAAGTAGCAATTTGTTCTTACTAGTTAATAGTATTGGAAAGGATTTTATATCCCCTAATTCTATTATGGACGAAGTTCCCGGAGCAAGTTTATTTTTTTAACAGAATGCCAAACATTCAACAAACTTTTTAAAATTTTATTATCATTGTTAATTTTAACTTTGTCCTAGGCAACTTTTTTCAAGGAATTAGGCGATGTTTTATGAATCCAATGTATGAAGCGGACTTTGTATGAGGTATTACTGTATTGTTAATATGTAATCAATCTGGCTTTTAATGGTGATATAATTCTATTTTATCATGTATTACATTGTGCCAAAATGTTCAAAAAACATGTTAGTAATAGAAAGCTGGTATTGGTTGCATAAATCCAGTATCCTTTGTCCATTCTCATTCAATTCACTGTTCTCAGCAGAATGTGGGCCAACAAACTGTTCATGTTCTTTTCTGTTAACACCCACCCTATCATTCAAATCTCCCATTACATAGAATGAGATTTTAGCTTCAACTTCCTCTATCACTTCAGCTAGTTCATAGAAAAACTGATCATTTTGTTCTTCTGTGTAGCTATTGTTACATGGAGCATGTAATTGTATACACATTTCAATGTTATGTTCCCTCCTCTTTTTATTTTTAACATTATTATTCTGTTGGAGTAAATGGGTAGTATGAATTTTGCTATGTCTGAATGCACCAAGAATGCATCTTCCAAGTCACCCTGTCAGGTACACAAACTTTTGCCTCTATTCTTCCTTTCTATGAATTCCCCAACTACTACATCAACACATTTCCTTTTACTTTGGGTAGTAGCATGAATCCCTCCATCCGCAGTCTTCTCCATGACTATTCCCTTTCTGTCCAGTGATTGTTGACCCTGCTCTATAAGTTCAGACTCATTAATTGCAGAGAGGGCTTGAGATTAAAGTTCTTTCTCTGGTAGATCTGAATTGCTCTCTGTATAAAGTGCTGGAAACTGCTGCTCTTCTTCCTGTAGCTCTGAGTGACATCTGTGAATAGAGCATGGCATCGGAAACAGCACAGATAGGGTCCTCTGACCCTTCCAGAGGCAGCAGCCCACCCCCACCCCCAAAATGGACGACGTGCTGTCCTACCTTGTCACGCTGTTTAGGGCCGAAAGAAATCACCATTTTTGGGTGCATTTTTCTGGCTCTCCAGCTCCCGAGCAGGCTTGGGGGTGGGGTGGGGTGGGGTGGGGTAACCTTTTCCGCATTACTCCCGCCTTCTTAGGAGGTCCCTTGGCTGCACAATAGCTGAATAAATTTGTGCCCGCCATTTTGTTATTTAAACAAAATGGTGGCTGCAACTTTTGTCAGCTGTTGTGTGGCCCAGGGACCTCCTAGGAAGGTGGGAATAGCACACAAAAGTTCCTCCCACCTCCCAGAGCCTGCTGGGGAGCCAGAGAGCTAAAAAAATGCACCCAAAGACGGCAATTTTTTCCAGCCCCAAACAGCGTGACAAGGTAGGAGATCAAACATGATGCACTGGATAATGACAAAATGACACTGTCTGGTGCATAACTTTTCTAAAAATCTAGCAATGTTATCTGATTTAGTCATTGTCTGGTGCTATCGTTAACTGGGATTCTACTGTACTTGCACATGCCATTCTTTCAACTTCCTAGAGAAAATTGCACTCTGCTTCTCTTCCACGAGAGTTGCTCTGTGCTATTTTCTCTGATGTGCAGAAGTGTGGAGAAGTGGGCTTTAAGCTGTTGTACTATCTCTTCTATCAGGATAACCAGCCTACACCTGCTGCAGTTGTAAGTGGGGAGGAGCTTATAGAGGTTTTTACAAGTCTCTGTGAAATGTTCATTTCCTGTCCATATCTCATGACCTATGTCAGCAGGAGGCTCCCTCAAGATTCCATGAGAAACTCCCATTTCCTTGCATGTTCATGATATTCTGATCATGGACTCCCAAAGAATCTGAGTATAGCTGTAGTTGTGACAGTTGCAAGCTTCTCTTGCCTAACTAGGCAAGATGACTAAATTCCTGTCACTGCTCAATTGTTACTCTTCCCCCTAACAACAGGTCCTCAGAGCACGGCAAACAATTGCAATCAAAGCAAGAACCAAAATCACAGAAACAATCGTCTAAACTCATTAGTCAGCCTCTCAAGCCAGCAGACATAGCCTAACCTTCATTTGCCTCTTCCACTGATCGCACACAAAACACCCCTAAATTCATCAACACATACATATTATTTAAGTGCGCAGTCCTAACAACATGTCAGGATCATTTGTTTAGAAAAAAGTCATTAATGTTAGTAGGGCTTACTCTCAGGATAGTAGCTATTAGATTGGTACCTGCATTTTGCAGTTAATGAATGAATGAATGAGTCTCAGTTCTGAGATTGAAGAAGTAGCTGATTATGTCTACCTCAGTCAGCAATTCTAACCTTAACGTACCATGTGGTTAGTGGATAAGAAGACACAAAACAGTTTGGATTGCCTCCAGTATAAAACAAACAGTGCTAACAGATGACAGTCTGCTGATGAATATCAGGGCAAATGTATTCAATACAACAGTGTTACCAGCAGTGTTTTATGTATCCAAAACATAGGCAATAACAAAATTAGAGGAAGAAAAACTGGTGGTAACCCTACATGGGGCTGCCCTTGACGACCATTCGAAGGCTGCAGCTGGTCCAGAATGCGGCAGCCCGGGTGGTGATGGGGTGCGGATGATATGTCCGTGCCTCACCGCTACTTCGGGAGCTGCACTGGTTACCAGTTTGTCTCCGGGTGCAATTCAAGGTGCTGGTTTTGACCTTTAAAGCCCTATATGGCAGTGGGCCAGGATACCTTAGAGACTGCATCGTTCCAAGAGTGTCTGCCCATCCAACCAGAGTGGACCGGAGGGGCTCTCTAATAGTGCCATCAACTAGGGGTGCACATCTATCCAGCACCCGAAGGAGGGCCTTCTCTGTGTCCGCACCAACTCTCTGGAACCTCCTGCCAACAGATCTAAGACTTCAAAGAGAACTGCTGCCCTTCAGGAAAGGATTGAAGACCTGGCTGGCAGGGCAGATGTGGGGCCCTAATGGGAATACGGTCCCCACCTGCTGGCTTATGTAAACAATTAAGAACTCTCTCTTCTTTTTTATAGTGGGTGGGATGGGTGGGTGGGATATGGGTTTTTTAAAGTGGGTTGGATATGGGTCTTTCAAAGTGTTTTTTATGTGTTTTTAGAACTTGTTGTAATGCCGCCCTGAGTCGGGTTCTACCTGAGTGAGCAGCATATATAAATATGACTATTAAATTAAATTAAATTAATTAAAGAGCAATGGAATGCAGAATAACAATCAGGGATAAGGTTAGGTAAAGGCAAAGGTTGCCCTTGCTCGAAATCCAGTCCAGTGTCTTAACCACTCAGCCACCTCAGTTCCTGGGATAAGGTTAGCATTAAGAAATTATGCCAAAGAACTGGATTGTGCGATGTGGTCAATGAACTATATGTGGCAAAAAGAAGATGGGCAGGCCATATTGAAAAAGCCACCACTGCCGCACTGCCCAAGGACTCCCTTGCCTCTCCCCAGGAACCATTCCACCTTTTTTGTCTCCACCCTCTGATCTTGGACTTGCCTGGGGTTAGGAGAGGAGGAGGAGGTTATTGTTGTGCCAGTTTTGTTATGGTTTCTTTCTATGGAAAGTTGTATTGTATTATGTATCGTATTTGGCAACATTGTAACTTTGTTTTTTGCTGTTTTGTATCTTGAATTATTGCATTTATATACTGTTCCTTTAAATATTTGTGGGCCGCTTTGGGTCGCCCATTGGGTCGAGGAAAGCGGGGTATAAATAAAACATTATTACATTATTATATCAACCGCCTAAATGATAACAGATGGACCTGTCAGCTAACAGACTGGATACCAAGGGACCACAAAAGAACACTAAGCAGACCCCCAAAATGATTGGATGATCCAATGATAAAGCTTTTTGGCCAGAGATGGAAACAGAAGGCAAAGAATAGAACATTTTGAATTTCGGTCGATTTGCACTTAAATAGATAAGCGACAATATTGGATATTGGATTGAATGAATGGATGAATTGCTAATAATGAGTTCCAAGAGTGATTGTTCAGGAGAAGTTTACAAGAGGCTCTGATTAGCTAGAGCAACATTACTTGTATCTTTTGATTCTTTTGCAAGGTTATTATCCAAAGTCTTTGAAATCCTGCAGAATGAGAATAAATTAGGTTGTTTTTTTTTAAATGGTGGATGGAAGCAAAGAAACTTGACAGAAAGAAAGTAAAAAGTAGGTCAATTAATAAATTAAGATGCAAATTAAAATTAAAACAGTTCTTTTAAGGTCTTTAGTGCCAAAGCCATTTCTTTCCATTTGCCTTCCAGAAGAAAACTTTTGAAATAGGCTGTATTTAGCTAATCAGAAAACTCTAACAATGGCCATTCAAAGAAAACTTGGAAAATAATTTGAAATTTTGAATCTGTTCTGGTCAGCTGGTGTCAGAGATAAAACACTAAAATATGGGAGGGGGATAACAAGCTCACTTTTAACAGACCACTAGCAATTATTTTTGAAAAGCTATAGTAAAATTGACAAAGCTAAGTTTGGAGAGAAAGCTTCTCATTTTAAAACTGAGAATACCTCTTTTCCCACAATTAATAGTTAGTTGTTTCTAAAAATCATGCATCTACCTTTGATGGCCAAACAAGAGGTATGTGCTTTTATTTCCAAAACAAAAGCCACACACTTCATCCCTCCTATTTCTAACAAAACTTAACTTTTATATTCAGATATAGCAACATGCCATGTTTATGTGCCTTCCCACCAGTGATAGTTGTGTGAGCAGGGAAATGCATAATAAAAGAGCAAACAGAATTCTTCCAGATTTACAATAGACAGTGACATTAAAGAATAAAATGTACCACTACTGTTTTAGAAGTACAGTAAAAATTATTAAATGAAGAGCTGATGTTCATAAGAGAGTAAACCAGGATATTCATATTGTAAAAACACTTGATGTGTATTAAATATTTCAACCAATAATTCACATTTAGTGATAGCTTTCAAGTGTGCTACTCATGATTATACAGAATTGATGCCCACAGCACAATTGTGCAGAGCTTTAAGTTGTATCATCTAGTGTTTTCATTTGATGCTCATCCATATGCATGTTCATATGTACAAATATTCACATTTGCATTGAATTTTTGAGCAAGGGAAACCTTTACCTTTATACATTGGTGGTGTGGTTTGCACATGTAAGGTCTGTCCTTTCAAATCAGGAGATAATGTTGTGCCTAATTTTGATTCTGTTCTAAATAGCATTGCCTTTAAATAGCGTTGCCTTTGAACAAATTTGTATTTTTTCTGAGAGAATTTTTCTCTCTGCTTCACTATGTGAAAAACTGCAGAGATTGCTTACCTATATTTATTCTGAAAGAGAAACTCTTGGCCCTTGATGCTTCTTTCTGAATGCCATACTAATGTATTGTAGTATTGCAGGCACACCCCCCAATAACGGACACAGACAACATTGAAAGTGGATAACAGCATCGGGCCACATTTATTGATTCAATGCCCTAGTCCGAATTATAAATTTGTATTGGTAAAACGATCAATCATAATTCTTAAGGCAAGCAGGCCGAAGTAACACTGGTAAGGTACCACCCCAAAATTGCCAACGGCAATTGGTTACAATGTATCAATTTGTATCAATTTGTTTGTTGACAACAAACAAATTGTTGACCGTAGTCAATATCTAACTCATGACCCCACCCTCTGACGCGTATCCGTGAAATCACGGGGTGATGCATGCTGGTTAGCTATCGCCATCACCCCGTCGCCTGGTTCGTCGTTGACCGGACAACGTTTAACTAATTTATTCCTGTCTAGTGTTGTCCAGTCAATTGCGAACCTGCCAGATACCTGTGGGTCATACTGTTTACCTTACCAGTGCTACCCGCCAATGTGACCAAAGTCAACAGTAGGAACATAAGAAAAAAACCCTATATCAAACCATAGCCACAGTGTGGGATGGGCAAAAAAGCCAGGACCCGAAAGCCAATGTGGGTCCCAGCCAAAAATTCCCACCCGGCCCCGAAGCGACCAAAATATCACACTGTTAACTAGGGAGGGGGTGGAGGGGAAAAGACTTCTCCGCTCCGTCGCTGAGGTAAAATGGCAGCTCGGCTGCTTCGTGGCCACACTTTTTATAAGGGAGCTGGCCACGCCCCTAACTACCCGGATTCTCTGTCCTGTGGGGGGGGGCCCGCAAAGAGCGCGGCGGCCATTTTGGCGCCACGCTTGCATTGAAGGCGCACCCCCCAATAACGGACACAGACAACATTGAAAGTGGATAACAGCATCGGGCCACATTTATTGATTCAATGCCCTAGTCCGAATTATAAATTTGTATTGGTAAAACGACCAATCATAATTCTTAAGGCAAGCAGGCCGAAGTAACACTGGTAAGGTACCACCCCAAAATTGCCAACGGCAATTGGTTACAATGTATCAATTTGTATCAATTTGTTTGTTGACAACAAACAAATTGTTGACCGTAGTCAATATCTAACTCATGACCCCACCCTCTGACGTGTATCCGTGAAATCACGGGGTGATGCATGCTGGTTAGCTATCGCCATCACCCCGTCGCCTGGTTCGTCGTTGACCGGACAACATTTAACTAATTTATTCCTGTCTAGTGTTGTCCAGTCAATTGCGAACCTGCCGGATACCTGTGGGTCATACTGTTTACCTTACCAGTGCTACCCGCCACACGGAGGGGCTTCAAAGAAGGCCTGACGCCCCCCCCCCAGACCGTCAGCTCGGTCAACAGGCCTGCTCGCCAATCACCCAACAGGAGGTCCATACCTCCTCGCGACAGATGGACCCCATCCCCTGCGTACAAGTCATAATTTTGTAGGCTAATAGCGGGGTGATGACTGACCCGTCCCCAAGCCCTGTCGGCAAGAAACCGCGCCACCGCCCTGTTGACCGTGCACCTAGCGGGTCAAGGGCCAGGAGGTGAACGCCCCCTCTATAAGAAAGGTGCGGGATAATGTCCGACCAAACCAGGGTTGTGGCAGGCCAGACATAATGCAAGTAGGCGAGGTCCTCGCAAATCACATGCTTGAGCGATAAGCCGGTGACCTGGCCCAAATCATTGCCCCCCAGGTGGATGATGAGAATGTCAGGCGGGTCAGCACTCAGGCCAGAAAAAAGGAAAGGCCGCAGCTCCCGCCATAACATCCCAGGCTTACCATGCCATGTGAGACTGGCGTGTTCACCCAGTCCCAGTCGGGGTCCCCACTCTGTCGCCGCAGCGTAACGCGCTGCCCTGTGCACATAGCTGTGGCCCACCAGCCATACTGTCACCGGTGTAATACAACACCCAGGGTCTGTAAGAAAATTGAGAAAAATTGAGAAAAAGACGGTAAGGTGACTGGATTGGTACTCATGGCGGAAGTGGGCGCACATAAAACTGAAAACATTGCGAGCCCCACCTCCCCATGCTGCGTATGTCAGCCCCAGAGTACCCAAAAGCAGCTGCTGTAGAGGCTGCACCAGTACGGAATGAATGTGTGCCATAACGGGCACCTGGTAGGCCCACCCTGGTGAGGGCTCTGGCTGTCACCTTCCAAAACTGAAATTTAGTAAGGGGAGACCCATCTTGGTGACAGAAAAACGGGCCGTGGTGCATGCCACGCAGTGCCAAGAACTCCTGTAGGGCACCAACCGGACAGATGTCTGCCAAAGAACACTGTAGCAGTCTTACACCACTGCCTACGCCATGCTGATCTGTCTTAGAGGAGCGTATCCTCAACTGGGCCCAGTCTTTGGCAACATAGACATCCTCGAGTTCCAGTGCCCTACAACTTGCATCCGCCTTATACAGCATCTCAAGCTCGCTGGTGCGGAGCGCTCCAAAAAGGCCACCGTTGTAGCCGCATGAAGTGGGCTGCCTCATTTCCAAAACAGAGGCCAGGCCAGCCCCGGGCCAATTGGGTAAAAACCCTGGGAAAATCTTGCATCCGCCTTACTCAGCATCTCAAGCTCGCCGATGCGGAGGGCTCCAAAAAGGCCACCGTTGTAGCCGCATGAAGTGGGCTGCCTCATTTATCAAAACTGAGGCCAGGCCAGCCCCGGGCCAATTGGGTAAAAACCCTGGGAAAATCTTGCATCCGCCTTACTCAGCATCTCAAGCTCGCCGATGCGGAGGGCTCCAAAAAGGCCACCGTTGTAGCCGCATGAAGTGGGCTGCCTCATCTATCAAAACAGAGGCCAGGCCAGCCCCGGGCCAACTGGGTAAAAAACCCCTGGGTAAATGGGGTGGCGGTCGCCCGGGAAACGCCCGCGCATGCGCACCCACCCCTCCCAAACATGTCTCACCCAGAAGTCATTGGTGCTGTCCACACGACCTCCCACTTTGGCCATAAAAGCCAACCCTACAGCTGAGATGCTATGGTGCGTGGTGCAAGGCCCTGGGCATACAGGTAAACCATGAACCGCAGAACATGGGCTACTAGGATCGGCCAGGTTCCTGGCAGTCGGAATCGGGTACATAATACTCTGAAGGAACTAAATGCGTGGTGATACGCCTTACTCATGGATGGCGCTAGTGACAGGCCAATCGCCCGGTTCACCTCTCCTTGCCAACGTTCCATCTCTCGTCCGGGAGTGGCGAGGGAAATTCCTCCGCATCCGGGGGCCGAGGCACGGAACCGGGAGATCTGCAGGCGGGACAAAGCAGCAGCAATATCATTATCAACCCTTGGGACATGCCTGGCCCTGAAGGGAACGTTGAGGCACAGGTTGCATAACACAAACCAACGCACTAGCTCCATAACCCCGGGCGATTTGGAAATCTGTGCAGTGACGATGCGGACAACAGCCGCGTTGCCATGCCAAAATCGCACGACCGAGTTGGCCCACTCCTTGCCCCATAGCATCAAAGCACCCAGGATAGGGAAACATTCGAGATACGTGAGACCATGCAGGCGACCCTTGCCTGCCCAGGATGGTGGCCACCCACCATAGGCCCCCTTCCAATTGAAGTACATCCCATAAACCCAGGAATCCTGAGGCATCGGACTGCATCTGAAAGCAAGGGGGAGCCAGGAGATCAGACCCCAAAATGACACCCCGTTGAACTACCTCTGGATCTATGGCCAGACAAGCACGTCTGCCCCGATACCCCGGGTAAATCTGAGCCTGTGGTGGGGCCTGGAGAATCCCGCCATGGCGTCGCACCAGCGCAGAGCAAATGCCCTGCCCGGTGCGACGACCCTGCCAGCGAAACTGGGGTGACCATGTAGCACCAGAAGTTCCCTCAGTGATGCCATGCGCTCGGCCAGCAAGACCGAGACAAGGGCCACTAGCCTTGACGCCTTATCCCGCTGCAACCTAGAATCCTGCGCTACCGTGTTACTCTCCACCCCAGGAATACTAGCTGTGGAGATGGGCCCTCGGTCTTTTCGGGCGCTAAAGGGACACCAAGTTCCTCCATTAGCGTCTGAAATGTGTTGAGGAGACGTGTGTACGTGTCCCAGCCCCGTTCAGGCCCGAATAAAACCATCCAGGGAATGGGCTACAGACCGGGACCCTGACCTGCGGACAAAAGCGCAATCTAGGAAAGTGGTGAAACGCTCGAATACCGAGCCCCAATGGAATAGCCAAAAAGCATGGCATCATTGAAATAATATGCTCCCCGGGACGGGGGTGCAGGGACAGGGCCAACGACCCTGCCCGCATAGACCCTATTGTCAAAGCTGGCAGCAGCCACCTCCTCCCTCCCCTTAAGGGATAAAAGATTGGGGGCATCCTGAGGGGACCTATTACCCATGAAAGGGATCCGGAACCCCTGCCTAGAACCCTGAAGGAAAGAACCCGCATCCTCTCCCTTCGGGTACCATGTGAGCCAATGCTCCAACATGTCCACCTTGACTGGGGAGGGAGCCCTTCGGCGAACTACATCCATCTGCGGCAGTCTTGCCAGCCCCCTGTCTGCCCCACCCTCTGCCCCGCATCCTTCTAGGCCTGGGACAGGCAGAGGCCGCATGGGGGCCAACACAGGTGGGACACTCCTGTCTGTATTTGCAAGTCTTCCCATTAGAGGAGCCATTGGACAAGAAAGTCCAGCACAGCAGGCGGGCTGGAACCCCCCGCCCCGCCCCCTGGCAGGTGACCTATGCTGGGGCCGCCTGCTGAACCGCATGCCCACAATGGTATATCTCCCCGGGCGCAGGGCGCGTGGGCGTCACGTACAAAAGCCGCAGCCTCTGGCCTGGCTCATCCCGCCTAATCTCGGGGTGCGGGGAAATCCGCCTACGGCATTCCTCGTCACAAGCCAACCACGCTGGGCCCGGAAAATAAACCATCGCCCGGTAGACGTTGTCCAAATACTGGACCATCAGAATTGCCAGATCCGGCCGGGCCCTAAGGTACACCGCCATGCATATGATGCAGGCCGGCAACCATTTGGCCCACATACTTGGTGGCTTTCGACAACGTGCCTGCCACTATCCTTCTCATTCTGCCCCTCCCTCTCTCCTTGGTGGGCACCCTGTTTAGAAGTGAGAAGATATCCACGTACTCCCCCCGCCACATTTACTCTCTGGCGGCCTGTGCCAAGTGGTCACTCAGCGGTAAGGAATAGGGGCTTGGACCAACCCAACCCAAAACATTCCCCTCAGGGTAGGGAACACCCCCCACCACTGGGCCCTGGGTGTTAACTGTCATCGCCGGGTGAGGCGTCAGCGGGTGCACCGCCGCACCACCCGCGCGAGGCCAAGGCCATTGAAAAGCCCCCCCATATTGGGAATGTGTGTGGATGTACTCGCTTACACCGTATACTCACATGCTGCACCCCCGCGGGCCGCCCCCACCGGGGGTTCCGGCCCACTGGGGGCGTCGGAGCTCACGACCGACGTAGAGCTCATCACCGGGGCCTGACACGCACCTGGCTGCTGGCTGGGGAGCTGCGAGGCAGTGGCCGAAACCGCGCCACGCGCCTGCAGCAGCTCAACCCTCCCTGTCGGCTGTTGTCCTCCTGCCGACAGCGCCGCAAAAGGAACCCCAAAGGGGGGCCCCCGCCTGACTGGCCCGAGCCAACGACGCTTCAAGGGCTGCAAGGCGGGCCAGTAAGGCTTCCACGTTGACCTGGGGCCAAGGGCCGGCCGGCCCGCACGGTCCAGGCGTGGGTATAGGTCCCTGTACCCCAGGACCCGAATATGGCCATTGGCCAACACCGAAGCCCGGCAGGGTCGGTGGAGAAACCTGCCAAGGCAGGGGGCCGCACCACCCCCCAAGGCTAGAGGGCCCCGGGGGAGGCTGCGACCCAAGAGCAGCAGGCCCAACCTGGTGGGCAGATGCAGGAGCGATGTCCACCGCTCGCGGGCCGCGGGCCGGAGCCCCTACCACGCCCGCACTCTGTTCACCCGCTCCGGGCCAAGGGGCGATAGACCCCATTCAGGGTATGCCTGACTGTGGTTAAAACTACCACAATCTTCAAGGAGGCTCTTTCTGTGTACTATTGTTCTTGCAATAATTCAGTTATGATGAATGGACATATGTTTTTTATGCATTCAATATAAATGGCATGGTAAATTTATTAGGACATATCAGTAATCACAATCACATGAGTTTAGGTAAATGTCAAGGTCACCCTTGCTCGAAGCTGACTTGCAATTTCTTGCTTTCAAACTGCTAGATTGGCAGGAGCTAGGATAGAGATGGGAGCTCACTCTGTCATACAGCACTCGGGTCTTGAACCGCTGACCTGGCAACCTTCCAGTCGCCAAGTTCAGCATCTCTACCACTAAGCCACCACAGTCGCTCAAATGAGTCAAAACAGCCTGTAAATTCCAGATATTTTCTGCTAGCAAAAAACATAAAGCAGAAACTGAATTTGCACCTACTGACTATACTAAGTTACAGACTGTGATAAAATTATGTTACAGATAGTTTTTATCATAATTTTTCAAGGTTTACATACTTCTTAATATTTAGAACCAAAAGAATGTGAGAGCTGAAATATCTGAATTTGAAAGAAACCTTAAGCTGAAGTATAAGAACACTTAACTATTTTAGTGCTGATTTTGAATCAATATTTCCTTTTCTGTTTCTGAGATGCTGCTAGTTGTTAACACATGATAGGAAATGTATCTACTGAATTGTCCAGTATGGGTGAGTGATAATGTTATTCCAGTTGGTTCATGAATAAATAGCCAAAACCCACTACAATGGAACCTCATATAATAAATGCATCATACAATGAAAAAATCGTACAATGAAGAGAATTTTGGAACAAATAGGTACATTGTACAATAAAAATCTCTATGGGAAAAACCGTACAACAAAAATTTTCTTTGTACGTTTTTTCCCATAGAGATTTTGTTGTATGATTTTTCCCATAGGGATTTTCGTTGTATGATTTTTCCAATAGAGATTTTCATTTGCATCATACAACGGAAAAAAATCGTATAACGTAGTGCCTTGTGGAACCAATTATTTTTTGTTATATGAGGTTCTACTGTACTGTATTTATTTTAGAGAGAAAATATATGGCACTAGCTATTTTGCCCTGCTTCATCCAGGTTGGGGGGGGGGAGGCGCTGGCTCACCATGTGGGTGTTGGGGGCTGTCTGGACGCCGCCTTTGCATTCCCTCTGCTGTTTTGAGGCCAGCCTCGAAGGAGCGAGGGGGATTGGCAAGGGTGAGAGGCAGGACTCCGCAAGGGAAGGGGCCTTCCCTGGTGGATACCTGCCTGCCAGCTTGAGACCCCCCCCTCTTGTTTTTTCAAGGCCAGCCTCAAAATGCAAGGGGGAGTTCCTAAGGTGTCAGGAAGGTCTTCACCAGGGAAGGCACCATCCCTGGTGGATACCTGCCTGCTGCCTAGGGACCTCCCCCTCGCTGTTCAGAGGGCAGCCTCAAAACAGCAAGGGGGATTGGCAAGGGCAAGAGTCAGGTTTCTGCAAGGGAAGGCATCTTCCCTGGTGGATACCTGCCTGCCAGCTTGGGTCCCCCCCCCTCATTTTTTTCATGAGGGACGAAGGTCGGTCTGGCGGCAGTGTCATGAAGGGCACAGCGGTCACCTCCGATGGCCTTGCATCCTCGTCCATTGTGGCGGTTTGCGGTGCTGGGTGGGAGGCCGGGTGGGCCGCAGTGCTCTGTGCATGTGGTGGCTGTTTGGCTTGTGTAGGCACGGCCTTTCCCCTGCCTCTCCCACATGCTGTGGCTGGCCTCCCTGACTGGCCGTGTTGCATCACACTGGCTGCTAGGGGTTGTAGTTTTTTGTTTTGTCTGTTTAGTAGGGTGCAGAGCCCCCAGCCACAGTATGGACCCTGACATTGACCATCTCTCACATGATAGGCAAGTGTGTGCACACCGTGGATGGGGACAGTTAAGGCGTGTGGGTTCATTTTAGGGACCCACATGGGGACATTTGACTTTTATAGGAATAGATTTAATGAAATTGATAGCTGGAAAAATGACACAAACAGATCTTCCTATCCCTGTCAAAATGAGACCAATATGCTAAGTAGAATACTGAATGTCTCCAAAACAGACATTAATTTACAAATCAGAGCTAAATTTTTTTTAATTTTTGTAATTTGCTGGTTGCTTTCTTATGTTAATATAAACAATCTTAGTCCAGCCTACTAATAGGTAGAGTGAGATAGCTCAATTATTTAATTACTTATTAACTATTTACAATTTTCATTTTGACTAAACTTTCCCAGGTATTTGAACATGGAAAAGACCATTCACTTCCTATTTTCTCTTAAACAGACTTCTGTTGTCGTGTCCTATAGACTTCCATTTAGACATATCCTTATAATATTCATTTTTGGAAAAGAAACATATATACACTTTTCCATGTATAATTTAATAAGTGAGCATTTTCTAGCTGACTTCCAGATTATTGTCATTCTTAGATCTTTCAAACTCTAAGCTTTAAGTCTAGATGAACCTTCCTGTTGCCAATTTTGCTATAAAATCATATACACCTCTTTCCCACTAGATGGAACTAAGCAACTTAGCAATCATTTATAGTAGTACTTTTTTTAAAAAAACGAATAATACCAATAATTGTATTCTCAATCACATTTTCCCCATTTTAGTGTCATGTAATACAAGAAAGGAATGGACACTTCTGTGTATTCTCTGCTCAGAAAACCCTGGAAAAGGTTGCTATAAACCAGAACTGACTTAATGACACAATTAATAATGCTGAAAATATAAAATTTTATTTAAAAATATATAAGAGATACACTCTATATGTACAAGTACCATTCAGGGACTTTTTTTTAACCTTTTGAGATATTTAGACTACCAGAAGCCACTATGAGAAAATTTTCTATTTTCATAGTCCCTCAGAATTCAAACTAAAATACAATTGGGTGGGGTTTATGACACATTAGAATTGTACAACTCTCTCACAGTTATCAGCATTCCAAACCGGACAATAATGAGAATGTTTATATGAATCTTGAAAACATTAACACTCAGGGCCATAGAAAGGGAATTACTCTTTTCTGCTTCCAGAAAGATTTTTCTTTATGTGCCCACTACACAAACAAACAAACAAACAAGCTAGCTAAATATTAACTAATGGAGAATCTTGTGGATTTTCTTAAAGTCACACATAATTTTTTCAAAGAAATGTGAAGCTTCACAGGAAAGTGAAAAATCCTTCACATAATGGTAAGCTTCAATGCAAGATTAATTTGGAAATAGCAAAATAATTGCAAAGTTGTGCAGGATTTTACAGTACCTCTGGAAAACAGCAACTTTCCTGCATGATGTTCACTGAAAAGACCCATATGGTAGTTTAAAATCTGGCAGCTTCCTATGCGTAATAGTTGAGAAAATAAAGTGGTTGTGTGTGAATGAGCATTGCATCTCATTTTTTGTGGGATGCCAGAATTTTTTTTGCTGGTGCATGGGAGCATCATATTGGCTTGGAAAGACTGGGGAAATTGCTTAAAATAGGAGATTTTATGAATATAAATCTTAAATCTAATTCAGAATGACTACAGCCATTCAGTAATCAAACATCATGTACTGTATATATATTAATAATACATTTTCATTAATCTTTCTGTACACGGTATCTACTTATATCTTAGTATGCTTTACACAGCATTTAGAATAAATTCAGTGTTTCACAGGGAGATGATACAACTAAGTTACTATTTTAAGTTATGAGTGTCAGAAGAAATAAAAAAGGGAGCTGTGGAAGAGAGAGTAACTGTATATAAACATCTTATAAAAGTTTACTCAACCAGTCTGGTCAGATTATCCTGCTATGGTAATAGAGTAGACCATACTGTAAGCAACTCAATGCTAAGTGTCAGGCGATGGTTAACTAACCTGACAACCCTGAGGACTAATGGCCTTGGGTGCCAAAGTCCACAGGAAAGGGTGATGGTCCCCAAGTGGATTAAATCCTACTTGCATCCATCTTGATGGAGGGCAACAGTTTCATCATTACTGACCTGGGGTTGATGAGGACTTTGTGGGCCAAAAGGGCTCAGGACCAGAAAGTGACTCGTAGAACTGAATCAGTGGTATGGGTATCATGCTGTGATGCAGCAGGTAGATGAAAGGCTACTGCATTGTATTCTCAGGACAGTCTTCATGGTTGATCACCATGAAGATCGCTAGGATTTGGATACAGCACAAGAAGAAGAACGTTTACTCAAATGAAAGATCTTCTAAACTCAGCTAAGCTCATCTAGCAGCTCCCCCGGTGGCTTAGTGGTTAACATGCTGAGCTGGAGACTGGAAGGTTGGGTTTCAATACCCAAGAGTTGCACTTGGGGACATGTGCAGACCAACTACATCACTCCAGAAACACATTCCCAAATACTTAGATTATAATTCACAGTTCAAATAAAATCCAACCAGAAAGCTTGGTGACTACTGAAAAGACTGAACAACAACCGAAGCAAAAAATATGATTTATGTAAATTTAATTCAAACAAAATAGCACACCACCTGCTTCAGACAGGGAAGACCAACTAACACCTACTAAAAATAAAGTACCAAAGGAATAATCAGAGTGAATTCAATGAACTAATTGTGCTAAATTCGTATTTGCAGAATAAAAGGAAGACATAAGAAGATGTGGGAATGTAAAAGCAGCAGGACTCAATGATATCTGGATCAAGCAAATTAAACATTTTTGGCAAAACACAGCTCTTTTAACTCTCCAGGAACTGTTGGATGACCTAACAAATGAGCAAAACCAATACACCTTGCCAAACAGATGAATGCTGAAGGGTGTCTCCTACCAGGACAAGTTTCTGGCTGAACCATCGGGAAGTCACTTAATAGATTTCAAAATAAAGTATGAATATCAAAGAATTATTAAGATGGGACTATTTGGATACAGGACAATTTTTGTGAATGTGGAGGAATTAAATCAATGCACAAATTATTTTAAAAGCTTAAGGACTCAGTTCTAGTCAGCAATTCATGAGTAAGAGGAGAAATTTCATCTAGGGTTCTATCCAGTGGTGGGATTCAGCAGGTTTGCTCCAGTTCACCAGAACTGGTAGCAGAAATTCCAGCTGGCACCACCCATCTAAGTTTTGAAATAAGGTAGTCCTAACTAGGGTGCAATGCAGGGCTTTCCCCCTGGTCACACCCACCATACCACACCGACAGAGTAGGTAGTAAAAAAAACTGAATCCCACCACTGGTTCTATCTATACACCTGATACCTTATATCTATTTGAGCAGGTAAGTGCAGAAAGATTACTCATCAATTCCTTCATTGATAACAGGTCATCAATTACTCATCAATTCATAGTTGTTTATCAGGCCTTGATGGAGAGTGAGAGTTAGATCTTGCTTGGGTTTTTCTTCTTCTTCCCCATGCTCTCTCCTGCTTGTGTTTTTTCCTTCCTCGTGCCCTCTCATTACAACTAGATTGTCTGTACTTTGAAAATCTTACTTACTTGAAGAAGTATTCTAAGTAAGCAAACAGAATGACAGAAGAGAAAATAAAACACTCCAAGGAGATATGACCATTTATCCATGACCCGTCAAATAAAGAGGCAGCACACAAGAGTTTTGGTATAAAACTTGGGCTACATTTATTGAATTTGAATTATCCTGACCTGCAAAGGGCCTTGGTAGTAAATTCCCTGGTACCAGGGCAGCAGACACTATGTCCCCTGTATAGCCCAAATGAGTGAATCTCTTGCCCCTGTGCAGTGCTGTACCTTGACATGCCAGCTAATTTGGGAAGACATCTGCACAGGCGTTTCCAACTCTGTTCCCATGAACAAATGTTGAGCATGCTACAGAGTTGGCCCATGCTGTCCACTGAATGCTCACTGCATGTCCATTGCATTGTGCCAGGCATCCTGCTTTCACCTCATTCAAAGATGCCCTGAGGGATTCACTGCTACCACCCTAGCCTGGTGCTACCTGCCAACTAATGTGACCTATTTAAATGGCACTGCCATCTAAAAGCCCACAAAGTCTGATGTCCTAGAGTGGGATCAGCAAAAACAGCTCAGTTCTTCATAGGGCCAATCTGGGAGTCAAGGTACAAAATTCCTATCCAGCCTCCATTAAGCACTCAAGCTACCAGGTGGGCAGACAGGTGGACCTTTGCCAAGCAATCAAAGAGTCCTGTAACAGGGTGGGGATAACCTTAAAATAGCCTCTAAGCCTCTTACCCCAAGCCAAGGAGCAGGTACACCAGACTGTCCCCTGCTCATTGACTGCCTCCTTCAAAGCCAAGAAGGTAAAGACCCTCATCACTTCAGGTCATTATAATAAGATAATTAAAATGAGATTAGCAGAGCACCTGAATACAGTTTTTCACACACCATCATCTTAACTCCTCTCATATTTGTAATAATTTATGGTCATGTAAGTCTGACTGAACAACAACAAAAATTATGCTCTACCACTCAAAGATTTAATAAAGGTACAAATTGCAGGCTCTGGAAGTAGCCTTCTTCTGATAAAAAATAGTTTAATTATCTTTACATGTTAATTTGTTTTGAATTTTGGCTATATTTCATAATTTTAATCTCCAGCTGGGCAGGCAAGGGAGGAGGAAGACCAGCCGGGCGGGGAGAGGCCAGCCAGTCGCCCCAACGCGAGCCCTTCCGAGCCGGTCCCCACCATCTCCAGCCGGGCCGGTGAGGGAGGAGGAAGACCAGCCGGGCGGGGAGAGGCCAGCCAGTCGCCCCGACGAGAGCCTTTTCCAAGCCCTGAAAACAACCAAGCGCCGAAGGAGAGGTCCAATTGGCAGAAGGGAAGAAGGCAAAGGAGTTAAACCAGGGGGTGAGACTCAGAGCCCCATACAAAGGATAAGTAGTTAAATATGCAGAAATGTTTGATGACTTAATATAGTAACTCACATAAAGACTTTAAAATGACTTAATATAGCAACTGACATAGAGACTGTGCTTTAAAGTGTGATAATATGCATGATAATATGTTGTCTTAAATGTTTTTAAACTTTTAAAAACTGTGATAAAATGTATGAGGAGAGAAAAATGGCGCAGACACCGGCAACCACGCCATAAATCTTGCCAAGAGAACCCTATTGACCAAAACAAAAGGCAAAACAAAAGGGCAGGCTAGGTGATACAGGATGCTTAACACCACAGAGTGGAGGAAGGGGAGGGACAGGAAAGGGGGAGGGGAAATGCAATGTTGTAAGGAGCAATACTGCATAGGGACATGGAATGTGAGATCAATGAACCAAGGTAAACTGGAAGTGGTAAAAAATGAGATGGAAAGAATAAGCATTGACATCTTGGGCATCAGTGAGCTAAAATGGACAGGGATGGGTGAATTCAGCTCTGGAAACCATCATATCTACTATTGTGGACAAGAAAACCTTAGAAGGCATGGAGTAGCCATAATTGTCAATAAGAGAGTAAGAAAAGCAGTAATGGGATATAACCTCAAAAATGACAGAATGATGTCAGTCAGAATTCAATATCACCGTAATCCAAGTCTATGCACCAACCACTAGTGCAGATGAAGCCACAGTGGACCAGTTCTATGAGGACCTAGAACACCTCATAGAACAGACACCAAGAAATGATGTCCAAATTATATTAGAAGACTGGAATGCCAAAGTAGGAAATCAAAAAGTGGAGGGAATAACAGGCAAGTTTGGTCTTGGATTACAGAACGAAGCAGGGCAAAGATTGATAGAGTTCTGCCAAGAGAACGCACTGGTCATAGCAAACACTCTCTTCCAGCAACACAAGAGGCGACTTTACACATGGACATCACCAGATGGCCAACACCGAAACCAAATTGACTACATACTCTGCAGCCAAAGATGGAGAACCTCCATACAATCAGCAAAAACAAGACCTGGAGCAGACTATGGCTCAGATCACAACCTACTGATCGCAAAATTCAGGTTAAGACTAAAGAAAATAGGGAAAACAAGAAGACCAGACAGATACCACCTAGACAGCATCCCTAAAGAATACACGGTGGAGGTGATGAACAGATATAATGGCCTGGACGCAATAGACAGAGTGCCAGAAGAATTATGGACAGAGATAAAGGACATCATGCAGGAAGCGGCAAAGGAAACCATACCAAAAGAAAAGAAGCGTAAGAAAGCAAAATGGTTGTCTGATGAGGCTCTTAAAATAGCAGAGGAAAGAAGGAAGGCAAAAGTCAAAAGAGAAAGGAAAAAATACAACCTTCTGAACACAGAATTTCAAAGAAAAGCAAGGAGAGATAAGGAAAACTACCTAAAAGAACAGTGCAAAGAAATGGAGGAAAACAACAAAAGAGGCAGGACTAGAGATCTCTTCAGAAAAATCGGGGAAATAAAGGGAACATTTAAAGCAAAAATGACCATGATAAGGGACAAAGACGGAAAAGAGCTAGCTGATGCAGAAGAGATTAAGAAAAGATGGAAAGAGTACACAGAGGAACTCTACAAAAAGGACCTCAACACTCCTGATAACCACAATGATGAAAAAACTGAACTCGAGCCAGACATCCTGGAGAGCGAAGTTATAAAGGCCCTAAAGAGCACTGCAAACAACAAAGCTAGTGGATATGATGGTATCCCAGTCGAATTTTTCAAAGCGCTAAAAGATGATGGCGTCAAATTACTACACTCAATATGCCAGCAAATCTGGAAAACAAAACAGTGGCCACAGGATTGGAAAAGATCAGTATACGTCCCAATCCCAAAAAAGGGCAACGCCAAAGAATGCTCAAATTACCGAACAATTGCACTCATCCCACACGCCAGCAAGGTGATGCTCAAGATAATACAGGACAGACTTCAGCAGCATGTGGAGAGAGAACTACCAGAGGTGCAGGCCGGTTTCAGAAGAGGCAGGGGGACTAGAGACCACATTGCCAACATACGTTGGATCATGGAGAAAACAAAGGAATACCAGAAACAAGTTTACTTTTGTTTCATTGATTACACTAAGGCATTTGACTGTGTGGACCACAACAAGATGTGGCAAGTAATTAAAGAGATGGGAATACCAGAGCACATCATATGCCTCCTGAGAAATCTGTACATGAACCAAGAAGCAACAGTTAGGACAGAGCATGGAATGACAGAGTGGTTTGGAATAGGAAAAGGAGTAAGACAAGGCTGCATTTTGTCACCCTGCTTATTCAATCTATACACAGAGCACATAATGCGAAATGCAGGGATGGAGGAATCACAATATGGGATTAAAATTGCTGGGAGAAACATAAACAATCTGAGATATGCAGACGATACCACCCTAATGGCAGAAAGTGAGGAAGACCTAAAGAACCTCTTGATTGGGCTGAAGGAGGAGAGTGCAAAAGCTGGTTTGAGACTCAATATCAAGAAAACCAAGGTAATGGCAACAGGCCCAATCAGTTCCTGGAAAATAGATGGGGAAGAAGTAGAAGCAGTGACAGATTTTACTTTCCTGGGATCAAAGATCACGGCAGATGGGGATTGCAGCCATGAAATAAAAAGGCGACTGATTCTTGGGAGACAAGCCATGAGAAACCTGGGGAACATAGTGAAAAGCAGAGACATCACATTGCAAACAAAAATTAGAATAGTCAAAGCAATGGTATTCCCAGTGGTAATGTACGGATGTGAGAGCTGGACAATTAGGAAAGCTGAACGCAGAAGAATAGATGCCTTTGAAATGTGGTGTTGGAGGAGAGTTTTGAGAGTACCCTGGACAGCGAGGAGAACAAATAGGTCAATCTTAGAAGAAATCAACACTGACTGCTCATTGGAAGGGCTAATAGTAAAGACGAAGCTAAAGTATTTTGGACATCAAATGAGAAGGGAGGATTCACTTGAGAAGGCCCTGATGTTGGGAAAGGTGGAGGGCAAAAGAAGAAGGGGGAGGCCAAAGATGAGATGGCTAGATGGTATTGTAGACACAACGGGCACAGAACTGGGAGTGCTGAGGGGGATGGTGGAGGACAGAGGTGCCTGGAGAACAATGGTCCATAGGGTCGCAAAGGGTCGGAACCGACTGTGCGACTGAACAACAACAACAACATACATTTTCTAAAGCCTCTTAAAGCAGCCCTCAAAATAGGAGGTTACAGTATTTTATTGCTATGGGGTGCTAATATTTTTGTTACATAAAGAGCCATGACTTGAAAGGAAGTGCAGAGTTGACTGAATATGATTTTCATATAAACATGTGCATGAACTCTTCAACCAGATTGTACGACTAATGGGATCACTGAAAGTGAAAGCGATATATATATTTATATATATTTAAGGCTAAAGTGCAAGCTTAAACAACAAGTAACTTGTGGAAGCAACTCAGGGAGAAGTTTTAGCTTGTTTCTGCATCTTCCCCTATAATGAATTTTTGTTTAATCAGGTGACATAACATTGGAATAGCTATATCCTCATTTTTTCAAGTTCTTAATAATGGCCTTCTCACAGACTTATCACTTGTTCAGTCTTGACTATTTCAAATGTTTTGCTTTTGTATTGTTGAATTGATTCTATCAATTCCTCCCACCCATTCTTTAAGTAAGTAAGATTGGAGGTGGGGAGCTGATTTTGTTTAAGGCTGAGGTTCGATTCAGCCAGGCTGCTACATTTGCCAATCAATTTGTCATTTTTTTCTTGCTATATCAGGGCACAACTGCAGATATTTCATCATCATCATCATCATAAATCCTGTGTTTTTTTCAGTTGTGAGAGGTAATAAAAAGGACACATATGATATTATTGCCTATTATGCTGTTGTTAGTGACAGGATTCTACTTATGGAACCAGCAGAGTTCTGACTTAAACAAGACTGAAAGAACCCGGTTTTTGCCCACTGTCTAGCTGCTGTCTCAGAGGAGGCTTCTTGGGAACAATTCGGTGCTCAACAGTGTACATGAGTTTAATCTTATTCAGTCATTATCATATCCAGTGCTATCACCAAACTTGTATGTGAGGTAAAATATGGGTGAAGTCTTCCCCTCACATTGTGCTCACTGCTGCCACTACTACCAAAACTCAAGAACTCTTTATTTCTTTATTTATTTATTTATTTATTGTTTAGATTTCTATACCGCTTTACTCCCCGTAAAGGGAACTCGAAGTGGTTCTTTCGCTTTCAGTGCCCCCATTAGTCATACAATCTGGTTGAAGAGTCCATGCACATTTTTTTTTTGCAACAGTAGTCACAGATGTGTTGATGAAGTGCTTTGAGAACCAAACTAAACATTCACTGAAGGAAACATTGATGTTGCTGTGTTGCCAGACAAGTTCAAGGAGGAAGTTGGCAGTCTCCTTCCCAGTGGCTTTTTTATTTATTTACAATCTTGGATTTCTGCATATATATTTTTGTACACTAACTGAATCAGGCACTTTGTTCAAAGTCCTGAAAGGCAATTTGTTAGAGTGATAGATGACTATCTTCTATCCCATAATGCTTGAGGAAATACTTGTTGTTGTTCAGTCGCACAGTCGGTTCCGACCCTTTGCGACCCTATGGACCATTGTTCTCCAGGCACCTCTGTCCTCCACCATCCCCCTCAGCACTCCCAGTTCTGTGCCCATTGTGTCTACAATACCATCTAGCCATCTCATCTTTGGCCTCCCCCTTCTTCTTTTGCCCTCCACCTTTCCCAACATCAGGGCCTTCTCAAGTGAATCCTCCCTTCTCATTTGATGTCCAAAATACTTTAGCTTCGTCTTTACTATTAGCCCTTCCAATGAGCAGTCAGTGTTGATTTCTTCTAAGATTGACCTATTTGTTCTCCTCGCTGTCCAGGGTACTCTCAAAACTCTCCTCCAACACCACATTTCAAAGGCATCTATTCTTCTGCGTTCAGCTTTCCTAATTGTCCAGCTCTCACATCCGTACATTACCACTGGGAATACCATTGCTTTGACTATTCTAATTTTTGTTTGCAATGTGATGTCTCTGCTTTTCACTATGTTCCCCAGGTTTCTCATGGCTTGTCTCCCAAGAATCAGTCGCCTTTTTATTTCATGGCTGCAATCCCCATCTGCCGTGATCTTTGATCCCAGGAAAGTAAAATCTGTCACTGCTTCTACTTCTTCCCCATCTATTTTCCAGGAACTGATTGGGCCTGTTGCCATTACCTTGGTTTTCTTGACAGAAAGTGGTAAATAGATCAATGGAAAGCTTCAAAGAATCCTTGGTGTGTTCTTTCTCCTCAAAGCATTTTGGCTGTCTACTAGCTATGAGCAAAAGAGAAGCATGGGGAATGGCAAATGGCAAATGAAGAATATATTTGCTTTGGTTTGAAGCCCGTTTTACGTGAAATTGGGAAACTGCCTCTCAATATGTATGATCTGTTTTAATTCCCCCTTACAATATTTTAATTTAAGCTAATTGGAAAATGGTAATATCCCAAAATTGGTAGCTTTTCAGAACAGAAAAAAATAAGATTTTTTATTATCTTCACCCATACTAAATGAACATGGAATTCTCTTCAAAATGTAAATGCCAAATGAGTAATATTAATCTAATCCTCTGGTAATTTCTTCTTTAGGCCTCCAACTGGGCTCATGGTCTCTTTTTCTGGAATGTATTGTCACTGTTCCAACAGCCACCCTATTAGCTTCCCCCCCAGATACATTTTTCCTCTAAGTTTCTTCTGGATAGCTCTGGCATGTGAGAAGTGGGGGTGACATTACAACCTCCAGCTCAATCCAGACCTGCATTGACTTATTTCAGTATATGACATGATCAGGAGTCTGTGCATGTAAGGACATCTTCATGTAATCTAGAAACCTGGAAATACTGTACTTAGCCCTGGAGTGTCCTGTCACACATTTTCATTATTTTCAGACGGAGGCCAGAACCAGGGCTCTCCTTGTCCTTAAATAAATACAGGGGAATAATCCATATTGGGATCCCAATGCGTGAGCATACTAGTACTGCATCATTTTTGCCTCATGCTGTTGCCACAGTTCTACTCTAGAGAGTTCATACTATATATTGTTGTTGCAAAAAAAAATCATAAGGAAATCCAGAAACCAAAAAGCAGTTTTGCTAGCTTTTAACAGATAACAATAGCAATTATATTTATATACTAGCAAGGGTACCCGGACTTTGTCCTGGATGGTCTGGGGGGAGGGGGTTGGGAAAGTTACATGGGTGTTTGTGGCCTCCCCCGCTCCGCTCCTGGTGTCCTGCATGCCTTTTGCCGCCGCTGTGGCCAGGTGTGGATGGTTTCCCTGCGGGCCTGAACATGGTTGCGGCCAGTGTGGTTTGGGCTGGAGCTGGGGTGGTGCACACATTCCTTCCTCTCTCTGTGTCTCTTTCTGTCTCACTCTTTCTGTGTTTCTCTCTGTGTGTCAGTCACAGACAGACAGATAGACACACACACACACACTGGGGGAGTGGGACTTACAGGATCGTCTCCATGGGTGTTTGAAGGCCTGCCAGACATGTACGTTACACCTCTTCCTTATAGGTTAAGAAGAAGAAGATTATCTCAGGAATTCCAGAACCTTTCCCTATTAGTCATTCACTCTCAACCAATTACAGTCTAACATGCAAATCAGCTCTTTCCAACATTCTATTTCCAGGCCTTGTTGTTAAACTGCTGTTTTTTCTCCCAAGGCACCTTGCGAGTTGTAGTTTCCATTCCTTTTCCCATTTTGTGGGGCACAGGCCCCACTCTTGGCCTCCGGACCCTCGTGGGGCTGATCTCAGTAGCATTAGGTAGGTGTGTACGAAGCATTACAGGATAGAATCCAGGGGTGTGGGAGCGTTTCCCGGACACATACTTTACATCTCTTCCTTATAGGTTAAGATTGCCCATAGCACTTAAAGCACTATCTGGGTGGTTCACAGGTGATTAGTATTTTGTCCAAAACAAGCTCAGTACTTCTTTTACTGATCTTGGAAGATGCCTTTGGCTTTCCTGAAAATACTTGGTGTCTTGAACGCTTGACCAGGTGCTGGCTTACAGGAGGCATGTAACGATCCTTTAGGCTGTGATAATTTCCTTTATCCGCACACTCCCAGTGCAGCCTAAGGTCACCTCACCGTACCGCACCACAATCGGCTTCAAAGAACTCCACCTGTCGCTTACAGGGAGTATGCGGTTATTTAGCTTATTAGTAACATATGGAGGCATAGAGCAAAGCACTTGGATACAGCCTGATAAACTGACAACCACTCTGTTGATATTACTCACAAAGAGTTTTATTTTCCATAAGCATCTGAAAAAGAACAAAGACAGACAAAGACAAAGTACATAGAATAATTTAGTTAGTAGGGTTCCCTTTGATTGGAGGGGCACATCTCAGGTATGTGCCATGCCCCGATGGGAAGTTTTTGAGTCCGGCCTGGGGAGACAGAGAGCTTCTACCCAAGGAGACCGAAGAACAGAGGGAATGCAAGCGCGGCGCCAAAATGGCCGCCGCGCTGTTTGCGGGGGCCCCCCCACAGGACAGAGAATCCGGGTAGTTAGGGGCGTGGCCAGCTCCCTTATAAAAGGGGTGGCCACGAGGCAGCCGAGCTGCCATTTTACCTCAGCGACGGAGCGGAGAAGTCTTTTCCCCTGTGTCTCCGTCGCTCTTTAGCTTACCGGGAAGCCTTTTGGTAGCGATTCTTCCTTTTCGGCTTCCCTTTGCTTCGGTGGAGATGCCTTCGAAGAAGAAGGCAGTTTCGAGTGCGGCTCGAGCTGTTAGGAGGCGCAACCCAGGTCGGAGGACCGCGGTGCCGCCTCCTCAGCAGCCGCCTTTGCAGGCCCCTGCCGGGACAGGCGGAATGGGGTCTATCGCCCCTTGGCCCGGAGTGGGCGATCAGAGTGCGGGCGCGGAAGGGGCTCCGGCCCGCGGCCCGCGAGCGGTGGACACCGCTCCTGCACCTGCCCACCCTGTTGGGCCTGCTGCTCTTGGGTCGCAGCCTCCCCCTGGGCCCTCTAGCCTTGGGGGGTGGTGCGGCCCCCTGCCTTGGCAGGTTTCTCCACCGACCCTGCCGGGCTTCGGTGCTGGCCAATGGCCATATTCGGGTCCTGGGGTACAGGGACCTGTACCCACGCCTGGACCGGGCGGGCCGGCCGGCCCTTGGCCCCAGGTCAACGTGGAAGCCTTACTGGCCCGCATTGCGGCCCTTGAAGCGTCGTTGGCTCGGGCCAGTCAGGCGGGGGCCCCCTTTGGGATCCCTTTCGAGGCGCTGTCGGCAGGAGGACAACAGCCGACAGGGAGGGTTGAGCTGCTGCAGGCGCGTGGCGCGGTTTCGGCCACTGCCTCGCAGCTCCCCAGCCAGCAGCCAGGTGCGTGTCAGGCCCCGGTGCTGAGCTCTACGTCGGTCGTGAGCTCCGACGCCCCCAGTGGGCCGGAACCCCCGGTGGGGGCGGCCCGCGGGGGTGCAGCATGTGAGTATACGGTGCAAGCGAGTACATCCACACACATTCCCAATATGGGGGGGGGCTTTTCAATGGCCTTGGCCTCGCGCGGGTGGTGCGGGGGCCACGCTGTCGGCACCCCACCCGGCGACGACGACTGCCACCCTGGGCACTGGGGTGGGTACTTGTTCTTACACTGCGGGAAATGTTCTGGGGGTGGCTGGGCTATCTCAGGCCCCTTTTCCTATGGCTGCGGTGCCTTTTTCGGCTTTGCCGATGGCGGGGTATTCCTTGCCACTGGGTGATCACTTGGCACAGACTACCAGAGAGAAGATATGGCGGGGGGAGTATGTAGATATCTTCTCACTCCTGAACAGAGAGCCCACCAAGGAGGAAAGGGAGGGACAGGATGAGAAGGACAAGGAGCAGGCACGTCGCCGTAAGCCGCCACGTACCTGGGCCAACTGGCTCCCGGCTTATTTAATATACATGGCGGTGTACTTGAGGGCGCGGCCGGATTTGGCTATTCCCATGGTCCAATATTTGGACAACATATATAGGGCGATGGTTGATTTCCCGGGCCCCTCGTGGTTAGCCTATGACGAGGAATTCCGTATGAGGATTCCCCTCCACCCCGAGATGAGATGGGATGAGCCGTGCCAGAGGCTTTGGCTTTTGTACATGACGCCCACGCGCCCTGCCCCGGGAGACAGATACCATTGTGGACATGCGGTCCAGCGAGCGGCTCCAGCGCAGGTTACCCACCAGGCGGCGGGGCAGGGGGTTCCAGCCCGTCTGCTGTGCTGGACTTTCTCGTCCAATGGTTCCTGCAATAGGAAGAATTGCAAGTATAGGCATGAGTGTCCCACATGTTCGGGCCCCCACGCAGCCTCCGCCTGTCCCAGGCCTGGAGGGACACGGGGCAGAGGGAGGGGCGGACAGTGGGCTGGCAAGACTGCCACGGATGGAGCTGGTTCTCCAAAAGGCCCCCTCCCCAATTAATGTGGACATGCTGGAGCGTTGGCTCGCATCGTACCCGAAGGGGGAGGATGGGGAGTATCTCCTTCAGGGTTTTAAGCAGGGATTCCGTATCCCTTTCATGGGTGATAGGTCCCCTCAGGATGCCCCCAACCATTTATCCCTCAGAGGGAGGGAGGAGGTGGCTGCGGCCAGCATTAAAAAGGAGTTAGATGCGGGCAGGGTCGCTGGACCCTTCCCTGCACCCCCGTTTCCCAATCTTAAGGTGTCGCCACTGGGCTTGGTCCCCAAAAAGTCTCTAGGCGAGTTTCGCCTTATTCATCATTTGTCCTACCCAGCCGGCCGATCGGTCAATGATGCTATCCCTGATGACCTTTGTTCAGTCAGGTATACATCGTTTGATCATGCGCTGCGCATGGTGCGCTCGTGTGGCCCGGGTGCCCTGCTGGCCAAGTGCGACATTAAGTCGGCTTTTCGCCTCTTGCCGGTGCATCCGGGCGACTTTGAGTTGCTGGGTTTCAAATTTAAGGGTGAATATTATTTTGATAAGGCCATGCCTTTTGGCTGCTCCATATCATGCTCGGCCTTCGAGCGTTTTAGTACCTTCCTAGAGTGGGCTTTCGTCCGCAGGTCAGGGTCCCGGTCTGTAGCCCATTACCTGGATGACTTTTTATTCGGGGGTGAACGGGGCTGGGACACGTGCACACGTCTCCTCAACACATTTCAGACGCTAATGGAGGAACTCGGTGTCCCTTTAGCGCCCGAAAAGACCGAGGGCCCATCTACCAAGCTAGTATTCCTGGGGGTGGAGATTGACACAGTAGCACAGGCTTCTAGGTTACCGGGCGATAAGGTGTCCGTGATAGTGGCCCTTATCTCGGATTTGCTTGCCAAGCGCAAGGCATCACTGAGGGAACTGCAGGTGCTACATGGTCACCTCAATTTCGCTTGCAGGGTGGTCGCACCGGGCAGGGCTTTTGCCCGGCGCTTATGCGACGCCATGGCAGGGTTATCCAGGCCCCACCATAGAGTTAGGCTTACCCGGGGTATCAGGGCAGACATGCTTGTCTGGTTGCAATTCCTGAGGGAGTTCAATGGGGTCTCATTTTGGAGGTCTGACCTCCTGGCATCCCCCAATTTTCAGATCCAGTCTGATGCCTCAGGATCCCTGGGTTATGGGATGTACTTCAATGGGAAGTGGGCCTATGGTGGGTGGCCACCGGCCTGGGCAGGCACGGGTCGCCTGCGGGATCTCACATACCTGGAATTTTTCCCTATTCTGGGGGCTTTGATGCTATGGGGCGAGCAGTGGGCTAACTCGGTTGTGCATTTCTGGTGTGACAATGCTGCTGTTGTCCACATTGTCAATGCACAGACTTCCAAATCGCCCAGGGTCATGGAACTAGTGCGCCATTTTGTTTTGCGCTGCCTGCACCTCAACGTCTTGTTCAGGGCCAGGCATGTTCCAGGGATTAATAATGATATCGCTGACGCTTTGTCCCGCCTGCAGATCTCCCGGTTCCGCGCCTTGGCCCCGGATACGGAGGAATTTCCCTCGCCACTCCCGGACGAGATGTGGACTATTGGCAAGGAGAGGTGAACCGGGCGATTGGCCTGTCACTAGCGCCACGCACGCGTAAGGCGTATCAACAAGCATTCAATTCTTACAGAGCATTTTCTGCTCAATTTCACCTGCCAGAGACCTGGCCTATCCCGGTGGACCATGTTCTGCGGTTCATGGTTCACCTGCATGCACAGGGCCTCGCACCATAGCATCCAAGCTCTCGGCGTTGGCTTTTATGGCCAAAGTGGGAGGTCATGTGGACACCACCTCTGACTTCCGTGTGAGACATGTTTTGGAGGGGTGGGTGTGCGAGCGCGGGCGTTGCCCAGACGACCGGCACCCTATTTCCCCAGGGGTTCTTACCCAGTTGGCCCGGGGCTGGCCAGGCCTCTGTTTTGATCATTATGAGGCAGCCCTTTTCCATGCAGCCACAACGGTGGCATTTTTTGGAGCACTCCGCATCAGCGAACTTGTGATGCTGTCTAAGGCGGATGCAAGTTGTAGGGCACTGGAACTTGAAGATGTCTATGTTGCCAAAGACTGGGCCCAGTTGAGGATACGCTCCTCTAAGACAGATCAGCATGGCGTAGGCAGTGGTGTAAGACTGCTACGGTGTTCTTTGGCAGACATCTGTCCGGTTGGTGCCCTACAGGAGTTCCTGGCACTGCGTGGCATGCACCACGGCCCGTTTTTCTGTCACCAAGATGGGTCTCCCCTTACTAAATTTCAGTTTTGGAAGGTGACAGGCAGAGCCCTCACTAGGGTGGGCCTACCGGGTGCCCGTTATGGCACACATTCATTCCGTATTGGTGCAGCCTCTACAGCAGCTGCTTTTGGGTACTCTGGGGCTGACATACGTAGCATGGGGAGGTGGAGCTCGCAATGTTTTCAGTTTTATGTGCGCCCACTCCCGCCATGAGTACCAATCCAGTCACCTTACCGCCTTTTTTCTCAATTTTCTTACAGACCCTGGGTGTCGTATTACACCGGTGACAGTATGGCTGGTGGGCCACAGCTATGTGCACAGGGCAGCGCGTTACGCTGCGGCGACAGAGTGGGGACCCCGACTGGGACTGGGTGAACACGCCAGTCTCACATGGCATGGTAAGCCTGGGATGTTATGGCGGGAGCTGCGGCCTTTCCTTTTTTCTGGCCTGGGTGCTGACCCGCCTGACATTCTCATCATCCACCTGGGGGGCAATGATTTGGGCCAGGTCACCGGCTTATCGCTCAAGCATGCGATTTGCGAGGACCTCGCCTACTTGCATTATGTCTGGCCTGCCACAACCCTGGTTTGGTCGGACATTGTCCCGCGCCATTCTTATAGAGGGGGCGTTAACCTCCTGGCCCTTGACCGCGCTAGGCGCACGGTCAATAGGGCGGTGGCGCGGTTTCTTGCCGACAGGGCTTGGGGACGGGTCAGTCATCACCCCGCTATTAGCCTACAAAATTATGACTTGTACGCAGGGGATGGGGTCCATCTGTCGCGAGGAAGTATGGACCTCCTGTTGGGTGATTGGCGAGCAGGCCTGTTGACTGAGCTGACGGTCTGGGGGGGGGCGTCAGGCCTTCTTTGAAGCCCCTCCGTGTGGCGGGTAGCACTGGTAAGGTAAACAGTATGACGCACAGGTATCCGGCAGGTTCGCAATTGACTGGACAACACTAGACAGGAATAAATTAGTTAAACGTTGTCCGGTCAACGACGAACCAGGCGACGGGGTGATGACGATAGCTAACCAGCATGCATCACCCCGTGATTTCACGGATACGCGTCAGAGGGTGGGGTCATGAGTTAGATATTGACTACGGTCAACAATTTGTTTGTCGTCAACAAACAAATTGATACAAATTGATACATTGTAACCAATTGCCGTTGGCAATTTTGGGGTGGTACCTTACCAGTGTTACTTCGGCCTGCTTGCCTTATGAATTATGATTGGTCGTTTTACCAATACAAATTTATAATTCGGACTAGGGCATTGAATCAATAAATGTGGCCCGATGCTGTTATCCACTTTCAATGTTGTCTGTGTCCGTTATTGGGGGGGTGCGCCTGCAATGCAAGCGCGGCGCCAAAATGGCCGCCGCGCTCTTTGCGGGCCCCCCCCCACAGGACAGAGAATCCGGGTAGTTAGGGGCGTGGCCAGCTCCCTTATAAAAGGGGTGGCCACGAGGCAGCCGAGCTGCCATTTTACCTCAGCGACGGAGCGGAGAAGTCTTTTCCCCTCCACCCCCTCCCTAGTTAACAGTGTGATATTTTGGTCACTTCGGGGCCGGGTGGGAATTTTTGGCTGGGACCCACATTGGCTTCCGGGTCCTGGCTTTTTTGCCCATCCCACACTGTTGCTATGGTTTGATATAGGGGTCTTTCTTATGTTCCTAATGTTGACTTTGGTCACATTGGCGGGTAGCACTGGTAAGGTAAACAGTATGACCCACAGGTATCCGGCAGGTTCGCAATTGACTGGACAACACTAGACAGGAATAAATTAGTTAAACGTTGTCCGGTCAACGACGAACCAGGCGACGGGGTGATGACGATAGCTAACCAGCATGCATCACCCCGTGATTTCACGGATACGCGTCAGAGGGTGGGGTCATGAGTTAGATATTGACTACGGTCAACAATTTGTTTGTCGTCAACAAACAAATTGATACAAATTGATACATTGTAACCAATTGCCGTTGGCAATTTTGGGTGGTACCTTACCAGTGTTACTTCGGCCTGCTTGCCTTAAGAATTATGATTGGTCGTTTTACCAATACAAATTTATAATTCGGACTAGGGCATTGAATCAATAAATGTGGCCCGATGCTGTTATCCACTTTCAATGTTGTCTGTGTCCGTTATTGGGGGGGTGCGCCTGCAAAGGGCTCTGCTTATATACACAAAAGGCGCAGATTTCCCTCCCACCTTTGCATTCTTTGAGATGACCTAATCTGCAGGTGTTAGAACCACTGGGTTCTGTGATTGGAGGAGAGAGTTATCGCCCTCGTGGTGTAGTCACTTGACCTTGCTGTCAATCAGTACCTCATGGGGATGCACCTGCAGTAGCTGTCAGTCCTTTCCCGTGGGAAAGCAGCTGTGCAGGACTCATCCCAAAGGAATGTGTGAGAAAAAGCTCTAGTAGCTTCAGATAAGGTTACCATGGATACTCAAGGATCATGACACTTGGCTGTCGTAATAATTGCCAAAATTCACTTTTGGTTAAATTTCAGCTAAGATTATTCTTCATTCTTGATGAGTAAATACATATTACTAAAATGTTTATGAAATTGATTAATACTATTTTGTAAAAAACAAATTGTGTCTACAATGGAAGTTCTTCAGATACTCTTATTACTTTTCTCTGCTTTTACCTAACTGGTTACAAATTAAAGTAACTGATATTTAAACAATGCCCATCACATAGCTCAGGTCCAAAGTAAATGTTATGAGAGTGAAAGTTGATTGTCTTGGCACACATATCAGGCTCATGCTATCCTGTGCCAGCCCATTAGAGCCCTAGCTTTTTATTACAGGTGGAATGTCAGAGCCATGCTTGTTTTCTCTCCCTGGAATATTCCCATATTCACACCTTATGTGCATTGGTGTATTTGTGGGTATGTGTAAGAGAGAGAGAGTGGAGATGAGGGAAAGTAAATTGCTTCAGTGCTCTGACCCTAGGACAGCAAAGCTGGGGATTTCCCCAGAGTATTGCAATGTGGAGCATGCTGAAATCTAGATTTGAATCTACTGCTGAATATTAGGAAACAACTGGCAAGACAGCCGACCCACCTCCGTTCTTTTCCCTTTTTTGAAAGCATAAACTATTTCAGAGGATGGCAATTTCAGTTCCTTTTCTTCTTAGCAGTGGCTGAGGACCAAAGAGGAGATATCTTTCACTCCCAGGGTGAAGTTGAGATGAATGTTTGGGCATGCCCTCCAAAGGCTGCTTTTTTGTTTCAAAATCTGAGCTTTGTGATCATAATCTGTCAATCTGTGCTGCTCAAGTTCCTAATGAAAGAGACTCAAGATATGATTTGACAGGGATTTATCCCATGATTTGGTCCATTTTGGGGATAGGATAATTTACTCTTTTTCCTGTTGCCTCCAAGATGCACAGGCAAGTATGAACCAGGACATCCCTGATTCACATCTACTTATACATTTCAGGTCAATGTCATGAGATACTGTGCTTTTTGTTCATGTAAGATTATTCTGTTAGGTTCGGTTCTGGCCTGCCTGATCACCAGGATCAAAACAAAGCAGCTAGCTTAAGCAAGCACTTTGTTGAGCAGCTTCAGCATATAATTAGTACTAAGCAACCGAAAGCTTCTTCATGCCTGAAATTTTTTGAAAGCCCTTCTTAGTATTTTTTTCCCTTTTTTTTCTTTAAACGGAGAAACAGGATCATTTAAAGTGTAGTGTGGTTTCTTGCCATGAACCAACCTGATTTTGTATGCAGAATGGGGTCTGGTGGAAGTCAGAAGAAGGAAGGGAATTATGTGAGAAAAGTTAAGTTTTATGCAATCCTGCATGCAAAAAGAGTAATGAAGAGGAGAGAACCTCTGCTAAAATCAAGTAGAGTAGAATGGGGAGACTGGGCAGTCCTAAGCAAAGTACAAAAGAGGATCATGGAAATGCAACACAGAGACAAAGTTTCAGGGACATTTTGAAGAGAGTAGCCTCCTTGAGGAAGTCTGAAGTATAACAATGGACAGGTTCAGTGAGATAGTTGGAAGATAACCACCTTCTCTGGAGAACTATTTTATGCTATTTATTTTCTTGGTCGTGTTGTCAAAGACTCCGAGTGCCGCATCTCCTCCCCTTCAGCCACACCAACACTGGAGGATGATAAAGGTCTGCCGGGGTCTCAAGGTGGCTGAAGACACCATTGAGGATGTTGAGCCCTGGGCTCCATTGAGGATGTTGAGCCCCAGGCTTCATCGAGGACATTGAGCTCTAGGCTCCGACCCCTGGGCCTCACTAATGTCCGACTGTGGTGCCAACAGAGGACAATGTGTTTTATTGTTTGAATTTATACTTTGTGATGTTTTCTGACATTTTGTGATACTTTGTCAGCTGCCCTGAGTCGCTCTGTGAGTAGGGCAGCATACAAGTGGGGGAAAATAAATAAATAAAATGAAGAAGAAAACCCAGCAGTTTTAACTCCATTCAATACTTTAAATATATTAAACCTCCAGTTTATGAATATGGGATATTATGCTTCTATAGCTATAATTCAAATTGCAGGGAAATAGACTGATATTGCTATACAATATTTATCCTATGTTGCCATCAGGGAAAAAAGGATGCCAATGAAAGGGCAGCTTGAATGGTGACAGCACCAATGGCAGTAGTCAAGATGATCTACAAGAAACTCTCCAGTGCTCACTTATCTATGTAAAATGGGCAACCTCATGCTGAGCTGAGCCCCTCTGTAAATAGGAAGCAAAATTTAATGCTGAGCTTGGATGTCATTATGCATACATTCTCATCTCCCTTCTCACCTGTAGTTACCTGGTATGGGAAACAAGCAATGCATGTTATGTGTTGCAGAGTGGGAGAGCTAAACACAGTTCTGTTATCTTCATTTCCAGGATAGCTTATATTTATCACCAAGATTTATGCTCCATTTTAGTTTTTGACTGATTAGTTAATTTAAATAAACTTGAACACAGCTTTCTGAGCATCACAGAGCATTCTATAAATTAGCCTGGAAATTAGCTGTAATCTCCTAACATCAGGGGTACTTTGAGCATTTTTGCTGCCCTAGTTGGAAAGCGAAAACTCACCCCTCCACTGTGCCACCACCACCACTGAGCTTTTGAGTGTTCTTGTATTCCAGATCCCAGAAGAACTCTCTGAAATGTTATGCTGTTTTACACAGCTGTGCCTCAATCCTAAATATACTCCACCTGGCTGGCTTTGAACAGTCCTCAGAGTCAGACACTTTGGTTTGGGTGATTTGGAAAATTTCCCATGCTGTGGAGAACACTGTGAAGAATATAGGAAGTAATTTGCTCTTTGGAGCTATGCAGAACAAACGTTGCCTTCCAGAGTAACAATAATTCTCTGAAATAGGTGAGGGCAATGCTCCACTGGCTGAAGCATAGGCTTCTTTGCACCAGATGAGTGGTAAGGCCTGCCTAATGGCATAATTTTTGAGAGTGGGAGAATAGAAGAGTTTGAAGATTCCTGCTAAAGTAGTATTTAACACCATTTATTTTCATTTTCCTCATTGTGCAAGAAAACATATATTTAACAACCATGTGTATTTACATGTCAGCTTACCCTCTAGTTATCACAACCTGGTGTTAAGCAGTTACCTGTTCTGTATTCAGTATTGGTCCATTTATATAACCAAACAGAATGGCCTGAGAAAGGAATTTTCCAGCAATATAAAGGCAGGTCATGAATTATTTACAGAAAAAACCAAATTTTATAGCCATTTTCAATCTTTCATAAATTGTTATCTTCCCATTTCATTTGAAATGTTCCCCCATAATCACAAGGAACCATAAGTCAGAGAAAACCTTTCCTGGAAGATTTGAAAGAACAAAGGAAGGAACTGGATGCTCAAAGTATCTGCATTTGAATGGATTGTTTGAGTGACTAGTCAAGAATTTAATTTTTAAAGCATGATGGGGGGGGGGGGGGGGGGAGATGGAGCTTGTTTTCAATTTTCCAAAACCATTTGTTTCTTTTTAGAAGAGGAAAAAAGAGAGGAAAGATACTCACTACAGTCCTTCCTTTATAGATTTATCTGTATACTGAGATTTCTTTTGACCTTTTTCTCTCTAGAGACATGCTCTGTCTGACACAGCTTTAAAAGCAGAAAGTTTAACTCTTTGTAACTCACTTTCCTCCAGTTGCCAGTTCTCAATTTCCATTGCAACACTCCATGCCTTCTTCCTTACAACCCATACTTTAAAAACAATGTTTTATTTCTCACTTAATTGTTAAATTACCATTTCACCCCACTTCTCAAAAAAAAAAAAAACAACCCCATGAAAAGCTCTTACCTCAGTTACTCTGTGATTTTTCTGAGACCTAGACTAAATCATTTGACTTTTCCATGTGGCATTTGAAAAAATCCTGGTTTCTAGACTGCTGCACCAGGGTAACAGCAGCCTTTGCACAGGTGGAACAGATGGCAATATTACCATGGGAAATGATAGCTTTAGCATATTTATCTAATGTTCCACCATAATTTGTGGTCTAGAAAGGTTATGTCTCTAACCAAACTAGTTCCAGGCATAGAGCAACCATGATAACATTGGTATACCTGGTTTTGCCCAAGTATGTAAGTACAGTGGAACCTCATATAACAATTTCATTTTTAAGTAGTGGAATTTGAAAGAAAGGTTGCATCGTACAACGATTTTTGTTGTTGTACAATGCAATGCTTCCCTATAGGATCCATTGTACAATGAATATCTCTATGGGGGAAATTGTACAACAATTTTTTCTTTGTATGGTTTTTCACATAGAGATATTCATTGTACGATGCATCCCATGGAGAAATTTGTTATGTGATGCATGCATTGTATAGTGATAAAATTGTACAATGACTAGCCACGTGGAACAAATTAAATTCATTATACAGGGTTTTACTGTACAGTATACTGTACAGTTTTTGTATGAGTACACTCCAGACCTGTCACTTTATGAGATTCCAGCTGTCTCAGCCCCATATTTTCCCCAACAGCTAATATTCTGCCATAACTGAAATCCAGATATTTTGATGGCTGGGTTTCAAATAAAATGAATTGGAACTGAACTAATTTCAAATCAGATGAGATGTATTTAAGTTGCCTTCAGCTTGGTCCAGATCGATTCAGTGATTTGAACAATAAAAGAAAATTATACAACAGCTGAAGTTCATTAGCCTTGTGAAGTTGTTGATGTTATTAGCCATGGCATTTTCCAGAAAAATTGCTGATTCTGCCTGCCAGGTCTCAATGGTTCACTTTTGGTATGACAACACAACTGTGGTGCAAGTCATCAGTCAGTTGTCCAGTAGGTAAGATAGGGCGATGAGTTCAATAGTTTGCATTGATCTGCCCCTGGAATATCATTTTGTTTATGACCAGACATGTTCCAAGTTTGGAGAATGGCATTGTTGGTGCCTTGTCCCATACTTAGTTTCAACATTTCAGAGAGTTGGCCCCAGAGGTGAAAGACCTCCCAGAATCCCTCATGGAAGACTTATGAACAATTGGCAGAGAGAAGCTCTGGTATCTTGCAGATTAAATACTGCAGTGCTCTCTATGTGAGGCTGCCCCTTGTATCTGATACTGAGATTTCAGTAGATCCAGAAAAGCAGGAGCCAGACTGGTTACAGGTATAAATAAATTTGCAATATTTCCCCAGCCTTCGCAGCCTTGCAGTGGCTTCCTGTTCCTTACAGTGTCAGATATAAGGTATTAGTATTATCATACAAGATCCTATATGGTTTGGGACCTTATTATCTGTTGGAGTGTTTCTCCCTCGGAACAACTCCACCCATCACCCAGTTATAACAATCTGCCCTGCTCCAGGCACCACCCTGAGGATGTATAGAAAGGCTATGATTAGAAATAAATCCTTCTTGGTGGTGGTGCCTATGGTTTGGAATTCATTAACAGTTGAGCTGTGCCAGGCCCCATCTTTTGACATTTTAAAGAATCAGCTCAAAACCTTCCTTTTCAAGGAAGCCTTTAAGAATATTTTACATTTGCCAATAAGTTAGTTGTTTAGATTACATTTAGATAAACCTAGCTGCAAACCTAGCAGTTCAAAAGCAAGAAATTGCAAGTAGATAAATAGGGACCACTTCAGTAGAAAGGTAAACAGCATTCCGTGCACTCCAGTGTTGAGGCACGCCTGCCACGTGTCCATGGAACCATCTGCAGATGCAGACAGTTTGGCTATAAACAGAGATGAGCACTGAACCCTAGAGTCGGATACAACTGTCTTTCGAGCAAGGGAAACCTTTACCTTTACTAAGGAGATAGAAAGTGGATGATAATATTTTTAAGAAAAATGTTATTTTGAAAATGGAAACAGAACTGAAAGAAGTTTGCTAGATAAATTAAAAGGGAGAAATACGAGAGGGTATGATATGAGATATAATGAAATCAGTGCTTAGAGGGATGAGTATCAAATAATCCTGTATGTGTTTTTTTTTAAAAAAAGAAAAACATAAAAAGCTAGAAAAAATAATAAAATAAATAGTTTCTTTTGCATGGGGGTGGAGGTCATTTTATTGCAATACTGTTATCCGCTAGGTTATATGATGGAAGAATGATTCACTGATCATGTCTGCCCAGAAAAGACAAAGTTTTTTTCCAGACATATGAGAAGCCTTAGAACAGGGATTCTCAACCTGCGGCCCGTGGCACCATTTCATGTGGGCCCCCCACTGCCTTCACCACACCATGAAGTGCCATGTGGTGGAGGAAAGGCAAAATGGCCATCCAGCCCTCGAAGCTGTCTGAGGGAGCATGACCTGGCCTCCGGCTTAAAATTTTTAATTTAGTTTTAATTTTATTCTCACACAATATTATGCAGTAAACACAATAATACAATGTACAATGTAGACAATAATTATACCATATTCATTCTACAAAAGCACATATCATAATATAAAACAATACAGCAATACAATAGTACAACGGCAAGGTTAAGAACTCTTGCCTTAGAAGAAGACTTTTTATCTAGCTGTTCAACAAAAGTATGGCAGAATCAAAGGCTATATCAAAAAGATTACAGCAATAGTGAGAAGCTGATTAATGTTATCTGCTCTTAAAAACCCAAAAACGTGTGCAATGGTGAGTGTGTTTTCCTGGCCAGGCTTGTTTTTCTGCTCCCAGTAATCAGGCCTACAGCCAGCACAATCTAGACTGCTTCAGTACAGTAATACATACAAAGTCCACTTCATACAACATCGAATTCATACAACATCGGCTAATTCCTTGAAAAAAGTTGCCTCATACAAAGTCGCTGCGACTTTGTTATGAGGCATTGGGTTTTTCCCAGGTTGCATTGTGCCTGGGAAGTGTAAAAGGCAGGACACATGTGTGCATTGCTCTTGTGGGTTTTGCATGAGGAGAAGAGTGTTTAGGAGTGGTTTTGAGCATGATTTTGAATTTTTTTGATTTTTTTTGTCAGAATTTTTAGAAGAATTCCTGAGATTTTTGCAGCATTCTTCAGGTTCTTGGAGAATCAGGGTTGTTTGACATGTTTTTTGTAATGTATTTAGCCTTTAGACAATGATTTCTTAAAGTTCTGTCAGTTTTCTGTCTGTTTCCTTGACTTTGCCCTGAAGTCTGTGCTGTTACAGTACAATGTATCTCAATGGAAACGACGTTGTATGAGGCATCACGGCAAGGATTTGGACGTTGTATGAGGCATTGCGGCTAGGATTTTGCATGTCTCATACAAAGTCCAAATACGTATAAAGTCCAAACTTGTGGAACCACGTTTGGACGTTGTATGAGGTATCACTGTACTATGCTTCTGCCTGTTACCTAACTGTATTATTGACCCAGTTAAGCTTTTATATAGTGAGAGATATTGGTGAACACCTAAACAATTCTCTTTCATGTTCCTTGAAGGATGCATTATTTATAGCCCCGACCCAGCCCCTGTCACCACCTTGGAGGCTTTCACCAACCAGGCGGGACAGGTATTTAAAGGACAAGCAGTAGCGCAAACAGCTGCAAGGAGCCTGTCTACCTCATGAGGGACAACTGGATCAAAAAGATGCCAGATGTTATGGCAGAACTGTGATACGGTCCCCCCGACCCTCCCCATCCACACCAGGATTAAACCCCGAGCGAATCTGAATTTTCTCCACCAGATAATCAGCAAAATCCTCAGCCGAACCCTGCCAACAGGGCACCACCACCCCCTCTGCCAAGAGAGACCTGGTTACCCAGAATAGGGTGGCTGTGTGATTATCAGCGGAGGCAATAAGGGTGGTGACGTATTGCCACCTCACCACCCCCATCGCTACTAGGTAGGCCCTAATAGTGGCTCTAGCTAGTGTCCAGTCAGAATCACTCTGGGTCTTCACCCAGCAGCACTCTAAGCATCTCTTTTCCCGTTTGAGCTCCCACAGTTCATCCGTGAACCACGGGGATGACCGTGCCCCACTGTATGCAAATAATAAATGTGAAATGTTCGATTTCTTAAATTTTTATTCAGATTTGGGTCCAAAGCAGATTGATTAAGTCCAAATAGATTCAAACCAAATCATGCCCTGATCATCTAATTAGCATCCCTCCCTACTGAATTAATATGCTACAAGATCAATAGTACTTTACAATCAAAGGGTGACACCCTTAGGAAATGATAACTTTAATAAGTCAGTAATCATACTCTTTATGAAAGTTTATTTCTAACAGTTATTTTAAGAACAAAAAAGAAAAAACCATCTCTCAAAAGTATATTTTACAAAGATATAATGATCTTGGATATAATATCATCTTAATATCAGGTTCTGCTGCCACACTAAAATAGTCATATGTAATAGGCTTCTTTTCTGGCAGGCAATTAACAATTCATTAGAAACTCATATGAAATTGAATATAGCAGGTTAGAACAATGGTAATGGGTAAAAACCAGGTCCCCTATGTTTAAGGCAGAAAGTAAATGGCATTTGTATTTTTAAAATATAGTTAACAGTTTAAATATATCTAAAGGAAACCAAACACTTTTCATCACAGTTCAAGGAAAAGGCAATAGAGAAAAGTTCTTATTCACAGCTGCATTGTGTTAATGATGTTTGGATGAACAAAAACTGGTTATCTACTCCCTGACTCTTCTTGCTTTTGAATTATTTACTCAGGCCTAGCTCTTACTGAGATGGCAAAACTTTGCTGGGGCTGCAGTATTACAGAACAAAAAAGAAGGAACCATCTCTCCAAAGTATATTTTACAAAGATATAACGATCCTGGATATAATATCATCTTAATATCAGGTTCTGCTGCCACACTAAAATAGTCATATTTAATAGACTTCTTTTCTGGCAGGCAATTAACAATTCATTAGAACCTCATATTAAACTGAATATAGCAGGTTAGAACAGTGGTAATGGGTAAAAACCAGGTCCGCTATGTTTAAGGCAGAAAGTAAATGGCATTTGTATTTTTAAAATATTGTTAACAGTTTAAATATATCTAAAGGATACCAAACTCTTTTTATCACAGTTCAAGGAAAGGCAATAGAAAAAAGTTCTTATTCACAGCTGCATTGTGTTAATGATGTTTGGATGAACAAAAACTGGTTATATACTCCCTGACTCTTCTTGCTTTTGAATTATTTACTCAGGCCTAGCTCTTACTGAGATGGCAAAACTTTGCTGGGGCTGCAGTATTATAGTAAGAAGCTAATTTAATTGAAAGGTCCCTCAGTGTTGATTTTAAAAAAAAATCCTCATATTAAAATCCATGAGGAAGAATTTATATGCTAAAATGCTTCTGATTTCCAGACACAGTTTTAAAGCAGTGAAAGAAGAAAAATTACTACAGCAATCTAATATACTGTACTATTGAGAGCAATACAATACAGAAAAGTGAACCAAACGTTAGTAAAACAATAGTTAAAAGCCTTTTGGGGGAGAAGGTCTTGGATGAAACTAGATATGACATAGGTGATATTGTTAATCCTGCATGGCTAATTCTTCTCTAAGAAACAGCTGAAGAGGTATGGCAGCATGATTTCAGAGATTTCATCTTTTTACTGTGCTTTGGTTCTGATCAAAATTGTCCTAGCTTCATACCTACCATTCATGATGGAAGTGCATTTGTTACTTAAAAATCAGCCATGGAAATCCAAACTTTATGACAAACACCAACTTGATTTGTTTTAGCATGGAAACAAAATCAGAGCACTGATAAAAAAGCCTACTTTCCCATGGAAGCTAATTTATCATCTATTTGATTTGGATGTTGTAACAGATTCTTGACAGATAATTCATGTTCTGTTGCTACCCTACTGCTTTTATGTATGCATGCAGGAACTTGGTGGCTTAGTAGTTAAGACACTGAACTTGACAACTGGAAGGTCAGCAGGTCAGCAGTTCGAGACCTGAGTACTGTATGACAGAGTGAGTTGTCTAGTCATGCCTACCACATGACCATGGAAACATCTGCAGATGCAGACAGCGCTGGCTCTTTGGCTGTAAACAGAAATGAGCACCACACCCTAGACTCAGATACAATTGGTTTTTGAGCAAGGACGACCTTTACTTTTACCTATATATGTAAGTAGGTAGACAGGCAGGCAGGTATGTACATACTGTATTTTCCGGCGTATAAGACGACTTTTTAACCCCGAAAAATCTGTGCCAAAGTTGGGGGTCGTCTTATACACCGGGTATTCTGGAGCCAGGGGCCGCCCGGCGGGGAAAGCCATTTGCCGCCGCTGCGCGAGGCCTCCAGAGCAATGGGCCGCCAGGATACCACCACCACCAGCCTTGCGGCGGAGGTGGTGAATGGCTTTCCCTGCCGGTCAGCTGCTGCTCCTCCTCCTCCTCCTCACCCCCGGCTGGGGATGGTGGTGTGGAGGAGAAGGAGCATCAGCTACTGGCGGGGAAAATCAGCCGCCGCCGCGAGGCCTCCGGAGCAAGGGGCCGCCCGGATACCACCACCCTCAGCCTCACGGCTGTGGCTGGCTCCCCCCCTGCTGGTCAGTTGCTGCTCCTCCTCCTCACCCCCCAACCCCGGCTGGGGTGGTGGTATCCACAAGCCATGCCTCCCCACCCCCTTCACCGGCGGGGAAGGTAAAAGGAGCCCCGTCAGGCTCGGAGATGCTGCGAGCCACACTCCCCGCCTCTTTCACCGGTGGGGAAGGTAAAAGGAAGGTGCGGCTCGCAGCATCTCCGAGGCTGATGGGGCTCCTTTTACCTTCCCCGCCAGTGAAGGGGGCGGGGAGGTGCAGCTCGCGGCATCCCCGCCCCCTTCACCGGCGGGAAAGGTAAAAGGAGCCCCGTCAGGCTCGGAGATGCCGCGAGCCGCACCTTCCTTTTACCTTCCCCACTGGTGAAAGGGGCGGGGAGTGCGGCTCGCGGCGGCTCCAAGCCTGACGGGGCTCCTTTTACCTTCCCCGCCGGTGAAGGGGGCGGAGAGGTGCGGCTCGCGGTGGCTCCAAGCCCGACAGGGCTCCTTTTACCTTCCCCGCCGGTGAAGGGGGAGGGGATGATGTGAGCATATGTAACCAGCATGTTGGGGACAAAACTTAGTGGTTAAGGCGCTGAACTTGGAGACTGGAAGGTTGGGTTTCAATACCCAAAGGCATGAAAGGAGCCTCATTTGGGCATCCCCTGAATGGAGTTTCACCAGCAAAAATCTTTTCAACCCAGAGTAACTGAAGACGCCGCCATTGGAAGAGGGGTAGTCATATGGCGAGTATATTGCAAACTCTACATTGTAACTAGAAAAGTTGGGGGTCATCTTATACGCCCAGTCGCCTTATACGCCGGAAATACGGTAGGTATGAATTCCTACTTGATTACCTCCACCCTTTGAATATGATAATGTTTATGTGTTTTACACAAGGGAATATCTATATTTGTCCTGGCTATGTCCACCATTGATTGATATGCTTTTTGCTCAACTAACCATAATGAACACCATGTAGCCTCTTGCTTATAATACATAGACACCAGAACAAAATAATATTACCCTCTCAGTGTAAACTTTGTACAGAAGGACTTTTGACATTACAGTGGTCTATAAATAGTTGTGTGTTTTAAAGATACTGCATAAATAAATATTAATGATTCCAAGCTAACAGGTTTCGTTTCTAATTAAGGGCTAATTGACTTCACTGGGAGTTGGCTCATGATATAATTGCATCCAAGTCTTTGGAAAATTCTCCCTGGACAAATCATAATGTATTTGCTAATGTTGTATTTGGCACCTGGATACTGGGATACAGAAATGAGGTTTCTGCTTTGGCAAAAAAAATAAAAAAAATCCAGGGACAAGATTGTCTTGTCCAGATTGTATGGGTAAATATGTACTTGAAAGTTCACCACATAATGCTGTAGGTGGAATAATATCACCTTTGCTGAATAATAGCTTTTCAAAAACTCAGCTATGACAGTTCTCACAATATGAATACTTAGTGACCTGAAAGTTCTGGTTTCACAATGCACTCACAAAATTTTATAACCTGTACAAGCCAACTGTAGGAATACTGCATATATCTGAGAAATAGACACTGAAGATTACTTAGAAATCAGAAATTAGTGGGGGAAAATAAATATTATTCTCATGCCATATCAATGGGGAAAAAGCAGTAAGCTAATTCCACAAGTGGTTACTTGATTAATCATTCTTCATGTGCTTTTGAGTACAACACACAATTAAAATACATTTAATTAGAATATGAACTACCATGGTTTACTATTCATTGGTCAAAATCTTATTTCATAAATTATTCTTGTACAAAGAACTTTTTACCAGCAGTTGGAGATAGCTAGTAATAGCAAGGTTCCTCATACAATCATGAACCTCACACCATTCACAAACAACAAGACTAATTGCAAAATGTTGTGTGAGGCCAAAATTTCCCCCTGCTTGTGACATTATCTCCTTTGTGATATACAATGTACACAAAAGGATTTTGGCTATTGTGAATTTGAATGGGCAGCAGAAGACACATGCAGTGTGCAACAAACATTTAGATATGTCTTGCAAAAAATATTAGAACCAAAAGTTCTAATATTTTTGAAGTAAGGGCATCAGCATCTGATTCAGAAAAAGACTACATGAGAGCATCATGATTTATTCTTGCAATATATTCTAGCACATGATTCAGTCACTCCAACTTGAAGACTGGAATGACTTATACCATTTCGTTTGGTTAGGCAATAATTTGTGTTATTATTGGATGTATTATTCAAACATTTGTGGAAAGGCCATTGTTTTATTAAGAGAGACCTATTGTTGAAGAAGAAATAGGAAAGTTCATTTTAATAAGAGCACTGCGACACTAGTGTCTGTTTTATTAAAACATAAACAATGTTTTATATAAGCTATAAGCAAGTCTTTAAATGTTAGTGAGGCCAGGCACAAATGTCCCATATCTAAGCACTTTTAGACTGAAATCCTATGTCTAATCAGAAGTTAAAGTTTAAGTCTGCAATTGTCTTCATAATTTTCTGGGCAAAACTTCATTTGGAAACAGTAAGCAGTACCATTTTATTCAAGGATGTACTGGTTATAAGTTAACATTAGGCACAAGGCTTTTCTATGGGCATAAATCTGCTTCTGCCAGCTGAACTCAGAGATCATCTGACTAAGCAACCTATTGGGAGAATTAGTCTGCTGGCTAAAAAACACTGGCAAAACCACCTTTAAAAAAGAAAAAGGCAGAATGAAGCAGTAAAATAAAGAAATAACTGTTTTGCTTTAGAGCCAAAGTTCTTCCAGTCCATTTACACAGCTGCAATGCCAAAACTGAGTGAACTAAGTCATAAGTAATTTCCCAAGTTCCTAGGCTAGGAAAAGTTGGAATTTAGGATAGCTTTAGTTGACCTAATTTTAGCTCTGCTGATCCTCAGTCATCTTGGCTAGATAGGACTCCATTCTCACTTCTTAGTAGGGGTTTCCAAATATTGTTTGGCTGTATTTGTATCAAAATATTTGCAGCACAGATTAGAACCCTGACTCACTAAACTGATTTGCATGAGGCCTGAACGAATTCATTCTCAGGTTTCTTGTACATATTTGTAAGTTTCTTGACTGCAGAAATTAAAAGGCAGTGATGTGATGTGTGTGTATGTATGAACCCTAAACAGAACCATCAACTTCTGAAAATGTAGTGGATTTCCAATGTGTAAGCAAAAATCTCACCAACTTCATTCCTTCCTTCTCTCTCTCCTATCATGGAGCTGTACACAGAAAAAAAATGTGCTTCGGATTTATAATATGTCCCCTTTTGGTATGCCGAATCTTAGACTGGCTCCCAAGGGTGCCCACTTTCTGCTTAACCTAAACCAATGGACTGCATGTTTAGTACCCACACATTTTGGAACATATATTGACATGCATACTATTTTGGAAAAAATGTTTCATGTAAAGATAAAGGACACCCTTGCTTGAAAGCCAGTTGTATCCAACTCTAGGGTTCAGTGATCATCTCTGTTTCATAGCCAAAGAGCCAGCACTGTCTGCTTCTGCAGACAATTCCATGGACATGTGGCAGGCATGCCTAGACACCGGAGTGCACAGAAAGCTGTTTACTTTCCCACCAAAGTGGTCCCTATTTATCTACTTGCAATTTCTTGTTTTCGGACTGCTAAGTTGGCAGGAGCTGGGATAGAGATGGGAGCTCATTCCCATGCAGCACTCGGGTATCAAACTGCTGACCTGCCACCTTCCAGTCAGTGTCTTAACCACTTGAACCACAATCATGAGACAGATATAAATATAACACCCGAGGTTAGCAGGAGAAGGAGAGGACTGCATGAAGTTCCCTCCATAGATCCCTAGGTTCAAGCAGGCATGGATTGGGTGAGATTTTAATGTATTTTTATATGTGTTCCTTTTAACTTGCTTAAAGGCTAAGAAAAGATTTTGTTTTAAGATTTTTACTTTAAATATATTTTAATGTTCAAGGAGGTATGTTTCATTTTAATGTGATGTATTATCTGCTGTTTTATTATGCCTTTTCAGGATGTCTGTACTCATGTATTCAGCTTTTACATTTTTAAGCATTTGTCTGAATCATGGGTTCAGTTTGGACCTGTTACATGTCTGCATCTAAATTTTGAAGCACCTTATGTGTTGGATTTTTACCGAAAACATTTTTGTATTCTTAACTTTGTGCTTCTTTATTCAAGTTTCATAAAATTTTAAGTATATGCAAGACATTTTGAATTGCATGCCTGATATGTGTTCAATAACTTTGAATTACTTTAGAAGTAATGTAGAAGAATAAAGCTTGTAGAATACTCAAGTTGGTTTGGCTTGCATTATTGCAGCATGGATAAGCCTCATATCTAGATATCCAGATGAAATAAACCACTAACAGTGTCATTGCTAATTCTTCAAAGTTGCAGACAGTCAGTAGAGGAGCCAATACCAAATACCCAACATTACACTGCCCCATTCTATGTGAGATCACAGCTGTTGTTCAACCACAAACTGTGACATACCGAAGAAGATACAACTTTTAAAAGGCTGTTTGCCCCAAGTTTTCAGCAGTCTTGGATGGAAGAGTGGCAGATATTAAGCCATACCCCACATCATATGATAAGTTTATTGATGCTGTCCAGAAATGCTCTAGGGAATCTATCCCCCGAGGATGTAGGACTTCGTACATCCAAGGTCTAATGCATGAAACTGTTGACTTACTGAATTAATATTATACCCTTTTTGATGAAAATCCACTCAGTGAAGAGACCATTAAAGCCAGAGAACAGTAGTGTCAGACATCTCAGAGCACAAAAGGGAAAATGGATTAAGCTCACAGAAGAAATTGATAAATGTCGCAGCAGTCAAAAAGCATGGAGACTACTTAATCATCTTAAGAATGATGTAACCAAATGACTGGTACATGGTAATGTCTCAGCTAACTAAATTGGCCACCAGCTATTACTTAGTGGGAGACCAGATCCCAACACACAGAAAAACAATCCACTGAAAAACAAACAGAGGATAAGTGGGAATGAGGAATGGAAGACTAGCGATCTGACTGCCTCATTTACTATAGGAGAGCTGGAAGATGCACTAGGCAGGTGTAAGAATGGTAAAGCAGCTGGCATGGACGAGATTCGGGTTGAGCAGATCAAACATTTTGGACCAATAATGAAAAAATTGTTACTTAGCCTGTACAATAACTGCTTGAATGTAGTCCAGATACCAAAGATATGGAGGAAGCCTCGGGTGATAGCTATACTTAAACCAGGCCAGTCACCAAAAGACCCAAAAAACTATAGGCCCATATCTCTTCCTAGCCACCTATATAAGATATATGACCATTTATTCCTGAACCAACTGTCTGCAATAGTAGGACCCCGGCTTATACCACAGCAAGCTGGTTTCTGAACTGGCAAAGATTATACAGCACAAATTCTTAACTTAATACAGTACATAGAAGATGGTTTTAAAGTGAAGGAAATCACAGGCATAGTGTTTATAGATCTCACTGCAGCTTATGACACAGTCAAACCATGCAACCTTGCTGAAGAAATTCTCCCACATCATAAAGGATTTAAATTCACAAAAATCATAGACTGTTTATTGGAAAACTGTAGATTTTTTCGTCAATTTCCAAGGGCAACACAATCGATGGAGAATTCAAAAAAATTACCTCCTGCAGTGCAGTTTGCTAGCCCCCACACTGGTTAACATATATACTGCCAGGAGCCACTAGAAGCTTTATTTACATGGACACAATTGCCAAACAGTGCACAACCTTTCAGACAGTTGAGAAAAAACTGACTGAGGCTTTTAATTTAATGACTATATATTATAGGGATAACCAACTTAAGCCAAACTGCCTAAAAACTCAATTCTGTGCCTTTCATTTGAAAACTGCAAGGCATCAAGAAGCCTGTGGGTCACTTGGAATGGCAACAGGCTTGGACATTGCATCACCCCCAAATACCTGAGAGTTATCCTGGATTGAACTCTCTTTTTCAAGATCCACTGCCTTAATACTAAACAGAAGGTTTTCTCCAGGAACAATATTCTGAGGAAAATAACACTCATAAGTTGGGGTGCCCAAAATATTAAGAACTTATGTGCTACCTTTATGTTAGTCTGCAGGAGAGTATGCTCGTCCAGTGTGGTATAGATCAAAATGTGCAAAACAGGTGGTTGTGGCCTTAAATGAAACAGCAATACAGGCATTGATGCACTGAAGCAGGTTCTGTCCTGTTTGGGAGAACTGGTAGCAGAAATTCCCCCAGACCATGCCCACCTGGCTGGCCACACCTACCTTGATACCCCATTGTGTTGGTCATGCCCACAGATTTGGCCCCACCCACAAATTTGGCCCCACCTACAGAGGTGTTAGTAAAAAAATTTGGAGTGCATCTCTGAATACAGGTCGTAGGATGTTTAAAACCAACCCCAATACATCTTTGTTCACAGCCACTGTCTGTTTCATTTTTGTTAACTGAATTGGGAGACCATGAACCTTACTGTTTCCATCTTGGAAGTTGGCTGCCAGTGAAGATGACAAGAGACCATTTTGCTTTGGAGAAAAATATTTTCTGATGTTGTGCTTGTATTATTTAAAACAAAACTTAGAGCAAAGTATCAATGTATTATGCAGTTTTGGTCCCTGTTTGTTAGAGATGTGATTGATGGAATTAAAAATCTCCCAGTCCCATAAATCGGTGAAAACCTCCCAAGTTGAATTATAGCAGTGGGAGACATCAAAATAGCAGAAGGTAGAGCAGCCCTATAACTTCCATGTAATTCTCAAATGAATTCTTTGTACCTGAAGAAGAATGTCCCACTGCACCATGGGAGTCACAAGGATTCCCTGCAACTCTGTAAGGGTGAACACGGGAATGAGCTCCAACAAAGTCTTCCTCTATGCATGGTGTATGAAATGAACACTTATCTTTGATTCCACAGTGATGAAATTATGGAGTGAACATTTTTGTTTTCTAACACAAACTTTACACACACTTAGGTAAAATGAGATTTTGATGAAAAACTTTTGATTCTGGTGTTTTCCTTGTTCATAAAAGGAAAAATAATTGAAAATTACACCAGCAGCTTTCATCTAATATCATTTTCCAATTGCACAGTTCTGAGTTGCAGTGAGTCCTCATAACTTTCACCATGTAGCATGGCACATTTATAAGACTTCAAAGAATAAGCATGAGAATTCTAGCTCCTGCAGTTTGAATCTCATAATTCATCTTAGAAGATTTTCATCCAATTAGGAGACTAAGAGTTTATTAGTTAAAAAAAAAAGCCTCATTTTTACCGTTTGTTACAGGAGGACATACAGCTTGTTATGTTATTATTAGATATTGGGCTGTAATTATAACTTGATAACAGGCAAAAGGAGCTGCAGAATTAACTCACCATAAAATGACTTCATTTTGGCAGTTTCAAATCTGGTGTTACTGTAAACAGCTTTGGGCTTTGCTTGTGAAGACATTGGTATTATTATAACTATGAGAGGTTTATTATATTGATCTTGTCTTACAAAAGTGTCCAGTATAGCTTCTTTCTTTACATCTTTTTTTGTTAAGTGGGCAGTCTATTGCAGTTCTGATGTTAAACTCTGCACATCACATTTCATATGTGCCATAGGAGATGTCTCCGTGATCATAGTATGTGGGTCACTTCATGGCAAGCTGAGATCCACCTTAACAATTTCACGGCAATGGCATTTTTCTTGCTTCAGGAAAAATAAATGTATTCTCGGATATGAGTTGCATCCAACGATGATATGTCTAATTCTAACTTCTCTTTTCCAATTTATGACAACATCATTTACCCCATTAGCTATTCAATCCAGCTATTCAATCCAGCTATTCAATCCATCGCCGCCGCCGCGCTCTCCCCGCCCCCACCACCGGCGGGGAGATGGGGGGAGCCTCCCGTGGCCCGGGAGGCTCCGAAGAGAGACGCCGCCGCCGCCATCGCCGCCGCCGCGCTCTCCCCGCCCCCACCACCGGCGGGGAGATAAAGGGAGCCTCCCGTGGCCCGGGAGGCTCCGAAGAGAGACGCCGCCGCCGCCATCGCCGCCGCCGCGCTCTCTCCGCCCCCCCAACGGCGGGGAGATGAAGGGAGCCTCCCGTGGCCCGGGAGGCTCCGAGGAGAGACGCCGCCGCCGCCGCCGCCGCCGCCGCGCTCTCCCCGCCCCCACCACCGGCGGGGAGATAAAGGGAGCCTCCCGTGGCCCGGGAGGCTCCGAAGAGGGACGCTGCCGCCGCCGCAGCCGCCGCCGCGCTCTCCCCGCCCCCACCATCGGCGGGGAGATAAAAGGAGCCTCCCGTGGCCCGGGAGGCTCCAAAAAGGGACGCCGCCGCCGCCGACGCCGACGCCGCCACGCTCTCCCCGCCCCCACCACCGGCGGGGAGATAAAGGGAGCCTCCCGTGGCCCGGGAGGCTCCGAAGAGGGACGCCGCCGCCGCCATCGCCGCCGCCGCGCTCTCCCCGCCCCCACCACCGGCGGGGAGATAAAGGGAGCCTCCCGTGGCCCGGGAGGCTCCGAAGAGAGACGCCGCCGCCGCCATCGCCGCCGCCGCGCTCTCTCCGCCCCCACCACCGGCGGGGAGATAAAGGGAGCCTCCCGTGGCCCGGGAGGCTCCGAAGAGAGACGACGACGACGACGACGACGACGACGCGCTCTCCCCGCCCCCACCACCGGCGGGGAGATAAAGGGAGCCTCCCGTGGCCCGGGAGGCTCCGAAGAGAGACGCCGCCGCCGCCGCAGCCGCAGCCGCGCTCTCCCCGCCCCCACCATCGGCGGGGAGATAAAAGGAGCCTCCCGTGGCCCGGGAGGCTCCAAAAAGGGACGCCGACGCCACCGATGCCGCCGACGCCGCGCTCTCCCCGCCCCCACCACCGGCGGGGAGATAAAGGGAGCCTCCCGTGGCCCGGGAGGCTCCGAAGAGAGACGCCGCCACCGCCATCGCCGCCGCCGCGCTCTCCCCGCCCCCACCACCGGCGGGGAGATAAAGGGAGCCTCCCGTGGCCCGGGAGGCTCCGAAGAGAGACGCCGACGCAGCCATCGCCGCCGCCGCGCTCTCCCCGCCCCCACCACCGGCGGGGAGATAAAGGGAGCCTCCCGTGGCCCGGGAGGCTCCGAAGAGAGACGACGCCGACGCCGACGCCGACGCCGCGCTCTCCCCGCCCCCACCATCGGCGGGGAGATAAAGGGAGCCTCCCGTGGCCCGGGAGGCTCCAAAAAGGGACGCCGCCGCCGCCGCAGCCGCGCTCCCCCCGCCCCCACCACCGGTGGGGAGATAAAGAGGCGCTGCCTCTTCCCGGGGGCCCACGCTATTCGGCCCGGGAATGGGAGGCAGGTGTGTCCCACCTCCCTTTGGTCCCTGCCTGTTGGGGGGCTTAAAGGAGAGGCGCCGCCGGAGGCCCGGAAATCTTGTTCGGTGCTGGATTTGGGGGTGGATGGCGGAGGGGGAGGGAGGAGAGAGTGTTGGCCTTGCCAGCCAGGAAGGAGGGGCAGCATTCCGTCTAGGGAGGTTCCGGAGATTAATATAGGTGTTGTGACGGGCATGGGGCGGTATGGCGGGTACCGTGGGGCGGGCCGCACTCGGGGAATGCGGGTCCGATGTTTAAGGGCGGTCCCTCATTCCAGCCCTGCACGTACATCTCTGGGTCCTGAGCAGCAGATCCGGAGTGACCCCGCCCTTAGGCTGCTGCTGGTGAATGCCAGGTCGGTTTGTAATAAGGCCCCCCTGATTCAAGATGCCATCCAGGATGGGCGGGCCGACCTGGCATGCATCACCGAAACCTGGCTGACACCTGAGGATGGAGTACCTCTTTCGGACATGTGTCCAGCTGGGTTCGGTATTTGGCACCAGCCTAGAGGTGAGGGGAGGGGCGGTGGTGTCGCCATTGTTGCCAGGGAGTCTTTGGGAGTCGCTAGGGCCACTGCTCCACAAGTGTCTGGTTGTGAGGCCCTGCTTCTACGGTTGGGCCCCAAGGGTCAGTTGGGGATCTTGCTCCTGTACCTGCCCCCTTGCAGGGTAAGGGATGCCCTGCCTGAGCTCCTCGAGGCCGCCTCGATGCTGGCGTTGGAGTTCCCGAGGCTTATGGTTCTGGGGGACTTCAATTTGCCATCGTTGGGGATGGCTTCTGAGGGGGCAAGGGAGTTCATGGCTTCCATGGCAGCCATGGGCCTGACTCAGGTAGTTCGGGGTCCGACCAGGGGCAGCGGTCACATGCCAGACTTAGTTTTCCTGTCGGAGCAGTGGCAGAGTGACCTGAGATTACAGGACTTAGTCATCTCACCTGTGCCATGGTCGGATCACTATCTGGTGACTCTTGACTTCCTGGGGGCGACACTTCACCGTAGGGAGGCAGGGCCTATTAAAATGGTCCGCCCTCGGCAACTAATGGATCCAGATGGTTTCCAGAGGGAACTGGGGGATGTACCTCTGGATCGGCTAAACGATTCACCCGAGGCACTCGTCGACCTGTGGAATAGGACGACAATAGCTGCCTTGGATGAAATCGCGCCACTGCGGCCTCTCCGCGCCCGGGGAACTAGGTCATCTCCGTGGTTCACAGAGGAACTACGGGAACTCAAACGGGCAAAGAGACGCCTAGAGCGCCGCTGGGTGAAGACCCAGGATGACTCCGATTGGACACTAGCTAGAGCCGCTATTAGGGCCTACCTAGTGGCGATGGGGGTGGTGAGGCGGCAATACTTCACCACCCTTATTGCCTCCGCTGATAATCGCCCAGCCGCCCTGTTCCGGGTAACCAGGTCCCTCCTCGGTAGAGGGAGATCGGTGCCCGGTTGGCAGGGGTCGGCTGAGGACTTTGCTGACCATCTGGTGGAGAAAATCGATCGGATTCGTTCAGGATTGAATCCTGGCGTGGATGGGGAGGGTCGGGGGGGTGCCGGAGCACAGTCTTGCTGTACAATCTGGGATCGGTTTGATCCTGTTGTCCCTGATGAAGTGGACAGGCTCCTTGCAGATGTTCGTGCCACGACATGTCCTCTGGACCCTGTCCCACCTGGTTGGTGAAAGCATCCAGGGGGGTAACAGGGGGCTGGGTTGGGGGGATAGTGAATGCTTCTTTACGGGAGGGGGTATTTCCTGCACAGCTAAAACATGCTTTGGTGCGCCCCCTCCTGAAGAAAATGTCCCTCGACCCAGCTGTCCTTAACAACTACAGGCCGGTTTCCAACCTGCCCTTTCTGGGTAAGGTTTTGGAGAAGGCGGTGGCGCGCCAGCTGCAGAGTGTCCTGGAGGAAGCGGATTATCTAGACCCCTTTCAATCGGGATTCAGGCCCGGATGGCATTGGTCGCACTGATGGATGATCTCTGGCGGGAGCGGGACGGGGGTTGTCCATCCGTCCTTGCTCTTCTTGACCTCTCAGCGGCCTTCGATACCGTCGACCACGGTATCCTGCTGGAACGGCTCGAAGGATTGGGGATCCAGGGCACTGTGTTGTCCTGGTTTTCCTCATTTCTGGAGGGCCGTACCCAGTCGGTGTGGTTAGAGAGTGAGAGGTCCAGCCCTAGGCTTCTCAAATATGGGGTGCCTCAGGGATCTGTGCTCTCTCCTCTCTTATTTAACATCTACATGAAGCCGCTGGGTGAGATCATTCGTTCCCACGGGGTGCGGTACCATCAGTACGCGGATGATACTCAATTGTACATCTCGGCCCGTGGGGACCCCAGTGATGCTGTTGAAATCCTATCCGGATGCCTGGAGGCCATTGGGGTCTGGATGGGGGCCAATGGGCTTCGGCTGAATCCCAGCAAGACAGAGTGGCTGTGGATAAGGGGCCCCACGTTATCCAAGGAGTTACCATCTTTGGTACTGGATGGGGCTGTTTTGCCCCAGACAGACCCAGTGCGCAACTTGGGGGTCCTTCTGGACTCACAGCTCCTGCTGGAAGAACAAGTGGCAGCTGTGGCCAGGGGGGCTTTTGCCCAACTTCGGGTGATTCGCCAACTGCGCACGCTCCTGGACCGGGGCTCCTTGCTTATGGTCACTCATGCTCTGGTTACTTCCCGACTAGATTATTGTAATGCGCTCTACATGGGGCTGCCCTTGACGACCATTCGGAGGCTGCAGCTGGTCCAGAATGCGGCGGCCCGGGTGGTGATGGGGTGTGGGCGATATGCCCATGCCTCACCGCTGCTTCGGGAGCTGCACTGGTTACCAGTTTGTCTCCGGGTGCAATTTAAGGTGCTGGTTTTGACCTTTAAAGCCCTATATGGCAGGGGGCCAGGATACCTTAGAGACCGCATCGTCCCAAGAGTGACTGCCCGCCCAACCAGAGCGGACCGGAGAGGCTCTCTAATGGTGCCATCAACGAGGGGTGCACATTTGTCTAGCACCCGAAGGAGGGCCTTCTCCGTGTCCGCACCAACCCTCTGGAACCTCCTACCAACAGATCTAAGACTTCAAAGTGAATTGCTGCCCTTCAGGAAAGGAGTAAAGACCTGGCTGGCAGGGCAGGTGTGGGGCCCGAACGGGACTATGGCCCCCACCGGCTGGCTTTTATAAGACTCTCTCTCTTTCCCTCTGTGTGGTAGGTGGGACGGGTGAGTGGGATATGGGTTTTAAATGGGGGTGGATGTCGGTTTTTTATTGGGTGGGTTTTTTTTTGGGTGGGTTTTATAAGGTTTTACAATGTTTTTATGTATTTTTTGGAGTTGTTGTAATGCCGCCCTGAGTCGGGTTCTGCCTGAGTGGGCGGCATTTACAAATGTGAATGATAAATAAATAAATAAATAAATAAATGTGGAACTTAATCAAATGCCTTTTTATCGTCAATCCAAGCCATAAATAAATTTGTTTGCTTTTACTCTGAATTCTTCAAAATCAATTTGTCAATTAATCTTTGGTTCCTCTTGAGTTTTTGCAGTACCCTTTCTGCTCTACAGGCAACAAATTGTTGTTTTGCAAATGTCCATATACAGTATCTGCTGTACAATTATGCCTGTGAGCAATTTGTACTGGCAGACAAGTTATTGGTCTGTATTTTCCAGACTCATTCCCCTTTTCTTTATCCTGCTAAATTAGAGGTGTCCTTTCCATTATTAACAATTTTTCACCTTCTGGTGTTTCCAAAACCTGATTTGTAAGTTTGTTCATGGTTTTATCCAAAATTCAATTAAACCAGAAGCACTGCAGTTTTTGATTTTTTTCCCCCATTCTTGTATGATTTCTTTCATTATCTGAATTTTTGTTATGCTTATTTATTTATTTATTTATTTATTTATTTAACTTATACACCACCCCTCTAGGAAAGACTTTCCTATTCTGTGCTTCTAACAGCATAAAACTCAACAATAAAAACAGACACAAATTTTAAAATTGTCATATAAATACATCAAAATAAAACCCTAAAGGAAAAACCTACTTGTGATGTAGAGAGACAGAATAAAATGCCTAACAATCAGCCGTTGGTAAAATATTCCCAAAAGCCACTTTAAAAAGGAATGTTTTCAACTGTTTTTTAAACTTAGGGAGGGATGGTACCTGGTGCAGCTCCACTGGGAAAGAGTTCCACAACATTGGTGCCTCCATCGAGAAAGCCCTTATGCTAGTCACGGGCTTCCCAGCCAAACTCAGAGTTGGCACCTGGAGCTGCACCCTTAGAGAGGAGCGAGTGATGCAGGCTGTTGTCCTGAGAGGAAGACGTTCCACAAGGTAGGAAGGTCACAAATTTTGTTTCCCCACAAATTTCCCGTAAACTTCAAAATCCTTTCTCTGTTAGGTTTTTCACTTGTGCTGGTTCCATGCCCATTTTCAAGGAACTTGTAAAAATAATGTTACTTAACTTGAAACTGAATTTTGCTGAATATCTATTATTTGATTATCATATTGCTTGATATTTTCGTCAAGGGACACAACTCTTTGTTTTGACCCTTTAATTATAACTGTAATTCCCTTGTTGCCCAAGACATACCTTGTTATCAGGCCATTTTGGATTACTCAAGTCCAATCAAAGGTTTTTAATTTTCAACTGCAAGTGAATTTTCCATTTTGGTTTTCCATTCTTGATTCTTTTGTACTTTCAAACCCATTTATCCAGCAGTAACATAAGCTGCTACATACAATATCTGAATTATTTGAACAAATGTTTCTGTTGGAATAGTCTGGACAGCTTCTTTCACTTTCTTCAATATTTTAGCCAAGTTTTCCTTACTGATTTCTTCAGTTTTTGCAGTCATTTTCACTTGAACCTTAATCTTCTCAGCTAATTGATTCATTTGATAATGGTGATGGAGTTGAGCTCTACGGATACTCTGGATTGTCAGGAAAAAAATCAAGTTGGTCCTAGAGCAAATCAAGTCGAAACTTGAAATCAAGAATGTCCTATTTTAGGCACATCACGAGAAGGCAAAACTTGCTGGGAGAAAAGGAATAATTTTGGAAAAGGTGGAAGGAAGAAGGAAAATCGGAAGATCAATGATGAGATGGATTGATTCCATGAGAGAAGCCACATGGTTGGAATTTTAATAGCTGTGCAGAATCACCATAGGTCAGGGTTGATTTGATGACATATAAAACCTGGGTCCCTACAACAATGGTATGGATGCCTGCGTAAGTCCTGTTTCAGTAGCCCCACTTCAATGCAGAAACAGCACTCATGGAGAAAGTGGTATAACAAGCACATGAGAGAGATCATCCAGAAACAGAGCAAGCTGTTGGGACATTGTCCTGGCACTATCAGCCCTTTCTAACGAGTGTTAGCTGGCTGGGGAAAATGTTGTGTAGTCGACTTCAGCTCAGGACTGGAGACACTGGGGGCCTGATGAAAGGAACTGACTGAGATGAACAAATTCTACTATCACTGTTCATAGAATAAAATATTAACAGACTTTGTTGATTGATGTTAAAGGTTAGAAATGGGTGACAAAAAGCCACAAATTCTTTGGAAACCAAAGTAACCAAAGGGCTGGTGAGGATATCTAACCCCCTCTATGTACAATCAGAGTGAAGAGCAAAACATCGATCTTTGTACCCTGTTCTCCCACCCTAATATATTCCACTTCTAGCAGCAACAAGAGTCTGAAGTTCATGGAGCCTATGGTTGAGGAGACTCTAGAAGGTTTGGTCAAATAGGCCAAAGACTCTGGTTATTTACTCAATAATTTTGAAACATAAATGGTAAGCATGATACATTTCTAAGGTGACCTTGTTTAACCTACTTCTTGCACATTTGTCTACTCACTACCACTCAATAGCTTTCTGATGGCAAGACAAATATTCTGTTGCATGCAAAAGCCTTAAAGCTGCAAACTATTGCACATTTCCATATGCCATGTTTCTGGACTTTAATAACTTCCTACCACCAATCTTAGTTTGCTGATTAAATATAAGGCCAAAAAATGTGGTCAGTCTACAGGTACATGGAAAATAATAAGAGGCCATAGGAGCAGTGCTCTACATTGTACTGCTATAATCTGCCTATTTTTTGAGGATGGAAAGAGTGTTTCAATATTCGCATTCTTGTTGTTTAGCTTCAGATTTGACATAATGAAAGCGCGGCACCAAAATGGCCACTGCGCTCTTTGCGGGGGCCCCCCCCCAGACTCAGACATCCGGGTGAGTTAGGGGGCGTGGCTACCCCTCTATAAAAGGGGTGGCCACGAGGCAGACGAGCTGCCATTTTAGAAATAGCGATGGAGAGGAGAAGTTTTCTCCGTCGCTGTTTGTCCTGTAGTCTTTGGCTGTTTAGCCCTTGATCCTTTCCCGGCTAGGAAAGGAGGATTAGCGCACGCAGAGCCTTCGTTCGCTTGGCTACTGCGTGTTTTGGCGCTAGGTTTTCGATCCCTGGAAAGCCGCGGCCAAGGGGGAGGACTTTTCCTGGCCCTGCGCAGGACGGGGGACAGCCATCGGGTCGGAGGACCAGGGCTGTGCCCCCACGGCAGAGCACTGTGCCAGCCTTTCCCACCGATACCGGTGGGCCAATTCAGGCTGGCACTTGGCAGCCAGGCTTGGCTGGCCAGCCACAGGCTGGCCCTTCAGGGGCTTCGGCCCTCGGCCTGCCATTACCGGCCATGGGTCAGGGCAGCGGGGGAGGGCCTGGTGCGGGCATACAACCCGTTTCTCCTCCGGTCCCTCATGGGCCAGAGTTTTGGGCATGGCCCTATTCTGGCCCTGGCTCTCCTTTCGGTGTACCGTTCCAGCTGCCTAGTGGGTTGTCCGGCCAACCCGGCCTGCCTTATGCTGGGGGCTCTGTGGCAGTGGATGCTCTACTAGCACGTTTAGCAGTGCTGGAAGCACCCTTAGGTATTGCACAGCCTCCTGTGGAAGGGGGTGCTTCTCTTTCTGCCGGGGCCCCTTCGTTTCCACCGGCTGCCTCGACGGCCGCCACGCTGCAACGGGCGGCCAATTGGGTTGAGCTGTTTGAGATGCTCCGGCCTGCGCCTGCCGGTGTCTCACAGCTCCCTGTTCATCCAGATCTGCAGACTGGGAGTAATAAGGTGTGGCCCCAGAGCTCGATTCCGGTCGCGAGCTCTGACGCCTGCCGTGGGCCGGAACCCCCAGTGGGGGCGGCTCACGGGGGTGCACCTAGTGAGTATCAGGTTCAAATTAGTGCACCCTACATCACAGCCCACTTCCAGTGGTGGGGTTCAGTGGCCCTGGCCTCGTCAAGTCGAGGCGAGTGGGCATCAGTTACCAATCTATCCCGGTGCCCCATGTTTTCAAAATGGCACCTCATTGAGGGCGGGGGTTTCCGCCCCCAGGGCAGTGCCGAGCATTGCAGGGGCTATCCAGGTCCCGCTGCGTATGCCCTCTATCCATAATGTGCCGGTGGCGGCTTTGCCGACAGCTGGTTATTCCTTGCCCCTCGGTGATCATTTGTCCCAGGTCACGAGGGAGAAGATTTGGTGGGGGGAGTATGTGGATATATTCTCCCTATTGAACCGTGATCCCACTAAGGAAGAGAGAGAGGGACAGGATGACAGAGACAAGGGACTGTCTCGTCGTCGTAAGCCACCGCGCACCTGGGCCAACTGGTTGCCAGCATATCTTATTTATATGGCGGTATACCTTAGGGCCCGGCCTGATCTGGCCATTCCTAAGGTCCAATACTTGGACAATATTTACAGGGCAATGGTGGATTTCCCTGGCCCATCGTGGTTGGCTTACAATGAGGAATTTAGAATGAGGGTGCCCTGAAACCCGGAGATAAGATGGGATGAGCCCTGTCAAAAATTGTGGCTCTTGTACATGACCCCCACGCGTCCGGCGCCTGGGGATAGGTACCATTGTGGCCATGCTGTGCAGCGAGCTGCTCCAAAGACCCCGGGTGAATTCCATTTAATCCACCATCTATTGTACCCGGCGGGTTACTCTGTCAATGATGCTATTCCTGATGACCTTTGTTCGGTCAGGTATACGTCGTTTGACCAAGCCCTACGGATGGTGCGCTCTTGTGGTCCTGGTGCCCCCCTGGCAAAATGTGACATTAAATCGGCATTCCGATTACTGCCAGTGCACCCAGGGGACTTTGAGCTATTGGGTTTTAAATTCCAAGGGAAGTTCTATGTAGACAAGGCCATGCCTTTTGGCTGCTCTATTTCGTGTTCTGCATTCAAACGTTTTAGCACTTTCCTTCAGTGGGCCTTTGTTCGCAGGTCCGGGTCTCAGTCTGTAGCCCATTACCTCGATGACTTTTTGTTCGGGGGTGAACGGGGCTCGGACACGTGCACGCGTCTCCTCACTACATTTCAGACGCTAATGCGGGAACTGGGTGTCCCTTTAGCGCCCGAAAAGACCGAGGGCCCATCTACTACGCTCACATTTCTAGGCATTGAAATTGACACGGTCGCACAGGCATCCCGGTTACCCATTGAGAAGGTCACCCGGATCTCCACGATGATTTTGGCCTTGCTGGCCAAACGTAAGGTGTCACTTCGTGAGCTTCAGGTACTTCATGGCCATCTTAACTTTGCCTGCAGGGTGGTGACACCCGGCAGAGCATTTGCGCGGCGCCTATGTGATGCCATGTCTAGCCTGTTAAAGCGCCACCACAGGGTCCGACTGACCAGGGGCATGCAGGCTGACCTTTTGGTTTGGCTTACATTCCTGCGGGAATTTAATGGGGTCTCTTTCTGGAGATCCGACCTTTTGGTTTCCCCTAGATTCCAAGTACAGTCGGATGCCTCCAGCTCCCTGGGATATGGGATTTATTTTGAGGGGAGGTGGGCTTATGGCCAATGGCCTCCAGCATGGCGGGGCACGGATCGCCTCCGCGATCTTAAATTCCTTGAGTTCCTTCCACTCCTGGGAGCTTTGATGCTATGGGGCGAGGAGTGGGCCAACTCAGTGGTCCATTTTTGGTGTGACAATGCGGCGGTAGTGCACATTGTCAACGCTCAGACGTCTAAGTCACCCAGGGTGATGGCGTTGGTTCGTCAGTTTGTATTATGAAGCCTACGCCTGAATGTGCTTTTTAAGGCCAGACATGTACCAGGCATTAATAATGATATTGCTGATGCTTTATCCCGCCTGCAGATCCCCTGTTTCCGTGCCTTGGCTCCGGAAGCAGAGGAATTCCCCTCGCCACTCCCGGCTGAGATTTGGACATTTGGCGAGGAGAGGTGAACCGGGCGAACGGCATGTCTTTGGCACCTCGCACGCGTAAGGCGTATCAACATGCTTTCGTTCAATTTAGATCCTTTTGTTTGCAACTTCAGTTGCCCGAAGTGTGGCCCATTCCAGTGGAACAAGTTTTACAATTTATGGTTTATTTACACAGTCAGGGTTTGGCTCCTCGCACTATAGCATCCAGGCTGTCGGCACTGGCATTTATGGCCAAGGTGAGGGGTTTTGCTGACAACATGACTGATTTTCGTATACGACATGTTTTGGAGGGGTGGACATGGGAACGTGGACGCCGCCCGGACACTCGCCACCCAATTTCCCCAGGGGTGCTCACACACCTTGCACGAGGCTGGCCTAACCTATGTTTTGACAGGTATGAGGCAGCTCTTTTTCACGCGACTACCACGGTGGCCTTCTTTGGAGCTCTCCGCATCAGTGAGTTGGTACTACTGTCTAAGGCGGATGCGACTCGTAGGGCACTGGAACTCGACGATGTCTATGTCACTAATGAGTGGGCTCAGTTGAGGATACGGTCCTCAAAGGTTGATCAGCACGGCGTAGGCAGTGGAGTTAGACTGCTACGATGTTCCATTGCAGACATCTGTCCGGTTGGTTCCCTACAGGAGTTCTTGGCAGTGCGTGGCGCGCACCCTGGTCTGTTTTTCTGCAACCAGGATGGGTCTCCCCTTACTAAATTTCAATTTTGGAAGGTGACCGGTATGGCACTATCCAGTGTTGGCCTCCCTGGGGCTCGTTACGGCACCCATTTATTTAGGATAGGTGCTGCATCCACTGCGGCTGCATTTGGGTACTCTGAGGCTGATATACGCCGGATGGGAAGATGGGGATCCATGCGTTTTGCATTATATGTTCGCCCTCTTCAGGTATGAGTACCAGTTAAGTCATTGTTCTCTTTTCTTCTTTTACAGACCCTGTGTGTCCCCGCACACCGGTGGCAGTATGGCTGGTGGGCCACAGTTATGTGCACTGGGCAGCGCAGTATGCTGCGGCGACAGAGTGGGGACCCCAGCTTGGACTGCATGCAACCGCACGCATACGTTCGTACGGTAAGCGCGGAATGAGATGGCGGGAACTGTTGCCATTCCTGTTTTCCATCAGGGATGCTGAACCGCCTGATGTCCTTGTACTGCACCTCGGGGGCAATGACCTCGCCCAGGTCACTGGCCTGTCCTTAAAATTCACGATTTGCAGTGACCTAGCTTATTTGCATTATGTGTGGCCGTCCACAAGGCTGCTATGGTCGGACATCATACTGCGTCATTCATACAGAGGAGGTATTGACCTCCGTGCCCTTGACCACGCTCGCCGCTCAGTGAACAGGGCTGTTGCCCGGTTCTTGGCAAACAAGGGTTTGGGGATGGTCATCCGACACCCCACGATTAGTTTACAAAATTATGATCTCTATGCAGGGGATGGGGTCCACCTGTCGGCTAGAGGTATGAACCTCTTTTTGGAAGATTTGCAAGCAGGCCTGTTGACCGAGCTAACGGTCTGGGGGGGGGCGGTGAGTCTTCATAGACGCCTCCCCGTGTGGCGGGTAGCACTGGTAAGGTAAAGATTAATGACCCATAGGTATCCGGCAGGTTCGCAATTGACTGGCCAACACTTAGACAGGTACAGGTGTAATAGCTTTGACCGGTCAACGATGAACCAGGCAAGGGGTGATGGCAGGAGCTTTTCAGCATGCATCACCCCGTGATTTGATGGATACACGTCATAGGGTGGGGTCAGTAGATAGTTTATTGACTCCGGTCAACAATTTGTTTGTGTCAACAAACAAATTGATACAAATGGATACATTGTAGCCAATTGCCATTGGCAATTTTGGGAGGAACCTTACCAGTGTTACTGCGGCCTGCTTGCCTTAGGAATTACAATTGGATGAATACACCAATTGAAAGTTATAATTCGGACTAGGGCATTATTCAATAAAACTGGCCCAATGCCTTTATCCATATACCGGTGTCTGAGTCTTTCTTTGGGGGGTGCGCCTGCAATGAAAGCGCGGTGCCAAAATGGCCGCCGCGCTCTTTGCGGGCCCCCCACCCCACCTGGACTCAGACATCCGGGTGAGTTAGGGGGCGTGGCCACCCCTCTATAAAAGGGGTGGCCACGAGGCAGACGAGCTGCCATTTTAGAAATAGTGACGGAGAGGAGAAGTTTTTCCCTCCACCCCCTCCCTAGTGAACAGTGTGATATTTTGGTCGCTTTGGGGCCGGGTGGGAATTTTTGGCCTGAACCACAATTGGCCCCTGGTTTCTGGCTTTTTTGCCCATCCCACACTGTTGCTAGTATTTGAGCAAAGGGGTTTTTTGTCCTTGACTTTGGTCACTTTAGGCGGGTAGCACTGGTAAAGTAAAGATTTATGACCCATAGGTATCCGGCAGGTTCGCAATTGACTGGCCAACACTTAGACAGGTACAGGTGTAATAGCTTTGACCGGTCAACAATGAACCAGGCAAGGGGTGATGGCAGGAGCTTTTCAGCATGCATCACCCCGTGATTTGACAGATACACGTCATAGGGTGGGGTCAGTAGATAGTTTATTCACTCCGGCCAACAATTTGTTTGTGTCAACAAACAAATGGATACAAATGGATACATTGTAGCCAATTGCCATTGGCAATTTTGGGAGGAACCTTACCAGTGTTACTGCGGCCTGCTTGCCTTAAGAATTATAATTGGATGAATACACCAATTGAAAGTTATAATTCGGACTAAGGCATTATTCAATAAAAGTGGCCCAATGCCTTTATCCATATACCGGTGTCTGAGTCTTTCTTTGGGGGGTGCACCTGCAAAGTTCTACCTCATCAGGAGCTAAACTCCTAGTATAAAATTGAAAGCTCTAAAGATTTGCCTACCCCAGCTGTACTGTTGCAAGGAAAATACAGAATTAATTCTAAATTAATTCAGAAATAAGCATTTAGACTATTGAAATATGCTACAAAATATCTGACCTTCTAAATTGGTTCAAGCGTAACTTACTGTTTCCAATCACAAGGTCAGTGCTGTAAATTAAGTGCCTCATCCAGTGTGTGTATGTGTTGATGGTGGGAAGCATGTATAATTGATTGAGCTGATCCAAAAACTTTGCTCATCTCTTTAGACCACTCTTTCAGTTGCCCGAGGTTAATTACCAAGTCCACCACATGCTAATGTCCTCTGTTACATCATAATTAGAATGAGACTGACAGAGCTGAAGAAGGCTGATGAAACTGTTCTCCCTTTTTTCTGTAGAGCCAGATGTTGCTGGATAGATATCAATTAATTCTCTGACAGCTACAATAATAGGCAAAATGTGCAGAGAGACAAAAGTGACACTGATAACAGCTTCAGGAAAGGAAAAGAAGGCACTACTTCTTGGCCAGTTCATTATGGTTATTCATTACAATGGATCACCTCATTTTGTGTGGCAATTAGAGAAGATTGGGAAGGGATTTAGGGGCCACAAAGGGGGAGCTATTTTAAATGTGCAAAGCAACGTCTGTGTTAAGAATGTAGAGATGTCTTCCTTTGCAGCAATGCACCATGGCTTTGCTGAACTTTGCAGTCTTAGAAAGCTACACAGTATACAGTGACACAACTCACCTTTTGGGAGGGTGTTCACTATAGAAATAGACTGTTGGCATGATACAGGCTGCCAACCTTCCTATTCTCACTTAACTATATTATTGTCAGTAAATAATAAACTCTTCATTTCCCTGGATTAAAAACTCTTGTTTACAAACTGCAATATTTCTGCTCTTCAAACAAAACACGGGAAGTTTTATCTTCCTTTTGCTGTCTAACTAGGACTGACAAAACAACTTTTGCAACAACAACAGGGAGGTTACTAACTGCTGTGTAAGGCTTCAAATGTGCTTGGTAACTATACTGGTCTGATGAGTCCCGGCATCTCTTGGAATTTATAGCCAGAATCCTATTAGATATCACCACCAACATACTGCATTTGGTGTCAATTTTTGTGACAAAATTATGTCAAGTTAAGAAGTTAGAACAGACATTTGTTGTTGTGAGACAAATCTCACACCTTGGTAGGAAACACCAATGCTAACTTCTTAACTTGCAGCAGTCTTATTACACAGGTGTAGTTTTGTATATAATGTCAGTAGAATTTTGGTCAGTACAGTGATACCTCATACAACAATTTTAATCCATTCCATGGGGCTTGTTGTTGTATGAAACAATTGCTATACGATACATGCATCATATAGCGATTTTCCCTATGGGATGCATATTACAATGATTTTTTTTTTGCTAAGTGGTTTTTCCAATTGAAAAATTGTTGTATGATTTTTTTCCACAGGGAAAATTGTTATGTGGGATGCCATTTCCCCCAAAAACCTAATTGTTATGTGATTTTGTTGCTACTGTATACAGGGTGATTGTTGTATGAGGTTCCACTGTATTTCTTAAATAAATGGCAAAGTTAAGTAGAAGGAAATTGACCTTTTGGAACTCAAATCTGACATAACCTCTGTTTTTGAGAAACTGGCTTGAATTCTAAGCTCATATGAATGGGCTTCTACAAATGGCAGGCTCCAGATCATAGAAGAGAGGATGTCATCCATCCCTATGTACTTGTCCTCACACAATGGCGATCTTCATCTACTTTGGCCATATCTGATTCCAAATATTGGTGATCCTCCTGACAATCAGCCATAAAGACTGTCCTGAGAATATACCTGTAATGCAGTGGCCATGCATCTGCCTTCCACATCACAGCATGACACCCATAGTACCACTGATCCAGTTCCATGAGTCACTTTCCGATCCTGAGCCCTTTTGGCAGACAAAATCCTCATTACCCCCAAAGCCAGTATTGATGAAGCAGGGACTCTTACCAGGAGTCATTTGATTTGATACTTAATTGGAATTTGAATAAATATTTAATTAATTCTTTTTATGTTGTATTTCAGTTGATACCACATCTTTTCCCCAGTGAGTTCAAAACAGTGTATATGTCTCTTTTCCTCATTCTACCAGCACAATTCTGTGAGGTACATCAGTTTGAGATTAATAAGTGCAATCAATCAATCCATCAATCAATCAATCAAATAACTTTATTACAGTAATTGACCAGCACAGTAAAAAGGGTTTAAGTGAATGAGATACAGTCAGTCAGTCTTTATTACCGCCCAAGATCAGCATAGAACAACAAAAATAACAGAAATTAAAATATACCAAGGTTGCCCTTGCTCGAAAGCCAGTCATATCCAACTCTAGGGTTCAGTGCTCATCTCTGTTTATAGCCAAAGAGCCGGTGCTGTCTGTGTTTGCAAACATTTCGGTGGACATGTGACAGGCATGCCTCAACACCAGAGTGCACAAAATACTGTTTACCTTCCAACCAGTGGTGGACACCAAAATAATTTACTACCACACCATGGGCGGAGCTATTCAGTGGGTGGAGCTACTCAGTGGCATACCTGTCAAGTATCCCGTATTGGCTGGGATAGTCACGTATTTTATCTTAATTTCCCATTGCCCTCCCATTTTTTTAACCACCATAAATATCCTGTATTTCTTTATTTTCATTTTCATACAGTACTTTTAGTTTTCATTGCGCCAGGACGGAGTCCATCCAACAAAAACACACTGAGACTGTTTGCTCGGGCAGCCAGTAGCCTCCGGAGTGAGCGTGCCACCACAACATCGTGAGAGAATGGCAGGAAAAGAGTTGGGGGGGTTGAGACCTGCTTCCCAGGTAAGCGACCGGGTTGGTACCCCCCTGACTTTCATTTCTTCAGCAAACTTTGCTTTGGGGTGAGTTTAGGAGGAGGAGGAGGAAGGTTGGAAAAAAGAGAGATCGACTGCATTTTCCTTTGCGTTGTCTGCATGTTAAGTTACACAAGGAGGGGGAAAAGAAAGTCTCTCTCTCTTTTGTGTGTGTGTCTGTGTCTTGTTTAGTTCCTGCTAGATTCCATGTCTAGGGTTATACTGTCAAGCCATAGCTACTTTTCCTCCTCCAGCCTTCTCTATCCACTGCCTTCTTTCCCCCAGTTCATCTGGAGAGGATAGGCTCTATTTTCCTTTCCCCATTCCTCATAAATGACATTTCTCACCTCTTCAGCCTTGAAATCCCAGGAGTTTTTACCTTCCCCACCCCCAGTTTCAATACACTTCCCCAAAGGGGGAGTTTCTGATCGCTCACTCAACATGGAATTTCAGACTTCTTGGGACCACCCACCTCTGATGTGATAAATAAAGGGAGGACCACTTTGGGGAGAGAATGAGTGGTTTAAGTCGAATTCCAGCTCCCATCCTCTCCCCCTGCTATTCCTCTCCCGAGGCCGCCACCACCTGCTCCAAGGGTTAATAGAGTCAGCTGGGAAAGGGTGGGTTTCCTTCGTGTCCTACAAAATCCAGTGTTTTGCGCTGGCACCTAATTTATTTTATTTTTCCCTCTCCCCTTCCCCAGTCCCCCCCCCCCCCCGTTTTGTATTTCTATCTCTTCTCCTCACTTGCTGAAAGAAATCTTTTGTGTGTGAATCTGGTGGGATCATCGCTTGTGCTCAGAGGCATTGGGGGGGTGGGTAGGCTGAAAAGTTGGATTTACCTGCTGATTTTGTCCTTCACAATAAGCCTGGACCTATTTACCTGGGAGTAAGTCCCATTGGACTAAATGAATTTACTTCAGAGCAGACACATTTCTGCAGCAAAGTTTTGGGTGGGAGGAGACCACACATCCAGACTGTTTGGGAGGGGGAATATGTTTTCTTCTTGCTTTGTTTAGTGCCTACAAATTTCTGTCCTCCTGGATTGTGTGAGAGAAGACAAATGTGTTTTCACTGGCATGTGTGGGTGTGGCTGGTGAATTGGGTGCCTTTATATTATTTGTGGGTGCTTGGTGATCTCTTCCGTTGCATCACTTTTGTGATTCTCTTTGTCCCCTTTTAAAAATAAAAATTCAAAATGCTTCTGAAATAGGCCATGGTTGTGCCACCTTCCTCAGTACGATTGCATTTATTTAAAGGCCTCCCACCACATTGTTTAAAGGTAAAGGTTTCCCTTGCTCAAAAGCTAGTTGTATCTGACTCTAGAGTTCAGTGCTCATCTCTGTTTCATAGCCAAAGAGCCAGCACTGTCTGCTTCTGCAGACGTTTCCATGGTCATGTGGCAGGCATGACTAGACACTAGAGCACATGGAATGCTGTTTTACCTTCCCAATGAAGTGGTCCCTATTTATCTACTTGCAATTTCTTGCTTTCGAACCTTTCAGACCTCTACTTTCTCCTTTTTTTACCTGTTCCTACAGTGTTTCAGAATTACTAATACATTATGTTCTCCCTCTGCCATCTTCCACACATTTCCCTCATCTCAGGTTTTTTGTGCACCCCTTCCTTCCTATTTGTTAATATATCCAGCAGTATACCAGGTCGGACCAGAAGTATATTTAGCCTATTTGAGAGTAAACAGAACAGCAAAAAAATACAAAAAAATATTGTGGCACCTTAGACTAACTCCTATATTTAAATGTTAGCTTTCGTGGACCAAGTCCACTTCAACAAACCTGGTCCATGAAAGCTTACATTTAAATACTGTACAGGTTTTAGTCTTTGGTGCCACAATATTTTTTGTCTTTTTTTGCTGTTCTGTTTTGTTTACTCTCAGATATGCTTGCACAGACTAACATGGCTACCACTTCAGACATTTCAACTAGACTGTTTTGTAATTCTCTTTTTTGCCCATTGGCCACACCCACTGATTTGGCCATGCCTACCAATTTGGCCATGCCCACAAAATGTCCCTTATTTTCAAAACCAAAACTTGACAGGTATACTCAGTGGGTGGGGCTAACTCAGTGGGTGGGGGAAAAATCTGTGGGTGGGGCCAAATCTGTGGGTATGTGACTTGATGGGGGTGGCCATGTGATCTAGTGATCATATGGCCATTAAAACGTCTGCAAACACAGACAGCACTGGCTCTTTGGGTGTAAATAGAGATGAGCACTGCACCCTAGACTGGCTTTTGAGCAAGGGAGACCTTTACCTTTACTCACCACAGCAAATTTGAATACCATATAGGGATCTTCTATTAGGTAAAGGTTGCCCTTGCTCAAAAGCCAGTCATATCCAACTCTAGGGTTCAGGATTCATCCATGTTTATAGCCTAAGAGCCAGTGGACTTGATCCACAAAAGCTCACATGAGAATACAGCAGTTAGTCTTTAAGGTGCCACAACATTTTTGCCTTTTTGCTTTGTTTCCTCTCTGATATGCTTGCACAGAATAAATTTTTTTAAATGGTAGCATGTGTTTCAAGCATATCAGAATAAACAAATCAAAAAGAAACCCCCTAGCCTACTTCAGACCTTCTCTCCACAGAGAGAAAGAGAGAGAGAGAGAGAGAGAGAGAGAGAGATGAAAGTAAATAAAACAAAAAGACAGACAGACTTACTCAGAAGGAGCAAGCGACGAAGAGCCCGGATGCATCCCTGCTTGGCCCAGCCCTCTTCCTCCTCACCCCAGGACCATGGGGATGGAGGAGGCAGGATCACCCAGGTGGTGGTGGGCAGTCGAGTCAGGCAGCTGAGCTCCCTCTTCTTCTTCCTCCTTGCCCCAGGTGTCCAGGACCAGGGGGGGTGAGGCACGATTGCCCAAGCGGCAGCGGCAGAGATCTGCAGCCATGCATGCATGAGAGCGCAGGTAGGGGTCTCCCCATGCTCTCACACATGCACTCTGTGCGCTTGCACTGATGCAGCCGCAGATCTTTGCAAGCAAACTCAAGCTGGCTGGGGGTGGCTTCGGTGGCAGGCTCCAGTAATCCCGGCGCCAACACCCCTCCCCCCGGTCTGGCTTGGGTTTGCACAGTTTGCTTGCGGAGATCGCCCTCAGCGCCGGCACGAGATACGCAGCCACGCATATATGAGAACACAGGGAGGGGCCTCTTGTGCATGCACTGAGGCAGATCTCTGTGCACTTGCACTGAGGTCGGTTTCTGCAAGCAAACACAAGCTGGTCAGGGTATTTTTTTTTGTGGTGGGCGCCGGTAAGCGCTGTCCAGTGCAAAAAAAAAAAACAAAAAAACACACAACCTGGCTGGCTTGAGTTTCTGCGGTTTGCTTGCAGAGATCAGCATCAGCACCTGTGCAAGGAGATTTGCAACTGCACATGTGTGAAAACACAGGGAGGGGCCTCCCCATGCTCTTGTGCATGCGCTGAGGCAGATCTCTGTGATTGCACTGAGGCCGATCTCTGCAAGCAAACCCAAGCTGGCTGGGGGGGGGGGTATGGTGGTGGGCGCCAGTAAGAGCTGCCTGGCACCAAAAAAAAACCAGCCGGTTTGGGTTTGTGCAGTTTGTTTGCTGAGATCAGCATCAGCACCTGCGTGAGAAGATCTGCAACCATGCATGCATGAGAATACAGGGAGGGGCCTGTGTCCCAAATGGACAGCACGGGCCTGTCTGTTGTTAACAACAATGTACCCACCATCAGTTTGCCCCTGGCCAAATCAGATGATGGGAGCAGGAACATTCAAAAAGTTGGATACAGACAAAGCCACACTTATTAGGTCTTTTGGAGTCTTACCTGAGGTTAAGCATGTAGATATTCTGCAAAGTCTGGACAGTCTTAGGAAAACTCTCATGGCTACTGCAGAATGACTAATTGAACTTTCAACACCTAAAACATTGCTTCAGTAGAATTCTTTGAATAAGAAGGAAAAGAAAATCCAAAGCTACTACCTATTATGGTTCCTCACACCTCTGAATACAATATGATCACTCCTCACCTATCACTACTTCCCCTTGACTCTTTTATTAGTTTGACTTGTTAACTGGCAAAAGTACCTCATCTAAATAATCACCCTTCTCCCCCCCCCCCCCCCCAATAATCACATAACAGCCAAGTGGAGAAGAAGACAAAAAGAGGTCTTAATCAGTAGCTTTTTTGACAGTTCAGCATCAGCTTTCGAACCAACTTTTGCAGCTACTGACATACCTTTCAAGATCCAAGCAGAGAGTCCAACAAATGGCTGAGCAGTATGAATACCAAGAAAAAGCAAAAACCACTCAAATGAAATGGTCCACAAGTTTGAGTTTTGTATCTTCAAAAAATATATATTTGTGTAAAGTATTAATTTCATAAAATACTGCAAACTTAAAGAGTCAATATTCAGAGGTCATATCTTCAAAATTTCTTCAAAATTTCATGTAGTAAATAAAGTAGAATCCTTCTTCAAATACAAAAATCCTTAATAATTTCAGTAGTAAAGCAGTATAGGGGCAAAAATACTAAGGTAAATCCACAGTAAATCGAGACTGTTCCGGTATAACCAGCCTTTCACATATAGCTTCCTCAGGATAAAGGTTCTAGATGCAATAAAAAGACAAATATAATTATAATTGTAATTATATAGCAATCCTACATATAGAAGCATTATATACAATATCATATAGACAATAAGGTGAACAGTGAGATAAACAGTAAGACAGAAAGCGTAATAAATCTACAATACCTGTAATTTGCATTAAGGAGCCTCTAAATGTGTGTTCTATTAGTGCTCAAAACGTTAAAAGATAGGTAAGAACGACGTGATATATAAAGGGATGGAGAAACCATGTAGTAGATTAGTTACATCTGTAAAGAGTAGGACAAAGTCAGAGCAAAAAACTATTTAAAGGAGACCAAACAGCAACACTACAAGTAACAGGAAAGTTCGAGTTCTGAATTTAACCCTTGAGGTTTCAAACTTTTAAACATATGAATAAAGAATGCAAGCGCGGCGCCAAAATGGCCGCCGCGCTCTTTGCGGGCCCCCCCCACAGGACAGAGAATCCGGGTAGTTAGGGGCGTGGCCAGCTCCCTTATAAAAGGGGTGGCCACGAGGCAGCCGAGCTGCCATTTTACCTCAGCGACGGAGCGGAGAAGTCTTTTCCCCTGTGTCTCCGTCGCTCTTTAGCTTACCGGGAAGCCTTTTGGTAGCGATTCTTCCTTTTCGGCTTCCCTTTGCTTCAGTGGAGATGCCTTCGAAGAAGAAGGCAGTTTCGAGTGCGGCTCGAGCTGTTAGGAGGCGCAACCCAGGTCGGAGGACCGCGGTGCCGCCTCCTCAGCAGCCGCCTTTGCAGGCCCCTGCCGGGACCGGCGGAATGGGGTCTATTGCCCCTTGGCCCGGAGCGGGCGATCAGAGTGCGGGCTCGGAAGGGGCTCCGGCCCGCGGCCCACGAGCGGTGGACACCGCTCCTGCACCTGCCCACCCTGTTGGGCCTGCTGCTCTTGGGTCGCAGCCTCCCCCTGGGCCCTCTAGCCTTGGGGGGTGGTGCGGCCCCCTGCCTTGGCAGGTTTCTCCACCGACCCTGTCGGGCTTCGGTGCTGGCCAATGGCCATATTCGGGTCCTGGGGTACAGGGACCTGTACCCACGCCTGGACCGGGCGGGCCGGCCGGCCCTTGGCCCCAGGTCAACGTGGAAGCCTTACTGGCCCGCATTGCGGCCCTTGAAGCGTCGTTGGCTCGGGCCAGTCAGGCGGGGGCCCCCTTTGGGGTCCCTTTTGAGGCGCTGTCGGCAGGAGGACAACAGCCGACAGGGAGGGTTGAGCTGCCGCAGGCGCGTGGCGCGGTTTCGGCCACTGCCTCGCAGCTCCCCAGCCAGCAGCCAGGTGCGTGTCAGGCCCCGGTGATGAGCTCTACGTCGGTCGTGAGCTCCGACGCCCCCAGTGGGCCGGAACCCCCGGTGGGGGCGGCCCGCGGGGGTGCAGCATGTGAGTATACGGTGCAAGCGAGTACATCCACACACATTCCCAATATGGGGGGGGGGGCTTTTCAATGGCCTTGGCCTCGCGCGGGTGGTGCGGGGGCCACGCTGTCGGCACCCCACCCGGCGACGACGACTGCCACCCTGGGCACTGGGGTGGGTACTTGTTCTTACACTGCGGGAAATGTTCTGGGGGTGGCTGGGCTATCTCAGGCCCCTTTTCCTATGGCTGCGGTGCCTTTTTCGGCTTTGCCGACGGCGGGGTATTCCTTGCCACTTGGTGATCACTTGGCACAGACTACCAGAGAGAAGATATGGCGGGGGGAGTATGTAGATATCTTCTCACTCCTGAACAGAGAGCCCACCAAGGAGGAAAGGGAGGGACAGGATGAGAAGGACAAGGAGCAGGCACGTCGCCGTAAGCCGCCACGTACCTGGGCCAACTGGCTCCCGGCTTATTTAATATACATGGCGGTGTACTTGAGGGCGCGGCCGGATTTGGCTATTCCCATGGTCCAATATTTGGACAACATATATAGGGCGATGGTTGATTTCCCGGGCCCCTCGTGGTTAGCCTATGACGAGGAATTCCGTATGAGGATTCCCCTCCACCCCGAGATGAGATGGGATGAGCCGTGCCAGAGGCTTTGGCTTTTGTACATGACTCCCACGCGCCCTGCCCCGGGAGACAGATACCATTGTGGACATGCGGTCCAGCGAGCGGCTCCAGCGCAGGTTACCCGCCAGGCGGCGGGGCAGGGGGTTCCAGCCCGCCTGCTGTGCTGGACTTTCTCGTCCAATGGTTCCTGCAATAGGAAGAATTGCAAGTATAGGCATGAGTGTCCCACATGTTCGGGCCCCCACGCAGCCTCCGCCTGTCCCAGGCCTGGAGGGACACGGGGCAGAGGGAGGGGTGGACAGTGGGCTGGCAAGACTGCCACGGATGGAGCTGGTTCTCCAAAAGGCCCCCTCCCCAATTAATGTGGACATGCTGGAGCGTTGGCTCGCATCGTACCCGAAGGGGGAGGATGGGGAGTATCTCCTTCAGGGTTTTAAGCAGGGATTCCGTATCCCTTTCATGGGTGATAGGTCCCCTCAGGATGCCCCCAACCTTTTATCCCTCAGAGGGAGGGAGGAGGTGGCTGCGGCCAGCATTAAAAAGGAGTTAGATGCGGGCAGGGTCGCTGGACCCTTCCCTGCACCCCCGTTTCCCAATCTTAAGGTATCGCCACTGGGCTTGGTCCCCAAAAAGTCTCTAGGCGAGTTTCGCCTTATTCATCATTTGTCCTACCCAGCCGGCCGATCGGTCAATGATGCTATCCCTGATGACCTTTGTTCAGTCAGGTATACATCGTTTGACCATGCGCTGCGCATGGTGCGCTCGTGTGGCCCGGGTGCCCTGCTGGCCAAGTGCGACATTAAGTCGGCTTTTCGCCTCTTGCCGGTGCATCCGGGCGACTTTGAGTTGCTGGGTTTCAAATTTAAGGGTGAATATTATTTTGATAAGGCCATGCCTTTTGGCTGCTCCATATCATGCTCGGCTTTCGAGCGTTTTAGTACCTTCCTAGAGTGGGCTTTCGTCCGCAGGTCAGGGTCCCGGTCTGTAGCCCATTACCTGGATGACTTTTTATTCGGGGGTGAACGGGGCTGGGACATGTGCACACGTCTCCTCAACACATTTCAGACGCTAATGGAGGAACTCGGTGTCCCTTTAGCGCCCGAAAAGACCGAGGGCCCATCTACCAAGCTAGTATTCCTGGGGGTGGAGATTGACACAGTAGCGCAGGCTTCTAGGTTACCGGGCGATAAGGTGTCCAGGATAGTGGCCCTTATCTCGGATTTGCTGGCCAAGCGCAAGGCATCACTGAGGGAACTGCAGGTGCTACATGGTCACCTCAATTTCGCTTGCAGGGTGGTCGCACCGGGCAGGGCTTTTGTCCGGCGCTTATGCGACGCCATGGCAGGGTTATCCAGGCCCCACCATAGAGTTAGGCTTACCCGGGGTATCAGGGCAGACATGCTTGTCTGGTTGCAATTCCTGAGGGAGTTCAATGGGGTCTCATTTTGGAGGTCTGACCTCCTGGCATCCCCCAATTTTCAGATCCAGTCTGATGCCTCAGGATCCCTGGGTTATGGGATGTACTTCAATGGGAAGTGGGCCTATGGTGGGTGGCCACCGGCCTGGGCAGGCACGGGTCGCCTGCGGGATCTCACATACCTGGAATTTTTCCCTATTCTGGGGGCTTTGATGCTATGGGGCGAGCAGTGGGCTAACTCGGTTGTGCATTTCTGGTGTGACAATGCTGCTGTTGTCCACATTGTCAATGCACAGACTTCCAAATCGCCCAGGGTCATGGAACTAGTGCGCCATTTTGTGTTGCGCTGCCTGCGCCTCAACGTCTTGTTCAGGGCCAGGCATGTTCCAGGGATTAATAATGATATCGCTGACGCTTTGTCCCGCCTGCAGATCTCTCGGTTCCGCGCCTTGGCCCTGGATGCGGAGGAATTTCCCTCGCCACTCCCGGACGAGATGTGGACTATTGGCAAGGAGAGGTGAACCGGGCGATTGGCCTGTCACTAGCGCCACGCACGCGTAAGGCGTATCAACAAGCATTCAATTCTTACAGAGCATTTTCTGCTCAATTTCACCTTCCAGAGACCTGGCCTATCCCGGTGGACCATGTTCTGCGGTTCATGGTTCACCTGCATGCACAGGGCCTCGCACCTCGCACCATAGCATCCAAGCTCTCGGCGTTGGCTTTTATGGCCAAAGTGGGAGGTCATGTGGACACCACCTCTGACTTCCGTGTGAGACATGTTTTGGAGGGGTGGGTGCGCGAGCGCGGGCGTTGCCCAGACGACCGGCACCCTATTTCCCCAGGGGTTCTTACCCAGTTGGCCCGGGGCTGGCCAGGCCTCTGTTTTGATCATTATGAGGCAGCCCTTTTCCATGCAGCCACAACGGTAGCATTTTTTGGAGCGCTCCGCATCAGCGAACTTGTGATGCTGTCTAAGGCGGATGCAAGTTGTAGGGCACTGGAACTCGAAGATGTCTATGTTGCCAAAGACTGGGCCCAGTTGAGGATACGCTCCTCTAAGACAGATCAGCATGGCGTAGGCAGTGGTGTAAGACTGCTACGGTGTTCTTTGGCAGACATCTGTCCGGTTGGTGCCCTACAGGAGTTCCTGGCACTGCGTGGCATGCACCACGGCCCGTTTTTCTGTCACCAAGATGGGTCTCCCCTTACTAAATTTCAGTTTTGGAAGGTGACAGGCAGAGCCCTCACTAGGGTGGGCCTACCGGGTGCCCGTTATGGCACACATTCATTCCGTATTGGTGCAGCCTCTACAGCAGCTGCTTTTGGGTACTCTGGGGCTGACATACGTAGCATGGGGAGGTGGAGCTCGCAATGTTTTCAGTTTTATGTGCGCCCACTCCCGCCATGAGTACCAATCCAGTCACCTTACCGCCTTTTTTCTCAATTTTCTTACAGACCCTGGGTGTCGTATTACACCGGTGACAGTATGGCTGGTGGGCCACAGCTATGTGCACAGGGCAGCGCGTTACGCTGCGGCGACAGAGTGGGGACCCCGACTGGGACTGGGTGAACACGCCAGTCTCACATGGCATGGTAAGCCTGGGATGTTATGGCGGGAGCTGCGGCCTTTCCTTTTTTCTGGCCTGGGTGCTGACCCGCCTGACATTCTCATCATCCGCCTGGGGGGCAATGATTTGGGCCAGGTCACCGGCTTATCGCTCAAGCATGCGATTTGCGAGGACCTCGCCTACTTGCATTATGTCTGGCCTGCCACAACCCTGGTTTGGTCGGACATTGTCCCGCGCCATTCTTATAGAGGGGGCGTTAACCTCCTGGCCCTTGACCGCGCTAGGCGCACGGTCAATAGGGCGGTGGCGCAGTTTCTTGCCGACAGGGCTTGGGGACGGGTCAGTCATCACCCCGCTATTAGCCTACAAAATTATGACTTGTACGCAGGGTCCATCTGTCGCGAGGAGGTATGGACCTCCTGTTGGGTGATTGGCGAGCAGGCCTGTTGACCGAGCTGACGGTCTGGGGGGGGGGGCGTCAGGCCTTCTTTGAAGCCCCTCCGTGTGGCGGGTAGCACTGGTAAGGTAAACAGTATGACCCACAGGTATCCGGCAGGTTCGCAATTGACTGGACAACACTAGACAGGAATAAATTAGTTAAACGTTGTCCGGTCAACGACGAACCAGGCGACGGGGTGATGACGATAGCTAACCAGCATGCATCACCCCGTGATTTCACGGATACGCGTCAGAGGGTGGGGTCATGAGTTAGATATTGACTACGGTCAACAATTTGTTTGTCGTCAACAAACAAATTGATACAAATTGATACATTGTAACCAATTGCCGTTGGCAATTTTGGGGTGGTACCTTACCAGTGTTACTTCGGCCTGCTTGCCTTAAGAATTATGATTGGTCGTTTACCAATACAAATTTATAATTCGGACTAGGGCATTGAATCAATAAATGTGGCCCGATGCTGTTATCCACTTTCAATGTTGTCTGTGTCCGTTATTGGGGGGGTGCGCCTGCAAAGCCTCATGCTGTTGGAGGTGCCTTTCAATGTTCACTTTTTCATTGTGGAGCGGGTTAATAGTCTCAAGGGCAAGAACGTGAATCTGATCCTCAGTGTGATTGTGGCATAAAAAATGGGAAACTAATGGAGCAGACAGGGTTTGTGTTCTAATTCGTGAACGGTGCTCATTCACATGTGTTCTCAGAGGGCGTGTAGAAATACCAATGTAAAACAAATCACACGGACATTTGAGTAGATATACGATATTCTTCGAATTGCAATTTTTCCCACTCAAATTTTCCTCCGTCTTTCTGGGGCCCTTCTTTTTCCTGGTAGTGAAGGATGGTGTTCTGGCTTTCAACTTCAAAGTCTGGATCAAAGACCAACTCAACTTTTTCATCAATTGATGAAATTGATCTTCATAACCTCATAGACTTTGCTCAGAGATATTGGTCCTGCTGTGGGGCGTCTGGACCAAATGACTAGAACCTCAATATTTATATCAACTGCATGGATACCAACCTTAGCAGGAAGCATTGAGGAGTGCACTTTTCATGCTGTGTCAAGAATCCCATGGAGGATGTCATCAACTCGCAATGTGGCTACAATGTCAACCTTAAACTGGACCTTGAGCTACAGAGTTTCATCCTCACGATAGGGTGTCCTGGCCAGATTGAGAAATGGGTCCGGGATAATCTCATTGTTGTGGCTGGGATTCATGGCCATGATAAATAGAACTTTACATTGATCATTAATATTCTTGGTTTTGACTGGAATTAGTTCTTTATTTGTAATTAGTTATTTCTGCAGTGTCAAGTTCTGACTGAGCTTGAAGACATTTAGCTTTGTTGATGCTTGTTTTCATTGTGGATGTTGTGGCAGTTTAATCATTTGGAGATAAGGAGTCAATCCCCAATCCAACGTTCTGCTCCACACATTATTTTAGTTGTGTGTACATCTTTTCTATCTCTTTGTCTAAGAATGATATATGTAGTTTATTTAGAAACCAGTGTCAGGTTGATTGATACTTTGTTACTTTGTTTCTGTTTAAATTATTAAAATTGTTAAACAAAAAAATGTTTTAAAATTGTTTTTAAAAGGGTTTATTCAATTCTGTTTAATGCTCAGTATGGTTCACTTTTTAAAAAAATTGTGACTTTTTGTGCCGCAAATTGAGAACTCATCAATTGAAGTGTTTAAGCGCTTAGTACTTTGAGATATTGACTGCTTAGAAAAACAACACAAAAGAGTCTTTCACAACCTAAGTAGAGAGGACATATCTTTATTAAATGATTTAGGCAATGACCATAACCTTGTTATTAAAACAGCTGACAAGGGAGGGGGAGTGGTTCTGATCAACAAGTCCCAACTTTCTGATACAAACTATTACCAAGAACTACAACATAATCCAACTCCGTTTGTTTCAAATATCATTAAAGTAGTCTTACAGGAGGGTCTCGCTCTAGGGTACATTGATAACAACACTTATAGATTTTTGTTTAATGAATTTCCACGTGTTCTAATATTTCATCTCCTCCCAAAAATACATAAAATAACCCCACATACCCAGGGCATTCCTTGTTGTCCAATCATTTCCACAATAAATTCTCTTCTTGAACCAATATCAAAGTACATTGATTACCATATCAGACAGTGTGCCCTCAACACTCCATCTTACAAACGTGATGAAGCAGATTTCATTCAACAGTTAGAAAATTTCGTCATTCCTCATGGTGCTGTTCTCCTTATTTTTGACATAGCCTCACTTTACACCAACATTCCCCTCCAAGATGCACGCAGTATTATTTCAGAGCTTCTTTCTTCCCATACTCATCAGGATCCTCCTACCCATTTTCTCCTTGATTTGTTAGATATTTGTTTCGAGCACAATTTTTTCCGGTTCGAAAATAATTTTTATTTACAATGCAAAGGTGTCTCCATGGTAAATAATTTTGTTCCATCTGTCGCTAATATCTATATGTCTCAATTTGACAAATCCATTATTGTAGACCCTTTAGTTAACCCTTTTTATTCACAAATTATTTTTTTACTGAAGATACATTGATGATTTATTTTTCATTATGAAGGATTCTACTTTTGTTCAGGATTTTATTCATTGGCTTAATTTACAGAATAATAATTTATCTTTTACACATTCTCAGGACAAACATTTCCTTCCATTTTTAGATGTTACAGTTTACATTTCAGCTGATAATAAATTAAAAAAACATCTCTTTCATAAAAAGTGGATCATCAAGCTTACTTACAATATCAATCTATTCACCCCATTTCTTAAAGAATAACATACCCAACAGCATCTTGTTACATGCAAAAAGAAACTCTACTGAACATCATGATTTTCTTAAAGCCACCCATGAAATGGGTCATTCCATAAGGAAAAGGGGCTATCCTGATACCTTAGTCCAGTGAGCATTAACTAAGGTACTATCTAGATCTAGACAATCTCTTTTTATTAGACAAGATAAATCCAGGGATTCCAACAGTTTCTGGTCTATTGACTATACTCCATGGGCCAATGATATTTTAACAACAGTATTAAAATATTGGCATATTCTGGACACTATACTGGGTTGTTCTAGTCCTCCAACCATAGGTTTTAGATGAACCAAAAGTATAGCCAATTATGTCACTAGGACAGATACTAATTTACAAACCTGTTCCTCACATTCTCTTCCTCAGGGACATTATACATGTGGAAGGTGGAAATTGTGTAACTTCATGTGGACAACGAATCAAGTGACCATTCCAGGTTCCAAATTTGTCTTGGACCTTAAAGGTTTTAATAATTGTTCCACATCCAACTGCATCTGTTTAATTTTATGTCCATATGATAAGGCTTATATTGGCAAATCAGTTTGTCCCCTCAAAGTTAGATTGGGAGAACATCAATCATGGATTAGGAACTCTGTTTTGCAAGCCTCCATAGTCCAACACTATCTGGACATGCTACATACTAGTACAGAAATGAAAGTCATTATTCTAGAAAGCTGCAAACGACGTGCTCACTATACTGCTGACATTGAACAAACTCTTTTAAGGAGGGAAGCATTCTACATCTATCAGTTCTCTACTCTTGTTCCCCATGGATTAAATTCAGAAATAGACTATTGTGCTTTCCTATAAGATTGCTATAGCTAATGGTGTTACCTTTAAACATGATCCCTTTAAGTTCCTTTGACCGTGAAAATTTTGACAGGTGCTTTCAGTTTCCTATGCTGCTCCGTTTATTTACCATTCTATAAATGACTATTGCTTTAGCTTGAATAACATTCCAGCCCAATATGAATCAACAACTAGAGGCTCATGAATGCTCTTAGTCTTCTTTGTACTTGGTAAGAGATTATTGTAATTGTGTTGCTAATTTGATATTTTGATATTGTTTTTGTAACGTTTTGAACTGGGTTTCTACTTCTACTTTTATTGTATTTATAATTTTCAGATAAGGAGTATTCTTCTGATGAAGATTTTCGTCCAAATATCCTATACCGGATGGATATCTAGAATATAGAACATTTTTTACTACCTGTTTTTTCTGCCCTTGAATGTTCTCTTTATTTTGTGACAACTATGGATTCTTAAGACTGTACTAGTGCTTCAGTGAATGGTACTGTTTCAAGATATATATTTTTCCTGGTGAAGTAACCGATTTTTGTTTACTTATATTGAGAACATTCTGGTTGTCAAATACACTTTATATATTTACTTGTTGCCTAGTGTCACATTCTATATATATATATATATATATATATATATATATATATATATATATATATATATATATATATATATATATATATATATATATATATATATATATATATATATATATATATATATATATATATATATATATATATATATATATATATATATATATATATATAACCCATTCAATTTATTTATCTGTAATAATCCTGTCAGTATATTTATTCAGAGAATCTAACTGTAACCACAGAGTCTTGAAAAAAAAAGACCAGACATAAGATCAGGCTTATTCTCCATCAAAGCCTGTTAAACAACTATGAACTGATGAACTGATACCACACTCATCTGTGCTTACTTGCTTAAATAGCTATGAGGTCCAGACATACAGATAGAAAATCAAAGTACCACAGATTCCCTCCTAATAATGAATCGCACTCAGAGACTGAGTCATTAAGACCCAATTTGACACAAGACATTTATGTAAGGAGATCTTTCAGAATGCAGAAGTTAATCAAGACTGCCAAAAGGAAGCAATGATGGGCTTAATATCAGAGTACTTGTTCCTTCCTGCTGATACTGCATGGAAGAGTGAGCAGGTGGGAAAGTCCTGACACATGCCTAACAATCAAATATTACTATATATTGCCAACAATCAGTTAAATGAGGGCACATTAAAAAACCAGTATTTATTGAGCCAATTACTATGCTCTGATGTAAACCATATGTATCTATGGAAGATGTGGTCTGTAGAGCTATAACTACTTCTGAACCCAGCCTGCTCTCTTGGTTGTTGCTTGTCTAATGTCCATGGAGAGTTGGTTTGGTATCACCTTTGTGAATAACTTATAAATGTTTAAAAGCAAACATATTGGCCTGTAATTTTTAAGGTCCCTGAAATCTCCTTTTTTGTTTAGCAGCACTGTATTGCAGCCCCCCCCCCCCCCCCAATAAAGGACTCAGACACTGATGAAAGTGGATAACGGCATTGGGCCACATTTATTGATTCATGCCCTAGTCCGAATTATAAATTTCTATTGGTAATTGACCAATCATAATTCTTAAGGCAAGCAGGCCGAAGTAACACTGGTAAGGTACCACCCAAAATTGCCAACGGCAATTGTTACAATGTATCTATTTGTATCAATTTGTTTGTTGACAACAAACAAATTGTTGGCCGTAGTCAATATCTAACTAATGACACCACCCTCTGACGCGTATCCGTAAAATCACGGGGTGATGCATGCTGTCTAGCTGTAGCCATCACCCCGTGGCCTGGTTCGTCGTTGACCGGACAACGTTTAACCAACTTATGCCTGTCTAGTGTTGTCCAGTCAATTGCGAACCTGCCGGATACCTGTGGGTCATAAATGTTTACCTTACCAGTGCTACCCGCCACACGGGGAGGCTTCCCAAAAGGCTCACCGCCCCCCCAGACCGTCAGCTCGGTCAACAGGCCTGCTCGCCAGTCCACTAACCAGAGGTCCATACCTCCCTGCGACAGATGGGCCCCATCCCCTGAGTAAGGCTCATAATTTTGCATACTAATGGTAGGGAGGCAAATGACGCGACCCCCACCCTTGTCGAAAAGGAACCAGGCAATAGCCCCGTTCACAGAGCGTTGAGCTCGGTCAAGAGCCCGGAGGCCGAACGCTCCCCTGTAAGCGTACCGCGGTATCATGTCCGACCAATTGAGGGTTGTGGCAGGCCACACACAAGGTGAGTAGGCCAAGTCACTGCAAATCGCAAGCTTCCGCGATAGGCCAGTGACCTGTCCCAAGCCATCGCCCCCAAGGTACATAACCAGGACATCCGGCGAGTCAGCATCCCTGATGTAGAAAAGGAATGGAACAGTTCCCGCCATAACATGCCGCGCTTACCATACCACCTGAGACGTGCGGATGCACCCAGTCCCAGTCGGGGTCCCCACTCTGTCGCCGCAGCGTAACACGCTGCCCTGTGCAGCGCAACACGCTACCCTGTGCACATGGCTATGGCCGACCAGCCATACTGTCACCGGTGTAAAACGACACCCAGGGTCTGTCAAGGAAAAAGGGGGGGAGAAACAGTGCAGTGACTAAACCGGTACTCACGGTTGAAGAGGGCGAACACAAAACTGAAAACATTGTGATCCCCACCCTCCCATGCGGCGTATTTCAGCCCCGTAGTACCCAAAAAACAACTGCAGTAGAAGCCGCCCCTATCCCGAATGAATGGGTGCCGCAACGAGCCCCAGGGAGGCCAACACTGGCCAGTGCCTTCCCGGTCACCCTCCAAAATTGAAATTTAGTAAGGGGAGACCCACCTTGGTGACAGAAAAACGGGCCATGGTGCATGCCACGCAGTGCAAGGAACTCCTGTAGGGCACCAACCGGACAGATGTCTGCCAAGGAACATCGTAGCAGTCTACTCCACTCCTACGCCGTGTATCCTCAACTGAGCCCAATCATTGCAAACATAGACATCTTCGAGTTCCAGTGCCCTGCGACTTGCATCCGCCTTATACAGCATCACAAGTTCGCTGATGCGGAGTGCTCCAAAAAAGGCCACCGTTGTAGCCGCATGAAACAGGGCTGCCCCACACCTATCAAAACATAGGTCATGCCAGCCCCGTGCCAGTTGGGTAAGTACCCCTGGGGAAATTGGGTGGCGGTCGTCCAGGCTACGCCCACGCTCCCGCACCCACCCCTCCAAAACGTGTCTCACACGGAAGTCAGCGGTACTGTCCGCATGACCGCCCACTTTGGCCATAAAAGCCAGCGCTGACAGCCTGGATGCTATGGTGTGGGGTGCAAGGCCCAGGGCATGCAGGTAACCATGAATCGGAGGATATGGGCCACCGGGATTGGCCAGGTGTCTGGCAGTCGAAATTGGTCACAGAATGCCTGAAAGGAAATGAATGCATGGTGATACGCCTTACGCATGCGTGGCGCCAGCGACATGCCGATCGCCCGGTTCACCTCTCCTTGCCAAGGGTCCATATCTCCTCCAGGAGTGGTGAGGGAAATTCCTCCGCATCTGGGGCCAAGGCGCGGAACCGGGAGATCTGCAGGCGGGACAAAGCGTCAGCAATATCATTATTAACCCCGGGACATGCCTGGCCCTGAACAGTACATTGAGGCGCAGGCTGCGCAATACAAACTGGCGCACCAAGTCCATGACCCTGGGGGATTTAGAAGTCTGTGAGTTGACAATGTGGACAACAGCCGCATTGTCACACCAGAAATGCACCACCGAGTTGGCCCACTCCTCACCCCATAGCATCAAAGCCCCCAGAATGGGAAAAAATTCCAGATACGTGAGATCTCTAAGGCGACCCGTGCCAGACCAGGCTGGAGGCCACCCACCATAGGCCCACTTCCCATTGAAGTACATCCCATAACCCAAGGATCCAGAGGCATCAGACTGTATCTGGAAACGAGGTGAAGCCAGGAGGTCAGACCTCCAAAATGAGACCCCATTGAACTCCCTCAGGAACTGGAGCCATATGAGCATGTCTGCCCTGATACCCCGGGTCAGTCTCACCCTATGGTGGGGCCTGGATAAGCCTGTCATGGCATCGCACAAGCGCCGAGCCAATGCCCTGCCTTGTGCGACCACCCTGCAAGCGAAATTAAGGTGACCATGAAGCACCTGCAATTCCCGCAGGGATGCCTTGCGTTTAGCAAGCAAGTCCGATATGAGGGCCACTATCCTGGACACCTTTTCACCTGGCAACCTAGAAGCCTGTGCTACCGTGTCAATCTCCCCCCCCCCAGGAATACTAGCTTAGTAGATGGGCCTTTGGTCTTTTCGGGCGCTAAAAGGACACCGAGTTCCTCCATTAGCGTCTGAAATGTGTTGAGGAGACGTGTGCACGTGTCTCAGCCCCATTCACCCCCAAACAAAAAATCATCCAGGTAATGGGCTACAGACCGAGACCCTGACCTGCCGACAAAAGCCCACTGTAGGAAGGTACTGAAACGCTCGAAGGCTGAGCATGAGATGGAACAGCCAAAAGGCATGGCCTTATCAAAATAATATTCACCCCGAAATTTGAAACCCAGCAACTCAAAGTCACCCAGGTGCACCGGCAGGAGACGAAATGCCAACTTAATGTCGCACTTAGCTAACAGCGCACCCGGGCCACATGAGCGCACCATGCGCAGAGCCTGGTCGAAGGATGTATACCTGACCGAGCAAAGGTCATCAGGGATAGCATCATTGACCGATCGGCCTGCTGGGTAGGACAAGTGATGAATCAGGCGGAACTCGCCCAGCGACTTCTTGAGCACTAAGCCCAATGGGGAGACCTTAAGGTTGGGAAACGGGGGTGCAGGGAAAGGGCCAGCGACCCTGCCCGCATCAACCTCCTTAGTAATGCTGGCAGCAGCCACCTCCTCCCTTCCCCTGAGTGACAAAAGATTGGGTGCATCTTGGGGGGACCTATCTCCCGTGAAAGGAATACGAAACCCCCTTTGAAAGCCTTGAAGCAGGTAAACTGCGTCTGCCCTCCTAGGGTACAATGTGAGCCAACGCTCCAGCATGTCCACATTAATTGGTGAGGGGGCCTTTCGGTGGACCTGCTCCCTCAGCGGCAGTCCTACCGGCCCCTTGACCACCCCTACCCCTACCTCGCGGTCCCCCAGGCCTGGGACAGGCAGAGGCAGCATGGGGGCCAGAACAAGAGGGACACTCATGCCTGTACTTGCAATTCTTCCTGTTGCAGGTACCATTGGACGAGAAGGTCCAGCACAGCAGGCGGGCTGGAACCCCCTGCCCCGCCACCTGGCGGGGTGTCTGCACTGGGGCCGCTCGTTGGACAGCATGTCCACAATGGTATCTCTCCCGAGGTTCAGGGCGCGTGGGAGTCATGTACAGAAGCCACAGCTTTTGGCAGGGCTCATCCCACCTCATCTCTGGGTGCAGGGGAATCCGCATACGGAATTCCTCGTCGTAAGCCAGCCACGATGGGCCCGGGAAGTCAACCATCACCCGGTAGATGTTGTCCAAATACTGGACCATCGGGATGGCCAGATCCGGCCTGGTCCTGAGGTAAACCGCCATGTATATGAGGTACGCCGGCAACCAGTTAGCCCACGTGCGCGGCGGCTTACGACGACGTGCCTGTTCCTTATCCTTCTCATCCTGCCCCTCCCTCTCCTCCTTGGTGGGCTCTCTGTTAAGAAGGAAGAAGATGTCCACATACTCCCCCCGCCAGATCTTCTCCTTGGTAGACTGGGCCAGATGGTCCCCTAGGAGCAAGGAATACCCCGCTGTCGGCAACGCCGACACCTGCATGGTGGGAACTGCGGGTAAAGTAAAAGGAGCTTGCACCAACCCTGACACCCCTAACACGTTCCCGACAGAGTAGGAGGCACCACCCCAAACCGGGCCCTGGGTCAGGGGTGAAGTCACAGAATGCCTGAAAGGAAATGACGGCGGCTGAAGCGTCGCACCACCCGTGCGAGGCCACGGCCACTGAAATGCTCCCCCCAATGTAGTCAGGTGTGTGGGTGCACTGGATTGAACCACATACTCACATGCTGCACCCCCGCGGGCCGCCCCCACCGGGGGTTCCGGCCCACTGGGGGCGTCAGAGCTCACGATCGCAACTGAGCTCGTCGCTGGGGCCTGGTCAGCACCAGTCTGCTGCGCCTGTTGAGTGGGGAGCTGCGAGGCAGTGGCCGCCGCCGGCCCACGTGCCTCAGGCAGCTCGACTTGTCCCGCCGCCTGCCGCTGCCCAACAGGCGCAGGATCAACCTGCAACCCAAAAGGCGCCCCTGGGTGGTTGACCCTCGCGAGCGATGCCTCAAGGGCCGCTACGCGGGCCAGAAGGGCCTCGACGGTGACATGCCCCCCGGTACCCAGAGGGGCCAACGGGCCAGCCGGCCCGCAAGTTACAGGGGCCGGTACAGGTCCCTGGACCCCAGAGGCCGCATACGGCCAAGAGCCCAGGCCCGGCCCCTGAGTGGCCGGGGGCAGGCCCTGCCAGGGGAGGGAACCCAACCACCCACCATGGCTGGAACCCCCCACAGGAAACTGTGAACCCAGAAGGGAAGGCCGCGAAGCATGGACCATGCCAGGGGCATTGGCCATTGCTTGCGGGCCGGTGGCCGCAGCCCCCGCCGGGCCGGCATGTGGACGCCCTGCCTCAGGCCAAGGGGCTACCGACCCCATCCCACCGGTCCCGGTGGGCTCTGGCAGAGGAGGCTGCTGGGGAGGCGCAGTCGTGGTCCTCCGACCCAGCTGGCACCTCCGCGCAGAGCGAGCCATGTTCGCAGCTGCCTTCTTCTTGGAGGGCATAGCTGGTATCTGCTGGGAAGCCTAAGGAAAGAGAAGCTGCGCCAAAGAGGCTTCCCGGTGAAGAGCAAGTGCGACGGAGGTAAGAGGGAAAAACTTCTCCGCTCCGTCGCTTCGCAAAATGGCAGCTCGGCTGCCTCGTGGCCACCCCTTTTATAAGGGTGCTGGCCACGCCCCCTAACTACCCAGATGCCTTCATCCGGTGGGGGGGGGGGGCGCAAAGAGCGCGGCAGCCATTTTGGCGCCACGCTTGCAGTAGACACTTTCCAACTTTCAGGGATTTTTTTTCTTTTTCATTTTGATATACCTACTGAAATGCTGTTCTTATATTGTTTTTTTTCTGTGGCCTTGCCTGATGGCATCTGGTGGATTGCATGTCTTCCTTTGCTTATTAAAACGGGCGGGTGGGGGGCGTTCACTGATGGTTCAGTCAGTGTTCGCCTGGGTATGTTGAGGCGGGATGAGAACCACCCCGTGTAGAAGCTTTTGCAGATTTCTTCTACTTCTTCTTTTCTCGTCTTTTCTTCTCCTATTTCATCTTTTAATGCTGTTCTCACTGTCCTATGTAGTGTTATTTTCCGCTTAGATTTCCTGATGCCACTTTGATTTTTCACTGTCTCAAGAAGTGTCTCCTTCTGATAGTTTTTGAGGTCCTTTCGCAGTCTTCTTATTAGTTCACTGAGAAGGGAATATTTCATGATATTTCTACCATTTCTAAGTATTTATTATTTATTTATTTATTTATTTCGACTTGCTTAGCCGCCCCCTCACCAAGGCAACTCCTTCTCCTTCTGCAGTAGGACTTTGGTGTTCTCTGAAATTCTTCCTCTCTCTTCTTTTGGCTTCAATATTTATATGCTTTATTCACACACTGCATCAGTTTTTCAATGAAGTTGTTGCACTCATCATTTATGTTGTCTTCCAAGCTCCAGTCCACTTTTGAAATGATTTCTTTTAGCAGGGTTTCATTGAGAGATTTTGGCAGCCACTTTTGATTTGTGAATCTTAAGATGTTCTTCTCGACTTTGTCATTGATCACTATTTGTTTTCCTACTAATCAATGATGACTGCCTGTATTAAATGAAGGGATTACAGGCATGCCTTTTAGCAGTTTTATATTATTGATTAAGATGAAATCTATCTTGTTTTATTTTCTTTTATTTGCATTTGGAGCAATCCAGGTATGTTGTCTCTTTATATTCTTTTTAAACCAGGTTTTACCAACATACAATTAATTGGTCTCTGACATTAATGCAAGCCTTTCATTTCTCCTGATCCCTATATCCCAATGAATTTTTCACCTTCTGTGCATCTTCTAATTTTTGCATTAAAATTGCTAATCAACATTGTACACGTTTTTTTTTGGAGACAGAGCATTCTAAAGATCTGCATAAAATTCATGAGCCTGCTGGCACATAGATTTGGATGATCTTGAGGGTACTGGAGGGAGTAAGTTTAACAGGTAGGGAACCAAATCTTGATGAGATGATGCTATACAATATGATTTTAGAGGACCAATCTTTGCTGATGATGAACCCAATAGCCCCTGCTGTTCATGGTCCTTCACCTTTGCCAAGCCTGATGTTACTTCCATCTCTCCAGATGAATTCCATTTCTTTCTTACCCTGAGTTTTGCATAAGCTGAGGATATCACCCTTTAACTTGGCTTTTTTCCTCCATAAGGTGGTTCAATTGATCATTCTCACTAATGTTAGACAGTTATAGGTGCACAATGAAAGGGCCGTGGTTTTGTGATGTAAATGTGGCCTGGCTTCCCCTGAGATTCTTAGCAGCCTCTGGTTGATTGATTTCTGCACCACCACCTTAGTGCAGTTCGAGGGACCTGCAGGGTACTGAAGCCCTTTGGTGTGAGTTGTTTTAGCTGTTAATTTTAGTCATCTATTGGCTATGACTTACAAGTCAATGTAACAGGGGGAAAGCTGTTCCTAAGATGCTTTAGAGAGGAAGGCAGCCTCCTAGGCCCCTGGTTGCCATGACTCCCTTCAAATAGTTAAGGAGGTCTTATTTGACTAAGAAAGAAAAAGTGTGTTTGTTTTGTTGTCTGAGCCTGCGGTCCTCCAATAGCTTTGCAGAACATGACAATATTACCTCCTCAACTGCAGTCCTTAATCCTTAAATCTTATGTATGAAACAAGATGGTTAGTGATTGAGGGAATGTTAAACCAAGGGACAATAATAATTAAGATTCAAGTAAACTTCCGGAAGACTCAACAGGTATGGTCTGTCTCTCTCTCAACTTTTGGAGAAAAGGTCAGAAAATCCTAGAAGAGTGGAGCCCAGATGATCATTTTAGATATTGATTAATGTCACACTAACAAAGACATGTCTCACAATGATAGAGCCACCATCAGGGGGACATGGGGGACTGCTGTCCAGGGCCCTAGAGCTGACAGGGACCCGGTGCTCAGCTGTGTGATTTTTTTTACATTTGTTTTATTTTTTGGGCCCACCCATGCTGTGCCCACCTGGCACCCATCATGCATTGCTCTCCAGGCAGGCTCCTTTTCCCCCTCAGCCCCAGACTGGATATCTGGCCTTGTCCGCCTAGCTTACCACCACACATGAGGCCACCGTGCGTGCACTGCTGCAGCAGTCCGAGAATGTGTGGGAAAGCAGCTTGGTGTGGTGTGGGGGCAGGGAAGGAGGGGGCCTCCTCCCTCTCCCTCTCCCCCTCCCTCTCTCCCTCCCTGGCAGCTTGAGGGGTTCCGGCTTGACCCGAAGCCCCACCCTTCTGCCATGCTTGCCTCCACTCCTCCTCCCACTCAAGGCAGCCATGCTCCCAGGTCTCGCCTCCCCTCCTGTGTGACCCTCACTCTGCCAACTCTGGCCAGGAGGGAGGGGGTGCCTGGCGTGATGCTGTCAACCCGGACCAGGTTCACCGGCAGAGGCAAGAGCTGCTCCTGGGTCAGCTGGCCGTCCTCGCCTCACTGCTGGCATTCCTGGCACTGGCGAGCACCCTGGCAGGCCGGCGTGAAACCACCACCACCCCATGCCCTGGACACCAGTGAGTCGGAGGGAGAATGGAGCGAGCCGGATGCACTGAGTGGGGGGCTGGGGGAGGAGGAGGAGGAGGAGCTGGGCAGCTCAGCAGGCAGCCAAGGATGGCTTTGGATAAATGGGGGGGCAAGAGGCCAGCCATGGGGAGGGGGAGCCGTGGGAGAGAGAGAGATGGTAGTGGTGGTGGGGTCTTTGGCCGTGACTATTAGCCAGGTCAGTGAGATCATTCCCAAAAAAACCCTTTTGATGTCTCCCTGCCTCGACATGGCTTTTGCCACTGCCTCCTCTTCTCTTTCCCACCCTCTCCCCACCCTTTGTGTGGACCTGAGTTGGCACGAGGGGAGCTGGGAGTGCACCTCCTGCCAACCTAGCAGTTCAAAAGCAAGAAATTGCAAGTAGATAAATAGGTACCACTTCGGTAGGAAGGTAAACAGTGTTCCATGCACTCCAGTGTCTAGTCATGCCTGTCACATTACCATGGAAACGTCTGCAGACACAGAGAGCACTTGCTCTTTGGCTGTAAATGGAAATGAACACTGCACCTTAGAGTCAGATCAACTGGATTTTGATCAAGGGAGACCTTTACCTAACTGTGTTAATCTGTGCAAGCCTATCAGAGAGTAAACAGATCAAAACAAAAATTCGTACATTGTGGCACCTTAATGACTAACTGCTGTATTTTAATGTTAAGTTTTGTGGATCAAGTCAGGCTTCATGGCATCAATTTATACACATCATGTACAGAGGCACACAATCATTGGCTAACATAACATAAGTTTACAAATCAGTGTGGCTTTTTACAACCAGTAATAACAAGATCCCAGATTGGGGTTCATATTTATTGCTGTGACGTTTGGTTCTGTTGAGTTGTAAATGGTTAGTGGGTGGATTCAAAATAAACATTGTGGTATTACACATCTGCTAATGAGTTAATTGAGGATGGTGTGAATCTTTGTTTTCTGTGTCTAGGCCAGATGTGAAACTCCCAAAATGAAGCCACCTTTTGGTGAGTTGATTCTGCAATTCCTTTTGCCTGACATAGTGTGAAAAAGATTAGCTGGTAACACAAGATTTCCATTACAGGGTGCACCCAATTGTGGTACAAAAAATACCACAGTCTTTGAGGAGGCTTTCTGTGTACCCCATGGTGTGAGTGACTTAGCCAGAGGCCAGTTGCTTACCTTGTTCGGTGAAGTAGCCTGAGAATTTGGCCATGCCCACAGATTTGGCCGTGCCCACAGATTTGGCCATGCCCACATAGGGGTGTGGCCAAAATGTGGGGGGGGAGAGCAATAGAATTGCTCAGTATGGGGCCCAGAAATTTCTGATGGCGGCCCTGCACAATGACTGAAGAGAATCAGCAGTCTCTTTACATTTTATATGCATATTTTGCCCGGCGGTGCCGGGCTTCGTAAAATTGTGTTGGATAGTAAAGGTTTTTTTTTTCTTGAACCAATGGTGCTGGGCTGTTTTAAATGGTGTTGAAAGGTTTTGTGATTTTGTGGCTTCGAGGTGCTACATCCGCCTGCGGCGGACTTGCGCTCCCAGTGTGTGTTTTATTTTTATTTTTTGCGCGCCAGCTTCCTCAGTGCCAGGCTCTTTAAATTGGTTTTGGAATGTTTTTGTTTTATGTTGATGCAAATTTTATTTTAATTTAATTTATTTAATGTAAATTAATTTTTTTAATTTAAATTTTTATTTTGGTTTTTAAAATCTTTATTTTTACACATTTTTTACTTTTTGTTTTTATTTTTTGTTTTTGTTTTTGCATGAAAAGTGATTTCTGTTTTGTTTTTTTTTTGGTATTTTTGAGATTAGTGTGAATATTTTTGAATGTTTTGATAACTTATTTGATTAATTTGGGAATTAATCTTATTAGTTTCAATATTTGTGAATGTTTTTTCTCTTGTGGCCTCTGGGTGGGGGTGGTGAGCTTTTCTTCCTCTCTACAATTTTTCTCTTCTGTCCTCTGGGTGTCGCTTCCGGTAAGTATTTTCATTATTTTCTCAGTTGAGTTCCGGTCGTCATGGAGTGAAGACATCTGGTAAGCTCTCTGGTTTTTTTTAGGGGGGGGGTTGTGTTGGGTTTTGGTGGGGGGTGTCTTTGTGATGTTTTTGTGGTTACTTTTTGGATGTTTTTGTGTTTCTTTTTGACTGTTTTTGTGACTCTTTTTGAATGATTTTGTGTGTACTTTTTTTTTGGGGGGGGGGGGTGTTCATAGGCCAGGCTCGAACCCTGGCCTGTGGAAAGAAAAGTGCGGGGTGGTGGTCTTTTTTTTCACGGGCCAGGCTGAATCCCTGGCCCATGGAAAGAAAAGGGCAGGGGTGGTCTTTTTTTGGGCGGGTTCATGGGCCAGGCTCGATCCCTGGCCCGTGGAAAGAAAAGGGTGGGGGTGTCTTTTTTTTCACGGGCCAGGCTCGATGGCTGGCCCATCGAAAGTAAGGGCGGCGGCGGCGGCGGCGGCAGCGGCGGCAACGGCAGCGGCGGCAGCGGCAGCGGCGGCAGCGGCGGCAGCGGCGGCAGCGGCGGCAGCGGCGGCAGCGGAGGCAGCGGAGGCAGCGGCGGCAGCGGCGGTGGCGGCGGCGGTGGGGGTGTTTTTTTTTTTTGCACGCCAGCTGGCATGTCGAAAGGAAGGGAAGCAGCGGCGGGTTTTTGTTTTTTTTTTTTTGCGTGCCGGCTGGCCCATCAAAAGGAAGGGCAGCAGAGTTGGGGGTTTGTTCGTTTATTTTTCGCGTGCTGGCTGCCTCAGCGTTCTGCGTGCTAATGGCGTGCAGGACGCTGGGGCTTGTAGTTTTGTGTGTGCGTGTTTGCTTACTGCAGCGGTTTTTTCCTGTGGCTTTTTTTTATTGGCCGCGGTGTGTTTCCGAACGTTCCTTTTGCTGCGCCGCTCAGCCTGATTGGCTCTGGTGCAGCGCGGTGCAAGGAACATTGGCAATTTAAGTTCTTTTTTTTTTTTTTGCATCCGGGGGGCACATCCGGGGTAAGAGGGAAAAACTTCTCTGCTCCGTCGCTTCGCAAAATGGCAGCTCGGCTGCCTCGTGGCCACCCCTTTTATAAGGGTGCTGGCCATGCCCCCTAACTACCCGGATGTCTTTGTCTGGTGGGGGGCCCTCGCAAAGGGCGCGGCGGCCATTTTGGCACCGCGCTTGCATTCTTTTTTGTAAACACAAAGCCTTCATGCTTTAGTGGCTGCCTCCTTTGGGGTCTCTAAATTTGAAAAGTTCATCCCTAATGGTAGGTCTCATCTGGCACAGAATACATGGTGAGGAATGGAAATCCACAGTGACAGGATTTAGCTAGTATGTGAATTGTGGTGTTGTTTTCTTGTTGCTTAACATCAATAAATATGTCTGTGATTATCTACAAAACAAAATTTGATCACAATTTAGGAAAGAGGAAAATATGTTCCTTTGATTCTTAAAATTTAAATCTCAGGCTTGTGAATTGCCATGAGGCAATTATGTTATGTGAACTGATCATGAGTAAAATATCTAGAGATATGTGTGTACAATTGATCGTGATACAACAAAAAGAAATGGAGGCTAATTTCCCAGATACAAAATGGTGAGGATTCTGGCCATTATGGAATCTGCAATTCCATATTGTGAGTTGTAGGGACCAGCCCTGCCAATAGTTGGATGTTTTCAGGTGAGATGATAAGTGGACAGAAATTTGTAAATTCCTTAAACAAAAAAACAAAAAACAACATGCTGCCCTGTTAGATCTGAGTTCTGGTAACCCTTTCCACAGTTTTCTCAGTACAGCATACTCAGAAGTGGTTTACCATTCCCTCTTCTGCGGCACCCTTGGACTATGCAGATTACCCAAAGCTACATAGGCTATCTATTCTCATGGGAGGCACATTAAGCAAATCTCCTAATTTGCTATTATTTCTAAACATACCATTGATAAGAAAGAACTCTGCAAAAGTTCAGGGACTTTTAAATTGGCATTGAGATCTGAAATCCATCCCATAATTCAAATTAAGCCCCCAGAGACAAACAAAATATGTTCTTTGTAAAGATTGAGCAAGACAGGAGCAGATGGATAGTAAATTTTGCTCCTATCAAGTATTTTAATTTGAGAATTATCATAAAAAAGAAAACCTCATAATAACTTGAACTTTTCACATCTGAGATCTGCAAATGGGAAAGAGCAAAAATAATAATAATAATGTAAGATAGCAACTTTTGGTAAAGACTGTCTCCTTTGCTACAGGCCAAAATCATCTTGACAATGGGAACAATCACAGTATTTGGAAATGTTTAGTATCTTAATCATTGTTGTGGATGCTGACATAATCGTGATCTGTAATTTGAATAGATGACTTTAGAAACAAGGAAATGAGTTTAGCAAGGAAGGAGAGAGAGAGAAAGAGAGAGATTTTGTTGAGATGGGTGGGAAAATCGATATATATTTTAAAAAAATTGTTGCTGTTTCCTTATCTCCAAAGCTTAAGGGTACAACCCACATTCAAAGTTAAGAATGACTGTGGTGGGTTAGGAATAGGTGTAAGTGCCTTGTGCAAGTACAATTGGCCTTAGATTGGCACAACTGCCCTTAGTGTTACAGTGTTGAGGTACAGTCGCAAGTAGCCCAGGGAGCGCTCTTGCAATGGAAAATTGTGGTTTCCCACCATCCTAAACTGAAGCCTAAAGCGGCACAAAATCCCCTGCAAAAGGACGCACTAGTTATGCTAATCCTAGCCCTACCATTGGTTACAGCTTAGGAGCCTGCTCTCCATTTGTTATATCATATATCCCCTACACTGATTGGTCAGTTACGTTTGTCTGGCGGGTCACTACCTTGTATCCAATAGCCACCACCGGGGAGCTACTATATAAGCCCCATGAACAAACAAGCGTGGGGCTGGACCGGATCTATACTTCCTACTCCACAGGTAGCCTGGGTAGCGCTAAGCCTGGGTCCCTCCATTATGCTACAATCCAGGTAGCTAGTATTTTGCCTATTGCCAGGCATGAGTCTGGAGGGACTGACTCCATTAGGAATGTATAGCCATCTCGGTATTCAGAACACCTTGTAAGCTAAGCTCTACTGACTGTTATAATAAAGCCTGTTGCTGTTTGTTCATCATTGTCCTGGACTCATGCTTATAAGGGCCGGATCTAACATTGGCGACGAGGATAGGATTGATGAACGACAAGATGGCTGACCAAGTTCCCCTTTGGCTGTATCCGTTCGACATCAGCAAACTTTGCCTGTGGCCGTACTACGAAGTTCATATGGAAAGCTACTTTGCAGTAAGGAAAGTCGAGCCAGCATTGTGGAAGGCAACGTTCTTGGTCAACTGTGGGCTGGAGGTCCTGGACTTCATTGGGAAACTCCTATCGACTGATGTGCTCCAGCAAATCTCCTTACCGGTCTTGTTTCATATTTTGTGTGAGCATTTCCAGCATATGTCGACTCTTGAGGGTAAAGAGTCACCTTGTCAAGTTACGACCATGGCCGCTTGGTCCGAAACTTCCGGCCATGTTCACAAAGACTGCAACAGTCCACTGCAGGGAAAAAGGGTGCCAATGCCAGGTTCGGTAGCGCCATGTCGAGAATGTGGGTAACGCCATCTTCACACAGAGTGCTCCTTCAGAAATAAATAGTACCACTGTTGCGGGAAAACAGGCCGCATCTACAAAGTCTGTAAGCAATGTGTCAAAAATCCGTTGAAACTCCAGTTGAAACTCCAGTTCTGTATTGCCAAGGTCTTCACGAGCTACGGAATTGACGACGAGTGATGAGACCTAAAGGATAGGTACAGCGTGAACCTCCACATCGAAGGGATACCTTTCCATCTTCAGGTAGACTCCAAATCCTTTCTTTCCGTCATGACCAATGAGGAGTATCGCCGCATCCCACCTGACCTGCGGCACAAACTCAAGTGTCTTCCAGGCAAGTTAATGGACTTACAGGGTTGCAACGTTCCAGTGTGGGGAATAGTGAACTTTGAAGTCCATTACAACTATGTGTACGTGAGCCTACCCCTTGTAATTGTGAAAGCGGGTAAGATTAACATTCTGGGGTCCCACTGGTTCGGGATCCTCGGCATTCATTTCACGGGAATCCAGATGGGGGAGGGAGAACCCGTCCTATGTATTGAGGACAAGCCCCAAGCATTGTTATTTCTCAGGGGGGGTTGTCCCATGGCCCCCCGGGGAGCGATTCATCTACGGAAGAACTTAATGAGGTGTTTTCCCAACAAGCGCATGTTGCGCAGAAGGACAGTGGTCTTGCAAAAGAGACTGGACAGTATGATGTGTTTGAATTGAAGGAACTTTTGCTGCCAGAGGCCCTAGACTTTGAAAATCCTGACTTTTTGGACAAACTGGCCATTGTCTCACTCAAAATGTCCCTGAACTTTTCCACAGTTTCCAGTTCTGATCCGTTACTGTCTGATGTTATTGTGTGTGTGGATATTGGGTGGCCTCCTCCTCCTTACAATTCGGAGGGATGTGTGTATTACCGGGACTGTGAAAAACTCCAGTACTAGGAGGGTCCTTATATAGGCTTTGCAAGACAGTGGTTCCCTGTGGGTTGCGGGACAAATTACTTGAGCACTTGTTAAGTGGGTCCCAGGATTTTCTTCGCTCCCAAGACATTATCCGTAGCTATTTCTGGTGGCCAGGAATCGAACATGCCATTGAGATTTGGGGATTACAACATGGTATTAGGAATACACTGGGTACAGGAAGATTCTCAGTCTCCCCAGCAGCAATTGGTTCCTCACCGTCCACTGGGGTTGGAGGGGGAATTAGGGTCCCACAATCACGCCCTACCTCAGATTGACATGAGAAGGAACACCAATGTGCAGGCTCGCAATCCCTGGGGAAAAGGGAGGGGTTCCGGGAGCACTCTCAGTCCCCTGGAAACGAACGGGGCAACCATGATTCTAAGGTTCTCCGCACGCTGGGGGAATGGGAGTTTTTTTCGGGGGGGGGGGTACCACGGAGCATTCATTGAGCCCATTAGTGAAGGCAGCTGCAGAATAGGCTGGGAGCGGATCACTCCATGGAGGCCTCAGTTGCAGTAAAGGATTTACACAGGTCAGAAAATAATAGTCCTGGGAGGTTTGCAAAGTCGTGGGGCCAGTATTTGGAACATGGGGATTCTTTGTATGCACCACACATGGGATCTCTCTCAGTCAACGTAGCCCAGGAAGGGAAGGAGCTATGCGACTCACCAAAATGGTTTGTCGGGTTTTTCACACACAAAGGCCCCCCAGATGCAAAGTCCTTTAATCACTCCACAAAGTTCCTGCAAAAGTCATGAACTGCAGGACACGGGCAAGGAGGGAGCAGACAGGGTTCCTGTTTGCAAGATAGAGCACTCATTGGTCGAGGACCCTTTGTCTTAAATTTTCCCTGAGGCCTTACTGAAAACTTAGTGGGGAGGAATGTTGTGTATTGAGGTACATTCGTAAGTAGCCCAGGAGCACTCTTGCAATGGAAAATGGCCCCGTACACGACGTTGAGCTTGGGCTCCATTGGGAATGTGAGCCGGGCTTCGTATCTATCTACATTTATATTTTTTATTATATTTTGTATTCTACAGGTATTTATATTGTGCATTATTTTGTATTACTTGTGACTGTAAACCACTTTGGGTCACCCCAGGGTGAGGAAGGCGGTGTATAAATCATAGTATAAATAAATAAATAAATTTTGGCTGGACAGAACTTTAAGTTTACAGGCTTGAGACGCCACAGCTGGAAAATAAAGCTTTACTGGTGGCATGTCCCGGCGGTAAATTCAAACTGCTGTCAAGCTGCATCTCCCTTCCTTCAGTGAAAGGAGTGTGCGGCTTGACAGAACTTTAAGTTTACAGGCCAGAGACTCTGCCATGGAAGAAAGCTAATCATGGCCACAGATTTCTTTAGTGGTGGCGTGTTCCAGCGGAAACCTCAAAACATTGTCAAGCCATGTCCGCCTTCCCTCAGCAGAAGGAGGCTGCGGCTTGACAGAACTTTAAGCTGGGTAGAAAATTTGAACCTCTGCCAAGCCACATCCTCCTTCCTTCATTGCCTACTTGTAAACGTCACCCTCCATGGCCTTTGTCACTTTTCTGTTGTACTGTCGAGAAAGCCTGGAAACCATCCTGTCAGTAAGTTCTCCTGAAGGAAAAATGCGGTTGCGTTGGCTGAGTTGGCTGCATTGGCTGTGCTGGCTGCGATGACTGTGTTGGCTGCATTCGGATTGATTAGGGAAAATGGAGGCTGTGGTGTGAGTCCCATTACAAGGGAAATCTATGTTGTGTTGCTGACTTTCTTGTATTTTATGCCTGGTTTTTTAGGATTTCTTTCTCAAGCATAAGGTAATTGACTCCTTTTAAGCAACTGAGATATGTGCCCAGCGAATCTCATTGAGTTGAATTGAGCTTTACTCCATGGTCAAACACATTGTGAAGGTGTGTACACTTCCACCATGAGAGGAACAATATCCTAAAAGCGGGAGGGGATGAAGGGGGCAACCCTAAAGTGACCAGCCTCACCTTTCAACCATCGCCCTCTTCCCTCTCTCTTCTGAGGGCTCAAACAAAGGGCCCCAGCAGATATTTTTCCCTTCCCAACTGCTGGAGGAGAGCAGACCATTCCATTGTACCACTCCACGGGGGTGCCACTATTCCATTTTGTTCCCCATTTCCCTCCCTTCTCTGTTCCACAATATCCCAACACCATCCTGATACGTTAACAATAACAACCCATCAAAGGAAAGAATAAAAAGAGGTTTCTATCCTTTTAAAATACTTTTTTATTCTTCAGCTCCAGGAAAGGCTCCCCCTTGCCCTCTTTTCTCCCCCCCTATCCATATAGGTATGGATACATCTGATATAACTTTTGTCATACGTGCAATAGCACAGTTTAGTAACTGACAACTAGGAACATTGATAATAGAATATTTATTTGAGCACCTTCTTAATGATATTAAACATACACTTTGCTACTTTCAATCTGTTGCTTTGGGTGTGTCACTTTGCCTTTTTGCCTTTACACCCCAGCCGCCTCATCGCATTAAGAAAGGATTAGACACGTTCATGGAGGACAAGGGTATTAATGGCTATAATTATGGATACCTAAGGACAACTTCTGGGTTGGAGAGATAGGCAGGATATCTCTCAATGCCATTTCCAGGGAATCTCTTTGAATCCATTAGTCGCCGGGGCCGGACTAATTTAACTGGTCCATCCTCCCTACGGTTAGGCATCGTGCCCAGAAAATCCAAAGAGACCAGAGACCATGGCACAGGAGTTATCTCTATATGCTGTACATTCAGATCACTCAGCCACTACTCCGACAGGAAAACTAAGTCAGGAGAGTGGCCGCTGCTCCTGGTAGATACCCAAATTATTTGAGTCAGGCCCACAGCTGCCATGGTAGCCATTAACTCCTGCACCATCTCCGACATCGGCCCCAGCAAAGGCAAGTTGGTCACCCAGGACCATAAGCCCCGGGAGCTTCAATGCCAATGGTGCAACCACCTCAAGGACATTGGGAAGAGAATCCACTACCCTGCAAGGGGGCAGGTACAGGAGTAGGATTCCCAACTGACCCCTAAGACCCAACTGAAGGAGCAGCAGCTCACAGCCCTGCACCTGTGGTGCGGTGGCCCTGGTAACTCCTAGTGATTCTCGAGCTATGGTAGTGACACCACTGCCCCTCTCCATACCCCTAGGCTGGTGCCACACCCCAAACCTGGCTGGACACATTTCTGAAAGAGGAACACCATCCTCCGGTGCCAGCCAGGTCTTGGTGATGCATGCCAGGTCAGCCCACTCCCCCAAGATTGCATTGCATAACAGTGGAGCTTTGTTACAAACTGACCTGACATTCATCATCAACAGCCTAAGGGAGGGGTCACTCCGAACCTGCTGTACAGGAACCAGAGATCGAACCGGGAGGCTAGAACAAGGGACAGATAGTACACATCAGTCCCTCATTCCCTGGGTACGGCATGCTCCTTGGTTTCAGCAATATCACCCTATACCTATCACTATGGAAATGTGGGCCCCAGGAACCTCACAACCACTACCTATCAGGGTGCCCCTCCCATCTTTATTACTTAACCACCACCCCATTTCCCTCACCCAGAACTACTCAACCCACTTCCCCCTCCACCAGCTGTGAGGGCCTGCCTACTTGATCAACAAGTAGGCCACCAGCAAGATCTTACTCTCTCCTGGCCATTTGGACCGGGAGAGAAGCTGGGGTAGCAGAGGTGGTGGCAAAGAAGACAGGTGAATTTAATCCCCCCACGCCGCCCAGATGTTCTCCATCTCTGCTCCTCCTCCCAGTCCTGAGTCACCGTGCTGAAGGCTGCAGCGGCGGCAGCAATGATGGTGATGAGGACTGGGCCACTGGAGAACTTGGTCAGGTCTTTCTCCCTCCCAAGCATTGGACCAGGAAGGGAGACAGGGAAGACGAGGCAGCGGCAGAGTGTGGGCATGTTTTACTTCTACTTCTAGTGAGAGGAACCATGTGACCAGCCTGCTCAACCACATGACCGACCTGTTGCCCAAAAAGTTTGGGCACCTGTGATCTAGAGCAAGGAACTTTACACAATTGATATTTTGAACAAAATGCAAAAATTACAATGGGAGTGGTGAATGATGTCTTCTGCCAGAACCAAGATTTCCCATGGCATCTGGAAAATTCTTGAGATGACTAGTCCTGAATCATAGTTTTCCCTAATACAAACTAAATTTGTCTGTTTTCCAAATAAACATAAGATAAAAAATAAGTATTGTGATCAGTGCATCACCCCATTGTACTATATATGTATATACCATTAATACTACATAAGTATAGATATAAGTTTTGTATTTGGATATCCAAATAGAGCATGGCACAGAACAGGAAGCTCTGCTTACAGTAGCTTCAGTTGGAAATACAGATCACAGTCAAATTAGCATTTGGTAAACAAAATGAGATACAGTCTTATTAGTCCCCATTATGGCTGTCAGTTGTTGGCAATCTAAGGAATTCAGAAGAAAAAAATTCAACCATATAAATCACTGGAAATGCTTGATATTTGTCAGACAACATATATTGTTACTAAATGCATACAGCCACATTAACAAGACACTCTGCTTCTGTCTTTCCATACAATTCTGAACAAAAGAGGAAGTTAATTTAGAGATTGATATTATGTATGCACTGTCACTGTGCAGTTGTCAAGTAAAACAGTTTAGATTTAAAATCTCCTTAAGAGTAATTGGAAAGGAACATCTGTGACCTCCAGAAGTTATGACAGTATGAAAGTAACTTTCAAAAAATGCATAAGCAAAAATTGTTTCAGAAACAGCTTGCTAATCAGCAACAATATGGTGACCCAGTTCTCTGACATGCCAGCATCATTAAACTTTCTTATATATAGCATCTGCAGTTAAAAGAAAAACAACAAAAAAAAACACCCAGTAGCAAAAGAAAGTACACAAAAGAATTGGAAATGTATACACCCAGTGAGGAGCAACAATCTGTTAACACTCAACAGAAAGCTTTCATTATCAGAAAGAATTTGATGTCAATAGGACCATCAGTGTTACATACTCCATTGGCTCACTTAACTTAAAGCAAGGGAAGAAATTGGAACCTCTTAATTACTTTGCCAAAATCTGCTTTCAAGCCCACACATTACAATTAGGAAAGCTTGTGACATTTTTAGTAATTATTGGTGCATGAGAGTGCACCAATGATTGTGTGCTGGCAGAGCAACTCAATATTCTATCTATATCTATAAAACAGAGGTGTGGTCTTGTATGTGCTCTAAAGGAACCCACATCCCTGGACCAATCTCGTTTAAAATTGGCACACACTTACCTTGGGCTTGTGAGATCAGCACTGTGGGGGTCTCAAAACCCATTTGTGTGTTTATGCACCACAAATTGGGATGCAAAGGGGATACCCCCACCAATGGGAGAGAAAGCACATACCACCACTAAAGGGGGGGATCCTTTTCCAGAGCTGAAAAATAAAAAAAAGTATTTAAAAAGGAAGGAAACCTGTTTTAATTTATTTCTTCGATGCGTTATTGTTGTTAAAGTATCAGGATGGCATTGGGATATTGTGGAACAGAGAAGGGAGAGGAATGGGGGAGAAAATGGGAAAGTGGCACCCCCGTGGGGTGGTACAATGGAACAGACTGCTCTCCTCCAGTGGCTGGGGAGGATAAAACATTTTTACACGCACATGCAATCCTTCACAAGGAGCCCGCAGAAGATATAGGTTATTTCCCAAAGAAGGATCCCCAAGTTCGTGTCCACAGTACTTGCACAACTCGGTGGTATAACTAAGTCCAACAGTTCTAGGATGGCTGGTAAATATGGTCTGCGGGATCTCTGTGAGTGTGTATCAGCTACAGGAGCCATCTGCGATGTTAACGTTGGGAATGATACGGATCAAATCCAGCTGCAGGTCTCCATCATGTGGGGTGCACTCATGTGGTAAACAACGGTTTCGATGCCCCTCCGGTAAGCGGACATTTTGAATGACTTCCTCAAGAGTCTACGGATTCATAATAACAACATGGAAAAACATGTGTAATGCTACAATCCATTCTTACATGAGTGCGGTGTTAAAAACATATTAAGAACACTAAGCATATTCAATCAATAAGTAAGGAACAGACAAGGTACATACCTAGAAGGTGTTCATAGCGCATATAAGAACCAACAGGGTGCTTTTTCCTATTGTGTAAATGCGTTATTCTATCAAAGGTAGGTGCTAAATTTATATGCTATCACATTATTCTCATGTGAGGATGATCGACCTGAAATTATCTTGCCCCTGTTGAAATCCCTGCTGCTTGTTCTTAAAGGCATGGAGCAGGAAAGATTGTCAAGTGACTATGCTACAGAAATGCAGAAAGTTTTTTTTCTTTCAGAAACACAGAAAGATTTGATTTGATCCATATCATTCCCAACGTTAACATCGCAGACGGATCCCGCAGACCATATTTACTGGCCATCCTAGAACTGTTGGACTTAATTATACCACCGAGTTGTGCAAGTACTGTGGACACGAACTTGGGGATCCTTCTTTGGGAAATAACCTATATCTTCTGCGGGCTCCTTGTGAAGGATTGCATGTGCGTGTATATGTATGTGTATATATGTATGGATACATCTGATATAACTTTTGTCATACGTACAATAGCACAGTTTAGTAACTGACAACTAGGAACATTGATAATAGAATATTTATTTGAGCACCTTCTTAATGATATTAAACATACACTTTGCTACTTTTAATCCTTTCTTAAAGCTGTCAAGAATGACAGCTGTTACCACTTCTTCTGGCAGGGAGTTGCATAGACCAGTGATCCTCTGGGTGAAAAAGTAATTTCTCTTATTTGTTTGAGAACTAGTACCCAAAAGTTTCATGGAGTGCCCCGTAGTACTAGTGTTGTGCGATAGGGAAAACAGTTTTTCCTTATCTAATTTGTCCACACCGTGCATGATTTTATAAACTTCAATCAGGTCACCTCTTAGATGCTGTCATTCAAGAGTGAAGAGGCCCAACCGTTGCAACCTCAGATAGTAAGGAAGGTGTTCCAAGTCCTCTAATCATTCTGGTTGCCCTCCTCTGTACTTTTTCCAGCCCCATAATATCCTTCTGGAGGTATGGTGACCAGAACTGTACACAGTATTCCAGATGGGGCCTCACCATAGATTTATAAAGAAGCAAAATGACACTTGCTGACTTATTTTCTATACCCTTCCTAATGATCCCTAGCATTGAGATTGCTTTTTTCACTGCTGAGGCACACTGGGTTGACACCTTCATTGAGCTGTCCACCAGGATACCAAGGTCCCTTTCCTGGTTTGTCGCAGAGAGTTCAGACCCCATCAGTTTATGGATGTAATTGGTTTTGTTGCCCCAAAATGCATCACTCTGCACTTACTAGTGTTGAAGCTCATTTGCCACTGTTTTGCCCACTCCCCCAGTGTCAAGAGATTCCTCTGGAGCTCCTCACAATCTCTCACAGTATTCACTACCCTATAGTGTCATCAGCAAATTTGGCAACCTTGCTATTTACTCCTACTTTTAGATCATTTATGAAGAGGTTGAAAAGCAGGTATCCCTGTACTGAACCTTGGGGGACCCCACTCTTTACTTCCCTCCACTTGGAGAAGTGTCCATTTAGTGCTACCCTCTGTTTCCTGTCCCTTAGCCAGTTGCTGATCCAGGACAAGACCTGTTCCTTTATTCTATGATTGGCAAGTTTATTCAAGAGCCTTTGGTGCGGGACCTTGTCAAAAGCCTTCTGAAAGTCTAGATAAACAATGTCAACTGGATCCCCCTTATCCACATGCTTGTTGACACTCTCAAAAAATTCCAGCAGATTAGTGAGGCATGCCTGTAGTGCCGTTGGGTAAAGACCCGGAGCAAGTGTGACCAAACACAAGTAGAACCTCTATTAGAGCCTACCTCATGGCGGTGAGGGTGCTGAAGCATCATTACTTCACCTCCCTCATTGCCTCTGCTGATAATTATCAAGCATCAAGTGGCCCTGTTCTGGGTTACTAGGTCCCTTCTAGGTAGGGAGGGGCCGGAGCCTGGGTGGCAGGGGTCAGCTGACAATTTTGCCAACCACCTTGCAGAGAAAGTTGCTCACATCTGCTTGGGGTTTAATCCTGATGTGGAAATGGATCACCAGGAGAGGGCTGGAGCAGCCATGTTATCTGGGATCGGTTTGATCCAGTTGCCCCTGATGAAGTGGACAGGCACCTTGGAGCTGTTCGTCATACTGTACCACTTGCTTATTAGATTGCTGCCCTGCCTGGCTGATTAGAGCAGCCAGGGCCACAATGGGCAATTGTATTGGTGCAATCGTGAATGTCTCTCTGTGGGAGGGGGTGTTTCCAGTGGCTTTAAATCATGGACTGGTGCGCCCCCTCCTGAAAAAGCCATCACTCGACCCTACAGTTATTTCAAACTTTAGAGTAATTTCCAACCTTCCCTTCATGGCGAAGGTGTTGGAAAAAGCGGTGGCATGGCAGCTTCAGGGGGTTCTGGATGATATGGATTATCTGGACCCATTTCAGTCAGGATACAGCCTGGATATGGTACCGAGACTGCATTGGTCGCACTCTTGGACCAATTCTTTGGTGGGAGCGGGACAGAGGCAACCCCTCTGTCCTTGCTCTTCTTGACCTCTCTGCTGCTATCGATACCATCAACCATGGTATCCTTCTGGGCCGGCTCCGAGGAGTGGGGGCCCAGGGCACTGTGTTGTCCTGGTTTTCCTCATTTCTGAGGGGCTGGACTCAGTTGGTGTCTTTAGAGAGTGGGTTGTCCAGCCCAAGGTTGCTCCTATGTGGGGTACCTCAGGGCTTGGTACTCTCACCTCTACTGTTTAACATCTACATGAAACCACTGGGTGAGATCATTCGTTCCCATGGAGTGAGGTATCATCAGTATGCAGATGATACCCAGCTGTACATCTTGGCCTGTGGGGACCAGAGTGATGCAGTCAAAGTCCTAACCACGTGTCTGGAGGCTGTTTGGGTCTGGATGGGGGACAACGGGATTCAGCTGAATTCTTGCAAGACTGAGTGGCTGTGGGTTCAGGGCCCCATGTTAACCCAGGAGCTGCCATCTTTGGTCTTGGATGGGACACTGTTACCCCAGACAGATGCAGTGCATAATTTGGGGGTCCTCCTGGACTCACGGCTGCTGCTTGAAGAGCAGGTGGTGGCCGTGGATAGGAGGGCCTTTGCACAGCTTCGTGTCATCTGCCAATTATGTCAGCTCCTGGACTGGGACTCCTTGCTCACAGTCACTCACGCTCTGGTCAACTCTAGATTGGATTACTGTAATATGCTCTACATGGGGCTGCCCTTGATGACCATTTGGAGGCTTCAGCTGGTCCAGAATGTGGCTGCCTGGGTTGTGATGGGGTGTGGGTGTTATGCCCATGCCTCACCGCTGCTTCGGGAGCTGAACTGGTTGCCAGTGTGCCTCCGGGTGCAATTCAAGGTCCTGGTTTTGACCTTTAAAGCCCTTCATGGCACTTGACCAGGATACTTAAGAGACCACATCGCCCCTAGGTATTCAGCCCGACACACGAGGGCAGACAGGAGATGCTCCCATCCCCAAGAGAATCTCAGCTGTCCGGGACCAGAAGGAGAGCCTTCTCGGTGTCTGTCCCGGCCCTGTGGAACCACCTTCCATCCAACCTCCACCTTAAAACTGAGCTCCTCCCCTTCAGGGAGGCACTTAAGACATGGCTATGCCAGCGGGTTTGGGGCATGTCAAGCACTTTGACCCAGTCCTGCTGGCTGGTGTAGCCTGTGTGTCTTATGCAGTTGCCTTGGGTGTTGGCATTCTCCCCCCCCCCCCCCAATAAACCCTATCCCATTCCACCTCGTCCTTTTTCAATGTTCAGGGAGTATTTTAGATTTTAAGAATGTTTTAATCTTGTGCTTTTTATGTTTTTTTCTCATGCTTTTAATTATGTTTTTAATTGATGTTTTAACTGATGTTTTTTAACCATTGCCTAATTGACGGTCAGATTATTTGTTGGTGGCCGCCTTGAGTCGTCTTGTGATGAGTAAGGCGGGGTAGAAATACCAAAAATAAATAAACTAATAAATATATAAATAAATAATGTTACCCAAAATTCACCTGTGGCTGTCATAAACATGTTTATTACAGCAGCAGGTCATTTATGGTAGTGTTTTGTACATGCATGGGCATGGGCATGTTTTACTTCCACTTCTGGGAGAGATGAGCGTTACACTGGCTGGATGGAATGACACTATGGGCTGGATTAAGCCCACAGGCCATAGTTTGGGTACCCTTGCTCTAGATAAACCATTCTAGTTTCTGCTTATGAAGTTTAGCATATAAAGGGAGAGAGAGCACATGAGGACAGATTGGTTGATCATGAAGTAAAAAACCTCACACGATGTTACTTTTACAAGCTCATGCAAAATGATGACTGTAACATTGTTCAGCACTGTGCATTTTTTAAAAGACAAAAATGACAAAATTGCACAGATTTTCACTTCTACAAAAAAAACCTACAAACCAACAATATCATTCTTCTAGTTATTGTCACTGAGAAGAAAATCTCTGATATGGTGGAGTTTCAAGGAATAGGTGTGATCGATTGATCGATTAAATGATTGATTGATTGATTAAATGATCATTTGATTGATTAAATAATCATTCTACTAGAAGTAAAAATAGTAGTAATTACTAGAGGTTTTTTTTTTTTTGTAATGCCACCGTTCAGACTTAGCACAGCAAAAAATGGCCAAACGGAGAAAAGGATACAAACACAATGTACCGTTTGTGTATGCCCAAAAATGATGAAGATAATAATAAACGAATCTTCTTATAAGGTCTTTGTATTCTTGATGTTATTTTTATTTTGCAAACTCTTGTATATTAACTTGTAATGTCATCAAACAGAAACTAAACTCAGATACTTCTCTGCACAAAAAGTCTTCAAGTTCCTTTTGTAATCTTGACAATAGTAACCAAATTCAAATATGTTCTCTTCAACTTCTTCACTATGTCCTTTGTAACAATATGAAACAATGATTCATTCCTCTATTACACTTTCTATCTCTCGTCCAAAACAGCTCATAAACTCATATTCAGTTGGGAAGTCAAACTCCCATATATATTGGCCCCAAACTCCCGACGTCTATCTGGTTAATTAGACATTTCATTCAATAAATTTCATCAGGGGAGTTTTTGCAATATCTGAAAGGTTACAAAACACATGTCTGTTACAATATTATATGTTCAAACCAGCTGCAAGCCCCCATGCTCATTATCCAGTCCAAGCTTACCCAAGCTTACCACTCTTGTGTTTCGCGTCCTCTCTGTCTCTTCTGTAATTTCTCTATGGTTCCTAAGGACGTTGCATACCATTAGAGTCCTATCTCTTAAATACAACTTGCTGCCTGCTCCTGACTGAATCTGCAAGCTCACATTACCACCTGTGTACTGACTGTTTTACTTACAAGGAGCACCATGGTTCTGATTCCTGTGTACTTACAAAAAGCTGGTTAAATCAGTTTCATAGTTTAAACCCTTAGGATGCATGGTTCCTAGTCTATGAATATGAATATAGTATGCCTCCTTTCCTATCTCTTAAATACAACTTGCTGCCTGCTCCTGACTGAATCTGCAAGCTCACATTGCCACCTGTGTACTGACTGTTTCACTTACAAGGAGCACCATGGTTCTGATTCCTAGTTTCATAGTTTAAACCCTTAGGATGCATGGTTCCTAGTCTATGAATATAGTTTGCCTACTTTCCTATCTCTTAGATACAACTTGCTGCCTGCTCCTGACTGAATCTGCAAGCTCACATTGCCACCTGTGTACTGACTGTTTTACTTACAAGGAGCACCATGGTTCTATATTCATATTCATAGACTAGGAACCATGCATCCTAAGGGTTTAAACTATGAAACTAGGAATCAGAACCATGGTGCTCCTTGTAAGTGAAACAGTCAGTACACAGGTGGCAATGTGAGCTTGCAGATTCAGTCAGGAGCAGGCAGCAAGTTGTATTTAAGAGATAGGAAAGGAGGCATACTATATTCATAGACTAGGAACCATGCATCCTAAGGGTTTAAACTATGAAACTGATTTAACCTGCTTTTTGTAAGTACACAGGAATCAGAACCATGGTGCTCCTTGTAAGTAAAACAGTCAGTACACAGGTGGTAATGTGAGCTTGCAGATTCAGTCAGGAGCAGGCAGCAAGTTGTATTAAAGAGATAGGACTCTAATGGTATGCAACGTCCTTAGGAACCATAGAGAAATTACAGAAGAGACAGAGAGGACGCGAAACACAAGAGTGGTAAGCTTGGGTAAGCTTGGACTGGATAATGAGCATGGGGGCTTGCAGCTGGTTTGAACATATAATATTGTAACAGACATGTGTTTTGTAACCTTTCAGATATTGCAAAAACTCCCCTGATGAAATTTATTGAATGAAATGTCTAATTAACCGGATAGACGTCGGGAGTTTGGGGCCAATATATATGGGAGTTTGACTTCCCAACTGAATATGAGTTTATGAGCTGTTTTGGACGAGAGATAGAAAGTGTAATAGAGGAATGAATCATTGTTTCATATTGTTACAAAGGACATAGTGAAGAAGTTGAAGAGAACATATTTGAATTTGGTTACTATTGTCAAGATTACAAAAGGAACTTGAAGACTTTTTGTGCAGAGAAGTATCTGAGTTTAGTTTCTGTTTGATGACATTACAAGTTAATATACAAGAGTTTGCAAAATAAAAATAACATCAAGAATACAAAGACCTTATAAGAAGATTCGTTTATTATTATCTTCATCATTTTTGGGCATACACAAACGGTACATTGTGTTTGTACCGTTCAGACTTAAACAAATCAACTTGAAGTAGAACATGTCAGAATGTTTTGCTTGATTTCCATCTTCTGTGTCTTGAATGTGAGGAAAATGAACATTGGTCTGTCTGAATGACCTCAGTGGATATGCAGTCTTATAGAATAAGGTTATCCCTCAGGTATCCCCTTTGTATCCAGGAACAGGCCAGCAAATGAAATGATAGAGATGTGTCACTGGTGAAGAGTTTACCTGCTGCTTTTTGAATTACCTATGATTTCTGCATTATTTTTAAAGGCAGTTTCATATAAAATATGGTGAAACCCCAGGATACGGAATTTATCCATTCCAGGACTTTTATGTAAAGCGATTTTTCTGTAACACGAAGCACAATTTCCCATAGGAATGCATTGATTTTTTTTTTAGAAAAAACATTCCGGAGGTTAGAAAAGAGCCAAAAATCCACACTAAGGGGCAAGGGTCATGTATAATTTGTGAGTTTATAGAAACAGTCTAATATTGATATTCACAAGTATTTTGTCAACTGAACAGGAGTCTTTAACATCTTTCAGGGTGAGTTCTTACTTTATGATCTGAAACCCACCCTTATAGGGCAATGTGCTTTTCCTTTTTGCTGTGATCCCTGTGGGAATGATCTGGGATAATTCATACTTCATGTGAGATGTTCCATAATATCCATGTTCATGCTGTCATTATTAAAAAATATTACTTCAAGTGGGAGTTACCATGTTAATCTCCAGCACAGTCTGAAACTTTAAACTGTTTGCTCAAAAGAGCTACTGTTACTCAGATCTCTTTTCACTTATTTTAAAGCATTAATTCTGTTTAGATCAGGGGTCCCCATCCACCAGGCTGCAGACCAGTACTGGGCCAAGGGCTGTCCTGAAGTGGGCTGGAGGGATGGGTGGCACTGGAAGCACCAATTACAGCCTTCTGCCCTCAATGTGCTCCACTGGGTCTGCTTGGCAAACAGAGCAAGAGCAAGGGCTTCAGACATAGCAGATAGGCAGGTGGTCAGGCCTCTCCTTCATGTAGTTTAACTACGGTGGGGGCTCCACCCCTACCTTTGTGTAGTGTGATACTTCACTGACTGAGTTGAACGGTGTGGCAGGCTGGTGGCTGGGCCCCTCCTCTTTGTTTTTGAGCTACAGCAGTCAGTGGAAAAATTGTTTAGCATGAAACCTGTCTGTGGTGCAAAAAAGAATTTAAAAAAAAATTCTGAAGGTTAGAAAAGAGCTAAAATCCCGTAAGTGAGAAATTCCAAAGTGCACTTTAGAAAGAGTTTGGAACAGAAAAAACAAGTTTTTGTAGGTTTTTCAGTGAGTTTTGGATCTGATTTTTTTTAATTTTCAAGGCATATTCATAACATTTCTGTCATCACCATCTAGTGGCCAGTCTGGGAAATTGCAGGAAAAGTGCCCACCTACCAGCTGATGGGGCAGGGGGAATTTCCAGCACTTCCTGGTTGCAGGTAATGCTTCTGCTAGAGCCCAAATGCGATGAAAAATTTCAAAAATGGAGCAGAAATGCTCCAAACACCCTCCCAGTGCCCTGGGAAGCATGTATTAATGGCCTAAGAAGGGGTACAACTATTTTATATTGTTAAATATAGTTGTAGAAATTTCTTAATCTATTGTACACTGCCCAGAGGGGGAGAATATCCCAGATGGATGAGAGAGAGATATATTTTAAGAAATTTAAGCTGGATTCCTTTAACAAGAATAAGCATTTCAGTATAACAGAGAATTAAGATTTCAATATAACAAAAATGTAACTGAGAATCTAAGTAATTTAAAGTAACTAATACTTGAGGATGTTGAGCCCTGGGCTCCATCGAGGACACTGAGCTTTAGACTCTGCTGAGGACGTTGAGCCCCAGGCTCCAACCCCTGGGCCTCGCTAACCGACAGCTGTGGTGCCGACAGAACAATTTATTTTTATTTTTTATTTATTTTATTATTCAATTTATAACCCGCCCTACTCAACACATGGCCAACTCAGGGCGGCTAACAACATATAAATGACCCCAGGGCAACACAAGGGGTTTACATACAAGATACAAAATGCAATATTAATACAATGTTTCAAGTAAACAAAAATAACACAATAAAACAATTCTACCAAACCCACCCACAAAACCCACCCTGCTTTCAGAGTCTTAAAGGGGCGTTATAAAGGGGGGGGCGGGGCCCAGGGACGCCAGCCGGTGGCGGGGCCGGCGAGCCTCTTCGCCCCCACCGGGGCTGAGCGCGGCGGCGATGTCCGCCCGGCAGGCCCCCTCGCCTCTTAAGTCCTGGCGAGGGGGAGGGCGGGGCCCGGGACGCCGGCCGGTGGCGGGGCCGGCGAGCCTCTTCGCCCCCACCGGGGCTGAGCGCGGCGGCGATGTCCGCCCGGCAGGCCCCCTCGCCTCTTAAGTCCTGAGTTTTATTGTTTGCATTTATGTTTTGTGATGTTTTGCTATACTTTGCCTTGAGTTTATGATATGTTTGTGAGCCGCCCAGAGTCATTTTTCGTGAGTGGGGTGGTATATAAACCGGAAAAATAAAAATAAATAAATAAATAAATAAATAAGGAATTCACCAGGTTAAGGGCAATAGTGACCTGTATGAAGCTGTGGCCGATTAACAATTATGTGCTGGTATGATTATGTTCCTGCAATTAATATTGCAAGTTCTTACTTCCAAGTCTCCTGAGCTATGACTGTACTTTGTGTTTTACATTATGCTACTTGAAATTAACAGTTTCCAGTATGTTTGGCTTGGACGCAAGACCCACCAATAGATTTGATGGTTAATTTCCCTTGTCCAGGGAACGCAGAGTTAACCTGACATATTCTCAGCAGTGGGTTTGGGCTTGGAACTATGTAGATAAGGCTATGAATACAGCAGCAGCTCCTAGCACATGACATTTTTATGCAACTACATCCCTGAAATTTAGGAGTAGGGCTGATTTATGTCCTGAGGTGTTATGGCCAGCACTTGGAGCAATGGTGAGACAAAATAGATCAAAGGTTCTTGGACATGACTAGTGTGTGCATGCCTCTAGGAACTGTTCTCAGTTCTCAACAGGTTGAGAATTTCCATCTCAAAGCCTTGTGGCCTGCTCAGTTTTTGAGATCCAAATGCTAGGCCTTAACAAATTGGAGGTTTGGTAGGTTGCGTCCAAGGCATGGAAATAGTTGCATCATGAATTCCCATCTGGAATGTTACAAATGTAAGAGTGGTTTGGTTGCCATGGAACTGGTCAATGGTGGATATCAGAATGGGTCACTGGCTGTGGATTGGTTTTTAAATAAGTAGAATCCTTTCTTGAAAAGGACAGTTTTAATGCTCTTTGTGTTTGTTTTCCAGGTTGACTGTTGCTGGACGGTATTGTAGATCAGGTTGGACACTCGTTGTGGGGCAGTTAGATGCTGCGAGGTCTGCATGGCAGAACATTGGCCTTGGATCATGGGCCTTGCCAGAGGGTGTAATGATGCTCAGCTGTTTCCCTAAGGAAATCTTGATTCTGACATCATACCAGCCAGGACACTTTTAAACTGCGAAGTCTGGCCTGGATTTTTCTTAACACTGGAGAATCCTTGGGAGATTCAACAGCTCAATCCCAGCATGCCCTGACAAAATTACTGCCTGCCCTCTTCCCAGTGTTCCAGCATAATCTGGGTAGTGTAACTAAAAAGAAACCAGCTCCCTTTACATGTATTCATAAACACATTGACTGAGATTTCTATAAAAATTTATATTTTTTTAAAAAAAACACTGAACTAATTATAATGTCAATTGTTATGTTTCGAAATTGTGGCAAAGAAACAGTCAGTTTCAATGAGCACATCAAAATTCTTCAAAATAATACTGGCAAAACAGATTATCAATTTCCTCACAAAATAATAACCCTGTCTTTTTTCCTCTAGGGGAACTTTCTTACCCCTAATCAGCTGAACTATACCTTATCAGCAACTATATCCAAGATCCTGTTTATCTTCTTATTTTACCTCAGCTTTACCCTTTCTTGATAGCTTTCTCATTTCATCTCTTTTATCTATTTTGTTTCGCCAGTTTCTCTTTTCCCTTTTCATTTTCACTATCTCTCAATCTATTTTTCTCTTCATTTTTCAATCTCTTCTATCTTCCTCAATTTACCGCAGCTCTCTCCTTTTATATTCATTCCCCTCAGGCTTCTAGCACATTCCCCATCAATCATTCACTCAAACAAACACAATCCAACATGCAAATTAGCTCTTTGCAGCATTCTATCTCTACCCAATTCTGCTAATCTTCCCCTGGCTTTGCCTTTTCTTTTACCCATGCTACTTTATATCCATTCATATTCACACTATGCAATGCTATTATTCATTTTTTCTCTTCCAAATCAATTCAGCAGCAAGATGATATGCTCCCTGATGTCGCAGTATACATCTGGAGAGGAATGATTTGGTGGAATATAATTTAATTTAATTTTCACACTTGTATGCCACCCAATCAGGGAACCCGACTCAGGGAGGCTCACATGGTAAATAAACAATATATACAATACACAATAGACAGTACAGAATATATACAATACACAATCAAAGGCAAGGCCTTCCATGATGATTTTGGTGGATCTTTACTTATGCAGCGGTAGCAGGTGCCCAATGTACAATTGGTATGAATGGTGACTTGGCCTAATTTACATGTGGCCAAATTGTGTTCCTTGTGCCTTGGAGTTGGCAAAGCATATGGGGTGGTTTTGTGTTCTGTGAGCACTTAACAAATCAAATTGTAGGCATGAATTTACAGATACCAGCATGCAATTGACTGTGGCAGGCTACACCATTCTTTCAGTGGGGCTTTCATGTTGAATGAGGTGGCATGGTGGGGGGTTTGGGGCATAACTAAATTATCCCCTTGCCATGGAAGGTAGTGCAGATAGGGGAATTTAGTAATGGTGAGTTCTCACAGAAATTGGGCAGTTAATTGTGTCCAATGTCCTGGTCATCTGGATCCTGCAATTTAATGGTTGGGACAAGGGCAAGGGGGCCTTACACTGTTGAGGGTGAACACTTGAGTGTGATCTGCAGTGGGACACATGCAACATGGGCAGGAGAGAAAGGGACACAATTTTTCAACAGAGTTGACATCACACCTCTTCCAATGATTCATTAGTTGACCCTCAGCTTAGCATTTATCTTCTCCAGCCTAGAAGAAGAACTAAACGACTTTCCCCAAAAATTCTAAATGGCAAATCTTCTCATTTATGGTTGTTGTGAAGTGTTATAGTTTTGAGAATTCCTATACTCTGTTTTCTTCAGCCATCAGTGGAAGGCTCAATGACAGTACATTGAAGGCCAAATTCTAGCCCAGAGAAAAACTTATGTTCCTGTGTCCTTTCACTCCACAAGCTAGGTAACATAGCCCTCATTAACACTAATAGGAGTATGAGCACAAGTTTCCATGAGCATGGCTGATAGAATAATAGTAATTCTGTTCTCCAGAATCTCTGAAACCAACTTATGTTCCTTCTGTGCACACATAATGCCCATAATAAAGGCAGACCTTTAGATAGTTTTAATGAAATCAAGTCTGTTTTGGAAGAGGCAAAGTTCTCATTTTAATACATGCCTTCATTTCCAATTCTTTCTCAGTGCTTTCCTTGTACTGATTTGTGTTGTTAGTGCCAGATGTGCATTTAATATAATTACCACTTTTCTATAACAATTTCTAAAAGGTCGATTTTGGCTTGTATGTTTCTTACTAACCATATACAAATGAACAATACAGTATAGCCATTACTGAAATTAAAACTGTAAGAATGAAAATGCAAGACCTGTGTTAGCTTACCTGTAAATATTCTTGAACAATAAAGAAAATACTATTACATAAATTAGAAATGACTTTTCTTGTAAAATCATATCAAGCAGTATTCCCATGTATACTGTTTGGTACATTAATTTGGTGTTTCAAAAAGTGTGCAAACAATTTAATTTCCCCCTTTTTTCTTGTTCAACTCCATGGATATGCATAACCAAATTATGCAATGTATTTTATATAGGGGTTATGTTTTAATTATGAACTTCACATAATAGTTCTGTTCTAATGAGGCAGTACAATAAGTTGAAATACAAGGGTACATAATCTTGGTACATTTGTTGCTCTTTTCTGATTCCTTCATTGCTGTTGATTTTTATCTGTCTTCTCCTGATTTATTGGCTGCTCTGTTCATTTGGATCAATTTTTATTTTTATTTTTTTGTATCTGCAAAGTATCATGTGGTGAACTAGCAGCCTACAAACAGACAGCTTGGGAATTGTATTTTGAATTTTTTTTAGTAAAGGACTATAAAATTATCATTTTTTTAAATGTGTATTGTTGACAAAATGTGGCATAGAAAAATAGTACTATATTTTATTTTATTTTTTGGTTGAGGGTGGAGAAATAACACTGTTACTATTGAGCATGATCACACAAAACAACCCTGTGAGCAGGTGATTATGATCAGTCATATTTTGCTTTAGCTAGGGAACAGCAGCTATCCCTGAAGTTTGCCTAAGGTCAAAATTATTCGTTAATGCTAAATCTATTAATAAATGAATGCCTTTTATTATCTTTTAATTAAATTTACTGTATCAGAATATGAATTGTAAATTTGACCTTTGGTGCTTACCCACCTTCTAATGTGACTTTGGCATTTTCTCCAAGCAAGTGAGTTTAACATTAGAATATAAAATGAGCTACCATCCAATATTTCAAAAGTCATGTCCTAATAGCAAAAGGGCTCATGGTTCTTGTTAACCAAAGGCTGAGTTTTATAGTAACTGACAGGTACAACATGTGATATTGTATATTAATGTTAAGCATTAGCTTTCCTCTTTCAAAGTTTCATATGCAACACAATCTTCCTACACTGGGAGCCAACCCATGCTATAGTTTCAAAATATAACTTGCACCTACCACATTTCCTGCTTTCTTACTGTCCAGTAAGCACAGGGAGCCTGATCCAGATCAGGTTCCTAAAGTATGAGAGGAAGGCTTTTACCTTTGTCTCCCTTAGTTATTAATTGATTGATTGATTGATTGATTGAATAATTAATTAATTAATTAATTATTAGATTTGTACCCCGCCTTACTTGCACAAGTGCAACTCAGTCAACACTGTGGACCAAGCCCTTGCAATGTTTGCATAAAAGTGATATATTTACTTCATTGAACATGTGTTTTGTACCATCTATGCAGGTATAGGAAACAGATAACAGGATCAGGACAAACCACAGAAGGATGCTAACAGATTGTATCACTGTCATGATGTGCTCCTGAACAAATGTGGGATGTCTGTGTTTACATTAGCCTGCTTTATTTATTTTTTCTTCAAAATCCTCTTTCTCCTGACATGTTGTGAAAACAGACCCACCGGAGCTTGCCCCTCAGACAAGAACACTGTTGACCCTCCAGTACTAAAAGGCTTCCTGACAACTCAGCACTGCTTGGCCACCATTGCCCTTTATGTGGTGGTGACAACTCCAGCAGCTCTGTTTCTGCTGCATATTGAGTAAGCTGAAATCTCCCAGCACTGAACAGCTTGTACCTGAAACTATACATCCTGCAGTAACATGAGTAATCACAGGAGGCATGTTTCAAGCAGTTTCAGTTCTGTGTTCAGATTAGAAAGCTTATTGTAGTTGATCTGGAAACATATAGTTCCTGTCAAGAAAGTGAAAGAGAGAATCATCTATACCTATAAATACAAGCGTTAACCACTGTAATTTAACAAAGGATCCTGCACCTGGCCATACTATCCGTTATCAAGCATTCGTGCACTTGCCCAAACTGGGTACGGAGATAACTGTCGGGTTGAGAAATGCGCCAGTGGGGCAGGAGACCCATGAACTCAAAGAAAAAGAAAAGACTTTACTTCCCAATGTTCCTTGTGCCGCGCTGTGCCACAGCCAATCAGGCCGAGAGGCGCAAGCAAAAGAAACGTTGGGAAACTTACCATGGCCAATCACAATCAAGCTGCAGTGAAAAAAATGCTGCACAAATGGAAATCACAAACCCAAAACTACAAGCCCCAGAGTCCTGCGCGCCTTGAGTGCGCAGAACGCTGAGAAAGCCGGCGCGCAAAAACAAAAATACAAAACACAATGCCTCACAGCCACGCAAAACAAACCAGCCACACAAAAAAAAAACCATAAACAAGGGGGGAGAAGGTACTGGTGCCTTGGCCCCCCCTTGACAGTGAACCAATTCCCCTGGAAGCCAAGGCAGTGAACGAGCCTCCATTCGCTGCCTTTACTTCCTGAGGAGGTGTGTCGCTTTCAAGGGGGGGAAAAAGGTACTGCTGCCTTCACCCCCCTTGAAAGCGAACCAATTCCCCAGGAAGCAAAGGCAGTGAATGGGCCTCCAGTCGCTGCCTTTGCCTCCCGCAGGTACTCACCCGGGCGCAGCCTCCGACCTGAACTACACTCACACATACACACACACACACCTACTGGGCACACCAAAACTACCCCTAACCACCAACATACACAAACAAAAATAAATCAATAATTTTAAAAAATTAATAAACAAAAAGAAATAAACCACAAAATACACAAACAAACACATCCACAATGACAAAAAGGCACATACAAAACACCTAACTAAAACACAAAAAACCACCAAGTACACACCTAAAACTAAACAAAACAAAGCCACAAAGTACACACCAAAAACTAAACAAACCTAAAACTAAACCAAAACAAAAAAGAACAAACAGAAACACCTCCCAGCCCACCACCACAAAAACAAAACAAAGAAAAACCCCAGAAGAAAGAAAACCAGACAACTCACCAGCATGTACTCCCTCCACAACGACTGGAACAGAAACGAAGAAACAAAGACTACTTACCAGATGAAGCCCCACCCAGAGGCCAGGAGAGAAAAAAACAGTTAAAGTAAAAGAGAATCACTAGCAGCACCACCTGCAGGCCACGATAGTAAAAACAACTCAAAAAGTCTCAACAACTCAAAAAGACTCAACAGCCCCACCCAGAGGCCACAAGAGTAAAAACAAGTCAAAAACATAACAATAAATCACAAGTTTACACAAATCACAAACATATGTCACAAAAATAAAATAAAAACATTTCTAAAATCCTGTGTTGAGTTTTAACTCACATTAAAACCAAAAACATCTAAACACAGTTTAAAAACATTGAATGTAAAAAACATGTACTTTCACATTTTTAAAATTATTACCTACGGTACAACTATTAAAAAAAATCACATACTAAAACATTATTTGGTTAAATAAACAAAATGAAAAAACTATATCATCCTTTGTTCTTTTTTTAATCCACAAAATAAAAAACCCAAAAAAACTAATCACAGTTTATAACAGCCCGGCATTGTAACAAAAATTAACATATATGTTAAAACAAATATTCAAAAATACATTTAAAAAGTACAAAATACAAGTTGTTATTACTTTACAGTATCAAAACAATACAATCTATTTAACAAATGACAACATAAAAAAGGTTTGCATTAAAAAAAATTTAAAAAGAAAAATTACTGACTAACCTCTTCTTTACAAACATTACCCCAAAAAACCCATCCAACACAATTTAAAACAGCCCAGCAATGCCGGGCAACCTCTGTTAGTATGTCTCTATAATCAGGAGTTATGTGGATCCCTTATTAAAACTTGGGCGGGGGAGGGGTGGGGTATTGGCAGAACACTAAATCTGAGAAATGCAGTTCTGAAACTTCTGATGGTGCTGTTGATATTAGAAATAGTGGTATCAATTTGTTGTGGTTTGCTCTGCTCAAACAGTCTCACACTTACTGTCTCTTGGTCTCCAGAAGAAACTGATGGGGGGCCCCCTCCTTTTCTTCAAATGGCAAAAAAAATATATTTCACAAGAAATCTAATTAGATTTTTTAATGTAATGCCATCATTTTTTTCTGGATCAAGCAGCAGTCTGTGCAAGATTTATTATGCAGCTCCTATGCAAAGTGGCATATCTCCCACACATCCTGACAGTGTTTTGCACAAAAAGAAGGGGCATTGAAATGAGGATCTCATTTCCATGTGAATGTGAGTGAACTTGCTGGTGCATGAAGAAATCCCTATGAGGCCTCTTGGTGTGGTGAGATTCTCCAAGAATGAGAAAATTATTGAGTACATTTGACAACTCCACTCTGATGAAGGCAGCCAAAAGGTTGCATACATTCATGGAACAGGGTTCAGCGGTCTGTAAGAATTACTTATTTTTGAGCTGTATTGGCTAAGAAATAACATACAGGGTATTTCCCATTTTCCACAAAATAGATGTGAGGTTGGGAGTCAGCAGACATGTTTTCTTTGGAAGTAAAGGCTTAGAAAGATCTTTATGAGAAATCAAACCTTGGACAGTTGAAAATACTCAATTGAAACTCCGTAGATGTTAATATTCCTTACCATCAGACATAAACACTTCTGGTCTTTTAACATTGAAGGTCAAATAAACAGAATAAAATACATCACAATTGTCCCTAGCATTTACTGATGACAAAACAATTGGAAAGGAACAATGCTATTCAAAGACTGTGTTTTCCATCATCATCATAGTCATCATCATTGTTGTCATCATCATCATAAAGTTGGTTAACTATGGTTTTATATGTATTTAGTACAGCCAATGTGAAATATGCAAGCAACTATGTAGGACACTCCTTGTAGGGAGGAAAATTTCTTGAGTCCCCCCCCCCCCTGTTTTTTATTTAAGAGGCAGAGGACCCAGGAGATGTGTTAAACAACAAAGAAAGCAAAACAGCTCTGATTGCTGGAATGGTCAATCTGAGCTTCAAACAAAATAACTTTCTAATGATTTGACCTTTAAAACATATACAAAGATTTCAGCATGTTTTAACATTCAGATTGTCCCAGGATGCATACTTATTAGCAAAATGTCAATTTCAGTACCTTGTAAAATACCACTAGCTGATCTACATGCTATTAAAATGTGTGTGTGTGTGTGTGTGGGGGTGTCAATCTCTTTGGTCCTCATATTCAAATGGATGCAATCTTGGCATTGGAATAGAACTATTTTTTAAACTATACACAGAGACAACAAATAAAATGGTTTGCTCATTTGGAGAGAATATCTTGGAATTCCATACTATACAAGGTATATGTGAAATGAGGGCAAGGATAAAGAGCATGAGGCAGACCCAGAAGAAGGTAGAGAGACAACATCAAAGACATATTTCAAGAACACCAGATAATGCTGGTAAGTAGAGGCACTATAAGTGCCAGAACAAGAACCTTGTACCTCCCTTGACACATGAAGGAGGGGGAGACATCGACAACGACAACAATGATGATGTTAAATCCCATTACTAATGTAATTCTCTTCTTTTTACCTTCTCATTTGTTCCTCATCTTTCTTCATGCACAACCATGTATATAACATGAATCTGAATTTCATAGAGTCTCATAGTAAGAAACTGAGGGGAGGGATCTCTCTTGCTCCCCACAGAAATATTTTTCTGTGCAAGATTTCCTCCCCACCAAAAAAATCACACAATATTTCTGAGAAGTTTCATGGACATTTTTCCTTTACAAGAAGCACCAGAATTAACACAATTTCTGCACAAGAAATAACTGTAGAAGACTCATTGGAAAGGGCATTTAGCAGCACAGAATTTGACAGTTTCTTGAGCAAATGAACAGAAAGAAAAGAAAGATCATTGGCAAAGACAGAAGATTGGGGAGAACTTAGCATGAAAAGTCCTGAAAATCATTCAGAAGATATTTTCCTTACATCCATAGTGTATAAATCTATAGCTTAATTACAGTGCTTCATATGTGTGAGAAAGCTTAATTACAACCTATGGATGTTCAAGAAAAAAAAAACTTGATTTCTCACAATGTCTTCCTTTTTATTTTCTTTATATGCATCTGTCAATTGCATTCCATGTCCCGTTTCCTGAGAGAGATAATGAATTTCCTGTAGTGGTTGACCTGATTATATGTACACAAGACTGCCACTATTTTTAAAACAATAATTACCACTACTTCAAGATTTTTTTTTTAAAAGGACAATCTTTTTAGGGTTTCTGAGATAAATGAGATTTTGAAAGGGATAATCCAGCTGTCCTGAGATGGCTGTCTGCCTTGTATCTCTGTCAGAATTTATGGAGATCCCATCAGTAGGGTAACCTGAGGAAGCAGAGCGGGGTAGTGAGACCCCATTTAGGAATAATGAGACAGATGTAGATGAGCTATGCCTGGGGAGGAGGCAGTGTTCAGGCCAAGCAGTCAGGATCCCAGATTAAAAGAAGAGAAGGAATGGGACTTGTCATTTTGACTGACTAAAAATGAGAGTAGAGGGTACAAGTGAAAGAAAAAAATAATAATTTCAATCTTCTGTCCTTTGGGCATGACTGCATTAAGGTGATCAAGTGTTGGAATGGGGGGGGGGCATGTGGGAATCTGATAGGGATGAACCATAAGCCAAGTTCATGAGTGTGCAAACACTCCTGTTTGCCTTATGAGTTCCTCCTGAGAGATGTCCTGCATCCCTTTACTATGTTTCAATATTTCCCTGAAAGAATGTCAGTAATCAAGATCTAAGCTTCTGCTATAGAGAGACTGATCACGCAGGTTTCACGAGATTAGCATGCTATCTTAGTTGTTCTAACCAATCAGGCACGTACTGTAGCTTGCATGATTCTCACACGGTACCCTAATGTTAGAAACAATGTATGGCAAATGTACCTATGGCTGAATACTCTCTATTGTTCACTATGCAACCCATTTTGCTCCCTTTCTATTGAATGAACTATTGTTCCTGTATTCTTATCGGCTGCTGAACTTTGGCAACAAAAGATACTGGTTGGGGTGGTTCATGAGAGCTCTCCCCAAGCAGCCGGCTAGACCGTATCTCTGCTTGGGCATTTCATGGTATCAGGATTTCCTCCCACAAGTGGTGCCCAGTGTGAGGCAACCAACGGCACCCTCGCCTAGAAATAAGCCTCAAGACGCGTCCCTAAGCTTCAGCTCCCAGGGTGAGTAACAATGGGTCAGAAACTAACTTCTGAACAGCAGCAACATGCCAAAGACCTAGAATTTCTAGTAAGCAAATGTAACCACAAGAATGAAAAAACTAACATTGAGAATCTGCTTTTGAAAATTGCTAAAGAATGTCCATGGTATCCCACGAATGGCTCTTTGTACCTTTAGGACTGGCACAGAATAGGGGATTTCTTTTGAGAGGAGCCCCACGAGTCTGTCGCTATTCTTCATACTTGGCAAATCTGTTACAAAGCTATAGAAATATTGAACAAGGGTACCCCCAGGAATGCATTGTTTCAGTATGAGCTAGACACAACATCTTTTCTCCAACTGCTCCCACCAGCAGATTTGGCTCTGCCCACACTGAGACACACACACACACCCATACACTTCTCCACCAGCTCCCGATCCTGGCGGTCACCAACTGTACCAAGGGTTGAGAGAAATGGCTCAGGAAGCTGTGAGGAGGGGAAACACGGAGGATGTCAGTGATGCAATGCCCTTGTTGGCTGCTTGTTGTAGGAACAGGGGGAGTTTGACAGTACAACAATCTGTCCTGGGGCATTTACAAGGAGCTCAGGAGAAGCGTCAAAGAGAATGGCATGCTCAGCTACTTCACCATTTCGACGGTGGAAGGGCTTGCTAACAACACTGATATGCTTCCTCTTGATTGGAGAATACTAATCAAAGTGTCTCAGTATGTGGTTTTCATGCAAGAATGGACTGATCAAGCCATGGCGAAAGCCATGGAGAACATCCACAATGGAGTGGCAATTAATTTTGACAGGCTCATGGGACAGGGAAACTTTGCCACAGCAGCTTCCCATGCCAATCCAAGCTCTTAGACAGGTGGGGGAAATCATAAAGAGTGCATGGATGAAAATCCCAGACATCAGGAAACCACTGGGTGCTTTTGGGGAAGTGAGACAAAAGGCTGATGAATCCTACATGGATTTCATAAACAGACTGCAGGTTGCCATCCAAAGACAGGTTGACAACAAAGTCACTGCTGAGATTTTGCTCTGGCAATTAGCGTATGAGAACGCTAACAAAGATTGCCAAGCTGCCTTAAAACCAGTGGTGACAAAACAGGAGGTGAAACTGGCAGAAATGATCAAGGCTTGCCATAATGTGGGCATGGAAACTCATAAGGCACAGCTGATGGCTACCGCCATAGCACAGGTTACCTCCCAGAACACTGCTGCCAACCAGCAGTGCTTCGGGTGCAGTAAACTGGGGCATTTCCGAAAGGATTGCCGTGCCGAGGGCGGCGGAAACTCCAGGCTGCCATCCAAAAAATGTCCACAATGTGACAAGGGTTTCCATTGGGCCAACCAGTGCCGCAACAATCCCATTTCTGTGAATGAAGGGCAGGTGTCGGGAAACTGGCAGGCGGGTGGCAGACCAGCCCAGGCAAAAAATGGTCCGAGAATGTACCCAATTCAGGCACTGGCCGAGGAGTCCAGCTCCAGCCAGTAACGAAGCACATGGTCTACAGAGACCTGATGGGCAGGGAGACAAAATTGCAGTGTCAGTTCACGAAAGGGATTGGGTAGGATAAAACCCTAGAGTAAAAGTCTTTAGCCCAGGTGGAAATGGAAGCAATTAACCTAGGGTGGCTGATAAAGCATTCTGAGAAATCAATTTGAATACATGAATGTGTGCTGAGAATGTGGAAGTGTGTGGGTGCCCAGAGAATTTGTGTATAAGTGAGATAATTTGTGTTTGCATGATTGTGTGTGATGATATTTGTGATTTGTTGGGGTCTTGTTCTAAAAATAATAATAAGAATGTTGATAGTGAATTCTGTTCATGGTTTTGATACCTTGTTTTTATATCTAGGGGAACAAATTAATCAAGTTGTGTTTTTTTTATGGGAAATATTACAGAAAACAATATCCGAACATGTGGTTACTCATTTATCTGTGTAAGATAGACAAAGTTGGTTAAAAGCACCCCAAATCAGTTTCATTTGGGAATTGCATTGAATGGTTTTGAGGGAGAAGAAATCCCTCCCCCTCTTTTTCAGCTTGGCTTAGAGCAGGCAAACTGTTAATGCCTGTGTAAACCAGGCTTTCTTCCGCCCCACCTTTTTTTCACAGCACAGCTGTCTGTGGCAGAGGGGTGGAGAGAAGCTGAAATCTGGTCTCTTGGCTGACCAGGATTGGGGAAGGGAATTGTTTTTTGTTAGTCCACCCCCAGAGTGTAGATAAAACCATTTGCAGATTTCCTCAATGTAATTGCGCTGGTTGAGGTCATCGTGAGCAATTTTTTTTTGGTGAAATAAGGATCCTTTTTTAAAAATGACATGTCGAGTCAACTTATGTATTTTCATTTCAACAATCCACAGCTTCTTTCCAGAGAATTAATCATTTATTCTTTCAGGATTGCTATTTTTGTCTCAGAGGAACACAGCATTCCTTCTCTATTCATCAGCCTAGGACTGATAAGATAACTTTGGTACAAGTTTGAGCTGGAATTGCCCAGCCAGGGTATTTATTTTTTGATGTTAGAGTAATGGTTTGCAAGGCTTTGGCTGGACTCCCAGAATCACACAGAGGTTTCTCACACGGATCTCTCATAGAGGGAGGGAGCAAGTCGGAAGAAAGGGGATTCTCAAACTTGAGACACCAACGGCCCACCAATAGCCTCTCCATCAGTCCTGACATCTGCAAATAAGTGACTGATCATTGCACCTGAGAAAGTGCAGCATACAGCTCCTTTTAACTATCTTGGGCACAAACTAACTACCTGTTCTGCTCCTTTTCTCCCAACATTAACTATGCCTTCCTCCTTCACACTGGTTTCTTTGCAGCAATTTTTAGGTCATCTCAATTGGGCACGTCCGTTTCTGGCGCTGCCAATGGACTTGCTTAAACTTTTGTTTGATGTCCTGCATGGTCACACCCATTCTGCTGATCTCATTCCCGTAACTAAGGCAATGCATCATGCTTTGCATCAGCTCAATGTTGCTTTAAATCATGTCATGGTTGATAGGGTGCCAGCCCATGGTCCTCTAATGCTTATTTTTCTTTCTACTCCTAAACTGCCTACAGGACTCTTAGCAGCTCCTGCAGTTGGAGACAAGCTGCATATTGTGGAATGGTTATATCTTCCCTGTACCCCCCCCTCGTAATATTTATCTGGTTTCACAGGCTTTGGCTGATCTTGTGGCACGTGGCCACCACTGCGCTTGCCAACTAACTGGTTTTGATGCTTTTTCTTGCTTTCTCCCTATAACTGTTGCTGATGTTAATGAAATTTCTTTTTCCACTCCTAAGGATCCATGTTTGCAGTTTATTCATCAGGTGCCTTGCCGCCTATTTACTTTACAGCTGGAATGCCCTCCCCCAAATGCTTTAACTGTTTTCACTGATGCTTCCTTGCACTTCCGCCCAGCATGCGGAACTCGCTGCTGTCATTCTCGCTTTTCAAACCTTTGCTGACATTCCATTCAATCTCATTGTTGACACTCAGTATGTTTATCGTCTGCTTAAAACACTTCCTACTGCCTATATTACTCCTGCTCTTGATCATTCCACAGAATTTACTCTGAGACCATTGTCATCCTTACTTTGTTGCACATGTCCGCTCCCACACAGGTTTTGCAGATGCTATTTCTCTCGGCAATGCTGCTGCCGATTCTGCTCTCCATACATTGCGTTTATTCACTGATCCTGTTCAAGCTCATGCCTATTTTCACACTAATGCCACATGTTTGGCATGTCAATTTTCTATCCCTCATGCGCAGGCTAGGGACATCGTCTCTGCCTGCCCCTCTTGCTCTCTACTCTTGTTCCTGCTTTCACTCCTCTTTCCCATCTCCATGTCACAGTAGATAGCTCATCACATGCTGAAATCTCTCCTTCATAAACAATTGAAAGGAAGGGGTCTCACCCCTGCTGAAGTCCCTGAGGCTTTGGCCAAGGTACTGTTCACACTCAATCATCTCCTAACCCCCCATGGTTCCATGCATACCCCAGTGGAATGGCATTTCCACCAGGAATTGCCATTGGAAAGACCCCTAGTCTCTTTCAAGCAACCACCTAATCCCACTTGGGAGGGTCCTGCCCCATTAGTCAGCTGGGGATGGGGTTTTGCAGCTGTCTCCAGCCCTGCAGGTACAGTCTGGATTCCTGGAAGGTGTGTCCAACCATACCGTGGACCAAGAGATGAGCTGGCACCAAGCACCAGTCAACCCGATCCCGGGGATGCAAGAAGCGATGTCCCTTAGCGGAAGTACCGAGAGGGCTCAGTGGCGAAAATGCCACCCCCCCACCGCCTGTCAGGAGACTTGCCAAAAGTCACTTGGGGAATGGTAAAAAATTTATCAGCTCAGGCTAAACGCCTCATTGTTCATGAAGGTCAAGAAGAGACATCTGAGAATTATTTCGCTGCAATAGTGGCTTGTTTAAATGCTAATTCTACTGTCATAATAGCGATTGGACTTCTGCTTTGTTTGGTGGGAGAGGGCAAAAAGTATAATCTGCTTTTCAATCCTTCTTTTAAAAATGAAAAGGGGGACATGTTGGAATATTTGGGGGGGGGGCATGTGGGAATCTGATAGGGATGAACCATAAGCCAAGTTCATGAGAGTGCAAACACTCCTGTTTGCCTTATGAGTTCCTCCCGAGAGATGTCCTGCATCCCTTTACTATGTTTCAATATTTCCCTGAAAGAATGTCATCAAGATCTAAGCTTCTGCTATAGAGACTGATCACACAGGTTTCACGAGGTTAGCATGCTATATTAGTTGTTCTAACCAATCAGACACATACTGTAGCTTGCATGATTCTCACACGGTACCCTAATGTTAGAAACAATGTATGGTAAATGTACCTACGGCTGAATACTCTCTATTGTTCACTATGCAACCCATTTGCTCCCTTTCTATTGAATGCACTATTGTTCCTGTATTCTTATCTACTGCTGAATTTTGGCAATAAAAGATACTGGTTGGGGTTGGCTCTCCCCAAGCAGCCGGCTGGACCATATCTATGCTTGGGCATTTCATGGTATCAGGATTTCCTCCCACAATCAAGAACATTTGGAAAATCAGCAGCAAGGTCATACTCAGCTGGTGCCATCCTTCAACAAACCAAAGGGATATTCCTAATCCAGATGATAAGAAAATGGAAATATATGCATCCTCTGACTCTGGAAAATATAAGATCTGAAATGTGAACTCAAAGCCAATTTTCTCCATAGAAAAATCTACAATCAGTTAAAGGGCCATTTCACTCTTTGGTATAGCTGACCATCTGGATATATATACCCTTACCCCCACAAAGCTCGTTCCCTATTGAATATTTTTCTCCATCCTGACCATTAGATTGTATGTCTATCTGTGGGGAGGACTCCATATAGAAAAAGGACAGCATAGGATTATAGAAATCATAACTGATACCTCACACTCCACACATATGATCTCAAGTTTAAAAAAAGGAAATAACTAACTCTAGCAATTCTGTGAACCTTAGTTCAACATGCAACTGTAGGAGTGGTCCTAAAAGTGAATGTTACTATAAAATAACTCACATAAAAATTCCCCACATACACACACCTATTGTGCTGTTAGGTAGGAATCTCAGTTTTACACTTAATCCCACCTTCTGTGCGTTTCTGCCTTTCAGTAGAATCATAGCATGTATTTCACCTCATACCAAGCTGAGTGGATTGTTACGAGTTAAAACATATGCTCTCCTTCACTTCAGTCCTATCAGTTGTTCATGGTACTTAATAAGTTATGTTAGTTCTGAAATTTTGCTTGGTAAAACTGCATTTTCAGAACATAATGAACAGATGCTCTGGGCAAGGGTTGAGATCCCCTCAGGTGTTAGCATAATTTAAAAAAATACACTTTACCTACTTTGCTAGATATACACAAACACAAATGCTGTGGCAGTTTTAATCAGTTTATTTCATGTAAGATGGGGTACCTGATTTCATGAAGTATTTCAATGATATATGCACAGTACTTTGGGAGAACAGGATTGAAAAAGTACTTTGGGAGAACAGGATTGAAAATATTTCAGTGTTCACCAGGAATAGTAAGTGATCCCTTTTGTGTTCTCTCTCTGCTCTCTTTGAATGGATCTACGTGGAGCATTGCAGGCGCACCCCCCAAAAAAGGACTCAGACACCGGTATAAGTGGATAACGGCATTGGGCCACATTTATTGATTCATGCCCTAGTCTGAATTATAAAATTTCAATTGGTACTCAGCCAATTATAATTCTTAAGGCAAGCAGGCCGCAGTAACACTGGTAAGGTTCCTTCCAAAATTGCCAACGGCAATTGGCTACAATGTATCCATTTGTATCAATTTGTTTGTTGACAACAAACAAATTGTTGACCGTAGTCAATCAACTATCTACTGACCCCACCCTCTGACGTGTATCCGTAAAATCACGTGGTGATGCATGCTGAATAGCTCGTGCCATCACCCCATTGCCTGGTTCGTCGTTGACCGGTCAACGTTAACCAACTTGTACCTATCTAGTGTTGGCCAGTCAATTGCGAACCTGCCGGATACCTGTGGGTCATCAATATTTACCTTACCAGTGCTACCCGCCACACGGGGAGGCTTAATAAAGACTCACCGCCCCCCCCCCCCCCAGACCGTCAGCTCGGTCAACAGGCCTGCTTGCACATCCTCCAAAAAGAGGTCCATACCTCTGGGCGACAGATGGACCCCGTCCCCTGTGTAAAGGTCATAATTTTGGAGACTAATGTTGGGGTGTCGGATGACCCGCCCCAAACCCTTGCCAGCAAAGAACCGGGCCACTGCCCTGTTCACCGAGCGACGAGCGCGGTCAAGGGCCTGGAGGTTGATACCTCCCCTGTAAGCGTGACGCGGTATGATGTCCAACCATAGCAGGGTTGTGGCAGGCCACACATAATGCAAATAAGCCAGGTCGCTGCAGATCGTATGTTTTAAAGAAAGGCCAGTGACCTGGCCCAAGTCATTGCCCCCGAGGTGCAGCACCAAGACATCAGGCGGTTCAGCATCCCTGATGGAGAAAAGGAATGGCAACAGTTCCCGCCATAACATTCCGCGCTTACCATACCACCTGATACATGCGGATGCATGTAGTCCAAGATGGGGTCCCCATTCTGTCGCCGCAGCATACTGCGCTGCCCAGTGCACATAGCTGTGGCCCACCAGCCATACTGCCACCGGTGTGCGGCGACACACAGGGTCTGTAAAGTAAAAAGAGACAGGACAGTGACTTATCTGGTACTCACACTTGAAGAGGGTGAACATATAATTCAAAACACTTCGATCCCCACCTCCCCATATGGCATATATCAGCCTCAGAGTACCCAAATGCGGCTGCAGTTGAAGCAGCTCCTATTCTAAAAGAATGGGTGCCGTAATGAGCCCCGGGTAGGCCAACACTGGACAGCGCCTTACCGGTCACCTTCCAAAATTGAAATTCAGTAAGGGGAGACCCATCTTGGTGGCAGAAAACGGGCCAGGGTGCGTACCACGCATTGCAATGAACTCTTGTAGGGCACCAACCGGACAGATGTCTGCAATGGAACATCATAGCAGTCTAACACCACTGCCTACACCATGCTGATCAACCTTTGAGGAACGTATCCTCAACTGAGCCCACTCATTAGAGACATAGACATCTTCGAGTTCTAGTGCCCTACGTGCCGCATCCGCCTTAGACAGTAGCACCAGCTCACTGATGCGGAGCACTCCAAAAAAGGCCACCATGGTAGCCGCATGAAACAGAGCTGCCTCATACCTGTCAAAACACAGGTCATGCCAGCCTCGTGCAAGGTGGGTAAGAACCCCCGGGGAAATAGGGTGGTGAGTGTCCGGGTGATGTCCACGTTCCCGTGTCCACCCCTCCAAAACATGTTGTATACGGAAATCATTCGTGCTGTCAGCAGAACCCCTCACTTTGGCCATGAAAGCCAGTGCTGACAGCCTGGATGCTATGGTGTGGGGAGCTAGACCCTGACTATGTAGGTAGACCATAAATTGGAGAAGGTGTGCAACCGGAATGGGCCACGCCTCGGGCAACCGGAGTTGCTCACAGAATATTCTAAATTGACTGAATGCATGGTGATACGCCTTACGTGTGCGGGGCGCCAGCGACATGCCCATCGCCCGGTTCACCTCTCCTTGCCGGAAGCGGCGAGGGTAACTCCTCTGCGTCTGGAGCCAAGGCGCGGAACCGGGGGATCTGCAGGCAGGACAAAGCATCAGCAATATCGTTATTAATGCCTGGTACATGTCTGGCCCTGAAAAGCAGATTGAGGCGTAGGCAACGCAACACAAACTGCCGAACTAAATCCATGACCCTGGGTGATTTAGATGTCTGGGAGTTGACAATTTGCACCACTGCAGCATTGTCACACCAGAAATGAACCACTGAATTGGCCCACTCCTCACCCCATAGCATCAAAGCTCCCAGTATCGGGAAGAACTCCAGGAATGTCAGATCGCGTAGACGATCAGTGCCCCGCCATGCTGGAGGCCATCGGCCGTAGGCCCACCTCCCTTCAAAGTAAATCCCATATCCGAGAGACCCCAAGGCGTCTGATTGAACCTGGAACCTATGGGGAACCAAAAGGTCAGACCTCCAAAAGGACACCCCATTGAAGTCCCTCAGAAACTTAAGCCAAACCAACATGTCAGCCCTCATGCCCTTGTTCAGTCAGACCCTGTGATAGCGCCTGGATAGGCCAGTCATGGTGTCACATAAGCGTTGAGCAAAAGCTCTGCCAGGCGCGACCACCCTGCAAGCGAAGTTAAGGTGACCATGTAAAACCTGGAGCTCACGAAGTGACACCTTGCGTTTGGCCAGTAAGGCCAAAATCAATGCAGTGATCCGGGTAACCTTATCCATGGGTAACCTGGATGCCTGCGAGACCGTGTCAATTTCTTTACCCAGAAATGTGAGCTTAGTTGATGGGCCCTCGGTCTTTTCGGGTGCTAAAGGGACACCCAGTTCCTGCATTAGCGTCTGAAATGTATTGAGGAGACGCGTACACGTGTCCCAGCCCCGTTCACCCCCGAACAAGAAATCATCGAGGTAGTGGGCTACAGACCGGGACCCAGACCTGCGAACAAAGGCCCACTGGAGGAAAGTGCTAAAACGTTCAAATGCTGAACAGGAAATAGAGCAGCCAAAAGGCATGGCTTTATCGAAATAAAATTTTCCTTGGAATTTGAAACCCAGCAACTCAAAGTCACCCGGGTGCACAGGCAATAAACGGAATGCCCTCTTAATGTCACATTTTGCCAGGAGTGCACCCGGGCCACAAGAGCGCACCATGCGCAGGGCCTGGTCAAATGATGTATACCTGACCGAACAAAGGTCATCAGGAATGGCATCATTGACCGAATGGCCCGCCGGGTATGACAGGTGGTGAATCAAACGAAACTCCCCAGGGGTCTTTTTGGGCACCAACCCTAAAGGGGAAACCTTCAGATTGGCAAAGGGGGGGCTGGGAAAGGGGCCAGCCACCCTACCTGCTTTAACCTCCTTAGCAATACTAAGGGCGGCAACCTCCTCCCTACCCTTCAGGGAAAGTAGATTAGGGGCATCTTGTGGGCACCGCACCCCTTTGAATGGTATGTGAAAGCCCCGCTGGAAACCTTCGAGGAGGTACCTAGCATCCTCCCTCCTTGGGTAAGGTGAGAGCCATCGCTCCAACATAGCTATGTTAACCGGGGAGGGGGCCTTTTGAGTGACCAGTTCCATCAGCGGCAGGTTTGCCCGCTCCTTGTCCACCTCTACCTCTGCCCCATGGCCCACCTGCTCGCGGACACGCAGCGGCGGCGTGGGGGCCAGCGCAAGAGGGACACTCGTGTTTGTATCTACACTGTTTCCTATTGCATACACCATTGGCCGAGAAGCTCCAACACAGCAGGCGGGCTGGAACCCCCTGCCCCACCAGCTGGTGGGGGGTCTGCGTTGGAGCAGCTCGCTGGACCGCATGTCCACAATGGTACCTCTCCCCAGGCGCCGGGCACGTGGGAGTCATATATAAAACCACAGCTTCTGACAGGGCTCATCCCACCTCATCTCCGGGTGTAAGGGCACTCTCATTCGGAATTCCTCATCGTAAGCCAACCACGAGGGGCCAGGAAAATCCACCATTGCCCTGTAAATGTTGTCCAAATACTGGACCATAGGGATGGCCAGGTCAGGCCGCGCCCTGAGGTACACCGCCATATAAATGAGATATGCGGGTAACCAGTTGGCCCATGTGCGTGGCGGCTTGCGACGGCAGGACAGCTCTTTGTCCTTCTCATCCTGCCCCTCTTTCTCCTCCTTGGTGGGTTCCCTGTTCAATAGAGAGAAGATATCTACGTACTACCCCCGCCAAATCTTTTCCCTCGTGGCCTGGGCCAAATGATCCCCGAGGGGCAAGGAATACCCGGCTGTCGGGAGTGCCGACACCGGCACAGTGTTGGCACGGGGTATCAGGAGCAGAGCCTGGACCGCCCCTGCGACACCCGGTGCTGCCCCGGGGGCGGAAACCCCCCCACCCAATGTTGCGGTAGCATGCGACCAAGCTGCACCCGGGTAGGCCGGGAACTGATGCCCCCCCGCCCTGACATTGCGAGGCCAGGGCCACTAGAACCCATCCCCAGAGGTGGAGTGTGATGTGGGCACATTAGCTTGAACCTGATACTCACTGGGTGCACCCCCGTGAGCCACCCCCACCGGGGGTTCCGGCCCACGGCGGGCGTCAGAGCTCGCGACCGAAATCGAGCTCTGAGATCACATCCATCTAGTACCTGTCTGTAGCGCCTGATGCACGGGGAGTTGCGAGGCCGCGGCGGGCACAGGCCTGCGCGCCTCCAGCAACTCGACCTGACTGGCAGCCTGTTGTAGAGTTGCAGCTGCCACGTTAGTAGGCTGGCAGGAGGGGGCCCCAGATGGCAAGGAAGCCCCCCCCAATGGGGTTACTGGTGATCCCCAGGGATGCCTCTAGCGCTGCCACCCGGGCCAATAAGGCATCCACTGTCGCAGATCCCCCTGCGTAAAAGGGGCCAGGTGGGCCGGATGGCCCACCGGGCAACGGCCCAGATACCCTGACCTGAGAGCCCGGCCCCAAGTAGGGCCATGCCCAAAACTCCGGCCCCTGAGGTGCAGCCGCACCAGGCCCTCCCCCCTGGTCGAAGCCCATGGCCGGTAACTGCGGGCCGGGGGCCGAAGCCCCAACCGCGCTCAGCCCTCCCCCCTGTTCAAAGCCCATGGCCGGCACTTGCGGGCCGGGGGCCGAAGCCCCGGTAGGGCCAGTCTGGGGCTGAAGAGCTGCGGGCCACGGCCTGAGCTGCCCCATCCCACCAATCCCGGTGGGAGCCTCCGGCTGGAGGTCCTGTTGAGGGAGTGCAGTCGCGGTCCTCCGACCCGACTGCTGCTGCCCCCTGCGCAGGCGAGCCTGCTTCGCCATAGCCTTCTTTCTGGGAGGCATAAAATGAAGAGCGATCCCTATCCAGGGATTAGAAAACCGCTAGCTGGGAAGCCGAAAATCAAGCAGCCAAGACCGCTATGGGACTGCAGCCACCGAAAAGGCTTCCCTCCAAAAGACGAAGAGCGATGGAGAAAAAACTTCTCCTCTCCATCGCTTTCACAAAATGGCAGCTCGGCTGCCTCGTGGCCACCCCTTTTATAGAGGGGTGGCCACACCCCCTAACTACCTGGATGTCTGAGTCCGGGTGGGGGGGGGCGCAAAGATCGCGGCGGCCATTTTGGCGCCGCGCTTGCAATGGGTTCATGTGGAGCAATGTTTCCACAGGCACGGTCTATCATAGGATTCCTTGTTCTCATTCAAAGGCTTCAGTTGCAGGAAAAGTTCAAGACTGACAGATGAGTAGAGGATTTGTAGATTACAGGAAAAGTAAATAAATAAAGTACAGTCGTAAATAAAGGGTTGGGGAAGGCAGTGAATGACCTAGCTAATCAAGTGTATAGTAAGGTTTGGACAGAGGCAAAGGAGCCAGATATGTTTGCTGCTATCAGCTGAAAAAAGTGGGCAGCATGTATGACTGGGAACATTATTCTCTGTTTCATTTTGGATTTTTTTTTATTTTTTCCCTATTAGATTGGGTTTGAATGTAAATTGCTATCTTCCACATAAGATAGCAATTATACAAGTAGGGAATTTTTCCATACACCTACTTCATTTGGGGGGTGGAAAGAAAATATATGTATGTTTCTGATCATTCTTTCTAAATAGGAAGATCTGAATTATGGAGTAGAACAGGTTCCCAGGCTTTTTATGGCATGGACCTGACCACACCACCCGGTCAGCTGAGCAGGCCGGACCACACCCTGCAGAAACAGAGGTGGGCACATTTACGTCTTTTGTAAATGCTTCCAGTTCCATGCTTACAACACCTGTGGGCACATTTATGCATGCATGGTGCATTTTACCTGCACAAGTTCATCTCTGGAATCATTTTGTTGTTGTTGTTGTTGTTGTTGTTGTTGTTGTTGTTGTTGTTGTTGTGTGTGTGTGTGTGTGTGTGTGTAAAAGTCTCCCTTGCTCAAAAGTCAGTTGTATCTGACTCTATGGTGCAGTGCTTATCTCTGTTTACAACCAGAGAGCCAGCGCTGACTTTGCAGACTTTACTGTGGTCATATGGCAGGCATGAATAGATGCTGGAACCAAATCGAATGTTGTTATCTTTCCCATCAAAGTGGTACCTATTTATCTAACCAGGTTTAAAGGCCCTTTCTGAAGGCCCGCAGCTCTGCCTGGAGGTGCAGCTCGGTTGGCAAGAGGTTCCACAAGGACAGAGCAGATACGGAGAAGGCCCTCCTTCTAGTGCCAGAGAGACGAGCCTCTCTGGCAGATGGAATGCACAATGCTAGATTTTCCCAGTTAGATGAGATCGCCAATGGGTGACTAAAGATTCCTATGAAATCCATTCCTCTATGAATTGCATGTCACCATGTGTGCATTTTTAAAATTTATTTTTACTCTCTCTGTTTTTAAACATATCTACCTTTTAAAAAACAATACACCTGTTAACTCCTAAAATTTCAGCTACAGGCTTCTATAAGTTCTATGGATGTACTATTTTGAATGTACTTATGGCTGAAATTTCCCTTCACACATTTGGTGGTAACACAGCCTAGAGGAAGGAGGGAATTTACCATACCACCCCTTCTGTAGAAGAAGGAAGAAAGGAGCTAGGGATGCTCTTTTGTCCCTGCTCAGAAGCTTGGGATGGGTGGGTTGGGGCACAGAAGTTTGTATTAAAACCTGCAAGGACCCCTCTAGCATTTATTTTTGCTGCCTGCAGTGGCCCTTCCTCCCTTCCTGTAGCCTCAGTGTCCAGGTTGCCTTTGAGGGTCAGATACGAATTTTTAGCCCATCATTTTGATTAGCCCTTGTATAGAACATTTACAGCTTAGAGACATGGTTGATCAAATAGGTCACATTTAGGTGGCCAGTGCTGGGGATAGAACTGTAGTGGTGAATCTTTCAGAGTGTCTCTTGAAGAGATGAACCCTCAGTGATTAGAACTATTTGGATGAAACAGTTGGGCACCTAGGGGATGTCACGAGCCATCTCTGCTGTATGTCCACGTTTAAGCAAATAGAGTTGGAAGCACCCAGTGAGATGCTCTCCCAACTTAGCCAGCCTGAGTAATAGCTATAAGGGTCTAACACTGCACAGGGGCAAGGGATTGACATGTCCAGTCTGGAGCTCCGAGATCAGGAATCATAATGCCAGACCTTCCGCAGGTCAGGGGAATGAAAATAATTAATAAATGTGGCCCAAGCCTTATACCACAAACTTGTGTCCAGCCTCTTTATTTGATGGGTCAGGAGTTTACCCTTAGTATAAGAAGTTGAAACTAGAGTAGAACCATTGACTCTGTTGAAATCTAATGAGTAAACTCTTTTGTAAGTTCTGTTGATTTCATGGGCCTCCTCTAACTAAAAAACAGGATTTTAGCTAGTATATGTATATACACAAACACATATTGTGAAGAAATTAGGGCCTCAGATGTATACAATGTAGATCATAAGGTTATTTAAAAGATGTATCACACTTTGTGAATACAGGAAAAACTGAGGAGCAAAACAGAAAGCTTGATTCATACCTTTTTTGTCTGAATCTCCTGCCTGAGAGAAGAAAGAGTCAGAGGTTCAAAGGACTTTGAAGTGTACTAGAAACAGTGCATTTTCATGTTGGATGGGAATAGGCATGCTGCCTAACAGATTGCCAATGATCAGATATTAACCTAAACAATTGATCAAAAGATAATAGCCATTTCAAAGGGGCAGTTGTATAAAGGGAATTTGGCTGGGCTTTCTCATGGCTGACTCCAAGGAAAGGAGGGATTCTGGCTACAAAAGAGATTTGCTGATATTCAAGCAGATTGTGTGCAAGCGTATGTGGCCTTCTAAGATGAATAAGCTATATAATAGATTTAGAAAGTTATTGTTTTCATATGTAATTTGTTGCTGTGCTGAAACCTGGTTCACTTGAAAGTATTTTACTGGGATAATTTGTTTTGCATATTGTTGGATATTTTTCACTCTTTTAAAATGTCTTCCTTTTGTTTTTATCTTTTAATAAATTTGCCTATTTCCTTTTTCATGGGAGCACATTAAGCTAATAACTGTAATTTGCAAAACAGACTTAACTGCTAAAGAAACATTTTAAGTTTCCCTAGCTTTTTAAAAAAATGAGACATTTGATTTGTACATGTTCACATTTAACACAATTCTCTCACACATAAAATGGGCTTCCAGTTTAAATAACAGCAACACATTGCTCCTGGCTGTTAGAGTAGAGTAGAATAGGAGTTATCTTTCTGAAGAATAAAAGAATTCAACATTATACATTAGGTTTCAGGAGAAACAATTATCAGGGAGTAATTAGAATGAAGAGAAAATACTGATTGAGAAATAAAAGCCATAAATAATACAGAAAAGCAGAGAAGAAAATATGAATCGTGATGACATGAAGTTGAGGTTTGCAAATATTCTGCCTTCAAAGAATCCCTTCCAGAACTATTTGGGTAAGAGATATCACTGCATATCTGACACAAAATCCTAGCTCAATGTAACAGATTTCTAAAGCAAGATCTTACGTGCAGTTAGATCACATAATAAGACCTATTCGGTGTTACTACTTTTAAAAACTAAGGAGTCTAAAACTATGAATTTGGTGCAATTCACTTTAAAAAAAATCATCATGCTGTAACATCACAGCTAATGCACTTATTAGTGACACATGGGAGGTTGGGTTCCTCAGCCATATCCTCATTTAAATTTTGATTCCTTGTTAAGTGGGCTCCTTCCTCAATCTAATATGATTTTGCTCTTGCGTACTCTCATGAATGTTTGTTCTTGCTATAAATCTCTTTCTGGATCTGAGTCTGCAGACTTGAGGCACATATCCATTCGAGGATGCTAAGGGTCTTTCATATTGATACATCAAATGGTTTCCTGTTGGCTTTTGGGGAGCTGTCTGGTCAGGTAATCTTGTTGAAGCATTGCCTGATATCTGGAGTGTGGGGGAGGGAATGGCCATGGATATTGACACAATCTCTCATAAACGTACCCTCTCATGAAGTTCAGTCTGTCTAGCTCCTTGGTTTACTAAGGAACTGTGGATGATGAAAATGAATGGGTCAGAGTCAGATGTAATGATGATGATGATGCAAAACTTGGAGTGAATCCAATCAAACAAGTGTTAGAATTCCTTGGAAAGCCTACTTCAAGGCACTGATGCTAACAAAGAAGTTGCTCTCTGTCACCTTTGCATTTACAAATAGCTATTCAGAAGAATTATTTTGGATAGCTTGAGGGTCTATTGTACAAATGACCTCAAAAAATCATGAGAAGAATCTCAGTGGCCCAATGTGAAGATTTTGCAGAGAACTTTGCAGAAAAGTTTGCTTGGGTCCACTCTCACTTAGATGTTGTACTAGATGCAGGTCCTGTTGATGTAACTTTGACTCATTTATGTCATGTTTTATTGGATAGTTTCCAGCTGGTGCCACCTGACAATGAGGAAAGGATCTTTGGAGAGGTGAAAACCACTGCATGTAAGTTGGAACCTTGCCATGAGATACTTGATCTGGCCACAGTGAAATATGCTTAGTTACATCTTGTTTGGATTACTGCAATTAACTCTATGTGGAGCTTCCTTTGAAGAGTTGTCAGAAGCTCCAGCTAGTTCAAAATGCTGCAGCAAAATTGCTGACTTTCACTGTTCACAGGGAGCATGCAATTTCCTTACTATAACAAATATGACAATATGTTTCCATACCCAATTCATAGTGCTGGCTATTACCTTTAAAGCTCTATATGGCTTGGGTCCAAGCTATATGAAAGATCATATCACCCCATATGAGCCTTCTCAACATTTAAGATCCACCACCTTCCCAAGCTCATTTGGAAAGGACATGAAAGAAAACTTTTCCATTAAGTAGAACCCCGCATAATGGAAAAACTCCCTTCCATGGAGTTCTTTGTTATGTGACTTTTTTTGTGTTGTGTGGCTCCCTATGGGAGATACCCCACATAATGATTTTTTCATTAACTAGGATTTCCATTGGGTGGGTATACCCCAGTTACCAAAAACCCCGCATAACGAACACATTTCTTCGTTATGCAGGGTATCGCCTTTGCATAATGAATGCTTCATTATGCGAATTTTTTGTTATGTGATGCGTTCGTTATGCGAGTTACCACTGTACTTGTTTTATGGTTTTACACGTTGTCTGCAGCCTTGGGTCTCCTACAGGGAGAATGCAAGCGCGGCGCCAAAATGGCCACCGCGCTCTTTGCGGGCCCCCCCCCACTGGACTTGGACATCTGGGTAGTTAGGGGGCGTGGCCAGCACCCTTTAAAAGGGGTGGCCACGAGGCAGCCGCTCTGCCATTTTGCGAAGCGACGGAGAGGAGAAGTTTTTCCCCAATAGCTCCGTCGCTCTTCCTTTCGCCGGGAAGCCTCCTTTAGGCAGCGGTTTCTTCTTCGCTTCTTTTCTTCGGCTTCCCAATGATCTCCAGCAATGCCTTCCAAAAAGAAGGCGATGGCGAACGCGGTTCTCTTCCCTGGCGGGGCATGCCCCCGGCCCCTCCGGGGCCGGTGGTTGGGGCATGGCCATATGTGGGCCCCGGGGTCCAGAGACCTGGCCCAGCGCCAGTGACCGGTGGGCCGGCCAGCCCTTTGCCCCCCATCAGCGTTGGGGGCTACGTAAACGTTGATGCCCTACTGGCCCGCATAGCGGCCCTGGAGGCATCTTTAGGGGTAGTTAATCCACCCGGGGCACCTTTTGGTTTACAGGTCAACTCAGCGCCTGCCGGTCCTCGGCAGGCGGCCGAAAGGGTTGAGCTGCCTGAGGCAAGTAGGTCGGCGGCAGCCGCGGCCTCGCAGCTCCCCATGCAACAGATGCCGCCAGCAGGTAATGGTCAGGCCCCATCTACGAGCTCGGTTGCGGTCGCGAGCTCCGATGCCCGCAGTGGGCCGGAACCCCCGGTGGGGACGGCCCATGGGGGTGCAACTTGTGAGTATACGGTCTAAGCTAGTGCACCCACACCACAACCCACAACGGGGGGAGGTTTACAGTGGCCGTGGCCTCGCCTGGCTGGGACGGCGGGTCAGCCGCTCCCGGCCCATCAGGGAATGGCGCAAACACTCCAAGGCCCTTCTTGGGGCGGGGTACCCTGTCCTCCGGGGAACTTACTGGGGGTGGCGGGGCTGGTCCAGGCTCCTTTCATGGTGCCCAGCACTGTCAATGTTCCGGTATCGGCCTTGCCGACAGCAGGTTATTCATTGCCCCTCGGGGATCACCTGGCCCAGGCCACCAAGGAAAAGATCTGGCGGGGGGAGTATGTGGACATTTTCTCCCTCTTGAATAGAGAACCCACCAAAGAGGAGAGGGAGGGGCAGGACGAGAAGGACAAGGAGCAGTCTCGTCGACGTAAGCCGCCACGCACGTGGGCCAACTGGTTACCCGCATATACATGGCGGTGTACCTCAGGGCCCGGCCTGACCTGGCAATTCCGATGGTCCAGTATTTGGATAACATATACCGGGTGATGGTTGATTTCCCTGGCCCATCGTGGTTGGCTTACGACGAGGAATTCCGTATGAGAGTGCCCCTACACCCAGAGATGAGGTGGGATGAGCCCTGCCAGAAGCTGTGGCTTCTGTACATGACCCCCACGCGCCCGGCGCCAGGGGAGAGGTACCATTGTGGACATGCGGTCCAGCGAGCTGCCCCAGCCCAGGCACCCCGCCAGGTGGCGGGGCAGGGGGTTCCAGCCCGCCTGCTGTGTTGGAGCTTCTCGGCCAATGGTGCGTGCAACAGGAAGCAGTGCCGATACAGGCACGAGTGTCCCTCTTGTGCTGGCCCCCGTTCCGCCTCCGCGTGTCCTGGGGCAGGCGGACTGCGGGGCAGAGGTAGAGGTGGACAGGGAGCGGGCAGAACTGCCGTGGAGGGAGCTGGTCAAGCAAAAGGCCCCCTCCCCAATTAATGTGGACTTGTTGGAGCGTTGGCTCACGATGTACCCGAGGAGGGCAGACGCAGCTTACCTGCTTGAGGGTTTCCAGCAGGGGTTTCACATTCCTTTCACGGGGGTCAGGTCCCCTCAAGACGCACCCAACCTGTTATCACTCAGGGGAAGGGAGGAGATGGCTGCTATGAGCATTGCTAAGGAGTTTGCTGCTGGCAGGGTCGCTGGCCCTTTCCCTGTCCCACCATTTCCCAATCTCAAGGTTTCCCCGTTGGGGTTAGTGCCCAAGAAGTCACCGGGGGAGTTTCGTTTGATACACCACTTGTCTTACCCGGCTGGCCGTTCGGTCAATGATGCTATCCCTGACGACCTTTGTTCGGTCGGGTATACATCTTTTGTCCAGGCCCTGCGCATGGTGCGCTCATGTGGCCCGGGTGCACTACTGGCTGAGTGCGACATTAAGTCAGCGTTCCGTCTTCTGCCAGTGCACCCGGGCGACTTTGAGCTGCTGGGTTTCAAGTTCCGGGGTGAATTTTATTTCGACAAAGCCATGCCTTTTTGGCTGCTCCATTTCATGCTCAGCATTTGAGCGCTTCAGCACCTTTCTGCAATGGGCCTTTGTTCGCAGGTCAGGGTCCCGGTCTGTAGCCCACTACCTCGATGATTTCTATTCGGGGGTGAACGGGGCTGGGACACGTGCACGCGTCTCCTAAATACATTTCAGACGCTAATGAAGGAACTTGGTGTCCCTTTAGCGCCCGAAAAGACCGAGGGCCCTTCAACCAAGCTCACATTCCTGGGGGTTGAGATTGACACGGTGGTGCAGGCATCCAGGTTACCTGTCGAGAAGGTTTCCCGGATCGTTGCACTCATTTTGGACTTGCTGGCAAAACGCAAGGTGTCCCTTCGGGAGCCCCAGGTGTTACATGGTCACCTCAATTTCGCTTGCAGGGTCGTCGCACCTGGCAGAGCATTTGCTCGACGCTTGTGCAATGCTATGACTGGCTTGGCCAGGCCCCACCACAGGGTCCGACTGAACATGGGTATGAGGGCTGATATGCTCATCTGGCTTCAGTTCCTGAGGGAATTCAACGGGGTGTCCTTTTGGAGGTCCGACCTTTTGGTTTCCCCTCGTTTTCAGGTTCAGTCGGATGCATCAGGGTCCCTGGGTTATGGGATTTACTTTGAGGGGAAGTGGGCCTACGGCAGATGGCCGCCAGCCTGGTGGGGCACGGATCGTTTGCGCGATCTCACGTACCTGGAATTTTTCCCCATTCTGGGAGCTTTGATGCTATGGGGCGAGGAGTGGGCCAATTCGGTCGTCCATTTCTGGTGTGACAATGCGGCAGTTGTACACATTGTCAACTCACAGACGTCAGAATCTCCAAGGGTTATGGAACTGGTTCGCCAGTTTGTGTTGCGCAGCCTATGCCTAAATGTGCTTTTTAGGGCCAGACATGTTCCAGGTATTAATAATGATATTGCTGACGCTTTGTCCCGCCTGCAGATCCCCCGGTTCCGTGCCTTGGCCCCGGACGCAGAGGAATTTCACTCGCCGCTCCCGGGCAAGATATGGACGCTTGGCAAGGAGAGGTGAACCGGGCGATCGGCATGTCGCTCGCCCCCCGCACGCGTAAGACGTATAACCATGCATTCAGTTCATTCAGGGCCTTTTGTGCCCGATCACGGCTGCCTGAAAGTTGGCCCATCCCAGTGGCTCACGTCCTCCAATTTATGGTTTACTTACATGCCCAGGGCTTAGCCCCCTGCACCATAGCATCCGGGCTGTCAGCGCTGGCATTCATAGCCAAGGTGGGTGGTTTTGCTGACAGCACAAATGATTTTCGCATACGACATGTTTTGGAAGGGTGGGTGCGGGAATGTGGGCGCAGCCCGGATGACCGCCACCCTATTTCTCCAGGGGTACTTACCCACCTTGCACGGGGTTGGCATGACCTGTGTTTAGACAGGTATGAGGCAACCCTGTTTCACGCGGCTACTACGGTGGCCTTTTTTGGAGCACTCCGCATCAGTGAGCTGGTGCTACTGTCTAAGGCGGATGCGAGTCGTAGGGCACTGGAACTCGAAGATGTCTATGTTTCCAATGCTTGGGCTCAGCTGAGGATATGCTCCTCCAAGGTTGATCAGCACGGTGTAGGCAGTGGTGTAAGACTGCTACAATGTTCCATGGCAGACATCTGTCCGGTTGGTGCCCTACAGGAGTTCCTTGCACTACGTGGTACGCACCCTGGCCCATTTTTTCTGTCACCAAGATGGGTCTCACCTTACTAAATTTCAATTTTGGAAGGTGACCGGTAAGGCACTAGCCAGTGTTGGCCTCCCTGGGGCTCGTTACGGCACCCATTCATTCAAGATAGGGGCGGCTTCCACCGCAGCGGCGTTTGGGTACTCTGGGGCTGAAATATGTAACATGGGAAGGTGGGGATCACGATGTTTTCAGTTGTATGTTCGCCCTCTTCAACAGTGAGTACCAGTTAAGTCACTGCCCTGTTTCCTTTTTTCCTCGACAGACCCTGGGTGTCGTCTTACACCGGTGACAGTATGGCTGGTGGGCCACAGCTATGTGCACAGGGCAGTGCAGTTTGCTGCGGCAACAGAGTGGGGACCCCGAATGGGACTGGGTTCATCCGCAAGTCTCAGGTGGTACGGTAAGCGCGGAATGTTATGGCGGGAACTGTTGCCATTCCTTTTCTCCATCAGGGATGCTGACCCGCCTGATGTCCGGATTATACACCTTGGGGGTAATGATTTGGGACAGGTCACGGGCCTATCGCTGAAGCATGCGATTTGCGGTGACCTGGCCTACTTGCATTATGTGTGGCCTGCCACAACCCTACTTTGGTCGGACATGATACCGCGGCACGCTTACAGGGGAGGGTTTAACCTCCAGGCCCTTGATCGGGCTCGGCGCTCGGTGAACAGGGCTATTGCCCGGTTCTTTATGGACAAGGGTTGGGGGCGCGTCATACGACACCCCACCATCAGTCTCCAAAATTATGAGCTTTACACAGGGGATGGGGTCCATCTGTCGCCGGGAGGTATGAACCTCTTGTTGGGAGATTGGCGAGCAGGCCTGTTGACCGAGCTGACGGTCTGGGGGGGGGGGCGGTGAGCCTTTATTGAAGCCTCCCCGTGTGGCAGGTAGCACTGGTAAGGTAAACATTTATGACCCACAGGTATCCGGCAGGTTCGCAATTGACTGGACAACACTAGACAGGCACAAGTTGGTTAACGTTGTCCGGTCAACGACGAACCAGGCAATGGCACGAGCTAGGCAGCAGGCATCACCCCGTTATTTTACGGATACGCGTCAGAGGGTGGGGTCAGTAGTTAGATTATTGACTACGGTCAACAATTTGTTTGTTGTCAACAAACAAATTGATACAAATGGATACATTGTAACCAATTGCCGTTGGCAATTTTGGGTGGAACCTTACCAGTGTTACTTCGGCCTGCTTGCCTTAAAAATTATAATTGGTTGAATACCAATAGAAATTTATAATTCGGACTAGGGCATGAATCAATAAATGTGGCCCAATGCCGTTATCCACTTTTACCAGTGTCTGAGTCCTTTATTGGGGGGTGCGCCTGCAAAGATGGTATATAACTAATATAAATAAAATAAGCAATATTTTCTTAAATACACTAATCAAGTGAACCAGGCCAACAGTTCTATCTGATCCTAAGTGACTAGTTATGCTTGCACAGCACAAAACAAGAGGGTATGGCTGACAGAAACTGAAAGAGGCTGCTATCAAGGCTGGGCAAATAATGTCAAATCCTACCTCTGATGTGACAAACATAACAATGCTGGAATGTTGACAGAAATGTTGTCAGTTTTCCCCCTACATTCTCTCTGAGAAGCGGGATGGGAGCAGAGAATTAGGAACTGCCACCAAAACCTACTCCAATGACAGTTTGACATAAAAACCAGCCATACCAATTATGACAGTTTTTCTCTTAATAGAGATTTTCTTTCTCTTGGTATTGGACTTCACTTTTCTTGGAAATTTGCTGAACTAGAGTAAAATACAACAGGCACAAGGCAATGGTATTGATTTCTGTGTTCCCTAAATGCAGGCAAGATGAATGTATGAATAGATCTCCAATTGTAGACCTGGAAGGTTACTCGATCTCCCAGAAATTGTAAGCATTTTCTCAGATAATATCAGGCCTTTTTCTGTAGACAAAATATACAGTTTGAAAAATGTTTCATTTTTTCTAAATTCAGCACTTATGGAAGCCTAAATTTCCTTAGTATTAGCAGACCATTTTTAAAGCCTGATAACTGATAATAATAAAAATAGTCAACCATACTCTGGAATACTAAACCTAGATCAGTCACAGACCTTTCTCCTACATCTTCCAAAGATATTCTCTACAGATCATAGAAAGTGTTCATCAGTATTTCCAGGTTGATAGAAATCATGGGTTTTTTTTTTTTTTGGGCATGCCATATATAGTATTCAATGCTATAAGAGTAGAAAATTCCAAAACCTTCTTAAATACTGTTTAGCAGTTTCCCTCTTTCTTCTTTTCTGCTTTTTAAATAAATTGTCCTTCAATCCACATAACATTTTTCAGATTCCATCATGTTTCTTGTGCTCTGCACCAGTACTGTAAATTCCAAATTTTAAGGATTTTCTTTAATTCTGCATAGGCTTCTGTATTGGACTTGCCACTAAGGGGGAAAAATGTACTCACAAATAAGGAACATGTGTAGATATATTATAGCAAGATATGTTACACATGTAGATTACTTATCTTTACACACCTACCTATATGAAGAATTCCTTAGGTAATTTCTTTGAACTCCCATGATTTGGCATTTAGGGTTGCTGAACTAATACTGCCTCCCTTTGTTTTCAATTGACCATACCATCCTTCTAAATGTAACACTTCCTTGCAACTGCATGTTTCAGAAAACAACCATCATCTCTTTTAGTAAAGTTTGATCATAATTGCTGATTTTCTCACTCAAAAATCCTTAAGAAGCTTCCAGAGAATTCCAAACTCTCTCGTCTGAACTAGTGATGGTAAATCAAGATAGACTTTGAGCCCTCCTTATGTTAGTAAAGGTAGGATTCACTAAGGCTAACATTCAATGCCAAATAGGTTTTGGCTCACCTGGAAAGCAATGTTTTGAAATTACTTTTTCTTTTGCTTATTTCCCCAAATTAACAAAGTCTCAATAGAAGAATTTGTCTTCCTCTCAAATTAAAGCACAATATTTGTTGCTAATCCTATAGGTAAAGGTATAGTCACTCTTGCTTGAAAGCAAGTCATATCTGACTCTAAGGTTTGGTGCTCATTTCTGTTTATAGCCAAAGAGCCAGTGCTTTCGGCATCTGCAGATGTTTCTGTGGTCATGCAGCAAGCATGACTAAACACTGGAGTGCATGGAATGCTTACTTTCCTACCGAAGTGGTATCTATATAACTACAGTAGTTGCAATTTCTTGCTTATGAACTGCTAGGTTGGCAGGAGTTGGGACCAGGGTCATAGCCAGGATTCTAGATGTGGGTGGGTGTCAGCCAAGCTGTCCACCCAAAAGGGAAACTAGACTGCCATCCTGATTAAAGGATTTTGTTTTTACCTGGGGGGAAGAATGTTATGTATGTTAAATTGTTTTCTGACAGGAGCAGAACATATCTTTTCTCATGAATCTATTCTTATGCAAATAAGTGGATCAAAAAATGTGCACACTCTGTTAGCCAATGGCTTTGTTGTAATATTGTTACTGTTACTGTTTATAGGAGCAGAATGTATCTTTTCTCATGTATCTATTCTTATGCAAAATAAGTGGATCGAAAAATGTGCACACTCTGTTAGCTAATGGGCTTGTTGTATTATTGTTACTGTGACTGTTTATAGTGTATATAAGTCCGAGTTTTGCCCCATCCAAACTGTGTTCAAACCCCACTAATAAAGAGTTGAATTTCACTACTTCATTCGTCTGCTTCTTCATTCCTTGAACACTAAACTGGCGATGAAGGTGGAATGGCGTCCCCACACGGCAGCAACATTGGCCAATTCGACCCAGCGCATCCAGAGAAATGGGCAACATACGAACGCCGGTTCCGCCACGCAATGACCTTGTAGAAGATCACCGACAGAAACCAGAAGTGCTCCTGTTTCCTCGCTCAGTGCGGTTCTGAGACGCTTGAGCTGGCAACCAACCTCATTCTTCCAAGGGATGTAGATGTGGCGCCGCTCGCAGAAATCATGTCCGCACTGAGGAGCATACCTGTCAACCCGGGGCTCCGGAAAAATGGGACCTGCGCACATCGCTTGTGCGCAGGTCGCTTTCCACACATGCGTGGAAGGGTTTTACCCCTTCCACACATGCGCGGAAGCGATACGCCACTTGCGTAGGGGCTGCGCAAGTGGCGTAGCGCTTCCGCGCATGCGTGGAAAGCGTTTCCCCCCACTGCCAAATTACAGGGTTTTGGCAGCGTGGGGCGGGTAATGATGTCAATGGACATCAAATTACGGGGTTTTCCCGGCCAAATCATGATGGTTGACAGGTATGCTGAGGAGGCACCTGCAGCCAGAGGTCTCGATCTTCCTGGCCAGGGTGGCCTTCCACAGAAGAGAGGAGCGACCCAGTGAATCCATTGCAGACTATGCTGCCGTGCTGTGCATTGCTGCCATCCTGTGCAAGTGGGACAACATTGAAGAAGCACTCTAGGACAATCTGCTGGCCGGCATGAGGGACGAAAATGCTCAATGTTGCCTCATGATCAGAAAGATGCTAATCTTCATGGATGTCCTAGAAGAGGCAGTAGCGTCTGAGGCCGCACAATCTGGGATAAAGCATTTCTGGCATCACCACTCCACCACCAGTGCCACTGATTCTGCTGTGCAAGCTCAGCAAAATTCACCTTCATCCTCCTCAGCATTGCCTGGTTCCACCTCTTCATCGGAGTACAGCAACACAAAGGGAAAAGTCCAAGCAGTCCGACGAAAGCACCGAGAGCACCGTGACGATCCGGAGAAGAAATTCCTTCGAAAGTGTGATGGCTGTGGAGCCCAGCATGACCGCAAGAAGTGCCCCTTCCACACCGCAGAATGCCACAACTGTGGGGAAAGAGGGCACATTGCTAAGGTATGCTGACAGCAAAAGCAAAGACCTGTAGCACCTGTGCCCAAGTAGAGTCATCTCCACAACACGTCCATCGCTAAAGTGTCACCCGAGCCTGAGCCGTGCCAAGTGGGCATCATCAGCGAGCGTTTCTTCACAGACCTGAGCCTGCAGGATGTCCCCTTCAAGATGGAGGTGGATTTGGGTACTACCTTTTCCATAATCCCACTGCAGGAGTTTTTGAGAATTCCCCCTGCCTCTTGTCCCTAGCTTAAATCCTTTAAAACTTCCCTCCAGGATATGCAAGGTTGCCAGATTCCGGTCCTGGGGGTGGGTAATTTCTTGGTTAAATTCAAAAACATTCTTACCTCCATGCCATTGGTTGTAGTTAAGCAGGGCACTAAGTGTTTTATTGGGACCCAATGGTTTAGGCCCCTGGGAATCTGGCGTTATGGCATCCACGCAATAGACTCCGAACCAATCTGGGACGTTTGTGCTGCACATCCTGAGGTATTCAAAAAGGGTTTAGGTTTATACAAATGACCCCCTGTTGACTTTGAGCTTGACCCAACCATCCAGCCCATCTGGATGAAGCCACACCAGGTACCCTTTGCTTTAAAGGAGATGATAGAAGCCAAGGTGGACAAACTGGTGGGGCACGGCATCCTAGTGCCGGTGGACTCCGCAGAGTTGGAGACACCAATAGTGATTGCTTTGAAAAATAACGGGGAGGAAAGGATATGCGCTGACTACAAGTGTACCATCAATAAAGCTATTAGCCCGAACACATATCCTGTGCCTGTGGTAAGCCACCTTCTTGCCTCCTTGCATGGAGGAAATTGCTTCGCAAAACTTGACCACAATTAACTGTGTCTCCTGCTGCTGCCATAGCCCAGACCATAGTAATGCATAGGGGGGGCATTTAAGGTAACTAGACTACATTTTGGGGTGAATGCGGCCCCCGGAATATTTCAATCTCTTGTAGAACGTATTTTGAAAGGGTTGCCTGATGTCCTGCCATATTTCGACGATGTCCTGATCATCGCTAAGGACACCATTGAACTAGCGTCCAGTCTCGTTCAGGTTCTGTCACATTTTGTGAGGGCCGGACTACATCTCAGAAGAGACAAATGTGTGTTTTTGGCATGGGAAGTGGAGTTCCTGGGGTACTGCATTACACCCCAAGGTATCATGCCCTATGACTCCAGGGTGACGGCCGTGCGCAATGAACCCAGGCCAAAATTTAATGCCAAATTGCAGTCATTTCTAGGATTGTTAAACTTTTATCATGCTTTTCTCCATCGCAAAGCCTCAGTTGCCAAACCATTACATTGGCTTCTTAAGAAAGATACTGTTTGGCACTGGGGCCATTGCCAGAAGAAAGCGTTCCTAGAACTTAAAAGGCTGCTATCTTCGGATCCTGTATTAACTCATTTTGATCCTAACAAGAAAGTTGTACTTGTGTGTGATGCATCCCCTGCGGGGGTGGGATCTGTGTTATGCCATGTACTAAGTGATGGGAGGGAAGCATTCTATTCCCATTTGCTCTCAAAGCCTGAGAAAAATTATGCTCAGACAGACAGGGAGGTGTTGGCAATCATGCCAGGCACTAAGAAATTCCACGATTACCTTTACGAAACGCCTTTTACCATCGTAACTGACCACAAGCTCCTCCTTGGAATCTTTGTTAATGGGAAGCCCATGCCTCAAATTCTGTCCCCAAGGATGTTGCGTTGGGCAATTTTCCTAAATGCATACGATTTTACTTTAGTGCACAGGCCCGGCAAGGACATCAGCCATGCTGATGCCCTGTCACGTTCTCCACTGCCAGGGGTCGGGGAAGCCAACTGTGAGATCGAAAGCGACCACCAGGTCCTCATGATTGAGGCATTCGACTCGCCCCCAGTAATTCCCTCAGATATAGCCAAAGCTATGGCCAAGGATGTAACATTGACTAAAGTAATGTCTTGGGTACAAAAAGGCTGGCCTGTCTCTCCTCTAGCTGAGGAATTCAGAACATTCCACTGCAAGCATTTGGAATTGTCAGTGGAATGAGGTTGCCTTCTATGGGGCTAGCAGGTGGTCATTCCTGTCACTCTCAAGAAAAAGGTTTTACATTTACTTCACACAAGTCATCCGGGAATTGTACGTTCCAAATCCCTGCCCGTAGCTACTTTTGGTGGCCTCAACTGGACCAAGACATAGAGCAGATGGTCATCACTTGTGCCAGCTGTCAATCCTCTTGCCTTCCCTCTTGGGAATGGGATTCTGCTAGGGGCCCATGGTCCAGGTTGCACATAGATTTTGCAGGTCCATTTAGGGGTGCCCTATTTTTGTTGGTTGTAGACTTATTCTCTAAGCGGCTGGAAGTGATTAGAGTGCCTAATACCACTTCAGCCACCATGATAATGCACCTGAGATGGCTGTTCACAGCATTTGGACTTCCAGATGTGCTGGTGTCCAACAACACATCCACATTCACATCTGCAGAATTCCAATGCTTCATGGAAAGGAATGCAATTAGGCACATCACTCCCGCCCCATTCCACCCATCCACCAATAGCCAGGTGGAGCGGCAGGAGCGCACAACTAAAAACGCGCTTTGGCATATTATTTATTTATTTATTTATTTATTTATTCAATTTATATCCCGCCCACTCAACACAAGGCCGACTCTGGGCGGCTAACAACATAAAAAGTAACCCCAGGGCAACCCAAGGAGTTTGCAGACAATATTAATAATCCTAAAAACAGTTAAAACAGTAAAAAAGTTAAGACTACCCACCCCCTAAAAAGCAGGGGCTGCAGGATCGAAAAGGCACCATGGGGAAGAGTTCCTCTACACCAACCACCCCATGGTGGTTACCCTTCCACCTGCACCCCACACTTGACCTGCCAGCCAGGTTTTAAGATCCCTTCTGAAAGGCAGCAACTCCGTCCGAAGACGTAATTCTGTTGGCAGGAGGTTCCAGAGGGCCGGTGCAGACACGGAGAAGGCTCTCCTCCTTGTGCCAGAGAGGCGAGCCCCTCTGGCTGATGGAACAATTAGAGAGCCCCTCCGGTCCGCTCTGGTTGGACAGACAGACGTCCTCAGGGCAATGCGGTCTCTTAGGTAACCTGGCCCACTACCATATAGGGCTTTAAAGGTCAAAACCAGCACCTTGAATTGCACCCGGAGACATACTGGCAACCAGTGCAGCTCCCGGAGCAGTGGTGAAGCATGAGCATAACGCCCACACCCCATCACCACCCGGGCAGCCGCATTTTGGACCAGCTGTAGCCTCCGAATGGTCGTCAAGGGCAGCCCCATGTAGAGCGCATTGCAATAGTCTAGTCTGGAGGTAACCAGAGCATGGGTGACCATGAGCAAGGAGTCCCGGTCCAGGAGTGGGCGCAACTGGCGAATCACCCGAAGTTGGGCGAAAGCTCTCCTGGTCACAGCCGCCACCTGTTCTTCTAGCAGTAGCCGTGAATCCAGGAGGACCCCCAAGTTGCGCACTGGGTCTGTCTGGGGCAAAATAGCCCCATCCAGAACCAACGATGGTAACTCCCGGATTAACGCAGGACCCCTTATCCATAGCCACTCAGTCTTGCTGGGATTCAGTTGTAGCCCGTTAGCCCCCATCCAGACCCCCACAGCTTCCAGGCATCTGGAAAGGACTTTGACGGCATCACTGGGGTCCCCATGGGCCGAGATGTACAACTGAGTGTCATCCGCGTACTGATGGTACCGCACCCCATGGGAACGAATGATCTCACCCAGCGGTTTCATGTAGATGTTAAATAGGAGAGGAGAGAGCACCGAGCCCTGAGGAACCCCCCATTTGAGGGGCCTAGGACTGGACCTCTCACTCTCCAACCACACCGACTGGGACCGACCCCTCAGGGTCGAGGGAAGATTTCTTCAGGAGGGGGCGCACCAAAGCATGTTTTAAAGGTGCAGGAAACACCCCCTCCCGCAATGATGCATTGATCACAGCCCCAACCCAGCCACCTGTCACTGCCTTGGAGGTTTTCACCAACCAGGTGGGACAGGGGTCCAAAGGGCAGGCAGTGGCGCGCACAGCTGCAAGGAGCCTGTCCACTTCATCAGGGGCAACTGGATCAAACCGGTCCCAGATGGCATGACAAGACTGTGCTCCGGCTCCCTCCGGACTCTCCCCATCCACGCCAGGATTAAACCCAGAGCAAATCCGATCGATTTTCTCCACTAGATGGTCAGCAAAGTCCTCAGCCGACCCCTGCCAACCGGGCACTGGGGTCCCCCTACCAAGGAGAGACCTGGTAACCCGGAACAGGGTGGCTGGGCGATTATCAGCGGAGGCAATAAGGGTGGTGAAGTATTGTCGCCTCACCACCTCCATCGCCACTAGATAGGCCCTAATAGCGGCCCTAGCTAGTGTCCAATCGGAGTCTCTCTGGGTCTTCACCCAGCGGCGCTCTTGGCGTCTCTTTGCCCGTTTGAGCTCCCGCAGTTCATCTGTGAACCATGGAGATGACCTAGCTCGATGAGCTCTGAGAGGCCGTAGTGGTGCGATTTCATCCAAGGCCGCTGTAGTCATCCTGTTCCACAGGTCGACCAGCGCCTCGGGCGAATCGTGTTGCCGATCCAGAGGGAAATCCCCCAGTTCCCTCTGGAATCCATCAGGATCCATCAGTTGCCTGGGGCGGGCCATTCTAATAGGCCCTGCCACCCTACGGTGCAGCGTCGCACCCAGGAAGTCTAGAGCCACCAAATAGTGATCTGACCATGGCACAGGTGTTATGTCTAATTTCCGTAGTCTCAGATCACTCTGCCACCACTCTGACAAAAAGATTAAATCTGGTGTGTGGCCACTGCCCCTGGTCAGGCCCTGAATTACCTGAATCAGGTCCATATCTGCCATGGAAGCCATGAACTCCTGAGCCACCTCGGAGCCAGTCCCCAGCGAAGGCAAATTGAAGTCCCCCAGAACCATCAGTCTAGGGAACTCCAATGCCAACGCTGAGATGGCCTCGAGGAGCTCAGGCAGGGAGTCCCTTACCCTGCAAGGGGGCAGGTACAGGAGTAAGACTCCCAACTGACCCTTAGAGCCCAGACGCAGAAGCAGGGCCTCACAACCCAGAATTTGTGGAGCAGTAGCCCTGGTGACTCCCAGTGACTCCCTGGCTATTATGGCAACGCCACCGCCCTTACCCTTATCCCTAGGCTGGTGCCAAATACTGAACCCAGCTGGACACATTTCTGACAGAGGAACCCCATCCTCTGGTCTCAGCCAGGTCTCAGTAATACATGCCAAGTCGGCCCGCTCCCCCATAATGGAATCTTGTATCAGGGGGGCCTTATTACATACCGACCTGGCATTCATCAGCAGCAGCCTAAGGACAGGGTCACCCTGGGTCAGCTGCTCAGGACCTAGAGGTGTAACCGTGGGGCTGGAACGAGGGACAGATACTAAGCATCTGCCCCGCGTTCCCCGGGTGCGGCCCGCCCCTCGGTACCCGCTATATCGCCCCATGCCCATCACAACCTCTATATTGGTCTCCGGAGCCTCCCTGCTTGCCCTGGACAGAATGCTGCCTCTCCTTCCTGGCTGGCCTGGCAATCTCTCCCTCCCTCCCTTCCACCCCAATATAAAACCGCCCCATTCACTCCCCCCACCACCCTCCGCACGGCTCCGGTGGTGATGGAAGTGGTGGGGCATTCTTCCACAACTGTGTTGAACCCTCAACTGCCGGGCGGGGCCCGAAACGCCGGCCGATGGCGAGTCCAGCGAGCCTCTTCGCCCCCGCCGGGGCCGAGCACAGCGGCGGTGATGTTTCGTCCGGCAGGCCCCCTCGCCTTTTGAGTCCTGGCGAGGGGCGGGGGGCGGGGCCCGAAACACCGGCCGATGGTGAGGCCAGCGAGCCTCTTCGCACCCGCCGGGGCCGAACACAGCGGCGGTCCTTGGCGTTGGCCCCGCTTTTGAGGCTGCCTGCCGAAACTCCCTCCAGCTGTACCTGTTCATCTCCCGCCGGTCTGGCCGGGAGGGAAAGAGAGCGCCCGGTGTCCTTGGCGTCGGCAGCGTCAGCCCCACTTTTGAGGCTGCCTGCCGAAACTCCCTCCAGCTGTGCCTGTTCATCTCCCGCCGGTCTGGCCGGGAGGAAAAGAGAGCGCCCGGTGTCCTTGGCTTTGGCAGCGTCGGCCCCACTTTTTGAGGCTGCCTGCCGAAACTCCCTCCAGCTGTGCCTGTTCATCTCCCGCCGGTCTGGCCGGGAGGGAAAGAGAGCGCCCGGTGTCCTTGGCTTTGGCAGCGTCGGCCCCACTTTTGAGGCTGCCTGCCGAAACTCCCTCCAGCTGTGCCTGTTCATCTCCCGCCGGTCTGGCCGGGAGGAAAAGGTGAAGGGGGTTTGGAGCTCCAGCTTTGCCAGTTTCTTTTCATGTATAGACTCACCCCCCTTGCCTCAGGGCTGTCCCCTGCTGAATTGCTCCAGCGAAGGAAACTGTCATCCTTGCTGGAGAGATTGGATCCCTCTAGGCTTGGGTTGGCCCCCACCTATTTAAACCCAGGGGACAGAGGTAATAGTCAGCAGCCAGCCAACATTGACCCAGAGGTGTGTTCTAGGGACCGATTTAAAGGGGAATTTGTGGAATGCTCCCCTATTCTGGCCAGGTGTGTCCTTACACTGTCCCTGCCTAGCACTCTGGATTCCTTTATTGATGATGACCAATTTTGTTTGGAGTCACCCTCCACTCTTAGTACACAGAGGAGGGACCCTGAGTTGTCTTAGTCATCCACAGAATTAGATTTTGGTTTTGAGCGATCCCCTGCTCCTCTATCTGACAATCAGGGTTTAATTTAGGTTTACAATCCTCCCCCTCTACTCAATCCCTCACTCCAGTCGGGTCACCCATCCTACGAGCCCCTGAGCCGGCTCAGCCAAGTGTCCGACCCAGAAGGGAAACTAGACCACCATCCTGGTTAAAGGATTTTGTTTTTACCTAGGGGGGAAGAATGTTATGTATGTTAACTGTGTTTTCTGACAGGAGTGGAATATATCTTTTCTCATGTATCTATTCTTGTGCAAATAAGTGGATCAAAAAATGTGCACACACTGTTAGCTAATGGGCTTGTTGTATTATTGTTACTGTTACTGTTTATAGGAGTGGAACGTATCTTTTCTCATGTATCTATTCTTATGCAAATAAGTGGATCGAAAAATGTGCACACTCTGTTAGCCAATGGACTTGTTGTATTATTGTTACTGTTACTTTTTATAGTGTATATAAGTCCAGGTTTTGCCCCATTCAAACTGTGTTCAAACCCCACTAATAAAGAGCTGAATTTCACTACTTCATTTGTCTGCTTCTTCATTCCTTGAACACTAAAGTGGGTGAATATTTTTTCAGGATAGGCAACAAAGCCTCTTTTCAATGCATTCCTATGGGAAACCGCACTTTGCCAGGGTGGGCAAACTGCTAACTCAGGGTGGGCCAATTTAACCCTGATCACCCTCTGGCTATGGCCCTGGCTGGGACAGATTACGGGAGCTCACTCTATTGTACAGAACTCAGGTCTTGAACTACTGACCTTCCAGTCATCAAATTCAACATCTTAAACACTAAAATACCTCAGTCCCACTAATCCTATATTAGTATTTTAAGAGTGAGTTCCCAAATTAATCTTTGGACATTGATAATCAAATACTTTGTGGGTCTGCTTAGAAGTAAAATTCAAAGCATATGGCTATATCCCTGCCTCGCCCCAGGACCCACGCTATCAGTCCCGGGGAGTGGAGGCAGGTGGGAGCTGCCGCCACCACTGCCAACGTCATCACCCTCCGAGCCCAGCCTGTTCGGAGGATTGGAAAGGGAGCTGATGCCACCGTAGCCGACAATGCTCCCTGCCTTGGCCCAGGACCCATGCCATTGGTCCGGGGGAGTGGAGGCAGGTGGCAGGCCCCCGCCGCCGATGTCCTCACCCTCCGAGCATGGCATGCTCAGAAGGCTGAAAGGGAAGCTGATGCCACCACAGCTGCCAATGCTCCCTGCCTCACCCACCCTGCTCAGAGGGCTGAAAGGGGAGTCACCGCTGCCGCAGCCTCCAATGCTCCCTGCCTCACCCGCCCTGCTCGGAGGGCTGAAAGGGGAGTCACCGCTGCCGCAGCCTCCAATGCTCCCTGCCTCACCCCAGGACCCATGCCTTCAATCCCGGGGAGTGGAGGCAGGTGGGAGCTACCACAGACCATCTTTGCTGGCACTTGTGCCTCCCCCTCCCCCATGCCATTGATTAGGACTTGGACTTAGACCTTGGAGGCAGGGGTTCTTTGCTTCCTTTACTCTCCGTCTTCATTTTTTGGGGTGATTGGGGTGAGTGCTGGGTGTCACATATTTTTTGTGTCAGTGGGGCGATTATTGTATATTACTGTTTTTGTATTGTATTTTATATTGTGCTTTTGTATTTTTTATCTGTGAATATAACTACATTGTATTTGTTGCTTCTGTGAGGTATTCTTGGTTTTTTGGATTATATTTTGAATTTTGAATTGTATTATTGTTATACCTTATTGTGATTCTGATATTTTTTGTAAAGTATATTGTATAACTCATGTATTATTTTTTATTGTATATCATGTTTGTATATTTTTTGTTGGAAGCTGCCTTGAGTTGCACTTGTGCAAGTAAGGTGGGGTACAAATTTAATAAATATAATAATAATCACACACTACAACAATATAGGATTTTACATTTTATGTATTTATTTATTTATTAAATTTATATACTGACCTTCCAGCCCAAAGGCCATCCACGGTGTTGAACAAAGAAAACACAATCCAAATGCAAGATAAATATACAAGATAAAATCCTGAATATGAATTTAAAAGAAATAAAATTTAAAATTCTCAACAATACAATTGAAACAATGACAAAAGCACTAGATGAATGTGCACCATACATGTGAAGCAGGAGAAGCAGAATGTCCTTTATTGCCTCTTTGAAGATTTAAGCCTTAATCTTCTTTCTAAATTCTTGGAGGGGGGTAGGGAACATGTGCATAGTATTCCAGGTTACTTGGGCCACAACAGAGCAGGCCCAGTTACTTTTCAACATCTTCCAGGCCTCTCTTAGGGTGGGAACCCAAAGACCAGATACAGTAATACCTCATACAAAGTCCACTTCATACAATATCGAATTCATACAACATCGCCTAATTCCTTGAAAAAAGTTGCCTCATACAAAGTCACTGCGACTTTGTATGAGGCATTGGGAGTTTTCCCAGGTTGCATTGTGCTTGGGCAGTATAAAAGGCAGGACGCATGAGTGCATTGCTCTTGAGGCAAAGAGTGGGGAGGTCGATGGGGGAGGGCAATTTTTTGGTGGTGTGGGCAATTGTTTGGTGTTTGCTGCTGTGGTTTTTAAAAACAGATTGCATGCTCCATAATTTTTCTTATGTTGGTCTTTTTTTGGGGGGACACTGTTTGGTGGGTGGGCAATTGTTTGGTATTTGCTGCTGTTTGGATGATTAACACTGTGCTGCATGATGGGACATGTTGGCATCCATTTTGTCCTTGCTTCCATCCAGTAATTGTTTACAGTAGCTTGTACAAAATGGATGATCGGTCGCATGGCTGCAGATTAACACTGTGTTGCATGATGGGACGTTAACTTTTAAACCTGCACTTCATAAAGTTTTCAAAAGTTAAAATCTTGTATGGTTTGCCCCCTAAAATCAGGGTTGTTTGACATGTTGTTGTAATGTATTTAGCCTTTAGACAATGATTTCTTAAAGTTCTGTCTGTTTCCTATCTGTTTCCTTGACTATGCCCTGAAGTCTGTGCTGTTACAGTACAGTGTATCTCTATGGAAACAACGTTGTATGAGGCATCACAGCTAGGATTTTGCATGCTTCATACAAAGTCCAAATCCGTATAAAGTCCAAACTTGTGGAACCAAGTTTGGACGTTGTATGAGGTATCACTGTACCTGGGATAACCAAGTGGTCTGGGTCGCATTTATTCAGAGAAGGTTTTCTACCAGATACCAAGGCTCTAAGCCAGTGATGGTGAACCTTGGCACTCCAGGTTTTCTTAGATTTCAATTACCAGAAGCCCAAGTCAGCACTCCTGCTGATCAGGGCTTCTGGGAATTGAAGTTCAAGAACACCTGGAGTGCCAAGGTTAGCTATCACTGCTCTAAGTCATGAAGGGGTTATATGTTAATAATAAAATATTGACTCAGACAGTGAAGTAAACAAGTAACCAATGCAAACAAACCAGGATCAATGAGATGTGGTCAGACTTTCAATTCCCGTATGCCAACCTGACCACAGCATTTTGAACCTGCTGAAGCATTTGTACTGTCTTCAAGAGAAGCCCCATGTAAACGGCATTGCACTCATCAATTCTAGACAACATCAAGGCATGAACAAATTTTGCTAAATACCTCAAATTAGGAATTGAGCCCAGCTGGGAATCTGTCTAAGATGCAAAATGGAAGTCATGGCTATGACATCTATCTGCTTCTCCAACAAGAGTACCAGATCCAAGATCACACCCAGATCCCAAAACTGGTCCTTCAAAATCAATTTGTAACTCCTTATACTGGATGAGAAGCCAGAGATTTAGAGTTCACTGTGCATTCCAGAAGAGCCAGCCTTTGTGGTCTCAAACAAACTACACAGACCAGGATGCCACCAGATGAAGGAAATAATTACCACTTGTGAGTATATTCTACATAAAAAGCCCTGAATGGGGTCACTATAACTCAAAATTGATGGAATGATACATTATTATTATCATTAATGACTTAAAAATATTTTTTCTTATTTATTACTTAAAAGTGGGTTTCCAGCACTTGTAAATATCTTATTTTACATGATTCCCACAAATTGTCACTCGTGTCAACTATGCTGTTTCCTTGCAGAAATATAGTTGAAATTATTTATACCTTGATATCCTGGACCATTACTAATGAACCATTGCCATTTTGTCCATTATCTGTATTCCCACCTAGTCATGGAAGCATGTATAAATATGGTGATCACAAAGCCTCATTCTCATGTCTGAGACAGTGGACGTGATCAACAAAAGTGACATTTAAATATCAGAAGGGAAGCGCGGCGGCACAATATGGCCACCGCACTCTTTGCCGGCCCCACCCCAAAGATACGGGCACCTGGGGCTTGGCAGTGGGGCGTGGCCATGTCCCCTATAAAGGGGGCGGCCACATGCTCACCCATCACCATTTTACAAGATTGGCTGGGCCAGGAACACGTTTGGGCACCTGCTCCAGCCGATCCCTTTTGACTCGGCTCACCGGCTTTTAAAGCCTTTGAGCCTTGGCTGTGGGGGCGTGATGGCCCCAAAGAGGAAGGCCCCCTCTGGGCCCTCTGCCGCAGGCTGCGGCTTGCCTATTAGGGTGGGACGCCAGGCTCGCCCGACGCCTCTCACCTCCAGCATCAGGCCCGCATCGAGCCGGAGGGCCGCAAGCAGGGCTTTCTCCTCCTCTGCCCCATTGGCCCTTCTGGGCCCTCAGCTCAATTTAGGCCTGCCCAGGGCCGGAGGCTGTGAGCACGGCCCCCATTGGGACCGCCCCACTGTGTGGCCCAGTGGGCCCTGCCCCCTTAGTGGAGCCTGCTTTGCAGTCCACTGGGGCAGGCCCAATGATGGACCCTTTGCCGCTTCTGGCCCGCATTGCGGCCCTCGAGTGGGCAGCGGGTATCGGCCCCCTGCCCAAGGATTACTGGGCGGTAGGCTGGCCTGGCCTTAGTGGGCACTTTCCGGCTGGGCCTGAGTGGCCCCAAGTGGCTGCTCAGGTACAGAGTCGGGTGGAGCTGCTGGAGGCCGCCCGTCCCACACCGTGTGGGCAACTGCAGCTCCCCGGCCATTCCTGCCAGCCAGGCTCGGCTCAGGTGCCCCCCCCCCCCAGTTTCGATGGGATTGATGGCGGTGGCGAGCTCGAATGCGTTCCTGAGCTCCGACGCTCCTCGCCAGCTGGAACCCCCGGAGGGGGCAGCTGGGGGGGTGCAGCGTGTGAGTATGGCAGTCAAGCAAGATCACACGGTACTCAAACAACCTCCCCAATGGGAGTGCAGTGGCCTTGGTCTCAACAGGTTCCCAATGCCTTACCGACACCTGCTTTACCACCTCCAGCCACTTGGAGATGAACCCAATCAACTCCTATGGATGCTGTACATGACGCCTTCTCGACTGGCGGCTGGGGACCGATATCACTGCGGTCATGCAGTACAGCGCCCTAGTATTGTGCAGTCTCCCCGCCAGTTGGTGGGGCAGGGGGTTCCAGCCCGCCTGCTGTCCTGGAGTTATTCTTCATCGGGTACATGCAATAGGAGGCAATGTAAATTCCGGCATGAGTGCCCTACTTGCTTGGGACCTCACGCCACTTCCGCCTGCCCTAGGGCCGGAGGGCCCCATGGGAGGGGTTGTGGACAGCAAGGGTTGGGCAGTGGTTCTTTCGAGGCGACGGCAACTGCAAAAGGCCCCATCCCCAATTCAAGTTAAGGTTTTAGAACAATGGTTGAACATCTATCCGAAGAAGGAAGATGCAGTTTATTTGTTGGAGGGTTTTACGTGTGGCTTCTGCATTCTTTTCATGGGTGTACGTGCGCCCCAGGATGCTCCAAATTTGCAGTCACTCCGGGGTAAGGAAGATATAGCTGGGGAGAAGATAATTAAGGAAATTAGGGAAGGGAGGGTCGCTGGTCCGTTCGAAGACCCCCCCCCCCCCTAACTTGAAGGCATCTCCACTCGGCTTGGTACCAAAAAAGTCATCTGGTGAATTTCGCTTGATTCACCACTTGTCCTACCCCAAGGGATCGTCGGCCAATGATGCCATACCGGATGAACTTTGTTCAGTCTGGTATACATCTTTCAATCAGGCCCTGCAAATGGTTCGCTCATGTGGTCGTGGGGCGCTACTGGCTAAATGTGATATTAAATCGGCTTTTTGATTGTTGCCAGTACACCCCGATGATTTTGAGCTGTTAGGTTTTTCTTTCAAGGGGAAGTATTATGTTGACAAAGCTATGCCCTTTGGCTGCTGCATTTCGTGCTCGGCCTTGAACGTTTCAGCACATTTCTTCATTGGGCCTTCGTTCAGAGGTCAGGGTCTCAAGCCATCGCCTACTACCTAGATGATTTTTTGTTTGGTGGTGGACACAGTTCAGGCACCTGTGGATGGTTATTACTTACTTTTCAGGAGCTTATGTCTGAGCTGGGCGTCCCCCTCGCTCCTGAAAAGACACTACTCTTACGTTTCTGGGCATAGAGATTGACACTCTGGCCCAAACATCCCGGTTGCCCCGAGAGAAGGTGACCCGGATTTCGGAGGTGATAGTTGCCATGTTAGCTAAACATAAGGTGTCCCTGCATGAGTTGCAGGTGCTTCATGGGTACCTCAACTTTGCCTGTAGGGTAATTACCCTGGGCAGGGCATTCGCCAGGCGACTGTGTGATGCAATGGTTGGTTTGTCCCAAAAGCACCATAGGGTGCGACTCACCAGGGGTTTGAGAGCCGACCTATTGGTCTGGCTCACTTTCCTCAATGAGTTTAATGGGGTTTCCTTTTGGTGCACAGAGATGGTCGCTACACCCCACTTTCAGGTCCAGTCTGACGCGTTGGGCTCCCTCGGCTATGGCATTTATTTTAATGGCCGATGGGCTTATGGCAAATGGCCTGACAGCTGGCAGGGCACAGCTATTGAGGGACCTTACATTCTTGGAATTTTTTCCTATATTGGGCGCACTCATGTGGTGGGGCGAGATGTGGGCTAATTCTGTGGTACATTTTTGGTGTGACAATGTGGCTGTAGTGCACATTGTCAATGGTTAAACTTCATGTTCACCTAGAATCAAGGCCTTAGTTAGACAATTTGTGTTACAGTCACTGCGCTTCAATGTGCTTTTCAGAGCCAGACATGTACCAGGCATTAACAATAATATTGCTGATGCTTTATCCTGCATGCAGATCTCCTGGTTTCGGGTCTTAGCACCAGAAGCCGAAGAACTTCCCTCACTACTTCCGAGTGAGATGTGGACCTTTGGCGAGGAGAAGTGAACCGGGCGATCGGCATGTCTTTAGCCGTGCGCACGTGTAAGGCGTATCAAAAAATGTATTTGGTTTTTCTGGCATTCTGCAGGGATGTGCACCTGCCTGACATATGGCCAATTCCTGTTGACCATATACTGCAGTACATGGTGCACCTTCATAGTGAAGGATTAGCCCCACACACCATTGGCACTTGACTTTCTGCCTTGACGTTCGCGGCCAGAGCTCGGGGTTACCTGGATTACACAGGTGATTTCTGAGTACGCCGCATTCTGGATGGATGGATGCGTGAACGTGGCCGTCATCCTGACACACGGCAACCAATTTCCCCTGCTCTTCTTGCAAGCCTGGCTAAGGCATGGCATAGCCTTTGCTATGACCAGTTTGAGGTATCTTTCTTCCATGCAGCCACCACAGTGGCATGTTTTGGGGCCCTCAGGATCAACGAACTGGTGGCTCTTTCTAAACATGATAGGTCTCGCAGGGCTCTAGAATTGGCCGATGTTTCTCTTAGGCAGGAGTCGGCCCAGCTGACCATTCGTTCCTCGAAGGCTGATCAACAAGGGAAGGGTACTTCTGTTACGCTCCTTAGGTGTAGTTTCACTGAAATCTGCCCTGTCAGTGCCCTGCATGCCTTTGTGGCAGTACGAGGCTCCAGCCCAGGCTTGTTATTCTGCCACCATGATGGGTCCCCGCTTACTAAGTTCCAATTTTGGAAAATTACTGGGACTGCCCTTTAGAGTTTAGGAATCCCTGGGGCTCGTTATGGTACCCATTCCTTTTGTATAGGCGCTGCTTCGACAGCAGCAGCATTTGGGTACTTGGAGGTGGACATCCGAAGAATGGGCAGATGGGGGTCTGCGCGTTTTGGTTTATCACACCTGTCAACCTGCGGCTCCGGAAAAACGGGACCTGCGCACATTGCTTGTGTGCAGTTCGCGTTCCACGAATGCGTGGAAAGGTTTTACCCCTTCCACGCATGCGCGGAAGCGCTACGCCACTTGCGCAGCCTTACGCAAGCGATGTAGCACTTCCGTGCATGCATGGAAGGAGTAAAACCCATACGTACATGTGGGGAAAGCGTTTCTCCCGCTGCCAAATTACGGGGTTTTGGCAGCGGGGGCCGGGTTATGACATCAATCGACGTCAATTTACGGGGTAATCCCAGCCAAATCGGAAAGGTTGACAGGTATGGTTTATATGTTCGTCCTATCCTTGCTTGAATATATTGCTACCCCTCATTCTCTTCCCTTTTCTTGCAGACCCAGTGTGTAGGCGCACACCGGTGGAAGTGTGGCTGGTTGGACACAGCTATGTTTATTGGGCTGCACGTAATGCAGCAGCATCGGATTGGGGTCCCCATCTCGGCTTAAGCACGACTGCGCATCTTCGGTGGCATGGTTTGCGCGGAATGAGGTGGCAGGAACTGATGCCATTCCTTCTGTCCATTAGGGATGCTCACCCTCCGGATATATTAATTATACACCTGGGAGGCAATGATCTTGCGCAGATCACCGGCCTGGGGTTAATTGTATCCGTGCACAGAGACCTGGAGATTTTACACTGTAGGTGGCCACAGATGCGGTTTCTATGGTCCCAGATCATACCACGTTACCATTATAGAGGAGGAATGGATCCTCGTGGTTTAGACTGGGCCCGGTGGTCAGTTAACAGGGCTGTTGCCCGTTTTCTAGCTGAACATAGTTCGGGAACATTGGTCCAACATCCGGGGATAGGGCTACAGGATTCCACCCTGTATCAAAGAGATGGGGTACACCTTTCAGTGAAAGGCATGGACCTCTTATTGGAGGATTTGCAAGTGGGCCTGGTGACCGAATTGACAGTCAAGGGGGGGGGGCGGTGAGTCATCGGAGACGCCTCTCCGTGTGGTGGGTAGCACTGGTAAGGTAAAAGTCGAGGACCCATAGTTATCCGGCAGGTGCGCAGTTGATTGGCCAACCCAAGGACAAGGTACAGGGAAACTGCAGCTGGCCAATCAAGGGCGAACCATGAACAAGGTGATGCTATGATCTATGCAGCCTGCATCACCTTGATATTTTACCGGATATACGTCAGATGCTGGAGTCAACAGGTAGCATCCTGACTTGGGTCGACAATTTGTTTTGTCGGTAAACAAATTGCTACAATTGGATACAAAGTGGCCAAATGTGATAGGCAATTTTGGTAGATTCCTTACCAGTGCTACTGCGGCCCGTTTGCCTTAACAACATTAAGGAAAGTTTAAAGTTATAAGTTAAAATGAAGTCATATTCAATAAAGTGGCCCAACATTTTAAATCCATTTCTGGTGTCTGTGTCTTTATTAGGGAAGTGGGCCCACAAGGGAAGCGTGGCAGCACAATATGGCCGCCGTGCTCTTTGCCGGCCCCGCCCCAAAGATACGGGCACCTGGGGCTCGGCGGCCGGGCAGGGCCATGTCCCCTATAAAGGGGGCGGCCACGCGCTCACCCGCCGCCATTTTACAAGATCGGCTAGGACAGGAACACGTTTGCCCTCCACCCTCTCCCTAGGTGACAGTGTGACTATTTTGGTTGCTTCAGGGCCGGATGGGAATTTTTGCTTGAACCTGAATTGGCCCCTTGGTTCTTGGCGTTTTCGCCCATCCCACACTGTTGCTGATGGTTGAGATAAGGGGTATTAATTTTATTTTTACTGGTCACTTTGGCGGGTAGCACTGGTAAGGTAAAAGTCGAGGACCCATAGGTATCCAGCAGGTGCGCAGTTGATTGGCCAACCCAAGGACAAGGTACAGGGAAACTGTGGTTGGCCAGTCAAGGGCGAACCATAAACAGGGTGATGCTATGATCTATGCAGCCTGCATCACCTTGATATTTTACCGGATATACATCAGATGCTGGAGTCAACAGGTAGCATCCTGACTTGGGTCAACAATTTGTTTTGTCGGTAAACAAATTGCTACAATTGGATACAAAGTGGCCAAATATGATTGGCAATTTAGGTAGATTCCTTACCAGTGCTACTGCGGGCTGTTTGCCTTAACAACGTTAAGGAAAGTTTAAAGTTATAAGTTAAAATGAAGTCATAATCAATAAAGTGGCCCAAAATTTTAAATCCATTTCTGGTGTCCGTGTCTTTATTGGGGAAGTGGGCCGGCAAAGTCTAAGATGCCTCAACATTTTTATATATTTGTGCAGGCATTTGTTAGAGTTTACAGGAAACTGCTATGCCAAGCACTGGTCCACTATGGAGTAAGTGAACATCTTATCAGATTATGTAAAAGCCTATATAGTGATTGCAGAGGTTTAGTTAGAACAATTCAAAGAATATCAGAACCCTTTGCAGTAACATCTGTAGTGAGGCAGGGATGTGTACTATCACCACTGTTATTCATCACCTACATAGACAGAATAAGCAGAAAAGCTAAACCCATCTATAGAAACAACATCAACAAATTACTTTTTGCAGATGATCAGGCATTGGTAGCAAATACCTGTAGTGAACTTTCTCTGCTGAACTGATGGCACAAATTGTATTAGTACAGCCACTAAGTAGAACAGTTTGCTAGGAATAAAATATGAAGTTAAAACATGATTTGTACCACACAAAATAAGTGGATTGAACATGAACTCCTAATTAATTGCAGAGAGCAATTTGGGAATCTATGAATCTAGACAGATGAGTGTTTCTGAAGTTTATTTGTAAAAAAAAATCTACTTTAAAATCATTATATATATTTCAGATGCAGTGCTGTTTAATTAGCAGCTGTTTATGCTTACTAATTTCATGAGTGAGGCATTTACTCATGGTGGGAAACCTACTAATGTCTAGGAAGTAATATATGATCACAGTGCTTTTCTGCTTCTTGATTTGTGAATTAGAAGTACAAAAAGAGATCCAAAGCTGCCTCCATTTTTAGAATTGTCTTGTTCTGTATTTTTTTGATTTGCTCTGCTGCACAACAACATAACTACATGGTTCTTTTGAAGTATTCTACTCTGGTTTTACCAGAACTCCAAAAAGGCAGGTGCACTGAAAGGCAGTGGAGAAGGGGAAGAGTAAACTGCAAACCTGTTCATGACAGAAAACAGTTTAATTTATTTTAAAATGTCAGAAAAAAAGGAGGCCAACTGTTCATCATATTGACAGATAATGGAAGAAAAAAATTAGTTCTAAATTGCTGGTTTATTTATTAATAAAGATGAAAAGTAATGTCTGTTAATTAAACCCCCATCTTATTATCCAATTTGTTTTCTACAATACTATTAATGAAATCACTTAGTTTCCTCTTGGTTTCCCATTACTGCAAAGAAGCTGTATCAGATTAATTTCCCTTTGTTGTTGTTGTTCAGTCGCACAGTCGACTCCGACCCTTTGCGACCCCATGGACCATTTTCCTCCAGGCGCCTCTGTCCTCTACCATCCCCCTCAGCCCTCCCAGCTCTGTGCCCATTGTGTCTATAATACCATCTAGCCATCTCATCCTTGGCCTCCCCCTTCTTCTTTTGCCCTCCACCTTTCCCAACATCAATGCCTTCTCAAGTGAATCCTCCCTTCTCATTTGATGTCCAAAGTACTTTAGCTTCATCTTTACTATTTGACCTTCCAATGAGCAGTCAGGGTTAATTTCTTCTAAGATTGACCTATTTGTTCTCCTCGTTGTCCAGGGGACTCTCAAAACCCTCCTCCAACACCACATTTCAAAGGCATCTATTCTTCTGCGTTCAGCCTTCCTAATTGTCCAGCTCTCACATCCATACATTACTACTGGGAAAACCATTGCTTTGACTATTCTAATTTTTGTTTGCAATGTAATGTCTCTGCTTTTCACTATGTTCCCCAGGTTTCTCATCGCTTGTCTCCCAAGAATCAGTCACCTTTTTATTTCATGGCTGCAATCCCCATCTGCAGTGATCTTTGATCCTAAGAAAGTAAAATCTGTCACTGCTTCTACTTCTTCCCCGTCTATTTCCCAGGAACTGATGGGGCCTGTTGCCATTATCTTGGTTTTCTTGATATTGAGTCTCAAGCCAGCTTTTGCACTCTCCTCCTTCAGCCCAATCAAGAGATTCTTTAGGTCTTCCTCACTTTCTGCCATTAGGGTGGTATCGTCTGCATATCTCAGATTATTGATGTTTCTCCCAGCGATTTTAATCCCATATTGTGATTCCTCCATCCCTGCACTGCGCATTATGTGCTCTGTGTATAGGTTGAATAAGCATGGTGACAAAATGCAGCCTTGTCTTACTCCTTTTCTTATTTCAAACCACTCTGTTGTTCCATGTTCTGTCCTAACTGTTGCTTCTTGGTTCATGTACAGATTTCTCAGGAGGCATTTGAGGTGCTCTGGTATTCCCATCTCTTTAATTACTTGCCACATCTTGTTGTGGTCCACGCAGTCAAATGCCTTAGTGTAGTCAATAAAACAAAAGTAAACTTGTTTCTGGTATTCCTTTGTTTTCTCCATGATCCAGCGTATGTTGGCGATGTGGTCTCTAGTCCCCCTGCCTCTTCTGAAACCAGCCTGCACCTCTGATAATTCTCTCTCCACATGCTGCTGAAGTCTGTCCTGTATTATCTTGAGCATCACCTTGCTGGCATGTGGGATGAGCACGATTGTTCGATAATTTGAACATTCTTTGGCATTGCCCTTTTTTGGGATTGGAACATATACTGATCTTTTCCAATACTGTGGCCACTATTTTGTTTTCCAAATCTGCTGGCATATTGAATGCAGTAATTTGATGCCATCATCTTTTAGCGCTTTGAAAAATTCAACTGGGATACCATCATCTCCACTAGCTTTGTTGTTTGCAGTGCTCTTTAGGGCCTTTATGACTTCGCTCTCCAGGATGTCTGGCTCAAGTTCAATTTCTTCATAATTGTGATTATCAGGAGTAAAAGTTCCTCTGTGTACTCTTTCCATCTTTTCTTAATTTCTTCTGCATCAGTTAGCTCCTTTCCATCTTTGTCCCTTATCATGGTCATTTTTGCTTTAAATGTTCCCTTGATTTCCCCAATTTTTTTGAAAAGATCTCTGGTTCTGCCTCTTTTGTTTTTTTCCTCCATTTCTCTGCACTGTTCTTTTAGGTAGTTTTCCTTATCTCTCCTTGCTTTTCTTTGAAATTCTGTGTTCAAATGGTTGTAGTTTTTCCTTTCTCCTTTGACTTTTGCGTTCCTTCTTTCCTCTGCTATTTTAAGAGCCTCATCAGACAACCACTTTGCTTTCTTACTCTTCTTTTCTTTTGGTATGGTTTTCTTTGCTGCTTCCTGCATGATGTCCCTCATCTCAGTCCATAATTCTTCTGGTACTCTGTCTACCGAGTCTAAGCCATTAAATCTGTTCATCACCTCCACCGTGTATTCTTTAGGGATGCTGTCTAGGTGATATCTTTCTGGTCTCCGTGTTTTCCCTATTTTCTTTAGTCTAAGCCTGAATTTTGCAATCAGTAGGTTGTGATCTGAGCCACAGTCTGCTCCAGGTCTTGTTTTTGCTGACTGTATGGAGATTCTCCATCTTTGGCTGCAGAGTATGTAGTCAATCTGGTTTCGGTGTTGGCCATCTGGTGATGTCCATGTGTAAAGTCGCCTCTTGTGTTGCTGGAAGAGAGTGTTTGCTATGACCAGTGCGTTCTCTTGGCAGAACTCTATCAATCTTTGCCCTGCTTCATTCTGTGTTCCAAGACCAAATTTGCCTGTTATTCCCTCCACTTTTTGATTTCCTACTTTGGCATTCCAGTCTCCTAATATAATTTGGACATCATTTCTTGGTGTCTGTTCTATGAGGTGTTGTAAGTCCTCATAGAACTGGTCCACTGTGGCTTCATCTGCACCAGTGGTTGGTGCGTATATTTGGATCACAGTGACATTGAAAGGTTTGCCTTGAAATCTGACTGACATCATTCTGTCATTTTTGAGATTGTATCCCATTACTGCTTTTCTCACTCTTTTATTGACAATTATGGCTACTCCATTTCTTCTAAGGTTTTCTTGCCCGCAGTAGTAGATATGATGGTTTCCAGAGCTGAATTCGCCCATCCCTGTCCATTTGAGCTCACTGATGCCCAAGATGTCAATGCTTATTCTTTCGATCTCATTTTTTACCACTTCCAGTTTTCCTTGATTCATAGACCTCACATTCCATGTCCCTATGCAGTATTGTTCCCTGCAACACTGTATTTCTCCTCCCCCTTTCGTATCCCTCCCCCTTTTCAGATCTGCTGTGCTGAGCATCCCCTTGTTTTGCCTTTTGTTTTGGTCCATAGGGTTCTCTTGGCAAACTTTGTGGCGTGCCTTGCCGGTCTCTACGCCAGTCTTTCCCTACACTATAAAAATACATGATTTTAACGTTGGCAATGAAGAAACTGAAATAGTAAAAATGTTTGTATACCTTGGTTAAATAATCAGGCAACTGAGACAACAGATGGACTACAATGAAGGAATTAGAAAATATAATCAAGTGTAAGGATGTGTCACTGGAGACCAAGATCATACACACTATCGTATTCCTGATTACCATGTGTGGGTGCAAAAGCTTAACAGTAAAAAATGCTGACAGGAGGAAAATGAAATATGATATTGGAGGAGAGGTGTGAGGATACCCTGGACTTCCAGAAAGACAAACAAGTGGATCCTACAGCAAAGCAAGCCTAAACTGTCTCTGGAGGCAAAAATGATAAGCAGGCAAAAATGATAAGCTGAGGCTATTATAATTTTAGTACATCATGACAGGGCAAGACTCTCTGGAAAAGACAATAATGTTGGGAAAGCTGGAAGGCAGCAGAAAAGAGCAAGACTAAATAAAAAAGGGATTGTCTCTGTGAGACAAGCCTCAGGCTTGAATGTACAACAACTGAGAAGAATTGAAGAGGAAAGGACATTTTGGAGATCTCTTGTTCATAGGGTTGTCATAAGTCAGAGATCTCTTGATTACATGAAACAATACAAAGAGTTGAAAGTGCTAAATTAAAAAATACATACATTTCAAAAAATCATATAACCAGCGGGTGTGGGATGTGCAATGGCCCAGGCCCGCTGGCTGGTCTAGCTGCCTCAGGTTACTGCTGTGAGCATCAGAATTTTGTACTTGTCTGTTTTTATGCTCTTTTTGTATGGTTTTTATCTTTTTATCAGTTTTTCTCTTAGGGGATTAAGGAGGGTATTAGGGTTTTTAAAGATGTTTTAAGATTCTGTATGCATTTCATTATATTCCTTTTATCAACTGTATTATACACTATTAGCATATTTGTGCCCAGCCAGCTGGGTATTTTAATGTGTGTGTTGGTGGTTAGGGGTGGTTTTGGGTGTGCACAACCCCCACCCCCACATAACATACCACTCCAACCACCAACACACGCATTAAAAATTCCTGGAAAGGCAGGAGTGTCATCTCTGTGTGTGTGTGTGTGTGTGTGTGTATTGTGTGTGTGTGTGTGTGAGAGAGAGAGAGAGAGAGAAGCAGTGTGTGTGAGAGAGTGACAGAGTGAGAGAGAAAGAGAGAGTGACAGATAGTTAGAGTAGACCACCAGATGGGGTTAGTGAGTTAGATTAGATAGAGCAAGGGACAGGAGACAGAGGAGACAGGAGAGGAGGGCGGAGGCTACCTGCTGAGCTGAGGCTGCAAGCAGGTAAGTTGGGACTGGGAGGGAAGGTTTGTCTGTGAGTGGGTGGGTGGGGTGGTTTTGGGGGGTGCAAACCCCCCAAAAAAACACCCTAGCCACCAACACACAGATAATAATTGGCCAGCAAGGCAGGGGTGGTGTGTGTGTGTGTGTGTGTGTGTGTGAGAGAGAGAGAGAGAGAATGAACGACACCCCTGCCTTGACAGGCAATAGTGAGGTGGGGTGGGGGTGGGGGTGGGGCAAGGTGGTGGGGTGGATGGGCATCATGGGTGCCTGGCCCATGCTTCTCTCCCCCACCCCTAACCACCACCTCACTTACCCTTCTTTGTCGGTTGGGTCTTTTCCCTCCAGCGCGGCCTTCTTTGTTGGGAGGCGCACCGGCATCTCCTTTGTCCCTGCGGGCATCAAGGCCATGTTGCCCGCAGGGACAAAGGACAGACCAGTGTGCCTCCCTCCACAGAAGGCCGCACTGGGTGAAAAGACCCAGGAGGCAAAGAAAGGTACGTGAGGTGGGGGTTAGTGGGTTAGGACAAGGTGGTGGGGTGGGTGGGTGGCATGGGTACTGGGCCCATGCCTCCCCCTTCCTTGCCCCACTTACCTTTTGCAAGTTGGGCCTTTTTCCCCCAGTGTCTTTTTTTCTGTTAAAGTTGGCACGGTGCGCTTTCCCAGCCTCCTCTGTGCTTGTGTCCCTCAGCCTGATTGGCTGAGGGGTTGCACAGTGCAGAGGACTCTGGGAGTCATAGTGGTTTTTTGGTCGCATTCATGGGGCGGTTGCCCCACTGGCGACATCCGGAACCTTGCGGTGATGGCCGGGTGGGGTTAAGGTAAGTGCAGCCAGCTTGGTTTGGGATGGTTGGGCTGGGTGTGGGAGCCTTTGTTACATTCCAACGGTTAACATCCCTCTTTATAGGTAAAGATGTAATGTGAGATTGCTTTCTTTTGTTTAAAGAGCTTTCTCCTTTTATGCTGTTAGCCGCTCTGGGTGGCGCCTGTGCCAGAAGAGCGGGATATAAATAACTCAATAAATAAATAAATAAATAATTTGCTCAAAGATCCACATCCTGTGACCTACAAATAATAAATGACAAAATATATGGAAGCTAATTGCTATAAGATAAGAAATCTTCATAGACTTTATCTCTTGCATACAGAGTTGTTCAACTATGTAACACCGTGTCTACAGAAATTTCTTAACTTATGACAATTTCCTTCTAATTGTTATACTGCTGTGTAACTGTGTGGCTGGAGCTCAGTTAAATTGAAAAGTGTATACACTGCATATATTAAGAATAGAATGAACTGAGTTTTATAAATTAAGACAATAAACTAAAAATGCACACACATTTATGTAAAATAAAATCACTCTGTGAACTTACTATTTTAAAAAACTAGGAAAACAATGCAGGTTGGATTGAGAAAAATAACATTGTGACTTTAATATGTGATTTTCACATATTAAACATATGCCCAGGTTTAATGACTATCCTACTAATATATGTCCCTAGTTCAAAGAAATGGCAAAGAAGTTTTATTTTTCTTCTTTAACATTTTTGCTTTCATATCCACTTTTCCTTCAATTTGCTTAAAGTAGTGTGCAACAACCACCCTGAAAAGTTGGTTAGGTTCAGAAACAGCAAATTCAAAGGTTATTTAGATCCTGACTCAAGTGAAAACATCAAAGTCAAAAGAGTTTCAGTAAGATTACTGAAACATTTTCCAGAGTGTTTGCACCTCCCAGTAATGGTTTTTTTCTTATTTGGTGTGTAGATGGGGGAGTCAATCCTTTGGATTGTTTCAATACTGTATGCAATCTCAGGTTCTGAAATATTTGATAGCAAAACCTTCTTTTCTGTGTTCCCAGATGATAAGCTTTAACTTCAGCTGCTGTTCTTAAGGCATATAAAGATCACTCAAAGTTGGCTGCTTATACTCTTTCCAATCTGTTAAAATGGCACTGTGCCCAAGGAAAAGTTGGCTGAACCACTGCCCTAGGGCATAATTGCCAATGAATGGTTTTTAAGAGCAGTCTGTCTGAACCAGAACATTCCATCTCTATGCAAGAATCCCTACATCCGTGCTGATACTTATGTTCCTTTCCTCTCATTGCTTCTTAAACTTAATAGTACCTGTTGGCTCTCTTTTGCTACAAATTGAGCACCTAAATGATACAGGCACAGAAAGCCCATGGAGCATTGAATACCCAGAGCCACCTCCAGGCAATGAATCATGTTGCCTATAAAACTAGTAATTCAATCTGCTGGTCATTCATTTATCCCATGTTCATTTAGCAAACATACTCTTGGGAGATGCCCTTGCCCTTTACTCTTCTTTAATAAGCCAAGTCGTAAGATACCAGTAAAAATAAATCCTATTTAAGGCATTGATCCAAAACCCATTATGTTTGTTCACTTCAGCTGGTTTGGTTGAGGACCTAATAAATATTGTTTTGCTAGAAGGGTTTATGGAAGGTCAGCATTTCTTTTTCGATATTTCCCCCAGCAAATAACCCTGAGCTAAATTTAATAGCAGCATCCAAATTCAAATACTACCTAAATGAGTGAAGTTAAAGGCAGAAAGAAACAGTTCCCTGAAGCATGGAATGAAAGACAATGGATGGATCACTCTATATGCACCCTGTGGCTAAAGATATACTCCACATGAATCATTCTCCACAGAACACTGTTGAATACAAAGTCTTCTGTATAGAACAAGTAGTATCCATAGAATCAGCCAAGCAGCAAGGACTCTTTCCATGATTTTTCATTTTGTCCATCTTCCCATCTGATTCCTTTCCTCCAACAGTGAACTTTTCATTGTCATTGCTCACTAGGCTGTTTTGAGTGGTTTTGCCACACACCTTAAGGTTAACATGTCTATAAACTGATATATTTATCTAAGACACTTTCTTGTGCATGGATGGTGCATAAGGAGTTGCAAAAACAACTTCAGCAACCTCTGAACAGTGGAAATAAAGAAAATGACAATTGGGTTCAATATGATCATCCCTATTGCAAATGCTCATGATATGTTTCTTATATTAAGCAGAGGGTTAAAGGAGCTTAAGAATTTAATTTATAGAATGTACATGAGTTGACAAGAATTGAATAGCACATGCTAGTAAACAATCCCAGTAAATCAGCAGATTGAATTAAACTTGGTTGCTCTGTTACCTTTATCATGGAAAAGTCTTTTGCAATTATCTGTTCATTTGGAGCTCACAAGGGAAGAAGAAAACTGAATGATACAAATTCAAGTTGTAGTAATTGAGGTACATTTAAAGTGAAGTCAGTTGAGTTATAGCAAGGCAGACTACGTTAAGTGATTGTAAGTCCAATTCATTCAAGGTCAAGGTCAGCCAGGGAAAATGAATCACATGGAGGTACAGTGATACCTCATACAACGTCCAAACTTGGTTCCACAAGTTTGGACTTTATACGGATTTGGATTTTGTATGAGGCATGCAAAATCCTAGCCATGATGCCTCATACAACGTCCAAATCCTTGCCGTGATGCCTCGTACAACGTCATTTCTATAGAGATACACTGTATCAGTGCAAAGTCAAGGAAAGAGACAGGAAATTGACAGAACTTTAAGAAATCATTGTCTAAAGGCTAAATACATTACAAAAACATGTCAAACAACCTTGATTTTAGGGGACAACCCAAACAACAAGTTTTTAACTTTTGAAAACTTTATGAAGTGCAGGTTTAAAAGTTAACATGTCCCATCATGCAGCACAGTGTTAATCTGCAGCCATGCGGCCAATCATCCATTTTGTACAAGCTACTGTAAACAATTACTGGATGGAAGCAAGGACAAAATGGATGCCAACATGTCCCATCATGCTGCACAGTGTTAATAATCCAAACAGCAGCAAACACCAAACAATTAAAATTGCACTCAAAACCACTCCCAAACACTCTTCACCTCATGCAAAACCCACAAGAGCAATGCCTTTTATACTGCCCAGGCACAATGCAACCTAGGAAAAACCCCAATGCCTCATACAAAGTTGCAGCAACTTTGTATGATGCAACTTTTTCCAAGGAATTAGGTGATGTTGTACGAAGCGGACTTTGTATGAGGTATTACTGTAGCTTAAAAGCAACTGAACGCTCTGACCTAATATGAAAACACAGAGAAGGTCATTTTGAGCGCATCTATTGATGATTCAGAGTCTTGATAAAGGACTACGAAATATCCATTTTACCAGAAGGATATGGACGACTGACTACTTACCTTTCTGCAACGACTTACCTCCTTGTTACTCTTGAAGTTCAACCCTTGCTGTAGCACCCAGATTTTCGACTGTTTACGACTTTCTAGGACTTTTCTGCTTGGACCCTCCTACTTGGAATTCCTGTTTCGGACTCCCACATATGGATTTGATGCATGTTTACATTCTGCTGTTACACCGTGTTGTTCACAGAGTTAGCCATTTCGTTGTTTGGTCCAGGGAACTGTCCTATTGATTCTCTTTTATATATTTGGGATACTCATTGATTTTTGGATGAATGCGATTTAACATCATTGTTATCATTGCTTGATTTTACATTCAGCTCGTACAGCATGACATTCTGAGTTCTATCCCTGTTTCCCGCACTTTCCCCTTACAGTTTGACCGGGGTGCTCCACTTTAGACATTAAACCACTTTTGATTTTATCGTATTGACTCCTCTTCCTTTAGGGTGGTTTCTCCTTTCCCTCCCTCATACAAAGTCACAACAACTTTGTATGATGCAACTTTTTCCAAGGAATTAGGTGATGTTGTATGAATTCGATGTTGTACGAAGCGGACTTTGTATGAGGTATTACTGTAGCTTAAAAGCAACCATTAGGTCAAAATAAGGCAAAGACGCAAGTGTCCATTCATAGTCACATAGAATCTCTGGTTCTGAATGAAACTGCCAATGACCCTATTAAGATTGTTATCTTTGGTAAGATTATTTATTTTATGGAGCAGAATCCTATGATTGACAGTATTGTGTGCTGCAGCTAGGTCCATGAAAGCCACTCATTTAGCTTCATTTCAAAGCCATTCTCAATGTGTTGTGTAAGGTGAAGAATTTCACCACAACATGACCTACCTGATCTGAAGCCTGCTTGCTCCTTCATGACATTTCCATCAATAAATTTGGAAATATGATTGTGATTCCTTCTGCTGATTCAAAGTTTTTTGATGGGGTAGGGAAGAAAAAACAGCATGTTAAACATACAAAAAACAAACAAACTGGGATAGCCATTTATTCTTGACCTAAAACAACATCACTCAAATGAAGAAGAAAAAGCTTTATTAGAATAGCAAAAATGAAAAGTCATAGTAAATTAGGTATGAAATTTAACTGTATAAAAATAATATCTCTAAGTAGAAACTTATATGACTTGAAAACCCATTTCAGCTCTGAAAATGTTGGTGGGTTTATTCCATCTGCTAAAGTCATCAACATCCCGTGTTGGGTCTACAAATGCATGGACAGCACTATACTCTCTGGACTAGCTGTGCCAAACCTCACCAGTGGACCAAAATCTAGAATCTTTTATATTTTTAAGATAGTGGCATCCAGCCTTGGACTATAGCTCCCAGAAATCTTGACCAACACAGACAATGATAAATGCTTCTTGGAGTTTTAGTTCAAGAACATCTGGGGCTCAAAGATTAGGACCTGTTGCTTTTAAAGTAATTTGCATCAGCCATCTGGCTATGATCACAACACATTCATTTTTACTTGACAAAATGTTTAAATAATAACAGTGCAATTGCTACACTGGTAAGAGAATCTCTCACTAATTATAACACAAAAATTATAGCACATGTCTTTAAAACACTTGGTTAATGTCCAGATTAATAACACATGGAGTTCCAAGAAACAGGTGTTTGGTGTTCCTGACCTTGCCATGCACAGCTATAATAAACAAATTCCATTCCCAAATGAAAACTGCCAGTTTTCATGATAAGCATCCACTTTCCTAAAGAGTTAATTAATACACACATAAATATCTTTGTCACCAAGGTCATGACAAGAGGAACAAAACTATAAAATAGAGCTGTGTAACAGAGATCTAGCTTCTATTCATGTTAAGAATGGTCCATAAAGGTCTATAAAAAGATGGAAACCCATACATGTAATACTACAGATACAGCTAACTTGGTAATAGAGGAAAACTGGAACAAACTACGCTAATCTACTTAAATGCAATAATCTTTTGTGATATTGGCACAAAACAAATTCAAAAATCTATATATTTCAAGACCAGCTCAAAGAAAGCCTAAAAGTGTAGAGACACACAAAAAACATACGAACTTTAATTCAGGGGTTACCATCCATTTCAAGCCAGGGGCTGAGTCACACACTTTTAGTCAACTTGGATGGCCGAATGACCATTTTGCCCAGCCTGCAAGATGGGGCCGGCCATTTTGTCCCAACAGCTTCAAAGAGGCAGCCATTTTGTTTCTTGAATGCCCTTGGAGGGGTGGGGCCACATGAAATGACACCATTGGTCAGATCTGGCCCATGGGCCTTAGGTTGGGAACCCCTACTTTAGATAATGCTATATGGTCATTAGCAACATATGAAAAGTAAGTTTGAAGTAAGGAAAGGGGTCAGGTGTGGATCTTAAGTCCTCCAAATTTTCCAAGGAGGAGGGGGCATAATCTGGCCAACATCTTCATTAGCAAGAAGATAGAAGGCTCTAGCTGAATGGAAAAAAGACTCCCCTGCATCCCAAATAAATATAATACATAATTATAATAAATATAATGTATTTGTTAATCTTGTGAAAGTAATATCAAGGAAAAATATTTGAAGGTGTTGCTTCACCCAGTACATCCAGAGCTTGAGTGACAACATCAAACCGCTGATGGATAGTTATCAAGCACTCTACAACCAGGATTCTTTTCAGGAATATACTGTTGAAGCTGGGGAAGAACTGATGCAGGCTCTAGCAGAAAGCCAGAAATCATGATGGCACACTTTAGTTGAGAACCTTAATATGAAGCAGAACAGTAGACAAGCTTGGAAACTCCTTACAAATTTAGGTGGAGATTTAACCCAGCCACAGCAAAACTATACTGGAGTAACAGCAGACCAAATAGCTAGTCAGTTGTTAAAGAATAAAAAAAGCAAGGCAAAAAGGTGGGGGACATTAAACCAGAGGGAGAAGAGGTGGGTTTACATAATAGAACCTTTCTGACATCTGAATTGTAGGAAGCTATAAACAGCATAACAGAACAATGGCCATAAAAGGATCAAGCTTTGATGAAGTAGCTGGAAAACTTACTGGAGCACTTGAAGAATTAGGACAATATTACACCGTCAACTATTTGAAGCCTAATCTACGCAAGACTCAAGTGTGTGCTTTCAGCTTTTGAAATTGAGAGGCAAGGGTTGAGTTGGATGTTACATGGCAAGGGAACCGATTACAGCATTGTTCAGCACCAAAATACCTTGGTGTGATGCTTGACAGGGCACTCACTTTTAAGCAGCACTGCCTGAATATCAAAGCCAAAGTTAGTAGAAAGAACAACATCATCAGAAAACTCACAAGCTATAAATAGGGAACATAACCATCCACAATATATACATTAGCTTTGGCCCTCAGCATCTCCACATCAGAGTATGCTGTTCTAGTATGGAGCACATCCACACATGCAAAAGAAATTGACATTGTTGTTAATGAAGCCATGCTTATAGTGAGAGAATGCCTCAAACCTACACCAGTTGAGAAAATATACCCTCTTGTCAGTATAACTCCACCTAAGATAAAGAGAGAATGCAAGCGCGGCGCCAAAATGGCCGCCGCGCTCTTTGTGGGGGCCCCCCAACAGGACGAAGAATCCGGGTAGTTTAGGGCGTGGCCAGCTCCCTTATAAAAGGGGTGGCCACAAGGCAGCCGTGCTGCCATTTTAGCTAAAGCGACGGAGCGGAGAAGTTTTTCCCCTGTGTCTCCGTCGCTCCTTACCTTGCGGGAAGCCTTTTTGGCGGCGAATCTTCTTTTCGGCTTCCCTCTCCTGCGATTGAGATGCCTTCGAAGAAGAAGGCAGCTTCGAGTGCGGCTCGAGCTGTGAGGAGGCGCAACCCGGGTCAGAGGACCACGGTGGTGCCTCCCCAGCAGCCGCCTGTCCAGGCCCCCGCCGGGGCCGGCGGAATGGGGTCCATCGCCCCTTGGCCGGACGCGGGGGATCGGAATGCGGGCGCGGCAGGGGCTCTGGCCCGCGGCCCGCGAGCGGTGGACACCGCTACTCCCTCTGCCCATCCGGTTGGGCCTGCCTCTCTTCCTCCTGGGCCTTCTAGCCTGGGCGGGTGGTGTGGTCCCCTACCTTGGCAGGTTCCTGCACCGACCCTACCGGGCTTCGGTGTTGGGCAATGGCCCTATTCGGGTCCTGGGGTACAGGGACCTGTACCCGCGCCTGGACTTGGCGGGCCGGCCGGCCCTTGGCCCCAGATCGACGTGCAGGCCTTACTGGCCCGCCTTGCGGCCCTCGAAGCGTCTTTAGCTTGGGCCAGCCAGGCTGGGGCTCCCTTTGGTGTCCCTTTTGTGGCGCCGTCGGCGGGAGGACAACAGGCGGCGGGCAGGGTTGAGCTGCCTCAGGTGGGTGGCGCGGCTTCGGCCACTGCCCCGCAGCTCCCCACCCAGCAGACGAGTGCAGGTCAGGCCCCGATGATGAGCTCTACGTCGGTCGTGAGCTCCGACGCCCCCAGTGGGCCGGAACCCCCGGTGGGGGCGGCCCACGGGGGTGCAGCATGTGAGTATACGGTACAAGCCAGTACACCTGCACACATTGCTTCTATGGGGGGAGCTTTTCAATGGCCTTGGCCTCGCTCGGGTGGTGCGGTGGCACAGCAGCCGGCACCCCACTCGGCGACGGTAACTGCCACCCAGGGCACCGGGGTGGGTAGTTTGTCTTTCACTACGGGGAATGTACTGGGGGTGGCTGGGTTAGCTCAGGCCCCTTTCCCGGTCTCTGTGGTGCCTTTTTCGGCCTTACCAACTGCGGGGTACTCCTTGCCACTGGGTGACCACTTGGCTCAGGCCACCAAGGAAAAGATTTGGCGGGGGGAGTATGTAGATATCTTCTCACTCCTGAACAGAGAGCCCACCAAGGAGGAAAGGGAGGGACAGGATGAGAAGGATAAGGAGCAGGCACGTCGTCGTAAGCCGCCACGTACCTGGGCCAACTGGCTGCCGGCTTATTTAATTTACATGGCAGTGTATCTGAGGGCGCGGCCGGAGTTGGCTATTCCGATGGTCCAATATTTGGACAACATATACAGGGCAATGGTTGATTTCCCGGGCCCTTCGTGGCTGGCTTATGACGAGGAATTCCGTATGCGGATTCCCCTCCACCCGGAGATGAGGTGGGACGAGCCGTGCCAGAGGCTTTGGCTTCTGTACATGACGCCCACGCGCCCCGCGCCAGGGGACAGGTACCATTGCGGACATGCGGTCCAGCGAGCTGTCCCAGCACAGGTTACCCGCCAAGTGGCGGGGCAGGGGGTTCCAGCCCGCCTGCTGTGCTGGACTTTCTCGTCCAATGGTTCCTGTAATAAGAAGAATTGCAAATACAGGCATGAGTGTCCCACCTGTTCCGGCCCCCACGCAGCCTCCGCCTGTCCCAGGCCTGGGGGGACACGGGGCAGAGGGAGGGGCGGACAGTGGGCTGGCAAGGCTGCCACAGATGGAGCTGGTTCACCGAAAGGCCCCCTCCCCAATTAAGGTGGACATATTGGAGCGTTGGCTCACGGCGTACCCGAAAGGAGAGGATGGGGAGTATCTCCTTCAAGGATTTAAGTACGGGTTCCGCATCCCTTTCATGGGAGATAGGTCCCCTCAGGATGCCCCCAATCTTTTGTCCCTCAAGGGGAGGGAGGAGGTGGCTGCTGCCAGTATTAGGAAGGAGTTAGATGCGAGCAGGGTAGCTGGCCCTTTCCCTTCACCCCCGTTTCCCAATCTTAAGGTGTCGCCCCTAGGCTTGGTTCCCAAAAAGTCTCAAGGCGAGTTTCGCCTTATTCATCATTTATCCTACCCAGCCGGCCGGTCGGTCAATGATGCTATCCCTGATGACCTTTGTTCAGTCAGGTATACATCTTTTGACCACGCGCTGCGCATGGTACGCTCGTGTGGCCCGGGTGCCCTGCTGGCCAAGTGCGACATTAAGTCGGCCTTTCGCCTCCTGCCGGTGCATCCGGGTGACTTTGAGTTGCTGGGTTTCAAATTTCGGGGCGAATATTATTTTGATAAGGCCATGCCTTTTGGCTGTTCCATATCATGCTCGGCCTTTGAGCGTTTTAGTACCTTCTTAGAGTGGGCTTTCGTCCGCAGGTCAGGGTCCCGGTCTGTAGCCCATTACCTGGATGACTTTTTATTCGGGGGTGAACGCGGCTGGGACACGTGCACACGTCTCCTCAACACATTTCAGACGCTAATGGAGGAACTCGGTGTCCCTTTAGCGCCCGAAAAGACCGAGGGCCCATCTACCAAGTTAGTATTCCTGGGGGTGGAGATTGACACGTTAGCGCAGGCTTCTAGGTTACCGTAGGATAAGGTGTCCAGGATAGTGGCCCTTATCTCGGAGTTGATGGCCAAGCGCAAGGCATCACTGAGGGAACTGCAGGTGCTACATGGTCACCTAAATTTCGCTTGCAGGGTGGTCGCTCCGGGCAGGGCTTTTGCTCGACGCTTATGCGATGCCATGGCAGGGTTATCCAGGCCTCACCACAGAGTTAGACTTACCCGGGGTATCAGGGCAGACATGTTTGTCTGGTTACAGTTCCTGAGGGAATTCAATGGGGTCTCATTTTGGAGGTCTGACCTCCTGGCATCCCCAAATTTTCAGATCCAGTCTGATGCCTCAGGATCCCTGGGTTATGGGATGTACTTCAATGGGAAGTGGGCCTATGGTGGGTGGCCACCGGCCTGGGCAGGCACAGATCGCCTGCGTGATCTCACATACCTTGAATTTTTTCCTATACTAGGGGCTTTGATGCTATGGGGCGAGGAATGGGCCAACTCGGTCGTGCATTTCTGGTGTGACAATGCTGCTGTTGTCCACATTGTTAATGCACAGACTTCCAAATCGCCCAGGGTTATGGACCTAGTGCGCCATTTTGTGCTGCGCTGCCTGCGCCTCAACGTTTTGTTCAGAGCCAGGCATGTCCCAGGGATTAATAATGATATTGCTGACGCTTTGTCCCGCCTGCAGATCCCCCGGTTCCGTGCCTTGGCCCCGGATGCGGAGGAATTTCCCTCGCCACTCCCGGACGAGATATGGACCATTGGCAAGGAGAGGTGAACCGGGCGATTGGCCTGTCACTAGCGCCACGCACGCGTAAGGCGTATCAACAAGCATTTAATTCTTACAGGGCATTTGCTGCTCAATTTCACCTGCCAGAGACCTGGCCTATCCCGGTTGACCATGTTCTGCGGTTCATGGTCCACCTGCATGCTCTCGGCCTCGCACCTCGCACCATAGCATCCAAGCTCTCGGCGTTGGCTTTTATGGCCAAAGTAGGGGGTCATGTGGACAGCACCACTGACTTCCGTGTGAGACATGTTTTGGAGGGGTGGGTGCGCGAGCACGGGCGTTGCCCGGACGACGGGCACCCTATTTCCCCAGGGGTTCTTACCCAGTTGGCCCGGGGCTGGCCAAGCCTCTGTTTTGATCATTATGAGGCAGCCCTTTTTCATGCAGCCACAACGGTGGCATTTTTTGGAGCGCTCCGCATCAGCGAACTTGTGATGCTGTCTAAGGCGGATGCAAGTTGTAGGGCACTGGAACTCGAGGATGTCTATGTTGCCAAAGACTGGGCCCAGTTGAGGATACGTTCCTCCAAGTCAGATCAGCATGGGGTAGGCAGTGGCGTAAGACTGCTACGGTGTTCTTTGGCAGACATCTGTCCGGTTGGTGCCCTACAGGAGTTCCTGGCACTGCGTGGCATGCACCATGGCCCGTTTTTCTGTCACCAAGATGGGTCTCCCCTTACTAAATTTCAGTTTTGGAAGGTGACAGGCAGAGCCCTCGCCAGGGTGGGCCTACCAGGTGCCCGTTATGGCACACATTCATTTCGTATTGGGGCAGCCTCTACAGCAGCTGCTTTTGGGTACTCCGGTGCTGACATACGCAGCATGGGAAGGTGGGGCTCGCAATGTTTTCAGTTTTATGTGCGCCCACTTCCACCGTGAGTACCAATCCGATCACCTTACCTTCCTTTGTTCTCAATTTTTCTTACAGACCCTGGGTGTCGTGTTACACCGGTGACAGTATGGCTGGTGGGCCACAGCTATGTGCACAGGGCAGCGCGTTACGCTGCGGCGACAGAGTGGGGACCCCGACTGGGACTGGGTGAACACACCAGTCTCACATGGCATGGTAAGCCTGGGATGTTATGGCGGGAGCTGCTGCCTTTCCTGTTTTCAAGCAGGAGTGCTGACCCGCCTGACATTCTCATCATACACCTTGGGGGCAATGATTTGGGTCAGGTCACCGGCTTATCGCTCAAGCATGCGATTTGCGAGGACCTTGCCTACTTGCACTACGTCTGGCCTGCCACAACCCTGGTTTGGTCGGACATGATCCCGCGCCATTCTTACAGAGGGGGCATTGACCTCCTGGCCCTTGACCGCGCTAGGCGCGCGGTCAATGGGGCGGTGGCGCGGTTCCTTGCCGATAAGGCTTGGGGACGGGTCAGTCGTCACCCCGCTATTAGCCTCCGAAATTATGACTTGTATGCAGGGGATGGGGTCCATCTGTCGCGAGGAGGTATGGACCTCCTGTTGGGTGATTGGCGAGCAGGCCTGTCGACCGAGCTGACGGTCTGGGGGGGGGGCGTCAGGCCTTCTTTGAAGCCCCTCCGTGTGGCGGGTAGCACTGGTAAGGTAAACAGTATGACCCACAGGTATCCGGCAGGTTCGCAATTGACTGGACAACACTAGACAGGAACAAATTAGTTAAACGTTGTCCGGTCAACGACGAACCAGGCGACGGGGTGATGGCGATAGCTAGCCAGCATGCATCACCCCGTGATTTCACGGATACGAGTCAGAGGGTGGGGTCATGAGTTAGATATTGACTACGGTCAACAATTTGTTTGTTGTCAACAAACAAATTGATACAAATTGATACATTGTAACCAATTGCCGTTGGCAATTTTGGGTGGTACCTTACCAGTGTTACTTCGGCCTGCTTGCCTTAAGAATTATGATTGGTCGTTTTACCAATACAAATTTATAATTCGGATTAGGGCATTGAATCAATAAATGTGGCCCGATGCTGTTATCCACTTTCAATGTTGTCTGAGTCCGTTATTGGGGGGGGGGGGGTGCGCCTGCAAATAGCAGCAGACGTCAAGAGAACTATGGAAGAGAATGACCCTTGACATCTTCTGAATGGATATGAGCCTCAAGTCCATCCGCTCAGATCCAGGAAGAGCTTTATGGCAAAAGCAAATATTATTGAGGGTACACAAGAGCAAAACCAAATTAGAAGATGGAGGGAGTTGCTCAATGGACAAGGAACATTAAAGGAAGATATACTGTAGCTGAGAAACTCAACCTCCCCTACATCACTTGGAGGACCCTGAATAGGTTGAGGGTTGGAGTCCCTAAATGCAAGACCAACATGCTGAAGTACGGGCTGCTGGCAGACAATAACACACACTGTGAATGTGGAGAGATACAGAATCCAGCTCATTTACTGGTCTGTTGATTACTGGCAGAAACATGCACTGATGAGCACTTAGGTTTGGCAAATGACAAAGCCAAGAAAGTGGCTTCATTTTGGCACTCCAGAGTTTGACTGCTACATGAAAGAAGAAGCTGTCACCACAGAATGTAGATATAAAAGAATGTGAACGCTGCAGACAAAGGAATTGGAATGATAATTTAATCCAAGGTAGTCAATTAACTGAAAACAAATTCTCCTTATCACTTAAAAAAGAAGAAGCTGGGGCTGCAACTTTGTACACTACAATGGCTCTTAAATGCTATCTCCTGTGATCATTATTTGAACATTTGTTCCCCTGCCCTCAGATCACTACCTTTAATCTGGTCAACTCAAGTAGTAAATACAGTATACAAGTCCCCTGCACCCAATATCCCATTAAAAATGAAACACTATTTCTTATGACAAAGGCTGGGATTTTAAATAAAGAATTTCTAAGGGAAATGAAAACCATTTTCTATATGATTTATTATAAATATTTCCTTACATAACTATATGAGACAATTTCATTAACATGCAGTTTCTCCTTTACTTAGTCAATGTACCTTTTCTAACATTCTCCCAATGTTGACTCAGGAATACTCATTGGTATGCTTAGGCACTCTGACCTTGGATGTTAATCTGAACACAAACATTCATCTTCCTTGTCACCATTTTAAACCTTGTTTTATGATCAAATCCCTTCAATGGACAGAGATCCATCACTTTGCTATTGTTGATGTGATGTGATTTATAGATGACAGCTAGTTGCAACAGTTATTTTGAACAATTTAATGCTTCATAAAATACAACCAGAAAGGTCACACCATTTTGATAGTGTGGTAATTACATGCAACTTCTATATATGTACATTTTCAAAAGTAGTGGCTGAAATCCTGTTGGGTGGGGTCCACCAGCCACAACAGGAATGATGTCATCAATATTTTCACTGGCTAAAGGCCTACTTTTGTAATTTCAGAGCACACATAACTTCACAGCTGTATGCCTGTTGTGTCCAAACGTTTATTAATGTATATTGCTTTAAGTTGCACTCGTCATTTAAGTCCTTGTTGTATTCACACCCTTTTCTGCAAGGCGCTAAATTTGTATCACTGTCTATGTAAATTGATTGGCTCTGTACTTAGGTGCCCACGTTTTCGGAAGTCCGGGTAAATGTATCTCTGTAACTGCCATTCTGCTTGTATATAAAGAACTACCATTTCCCCCTTTTCCCCAGTCTGGTCTGATATTATGAGCTGAACAAGAAAACACTGTTGGTTTGACCCAATCCTACTGGACTGAATACTTCTTAAGTGCCGGACTCAACATTGGCGATGAAGATGGGATACCAATGGCTGCTGCCATTCCTGCTCCATTTGGACCATTTGATGTCTCGAGACCAGACTCATGGCCAATGTATGAGGTCCAATTCAACAACTACATGATCTCGCAGAAGATTACAGATGAAGGGTTGTAGAAGGCTACGTTCTTGGCTCACTGCGGGCTGACAACGCTCAAGCTGATCACTGACTTGCTTCTGCCCAGGTTGCTCAAGGACACCCCTCTGAGAGACATTTTAGCCATCCTGAGAGACCACTTCAGACTGGAGACTTCGATTTTCCCTGCCCGAGTAGCATTCTACTGAAGGGACCAGAGGGCAGGGGAATCAGTTGCTGAGTATGTGGCCGCTGTTCGCCATGCTGCAGTTCCCTGCAAGTGGGAAAATCTTGACATCACTCTCAGGGATCGGCTCCTTGTAGGTCTCAGAGATGAAGCTACTCAGCATTGCCTTATGAAAAGGGACATGCTGACTTTTGCCCACATCCTAAAGAAGGTGCAGGTAGCTGAGGTTGCCATCGCTGGGGTCCAGTTTTTCCAGGCATCATCCTCAGCTCCGGTCCAGCGGGGATCAGCTATTCAGAAACATACATGTACCAGCTCATCTTCTTCAGATGACACCGAGTCGGGGGCGACATCCAGAAGGTCCACCGCAAGCATTACACAGAGGAGTCAGCAAAGATCCAAGCTTCGTGCCATGGTTGTGGGGGCAACCATCATTGGGAAAAGTGCCCATTTAGAGCTGCCGACTGCCACAGATGCGGAAAGAAGGGGCACATTTCCAGAGTGTGCCACCAGCATTCTGAGAGGTTTTCTGGGGACCAGGATCATCATGAAAAGAACTCGCCATTTCCATGGTCGATGGTAGTTCCAGTTTACCAGGGGTCGCAGAGAAGTTCGCCATCGACATCTGCCTCCAGGGCCAGCTGTTCTGCATGCAGGTTGACTTGGGAATGTGGCACTCAATCATTACACAGAAGGAGTTTTTTTGTTTGTCTCCAACTGACCGGCCCAAGTTGTGGGCTCTGCAGGTCACCTTGTGAGATGTACAGGGCAAGCACATCCCTGTGCTTAGCATTGGTACTTTTGCGGTGAAGTTCAAAGGCAGGTCCGTCAAACTCCCGCTGTTTGTGGTCAAAGCGGGTAAGCACAATCTGCTTGGTGAACGTTGGTTTCGGCCCCTGGATATTGTGCTCAAGGGGGTTGGGAAGCCTGAGATGGGTTCCCCATGCTCGGAGTATGGTCATTTCCCCAAGAAACTTTGCCCGGGACGTTGAGAAAACAAGGGGGCACCTATTCGCAACCAACTGTTCTGTCTCCCCCTCCCTCTTACTTTCCCCACTGGGGAAACACTCACAGCACAGTATATCCAAGAGAAGTCTAAGTTCCATCCAAAAATCCAGTCCAGTGTTTCATTAAGCCGAGGAGATAAGCAAGCAGGAGCAGTGGCCCGATGCTTCCTAATTACCTCCTGGCCCTCCTCTCTCTCTCTCTCTCTCTTTCTGCTAGAGATGCTTTCCCTTGCTCCGATGTCTAGCATCAGGCCACGCCTCGTCACCAGTGCTGTCTGTGAGCTGCGGCTGCTGTCAAGGAACATTCTCACCATCAGACTGCTGCTGGAGTTGCAACGGAGGCTGAGGCAATGTTGGGGGGCCACTCCTGGTGAGGGGGTCCTGACAGCTCCTCCCCCTCATCCTCAGAGTCCTCATAACCAAGGTGGGCCAGTTCAGGGGCTGGAATTGGGCCGGGGGCCGGACTCACAACACTATCCCCCACCACAGGACCCTTCCCCCGGGGCTGACAGTCAGGACGAGGCCATGAGGGGAACTGGGCAAGGAAAGAGCGGATGAGGTCGGGGGCATGGACGTTGACAGCATCCACCCAGGTGAAGTCCTCCGGCCCGTACCCCTGCCACTCAGTAAGGTATTGGAAATGGCCCTTGATCCAATGAGAGTCACGGATGCTGGTGACCTCGCACTCCTCCGCGCCATCCCTGTCAGGTGTGGGTGGCGGGGCAGGTGCGTCCAGGCACCAGAGGGAATACACTGGGGCTTCCGGTACCAGAAGGGATCGGTGGAAGACCGGGTGGACACGCAATGTGCGGGGCAGAGCGAGGTGGTAGGCAACAGGATTGATGATGGCCGTGACCGGAAATGACCAGAAGAATCTATGGTCCAGCTTCTTGGTGGGACGGTCGGTGGGGAGGTGTTTCATGGAAAGCCAAACCCAATCCCTGAACACCAGTGGCGGCGACGCCCGGCGTGAGCGGTCAGTGACCTTCTTGTAATCTTCCTTAGCCTGGGTCAGCTGGCACCGCACTAGTTGGTGGACAGCCCGCAGCTCCTCCAGGAAGTCCCGAGTCTCAGGAACAGGGGAATCAGAGGAACTCAAAGGGAAGAGGTGCGGGTGATACCCCAGTTTTGCGTAGAACAGGATCAGCCAGGTGGAGGTGTGCTGGGAATTGTTGAAGGCAAACTCCGCAAGGGGGAGGTATTCGGCCCAGTCGCTTTGCTGGTGGTTCACGAAGCAATGCAGGTATTGCTCCAGGATGCTGATCACCTTTTGCATGACCCTGTCGGTCTCCGGATAGTGAGCCGATGACAGGCATACCTGCACGTCCAGTGCGGCCATCAGGCTTTTCCAAAAACGTGCCATGAACTGCATGCCCCGATCCAAGACGACCATATCCGGCAACCCATGGAGGTGGAATACATTTTGCAGGAACAGGCGGTCGGTTGTACAGGCCGATGGCAGCCCCCAACAGGGCATGAAGTGCACCATCTTCGTTAACATGTCGACCATCACCAAGACAGTCGTGTACCCTGATGCCAGCGGCAGGTCCGTCAAGAAGTCCATGGAGATGGCACCCCACGGACTGTCTGGTGTCGGCAAGGGTTGGAGGTGGCCGGGCTTTGCACCGGTGGCAGCTTTCACCTGGCGGAATGGCACTCAGGAGGTCATGTAGGAGGTCATAGATGTCATGCCGCACCAGAGGCCACCAGAAAGTCCGTAGCACCAAATTGAGGGTCTTGAAGAACCCAAAATGTCCTGCCGCGGGATTGTCATGGCATTGAGAGCACCAGGGCCAAGAGGGGGAAGACTAGGGTCTGATAAACTCTCGGGCCAGGTTTTTGTCCAGGAAGTCCCACAAGGTGGCCAGCTCGGGTCCTGACATAGGGTACAAGCACCCCACTGGCAGTGGCACATCGGCTTGAGGTCCACAGGACAGTCATAGGGACGGTGCAGGGGGAAACGGTCTGCCTCGCATTCACTGAACACATCTGCAAAGTTGGACAGCTCGGGGGGCAAGGAGACTGTAGGGGAGGAGACCTCCTGGCCAGCACAAGTGTGGCGGATGTGGTCGATGCACTGCAGGGCCCGGGAAGGCGATGGCATTTCGTGACCATGCTACCTGAGGGTCATGGGCTCAGAGCCAGGCCATGCCTAGGACCAGAGGGGAATGGAGGTCTGCAGTTATGTAAAACTGGATTGCTTCTTCATGTGCCCCAATGGCCAGGCGCAAAGGTTGGGAGGCCGTCTTGATGTGCCCCAACACGAGTTCCCGCCCATCAATAGTTTCTACCCACAACGGCGGGTAGACCGGGGCCAGGGGAATCCCAAAGTGGGCCGCAAAAGCCCAGTCCATAAAGTTGGTCATGGCTCCCGAATCCACCAGCACATGTGCCGGAATCCCCCCGGGCCAGCCGGAGACAAGGATCCGAGTGTCCAACACCAGGTGCCAGGGGGCCCCAGGGGTCCGTGTCGGTGGACTCTGGTGAGGGCATGGTGTGTGTCTGGCCAAGGGTTACCCCTAGGCCAGGCCGACCCCATTTCCCAGCTGGCCGGGCCGAGAACCGGAGCTGGACGTGGGCACCCCACCCCCTTCTAAGGGCAGGAGGCGACAAAGTGTCTGGGTTCTCCACAATACAGACACAGACCCCCTTGGTGGCAGCATGCCCGCTCCTGGGCCATCAGATCGAGCTGGGCCACCCCAAGCTCCATCGGCTCCTCAGCCATTGCCACGAACTGCGGTGCAGGCCAGGGTGTCACTGGCGCTGACCGTGGGGGCACGGGCATGGCCAACGGCTTCCGGGCAGTGCGCTGCATCCGTCAGCACTGAAGGCATGCATCAATGCAAAGGCATTGGACCACCATGGCATGGAGGGTCAGGGAGACCTCCACCCGGACCAACTCATCCTGTAGTTCCTCAGACAGCCCGTCCTGGAAGGCATCCATTAGTGTCGCATCATTCCATGCTGAGTCCTGCAACAAAAGCTGAAACTCAGTGATGTATTCCTGCAGGGGGTGCTTCCCTTGCCGGAGGTCCTTGATGCACCTGGCTGCCATCTGGGCTCAGATGGGGTCCTCATACATGTGGCCCAGGTAGTGCCGGAAGCCCTGGTAGTCCGTCAGCAGTGGGCTGTTCTGGGTCAGCAAAGGCGTGGCCCACCAGGTGGCTGGGCCGGACAGGAGGCTGATCACAAACCCCACCCTGGCCCAGTCATCGAGGAAATCCTCGGGCCGTGCAGCCATAAACAACTGACATTGTCCCATGAACGCTGGAAACATCCCCGGTTGGCCAGAAAACAATCAGGCATGGCCACTGGGCATTTCCAACGAGGAGGAGGGGCTGCAGGGGCAGCCAGTGCAGTGACTTGGGCCATCAGGGGTGCCACTTGCTGCTGTAGTTGTTGGTTCGCCGCCTGCAGCTGTTGCAGCTCCTCCATCGTGCCAGCAATGTTGCCCATTTGGGGTGATGGACAAGAATTTCCCCCTCCCTCTTACTTTCCCTGCTGGGGAAACACTCACAGCACGGTATATCCAAGAGAAGTCCAAGTTCCGTCCAAAAATCGAGTTTCATTAAGCCGAGGAGACAAGCAAACAGGAGCAGAGACAGGGAAGCTCAAACTTTGTCTGTCACAGAGCCACACCCGGCATTCTGGCTCCTTATATCCCCCCATGAGGTGTGGCCTGATGCTTCCTAATTACCTCCTGGCCCTCCTCTCTCTCTGCCTCTGCTGGAGATGCTTTGCCTTGCTCTGATGTCTAGCACCAAGCCATGCCTCATCACCAGAGCTGTCTGTGAGCTGCGGCTGCTGTCGAGGAACATTCTCACCGTCAGACTGCTGCAGGAGTTCCAACGGAGGCTGAGGCAATGTCGAGGGGGCCACTCCTGGGGGTCTCTGCGGAGCTTCTGGGTTATTACTCGATTTGTGATGAAGTGTTAGTGAAAAATGAATGTTTGGTATGGGGAAACAGAGTGGTAATTCTGTCTGCGCTACGGAAGCAGGTTCAATGCAATTTACATATGTGTCACCCTGGTAATGTCCGCTCGAAAGTGCTTGCCAGGAACTACTTCTGGTGGCCCGGGCTTGATTCACATATTGGGACATGGATTGGGCATTGCAGAGTGTGTCAGCTCTCTAGGCAAAAGGCAAACTACCACCCTTTCTGAGAGTTTGAAACTATTCAGGGTCCCTGTTCATAAGTCCCTAGTGTCTTCACTGGCCCTTTCCATTTCTTTCCATTCCATATCATTTCTTACAACAATCCACTTTTCTTGTTGGGGGAATTTCAAAGCTTTCTCTAGCATAATGGTGTTTGGCACACATCTGCTGCCTCCTTACACCCGTCCACAGTTGGGGGGAGTAGAAGGACAGTCCAGAACTGTCCGGAAAACACTTCAAAGTATGATTCCGGAAGAATGTTAATTTTTTGCTAAGGGGAGGGGGAAGAATGTTGTGTCCAAATGTTTATTAACGTATATTGCTTTAAGTTGCACTCGTCATTTAAGTCCTTGCTGTATTCATGCCCTTTTCTGTAAGGTGCCAAATTCGTATAGCTGTCTATGTAAATTGATTGGCTCTGTACATAGGTTCCCACGTTTTCAGAAGCCCGAGTAAATGTATCTCTGTAACTGCCATTCTGCTTGTACATAAAAAGCCACCGTTTTCCCCTTTCCTCCAGTCCGGTCTGCTATTATGAGCTGAACAATAAAACACTGTTGGTTTGACCCGATCTTGCTGGTCAGAATACTTCTTAAGCGCTGGATTCAACAATGCCTGAACCATGTATCTCCTGAAACCATACCTGTCAAGTTTTGGATTTGAAAAATAAAGAAATTTTGGCCACACCCCTCTGTGGGTGTGGCCAAATATAGCCATGTGACTTGCTGGGCTCTAGTCATGCCTGCCACATGGCCATGAAAATGTCTGCAAACACAGACAACACTGGCTCTTTGGCTGTAAATTGAGATGAGCACTGCACCCTAGAGTTGGATATGACCGGCAGATTTTACTTTCTTAGGATCAAAGATCTGATGCTTGGGAAACAAGCTATGAGAAACCTGGGGAACATAGTGAAAAGTAGAGGCATCACCTTGCAAACAAAAAAATTGCATAGTCAAAGCAATGGTATTCCCGGTGGTAATGTATGGGTGTGAGAGCTGGACCATTAGGAAAGCTGAGCGCAGAAAAATAGATGCCTTTGCAATGTGGTGTTAGAAATAGGTTGATCCTAGAAGAAATCAACCCTGACTGCTCATTAAAGGTCAAATATTAAAAATGACGCTAAAGTACTTTGGACATCAAATGAGAAGAGAGGATTCACTTGAGAAAGCCTTGATGCTGGGAAAGATGGAGGACAAAAGAAGGGGTGGCCAAAAATAAGATGGCTAGATGGTATTGTAGATGCAATGGGCACAAAGCTGTGTGGGCCAAAGAACCCTTTCCCCATTTTCTTGGGGAACTTTTGTTTTCTTTCTTGTTTGCTCAGTGGCTTAAGTGACTGAGATGCTGACTGGGAGGCAGAAGGTCAGCAGTTCGATTCCAGAGTACTGCAGGACGGAATGAGCTCCCGTCTTTGTTCCAGCTCCTGCCATCCTAGCAGTTCAAAAGCAAGAAATTGCAAGTAGATAAATAGGGACCACTTTGGTGGGAAGGTGTGCTCTGGTGTCTAGTCGTGCCTGCCACATGACCACGGAAATGTCTGCAGACACAGACAATGCTGGCTCTTTGGCTTTGAAACAGAGATGAGCACTGAACCCTAGAGTCAGATACGATTGGCTTTTGAGCAAGGGCGACCCTTTACCTTTACCTAACTCAGATCCCCTTACACAACCGTGCAAGCACACACACACACCCCTCCCAAGTTAACTCTAAAACAGAAACAGAACACACACACCCTCTCTCTCTCTCATATAGTGTAGGAATCTCTGACTGTGATGGTGAACCTTGGTACTCTAGAAACGACTGTCTTTCGAGCAAGGGAAACATTTACTTTTAGTATATAGTGAGCAAGCACTCTAGAACTCTAGAAATGGAAGGCAGAGCAGAAACAACTAAAATAAAGCATGAGAGTGAGAGAGAAGTCTCTGCCCCCAGACCAAGAGCTGATTTGCCCCTGCATAAATGAAATATCTTTCACCTCTGACTTCCGTCCCTCCTCCCAGCATGGTGCCTGTGACCAGCGGCCCTCTTGGCCATGTGGCTGGCAGGAAAGGGAAAGAGAAAGGGAAAACTACGGAATGCCCCCCCCACACACACCTTCTCTCTCCCCCTTCCACAAGTGAAGAGCCTGCCACACAGCGACCTCTGGTGGCCAGAAAAAATACTGCACTCTTTGCCTGTGAGGGCTCTGGTCAGGATATTTGTTTTTAAAATAAGGGAAAATACGGGGAATTTAATAAAATGGGAGGGGGTGGGAAGAGGGGCAAAAATAAGGGGTTTTCACATGTAAAACGGGATAGTTGACAGGTATGCCTGAAACGGCAATAGGAAGTCTTCCTATTTCAAAATGACATTCTTGAGTTGGCACTTCACGATTTAAGACACTGACATATTAAAAATTACAGATAGATTAACTGTTAATCTATTAAATCCAGAATGATGTTGGGAAAATCACATGAAGAGCAAGAAGCACAGTGAATCTGCCCTCTTCTCTTGGGTGTTATTCTAACATGGAGAATCACATGCTGAAGCGATTCCTTTACCTCTGAAGACCCTCCATAGCATCTTACTTCTTTAGATGCTGTTATTCGCGTCAAGAAGAAAGGCAGGGAAAAGGGAAGAATTGCACGCTCTCTTCTCATCTGATTATTTTGATCACACTACAATTAGCTGGAGAAGGCTTGGGACTATTACAAAATATATAAGTTTATCCAAATACATCTTGAAATGGTAAAAAGGAATATGCTAGACTAACTTAAGTTTGGGTTAAAATTGTCTAGCCAAGAAAGAGGCACAATAGTTAGTAAATAAGAGAATGAGAAGGATACTAAGTATGTAGCAAATTGGGTTTGCATTATGAATGTAATGGTGCCACCCAAGTAACAGAGACTTTTGGGCAGTATAAGAGATAGATCATGCAGTGAAAAGCTGGAAAGGAGAAAATGTTTTAAATCAAAAATATTTACCTATATTTATACTTCAATCCTCCCACGCTACGTATCATATAGCAAGGGATCTCCAATAGTTTTGGTTTGGGTTGAATATTTTGGCATCCTCCTGCATCTTTTTCAGGGTCTTTAAACCTTCCATGAAAGTTCTTCACTCTGTATTTCCAGGTTATCCTCATTGTGATTTGGCATTAGGAAGGGTCCCCCTTATTGCCTCCTTAGGGATCCTTTTTTCCTCCATGCAAAAAACATTTCCCCATAAGCAGTGAAATAAAGCAACGTCTTGAAATGTGGAAAACCTCAGTCCCAAATATAAAGGCACTTCTTCTTTGGTTGTAGCAAATTAATACTGTTGCAGTTTACTTCAACCTTAACACATTCTGAGATTTTTTGTTGGAAACTAGCATAAAATCCGTTTTAGAAGAATAAAGTGTTTATTGTAATGAACTCATATGAACTTAAATTCCTTTACTTCAGGTAGCAATATCAAGAAAACTGAAGCTAATCCGGGAATATAGCCTTTCACAAATTCGCTTCCTCGGGTTTTTCTATAATATAATAAAATAATAGAATTACAATTCAACTTATATATACCAAATATACATACACCTTTATATACGTTCTTATATGCATCCTTATATATATATATATATATATATATATATATATATATATATATATATATATATATATATATATATATATATATATATATATATATATATATATATATATATATATATATATATATATATATATATATATATATATATATATATATAGAGAGAGAGAGAGAGAGAGAGAGAGAGAGAGAGAGTGTTCAACATACTGTATTATAATTCTTATTCACGTCAGAGTCTCTATGGTAGTTCTTTAGTGCCTACGATGTTACTAAAAGTACAAACTGTAGCCAAACTTATACCTACTAATTTTTGCAGCTGTAACATATTGAAACAGAAGTTAAATTTCCTTAAAGTGACCACGTCTCCCTAGCATTTTACAGAAAGCAACTTAAATCATGATCATGATTCAGACCATATGGGACCACAGAATTAAACTGCCTCCCATCCTGAGGCTGATGGCAGGAGCCCTGGAAGAGGCACGGTGGGTTCAGTGGCTGCAGTGGCTTGGCGTCCTTTTCCACCCCCTGCCCGGATGGGGCCTGGGGACAGGGGCACTGGCTCAGCTTCCTCCCATCCCAAGGCTGATGACGGGAGCCCTGGGAGAGGCGCGGCAAGTCCGGTGGCTGCAGCGGCTCACCATCCTTTTCTACCCCCTGCCCGGATGGGGCCAGGTGGGAGGGGTGCTGGCTCAGCTTCCTTCCATCCCAGGGCTGATGACAGGAGCCCCAGGAGAGGCATGGCAGGTCCAACATAACTAACAATATAACATATAATATGAGGGAGAAGTATTTTGTTATTAGTGATCTTGCATAATGTTAGGGTTAAATCCATAAGCCATTAGGTGCTAACACCCACAAATCAAACAGCGATGCTGAAATCTGCCAATGGTGGAGTGAGCACACTTCCTTTGATACAATATTTCCTACCTAACAGGGGCTGAACAGCTTGGTCCTCCAATGGGTGAGATGCCCCCATAACTGCTGACTTGCAAATCAAGTGACCGAGGGCTTGCTACTTGTCCATGAATAACCATAATTTTCCACAATGGAGTTAACCCTACTGCTGAGGTGCCTTACCATGCAGTGGGCCACCCTGTTTTGACTGATAAGTGAGGGGTGGTGGTAATGTTACATCCCAGGGGCCCAGGACACCCGATGAAATTGGTGTGTCTGTCATGTGGTGCAGTATGTTCATGCCTCTGGCACCTGCACACTCTCCCAACAAGGATGTCTTAGGGTAGGAGTTCTTAACCTTTTAAAACCAGAGGCCAGGTCATGCTTCCTCAGATAGCTTCAGGGCTGGATGACCATTTTTCCCTTACTCCATAACATGGCACTTCTGGGTGTGGTGGGCCACATGAAATGGTGCTGAGGGCCACATCCAGCCTAGGGCTTAGTCTCAAGCTTTCATCACTAGGCTTAGCTAGAATGTCTGTTGTTTTCTTAGTTGTTGCAAAGTTTATTGAAGAACCTTTTGCCACATCCAAAGAGCCTGGAAAATACAAGGATGCTGAGAAAGTCTGAAGGCAGCAGGAAAAAAGGAAGGTCCAACCTGAGATGGATTGACTTCCGAAAAGAAACTACAGGTTTCATATTGCAAAAACTGAGTAGGGCTGAAGTGGAAAGAAATTTTTTTGGAGGCACTCATTGGTTAGGGATGGTGACTTGATTGGCACTGAACAATAATAACATATAGAGCTGCCAGGGAAATTGAGATATTTAGAGAACAATTTGACCAGCTCACATCAACATGTTTACGACAGCCATGGGCCATTTATGTTCGGTGCATGCACGGGCGTGTTGTACTTCTGCTTCCAGTGGTAGGAACCACGTGACCAGTCTGCTTAACCACTTGACTGACCCATGGCTTGTAAAAATTGGGAACCTATGCTTTAAAGCAGGAGTTCTCAACCATTTTAAGCCGGGGGCTGGGTCATGCTCCCTCAGATAGCTTCAAGGGCTGGATGGCCATTTTGCCCTTCCTCCACCACACCATGCTTCAAGCTCACCCATCTCCAATTAGCATGCCAACTCTAAAAGTCTGTGATTTCCATTACTGCTTCAACAAACAGCAAAATTTTAAACTTTTCAAACCTGTCACTCATTGATCCATCACAAATGCTCACTGAACCTTCAGTAATATAAATGAGCACTGTGAGAAGTGAATTGAATTTGCCAATAGGAAACACTGCTCTCGGGAAGAAGAGAAAGCTTTCTTTAAAAAGAAAAATAAGAATGTAATATCTCATGCAACACAGAGACACAAACACAAATACTCTCACACACACAATGAACTAGTTAGTGAATCTGTTACTCACACCAAATAAAACTAGAATTCTTCCTTAACCCTTTATTCTCATATTTTTGAAAGGCTATTCTCTGGCCAATATCCACACATAGATCACAAAAGTATTGAGGACCAGTGTTTCAAACCACAGAATAGTTTCTATACCTTAGTTAGAAAGCAATCCTTTTCATTCAGGCCATATCACACCCAATGACAGTCAATTTAATGGGTTCAAACTTACAACTTTTAAAACTAGATACAAGATCTGAACTTCACTGGAACCCTTGTGAAGAATCTTACATTTTTCTCAATGTCTATCTAGACCAGTGGTTTCCAACCTTTTTTTTGGCTATCTTAACCTATAAAACTAAGGGTTAACCATTCGAACTGGCTATAGGTTGCTATGCCTCGCCCTACTTGCCTGCACTCACCCTTCCTGCACATGGCCAATCTGGGTCCGCAGGTCAACGAAGGATTGAGAAAACCGGCAGTGGGGCAACAGCCCCACAAACACGAAAAAAGGGAAACAACTTCACTTCCCAACATTCCTTGCGCCGCGCCGCGCCAGAGCCAATCAGGCTGAGAGGTTCTCACACGGCGCAGCGTTCAGAAACGCGCCGCGGCCAATCAAAAGAAAAACATTTTTAAAAAACGCAGCACAAACACAAAGCACAAACCCATAACTACAAGCCCCAGCGTCCTGCGCACCATGAGCGCGCAGAACGCTGAGGAAGCCGGTGCCCAAAAAATAAAACAAAAACAAAAACACCGGGAGAGCAAGTCCGCCAAGCCACGGGAACCAAAGCCCCCCTCCCCAACGGCGCCTAAAGCTCCCGATCGGGTTTCTCCTTTAATATCACTGGGAGGGGGGTGGTTGTGCTCTCCCTCTCTACTGGCTCCCCTGGGGTTGGGAGGGTTGGGGGGACCAAAGGAGTCTGTCTCCCCAACTCTCCTGATCCCAGGGGACCTGGCAGAGAGGGGATTCCCTTCCCCACACACACACACACAACACGCCCCATATTAAAGAGAAGAAACCAAGCGGTTACTTCTCTTTAAAAATGGAGTTTGGGGGGGAATCCCCCTCTCTGATGGCTCTCCTGGGTCCAGAAGGGTGGGGGAGACAGACACCTTTTGTCCACCCAACCCTCCCAAACCCAAGGAAACCAGCGGAGAGGGGGATCACAACCCACCCTGATATTAAAGGGGAAACCACAATTGAGATTTCCCTTTTAATATCAGAGGGTGGATTCGATCCCCTCTCCTGGGTCCCATGAGTCTGGAAGGTTTGGGGAGACAAAAGGGGTCTGCCCCCCCCAAGCCTTCCAGAGCCAGGGGAGACGGCAGAGAGGGGATCCCCCCGTAGGACACCAAAAAACACAAAAACAAACAATCAAAAACATCCAAAAATACACAAAAACAAACAAAAATAACACCAAAAATCAGTACAAAGTAAACAACAACAAACATTTCCAAACACACCCAGCACCCAGCCAAACACCACAAAATCCAACCACCACCACCACCCCAAATAAAGAAAAACTGCCAACTCACCACCATACAACCTCACACAACTACTGGAAAAGAAATGAATAAAGAAAGAGACGACTTACTGGAAGAAGCTCCACCCAGAGGCCTCGAGAGAAAAAACAGTCAAAATACAAGATAACCCCTACCAGCACCACTTGCTGCCCACAATAGTAAAAAAAAATCAAAAAGACACAACAGCCCCACACAAAAGGCCCCAAGAGTAAAATCAAGTAAAAACAAATAACACAAAATCACAATTTACACAAATCAAAAACAGATGTCAATAAAATAAAATAAAAACTATTCAAAAATCCTGTGCTGTATTTTTACTCAAATAAAAAACAAAAACATCAATACACAGTTTAAAAACATTTATTGTGAAAAACATGTACTTTCACATTTTTTAAATTATTACCTACGGTACAACAATTTTAAAAAAATACATACTAAAAATTATTGGGTTAAATAATTTGTTTGGAAAAAGTATATCATCCTTTATTCTTTTTTTCATCCACAAAACCAAAACACCAAACAAAACTAATCACTGTTTATAACAGGCCACCAAAGAAATTTGTATAAATAAAATTTTAAAAAATTTCAATTATAGACTAACCTCTTCTTTACAAACATTAACAACAACAACAAAAACTTTCCAACACCATTTAAAACAGCCCGGCAACACCGGGCAACCTCTGCTAGTGTATCTCTAAAATCCTGATGCCCTCCCCCGTAACATAATTCTTACTATTCAAAAAATGAACTATTCATGTGGAGGAAGCCTAAAAGTTATTAACCTTGTCTAAACAAACTTCCAATTGCCTCCCTTAAAAATCAAACTGCTCCCCTGTGGGGCATGTGCCCCACATTGCGAACCATGGATCTATACATTTTATCAATGTCCATCAAGATCACATCACACAGTGTTTCCTCTACTGTCTTCTCACAGTCTCCTTTGCATCCATGTTTGTTATTTTCACAATATCAGATGTATTTGTGTTATTAACAGGCATCATATGCCAAAAGTCCTAATGCGTGTGTACAGGTTTGCAACAAGAATACCTGGAAATATTGGAAAGAGTTAACATTTAAATAAAAGTAGTTATTTGAGAATTTTTCAATATGATACGAGAGCTTCTATTGTTCTGTCTTTGAGGTTCCCCCTCTCTTTTCCTAGCCATGAAGAGCTTGATCTCAGGACAAATAGAATCAGGGCCATAATGAGATAGTCATAAAAAGAATTATAATTTTGTTTGGCTATGACGACTATCCAAACCGTCCTATATGTATTCCATTTGTATGCCACTTTGTAATTTTAAAGTTCTGCCCAGAAATGTGTCTGTGATTTTTCTACCTTGCAGTATTTGTTGTTAAAATATATTACTCTCCTTTTCTTTAGGATGTAATAAAATTTAGGTTTTTCTTAGGAATGATTCAGCCTGTTGATATCTGTATGTTTGATTCACATGCCTAATAATTCCTTTGTTAAAGATGGGGGGACCTAGTTTTAGACTGTTTTTGGCTTTCCCCATTATGTTTTGACAGACCCTCATCAGAATTCTTTCCACTTGTTGGAAAGCAGTATCCTAGGTGTGTGTGTGTGTGTGTGTGTGTGTGTGTGTGAGAGAGAGAGAGAGAGAGAGAGAAGTTGTGGCAGGTACTGATTTTAAATTTTAAAAAGTCCCTGCATTTGCTTTTCATAAAGGCTGGCAAGGGTTTTAAACTTCACAGTTGATTCAATATTTCTCACTCAGGATTCTTGGGAGACAGAGGCTCATGTATTATGCTAGTTTCCAGCAAAAGAATGGCCAGACGGTAGTATCCAAGGATAATAATAGCATAAAATCCATCTTAGAAGAATAAAGTGTTTATTGTAATGAACTCATATGAACTTAAATTCCTTTATTTCAGGGAGCAATATCAAGAAAACCGAAGCTAATCCGGGAATATAGCCTTTCACAAATTCGCTTCCTCGGGGTTTTCTATAATATAATAAAATAATAGAATTACAATTCAACTTATATATACCAAGTATACATACACCTTTATATACATTCTTATATACATCCTTATATTTACATAGTAATCTGGATCATAAAGACAGTCATTCTCAATTTCCATATTTGGCAAATAACAATATCAAAGTAACAGCATAATTGCATTTCTTACCTTATATTCAATTATATATATATATATATATATATATATATATATATATATATATATATATATATATATATATATATATATATATATATATATATATATATATATATATATATATATATATATATATATATATATATATATATATATATATATATATATATATATATATATATATATATATATTGTATTATAATTCTTATTCGTGTCACAGCCGCTATGGTAGTTCTTTTGTGCCTACGAGGTTACTAAAAGTACAAACTGTAGCTAAACGTATACCTACTAATTTTCACAGCTTTAACATATTGAAACAGAAGTTAAATTTCCTTAAATTTCCTAGCATTTTACAGAAAGCAACTTAAATCATGATTATGATTCTGACTAAATGGGACCACAGAATTAAACAGGTGAATATAATAAGCCTCCCTGCGTTGCAATAGTCTATCTACATTGACCTTCTCATATTTTTTAAAATTTAGTTTTTCAAGTGCTACAAACTTCAAATCATCTTTTGAATGTTTCTTCTCCATAAAATGGGATACCAGAGGGGCTGTAATTATTTGACTACGAATCCAGGAGCGGTGTTCCAGCGGCCGAGAAGTTAGTCTGATATAATATTTCTCAAATGGACATATTATTAAATAGATCACATTGCAGAAGTTACAATTTGTAAAGCTAAGTAGCTTATGTGGGATCTCTTTACCTGGTATTACAATGGTCTTAGTTTCTAATATGAAGCGGCATATAGCACACTCCGAACAGCGGTAATGCCCTCGAATGATCGGTTGCAGCAGAGCCGACATGGAGTGAGAATCTGAACTAGTGAGTAAATTACGTATGGTCTTAGTTCTCCGAAAGCCAATCAGAGGCTTCTCAGAACAACCTGGAATATCTTCCAAAATGTACCAAAATTTCATTATAGCCTTTTTAATTTTTAAGGCTAATGGTGAGTATTCAAAGGAGCAGTGAATTCTCAAAGGGGACTGTTTAATTTTCTGCTATAGGAGTTGCACTCTTGGTATCCTTTTAACCTTGCTAAACTGACAGTCTATGATCTCACGAGGGTAACCCTTATCCTCCAAAAAGGATCTAATCGTATCTGCTGATTTTAAAAAGTCACATTCTTTGGTAGAGTTCCTTTTTGCCCTTGACAAGAGACTAAAGGGAATATTTGTCTTTAAATGCACTGGGTGATACGATTGATAATTCAAGTAGGAATTTCGATCGGTAGGTTTCCTATATAGGTGCATCCCTAATTTCCAATTTGCTATATAAACAGACACATCCAGAAAAGGTACACTAACAGTGTCAGCTATTTCAGCGAATTTCAAATTATTATCCAAAGAGTTAATCCATTTGGTGAATTCAGAAACAACTTCAGCTGAGTCCAATAAGAAAAACAAGTCATCTATAAAACGTTTATAGACTATGATATGCTTGTAATAGGGATTAACCGTATGATCAAAAATAAAGGTTCTTTCAAAATCGACCATATACATATTCGCTATCGCTGGAGCCAGAGAACTACCCATAGCCACTCCTTTTACTTGTAAGTAAAAGTCCTGTTTGAATCTAAAAAAGTTATTTTCAAGGACCACGTCCATAAGACCTAATAAAAATGAGTGGATGGTAGTAAAGATTTTCTGCTCCATTTTAGAAACCTCCTTGAGAACCAGGTTGTGGAACACCTTGATGGCTGGGTGGTCTACTTGTGGTGTAAATGTAGAAGCTGGTCTAAATTGCTCACGAGACTCAGACTCCATACCTTTGAAAAACACTTTGAGTTTGAGCAACCTAGTTAACCTGAACATATCTACTCTCGTGGTGAACGCTCGATACAAGGGAGTTGGTACATAGTTAAGTCCAAGAGAAAGTACACGTAACTCCTCTGGTGAAAGTCTTTTAGAGGAGAAATTAAAAATTACATTTTCTTCCTGTCAAATATGCAAAGCCTTTTCCGGCAGCCATAGTGCAAAGTACTGTATCAAGCAAAAGAATGGATAGACCGTAGTATCCAAGGATAATAATAGCAAAAAATCCATCTTAGAAGAATAAAGTGTTTATTGTAATAAACTCATATGAACTTAAATTCCTTTACTTCAGGTAGCAATATCAAGAAAACCGAAGCTAATCCAGTAATATAGCCTTTCACAAATTTGCTTCCTTGGGGTTTTCTATAAAATAGGTGCAGGGCTATTAACACCTGATGTGCAATCCTTGTATACCAACATTCCATTGGAAAGGATTAGACCAATTATTGAGAATGCACTAGACACCAGAAAATCTTTACTACCACCCACTCACTTTTTATTAGATCTTATGGACGTGGTCACCTCAGTGAGAGCGAAGGGCGGGGAGAGAGATTGGCCCAGCTGTAGGGCGGCTGGGTGGCGATAAAGACACTGCCGGCACCAGAGCAGCCAGAGACGCTGGTTCGCCTGCCCTCAGTGAGAGCGAGGGCGGGAAGAGAGACTGGCTCCAGTTGTGGGGTGGCTGGCATGGCCATGAGGACTTGGTTTGCGTGTAGTTTCCCCCTGCGGATAATACTGTGTATGATGTGTCGTCGATATTGATATTATGTATTGTATTGCTGTATCTATGCTTTATTATTTATTTATTTATTTATTTTGCATACTGATACTTATTGTATTTGCATTTTTGTTTCATTGTATTTGTATTTAAATATGTTGTTATGCCGCCCTGAGTTGGCCTGCGCTCAGTAGGGCAGGGTATAAATCTAATAAACTAAACTAACTAACTAACTATGTTGGTGATATTTCTGATGGCTCACAGATTATTTTATTTTATTAATAATTTAATTATCATTATAATAATACTTATTAATAATTATTAAATTATTCATAATTGTTTTATTAAATTATTTTATTTTATTAAAGGTCACTCTTGCTTGAAAGCCAGTCATATCAGACTTAGGGTTCAGTGCTCATCTCTGTTTATAGCCAAAGAGCCAGCACTGTCTGTGTTTGCAGACATTTTTGTGGACATGTGGCAGGCATGCCTAGACACCAAAGTCTGTTTACCTTCCCACTGAAGTGGTACCTATTTATCTACTTGCAATTTCTTGCTTTCAAACTGCTAGGTTGGCAGGAGCTGGGACAGAGGGGAGCTCATTCCATCATGCAGTATTGCTGACCTTCTGCCTCCCAGTCAGTGTCTTAACCACTTGAGCCACTGCAGTCCCTATTTATTTTATATCCCGCTGCAATTGGTGCAAGTATCACTCTGGGTGACTTACAACAATTAGAAAACAAAACAAACAATAATAGAGCACTATGAAAAATAGAACAATCCAAACATAATAAAATAAATTGTAAACATTGATAATACAGTACCTACTTAGATGGCATTCCTCTTCCGTTTCTGGCCCAGATGTGAAACTTCAACCTTTACTATATGAGACTTACTAGAAATAACATTGATATCCTAATGTTCTTAGCTAGACAAATCTGTGTGATAGTTTTCATTGGGCAATCTCATGCAAGAATGTCCCGGCTATGCTAGATACTAGTAATGCAATGTAATAGAGACCAGTTCACTTATTGCTCATATACTTCATTCTAAAAAAATAAATTGTTACCTTCCATTATATTTTATGTATCTTTATATTTGATTTTCTTCACCATCACAGCTGCTGTCTTCTGCCATCTCATTGCTGTGATGCTGTTTTAAAATATTCTAGATTCTAATGTGTTCCTTTTAGAATAGATTTGCTGCTAATTATTTAATGATTATTTGATTGAATACGTTTTAGGCAATAAGAAGAAAAATAGGATGTGAAGACCATATAGGGTGGTACAATTGTTTTCCGATTTGGTGGTGGTGGGAAATTATCTAGGAACCTGGAAAAAACTTTATTGATATTGATAAAGAAGAAAATGTAGATACTGATCTATGTTTTGCTAGTGTGTTCATTCCATTCTGTTATAATTTCATGATACAATAGATTGAATATAAATCACAAATGTTTAGTGTTCAGGAGAAAGAAGATGCATAGACTGAAAGAACAAACCCATATGAATTAGAATATAAATTCATTTATGAAAAATGCCTTTAAAAATATACATGGATTCTCATTTCAGCAAAACCTATTTAATGAAGCCTGGTTACATGAGCCTGATGGAATTTTCCATCTCTGTAATAAATTGCATAAATTGCTCCCTGCTCCAATAATTGGATTTTGTTATTATACTGCACAAAAATACATAAACACAGTTATTTAGACTGAGAAACTAAAACTAGCAGTTAGTTTTTGAGGATACATGGTCTCAGACCATGCGCACCATTCAGTTATTAAACTGTGTCCTCTACATTTGAGGATACGTGTAGAGGAGACATCCCACCTCTCATTATTTTCATTGTACAAAAAGCAATTCTGTCCATGCAGACAGTCCATGTGAAACAATAGTCCTGATCTACACAAAAATAACAGCCTCCATGTTTTCCACCAGCTTCTTCTGTGTAGTGAAATTGTCAATGCAAGGAAGTGGGGTTAGCAATCTCTTCTCATTCCATAAGGAGGAGGTAGGATTTAAGAAGAACTAGAGCTTTTTCTGGGTGTCCTCAGATGGAAGAGCAGAATGTATATGAAAATAATAAAGAAACAGGGCTTTGCAATTCACGGAAAGCCACTTGGTATATCAGTCATTTTTAGAAGGAGCTTTTCAAGCTTCAATCCTGTGCATATTTCAAAGTTTTGAAAGTTGAATTATGGACACCATCTTTTTGCACTTATTTTTAACAGATATTGTCAAATATTATCTGGTCTTTTTAAAAGCCCTTTCTAGCTTATAACTTGAAAATATGGTATGTGTCCTGAAATGTCTGATATAAAACATTCAATAGGTAAAGGTAAAGATCTCCTTAGCTCGAAAGTCAATTGTGTCTGACTCTGAGTGCAGTGTTCATCTCTGTTTATAGCCAAAGAGCTAGCACTATCTACATCTGCAGACATTTCCATGGTCATGTGGCAGGCATGACTATATGCCAAAGCACACAGAATGATGTTACCTTTCCTACTGATACATTACCTATTTACCTAATTGCAAATTGTTACTACATCTGCAGACATTTCCATGGTCATGTGGCAGGCATGACTATATGCCAAAGCACACAGAATGATGTTACCTTTCCTACTGATACATTACCTATTTACCTAATTGCAAATTGTTACTAATTGCAAATTGTTACTTTCGAACTGCTTGGTTGGCAGAAGCTGGGATAGATGATGGGTGCTCACTCTATCACACAGCACTCAGGTCTTGAACTGCTGACCTCCAGTTGTCAAGTGAAGCATTCAGGTCTTGAACTGCTGACCTCCAGTTGTCAAGTGAAGCATTCTTGTCCAGGATGGGTTGAAGATCTTTTATTATGTGTGTGAATTCTCATCTACAGCCTCAGGATGCCTCTCAGAACAAAGGAAGAATGGCCTGGGCCATTCACACAATAGATGCTAGTCCTGAAAGGTAAAATCATTAGCAAATGTGTAATGCCACAATGTTTGTCTTGCATCCATATATCTACCATTTGCTATTCAAAAGGGTGAAGCTTCATAACTAATCTGAAGGGTATTACCAGTTGTAAACAACAACAACACACTGATAATCAAATTAATATTCAAACATCCGTGTCCAGCAAATGTATGTACTTTATCTCTGCTATCTATCTCTGGATCCTTGTCTGGTAATTTTTCTGCTCCAGAATGGCAACTTTCTGCTCCAGAATGGCAACTCCTGTGCACAATGTTCAAGTAGGTTGAAATGGTTTGAAACAGGTTTCTGTGTATTGCCATTCCTGATGTTTGATTTATGTCCATTAATTCTTTTGTGCAGAGATTGTCCTTTTTGTCCTATGTAGAGTGCAGAAGGACATCCTTATCAAAAGATGGCATAAATCACATTCTACCCCAAAGGTAGAATCTCTTGATGGAATTTCAAAAAGCAGCACTTTGGGACACTCCAACAAGCAACACCTACCCACACCCCAATTGCTCCAATGAGCAGGCTATTTGCTCGGTCTGTGCATGTGCAATGATAGCCACCATTTTTCTTTGTTTTTGGACTGAAGTAACACAGTCTGCATAAGACATGGCAGCAAAGAACCGAAAAAGGCAACATAGGCATTTTTATTGTGTGACATGGTATGCAACAGCAAACACCTCTGTTGATTTCTTAACTTATAACAATTTGCCACCAAGAATTACACATTCTGTTAAACTGGCTGATATCACATAGTTATAATGATAAACAAATTGCACTGTGTTTTATGTATCTTGACCCTTTATTACGTGAATTTTTAGTTTTCAAGTGAGGTTCATTAAGTACATGTCAAAGCAATAGCCCTTTCTTTGTCCATCATAGGTTTTGTTCCTTTCCTTTGTATTCTATGTCAGTTGAAGTTTTTAGTTGGAACTTCAAACAAAAAAACAAAAACAAAAAAAGTAAGTTACGTTTTTCAATTTTAGGAACCATGGGAAAGGATGAAAGGATTATAAAATAGGCTGTGAAATTCTCCATGGAGCTGGCAATATATAACACAGTTATATCTACAAAAATGCCTTTCTTTTTACATGTCAGTTCTAGAAAAAACATAATCTATGAGTGGGAGAAGAGAATGTTACTATAGAATATCAAATGTTCTCTTTCTGGTAATTATTGCTGTAAGATAATGTCATGTAAAGGTGCTATGTAAACCAATTCACTCTTATGAAGAGTTCCATACTAAAAAGAGAATGGAAATGCAGATTAAGAAGGAACAAGAGTCTCTGAAGTACTAAGAACATGCCTTTAGTAGGATGTGCACAAGAAATTTAGCTGCCTATCTGATAAGTCTCCCCATCAAAATATGTAGTTCCTCGATAGGAAAGTGGGGAAATCCAGATAATTCGTATTCAGCACTGACATAGGACACCTTGACACAGAAACACAGCCTGCTGAGAATACTACATATCAAAAGCAGCAAGACCATTTGTGGCAATAAAATAAGAAGAGTTTTAATGCACTTTAAGTAAATTTGTAGATTGCAAGCGCGGCGCCAAAATGGCCGCCGCGCTCATTGCGGGCCCCCCCACCGGACTTGGACATCCGGGTAGTTAGGGGTGTGTGGCCAGCACCCTTTAAAAGGGGTGGCCACGAGGCAGCCGCGCTGCAATTTCGCGAAGCGACGGAGAGGAGAAGTTTTTCCCCTTTTGCTCCGTCGCCCTTCCTTTTAGCCGGGAAGCCTCTTTGGGCAGCGGTTTCTTCTGCGATTCTTTTCTTCGGCTTCCCAGCGAATTGCAGCGATGCCTTCTAAAAAGAAGGCCATGGCAAACGCGGTTCGCACTTCACGGAGGCGCCAGCCGGGTCGGAGGACCGCGACTGCGCCCCCTCAGCAGGCCCCCTTTCCGGGGGCGCCCGCCGGGACCGGCGGGATGGGGTCGCTTGCACCCTGGCCGAGGCTGGGCAGCCTCAGACCGGCCCTGCAGGGGATGCGGCCCCCGGCCCGCAATTAGCGGCCACCGGCCCGGGCTTGGCGCATAGCCAAGCTGGGCCTTCGGGCCTTGGCATGCAGCTTCCAGCGGTGCGCTTTAACCAAGGGGGTTGGCTGGGTTCCCTTCCCTGGCAGGGCATGCCCCCGGCCCCCCAGGGGCCGGTGGTTGGGGCATGGCCATATTCGGGCCCCGGGGTCCAGAGACCTGGCCCGGCGCTGGCGACCGGTGGGCCGGCCAGCCCTTTGCCCCCCATCGGCGTTGGGGGCTATGTAAATGTGGATGCCCTGCTGGCCCGCGCAGCGGCCCTGGGGGCATCTGTAGGGGTAGTTAATCCATCCGGGGCACCTTTTGGTTTACAGGTCAACTCAGCGCCTGCAGGTCCTCGGCAGGCGGCCGAAAGGGTTGAGCTGCCTGGGGTGAGTAGGTCGGCGCCAGCCGCAGCCTCGCAGCTCCCCACGCAGCAGATGCCGCCGGCAGGTAGTGGTCAGGCCCCGTCTATGAGCTCGGTTGCGGTCGCGAGCTCCGACGCCCACAGTGGGCCGGAACCCCCGGTGGGGGCGGCCCATGGGGGTGCAACTTGTGAGTATACGGTCCAAAATAGTGCACCCACACCACAACCCACAACGGGTGGAGGTTTGCAGTGGCCGTGGCCTCGCCTGGCTGGGGCGGCGGGTCAGCCACCGCCGGCCCATCCGGGAACGGCTCCGGCACTCCATGGCCCCTCTTGGGGCGGGGTACCCTGTCCCGAGGGGAACTTACTGGGGGTGGCGGGGCTGGTCCAGGCTCCTTTCATGGTGCCCAGTACTGTCACTGTTCCGGTGTCGGCCTTGCCGACAGCAGGTTATTCGTTGCCCCTTGGGGACCACCTGGCCCAGGCCACCAAGGAGAAGATCTGGCGGGGGGAGTATGTGGACATTTTCTCCCTCTTGAATAGAGAACCCACCAAAGAGGAGAGGGAGGGGCAGGACGAGAAGGACAAGGAGCAGTCTCGTCGACGTAAGCCGCCACGCACGTGGGCCAACTGGTTACCCGCGTACCTTATATACATGGCGGTGTACCTCAGGGCCCGGCCTGACCTGGCAATTCCGATGGTCCAGTATTTGGACAACATATACCGGGCGATGGTTGATTTCCCTGGCCCGTCGTGGTTGGCTTACGACGAGGAATTCCATATGAGAGTGCCCCTACACCCAGAGATGAGGTGGGATGAGCCCTGCCAGAAGCTGTGGCTTCTGTACATGACCCCCACGCGCCCAGCGCCAGGGGAGAGGTACCATTGTGGACATGCGGTCCAGTGAGCTGCTCCAGCCCAGGCACCCCGCCAGGTGGCGGGGCAGGGGATTCCAGCCCGCCTGCTGTGTTGGAGCTTCTCGGCCAATGGTGCGTGCAACAGGAAGCAGTGCCGATACAGGCACGAGTATCCCACTTGTGCTGGCCCCCATGCCGCCTCCGCGTGTCCTGGGGCAGGCGGACTGCGGGGCAGAGGTAGAGGTGGACAGGGAGCAGGCAGAACTGCCACAGAGGGAGCTGGTCAGGCAAAAGGCCCCCTCCCCAATTAATGTGGACATGTTGGAGCGTTGGCTCACGATGTGCCCTAGGAGGGCAGACGCAGCTTACCGGCCTGACCTGGCAATTCCGATGGGTTTCCAGCAGGGGTTTCACATGCCTTTCACAGGGGTCAGGTCCCCTCAAGATGCACCCAACCTGTTATCACTCAGGGGAAGGGAGGAGGTGGCTGCCATGAGCATTGCTAAGGAGGTTGCTGCTGGCAGGGTCGCTGGCCCTTTCCCTCTCCCACCATTTCCCAACCTCAAGGTTTCCCCGTTGGGGTTGGTGCCCAAGAAGTCACCGGGAGAGTTCCGTTTGATACACCACTTGTCTTACCCGGCTGGCCGTTCGGTCAATGATGCTATCCCTGACGTCCTTTGTTCGGACAGGTATACATCTTTTGACCAGGCCCTGCGCATGGTGCGCTCATGTGGCCCGGGTGCACTACTAGCTAAGTGCGACATTAAGTCCGCGTTCCGTCTCCTGCCAGTGCACCCGGGCGACTTTGAGTTGCCGGGTTTCAAGTTCCGGGGTGGATTTTATTTCGACAAAGCCATGCCTTTTGGCTGCTCCATTTCATGCTCGGCATTTGAGCGCTTCAGCACCTTTCTCCAATGGGCCTTTGTTCGCAGGTCAGGGTCCCGGTCTGCAGCCCACTACCTTGATGATTTCTTATTCGGGGGTGAACGGGGCTGGGACACGTGCACACGTCTCCTGAATACATTTCAGACGCTAATGAAGGAACTCGGTGTCTCTTTAGCGCCCGAAAAGACCGAGGGCCCTTCAACCAAGCTCACATTCCTGGGGGTTGAGATTGACACGGTTGTGCAGGCATCCAGGTTACCTGTTGATAAGGTTTCACGGATCGTTGCACTCATTTTGGACTTGCTGGCAAAACGCAAGGTGTCCCTTCGGGAGCTCCAGGTGTTACATGGTCACCTCAAATTCGCTTGCAGGGTTGTCGCACCTGGCAGAGCATTTGCTCGACGCTTGTGCGACGTCATGACTGGCTTCGCCAGGCCCCACCACAGGGTCCGACTGAACAAGGGCGTGAGGGCTGATATGCTCATCTGGCTCCAGTTCCTGAGGGAATTTAACGGGGTGTCCTTTTAGAGGTCCGACCTTTTGGTTTCCCCTCGTTTTCAGGTTCAGTCGGATGCATCAGGGTCCCTGGGTTATGGGATTTACTTTGAAGGGAAGTGGGCCTACGGCAGATGGCCGCCAGCCTGGTGGGGCACGGACCGCTTGCGCGATCTCACGTATCTGGAATTTTCCCCCATTCTGGGAGCTTTGATGCTATGGGGCGAGGAGTAGGCCAATCCGGTCGTCCATTTCTGGTGTGACAATGCGGCAGTTGTCCACATTGTCAACTCACAGACGTCCAAATCTCCAAGGGTTATGGAACTGGTTCGCCAGTTTGTGTTGCGCAGCCTACGCCTCAATGTGCTTTTTAGGGCTAGACATGTTCCAGGTATTAATAATGATATTGCTGACGCTTTGTCCCGCCTGCAGATCCCCCGGTTCCGTGCCTTGGCCCCGGACGCAGAGGATTTTCCCTCACCGCTCCCGGACAAGATATGGAAGCTTGGCAAGGAGGGGTGAACCGGGCGATCAGCATGTCGCTCGCCCCCCGCACGCGTAAAGCGTATGACCATGCATTCAGTTCATTCAAGGCCTTTTGTGCCCAATCACGGCTGCCTGAAAGTTGGCCCATCCCAGTGGCTCATGTCCTCCAATTTATGGTTTGCTTACATGCCCAGGGCTTAGCCCCCGCACCATAGCATCCAGGCTGTCAGCAGTGGCATTCATGGCCAAGGTGGGTGGTTTTGCTGGCAACACAAATGATTTTCGCATACGACATGTTTTGGAAGGGTGGGCGCGGGAACGTGGGCGCAGCCCGGATGACCGCCACCCTATTTTTCCAGGGGTACTTACCCACCTTGCACGGGGTTGGCATGACCTGTGTTTCGACAGGTATGAGGCAGCACTGTGTCACGCGGCTACTACGGTGGCCTTTTTTTTTTTGCAGCGCTCCACATTAGTGAACTGGTGCTACTGTCTAAGGCGGATGCGAGTCGTAGGGCACTGGAACTCGAAGATGTCTATGTTTCCAATGATTGGGCTCAGCTGAGGATACGCTCCTCTAAGGTTGATCAGCACGGTGTAGGCAGTGGTGTAAGAATGCTACGATGTTCCATGGCTGACATCTGTCCGGTTGGTGCCCTACAGGAGTCCCTTGCACTACGTGGTACGCACCATGGCCCGTTTTTCTGTCACCAAGATGGGTCTTCCCTTACTAAATTTCAATTTTGGAAGGTGACCGATAAGGCACTAGCCAGTTTTGGCCCCCCTGGGGCTCGCTACCGCACCCATTCATTCAGGATAGTGGCGGCTTCCGCCGCAGCGGCGTTTGGGTACTCTGGGGCTGAGATATGCACCATGGGAAGGTGGGGATCACGATGTTTTTGGTTGTATGTTCGCCCTCTTCAACAGTGAGTACCAGTTAAGTCACTGCCCTGTTTCCTTTTTTCCTTGACAGACCCTGGGTGTCGTTTTACACCGGTGACAGTATGGCTGGTGGGCCACAGCTATGTGCACAGGGCAGCACAGTTTGCTGCGGCGACAGAGTGGGGACCCTCTCCTGGGACTGGGTGCATCCGCAAGTCTCAGGTGGTACGGTAAGCGCGGAATGTTATGGCGGGAACTGTTGCCATTCCTTTTCTCCATCAGGAATGCTGACCCGCCTGATGTCCTGATTATACACCTTGGGGGTAATGATTTGGGACAGGTCACGGGCCTATCGCTGAAGCATGCGATTTGCGGTGACCTGGCCTACTTGCATTATGTGTGGCCTGCCACAGCCCTGCTTTGGTCGGACATGATACCACGGCACGCTTACAGGGGAGGGTTTAACCTCCAGGCCCTTGATCGGGCTTGGCGCTCGGTGAACAGTGCTATTGCCCGGTTCTTTCTGGACAAGGGTTGGGGGCGCGTCATACGACACCCCACTATCAGTCTACAAAAGTATGATCTTTACTCAGGGGATGGGGCCCATCTGTCGCAGGGAGGTATGGACCTCCTGTTGTGAGATTGGCGAGCAGGCCTGTTGACCGAGCTGACGGTTTGGGGGGGGCGGTGAGCCTTTTGTTGAAGCCTCCCCGTGTGGCGGGTAGCACTGGTAAGTTAAACATTTATGACCCACAGGTATCCGGCAGGTTCGCAATTGACTGGACAACACTAGACAGGCACAAGTTGGTTAACGTTGTCCGGTCAACGATGAACCAGGCAATGGGGTGATGGCATGAGCTAGGCAGCAGGCATCATCCCGTTATTTTACAGATACGCATCAGAGGGTGGGGTCAGTAGTTAGATTATTGACTACGGTCAACAATTTGTTTGTTGTCAACAAACAAATTGATACAAATGGATACATTGTAACCAATTGCCGTTGGCAATTTTGGGTGGAACCTTACCAGTGTTACTTCGGCCTGCTTGCCTTAAGAATTATAATTGATTGAATACCAATAGAAATTTATAATTCGGACTAGGGCATGAATCAATAAATGTGGCCCAATGCCGTTATCCACTTTTACCAGTGTCTGAGTCCTTTATTGGGGGGTGCGCCTGCAATGCAAGTGCGGTGCCAAAATGGCCACCGTGCTCTTTGCGGCCCCCCCCCCACCGGACTTGGACATCCGGGTAGTTAGGGGGCGTGGCCAGCACCCTTTAAAAGGGGTGGCCACGAGGCAGCCGCGCTGCCATTTCGCGAAGCGACGGAGAGGAGAATTTTTCCCCTCCACCCCCTCCCTAGTTAACAGTGTGATATTTTGGTCGCTTCGGGGCCGGGTGGGAATTTTTGGCTGGGACCTACAATTGGCTTTCGGGTCCTGGCTTTTTTGCCCATCCCACACTGTTGCTATGGTTTGACATAGGGGTTTTCTTGCTCTGCTGTTGACTTTGGTCACATGGGCGGGTAGCACTGGTAAGGTAAACATTTATGACCCACAGGTATCCGGCAGGTTCGCAATTGACTGGACAACACTAGACAGGCACAAGTTGGTTAACGTTGTCCGGTCAACGATGAACCAGGCAATGGGGTGATGGCACGAGCTAGGCAGCAGGCATCACCCCGTTATTTTATGGATTCGCGTCAGAGGGTGGGGTCAGTAGTTAGATTATTGACTACGGTCAACAATTTGTTTGTTGTCAACAAACAAATTGATACAAATGGATACATTGTAACCAATTGCCGTTGGCAATTTTGGGTGGAACCTTACCAGTGTTACTTCGGCCTGCTTGCCTTAAGAATTATAATTGGTTGAATACCAATAGAAATTTATAATTTGGACTAGGGCATGAATCAATAAATATGGCCCAATGCCGTTATCCACTTTTACCAGTGTCTGAGTCCTTTATTGGGGGGTGCGCCTGCAATGTTAGATGATAAAGGTTACCCTAAGCAAGTAGTTGTAGCCAACTGTAGGAAAGTCCAGGCAGTCTCTGGGAAACAGCTATGCATAAAATAAAAAAAACCAAGAACGTTAAAGATCGACTGTACTGTTCAATTCAATACTCCCCTTTAGTGGAGAAAATTAGATCTGTCATTTCCCAACATTGGCATGTGGTACAACATTTACCCGATTGTTCTCGCAAACCTATTATTGCTTTAAGAAAAACAAGATCTATTAGACAGATGGTAACCTTTTCTGATCATGAGTCCCATCGAGGTTCGTTTCGCTCCAGTTCAGTAGGACATTACCGATGTAATGACTGTGTGCATTGCTTTCTATCCTGGCAAACTAAAGAGGTCTCCCTGGGGAATAGTAATTTCATGTTACATCTACGCCAGCTGAGCAATTGTAAAACTGTTAACTGTATATATCTACTTGTATGCAAGTGTGGCTTGGGTTGCATGGGTGTAACGACCCGTGAACTGAAAACTAGGGTGGGCAAACATCGCTCCAAAATTCGGGCAGGCAACACTACAGCACCCTTGGTAAATCATTTTATTGAAGCAGGTCATAGTGACTGGGATTTTAAATTTGTGGTCTTGGAATGCTGCAAATCTGATCCCTACTCCCTTAGCAACATTGAAAAGAAGTTGTTACAAAGAGAATGTTTCTACATCCACTGCTTTAACATGCTCCACCCACATGGTCTCAATATGGAGATTGACTACGCCTGTTTCTTGTAATCGGTAATTTACGCACACCTGTTGATAGGGTTCAATCTTCTTTAAATTTAGTGCTTAGGAAATGATTTTTTCGACATCCGTCGGCACAGAAAGAATGGACATGTGAGGCTTGGGACGCAATTCAAAAAACTTTAGAAAATACTTAAAAATTGATGAATACTAAGAGTTATAAGAGTATTATTATAACAAGAATTTACAGGTAATCCCTTGTTTGATATCTATGATAACATCATGAATCTGAGAGTGTTGTAAATATGTATATATGCATTGTTTGTCATTAACTCTATTAGTGATATTTCTGTATCATTATGTTTTATAGATCCCTGAGGAAGGTTTATACTGAAACTTCTTGTTACTAGATGGAATTTAGCTCTGTTTTGGAATTTACTTAAAGTGCATTAAAACTCTTCTTATTTTATTGCCACAAATGGTCTTGCTGCTTTTGATTGGATTTTCACCATTTGGCCCCTTCTCCTGCTTGAGAATACTACATAACCTGTAGAGCTCCGCTTCTAGCATGGAAACAAGACACAGTAATACACTGGTTAACATTTGTACCACATAACATTAAAACGGGATAATGAAGGGAAATCTGGGGGGAAATTTGCACCACACAACATAAAGTTAATGTTGTGTGGTGCATCCATTTCCCCCCAGATTTCGTCTGGAGATCTCTGCCCCAAAGCCGGCAGGGCTGCTTTTTGCCTCGGAACCATCTTCCCAGGGGGAGACCAGCCCTGCTGGCTTTGGGCAGAGACCTCCGAGGTGCCCTCACTGTTTCAAGGCTTGGCTCAAAACAGCAAGGACACCACCAGAGATCCAAGCCCCCAAGCACGCAAGGCTGGTCTCCACCTGGGAAAGCACTTCCCAGTTGGAGCGCCCTGTTGGCTTTGGGCTTGGATCTCCTCTTGCCTGTCTCCTCAGAAAGGGCACCAGGGATCAGACACTTGATCCCTAGTTCCCTTTTCATAGAGGCAGACACACCTGCTGCCACTCCGGGAAGGGAAGCGGCCAGGGGCTCGGCTGCTTTCCTTCCCGGAGGGGTAGCAGGAGTGTCTGCACTCACCACCACCCCTCTGGGAAGGCAACAGGCCAGGCATTTTGCTGCTTCTCTTCCAGGAGGGGTGGCAGGTATGTCTGCATTCACCTGCCGTCCATCTGGGAAGGCAACAGGCCAGGTGCTTGGCTGCTTCCCTTCCCAGAGGGGCGGTGGGTGTGTCTGCACTCACCCACTGCACCTCCAGGAAGGAAGCGGCCAAGTGCCTGGCCATTTCCCTTCCCAGAGGGGTGGTGGGTGAGTGCAGATACACCCACTGCCCCATCAGGAAAGGAAGCAGCCAAGCTCTGATCCCCGGCTTCATTTGGGCACATGTGACGGATTCACCCAAACAAAGCTGGGGATCAGACACCCTGATGCCTGGCTTGGCTTGGGCAAATGTGCACAGGCATGCCTATCCATACCTGTCAACCTTCCCAATTTGGCCGGGATTACCCTGTAATCCTGCGCTGCCAAAACCCTGCGCTGCCAAAACCCTGTAATTTGGTAGCGGGGGAAAGGAAGTACTGTGCAGCCCTTCTGTGCAAGTTGCCTTCTATGCATGCGTAGAAGGGTTTTACACTCATGTAGAACCCTTCCATGCATGCGTGGAAGCCTATACCACTTGTGTAGGGGGCTACGCAAGTGGTGTAGCCTTCCACGCATGCGTGGAAGCCTTCCACACATGCGTGGAAGGCGACCTGCGTGGAACCGCTCTGCACAGGTCCCGTTTTTTCTGGAGCCATGGGTTGACAGGTATGTGCCCACCGCTTTTGCCCAAACCAAGCTGGGGATCAGACGCTCTGATCCCCAGCTTGGTTTTTGGGAAAGTGGGCAGGCACACTTGCCCCCGACTTCCCACAAAGGAAGTCGGCTTTTTAAAATATTGTGCGATAAATGTATCACATAACATTAAAAAATCAGATAACGCTAAGACAAGTGGAACCACATTTTAGAGTTATGCAGGGTATTATTGTAAGTGCCTTGCTCAGTTTGCCCCACATATTTCTTGCTAAGCTAATTTCATACATGCATACATAGCAAAGGGACAGCAGTGGTTCAAGTAGCTAAGACATTGACTGAAAGGTGGGAGGTGTTGGAGATGTAAGGATACACTGGGAACGTACGAACATATGTGGTGGGGTTGTAATGTGGTAAAAGACTTTTGGGGAAAAATTGAGAAAGAGATTTGTGCTATTATGGGTACGAGACTTAAATTGGGGCCAAATACTGTTTTGTTGACAGATGTGGAAAATATGAATTTAACAAAGGATAAAAAAAAGAGTTACTGCTGATAATGTTGACAACGGGTAGACAATGCATTGCTAAGAATTGGAAAATGAAGTAATTTTGAAAATAGAAGAATGGTACAAGGAGATGTGGGATCTTGCATTGAATGATAAGCTAACATGGGAGATGAATAAGAAAAAGGGTATAGTTAAAGAAAGTAGATTTTGGAAAATATGGCAATTATTTGTGGATTACTCATTGAAGGGGGATGAAGGGAATAAACCAGTACCAGATAAAATGAGTTTTTGGGAATAGAAAAACAACTGTGACATTCCGCATCCTCCAGGGCATTGTATAATACACTGGGTGTATATTGTGAAAATTGTTTATTGTATCTTAATTATTTTACTTTTATTTTATCGTAGTAGTAGTATAGTAATGTAGTGAAGTAATAATTTCTTTTTTTTTCTTTTTAAAATTGAAAATGGTAATTAAATTAAGGACTATAAGAAGTGAGTTTGAATATGTATATTAGGATAATTGCAAGAGTGTTATAATGTATTAAAAATCTTGGAAATGTAATCAAAGATGTATGGGGGAAAAGGGGAGGTGTTATATTACTAAGTCTGTAATTTAACTGTATTTTTATGTTTTTCTTTTTTATATACTGTATTTGTAATTTTGTTGTTTGTATTTTTATTCACATTTGTTTTTTTAAAGTTGTACTGTTGTTGATATGTTTGAAAATTTATATATATATATATATATATATATATATATATATATATATATATATATATATATATATATATATATATATATATATATATATATATATATATATATATATATATATATATATATATATATATATATATATATATATATATATATATATATATATATATATATATGAGAAGCAGACAGCGCTGGCTCTTCAGCTTTGAAACAGAGATGAGTACTGAACCCTAGGGTCGGGTATGACTGGCTTTCGAGCAAGGGAAACCTTATACATAGCAAACACAAAAGAGCTGGAGTACTTTCTGTTCCTCAGAAAGATGCAAAAAAATAATCTGCTTTTTTCTCTTTTTAAAAGACTGTGCAACAATAAGGAAACAGTAACTGCAATTTTAAATCTTTGGTTGAGTTGCACAATTACCCAACACTCAATCTTGCAAATGTGCACCTCCTCCATTAAGCCAAAAATTTAAAATGGGGGGAGAGAGGTTAAGAGAGAAAAATGAAATAGCTCACCATGAGGGGGAAATGTTCACATGCTACATGAGAATAAATGAGTCTGCAATTTACCTTCCTAGATCCTCAGGGACACTGGCAGTTTTAAAGAGAGATTTTGTCTAGTCAGTCCACAGAGCAAACAGTTCTATGCCACCTCCCTCGTCTTCCTTAAGGACCCCAAATCGAAAGAAAACAGAAGACTGAAGTTAATTTTTTGTTCTAAGTTACAGTTGATCACATGGCCATATGCATGACTTGAACCCCCTCTTTGTGTCTTTTCCATTGTATTCTCTATACAAAATGATTGTTTGAGGCAAGCTCCCTCCCTCTTTTCCTGTTTGTTCTTTTGTACTTATATATTTTGATGGCTTCTTATTCCTGTGACCTCTTCCAAGTCACAGGCAATGAGGGTGTGCCACATGTTGGACACTCCTTTTCTTTCCTTCTAACTGTAACAACAGGTGGTTTTTTAAAAAAAAATCCATGTGCTCATCCCTCAAAATTCACCACCACAGGAAAAATGTGTGAATGGAGGCTCACTTCCTGAAACAAGGAGCTGACAGTTTGCAGTCTTAACTCTTTTTTTGTCTGCAAGTTCCAAGAAGAAGTCCTCAGAACCAAAGGAATGATGAGCTCTTGTGTTTCAGAACACAGGTGGTCTCAGATACTACTCTTCCCATCATTCCTTAGCCTCAAAGACTTTCCCCTTGGAACTTCTGTAGCCTGCACCTAAGGCCTCCATATCAATAAGAAGAGTGGGTTGAAAAAGAGGACAATTCATCCAAAATACAGGTTAACTTTTTTAACAGACAGGCTCTCATAACCCTGACCCATTCATTAATAATCTCACAGACAGACTACTGTAATGCTCCCTATGTGGGGCTGCCCTTCTGTCTGATATGGAGGTTACAACAGGTCCAGAATGCAGCAGCCAGGCTGATGATAGACATAAAGAAATTTGATTATATTTCCCCAGCTTTGGCAGGCCTGCACTGGTTACCTGTTCCCACCATTTATTTATTTATTTATAATTTAAATTTCTATGCCGCCCAATCAGGCGAACCCGACTCAGGGCGGCTCACAACAGGATTAAAACATACATATTAACATACATCTCAGATACATGGTGTTAGTGTTATTATATAAGGTCCTACACATTTTGGGACATTGTTATCTGTCAGAGTGTCTCTCCCTCAGAACAACTCCCTGCTTCACCCATTCGTCACAGTCTACGCAGCTCCAGGTGCTGCCCCCGAGGATGACTAGAAAGTCTATAACTAGAAATAGAGCCTTCTCGGTGGCGGCACCAATGCTGTGGAACACACTTCCGGTGCTGCTGCACCAGGCCCCATCCCTGAATGTCTTCAAATGAAAATCTTTTCTATTCAAGGAAGCTTTTCAGAATGTTATCCCCTTAGCAATCTGTATTTTAGGATTTTCTGTGCCCATAGATGCCAGTTAGTTTATTTTGAATTTATTTATTTGTTTGGTTTATTTTTTATTTGTTGTGTGTTTTATGATGTTATTTTAATAGTTATATGTATACCACCCAGAGTGGGAACTTTCCCAAATGGGCGGTTTTAAAATGCAAAAAATAAATAAAACTGTAGACTTTAGTTATTCAGCTGGGGTAGAGTTTTGGTTTCTTGTCTACTGATAGGAAGCTGCACTATTTTAAAAATTCCCATTATGTTCATTTAAAAAATACTTTATTTGGAGTAGCTTGTGCACAAGACATGGTTTCAAAATACACTACATTGTTTTCCTTGCAGTAATGAATCATGAATGATATAGTTTGCAACAAAAAAATGTTCAGAAAGAAACATGAATGAAGAGGGATTTTTTCCACCACCTTTTTTTGGGGGTAGTTCCAATTATTAACAGAAATTATGGTTGTTGTGTAGATGAGGTGTCCACCTATAGCTTGAGGTCGAGAAATCTCAGCTATATATCTGTGAATTATTTTATTATATATACATGAATAAATAAAATATATGCTATCATGTTATTCCCAACAGAACCATGCATGTTTACTGGAGTTATCAAATTATTCAGTTGTGCTTAAACATACAGTATGCAGTAAAAGCAACCAAGTAACACCAAAGTCACTGTAATTGTGTGTGTGTGTGGGGGGGAGTCATTAATCAGTCTTTCATAAGGAATGGTGCCCCAGCCTTATCTATACTAAGTAATTGGTCCCCTGCATTTTTCTATTAGTTAGCTATGTATATCCTGCATTGTAAGTCAAAACGTAATCAACAGATAGGGAGAATTAAAGCTAAAACTGTGTTCAGGAAAGAACATAGATTCAGTTTAGGTCATTAACATTTTACAAGTAAAGCCATGTTCCTTTAACGGCCACAAAGAGCAAGAATAACTCTGATTTCTCCTGGTGACAACACATCATGTTATAGATGAGTGGTGCTTGACTGTATTTGGTTCCCGGTAGTGCGTTTAAAGACTTCAAGCACTCATCTGAACACTCAAATGTTAAATAAACCTTGGGGACAATGGTTTGCGGCCAAAGCAGAAGGATTGGGTTTGTTTCAGTGAATAAATCATCAGGCTAAGCTAGAGCTTCAACATCATTTTGAAAGCACAGAACACGTTTTGCTCTCCAGGGTGCTCTGGGACTTCTCAGTTCTAAATATCTTTGGTGTTTTGCAAGTGAGCTCTCTGTCAGACTGCGATATTTTCCTTCCCTTGTGTGCACTTGGACAGGATTTCAAAACAGCAAAAGAAGGGCCAAAGGCAGTGAAGAATCCATAGTGGCTATTTTCTTTTCATAGTGAGTCAGTTTCCATCAGTCTGAGATGTTTTAGGTCACTAACTGCTCCTTTCGAGCCACATGCGACAATTCTTCATTCTGCAAAAAAACCGTTGGTATAGATTACATAAAATAAAATGTATTTGACATATGCATTTATCTCTTCTGTATTCCAATGTTTATTCTAAGCAGCCCAGGAAAACCTGCAGCATGTCGATGCCATGTTAACTACTGTGTGCTAGATTAAAGCTAAGAGTTACTGGCTCTAACATGAAGGATTTTTTCTTTGTAAGATTTTTTTTAAGTGAGAAGAAAAAATGGGAAGGTGCCTTCCCTCTAACTCCCAAAACCACTTATCTGTTTAACGGGACCAAAACCTTTCAGTCTTTGTCATGTTTAAATGTGAATACAGGTGATCCCCTGGTTCATCTAATGTGCTTTGTCTTAACTCACCTTGGAAGAATTTACCAGCAAGTGCAACAGTTTAGGATGTCTACCATGAGTTGCCCATGGCACCTGTTGTGTTTCTATAATCCAGACAGATTTCCATAATGCCTCTGCATCGACTTTGGAAGTGCATAGAGTGGTACCTCAAGATATAAAATAGATTTGTTCCTTGAGGTTTTTCATATGCAGAAAAAATCTTATCTCAAAGAGTAGTTTCCCATAGGAATGCATTGAAAACTAAATAATGCATTCTGGAAGTCAGAAAAAAACAAAAACAGTTGCACAAAGCGAGAGAGCAAACAGCCGTCGACATGTGAAAGAGAGAAAATGGCGTGAGAAATGGAGCCGGCCCCATAAATAGGGTCAGCCCCACCCTGCACCATGCACAAGCCCTGGTGTCCTCTCGGGGGGGAGGGGAATCTGAGCAAAGCACATGCCAGAGGCAGGTGCCTCCAGCGTGTGTCCCATTCCTTCATCTTATCCAGCTACACTGTTAAACACATAAACTTTCTTTGCGGCATGGGAAATTTAAATATTCTATGATACAAGTTTGTTCATCCTAGTGTATGAGGGTTGTGTATGTTTATTGAATTAATGGTGCCTGTACCCATGTAAATGTATTTATAATTTATAATTTATTTTTATTACTGGATGTTGTCCACCGAATCTTCTTCTGCAATGATTTCCCGCAGAAAGTCAACTGTGTGATTCTATGATAACCAGTTTTTCAATCAAGTAATAAAAAGCATGCGTTTGCTGATGTGGATTAGGGTCCAAAGGGCTACCAGGTTCACAAACAATATCATCATATCCTTGCAAACCCAGCAATTCTGTCATGCAAGGTAGTGCCCAGTTATGGTAACTACACAAGTGATGCACAACAGTAATTTATTTGCAGGCGCACCCCCCCAATAACGGACACAGACAACATTGAAAGTGGATAACAGCATCGGGCCACATTTATTGATTCAATGCCCTAGTCCGAATTATAAATTTGTATTGGTAAAACGACCAATCATAATTCTTAAGGCAAGCAGGCCGAAGTAACACTGGTAAGGTACCACCCCAAAATTGCCAACGGCAATTGGTTACAATGTATCAAATTGTATCAATTTGTTTGTTGACAACAAACAAATTGTTGACCGTAGTCAATATCTAACTCATGACCCCACCCTCTGACGCGTATCCGTGAAATCACAGGGGTGATGCATGCTGGTTAGCAATCGTCATCACCCCGTCGCCTGGTTCGTCGTTGACCGGACAACGTTTAACTAATTTATTCCTGTCTAGTGTTGTCCAGTCAATTGCGAACCTGCCGGATACCTGTGGGTCATACTGTTTACCTTACCAGTGCTACCCGCCACACGGAGGGGCTTCAAAGAAGACCTGACGCCCCCACCCAGACCGTCAGCTCGGTCAACAGGCCTGCTCGCCAATCACCTAACAGGAGGTCCGTACCTCCTCGCGACAGATGGACCCCATCCCCTGCGTACAAGACATAATTTTATAGACTAATATCGGGGTGATGACTGACCCGTCCCCAAGCCCTGTCGGCAAGAAACCGCGCCACCGCCCTGTTGACCGTGCGCCTAGCGCATTCAAGGGCCAGGAGGTGAACGCCCCCTCTATAAGAAAGGCGCGGGATAATGTCCGACCAAACTAGGGTTGTGGCAGGCCAGACATAATGCAAGTAGGCGAGGTCCTCGCAAATCGCATGCTTGAGCGATAAGCCGGTGACCTGGCACAAATCATTGCCCCCAAGGTGGATGATGAGAATGTCAGGCGGGTCAGCACTCAGGCCAGAAAAAAGGAAAGGCCGCAGCTCCCGCCATAACATCCCAGGCTTACCATGCCATGTGAGACTGGAGTGTTCACCCAGTCCCAGTCGGGGTCCCCACTCTGTCGCCGCAGCGTAACGCGCTGCCCTGTGCACATAGCTGTGGCCCACCAGCCATACTGTCACCGGTGTAATACGACACCCAGGGTCTGTAAGAAAATTGAGAAAAATTGAGAAAAAGACGGTAAGGTGACTGGATTGGTACTCATGGCGGAAGTGGGCGCACATAAAACTGAAAACATTGCGAGCCCCACCTCCCCATGCTGCGTATGTCAGCCCCAGAGTACCCAAAAGCAGCTGCTGTAAAGGCTGCACCAGTACGGAATGAATGTGTGCCATAACGGGCACCTGGTAGGCCCACCCTGGTGAGGGCTCTGCCTGTCACCTTCCAAAACTGAAATTTAGTAAGGGGAGACCCATCTTGGTGACAGAAAAACGGGCCGTGGTGCATGCCACGCAGTGCCAGGAACTCCTGTAGGGCACCAACCGGACAGATGTCTGCCAAAGAACACCGTAGCAGTCTTACACCACTGCCTACGCCATGCTGATCTGTCTTAGAGGAGCATATCCTCAACTGGGCCCAGTCTTTGGCAACATAGACATCCTCGAGTTCCAGTGCCCTACAACTTGCATCCGCCTTATACAGCATCTCAAGCTCGCCGGTGCGGAGCGCTCCAAAAAAGGCCACCGTTGTAGCCGCATGAAGTGGGCTGCCTCATTTCCAAAACAGAGGCCAGGCCAGCCCCGGGCCAATTGGGTAAAAACCCTGGGAAAATCTTGCATCCGCCTTACTCAGCATCTCAAGCTCGCCGATGCGGAGGGCTCCAAAAAGGCCACCGTTGTAGCCGCATGAAGTGGGCTGCCTCATTTATCAAAACTGAGGCCAGGCCAGCCCCGGGCCAATTGGGTAAAAAACCCTGGGAAAATCTTGCATCCGCCTTACTCAGCATCTCAAGCTCGCCGATGCTGAGGGCTCCAAAAAAGGCCACCGTTGTAGCCGCATGAAGTGGGCTGCCTCATCTATCAAAACAGAGGCCAGGCCAGCCCCGGGCCAACTGGGTAAAAAACCCCTGGGTAAATGGGGTGGCGGTCGGCCGGGAAACGCCCGCGCACGCGCACCCACCCCTCCCAAACATGTCTCACCCGGAAGTCATTGGTGCTGTCCACACGACCTCCCACTTTGGCCATAAAAGCCAACCCGACAGCTGAGATGCTATGGTGCGTGGTGCAAGGCCCTGGGCATACAGGTAAACCATGAACCGCAGAACATGGGCTACTGGGATCGGCCAGGTTCCTGGCAGTCAGAATCAGGTACATAATACTCTGAAGGAACTAAATGCGTGGTGGTACGCCTTACTCATGCATGGCACTAGTGACAGGCCAATCGCCCGGTTCACCTCTCCTTGCCAACGTTCCATCTCTCGTCCGGGAGTGGCAAGGGAAATTCCTCCACATCCGGGGGCCGAGGCATGGAACCGGGAGATCTGCAGGCGGGACAAAGCAGCAGCAATATCATTATCAACCCTCGGGACATGCCTGGCCCTGAAGGGAACGTTGAGGCACAGGTTGCATAACACAAACCAACGCACTAGCTCCATAACCCCGGGCAATTTGGAAATCTGTGCAGTGACGATGCGGACCACAGCCGCGTTGCCATGCCAAAATTGCACAACCGAGTTGGCCCACTCTTTGCCCCATAGCATCAAAGCACCCAGGATAGGGAAACATTCCAGCTACGTGAGACCATGCAGGCGACCCTTGCCTGCCCAGGATGGTGGCCACCCACCATAGGCCCACTTCCAATTGAAGTACATCCCATAAACCCAGGAATCCTGAGGCATCGGACTGCATCTGAAAGCAAGGGGGAGCCAGGAGATCAGACCCCAAAATGACACCCCGTTGAACTACCTCTGGATCTATGGCCAGACAAGCACGTCTGCCCCGATACCCCGGGTAAATCTGAGCCTGTGGTGGGGCCTGAATAATCCCGCCATGGCGTCGCCCCAGCGCAGAGCAAATGCCCTGCCCGGTGCGACGACCCTGCCAGCGAAACTGGGGTGACCATGTAGCACCAGAAGTTCCCTCAGTGATGCCATGCGCTCGGCCAGCAAGACCGAGACAAGGGCCACTAGCCTTGACACCTTATCCCGCTGCAACCTAGAATCCTGCGCTACCGTGTTACTCTCCACCCCAGGAATACTAGCTGTGGAGATGGGCCCTCGGTCTTTTCGGGCGCTAAAGGGACACCAGTTCCTCCATTAGCGTCTGAAATGTGTTGAGGAGACGTGTGTACGTGTCCCAGCCCCGTTCAGCCCCGAATAAAACCATCCAGGGAATGGGCTACAGACCGGGACCCTGACCTGCGGACAAAAGCGCAATCTAGGAAAGTGGTGAAACGCTCGAATACCGAGCCCCAATGGAATAGCCAAAAGGCATGGCATCATTGAAATAATATGCTCCCCGGGACGGGGGTGCAGGGACAGGGCCAACGACCCTGCCCGCATGGACCCTATGTCAAAGCTGGCAGCAGCCACCTCCTCCCTCCCCTTAAGGGATAAAAGATTGGGGGCATCCTGAGGGAACCTATTACCCATGAAAGGGATCCGGAACCCCTGCTTAGAACCCTGAAGGAGATAACCTGCATCCTCTCCCTTCGGGTACCATGTGAGCCAACGCTCCAACATGTCCACCTTAAATGGGGAGGGAGCCCTTCGGTGAACTAGATCCATCTGCGGCAGTCTTGCCAGCCCCCTGTCTGCCCCACCCTCTGCCCCGCATCCTTCTAGGCCTGGGACAGGCAGAGGCCGCATGGGGGCCAACACAAGTGGGACACTCCTGTCTGTATTTGCAAGTCTTCCCATTAGAGGAGCCATTGGACAAGAAAGTCCAGCACAGCCGGCGGGCTGGAACCCCCCGCCCCGCCCCCTGGCAGGTGACCTGTGCTGGGGCCGCCCGCTGAACCGCATGCCCCCAATGGTATATCTCCCCGGGTGCAGGGCGCGTGGGTGTAACGTACAAAAGCCGCAGCCTCTGGCCTGGCTCATCCCGCCTAATCTCGGGGTGCGGGGAAATCCGCCTACGGCATTCCTCGTCACAAGCCAACCACGCTGGGCCCGGAAAGTAAACCATCACCCGGTAGGCGTTGTCCAAATACTGGACCATCGGAATTGCCAGATCCGGCCGGGCCCTAAGGTACACCGCCATGCATATGATGCAGGCCGGCAACCATTTGGCCCACATACTTGGTGGCTTGCGACAACGTGCCTGCCACTATCCTTCTCATTCTGCCCCTCCCTCTCTCCTTGGTGGGCACTCTGTTTAGGAGTGAGAAGATATCCACGTACTCCCCCCGCCAAATTTACTCTCTGGCGGCCTGTGCCAAGTGGTCACTCATCGGTAAGGAATAGGGGCTTGGACCAACCCGGTCACCCAAAACATTCCCCTAAGGGTAGGGAACACCCCCCACCACGGGGCCCTGGGTGTTAGCTGTCATCGCCGGGTGAGGCGTCAGCGGGTGCACCGCCGCACCACCCGCGCGAGGCCAAGGCCATTGGAAAGCCCCCCCCATATTGGGAATGTGTGTGGATGTACTCGCTTACACCGTATACTCACATGCTGCACCCCCGCGGGCCGCCCCCACCGGGGGTTCCGGCCCACTGGGGGCGTCGGAGCTCACGACCGACGTAGAGCTCATCACCGGGGGACCTGCACCTGGCTGCTGGCTGGGGAGCTGCGAGGCAGTGGCCGAAACCGCGCCACGCGCCTGCAGCAGCTCAACCCTCCCTGTCGGCTGTTGTCCTCCTGCCGACAGCGCCTCAAAAGGAACCCCCAAAGGAGGGGGGCCCCCGCCTGACTGGCCCGAGCCAACGACGCTTCAAGGGCCGCAAGGCGGGCCAGTAAGGCTTCCACGTTGACCTGGGGCCAAGGGCCGGCCGGCCCGCACGGTCCAGGCGTGGGTACAGGTCCCTGTACCCCAGGACCCGAATATGGCCATTGGCCAACACCGAAGCCCGGCAGGGTTGGTGGAGAAACCTGCCAAGGCAGGGGGCCGCACCACCCCCCAAGGCTAGAGGTCCCAGGGGGAGGCTGCGACCCAAGAGCAGCAGGCCCAACCTGGTGGGCAGATGCAGGAGCGGTGTCCACCGCTCGCGGGCTGCGGGCCGGAGCCCCCACCGCGCCCGCACTCTGTTCGCCCGCTCCGGGCCAAGGGGCAATAGACCCCATTCCGCCGGTCCCGGCAGGGGCCTGCAAAGGCGGCTGCTGGGGAGGCGGCACCGCGGTCCTCCGACCCGGGTTGCGCCTCCTAACAGCGCGAGCCGCACTCGAAGATGCCTTCTTCTTCGAAGGCATCTCCACCGAAGTGAAGGGAAGCCAAAAAGGAAAAATCGCCGCCAAAAGGCTTCCCGGTAAGTTAAAGAGCGACGGAGACACAGGGGAAAAGACTTCTCCGCTCCGTCGCTGAGGTAAAATGGCAGCTCGGCTGCCTCGTGGCCACCCCTTTTATAAGGGAGCTGGCCACGCCCCTAACTACCCAGATTCTCTGTCCTGTGGGGGGGGGCCCGCAAAGGGCGCGGCGGCCATTTTGGCGCCGCGCTTGCATTCTACATAGATTTGACAGAATTAAGCCAACTGTGCCAGCAATGGCAAACAGTGCTTCAAAATTGTATTGCTGTCTCTGCTTTCCAATAGAGACCTTGATTAATAATTGATTATCTTATCAATATGCATGCAGTGGGTAGTAATGAGCCACTCCAAATGGAAAAGAAAGAAGAAAATAAACATTTTTTTTCCTTATGCAGATTTAGGAATAAAATCAGTTTTGTTTTGTTCATTTTTTAAATTTCTTCCTAAATGAGAATATATATTGGGATAACTTTAACCAGGCCTAGTGACTGACTGTACAGTGCAAAATATCATAAATGTATGGTTTTACTACTGAGTTGTAAGTTGAAAAGGCTCTCTCTATATAATATGTAAGCTCCATAAACAAGATTATAAGGATCTATGAGGTGTTAAAAGATTTAAGGCACTAATGGTAGCTGGGAAATAGTTCTATTTCCTATGTAAGGTTTGTTATATAAAGCCACAAGATCTTAAAGCTCAGGATAGAGTTCTTTTTTTGGTCCTTCACGGTCATAGATCAATGGGTCACAAATGGATTTGAAGAAAAGAGAGAACAGATGTCAAGACACATTTCTTCATGCAAAGATGAAAATACACTCTAAAGCTAACTTGTTAAGGCAAAAATAGATTAGAACCATTCCTGAAACAATTAAATAACATCTTGGGAGAAAGAGAGTGCTAGAATGGGTTATGTCTGGTGGACTGAGCATTCATCAGGCCAGTAGTATCTCCTAAAAACAATTTCTGCCCTGAACCTGGCTTTTCCAGGCCGATGCTTTTTAGTCTATCACGAATGTGTCGAGCATTGTATGGCAGTTCAAATGGAGTAACTTGTATGGCAAGGCTTAGCACATAACAAATCAGACTTTCCTAATAAACAACTTTTGCTGAAATGAAAATAATTAACTGTAGTAGATTTAGGTGATAAGTTTGTGCAAATTAATCAGCATATCCCCTTTACACCTTCTTTACAGAGGTATACAGAAAGAGCCTTCTCTAAGATTGTGGGAACATTTTACATACCCTGGACAACAGCAACCTTGATTTGCAAGCAAGTCTTTTTCATACTAGATCAAACAAAAGGAATTAAGGAATGAATTCACCAAAAAGGGCTTTGTCATGACCAAATTTAACAATGATCTCAATAAATACTGTATTGAGATACACAGGTCCACTAGTCCCAGAAAAAATCAGGGAACAGCAAGTTACAGACCAAAAGTGGTGGAATGTAATTAGTTATCAAGAGACCACATGACTCAAGAGTGTACTTTCCACTTTTGGAATAAAACCATATGTGCCTGTGTTGAGAAGTAGATTTTGCTTGTTTAGCAATCAATGCATTTAATAGGCTTGCTTATTGTAATGAGAAGATTCTAAAAAAATTGTTGTTGACTACAACTTGTATCTGAGAATGCTTTTTCCCCCTGAAAAAATGTCATTGGTGTGAATTTATTTAAGGTGGATCACAGCTTGCCATGAAGTGACCCACACACTATTATCACAGAGCCATCTCTTGCAGCACAAATGAAATGAGACATGCAGGATTTAGCACTGGGACTGCATTGGACTGCCACAGCCTTGAGGTGCGCCTTCACAGCCAGTCCATCTGGAATCATACCTGTCAAGTTTCAGGAAAATTTTGTCAAACCCCCGTATTTTACGCTCTTTCCCGCTGTCATCCCATATTAGTTAGACTGCAATTAGACTGGAGTTAGACTGGAGGCCAGCACAGGATAAGCATAGCTGTCTACTTTCCTGTTTTGCCCGGGAAATTTTGCTTATTTGACAGAAATTTCCCAAAACTTGACAGGTATGTCTGGAATGGCCTCTTCCACCTCCAAGACCATTGGGAATCAGAGTTCCTCCTCTGCTTATTCTGCTGTAGCAACCCACCTAAAGGCAAGTCAGGTTAGTTAACTGCCGCCTGACACTCAGCGTTGAATTACTGACTGTATGGTCTACTTTATTACCATAGCAGGATGTCCAGCCAGACATATCAATTTGTGAGATTTATGTACAGTTGTGTAAATAATTTTCACACAAGAAGACAGAGGAGATAGGATGACCATGAATTCAGCCCTATTGTTGACTGTTGCATGAACTTACACCTAGGATGTCTAATGAGCATTAACATTAAATGACGATTTTGCTGAGGAACTCCACCTCCCCTATGTCACTTGGAGGTCCCTGAATATGTTGATGGTTGGAGTGCCTAAATGTAATACCAACATGCTCAAGTGAGTGGTATCTAGAAATAGAAGGGAGGCATGCTAATAAGCAAGTTCTAATTGTGGTTCAGTACTTTACTCTTCTTCAAGAAAATGTGAATAGAATCTACTCTTCTGACCAGGCCATGTAGAGATTAAATGGATGGGGGCATGGGCATGGTGAGGTCAGGATGTGTACCTCCATGCTTCCTAGTCAGGTTTAATGTATCAATTTCAAATTACGAGCTGAACAGAGCTGAACAGAAGTGACTGCAAGACCAGAGTAAGTCCAAATAATGGATCTGGCTTGGTTTTTCTCACCTGAGAAAGGAAGGGGGGCTGGGATTCCACCATGGTTGCAAAAAGAGGAAAAATGTGTTGTCTCTGAAGATGGCCCTGGGTTTGCACTGTGTCCTTGCAAGGGAGAAAACATATTCTCCCTGGAGAATAGGCCTCAAGTTGTTATCAGTTTAGGTGGCTGTCCTCCATATCAGGTCAGGGTCACTGCAATCCTGAGAAGGGGGAAGGAGTTTGAGAAAATGGGGAGGAGAGACACTTCAAAAAGGGACATCCCCTTTTTTCCATATGGGATTCCTGATTGGTTTCCATCACATGAGTGACAGCCTGACACAGCCTGATGGGTTCCTGAGTGAGGGAAAAGATATATACAGTAGAACCCCATATAGAATGCCTTATACAGCAAATAAATCATACAACAATGAGGATTTGAAAAAACATTGTGCCCCGTATAGCAACAAAAATTGTTATACAATGCAATGCATCTCGATGGGGAATGTTTGTGGTTGTACAATTTTTTCCCATAGAGATATTCATTGTACAATGCATCCTATAGGAAAAATCGCTATACGATTAATGCATTGTGTAGCAAATTTTTTTTGTACAACAATGAGCCCCTTGAAACAAATTAAAATCATTGTACAAGGTACCACTGTTTGTTGGAAGTGCTTTGCTTAGTTAGTTCACTATGTGGATTTATCATGTAATCATGTAGCTACGGGCTAGAACTAGGCTGAGAATCCCTTATTGGCTTCCAAGCATACCTGTCAAGTACGGCTCTGGAAAATACGGGACCTGCGCAGAAGCCTTCTCCACATGCATAGAACCCTTCTGCACAGAACCGTTCTGTGCATGCGCAGAAGGGTTCTGCGCAGAAGGGTTCTACGCATGCAGAGAAGGCTTCTGCGCAGAAAGGCATGCACAATAACTACTTTCCCCCACCAGTCAAATTACGGGATGGCAGCGGCCAGCGAGTGGCTGAAGTGGCACGAAAATACGGGAAATCCCGGCCAATCCATGATACTTGACAGATATGCTTCAAAGTTATTCAGGCTTTCTTATTTTCATGGGTTCAAACTGAAGCTGTTTTAATTTGCCTTTGTAACTGTCTGTATTTGCTGTTCCTGATTAATGTACCTGCTTTGACAAACTGCAAAGAAAATGACTGGAGTTTTTCTTTTTGCTACCTTCTTAACAGGCCAGGTTTAGGCCTTGATCTATGAGAGTGCTAGTTAGAAATCCTGAAATGCTTAGCTTGAGAGCATCATTTCATGTAGATTTTAACTTACCTGTTGGCAAACGTGCAACTCAAGAGTAACGAAATTCTGACAGTGACTACGTGTTGATACTGCTGATATATGGCCTTTAAATACAGGCTGTAGTCATGCCTGCCACATGACCATGGAAACGTCTGCAGAAGCAGACAGCGCTGGCTCTTCGGCTTAGAAACAGAGATGAGCACTGCACCCTAGAGTCAGATACGACTGGCTTTCGAGCAAGGGAAACCTTTACCTTTAACTTACAAAGAATATAACTGAGAGAGAAGCCATATTTAGGATGTGCTACATATTGCTAAATTGTATAGTTTTGGGGACCTATATGGAGAATTTTTGTGTTAGCTTGCCATCTGTTCAGCATTAGTCCTTTAGAAGCTTGTTCCTTCATGCCATTATAGCCCTGTCAGCCTATTTTTCTGCTTCATTGAGTACTTTAGCCTGAGAAATGTCTGACCTACATTTTTGGATTTTCTTTGGCCCTATTCATTCCTTGTTTCCCTACTTTGAGGTGAGCATCTAGCCTTTTTCCTTACAGACACATCATGTGGAGAGAGCAAAGCCAAAGAAATAGCAGGCTAGCTGCTCTGCTCTAGGTGTGTTGCTGAGAACCAGCCACTTGAGCAACTCAGTATAGCTTCTGCTTGACAGGTTGGGAAATATTCAGATAGCATCTCTTTTACTTTATTCAGGTTATTACTGCCATAGGACAGAAACTATTTCCAGTATAAACCATATTATAGGCACTTATGGAAAAATGTTCAACTGAAAACTTGCCCTTAGCTCTCAGTATACAGGTATTTGTTCCCTCTCTCACACACACATAGGGTAAACCAGGCTTACCCAATGTGCATCTCCACCCAGTGCCTGATTGAAAAGTTCAGATGAATGAACTGCCCAAAATTCGTTGTGGTGAAGTCAAAGGGAAATGATGTTCTATTTGACTTCTAGTATGAATAATGGTGTATCTTGCTTGATTGTATCTCAATTTTCTATATATCCACACTCTAAAAATGTCTGCTAAATTCCTCTGTAATTTTACTTTGAAATAGATTTGATAAAAGCTTTGATCTTAGAGCTAATGTTCCAATGTATTCTGAGAGAGTTATTGTATAGAGAGATTATTGTTGATCCCAATGCTCTATGTTTCTAAGCTGTGGATCGTGTAGTAATTTGCATAATGTATTTTAAATTTTACCTTTACCTATTTTAAATTTTCTAGATCTTTACTTCTGTATATGTACAGCAACTGTCTATATCTTTTTTTTGATGGGAATGTTTTGAGGGTGTAGTTACCGGAGACAGTTAAGATGAAGTTGTGAACTTAAAACTTGAATTGTATTTTCATCTGTGACACCTCTACCTACATCACAAACACACAGTGTAGCTAGAAAGAACTCCAAGACAAGAAGGCATGAACATAATTTTAAATAAGAATTTTTTAACTCACATCATAAAAAGACACAGTGACAACTCTGTGATGGATGTAGTGGGTGGTGATGTTAAAATGGTGAGGGCACAGGCCTATGAATGATGACCATAAAAGAAGCTGAGGAGGGGACTGGAAGGAAAGTGTCAATAAAGGAACAGGGTACCAGGGGGGGGGGAACTATTGGAAGACATATCTGGATTTTTGACACAGGGGAATAAACTTTTACAGTGTGAAGAGTAGAAATGCACAAGTGTTCCTCAATGAAAGATAAAACTGATTGCAGTAGATGGGAAACCTTTCAAGAGTGATCCATATTCCCCAGTGTGATCCATATTCCCCAGTCTGGCTGTGCTTTTCCTTTCCTCTTGAAGAATCCCATACCACTTAATTTCAATTCCTTTTTCATTCAGACTGATTATATACAACTTTTTAATAGCATAATCCTAGAGTATTCTGCATTCCATCAAGTTTAACATTTCATGTACATTAAAATATATCAAGATTTTACATTTTTTGCTTACTAATCATATTCAGTATCTATTTTTAATGTGTCAGATATTATTTAATTTTCTCTATGATAGTAAAATCAGTGTTAGAAGTATAGAATCTGTAATATAAATTATTTCAGCTGTCAGTTTAATCCTGATGCCAGACATATGGGCCATGACTTGTTGCATGGTTATTGAAAGCAAATCTTCCTTGGATTGACTGGAACTTTATCATTCCATGCATAATACATCCATGAGGCTTGATAATGTGTTCGCTCTTTTATAGAACTGTTCCATTGAAATCATGTCATGGCCAAAATCCAATAAAGTAATTTACATGCATACATTTCAAAGTAACTTGCTAGACAGAAAACAACAAAATTGGGTTTTCATTGTTTATTTGCATATCATTCATACCTTAGCAACCTGTGGCCAATGGGGTTTTGTACACCTCCATACTTCTTTTTCTTCCCATCTTTTCTTCTCATATGACTGTTGTGCCTTTAGCAGCTTCAGGCAATGGCAATGCAGTGGAACCCCGGACAACGACAAAACTTGGTTCCACAAGTCGTGTAGTTGTCCGGTTTTGGTCATTGTCCGGTGCATGTATTGGCTAACACTAAAAAAAGCCCTGCTGCCTCGGTGAGGGTTGGGGAGGCTGATCCACACTGTTTCCGATGCCCCCCCAACCTGCCCAGGCACTGCTACAAGGCAAAATGTCAGGAGAAAGTCCTTCACCCATTTTGGGTTCTCCACCAGCCTCTGTGCCTCTGTGAGGGTCAGAGAAGCCGATCCACACCTCTGCCCACCCCTACAAAAAGGATGACGTGATCTCCTACCTGTTCATGCTGGTTGGTGATGGAAAAAATTTGCCATTTTTGGATCAGTTTCCAGCTCCCCGGCTCCCCAGCAGCATCTGGGAGGCTGGGAGGACCTATTCTGCACGATTCCTGCCTCCCTAGGACCTCCCAGTGCCACACAACAGCTGAAAATAGTTGTGGCCACCATTTTTTTGGATGTCAATTCCCAAAAATTCTGAGAATTGAAGTCCGAAAAAAACCCAAAATGGCAGCCGTTACTATTTTCAGCAGATGTGCAGCATATGGAGGTCAAAGGAAGGCGGGAATAGTGCAAAATAGGTCCTTCCAGCCTCCCAGATGCTGCGAGGGATCCGGAGAGCTGGAAACAGGGAAGCAAAAATTGCTATTTTTTTCGTCCCCAACTAGCGTGACCAGGTAGGAGATCAAACACGATGCACCGGATAATGACAAATGACGATATCCGGTGCAATCTTTTCTAAAAATGTGCTGTCATTATACAGTTTTGTTGTTATCCGGTGCTGATGTTATCCGGGATTCCACTGTATTCTATAGTTAATGCTTTACCAAAAGAAGTGATACTACAAATTTTGTGTTATGTATGTTAACTGTGTTTTCTGACAGGAGTGAAATGTATCTTTTCTCATGTATCTATTCTTATGCAAATAAGTGGATCGAAAATGTGCACACTCTGTTAGCAAATGGGCTTGTTGTATTATTGTTACTGTTTATAAGGAGCGGAATGTATCTTTTCTCATGTATCTATTCTTATGCAAATAAGTGGATCGAAAAATGTGCATACTCTGTTAGCCAATGGGCTTGTTGTATTATTGTTATTGTTACTGTTACTGTTTATAGTGTATATAAGTCCGAGTTTTGCCCCATCCAAACTGTGTTCAAACCCCACTAGTAAAGAGCTGAATTTCACTACTTCACTCGTCTGCTTCTTCATTCCCTGAACACGAAACTGGCGACGAAGGTGGGATGGTGTCCCCACATGGCAGCAACATCGGCCCATTTGACCCAGCGCATCCAGAGAAATGGGCAACATACGAACGCCGATTCCGCCATGGAATGGCCTTGCAGAAGATCACCAAAAAAACAACAACGCAGAAGCGCTCCTGTTTCCTCGCTCAGTGCGGTTCTAAGACACTTGAGCTGGCAACCCACCTCGTTCTCCCAAGGGACATGGATGTGGTGCTGCTCACAGAAATCATGTCCACACTGAGGAAACACCTGCAGCTAGAGGTCTTGATATTTCCGGCCAGGGTGGCCTTCCACAGAAGGGAGCAGTGATCTGGGGAGTCCATTGCAGACTATGCTGCCGCTCTGCGCATCGCTGCCGCCCCGTGCAAGTGGGACAACATCGAAGAAGCACTCCGGGACCGTCTGCTGGCCAGCATGAGGGACGAAGATGCTCAATGTCACATCATGATCAGGAAGACACTAACTTTCAAGGCTGTCCTAGAAGAGGCGGTAGTGTCTGAGGCTGCATGGTCCGACATCAAGCTTTTCCAGCGTTGCCACTCCACCACCAGTGCCACCAACTCAGCTGTTCAAGCTCAGCAAAATTCATCTTCATCCTCCTCTGCTTCACCTGGTTCCACCACTTCATCGGAGACCAGCGACGGAGAGGGAGAAGTCCGAACGGTCCAACAAAAGCACTGAGAGCACCGTGACGATCAGGAGAAGAAATTCCTTTGCAACTGTGATGGCTGCGGAGCCTGGCATAACCGCAGGAAGTGCACCTTCCGCACCGCAGAATGCCATAACTGTGGGCGATGAGGGCACATTGCTAAAGTATGCCGACAGCAAAAGCAAAGAACTCCTACACCTGAGTCCAAGAAGAGTCATCACCACAAAATGTCCATTGCCAAAGCATCACCAGAGCCTGAGCCGTGCCAAGTGGGCATCGTCAGCGAGCATTTCTTCGCAGACCTGAGACTGCAGGATGTCCCCTTCAAGATGGAGGTGGATTCAGGTACTACCTTTTCCATAATCCCACAGCGGGAGTTTTTGAGAATTCCCCCTGCCTCTCAGCCCAAGCTCAAATCTTTTAAAACTTCCCTCTGGGATGTGCAAGGTTGCCTGATTCCAGTCCTGGGGGTGGGAAATTTCTTGGTCAAATTCAAAAAACATTTGCACCTCCTTGCCATTGGTTGTAGTTAAGCAGGGCACTAACTGTCTTATTGGGACCCAATGGTTTAGGCAGCTGGGAATCCGGCTTTCTGGCATTCACTTAATAGATGCTGACCCAATCCGGGACATTTGTGCTGCACATCCTGAGGTGTTCAAAAAGGGTTAGGGTTATACAAAGGATCCCCTGTGGACTTTGAACTTGACCCAACTGTCCGACCCATCCGGATGAAGCCACGCCGGGTACCCTTTGCTTTAAAGGAGAACATAGTAGCCGAGCTGGACAAACTGGTGGGGCAGGGCATCCTAGTGACTGTGCACTCCACAGAGTGGGAGACACAAATAGTGACTGCTTTGAAAAGTAATGGGAAGGTCAGAATATGCGCTGACTACAAGTGTACCATCAATAAAGCTATTCGCCTGAACGCATATCCTGTGCCTGTGGTAAGCCACCTTCTTGCCTCCTTGCATGGAGGAAATTGCATCGCAAAACTTGTCCTTGCCCAGGCTTACCAACAATTAGCTGTGTCTCCTGTTGCTGCCATGGCCCAGACCATAGTAACACATAGTGGGATATTTAAGGTAACTAGACTACAATTCGGGGTGAATGCGGACCCCGGAATATTTCAATCTCTTGTAGAACGTATTTTGAAAGGGTTGCCTGGTGTCCTGCCATATTTTGACAATGTCTTGATCACCACTAAGAACACCGTCGAACTAGCGGCCAGTTTCGATCAAGTCCTGTCACATTTTGAGAGGGCCGGTCTACATCTCAGAAGAGACAAATGTGTGATTTTTGGCACAGGAAGTGGAGTGCCTGGGGTACCGCATTACACCCCAAGGTATCATGCCCTCTGACTCCAAGGTGGCGGTCATGCGAAATGCACCCAGGCAAAAATGTAAAGCCGAATTGCAATCATTTCTAGGATTGTTAAACTCCTATCACACTTTTCTCCATCACAAAGCCTCAGTTGCCGAACCATTACATCGGCTTCTTAAGAAAGATACTGTTTGGCACGGGGCCATTGCCAGGAGAAAGCGTTTCTGGAACTTAGGAGGCTGCTATCTTCGGATGCTGTATTAACTCATTTTGATCCTAACAAGGAAGTTGTACTTGTGTGTGATGCATCCCCTGTGAGTGTGGGAGCTGTGTTATGCCATGTACTAAATGACGGGAGGGAGGCCCCTGTAGCATTCTATTTCTGTTTGCTCTCAAAGCCTGAGAAAAATTACGCTCAGACAGACAGGTAGGCATTAGCAATCGTGGCTGGCACTAAGAAATTCCACGATTACCTTTACGGAAGACCTTTTACCATCGTAACTGACCACAAGCCCCTCCTTGGAATCTTTGTGAATGGGTAGCCCACACCTCAAATTCTGTCCCCAAGGATGTTGATTGGCAATTTTCCTAAATGCATATGATTTTACTTTGGTGCACAGGCCCGGCAAAAACATCAGCCACGCTGATGCCCTGTCACGTTCTCCACTGCCAGGGGTCGGGGAACCCAATTGCGAGATCGAAAGCGACCACCAGGTCCTTATGATTGAGGCTTTCGACTCGCCCCCAGTTGTCCCCTCAGATGTAGTCAAGGCTACGGCAAATGATGTAACATTGACTAAAATAATGTCTTGGGAACAAAAAGGCTGGTCTGTGTCTCCTCTAGCCGAGGAATTCAGAACATTCCACTACAAGTGTTTGGAACTGTCAGTGGAACGAGGTTGCCTTCTATGGGGCTAGCGGGTGGTCATTCCTGTCGCTCTCAGGAAAAAGGTTTTACATCTGTTTCACACGAGTCACCCAGGAAATGTCCGTTCCAAAGCCCTTGCCCGTAGCTACTTTTGGTGGCCTCAACTGGACCACGACATAGAAAAAATGGTCGGCACTTGTGCCAGTTGTCAATCCTCTCACCCAGAGCAATTCCACCTTTCCTCTCGAGAATGGGATTCTGCTCCGGGGCCGTGGTCCAGGTTGCACGTAGATTTTGCAGTTCCATTTAGGGGTGCCCTATTTTTCTTGGTTGTGGATTCATTCTTTAAGTGGCTGGAAGTGATTAGGGTGCCTAATACCACTTCAGCCACCACGATGATGCACCTAAGAAGCCTGTTTGTAGCATTTGGACTTCCAGATGTGCTGGTGTCCACATTCACATCTGCAGAATTCCAATCCTTCATGGAAAGGAATGCAATTAGGCACATCACTGCCGTTCCATTCCACCCAGCCACCAATGGCCAGGTAGAGTGGTAGGTGTGCACAATTAAAGACGCGCTTCAGCATATGGGTGAAGTGGATTTGGAGCTCCAGTTATGACAGTTTCTTTTCACATATAGGCTCACCCCCTTGCCTCAGGGCTGTCCCCTGCTGAATTGCTCGAGCGAAGGAAACTGTCATCCTTGCTGGACAGATTGGATCCGTCTAGGTTAGAGGACAAAGGCACAAATATAGCAATCCAACACCAGAAGGGTTTCTCATCCGGAGACCCTGTACATTGCTGCAATTATGCAACTGGTGGCCCAACGTGGGTGCCTGGCTTTGTGATTGAACAAACTGGTCCTGTTTCTTACAGAATCGAAACAGCCACTGGTCTGATCTGGAAGAGGAATGCGGATCAATTGAGACCCAGAGTACTGGACCCACAAGACGAATACAGACACTCAACACTAGGGTTGTCCCCCACCCATTTAAATCCAGGGAGCAGAGACAATAGTCAGCAGCCAGCCAACATTGACCCAGAAGTGTCTTCTAGGAACCAATTTCAAGGGGAATTTGTGGAATGCTCCCCTATTCCGGCCATGTGTACCCCTACACTGTCCCTGCCTAGCACTCTGGATTCCTTTATTAATGATGACCAATTTTGTTTGGAGTCGCCCTCCACTCTTAGTACACAGAGGAGGGACCCTGAGTTGTCTTATTCATCCACAGAATTAGATTTTGGTTTTGAGCGATCCCCTGCTCCTCCATCTGACAAACGGGTCTTTAATTTGGTTTACAATCCTCCCGCTCTAGTCAATCCCTCACTCCAGTCAGGTCACCCATCCTACAAGCCCCTGAGCCGGCTCAGCCAAGCGTCCGACCCAGAAGGGAAACTAGACCGCCATCCTGGTTAAAGGATTTTGTTTTTACCTAGGGGAGAAGAATGTTATGTTTGTTAACTGTGTTTTCTGACAGGAGCGGAATGTATTTTTTCTCATGTATCTATTCTTATGCAAATAAGTGGATTGAAAATGTGCACACTGTTATCCAATGGACTTGTTGTATTATTGTTACTGTTACTGTTTATAGGAGCAGAATGTATCTATTCTTATGCAAATAAGTGGATCCAAAAATGTGCACACTCTGTTAGCCAATGGGCTTGTTGTATTATTGTTACTGTTACTTTTATAGTGTATATAAGTCCGAGTTTTGCCCCATCCAAACTGTGTTCAAACCCCACTAGTAAAGAGCTGAATTTCACTACTTCACTCATCTGCTTCTTCATTCCCTGAACACAAAAGTTTGCAAACCTTCTGAAGCATCAAAATCAATGCTTTCGCAAGTTTAGACCAGAAGAAAGCCAAAACGAGGAAAGTTGTATACAGTAATTTCAGAATAGGAAAATTGTGAGACCCAGACAGAGGCTTATACCCATATTTAAGGAACATATAAGTATATAATCAAACAAATGAGTTCTGCACATGCGCAGAGGGGTTTTGCACTGGTGCAGATGAGTTATTGTGGTCCATGCGCACTCGGGCCGGACCAGTTCCCATATTTCCAGGAGCAGTGCTGGACGGGTATGACCAGATTACTGGGCAAAACCACATTACTATCTACCACCTGGCCAAGAACAGCCATAGCCTGTGTGGAAAGCTTAAACAGACTGCATGCAGGGGTAGGAAGATCAAGGGCTAATCTGAGAAAGTGGGGTTTCCCTGTAGATGACAGCCTGTGTGAATGTGGGGAAGTACACACTATCTTCCCTATGATACAATGCACACAATGCCCCTCAATGTGCACTGAGGAGGACCTTACGTTGGGAAGAGGAAATGCTGTTAAAGTGGAACAATATTGGGCAAATGTCACCTAACCCTTTTTAATTCTAGTTTGTTTTTAGATGTGTTAATTTTAGCTTTGTATGTTGGTGGTGCATCTGACGTGAACAAAGATGGCAACCATTTCTTATCCTCTCCAGTGGCAAGGAGACTGTTGTATTTCCTCCTTCTTTTCTCAAACAACAACAATACAAGTAAAGATATTTATTGGTAGAACATAACTATAAGTATGTGTTAATACTGAATTCTTCAACCATTAAAATCAAGGATGGAATACATGTGGTATTCCAGACATTGCTGGATCAAAATCCTATCTACCACCACTCAGTTAAGCTGGATAAAACTGATGGGAACAACAGTACAATGCTGTTTTCTTTAATTACATGTTCCCTTTACATGATTCATCCAATTATACTTGGTCATATTTAAATATTTGCCCCAAAATTCCCAACCTTCCCAAAACTCAGCGTTTTGACATTCATTCCAATCTATTACAGGACATTCTCAAATGATTAGAATTGTAATCTCTAGTAAAGATAAAGGTGCCCTTGCTCAAAAAGCAATCACAAAATTTGTCTTGAATTGTTTCATCCGACATTTGGTGATGATGCAACACCAGCTTAAAAGTCTTCATTGTCCTCTCTTAAACTCCATTACCTTTACTACTCAATGAATTTAACTAAAGTTGGAGTTGTGTGCAACAATTGATTTCATTTTTGAGAAATGTACATGGGATGTGAACAATTCCTATCTGCCTAGCCTGAGAAATGCTACTTTATAAGGGAGGTTATTGTATTGTGACATTCAGAAAATAACATTTGTACTTTAGATCTGGCACAAACATATTTGAGCCATAAGAAATGATTGAATGTCCTTTGCTACTTAAAATTCATTCTAACTTAAGATGCTATACAAGCCAATGTGAAAATGGATAATTATACCATCTAAATCTTAGTTAATTTTTATAGGATCTTTGATAATAAGTAATAACTTACTGTCCTGTGTTATTGTTACTGTTTCACGGGGCTGGTCATTTTCCATAATTTTTCTGATATAATATATCTGCTCAATTATATTGTGGCAAATCATTCTTAGAGATAGTTTAGTGTACTAGAGAAAGGTTTAGTGAATATACTCTAAATCGTATTGGAATTAGTGGCAAAACACCTATTGATTCTAAGGTGGCAATAAATACCAATGGAGCAAATACACTTGTACAGATTTAGCTAAGCACCGATTTGCCTCCTCCCAACCATTTGGTATGAACAGGGAAGCATTAAATGCAATGTTCTCACATTATAGCACAGAGATGTGAGAATTTTACAGTCATATTTCTTTAGTTCATGCAACAGTGAATGTTTGTGCCTACTTTACACTTCTTCTACCATGTCTAGGCCAGAAGTGAAACTGCCAAAATGAAGGCACCTTTTGTTGAGTTCATTCTGCAGTTCCTTTCACTTGACCTGGTGTGAGAAAGATTAGCTGGCAACGTAAGGTTTCTATTACCAGGGTACATCCAATTTTGGTTCAAAATACCACAATCTTTGAGGAGGCTCTTTCTCTGTACCCCTACTCCACACTGTAAGTAGTGAAGCATGACTTTGATTGGGCTAATTATTTTTGTGCTTGGTCATGTCAAAAACATTTTAGAGAGTTGAAGGAAAATAAAGGTGTTGGTATGGGCAACAATCAGAGAACTCTAAAGGGTAAAAAAGTGGTAAGTTCTAACTAAACTTAACTGCCAATGTCAATTGGAATCAAAATGCACTGGCAGAGAGGTGGCTCTTGACAGGAAGGATTTCATTGTTAGGCAAGCAACAAAGGGCAGGAACAATCATGGCTTGCTTGCATGATGGTAAGGCTGGGAACAGCATTGCTCTTTACCCCCTTACCCATCAAGTATAGAGACAGGGCACATATTTGTGATATAAAGCTTGGTCTTATTTATTAAACAAATTGAATCCCATGAAAGGAGATGCTAGCAGTATGATTCCTGGCGACACCTCATTCCCTTTCTAGACTGGTAAATCCTGTGCCCCCGCACAGTTCTGTACCTTGACAGCTACTACCCAGGTCAACTAAGTCAGAGACGTAACCCCATGGGCATTTCCAACTCTATTTGTGTGAATGTACTGCAGAGATGGCAAATAGTGTCCCCTAAGTGCCCAACCCATTTAACGAAATCATGCCGGGCATCCATTGCAGGCGCACCCCCCAATAAAGGACTCAGACACTGATGAAAGTGGATAACGGCATTGGGCCACATTTATTGATTCATGCTCTAGTCCGAATTATAAATTTCTATTGGTAATTGACCAATTATAATTCTTAAGGCAAGCAGGCCGAAGTAACACTGGTAAGGTACCACCCAAAATTGCCGACGGCAATTGTTACAATGTATCTATTAGTATCAATTTGTTTGTTGACAACAAACAAATTGTTGACCGTAGTCAATATCTAACTAATGACCCCACCCTCTGACGCGTATCCGTAAAATCACGGGGTGATGCATGCTGTCTAGCTGTAGCCATCACCCCGTCGCCTGGTTCGTCGTTGACCGGACAACGTTTAACCAACTTATGCCTGTCTAATGTTGTCCAGTCAATTGCGAACCTGCCGGATACCTGTGGGTCATAAATGTTTACCTTACCAGTGCTACCCGCCCATGTGACCAAAGTCAACAGCAGCAGCAGAAACCCCTATATCAAACCATAGCAACAGTGTGGGATGGGCGAAAAAACCAGGACCCAAGAGCCAATTGTAAGTCCCAGCCAAAAATTCCCACCCGGCCCCGAAGCGACCAAAATATCACACTGTTAACTAGGGAGGGGGTGGAGGAGAAAAACTTCTCCGCTCCGTCGCTTCGCAAAATGGCAGCTTGGCTGCCTCGTGGCCGCCCCTTATATAAGGGTGCTGGCCATGCCCCCTAACTACCCGGATGCCTTCGTCCGGTGGGGGGGGGGGCGCAAAGAGCACGACGGCCATTTTGGCGCCACGCTTGCATTGCAGGCGCCCCCACCAATAAAGGACTCAGACACTGATGAAAGTGGATAACGGCATTGGGCCACATTTATTGATTCATGCCCTAGTCCGAATTATAAATTTCTATTGGTAATTGACCAATTATAATTCTTAAGGCAAGCAGGCCGAAGTAACACTGGTAAGGTACCACCCAAAATTGCCGACGGCAATTGTTACAATGTATCTATTTGTATCAATTTGTTTGTTGACAACAAACAAATTGTTGACCATAGTCAATATCTAACTAATGACCCCACCCTCTGACGCGTATCCGTAAAATCACGGGGTGATGCATGCTGTCTAGCTGTAGCCATCACCCCGTCGCCTGGTTCGTCGTTGACCGGACAACGTTTAACCAACTTATGCCTGTCTAGTGTTGTCCAGTCAATTGCGAACCTGCCGGATACCTGTGGGTCATAAATGTTTACCTTACCAGTGCTACCCGCCACACGGAGAGGCTTGAAAGAAGGCTCGACGCCCCCCCCAGACCGTCAGCTCGGTCAACAGGCCTGCTCGCCAATCACCCAACAGGAGGTCCATACCTCCTCGCGACAGATGGACCCCATCCCCTGCGTAAAGGTCATAATTTTGCAAACTAATGGCGGGGTGATGACTGACCCGCCCCCAACCCCTGTCAACAATGAACCGGGCAACAGCCCTGTTTACCATGCGTCTAGCACGGTCAAGGGCCTGGAGGTCGAACCCTTCTCTATAAGTGTGCCGCGGCACCATGTCTGACCAAACGAGGGTTGTGGCGGGCCACACGTAGTGCAGGTAGGCGAGGTCGCCGCAAATCGCATGCTTCAGCGATAGGCCGGTGACCTGACCTAAATCATTGCCCCCAAGGTGTATGATCAGAATGTCAGGCGGGTCAGCATTCCGGCCTGAGAAAAGGAATGGCAACAGCTCCCGCCATAACATCCCAGGCTTACCATACCATGTGAGACTTGCATATGCACCCAGTCCGAGTCGGGGTCCCCACTCTGTCGCCGCAGCGTAACGCGCTGCCCTGTGCACGTAGCTATGGCCCACCAGCCATACTGTCACCGGCGTAATACGACACCCAGGGTCTGTCAAGGAAAAAACGAGGGGAGAGAAAAGGTGCGGTGACTCGACTGGTACTCACGGTGAAAGAGGGCGGACATAAAATTGAAAACATTGCGATCCCCACCTCCCCATACAGCGTATTTCAGCCCCGGAGTACCCAAAAGCAGCCGCCATGGAAGCCGCCCCTATTCTGAATGAATGGGTGTCGTAACGGGCCCCTGGGAGGCCAACACCGGCCAGCGCTTTGCCGGTCACCTTCCAAAATTGAAATTTAGTAAGGGGAGACCCATCTTGGTGACACAAAAACGGGCCATGGTGCGTGCCACGCAGTGCAAGGAACTCCTGAAGGGCACCAACCGGACAGATGTCTGCCAAAGAACACCGTAGCAGTCTCACTCCACTGCCTACGCCATGCTGATCCGTCTTAGAGGAGCATATCCTCAACTGAGCCCAGTCTTTGGCCACATAGACATCTTCGAGTTCCAGTGCCCTACGACTTGCATCCGCCTTAGACAGCATCACAAGCTCGCTGATGCGGAGCGCTCCAAAAAGGCCACCGTTGTAGCCGCATGAAACAGGGCTGCCTCATACCTATCAAAACATAGGTCCTGCCAGCCCCGTGCCAGTTGGGTAAGAACCCCTGGGGAAATTGGGTGGCGGTCGTCCGGGCTACGCCCACACTCCCGCACCCACCCCTCCAAAACGTGTCTCACACGGAAGTCAGCGGTACTGTCCGCATGACCGCCTACTTTGGCCATAAAAGCCAGCGCTGACAGCCTGGATGCTATGGTGCGAGGTGCAAGGCCCTGGGAATGCAGGTAAACCATGAATTGAAGTATATGGGCCACAGGGATCGGCCAGGTATCTGGCAGCCGGAATTGGGCACAGAATGCTCTGAAAGAATTGAATGCGTGGCGCTAGCGAAATGCCGATCGCCCGGTTCACCTCTCCTTGCCAATGGTCCATATCTCGTCCGGGAGTGGCGAGGGAAATTCCTCCGCATCCGGGGCCAAGGCGTGGAACCGGGAGATCTGCAGGCGGGACAAAGCGTCAGCGATATCATTATTGACCCCCGGGACATGCCTGGCCCTGAACAGCACATTAAGGCGCAGGCTGCGCAATACAAACTGGCGCACCAGGTCCATGACCCTGGGTGATTTGGAAGTCTGTGAGTTGACAATGTGGACAACGGCCGCATTGTCACACCAGAAATGAACGACCGAGTTGGCCCACTCCTCACCCCACAGCCTCAAGGCCCCCAGGATGGGGAAAAATTCCAGATACGTAAGATCACGCAGGCGACCCGTGCCTGACCAGGCTAGTGGCCACCCACCATAGGCCCACTTCCCATCGAAGTACATCCCATAACCCAGGGACCCAGAGGCATCGGACTGTATCTGGAAACGAGGGGAAGCCAGAAGGTCAGACCTCCAAAATGACACCCCATTGAACTCCCTCAGGAACTGGAGCCAGATAAGCATATCTGCACTGATAGCCCGGGTCAGTCTCACCCTATGGTGGGGCCTGGATAGGCCTGTCATGGCGTCACACAAGCGCCGCGCAAATGCCCTGCCCGGTGCAACCACCCTGCAAGCGAAATTGAGGTGACCATGTAGCACCTGCAGTTCCCGCAATGACGCCTTGCGTTTAGCAAGCAAGTCCGAGATGAGGGCCACTATCCTGGACACCTTATCCCCCGGTAACCTAGAAGCCTGCGCTACCGTGTCAATCTCCACCCCCAGGAAGACTAGCTGTGTAGATGGGCCCTCGGTCTTTTCGGGCGCTAAAGGGACACCAAGTTCCTCCATTAGCGTCTGAAATGTGTTGAGGAGACGTGTGCACGTGTCCCAGCCCCGTTCACCCCCGAATAAAAAATCATCCAGGTAATGGGCTACAGACCGGGACCCAGACCTGCGGACAAAAGCCCACTGTAGGAAGGTGCTGAAACGCTTGAAGGCCGAGCATGATATGGAACAGCCAAAAGGCATGGCCTTATCGAAATAATATTCACCCCGGAACTTGAAACCCAGCAACTCAAAGTCACCCGGGTGAACCGGCAGGAGGCGAAAGGCAGACTTAATGTCGCACTTAGCTAACAGCGTACCCGGGCCACATGAGCGCACCATGCACAGCGCTTGGTCAAAAGATGTATACCTGACTGAGCAAAGGTCATCAGGGATAGCATCATTGACTGATCGGCCGGCTGGGTAGGACAAGTGATGGATGAGGCGGAACTCGCCCGGTGACTTCTTGGGCACTAAGCCCAAGGGCGACACTTTAAGGTTGGGGAACGGGGGTGCAGGGAAAGGGCCGGCGACCCTGCCCGCGTCAACCTCCTTAGTAATACTGGCAGCAGCCACCTCCTCCCTCGCCCTAAGGGACAAAAGGTTGGGGGCATCTTGGGGGGACCTATCACCCAGGAAAGGAATACGGAACCCCAGTCGAAAACCCTGAAGCAGGTAAACCGCATCCGCCTCCCTCGGGTACAATGCAAGCCAACACTCCAACATGTCCACATTAATTGGGGAGGGGGCCTTTTGGTGGACCAGCTCCCTCTGCGGCAGTCTTGCCAGCCCCTTGTCCGCCCCTACCTCTGCCCCGCATCCCTCCAGGCCTGGGGCAGGCAGAGGCCGCATGGGGGCCAGCGCAAGAGGGACACTCATGCCTGTACCGGCAATTCTTCCTATTGCAGGAACCATTGGACGAGAAAGTCCAGCACAGCAGGCGGGCTGGAACCCCCTGCCCCGCCACCTGGCGGGGTGTCTGTGCTGGGGCCGCTCGCTGGACCGCATGTACACAATGGTATCTTTCCCCAGGCGCAGGGCGTGTGGGAGTCATGTACAGAAGCCACAGCTTCTGGCAGGGCTCATCCCACCTCATCTCCGGGTGCAGGGGAATCCGCATACGGAATTCCTCGTTGTAAGCCAACCACGACGGGCCCGGGAAGTCGACCATTGCCCGGTAAATGTTGTCCAAATACTGGACCATCGGAATTGCCAAATCCGGCCGGGCCCTGAGGTAGACCGCCATGTATATGAGGTACGCCGGCAACCAGTTGGCCCACGTACGTGGCGGCTTACGACGACGTGCCTGTTCCTTATCCTTCTCATCCTGCCCCTCCCTCTCCTCCTTGGTGGGCTCTCTGTTAAGAAGGGAGAAGATGTCCACATACTCCCCATGCCAGATCTTCTCTTTGGTGGCCTGGGCCAAATGGTCCCCCAGGGGCAAGGAATACCCCACTGTCGGCAATGCCGACACCGGCACGGTGGGAACTGCGGGCATCTGAAAAGGAGCCTGGACCAACCCGGTCACCCCTAACACATTCCCGACTGAGTAAGAGGTACCACCCAAAACGGGGCCCTGGGTGAGAGGTGAAGTCACCGGGTGGGACGTCGGCAACTGAACCGTCGCACCACCCGTGCGAGGCCACGGCCACTGAAATGCCCCCCCAACGTGGCTAGGTGTGTGGGTGCACTAGATTGAACCGCATACTCACATGCTGCACCCCAATGGGCCGCCCCCACCGGGGGTTCCGGCCCACTGGGGGCGTCGGAGCTCACGACCGCAGTTGAGCTCGTCGACGGGGCCTGATCAGCACCAGCCTGTTGATTGGGGAGCTGCGAGGCAGTGGCCGATGCCGGCCCACGCGCCTCGGGCAGCTCGACCCGTCCTGCCGCCTGCCGCTGACTGGCAGACGAAGCATCAACCTGCACCCCAAAAGGCACCCCGGGTGGTTAACCCTCGCGAGGGATGCCTCGAGGGCCGCAACGCGGGCCAGAAGGGCCTCCACATTAACGTAGCCCCCTAAGCCAAGTGGGGGCAAAGGGCCGGCCGGCCCACCAGCTGCAGGCGCCGGCCCAGGTCCCTGGACCCTGGGGCCCGTATACGGCCACGATCCCAGGCCCGGCCCCTGCAGGGCCGGGTGGGTACCCTGCCAGGGGAGGGAACCCAGCCACCCCCCATGGCTGAAACCTCCCGCAGGAAGCTGCGCACCCATGGAAGAAGGCCGCGCAGAATGGGCCATGCCAGGGGCAGTGGCCACTGCTTGCGGGCCGGGGGCCGCGGCCCCTGCTGGGCCGGTACGCGGACACCCCGCCTCGGGCCAAGGGGCAATCAGCCCCATCCCACCGGTCCCAGTGGGCTCAGGCAAAGGAGGTTGCTGGGGAGGCGCAGCCGCGGTCCTCCGACCCGGCTGGCGCCTCCGCGCAGAACGAGCCCCGTTCGCAGTCGCCTTCTTCTTAGAGGGCATAGCAGCTATCCGATGGGAAGCCGGAAAAAGTCAAGAAAATTAGCAGCCAAGAGGCTTCCCGGTGAAAGGCAAGAGCGACGGAGGTAAGAGGGAAAAACTTCTCCGCTCCGTCGCTTCGCAAAATGGCAGCTCGGCTGCCTCGTAGCCGCCCCTTATATAAGGGTGCTGGCCACTCCCCCTAACTACCCGGATGCCTTCGTCCGGTGGGGGGGGCCGCAAAGAGCGCGGCGGCCATTTTGGCGCCGCGCTTGCAATGACACCTTGAGGGATTCACCACAACCACCTAACCCAGCACTATCTGCAATGAAAGAGGGCTAACTCCTATTTGGCTCCTCTTGCCCAAATTACCTTCAAGGATAGTTGCTATGCTCATCTGCATGCCTGCCAATAAGCTGTCAGCCCCTATATCACAACTGATTAACTACTGTCCACGTTCCCTTTCAAAAACAACTATGTATATTTTAAAATATTAATAGAAAAATTTGAATAACAAAGTAATTGGCCCAAAATGGCATCCATGACTGTGGCGCCATCTGGGCCTCCATGTGAAAATATAAGAAACTAAAAAAAAATGCAACTTATTATAAAGAAATTTAATATAATGAATAAATGAGCAAGTAAAAGCTGATAATAAAAATTCAGCCCCTCTCCTCCAAGATGAGTAATGGACAATAGACAAGATAAGGAACCCCCTGAAATCAGTCTCAGTGCTGCCAGCTAGGTTGCAAACAGACAAAGAGGCACTCTTGGGACAGGCAAGACTCAAAACAAGCCTCTTGCTTTGGCCTGGGACATTGGAAGGGGCTAGAGTCCCTCCTTCACCCTAGCTGCATTGCAGTTGAATGTACAGAGGGAACAGAATTTTCACTAAACTGTGGTAAGATGAGTCATTCTCTTGTTTGAATAAGTCTTCAGAAAGGAGCAAGATGGATAAGATGGATATTTTTTAATAACATTATAGAAATGTGATGAAGTGATTCTGTAACTGCTTATAATTTAGTCTGCTAAGATACTTACATACAAGTGACTTAACTGAGAGTTGTTGTTTGTAATTGAGTTATATTTTTGTAATACTTTAGTTAAGGCCTTATTATTCAGTTTTGAAACCCCATATTTTTGTGTGAATGTATTTATGAAGCCTAGTTTAATGTCAGTTTAACCGGTCAAAATTTATCAGAGTATAAACCGCAGTCCCAGCACAAACATCATTAAATAAGAGGCAAAGTGGAGAAAAAATGATTTAATGGATTTGCTGGTGTTCAGAAGTCCTGGATTCTGTAGCAAGGGGCAAATTTCCAAAGTAGTTGATTATCTTAGTTGGTCTGTGGAGCAGATGACATCAGAAATTCATTATGCACAGAAGAGGATGACGCTCACTCAACATAGTTGCTTTTTAAATTTAAAGTGAAGAAAGTATCTTGAAGCTTATGTTCACTTCTGGAGGAAAGAGTGGGGGAATGGTGAGTCTTGATTGATTGTATAATATGAATAAATTATTAGCCCTTAACAGTAGTAGAAAAAGAATTAATCTTCTCAGCAGAGTCAAATTAAAAGGTTTTGGCTTGCCTGATCTGAACAAAGTATGATGAATTTTTAATACTGAGAATTAATTAGGCACATAATGAGGAATAGTCTGCATAACAGCTCTAATTCTGATAAATAGCAAAATAATCTAAATCCTGAAGGAAATAAATACCATTCATCATATGAACACCCAAAATTTGGTTCCAGGAGAGATATGAATGATAATAGACTCTACCAAGTGGTATTACAATAATTCTATTTGTTAATTTTGCATTATGTTAAGGTATATTATAAGTAATTATGTTATGCATTGACCCTTATTTATTACTTTTGTGTCATGGATGTTAGGATATTATTCATTCTAGAAGTAGCTAATGTACTAGAAAAGATGTGTATTATTATTAAACATACTGTCCATGCTGGTTGTTAACGTACTATTTGCATTTATTCCAGAGCTTTCTTAAATCACTCACAAATCTTTACAGCTCATGGATTTTCCTCCTACAATCAAAATAATTTACAAATACAGACAAAGTTATGCACTTATACATCATTGATGACAATAGGAAAGTTCATAATTTCCATACAGTGCAACATGTTTTCTCTTAATCCATCTTGATGGAGGGCAGCAGCTTCATCAATACTGGTCTAGGCTGATGAGGACTTTGTGTACTAAAAAGGTTCAGGACCAGAAAGTGACTCACAGAACTGGTGGTACAGTGGTACAGGAGTCATGCTGCAATGCAGAAGGCCACTGCATTATATTCTCAGGACAGTCTTCATGACTGATCACCATGATGATCACCTATATTCAGATTTGGATAAAGGAGGAGGAGAAATAAGATGTTTGTAGAGAGACTTCTCAATGTAGCTGCTGAATGCTCAAGATGCTGTTATCCCATGTTGAGATGTTCAGTTTTTCCTAGAATCTAATCAATCACAAAAATTCCTCACATCACCATGTTATACAGAAAAAGTGGTGTTATGGCCAAGAGAGGAATTGTTAGGAGCTGCTAGGCTAGATGGGACTTAAAGATACATGGAGGCATTTATTCATATGGTACCTCATTAAAATACTTGTATTTGAAGTATCTCCAATGTTTATTACAGTTGCAATTGTAGGGAATAAACTGTTTTCTGGAAGCAAACAGCAGCTTATTAAAGTAGTTTCAGGGAATTCCGCACCAACAAAGATTTTGCTACTATAGGCATGCTTTGGTTTAGGGCTCATTATGACTCCAGATGTTGTTTCTCATACCATAGATATGAGAAACCACCTCCCTGGTATGCTGAAGTTTCATCTGCCAAGTAAAATTTTATCTTGAGAAATGAATGGTTTTACATCTTAAGTGCTATGAGTATGGGAAACAGAAAACATATATGAAGCCCCAATTTGGGGCAGATTACAAAAACATGCTTAATTTCATGGAAATAACAGTAAGCAATGTTGCAAGGAAAGACCTTGTGAATGGTGCCTCCTCTCTCTTGGCATACCAGAACACCTTATATGTCTCATGAGAAATCTGTACAAGAGTCAAGAAGCAACAGTTAGGACAGGATATGGAATGATGGAGTGGTTTGGAATAGGAAAAGGTGTAAGACAAGGCTGCATTTTGCCACCCTGCTTATTTAACTTTCAGTATACACAGAGCATTTAATGCACAATGCAGGGCTGGATGAAATAAAAGTTGAAACTAAAAATGCTGGGAGAAACATCAAAAATTTGAAATATGCAGATGATACTACCCTAATGGTAGAAAGTGAAGAAGACCTAAAGAAGCTCTTGCTTATGTTGAAAGAAGAGAGTGCAAAAACTAGCTTGAGACTCAACATCAAGAAAACCAAGATAATGGCAACAGGTCCTATCACTCCCTGGAAAATAGATGTAGAGGCAGTGGCAGACTTTACATTCTTAGGACCCAAGAACACTGCATTTGGTGATTGCAGCCATGAAATAAAAAGGTGACTGATTCTTGGGAGGCAAGCTATGAGAAATTTGGGGAAAATAGTTAAAAGTAGAAACATCCACAAAGTCCACATAGTCAAAGCAATGGTATTTCTGGTAGTAATGTATGGTTGTGAGAGCTGGACCATAAAGAAAGCTGAGTGCAGAAGAATAGACGCCTTTGAAATGTGGTGCTGGAGGAGAATTTTGAGAGTACCCTGGACAGTGAGGAGAACAAATAGGTCAGTCTTAGAAGAAATCAACCCTGACTGCTCCTTAGAAGGTCAAGTAGTAAAGATGAAGATGAAGTACTTTGGATATCAAATGAGAAGAGAAGACTCACTTGAAGCCTAGATACTGGGAAATGTGGAGGGCAAAAGAAGAAGTGGGCAGCCAAAAATGAGATGGCTGGATGGTATTGTAGACACAGTGGGCACAGAGCTGGGTGGGTTGAGGAGGATGGTGGAGGACAGAGGTGCCTGGAGGGCGGTGGTCCATGGGGTCACAAAGAGTCAGAATCGACTGTGCGACTAAACAAAAACCACCCCATAACAGTGCACACAGTCTGTGCAGTTTGCAATGTAATTAGTAATTTCTGTCCCAAAAATGCTGGGTACTCATTTTACTGACCTCAGAAAGATGGAAGGCCGAGTTTGTCAGGATCAAACTCACATCATGAGCAGTAAAAGTACTTTGGGCATCAAATGAAAAGAGAGGATTCACTTGAGAAAGCCTTGATGCTGGGAAAGGTTGAGGGCAAAAGAAGGAGGTGGCAGTGAATAAGATGGCATTGTTGATGCAATGGGCACAAAGCTGGGTGGGCTGAGGAGGATGGTGGAGGATAGGGGTGCCTGACATGTGGTGGTCCATGGGGTCACGAAGGGTCAGAATCGACTGTGCGACTGAACAACAACAACAACAACTCTCTTGGTAGGCTATTCACATCAGCTTGGAGATGGAGAAAATAAGAAATCCATGCAAATGGACTTAACAAATTTGCCCATTTCTAAATTTTGATTGCCTAATATTTGGCTATTTTCTTTTGGCGCTTGAAATATGGCTCCCTTATTGCATTTGTATGAAAGAGTTATGGTTTTATTTGTTTCTTCTTCTTCCTCTTCTTCTTCTTCTACTAATACTACTGCTACTACTACTACTACTACTACTACTACTACTACTACTTCTTTTTCCGCTTCTTCTAATCCTAATTCTGACAATTAAAATAATGAGGTAATGAAGAAAGTCAGTGGAAAGACAAAACAAAGAGCTACATTATTAACATAAATTTAAAAGGCAAGTTTAGGCAGTTCATATAGTGGCTCTCAAAAAATTCAAAATTATGCAGCAATCAGAAGTCTTTCACATTGTGCAGGAACTGGCATTGACTGACAATGATAAATGATATTCTTTTCTGTTATTCATTTGATGATAATGTGCTATTCATATTTGAATAGTTTTATCTAGTATTCTCCTAAGTTCCTTTGCATTGCTCAGTGGTTATTTGGAAATAGAGATTTTATGAAAAACATACAAAAGGTGCAGAGTTGATGTTGTTTTTAAATCTACCACTGAGAGCATCTTACATGTTTTATTTATTCAAAGAGTAAATGATGATTTTAGATGAATAGTGGGACTCTGGTAAAATCTAATGACTTGTATGGTATCATCTATGCCAAGAGAAAATTGTTTTCTTTTTATATTCCATTCTTACCAATGAGAGATACCACTAAAGATTCTCTGAGTAGTAGAGGGGCAATAATTTTTTTTTTAAAACAAGCTTCTTTTTTCAATTGATAAAGTTCTCTGGTGGAGATTTCAGAGTACTACTACTAAACATCTAGATCTAGACTCTTACAGCAAATACAGGTGCTATTATAAATGTGCTTGGCTTCTTTTAACAACATTCTTGTTTTATAATTAAAAAAAGAGGATTCAAACAAGCAGAGTGAAGACAGTTCTAATTAGTAGCCATTATGAAATTCTCTGTCATAAAATAGTCTCTCTTGAGAGGCATAAAATAAGAGAAAATAATGAATATTCACTTCATAGTATGTCACATCTACAAGTGACAGATCAAACAAGAAAAAAAGAGAATAAATGCATTTTAATGATGATCTTCTATAGAAACTAAACAATAAAAAAACATTTTTCATAGCTTTTAAAAACCAATCTATTCACACTCATTGAATCCCATTTAACATCTATTCTTGTGCTATATTTTATGTTGTGTAAAAAAAAAAAAACCTAACACCCACATGAATATTTGTAACCTGGTCCTAATACAATTATTCTCCACCACAAAAGCAGATCTTGTAAATGGCCAAGATAGCACTATTTATTTTTATCCATATTTCATGTTTGTCCATAATTTGAAACTGTGGAACACTATGATCTAGGAAAAAGTGGCTAGAGCTAAGCCTCAGGGTATTAAAATTAAAAGGTACAACCACTGAGATTACCTTGCCCTTTGCTTATCCTACTTAGAAATGACTAGCTAACAGTAGGCAGTTGCACAGGCTATGCTTGTCCATTTCATGCCTTCACTGAGCCATGTTCAGCTGCACCCACTGAAACCTCTGAAATGACAAAGGGAAAATTATCCAACAGAGTGCACAACTTTAACCCGACTCAGGGCGGTTTACATAGATGACAATAAATACAATATACAATATACAATGAGTACAGTAATACATAATTAAATAACATACTATTAATACTAAAAAAATAAAAATACAATACACAGTTCAATATACACAATTCAGTATATGGATTCACAAAACAGTACCACATCACAATGCTATACTGCAATATCACAAATTACGAGTTACAGAGTTACATAACACTATCACAATATCGGTTACAGTAACAAAATATCAATTCAACAGGAGAAATGTATACAACCACAAAATTACCTATCAATATCAATTACAATAAAAAACAGTTAATATCAGCAAAAAAGATGTATGCATCCTGGCCATAACACAAAGACGGCAAAGTGTCTGTGATGGTGGCGGCGATTTTAAAGCTGAGCTGCAGGTGGTACACTCACTGGCATCTCCAGGGTGGAGGGCAGCTTTTATAGCCCTCCAGGGCTACAGCTGGGCTGGTCCTCTTGGCTGGCTGCCGGGCAAGCAAAGCCGCCTCCTGCAGCAGCGGCGTCTCCAGAGCGGAGGACAGAGGACAGCTCTCATAGCTCTTCAGAGCTACAGCTGGGCTGGTTCTCCAGGCTGGCCACTCGGCGAGCGAAGGCGCCTCCTGCAGCGGTGGCATCTCCAGAGTGGGGGGCGGAGGGTGGCTCTTATAGCCCTCCAAGGCTACGGCTGGGCTGGTCCTCCCGGATGCCCACCGGGCGAGCGAAGCCGCATCTTGCAGCGGCGACATCTCCAGGGCAGAGGGCGGAGGATGGCCCTTATAGCCCTCCAGGGCTACAGCTGGGCTAGTCCTCCTGACCGGCCGCCGGGTGAGCGAAGCTGCCTACCATAGGTCATTTCCAGTTGTTAAAGTATAGAAGGCAAGCACTGCATTGGCTCTTGTGTTTGAGAAAGCAATTCAGTTTCCACTTGTAGCTATAGTCAGAAAAAAAGACAGAGGGAAATTATCCAGCATGTGGAGACAACCTCCATGTTTGTTGCTCAGTCAGAGATCAGAGGAAGAAAAAGGAACTATCAACAAAACAATAGAAGCAAAAACAAGCCTTTGACTACTAGTTTCAAAGGAACATCCTAAGAAGGTGTGAAGAGGAAGGTTCTTCTTCTTCTTCAGACACCATATCTGTTCCAGATATTGGCTATCATCATGGCAATAGTCTTCCTGTTCTTAACGGCTCGGAACAGTTCTTCCAATATCATGGCACACTATTCAATCAGGGTCTTCAGCCATGAAGTCCATCTATGCCCAGGGCTTCTCTTCCCAGTGATCTTCCCTTGCAAAGCAAGATGGGGTATTCAATATTTCATGTTGTTCCTCATGATATGCTCAAGTTATTGGAGCTTTCGTTGCTTAATGGTCTTAAACAGTTCTTGTTCTTTATCTATCTGGCGCAACACTTCTACATTAGTCACATGGTCAACCAATGATATCCTTAGCAGCTGTCTGTAGATCCACATTTCAAAAGATTTGATTTCCCCCCCAGATGCTTTAGTCAATATTTAAGCTTTGACTCCATATAGCAGCACTGGGAATACGTAACATCTCACTATTTAGAGATTTCTAGTGAGAGTTAGATCTCTACTGCATAACAAATGTTGCATTTTTATGAAGGTGGATATTGCTTTTTGCAGGCGCACCCCCCAATAAAGGACTCAGACAATAATGAAAGTGGATAACGGCATTGGGCCACATTTATTGATTCATGCCCTAGTCCGAATTATAAATTTCTATTGGTAAAACGACCAATCATAATTCTTAAGGCAAGCAGGCCGAAGTAACACTGGTAAGGTACCACCCAAAATTGCCAATGGCAATTGGTTACAATGTATCTATTTGTATCAATTTGTTTGTTGACAACAAACAAATTGTTGACCGTAGTCAATATCTAACTAATGACCCCACCCTCTGACTCGTATCCGTGAAATCACGGGGTGATGCATGCTGTCTAGCTATAGCCATCACCCCGTCGCCTAGTTCGCCGTTGACCGGACAACGTTTAACCAATTTATGCCTGTCTAGTGTTGTCCAGTCAATTGCGAACCTGCCGGATACCTGTGGGTCATAAATGTTTACCTTACCAGTGCTACCCGCCCATGTGACCAAAGTCAACAGCAGGAACAGGAACCCCTATATCAAACCATAGCAACAGTGTGGGATGGGCAAAAAAGCCAGGACCCGGAAGCCAATGTGGGTCCCAGCCAAAAATTCCCACCCGGCCCCGAAGCGACCAAATATCACACTGTTAACTAGGGAGGGGGTGGAGGGGAAAAACTTCTCCGCTCCGTCGCTTCGCAAAATGGCAGCACGGCTGCCTCGTGGCCACCCCTTTTATAAGGGAGCTGGCCACGCCCCTAACTACCCGGATGTCTTCGTCCTATGGGGGGCCCGCAAAGAGCGCGGTGGCCATTTTGGCGCGGCGCTTGCATTGCAGGCGCACCCCCCCAATAAAGGACTCAGACAATAATGAAAGTGGATAACGGCATTGGGCCACATTTATTGATTCATGCCCTAGTCCGAATTATAAATTTCTATTGGTAAAACGACCAATCATAATTCTTAAGGCAAGCAGGCCGAAGTAACACTGGTAAGGTACCACCCAAAATTGCCAACGGCAATTGGTTACAATGTATCTATTTGTATCAATTTGTTTGTTGACAACAAACAAATTGTTGACCGTAGTCAATATCTAACTAATGACCCCACCCTCTGACTCGTATCCGTGAAATCACGGGGTGATGCATGCTGTCTAGCTATAGCCATCACCCCGTCGCCTAGTTCGTCGTTGACCGGACAACGTTTAACCAATTTATGCCTGTCTAGTGTTGTCCAGTCAATTGCGAACCTGCCGGATACCTGTGGGTCATAAATGTTTACCTTACCAGTGCTACCCGCCCATGTGACCAAAGTCAACAGCAGGAACAGGAACCCCTATATCAAACCATAGCAACAGTGTGGGATGAGCAAAAAAGCCAGGACCCGGAAGCCAATGTGGGTCCCAGCCAAAAATTCCCACCCAGCCCCAAAGCGACCAAATATCACACTGTTAACTAGGGAGGGGGTGGAGGGGAAAAACTTCTCCGCTCCGTCGCTTCGCAAAATGGCAGCACGGCTGCCTCGTGGCCACCCCTTTTATAAGGGAGCTGGCCATGCCCCTAACTACCCGGATGTCTTCGTCCTATGGGGGGGCCCGCAAAGAGCGCGGCGGCCATTTTGGCGCCGCGCTTGCATTGCAGGCGCACCCCCCAATAAAGGACTCAGACAATAATGAAAGTGGATAATGGCATTGGGCCACATTTATTGATTCATGCCCTAGTCCGAATTATAAATTTCTATTGGTAAAACGACCAATCATAATTCTTAAGGCAAGCAGGCCGAAGTAACACTGGTAAGGTACCACCCAAAATTGCCAACGACAATTGGTTACAATGTATCTATTTGTATCAATTTGTTTGTTGACAACAAACAAATTGTTGACCGTAGTCAATATCTAACTAATGACCCCACCCTCTGACTCGTATCCGTGAAATCACGGGGTGATGCATGCTGTCTAGCTATAGCCATCACCCCGTCGCCTAGTTCTTCGTTGACCGGACAACGTTTAACCAATTTATGCCTGTCTAGTGTTGTCCAGTCAATTGCGAACCTGCCGGATACCTGTGGGTCATAAATGTTTACCTTACCAGTGCTACCCGCCACACGGAGGGGCTTCAAAGAAGGCCTGACGCCCCCCCCAGACCGTCAGCTCGGTCAACAGGCCTGCTCGCCAAACACCCAACAGGAGGTCCATACCTCCTCGCGACAGATGGACCCCATCCCCTGCATACAGGTCATAATTTTGTAGACTAATAGCGGGGTGACGACTGACCCTCCCCCAAGCCCTGTCGACAAGGAACCGCGCCACTGCCCTATTCACCATGCGTCTAGGGCCTGGAGGTCGAAACCTCCTCTGTAGGCATGGCGCGGGACCATGTCCGACCAAACAAGGGTTATGGCGGGCCAGACGTAATGCAGGTAGGCGAGGTCCTCGCAAATCGCATGCTTGAGTGATAAGCCGGTAACCTGGCCCAAATCATTGCCCCCTAGGTGTATGATGAGAATGTCAGGCGGGTCAGCATTCCGGCCTGAAAAAAGGAAAGGCAGCAGCTCCCGCCATAACATTCCGGGCTTACCATGCCACGTGAGACTTGCATATGCACCCAGTCCCAGTCGGGGTCCCCACTCTGTCGCCGCAGCGTAACGCGCTGCCCTGTGCACGTAGCTATGGCCCACTAGCCATACTGTCACCGGTGTAATACGACACCCAGGGTCTGTAAAGAAAAACGAGGAAGAGAAGGTAAGGTGACTGAAATGGTACTCACGGCGGAAGTGGGCGCACATAAAACTGAAAACATTGCGAACCCCACCTTCCCATGCTGCGTATGTCAGCCCCGGAGTACCCAAAAGCAGCTGCAGTGGAGGCCGCCCCTATTCGGAATGAATGGGTGCCATAACGGGCGCCCTGGAGGCCCACACTGGCCAGCGCTTTGCCTGTCACCTTCCAAAATTGAAATTTAGTAAGGGGAGACCCATCATGGTGACAGAAAAACGGGCCATGGTGCGTGCCACGCAGTGCAAGAAACTCCTGTAGGGCACCAACCGGACAGATGTCAGCCAAAGAACACCGTAGCAGTCTTACACTACTGCCTACGCCATGCTGATCGGCTTTAGAGGAGCGAATCCTCAACTGAGCCCAGTCTTTGGCAACATATACATCCTCGAGTTCCAGTGCCCTACGACTTGCATCCGCCTTAGACAGCATCACAAGCTCGCTGATGCGGAGCGCTCCAAAAAATGCCACCGTTGTGGCTGCGTGAAATAGGGCTGCCTCGTATCTATCAAAACAGAGGCCTGGCCAGCCCCGGGCCAACTGGGTAAGAACCCCTGGGGAAATCGGGTGGCGGTCGTCCGGGCAACGCCCGTGCTCGCGCACCCACCCCTCCAAAACATGTCTCACACGGAAGTCAGTGGTGCTGTCCACATGACCTCCCACTTTGGCCATAAAAGCCAACGCTGACAGCTTAGATGCTATGGTGCGAGGTGCAAGGCCCTGAGCGTGCAGGTAAACCATGAACTGCAGAACATGGGTTACCGGGATCGGCTAGGTTCCTGGCAGTTGAAATTGGGTACAGAATGCTCTGAAAGAATTAAATGCGTGGTGATACGCCTTACGCGTGCGTGGCGCTAGTGACAGGCCAATCGCCCGGTTCACCTCTCCTTGCCAATGGTCCATATCTCGTCCGGGAGTGGCGAGGGAAATTCCTCCGCATCCGGGGCCAAGGCACGGAACCGGGAGATCTGCAGGTGGGACAAAGCTTTAGCAATATCATTATTAACCCCTGGGACATGCCTGGCCCTGAAAAGAACGTTGAGGCGCAGGCTGCGCAACACAAACTGGCGCACTAGATCCACAACCCTGGGCGATTTAGAAGTCTGTGCATTGACAATGTGGACAACAGCCACATTGTCACACCAGAAATGCACAACCGAGTTGGCCCACTCCTCACCCCATAGCATCAAAGCACCCAGAATAGGGAAAAATTCGAGATATGTGAGATCCCGCAGGCGATCCGTACCTGCCCAGGCCAGTGGCCACCAACCATAGGCCCACTTCCCATTGAAGTACATCCCATAACCCAGGGATCCTGAGGCATCGGACTGAATCTGAAAGCGGGGGGAAGCCAGGAGGTCAGACCTCCAAAATGAGTCCCCATTGAACTCCCTCAGGAACTGTAGCCAGACAAGCATGTCTGCTCTTATACCCCGGGTAAGCCTGACCCTATGGTGGGGCCTGGATAATCCTGCCATGGCATCGCACAGGCGCCTAGCAAATGCCCTGCCCGGTGCGACCACCCTGCAAGCGAAATTGAGGTGACCATGGAGCACCTGCAGTTCCCTCAGTGATGCCTTGCGCTTGGCCAGCAAGTCCGAAATGAGGGCCACTATTCTGGACACCTTATCCCGTGGTAACCTAGAAGCCTGCGCTACCGTGTCAATCTCCACCCCCAGGAAGACTAACTGGGTAGATGGGCCCTCGGTCTTTTCGGGTGCTAAAGGGACACCGAGTTCCTCCATTAGCGTCTGAAATGTGTTGAGGAGACGTGTACACGTGTCCCAGCCCCGTTCACCCCCGAATAAAAAGTCATCCAGGTAATGGGCTACAGACCGGGACCCTGACCTGCGGACGAAAGCCCACTCTAGGAATGTGCTGAAACGCTCGAAGGCCGAGCATGATATGGAACAGCCAAAAGGCATGGCCTTATCAAAGTAATATTCACCCCTAAATTTAAAACCCAGCAACTCGAAGTCGCCCGGGTGCACCGGCAAGAGGCGAAAAGCCGACTTAATGTCGAACTTAGCCAGCAGCGCACCCGGGCCACATGAGCGCACCATGCGCAGCGCGTGGTCAAAAGATGTATACCTGACTGAGCAAAGGTCATCAGGGATAGCATCATTGACCGAGCGTCCGGCTGGGTAGGACAAGTGATGAATGAGGCGAAACTCGCCCGGTGACTTTTTAGGCACTAAGCCCAAGGGCGATACCTTAAGATTGGGGAACGGGGGTGAAGGGAAAGGGCCAGCGACCCTGCCCGCAACGACCTCCTTCATAATGCTGGCAGCAGCCACCTCCTCCCTCCCCCTAAGGGATAAAAGATTGGGGGCATCCTGGGGGGACCTATCCCCCATGAAAGGGATACGGAACCCCTGCCTAAAACCCTGAATGAGATAATCCGCATCCTCTCCTTTCGGGTACAATGCGAGCCAACGCTCCAACATGTCCACATTAATTGGGGAGGGGGCCTTTCGGTGAACTAGCTCCATCTGTGGCAGTCTTGCCAGCCCCGTGCCCGCCCCTCCCTCTGCCCCGCGTCCCTCCAGGCCTGGGACAGGCAGAGGCTGCATGGGGGCCACCACAGGCGGGACACTCATGTCTGTATTTGCAGATTTTTTCCTATTGCAGGAACCATTAGCCGAGAAGGTCCAGCACAGCAGGCGGGCTGGAACCCCCTGCCCCGCCACCTGGCGGGGAACCCGTGCTGGGGCCGCTCGCTGGACCGCATGTCCACAATGGTATCTCTCCCCGGGCGCGGGGCGCGTGGGCGTCATGTACAAAAGCCATAGCCTCTGACATGGCTCATCGCACCTCATCTCGGGGTGCAGGGGAATCTGCATACGGAATTCCTCATCATAAGCCAACCACGACGGGCCCGGAAAGTCAACCATCGCCCTATAGATGTTGTCCAAATACTGGACCATCGGAATTGCCAAATCCGGCCAGGCCCTGAGGTACACCGCCATGTATATAAGGTAGGCCGGCAACCAGTTGGCCCACGTACGTGGTGGCTTGCGACGACGTGCCTGCTCCTTATCCTTCTCATCCTGCCCCTCCCTCTCTTCCTTGGTGGGCTCTCTGTTGAGAAGTGAGAAGATATCCACGTACTCCCCCCGCCAGATCTTCTCTTTGGTGGTCTGTGCCAAATGGTCACCAAGTGGTAAGGAATACCCTGCCGTCGGCAAGGCCGACACAGGCACAGCAGGAGCTGCGGGCATGTGAAAAGGGGCCTGTACTAACCCAGCCACCCCCAAAACATTCCCCGCAGGGCAGGACACACCCCCCACCACGGGGCCCTGAGTGTTAGTTGTCGTCGCCGGGTGGGGCGTCAGCGGCTGTACCGCCGCACAACCCGCGCGAGGCCAAGGCCATTGAAACGCCGCCCCAACGTGGCCACGTGTGTGGGTGCACTGATTTGAACCGCATACTCACACGCTGCACCCCCATAGGCCGCCCCCACCGGGGGTTCCGGCCCACTGGGGGCGTCGGAGCTCACGACCGCCATAGAGCTCGTCGATGGGGCCTGACCCGCGCCAGTCTGTTGGTTGGGGAGCTGCGAGGCAGTGGCCGAGGTCGCGCCACGCGCCTCAAGCAGCTCGACCCGTCCCGCCGCCTGCCGCTGCCCAGCAGACGACGCATCAAAATGTAGCCCAAAGGGAGCCCCAGCGTGGCTAGCCCGGGCCAGGGATGCCTCGAGGGCCGCAACGTGGGCGAGTAAGGCTTCCACGCTGACATGGGGCAAAGGGCCAGCTGGCCCGCCCACTCCAGCCATGAGTACAGGTCCCTGTACCCCGGGGCCCGAATAGGGCCACGACCCCACACCCGGGCCCGGTAGGGCCGATGTAGCAACCTGTCAGGGAAGGGAGCCAGACCACCCCCCAATGCCGGAAGGCCCCGGAGCGAACTGCGCCCCTATGGGAGAAGGCCCCGCGGAATGAGCAACACCAGGAGTGGTGCCCACCGCTTGCGGGCCGAGGGCCGCAGCCCCCACTGGACCCATGCGCGGGGCCCCATTGTCCGGCCAAGGGGGAATAGACCCCATTCCACCGGTCCCGGTGGATGCAGGCAAAGGCGGCTGCTGGGGAGGCGCAGCCGCGGTCCTCCGACCCGGATTGCACCTCCGAACCGCATGAGCCGCGCTCGCCACTGCCTTCTTCTTCGAGGGCATCTCAGCCACTCGATGGAAAGCCGAAAACGAGAGAATTCAGCAGCCAAAAGGCTTCCCGGTAAGGGTAAAAGCGACGGAGGTAAGAGGGAAAAACTTCTCCGCTCCGTCGCTTCGCAAAATGGCAGCGCGGCTGCCTCGTGGCCACCCCTTTTATAAGGGAGCTGGCCACGCCCCTAACTACCCGGATGTCTTCGTCCTATGGGGGGGGCCGCAAAGAGCGCGGCGGCCATTTTGGCGCCGCGCTTGCATTCTATTCGTATTTTAATATCTACCTTGGGATCCCAATTTCCATTTAACATACTCCCCAAATAGACAATTTTATCCACTCTTTCAATTTCTTGTGTTCCTACAATTAGCTTGCCATGAGTTTGGTGTTCGGTTTATAATCACATATTTCGTCTTCATGGGGTTTAGATCCAAACCATATTCTGTGCTTGGAGCTGTAACTCAATCCAGCATCAACTCAAGATCTGCAAGGTTTGTGGTCAACAAAACTGTGTCATCAGCATATTGGATGTTATTCAGGTATTTCCTATTCATTTTAAAGCCAATTGTTTAAATATGATAGTGCTTCTCAAAAAATAGTCTCCTATTATATATTAAACAGTTTTGGGGACAAAACACTGCCTTGTTGCACATCTCTGCAAATTTGAACCCGCTATCAACTGCTCTTAAATTCTGACTTTATCTGTCTGATTCCAATAAAAGTTGGTGATGATTGTAATATCCTTATCATCTACACTATTTTATTCAACCCTTCCATAGCCAGGGGACCCTGCAGAGAAGGCATCCCCCCCCACACACACACAGGACACTCCATTATTAAAGAGAAGAAACCAAGCTCTTTCTTCTCTTTTAAAACAGAGTGTTTGGGAGGGGGGTTGTATTTGATCTCCTCTTCCTGGTCCCCTGGGTTTGGTAGGGTTGGGGGGACAAAAGGGGTCTGTCCCCCCAACCCTTCCAGAGCCAGGGGACCCAGCAGAGAAGGGATCGTCTCCCCCAAAAAACAACAACAACAACACTTTGTTTTTAAAGAGAAGAAACCAAGTGGTTTCTTCTCTTTTAAAATGGAGTGTGTGAGTCTGTGTGTGTGTGTGTTCGATCTCCTCTCCCTGGTCCCCTGGGTTTGGTAGGGTTGGGGGGACAAAAGGGGACTGTCCCCCCAACCCTTCCAGAGCCAGGGGACCCAGCAGAGAAGGGATCGTCTCCCCCAAAAAACAACAACACTCTGTTTTTAAAGAGAAGAAACCAAGTGATTTCTTCTCTTTTAAAATGGAGTGTGTGTGTGTATTCGATCTCCTCTCCCAGGTCCCCTGGGTTTGGTAGGGTTGGGGGGACAAAAGGGGTCTGTCACCCCAACCCTTCCAGAGCCAGGGGACCCAGCAGAGAGGGGATCATTCCCCCCCAAAAAACAAAACACTCCGTTTTTAAAGAGAAGAAACCAAGTGGTTTCTTCTCTTTTAAAATGCAGTGTGTGTGTGTGTGTGTGTATTTGATGTCCTCTCCCTGGTCCCCTGGGTTTGGTAGGGTTGGGGGGACAAAAGGGGTCTGCCCCCCAACCCTTCTGGACCCAGCACCTTTCATTGCCTCCCTCACCCACCCCCTAACCTTACCTAACACATATCTTTTCCTGGCTCCCTCCAGCTGGGTCTTTCAAAGTCTTTCACTCTGGTTCCCACCGTTGTTGTTTTTAAGTCAGCACGCATTCCCAGCCTCCTCTGTGCTCGTATCCCTCAGCCTGATTGGCTGAGGGGTTGCACAGTGCAAAGGACACTGGGAATTGAAGTCCTTTTTCTTTGTTCACGTTCGGGGGGCTCCTGCCCCACTGCCACATTTCTCAACCCAACAGTTACCTACGAACCTGGTTCGGGTGAGTGCAGGGAGGCTCGGTCGGGGCTAGTGGGGCCTGGTGCAACATCCTTTGTCACATTCCAACGGTTAATGCACAAATTTATAGGTATAGATAAAACATGCATGTACGTCACATCTCATGTCTCTACATCTTTGTATGAGGGTCTGCATCACAAACAGTGCCTTCTCTGGTACCCATAGAATTCCAGAAGCCCAGTTGCATGTCACCTGTATTTTCTTCACACTTCTTATAAAGTGGCTGAAGTGGCTAAGATGCTGACTGGAAGACGGAAGGTCAGCATTTCAATACCTGAATACTGCAGGACGGAATCAGCTCACGTCTTTGTCCCAGCTCCTGCCAACCTAGCAGTTTGAAAGCAAGAAATTGCAAGTAGATAAAGAGGGACCACTTCGGTGGGAAGGTAATCAGCATTCTGTGCACTCCGGTGTCTAGTCATGCCTGCCACATGACCATGGAAACGTTTACAGAAGCAGACAGCACTGGATCTTCAGCTAAAAAACAGAGATGAGCACTGAACCCGAGTTGGATATGACTGGCTTTCGAGCAAGGGTGACCTTTACCTTTACAGATTATTTTCAAAAATACCTTAAGAGCATGACTCATGAGGCTAATCTTTCTGTACTCCTCACAAGGTTTCACAGTTGGTTTCTTCAGCAGTGTAACAAAGACTGATAGCAATCAACGCTTAGAAGGATGCTTGTGTTGTAAATGATGCTAAAAAGGTCCTTCAATTGTTTGATATTATATTTGGACAGAAGTTTCAAAATTTCTACTGGGATGTCATCTGGCCCTCTTGCTCTTTGGATCTTTGCAAAGCACTTATAACCTCGCTCTCCAGTATTGGTGGTCCAGTATTGCCATTTATGACAGGCTGTTCACTAGACAGCTCTTCTATGCATCCTTTCAATCCAGAAAACACCTTTTTGTGCTTATGACATGAAAAAGTTATTTTTGTATACATCAGCACAGCTTTGAGTTGATCATAAAACTCCTCAATTTCTTTATTCAATTTGTCTACAGTTGGTGCATAGACTTGTATGACATTCATGTTGCAAGGCTTGCCTTTAAGTTTGATCATAATGATTCTATCTGAAAATGACATCATGTTCTTTATCACTTTACTCAGAAGCACCCAACTCCATTCCAGTGATGTTTTTCATTGTTTCCTGACCATGCTGTCTGACATGCAGCTTTGACCCTCTCCTGGCCACCTTGTCTCATTCATTCCCATTATATCAACATCCAGGCTCTTCATTTCCTTTACTACATTATAAATCTTTCCTTTTTCATTAATACTCCTAATGTTCCAGGTACAAACTTTTATGGCTGAGGAAGGGAAACACAACAGATTTCAAAAACTGCCCATCCCATCATTCTTTGTTTCTCAAGACATGCCCCTGAAACCAACAATGAAAAGAGAGTGAGGTGCTCATTAAATAGAACAGTGGTGTGTGCTGATATACATTTGCTTTCCTTCTTTCACTTCCTGGCCTCTAGAAGATGACAGAGAATGACTTGGACAATGATACATGTCACTTTTCCTCCTGCTTCATACAGGTTAGTTTGTACTACCTGGCTCCTTCATATAATATACTACTTTGTTCCTTCATATAATGCAAGAAAAGGACACTTCAATATAATGTCTGAACTGTTATTTCTGTGATTCTGCATAAGTATGCATAAAAACATAAGTATATTCATGCTGGATCAGGCAAAAGGTTAATCTGTTCCACAGAGCTGCAAGTAGTAATTTTGATCCTTGGGGAAAGCAAAAATACAAACTATAAATTCCAACACGTGCCATATTTAGACATTGTGGCATAAGCAATTGCCCAATCCACTTCTGATCCACGTCAGAAGTGGATTGGGCAATTGCTTATGCCACAATGTCTAAATATGGCACGTGTTGGAATTTATAGTTTGTATTTTTGCTTTCCCCAAGGATCAAAATTACTACTTGCAGCTCTGTGGAACAGATTAACTTTTTCTCTGGTCCAGCATGAATATCCTTACGTTTTTATGCATACTTATGCAGAATCACAGAAATAACAGTTCAGACATTATATTGAAGTGCCCTTTTCTTGCATTATATGAAGGAGCAAAGTGTTTGTCCTGCTGGCCCTCTTACTAACATTTCACAGGTCCCTGGTGCACATTATCATTGGGTTCAGTGGCTCTATACAACTCTGGTGGGAGTCAAATGAATTGATCCATCTTTTCCCTTTCTCCATGCTTCACCAACCTTTTCCTTTGAAGATTTGACAGGGCACATCTTTCCATGCCAAGGTAATCTCTAAATTAGAGCATAGTAATTCACTTCATATGGGACAGCCTTTGAAGACCATTTAGGAACACTAAGTGGTATATGATGGCCAGAATATAAAGTGTTGTAGGTTGCAAAGATAAATGATTGTTATTACTTATCCATTCCTTCAAACTTAGTTCAATGTGCAGCTTTCGCAATTTAAACTCTGTTTATAGAATTCCCTCCCTAGTTTTGAATTTTATTGATGCATGTACTGGAAATATTGTTGTGTTTTATTAGCAATATTCTGAGTCACTCAGAAAACTATATTGTGAACAGGCATAAATATTAAATTGATTTTTCAGTTTGTGTATTAACTAGTGCCCAATTATTTCTAAAAGAAACCTCTCTTTTCTATGAGAAACAATAATATGTTTTGAAAGTATTTTATGGGCAAATTTGAGGGGATGGGGAAGTAGAGGGATGAAGCCATCCTCACTTATCTTTCTGGCATCTTAATCTTACAGAGATGAATAAATAAAATAAATAAATCTCTCCTTCCTAACAGGAAAGTACTGGCCTAAAATGAGGAAATAGGGGAACTTTGGATGAAAGTGACTACACCATCTTGGGAGTAGAAAACTAAATACTGAGAAAACTAAATACTGAGAAAACTAAAAGCTGAGAATGTAATAATGACTGTGTGGCATTTAAGAAATCAGATTTATACAAGCTTAAGGATGTAATAGGTTACACTCCTTAGTTAGAAATATTGGAGAAAGAAGCAACCTGCAACACTGACAGGAATTTTTTATGGTTAGAAACAGAAGCACAATCACGAGCAATCCCCATGACAGAGAAAAATGGTAGACATCTAAACTAACTAGAGTGGCTTTATAAAGGCTTTTTTTACATATTATAAATTTAAAAGGAAACATAAAGAAAATAAAAAAGAGGGGAAATCACCAGGGAACACTCTAAATTAATAGTGAATAATTGTAGATAGATGGTTCAGAAAGCAAACTTCAGAATGTGTTTAGAATTACAGGGAGAAATAAAAATAATGGAAGTGGAGTATTTGTCTGATGAAGTGGACTTGGTCCATGATAGATAGATTGCGGGTTCCGCGCACGCAATTGGCATACTGTCCCTGACAGAACCATTACTTGGGAGATTGCTCCTTCGAAACTTGGTTCCAAGGGGACAGAAATTGGGGAGCGGATTAATAGCCATAGTTTAATTTACCCACAGCTGACCTGGCAAACAGTTCGAGCAAGAGGAAATTGGATGGCTGACTCATAAGTCAGATAATAGGTAATATCGCACCCACGGATTATCTACAGCCCTAAAAACAACAGTGGCCATGTTTACCGCAGGATAAGCATGGAACAATGGAGTTCCCCTGTCAGTGTTTAATTTAGTTAATTAACTTCCCCGGGAGAGATTCCCAATTAACCCGTGTAAACATGAGATGTGATTCTTGTCAGATGTCAATTCCATCACACGCAGCCTCGCTTTCTATATATGCTGATGATTTTCCCTCAATAAATCACTGGTTTTTGCTCCATCTTACCTCGTGTCTCATTGCTTGACCAGTCTCCTCCGGGACCCAACAGCCGCTTCACGGCCCCAATCCAACATCTGGTGACCACGAGACGTGATTCTACTCATGAGTAAGTGATCTTCGCGGTCCGGTTCTACGCCAGAATTGTGTCCGAATCGTCCCGGAGGACAGCGCAGCAGCTCTGGTCGGAAAGCCATCCGATCGGGAAGACAGCTATGCGGCGAGGCACTAAAGAGAGGCATCCTACAGCTTGCTCCAAGCTCCGAGGCGGTTGCACAGAAAAACGCATTCCGCTCAGGGTCGGCTGTGAACACCTGATTCAGCGCAGAGGCCACCGAGGGCTCATGGCAGCAGTCCATGTTCCGAGCTCCTTCCCAGAGAGACGTCACGCCAAACCTATTACCTGGACTCAGACGCGTTGACTCATCCCGAGAAGGAAACTTCAAAGGACCGGTAGGTAATATGGGGACTTGTCCTCAGTGGCAACATCCGTCCGCTAACCAGAGAATTCACTTAATGGAATTCAAGACCCTGGCTAGGGTATACCAGATACGCACTCATAGCGGGGAGTTAGCGAGACTTTGGGTGCACTTGAGGGACCATTGTCTGCTTTACCCAGAAGTAGGCATGCTAAACCTTCAGCTTTGGGACAGGATAGGAGCCTGCATTCAGCAAGCCCAGAGAGCTCCAGATTGCATAATCAGCACATGGAGCAAATGTAGGAAGCTCTTAGCAGAGGTAGACCCAGTCCAGATAGAGACCCAGAAACCCCCAGCGCAGTCAGAGCCATCAGCCCCAACGGCTCTCTATCCGTCATTTCAGCTTAAGCAGGGCAGTGTAGGGAACTTTCCCTCAATGACAGCTGCAGACGTCACTGAAGGAATGCATGGAATGGGAAGCCCTGGCGCTTCTCTGACAGTTAAAAGTTCCCAGACAACTCAGAATTCCATCCAGCACATGGGTGAGGAAGATCCATTCACGGGGAAATTGCCAGCAGTACAGTTAGGTAATACCCAGCTGCTGTGTTCAGCCTGTCTGAAGGCAGACACACGTTCAGGCAGACAGACTGTTGTCCACCTGCCTGCTCAGCGCCCACTGCTCACGGAAATCTGCACGGCCCCTGGCCATGCAGGGCTCCAGAGCAGACCCATTACCACACTCAGGCGCCAAGCTGTGCCAAAACCCAAAGGCACCTGCTTCCAGTGTGGAAAAATGAGACACCTTAGAAGAGAATGCCAATCTAGACCAGGCAGATCTTCAAAAGGTTGTCCGAATAAGCCCAAAACCAAATGGCCACGCTGGCACTAGAGGACGAGACAGCACCGAGATCCGGGAATCCGGCCCTCTGGCATGCATCTGGCCCAGGCTAGAAAGGAGGCAGCCATCACCCTGGCTATGCCAGAGGAACCATCCTAGCAATAGTACCCCGAGCTCTCCCAAGGCACAGGCAGAACCTACTTGTCTTGCCTCGGAGTAGCCCAGAGAAACTCACCCCTAAGTAGACGCACCCAGATGGTTGTAAAGGGCCAGCTGTGTATAAGTCATCTCCTCATGTGCAGGAAAGAACACTGCAGATCAGGGGAGGAATGTGCGAATGCGTAAATAAATGTGTGTATGCGTGGTGCACTACTGAATGTATGACTGCAAGAACTGTATATGATTGCAAAAGCCTTGTCTCTATGACCACAGCATGATTGCAAAGTGTTCCTTGTGTGTAACTGCATGGTAATGTCACTGTGAAGTATGTGTTAAACAGTTTGCACTCTGTTCATGGGCAGGAACCATTTAAGGTTTGAGAAAGCATGGTGAGCAAAACCTCTTTGCCTTGCCTGCTTAGCAGCTTAAGGCCCCCAGGGCAACGAAAGCAGGAGGGTGGGGGTGGAGAATCCTGACCTGCAAAAGGGCAAAGTGACCGCCCCTTCTTCCCTTGAGACTTTTTTCTTTGTCAAAGGATTAAGCCACTCTTGAAAACCGGTTTTGCAATCCGTGCCACTCAGGAAAACAGATTTTTTTTTCAGAAGCACGATCTGAAAACAAAAATCACTTCTATGAGTTTTCCTCACTAAATCATAAACTATGGGGCCCCTCCCTACGCCTGTGTTTCTCAAACCCCTATTTCTGTGTTTGAACGTCCCTTAGCGTTTTTAAGTCACATATCTCACTAGGAATGAGAGAATTGCATTGTCTTCATGTGTGTATTGTAACCTAGGTTCTCAACCTTTTAAAGTCAGGGGCCAAATTCCGCGGCCTCAGGCAGCTCTGGAGGTACGGACAGTCATCCTGCCCTAGCTTCGCCACACAGCCCTTCTTGGCTTGGTGGAGGCAGTGGCAGAGCAACGTGGGCCGCAGTGGCAGAGCACTGTGGGCCACATCTGGCCGCAGGTTGAGAATCGTTCTAACTCTCTTTCATTCTCTTAAGAAAGCTATTGTTCTGGTATTTTGACTTTAATCTGTGTAAAGTAACTCACTCATTGTACCCCTTTCACAGGAAAAAGCACGCAAACATTCTTGCGCTCTGTGTATTCAGAAAATGCTTGATCTTACCTTTTTACAGGAACAAAACTCCTCTCCAGGCCTTAAAAGTAACCAATTTATTTATTTCTACAGTCTTAAATTGCTTCCTTTCACAGGCTCCTGAGTTAATTACTGGTAGGGATTCCTTAACAGGAGGATCCCAGCCAGCTGTCATAATTATCTTATGATAAGAGTTGTTGCATTCTCATTGTGCTAACTTCTGACTTGTCTTTCCTCCTTTCGCCATTGGAACTCCCTGCTGGAAATGTTTAACTTGTGTCTTTTCATTTTTGTGTATTGTTTCCTTACAGCTGGCACGTCATAGTTGGCTTGTTTTCAATAAGTCTTAGTCTGTCATTTTAAGTATGGCACCTGGCCCACAGCACCCTCTCTAAATGAGCAGACACATTTCACAAACTCCAGAGCACAAAGGGAGGATTAGTCCCTGAGCTCCTGAGAATGTACAGAGTGGCACTCATTAGCCAGGACTGCCTAGGACCATTTTAAGAATGCAGTCAGGTCACATTTTCAATCAGATACAGGCATTTTCAGGCCACCCCTTTCCCTTTTTTTGCTGTTAGTCTAAGCACAGGCAAAAGGCTAAGCCAGCATCTGGTACCATTCTCACAGGAGCACAAGAATAGCTCCAGGAAATGTGTGCACGCACGCCATGGGCGGATGTGCACAGGGGAGCCTTCATGAGAAATTTACCCAGGGGAAGCCTGGCACGTCATGCCATAAGACCCGAGACTCATCTTGATTCAAACGCAGACAGTCAGTTTGTGTGAATTGATGTCACTGGTTCCACTTCAGGGGGCTAGGACAGTTTTCACGGATGGGGGTCGTATATATGGTGTTCCAGCTTGGCAGGTGGGCCAAGCTTGGCGCACGCTTCTAACTCTTCCACAGAAGTCCGCGCAGCGGGCAGAGTTGGCAGCGGTGAACCTCACTTTGCGCACCTTTGCCAAAGAACGCCTAAACATAATAACTGACAGCCAGTATGTTAGGAATTTGCTTCACAGTCTACCGGGAGCATACATCACTCCCACGATAGACAAGAATTTGCTGAGTCTGTTTCTCACAACTCAATTTCACTTGCAGAACCGCACCAAAGCACTCTACATCGCCCACATCAGAAGTCACCAGGACTTGCTTGGTCCGATTTCCGTGGGCAATAGCAGAGCAGATGCGGCCGCAAAGGAAATTCAGCAACGGTCAGTTTTGGAAGTCTTCACAACTCCAATTCAAAGTCATGCATTCTTTCATCAGAATGCCAAAGCACTTGCAAGGCAGTTCAACCTGCCACTTTCCCAAGGCCAAGGCATAGTCCGTTCCTGTCTGCATCGTGCAGGGGCGGTAGGGGGGCCCTCGTGGGGGGTCAACCCACGAGGGACAGAGGCCAACCAGGTGTGGCAGATGGATGTCACACATGCCCCACATTTTGGCAGATTGCAGTACATGCACGTTTGCATTGACACTTTTTTCACAGTTTGTTTGGGCAACAGCACGGAAGGGAGAGACGGCTTCCCATGTGGAGCAGCATCTCCTTTCCTGCTTCGCGGCCATGTGCGAACCTCGGCACATGAAGTCCGATGACGCCCCGGCTTATAGCTCCAGGCAGCTGGCCACCTTCATGGCCACCTGGGACAATAAGCACACCTTTGGCGTTCCATACAATCCGCAAGGGCAAGCGATTGTGGAACGGGTCAATCGGACGCTTAAGTCCTACATTGACAAACAAACAGAAAGGGGAGAACAACATCTCATAGTTGCACAGCAATTGCTATCCTATAAGTGCAAAAACTAACTAACTCTTTCAGAATTTTTATCTCCCAGACAAGTCTCTTCCCCATGCAGGTCCCAGAGGCCAGAATCAGGCCCAGATGCCAAGTTCAGCTATTGCAAAGGATGGCACCAGTCATTGCCTTGGAAGTCATCAGCTGTCCGTCTTCCTTTATTACTTACATTTCCAAAGACATTTCTATGAACATTTTGCATAACCATGTTCTTCCACAAAACAAGACTTTTCCAAACTCAAGTTACACATGAAACCCCACCAAAAAGGGAAGCCTCATCTTCGAAAAGCAGCTGAATGTCTTTTATTGCTATTATTATCTGTAGTTGCTCTCTATTCATTCATGCCTTGTACAATGCTCCAGTTGGGATTTGCAAGGGACACTTGAATTTCTGTATACATAGGGTCGCATATTGCAAATAACGGCCAGCTTCCATCAAAGGAAGCCAAACCGGCCCATGTTTGCACCGGCCCATTGCTTGGAAAGATTGAGCACCCGGCAGCCGATAATCTCCAGCCATTGTAAGTTATATCCATGATTTTCACACCTCCCCATAGGTGCTAGAAAGACATTTGCACAACACCAGAAGTTGCAGAAATAGCTTAGAATTACCTTAGGAAAAACCAGTTCTGTCACAGTGAGAGATTAATGACACATCTTGTTATCTTGCCTTGCTACAGAAAGCAGTCTGGATTCAGACGCACAGATCTGAAAAACCAGGCAGCGGTCAGTATATTCGGCGTGCCAGGCTTAGCCGTAGGCAACGCTCGGAGAATTGGTCAATTGGCTTGCGCTCTGGCAAAAGCCATTAACCACACCTCCTCGGCGATAGCGCTGCTTAATCAGGAGCAGACAGAGCTTCACCATGCCATCTTGGATAATCGAGCAGCCATCGATTACCTCCTGTTGTTACATCATTTGAGTTGCGAGTCTGTCCATGGCATGTGTTGTTTTAACCCCACAGACAACTCGCGTAAGGTACAGAATCAGCTCCCAGATCTCCATACCTTGGTTAAGAATATCAAGGAAGATGCTACGTGGGGGTGGTGGGATTCGTTATGGTCCTGGTTCCCATGGGGATGGTTACAAACGACACTCAAGGTGATCGTGGGGGTGGTAATACTGGGAACAGCAATGTGTTGTTTCATGCAATGTATTCCCTCACTGATGTTGAGATGTCCCCAATGGAGAGAACCCCGGAATGTCATCACTCCACGTCAGCTGATGCCACTCCTACGCCGAGCCGTCTGTCAGGTCCAATCAAACAAATAAAGGGGGAGTGCGGGTTCCGCGCACGCAATTGGCATACTGTCCCTGACAGAACCATTACTTGGGAGATTGCTCCTTTGAGACTTGGTTCCAAGGGGACAGAAATTGGGGAGCGGATTAATAGCCATAGTTAATTCACCCACAGCTGACCTGGCAAACAGTTCAAGCAAAAGAAATTGGATGGCTGACTCATAAATCAGATAATAGGTAATATCGCACCCGCAGATTATCTACAGCCCTAAAACCAACAGTGGCCATGTTTACCCCAGGATAAGCATGGAACAATGGAGTTCCCCTGTCAGTGTTTAATTTAGTTAATTAACTTCCCCAGGAGAGATTCCCAATTAACCCGTGTAAAAATGAGATGTGATTCTTGTCAGATGTCAATTCCATCACACACAGCCTCGCTTTCTATATATGCTGATGATTTTCCCTCAATAAATCACTGGTCTTCGCTCCATCTTGCCTCGTGTCTCATTGCTTTACCAGCAACTGCAGAATGAACTCACTACAAGGTGCCTTTATTTTGGCAGTTTTACATCTGGCCTAGACATGGAAGAATTACCATATTCAAAATACTCTCTTCTTAAATAAATCAAATTTCTTTTTATTTTTTCAATATCAACTCCTTGTAACTCTTTTTAGTGCTTGTATCTTATTACACTTTCTCCTTTTTATAATATACTTCCTCTCTAATTCTTTTATCTTTCCTTATAATTTTTTCTCTTAAAATTCTTTTTAGTATATATTATGTAACATTCATTTTTTTATTGCTGCCTTCATTACATTCCATAGTGTTGTCTATTCCTCCAGTATCATTTATCTGCCACACTTCATTTCAGTCTTTCTGTTTTCCCCCACTACCCTTCTATTTCTAAAAAAAAATCATATCCATCTTCCATCTTTTTGCTTCTTTATAATCACATTCCATTTTTAATATGTCTACTTAACAATCTGAACTTTTGATGCTGCTAGTCAGAACGTAATTAGCTGACACTCATGAGGGAAACATTTAGCTCCTCCCTCCCTCCCTACACAGGCATTCAAAGGGATTCTGTTTCCGATTATAAAAAATATTTTTAAATCTAATTTCACAAGTATAGAGAACAAATATTCAAAAGCTCACTCATGCAAGCTGTGAAAATATTGTTTGTTTTTACTTTGCAGCTGAGAATGGTCTTGAGAATGGTTTTACTGGATGTTAGGAGAGCTTTGGTACCTGTATTGTCATTTGTTTGGAAATTAGGGGGGAGGGTACCTTCGAAGATGTTATATCTCATCAAGTCACTTCTGATGTGTGGTGACCACATGAACTATTAACCTCAAAAATGTCCTATCCTTAACAGCTCTGCTCAGATCTTGTAAACCAAGATCACCTCATGTTAGGTTGTTTTCTCTTCTTATGCCCCCCCCCCCACAGTAAAATTATATTTTCCAGTAATTTCTGCTCAGATATTCCAAGCTGAGAAATGTGGCTTCCTTTATTGAATTAACTCATTTCATGTTTGTTCGTCCTCTTTTCCTACTGCCCACACCCTTCCCTTCCCAATATCAGTCTTTTTTGTTCTATTCTGTATCTTCAATATATGTTCATGGTGGAATAATCCCAATTTACTCATTTTCGTTTTAGTGAGAGCTTAAGCTTGATTCGATTGAACCCTCTTCTGCCTTTCTGATTCTCCATGATATTTGTAAAGCTCACTTCCAATATCACACTTCAAATGAGTTTATTTTCTTTTTCTATATTTTACATAGTATGGATTATTTTGACCTTGGTTTTCAGTGACAATTTTTGCTTTACTCCCAACTCTCCTTTTAAAAAAAAAATTCAGAAAGCAAAGATACATCTTTGTGAAAACACGCACACAGGTAGCTTCTGGTATGATATGACTTTTCTTCTTCAGGTTGTCTAACCCAAAGAAACATTTACCTGATAAGTAGAAAGGGTGGGTCCATTGTATGCACCACACTTACACCTTTGCTTCACTATTTTATTAAGTCAGAAACAGCCCTTCAAAATATTTTCACCCAGAAGAACTACAACCACATTTCATCTGTCCTTTTTTTCTGTCTTCTCTGAGCAACCATGATTCAGATCATGTGCTCATCTTCTGCGACCCTCCAGCACTGATTAACATAGCACTATCATTCACTTCCTAAGTAACGGAAAACTCCAGAAGCTGATAATTTTTCATTCGTTAACAACTCCTCACCCAATTACCACGGCTGTTTTTCAACAAATATGAATGGTAGTGAATTTAAGGAGGCATCCTGTAGACCATCTGGACTGCTACCATTGGTATTGTCATTGATATATATTGTGGTTGTCAGGGACATAAAAGTCCTTTTTGTGGAGTTCTTCTGTGTATTCTTGCCATCTTTTCTAATCTCTTCTGCATCTGTTAAGTCCTTACCATTTTTGTCTTTTATCATGACCATTTTTGCTTGATATGTTCCAATATTTCAATATGAACCAATATTACTGTACATTATTGTGCCTGTGCTACCAGGAGAAAGGATTTAATTTTTTTGTTTTCTTTCTTGTTTATTCATTTTTAATTAATTTTTGTCCCTGGGAAGCAAAGTGCAGAATAGTAAACCAGCCCCATAGGGTTACCAACTGCTTGTAAGCAGCTTGGCTTTAGTGAACTACCCCTACACATGGCTAGACAACCACAACCCCACCCCCACCCCAATTAGGGTGGAGGAGCAAGGATTAATTCCCCCAAATTAACCAATCTATTTGTTTCTCACTGCAACCAATTGAAGCACTAACACCTGAGAATGTCGGATCCAGCTTAAGGACGAGAATTAGTAAAGTAAAAAGCAACCTCTGTAGTTTCCAAACATCCCAACAACTGAGGAGTTAATCTCTCTCCAGATGGTTTGTTAGAAGGTGAGGTGCATGTTGGGCAGGGCGGGGAAACCTTTGGCAGCAGCTTTTCCTACTGTAAAAGGAACCCAGCCAGGCAACTGCAAGCAAAATAAACCTCAGCTCTCTCTCTCTCTCTCTCATATAGTGATCAAGCAACATCCCCCCCTCCCAAGTTAACTCTAGAACAGAAATGAAAGCCTCCAGGAGGCAGGGCAGAAACAGCTCAATAAACCATGAGAGTGAGAGAGAAGTCTCTGCCCCAGTCCAAGAGCTGATTTTCCCCTGCATATATGAAATATCGCTCACCTAGAGTAGACTCCTGTCCCATGGTGGCTCCAACCAGCAGCAGCAAAACCGAAGCCTTCATGACCATTTGGCAGGGAAATGAAAGAGAAGGAGCCTCCCCCCACCTTCTCTTTCTCTCTCCCCTTCCACAAGCGAAAACCCACAACGACCTCTGGTGGCAGGAAAAACATAATGCAGCTTCGCCTGTGAGGGCTCTGGTCAGGATTTTTTTTAAAAAATAAGGGATATTAGGGGGAAATTAATAAAACGGGAGGGGGAGGGGAAGAGGGTAGAAATAAGGGGTTTTCCTGGGAAAAACAGGATACTTGACAGGTATGGTTCCCGCCCCAACACTCAGCTGTGGTGGTTGGAGGCATGGTTGCTCCCAGTGCTTACATTTTCAGTGGTGGCAGTGGTGGCAATGGCGGCGGTAATCACACCATTTTTTTTCTTCTTGCACAGCCTCCGGTGCTCCCTACAGCAGCAGGAGGCTTTTCGGAGCATTTTCACTCCATTTTTGAACTTTTTCATTGTGTATCCACTGCATTTCAGCAACTAAAATTTGACATTTGGGCACTTCCTGGTTCTGCGCTGAGAACCCAGGCACTGCTGGAAGCTCTACCTGGCACCGGAAGTCCCCGACCGGCACGTGTTAGCTGCCAAAATGCAGCAGATACGTGGTGAAACAATATATATCCCAAAATGGAGCAAAAATGCTCCAATAACCCTCTCACCATTGTGGGGAGCAGTGGAGGCTGTGCAAGAAGCCAAAAAAATTGGTATGATTGCCCCCACCACTGCCTTGGTAAGTGACATTTTAGGACTTCCGGTGCAGGGTAGAGCTTCTGACAGTGCCTAGGTTCCCAGCACGAGCCATATTAATGAGCTCCATTGGCCCAATTAGGTCCAAGGGCTGGAAGTTGGGAACCCTTGTCTTAAGTCATCTGCTACACCAGGTTTTCCATTTGTGTGTTCCTTTCCATTTTGAAATTTTCACCTTCCACAGTGCAGGTCTCTTGCCAGCTGTTAAAGAAATGTGTCCTGTCCTGGTATACCAAGAGAGTGAATTTGATATCATGACATACACTGTATACCACACAGCTGTGTAATTAGAAATAGTTTTGATTACTCTTGGGCTATAGATGCCTTTAGGGTCATCACAATATATATCAAAAGGTAATGAAGGTCCTGGATGGAATGTTTTAGTACTGTTGTGAATAGTCTTCATATAATTGATATTTACTGAGCAGAACCACATTACACAGAGGATCATTCTGAGTAATGGCAAGTCCCAGGCACAAAGGTTTACAATCAGCATTAAGAGAAAAATTTAGATCTTGTCTAGACTAGGGAATTTGAGCCACTCTGAAAAGTTTCTTACCTTTACTGTGTTCAGTTCTCTCTCTCTAGAGGACCATTAAAACATTCTTAGCATTTACACTACATGTGTTTTATTGTTGTGTGCCAAAGGTCCAGACAGGGTTTCAAATCACTCTTCCTTGTCCACTTGTTTGGATAATATTTATTTATTTACTTATCACTTCCCTGCTTTCCATCTCTACTTGCTGTTCCTCTCAATCCACCCTCTGGGGGACTCTGCTTCCAAAACAGAATAGAATAGAATTTTATTTGTATACCACTTTCCTCGACCCAATGGGTGACCCAAACTCAGACATTCAAAGTACAATTTAACAAAGGCAAAGATACAATATTATAAAAAACAATACAAAATACAATAAAAACCAGGACAGTAACAACTCGATAATACCCTGCACAACTCACTCGAACTCCAGACAAATCCCAAGGAAAAGCAAAAATGCTGCCATCTCAGTGGCTTCTGAAGTCATAGTTGGGGGCAAAGTCCAGAGAAGGAGGGTGGGAGCGAATCTCCACCGCCCAGCCTCCACAGCTGTGGCCGCTCTTCCTCTCCTCTGGTTGTGGTGGGGCCAAAGATGGGTGGCGGGCGCATCTCGGGCCGGGAGCTACAGCTGGCTTTTTATCCCTCTCCAGGAGGGCAGGGCCTGGAGAAGGAGGCTGTGAGCGAATCTCCACAACCCAGCCTCGGCAGCTGTGGCCACTCTTCCCCTCCTCCGGCGGTATAATGCAGTGGCCTTCCATCCTTTTGCTTCGCAGAATGACACCCGTACCACTAATCCAGTTCCGTGAGTCACTTTCTGGTCCTGAGCCCTTCTGGCACACAAAATCCTCATCAGCCTCAACCCAGTGCTGTTGAAGCTGCTGCCCTCAATCAAGATGAATTCAGGTGAGATTTAATCCACTTGGGGACCATCTCCCTTCCCTGTAGACTTTGCCACCCAAGGCCATTAGTCCTCAAGGTTGTCAGGTTAGTTACCCACCACCAGACGATTGATATAGAGTCACTGGCGGTATGATCTACTCTATAACCTGGCCAGACCTTGTTGCTGTGCTTGATGTCATTCTTTTCTATTGTACAGATGCTTGACATTATTGGGCAAATATTACACTGCTGAACTAATGAATATAATTGAAGAATGGAGATAATGAATACCAATGCTTTGACTCATAAGTAACTGGCAAGTGATTGGAAGTAAATTTAGGAGACATGCCAATTTATTGACTGGATGAGGACCCTTAAGAAAATATGGTGATGAAGACAGCTTGTAGAGAGGGCTGAGAATTCCCTTTCACTTAATATTTAATATTCAATAAAGCCTTCAAAAATCTTCAAATTTAGGACAAAAAACAACTTGAGAGTTTTTTTTAAACTAATGTGAGATAAATTGCAACTGACAAAACAATTCACCCAAACAATTGACTTCGAGTGCTTAACAGTTCAGAAGTCTGGCTTCATATGCTTGTGAATTCAACCATGTTTTGGGCACTGAGGTTTCTGGCTTTTTTAAAAATATATATATATATGTTTGCTTGTTACCACAAAAGTTCTTTGTCTTTAAAAATGAAATGGCAGAAGAACATTTCACAACCCTTTCCAAGGTGGAAAGAGTTATGCCATTGAATTTACCTAGTCCAGGTAGGGTAGAATCTTGCTTCTCAATTGTTGCAATAAAAATCAAATGAAATCCATGAATTTCTTCATTAGAAAAACTGGAAATATTACAGATATTAATAATTCAAATGCAATAAAAAGAAGTGAACCTGAATTATTATTTTTCATTTGAAAGGAAATGATGCTTCTTCTCTTCTCTCATGTTCTCAGCACATTGGACAAACTGTTTTGAATCTCTGCAAAGTATTGGTACAATTGGAACAGAAGAAGGTTTTCTATTCACAAATCAACACCTTTTAACAACTACACACCACTGGTAGAAAGCTAGTTCCAGGGAATAGAGGAGCTAGGTTCATATTTAGTAAACTGATCTTCACATTTAGACTCACACCAGTTAAAATTTTCCCCAAATTCCATACTGTGAGTCTCATTTCTTTTTCGTCTCCCTTTGGTTCCCCTTTCCTCTCCTTATCCTTTTTATATCCTTGCATTATTTTCATCCTTACTAACATAAGCAGCCACAGATTTAAAAAGAACACTTTTCTTTCTGTGTATTTCTGCTTAACATTGACCCTTATGGTGGAGCCACATATAACAGACCAAGTGGGTTACTTTTTAAAGTGTGATAAGTCTCTATACATTTGTTTGAAAATTAAAGTCTTACTACAGGAACCTCTTTTGTAACTTTCTATTGGGAAAACTGCATACTGTGTAGTTATTGGAGAGAGCATTTTTCAGCTGTCAAGTGTGCTTTCCTTAAAGATCCAACTGCCACCATGTTGGTTGTATTTTGGCTCCTCACCAAAGGTTGTAGGACTCAGTGGTCATTGTTTAGTTTTGGATTAGTGGGTTGTGGGTTATTTTAATTTTGTTTAAATTTAAAATAACAAACATGCTAATTCCCAAACATTTCCTGAAACATTAAATTCTTACATTCTGTTTTGTGCCATATTTTCATACTGTTGACCACAGTTTGCTACTAGCAGCCAATGAGATGAAGTGTATTTGTAGGGAATGGCAAAGTGAATAATCCTGAACATTGTTCCATCTTCTTTCACCCCTTTCCCTCTTCCTGGCGAAGAAGAACTGCTATTTTATCTCTGAAGTCCTACTTTAATTTTTTCCTTCAGGTAGAAAACAGAACCCAATCTGTACTCATGATCAGTTGCCACAGTAAAAAAGAAAAGTTCAGATGGTTTACCTAACTATACCTATGTTGTTGTGTAATGTTTTGTTTTGCTCCAAAGCAAGCCTCAGGGAACAAGGAAGAAAACATGTCTTCTGTTAATGATGCAAGCTAGTCTAATGGAGGAAACACAATGAATTGTGAGATCGATAGTATAATCAATAGACCTGGAGAAGGATTAAATGGAAGATAAGCAAACCTCATGATTAGTAAGCAGACAACAATTCATAAGAGCATCCCTAAACAAAACAGGATCAATGGTCTTAATATTCTGAGTGGATAGAATGTAGCAGTTGACTGAATATAACTCTTGCAAATCGACCAAAGGAATAGAGTAGTGAATACAAAATCAAGCATGCCTCTATCCAGAGACAGTGGGGAAGCACAGGTGATGAGTAATAAGCAGGAGAAATGTGCCAAAAAAAGATGAATGCTTGTACCGTGTAAAAAGAGTTCTCATTGAGTTGTCCTTCCTCATGAACAAAGTCACACTGACTGAAACAATGCATTTCAGGGTTCCTGTTTTATGAGGAGCAGTTTTGATTCCTGACTTAGTTTGATAATTGTCTCTGTTTTCATTTTGGCAGAGACATTTTGGGATACCTGCATGAATTGGTATCACTTATTAGCAAATATGTACATCCACAAAAGTCATATTTACTGTTTCTTTATGCATGCCAAATTGATTTTGATTAGCTAATTATTTAATTTATAATTAACTTATCCATTACATTGATTATATCAGTTGTGTTTAGATCCTGCCCTTCCTGCAATGAGCTGAATAACCTATACTGAGTTCCCTCATCACCCCTTACTTAGGACCTTTGAGGAAGGCTACTCTGTGATAGGGTGATTTTCCTGAGACATGATTACTCTAAATCATGGGGGTTTATTGACTCGTTGGATCTCCCTGGTTCCAATTACAGTTCTGAGTGTCTTTATTCATCTTTGGATAAGTATGCAAGCATTCCCATTTCAGACATTGCCTGAAGATGTCCTCTATGGGCGTATGTGGTCTAACTGATAACAAATAGCACCCATGGTACATCTGAGCAAGTTATTATGCTTATTGCTCCCAATCCTCCCCACATTAGAATGATCTGGGAAGTCTACTATAGCTGTTGTTGTTTATTTTGTGTATATTTATTTAATCTATCCATCTGCATTCCTTCCAGACAGGAAATGCATGAAAGACTCTTGTTTGCTGAATTCAAAAGAGACACCCAACCACGGTGTATATACTTGTTTTCTAGAAATGTGGTGTCATCTCCAGTTTCTTTAAATATTATTGTATCTAAAAATCATACTCTGATTCAGATCATTAGCTTTTCAAAAGAATGTGTTGTGTTTAGAAATCAATAGTTTGCTCGAATAGTGCTGTTTTAAAGGAATAAACAACAAAGCCCTGTTATGACTAATGGATATTCTTTTATGAAAATGTTCTATAAGTTTTAGTTAATGTTCGTTCTGTTTGTACAGAGAGAAGAACTGCCTTCAGGTGTCAGGACCTTTAGAAAAATGTTTTTCAAAACAGTTAGCTGACTGATTGCCTTTACTTGACTTGCTTTGAGTTCACTGTTGTTCTCAGTAATAACTCTGCCTTTTGATAAGCTGTTTAAACATAAATCAAGGGGGCTGTCAATGGCTATAAGAAGGACAGGGTGTTTTCCAACAAAATATGTGCAGTTGCGGAAAACACATGCTGCTGCCTAGAGGCATACTTTTATAGACATACATTAGTTTTCGATCACCTGAACCAGTGTTTGTCATTGGGCTGGCTGTATATTCTAGACATTCTGAGAGAGATAGAGTTAAATGCACACACAAAGATGTGGAGTGGCAGTGTGTCAAACAGAAAGAGGATACCATGGCGGGGAAAACCATTTGAACAACATTTTCCAGTCCATGTACCCTCTGCCATCATTACCTCTAAGATCCTGTAGCTGTCGTCCCTCAAAAATGTTCCCAAGTTCTCAAAACCTTTCCAAGCAGAAGTAGCAACTTCTCTTTTGATTTAATTAGGATATTGCATACTGAGTTCTGACAATGCCTCTATGTTGATGGTGAGGAAGAAATATAAAGTGCATTTTATAAAGACTTTAACCTTTAAAGTGCATTTTATAAGGACTTTTGAACTGAAAAATATGTTTCTTAAAACTTCTCTTGATTTGCAATGCATATCTAACAGTGCCATCTAGTGGCCATCCCTGGTATTTTCAGGAAAGGTGCCTGCCAAACAGCTGTTCAGGAGGCAGGGGAAATTTTGGCAGGGAGGGCTTCTGCCAGTGCCAAAATGTGATGACAAATTGCAAAAAATAGAGTGGACATACTCCCAAAAGCCTCCTGCCACCGTGGTAAGTGTCGGAAGACACACAAAAAATTGTATCTTGAAAAAATTACATTAAAACTTCATATCTCGTACTGGATTTTTTCCAAGATTTCCATTTATATCACAGATTTTTCATAAGTAGAACTGTTTGTATGTTGAGGTTCCACTATATTACTTTTGATACTTCAGTAAGACACAGTGTACCATATTTTTGGACCATAAAACACACCTGACCATAAGACGCACCCAGTTTTTGGAGCAGGAAAACAAAAATAATAATATTTAGTATTGTATTTTGCACCAACAACCAGTGGTGGCCCTGCAGGGGAAATGGGCAGGCAGACCAATTGCACTGAGGAAGGAAGTGATACTCTAGCCTAGCCTCTTGCTCTCCTTTCAACCAGGAAACATGTTTCCCCCCTCCATTTTGTCCACTTGGAGTAGAGACAAAGGCATTGAAGGTAAGTGAAACCCTTTCTTTTTAAGCATAGGTTTGGTTTTCCACTTAAATGCATCTGGAACATACAATCAGAAAACTTTTGAATACAAGAAATTTATTTCCAATGCATTTAAATGGGAAATTGTGATTTTCACCCTCTAGTGTTTTTCATCTTTTTTTTCTCTTTTCCCTGCCCCAGAACAGCTGAGAGGTGGCAGTAGAGGTCTTCAGCCAGCTGCAGCTGTTGTAAAATATCCTTTTACAACAGCCGCAGCTAGCTGAAGACCAGCATTTGGACTATAAGACACATCCTCATTTCCTCCACACACACACTTTTGGGGGAGAAAAAGTGTGTCTTATGATCCAAAAAAATACAGTAGGTACATTTGAATCAATGAAACTTACAGGGGAGTTGACTCATTAACTTTCCACTGGTTCAGTGGTTCTTTTTTTATTGCTATTTACTATACTGAACAACAGAATTTTGGACAGTATGTTGAAATGTGAAGGCCCACAAACAGCAGGAGGTATCAGATTCATCATCAGCAAGGATTAGTCCTCTAAAAGCATATCATAATACAATACTCCCTCCAACACCCTCAAGATCATCCAAATCTACACACCAACAAGTCAGAGCAATGAAGATGAAATTGATAAATTTTATGAAGATCTTTTGAATGCTCTGTTTCCATTAAAACAACTTATACAATGGTGATTGGCAATTGTAACACAAAAACTGAAAGATGTACAGAACGTGAAAAGTTCATTGGGAGGTATGGATTTGGAGAAAAAAATTAAAGAGGCAAAAGGCTTGCAATAATGGCAGAAACTGCCATCGACATAAACTGTATGTCAGTAATACCTGGTTTAAAAATGAATATAAAGAGACAATGGACCTGGTTTGGAAAATGAAAGATTCAATCTTAATTGATAAAATAAGACTGCTAAAGGACATGTCAGTAGTGCCTTCATTTAATACAGGCAATGATCATTGGTTAGTAAGAGGACAAATAGGGATCAATGAAAAAGTTGAGAAGATCTTAAGATTTCACAAATCAAAACCAGCTGCCAAAATCTCTAAATGAAACCCTGCTATAGGAAAGCATTTCAAAAGTGGACTGGAGCTTGGAAAACAACATAAATGATGACTACAACAACTTCATTGAAAAACTGATGCAATGTGCAAATAAAGCATGAATAATGAAACCAAAAGAAGAGAGAGGAAGAATTTCAGAGAACACCAAAGTCCTACTGCAGAAGAGGAAAGAAATACCAAGAAATGCCAGAAATTGCGTGAAATATTCCCTTCTCAGTAAACTAATAAGAAGACTATGATAGGACCTCAAAACTATTGGAAAGAGATGCTTCTTGAGACAGTGAAAAATTGAAGTAACCTCAGGAAATGTAAGCAGAAAATAACACTCCATAAGACAGGGATACAGCATTAAAAATGAAAGAGGAGAAGAAGAAACGAGAAAAGAAGTAGAAGAAACCTGTAAAAGCTTCTACATAGAATTGTTCTCATCCCTCCTCAACATACCGATATCAGCAAGGCAGATCCCCTCATGTTTTTTTTTAAAAAAGCTTTATTAACAGTTGTTTCTAATGCTGAAGAGGGAAGTCAATGATGAGATTAAAAAGTGTCTTGCTACAATGACAATAAGAGTGGCACACTTCAGTGCTGGTTTAAGTACATTGGGAGGCCTACCTGACAGTCTCTAAATGCCTTGCTGAATTACATTCTGTTTGGCATGTAATAATCAATCTATGTTAACTGAATGTACGTTTCATCTTAATGACATGAATTTTAAAGATTGCAAGGCAATCTTATATTTTCAAAAAGTTAAAAGCAATTACTTTATGAGTTCATTTAAGGTAAAGGTAAAGGTTTCCCTTGCTTGAAAACCAGTCGTATCCGAATCAAGGGTTCAGTGCTCATCTCTGTTTCAAAGCTGAAGAGCCAGCGCTGTCTGCTTCTGCAGATGTTTTCATGGCCATGTGGCAGACATGGCTAGATACCGGAGTGCAACTAACACTGATTAACTTCCCACCGAAGTGGTCCCTATTTATCTACTTGCAATTTCTTGCTTTCGAACTGCTAGGTTGTCAGGAGCTGGGAAAAGACAGGAGCTCATTCCGTCTTGCAGTACTCGGGAATCGAACTGCTGACCTCTTGCTTTCAAATATTTAAAGATACAGTATTAAAGATACAAAATTCAAAGATACAGTATGTCAACAATATAATCAAAAACATAAACAATATAATCAACAATATAAGCAACAAAATACCAGAAAATACAATTTCCACAGAGTTACCAAATAAAAACAATTATACAATAGAATATATCAATAACCTACAAAATATAGCAAAAGACACAATACTCTATACAGAGAACCAAACCCCTGAGATATCTAAAAATACAAAATGACAAAAACAGAGATACAGTATAGTGAAACAAAGTACCAATGCAACACACAACTCACTCTAACCCCAGGGAATTCCAAAAGGGTGGGTGACGGCGGCGAAGGCTCAGCGGTCTCAACGGCTTTTAAAGTCCAAGGTGGGGCAAGAGACTCCAGCAGGTAGAGGTGGCTTGGTGTCCAGTGTTGGTTGCTGCCCAGGGCCTCTCTGCCCAGCCCAGGGAACCGGAGGTGGTGGTGAAGGCTCAGCCATCTCGGCAACTTTTAAAATCCAAGGTGGGGCAGGGCAAGAGAAAAATTTAGCAGTTAGTCTTTAAGGTACCATAATGGTTTTTTCTTTTCTTTTTTGACAGTCATAAAAATTTGATTTTAATTGGATTCTTAGAAAAGAAAGTATTTTTCAAATGACATGTAAAGTAGGCCACAATTATTTCTTGTTTATTTATTTATTTATTTACTTATAGATTAATATCCCACCCTTGTGATGGGGGACACCACTCAGGGCGGTGAACAGCATACAATAAAAACAGCAAACAAGCAACTACAATATTACAACAGCGAATTAAAATGGCATCAGCTAAAAAACCATCAGTAACACACCCCCCCACCCAATTAAGAACTAGAATTAAAACACTAAAACCTAATTGGATAAACATTTTAAAAAACTACCCTCACCCACCCTCTTCCCATAATAAAATAATAGAAGAGAGAGCAAAGAGCAAAAGAAACAGGATCCCTCAGACAAATTTAAATGAGCCAGCAAGCTTGCACGGTTGAGTCAAGCACACCCTAGATCTGCTGGCATAGCCAGGTCTTTAACTTTTTCCTGAAGGGTAGGAGGTCTGACTGGAGTTGGAGTTCTGGTGGTAGGAGGTTCCACAGGGCTGGGGCAGACACAGAAAAGGCTCTCCTCCTGGTCCCAGTCAGATGAGCTTTTTTTACGGATGGGACCACCATTGAGCCCCTCCAATCTGCCCTTGTGGGATGGGCTGAATAACTTGGGGAGATGCAGTCTCTTAAGTACCCTGGACCAATGCCATGAAGGGCTGTAAAGGTTGTAGAAAAAACACTGATACTGAAGTACAGTATAATGACCTCCCTACCTCTGTGATTGATACAGTATGAATTTGAAATTTGCTTGGTCACAAACCCCAGGTTAAAGGTTTTGGATAAACTAAAGCCAGTAGTTTTACTCTAAGGAGCAGGACTCAGTTTTGCACAAAATTAAAGCTAGCTGAGGGTGGAATGACCACAGATGTTGATTGGTCTTGATGTTTGGAAATTTCAGCACTGGACTATGGGTGTAACTAGTTTGACAAATAATGCAGGATTGGGATTGGGATTGGGACTTGTGGAACCTTGGGGGGGGGGGCTGCAAAATTTTAGCACTTTTCACAGTTTTTCGACTACATCTTCTAAACCGTGCATTTTTGTGTACTACATGTAATTAGAAAGTTGTAGAGCATTAAAGTTTGTTCAATTATCACTGGTCAAACATTTTTAACCCCATAGGCACCGAGAAACGGCTTTGAAAAGTGCAAAATTTCTCAAATTTGTAAAAAAAAAACTGCTAAAAAGGCTGGATTTTGCTATGTATCTTCCATTTCACAACATATTTAATGGAATTTTGGATTCTACTTCAATTTCCAAACGTTCAACTACATCCCCCTCCCCCTCTTTTCCCTCCCACTACCCCCTCCTTTGTAGTATGTTCACACTTACAGTGTACATCTAAGGTTCAAAGAGCATGAAAACATAAAATGAAAATTAAGTCTTTAATGTACTTTTGAAACATGTAGGTAGGTACTGAATGAACAATTACTGAGGAAGGTGTGTTTGTGGGGGGTGGGGTGGGGGCCAAAATTTCCAAACTGAAAGACTTGGTTTTCATGCTAAATGCTCACCATCTCTCGAGGCAGTTGGTATCACTGTTGTACAGCTCTAAGTATTATGTTTTCCCTAATATTCAGCCTATATCTGACTTCCTGTAGTTTCAGCCCATTATTGTGTGTCCTGCACTCTGGGATGATGGAGAACAGATCCTTCCCTTCCTCTTTATGATTATCTTTCAGGTATTTGAAGTATATTATCATATTCCCCCTCAGTCTCCCACCCCCCCCCCCCAAAAAAAAAGAGTCTCCACGAAAATTGTGAATACAGTTGGGCATACCCTGGGTAGTAACCTTGTCGGCTAATCTTTCTAACACCAGATCAGACCAAAGTAGTATAGTTTGAAGATTCAGAAAAGGACACAGAGAAAATTAGCTTGCACCAGAGCATACTCTAATAGCAAATGTTCAGGGGATTTATAAGCAGCTATGATCAGCTTTCAACTGGAAATAGCCAATGTGAAAAAAATATATTTTGGTGTCTGCTCAAAGCACAGCACAGCAAAGCAAAACAAAGCAATCACACTTGTATACCACCCCGTAGCACTGAGTGCACTCTGGACAGTTATTATTATTATTATTATTATTATTTATTGGATTTATTCCACGCTCCACTCAAGCACAAGGTCGACTCAAAGCGGTTACAACAATCAATACACATACAATTACAATATCATAATAATACATCTAATCATAAACAAAATAAATAATCAAAAATCCACAATAATACAAAAGGCACATCAAAATATCATTAATCAGTAGTTACAAAATTCAGATAAAAGGTATAAAAGACAACAATCAAATATCAAAAGCAATGCAGAACAAAAGGGGCGGAGAGGCAGGGAGGCAGCGTCTGTGGAAGGTCCTTTATGCCCTGAATGGGGCTGGAGCAGGTGTTTCTCATTCCCCCCCAGTTTGCCAAACTGGGAGGATGGCTCCAAGGCTCAGCGTTCCACCTTTGAATCCTCCAAGCAGGCAAGCTCAAGGAGGTGGAGAGGCAGGGAGGCAGCATCTGCGGAAGGTCCTTTATGCCCTGCAGGGGGGGCTGGAGCAGCTGTTTCTCATTCCCCCCCCAGTTTGCCAAACTGGGAGGATGGCTCCAAGGCTCAGCGTCCCATCTTCGAATCCTCCGAGCAGGCAAGCTCAAGGAGGTGGAGAGGCAGGGAGGCAGCGTCTGCGGAAGGTCCTTTATGCCCTGCAGGGGAGGTTGGAGCAGGTGTTTCTCATTCCCCCCCCCCCCCCCGTTTGCCAAACTGGGAGGATGGCTCCAAGGCTCAGTGTCCCACCTTCGAATCCTCCGAGTAGGCAAGCTCAAGGAGGTGGAGAGGCCTCCAGTTCACAAGTTAATTAGCATTTTGTCCTCAACATGCTGGGTACTCAATTTATCGACCTCAGAAGGATGGAAGGCTAAGTCACCTCAAGGCTCAAAACCCTGGTCAAAATCGAACTCGCAACCTTTTGGATGAAGTACAGCAGTTTAACCACTATGCCACCAGGCCTCTTTTAGATCATGTTTCTAGATTTCACTGGCACATGTGAAGTATATGGTTTGCTTGCTCTCATCCAGTCTCCCCTCCATTGTGAAACCCATGGTTATGATAATCAGGAAACAATGACTTTTCTGCCACCCTTTTTTGTTCCCAGATTGTCCAAGGAATTCATTCACTTCTCAAGAGATGAGATGGATGACTGAGAAAGAGATTTAACCTTAACTTTTCCCTCTAGCAAGCAGAAACCTAGACTTTTGTCTATAAGAGTAAACAAGACTGAACATTCGACACTATTATTACAAATATTCAGAACTTTCAAATTTGGCCAGTCTGGCCACCTTTTCCTGCTATGGTAATAGAATAGAACGTACTGATCGAACCAAAATAGTATGTGACTGTTGATAAAACAAGTATCACATTGGGTTTTATTTGTTTCTTTGTTCATTTGCTTTGATGCTGCCTTACATTGTTGGTTCATATTTTGCCGTTGGCGTATGAAGGATCTACTAAGACTTTCAGATCCATTTCATGTGTACTATTGCTAAGCAAGGTGTCACCCATCTTATACTAGTGTATATTTCATGCCTAGTTATACAACTTAACATTTATCACTGATGAAATTACTTTTGTTTGCTTTGACACAGGTTTTCAATATGTTAACATCTTCCTGAATCTTGATTCTTTCTTCTGACTAGCTATGACTCCTATTTAGTTTTTGTTTAAAGATCTGGTGAACATTTTTTTCTCCTTTTTCATCTAAGCCATTTATAAAGATGGGAACAAAACTTGACCTAGAACAGCTCTCCACTTATAACTCCTTCAAGAGATTAGTGGAAATCACTAGTGAACAATCTGTGGGTACAGCATGTTAACCAACTACAAATCATGAAGAACCTTGTCAAAAACCTTGCTGAAAACAAAATATAGTACATTCACAGCAATCTCCTCATATATGCAGCAGTTTGACTCTAAAAGAGAGTAGATTATCCTAACATGATTTGTAAACCCATGTTTCTTTTTTTTTTGGGGGGGGGGATGACTGACAAATAAATAAATAAATGAAAAGACTGGAGCTGCTTCTAACATTGTTTGCTACCTTTTTAACAGGCAAGGTTAAGGCCTTGGGCAGCGGAGGCTAGCTAAAACCCTCGAATGCTTAGCCTGAGGGCCTCAATTCAGGTGGATTCCAGCTCACCTTTTGGCAGTTATGTGATTGGGAAGTAAGGGAATGTTTATACCATTTTGTCACCTCCTAGCATTTCTCTAGGCTACAGATGTACAAGTCAAAAAGGTTAGACATTTTATATCACTCTGGATGTTTAAATAAGTACAGTACAGGAAATAAATATAATACAAGAAGATTGATTGACATTTTTAATGGAACAACACTTTATTTTTGTTCTTCATTCTCTTTTGTAAAGCCTGAATAATTGGCATATATCATAGTTGCTATCAGGTTGTTACCTTAATGCTCATCTGCAACCATTAAATCATCTCCTTTTCCTTATACAGTTGCTTTTGGTTTTCTCCTGCTGCAAGGAATAATCAGTTTTCCACATTAGCAAAAGGTCATTCTCTTCATTAATATCTACCAGAAATGGCAAGAACTATCACAGTTTGAGGTCTATCTGAGCTTTATCTTTAGGTCATTTTTACATACCAGTAGGCTTAACTGTTTTTTGCTGGTTGTTTGCATTTGTCAATTATTCAAGCAGTCAATCCCTCTCATTTGGTAGTGGAAAATATAACTAATGGCCTCATTTTCCTCTATCTACTAAGAAGGTTCACATATTATTGGTACAAGTGGAGTTGTGTTGTTAATATGTCAGAGCCCCTTTCTCAAATTTTTAAAGAATTGTTACTGAAACCCAAATCAACCATTTATCCATTTCTTCTTTTCAGATGAATAAGCATGTTATTCTTTTGCTGCAAAAATAACAAAGTGTTCTGTGTTTTCTTATGTTATTTGTAACCTTTATACCAGATCTGGTTTGTCCAGAAGATTTGTGATGCCTCTTTGTTGATGATGATTTACTGTCGAAATGAATTTGTAAATAAGAAGAAATATACAGATCAGAAGAAAAATATAATTCCAGGTAGACTAATCACATCTTTTACTGTCAGGACTTGGACACTATCACACTGGTGGAAGTGATACATTTAGCCCCTTGAGAAGGATATATTAGGGGAAAAAGAAGAGTTCAAACTGATTATAATCTATATTATAACTGAAAGAAATTACAGCAAGAAAATGTTATGATTGAGGAAGACAGGGTATGACAAAGTCTAGTACATTTTAACTGATTTTCAGAGTTGAGTGTGTGCGTGTGCGTGTGCATGTGTGTGTGTGTGTAGTAGATAGATAGATAGATGTGTGTGTGTATATATATATATATATATATATATATATATATATATATATATATATATATATATATATATATATATATATATATTATATATATAGATATATATATATAGATATATAGATATATATATATATATATATATATATATATAGATAGATAGATAGATATATATATATATAGATATATATATATAGATATATATATATAGATATATATAGATATATATAGATATAGATATAGATATAGATATAGATATAGATAGATAGATAGATAGATATAGATATATATATATATATAGATAGATAGATAGATAGATATAGATATAGATATATAGATATTTAATTTGTTCCATGAAGCTGTTCGTATCTTGGGGAAAAAATTATGTTGAAAACACAATGCATTACCAGAAGTGGTCACTAGAGGGCACCATATACTTTTTTGTATGTTGAATTTTTCCTATTAAAATTTCGCATGTCGAAACCCCCCACATTTCCATTTGTATCTCGATTTTTTCGTAAGTAGAACCGTTTGTATGTTGGAGTTCCACTGTATATTCATTTTATGTTTATTTCTCTCTATACTCCAAGCTCAGCTCAGAATTCAGCTGTTTGACACAGTCAAGCCAAAATATGAGACAGCATGGAATGAAATTAAGGAAATTGTGCTTAATAGATGTATTTTCCCTTTCTCCGTTTATAAACTTTATTAAGACTGTTTCTGTGACAATACACTTACACCCAAGTAGGACTCGGACATCCTCTGGCCTCCTGGTGATGGGATTGTGCCCGATACTGCTTCCCTGGTCCAGTTCAGACCCAGCAGTACAGGCTTCTCCTATCAGTGTGGCCCGTCACTCCTGACCTAAATTCAGGTGGTGAACAAAGGGTGCACATGAAACTAGTGTAGATTCAGGTAACGTGAGCCAAGTAATCATTCCAAGTCTCTCCAGGAATTTTAAAGGTACATTGAAATCAAAGCAAAGTACATAATAAAACACATCAGAAGCTAAGAAAGCATTTCAAAATAAAGAAATAAAGAAAGCTGCTTATTTAAGGGATAGCACATGGCCCACATCCTTTCTCAAGCCTCTACATTTTTGCAGTTAAGGTCCAAGAAAGTGTCTCTCGCCCCCACCTTTTTCTGGATTATATCTCCTCCCACAGGGTCCACCTTCTGGCCATCCCCCTTAGGGATTCCAACCAATGATCTCACAGGATGATATGTCCATCACATTTTAGGTTTCATTTCTTCCAAACCACGAGGCCAACATTGTTTACATACCAGACCTGGTATGAAGGGATCCCTAGACACCAAATTCTCCATCTTGGATGAAGCTAAAGCATAGGGCATAATTAAAAGACAGCTTGTCAATTCTGAAGGTTGGCTTTGGCTTTTTAGGAAAAGCACTTAATGTTGATAGTGACAAGAGATAGCAGTCTGAGGGTCAGACTACATGACACAATAAATGCAAGTTGTTTAATAAATATAACTCATTTTGTTCACTAGTATGTACATTCATGGGGATGTACATAAATTAGGCTATAACATCACCATAACATTGGGTTGGAATTATAAACTGAGATTTTCTGAAAATGAGCTTCATGTGTTTATGATATTCAAACAAAAAGAAATGGGAATAATATTTAAAACTCTCTCATTCATGGGTGCTGGTATTAAACAAGATATTAGTTGCAATATTTATTAGAGAACCCCTACTAACTTCTTAAGGCTTGATAACATCCAAGTTATGTAGTAGTAATTTCTTGTGTAGTAATCACTACTTTGTAAAGATATCACAATATGTGATGAAACATGTAATTCAGACTACTCTAGATAGTCTGTAGGAAATAGTCTGCTCTATCTCTGCATCAAGTGTGTGGAGTTTGAACAAAGTGCTTTGGAATTACCGTACTTTTCGGACCATAAGATGCACTTTCCCAAAAAAAAGTAGGCGGTAAATGAAGCTGCATCTTATAGTCCGAATGCTGCTGCCCCACCCACCTCCCTGCAGCGCTGGCAGTGCTTTACATGTGCCTCACCCGGGGCCGAAGGTGCACGGGAAGTGTGGAGGTGAAAGTGTGCCCAGACAGTGAGGGGCTGACCAGCCAGCAGCAACTGGCTGCAGAAGGCCAGCTGACCTGCCAGCAGCTCCCACAGCACTTCCCGTGCCCCTCACCTGGATGGTGAGAGCCTGATGGTGAGATCAACTCCCAGAGGCAGAAGACCAGCCGGCCGGCCAACAGCAGGCACAGCTGCCTCATCTTTTTGACCATGCTGCTCTGTGACTCTTCCTCCTTGCCTCCGGGACAACAAGGCTCTTCCTAAGCCCGGAGTCCCAGAACGGCATGGCTGAAAAGACCTCACCATCCTTCCGGTGAGGTCTTTCCAGCCATGCTACTATGGGATGCCAGGCTCAGGAAGAGCCTTGTTGTCCCGGAGGTGAGAAGGAGGAGTCCAAGTTGTTGCAGGTCAGCTGGTCTTCTGCAGCCAGGCACTGCTGGCGGGTCAGCACCTCTGGGCGTGTTTTCCCTTCTGTGCTTCCCATGTGCCTTCAGCGCCAGGCAAAGTGAGCTCCAGCTCCGGGTCCCTATTTGGTTCAGAATATTTTTTCTTGTTTTTCTGCTCTAAAACTGGGTGCATCTTATGGTCATGTGCGTCTTATGGTCAGAAAAATATGGTACTTTTTTTTAAAAAAAAGTATATATTAACCCCCATTCAGAAATAAGTAACATCGAGCTTGTTGTTTAGTCACACAGTCAAGTCCGACCCTTTGCAACCCCATGGACCACTGCATGTCAGATTCTTCTGTCATCAACAATCCTCAATAGCCCATCCAGTTGTACACCTATGGTGTCAATGATGCCATCCAACTATCTTATCCTTTGCCGCCCCTTTCTCCTTTTGCATTTGATCTTTCCCAGCATCAGGGCCTTCTCCAGTTAGTCCTCCCTTCTCATTTGGTGGCCAAAGTACTTGAGCTTCAGCTTCAATATTTGTCCTTCCAATGAGCAGTCAGGGTTGCTTTCCTTCAGGATTGATTGATATGATCTCTTTGCAGTTCAGGGGACTCTCAAGAGTCTTCTCCTGTACCACACTTCAAAGGCATCTATTCTTCTGTACTCAGCCTTCCTTATGGTCCAACTCTCACAGCCACACATCACTAAACAGGATTCTTTTTATCCACTTAAGATAGCTGTGTAATAAAATCACAATATCCCCTATTAAAGTTTAGAAGAATATTGCATGTGTTTTTGCAGAAAGATATGTAAATATCTGAATGATTTCAAAGGACATTTTCAGCATGGGGAATAGTAGTCTGGCATTTAGCATGTTAATTGCTAAAATTGAAGACTAAATAAAATTACTGTATATATTTCTGGAAGGAATGCTTTGATTTGAAGCAAGAATATTTTTAAAAAGCTTTACATCCTTCAAGGGAATAAAAATTCTAGTTATGCCTCTACACTCAAAATGTGATGCTTCCTTTAGTAGATTTGTAATAAGTTTCTTTCACACAAAAAGGAACAACTAAACCAGTTCAACTGACTTCTATTTGGGGTAAAGAACACTTGATGTTTTAAAAGCTTAGTTCTAGGTAAGAAGGGGTTTATCTCGCTTTAGGTAACAAGAGTCTGAAACTCCCATTCTGTGTTAACTTACGGTTGAAGGAATGACATAAGAGTCTTCAATATGCACTTGTTTTGAGTAAGGAATATGGGATAATAATTCTTGGTATGAATTTACTTACTTTTATTGGTATCCCTCCAACCATTTTTTCCCCATAAACTAAAGGTGCCTAATGTTTGATAAATTTCTTCTGTTATACAGGAATAGATAGAAATTAATGTTTCATTAACATTTGTCTCTATTGAAAAATCTGAGATGAGTGAAAGGTAATTATTAAAGCTACTATATAAATGAAGCAAATATTAACTAGCAGCATACAACCTTGCATTTATTGTACAAAGAATAGTACTTTCTCCCAACCAGTTCTAGTAAGATCTCTAAGGAGATCTCACATATGAGTTCCTGATCTCCAAAAAGTCCTATCATTATCAACTCTGCTCAGATCTTGCAAACTAACAGCATCTCATGTTCACCTCCTCTTTCCCTATGCCCCCTTCTTTGCTGTATTATCTTTTCAAAATATACCTAGTTGGTACAAAAAGTGTTAACACCAAAAACAGAATTGGCAGGGCAATAAAATTAAACAATATTGAAGCACAATCTGGTCATTCATCTCCCCATACTAATTTCAGCTACTGGAGTCATTCAAAATCTCTGGTTACTAATTTAAAATAATTGTCAATAGTTGCTAATTTGCTACCTGAAATTCAACAATTAGTGATTTTGCCAACTTGTCACATCACATTTGATTTTAGGACCTTCCGCGCCTCTCCTGGAGCTCTTGCCATCAGCCCCGGCATGGGAGTCAGCTGCGCCCGGCACCACTCTCCCTGGCCCCATCCAGGCAGGGAGTAGGAGCCAGGGCTGCCGGAGCCATTGGACCTTCCACGCCTCTCCTGGGGCTCTTGCCATCAGCCGTGGGATGGGAGTCAGCTGTGCCTGGTGCCACTCCACCTGGCCCCGTCCAGGCAGGGAGTAGAAGAGGCGACGGGGCTGCTGGAGCCATTGGACCTTCCACGCCTCTCCTGGGGCTCTCGCCATCAGTCCCGGGATGGGAGTCAGCTGCGCCCGGCACAACTCACCATGAGCCCGTCCAGGCAGGGAGTAGAAGAGGCGCTGGGGCTGCCAGAGCCATCAGACCTTTGTGCCGGGATGGGAGTCAGCTGCGCCTTGCACCACTCCCCCTGGCCTCTGAGCCCCATCACTGCTGGAGAAAAGAAAAGACAGGCCCCAGCTGCAGCAGCTTGGGTAGTGGAAGCGGCTCCGGCCTCCCTTCCCGGGCTTCACCTGTCCAGGGAGGGATAAAGGTGGGCAGAGCACTTCTGCCCACACCTCTGAGCCCTGTCACCGCCAGAGGAAAGAAAAAGGGCCACCAGGGCTTGGCGTGGCCGAAGAGGAGGAAGATGTCTATGGCCGCTGCCTTGAGGCTTCATGCACCTTTCCCGCTCGACTCTGGCCCTGTCATCGCCAGCGGAGGAAGACTGAGGCAGCTGTGGCTGCTCAGCGGTCTGAGAACTCCCCCACCTGCGTAGCCCTGGACTTCGCCTGCCTGGAGGAGGACTTTGCTGTTCCATTTGTTGCAGTGTTGGTTGATTTGAACTTTGTATATTATATTGTCATATACTTTGTATATTGAATTTGTATACTGCAATATTGCTATTTTTCGATATGTCGTGCTTATATTCTTTGCTGATACTGTTTTGCTGATGTCTTTGATATGATATGTTTTTTGATATGTTCTGAGGTAATACTGTTTTGCTGATATATTGTTTATTGACATATTGTTTTGCTGATATCTGATATACTTTGACATGTATTGTTGATACTGTATTATTTATTTATTTTTATACTACTGTATTGCCATTTATATTTGTACTTGTATTGACATGTTGTAAGCTGCCCTGAGTCTGCCTGTGCCAAGTAGGGCAGGGAATAAACCAAATAAACAAAAACATAAAAATAGGACTTGAATCTTGAATTTTAGGCTTGAACCTTTCTTCCACCCCAATGCACCACCACCACACCATCATTATCTTTGTTGTGATTGTCATGACAGTTTTAGGCAGATTCCCCAGGGAAACTATCTGGATATAGGATTGCACTTCACACACACACACACACACACACACACACACACACACACACACACACACACACACACACACACACAACTATCTTAGAAAGACATGTTAAATTGGAGGATTATGTTTATGTTTATGTTTATGTTTAATTGGATTTATACCCCGCTCCACTCAGCCCAAAAGGCCAACTCAGAGCGGCTTACAACACAATAATATAAGTACAATTACAACAAAAAATTAATATACATACAATTAACATACAATTATAACAATATAATACAAAAATACAATATAATCATAACACATCAAAATATAGACATAATATAACAGCATGAAAATACAATAGGAAAACAATAGTAATACAATACAATAAATTACACAATGAATTATACAATAGACATTTAATTACGCAGTCCCTGGGCTACTAATCCCATGGCCCGCACATTATTGAACGGAGCCAAAGAAGAAGACAACCCGGCCCCAACACAGCCGAGGCCAGGAAATGGACCGGCAACTCTGGCGGTGCGGCTTTGAATGTCCCGCCGCAACAACGCCAGTCAGCTGTGCTCCCACCTCCCCCACCGGCGGGGCGGGGGAGGGAGCCGTGGTGGACTGCGGCTCCGACGGCGCTGGCGGTGCGGCTTTGAATGTCCCGCCGCAACAACGCCAGTCAGCTGTGCTCCCACCTCCCCCACCGGTGGGGCAGGGGAGGGAGCCATGGTGGACTGGCAGGTGCCGCTCGTTCCACCGGCCGGCTGCCGGTCGAAAGCCCCGCCGGGCTTGGTGGAGGCTGGGGCGGCTTTTGAGGGCGATGGAAAGCCCTCAGGTGCCGCTCGTTCCACCGGCCGGCTGCCGGTCGAAAGCCCCGCCGGGCTTGGTGGAAGCTGGGGCGGTTTTTGAGGGCGATGGAAAGCCCTCAGGTGCCGCTCGTTCCACCGGCCGGCTGCCGGTCGAAAGCCCCGCCGGGCTTGGTGGAAGCTGGGGCGGCTTTTGAGGGCGATGGAAAGCCCTCAGGTGCCGCTCGTTCCACCGGCCGGCTGCCGGTCGAAAGCCCCGCCGGGCTTGGTGGAGGCTGGGGCGGCTTTTGAGGGCGATGGAAAGCCCTCAGGTGCCGCTCGTTCCCCCGGCCGGCTGCCGGTCGAAAGCCCCGCCGGGCTTGGTGGAAGCTGGGGCGGCTTTTGAGGGCGATGGAAAGCCCTCAGGTGCTGCTCGTTCCACCGGCCGGCTGCTGGTCGAAAGCCCCGCCAGGCTTGGTGGAGGCTGGGGCTGCTTTTGAGGGCGATGGAAAGCCCTCAGGTGCCGCTCGTTCCACCGGCCGGCTGCCGGTCGAAAGCCCCGCCGGGCTTGGTGGAAGCTGGGGCGGCTTTTGAGGGTGATGGAAAGCCCTCAGGTGCCGCTCGTTCCACCGGCCGGCTGCCGGTCGAAAGCCCCGCAAAATTGATTAATTGAATTAATTGAAAGGCATGCTCTGTATATAGATCTTGTCTCTATCTCCACTTTCCCTTGCCCTTTTGCTAAGGACGTGCATACATTGCTGACGAAAAGAGGGATAAAATGCTACCTTCTCCCTTTTGTCCCTTCTTTTTATGTTCCTACTTTCAATCTGATGTACCATCTGATATTGTATTATTATACTGAAGTTTCCTTCACACACCCCGACAAACTGCAAAAAGGAAGCTATTTGGAAGTTACATCTTCCAGCTGATTTTTTTTAAAAAAGGTTTAAAAATAGAATTGGCAGGGCAATAAAGCACAAACATTTCTCAAAATAAAAAAGAGGTTGAACAATATTAACCCCACCAATCATCAGTAATTTCCTTCAGTAATTTTTGAAAATCATTGTGTTTGTTCCCATCATCCTCTATTTCTCATCAAATCATGTCTGATTATGTCTGCGATTCCTGGTATTTAACTGTTATTGAATGTAGTAATGAAAGGAACCATAGAGCTATTTAATTATCCTCTTGGTAGGTGTTCAATGGTGAAGTTTTTCTAACCTTTCCCCCTTCTTCTCATATAAGATAATTACTGTTGTTGCAATTGCTGCCACTGATTGGAAACTGTGGCCAGAAGGCTTTTTCTGATAAAAAGACTCCATCACAAATTGGCAGGACTGCTATTTCTCATTTCTCAACCAATACAGCCTAATGCACACAGAAAGCAACATTTTTACATGATCTTTTTTTAATTTTAATTTTCCCACTTCTGACAGGACAGTCAGAATTGCCATAATGAAGGATGGTAAGAGTATTTCATCAATGAATATTTTCATAGTATTGTCTGTGTAGATACTGTATATTTATTATGAAACATGTTGTCAATATCATTCCAGTGCTAGATGGTACTATGCTAGTCAGAAAGACAATTAACTCTGAATCTATTTTATTTATATACTAGCAGGGGTTGCCCGGTGTTGCCGGGCTTTTTAAAATATTGTTTATTTTGTAGAAAGGAAAAATGATGAGTCTCTGTAAAGTGTAATATGTTGTTTATTTTTTACAATGGTTTTTTTGCAAAAAAATGCAATGGTTTTTTTGTAATTGTAATTGTTTTGTCAGAAATTTGTTTTGTAATTAACTTGTTTGTAAGTTTAAATTGTAATTTTTATAATTTATCTTAGTGTTTTTCAGTTAATTTGTCAGAAAACATATTCTTTTAACTAAATGCAGTAAAAAATTTATGTGAAAGTCAATGATTTTAAACTGTGTTTAGATTTTTTGTGTGTGTGAAAACTGTAAACATGATTTAATAAATGTTTTAGGAATGTTAGATTATCTCTTAATATTTTTGACTGTTTTTTCTCCTGTGTCCTCTGGGTGGTGCTGTTGCGCTATTTTTCTTTGACTTTCTTTCTGGTCTGGGCGTCGCTTGTATGTAGTCTCTTTCCTCATTTCATTTCCAGCTTTTGTGCTGGAAGGTCATTTGCATGAGTTTGCTTGTTTTATTTCTGTTGGGGGTTTGTATTGTAATTCTTTTTTTGGGGGGGGGGTCTGTGTGTTTGGTCTTTGTGTTATTTTTGGGTTAGTTTTTGTTTGTTTTTGTTTATTTTTGGTTGTGGTTTTGGTGTAACTTTTCACTTTGTTTTTTTTGGGGGGTAAGGGAAGGCACCGTGCGGAGATGTGTGTGGTGCCTTTGCTTACTTGGGATTTTTTCCACTTTCAAGGGGGAGGGCAATGATGCCTTCTCCCTCCCTTGTAAGCGAAACACTTCCTCATAAAGTGCAGCACCATCTGGGGCCTTTGCCTTGCGGGGGAATTGTTATGCTTTCAAGGGGGTGAAGACAATGATGCCTTCACCCCCTCTTGAAAGCGTTGTGTGTGTGGGAGTTCCCTTCGAAGGCCAGCGGCATTTTTCTCTTGTGGCCTGTGGGGGGATGCGTTGTTGTTGTGTGTGTGGTGGGGTTCCCTTTCCCTTGCCTGGGCTCGTGGGCCAGGCCGTGGGAACGCCAGCACCGCTGTAGGCGGTGTTGAGTGGGGGGGGGGTCTTCCCTTCCCGTAACCTCAACGCTGCCTCAGGTGGTGTGTGGGAGGAGTCTTCCTTTCCCGCAGCCTGGCCTTGGTGTCCAGGGCATGGGAAGGCAAGCGCTGCTTTTCAGGCGTTGGGGGGGGGTGTCTTCCCTTCCCGCAGTCTAGGCAGCCATGCTGTGTTGCGGGAACCCCAGCAGCGCCTGTATTTTTTGTTTTTGCTCATGGCGCGCAGAACTCTGGGGCTTGTATTTTGTGTGTATTTTTCCCTTTGCGTTGGCTTTTTTCCCCTCTGCGGCTCATTTTTGATTGACCACGGCACCTTTTCCAACCTTCTTTGTGGTCGCTTTTCTCAGCCTGATTGGCTGTGTCGCGGCGCGGCACAAAGAATGTTGGGAAATGAAGTTGTTTCCTTTTTTCGAGTTTGTGGGGCTGTTGCCCCACTGCCGCTTTTCTCAATCCTTTGTTGACCTGCAGACCCAGTCTGCCCGTGTGCACGAAGGGTGAGTGCAGGCAAGTAGGGCCAGGCATAGGAACCTATAGCAAGTTCCAACGGTTAACCTTTGGTTATATAGGTTAGGATTTTGTATCACAATAGTAATTAGGATTAGACAACAATCTGGAAGACTCTCTTAAACTGTTTCACATGGAACAATTCCAATATCAATATAGTACCATGATGGTGAACTTTGGCACTCCAGATGTTCTTGGACTTCAATTCCCAGAAGTTTTACTGTGATTCATCCAGCCCACACCACCTTCATTGCTCCTGGAAGCGGAAGTAAAATGCACCCATGTGGGCACATTTTACTTCAGCTTCCAGGAGCGACGAGGGAGGTGTGGGCCAGATGTTCATGTGGATTCACGAGGACTTCTGGGAATTGAAGTCCAAAAACATCTGGAGTGCCATGGTTCATCATCATGGATATAGTAGAAGAAGAATCTATAAAGAGAAGAGGTAACGTGGATGCAATAAGAACATAAGAACATAAGAACAGCCTTGCTGGAACAGGCCACAGCCCATCCAGTCCAGCATTCTGTCTCACACAGTGGCTCACCATTTCCTTCAGGGTATTCCCAAGCAGATGCCTTCACCTGCTTAGGATTCCCTGGAAATGGCATTGAGAGATATCCTGCCTATCTCTCCAACCCGGAGGTTGTCCTTAGGTAGCCATAATTATAGCCATTGATAGCCTTGTCCTCCATGAACTTGTCTAATCCTTTCTTAAAGCTGTCAAGACTGACAGCTGTCACCACTTCTTCTGGCAGGGAGTTCCATAGACCAGTAATCCTCTGGGTGAAAAAGTACTTTCTCTTATTTGTTTGAGAACTAGTACCCAAAAGTTTCATGGAGTGTCCCCTAGTTCTAGTGTTGTGCGATAGGGAAAACAGTTTTTCCTTATCTACTTTGTCCACACCGTGCATGATTTTATAAACATTATATTCTGACTTAGGCCAACAGTGCTCCCTAGAACAGATAGAACTCTGGATCCATGCTAAGAATCTCTATATGATCCCCTGTGGGTATTGTTAGTCCAAAGCCCATTTACAAGGTTACTTTTTAATTTCAGCTGCCTTCATTTTTAGAAGTGTCTTGCACAATGTAGCATAGCTCTGCTGCAAAAATATCATTGCTGCACTCTCATGCAGTGAATTATTTTTATAAATTCACTATCCCACCCCATAGTGCAACACACTCTGACAAACTTAAACCCAAACTTTAATAATAATAATAATAATAATAATAATAATAATAATAATAATAATAATAATAATAATAATAATAATAATAATAATAATAATAATTTTATGTCAGAAATTATTCTGGGTCAAAAAGATTTTTCCTGGAGAAACTCCATTCAGGGGATGCCCAGATGAAACTCCTTTCATGTTTCCAAGGTCTTTTCCCCACCAAAGTGGTCCCTATTCATCTACTTGCAATTTCTTGCTTTTGACCTGCTAGGCTGGCAGGAGCTGGGACAGATGATGGCTGTTCAAATTCGTCATGCAGTACCTTGGTCTTGAACTGCCAACTTGCCGGACTTCCAGCTAACAAGGGAAGCTTCTTAACCACTGAACCACTGCAGCCCAAACTTGCTAATATGCACACATGTGCCTTTCACTAGAGAAATAAGCAGGCATCTTGAAAAACAGGTTTGCTGGGAGAGTGAAGATAGGATAATTGTTGTGCCCTTAAATGCTTAGCTATTACTTTGAATCATATGTTACCTAAGAAAAACACTTACCAAAACAAACAATAAAAGATCTGTGTGGGTTATCATATTGTTCAAAAGCTTTCAGGAACCAGAAGAGGCAGACAGAAACAAACAGTAAGAACTGCAGTTTTGCCTGCATGTTACTCTGCAAGTGAATATGTTAGCCCAGGGTAGTGTAGTTGAGAACATGCAAAATATGTAGACATAGCACTCAGTGAAAGCTATAGAAAGCATCCCCTATTGATATATGCAGAAGAAGAAGGCAATACCTCTTTTTGATCACTAAACTATTGATCTATGTTAGTATATAAATTTGGAAGGGGACTCAGCAGGGAAAAAAGACAAATCAATGCATGTGTGTGTTTCATTAGTTTTGAAAATGGATAGGATGCACTGTTGTGCCATACCTGTGCCTTTGCCGGGCAGGTATATTTTGTGTGTTGGTGGTTGGGGTGGTTTTTTTTTGGGGGGGGGGGCGTACACAGAGAGAGAGGGGGGGAGCTCCATATTTGGCCCATTGCCTGTCGGAGAAGGGGGTGGATTTCTCTGACAGGCATGGGCAAAATGGAGCTCCGCATTCGGCCCTAGCCTGTCAGAGAAAGCAAGCCCCTTCTCCAACAGGCAAAGGCCGAATGTGGAAGGGGCTCGCTTCCCTCTGGGAGGCGAAGGCAGAGAACGGAGCGCCATTTTCTACCTTTGATTCCTGGGGAAGTGGCTCATTTCCCTCGGTTGGCGGGGGGCGAAGGCAGCAGTGCCTTTGGCTCCGCCACCCATGGAAGGGGCTCACTTCATTCTGGGATGGCGAAGGCAGAGAATGGAGTGCTGTTCTCTGCCTTTGCTTTCTGGGGAAGTGGCTCACCATCTTTGTATTACCCCCTCTGTTGTTTTGTGTCAGCTGTCGAATGTGCCAGCAATCTGAATGTTGACACGAAAGTTGTGGGGCAAATGCAAAGGTTTCAGCCAGCAATCTATCAGGGGATGAGCTCTCCCTGGAGGATTGCTGGCTGACAGCTGTGATTTTTCCCTCCATTGTTTTGCATGCTGGCACGAAACAGAGGAGGGGAAATAGTGAGAGCGAGAGCCGGCAGGCATGGCTGAGGGTGTGAGGGGCGGCAGGGCAGAGGCAGGGCAGATGCAGCACCTACGGCGGCGCCTCACCCGGCCATGTCCTCAGGTAGCGTGGCTGAGGGTCAGCAGGGCAAATGCAGCATCTACAGTGCTGCCTTGCCTGACCATGCCCTCAGGCAGACTGTTTCCTCAGCCTGGGCTCTGTCTGCCTCAGTAAGGCAGAGCCCTGGGCTAAGGGGTTTTGGTCGCGTGTCGGCCGTTTTTTAATGTGCGTGCCGGCTCTCCCACCTCCTCCGCATTCGCGTCCTCATGCCTGATTGGCAGAGGACGCTGGGACTTGTAGGGTTTTTTTGTTTGTGTTTGTGGGCCGTTTGCCCCACTCTTGGCATCCGGACCCTTGTGGCGATGCTCGCAGGGACATAAGGTAAAAGAGGCCAGCTCATTAAGGGATAGTAGGGATGGGTGTGGCCACGCATGCCGGACACGCACAGCCCATCCACCATTTTATAAGTTTTTTCAAGGTAAAAGGGTGGAATTATTTCTTTGAAATAAAGGTTAGTATCAAGGCCTAATACTGCTACTGACTTCTCTTCTTCATTCTGACCAAGTAAGTTACAAGTTTTTATAATGCCTCATAAGCTTTTTCACACTTTATTGAATGTACAATGGTAATTAGACATGTGATTTTTTTTTCATCCTCACCCTCCATTTTATCTCTAAGAAATATTGGTGCTGTGCATATGTGTGTGTGTGTTGTTGTTGTTGTTGTTGTTGTTTGGGGGGGACAGATTTGTTCTTTTTTTTAATTACTGAATAAGGTAAACAATTAAGTATACTTGTAATGGAAATTAAACCACAAAAATGTGTTAATACACACAGACTGATAAAACCCTGTATTCTCATGCTACAGGAGACATTGCTGATGTTATGCCAACATATAATCTGTGTGTTGTCCTGGGCTCTGCTCCGTATGCAGGGGATTGAGTGTGTTTTTTTGCTATATATTTTTTAGTATTGTATAAATTCTTTTTATAAATTGTTTTGATTGTAATTTGTAATAGGGACTGTTACTTATGCTGTAGTTGTTTAGTATCATGCTTTATTCATTATTTATTGTATTTTATTTTATTTATTTTGCATAGATTTAGGGATTTTTTTTTCACTGCAATGTGTATTGATTATTGCCTTTGTATCATATTGTTTATTGTGCTTATATTCTATTTATTTTATATGGATTTAGGGATTGTTTATTATATTTTCATTGTATATTATATTTTTAATGATGTTGTAATGCCGTCCAGAGTCAGCCATGTGCTGAGTGGGGCGGGGTACAAATTAAAATTGGAATGGAATGGAATGCTAAAGTTTGAACATATTTAGTCCCATGCATTTCCCCCCTTCACATTCAAGGCAGACATCACTAGTTTGGCAGCAAAACTGAATGTTGGGAGCTATGTTTAAGAATGAAATAACAATTTGTACTGAGGTGGAGATGGCTGGAATGGTTATCTAACCCTTTCCTTAGTTGCTACTCTCTTTGCAACCACATAGCTCTCCTCTAGACATTTTTTCTCACGATGTGGGAAGATGAGATTGTGGCAAGATGAGAACTGGAGAAAAAATAGCTGGGTAAAGGAGTCATTGGACAGAAAATAGACAATCGCCGGGAAGCAAACAATCCCTGCAAATTACACTCTCAATTGAGAGTTCAGTGTTCAGAAAATGTGAGGAAACTTTACACCAATTTAGGTTGTCATTATCATTTTTCTCACCATTTTTTGGAGCAGATTGTGCATCCCACTAGATATTTTTAAGAGATTACTGGACTGAAATCCATCAAATAAATTTTAGTTAACAGGTGCCCTGCACCATGGGAAGAGTCTGGAAAAGTTTGGCAGTTGTTCCTAGTCAGTTCCCATGATGGCAGATCTTATTACATGACTAAGATCCAGTTAGAAGGATCCTCCAGGACAAGCCTGGGTATTGTGTGATCTGAATCAAGGAACAAAGAGAGTTTTCATGCCCTGACAAAGACTGAATTGGAAGTTCAATATTACTACACCATGAAACTAGTATGTTCCACCTAATTTAAATGCAGCAGATGATTGGGAGAGAGGCATAACATGTACAATTCTATATCTAATAGCAGGGAATGGTCAGTGTCCTAAGGTGAAAAAGAAAAATGCTGCTGCTGTTGCCTTATCCGCATCCAATTAGCATCTGTTACTTTGGATTGGTACCTCATTCTGCTTAACAATAGCGGCAGTGGTGGGTCTGTCCTGTTTTAGGAGAAAATAGGAATGGTTTATCATCTCTCTTATGCTTAATTTAATTAATTTAATTTAATTTTCGTGCTTATATACCGCCCACTCGGGTGCAACCCAACTCAGGGCGGTTTACATGGCAGACAATAAATACAATATAATAATACAATGACACATAATAATACAGTTCAATTACATCAAAAGAAATTCAGGGGAAAAACACAATATCAATACATCACATAATACAAAGTACAAAGCATCAAAAATCATCAATATTAACAAAATCCCCAAGGGATGAAGCACAGCTCACATCCCATATAGTGCCCAGCCCAACTTCCCCAGCTGCGGCAAACATCAGCCTCAGTCCCTCTGTCTCCCTCCCTGCCCCCCCCCCCACTCTCATCACAGACCAGGGGAGAGAGCCGAGGTGGTGTGTCGACTTCAGCATCTTGGTGGCAGCAGCTTCCAAAGTCCCCGCCGAGAACAAGGCACAGCTGCGCCAACGCTCCCATCTCCCCTGACCGACTTGGCCCGGGGAGAGAGCCACAGGTGGCTCCCATCCTGGGCCGATGGCGGGTGCCCAGGAGAGCTTTGGCGCGGTGTCCCTGGCTGCGGCGCGGCATCCTTTTATCCCTCCGGTCAAGGCAGGGCCGGAGGGAGGTGGGGCCAGTGACCGCAGGTGGCTCCCATCCTGGGCCGATGGCGGGGGCCCAGGAGAGCTTCGGCGCGGCGTCCCCGGCTGCGGTGCGGCGTCTTTTTATCCCTCTGGTCAAGGCAGGGCCAGAGGGAGGCGGGGCCGGTGTCCGCAGGTGGCTCCCATCCTGGGCCAATGGCGGGGGCCCAGGAGAGCTTCGGCGCGGCGTCCCCGGCTGCAGCGCTGCGTCCTTTTATCCCTCCGGTCAAGGCAGGGCCGGAGGGAGGCGGGGCCGGTGACCGCAGGTGGCTCCCATCCTAGGCCGATGGCGGGGGCCCAGGAGAGCTTCGGCGCAACAAAGAAAACATGTTTGAATTGTACGTAAACACATACACCACCAATCTTTTCAGTGGCTTCTGCAAGACTGTGTATCTCTCTAATGAGGCAAACTAGACTGGTTCCTTCCTTTTGTCCTTCATGCGGCAGGCACAGATATTTGAAAGAAGTCTTCACAAAAAATGATTAGCTGTAACAAAGGGGGATTTTAACAGACCATACTGTACTTCTTAAAATCTATTTTGAAAGTGTGATTTTAATTTATAGTGGCCAGAATCCTGTTATTTTAGTACTAGGGTAAGTGTATCTATACTTATAAATCCAAGGGTTAACCATTGGAACTTGCTATATGTTTCTGCACCCATCCATACTAACCCGTACCGAGCCTCCTGCACTCACCTGAACCCGGCCCACAGAGTACTGCAGGGTTGCCGAAGCCGCCAGTGGGTAAGAGCCCCACGAATGCAAAAAAAGGAAAACAACTTCAATTCCCAACGTCCTCTGCATCGCGCCGTGCCTCAGCCAATCAGGCTGAGAGGCGCGAGCAAAAGAACGTTGGGAAACACAGTGCGGCCAATTGAAATTGGGCCGCAGAAAAAAACTGCCGCATGAACGCGAACAAAAAACACAAAAGTCCAAGTCCCAGCGTCCTACATGCAGTGAGTGTGCAGAATGCTGAGAAAGCTGGCCCACGTGAAAACTAAAATTAAAAAATGCCGGCATCCCACAATGGAAGCGCAAGTCCGCCGCAGGCGGACACAGTGCCTCACAGCCTCACAAAACAGACACCCACAAAAAACCATGGCGAGACCACCACCGGCCTTCTTTCCATAGCTGTCAAGTATCCCTTATTGGCCAGGAAAACCCCTTTTTTACCCTCTTTCCCACTGTCATTCCTTATTAATTAGACTGCAATGCCCTATTGCCGCCATTGGAGGGCAGCACAGGATAAGCATAGCTTCAAGTATCCCTTATTTGCCAGGAAATTTCCCTTATTTCAAAATAAAAAACTTGACAGGTCTGCTTCTTTCCCAGAGCAACAGGGAGAAAAGGGACTCCCTCTCCTCCACACTACCCCGCCGAAGACACAGCGAGACCACTGCCGGCCTCAAGGTACCTTGAGGTGGGGTGGAAAAAATCAACAACAGGCAGCAGTTCGTCAGGGGAAGCACACTCCCTGGTGAATGACTGGCTGCTGCCTCTGTACTTCCGACACCACTGTTCTGAGAACTAACACGAAACAGCGGTGGAGGTAATACAAAAGCAGCAGCCTGCAATCTGCAAGGAAGAGCACCACCCCTTACGGATCACTGCCTGCTGATCTACGGTTAGGTAAGCCAGGAGAGAAAGAAGACAGAAAGGAGAGAACCATCGTCAGGCAGATAGCTCTTCTCTGCCTCCTTCTCCCCTGACCTACCTAACAAACCTTACCAGGGGAAGAACGGGCTGACTGCTGGCTCCTCCTTTTCCCCATTGCTGCATCGAAACCAAAATTCACATCAACAACAAACACCAACATTAATAAAAATTAATAAAACACAAATAAATAAATAATTAAATACCCATTAATAAACCAAAAAAGTAAACAACAAAATACAGAAACAAAAACATCCACAATACCAGAAAAGCACAGAAAAAACACCTAACTACAACACGAAAATACCTAACTCTAACAACACAACTACCACAAATTACACAACTAAACACCAAGAAAATCACAAAACAAAACAAAACAAAACCAAAAATAAACAAACCAATTACACACATCTAAAGCCCAATAAAACCACAAAAGAACAAACAGAAACACCTCCCAGCCCACCACCACAAAATCAAAACAAAGAAAAATCTCAGAATAAATAAAACCAGAGAACTCACCAGTACATCCTCCCTCCACGAGACCGGAACAGAAATGAAGAAACAAAGACTACTTACCAGAAGATGCCACACCTAGAGGCCAGGAGAGAAAAAACACGTGAAATGTAAACAAAACCAACACTATTACTAACAGCCCCTCCTACAGGCCGGAATATTAAAAACAAGTCAAAAACAAAGCAGCCCCACCTAGAGGCCACAAGAGTAAAAACAAGTCAAAAAATAACAATAAATCAAAAGTTTACACAAATAACAAACATATGTTAAATAAATAAAATAAAAAGATTTATAGCATCCTTTGTTGATTTTTAACTCACCCACCCCCAATAATAATAATAATAAAGCAAAACACAATTTATAACAGCCCGGCAACGCCGGGCAACCTATGCTAGTATATATACAAAATAAACAAGGACCAAGGACAACTAGGCCTTTTTCAATGCACATACTTATCCTTCTCTGATGATGTCAGCTTCCATCATAGTTCAAATGACTGAAGCAGTTGAGTGGAATTGTGCAGGCACAAGGGAACCAGCAACCAGGTGCAAAAGCCAGGAATAAAGAGGTAACCAAATTCAGCTAGGACTGAGTCTTAAACCATCTGTGTAAGAGGGCTGTGTGAACTTAAGGAAGAAAAAGGGGTGAAGTAAATCATTCTGCAGGACATTTGTTGTTAGACTAGGCCTCAAGGCTGGAGGGCCTGTGTATACAATCTTGAACTAAGGCCAGTTGGTTGCTGTTTACACTACTTTTGTGCCAAGATGACCCATCCCTTTACCCATGGAGGTTTGGTGACACACACAAGCTAACAAGAAATTAAAATCATTTTCCAGTAGGTAAAGAGATGTCATATTTTCCAATGATAGATGACATCAACAAAATAAGAAATTCTAATTCTACTAGGTTTTACTATGCACCTTATGTAAAAAGATATAATTTACAGCCTAACAAACAAGAAAGAAAGAATTGTGAAGGGGAGACAAAAGCTATGAAATGTTAAGTTCAGGTTAATATAGTTTTCTAATGATCAGGTGGCATGGAAGATTGAAGGACAAGAATAACTGAAAATACTCTTAATCATTGGCAGTTTACTGAAATACACTTACTGAATACTGGAGAGAGGAAGTCAGAAATAAAGGACATTTGAGAACTTTTCTTTTGTCAAAATGGTTGAATGTATGATCTGAATAAGACTGAAAAAGTGTTTGTGTGTATTCAGCTGAGGGGTTCTTCTGTGACAAAAGGCTGGAAACTTTGCAGTCTGCCTACAAACTGAAATTCATGGCAAAACAGTGTTCCAGTACTGGCAGAAATTCAAGACCAAGCATCTGCCCATGTAGTTTTCCAGAATTAGAAGTGGCATGTGTAACCTTCAAATCTGTACATTCATTTTGTTGTTGTTGGCTCATTCTATTAGAAACTCTGCGTGGGGTAGGTGACTGTGATCATTACTACTTGTTATAATAGGTGTTTGGGGAAATTAACATAAACTCTTTTTAATGGAATTTTAAATGCCATTTATAACTCAGTCTCTTCTATTGCACAGCAATCAATAGGATATGCTTATTCTTTGACTTCTGAACTAGGTGTGTAGCTTGCAAACATATTAGGTCAATGGTTGCACATTGAAGCATGCTTGCCTCTCAATCCCGAACTTATTTGTTACACAGTTGGACCACTATGATATAGAGTTTTGCATGATACCATAAATTATGCAAATTAGGAATGAAGCCTAAAAAATGTCCTGCATTCCCCGGGAAGCATTTTCCAATTAATACACTTTTGGTTATTACTGGGTTGCTTATGTGACATTAACGCAAGTTCTCAAATTTTAAGTAAACAATTGTTCTGTTTCACTTTCAGAGTAATGAGAGCACCAGGATTGCTCATTTCTATTTTTGACATAGATAAAGTAGGGTCATTTAAACAACAACAACCAAATATGCTTTCTACTTTTTGTACAATTTGAAATGTCTAAGTACAAGATTAGTGACTCGTCCCTTTGTAAAACAAAGGACACAGACACAGGAAGTGCAGTAGAAGTGAGATATATGATTTAAAAGAGAGAAACAATCTGTTCAAAACTTCTACATATGCTAGCTCATGAAAAACACTTTGCACACTAGTTATTGCACAAAGGCAAGACTTCCTACATTTTATATATTTTTACATTATAAAATATAATATATAATGTGCAGAAAAAGAAAAGTGGCAAATTATCTATTTACATTAGCAACAACAGTAAGAAAATTGTGCCACCCCCCAGTAATAATGTTGTTGACTGTCTTTCCTTGTTTATAGTGTATGGATGACACAAATATGGATTTAAATGCAAATAAATTAATTTAAATTATTGAGAATTCAGCCAGACTATAGTAACTGAAATCCTTTTGTCCCTTGGTTATTCTGAGACCTCCATGAGGAGTATATTACTGACAGTCACATGGAGAAATAACAACTGATAAATTGCCATACTACATTTCCTAACATACTCATAGAGGGGGAAAAACCCTCTCCAAGCTGTCTTCTTCCATTACCATCCCCTTGCCAACAGAATGGGATAGCAGAGAGAATGCTTATGCTGTATTATTCAGTACTTCTTTCTCCATGTGGCTGCATCTATCAAGGTTGCTCTGCATGGAGGATTTTAACACACATGAATTGTCCTAAATATATTTTCCACAATTTCTTGTCTAAGTCTTGATATTATTATGGAAAGTCACATTTTCCTATGAGTCTTTTGATGAGAACAATGGACTTGATCTAAGCTTTTATAGCATGTGTTTCTCCCAAAGGGATAAAGCTGTATGAACAGTCATTCATTCCCCCCCCCCCCCCCCCGTTTCCCCTCCACAAATGCCTTCATCTTTTTGCTGCTTGACAGCATTCTTATTTTAGACTATTTTGTCATGCAATCAAGCCTTCCGTTCTTTTCATTGCTTATCAGCTTCCTCTGAGAGAGAAAGAGAGAGACCAATAGAAGTATGGAAGGGTCAGTGCCATGCCAAAGCTTTCAGAGCAGAACTCAGAAATGAACTACTCCATCTGGAAGACTGCTCTGCCAAAACGTACAAGAATCCAATAGCCCGTTATTGCATTTTTAAAACTATTCAAAGACAAAGATGTGCATTTCACAGCTTTAAAGGCTGAAAAGCATCATACTCAACTGACATAGAACTTCATTTGTATCTGCAGTGACCTATTCACACATGAAAGATGTGACTTAATACTGATCATGATGTGAATCAGCACCATAGTAAAACTTACCATGCGGAATTGAGATCCTAGATATTGCTGATAACATTCTTCTTAAATCTGGTTTTGACAGTATAAATACATTTAATTCTATTTTGATTTTCCTGATTTTATTGTATTTTAATCTATTGTTTTAAACCATCTTGTTATCTGCCTTGGATCAAGTTCTGGGAGAAAGATGTCATATAAATAAAATAAACCAACTCACTGGACCACAGGATTGTTACACTTACATTATGCTCAATTGCATATGTTTTCTTTTTAAACATGAGAGTTCAACATCTGCTGCAATGATCAAAAGAAAAACATGGATCAAGAGTAGCAAGTTAAATTTAATACTAGCAGATGTATAATGAAATATGTCAGTAGATCTTCTCACTTAAACATTGTATTTGGCCTCATGCTGCAATATTCAAAGGAATATAGATATTTTCTCCACTCTCCAGAACAGTTAATGGAGATTTATTTATATTTATTTATTCTTCAAATTTCTATTGCCGCCCAACTCGGCAACAACTCTGGGCGGCTAACAACAATTAAAAGCAACATCAAACAAATTAAAAGCCCTTAAAAACCCATTAAAATAATCTAAATAATTTATCCACTCACCCCATCCATTAAGAGAGAGAGAGAAATCTTAATTATATAAGCCAGCAGGCAGGAGTCCCCTCTCCATCGGTGCTCCACACCTGCCCTGCCAGTCAGGTTTTCAGTTCTTTCCTAAAGGGCAGCAATTCTGTCTGCAGCTATAACTTTGTTGGCAGGAGATTCCATAGGGCCAGTGCGGGCACAGAGAAGGCCCTCTTTCTTGTGCTAGAGAAATGAACTCCTCTAGCAGATGGTACAATTAGAGAGCCCCTCGGTCCGCTCTGGTTGGACGGACAGATGTTCTTGGGACAAAGCAGTCTCTTAGATATCCTGGCCCACTACCATGTAGGGCTTTAAAGGTCATTACCAGCACCTTGAATTGCACCCAGAGGCATACCAGTAACCAGTGCAGCTCCCGGAGCAGTGGTGAGGTGCGGGCATAGTGCCCACACCCCATCACCACCTGGACAGCCGCATTCTGGACCAGTTGCAGCCTCCGAATGGTCATGAAGGGCAGCCCCATGTAGAGCGCATTACAGTAATGTATTCTAGAGATGACCAGATCATGTGTGACCATGAGCAAAGAGTCTCTGTCCAGGAGCGGGCGCAACTGGCAGATCACACAAAGTTGTGATCCAGATAACACACACACAAGCAAAAAGCCTGGGCATGGTGGAAGCAATTATTAACCACAGTTGAAGACAGATGATATAACTGACCTACGACAGACCTCATTGCTAGAGTCAGCAAATGTTAATGTCATAATGGCTCTACTCACATTTTTACATTTGACATAAAGATGTTAACTCCCTGCCACGTAGCTAATTAAGAAGGTAACCAGTCCAACTCCTGAAAGCTCACTGCAGAATTGTAATAGCATTAAAAAGGCTCCCTTATGGGGACATTGACTATATCCCAGTGGTTCCCAAAGTGGGCTTCACACCCCACAGGGGATTTCAATTCCCAGAAGCCTAAGTCTGTATATTGGCTGATCAGTGCTTTGAGGAATTGACTTAGGCTTCTGGGAAATGGAGTCCAAAAACCAAAGTTTGGAAAACACTGGTATATCCAGAGTATAGATGAAAGACATAAGAAAGACTCAAAAATGTTCATTTAAATGTTCATTACGAGTTGGAATAAATACAGTAGGGTTTGCAAGTCTTCTTCCAAAGCAGCAGTCCTATATATCCTCTGCTTCTGTACCCCAATGATGTGTAAAAAAGAAAAACACACAATAAAATATGTACTGTTAGGACAACACTCTGCAACATTCCCATTTGTTAGAGTATTCCTAAGTGCTGGCTATTGATTTTCTTCTTTTAAAACAACAACAACAATTAGGCATCCACAGAGGATGTGATGTGCTAGTGCTGTATCATAAATAGTGGTGCTATGCCAAAAATGAGTTGTCAAAATCACATGTGGCTGGAGTAGATAAATGTATCCTGCCACTAACTGTAGAACACTTTTTGCATCGATTTCAATGATTCACATATTCAATAGTCTTGAATGAGCAACTGAAGGACAAAATCGTCATGACATACTTTTCCCTTCACAAATAAGGGGATAATAGATCCTTGGATACCTTGGTGTCATTATTTTGCCCATTTCCGGGTCCCCACCACCCCTGGGAAGCTCGGGGGAGGTGATCCAAGCTGTATCTGACACCACCAGATTTTTCCCGATGATGCTGCAAGCAAAAACCTGCAGCAGATGAAGGGGTTTACCCTGGGGTTTCTGCTTGAAGCAGTGTCGGAAAAGGTCCGGTGGGGTCGGAAACAGCTTGGATCGCCTGCCCCGAGCCTGCCTGGGGTGGCAGGGGTGGTGGGAACCTGCTGCGGACGTCTTTCTCCCTCCCAGCCTTGTTCGCGGGAAGGTTCAAAAGGATGCCTGCAAGGTTCTATGGACTTAGTGGGTGGGTTAAGGTTGAGATGCTTTATATGATGTGGTTTTTGTAATTTGTTGGGGGGGGGGGTGTTGGAATATTTTGAAATGTTTTTTTCTGCAATATGATGTTTTGTAATTATGTTATATATTGTAATTTTGATGCTATACTGTATATTTTTACTTGTTTTCTATTCTATGATATTTGATGATTGTGTATTTACTTAAGCTTGTACTTATGGTTGCTTTGTTGTTTCATGTTGTTAATATGTTGTCAACTGCTTTGAGTTTGTCGTTGACAAAGGAAAGCAGTAAATATGTTCAAAAATAATTATTATTATTATTATTATTATTATTATTATTATTATTATTATTATTATTATTATTATTATTATTATTATTATTATTATTATTATTATTATTATTATTATTATTATTATTATTATTTCCTCAGTGAGGAGTCTGCACATTGGCAGACATCCATGATGACATTCCACGCTTGCAAACGGACCTGAGAAATCTAATCCATATGCATGCAGTTTTTAACCATTTGGATATCATGTCACCCACTTGCTAGGCAGACCATGATGTTTGCTCTCTGCTTTCACCTTGTCTAAGGGATCCAACAGAAGACACTTTGGTGGGTTTTAGTCCTGGCCCAACATCATTGACAGAGATGGACAACACTGTCTAGTTAGATTGCTCAAGACCCTGAGCCTAGACAAGACTGTGGCCTAGCGGGGCAATGATATCTCACCAGGTTAGAATTTTTTCCATAATTACAGAGGGGAAAGAAAGGTCTTGAAGGAGTCCAAATATTCCAATTTCAGCAACTAAATGAAGAAGTTTTTAAAAGAAACTAAACTACTCGAAACATTGTTTTTGCATGAAAACAAAGAAAAATATTCACATATTTTGGATGTTAGCAAACTGGTGTGAAAGCAATTGTAAGATACGTACCTGTGTTTGGGTCAAAGTTACATAGGTTGTAGGTAATATAATGGGTGGATAGCTGCCTAAACCATATTCCATCCTTATATGACCCTCAAAGCGCAAAATGCAGCGGTGAGCAAAGCCACTTTTTTCCAATGGTACCAAATTGCTAAGTTGCATCCTTACTTGGACAGGCAGTCCTTCACAATGTTAGTTATCTCACCGGTAATTTCACGTATTGATTACTGTAATACTCTCTATGTGGGGCAGTCCTTCATAATGTTAGTTATCTCACTGGTAATTTCACATATTGATTACTGTAATACTCTCTATGTGGGGCTTCCCATGTTCTTCATATGGAGGCTTCAGTGGGTGCAAAATGCAACAGCCAGACTGATTACTGGAGTGAGGAAATTTGAGCATATCTCCCCAGCCTTGGCAGGGCTGCATTGGCTACCCATTCCTTTCTGTATCAGGTACAAGGTGTTAGTTCTAACTTTTAAGACCCTAAACAGTTTGGGACCTTCCTACCTGGTGGAATGTCTTCCCCTCAGAACATCAGCCCATATAACTTGTTACTTCCAGACAGCGCAGCGCCAGGCACTGACCCTGAGATTAGCAAGAAAAACTGTGACTCGGAGAAGAGCCTTCTCAGAGGAAACACCAACTTTTGTGGAACTCCCTTCCAGTTGAGTTGCACTAGGTTCCATCTCTGCATATATTTAAAAAACAATTAAAATTCTTCATTTTAAAAGAGGCTTTTAAGGATATATTGTCAATGGCTGAATGTTAGGTACTGTATTTTATTTTTTCCCGTCGCCAATAGGTTTTTGTTTCTGGAATTTTGTGTGTGTGTGTGTGTGTGTGTGTTGTTTTTGCTTTCTTGTTGTTTAAATAAATAAATAAACAGACAGACAGACAGACCAGGGCTCAGCAAACTGGACCCTCTAGATGTTCTTGGACTTCAATTCCCAGAAGCCCTGATCAGCAGGTGTACTTACTTGGGATTCTGGTAATTGAAGTCCAAGAACACCTGGAGAGCCAAGTTTGCTGACCACTGTCCTAGACCCTTTCCTACAAAGCACACAATTCAGGAGAAGTGCATATGGATTAGTGAGAAAGAAAGAAGATGACTTTCTTGCCACTCACATCAACAAACAAACCCGTAGCCAACAGGATGATGAATAGTATAGCCAGATCACCCTCATATTCAGATAGATTTGTCTGTTTCTAATCAGTGTCAGATTTCACAAAATATTCCACCCTATTTCTGTAGTTAACTTTGATTTTTATGAAATGTTAAAACTATGTTGTTCTCCCCTCCCCCAAAATACACATTTTAACAATGTGATTTACCATTTAAAATAATACATTTTACATGTATGTGCTGTGTTATATGTCCATTCTTTTACTTTTTATTTTTTATGCCCAGAAACATTTCGGACAATGGTAACAGCTCTTGAATCCTTCTTGTAGAGATACCTAGAGAATGAAACTAGAAAAATTCTTTGCTATGTCTGATGAACTGTGGATGTTTTGGCATCATTATAGAGTCTGCTTTGTGACAAACATGTTCCAATCCTATGGCAGCATTGACCCACTCATTGTATGGAAGAACCCTAACAAAGTTTTCATTAACTTGCACCACTTGCACAGTTTGGGGGAAAACAGAAATCATCCTTGGAACCATGAGAGAGATTTGATAGGACTAAGAAACACCTCATATTCCACTTGAGAAATCTGTACATGAATCAGGAAGCAACAGTTAGGACAGAACACGGAATGACAGAGTGGTTTGGAATAGGAAAAGGAGTAAGACAAGGCTGCATTTTATCACCCTGTTTATTCAACTTATACACAGAGCACACAATGTGCAATGTAGGGATGGAGGAATCACAATATGTGATCTAAATTGCTGGGAGAAACATTAACAATTTGAGATATGCAGATGATACCATCCTAATGGCAGAAAGCGAGAAAGACCTACAAAACCTGGCCTGAGGCTCAATATCAAGGAAAACCAAGATAATGGCAACAGGCCCTATCAGTACCTGTAAAATAGATGGGGAAGAAGTAGAAGCAGTGACAGATTTTACTTTCTTAGGTTCTAAGATCACTGCAGATGGTGACTGCAGCCATGAAATAAAAAGATGACTGATTCTGGGGAGACAAGCTATGAGAAACCTGGGGAACATAGTGAAAAGTAGAGACATCACCTTGAAAACAAAAATTCGCATAGTCAAAGCAATAGTATTCCCGGTGGTATTCCCGGTGAGAGCTGGACCATTAGGAAAGCTGAGCGCAGAAGAATAGATGCCTTTGAGATGTTGTGTTTGAGGAGAGTTTTGAATGCCCCCTGGACAGCGAGGAGAACAAATACAATAGGCCAATCTTAGAAGAAATCAACCTTGACTGCTCATTGGAAGGTCAAATAGTAAAGATGAAGCTGAAGTACTTTGGAGATCAAATGAGAAGGGAGGATTCACTTGAGAAGGCCTTGATGCTGGGAAAGGTGGAGGGCAAAATAAGAAGGGGGCTGCCAAAGATGAGATGGCTAGATAGTATTGTAGGCACAATGGGCACAGGGCAGGGTGGGCTGAGGAGGATGGTGGAGGACAGGGGTGCCTGGAGGACAATGGTCCATAGGGTTGCAAAGGGTCAGAATCGATTGTGCGACTGAATAACAACAAAGAAATCCTGGCCAGGCCAAGGTAATAAGCATGATGATTCCCATCGTCAATGTCAAGGACAGGACAGGTGAAGTATTATATATTGGCAGAGTCTGTGCATTTGGGCAGAACTCCCAAGGTTGTTCCATCTTTTTTGTGGTTTTGAACAGTTTGTTATCCCCCTTCTCCTCCCTAGCCAAGCATGCAATGTTTACAGTGTTTGTTTCTGCCAGTGTGGCAGCAGTTTACCTCCAGTCCCAAAGTAATGTATGATATTGCTTGGTTAATTATATTACACAAGCCAGGCAGCTTCTTCAAGTACACCAGCTGCTTTCAGACAGAATCAGATTTTGAATGGTGCCACCTAGACAAGAACATTAGCATAATGAGATCTATAGTATAAAATAATATGAGATGAACTGTTCTAATTCTTTTAAAAATGTCAACATGATAAAATCCTGCTGAGTTGGAAGGAAAATGTTTGCTCTCCTGGTTTCCGCAAAACAGAATTAATTTCCCAAAGAGCTTTCCAATTGAGTGAACAACCCTTTGCAAGGCACATATTGAGACTACTTCTGAACAACATATCCATTGTGAGTGAACTGTTGTTATAAATGCATATAGTTTACATGGAAAGCTTATACTGTCCTATACATATTAACACCAGCATGGTTTCCAAACAGCTTTGTGAACAAAGGTCAAGTACTGTAAGAATAACAGCATATTATCCCACTATCACAGGACTTGTTACACCTGACAGAGACCTACACCCATTTAGGAAGGCAGCATAAGACCTTTGCTGCTTCAGAGTATGTGAGCTTCTGCTCCAGGCTAGAGAAACTATGATAGGTTTCAATTCCTGGTTGTTTATGCTTACAAACCAGGTAGGTCATAGCAATAGGTAATGATTACAAAAAAGGAACTGGAATACTGCCACCAGCTTATGTTTCAAATAGAAATTCTAAAAGGTCAAAAAATTTATTATATGAAGGAAAGAATAAAAATCAGGAACACAAAACAGTATTAAAATAAAGAAATACTTTCTTTTCCCCCTTTCCCATTGTTAAAACAAAATGGCATAACTATCTATATTTTCTGGTGTAGCCAGTTAACACAATAAAGATTATATTTCTCTACTTTTCTACTCACAAGCCGCTACAGCAACTCCCTCCAGCAACTTATTCTTCTTTAGTGTCTCGATCAAACCCTGGACTGCCAAAATGAAGCCATTTTCTTTGGCTTTGTCATTGGCCAAACTCAAGTCCTCATTGGTGCATGTTTGTGGCAGTAATCAGCAGACCATTAAATGAGCTGGATTCTGTATCTCTCCACATTCTTACAGTGTGTTGTTATCCAACCAGCAATCACCACTTGAGCATGTTGGTCTTAAATTTATGCACTCCAACCCTCAGTCTATTCAGAGTCCTCCATGTGACATAGGGGAGGTTGAGTTCCTCAGCCATAGCCTTCTTTACTGTTGTTTCTTGTCCAGTGAGCTCCTTTCTCCATCTTCTAATTTGGTTTTACTCTTTTACCCTCAAGAATATTCCTCCAGCTTTAAAAATGGCATTTACATAAGAACAGCCTTGCTGGAACAGGTCACAGCCCATCCAGTCCAGCATTCTGTCTCACACAGTGGCTCACCATTTGCTTCAGGGTATTCCCATTGAGAGATATCCTGCCTTTCTCTCCAACCCGGAGGTTGTCCTTAGGTATCCCTAATTATTTCTGTTTTATTGTTCCAAAATTAACAAAACCCATCTTTCATCCTTTGTCCCACCTTTTCTTCTATTACCCAATAAGCTTCCAACGTCCATCAGCTTCCCTTCTATTCTCCTGTTCCTAAGTTCTTTTTACTATTTCCAGCAGGACAAGAATCTGCACCTGAGCTTCATTTCAAGGCTCCATTTTAATTTCATTACAAGCACTACAAGCACAACATTACTATATTTTTAGATCTCGTGTACCATATTTGTGCCTTAAATATCACATCCATATTCATCGCTGTAAGATTTCTATAAGGTAAGAAATAACTGTCATTGCTTTTTCAGTACATTCATTCATCTTCTAGTCCACTTTGAATTTAGGGAAATTTGTAATATTTTCTTTTCCCTACATACAACGCCTCAAAATTTATGGAGTCATCTTGCATATTCAGAACATTTGGCTGTTTTAAAGATTTCACACTTGCAGACTTCTAAATGTGAAACCCTTTTCTCTTGCTTTACAGATTTTTGAAGTATCAGATAAGAAATAAAACAAAACAAAAGAAGACAAAATATTATGGCCCTTTAAAGATTAACTGCTATATTTTAATGTGAACTTTCATGAATCAAGTACACATCCTCAGACAGATTTCTGAAGCTTAATATTAGTATCTTCTTTGAAGCATTCACTAATACATTTTCCTAAAATTTATGTGTTCAAGATGTATGCATTCTGTTTTCCAGAAAACTTCCAGGATGGTTAAAAATAGAAAAAAACAAAATAAAAGAATAAAACAGCAACTACAATGAATTTCATCTGCTGCTACAGGAGTCATACAGCTGTTAACATTTTACCTCTAAAGCTTCTTACACATTCAAGTACAGGGGATCAATCACAATTCACAGAGAGAGGGAAAAAATCTGCATATTAACCAGGAGGCTGAACATGTTGTTTTCCAGATGTTGTTAGACTGCAGCATTAGGTCTTGTAAACAGAGTTACTAGTATTGTGGGAATTAGATGACATCATTATCTGGAAGCTGCATGTTCCCTATATCTTATGTAAATCAATTTCTTTCCAAAAAAAGAACAGGTTTTTCTTTACAAACTAGTAGAGGATTAAGTGGATTTCTCTTAGAAGGTTAGTTTGGGTAATTATTGACCTTATTTATGTGCAGATATGTTAAGTTGAAGCTTTTTACCATGTGGATTGTCCTCTGCATCTGAAGGTTTTTCCCAGACTGTTTTCTGGCTGAAAATCAGGAAAAAACATCTTTACTGTTAGATCAGTATGACAATAGAACCAATTTCCCCAGGAGGTGCTGAGTACTCCAATGCTGGAGGCATTCAAAAGAGAATTGAAAAACCATCTGTAAGATCTGCTTTGATTTGGATTCATGCATTGAACAAGGTGTTGGGCCCTATGATCTCACAGGTCAATTACAAACCATTTATTCTATGATTCTCTCAACATCCTACTGTATTCCTCAAAGTGATGATGAGGTGAAATATATGAAGTGAAATAACATTGTGCAGGCCAATTGCAAAGTCATTGGTGTCAGGCCTGAAAGGAAACAGTGTCTCTGTCTCAGGACTTGTGTGTGTTTGGAGAGTGTATGCTTGTGTAAGAGTAAACTTCAGGGTGCTTCCTAGAGGCTCTCCCGTTACGACAGCTGGAGCCCAAACAGGGACTGAGTCTGGAGTCTGGACATTGCCTGCATTACTTACCCGCCTGGAAAGAGGCTACAGTGCACTGATCACCCCTGGCCAGGGGTCCCTTAAATCAGTAAGTAATGGGGTTATATTTCTCTCATATACAGAGAGTCCACATGGAAGAACTCTCCCTCCTTCTCAAGAGATATGGCCGGCCCATTTCTCTGGGAGACTTGGAGAATCCCTTGCGAGAAATATATAACAGATGTCAATTTTATCCTGAAGGAGGGTCTCTTCATTTAGCAATATGGGAACAAATTGGCACGGTTTTGCATTCTCAGCCCAGAGCTGAAATCCAGATTCTAAAATCTGGAGGTTTGCCATAGAACAGGCTGCTTCTGAGACACTTCCCATTATCTCATTAGATTTAGCACCGCCTGCTTTCCTCCCTGGCCCAGAGTTGGGTGCCCCCTTCCTCCTTTCATCTCTTCAGATTCTGTCTCTCCCAGCTCTTCAGATGGCATAGAAGCAAGCAGAGAGGCCAGGAGGGAGGGGCGGGAACAGGGTACAGGGAGTGGATGTGTGAATGTGCTGGGAGAGCAGACAGGGTGTGTGGTCGCACTCCCCCTTCCCCCCTTCTTCCTGCTCTCACCAGCTTTTCAGCAGAAGGCATGGAAGTCATGGCAGAGAGAGAGGAGGAGGGCTCACAAATGGAGAAAATAGGTGCTCAGATGTTTAACCATGCAGCATCTCCTGGCAGCTCACCATTAATGACTTCATGCAGTTCATTTATGAGGTTCCTGCTTTAAAACAGGCACCTGGGGGTTGGCCCAGAGTTGCTCATTCAAGTTCTAATGGCTTTTGTGAACAGGATTTCTTTCTTCCAGATAACAAGTTTCATTTTTCATGATGCATTTGTTCTTAATTCTTCCCAGCATCAAGGCTTCCTCCATGGAATCTTCCCTTCTCATTTGATATTGATAGCCACACCTAATTGACTAGCCAGCCAGCCTGCTTAGTATCACCTAAAATTAAGTGAGATATCATGTACTATGTCAGCAAATTCAAGCTAATATTTAAAAAGTGTTGGTTGTATGCCTGGTTGCAAAATTGTTACACAACCAATTTCTTGTTAATTGCCTGCAATTTCCTCTCAGGTGTGTGTCCTTTCACTTGCATTGTAGTAAAATCTCAGTAGGGTGCTGGTCAGTAATATATTTGAAAACCACTTTTACCAATTCTCCAAATGTGATGTTGGTGGAGGAAGGCAAACTGCAAGTGCAGGCATGTGTTGTGGAGACACAAAGCCTATTCAGTTTCTCTGCCATTTAACCCTGTATTCATCAAGCCTCAATGCACCTTAAATAAAGGCATAGCTGTGAATTCTAATTCAACAATGTGTGAGAATAATAAGCAGGTTTGCAGTGTTTGGGAAACACCATTTTTACATGCAAGCAATGTCAATGTAAAATCCCCTGGTGTTACAAATGCTGTGTTCGGGTGACAGCTGGGCCACAAGTGGTAATTGAACATATTTAAAAATCCGCCCCATGTACTGAACAGCTTTGAATGTCTGCTTTGTTTAAGGTCCACTGAATTGTGAAATGGTTGCTTCATTCACACAGATGTTAATATCTCCAGGCTTTTCTCTGCTGCTCCTCATTTACATACTTGCAAGCAGATTTGTCATTCAGGAAATAAAATGCTGTGACTTGTCACTATTCTTTGTTGTAATAATGCACATTCTGGACAAAACAACAAGAAACTGTAATTACATCTCATTAAGGTTTAAAGAGAGAGAAAAAATAATAAGGAACATACCAGTAGGTGTTCAAGTCATTACTGCTTCATTACTTCTTTTTCTGTTTAAACACATGGAGCTGATAGATATAAATGACTTAACATGAAACTGTTGCCTAGTGGTCCCTCTCTCTTCATCTATGAAAGTGTTTAGAATAAAAAAATCCAAACAGGTACTTTCATTCACAGTAAGAGCAATGAGGCTGCACAGGAGCTTTAATTTGTCATATTCACAGTAGAAATCAAGATCCCAGGGTCTGAAGAACCCATCCTAGTACAGCTTTCCCACCCTCTAGTTATGATTTTTCTTTTCGTGTAAAAATGTTCCTTTCTCTTTGGCGGGGTGGGATGAGGACACTAACAACCCCCTTAAAAAAACAAGTTATGATGGTGAGTCTTGACACTCTAACTGTTCTTGAACTTCAATTCCCAGACGCCCTGATCAGCAGGAGTGATGACTTGGGTTTCTGGCAACTGAAGTCCAAGAACAGCTGGAGTGCCAAGGTTAGCCAACACTGAATAGGGACTCAGGGATCTTTTGAAGATTTGAATGATCTCAGACTGAGTCACATTGTAAATTGAATTTGTATTTTATAATCATTCCCATTCTGTTTCTGTATTTCTAAAACCCCTTCTGTTAAGCAGGGAAACTAGCACTTACAGACTCCACTTAAGACTAGAGCTTAGAAATATCTAGTTACAAGTAAAAAAGTTACATATAACAGGTTTCTTTTGAGTGATAAGAAATACTAGTAGCGGCTGAAAAGTTATTTTTTATCTTTATGTTGTAAAACCTAAGCTACTTAAATGTAAAGAGGACATAACTGTCAAGTATCCCATTTTGGCTGGGAAATTAACGTATTTTACCCCTCTTTTCCACCACCCGTATTTTCCATAAATATCCCATATTATTATTATTATTATTATTATTATTATTATTATTATTATTATTATTATTATTATTATTATTATTATTATTATTATTATTATTATTATATTGTTTATATTTTTTTATTTTTATTGTATTTTATTTATAAAAAACCAAGGTGTCATGGGGTATGTTCCTCATAACAGAGCCAGGGAGGAGGAGTGTTGGGATCCTGGGGGGGGGGGAGCAGCCCCTAGGCACTCCCCTTAACACCACTGCTGCCCCTTATGGGGAACAATGCAGCAAGCAAGCCCCCACAGGCAAGCCTCAGCTGCAGTGGAAGAGATAAATACTGTAATTTTAAGTCCCTTTCCCCACTTGCTCGCACATCATTTCATAATATGGTGATTTTTTATGGAACTGTTTTTTACACTTATATCAGTTAATTGTCTACTGTCTTAGCCTTGTGTACCTCAATTTCATTGTTAAAAAATCTGTGTTTAAGACAGGACCACGAAAATATCCTGTTTATGTTGTATGCAAATATACTTGAAGTTGATTGGCTCATTGTCTCTTCTGGGAAAGAGGGTGTTAAAGACAATGCTGCTGACCCTGCATTCTGATTGAGATCAGTGATAGAGTTGCCATACATAATGGAAACCCGGGAATTTCACGGGTTGAAACTGTCCCGCCCGGCCACATTAAAAACATTGATATTTCCCACTTTTGAAACCAAGCTTGGTTTCAAAAGAAAGACTATCGTGTCTTTTTTCAAACCTTAGAGTGGCAATTCTATTGAATTGCCATCAGGTGGTGTCTGTGAGCAGCAGATGTGGAAAGAGCTCTGGTCGTCTTTTCACCAGCTCCTGCCAACCTAGCAGTTTGAAAGCAAGGGTGTTTGGGAGGGTTTTTTCCTCCCCCCCCCTGTCAACTCTTTCTTTCTCTCCCGCCTCTCTCCTGGAGTTTGGGGGTGGAGGAGCCTCTTTCCTCAGCTAGCACGCTTTCTTTCCCCCCTTTCCTCAAAGCTGGGGGAAGTGCCTTCCAGCAACATGAGCATGGCTGTGTGGTTTTCGCCTGGTCAGAGGCAAAGAGTTGACAGGAGTGCTGGCTCTTCGGCTTTGAAACAGAGATGAGCACTGAACCATAGAGTCGGATATGACTGGCTTTTGAGCAAGGGCCACTCCTGTCCCATTTTTGTGAGAGGGAAATATGGCATCCCTAGTCAGAGAGGAAGCAGGGTAGGCTAAATCCTGGTTTTGCCTGTCTTAAGGAAGGCATCCAGGTAGGTTGTGTCTCTCTTTGGGGCCAGAAGCCACTGGAGAACTACGACCAACCTTATACAGCTCTGCAGTTCTAAAACTACCTGTATTATTATAATACAGAGAAACTACTAATACAAAAATAGATGCTGAACATATCTGTGGATTAAATCCCACCTATCTCTTACTGCTCCTGTTAAAGTATGCATATTTTGGCCTTCACTGTGGTTTTTATGAAGCATAAATGCCTCATAAAACACAAGACAACATTTAGCTCCATCTGCAGCTTTGCTTGTTCAAGAGAATTTAACAGAGGTCCTCACAAACTTGCACAGTTGGTGAAGAGTACAGTTAGAGTACAGACCACCCTAGCACTTTGGGAGGCAAACAAGGAGCTACCAGGTAACTGGGCAGAACCACATGGTTCTCTACCGCATGGCTATGAACAACCATGACCTGTGTGGAAATCTTTAAATAGACTGTGTGTCGGGGTAGGACGATCAAGGGCTAATCTGAGAAAGTGGGGTTTCCCTGTGGATAGTACCCTGTGTGAATATGGAGAAGAGCAAACAATTGCCCATATGATACAATGCACAAAATGCCCTTCAATGTTCACTGATGAGGACCTTAAATTGGCAAGAGAAAATGCTGTTGGGCGGATGTCATCTAGTCCTTTTAATTCCTTGTTTTAGATGTGTTATTTTTATCATTATATGTTGGAGGTGCCTCTGATACAAATAAAGTTTGTGAAGTCCTAAAATAAAATATTACTGATTCATTTGATTTCCCTCATCTTTTTCTGAGTCATAAAATCAGTGCTTTTTTAATTGCTGCTCCCACAGATGCTCCAGAAAATAGACTCATCTCGAGATAATCAGTTTCTGATAAGAAGAAAGACTTACTCAGAATTGCTTTGCAATCCCCAAAGGAAGTCTGCTTATCTAATTACAAGAAGCAGGCAGAATCTTGGCTTTCATTTAGTACATTGTCACAAAAAAAGTTTTCTGAATACTGCCTGCCATGAAGGGAAACTTAAGCATTATTGGTAGAAAACTCTCTCAGATTGACTTTCAATTTTCAGTAATAGCTTGTAGAGAGGAAAGATGTAGCAAGCAAGGAGGTGACAAACATTTGGTTTAAGTAAGGTGCAGTTAGTTAGAAGGAGTTAATTATGATTCATGTTTATGTTTACATTGACTGTGTGGCACCTATGCATTTATGCATTTAATGCATTCAATAATATTGATATTATTGAGCACTATCCTACAGCTGAGATATGCTTTAATTAATAAAAATGTACGTGCGCAGTCCGCAAATGCGACCTGCACACACTTTGCTGAGCTCCCCCTGGGGAGCAGAAGATGCATGAGCATGGTGTGGGCATGGTTGGGAGTTGCCTTAAAAGGTGCTCCCGAGCTCCCGGCCCACGCTGCTCAATTCGGCTGGGCTCTGGGCACGTTTGGTCACTGGCTCTGCCGAATTTTTTCGAGCCACGAGAGCTCAGTGGCAGCTCCGCTGCCTTCCTGTTGCTCTGTGGCTAGATCAGTAGTCAGCGAAACCGGATCGGGTTTTTTTTTTACCTCTTTGTCTAGTTCACTTTTTCTCTGGGCCTCCCGGAGCTACCTGGGCCTCAGGCCCCACATTTAGTAGCTTTTCTTTCTGCATTTTGGCCGTGTTTTCTGGCTAACTATCAGGGCTAGGGGTTTTCACCCCCAAACAGTTCAATTTTTCGGCTTTTGGCCCCGCGTTGCTGGGCCTGTATAGGAGCCAGTCAAGTGTTGGGCCCTGCAACACGGGGCATTTATTTTGCGGCTTGTGCCACTAGGGCCTGCCCCTGTGTGTTGGCCCTTCACTGTGTGATGGCTCCTAAAAAGAGGCCTGCTCCTAAAAAGGGGCCTGCTCCTAAGCGGCCTACTCAGCCATCCAGACCTTCACAGCCTGCCCCTTCTGTTGCTACTGGGGCTCCAGTGGCTGGCACTTCTATGGGTCACAGGCCTTTAGCTGAGGCCTTGCCTCTGGATCCGTTGGGCCTTGTTGTGCAGATGGCCGCATTAGAGAGGGCATCGGGGGCTGATTTGCTTCCTGAAACTCGCAGGTCTGCCCGCGTGGTGGCCAGGGGGACCACCAATCCTGCGGCCATCAACTGGCCCTCTCTTATTCCATCTCTGCTTGCCAGGATGGAGCAATTGGAGGCTGCTCAGCCTCCCTCCCGACTGGAAGTTCCAGCATCATCGGCCACTTTGATGTCCCTGTTTCCTCCTATTGATTCAGAGGAGTTGGATCTTCAGGCATCAGTTTGTGCCAGGCAGGGCTCTAATTCCTTTGTGAGCCCTGACGCTCAGGGCACACCGGAACCTTGAGTAGAGGCAGTGGCCAGGGGTGCTACTGGTGAGTATAGTTGTCAAACAAGCACATCGCCCCTTGCTCCTTCTCAGGTTGTTCTGGCCCAGTGGCCTTGGGAAGCCAGGGGGCGTTTGGGTCAGCTGCGGCCCAACCCACATACCCCGCTTTTGCCCAGGGTGTGTGGAGAGCTCCTTATCATCCTCCTCCTCAATTGTCGCAACAGGGTTACCCGATTGCCGGCCAGGCACTCCCTGTCCCGGTTTGGCCTTATGGCCCTCCGGTACACACTGGATACCATACTGTGGCCAGGGCAGATATCCCGATGGGTGGACATTCCTTGCTGTTAGGCGATCACTTGCTCCCTGCTGTTAGAGATAAAATTTGGTGCAGGGAGTAAGTTGATATTTTTAGCCACTTAAATCAGGAACCAATTAAAGATAAGAAGGAGGAGAAGGATAAGGATCTGGCACACCGGAGGAAGCCCCCTCACACCTGGGCTAATTGGCTTCCGGCTTATATAATTTACATGGGGGTTTCGGTTAGGGACAGGCCAGAATTGGCCCTACCCATGATCCAGTATCACAATATTATTTATCGGGCATATGTGGATTTCCCTGGACAAGATTGGTTGGCATACGACCAGAATTTTCGCATGTGTGTGGCGCTTCATCCTGAAATGCGATGGGATGAGCCCCATCAATTGTTATGGCTACAGTGTATGGCCCCACCATGTCCTTCTATGGGTGACCAGTATGACTGCGGTCATGTCGTCCAACGCCCCATTTCATCCCAATTGCCCCGGCAATTGGTAGGGCAGGGTGTTCCAGCACGACAACTCTGCTGGGATTTTTCTTCCACTGGCCGTTGTAACAGGAAACCATGTCGTTTTCGACATGAGTGCTCGATTTGCGGAGGGCAACACTCTGCCAGTTCATGTTTCAAGGCCAGCGGCCCCCGGGGTCATTCCAGGGAACAACCTGGACCTAAGTGTCCTTTTCCTGACCCATCTATGGCTGCAAAAGGGGCCCAGCCCCATGAAGCTTGAGCCTCTCCACCATTGGTTGTGCTCTTATCCGAGGCATGATGATGCGGCTTATTTGGACATGGGTTTTTAATCCTGTTTCCGCATCCCTTTTGTGGGACCTTGTGCGCCCCAGGATGCTCCCAACCTTAGATCCCTATCTGAGAAGGCTCATCAAAAATTTTTAAGGAGCTTGCAGAAGGTTGAGTGTCCAGTCCCTTTGAGTCACCTCCTTTTCCTAATCTTAAGGTATCACCACTTGGGCTTGTACCTAAAAAGTCCTCGGGTGACTACCATTTGATACATCATCTTTCGTATCCTGAAGGATCCTCAGTCAGTGATTCTATACCAGATGAGCTTTGCTCGGTTCAGTATATGTCTTTTGATGAGGCCTTGAATATGATTTGTGCCTGTGGTCCAGGGGCCCTTTTGGCTAAGTCAGACATTAAGTCTGCCTTTCACCTTCTTCCGGTCCACCCACATTATTTTGAGTTACTGGGCTTTAAATTTGAGGGACAGTAATTTGTTGACCATGGCATTCCCTTTGGATGTTCTATATTGTGTTCGACCTTTAGCCATTTCCTCCATTGGGCGTTGGTCCGCAGGTCAGGGTCCGACGCTGTTTCCCATTATTTGGATGATTTCCTGTTTGGGGCCCCCAGTGATTCCGGCTCTTGTGAGCATCTGTTATGACATGTTCAGGTCCTCATTGCAGAACTAGGTGTCCCATTGTCCCCGGAGAAGACAGAGGGCCCGCCCACATCTCTAACATTTTTGGGGATTGAGCTGGACACGGTTTTCCAATTGTCTCACCTTCCCAAGGAAAAGGTTGATTGCATCACGGATAAGATTAGGCTTATGTTAGCCAAGTGCAAGGTCACTTTGCGGGAGTTGCAGCAACTGCATGGCCATCTCAATTTTGCCTGGCGGGTGATTTCACCTGGCCATGCTTTTGCCAGACACCTTTGCGATGCTATAGTTGGCTTAACAAAGAAATTCCATTGCATCCACATTTCCAGGGGTATGCGTGCCGACCTTCATATTTGGCTTGCATTCCTCCAGGAATTTAATGGTGTATCATTTTGGCGGTCTGAACTGGCCCTGTCTTCCCAATTCCAGGTTCACTAAGATGCATCTGGAGCACTAGGTTATGGCCTGTAATTTGAAGGGCAGTGGTGCTGTGGCCCTTGGCCTGAGAGCTGGCGGGCCTCACCACTCATACGTGACATGACTTTCCTTGAAATTTTTTCCGATTTTAGGGGCACTTTTTATTTGGGGGGAACAATGGTCCAACTCTGTGGTGACTTTTTGGTGTGACAATGCTGCTGTTGTCCAAATCGTCAACACACAGACATCCCCGTCACCTGCAGTGATGTCGCTGCTTCGTCCATTTGTCCTTCAGGCCTTGACATATAATATAGTGTTTAAGGCCCATCATATACCTGGTGTTAACAACGAAATTGCTGATGCTCTGTCCCACTTACAGATGTTGCATTTCAGAGCATTGGCCCCCGAGTCCCGGGAGATACCCTCGGTTCTGCCGGATGAGATCTGGAACATTGGCAGGGTGAGATGACACGAGCTATCTGTAATTCTCTTGCACCTCGCACTTGCCGGGCTTATGGCTCTGCCTCGGCATCATTCGCTCATTTCCGTTCACATTACTCATTGCCACATATTTGGCCTTTGCGGGTTGATCATGTTTTACAGTTTTTGGTTTATCTACATGAGTTAGGTTTGTCACCCTGTACTATCAAGTCCCGTTTATCGGCACTAGCCTTTGTGGCTAAGTCCAATGGTTATCCAGATACTACCGGGGACTTCAGAGTACACAGGGTCCTGGGTGGATGGACCAGGGAGCGTGGCCAATGGCCCGACTCCCGGCATCCTATATCACCTGATGTTCTGCTGCGTTTGGCGGTGGCGTGGCCCTCACAGTGTAGTGACTCATTTGAAGCCCTCTTGTTTCATGCAGCTACTACCACTGCATTCTTTCGGGCACTACGGATCAGCGAACCTGTCAGTCTGTCCAGATTTGATCATACTGGCAAGGGTTTTGAATATTCGGATGTTGTTTTTTCTTTTTCCACAGTATACATCACAGTTTGCAGCTCCAAAACTGATCAGTCAGGTTGCAGGGCTATTGTAGTCCTTCTGCCCTGTAGTATTTGCATGATCTGTTCCATACGGGCCCTGACACAATTCTTGTCCCTTCGTGGCCCACGGGCTGGACCTCTTCTGCCATTTTGATGGCTCTCCCCTTACCAAGTTTCAATTGTGGAGGGTAACCGGTTCGGCCATCTCCTGTTTGGGGTTGCAAGGTATGCAATATGGCACACATTCCTTCCGTATTGGTGCTGCGTCCACTGCAGCTGCCTTTAGATATTCTGATGTGGATATTCAATGTGTGGGTCTTTGGGCTTCAGGGTGTTTTCGTTATGTCCGCCCCCTGTTGGGTTGAACACCTTGCTGGCCAAAATCTCTCTTCTTTTTGCAGGTCCTATCTCCCGGGATTCCCCTGCCCAAGTATGGATTGTTGGACACAGCTTCATGTGGTGTGCCGCCCATTACGTTGCTGCTTCTTATTGGGACATCCATTTGGGTCTCCGTGATGCTGCTTTCATCATGTGGCATGGTTTTAAAGGCATGCATTGGCATAATTCTTTGGCCTTTATTGTGGCTGCCCGACATTGCTCTATACCGGACATTATTGTCATTCGCCTGGGAGATAACGATCTTGGCCAGGTCATGGGTCTTGACCTTGCAGTATCTCTCTGTCGTGACCTGGGCATGATCCGCCAGCAGTGGCCACACGTTTGCTTCATTTGGTCGTCCATCACTCCTAGGGCTGTGTTTCGGGGGGGGGGGACCCCCACTGTCTTAACTGAGCTCAACGAGCTGTCAACAGGTCTATTGGCCATTATTTCCAGCTGGAAGGCATTGGGACCTTTGTTGAGCATCCTGGTATATGCCTCGAGGAGATGCACCTGTTTAGGGGTGACAGTGTTCACCTTTCTCCTGCCGGCATGCATGTGTTTATTGCTGCTCTGCAGGATAGCCTTGTGACCGAATTGTTGGCCATGGGGTGTGTGTGTGTGGAGTAAAGTTTTTCTCCATGTGTGGCAGTTAGCTCTGGTGGGGACACTCATCTGATCCCAAAACAGCTTGGGAGGTACGCACTTGATTGGTCAAGACAATGGACAAGCAAGAGAGAACAGGGTTGATCAGTCAAGTGCGGACCAAGAACCAGGGTTTTCCCAGCTAGACAGCCCGGAAGACTCTAATTGGCTGTTTTACCAATCTGTCAGAGGTTAAACATAGAAAAACCTCTGGTATGGGGTCAAAATATTAGGCAAAAGAATAATAATAAGTTAAAATAATTGTTGTCATTAGTCAAAGTCAATTGTCCTCACCAGTGCTATTTCGACCATCCGCAGATGACCTCACCAGTTATGTTTACAAGAGTTTACAGTTAATAAAGTGGCCCAATTTTTAAACCAAACTGATGTCTCTGTCTCCTTACTGGGGGGTTGGTGCGGCAATTACAGGCATCTTGGTACCAAATTGCATATCCCTAATGAGATGCCCTATTCTGTGATTTATTCTTATTCACTGACCTCTAAGAGATGAATCTGCTCAAATATGTTAGGTACTCTTACTGGATGCTGTAATAATAATAATAATAATAATAATAATAATAATAATAATAATAATAATAATAATAATAATAATAATAATAATAATAATAATAATAATAATAATAATACAGCATTTATCCAACAATAGCAAATGCCGACTTTGTAATGAAAAGGAATGAAACACTAGATCATTTGATCAGCAGATGCAGCAACATTTCACAGACCAGTTATTTGCAATGCTGTATCAGGGTTGCAAAAATTATCCATTAGAAACTTTGCCAGAAGTTTGGATTTGAATGCAGTAAAAATCATTGGGAACATCAAGTAGAGAAAGGTCTAGAAAATGAGAGATCCTGTGGGAATTTAAAATTCAAACAGACAGACATTTGCCTCACAACACACCTGATATAACTGTTGTGAAAAAGAAGGTCTGGTTTGTTGATATTGCTATACCAGGAGATGCATGAATTTAAGAAAATCACAAAATATTGTGATTTGCAAATTGAAGTTGAGTGTCTATGGAGGAAGAAATCTGTTTTTGTTCCCATACTGATTGGAGCCCTTGGAGCAACACCTAAAGGACTCCCTAGATATTTGGAAATTTTGGATTGATCAGACTTGAACATCCTACTCTCCAAAAAACTACTCTACTAGGAAATGCATATATACTCAGACGTTACCTTAACAGTTCTTAGGTCCTTGGTTAGGGTTTGAACTGTTAATTTTATTCGAGTCCTGGACTGTGAACCAAATGGTTGATTTGTATAATAATAATAATAATAATAATAATAATAATAATAATAATAATAATAATAATAATAATAATAATAATAATAATAATAATAATAATAATAATAATAATAATAATAATAATAATAATAATAATATTCTATGTTGAAAGGATTTTCACTGGAGAAACTGAACTCAGGGAATGCCTGAATGAGGTTCCTTTCATATCCCCAAGATCTTTTTCTACCAAAGTGGCCCCTATTTATCTATTTGCAATTTCTTGCTTTTGATCTGCTTGGTTGGCAGGAGCTGGGACAGAGAAGGGCACTGAATCTGTCTTGCAGTACCTGAGTCTTGAACTGCCAACTTGCCGGCCTTCCAGCTAACAAGGTGAGCTTCTTAACCACTTAGCCACTGCATTCCCTTGCTATAATCATTTAATGTATCTGGGGGGAAAACTTTTTACTTTTGTTTTACAAAATCTTAGTATAAGGGGGAACAAGTTTCTTGAGATACAAATAAAAATGATTATGTAACATCAATTTGATTTCAACTTATTGAGACCATTTCCAGGTTTTTCTCAGTGTAAAACACTCAAATGGTTTACCATTTCAATTTTTCAGGTGATGTTGTGGACTTTGGCCAGGACTGTAGATGGGAACTTTTCCCAAAACTACACTTACAGTACTTGCATGGTGGGGAAGTAAACTTCCAGCCTCTTTTTCAACAGTCAAATAACTACCTCTTTTCCAGCCAGAAATTCTTAAGATGCAGGGCTTCATAAACATTGACTTACAAGACAGCCAAGAGTTGCTGCCCTTTAGGAAAGGTCTTAAAACCTAGCTGGTGGGGCAGGTATAGGGCCCTAAGGGTAATGTAGCCCCCACCCGCTGGCTTCTATAATAAGATGCACCTCTCTCTTCTGTGGGGTGGGTGGGTCTTTGAATGTGGGTGGTTTTTTAATGGTTATAATTGTTCTTATACTTCTAGGTTTTATTGTATGTGTTTTTAGATTATTTGCAAGCTGCCCTGAGTCGGGCTTGCCTGAGTGGGGGGCATAAAGTTTGAAACATTAAATTAAAATTTAATTTAATGATTTACTATTTGTCTCTAAATCCTTCTTCTCCCTGAAACCTCAGGTGTGTACAGGTAGCTTGGGCTTCTCTCATTTTGATAGTTTGAGGATGGAAGAACATACTCATTCCTGTTGTTTATTGTCATCTCCAAACATTCTCACAATTGAGTTAAGGTCATTTTCATTCTTTCCAGATTTCTGGCATAGTCAGATGTCTCAAGGGGGAGGTACAGCCTTATCTTACTTGAGTAGATGCATGAAGGAGAAAGCTGATAGTCTAAGAGATTCCTGCTGCTATGTCTAATGTTCACAAAACTAATAAAGAGAGCTATGAGATCCTTACACAATACAAAAGCAGGAACAATGTGATACCTTCATTGAGCACACACACACTCACGCACGCACGCACGCACGCACGCACGCACGCACGCACGCACGCACGCACGCACGCACACACACAACATCAAACATTGCACAAGCTTTCCTAATTCACTATCACTTTTTCAAGTACTGTATGCACAAAATTGTTGTGGATAGAGCAGGAAAACTATAAATGAAAGATCCAAAAGTTCATAGCAGATGTGCCTGCCAGACTTTGTTTCTTAGAGGTGAGTTAGAAAAAAACAACAGGCTACATAAAACACACACACTCTCTCTCTCTCTCTCTCTCTCTCTCTCTCTCACACACACACACACACACACACACACACACACACACACACACACACACACACACACACACACACACACACACACGTGTGCACGCGCGCACACACACACACAGAGACTTCTTTTGAAACTGCAAATTTCTGTTTGTCTGGGGTGCCCAAACTTTTAAACTTTTTGGGCTGTGGGCCAGTCACATGGTTCAGCAGACTGGTCACATGGTTCCTCCCACCAAAAGAGGGAGTAAAACGCATACATGCATGTGCACAGGCAAAGGTAAAGGTCACCCTTGCTCAAAAGCCAGTCATATCTGCCTCTAGGGTTCAGTGCTCATCTCTGTTTATAGCCAAAGAGCCAGCACTGTCTGCGTTTGCAGACATTTCCATGGACATGTGGAAGGCATGCCTAGACACAAAAGTGCACAGAACGCTGCTGTAAATGCACTCGCGGCTGTCATAAATGTGTTTACTACAGCTGCGGGTCATTTACGGCAGGATTTTACTTCCAGTTCTGGGAGCAGCGAGGACAGTGTGATCCTGATGGAATGGCACCATGGGCTTGATCCAGCACACGGCCCACAGTTTGGGCACCCCTGCACTAGGTATTGCGAAACATGGCCATATCTGTGTTGTCAACTCAGGCTGGCCAGGCCTGAGGGGCTTCACATTCTTTTTAGGATCTCAATGACAATAAGTACTTGGCGGATGAAGAAACAAGGCTTTATTAGACAAGTTTATGCAACTTCATTTAAAGTTTAATAAGTTAATTACTTGCTATAGAGTATGTTTATTTATTTATTGTTATTTATTTATTTATTGTTAAATTTTTATACCGCCCACTCAGCCAAAGCCGACTCCGGGTGGTTCACAACAGTGGGTAAAAACATATAAAAACAATAAGCAATAAGAACCCACCCCTAAAAAGAGAGGGGTGCAGGAACTGAAGAAACCGTGGGGCAGGCATCCTCCCCTATATTAACCACCCAACGGAAGCCACCCCTCCACCTGCACCCCAAACTTGGCCCGCCAGCCAGGTTTTTAGTTCTTTTCTAAAGGGCAACAACTCCGTCTGGAGACGCAGTTCCACAGGCAGGAGGTTCCAAAAGGCCAGTGCGGACACAGAGAAGGCTTTCCTCCTTGTGCCAGAGAGGCGAGCCCCCCTGGCCGATGGCACAATTAGAGAGCCCCTCTGGTCCACTCTGGATGGACGGACAGACATCCTTAGGGCGATGCGGTCTCTAAGGTAACCTGGCCCACTACCATATAGGGCTTTAAAGGTCAAAACCAGCACCTTGAATTGCACCCGGAGACAAACTGGTAACCAGTGCAGCTCCCGCAGCAGTGGTGAGGCATGGGCATAACGTCCACACCCCATCACCACCCGGCCGCCGCATTCTGGACCAGCTGCAGCCTCCTAATGGTCATCAAGGGCAGCCCCATGTAGAGCGCATTACAGTAGTCTAGTCTGGAGGTCACCAGTTACATTCCATATTGTCCTAATAGCAGATAAAGCAGCAACATTTCTCATGAAATACTCAATGAACAACTTTATAATGATTGGTTACAAATAGTTCCTTTTAACTCATTCCTTTCACCAATGATTTCATGCCAATTATAACTTCACACGAGATGTTGAGGTGATAGTAGTGCAGTTTTAATGTCCCCCATTGCTCATAGTGTTAAGGAAAATTACAGCAGTTTCAGAATCTTCGTTGCGGGATGATTACCATGGGTGCAAATGGGTTTGGAGTCTTTTGTATCCATGCATCTTTCCTCCTCCAACACAACACCCCATATCTTCCATCTTCTTCTCTTCTTAATAAAAAAATCAGGGTTCCAATTTTAGAGAGGTGATGGGGATATATCTTTCTGTAGTAGCAGAACATTATAAGACTGGATCTTCTCTGTGATTGGATCTCTTTTGATAGTTGCAGAGAAGGATTTCCTATCAATCATGAGATCCTAGGACCAAAGGATTAGTGCTGTACTTGTGGAAAGGATAAATTTGTCAATTGCAATGTTATGACAATCAGTTATATAAAACAGATTGTGGCTTCTACAACTTCATATTATATTTCAGCATTTAAACTGTTAAGAGTGTGATTACTTAAAATAAGAGAATTTATCACATGCCACATACTCTTTTACTTTTATTTGTTTTTATTATAGCTATATTTTAAGTCTATAGTCTTCCCTAGATGACTTGTAGTGTGAAACAATAAAATTCAATGGCCAAAGTACTATTGCATTTTTATGCTGGCATGTGCAATTGGTTTAAACATAAGTAATGTATACTCCCAGTTGAAGAAGTAAACACAGGCATTTGCTGCACCAGCTTCCTAATTTGTGGCACTTTTGTTCTAAGATCCATGCTTACTGTTAACACCATTCCTTCCTGACCAGTGAAATACAGAGACAAGACGTTTTCAATATTGGTCAAAAGGCTTGAGTCACAGTTTTATTTAGAATTCAATTAACTTTAATCCCTAGCTTGCAATGAGACCTGGTAGTGCTATATCAGAGCAGGGGTAGCTAATCTGTCCCTCTCTGGACCAGATGGCTGAATCCTTGCCCATGCATAGTGCTGATTTTTGTCAGCTTCTGCCCAGGCTATCTGCTAGTTTGGTAGACTCCATTGAGGCTGTTTACACTTCTGTTTGCTTGAATGGATGTTCATACCACAAAGGTGTCTCGCTTGTTGTGCCCTGTATGCCCAACTAATTAACATGTATCACACAAGGCAATCAGAGCCACCTTGTAAATAGACACCCTAAAAGGATTTACCGCTAACCCTATCCACCCAGAACTACCCACCATGTAACTGTGACCTATTCATAGACCACATCCACAACTAAGGAGCAACTAATGGATTGATTCCATAAAGGAACCACAGCCTTGTGACTGCAAAAGCTGTGGTGGGCTGTTAGTGAGAGGACATCTTGGAGATCACTCCTTCATAGGGTGCTGTAACTCTGAGGTAACATGACAGCAGGTAGAAAATAACAAGATAGTTCAGTGACAGTACAAATGCAATACAATTATTTCAGTTGAAAGTTGAAAAAAATGATGTTTTCAAACACTCTTCAAAGCAGTTGCAGTGGAAACTAGGCATGCATCTCTTCAGAGGAAATGCTAAAATAATAGAGACTACCATGAGTATACTTCTTTATAGTGTCCATCAGCCTTACTAATCTTAGTGTGCAGTGCAGTTCATCAGAAATCAATGGCCCTGGCTGAATTTTTTTTTTTTTTTTTTGGTTTTGCAAAGCAGGGTTAGCCTTACTATCAGGCCATGAAGCAGCTGTTTCAGGTGGAGGTAATGGAAGCAGTGTGTGTGTGTGTGTTGTGTTCTATCAAGTCAGAACCAATTTATTGCAGCTCTAATATTGCTTTCAAAGTAAGTGAGATATCTGAAGAGTGGTTTTACCAGTGCCACCTGCCTCAGCTTGCTGCCATGTCTGACTGGAGATGTGAAACCATCTCCAGAGTACATCATTTTACCCACTATGCTTCACTGATGTAGCCCAACTATTATGAAGTGGCTGCTTTAGGTAGAGGATCCTGGAGTGATAGTTGGAGTGGCACTCCTTTACTCCCCCTTTGTCATCATCCAGAGCAGGTGTTTCTTTGCAGTTTTGGAGCCAGCTTCTAGTTAGCCTGTTTAACTTAGGGGACATCCACATGGACAGAATAACTTGCTGTTTGGGTTATCGCAGTGCTATCTGATTTATGGCATCTGCACTAGGCAATCACAATCTGCCACTAGAGAGCTCCAAAATCACAGTTCCTAGTTGTTGTTGTTTTGGAGAGTTATGATGTTCAAGTCCAATGAATAAAAAAAAATGTTGCTGTTGCTGCTGCTGCTTTATTTTTTGCCCCTTCTCCTTTTTTAACATAAGAAATAGACTTTATTCAATGCATAAATATAGCAAACATTGCAGGAAATTCTGTTTATTCTCAGAAATATACACACACACACACACACACACACACACACACACACACACACACATCAATTTCCCCCTTTATATTATAATGTTTAACATCTATGGTATAGATGTTGAATTTGTCATGTACTTGTTTTGTATATGTATGTCAACTGTATATAAGTGCAAAGCGATCTGCTTTGTTTCCCTCAGTCCATTATAGTGACAAATGGCTACAATTCTGCTACAAAATAGCTTCTCATATTTCCATTCAGCCCTATAAGCCAGTTTCATCATTGTTTGCCTTGGGTCATTGATGTCCTTTACATATATATTATTTTGTTTTAAAATCTTCCTACTTCTGCCCACAGGAAAATTTACAATGTGTAATCCTTTTCCATAAGGAAATCACCAAATAATGCTTCTCACCACATCAAAAGAATTCATACAACATAAGTCAGTCAAAACTGCCAGTAATAACTGTCAAAACTACCAGTAATAGTCAGCTTGGAAAACTGCTCCAAGATATTATACTGCCTGAGGCAAAGTAGCAAATCTCTGGCCTTCCAGCAAGATGCACAGTACCAAGAGCAAATAAATTATTTTGGGACCTATGAAAGAAAATCCTACATAAACCCCTGTCTGCCTGATAAAATACAAAGGGTTGGGTCTGGGTTTAACAATAAGCCAAGATGCAAGTAAATCAATTTATTTCAGTGGTGTATTCAAAGTATTACTAAGTCTGGCTCCAATCCTACAATCAGAACTAATAATCAAATATTTCCTATCTTTTCATGATTTCAAATGACCACTGCCTTTGATGACTACGTAATTCAACAATCATACGTAATATAATCAATCATATTTCTTATGCCTAAAACGATATATTATTTCTCTCTTTAACACTAGTCTTTCATGCCCTGTTCTTAATTTAGTTCAATACTATTTTGAATCATTCCACGTTTCTAAGTATAAGTAGAGATAAAAGATATTGAGCATGAACTCACCACAGTTTTAGGGAAACGGATGGGTAAATTTCAGAAGAAGCAAATAGATTTGTTACACAGCATGAGTTCTGGAATGCACATTCCTTTACTGTACTGTTACTTTTTTCCTATCACTACAGTGCAATGAAGATATTAAAGAAAGCAGAAAAATAATAAGAAGAATGCAAGCTGAGAGATGGTATCTAGTCAGAAGTCACAAAATTAGCTTTACAGAAAAGTGTCTACTTGAATCTATTATGTTGACTACTCTAGAGATATATAATGCTTCACTCCAGACAAAACAGGATGTAATGATGGCATCATAAATTTTAAAAATGCAAAGAATGCAGGAGGGAGGTGATACCTTTATTGGATCACTAAAAAAAGTTGGGCGATCTTTTGAGATTAAAGGTCTCTTCATCAGGGAGGCATAAAATTATTAATGAAAGTTCGTGATGCGGTGCTATTGTGTCAGACACTCTTTGTAGAAATGCATGTTGGACATGTTTTATGGACTTTTCAACACCAAAACAGCAACATAAACTCAAGAAACACTGGATCACTAGGGAATAATTTTAATTAAATTTGATTTGGCCAAAATTGGCATGCCTAGTGTATAACAAAATTGAAACCCTGCTGCCTGATGGAGAATGCATGGAGTTTTATATTCTCTTTGTCTAGTCACAAAAGGAAGTTAATATTTCAGAGAGGACCATGTGGAGAAGGAGGAGCAAGCACCCAGCTTTCTGTGGGGGTAGGTATGAAAACACGATAAAATCTGTTGCTGTTTGTCCAACATGCATTTCTACGAAGAGTGTCTGGCACAATAGCACTGTGCCATGAACTTTCATTAATAATTTAATGTCTGCCTGATGAAGAGACCTTTGATCTTGAAAGCTCACCCAACATTTTTAGTGAACCCCTTCCACCTCTCCCCACCACCCATTCAATCGGCGCTGGGATGGGAGAGTGGACACAGCTGGGATGCCGTTGCCTCCCTCTTGGCCTCACATGGCTGGAGGGGGATAAAGTTGCCCATAGCCAGAGGCCCCTGGACAACCCTTTCCACTTCTCCCTGCCATCCATTCCACCGGCACGGGGATGGGACAGTGGACACAGCTGGGATGCTGTCACCTCCCTCTTGGCCCCGCCTGGCCAGAGGGAGATAAAGATGGCCATAGCTGGAGGACCCTAGAGGACCCCTTCTGCCTCTTCCCGCTACCCATTCCATCAGCATGGGGATGAGAGACCTGCAGCGTTGAGGCCATAAGAACTGCCACCGCCACACCATTGTTCCGAGCTCCTTTCCTCGGTCCAGCCTGACTGTGGGGAAGTGGGAGCACCTGTGACCCATGGCACCACAGCCATAAGGAGGACCTCACTTCACCACCTCATTCCCCAGCCCATGCCATCGGCTGTGGATGAGGTTTAGCTGTATTGGACTTTCTCCCTCAACCTGCACCCGGTCTTGAGAGAGATGAGAGACAGTTGTGCGGCATGGATGGATGGCCATAGGAGCATTGCTAGCTTCGCCACTGGACTTTCCTCTTTCAACCTTTCCCCAACCTTGAGGGAGATGAGGACTTTGCTGGACTTTCCCTCAGCCATTGACTTGGAAGGAGGTGGCTGGGTCGGTTTTTCTTGTGGTGTCTTTTGCTTTTTCCTGGCACATTGTTTGATTGATACTGCACATCTGATATTATGTGTACGGTATATGATATGTTATTTGAAATTGTATTTAGTATTTGGATATTACTGTTTGTTTTGCTATGTACATTGAGCCATGAGCTCCGTTGGGTACGTTGAGCCTTGGGCTCGTCGGGTACGTTGAGCCCGGGCTCCGTCATGTATGCTGTATTATTATATATTTAGTTTTGTACCGATATGTAATTATGTAACTTTGTAATTTGTACCATATTATATTGCATATTCTCTATTGTAAGCCGCCCTGAGTCACACTTGTGTTGAGTAGGGCAGGATATAAATCTAATAATAAATAAATAAATAAATCCAATAAAGGTATCACCTCTCTCCTGCATTCTTTGCATTTTTTATGATTTGAACATGGATCACATGGCTAATTTCCTTTGCTTGATCTTAAATTTTGAAATCTAGTACCTCATCTTGACAAGTACTGTGGTTCCAAGACAATCAATGTTCACTCTTGGGGAGAAGGAGATAATTTTTCTCTATCTTTAAACTCAAGAATTACCGGTAAAAGTTCTGGAAGTTGCTGAGAGTTTGTGGAAATGTAAGGAAGAAAGTTTGGAGATGGTGGTCTATGGCCTGCCATAATTATCACCTGGAGAGCCACTCATTGAAAAAGGTGACCTGGCCCAATAAATATAGACTATATCCCAACCGCTCTGGAAGTTATTTCTGGAGGCTCCCCAACTGACAGAATTTATATCCTAACTTGCTTATGTTATAGCTAATCTTGTATCATTTGTGATCTTGGATTATGTATTTTTGTTGTTTATTTGATTTGTTTGTCTTTTGGGATACATCTTTGAAATATTGTTTGGTAGAATGGGGGTTAGGAAGATCCCAGTGATGTTGGGCAGAGAGCGTTATGATGTTTGCAGGACAGCTGGCCGTTACAGGAAACCTTGTTGTAGATGCTTAAAATCTATCCTGAGTTCTAACTGCCCTCTGACCCACCAAGAGGAAGGTGGACAGCTCAGTTGATCCTCAGAACTTTCTTGTCTGCTCTTGAATGCCTGGTCAGTGAAAATAAGTCCCAATTGGTTTGTGACTTATTAGTAGAAGAACAGCTAAACCTGGCATGTATAACATAAACTTGGGTGGGAGAAGGGGGGGAGTTGTCTTGTCCTTAATTTACTCACCTTGGTATTCCATGCAGTACCAGGGCAGAGCTGAGGGAATGGAGGTGTGGTTGCTGTCATCTATAAGAAGAACATAATTCTCAGCAGGGGCTCCGCCACCTCCAGGCTAGGATGGGAGGCTCTTCACCTGTTGGTGGGAGACAATGAGAGATGGAGGTTGGTGCTGATCTATCGAGCTCCTCACGATCTGGCCTCCACCCTGCCGGAGCTGTCCGACTTCATTGCCTTAGTGGTGTTGTTATCCTCCAAGGATTTGGTGTTGGGTGACTTCAGCATTCACGCTGATCTGGTGCTTGTTGTGGCAGCCTTGGAATCCATGGATACCATGATACCCAGTGTATCACGAGTCCAACACATTTGGTAGGACATACCCTGGACTTTGGGACTCATGGAGACAGTGATCTGAGGGTGGAGGGTATTGTTTCCTCCACCCTATCATGAACATATCACCACCTGCTGAAATTTAAGGTTGTGACCCCCCTCCCAAGAATTAGTACCGATTAAGCTGATCCACCAACAAAGGCTACTGGATCCAATAGATTTCCAAGATGTCTTGGGTGGGTTTCTGACTGACATTGTTGGCACTCCTGTTGAAGTTCAGGCAACCTGGGCAGTGCACATTATTGTTCCTAAGCATCATCTACTCTGCAGAACTCATCCATCACTCGGAGTGATGAGGCAATAAAGGAGAAGGCTAAAGAGCAGGTGGAGACAGGTCCCATCAGTTGAAAACCTTTGGTTGGTGAGATAGGCCACTTCCATCTACCTGTGCCATGTAAGGAGGGCAAGGGAGAGCTATAATGCCCTCTGTATTAAAGAGGCAGCTAACCAACAGGTGGAACTTTTTAAAATTGTCTGCAGCTTGACCACAGGTCGACAATCTCTGGGCCCTCACCAAAACATTGTGAGGAATTTGCAACCCATTTTAGAACAAAGGTTGAAATCATTTGCCGGATCTTGACTCCACAGTTGATACCCAATATCAACTGTCCAGTGAGACTTCCTTCAGAACAAATCCCCACATCACTCATTCATCACAGTCTGCACAGCTCCAGGTGCCAACCCCAAGGATGGCTCACAAGTCTATAACTAGAAATAGAGCTTTCTCAGCTGTGGCATCAATGCTGTGGAAAACACTACTGGTGGAGCTGCTCCAGGGCCCATCACTGGCTATTTTTTTTTTAAAAAAAGCAATTAAAAACTCTCTTGTTTAAGGAGGCCTTTCAGGGTGTTGTTCCTTTAGCAATAAATTAGTCAGACAGGTTGATTCTCTATGCCCTCAGACACCAGTTATTTAATTTTATTTTGAGACACATTTGTATGTTGGTCTGTTTTTGATCTGTGTTTGTTTTGTCAGGTTATTTCATATTTGTTTGTACACCAGTCAGAGTGGGAAACCTCCCAAATAGGCGGTATAAAAATGTAAAAAGGAAGTAAATAAATAAATAAATAAATAAAATTAAAAATGGGTCAGTTCCAGCTTGTGTCATCTGTGGACAAGCACTTCTTCTTGTTGTGCCATATCTGATTCTGAATATTGGTGATCATCAAGGCAATCAGTCATGAAGACTGTCCTGCAAATATGTTTTGGCATTTCTTCTGCCTTCCGGTTGTATGGCTGGTTGCAAATTTTAACACAACCAATATCTTGTTAATTGCCTACAATTTCCTTTCAGATGTGTGTCCTTTCACTTGCATTATAGTAAAATCTCAGTTGGATTCTGGTTGGTAATATATTTGAAAACCCCTTTTCCCCCAAGTCTTCAAATGTGGTGGTTGTGGAGGAGGGTAAACTGCAAGTGCAGGTATGTGTTGTGGAGGCATAAAGCCTATTCAGTTTCTCTGCCATTTAGCCCTGTATCCATCAAGCCTCAATGTACCCTAAATAAAGGCTTAGCTGTGCATTCTAATTCACCAATGTGTTATGTAGGGTCTTGTAGATTTTAAGTTTTAACTGTCAACTGTCAAAAGTAGTGTTTTTACTACTTACAATAATTAGGCAGTATATAAATCAAATCAATCAATAAATAAATAAAACACACATATCCCAATGAAACTAACAAACAAATAATCATCCCAGCAGTAAAGCTAGCAGCAAAGTGCATGAAACATGGTTGAAATCTCCTGCTCAACAGCATGAGAGTTAGAGAAATCTGAAATAATAATATTACCACAGTCTAGGAGACTAGTTAGTTGAGCTTCCGGCTATGAATTTGTAATATCAATTCAGGGTGCTTATTTTAAGACAGAGGGAAAGATTTACATTTTTGAATGGCAGCTACTAGACAACAACAATAGTGAAAGGTAATGCTGTAATGGAGTTTTCAGAGACAATAGCACTGACACTTAAGTCAACTCATCTGAAAAGGAGACAATGGTAAATCACTTTTCAATATTTTTTCAGGCCGAAAATTATGTGATGAGACAATACAAAGAAATACAAGATACAATCTGTAAATTCATTTTATGTATTTTATAAGTTTGTAGACAACAATGATGGGGAAGTATTTCTTGAAAAGTAACCAACATTTTTTACTACAAGAAGGAAACGACAAAGAAAGAACTAGAAATGACAGCATCAATAATAGGAAAGCTATACAATTTTTCCTACAATATAGGAGAAAAATCTATGTAAATAGGAAATTAATGCAAGAGGGGAAAATCTAGACATATCTGTTTGCCTGTTGTGTTGTTTTTTCATATTATTTACATATATGAAAGTGTTCAAGAATTAGCTGAACTCCGATCCAGTTTAATTGTAAGGAATGCACATTCGTGTTTTAGATATAGTATAACTCTGAGGTGAACAGCCAAAAGCTGGATGCTGTGGAGGTCTTTTCCACCTCACAGAAAATCGATCATACCTTAGAGATGGAGCTCATGAGCCATCATAAGGCTCTCTTGTCCAGTTTTCAGCATTTCTAATTGAAGCAAGTGAAGGGGGTGGGTGGGTTCTGGCTCTCACTTTTCCTTAAAGACAGTCATTCCCAGTGGGAGTGAGCAGGCTAGACAAAAGCCAGTCTGTGTAGTCAAGCTGCAGAAAACCAGGCTGCGCCCAGGAGAAAAGAATATTATCTATTTAGAAAACCAAAAGGTTCACCATAAGTTAGAATCCACTTGATGGAATTGTGTTGTTGTTGTTGTTGTTGTTGTCAGTGCTAATATATAAAACAAAAACACAGAGATTGAGCTTCAATGGATTATGTGTGCAGGACATGTGACTGCTGTGACAATCATATGGTACATCACAGAACTGTTGTTTTCTGGGTTTATCACAGATAGTTTTATCTATGGGAGGCAATGACAGTGAAGGTGGACAATTTCCCTTGCAAATAATATATTTCTCATTACCCTACCAATCTTCCAAAAACTTAGGATGTTTCAGACCCAAAATTTTCAAAACTTACTCTTGTCTTTTTAAATGAATGTTTTTGAAGTGTCAAACCTGCGTAGTAGATGTCCTGAAACAAAGGTGTGTTCACAAGTCAAATTAAAAACTTTGTTGGCAGTAATATTTATATTTCAAAAGAGAGTTGTAAATACTTTCAGGAATTACTATTTCTGAAAACAAAACTAGTGTCTTATTTTTTAAAAGAGTGGCAGCATTTTAATTTTATCTTATAGCAACCTACTTCATTATAGACTCTCTTAACAATGAGTTTAAGATGTTAGATATGGAAATGTGTATATATTCTTGTTTATACAAGTATTTCTATATGTACTTAGCATTTCAGCAGCTACAGTTCTGAGGAAATGATGGTTATTTGAAAGATGCCTTTTCATTATCTGACTTGGTTGGTTTTTTTTAAAGAAGACACCATCTATACCATAAGTTCTCAACCTTTTTAAGCCAGGGGCTGGATCACACACCCTCAGACAGCTTCAGGGGCTAGACAGCAATTTTGCCCTTCTAACACCACATGGTACTTCCTGGTGTGGTGGAGGTGGTGATGGGCCACATTAAATGGTGCCACGGGCTGGATCTGGCCCATGGACTGCATGTTGAGAATTCCTGATCTATAGGTTAGATACTACAAGTGAACAAGAAGAAATTTTACCATTGTTTCCATTTCAGCCAAAGCAGCCTATCCAAAACTGTGAGATATGACCCCAGCATGGGAGCAAGACATCAAGTAGGTTTTCTTCTTATTTGTCATAATTTACACAGAAAATGGTTTTTTAAAAAAATCTCTGAAATTCAGGATGGACTTTCAGTGTACAAAGGGCAGGCTTACTACAAATTACAAATTTGCAAACATCCTTTTGAGTAGTATTCATTCTACTCATCCATACAATAAGTTAAACATGTCTGTTACTTCCAGACACTGATTTTGAAATTTATATCTCTCCCAGAGAAATGAGAAAATATTACTGTCTTAAAACAAGCATAACAAATGTTGATTGGCTTAAATCTTATTTGTTCCATTGATTAAATGGATTTACTCAAGTATACTATACTTACTTTAGTATTGTAAGTTGCAACTGTTGTAGGCCTATTTCAATCAATGGAACCTACAAAGGAGTTGACTCACTGATTTAGTGGGTCTAGTCTAATGCAAGTGACCACACTAAGCAACATGATTTCAGTTCCTGTCTTGTTTACTGTATAAGAATGAAATTATTATTTTGCCTTAGAACACTGCAGGACTTTATTGTGAGCTACTGATCAATATCTTGACAATAAGTATACAGTACTGGGTATGGGGCTACTTTCACCACCTCCATATTGAAATAATTCCCATTTGGCTTGCTTGAACAGGGCTACTGTCTTTCAAGGTTATAGCTTATATGAAAATAAGGTGGTCATCACTATACAGAACATTCCTACACAGCAGGCTAGTCCGATACTTGTGTCATCATGCAAAATAATTATGGCTGACATAGCACTGCAATATGAATAAGCTAATGATATGGCTGTCCAAGAAATGTTGCAGTATATTCATTTTAAAATAAATTTAAATCATGGCTCTGCACTTAAACAGAATGCACATCAATAAACAGTAAGAAGTAAACACATCTAGAAATTTATAATCATATTATCTAATAGAGCAAGGCATATATAAAGTTCCCTGCAATGTATATCTAATTTTACACCTCATTTTATATGTAATATATGAGCACTAATTTCAGCATCTCTGCTATTAAAAGTATACCCAGAAACATATTACAAATTAACATCATTATATCAAGAATTCCCAGATGTCCAAAGCATTACTTCTCAGATTATATTATTCATATACAAAACACACACTTCTGGTTGAGGTCATTTACCACTGATATTAAGATTTTTGAGGTTCTGCTATATGAAGTAGTGATGGGTGAATTTGGAAGCCCATCTTGGTCTAGAAATGTCAAGTATCCAAAATTAAATGTTCCTACATAAGCCAAAGTAAATATGTAAACACAGTACTGTATTTGTGATCTTCAGGGCAGTAGCCAGGATTCTAGAGGGGGGGCGTTTCAGGAGGGGCTGGCTGTTAGCTCAGGAGAGTTTTTGTGCCCCCCTGGCCCCCCTCTGGCTGGTGATCTTTCTCACTATTGTTTCCAACTCTATTTATTTTTATTATTTTAATACTCAAATTATCATTATTTGTTCCTCTTTTCAGTACTCACACTATCTTTTTCCTTCTCACATTTCTTCTACTTCTTCTCAGTAAACACACAAACCTTTTGCTCCACTCAGAATTTCTAACTTAGCAAAGACACAAGCAATTTCTCTTACCTTGCATACCTTGGAGTCATTATTCAGCGAGGAATCCATACGTTGGTAGACATCACCGCAATGACATTCCACACATGCAAATAGACTTGAGAAATCAAGTCTGTTTGCATGTGTGTGTGTTTTTAGCCATTTAGATATGTCACACACTGGCTAGGCAGACCATAATGTGTGCAATTTCCCTTACACAAGCATAAAACAGTGATTAGGTTCTTGCTGGAGTAAATAACTAAGCTGTAGTTTCCTATGTTAATAAATGCCTTTCATAGTATCAGCTGGTCTAAACATATAAAATCTTGCTAAATAGACTAATAATAATAATTTCATGTCATAAATTACTCTGGGTTGAAAGGATTTTATCTGGAGAAACTCCGCTCAGTAGACTAATGCAAACTTCCCTTTGAACTTAAAATGGAGATGGCACTTATAAATGCTTTCAGAATATTGATGAAGCGATATAGGAGTACAACGCTGTTCTTTACTAATTTCTTTTAAAAATGCATTATTAATGAATGTTTATCATGTGATGTTTCAAGAGCTATTAGACAACACTCTGTCATCCTGAGCTTGCACATACAGTAAAAAATCAGAAATAAAAATAACTGAACATCAATAGTATTTACTCTGTATGCTTTCCTGGGTAAATATTTTCATAAATATAATTCATTATCATGAGGATCACACACACACACACACACACACACACACACACACACACACACACACACACACACAAAAGAGACACTATCATGTCATTTTGTCTATCTAACCTCCCATAGAGTTGACATTTGTATCATAACATGTATATCTTTGCTGAGCACTTTGTACATTTTACTTTTTCTTCAGCATTCCATGTACATGATGAAGCTAAAATGCAAAGATAATCTTATGAGTTCATCATTGCTTAGATGGGACAATCTGTCATTTTTGCACTGACATTTTAAAATTTCAGTTCCCTTATGTTTTTGTTTCAAGTGTTTTATGAAGAAATGTGGCAAATTCTTAAAAACACACAATTAAATTGGCACCTACTTTCCCTGGCCACATTCAGTGGGTACAACTTTTTCAAGATGGAGAAGGCAAATATGTACAGATAGGAAACAAGAGGATCTGTGACCCATCCCATTCTAGCATTTCCCTAGAAATGTCCCTTCTTATACGTCTCTCCTGAGTCACGGTGGCAAAGAGGCAGGATTTGTTGCAGGGGAAGGAAGGGTTAAAGTTCTCAGCCTCTGTGATGGCAGGAGAGTGCTTGGAACATCTTAATCCTTAGTCTCCACTATTTCACAGAGTCTTTTGTCTTCCCAGACCTGTCCTTCATCAGCTAGAATCAAAAATTTTCCTTCCTCCACCTTGCTTTCCTCTACCTACTCTTTCATCTCAGTCAGAATGGCTCTGTCCAGCTGTATCAGCACACTCTGGAAAACTAGTTCCCTTGGATTCTTGCCATTTTATTGACTTTCTGCAACCTGTGAACTGAGTCTGGACAGCCTGTGGGAGGCATGCATACCCCACATTCCTTCTCTGTTTTACCCCAAGGATGTATGGGTAAAAATGAGATTACAGAGTAAGATTATCTCTGCTCTTATTAGTTAGGAATTAACAGTACCATCAAAATAAGAAAATTGGCATGTTGTTATGAGTTAGATAATTTATAACTTTGACATTTCATGGGCAAAACCTCATCTAACAGATTAAAATTATGGGGATAACATCACACTGCTTGGTGAAGCAAAGTTTAGTTGATGAAGCCAGCAAGATTGGCTTATGTATAAGTATTGAGAAGATCAAGTTTATGCAGGTCAGAAGTACCCAGGATAATATGTCTATAATAGTTCATGGCCTTATAGAACAAGTCAAACAATTTACTTATCTTGGTAGTATTATATCTATTGATGAAGGCACAGGCAAGGACATCAATTATCAAATTGGAATTGGAATTGGCTATATTACAACACATGTGCTCAGTTTGGTTTATAGCAGCCATAATTGAATTGCTGCCCTTCAGGAAAGATCTGAAAACATGGCTGGCGGGGCAGGTGTGGGGTCCTGAAGATGTTGTGACCCCCACCTGCTGGTTGGTTTAATATCAAAGTAATCTTCCACTTTTTAATGTGTGGGGTTTTTAGCGGGGTAATCTGTTTTAATGGGGTTGTTCTTGTTTTAAGGGTTTTAAGATTGTATGCCGGCCAGAGTCTTTGTGAGTTGGGCGGCTATATAAATATGAATATATAAGTAAATAAATAAGTGTTGCCACAAAGATAAAATTCTTCAAGAGCATTGTCATATTAACAGCAATATATACCCGCACAACATGGAAATCCACAACCATAATGATTAAACAATTAAATATTTTCTAACAACATTGCCTGAGAAGAATCATCTGCATCTAATGAATATGTACTACATAGATCAGACTCAGAACACTGAGAATGAAAGTGATGATATTAGAAATTAACAGTAATATGAGAATAAGAAAATTGATAGGGGTAGATTGAATGCAGCTATTGGTTAGCACCAATTATGGAACATGACACTGGCACAGAGAATAGCAGTTATTAGTGTACAAAAAAAAGAATAATAAACCATTTCTGAATAATTTACTTCTCAAAACTCTATCATGAGTCAGTTCAGAATGAAGCAAGTGATACTGCTAAGTGACTCACAGTTTAGAAGGAACTCATTAAGCTACATGGGAAGAGCAAAGAATATGAAGCAAACCAGACTGAATCGGAAAGGACATTTACTTGCTGATATAAGTGGAGGTAAAAAGAGAGTCCTGTGCTGCATAATACATATATGGTATGTGGAACATGGAGTGTCCCTGAATATGTAACTGGGAATGGGTGCTATGAAACAAGGCCAACTCAAAACTTTGAAAGAAGAATCACTCTGACAGAGGAGTGGGCATGATATCACACACACACACACACACACACACACACATCACTTACACACTATTTGAAGCATTTTTTTTTAAATTTAGAAATCTAATATTTTTCTCCTTATTTGGCCTTCAAGAGCACTTTGACTGGATGGAGTACTTCCCTTTTCTCTAACCTCAGATTAACTTGAATGTACTGAGTCTGAATGAGTTGTGTGCTCATAATCACAAGTGGGTGTAACATAAAAGTAAGGAATAATTCAGAACCTGACATCTCTGAAGGACTTGACTAGGAGTATAAAAAATGAAGCTAACATATCATTCAGACACCCTATTGTACAGTTGTTAACATGAATGTTACTCGAGGTCCTGTCTAAAAACCAAATAATGGATATAGCTAGGAGCAGAAAATGAAACAGATCTGTTCTATGTTCAAAAACAATATTAGCAGGAAAACATGTTTGTGGTTGTTGTCCAGTCGCATAGTCAAGTCAGACCCTTTGTGACACCATGGACCACTGCACACCAGGCTCCCCTATCCTCCGCCATCCTCGCAGGCCACTCAGCTCAACGCTCATTACATCAATAATGTCATCTTCCATCTCATCCTCTGCTGCCCCCTTCTCCTTTTGTCTTTGATCTTTCTTTCGTGTTCAAGGAATGAAGAAGCAGACGAGTGAAGTAGTGAAATTCAGCTCTTTATTAGTGGGGTTTGAACACAGTTTGCATGGGGCAAAACTTGGACTTATATACACTATAAACAGTAATCTCTACAAGAGATTGAAATATTCCGAGGGCTGCATTCACCCCGAATTGTAGTCAAGTTACCTTAAATGCCCCCCTATGCGTTACTATGGTCTGGACTATGGCAGCAGCAGGAGACACAGTCAATTTTTGGTAAGCCTGGGCAAGGTCAAGTTTTGCAAAGCAATTTTCTCCATGCAAGGAGGCAAGAAGGTGGCTTACCATGGGCACAGGATATGCATTCGGGCGAATAGCTTTATTGATGGTACACTTGTAGTCAGCGCATATCCTGACCTCCCCATTACTTTTCAAAGCAGTCACTATTGGTGTCTCCCACTCTGCAGAGTCCAATGGCACTAGGATGCCCTGCCCCACCAGTTTGTCCAGCTTGGCTTCTATCTTCTCCTTTAAAGCAAAGGGTACCTGGTGTGGCTTCATCTGGATGGGCCGGATGGTTGGGTCAAGCACAAAGTCCACAGGGGGTTCTTTGTATAACCCTAAACCCTTTTTGAACACCTCAGGATGTGCAGCACAAACATCCCAGATTGGGGCAGCATCTATTGCGTGAATGCCAGAAAGCCGGATTCCCAGGGGCCTAAACCAGTGGGTCCCAATAAGACAGTTAGTGCCCTGCTTAACTACAACCAATGGCAAGGAGGTGTGAATGTTTTTGAATTTGATCAAGAAATTTCCCATCCCCAGGACTGGAATCTGGCAACCTTGCAAATCCCGGAGGGAAGTTTTAAAAGATTTGAGCTTGGGCCAAGAGGCAGGGGGAATTCTCAAAAACTCCTGCTGTGGGATTATGGAAAAGGTAGTACCTGAATCTACCTCCATCTTGAAGGGGTCGTCCTGCAGGCTAAGGTCTGTGAAGAAATGCTCGCTGACGATGCCCACTTGGCACGGTTCAGGCTCTGGTGACACTTTGGCGATGGACGTTTTGTGGTGATGACTCTTCTTGGACTCAGGTGCTGGAGTTCTTTGCTTTCACTGTTGGCATACTTTAGCAATGTGCCCTCATCACCCACAGTTGTGGCATTCTGCGGTGCGGAAGGGGCACTTCCTGCGGTCATGCCAGGCTCCGCAGCCATCACACTTGCAAAGGAATTTCTTCTCCCGATCGTCACAGTGCTCTCGGTGCTTTCGTCGGACCGCTCAGACTTCTCTCTCTGCGTCGATGGACTCCGATGAAGAGGTGGAACCAGGCAATGCTGAGGAGGATGAAGATGAATTTTGCTGAGCTTGCACAGCTGAGTCGGTGGTACTGGTGGTGGAGTGGCGATGCCGGAAAAGCTTGATGCCGGACCGTGGGGCCTCAGACGCTACCGCCTCTTCTAGGATAGCCTTGAAAGTTAGCATCTTCCTGATCATGAGGCAGCATTGAGCATCTTTGTCCCTCATGCCATCCAGAAGACAATCCCAGAGTGCTTCTTCAATGTTGTCCCACTTGCACAGGGCGGGAGCAATGCGCAGAGCGGTGGCGTGGTCTGCAATGGACTCCCCAGGTCACTGCTCCCTTCTGTGGAAGGCCACCCTGGCCAGGAAGATCGAGACCTCTGGCTGCAGGTGTTTCCTCAGTGTGGACATGATTTCTGCGAGCGGCACCACATCCACATCCCTTGGGAGAACGAGGTGGGTTGCCAGCTCAAGCGTCTCAGAACTGCACTGAGCGAGGAAACTGGAGCACTTCTGGTCTTTGTCGGTGATTTTCTGTGAGGTCATTGCGTGTTGGAATTGGTGTTCATATGTTGCCCATTTCTCTGAACGCGCTGGGTCAAATAGGCTGATGTTGCTGCTATGTGGGGATGCCATCCCACCTTTGTCACCAGTTTTGTGTTCAGGGAATGAAGAAGCAGATGAGTGAAGTAGTGAAATTCAACTCTTTATTAGTGGGGTTTGAACACAGTTTGGATGGGGCAAAACTTGGACTTATATACACTATAAACAGTAACAGTAACAATAATACAACAAGCCCATTGGCTAAAAGAGTGTGCACATTTTCGATCCACTTATTTGCATAAGAATAGATTCATGAGAAAAGATACATTCCGCTCCTGTCAGAAAACACAGTTAACATGCATAACACTTTCCCAGCATCAAGGTCTTCTCAAGTGAATCCTTCTCATTTGGTGGCTAAAGTACTTGAGCTTCAGCTTCAGTATTTGTCCTTCCAGGGAGTAATAAGGGTTGATTTCATTCAGGATTGACTGATTTGATCTCCTTGCAGTCCAGGGGTCTCTCAAGAGCTTCCTCCAGTACCACATTCCAAAGGCATTTATTATCCTGTGCTCAGCCTTCCTTATGGTCCAGCTCTCACAGCCTACATTACTACTTGGAATACCATTGCTTTGACTACACAGATATTTGTTGGCAGGGTGATGTACCTACTTTTTATTATGTTTCCTTGGTTTCTCATAGCTTGCCTCCCAAGAAGCAAGTGTCTTTTTATTTCATGGCTGCAGTCACCATCTGCAGTGATCTTGGATCCCAAGAAGGTAAAGTCAGTCACTACTTCCATTTCTTCCCCTTTTATTTACCAGGGAGTGATGGGTCTGTATACCATAATCTTTGGGGGGTTTTATGTTGAGTCACAAACCAGCTTTTGCAGCTTTTGTTTCTCCGAGCAATTTTAATTCCCACTTGTGCTTCATCCAGCCCTGTATTAAGCAGGGTGACAATATACAACCTTGTTGTACTACTTTTCCTATTCTAAACCAAACAGTTGTTCCATATCCTGTCCTAACTGTTGCTTCTTGACTCACATACAGATTTCTCAGAAGAGAGATGAGGTGGTATGGTACTCCCATCTCTTTAAGGACTTGCCACAGTTTATTGTGCTCCACACAATCAAAGACCTTGGTGTAGTCAAAGAAACAGTAGTAGACATTTTTTCTGATACTCCTTTGCTTTCTCCATGATCCAGCAAATGTTGGCAATTTGGTCTCTTGTTCCCCTACCTCTTTGGAACCCATCCTGCACTTCTGGAAGTTCTCGGTCCATGAATTGCTGAAGCCTAGCCTATATTATCTTGAGCATGACATTGCTAGCATGTGAAATGAGTTTGAACATTCTTTAGCATTACTCTTCTTTGGAATTGGATCGTAGACTGACCTTTTCCAATCCTATGGCCACTGTTGTATTTTCCAAACCTGCTGGCATATTGAGTACAACACTTTAATTGCATCCTCTTTTAGGACTTTGAATAATTCAACTGGAATACCATCATCTCCACTAGCTTTGTTGTTAGTAATACTTTCTATGGCCCTCTTGACTTCACATTCCGGAATGTCCAGCTCAAGGTCAAGGATCACATAATTGTGGTTGTCCTTTATATGGAGTTTTTTGTGTATTCTTGCCATCTTTTCTTAATCTCTTCTGCATCTGTTAGGTCCCTTCCATTTTTGTCCTTTATCATGGCCATTTTTGCTTGAAATGTTCGCTTAATTTCCCCAAATTTTTTGGAGAGGCCTCTATTCCTTCCCCTTCTGTTGTTTTCCTCTATTACATTGCACTGTTAATTTAAGAAGGCCTCCTTTTCTCTCCTTGCTTTTCTTTGGAATGCTGAATTCAGTTGAGTGAATCTTTCTCTTTCACCTTTTCTTTTTGCCTTCCTTCCTTCCTTCAGCTATTTGAAGAGCCTCATTAGACAACCACTTTGCTTTCTTGCATTTCTTGTCCTTTGGGATGGTTCTAATTGCTGCCTCCTGTATGATGTTATGAACCTCAGTCCATAATTCTTCAGGCACTCTGTCTGTCAAGTTTAATCCCTTAAACCTATTCTTCACCTCTGTGACGGAACTAGGTATACCAACACACACACACACACACACACACCAATTCAGCCTCCAAGAGCCCACATCAGGAACCATCTGTAAACAAACAAACCAGAGTGTAGAGAATCTTACAACCAGACCAAATTGTGGTAAATCTTCCTAGCAAAGATGGTTACCTATCGTCAAACAAAAAGAAAAATTGCTCTTTCTCTTAATCAACTTCTCAAATGTCATATAAAAGAGAATGAGATAAAAAAAAACTTCTAATTCCTGCCTTCCTTACAAAACCACAAGAGGATATTTTTGACATTCAGATTAAAAAAAAATCCTTCTAGACGTCTTCACATGTCAGCAGATCTAGTTACCTATAACCCGGCCATAAATTGCGTCTTTAAAGATTCAGAAATTAGAAAGTTGCAAATTAGTGCCAAGCCCTCAAAGTGTGGGTGCAGAGTTTCACAAGAAATCAAAACAAACATGTTGTTTCAAAACAGTCCTGATATGCTGGATTCTTCTACAAGGTCTCCTTGCAAACAGGAAATATATGACCTCACAGTTTTTAAAGAGCAACTCACCCAACTTTTGAACAGTCTGTCTTACATGAGATATTCAACAACAACTGAGGACCTGGGGGCCAGCTCCGCCCACCCAAGACCCTCACCAAGACGTTTCCTAAAAGTAAACCCAGCAGATTTCTACATAGATTCTGAAAGTAACTTTGAATCTAACATCGAATCTGATGTGCATGCAGACCCGGAGATCATATTTTCAGGGGAGGAGGAAGACACCAAGGAAACACACCAACTCTAGAGACATACAAAAGAAACCAAATTATTGGAAAGTGAGAATTAGGAGAACAAAAATGTGTGTGTGTGAAGGATACAATATAATAAATAAAGCAAGACGCATGCAGTAAATTGGATTGCAGGAGACAAGCCATTCTTCATCATGATCTAGAATTAAGGTGAATTCTCCTGGTACATATAGGGTGATGAATTGGTAGAGAAAGAAACCATCTACATGGGGACCAAGAATCCTGCTGTGCTGTCTCCAGAAAATGAATATCAGTGTTGTATCATTAAACTGACAACATTTTTCACATACCTGCTGGGGGTTATAAAGTATAAGCAAATTATCAATAAGAATGTTCTGCAATAAAGGAAGTTTCTTTGGCTGAACATTTAATTAATTTGCAAACATGTTGCTGGATGTAACACACTACATTACTGTGAAAGCATTATAGCACTTATTCTGGATGTGTTGGGGGAGGGGGGGTTTACAAGAAAATTATCCAGTTTTATGCATGGTTTAGTTTAGGTTTTATAAATATAATGCTTAATCTATAAGTACATTTGATTGGTATGGAAGAGCACCGTAACTATATGAATTATAACATTACTACCACAATATACTAGTGTATCTTAACCTAACAAAACAGAAAACAGAAATATAAAGAAAAGCAAAACTAATTCTTGATTAATTGCAGAGCAGCTTTACAGAGGCAAGAATTATAATTTGCCATTATCTTATATTTCCTTAATTATTTAAAAATTCTAGAAAGAAGCAATGAGTTCTTTGATGTTCGGTAATTGAAGAGAAGCAGCCAGCATAACAGGGCCAAACACAACTTTATTGTAAGCATACCGAACATGAACAGCAATGGCACAGCAGCACTTTATATACAATATACAATGGATACATTCGGGCGGGAAATAACAGAGGGAGAGAAATAACAGTTGGGAGAGAAGTGGGGTGATCGTGGGGTGACCGGAGGCTGGGGAGACTTCACGCGTCTCATTAGAAAGGGCGGGAATGCAACTCCCACGATAGCTTGGCACCATGAAGAAGACAAAATGGAGGATCACCCCGATCCCATAATAATAATTACAAACTGTTTAAAGCAATATTACAGTTACATACACAACAAGTTCCAACTCCTCTCTTGAAATGACTTGGAATAACTGGATTAATTCACTGAATGTCTAGTTGTTGTTAAAAATCTATACAAACTGGTAGATAAGCAGAGAAATGTTATGCATGGGTTGTAAGAGGTTAATCCCATTGAGGTAAATCTCAATGAGAAATCACTGATGGCAAAGAGCTGCAGCAGTAGCATCACATAGATACATTTTGCAGAGTTATGTAAACACAATGAAGTAGTTTCCATCCAAAAATAAGAGCTTCAGTCCTTAGAAAGTGAACAAAATGTTAGTCACAAACTAGTATTTGCATGTCAAAGCTGATGATTTTTATTGAGCAAATATTATATCTTGTTTTATTGTGATTGCATCATTCTACTTTTAATCTGTTTTTGTTGTTTTGGTAAAAAAAATTATTTAATGTATTTTATCACATTTTAACCTGACATGGTCAGATGAATAATCAGTTAATAAAGGATATTGGATACTGGATGTACTAGTAACATGAGCATTTTAACAAATCCAATCCTAAAGACAAGGGTATAAATAATGAGGAACAGAATCCTATTACTTATGTAAAGGTAAAGGTTTCCCTTGCTCGAAAGCCAGTCATATCCAACTCTAGGGTTCAGTACTCATCTCTGTTTCAAAGTCGAGGAGCCAGCGCTATCTGCTTCTGCAGACATTTCCGTGGTCATGTGGCAGGCATGACTAGACACCAGTGTGCACGGAACACTGTTACCTCCCCCCCGAAGTGGTCCCTATTTATCTACTTGCAATTTCTTGCTTTTGAACTGCAGGAGCTGGGACAAAGATGGGAGCTCATTCCATCAAGCAGAATAACTCTCAATGGGTCAAACAACTGCATTATTCATTACACAGAAAGTTTGTGATATTCATCCTCTAGAGATTAAAAAAACCTTATTATAACAGAATTGAATGTCACTGAAGGTAAATCACTGAAAAATTGCATTTAAGATTCTGAACACATTTCAGTACCCTTTCAACTTTTGCTTCTCTTCTGTTGTTAACAATTTTAAGAACACAGTTAGTTATACATTGATTTTAATCTCTTTTTGTCACACAGGTGACAATCTGATTGGTTGGGTGATATATAAAAATCTTTAAAACAAAAACAAATAAATATTGTCTTTTGCATTCTACTCTGTTAATACCTCTGGGTTCCATCCACAGATCTTTTGATTCATGATAAGTTGAACTTAGCAATACAGTAAAACCCTGACTTAAGAACGACTCAAGTTATGAAAAACTTGAGTTACAAAATGGTTTTTTTCGTAAACCGGGGCCCCGATTTATGAAAAAACCAGGCTTATGAAATGTTTTTTTTTTGTAACCAGGGGTAACGATTTACGAAAAACACTGGATTATGAATTTTTTTTAAATGATGTGGCCAACATTTTGTTATGTAAAAATCACATTTTCAGTGCCAAAATGGTGGCACTGACATGTTCTATGGGGATGCCTCGAGTTTTAGTCCCGGCCTAACATCATTGACAGAGATGGGCAACACTGCCTAGTTAGTCCACTGAAGCCCCCATGCCACAACAAGGTTCTCACCTAGCAGCGGTGTGGAGTTTTAGAGAATGGACTCAAAAATGTGCTAGACATATGAAACCAACTATCTAGACATATGAAAGCAACAATTAAATGATAAATGGCAATTCTAATGGTATGATGTTTCTACATTAGTTGGGATTAGCAAGTAGACTTAGGCAACATTGTTCACAGAACAAAACAAGACAGAAGGTAAATCTGAAACTATTACTAGAGCTTTAGATGGATTTTGAACTGGTAAGGGTATCTATCTTCCAGATATTCAAGAGCAGAAACAAAAAAAAAAATTACTTCTCTCCTCATTTTGTATTTTGCTGGTGGGGGAGGAGATAAAGAGAGTTAAGTGGTTTTCTGTGGGAAGCTCTATGAATAACACTGATTTCTGGTATTTAATTTAATTTAATTTAATTTAATTTAATAGTCATATGTATATATGCCACCCACTCAGGCAAAATCCGACTCAGGGTGGCATTACAACAAGTTCTAAAAACACATAAAAAGACTTTAAAAGACCCATATCCCACCCACTTTAAAAAACCCATATCCCACCCACCCATCCCACCAACTATAAAAAGAAGAAGAGAGAGTTCTTAATTGTTTACATAAGCCAGCAGGCGGGGACCGTGTTCCCATTAGGGCCCCACACCTGCCCTGCCAGCCAGGTCTTCAATCCTCTCCTGAAGGGCAGCAAATCTCTTTGAAGTCTTAGTTCTGTTGGCAGGAGTTTCCAGAGGGTTGGTGCAGACACGGAGAAGGCCCTCCTTCGGGTGCTGGATAGATGTGCACCCCTAGCTGATGGCACTATTAGAGAGCCTCTCCGGTCCGCTCTGGTTGGACGGGCAGACACTCTTGGGGCGATGTGGTCTCTAAGGTATCCTGGCCCACTGCCATATAGGGCTTTAAAGGTCAAAAACAGCCCCTTGAATTGCATCCGGAGACAAACTGGTAACCAGTGCAGCTCCCGAAGTAGCGGTGAGGCGTGGGCATATCGTCCACATCCCATCACCACCCGGGCTGCCGCATTCTAGACCAGCTGCAGCCTCCGAATGGTCGTCAAGGGCAGCCCCATGTAGAGCGCATTACAATAATCTAGTCGGGAAGTGACCAGAGCGTGGGTGACCATAAGCAAGGAGCCCCGGTCCAGGAGTGTGCGCAACTGGCGAATCACCTGAAGTTGGGCAAAAGCCCTCCTGGCCACAGCCGCTACCTATTCTTCTAGCAGCAGCCGTGAGTCCAGAAGGACCCCCAAGTTGCGCACTGGCAAAACAGCCCTATCCAGTACCAAAGATGGTAGCTCCCTGGATAACATGGGGCCCCTTATCCACAGCCACTCTGTCTTGCTGGGATTCATGCCGAAGCCCATTGGCACCCATCCAGACCCCAATGGCCTCCAGGCATCAGGATAGGATTTCAACAGCATCACTGGGGTCCCCACGGGCCGAGATGTACAACTGAGTGTCATCCGCGTACTGATGGTACCGCACCCCGTGGGAACGAATGATCTCACCCAGTGGCTTCATGTAGATGTTAAATAGGAGAGGAGAGAGCACCGAACCCTGAGGCACCCCATACTTGAGAAGCCTAGGGCTGGACCTCTCACTCTCCAACCACACCGACTGGGTACGGCCCTCCAGAAAAGAGGAAAACCAGGAAAACACGATCCCCAGTCCTTTGAGCCGTTCCAGAAGGATACCATGGTCGACGGCATTGAAGGCCGCTGAGAGGTCAAGAAGAGCAAGGATGGATGGATAACCCCCGTCCCGCTCCCGCCAGAGATCATCCATCAGTGCGACCAATGTCGTCTCCGTACCATACCCGGGCCTGAATCCTGATTGAAAGGGGTCTAGATAATCCGCTTCCTCCAGGACACTCTGCAGCTGGCGTGCCACCGCCTTCTCCAAAACCTTACCCAGAAAGGGCAGGTTGGAAACCGGCCTGTAGTTGTTAAGGACAGCTGGGTCAAGGGATATTTTCTTCAGGAGGGGGCGCACCAAAGCATGTTTTAGTGGTGCAGGAAATACCCCCTCCCGTAATGATGCATTTATTATCGCCCCGACCCAGCCACCTGTCACCACCATGGAGGATTTCACCAACCAGGTGGGACATATTTACAATATGTTCCTGAGCTTAGATTGCTTTAATTTCAATATAATTAATTATGAGATTATAGTTGACAGATAAGGCTTTATAACAAAACAAAACATACCATTATCACACTGGGGGGGCATCAGTTATCACATGGGTTTATTCTTTTCCTTGCCCAAGGATTTTTGGCTTTTCCTACTTTAGTTCCAAACATCAGCCAAAGCAACTCTGCTGGCAATCCAGATACCATCTGAATTTGCCCTCAATTCTTTTCACCAAGTAGAATTCTAGGTCATTGTGGTGGTGCTTCTGAGGAGACAGCACTCCATCTTTAAATAAACAAATGGACGGATAGACAGACAGACGAACGAACAAACAAACAAACAAGGTATAAAATAAATAGTTTAAAATCTCAGAATGCCTTCCAGAAAAATGTCTTCAGAGAAATTTAGGCTCAGCACTACTTGTCATCCCTCAAGATTCAATACTTTCCTCAGTGCTTCCCAATTTTAGATTTTAGTGGTAGATGCAAATTCTGTCTACTGCAGATGTCTGTAATGTTTATAATATACCTCTTTCCATGTAATCCCAATCACAGGTATGAAAGAGAACAGTGTTTCCAGCTCCAGGGAGAAGGCAAGGCTCATACTGTGTTATAATTCACACTCCAATTTCCCATAAGTGTTGAATCACTTTCTATGGAAGTACTTACTATATGACATCATCCCCTGGGGTTTAATTGAATCATGAGAAACTAGTGAGTTTTGTTTGCTAGGAACAGACATTTTTACATTATCCCAAATGGGAAAAACATGAAAAAGTTAGTTCCTCTGGCCTCAGCTTTGGATTTGATTTATTCCTCACTGGCCTGCTACTGCTATTCCTCCATTGAGTAGTTTTGTTAGGTGCTCAGCAGCATTGGTGACAAGGAGTGGCTGCATGTTGAGAAATGTCTCCTAGTGCCCCCCCTCCCAATTGGTGTGGTTGATGAAGCTTGGTTGGCTGGACAAAAATTTGCCCCTGGGACTGGGTCAGGATAGACTTTGTTTAATCTATGGGTCATGGATCGTGAGAGACTGAACAATGGGAAAGCTTTGGGGCCTGGTTATTTTCAATCTTTTGGCTGTGGATGGCATTTGTCACATTTTATGTTGAATTCTGGTTGGAGGTGGAGGCTTGTACCTGCACTGCCCACAATTAAAGCCTTATCTACAAGGACTCTGACTTTTTTAATAATGTGTGAAACAATTTTCAATTATCTTTTATTTTAACAATTACAATTTTTATTGTCATCTGCTCAGAGATCTTGGCTGCTATATGTAAGTTTTATGTTTTGAGATTTACTATGTTTTGTGATTCATGGTATTAATCTAGTTTTGGTTGTACAACAGTGAGTTGTTTTTTTCTCCGGAGAATTGTTATGTTTATTGATAGTCATGTCTTGGTTTAGTCAGAAGTGTTGAATTGATATTATAGTTTTTTGTTTACATTCAACTCTGTTTGAATCTTGTTTGAAGTTGTCATTCATTATCTAGTTATATTTAAGTGTTTTGTTTAGAGGGGTTTTTTTTGTTTCTCTACCTGACTATAAATTTTACCTCCTGCCAAGAGGAAGGAGACTGTTTCAAATTAAAATATAGAAAACATTAACACTAAGGTTATTTCTGTGATAACCTTGGGGTGGGGTGAGGTACAGTGGTGGAAGGAAAATAGATTGTTATAGGAGAGCTCATTTTAGATCAGTGGTTCCCAATATGGGACACATGCCCCCAGGGGGAATTCAAATCCCAGAAGCCTAAGTCAGTACATTTGCTGAACAGTGCGGTGGTGAATTCTTAGGTTGGGGAACACTGTTTTAGATTCATGTTATCTATTCTTACACCTGGAAAGATAGAGATAACCTACTCAATCAAATCTTTGATCTGACTCTCTTGCTTCTAGCTAGAGTTGCTATTAGGGCCTACCTAGTGGCGATGGGGGTGGTGAGGCGGCAATACTTCACCACCCTTATTGCCTCCGCTGATAATCGCCCAGCCGCCCTGTTCCGGGTAACCAGGTCCCTCCTTGGTAGGGGGAGATCGGGGCCCGGTTGGCAGGGTTCGGCTGAGGACTTTGCTGACCATCTGGTGGAGAAAATCGATCGGATTCGTTCAGGGCTGAATCCCGGCGTGAATGGGGAGGGTCGGGGGGGGGCACCGGAGCACAGTCTTGCTGTACGATCTGGGATCGGTTTGATCCTGTTGTCCCTGATGAAGTGGACAGGCTCCTTGCAGCTGTGCATGGCACTACATGGCCTTTGGACCCCTGTCCCACCTGGTTGGTGAAAGCCTCCATGGTGGTGACAGGTGGCTGGGTTGGGGTGATAATAAATGCATCATTACAGGAGGGGGTACTTCCTGCACCACTAAAACATGCTTTGGTGCGCCCCCTCCTGAAGAAAATATCCCTTGACCCAGCTGTCCTTAACAACTACAGGCCGGTTTCCAACCTGCCCTTTCTCGGTAAGGTTTTGGAGAAGGCGGTGGCGTGACAGCTGCAGAGTGTCCTGGAGGAAGCGGATTATCTAGACCCCTTTCAATCAGGATTCAGGCCCGGGTATGGTACGGAGACGACATTGGTCGCACTGATGGATGATCTCTGGCGGGAGCGGGACGGGGGTTATCCATCCGTCCTTGCTCTTCTTGACCTCTCAACGGCCTTCGATACCGTCGACCACGGTATCCTTCTGGAACTGCTCAAAGGACTGGAGATCCAGGGCACAGTGTTGTCCTGGTTTTCCTCTTTTCTGGAGGGCCGTACCCAGTCGGTGTGGTTAGAGAGTGAGAGGTCCAGCCCCAGGCTTCTCAAGTATGGGGTGCCTCAGGGTTCGGTGCTCTCTCCTCTCCTATTTAACATCTACATGAAGCCACTGGGTGAGATCATTCGTTCCCACGGGGTGCGGTACCATCAGTACGCGGATGACACTCAGTTGTACATCTCGGCCCGTGGGGACCCCAGTGATGCTGTTGAAATCCTATCCGGATGCCTGGAGGCCATTGGGGTCTGGATGGGCTTTGGCTGAATCCCAGCAAGACAGAGTGGCTGTGGATAAGAGGCCCCGTGTTATCCAGGGAGTTACCATCTTTGGTACTGGATGGCGGCTGTTTTGCCCCAGACAGACCCAGTGCGCAACTTGGGGGTCCTTCTGGACTCGCGGCTGCTGCTAGAAGAACAGGTAGCGACTATGGCCAGGAGGGCTTTTGCCCAACTTCAGGTGATTCGCAGTTGTGCACGCTCCTGGACCGGGGCTCCTTGCTTATGGTCACCCATGCTCTGGTCACTTCCCGACTAGATTATTGTAATGCGCTCTACATGGGGCTGCCCTTGACGACCATTCGGAGGCTGCAGCTGGTCCAGAATGCAGCAGCCCGGGTGGTGATGGGATGTGGACGATATGCCCACGCTTCACCGCTACTTCGGGAGCTGCACTGGTTACCAGTTTGTCTCCGGGTGCAATTCAAGGTGCTGTTTTTGACCTTTAAAGCCCTATATGGCAGTGAGCCAGGATACCTTAGAGACCGCATCGTCCCAAGAGTGTCTGCCCGTCCAACCAGAGCGGACCGGAGGGGCTCTCTCATAGTGCCATCAGCTAGGGGTGCACATCTATCCAGCACCCGAAGGAGGGCCTTCTCTGTGTCCGCACCAACTCTCTGGAACCTCCTGCCAACAGATCTAAGACTTCAAAGAGAATTGCTGCCCTTCAGGAAAGGATTGAAGACCTGGCTGGCAGGGCAGGTGTGGGGCCCAAATGGGAACACGGCCCCCACCTGCTGGCTTATGTAAACAATTAAGAACTCTCTCTTCTTCTTCTTTTTATAGTTGGTGGGATGGGTGGGTGGGATATGGGTGTTTTAAAGTGGGTGGGATGTGGGTCTTTTAAAGAGTTTTTATGTGTTTTTAGAACTTGTTGTAATGCCGCCCTGAGTTGGGTTCTGCCTGAGTGGGTGGCATATATAAATATGACTATTAAATTAAATTAAATTCTCAACAAGGATGGTTCAAAATAAATGTGAACTAATCTATAATCTTGATTCCCTCCATCTGTATTTGGACCAATGGGACAGAGTGGGATAGCACTCTGGGAATAGCACTTCTTTCTTCATGCCAGCCCTCTCCCTACTTGAATTGACATACTTCACCTTCGCTGTAATATTGAGGTCTCCTATGTTACTCCTTCAAAGGAAATTCAACATCCATGCAGAGATGGATGTTGCTGGGGTGTACTTGGAGTTCATGAACACCATAGCATCCATGGGCCTGTTCCATCATGTGACTGTTCTTTTGCATGTAATGGGACACACATTGGACATGGTGTCTTCATCTAGTCAAGGAGAAGATGATATTAAAGTGATAGACCTTGAGTTTTGAATGGTGTCATAGTCAGATCATAATCTGCTGAGTCATTTGCAGACTCCTTCTGTCGGGAGTCTGGACCTGTTACAATGGTCTCCCACCAGTGGTGGGCATCAGCAGGTTCATTTCACCAGAACCAGTAGCAGAAATTCTGCCTGGCCACACCCATCCAAGTTTTGAAATAAAGTAGTCCTAATTCAGGTGCAACACAGGGCTTTCCCACTGGCCACACCCATCATACCATGCCCAGAGTGTGGCAGTAATTTTTTTTGAGCCCACCACTGTCTACCACTAAGGCTTCAGGATCAAATTGGTTTCAAGGGTAACCTAGGGGGATTTTCATCTGAAATGGTAAGTGCCCCTGCTAAAATCTAGGGCACCAGTTGGTACTCAAGAATGACCTATGGCATGAAGACATTGCGAGCTCTTGTTGCAAAGCCAACACCTTTCTTGTAGATCCTTCTCCATCATGGCTATTAAAATATGCCAAGTTCAGAATGGTAGAATGAGCCATTGATGTTAGCAGCACTTCATTTCAGGAAGGTCACATTCCTTCTTGTTTGAAAGAAACTATCATTTGGCCTGTTCTCAAGTCGACCAATGTAGAGGCATATATAACTATAGGCTCATTGCAAATCCATTCATGAGAAGCTGATCAAGAGGATAGTAGCTGATCATTTGCAGATGTCCTTAGATGAGTCCAAAAGACTAGATCCATTTCATTTGGAGTTTGAAAATACCACAGCACTGAGACAGCATTGGTCACCCTGCAGAATGAACTCTTAAGGGAGGCTGACAGCGAGAGTGTAACTTTGTTGGTCTTCCTGCATCTTTCAGCAGCTTCTGATATTGTAAACCACACTATCTTTCTGGAAAGACTACTGAGTTTGGGGATGGGGTTCTGGTACTTCACTGGTTTCTGGTTTTTCCATCACGACTGTTTCCAGATGGTTCAGCTTCAGGATGCTGTTTTAACCCCTTGAATCCTCAGCTATGGCGTCTCCTGGGGTTAATCATTACTCCAATACTTTTTAACATCTGCATGAAAGGTCATCACGATATTTGGATTTAGTTAATATGTTGATAATACATAATTCTCTACTTCTGCAGAAGAAGCGTCCAGGTTTTTCAGTCCTGCCTGTTGTTGATAATGGACTGTACAAATGCAAATAAATTGAGACTGAATTCAGATTTGTTTTTGCAGGCGCACCCCCCAATAAAGGACTCAGACACTGATGAAAGTGGATAACGGCATTGGGCCACATTTATTGATTCATGCCCTAGTCCGAATTATAAATTTCTATTGGTATTCAACCAATTATAATTCTTAAGGCAAGCAGGCCGAAGTAACACTGGTAAGATACCACCCAAAATTGCAAACGGCAATTGGTTACAATGTATCCATTTGTATCAATTTGTTTGTTGACAACAAACAAATTGTTGACCGTAGTCAATACCTAACTATTGACCCCACCCTCTGACGCGTATCCGTAAAATAACGGGGTGATGCATGCTGCATAGCTCTTGCCATCACCCCATCGCCTGGTTCATCATTGACCGGACAACGTTTAATCAACTTGTGCCTGTCTAGTGTTGTCCAGTCAATTGCGAACCTGCCGGATACCTGTGGGTCATAAATGTTTACCTTACCAGTGCTACCCGCCCATGTGACCAAAGTCAACAGCAGCAGAAACAAACCCCTATATCAAACCATAGCAACAGTGTGGGATGGGCAAAAAAGCCAGGACCCAAGAGCCAATTGTAGGTCCCAGCCAAAAATTCCCACCCGGCCCCGAAGCGACCAAAATATCACACTGTTAACTAGGGAGGGGGTGGAGGGGAAAAACTTCTCCTCTCCGTCGCTTCGCAAAATGGCAGCTCGGCTGCCTCGTGGCCGCCCCTTTTGTAAGGGTGCTGGACACGCCCCCTAACTACCCGGATGCTCTTCGTCCGGTGGGGGGGGCCGAAAGAGCGCGGCGGCCATTTTGGCGTCGCGCTTGCATTGCAGGCGCACCCCCCAATAAAGGACTCAGACACTGATGAAAGTGGATAACGGCATTGGGCCACATTTATTGATTCATGCCCTAGTCCGAATTATAAATTTCTATTGGTATTCAACCAATTATAATTCTTAAGGCAAGCAGGCCGAAGTAACACTGGTAAGGTACCACCCAAAATTGCAAACGGCAATTGGTTACAATGTATCCATTTGTATCAATTTGTTTGTTGACAACAAACAAATTGTTGGCCGTAGTCAATACCTAACTATTGACCCCACCCTCTGACGCGTATCCGTAAAATAACGGGGTGATGCATGCTGCATAGCTCTTGCCATCACCCCATCGCCTGGTTCATCGTTGACCGGACAACGTTTAATCAACTTGTGCCTGTCTAGTGTTGTCCAGTCAATTGCGAACCTGCCGGATACCTGTGGGTCATAAATGTTTACCTTACCAGTGCTACCCGCCACACGGAGAGGCTCAATAAAGGCTCGACGCCCCCCCCCCAGACCGTCAGCTCGGTTAACAGGCCTGCTCGCCAATCTCCTAACAGGAGGTCCATACCTCCCTGCGACAGATGGACCCCATCCCCTGAATAAAGCTCACAATTTTGTAGGCCGATTGCGGTGTGCCTAATGATGCGCCCCCAACCCTTGTCAAGAAGGAACCGGACAATAGCCCTGTTCAACGAGCGACGAGCTCGATCAAGGGCCCAGAGGTTGAACCCTCCCCTGTCAGCATGCCGCGGTACCATGTCTGACCAAATGAGGGTTGTGGCAGGCCACACATAATGTAAGTAAGCCAGGTCACCGCAAATCGCATGCTTCAGCGATAGTCCAGTGACCTGTCCCAAATCATTGCCCCCAAGGTGTATGATCAGAATATCTGGCGGGTCAGCATTCCTGCTGGATAAAAGGAATGGCAACAGTTCCCGGCATAACATGCCGCGCTTACCATACCATCTGAGACTTGCGGATGCACCCAGTCCCAGTCGGGGTCCCCACTCTGTCGCCGCAGCGTACGACGCTGCCCTATGGCCCACCAGCCATACTGCCACCGGTGTAATACGACACCCAGGGTCTGTCAAGGAAAAAGAGGGGGGAGAACAATACAGTGACTAAACTGGTACTCACGGTTGAAGAGGGCGAACATAAAACTGAAAACATTGTGATCCCCATCTTCCCATGCGGCGTATTTCCGCCGCGGAGTACCCAAAAGCAGCTGCAGTAGAGGCCGCCCCTATCCTAAATGAATGGGTGCCGTAACGAGCCCCAGGGAGGCCAACACTGGCTAGTGCCTTACCGGTCACCTTCCAAAATTGAAATTTAGTAAGGGGAGACCCATCTTGGTGACAGAAAAACGGGCCATGGTGTGTGCCACGCAGTGCAAGAAACTCCTGTAGGGCACCAACCGGACAGATGTCTGCCAATGAACATCGTAGCAGTCGTACTCCACTGCCTACGCCGTGCTGATCAACTTTAGAGGAGCGTATCCTCAACTGAGCCCAATCATTGCAAACATAGACATCGTCGAGTTCCAGTGCCCTACGACTTGCATCCGCCTTAGACAGCATCACAAGCTCGCTGATGCGGAGCGCTCCAAAAAAGGCCACCGTAGTAGCCGCATGAAACAGGGCGGCCTCATACCTGTCAAAACAGAGGTCATGCCAGCCCTGTGCTAGGTGGGTAAGTACCCCTGGGGAAATTGGGTGGCGGTCATCCGGGCTACGCCCACGCTCCCGCACCCACCCCTCCAAAACATGTCGAATGCAGAAATCAGTGGTACTGTCAGCGTAACCCCCCACTTTGGCCATGAATTCCAACGCTGACAGCCTGGATGCTATGGTGCGGGGTGCTAGGCCCTGGGCATGTAGATAAACCATGAATTGTAGAATGTGGGCGACTGGGATAGGCCAAGCCTCAGGTAGTCGAAACTGGGCACAAAAAGCCTGAAAAGTGATGAACGCATGGTGATACGCCTTACGCGTGCGGGGCGCCAGCGACATGCAGATCGCCCGGTTCACCTCTCCTTGCCAAGTGTCCATATCTTGTCTGGGAGCGGCGAGGGAAATTCCTCTGCATCCGGGGCCAAGGCACGGAACCGGGAGATCTGCAGGCGGGACAAAGCGTCAGCAATATCGTTATTAACACCAGGCACATGCCTAGCCCTGAACAGCACATTGAGGCACAGGCTACGCAACACAAACTGGTGCACCAGCTCCATGACCCTGGGAGATTTGGACGTCTGTGAGTTGACAATGTGGACAACTGCCGCATTGTCACACCAGAAATGTACTACCGAATTGGCCCACTCCTCACCCCATAGCATCAAGGCTCCCAGAATGGGAAAAAATTCCAGATACGTGAGGTCGCGCAAGCGACCCGTGCCCGACCAGGCGGTCGGCCATCTGCCGTAGGCCCACTTCCCCTTGAAGTACATCCCATAACCCAGGGACCCCGATGCATTGGACTGGACCTGGAAACGAGAGGAAGCCAGAAGGTCGGACCTCCAGAAGGACACCCCGTTGAACTCCCTCAGGAACTGGAGCCAGATGAGCATATCCGCCTTAAGGCCCCCGCTAAGACGTACCCTGTGGTGGGGCTTGGTTAAGCCTATCATGGCGTCGCACAAGCGTCGAGCAAAGGCTCTGCCAGGTGCGATCACCCTGCAAGCAAAATTGAGGTGACCATGCAGCACCTGTAGCTCACGAAGGGACGCCTTGCGTTTAGCCACCAAGCCGGATATGAGTGCAACGATCCGTGTCACCTTATCAGCCGGTAACCTGGATGCTTGCACTACCGTGTCAATCTCCACCCCCAGGAATGTGAGCTTGGTAGATGGGCCCTCGGTCTTTTCGGGCGCCAAAGGGACACCAAGTTCCTTCATTAGCATCTGAAATGTATTGAGGAGACGTGCACACGTGTCCCAGCCCCGTTCACCCCCGAATAAGAAATCATCCAGGTAATGGGCTACAGACCGAGACCCCGACCTGCAGACGAACGCCCACTGCAGAAAGGTGCTGAAACGCTCGAAAGCCGAGCAGGAGATGGAACAAACGAAAGGCATGGCCTTATCAAAGTAATATTCACCCCGGATCTTGAAACTCAGCAACTCAAAGTCGCCCGGGTGCACCGGCAGAAGACAGAAGGCCGACTTGATGTCGCACTTAGCCAACAGTGCACCCGGGCCACATGAGCGCACCATGCGCAGAGCCTGGTCAAAAGATGTATACCGGACCGAACAAAGGTCATCTGGGATAGCATCATTGACCGATCGGCCGGCTGGGTAGGACAAGTGATGTATTAAGCGGAACTCGCCCGGTGACTTTTTGGGCACGAGCCCCAAGGGGGAAACTTTTAAATTAGGAAACGGGGGGGCAGGGAAAGGGCCGGCAACCCTGCCGGCATCCACCTCCTTAATAATGCTCAAGGCAGCCACCTCCTCCCTTCCCCTAAGTGACAAAAGGTTGGGTGCATCTTGGGGAGCCCTAACCCCCGTGAAAGGAATGCGAAACCCCTGCTGGAAACCCTCAAGCAGGTAAGCTGCGTCTGCCCTCCTCGGGTACATCGTGAGCCAACGCTCTAACATGTCCACATCAATTGGTGAGGGGGCCTTTTGCCTGACCAGCTCCCTCTGCGGCAGTCTTGCCCGCCCCCTGTCCACCTCTACCCCTGCCCCGTGCTCCTCCCGGCCTAGGACAGGCGGAGGCAGCTTGGGGGCCAGCACAAGAGGGACACTCATGCCTATATCGGCAATTTCTCCTGCTGCAGGTACCATTGGCTGAGAAGGTCCAACACAGCAGGCGGGCTGGAACCCTGGCGGGGTGTCTGTGCCGGAGCAGTTCGCTGGACCGCATGTCCACAATGGTACCTCTCCCCAGGCGCCGGGCGCGTGGGGGTCATATACAGAAGCCACAGCTTCTGGCAGGGCTCATCCCACCTCATCTCCGGGTGTAGGGGCACTCTCATGCAAAATTCTTCGTCGTAAGCCAACCACGACGGGCCCGGGAAGTCAACCATCGCCCGGTATATGTTGTCCAAGTACTGGACCATCGGAATGGCCAGATCCGGTCGGGCCCTGAGGTACACAGCCATGTATATGAGGTACGCTGGCAGCTAGTTGGCCCACGTGCGTGGCGGCTTACGACGACGTGCCTGTTCCTTATCTTTCTCATCCTGCCCCTCCCTCTCCTCCTTGGTGGGTTCTCTATTCAGAAGGGAGAAAATGTCCACATACTCCCCCCGCCAGATTTTCTCCTTGGTGGCCTGGGCAAGATGATCCCCAAGGGGCAGAGAATACCCCGCCGTAGGCAATGCCGCCAACGGGACAGAGGCCGCATTAGGCACGGTGAAAGGAGCCTGGAACAAGCCCGCCACCCCGAGTAAGTTCCCAACGGGACAGAGGGCGCCACCCCCAGTGGGGCCCTGGATTGATGGTGCCGCACCCGTATGGCCCGGCGGCGGCTGAACCGCCGCACCAGCCATACGGGGCCACGGCCACTGGACGCCCCCCCCCCAGTGTAGGTAGTGGTGTGGGTGCACTAGTTTGAACCGCATACTCACACGCTGCACCCCTACCAGGGGTTCCGGCCCACTGTGGGCATCGGAGCTCGCGACCGCAACTGAGCTCGTGGACGAGGCCTGTTCAGTACCTGAGGGCAGCAACTGTTGCATGGGGAGCTGCGAGGCCGTGGCTGACGCCGACCCACGGGCCTCAAGCAGCTCTACCCGTCTGGCCGCCTGCTGATGACCGGCAGCCGATGCGTCGACCTGTGGTCCCAAAGGGCCCCCGGGTGGGTTAACCACCCCCAAAGAAGCCTCAAGGGCCGCTACGCGGGCCAGAAGGGCGTCCACATTAACATAGCCCCCAACACTGATGGGGGGCATAGGGCCGGCCGGCCACCTGGTAAGAGACGCCGGGTCAGGTCTCTGGACCCCGGGTCCCGAATATGGCCATGAACCCAGTACCGGCCCTTGAGGGGCCGGAGGTATGCCCTGCCAGGGAAGGGAACCCAACCACCCCCCATGGTTAAAGCCCACCGCAGGTAGCTGCGGGGCAAGGGCAGAAGGCCCCAAGGTATAAACCGGGCCAGAGCCGGGAACCACCGATTGAGAGCCGGAGGCCGCGGCTCCCGCCGGGCCAGTCTGAGTCCCGGGCCATGGAGCAACCGACCCCATCCCACCGGTCCCGGTGGGCGCCGGCAAAGGGGGCTGTTGGGGGGGCGCAGTCGCGGTCCTCCGACCCGGCTGGCACCTCCTCGACGTGCGAACCGCGTTCGCCAACGCCTTCTTTTTGGAAGGCATTCTTGAAAGTGCTGGGAAGCCGAAGAAAAGGAACGAAAAGGACCGCTGCCCGAAGTAGCTTCCCGGCTAAGGTAAGAGCGACGGAGCAATGGGGAAAAACTTCTCCTCTCCGTCGCATAGCAAAATGGCAGCTCGGCTGCCTCGTGGCCGCCCCTTTTATAAGGGTGCTGGCCACGCCCCCTAACTATCCGGATGCTCTTCATCCGGTGGGGGGGCCCGCAAAGAGCACGGCGGCCATTTTGGCGCCGCGCTTGCATTTGTTTTGTTCTTTTGGGGGGGGGCACTTGACCAATTTGATGGGACATTACCTAGTTTAGGTGAGGATTGCTTCCTGAAACAACATTCCAATTTGGGTGTTCTTCTGGACCTGGAAATCTCAATGGAGTGTCAAATATTTGTTGTAACCAGGACTGTGTTGTTATTCTTTTTAATTCTCACTAATTGCTCAACTGCACCCCTGCCTGGATGGAAATCACTAACAAAGTTGGCACACACATTGATAATCTCAAAAATAAGCTACTATAGTGTGCTATATGTGGTACTGCCCTAGAAGATAGTATGAAAACTTCAGGTGGTCCAAAATGTAGCAGCCTAGTTAATTTCAAGGGTAAGTCAATTTGATCGTATTTCTCCAGCATTGGCAACCTGTTATTTTCCACGCCAATTCAAGATGACTTACAAAGCCCTGAAGGGTTTGGGACCTTGAGACATACCAGAATGTATCCTCTGAAAAAAGCACTAATCATTTCACTTGTTTCCCCTGGGCCTACTTGCTGAGTGTGCCTACACCAAGAGGGGTGGGAAAGATAGCAATGAGAAATCAGACTTTCATTCAGATGGCCTCAGACTATGGTATAAAATTCCATTGGTGGTTCTCAGTCCCTACCCCTCCAAGAAAACTAGTAAAAACATAACTCTTTAAAGTGGTTTTTACCCATAGGTAGAGATTTAGTAATCTGTAACCTTAGGCATTTTAACCCCACCCCCACCCTTTTTGACATCACTGTATTGCTATTTATTGTTATGACTATTTTTATTGTAATTGTGACTGGTAGGGATGATAGGAAGAACAGATTTTTGTCATCTTACTATGTCCAATGCCAGAGTAGAGTTTCTCACTAATCAGGCAGTATAGAAATTCAACAAACAAACAAAACAAAATAAAATAAATAAATGAAAAGCTGTTCTAAACATATATTTTTCTTGGGAAAATTGATCCAGTTCCTCCCCCCCACCCTTTTTCAGTGAACAAAGAGCCTAGAACGGCTGCTTTTCTGTTCAGGTCAGGAACTTTACAAAAGCTGAGCTCTACGTAGATTACACCACTGATCTCAGACATGCTTTTTTCTTAATTTGTTTAGCACTTTATTTTACACATATTAAGCTACATCCTATGTTTCTGGTTACTTTAAGTTGATTTTTCATCATTGTTCAAGCTGATAGTTAAGTTATATTCTCGGCATGTTTCAGCATCCTTAATGAACTCCTAGGGAAAACTAGGATCTCTGTAATACAATTAAGTTTCCATTGTTATGTAAATTAGGAGATTCAGAGTCCCTGATGGAATCTGTGAGATAAGGCTGTTGGGCTTTTTCATTTATCCTTGCTCAAACTATGAAATGATACATAAAGCCTTGAGCTCCAATTTAAACTTCAGTAATTTGTTGTGTGACATTTAAAAAAAACCATGGTTGCTTAAGTGCATCTAATGAAATGGAAATAACCACTCTTGGTAAGTCTGTCACTCAGATGGAGATTTCCTCTGCCTTTTCATGGTCTTGTTGTTGTTCAGTCACACAGTCGATTCCGACCCTTTGCGACCCTATGGACCATTGTCCTCCAGGCGCCTCTGTCCTCCACCATCCCCCTCAGCACTCCCAGTTCTGTGCCCACTGTGTCTACAATCCCATCCAGCCATCTCATCCTTGGCCTCCCCCTTCTTCTTTTGCCCTCCACCTTTCCCAACATCAAGGCCTTCTCAAGTGAATCCTCCCTTCTCATTTGATGTCCAAAGTACTTTAGCTTCGTCTTTACTATTTGACCTTCCAATGAGCAGTCAGGGTTGATTTCTTCTAAGATTGACCAGGGTATTCTCAAAACTCTCCTCCAACACCACATTTCAAAGGCATCTATTCTTCTACATTCAGCTTTCCTATTTGTCCAGCTCTCGCATCCGTACATTACCACTGGGAATACCATTGCTTTGACTATTCTAATTTTTGTTTGCAATGTTCATGGTCTTACAGAGGGAATACTCTTCTGACATACATTACACAAAATGCTTTATACCATATCACTTTAAAAACATGTCTGCATTTGAGATTATTGATCTCCATGAAAATGTTCTAATGGACATACAAATATACAACATGTAGATGGGAATGGCTATAAACATATTACCTACTAGAGATCTTGCCAGACTTTGATCAGGTATGTATCAAAATCACATACAGTTGATTCATTACCGAAGCAACATTTTCAATTTCTTTTCTAATTATACTGTTGGAAGTGTAGGCATGTGTTGAACCTTAGGGTAGGAAAGTGAAAATCTGTCTCAGTTTTCTGTATTTCTGTGCATCTCTTCTGCATTTTCTTCTTATCCTTGCTTTATTAATTAAGATAGGGCCTTCCATATTTTTTCACTGTATGCAATTTAGCCACTTTTATTCTCATGGTTCTACATAATTTAGCGTACAAATTAAATCTTCAAAATATCCCATATGCCACATAAATGTTTGCACTGTTAATGCAAGGTGTCTCCTCCAATTTCATTGTCCATCTGTAGTGTAGGACCAAGACTTTAAAAATAACAGTTTTATTGTCATTTTATCGTTACCTGGGTTTCATTTTCCATCTGTAGTGTAGGACCAAGACTTTAAAAATAACAGTTTTATTGTCATTTTATCATTACCTGGGTTCATCACTGAAGCCAAATGATGGGAAGGGTTTCAGGACAGATAAAAAGGGGTGCTAAACATTATGCATTCTTCTTCTTCAGGTGCCATATCCATTCCGGATACTGGCTATCATTGTGGCAAAAGTCTTCCTGTTCCTAACTCTTCAGAACAGTTGTTCCGAGGACATGCCACACCAGTCTCTTAGGTTCTTCAGCCATTAAGTCCATCTACATCCAGGTCCTCTCTTCCCAGGGATCTTTCCTTGCAGAGCAACTTGGAGTATTCTGTACTTCATGTTGTTCCTCATGATATGGCCAGAGAATTTGTGCTGACCCACCCCAGCGGGCATGGTCGCCACACAGTGGCACTACACAGAGAGTCTATTCGAGGAGATTCCAGATAACAAAGTCCAAAGGGCAGGCCAAGGTCTGGTTACCGGTAGTTCAAGCAGGTGTCTTATTTGAAAGATGTCCAGGGGCGTTGTCAGGGTTGACAGAGAAGTCAGGGCCATGGAAGGCAGGTCAAGGTCTAGGTAGGCTATCTGAAGTCAAACAGAGTGTCGGTCTATGCAATGAAGAATTGTACCGATACTGGAAGACTGCAACAAGCTTGCTTATAAGCCTCGCAGCTAATTGCTATCATTTGGGAGTCTACTCTGGTACTTGGTTCTAGCTTGCATGCATCTCAGGTGTAGCTGCCTTCCGCATTTTGCCTTGACTGTGGGCTGATCACTGTCAGAGTCAGACTTCTGATCTGAGAGATCATCTGCCGGAAGAAACAGACTTGGGCAAGATGCAGGCTGACATTCTTGGCTCAGGACATTCTCAGGTTTGGGTACAGGCAGAAGTGGGCTAGACATAGGGAGTACCCCCGGATCCAGGCCATCCTTAGAGTCCGATAAGAACTGGATCACAACAGTATTGGAGCATTCTTTGCTTGATGGTCTTAAATAATTCTTGTTCTTTATCTATTTGGTGCAATACCAAAATAGATAGGGACTTTACCCTTAAGTAAGCCCTTTCACGCTTCTGAGTTCAGCCCCTTGGCTGAACTACCCAGGCCTCAAAAGTGTAAATAAGGTAGTGTCTCTCCAGGTTTCCAAAATTGTATTGAAGTCAAAGTAAAAGAACAAAGTCCAGTAAAACTTAGAAAATCATTTCAAAGTAAAGCAAAGTTAAGCAAGCTACTCTCCAGGAAAAGCTCAGGACCCCCACCCCCCAGTTGAAGTGACTATATGATGGCAGTTCAAAATCCAAGTGAGTCTGTGTCTCTCTATCCCACTTTGGGCTTTCTATTCTGTTTGGTTTGACACTCACACCCACCCCACACCCCGCTGAGGAATCTCATCCAATTGGAGTTAGTGTGAGTTAGCCCATGGGAAACCTCACACGGGAAAATATTCTTGTGCCACAGCAGGTGCTCTGAGTTCTCTCTCCTCCTCCTGGTCCACCTCCTTGCCATCCCCCTTAAGGAGTCCAAACAGTGATCTTACTGCATGACATGTTCATCACACATTTTAGGATTTGTTTCTCCCAATTCAAGAGGCTAACATGTTTACATTCCAATCTCCCCCTCATTGAAATTGCCATTTTAGTAATTTGGTGGGCAAAAAGATCATGAAAAATCAGTTTAGAACGGGGTTTATTTCATGACCATGTGACATTACTAATGTCACATAGCCCATGATATCCTTAGCATTTCAAAAGCTTCAATTTTCTTTTGAGACGCTTTAGTCAATGTCCAAGCTTTGACTTCATGTAGCAAGACTGGGAATATGTAACATCTCACTATTCAGATCTTTATACCAAGAGTTAGATCTCTACTGCATAACAAATGTCGCATTTTTATGAAGGTGGATCTTGCTTTTTCTATTTGTATTTTAATCTCTACCTTGGGATCCCAATTTTCTTTTAACATACTCCACAAATAGACAATTTATCTACTATCTTGATTTCTTGTATTCCTGCTATTAGCTTGCCTTGAGTTGGTGTTTGACTTATAACCAGATATTTCGTCTTCTTGGTGTTGAGATCTAAACCATATTCTACACTTGAAGCTCTAACTTGATCCAGCATTAACTGCAAGGTTTCTGGCCAACAACACTGTGTCATCAGTGTAAATAGTATTAAAAAGGTCAGTCAATTATTTGATGTTAACTTCAGATAGAAGTTTCGAAATTTCTACTAGGATGTCATCTGATCCTCTTGCTTTCCCATCTTATGATCATTGTAAAACTCTTACAACCTCACTCTCCAGTATTGGTCCAGTATTACTAAACAGCTGTCCTATGTATTCTTTCCATAGGGAAGGGTGATGGTCCCTAAATTGATTAAATCCTGCTTGAATCCATCTTGGTGGAGGGCAGCAACTTCCTCAATACTGGCCTGGGGCCGATGAGGATTCTGTGTGCCAAAAGGGCTGAGGACCAGAAAGTGATTCACGGAGGCTGGATCGGTGGTATTGGTGTCACATTGGGATGTAGAAGGTTGGGGAAGATCACTGCATTATTTTGTTCCCAGGACAATCTTTATGGCTGAGATTCAAATAAACATGGCCCCCAGTCCCCAGCAGCCCTTCAGTGGGCAGAGGGTGCTAAGAATCTCTGGGTCAACCATAAAAATCCGTACCTGGAATGTCAGAAGTATTTATGAAAAAGGAAAGTTTTATAATGTAGTAAAGGAAATGAAGAGACTGAATGTTGATATAATGGGAATGAGTGAGACAAGATGACCAGGAGTAGGCCAATGTAGTATGTCAGAGTACATAGTCCATTACTCAGGAAACAATGGAAAGCATCACTGGAATGGAGTTGGGGTGATCCTGAGCAAAGAGATAAAGAACACAGTGCTTAGTGTGATACTATTTTCATATTGGATCATTATGAGAAAACTTAAAGGCAAACCTTTCAACATGAATGTCATACATGTCTGTGCACCAGCTGCAGACAAATTGGATGAAGAGATCAAGGAGTTTTATGATAAACTCAAAGCTGTGCTGAAGTATACAGAATAAAATGAAGTTACAATGATTATGGAAGATTTTAATGCCAAAAGTTGACCAGGGTAAAAAGAATGATATAGTTAGACTATAAGGCCTTGATAAAAAGAATGAGAGAGGAAGCCACCTTGTACAGTTCTGCAGAGAAGAAAATATAGTGATCACCAACACATGATTTAAGATGCCACCCAGACATCTTTACACTTGGAAGTCCCCTGCCGATAGCCCAAATAATATTGTCACAAATCAAATAGACTTTTGTTCTTATAAACAGAAGGTTTTGTAACAGCATCTTGTTAGCAAAGACCTATCCTAGAGCAGATATTTCATCAGACCATAACCCGTTGATATGTCATCTCCACCTAAAATTGCATAAATAAGTAACTAAAACAATGAAAACTGGTTTTAATATCAATATCCTTAAGGACAAAGAATGTAGAATAGCAGTTAAACAGACAACAGTGGAGTTAGACAAAATGAGAAAACAATAAGGGGGATGAAATGTAGAAGAGAAATGGGGGATAATAAACATTATAAGATAATATGTAATGTTGTTTATTAGCATGGATGGATGATTCATGAAGTATAAGGTGATCAGTAGTCTTGTTGTGTTCCTCAGTAACCATAAAGTCAACATGAACAATGTAAAACATTGTGTACCTGTGCACTTGATGTGTATAAATTGATGCTATGAGGCCTCATTTTTATGTCTGATGAAGTGGATTTTATCCAAGAAAGATCACATACAGGAGTTAATCTTTAGGTTGCCACAACATTTTTTCTTTTTCTTTTCTTTCTTTCTTTCTTTCTTTCTTTTTTTTTTTTGCTATTTTGGTCTGTTTACTCTTTGATATGCTTGCACAGACTAACATGGCTACCACTTCAAACATTTCAATATAAATCAAACTCTAGTCCCCAGTGACTGTAATCTATTAGTAAATTATAATCAGACTAGATCTATTGAGTCAGTGGAACCTACAGAAAGAGTTAATGCATCAAATCCCAACTGATTCAATGGGCCTACTCTACTTGTAACTTACCAATTAATTTCAGCCATTGTCGGTTAAAACACTATAAACATACAGTTTGCTATGTCTCCAAAAGGCAGAGAAATCAACAATATTCAACAACAGCAACATTTTATTTCAGATCTTTGAAAATGCCCCTTGACACTCATTCTCATGAGTGTCATCTCTAAAGTCCAATCTGGAAAATACCTTAAGCTATTGCTATTAGCAGAATAGGCTCTAAATAGGCAATTATGGGGCAAATAACCAATGAGATACTGGTGAGGTGGGATTCTCTGCTTTGATGAGAGAATATAGACCTAATTGAAAATGCTAGCAGAAGATCTGTCTCAAAAGCAGTAATTATGATTAATTTAAATAATTCTTATCTAATAACATTAACATATTCAGTTTTAAAGGTGTGGCTCTTCTGTTATACATGAGATACAAGCAGTAGCGGGAGCTCATCTTGCCTTAGAAAGCATGTCCTTCAGGAATCCTACCACTATGTTGTTCTTGTTACTGCTGCTGCTGCTACCACTACTACTGCAGATTTCTTTTTAGGATTTGCAGACTAGGAGCCACACACCAATATCCTTTTTCAATTATTTTGCTTTTCAGCTGATTTGATTTATGTAACTTTTGTGGTAGAGGATTCATATAGAAATGTTGCATACTCATATTTTCTTTTCTATCTTTGCATAGTAAGCATTTTTTTCTGGGATTTAAAATGAGAACTCAAGATAAATAATATATATGGATCATTGAAGACATTATTAAAGGTATGTGCTCAGATGACAGGCAGTGTATCAAGCCTTTTTGCTGATGTCTAAATTAAACTGATCTAAAATACTTTGCAGGCCAAAGATGTTATGATACCTGAAATGATACTGTTTAAATTTATATCACACTAGCTTTTTTTGCCCGGCTCTGATGGGCAGGTTTTTTTTGTGTTTTGGTGGTAGGTTTTTTGGGGGGGCGTCCACATCACACTCAACACAAACGCACACACAACACACACAACACACACACACAACACACACACAACCACACACAACACACACACAACCACACACAACCACACAGCAACACACACAACACAACCACACTCACACACTCTGCACACTCTGCACACACAGCACACTCTGCACACACAGCACAACCACACACACACTTAATACACACACATACACATACACAACCACAACCACAACCACAACACACCCACACACAGCACACCTTCTCTCTCTCTCTCTCTCACACACACACACACACAAACAAACACACACAAACACACACACACAGAGAATACAAACACACACACATACACACACCGAAGCTGCGTGGGAAGAGGAACTACCCCTCCCCACTGAAGCTTTGCTGAGGAGAGACACACACACACAACACAACCACACACACAATACACACACAAGGCACACACAACTCAACCACACACACACACAATACACACCCACAAAACACAACCACACACACAACACAACCACACATAAATACACACACAATACACACAACCACACACACAATGCATACACACAACACAACACAACCACACACACACACACAATACACACAAAAACACACACAACACAAACACACACACAATACATACACACAGCACAACACACACACATATGACTGTTGCTGTGTGTGTGTGTGGCCTCACCAAGACTTCAGGGGGGAGCCACATGCAACACAACCACACACACACACACACAATACACACACAACCACACACACAATACAACCACACACACAATACAACCACACACACAACACCCCCCCCCCACACACACAGACACACACAGTGTTGTGCCATGGGAGAAAAATGGCAGTTTATTAACAACAAGGCCTAAAAACGGAATGTTGGAGAGAGCTGATTTGCATGTTGGACTGTGATTGGTTGGGAGAAAATCTAACCAGGCTGATTGGTTGTGCGGCGCGGAGGACGCTGGGAACTGTAGTTCTTTTTTCTGTCCGCGTTTGTGGGGCGAATGCCCCACTGGCGACTGCCGTACCCTTGCGGCAATGGTCAGGCGGGGTAAAGGCAAGTGCGGGCAGTTCGGTACGGGATAGTATGGACGGGTGCGGGTGTGTATGCCAGATTCCAATGGTTAGCATCCCTCCTTATAGGTAAAGATTACCACACAAGAATGAAGGTGAATCATCCTGTCCACAATTTTACTTGTGACCTCCATTTACCCCTATCCCAAGCTTCAGAAAGTAGAAAATAACCATACATTTTTGAAAATCCCTTTGAATTTTGGAAATCTAATTTCTTACTCATCCAGCCTTAAACTCTACTCATGAAATGTGTTTTCATGGGATTATTTCAATGTTCAAGACTTTGTCTTATTTATATAGTTGCATTTCCATCAAAAAGAAACTTAGAAGTAATGAAAAGGCAGTGAGACAAGTTACAAAGTAAAGTATTTTAAAAGTAATTTTCTGAGCTCTGGTCCTGCATCCCCTATAATGTTGAATGTTAGTGCTGACAATCTAGGTCTGATTAATCTGATTAATCATCACCCATTAATAGCTAAATTGATAACAATTTAGCAATTTCCTTTTCAAATAGTTACGGGCTTGGGTAACTATGATTCAAAAATTATCAATATATATTCTGTCCTCATAAGCTCAGTTTGGCAAGAAGTAAAATCTGAAATGCAGGGGGGAATTATCTGTGTTAGCACCTGACACCCAAAAATCTGTTTTGATCTGCTTTAAGCCACTGTAGACTCTATTGAAATATTACTTCCATAAGTGAGCATCTGGTACAGCTTTGCTTTGTATTAGATCTTGATATATTCATTGCAGCACTTTTTTTGTTTGCTCTGTTGGAAAGCATTCAGCATCTCAGGGAAGTCCTCACAGAGTGTGAACACACATTAATAAGGGAAAGGGGAAGTTAAAGTTGCAAACTTCTTTTGAAGATAGGGCAAAATTGGCTGTATCTTCAAATAACCTGTGTAATATCAGTGCACTCCTCCATACCATAAACATTTCTTTTATTATTATTATTTATTGGACTTATACACTGACAATCTGGGATGGACTTCCACTCTGAATGGCTTACACAACTGAAAAAGCAAAACAAAAACCATTACGACAATAAAACAACCCCCACCCACCTAATCAAAATCAGAACTGAGGACCCCAACTCTTGTGACAGAAAGGCAATAGGAGGGTTTACTATTTGGTCCTAAAGGCCTCCTCAAGCAGAAATTTTTTCAGTTGTTTCTTAAAGGTTCCTAAGGAGTCAATCACATGCAGCTCCCCTGGCAGCATGTTCCATAGAGCCAGAGCTGCCACCAAGAAAGCCCTACGGCGGGTGACAGATTTTCTAGCCAACCTGGGAGTCAGAACTTAAGAGTTGAATTGTCTGAGAAGAACAGGTAAAGTGGGCCTGATTTCTGAGGGGAAGACACACTGCCAAGTAGGAAGGTCCCAAACCATTTAGGGCTTGGAAAGTTAAGACACCAACCTTGAACCTGAAACATAACAAAAATGGAAGCCAGTGCAGTTTTGTCAGGACAGGGGAGACATCTTCAATTTTCCTTGTCCTAGTAAACAGCCTGGCAGCCACATTCTGCACCCATTGAAGTTTCCATATCAGGATCATGGGGAGCCCCACAGAGAAAGCATTACAGTAATTGATATGTGAGATTACCAGCAAAATAACTAGTGTTATGAGGGACCACCTGTCCAAGCAGGGGCACAACTGAGCTATTTGATAAAGATGGGGGAAAGCAGCTATACACACTGCTGCAATTTGTGCTTCCAGGGTCAGACCGTGATCTAATATGACCCCCCCCCCCAAGTTTCATGCTTGGTCCTTAGGGGACAAGACTGTCCCATCTAGTATCTGGGTCAAGAATCCTAGTTGGGCAGATGGACCATCCAACACCAGCACCTCCATCTTACCTGGGTTCAGTCTCAGCTTATTAGCTTTGGTCCATTCCAACATCGTGGACAGGCTGTCAGCCAGGTACCAGACTGCTTCCACTGCAGATGATGTAAAGGAAAGATAGAGTTGTGTGTCAACTCTGAATCTCCAGATAACCCCACCCAGTGGCTTCACACAGATGTTAAATAGCATTGGGGAAATAATCGAACCCTGAGGAACACCCCATTGGAGAGTCCACAGAGCCAACAAACATTCATCAAACTGGATTTTCTGGGGGTAATTACCGAGGAAGGAACAAAACTACTGTAAAACAGGGCCTCGTACCCCTTACTCTGACAATTACTGTGGTCAATGGTATCAAAAGCTTCCAAGAGGTCCAGGAGTACCAGGATAGGTCCAGGAGTACCAGAGCAAGTCATTTTGCAGTACAACCAGTGCAGTTTCAGTGCCATGGCATAGCCTAAAGCCTGAATGGAATGGGTCCAAGGAGATTCATCCAAGAACCCCTGCAGTTGGTCTGTCATAACCCTCTCAATGACCTTACCCCAAAAGGGATATTCACCATAGGTCTATAGTTGTCCATGACATCTGTGGCCAAATTGGTTTTTTTTCAGGAGCAGGTGTATAACTGTCTCCCTTATTCTAGAGGGCATAACACCCTCCACTAAGGAGGTATTAATTATATTTCTCAGCCACTCCCCTACTCCCCTACCCAATTTTAGTAGCCAAAATGGGCAATGTTCAGAGCGAGAAGTCATGGGATTACAACGTGCAAGTGCCTTGTCCACCTTCTCAAGTGATGCAAGCCAAAACTGATCACAAGAAGCCAAGGATCTCACAGGACATCTCATCCAGATTTACTGAAACAACTGTAGCATCAAGGTCCTAAAGGATGATCTCCACCATGACCTGAAGTGTGATGCTAATATTTCACAGGACCGTTGGGATTGGTGGGGACCTGCAAAATGCATATCAATGTACAATTTTATATAGTTTGACTTGTTGATTACTTGTTGATTATAGAACTTCCTGGCCTTACCTACAGATCGCTGCTTCATCACTCAAAGTTCCTATGTGAACCATGAGGATGGCCAAACTCTGCAGAGGAGAGGACATTTGGGAGCAATTGTGTCAACTGCCCTGGCAGCTTCAACATACCCCTGGCGCCCCTCTGGCTTCAACCTCCATTGGCTGTCACTGCACTTCCATTTGGAGCATAAGTGGGATGGCAGCAATGGAGCACGGATATTAACAAAAACCCAAGTTGGAAAGATTACTTTCACCTCTAAATAGAATCTCTGGTTCAATAACAGTGATGGGAATCTGTGACTGGCTAAAGACAGTAGAACCCTCTGAGAATAAGCACAATCAATCAATTGTTCCACTGCCTTCAAATCCATTAGCTCCAGGCGGTGCCAAACAATGATCCTAGGTGTCTTCTGGCATTTGCCCTCAGTCTTCAGCAAAGGACCGAGCCTTCGTGGCTGAAGACAGAAAGGCAGATTTTTTTGTGGTTGCCACACCAGTTGATAAGTGTCTTCCATTGGATGAATCTTTGAAGCACGATGCTGCTGAAGTGGAGCAGGAATCTGCCACTGGTTGCTGTACAACTCAGCTACCATCATGTGCAACTCCTTCAGTCTGGTGTGCAGATATCTTATATTTTCAAAAATCAAATTCACTGTTTCGGCAGTTAACAGAAGTCCTTATTAAAATTACTTGCCTCATTGTCATCCATTATATACCCCCCCCCCATCAGGTGTGAAGGAAGGAGGGAAGGCGTTAGTTGGAACAGATGCAGTCAGCAAGCAAACAAGGAGCTCCCTAACATCCACACTCAAGGAAGGGAGTCACCACTGCTAAAATAAGTGAGCAGCAAACAAACAATCCTTCCAGCCCTCTGGAACTTCAAGCAACTTCACAGCCTTATTAACTCCGAAAAACCCAACCAAACCCCAAGGCCATCAACCAGAGACAAGGCCAGGCAGCAAAGGTGTGAAGTAGTTAAACCAGCTGAGAGATAAAAGCTGGCTGGATACTGCAAGCTAATTTAGACCTTCTGAACTTCTAAAATTTCTAAAACTTCCAAGACTAATTTAAAACTTATCTAAAAACTAATAAGAACTAATATAAAAGATTTAAAACTGTTAAGAAGAAAAGAGCAGGGAAAAGACAAGGAAAAAGCTAGTTAAAAGCTAGTTAAAAGCTAATTAAAATAAATTATATGGGAGAGCTCAGCCAGGACACTGCTGCTCCTCTGCCATCTTATCTGCCAAACCCTCAATGAAATGATCTAATCCAGATTATATGAAGATCCACTTTCATTGCAGCTAAATTCTTTCGAACATATTAGTAACAACCACCTGGGGTGTCCCCATAAGGAAATGGAAATATACCTTTTTCAAATGCAGTAATTTTCATACTGCCCATTCTGGATAATGACATGTCTTTCCTAATAGTTTTGAGAGAGGCACCAATGTTTCCTTGCAGTCAATCTTTGTTGTTGTTGTTGTTAATGAGAATATTTCCTTCTTTCTAGATGCACCATAACAATCCATAATCAAATTGATGTGAAGCAATGAATTGCTGTTGAGGTAAAAAGTAAGACATTGATCAAACACATTCCAGTCTTTATTTTTCCTTGTACCATATCTTTTACTGCATTCCACAAAGTTTTACCCGAACAAACAGTGATCAGGAACAGTCAAAAACATGAAAAATTGATAGTAAGATTTTGTCAGAATAATGTTGTCTACATCACCTAAGCAGTAGCTTCCCCAAACAAGAGGGAACTCAGAGGAAATCCAGCATTACCACAAAAACAATTTCAGTCACTAAATACTATATATCTCATTCATGTAACTGTGAGCATGTTTTCTAAAAACATTCTGTTTCTGGTAACATAGCAAAAATATAAGCAAAAATAACATAAGCAAAAATAAGCCATATGACATGCATAAAATCAAACAATAGCAGGGGAAAGGTGATACCGCTTATAGGTCACTTCAAAAAAATCAAAAATTTGCAAACTTTAATAACTCATGGTTGCTTCATGAGGCACTCAGGCATCTTCATGGCATGGTCTCCAAGTCAGTCCATTCTTAGATGTTTCATGGGATGATAAGCAGCAGATTGTATCATTTTACAGTACCAAAAGACAGGAAGCCAGAAATCTGCATATTACCCTCCCTATATGGCCCTTTTTGAATCCAGTAAGCTTTCTTTATGGCAGGGGGTGAGGTGAGGGATAATTCAAAGCCAGTGTCCTCCAGAATTGGGCAATAAATTTACTTTGCCCACTAGGCATGCCAAATTAGTCCAGATCAGTCCAAAGAAGAGTCAAATACTGTAGTAATATTACCTAGTGGAAGTTTATCAAATCGGTGCTACTGCTGTCTCAATCAATGGTGCAGCTCTTTGTGATATCCTCATTAGTTCATTAAGCAAAAATAAGCCAAGTGACCATACAATCAAACAATAGAAGGGAAAGGCTATATCTCTTATAGTTTACTTCAAACAAATCAAAAATGTGCAAGCTTTCATAACTCATGGTTACTTCATCAGGCACCCTCATGGCATGGTCTCAAATCCAGGCTCCATTCTTAGATGTTTCTTGGGAAGATAAGCAGCAGATTGTATCATTTTACAGTCCCCAAAACAGGAAGCTAGGGATCTGCATATTTAACACCAACATAGCAGGAGCACCATTTTGATGAACTTCCACTAGGTAATATTCCTATACATATGTGTGTATCTGAACTGTGTGGACATGATAACTGAACTGTCAGTGTCCCTTTCTTCATATTCAGTTCTCCTTCATTTAAATTATAAGTTTTTTAATTGGATATTTTTGCGAAAAGTCATGCATTCTGTGAACTGAAACTGAAATTCTGGACATTGTCAACAGCCAGTTACCCATACCTGTCAACTATCTATTTTTCCCCCATAAAACCCCTTATTTTTACCCCTCTAACCGCCTCCCATTTTATTAAGTTCCCCGTATTTCCCTTATTTTTAAAACAATATCCTGACCGGAGCCCTCACAGGCGAAGCTGCAGTATTTTTTTTCCGGCCACCAGAGGTCGCTGTGTGGCAGGCTTTCACTTGTGGAAGGAGAGAGAGAGAAGGGGGGGGGGCATTCTGTAGTTTTCCCTTTCTCTTTCCCTTTCCTGCCAGCCACATGGTCCTGGAGGCTTCGCTTTGGCTGCTGGAAGCAGGAGTCTACTCTAGGTGAGCAATATATTTCATTGATGGTCAAACTGCTGACCTTCTGCCCCCCAGTAAGCATCTTAGTCACTTAAGCTACTGAGTAAACAAGAAAGAAAACAAAAGTCCCTCAAGAAGATGGGGAAAGCGTTCTTTGGCCCACACAGCTTTGTGCCCATTTGCATCTACAATACCATCTAGCCATCTTATTTTTGCCCCCCCCTTCTTTTGTCCTCCACCTTTCCCAGCATCAAGGCTTTCTCAAGTGAATCCTCCCTTCTCATTTGATGTCCAAAGTACTTTAGCGTCATCTTTACTATTTGACCTTTAGTGAGCAGTCGTGGTTGATTTCTTCTAGGATTGACCTATTTCTAACACCACATTTCAAAGGCATCTATTTTTCTGCACTCAGCTTTCCTAATGGTCCAGCTCTAACACCCATACATTACCACCGGGAATACCATTGCTTTGACCTTGCAATTTTTTGTTTGCAAGGTGTTGCCTCTACTTTTAACTATGTTCCCCAGGTTTCTCATAGCTTGTTTCCCAAGCATCAGTTGCCTTTTTATTTCATGGCTGCAATCACCATCTGCAGCGATCTTTGATCCTAAGAAAGTAAAATCTGCCAGTCATATCCAACTCTAGGGTGCAGTGCTCATCTCCATTTATAGCCAAAGAGCCAGTGCTATTTGTGTTTGCAGACATTTTCATGGCCATGTGGCAGGCATGACTAGAGCCCAGCAAGTCACATGGCTATATTTGGCCACGCCCATAGATTTGGCCACACCCACAGAGGGGTGTGGCCAAAATTTCCCTTATTTTCAAATCCAAAAGTTGACAGGTATGCAGTTACCTGAGGATGCTATGCAATGCCATGTGTAACTGTATTTATCAAGTGAACCTCCGGTATTCTTTCAAGAAACTGGAAGAGCTTAAGTGCTTCACCCTATATATACAAGGGGTATGCTTTAATGCTTGTGTATGTTTTCATAACTTGTTCCCTTATGGTAAAGTCTGAACTGATTTGGCTGGAAGGGAAGGCATAGATCGTAAGTTATTCAACATGGAGTTACTTTGATTTTTACACTGTATTAGAATGTAGCTTTGTCTCTTTGCAAAGGCCTTATAGTTCTTTCTGCTGCACATATCAAGCAGGTGGGCTTAGAAGAAGCTTTTCCAAGCTTCAGGCCTATGTTTTGTCTTTTTCCCCACGTCTGGAATGTACGTTTACGTTAACATCCAGTCTGGAACACCAGACAATTGTTATGGGAACCAAGGAATATTTATACAATCCCTGGGTTCTAATTGGCTATATGATAATTAGAAGGGCCAAGCTCATGTCTCTCTAATAGGCACATGGGTTTGTGAGTTAGTTCGAGTTCGAGTTGTAATGAGTTCGAGTTTGGGATTTCTGGGGGCTATACAAAAGTCCCTAGTCCTACCCAACATGATTACTTAGAAGTAGTCAGGTTTTCCTTTTGTTTCTGGGGGAAGGCCTGAGTGTGGAGTTCCCTAACTGTCTTTTTTGATTAGTATTTTGTATGCTGTAACTCTGTATCCTGAAACAACAATTGAACTGCAATTTCTTCTAAATGCTTCGAGAAAAGTAAACATCTTTACTTCATCAACAATGCCTCTTCTTTGGAAGAGGGGGTAAGACAAGAGTTAAGCCATAAGCCACACAGTACCCCATTTAATACAATACTCTCCATAATACTTGCTGGGCTCAGTTACTACAGGTAAGCCCCAGGTTGCTGCAGGATATGCAGGATGGCATTTAGGCCTCCTGAGCTTGGAGTCTTTGGGGAAGTTCCATAGGGCAGGAACGGGAGAGTCCCAAGGGCAAGGGCAAAGCCTATCTGTCACACATGGTCATGTGGCAGGCATGACTAGGAACACTGTTACCTTCCCACCAAATTAGTACCTATTTATGTACTTGCAATTTCTTGATAGTTTGGCAGGAGCTGGGACACTCCATCATTCAGCACTAGGGTCTCAAACTGCTGACCTACTGACCTTCCAGTTGTCAAGTTCAGCGTTTTAAACACAAAGCCACTGCAGTCCCACTTAATGATACTTCCTTCTTAGCAAGAGTGCTTGGACTGTAGATTTGCAGCATAACATTATTCAAATATAAACTGTGAGGTTTAATTTAGTGTAGAGGTGAATAGGATATTTCGATTAAGGTACCATTGTTTTGGAAATCTAGTATCTAATGGATGTTTTGCACGCCCTTTCCTATTCTCTTCTCCACACAATTGTTCAAATAAAAGAGAGAGAAAGTAGTAGTAAGAGGAACATCCGATTGAAGTAAATTATATTCTGTTCTATGAGCCATTGCTAACTTTTTCATGCATATATTATTTGCTTGAGCACATGAAATGCTAACAGAAGGTTCTAACCTCAAACATTCATAGATAGCTACATTTATTTCTACTGTAGTGATTTCATTACTGCATAAGTGGGTGGATGGCTTGGGAGATTTTCTTGTACTATTAGTAAGCAATTCCTGTACCTAGTGGCCACCTCTCAAAAACAGCAGCAATAATGATATAATGCAATATTTAATCTTATAACTATAGGCTATCTGAAGTTTAGCTAAGCAAGAAAAATAGTGATGTGCATAATTTGCCTTCATATTTAATCAGTTCATGGAAAACATACATATTTGCTTCCCTAAGTCTCTTTCGAGGGGGGCTGTAAGGAGAAAAAGAGAGACCCATTATTCAAATTTTATATTGATTGCATTAGTGTATCTTATTAAATGAAATTTATTCATTTAAATGCTTAGCTATTTGTCACTTCTATTGTTGGCTGGATAGCTCAGTGGTTTATGTATCTGGCTGCAGAGCCTGCGGTTGGGAGCTCAATTCCTGACGGTGTCTCCTTTGAGAAAAGCCAGCCTGTATGACATTGAGCAAGCTCCCCAGTATCAGGGTGCCCGCAGAATAAGGGAATAGATAAACCACTTCTGACTGCTCTCTATCTAGAAAACACTGGGAAAGTATTTTTTTAGTCAGCATTGATCTGACAGCACACAATTGCAGGCGCACCCCCCCAATGATGGACTCAGACACAAATGAAAGTGGATAACGGCATGGGCCACATTTATTGATTCAAGCCCTAGTCCGAATTATAAATTTCTATTGGTAAAACGACCAATCATAATTCTTAAGGCAAGCAGGCCGAAGTAACACTGGTAAGGTACCACCCAAAATTGCCAACGGCAATTGTTACAATGTATCTATTTGTATCAATTTGTTTGTTGACAACAAACAAATTGTTGACCGTAGTCAATATCTAACTAATGACCCCACCCTCTGACGTGTATCCGCAAAATCAGGGGGTGATTCCAGCTGTCTAGTGGTAACCATCACCCCCTCGCCTGGTTCGTCGTTGACCGGACAACGTTTAACAACTTATGCCTATCTAGTGTTGTCCAGTCAATTGCGAACCTGCCGGATACCTGTGGGTCATAAATGTTTACCTTACCAGTGCTACCCGCCACCCGGAGAGGCTTCAATAAAGGCTCGACGCCCCCCCCCCCCCCAAGACCGTCAGCTCGGTCGACAGGCCTGCTCGCCAATCACTCAGCAGGAGGTCCATACCTCCTCGCGACAGATGGGCCCCCTCCCCTGAATAAAGCTCATAATTTTGCAGACTGATGATGGGGAGGCGAATGACGCGTCCCCAACCCATATCAAAAAGGAACCGGGCAATAGCCCTGGAGCGACGAGCCCGGTCAAGCGCCTGGAGGCCAAACGCTCCCCTGTAAGCGTACTGTGGTATCATGTCCGACCAATGAGGGGTGTGGCAGGCAACACATAATGCGAGTAGGCCAGGTGACTGCAAATCGCAAGCTTCCGCGATAGGCCAGTGACCTGTCCGAAACCATTGCCCCCAAGGTGAATAACCAGAACATCAGGCGAGTCAGCATCCCTGATGTAGAAAAGGAATGGCAACAGTTCCCGCCATAACATGCCGCGCTTACCACACCACCTGAGATGTGCGGATGCACCCAGTCTCAGTCGGGGTCCCACTCTGTCGCCGCAGCGTAACGCGCTGCCCTGTGCAGCGTAACGCGCTGCCCTGTGCAGCGTAACGCGCTGCCCTGTGCACGTGGCAATGGCCCACCAGCCCTACTGTCACCGGTGTAAAACGACACCCAGGGTCTGTCAAGGAAAAAAAAGGGGGGGTGAGAAACATTGCAGTGACTAAACTGGCACTCACGGTTGAAGAGGGTGAACACAAAACTGAAAACAATGTGATCCCCACCTTCCCATGCGGCGTATTTCAGCCCCAGAGTACCCAAAAGTAGCTGCAGTAGAAACCGCCCCCATCCTGCAGGAATGGCTGAGTGAGGGGAGACCCACCCTGGTGACAGAAAAACGGGGCATGGTGCGTGCCACACAGTGCAAGAAACTCCTGTAGGGCACCAACCGGACAGATGTCTTCCAAGGAACATCGTAGCAGTATTACGCAACTGCCTACGCCGTGCTGACCTGTTTTAGAGGAGCGTATCCTCAACTGAGCCCAATCATAGACATCTTCGAGTTCCAGTGCCCTACGACTTGCATCCGCCTTAGACAGCATCATAAGCTCGCTGATGCGGAGCGCTCCAAAAAAGGCCACCGTTGTAGCCGCACGAAACAGGGCTGCCTCATACCTATCGAAACATAGGTCATGCCAGCCTCGTGCCAGTTGGGTAAGTACCCCAGGGGAAATTGGGTGACGGTCGTCCAGGCAACGCCCACGTTTCCGCACCCCCCCTCCAAAACATGTCTCACACGGAAATCAGCGGTACTGTCCGCGTGACCTCCCACCTTGGCCATAAAAGCCAGCGCTGATAGCCTAGATGCCATGGTGCGGGGTGCCAGGCCCTGGGCATGCAGGTAAACCATGAAACGGAGGATGTGGGCCACTGGGATCGGCCAGGTATCTGGCAGGAGCAATATCATTATTCACCCCCGGGACATGCCTGGCTCTGAACAGTACATTGAGGCGCAGGCTGCGCAATACAAACTGGCGCACAAGATCCATGACCCTGGGAGATTTAAAGGTCTGTGAGTTGACAATGTGGACAACAGCCGCATTGTCACACCAGAAATGCACCACAGAGTTGGCCCACTCCTCACCCCATAGCATCAAGGCCCCCAGTATGGGAAAAAATTCCAAATATGTGAGATCCCTCAGGCGACCCGTGCCTGACCAGGCTGGTGGCCATCCACCATATGCCCACTTCCCATTGAAGTACATCCCATAACCAAGGGATCCCGAGGCATCAGACTGAATCTGAAATTGGGGCGAAGCCAGGAGGTCAGACCTCCAAAATGAGACCCCATTGAACTCCCTCAGGAACTGGAGCCATACGTGCAGATCTGCCCTTATGCCCCGTGTCAATCTCGCCCTATGATGGGGCCTGGATAAGCCTGCCATGGCGTCGCACAAGCGCCGAGCAAATGCCCTGCCAGGTGCGACCACCCTGCAAGCGAAATTGAGATGTCCATGTGGCACCTACAATCCCCGAAAGGATGCCTTGCGCTTAGCCAGCAAGTCCGATATAAGGGCCACTATCCTTGACACCTTGTCTGCGGGCAACCTAGACGCCTGCGCTGCCATGTCAATTTCCACCCCCAGGAATATTAACTTATTAGACGGGCCTTCGGTCTTTTCGGGCGCTAAAGGGACACCGAGTTCCTCCATTAGCATCTGAAATGTGTTGAGGAGACGTGTGCACGTGTCCCAGCCCCGTTCACCCCCGAATAAAAAGTCATCCAGGTAATGGGCTACAGACCGAGACCCTGACCTACGGACAAATGCCCACTGCAGGAAGGTACTGAAACGCTCGAAAGCCGAGCAGGATATGGAACAGCCGAATGGCATGGCTTTGTCAAAATAATATTCACCCCGGAATTTGAAACCCAGCAACTCGAAGTCACCCGGGTGCACGTGCAAAAGGCGAAACGCCGACTTAATGTCACACTCAGCCAACAGTGCACCCGGGCCACATGAGCGCACCATGCGCAATGCCTGGTCAAAGGATGTATACCCGACAGAACAAAGGTCGTCAGGGATAGCATCATTGACCGAGTGGCCGGCTGGGTAGGACAAATGGTGAATCAGGCGGAACTCGCCCGGGGACTTCTTGGGCACTAGTCCTAGCGGAGACACTGTAAGGTTGTGGAACGGGGGTGCGGGGAAAGGGCCAGCGACCCTGCCCGCAGCAATCTCCTTATTAATGCTGGCGGCAGCCACCTCCTCCCTTCCCCTAAGTGACGAAAGGTTAGGTGCATCCTGCGGTGACCTATCCCCCGTGAAAGGAATACGAAAACCCAGTTGAAAACCCTGAAGGAGGTACACAGCGTCTGCTCTCCTCGGGTACAATGCGAGCCAACTCTCCAGCATGTCGACATTAATCGGGGAGGGGGCCTTTTGGTGAACCCGCTCCCTCCATGGCAGTCTTACCTGCCCCTTGTCCGCCCCTACCCCTGCCCCCGTATCCTCCCAGCCTGGGACAGGCGGAGGCAGCATGGGGGCCAGAACAAGAGGGGCACTCATGCTTGTACTTGCAATTTTTCCTGTTGCAAGAACCATTGGACGAGAAGGTCCAGCACAGCAGGCGGGCTGGAACCCCCTGCCCCGCCACTTGGCGGGGTACCTGTACCGGGGCCGCTCGTTGGACCGCATGTCCACAATGGTATCTCTCCCCAGGCGCCGGGTGCGTGGGGGTCATATACAGAAGCCACAGCTTCTGGCAGGGCTCATCCCACCTCATCTCTGGGTGCAGTGGAATCCTCATGCTGAATTCTTCGTCGTAAGCCAGCCATGACGGACCCGGGAAGTCAACCATAGCCCGGCAAATATTGTCCAGATACTGGACCATAGGGATAGCCAAATCTGGCCTAGCCCTGAGGTAAACGGCCATGTAAATCAGGTACGCTGGCAACCAATTTGCCCACGTGCGTGGCGGCTTACGACCACGTGCCTGCTCCTTATCCTTCTCGTCCAGCCCTTCCCTCTCTTCCTTGGTCGGCTCCCTATTTAGAAGGGAGAAGATATCTACATACTCGCCCCTCCAAATCTTTTCCTTGGTAGATTGGGCCAAATGGTCCCCCAAGGGCAAGGAATACCCTGCTGTTGGCAAAGCCGACACCGGCACTGAGGGAACTACGGGCAAAGGAAAATGAGCCTGAGCCAGCCCGGGGATTTCCAACACATTTTCAGCACATTGGGGGCACCACCCCGACCCAGGCCCTGTGTCACGGGCAAAGTCGCTGGGTGGGCCGGGGGCCATTGGGCCGCCGGGCCACCCGAGCGAGGCCAAGGCCATTGAACAGCCCCCCCAAGGAAGTCAGTTGTGTGGGTGCATTAGCTTGGACTGCATACTCACCCGCTGCACCCCCGCGGGCTGCCCCCACCGGGGGTTCCGGCCCGCTGGGGGCGTCGGAGCTCACAACCGAAGCTGAGCTCGTCGACGGGGCCAGACCAGCACCAGACTGCTGCACCTGTGGGGTGGGGAGCTGCGAGGCAGTGGCCACCACCGGCCCGCGCGCCTCTGGCGGCTCAACCCGACCCATCGCCGGCCGCTGTTCGGCGGCCAAAGGGGGCAACTGAAAACCTAGAGACACCCCTGTTTGGTTGGCCCTTGCCAAGGACGCTTCAAGGGCCGCCACCCGGGCCAGGAGGGCCTCCACATCGACATAGGCCCCGGCCCCAACAGGGGGCAATTGGGCAACCGGCCCATAATTCACGGGTACCTGTCCAGGTCCCTGAGCCCCAGGGGCCAGATAAGGCCAAGAGCCCATGCTCAGCCCCTGGGGAGCCGTGGGAACGCCCTGCAAAGGCAGGGAACCCAACCACCCTCCGTGGCTCGCACCCCCCATAGGGAATAGCGCACCCGGGCAAGAGGGCCCCGCCGCACAGACCATGGCAGGGGCCAAGGGCCGAGGCCCCGTCCGGGGCAGCAGGTATGCTCCGCGCATCAGGCCAAGGAGCTACCGATCCCATCCCACCGTTCCCGGTGGGGTCTGCTAAAGGTGGCTGTGGAACGGGCGCAGTCGCGGTCCTCCGACCCGGCTGACGCCTCCGCGCCGATCGAGACACGTTCACGGCTGCCTTCTTCTTCGAGGGCATGGCTAAGGTAGCTAGGAAGCCTAAAACAAGAGAAAGCTGCCGGAAAAGGCTTCCCCCAAGAGGACACGAGCAACGGAGGTAAGGAGGAAAGAAAAACTTCTCCGCTCCGTCGGTTCGCCAAAATGGCAGCACGGCTGCCTCGTGGCCAGCCCCTTTTATTAGGGTGCTGGCCACGCCCCTAACTATCCGGATGGTTTCGTCCGGTGGGGGGGGGCCGCAAAGAGCGCGGCGGCCATTTTGGCGCAGCGCTTCCATTATCTTTATTATCTGTCTCTCAGGGGTTTCTATAGCTTGCTTTAACTGCACTGTATTATGAGGCTTATGGGGAAGAAGAGAATATGAAAGGTGGGCAGAGGGACAGAAGAGAAAGCCATAGTCTGCAATTATGTTTTAATTAGGGATATGTTTAGGATTCAAGATTTGATTCAGAAAAGATAGAAAAACTACTGTTTATCCATTGCTGAACCAATTGAGGAGAACCCCATAGCAAAGTTTGAATCAGAATGTGTTGTGTCTTAAGCTTTAAAATGAAGAGTCCAACAAGCGTGATTCAAACAACGATGCAACGGTTTATTCACAACTCCTGGAACAATACTACAGCTTAAATAGACATGAGTTTTGGCTGCACTCATTCCATTATTATGCTGCCCGGGATTAGTTTTGCACCTGCGCCTGCTGAAGGTAATCCACACACGTGTGTGCCATGTGAGTGTGCAAACTAAGAGCCAACACCCTATTGCAAGTGGCGCTTATATAGCGTCTGAGCGGCCATTACCCAATGTTACAAAGTAGCAACCTTTTTGGACAATGCTAATTACCCAATCAGTAATGCTATATTTAAGTAAGGACGAATCCCTGCTAGGATCCAAAATGGTAAACAATAAGGTATAACATATTAGCATAAGGGCACGCCTTGAACTGGGGAAGGCACACCAAAATTACCTTTAACTAGAATGGTGTGAATCGCCATTTTAACAAGCAATAATAAGTAACAATAATAATACTAATAATTATCTCAATACACAACAGAATGGGACCACTTTGACATGTTAAACCTTGTTTCTGGGTTTTAGAGGTCCAAAACATAAGCCATGCAAGGAAACCTGAGCCTTTATTTCTCCCCCTAGAACTAACTATAAATGAAGGGGAAAGAGGGTTAACTATTCCCACCCCATATCCTCTGAAACATTGCTGATACCACTGTTTCAGATCACAGTTGAATCAAGATTTATGCCAACAACAGGTTTCTTCCTGAAGATCAAGAAATAACCTTGGGTTAGGCAGCAGCACCCAGCCTATGCTGTTGCAGCTATTTGGCCTTCCAGTAGGTTTCCTTTCAGAGGATGTAGAGATGAGTATAGCTTGGGAAATAGTGCTCAGTGGTCATGGGTGGATATGAAGAACATTATCATCAGCTTCATTTGAGAAGAAGCAGATATGACTGACAGCTGAGCAGCAGTGTGATTAATGGAAAGATAGGAGCTGTGGAATGCCGCCGCCGTGTTCTTTGGCCCTGGTGGGGGCGAAGAGGCCCTCCGGCCACTCCACCGCTGGCCTGCTAGGCCCCGCCCTCACCCCACACTCAAAAGGTGGGGGGTGCCAGGTGAACCGCCGCCGCCACTGCCACCGCCGCGTTCTTTGGCCCTGGTGGGGGCGAAGAGGCCCTCCGGCCACTCCACTGCTGGCCTGCCGGGCCCTGCCCTCCCCCTCGGACTTAAAGGCGGGGGTGCCAGGTGAGATGCCGCCACCACATTCTTTGGCCCTGGTGGGGGTGAAGAGACCCTCTGGCCACTCCACAGCCAGCCTGCCAGGCACTGCCCTCCCCCCTCAGACTTAAAGGCGGGGGTGCTGGGTGAGACGCCACCGCTGCCGCCATGTTCTTTGGCCCTGGTGGGGGCAAAGAGGCCCTCCGGCCACTCCATCGCTGGCCTGCCGGGCCCTGCCCTCCCCCCTTGGACTTAAAGGCAGGGGGTGCCGGGTGAGATGCCACCGCCACGTTCTTTGGCCCTGGTGGGGGCGAAGAGGCCATCCGGCCACTCCACTGCTGGCTTGCTGGGCCCCACCCTCCCCCCTCTGACTCAAAAGGCGGGGGTGCCGGGTGAGACGCTGCCGCTGCTGCCACGTTCTTTGACCCTGGTGGGGTGAAGAGGCCCTCCGGCCACTCTACCGCCAGCCAGCTGGGCCCCGCCCTCCCCCCTCGGACTCAAAAGGCAGTGGTTGAGATCCGCTGCAGTTGTTTTTGGGCCACAGTCTTTGGCGTTGTAGCTGGATGGTTGAGTGTGTTTTATTTCACTGTATAATTTTGTATTTATGCTGTTAAAACTGTAAATTCCTGGTATTTTGTAGTGTATTTTTTTACTATGTTTTGTATTGTATATTCTATATTGCTTATGTATTTCACTGTACTTTATTCTGGTTATACTCTATATTGTTTATTAATGTTTATTTTTATTGTTGGAAGCCGCTCTGAGTAGTTTACACACTAGGAGAATGGGGTATAAATAAACAATACATACATACATACATAAATTGGACATCTCCCAGTGGCAGGGAGAAGGAAAGAAACAGGTCGAGAATTGCCTGAGTACTAGGGGTTGTGCAATAGTTGGTGGTATTGAATTTCATCCCCCACATTGCAATGCAGAGTCCATTATTTTCCCAATTTCTACGACTCCCCCCATTTTATACATTTCTATTATACATACAAATATGTACCTATTCTTATGAATACACAGGTTCAAATCTAATCAGACCAGTTACAAATCAGATCAAACAAATTGATTGAAATTTGCAAGACAAATAATTCAGAATAATTCAAATCAGATGTATTCACACATCACTTGTTTTAATCTTGACAGGATTAAAGTTGGCTATTAAACCACAGAAACAGGTTCCAATTCTGTTTTGCTCATCAGTTATCAGTTCTAAATTTGCTAACATGGTATCAGGCTACGACTGCAATATTCACGGTAAGTTTTCCTGTAGACATGAGAGTTTCAAAATTTGTGGATTACACCCCCTAAAATTCTGCAGAAAGTGTTCTAGAAAGACGTTTGAAGGTTTTTAAATCAGGAAATTTGACAGGTTTTTAAAGCTCTTACAAGAAATTAATTCAGACACTGGAAGCCTTGTTTATCATGTGGTGAAAATAGTGGAAATGGATAGGCAAAGTTCTAAATGTTAATGGGTGCATTAGTCATATTCTAATAAACTATGCATGTGAGTCTCTCATACAAACCAACCAGACCCATAATCCTTTGTAGCTCCCACCATTTTCTCTGTCTTCTCTACAAGATAATAATAATTTTGTGTCAGAAATTATTCTGGGTTGAAAGGATTTGTGTGGAAGAAACTTTGCTCAGGGACCTTTCATGTCCCCAAGAGCTCAACAGAGCTCAATTTGTTAAGCAGTACCTGTGTCTCGAACTAGCCTTCCAGCTAACAAGGCAAGCTTCTTAACCACTGAGCCACTACAGCCCCTTCCACATGATGAGAATGGCTAATAGAGTCTAATTTCATTAGCTGTAAGAACTTTAAAATATCTGCCAGAGGACTGAATTCTTGATTAAAACCCAGTGGAATTCCTGCAGACTTCTAGAGCTGTAGTCCACAGATTCTCAAAATCCTATGTCTAGTTTTCTACACTTCTTTGTTCCTGATTCATCCTGTAAGATATATTATTGAACTAATATCTGTTCTGGTTTAGAGTTCTTCTACTGCTCCTCATGTTTTTACTGGCTGAAAAGCTGCTACATATCATAAAGAAAATCATAAATTTTAATATATTTCACAAGAACATAAGAACATAAGAACAGCCTTGCTGGAACAGGCCACAGCCCATCCAGTCCAGCATTCTGTCTCACACAGTGGCTCACCATTTCCTTCAGGGTATTCCCAAGCAGATGCCTGTTTAGGATTCCCTGGAAATGATATTGAGAGATATCCTGCCTATCTCTCCAACCCGGAAGTTGTCCTTAAGTATCCATAATTATAGCCATTGATACAGAGTCCATGCTGTACTAATGATAGGTTTGCATGCATTACCCCAAGAATTTTGGCAAGGAATAGCTCAAGGAATAGCTCAAAATGTACAAAATGTACACATTTGCTCAATAGTATTTTAAAATATATATTTGAATTTTAGGATTTAGATGTCCTATTGATCACTGGAAAGCAAATTATCAGAAGAATAACATTCATCAGCTTCAATCCTATAAACAATAGTCCTCAGTGAATGTGGAAAGAAGAGAATATTATGGTATCAAATTAAAATTAGAGAGGGATGTATAAGTGAAGTAGATTACTATCATCAATTATGTATAATTACATTCAGGTCTATAATTATAATCACATCAATTAGAAATCTCATTAATTAGGAGCTAACTTTTATATAAATACTATTTTCAGACATTACCACTTTATAAACACATGGCTTCAGGAACAAATTAATTGCAAATCCATAGATGAGTGCTGATAACATTTAACATTTACCACATTGCACATGTAACTATTTTATGAGCAGGTTAAGTGCATGAATCCATGAAGTGATAGAAAGAATCATATCACATTTTTGGATTTAATTGTAAACGAGGGAAGAAGAAAATGGAACAATTTCTACTGAACATTTGGCAGAGTAGGGCAGTTGGCTCATTTTAACAAGAAATGGTCTGATTGTGGTTGCTATGAGTCTTATGTCATCTTTATTATATCCAGTCTTTAAAAAACAATCTCAACTCTCTCAAAAATTAGGTATCTGAATGGACGTTACTCCAAGTCAATCAAAAGACAAATCAGAGAATAGTGGTACATTTGCTGATTAGGGTCCTGCTCACCCTGATGATTTAGGTTTACAGTTGAAGCATATAGTAAAACCCCAGCATACGACTGCCCTGAGTTATATTTGCCACAGGTTACAATGGCAAATTTAATAAAATTAATTCCCCGGGATATGAATGATTTTCAGTTTGTTACCAAAAATCACGGAATTTTGAAATCCAAAATGGCCACCCACTGCCATTTTAGAAATCAAAATGGCAGCAATCTCCTCCATAGGAAGATGGAATGCAGCACTTACACCTGCAGATGTGCCATCATCATCATGGTCATTTCTGCCTTGAGGAGTTGTCAATTTTTGGCTGCAGCAAAACCCTGGGACCTCGGAGGAAGGTGGCAACTGAGTGTAACTTTCCCCAAATCTTCTGGTGCTGCGGCAGCCGCAGACAGGCTGTACATAACAGCAAAAATGACCATGAGGATGTCATAAAAAACATCCTCATGGTTGTTTGTGCCACTATGTCCGGACTGTCTGCCGCCGCTGCCGCCTCTAGAAGGATCAGGGAAAGTTATCCACTCAGTTACTGCCTTCCTCTGTGGTCCCAGGGCTTTGCTGCAGCCAAAAAAGTGCACTGGGGGGATTTGTACATTTTCACCTGCAGTGAAGCCCTGGGACATCGGAGGAAGGCGGCAAACATGTGGATAACTTTTCCTGACCCTTCTGGACCTGGTAGCAGCAGCCGACAGGCTGGACATAGCGGCACAAACATCCATGAGGAGGTTGTAAAAATGTCCTTGTGGTTTCACTTGTATATAAGGAATATTATACAGATGCTCCTACACCCACATCCCAAATACATACATATATAGATATGTGTGTGTGTTTAATTTAATTTTTAGATTTATGCACCACCTACTTAGGCAAGCCCAACTCAGGGCAGCTCACATACAATAAAAACAGATAAAAACCCCACATAAATAAAAACACACCCACCCAACCCTAACAAACTCACCCACACCATTCCTAAAAACATAAAACCACCCACCCCATAATTTAAAAAGGAAGAACGAGGATTCTGTTTATTAAATAAGCCAGCGGGCAGGGGTCACACCTCCATTAAGTCCCCATACCTACCCAGCCAGCCAGGTTTTAAGACCCTTCCTAAAGGGCAGCAACTCCGTCTGGAGATGTAACTCTGGTGGCAGGAGGTTCCAGAGGGCCGGTGCAGAAATGGAGAAGGCCTTCCTCCTTGTGTTAGAGAGACAGGCCCATCTAGCAGATGGTACAACAAGAGATCCCCTACGGTATGCTCTAGTTGGGCAGACTGACACTCTTAGGGTGATGCAGTCTCTCAGGTAACCTGGCCCACTACCATATAGGGCTTTAAAGGTCATAACTAGCAACTTGAATTGAACCCGGAGGCAAACTGGTAACCAGTGCAACTCCTGAAGTATTGGTGAGGCACGGGGATAATGACCACACCCAATCACAACCCAAGCAGCCACATTCTGGACCAGTTGCAGCCTCTGGATGGTCATCAAGGGCAGCCCCATGTAAAGCGCATTGCAATAGTCTAGTCTGGAGGTGACCAGAGCATGAGCCCCGGTCCAGGAGTGGGTGCAACTGGTGAATCACCCGAAGTTGGACAAAAGCCCTTCTGGCCATGACCACCACCCGTTCTTTGAGCAGCAGTCGCAAGTCCAGGAGGACCCCCAAGTTGCACACTGGGTCTGTCTGGGGCAAAATAGCCCCATCCAGAACCAAAGATGGTAGCTCCAGGGATAACGCAGGGTCCCCAATCCATAGCCACTCAGTCTTGCTGGGATCAGTTGTAGCCCGTTGACCTCCATCCAGACCCCAACAGCCTCCAGACACCTGGAAAGGACTTTGACAGTATCACTTGGGTCCCCACGGGTCGAGATGTATGCCTGAGTGTCATCCGCGTACTGATGGCACCACATCCCATGGGAACAGATGATCTCATCCAACGGGAGACGAGAGAGCACCAAGCCCTGAGGCACCCCATACTGGAGAGGCCTAGGGCTGGACCTCTCACTCTCCAACCACACCTACTGGGTCCTACCCTTCAGAAATGAGGAAAACCAGGACGACAAAGTGCCCTGGATCCCCAATCGTCAGAGCCATTCCAGAAGGATACTGTGGTCAATGGTGTTGAAGGCCGCTGAGAGGTCAAGAAGAGCAAGGACGGACAGATCATCACCATCCCACTCCTGCCAGAGATCATCCAACAGCGCAACCAATGCTGTCTCTGTACCATATCTGGGCCTGAATCCTGACTGGAAGGGGTCCAGATAATCCGCTTCTTCCAAGACCCCCTGCAACTGATGCACCATGGCCTTTTCCAGAACCTTCCCTAAAAAGGGGAGGTTGGATACTGGCCTATAGTTGCCTGGGACTGCTGGGTCAAGGGATGGTTTCTTTAGGAGGGGGTTCACCAAAGCATGTTTTAGAGGTGCAGGAAACACCCCCTCCCACAATGAAGCATTTATTATATAACATACATGTATGTATGTATGTATGTATGTATGTATGTATGTACACACACACACACACACACACACACACACACACACACACACACACACACACACATATATATATATATATATATATATATATATATATATATATATATATATATATATATATATATATATATATATATATATATATATATATATATATATATATATATATATACACACACACACACACACATATATGCATACGTGTGTGTGTGTGTGTGTGTGTGTGTGTGAGAGAGAGAGCTACCTGTCAAGTTTCAGGAAATTTCTGTCAAACCCCCTTATTTTACACTCTTTTCCACTGTTATCCCGTATTAGTTAGACTGCAATTAGACTCGAGTTAGACTGGAGGCCAGCACAGGATAAGCATAGCTGTCCAGTTTCCTGTTTTGGCCGGGAAATTTTTCTTATTTGACAGAAATTTCCCGAAACTTGTGTATATATAATCTCGCATACCATTGTGTATGCTTTTTGCCAAATATGAATGTTTTGCAATTTTTATTATATAATACTTTTGTACATTTTCATTGAAACACATTTTGTTCACATCTTTCTCTTAAATTCATGCCTCTGCACACATTTTAAAATTCTGATTTACTGCTTTGTTTATTTACTTAGTTAGACACTTGATTCACAATCTTATCAGAAGCATAAATATTTAAGGATCTCAACTTTTAAATTCACTTATTGATTTAGGAAAACTAATCTGGTATGTTTCTATAAAGCTGCAAATTGATCTAAGCTCCTCCTTTAATCATTGATTTGTTGGGATTTTTTTGATTTGAATAGTTGAATTTTATTCATAATAAAGTGTTGTTGGTTAATACATGGATATGTTTTCTAAGCACTGTTGTGTTCTAATAGGGTAACCATCTTCATGTGATAACAATGTATCATTTACTACCAGTAACAATATAGCCTTCAGCTGTATCACTATAAACCCTGTATGAGGACGCGAGCTAATGACCACCAGTGGGCAGCGGCGAGCGTCCAAGCTCTCTCGGTCCATACTCATCAAAGGCTACAGCGCGGAGTTTCCCGCCACTACCTACACCTGGACAAGAAGGGCGTGACTAACAATGACGTCACGCAGACAATAGCCAATAGGCTATCGTGGAGCCACATTCGAATGTTTTACTACTGTATATATTGAGCTATGCATCCGCCATTACCTCATGTTCCCTCTGACCACCATGCAATAAACCTGAGTTAAACCAGCCTGTGGCTGTTTCCTGTGTCTTGGTTCTCATACACTAAATTGGCGACGAAGGTGGGATAATGGATTCCCAAGGAGCCAGGGCACAGAGCGGGTTCAACATTACCAAACCGCAAGACTGGGAGTTTTTTGAGATGGACTTCCAGGCGGCACTGGTGGAACTCAAAGTCAAAGACGACGAGGAAAGGAAGAGGGCCATCCTCACCCGAATGCTTGGGATGGAAACCAAGCGAACGCTGGTGAGCATCATTTCACCGAAGAAGATGAGTGATTTCAAAGCCGAGGATATCATGAAACTGCTGCGTGAGCGGCTCTGACCCTCGAGGGCAATGTTTCCCGCTCGGAGCGCGTTTTGGAGGCGAGTCCAAGCGCCGGACGAGTCGGTTGAGACCTTCGTAACAGCCATGAGAATAGCAGCCGCCCCCTGCAGATGGGACAACCTAGAGATGGCCCTCAGGGACGGAGTTCTGTGTGGCCTAAAGGACAAGGAAGTGCAGCGCAGCCTGATGAACAAGGAGCCACCACCCACGCTGGCAGAGGTTGTGGAGGCCGCGGAATCCGCGGAATCCACGAATGCTGGGGTAGACGAAATGCACCAATGGCGTGAGTGGCGTCCTAGAGCCGGCAAAGCGGAGAGTTCGGTGCACGGAAAGTCCGGACAGTCGGTGCACGCAACCCGACGAACCTCGAAGTCGTCTACGGAAGGCAGCGACGGCGAGGAGGTCCAGAAGGTCCGAAAAGGAGGACGCCGCTGCGATGGTTGCGGAGCGGCCCATGAGCGCGCGAAGTGCCCATTCAGAAAAACCGAGTGCTACAACTGCGGCCGTCGGGGGCACATCGCCAAGGCGTGCAGGAAGCGGAAAGAGGGCCGGAGGCATTCACAAGACCGTTCGGCCAGACCGGACCGTCCAGCGAGGTCCAAAGATGGCGCCCGGACCACGAGGAAGCAGGACGGCGTGGGCCGCATCTCGGACAACAGCGAGGACGACGCTCCCGTGTTCAGCGTGTCCGCGGGACAACCCCATTACTTCGTTGAGGTACTAGTACAAGGGGCCCCCATTAGGATGGAAATTGACTCGGGGTCCTCCTATTCTATAATTCCCCAGAGAGAGTTCTTGAAAATCGACCCCCACGCGCGACCCAAACTTAAAACGTTGAGGTCCACGCTACGAGACGTACAGGGGAACAGCATTCCAGTGTTGGGGGTCGGGAAATTTCGGGTCCGTTTTAAGAGACATTCTGCGGAACTCCCCCTAGTTGTTCTCAAAGGGGGAAGTTGTAGCCTCCTCGGGACACAGTGGTTTCAGCCTTTGGGTTTGTTCATAGGGGGGGTGCATGCCGTGGGTGCGGACCCAATACAAGCGGTCTGCGACGCGCACCCCGCCGTTTTTAAAAAAGGTCTGGGAAAGTTCAAGGGACCCCCTGTAGCCTTCGACCTAGACCCGGAGGTCCGCCCGATAAGACTCAAACCACGCAGGGTGCCGTTCGCACTAAAGGACAAAATAGAGGCGGAACTGGACAAGCTGGTGGACCAGGGGATTCTTGTTCCTGTGGATTCCGCGGAGTGGGAAACCCCAATTGTAACAGCACTAAAGGCTAACGGGGAGGTGCGCATTTGCGCTGATTATAAGTGTACAATTAACAAGGCGATCCGCCCTAATGCATACCCGGTGCCGGTGGTCAGCCACCTTCTGGCCAGGCTGAATGGGGGAAAGTGTTTCGCTAAGCTCGATTTAGCACAAGCCTACCAGCAACTCCCTGTAACTCCCGCCACGGCAGCGGCACAAACAATAGTTACACATAAAGGGGCGTTCCAGGTGTCGCGTTTACAGTTCGGCGTAAACTCGGCACCCGGCCTTTTTCAGTCGATTGTGGAACGCCTCCTGAAGGGGCTGGAGGGGGTGTTGTGTTACTTTGATGACGTATTGATAACAGGGGGGAGTGAGGCCGAACTGGCAAAGAGATTGGATAAAGTACTGACTGTGTTCGAGAAAGCGGGGCTGCGGCTGAGAAAAGACAAATGCGTTTTTTTCGAAACAGAGGTTGAATTTTTAGGGTTCCGGGTCACACCCGAGGGAATTATGCCATCCAAATCCAAAGTAGCCGCCATCAAGAAGGCTCCTCGCCCCACATCCAAAACCGAACTACAGTCATTTCTGGGGCTCCTCAATTTTTACCATACCTTCCTTCCACGGAAGGCGTCGGTGGCCGAACCGCTCCATCGGTTGCTTAAAAAGGAGGAAACTTGGCTGTGGGGGGACGAGCAAGAGAGGGCGTTTAAAGAGTTAAAGCAACTCCTAACATCCGAGGCAATCCTAACTCATTTCGATCCCAAACGGCCAGTGGTCTTAGTCTGTGACGCATCCCCGGTGGGGGTGGGGGCGGTGCTGTGCCACGTGTTGGACGACGGAAGGGAGGCCCCGATAGCGTTTTATTCAAGGTCCCTGTCCCAAGCAGAGCGGAATTACGCACAGACCGACAGGGAGGCATTAGCGATAGTAGCGGGAACCAAAAAATTTCACGATTTTCTGTATGGTCGCCCGTTCAAGATCGTGACCGATCACAAGCCCCTGTTAGGAATTTTCACTGCAAATAAGCCCACGCCACAGATCCTGTCCCCGAGGATGCTGCGGTGGGCTATCTTTCTCAACGCATACCAACATGAATTGGAATACCGGCCAGGGAAGGAGATCAGCCATGCAGACGCACTCTCAAGGTCTCCTTTGCCCCTGTCGGGTGACCAAAAGGCAGGGGTAGAGAGAGACCACCAGGTATTGTTAATAGAGGTCTTAGATTCACCCCCAATAGTACCAGCCGACATTGCCAGGGCGACAGGCAAGGATAGAACGCTGGAGAAAGTAAGCTCATGGGTTCAGAAGGGGTGGCCGGCGTCCTCCCCAGGTACGGAATTCGACCCATTTTTTCGGAAAAAAATAGAGTTGTCCCTAGAGAGGGGGTGCCTTTTGTGGGGCCAACGGGTGGTGGTCCCTACAGCCCTACGACCGAGGGTGCTCAAACTGCTGCACGTCAGCCACCCGGGGATCGTCCGTTCCAAGGCGCTTGCCCGGAGTTACTTCTGGTGGCCCCAGCTGGACGCAGACATAGAGCACATGGTCGGCACTTGTGAGGCGTGCCAGGGCTCCCGACCGGAGGCGGCTCGCCTCCCGCATAGGGAATGGGACGCAGCAAGGGGGCCGTGGTCCAGAGTGCACGTAGATTTCGCTGGCCCGTTCCGAGGAACCGTTTTTCTCCTGGTAGTGGATGCGTACTCTAAGTGGCTGGAGGTGATTCCGGTAAAGAGCACGTCCTCCGCCACCACAATTGGCCAACTAAGGAGAGTCTTTTCCACGTTCGGTTTACCCGACACTCTGGTCAGCGATAACGCTAGTTGTTTCACGTCCGCTGAGTTCAGGGCATTCACGGAGGCAAACGCCATTCGACACGTAACATCTGCGCCATTTCACCCGGCCACGAATGGCCAAGTGGAGCGGCTGGTGCGGACAACAAAGGATGCGCTGCGGCGCATGGGCTCGGGGGACCTGAATCACCAAGTATGTCAGTTTTTATTAGCGTATAGAGTGACCCCCTTAGCATCCGGATACTCGCCGGCAGAGCTGCTGATGCGGAGAAAACTGACCACACTTCTGTCCAGGTTAGACCCGACGAGGGTCGAGGACAAAGGGGAGAACGTAGGGGTAGCGGTGCTGAAAGGTTTCGCCGCCGGCGATCCTGTGCATTGCAGGAACTACGCCAGCACCGGGCCAGCCTGGGTACCAGGGAGAGTTGTAGAACAGACGGGGCCAGTGTCATATCGGGTGGAAACGAGCACCGGCCTACTGTGGAGGTGGCATGCGGATCAGCTCCGGAGCCGGGTTCCCAGGGAGCAAGCCACGGACGGCACGGAGATTGCCTCAGCGTTAGGGTCCTCCCCCACCCGTTTATCCCAAGGGGGAGACAACAAAGGGCAACAGTCCCAAACAAGGGGGGGAGGCAGCGGTCCCGACTCATATCCTTTTGATACACCAGTCCTATCAAAGAGAAGCAGCGGTCCCGACTCCCTATCGGAGACCGGGGGAGAGGGGGAGGAGTTTGCGACCGCTGCCCCCGAATTTGATTTTGATTTTGCGAGCCGGGGGGGTTTTTGGGAGTGTTCCCCCACCCATCCAAGCGAGAAGAGGGGTTTTTCGTTAGCCCCCAGTGCCCCCGGTTATTCCCAAATAAAGCACGCACCTCCCGACAAAGCCGCAGAACCGCGGCAAGGCACTAACAAGTCTCCCTCTCCAATTACAGGACAGGAAGCCAGGGGACAAAGAGAGGGTAGTAAACCCGGGGCAGGGCAGCCCACACCGAGACCCCAGCGTGTTCGAAATAAGCCATCTTGGCTGAGAGACTTCGTCTCATCCTAGGGGGGAGGAGTGTTGTGTTCTAATAGGGTAACCATCTTCATGTGATAACAATGTATCATTTACTACCAGTAACAATATAGCCTTCAGCTGTATCACTATAAACCCTGTATGAGGACGCGAGCTAATGACCACCAGTGGGCAGCGGCGAGCGTCCAAGCTCTCTCGGTCCATACTCATCAAAGGCTACAGCGCGGAGTTTCCCGCCACTACCTACACCTGGACAAGAAGGGCGTGACTAACAATGACGTCACGCAGACAATAGCCAATAGGCTATCGTGGAGCCATATTCGAATGTTTTACTACTGTATATATTGAGCTATGCATCCGCCATTACCTCATGTTCCCTCTGACCACCATGCAATAAACCTGAGTTAAACCAGCCTGTGGCTGTTTCCTGTGTCTTGGTTCTCATACACTAAAAGCACAAAGATAACTGGACTGTAAAAATCCTGCTACTCTTTGCTGAATATAACCACAGCAGCTTCAGAAAGAGAAATAGAGACAAAGACAATATTTGTAATTCAATGTTTTCCAGTTTCTACAAAAGCAATTACTTGATGCAAATATTTGCAAACTTGATATTTATGATCTTCAATACTATTTTCAAAACAAATTTTATAGGTTTTAAAAAGAGGTTAGAAAACCTATATATAATTCGTGTTTACAGACTGCAGCTGCTCAAACAAAAGGAAAACAATCCAGTGTTTTGTCCATTTGAAGCTGCAGTTTACAACTCTGCCAAATGAGAAAATTAAAGCACTATTTCCAATTAATTCAGTGTCTTTCACAAACATGCCTATTTGGTTAATTTAGTTAAGACTGTTATCTCTCCAATTCATAGGAATAATAGCTGTCTCTAAGGGTTTCACTCTGAGTGATTTTGAGCATTTTATTTAAAATATGTCTATACTTTTTTCCTCCCAAAGAATATAAAGACAGTGAACAAACAATTAAAAATAATTAAAACAATGAACTCATGGAAAATTGGCAAAAATAAGCTGCTCTATTACTTACAACTTGCAGGTGGGGCATTCATACAACAGTGTGCATCCTAATTCAAAGCAACAAGAGCTGGGAACAACATAACACAGTTCAACTTGGCCTAGAAGCCCACACAGGAGTTTAAAACTGACAGAAAGCAAGTGTGGGATGCCAAGGTCAAGTTGCAACAATAAACATAATAGACTTCTTCTGATTTCATCATAAGATGAAACAAACCTAGCAGGGGGTTTCCTAGCCAGAAGAGGGGAAGAAACAGTGGAGTTATACTCCATTAATGCTTAGGAGTTGGATGTCGGGACAACAAAAGGTTTATTAGGAGATGCCAGGTAATAAGATCATTGAAGGGAGATGTTCTTTCTGACAATCTCTGCTCCTTTAAATGGTTATTTAGTGCAGACTTGACAATTTGCCACCTATCCATAGATACAACCAGCCAGAGGCGATTAGCTGAAAAAATGTCATGGAGGTATAAAAACAGGAGATGACGTGACTTCACAAACTTGAAGCCGACTAATCTGACAGTCCGCCATGTTAGTTGGCCCAAAACATCGTGTTATGGTGCTTTGATTGTGTGGAATCGTGAAAGTAGATCGGGGTTTCCCCTTTAATATCAGTGGGTGGGGGTTGCAATCCCTCTCTCCGCTGGCTCCCCTGGATCCAGAAGGGTTGAGGGGACAGACCCCTTTTGTCCCCCCAACCCTCACAGACCCACGGAACCCAGGAGAGGGGATCGAATCCACCCCACCCCTGATATTAAAAGGGAAAACCCGATCGGAGTTTCCCCTTTAATATCAGTGGGTGGGGGTTGCAATCCCCCTCTCTGCTGGCTCCCCTGGGGTTGGGAGGATTGGGGGAGACAAAAGGGGTCTCTCCCCACGACCCTTCTGGACCTAGGGGAGCCAGCGGAGAGGGGGATCGCAACCCCCCAAACACTCCATTTTTAAAGAGAAGAAACCAAGCGGTTTCTTCTCTTTAAAAACAGAGTGTTGGGGTGTGTGTGGAATCGATCCCCTTTCCCTGGTCCCCTGGGTTTGGGGGGACAAAAGGGGTCTGTCTCTCCAACCCTTCCAGAGCCAGGGGACCCGGCAGAGAGGGGATCCCCCCCGCAGGACACCCTGTTATTAAAGAGAAGAAACCAAGCGGTTTCTTCTCTTTAAAAATTGAGTGTTTGGGAGGGGGTGGAATCGATCCCCTCTCCCTGGTCCCCTGGGTATGGGAGGTTTGGGAGGGACAAAAGGGGTCTGTCTCCTTGTTGTGTTCTATTACTGTACCTTTTACAATGTATCCATTCACGTGTATCCAATGTAACCATGCTTGTGTAACATTATAACCAGCAGCTGCTTAACTGTAGCCTTTACAATAGGACGCAAGCTAATGACCACCTGGTGGCAATAGCGAGCGTTCAAGCTCTCCTGGCCCAGACTCACCAGCAAACAACAGCGCGGGAAGATTCCCGCCATCACCTACACCTGGACAAGAAGGGCGTGACCGTCCATGACGTCACGCGGACAGTAACCAATAGACTGTCGAGGAGCCACATTCAAAATGTATAGCCACCGTATATATTGAGCTACCCATCCGCCATTACCTCATGTTCCCCCGGATCATCATGCAATAAACCTGTGTTAAGCCAACCCTTCGGCTGCTCATTGTCTTTGGTCCCATACACTAAACTCCTCAACCTTCCTGAACCCAGGGGACCCAGCAGAGAGAGGGAATCCCCCCAAAAAAACCCATATTAAAGAGAAGAAAGCAAGCAGTTTCTTCTCTTTAACAACGGAGTGTTGGGGGGTGGATTCATTCCCCTCTCCCTGGTCCCCTGTGTCTGGACGGGTTGGTGGGACAAAAGGAGTCTGTCTCCCCAACCCTTCTGGACCCAGGAGACCCAGGAGAGGGGGTCAATTCCACCCCCTCCCAAACACTTGGTTTCTTCTCTTTAATAACAGGGTGTCCTGCGGGGGGATCCCCTCTCTGCTGGGTCCCCTGGCTCTGGAAGGGTTGGGGGACAGACCCCTTTTGTCCCCCCAAACCCAGGGGACCCAGGAGAGGGGATCAATCCACCCCTCCTCCAACACAAGAAGCAATCGTAAACGGTAGCCTGCTAATGTTTTGGTCCACCTAATATGGCGGCAGGCCACACCCACTGGCTTCAAAAAACTTACAACACGAAGCCTGTAGACACATCTCCTGTTTTTTTATACCTCCATGAAAAATGTGCTGCATCTAGAGTTGTTTCTTCTTGAGGAGTTCTCTGCTACAAACTTTCATTTCTTCTAGATAGGGCCATCTTGTTTGGCCTTTTCAGCCTCCCCCCCCCCCCTTGGGGGATGGCAAAGGAAAATGAATCATTGGCAAGGGACACTAGAAATTGTATGTGCAATTGCATATAATTCACGAGAGCAAATTGTTCATTGCTTGTTAATCTGGTATTTTAATTTACATGAAAGTGTAGCGTTTTTATTTATCAAAATAATTATTATTATACACATTTTAAATTCCTCCTTTTGACAAAAGGTTGCCTTGGATAGGTTTATTATAATATTTTTAAATGAAAAGAATATCTGAAATATATTAAAAGAGTATTAAATCCCATTTAAATCAGAAAAATACAAAAAACACAATTTTTCTAAGACCATCCACAAAATCAGTGACAGTGCCATAAATCAGATAGCAGCCATAGTTCCAAAAGTAAGTTTTTTGCAGGTCAGATACAGTCTTGGATTTGCAAGATACAAGCTGTCTTTATATTCCAGGGAGACTCTAGGATCACCACCTTGCAATCAGTGAGGGCGGGAAGTATATGTTTTAACATGCATGACTGGCCTGTATGAACTTCCTAGCTCCGAAGCACAAGATGACAGGGCTTTGGAAGTGTTCAAGATCTTGTGCTTCACACACTGCAGTCACTAATTGTCAAAATGTGATGATTGTAGAAAACACCGAGGAGCACGTAGAATCAGGATACCGATGTAGGAATAAACGTTTTAACTGTATTTATTCATATAATAAATTATATTAACTATGTACAGACACTGCCTTGTTATTCATTACAGAATAAGGAGCATACAACATATGTGACCACCCTGATCGGTGATCAAGTCCCAACAACTGACAAGAAGAATTGACAAGAAAGTAACAGTTGGATAAACCTGAGGCAATTATTTTACCTCACAGAAAGTCCCTCTCCTCAACATGGGGGTGGAGGCACTCTCTGCCTCATCTAGTGTCTGAATGACGCAATTGTCAGTGGCTTGCAAATTCTTGACACTTATATACATATTTAAAATATAGCATAGGTAAAGGTAACGGTCGCCCTTGCTCGAAAGCCAGTCATATGACTCAAAGATTCTGTGCTCATCTCTGTTTACAGCCAAAGAACCAGCACTGTCTGTGTCTGTAGATGTTTCTGTGGACATGTGACAACATACCTCAACACTGGAGTGCAGGGGATGCTGTTTACCTTCCCACCAAAATGGTGCCTACTTATCTACTTGCAATTTCTTGCTTTAGGACTGCTAGGTTGGCAGGAGCTGGGACAGAGACGGGAGCTAATTCTGTCATGCAGTACTCAGGTTTTGAACTGCTGACCTGCCAACCTTCCAGTTATCAAGTTCAGTGTCTTAACCACTTGAGCCACCACAGTCCCTCAAAATATAACATACTTTGACTCTAAAATTTAAATGCTTCGGAAACTAGAAAAGGTATTTTAATACCAGACAAAAAAAATGTAGACACTAAGTCAGCATCTCTGGTGAGTGTATTGAAGCTAATTAATAACAACCAGAAAAACCTTCCTTTCTGTGTATTTGTTGTTGTAGGGGGGGGGGATCCAGTTTTCTGGCTTGTGTATTATCGTAGTGAAAGTGGCTGAGTGATCTAAAATTACAGCATATAGATATAACACCAGTGCCATGGTCAGATCACTACCTGGTGACTCTGGACTTCCTAGGGGCAATGTTCCACTGCAGCGGGGCAGGACCAGTTAAATTGCCCCCACCACCACCCCAGCAACATATGGATCCTGAGGGATTCCAGACAGAACTGGGTGCATTTCTTCTGGATCAGCTGCACGGCCAAGGCACTGGTTGCCCTCTAAAATGAGGGGGGCCTCAACAGCATTGGACATGATTGTGCCACTCTGGCCTCTCTGTGCATATGGGTGTCACTCATATCCAGTGGTTCACAGAGGAGATGAGGGAACACAAATGTGCCAAGAAATGCCTGGGGTGCTGCTGGGTGAAGACCCAAAGCAACTCCGACCGAACACTAGCTAGAGCCACTGTTAGGGCCTACCTAGTGGCGATTGAGGCAGTGAAACGTCAATATTTCACCGCCCTCATTGCCTCTGCAGATAATCGCCCAGTGGCTCTGTTTCAGGTAACCAGGTCCCGCCTTGGTAAAGGGAGGCCTGAGCCTGGTTGGCAGGGGTCGGCTGATGATTTTGCTGATTATCTGGTGGAGAAAATCGCTCATATTAGCTCAAAGTTAGAGCACACCATGGATATAATGAGTCAGGAGTTGACTTGATCACAGTCTTGCCATGTTATCTGGGATTGGTTCAATCTGTTTGTCCCTGAGGAAGTGGACAAGCTCCTTGGATCTGTTCACACCACTGCCTGTCTTTTAGATCCATCGCCTGATGTTTGGGAAAAGCGGCCAAGGCGACGAAAGGCATTTGCTTTGGGGTGATAATTAATGCTTCTCTATGGGATAGGATATGGTGTTTCCTGCATTGTTAAAACATACCTTGGTGCAACCCTTCCTGAAAAAGCCATCCCTCAACCAGCCAACTTTAGCCAACTTCCAGCCTGTATCCAACCTCCCCTTTTTAGGGGTACTGGAGAAGACAGTGGCACGGCAGCTACAAGGGTTCCTGGATGAAGCGGATTATCTGGGCACTTTTTAGTCAGGTTTCAGGCCTGGATATGGTACCGAGACTGCATTGGTCATCCTGTTGGATGATCTCTGGTGTGAGCAGGACAGAGGTAACCCATCCGTCCTTGCTCTTGACCTCTCAGTGGCTTTCGATACCATTGATGGCTTTCGAGACCATCCTTCTAGAGTGGCTCAGAGGACTGGGGATCCAGGGCACAGTATGGTCCTGGTATTCCTCATTTCTGAGGGGCTGGACCCAGTCGGTGTGTGTGGAGGGGGGAAGATCCAGCCCTAAGCTCCTTCAATATAAGGTGCTGCAGGTACTCTCGCCTCTCCTGTTTAATATTTACATGAAACCGCTGGGGGAGAGAATCTGTCCCCATGGGGTGAAGTATCATCAATATGTGGATGATACACATTTGTACATCTCACCCCATGGTGATCCAAATGATGCATTGGAAGTCCTATCTGGAGGCTCTGAGGGTCTGGATGGGGGACAATGGGCTACAACTGAATCCTGGCAAACTGAGTGGCTGTGGGTCAGGGGTTCCATTTTATCTTGGGAGCTACCATTTTTTGTTCTGAATGGGGCTTTTTTTGCCTCAAATAGACTTGGTGCGTAAATTGGGGGTCCTCCTGGACTTGCTACTCCTGCTTGATGAGCAGGTGGCAGTCGTGGCCAGGAGGGCTTTTGCACAACTTCGTAAGTATGCCAATTACACCAGCTCCTGGACTGGGACTCCTTGCCTATGGTCACTCATGCTCTGGTCACCTCCAGACTGGATTATTGTAATGCACACTACATGGGGCTACCCTTGATGACCATTTGGAGACTACAACTGGTTCCAAATGCAGCTGCCCATGTGGTGACAGGGTGTGGGCATTATGCCCATGCCTCACCACTGTTGCAGGAGCTGTATTGGCTATCAGTGTGCCTCCGAGTGCAATTCAAGGTGATGACCTTTAAAGCCCTACATAGTAGTGGCCCAGGGTACCTAAGAGACCACATTGCCCCAAGGACATCAGCCTTTCCCACTAGAGTAGACCAGAGGGGCTCCCTGATGGTCCTGTCAGATCACCTCTCTAGCACCAGGAGGAGGACCTTTTTGGTCTATGCTCTGGCCCTTTGGAACCTCCTCCCAACCAAGCTCCATATCTAGGCAGAGCTCTTCCCCTTCAGAAAAATCCTCAAAACCTGGCTCGCAAAACAGGTGTGGGGTACTGCCGGTATGGAAATGTTCCCCAGCTGGCTGATAGAAGGCCTAGACTGGGCCTTGGGGGTGGCAGAATCAGGATATGTTTAACTGTATTTTAATGGGTTTTTAACATTAATGGTTTTAAATGATTTTACTGTTGTGGAATGTTTTTTGTATATGTTTTTATACCTTCATCTGTGAGCAGCCCGGAGTCACTTCAGCAAGAGGGCAGTGGTACAAATGTGAACAATAAATAAATAAATAATCCATGTGAAGTAATATATTTTAAAAAGGAATACTGTGAATTCTTTTTAAATGGTTTTATTAGTGAACCATTTTTTATAAAGAAAATATAGAAACTGAGACATTTTTGTTGAACATATATACAATAATATGGGCAGCGAGGTCTCTCTTGATCAAAAGGCAGCCATGTCTGACTCTAGAATGTGGTGTTCATCTCCATTTTCATCCAAAGAGCCATCACTGTCTGCATCTGCAGTCATTTTCATGGTAATGTGGCAGGAATGACTAGATTTGGGAGTTGATGGAACACTGTTACCTTTCCCACTGGAGCAGTATCTGTTTATCTACTTGCAATTTCTTGCTTTTGAACTGCTAGGTTGGCAGGAGTTGGGACGCAGACGGGAGCTCACTCCATCATGGAGTACTTGTATCTTGAACTGCTGACCTCCCAACCTCTCAATCATCAACCCCAGCGTCTTAAACCACATAGCCACCATGGCCCTTACGGATAGTAGGACTCTGCTATGAATATCTGCAGTATTGCTCAGCAGAACTATAGCTATTCCCAGATATTTGGCCTGTCACCAAAATCAAGAATGAGAGACAACACATGTTTAGAGCAGAAGGTAATAATGTGTAGAGTTCATGTATGTATGCAGGTATGTTTACTTATTTTTACTGTGAAGGGGCAGACTACATGTTATGTGAAGATTCTATTAACAGATTGTTTTCCTCTCATTGATATTGATACTTAAGTCTGGGAGACAGTTCTAAATTACGACTCTAGCACAAAGAATTGGAGGCTTTAGTAATTCCTAGCATCCTGTGGCCCTGATGTAGATTTAACTCTAAACACCTAGAATATATGATATATTAGTGAAAATGATCTACTAAAACAAATATTTCAATGAAATATCCTTAAATTAAAATGTAGTTTGACCAAACTGGGGGCTGAAGAACACTCAACACTTCCATAGGTATCTTAGGAATGCAGCAACCTTATCCCATGATCATTTTTAAAATCTCCACATTCCTGATAAATACAGGTATTCCTTTTAGACTAATATTGTGTGATAAACCTGTACTATGATCCATGTCAAAAGAGTAAATCCCCACACCAAACATGCTCCACATGTCCTTATGGATTACTTTTATATGAAACTTTCAATATTGCACAATGGAAAGTGACAGCTAAATTGTTTTTGTTTATTTTAAAAAAACATATCTTCAGTGTTTAATGTTTTGTTTCATTTTTTTGTCTCTTTCTATTCTCCATTTGGCTGAAAATAATATCCTGGAACAGTATTGGGTATGAGTAATGAAAATCATGAAAAATAATGACCTCTGTCCAAAAGACAATTGACTTTTTCTTCTTTCTTAAAAAAAGAGTGGATTGTAATTCAGATAACCTTCATTCACAGCTAGTTAACAAAGTATTGGATTTCATGCAGAAATTAAGACACCAGGCAGTTGGATTAGCAGTGTTTGCAATCACTCGTACTCAATAATTGAGGTCATTGAGATTATAAAATCTAATGTGTCAAATTGAATTCACTAGCAACGCATCTAAAATCCTTTAATTATCAGTTTTGGGGCCTATGGATTAGCAAGAGTTTGTCTGCAGCAAATTGATATCCTGTCTACCTTTTCTCTTCTGAAGTTGTGGACATTTTCTTCAGCTCATTAATGCAGAAGCACAATCTTAAGCTAGAACATTTTCAGTCTGTTTGTACTATTTGTGTACTAAGAAAATAGTACATATTTTTTCCTATTTTTATGACCCATGTAAGCACTTTTCCAGAATACCTACAGAAAATGAGAAATACTAGTTTTTCCTTTCATTTTTACCATAAAATATTTGTCTGTAGTCAGGCAAGTAGAAAAGGAATATACAGTCAACCCTCACATAACGACGCGTTTGAATAGCATCATTTTCACTTAATTATGTGTCATTATGTGCCACGTGTTCCCCCGCATAACGATGTTTTTAGCATCATTATCTGGACAACGATGCTAAAATAACCATTGTTATCCAAACAACAACGCTAAAAACGTCGTTATGTGGGAAACTCCATAGAAACCCACATAATGCCGAAAATCGCTTAGCAATGCTACTTGGGGAACCAAGTAACGTCGTTATGCGAGGGTCTACTGTAGTTTTTATATAGTTTCATTCAAAACTCCTTAGGTGGTTTGATCTTCTAGAATGGGGATTCCCAAACTATGGACTGTGGGCCAGATCCGGCCTACAGTGCCAAATCATCCAGCCCTCACTGCCCTCAAATCTCCCAGAAGTATAATGCACAGGTGCATGCACAAAACACTGCCTTAAATGTCCCGTGTTTGTCGTAAATGCATTTGCGACAGCCGTGGGTCATTTATGGCAGGGTTAGACTGAAGGCCAGCACAGGATAAGCATAGCTGTCCAGTTTCCTGTTTGGGCCAGGAAATTTCCCTTATTTGGCAGAAATTTCCCGAAACTTGACAGGTATGACTGTGCCTTATTTCACCTGAGTAGTATTTGCTGGCAACAAATGGATACAAGGATATATCTGAGAAATCGTACTGTTTTCAACATTCTTTGAGATATTTTAAGATTTTTTTTCTGAGACAATGCTAAATAACTTGATGGAGTCTGAGACTAAAGAGTCCTGGAATGTAAATGCCCATTTAAACACCAAATCTTCTTTGCTGATCTTAAACTTGCCATGTAAAGTAGCTGACAATGTAAAACTGAGGAAATATCCATATATGTCATATTGTTTTTTGTTTTTTTAAAAAAATACAACTTAAATTCCAGACCAAAACTGATAATCTAGACCAGTGTTTCCTAAACTTTGATTTTTAGACTTCAATTCCCAGAAGCCTAAGTCGCCGCCACCACCACCACCACCATTGGCATCCTCAGCATCCTCGTAGTCGTCGCCGTCCTCATACTCATCATCATGCTCGCCGTCGTACTCTTCTTCTTCTTCTAATTCTGCTTCTCCCTAACCCAAATATAGGCAATCATCATAGCAATGGACTTTAATTTCCAGAAGCCTAAGTCAATTTCCCAAAATACTGATCAGACAATGTACTGGCTGAAATACCTGGGAATTGTAGTCCACCAATGTTCCATGGAACATAGCTTGGGAAACACTGATTTAGACACATTCAATCCAGGTTTGAGAATGGAAAAGTGTTTGTTTGCCCAAGCAGAAAAACTTCAGTAGGAAGAAAGCATTCTTGTTGGTTCCGCAGATTATCACAGTGACTTTTGAAACACATGCTATATCATCCTTCTCAGTCATTTTTTCTTCTTCAAGAGTTGTATCCATTTTGAATATTAACTATCATCATGGTGATAGTCTTCCTATTCTTAATTCCTCGGAACAATTTCTCCGAGGACATTCCACGCCAGTCAGTTCTCTCATGTTAACTTCAGAAAGAAGTTTCAAAATTTCTACAGGGATATCACCTGTTCCTCTTACTCTCCTATCTTTTGATCTTTGCAAAGCTATTACAACCTCACTCTCCAGAATTGGTGGTCCAATATTGCCATTTATAACAGTAATTTCACCTCTTCCATCACTAAATCACTCTTCTATATATCCTTTCCATACAATGAGCTTATCCCTTATTTCCACCGCAATATTCCCCTCATAGTACTTTAACAATACATGTGTCCTGGTGGTGCAGTGGCTAAACTTTTGTGCTGCAGCCAGAACATTGTGAGTTTGATCCTGACCTGGGATAAGGTTGGCTCAACATTCCATCCTTCCGAGGCATACCTGTCAAGTCTCCCGTATTGGCCGGGATTTCCCCGTATTTCACCTCAACGTCCCGCTGTCCTCCCGATTTTTTTCACACACCCCTAAATATCCCGTATTTTATTTCGTTTATTTATTTACTTTTTTTAACATTGCCAGGACAAACCACAGTCTGTCCCCACACCAACAGCCGCTGCTACCACCACTTTGCGTTGCTCTGGAGGGGGGCACCACAGGGAGACTACTTTGCACGCTCCTCCAGCCTCCAAGGCAGCCTTGCCTACTTTCCCCCCTCCCTCTTCCATCGCTCAATCAGATTTTTGGACGTGACGAGCATCAGTGCAGTAGCTCCCCACCCCTCCTCTTCGTGATTCAGCCACCCGCCCGCGAGGACAAGTCTTGCCTAGCCTGGGAGACTCGGAAGCCGGCTCAGTTCCTGGTTGGTGGGATTGTGCTGAGACTAAAGCCGGGGCTTCTCCCTTGCAAGAGAAGCACAAGGGGGGGGGCAGAAAAGAAGAAAGAAGACTAGAACAGCCTGAGCATTTGTTCAAGGGACTCACTGAGAGTCCCACTTTAAACTCTTCTTTTTCAACCGCCGCCCAGCCCATTGGAAAGGGGGTCCCCATGATGATGTCTGTGGTGGGGCAGAAGAGTGAGAAGGGGGGATCCCTGGCATGGAGAAGGTGGCAGCATTCTAATTGGTTTGCTATGCAAAATTGCAGTCTCTCCCCCTCTTCTCCCCCAACTCCATTCCCTTCCCTCAGGCACCAGGAGGTTGTGTGTGTGTGTGGGTGGGTGGGTGCGTGCGTGCATGCGTGCGTGTGTGTGTGTGAATGAGTGAGTGAGTGAGTGTGTGTGTGTGTGTGAGAGAGAGATCTTGGATGGGGAGGGAAGGAGCAGAGATCCTTCTGGGGGAATAATTTATTTGTTACATTGATATCCTGCCTATCTGGGATATTTCCCTTCTCTCTTCCCTCCCTGCAAACCCCTAGAAAAGGGGTGCCCAAACTATGGCCCTAGGGGCCAAATCTGCCCCCCCCCGACTCCAATTCATCCAGCCTGTGAAGCCCTTATCGCTCCTGGAAGTGTTTCACTTCCGCTTCCAGGAGCGACGAGGGCTTCGCGGGCCAGATGAATTGGCATCAGGGGCTGGATCTGGGCCCTTGGCCATAGTGACTGGCTCCCTGAACCACATGAATGGCCCACATCCTGAAAGGTTTGGGCACCCCTGCCCTAGAATTAGTGTTAGCACTGGGCAAATTGTGCCACTTCGTGAACCTGCTCTTCCAGACCTCTTTCTCAGGGATTTCTTTGTTGTCGTCCATGTCTAGGCCAGATGTGAAACTGTCAAAATGAAGCCACCTTTGGGTGAGATCATTCTGCAGTTCCTTTTGCCTGACCCACTGAGAGAAAGATTAGCTGGCAACACAAGGTTGCCGTTGTCTGGGGTATGCCCGACTGTGTTTCAAAAATACCACTATCTTTGAGGATGAGGACACAAGAGAGCCAGGGTGGCCCCATCCTGCTGCGTGGGGGTCGTACGCTGGGGGTGCAAAGGACATCTGCCTCATTGTAAACTATCTCAAGCCCTTTTAATGTGCTGGATGGGGTACACAGATAGAGCCTCTTTGGAGATTGTGGTAGTTTTGAACCACACTTGGGCTTATTCTGGGCAACGGCATCCTTGTTGTGTCAGCTAATCTTTCTCACACTAGATCAGGTGCAAGGAACGAAGGGAATGAACTCACCCAAAGGTGGCTTCGTTTTGGCAGTCTCATGTCTGACCTAGACATTGAAGAAGAAAAATGCTGTGGACTTATAGCAGAAGGTGAATGTTGTGTTCTCAATACTATGCCTTTAAACAATGTAACACTCGAAGGAGTGAATACAACAATCATCAGCTGTAACAATGTAACCCGTTGTAATAGGACGCGAGCTAGTGACCACCAGGTGGCAATAGCGAGCGCCCAGCTCACATGGTTCCAATTCCCCAAAGAACTACAGCGCGGGAAGATTCCCGCCACCACCTCACCTGGACAAGAAGGGCGTGACCAGGAATGACGTCACGCAGACAGTAGCCAATGGGCTATCGAGGAGCCACATTCAAATGTATAGCCACTGTATATATTGAGCTGTTCGTCCACCATTACCACATGTTCCCCCGGACCACCATGCAATAAAGATGTGTTAAGCCAACCTTTCGGCTGTTCAATTGTCTTGGTTCTCATACACTAAACTGGCGACGAAGGTGGGATAATGGATCCCCACGGAATCAAGACAAACGCCGGTTTCGACATCAACAAGCCGGAAGAATGGAAGCTCTTCGAAATGGACTTCCAAAGCGCGCTGGTGGTGTCCGACATCACAGATGAGGGGAAGAAGAAGGCCATCCTCACCCGGATGCTCGGCTACTCCGCCATGAAAGTACTGGTGGACCTGGTGTCACCGAAGAAGGTGAGCGAGGTGTCAGTCAAGCAGCTCCTGAAGGCAATGCACGACCATTTCCAGCCCTCCGTTTCGATGTTTTCGGCTCGAGACGCGTTCTGGAAGAGAGTCCAAGCGCCTGGTGAGTCCGTTGCCGCCTTTGCAGCGGCCCTCCGGTTGGCTGCCGGCCCATGCAAGTGGGAGAACCTGGAAATCGCCCTCAGGGACCGCATGCTCTGTGGCCTGTGGGACGAGGAAGTTCAGCGAAAGCTGATGAGCCAGGAGCCGCCCCCGACGCTGCATGAGGTCGTGAAGGCGGCGCAGGCCGCGGAAGCCACGAGGGCCGGAGTCAAGGGGTTCAGAGAAAGGCCCCCACAGCCCGACAAGGCAGCGGACTCAGTGTACGCGGCCAGGCGAGCGCCACAATCCTCCGCGGAGAGCAGTGACGACGAGGACGTCCGGAAGGTTCGGAAGGACGGCCGACGCTGCGACGGCTGTGGAGGGGCCCATGACCGCGTAAAGTGCCCGTTCCGGAAGGCCGAGTGCCACAACTGTGGACGCCAAGGGCACATTGCCAAAGCCTGCAGACAGCGGCGCAAGGACCCGAAAAGATCGTCAGACCGTTCACCGAGGACCAAGGAAGGGGCCCGGGCCGCGAGGAAGCAGGACGGCGTGGGCCGCATCTCCGACAACAGCGGCAACGACACCCCAGTTTACAGCGTGTCCTTGGGACACCCCCGTTACTTTGTTGAGGTACTGGTGCAAGGGCCCCCCGTTAGAATGGAGATAGACTCGGGTTCCTCATATTCAATTATGTCCCAACGGGAGTTTTTGGGAATTCCTCCCCACGTGCGGCCCAAGCTCAAAGCGCTGAGGTCAACGTTGCGGGACGTGCAGGGGAACAGCATTCCGGTGTTGGGGGTTGGAAAATTCAAGGTCCAATACAAGCAACACGCCGCGGAACTTCCCCTGGTTGTCCTCAAAGGGGGAAGCTGCAGCCTCCTCGGGACTCAATGGTTTAAGCCCCTGGGTTTGTTCATTGGGGGGTGCATGCCGTTGGGACTGACCCAGTGCAGGAGGTGTGTGACGCGCACCCTGAAGTTTTCAAAAAGGGACTCGGAAAATTCAAGGGACCCCCAGTTGCGTTCGACCTGGACCCGGAGGTCCGCCCAATAAGACTCAAACCGCGCAGAGTGCCTTTTGCACTTAAGGACAAGATAGAGGCGGAACTGGACAAATTGGTGGGCCAAGGGATTCTTGTTCCTGTTGATTCCGCGGAGTTGGAAACTCCGATTGTAACGGCCCTGAAGGCCAACGGGAAGGTCCGAATATGCGCTGATTATAAGTGCACCATTAATAAGGCGATTAGGCCAAATGCGTATCCGGTGCCGGTAGTCAGCCACCTGTTGGCCAGGTTACATGGGGGGAAATGCTTTGCAAAACCTGACCTAGCCCAAGCCTACCAGCAACTCTCCGTCACCCCAGCTGCAGCTGCTGCGCAGACGATAGTCACTCACAAGGGGGCGTTCCAGGTGACGCGCCTACAGTTCGGCGTGAATTCGGCGCCAGGCATCTTCCAGTCGCTCGTGGAACGCCTCTTAAAAGGGCTAGAAGGGGTTTTGCCATACTTTGATGACGTGTTGATAACGGGGGGGAGCGAGGCAGAATTGGCCGAGAGGCTAGACAAAGTGCTGACGATGTTTGAAAAGGCGGGGTTGAGGTTGCGAAAAGACAAATGCGTTTTCTTCGTGAAAGAGGTTGAGTTCTTGGGTTTCCGGGTAACCCCTGCGGGAATCAAACCCTCCAAATCCAAGGTGGCCGCCATTCAAAATGCCCCTCGCCCCACTTCCAAGCCCGAATTGCAGTCGTTCCTAGGGCTCTTAAACTTCTACCACTCCTTCCTGCCCCGGAAGGCTTCGGTAGCAGAGCCGCTCCATAAGTTACTCAAGAAGGACGAGGCGTGGAAATGGGGCGAGAGCCAGGAGAGGGCATTCATTGAACTAAAACAGCTCCTAGCATCAGACGCAATATTAACCCACTTTGACCCCAAGAGACCAGTAGTTCTGATATGTGACGCGTCCCCGGTGGGGGTGGGGGCGGTTCTGTGCCACGTGTTGGAAAACGGGCGGGAAGCCCCAGTAGCGTTCTACTCAAGATCCCTGTCCCAGGCAGAGCGGAACTATGCGCAGACAGACAGGGAGGCACTAGCGATAATTGCTGGGACCAAAAAGTTTCACGATTTCCTCTATGGCCGCCCCTTTACCATAGTGACCGACCACAAGCCCCTGCTAGGCATTTTTACTGCAGACAAGCCCACGCCACAGATCCTGTCCCCTAGGATGCTCAGGTGGGCCATTTTTTTGAACACGTACCAGAATGCGCTCGTGTATCGCCCTGGAAAGGACATAAGCCACGCGGACGCCCTGTCGAGGTCACCCCTCCCCCACACAAGCAGCCACGTGTGCGAGGTTGAGCAAGACCACCAGGTGCTCATGATTGAGGTCTTAGATTCACCCCCCATACTGCCCACAGAGATCGCCAAGGCAACAGGCAAGGACAAAACGCTGGCCCTGGTCAGCTCGTGGGTGCAGAAAGGGTGGCCATCGTCCTCCCCGGCGGCAGAGTTCGCCCCATTTTTTCAGAAAAAGCTAGAATTGTCCTTAGAGAGGGGGTGCCTCCTGTGGGGCCACCGGGTAATCGTCCCTGAATCTCTGAGAGCGAGGGTGCTCAAACTGCTGCACGTCAGCCACCCCGGAATTGTCCGCTCCAAGGCACTGGCCAGGAGCTACTTCTGGTGGCCCCAGTTGGACGCCGATATCGAGCACATGGTGGGCACTTGCAGGAGCTGCCAGAGCTCCCGGCCCGAAGAAGCTCGCCTTCCGCACAGGGAATGGGACACGGCAAAGGGACCATGGTCCCGCGTGCACATTGACTTTGCGGGCCCCTTCAGGGGATCACTTTTTCTCCTCATAGTGGATGCTTACTCCAAGTGGTTGGAGGTAATCCCGGTCGCGAACACCTCCTCAGCCACAACTATTAAACATTTGCGAAGGGTGTTCAGCACGTTCGGTATACCCGACACCCTCATTAGTGATAACGCTAGTTGTTTCACGTCCACTGAGTTCAGGGCATTCACCGATATCAACGCCATCCGGCACATCACCTCCGCTCCCTTCCACCCGGCAACAAATGGCCAGGTAGAACGCCTCGTGCGCACCACCAAAGACGCGCTGAGGCGCATGGGCCCCGGGGATTTAAACCTGCAAGTGTGTCAGTTTTTACTGGGATACAGGGTAACCCCCCTAGCGTCAGGGTACTCGCCCGCAGAGCTCCTAATGCGCAGGAAGCTGACTACAATACTGACCAGGCTAGACCCCACAAGGGTGGAAGACACTGGGAGGAACATCGGGGTATCGGGCATGAAGAGTTTTGAAATAGGCGCCCCGGTTCATTGCAGAAACTACGCTGGCGCAGGGCCAGCCTGGGTCCCGGGCGTAGTCATTGGGCATACAGGCCCCGTGTCGTATTGCGTAGAGACCAGCACAGGTCTACTCTGGAGGCGACACGCAGACCAAATCCGGCGCCGGATCTCCGAAAACCTGGGCGCTGACAGCGCAGAAAAGGATTCAATGTTAGGGTTCTCCCCCACCCGTTCAGCCCAAGGGGGAGGAGAGGGGGGCCAGTGGTCCCCACCAAGGGGGGAAGGGAATAAGTTTGTCCCCATAGACATCCTGAGAGATACCCCCATAGATACCCCAGTAGATGATTTTGAGTTTGAGTTACAAAACCGGGGGGGTTTCGGAGTGGTCCCCCACCCATCCAAGCGAAAAGCGGGGTTTTGCGTTAGCCCCCAGTGCCCCTGGTTTTCCCACAATGGAGTTTGTCCCTACCCCGAAAGCCGCAGAACCGCGGCAAGTCGCTAACGAGTCTCCCTCTCCCGTTGCAGGACAAGAGACCAGGGAACAAAGAAGCAGTAGCGCCCCCGGGACAAGTCAGCCAGCATCGCGCCCAAAACGCGTTTGCAATAAGCCATCTTGGATGAGAGACTTCATCTCATCCTAGGGGGGAGGGATGTTGTGTTCTCAATACTATGCCTTTAAACAATGTAACACTCGAAGGAGTGAATACAACAATCATCAGCTGTAACAATGTAACCCGTTGTAATAGGACGCGAGCTAGTGACCACCAGGTGGAAATAGCGAGCGCCCAGCTCACATGGTTCCAATTCCCCAAAGAACTACAGCGTGGGAAGATTCCCGCCACCACCTCACCTGGACAAGAAGGGCGTGACCAGGAATGACGTCACGCAGACAGTAGGCAATGGGCTATTGAGGAGCCACATTCAAATGTATAGCCACTGTATATATTCAGCTGTTCGTCCACCATTACCACATGTTCCCCCGGACCACCATGCAATAAAGATGTGTTAAGCCAACCTTTCGGCTGTTCAATTGTCTTGGTTCTCATACACTAAAGTGAACCAGCGTACTTGGGGTACTTTGAGGGTAGCAACTTTTTCCCACTCCACTGGTTCTGATCCCTGGTGGCCCAAACTCACACCAAACTTTGGAACAAGAATTAAGAGAACTGATTCTGATGATGTAAAGTCATTTGAATGCCATTCTGGATATGGTTTTTCTTTCCCCCCACAAAAGAGGATCTTGCTTGCCCTTTTGGTAGGCACCATTTTGTGTTGTCCAGTGATGCATCTGTTTGTGGAACATCCATTTCCCAGGCTTCCCTTTATCTTGTTGAAAAGGCTTGAAACAATGATGTATGGGAGCCAGTGCCCATAAAGTCACATCTCTCAATTTGATTCCTAGGAACAATGGCATCATCTTCCCCACCTCCTTACCCCGCTGTTCTCTCTGAATGTAGCAGCACGGCTGCATAGTAGTTGTGAGAAATAGGATGGATTTTTCCTTCTAATGCAAAGTACCCTGAGGTGGTTTAGTCTTGAACAGGCCATTAAGCACCTTTTTTTTTTTTTTTACAAAAATACTGTTTTGGATGGAGAGAGGAACTGCTAGAACTGATTTGGAACTATTTGCATTTTTGAAATCTTGTGTGGGATGGCTATGAGGATTTTTGCTATGAGTGTTTCTACAAATAGTTCAGATGCTGACTGGAAGGCGGGAGGTCAGTAGTTTGATTCCCGAGTACTGCAGAATAGAATGAGCTCCCATCTTTGTCCCAGCTCCTGCCAACCTAGCAGTTTTAAAGCAAGGAATTGCAAGTAGATAAATAGGGACCACTTTGGTGGGAAGGTCATGCCTGCCACATGACCACAAAAATGTATGCAGAAGCGCTGGCTCTTCAGCTTTGAAACAGAGATGAGCACTGATCCCTTGAGTTGGATATGACTGGCTTTCAAGCAAGGGATTCCTTTACCTTTACTATAAAATAGTCAGTAACCTATATGTGTGGAGCAGTATCCATGCCCAGTGTCACTAATCTAAAAGCATGGATTCTGAACACAGTTATTGAACTAAATTTTACTGAAGGGTTGCATCCTCTTGAAAGCTCATGGTCTATTCTTGTAACTGTCATTTCCCCTGGATACCCAGATACTAGCAGAAACAAATAGCACCTTCATATTCTTCTTAGTCTTTTGTATGTCTTCAACTCCAACCATTGCATATTTTATTATTTTCCACTGTCCCTTTCCTATTTTCTAATAAGCTGCAGCTAAAGTAAGTGTCCACTGTAGGTTTTCTGGTAACTTACATAGTCTACTTCACATAACCCTAGTTATTTGTTGTTCATGCCAGTCATACATTTTGCATTGTTGCTATAGCATCAATGTTATATGAAAAATTGAATGCTGAAATGTATGTCCTGCAATGTTTTATATAGTAGGGGGTGCTTCCTCCTCCACCTGGGGAAACCCAACACTCCTCCTCTTCTAGGCTCTTGGATGTGCCTGGATTGTGGGGAGGAGGGGGCGTGGCCTGGTGGGGTGGGGGCGTGGCCCAAAATTTCCCTTATTTTCAAGTCCAAAACTTGACAGGTATGTTCCAAGGTCAGTAAAATGAGTACCCAGCATGTTGGGGCAAAATGCTAATTAACTTATGAATCACCCAGAGAGTGCACTAAATGCTATGGGTGGTATATAAATGTAATTGCTATTGCTTTTCAAAGAGTGTTTTCCTCCTGGTTATATAGTAAAGAATTGCTAGTAGTTAAGCAGTCAACTCTTGTTTTTGATGTAACACATCAAACACAGTTTTCCATTTTAAAAAACACTGACTTCTTAACTAACAATAATTCACTGCTGAAATTTATGCCAGTGGATTTATGCTGGTGTAATTCTTCAGTTGGAACCTGGACATTGGATCTGATTCTTGTCATTTAAATCATTAATATTAGGAATCCAAAACAAGCTGAAACATTTCACGTACCTTGTGCCATTCCAAAGGCATGCAAATTAGGGTAGTGGAAATTATCTGCATAGTTCTTCCTAGTTCCACAGCCTGACAACAGAACTCTGCTAATAGGATAATCGGTATTCTCTCCTACCACAAGATAATATTATATAATTTGGTTACTATTGATTTTGGACTTACTGCACTGCCTAACGTTGAGCACAAGCTTTGCTAATGTGCCACCAACCACATTTTTCTTTCCTTCTCCTTGCCGACTTAAATAAGAACCTGCAATTTTGGATTAGTATTTAAATCAGAACAGAATGCTAATTCAGAGTTGATATTTTCAAAGGCACAATGGCAATGTATCTCTGTTTTAGCTGCTTTTGCTGTAACTTAAAATCATCTTGTTCCTTTCCCACCCCTCAGTTTTGTGGCACATAAAATTGGAGAAAGGATGGATGGATGGATGGATGGATGGATGGATGGATGGATGGATGAGTGAAAGGATATTCAATTTGTTTTTGGTAAGATAATTCCAAAGGTAACAAAACTTCTTATAATTCTTCAGAAAGTGAGATTCACACCAAAAATGAAATGTTGTAACAATGATGGCTCTGCCCATCCAAAACAGATTTTTGAGTCTTTAGAATTCTGACTGAGTTGAGCCTGGTTTGCAAATGAAATTTGCCATCTTCTCCCCCCCCCCCTCTCTTGCTGTGTTATCTTTTCTTGACTGTCTCACTAGAAATGTTTGTATCTATTAAATTTGACCATTTGCAATGGTTCAGTCAATTTGGATGAATACTTTCTTACATTCACACCTTTCTTCATACATTTGATTGAAGACATTTAAGCATATTAAAAAAACAATTTGAAGCAGGAAAAGTGAAAACTAACAAATTAGTCCTCAGTACTGTACCTGTGAAGCCACACTGAACTCTGTAGAACTTATTTCCAAAGAGATTTATACAATTGTTCTATAAGAAAATGACTTATTTTCTCAACCTTAAAAATTTCCACTATCTGAAACTGCATACTTCCAGATGTTTCCTGAACCACTGAACCCCCTTAATTACTGGGTTACAATTTAGTTTTATTGTTCCTGAATATAAGAATTTTAAAAATTTACCCAATTTTCCCAGGTTCCCTTGGCAGCAACACAGAGTTGTTGTCGAGTTGGGCGGCAATAGAAGTACAGTAATACCTCATACAAAGTCTGCTTCGTACAACATCGAATTCATACAACATCGCCTAATTTCTTGAAAAAAGTAACCTCATACAAAGTTGCTCGACTTTGTATGAGGCATTGGGTTTTCCTAGATTGCATTGTGCCTGGGCAGTATGAAAGGCAGGACACATGCATGCATTGGTCTTGTGGGTTTTGCATGAGGCGAAGAGTGTTTAGGAATGGTTTTGAGTGTGATTTTGGATTTTTTTGAATTTTTTCATCAGAATTTTTAGAAGCATTCCTGGGATTTTTGCAGCATTCTTCAGATTCTTGGACAATTAGGGTTGTTTGACATGTTTTTGTAATGTATTTAGCCTTTAGACAATGATTTCTTAAAGTCCTGTCAGTTTCCTGTCTGTTTCCTTGACTTTGCCCTGAAGTCTGTGCTGTTACAGTACAATGTATCTCTATGGAAACGACGTTGTACGAGAAATCGCAGCAAGGATTTGGATGTTGTATAAGGCATCGCAGCTAGGATTTTGCATGCCTCATACAAAGTCCAAATCCGTATAAAGTCCAAACTTGTGGAACTAAGCTTGGACGTTGTATGAGGTATCACTGTATGTATGATAGATAGATAGATAGATAGATAGATAGATAGATAGATAGATAGATAGATAGATAAATAAATAAATAAATAAATAAATAAATAAATAAAAAGACCAGACAGAATGGCATATAGCTTCATAAGAGATCATTTTTGTTGGTACCTAACAATAAATGGTCTCTATATGAGGGTCAATTCTAAAGTGAAAAAGGTCGTGAGCAGGGGAGAGCAGGGGAGAGCAAATAAGTTTTATGCAGCTGAGATGTGACATGGGAATTTCCATCAAAGTTCAGGATGTTGTTGTTCAGTCACACAGTTGAGTCCAACCCTTTGCAACCCCATGGACCACCGCACGCCAGGCTCTTCTGCCATCTGCCATCCTCTGTAGCCTGCACAGGTCTACACCCACTGTGTCAATGATGCCACCTAACCATCTTATCCTCTGCAGCCACTTCTCATTTTGACTTCAATATTTCCCAGCATCTGGGCCTTCTCCAGTGAGTCCTGTCTTCTCATTTGGTGGCCAAAGTACTTGAGCTTCAGCTTCAGTATTTGTCCTTCTAAGGAGAAATCAGGGTTGATTTCATTTAGGACTAGCAGATTTTGCCCGGTGGTGCCGGGCTGTTTTAAATGGTTTTGGAAGGTTTTTTTCTTAATGTTGGTAAAGAGCCGGGCTGTTTTAAATTGTGTTGTAAGGGATAATTTTTTTTTGGTAATTTATGTAAAAAAGAGGTGTGTTGGTGGTTAGAGGTGGTTTGGGGGGTGCACAACCACCACTACCCATACAATACCACTCCAACCACCAACACACACATTAAAAATTCCTGGCAAGGCAGGAGTGTTGTGTGTGTGAGTGTGAGTGAGAGAGAGAGAGAGAGAGAGAGAGAGAAGCAGAGTGTGTGTGTGTGTGTGTCTGTGTGTGTATTGTTCCCCAACCCTTCCAGAGCCAGGGGACCCTGCAGAGAGGGGACCCCGCCCCCCCGCAGAACACCCCATTATTAAAGAGAAGAAACCTAGCTCTTTCTTCTCTTTTAAAACAGAGTGTTTGGGAGTGGGGGTGTATTCGATCTCCTCTTCCTGGTCCCCTGGGTTTGGTAGGGTTGGGGGGACAAAAGGGGCCTGTCCCCCCCAACCCTTCCAGAGCCAGGGGACCCAGCAGAGAAGGGATCGTCTCCCCCCCCCAAAAAAAAACCCACTCCATTTTTAAAGAGAAGAAAACAAGTGGTTTCTTCTCTTTTAAAATGGAGTGTGTGTGTGGGGGGGTGTATTCGATCTCCTCTCCCTGGTCCCCTGGGTTTGGTAGGGTTGGGGGGGACAAAAGGGGTCTGTCCCCTCAACCCTTCTGGACCCAGCACCTTTCATTGCTTCCCTCACCCACCCCCTAACCCTTACCTAAAACTTATCTTTTCCTGGCTCCCTCCAGCTGGGTCTTTCAAAGTCTTTCCCTCCAGCTCCCACCGTTTTGTTTTGTTTTTAAATCAGGGCGATCCCAGCCTCCTCTGTGCTCGTATCCCTCAGCTTGATTGGCTGAGGGGTTGCACAGTGCAAAGGACGCTGGGAATTGAAGTCCTTTTTCTTTGTTCACGTTCGGGGGGCTCCTGCCCCACTGCCACATTTCTCAACCCGACAGTTACCTGCAAACACGGTTTGGGTGAGTGCAGGGAGGCTCGGTCGGGGCTAGTGGGGCCTGGTGCAACATCCTTTGCCACATTCCAACGGTTAACGCACAGATTTATAAATATAGACGAGCATATTTTGTCCGGCGGTGCCGGGCTTTTTAAAATTGTGTTGGATAGTAAAGGGTTTCGTGTTTTTTTCTTGAACCAATGGTGCTGGGCTGTTTTAAATGGTGTTGTAAGGTTTTGTGATTTTGTGGCTTCGAGGCGCTGCGTCCGCCTGCGGTGGACTTGCGCTCCCAGTGTTTTTTGTTTTTGTTTTTGTTTTTTTGCGTGCTGGGCTCTTTATATTGGTTTTTGAAGGTTTTTGTTTTATGTTTATGCAAATTTTATTTTAATTTAATTTATTTAATTTAACTTTATTTTATATAGTTTAAAATTTAATTTTGGTTTTTAAAATCTTTATTTTTACGCATTTTTCTTTTTTGTTTTGGTTTTTTTGAGTGAAAAGTGAGTTCTGGGTTTTTTTGGTGTTTTTTTTTAGATTAGTGTGATTATTTTTTAATGTTTTTATAACTTATTTGATTAATTTTGGAATTAATCTTATTATTTTCAATATTTTTGAATGTTTTTTCTCTTTTGGCCTCTGGGTGGGGGTGGTGAGCTTTTCTTCCTCTCTATAATTGTTCTCTTCTGTCCTCTGGGTGTCGCTTCCGGTAAGTTTTTTTTCCCTTTCTCATTTGAGTTCCGGTCCTCATGGATAGAAGACGTCTTTTGGTAAGCTCTCTGGGGTGGTTTTCTTTTTTGGGGGGGTTGGATTTTTTTTTTGGGGGGGTGTCTGTGTGTTTTTTTCTTGTTTGTTTTTGGCTGTTTTTGTGTTTCCTTTTTGGATTTTTGAGTGTTTCTGATTGTTTTTGTTTTGTGTTTACTTTTTCAGGGGGGTGGCTTTCTTTCCCGCGGGCCATGCTGGCTGGCCTGTGGGAAGGAAGGGCATTGCCGGGGGGGGTCTTTCCCACAGGCCATTCTGGCTGGCCCGTGGGAAGGAAGGGCAATGGCGGGGCTGGTGCTTTCTTTGCTTTCTTCTCCATGGGCCATGCTGGCCATGGGGAAGAAGGGCAGCGGCGGCAGGGGTTTTTTTACTTTTATTTTTCTTGCGCAGACTTGCCCATCGAAATGAAGGGCAGCAGCGGTGGGGGGGTCTTTTTTTCCCCATGGGCCATGCTGGCTGGCCCGTGGGGAAGAAGGGCAGCAGTGGCGGGCATTTTTTTTGCTTTTATTTTTCACGCGCAGGCCGCCTCAGCGTTCGGCACGCTAATGGAGCGCAGGATGCTGGGGCTTGTAGTTTTGCCTACATGTGTTTGCTTACTGTGGCGGTTTTTCCCTGCGGCTTTTTTTTTTGATTGGCAGCAGCGCGTTTCCAAACGTTCCTTTTGCCGCGCCGCTCAGCCTGATTGGCTCTGGTGCGGCGTGGCGCAAGGAACGTTGGGAATTGAAGTTCCCTTTTTTTGTTTGCGACTGGGGGGCTCCTGCCCCCGGGTCGAAAATTTCAACATGACAGTTACCTGCGAACCGGGTTCGGGCGAGTGAACGGAGGCCCATTACGGGCTAGTGGGGCCTGATGCAACATCCTTTGTCACATTCCAATGGTTAACACACCATTTTATAGGTATAGATTGACTGATCTGATCTCTTTGCAGTCCAGGGGATTCTCAAGAGTCTCCTCCAGCACCACAGTTCAAAGGTGTCTATTCTTCTGTGCTCAGCCTTCCTTATGGTGTAGCTCTCACAGCCATACATTACTACTGGGAAGACCATTGCTTTAACTATGCAGACTTTTGTAGGCAGGGTGATGTCTCTACTTTTTATTTTGCTGCCTAGGTTTGTCATAGCTTGCCTCCCAAGAAGTAAGAGTCTTTTTATTCATGGCTGCAGTTACCATCTGCAGTGATCTTAACGTCATGGGATAGAAATGGGGCCTGTGGGTTTATTGATTTCTGTGTACTGTTCACTGGAGGAAGGTGGCAGTGTTGCATTATGGGTTATCTCTGGGCAGAAACTGCTTAGTAAACTAAACATTCTAACTCTTGTGTTCTTGGAGAAATGAAACTTAAAGTTTGTTAGACATGTGATACTATGTAATGATTGGCTGGATTCCTTCAGGGGAAGGCCCAAAGGGTAGAGTTTGTGGGGAGAGATAAAAAGGAAGGGAGAAGGGAGGATGGTCCTTTTTGCTCTTCATTCTTTCCATGCTGTGTAAGTTTATGGTGGGTGCTTTGAACTCCACAATCATGTAGTATATTAAACCAGAGGAAGGGGCCCTTCCCTTCTAAGCTTCCACACTTAGTCAGGTTTTCAATGTACTTTCTAAAGTAAATTTGCTTCATTCAACTAGAATTGTTTTACTTCATGAGATTAAGAAATATGTAATCTACTTTTGCTATAATATACTTTTAAAAGACATGAAGATGACTGGAGTTGTTTAATTTCCTATGTGCTACATATATAACAGCCTGATTCAGGTCAAAATTTGTGTAAAGGCTAGCTGAAATCCTGGATTGCTTAGCCACAGGGCATCCGTTCAGGTGTGGTCGCATTTACTTGTAAACCCAAGGGTCTACTTGGGAATAATGGTCCATTACCTGGTGGCAGCTTGAGATAAGAATCAATTAACACACCATGAGAAGAAGTTTTGGAGGCTGTTGTTGTCCCGCGATCAAAGCATGGCTTGGAGGGAGGCAGAGCTGATTTTTGGAACATTGTAAGTCTATAGCAGGGGCACCCAAACTACGGCCCATGGGCCCAGTTAGGCATGTGCATATCATTAATGCGGCCCACAGGTAGTACCTGGGCTCACACAAACCACCTCTTCACCCACTCCCACCACCAGACATCAGCAGCAGCAGCGGTGGCGGCAATCATACTTTGTCCTGGCTGCTCCAAGCAGCCTCTGGCTCAGTCCCATCCCCTCTGAAGCCTTTGCCAAAGCTGATTGCTGTGTTGGGGAAATTTTTGGAGCCTCCTCCATTTCAAAATCTGTGGTGCTAGGAGAGCCCCCTGGCACACCCAGAATGACATCACCACAGCACACCAAGTTTACCTTTCCAGTGCTGTGGATTTTGAAACAGAGGAGGCTCTGAAAAATTTCCCAACATGGCGATCAGCTTTGGCAAAGACTACAGAGGAGATGGGACTGAGCCTGAGGCTGCTCGGAGCAGCCTGAGACAAAGCATGATCGCCCCCGCTGCTGCTGCTGATGTCAAAACTGTCAGCATCAGGAGCAGCCTGCCTCTAGCCCCCACAGCTGCATGTCAGGGGCTGGAGCAGCCCATGAAATAAAGTTTGGGCACCACTGGTCTCCTGCAATATAAGAATCTGGCCAGAGGAATAGTCCAGTAGGGGTATGCTGTGGCAAAGAGTGCACAGGTGCCAGGGATTTGTCTGAGAAGGCTGAGAAGATGATTTGGAGGGGATAGACAGATTACAAGTTCATGACTGAAGACCGTGTGTGAGAAGATTAGAAGATACTTCACTGATGAGTGACTTTTTTGGAAGGAAAGTTGTTGTTTTTAAATCAATTTTGGCAAATGAAGCATCTTCATTTTAGGAAGCACAAGTTTTGTTATTTTTGAGATAGGTGAAGATAGGACTAGAGTTAGGCCCATGATGATAAGGAGGAGTCAGAGAGAGAGACCTCTGCCTCACTGTTGCTGAGCTGAGAGATGGAAGAGGCTATTATTTGGCTGGAGCCACCTTCGGGCTGTCATGAACTTGGAAAAGTTACTTTGTTTTAAGTTACTTGTCATCGTGTCTCAAGGTTGAGAAATGGAGCTTTAAAAGTTCTGCGATTCAAAGAGATTCCTGGAAGCATTACATCATCAGAATTAATGCCTCTAGTGGACAAATAAACACCTGAGGAGTTGAAGAAGTTCATTGCCCTTTCAAACCATTGGTCATTGACCGTGCCAACAAACTGGGAGGGGGGTGGACAAAATGAGAGCTTGGCACTTTGCCAACATGCCTTGACTGAAAGATTTTGAGGAGCATTATCTCAAGATCTGAGTCAAAGGCCACCTGAAAATTCCTAAGGAGGGAGTAAGAGGGGGAAATTGTATATAAAAACCCTGGATTTTGTTATGTAAGGAGAGCTTCTTCAAAGGAGGGTGAAGCCATGTGCTTCTAAAGATAAGATCAGGATAACATCGAGAAGATGTAACATTGATCCATGGGGCCAAGCCAGGCCACTAGCTGGGAGATAGATGAAATCTCGCCAGGCTGACACTTAGCTGGATTTACAGCTGGACTTTAACTCTGGGGAGAGATGAGTCCAGGACGATACTTTGAATCAGTGTGTTTTCTTATGTTAAAGTATGAATTGTGTGTTAGGTTAGATGTAGATTATGAACCCAGAAGTGGGGAATTTTTTTTCTAGAGTGTGTTATGAGTTTATTAGCTTAAGTTTAGCTATGCTTTTTGTTTGGATATTTTATTGGATTAATGCTTTGCTTCTCATCGTTTCAACAATAAAAAGGAAGATGGAGCCAGGATTGGTTTCGTTTCCTACAAAAGACAAAAAAGGATGTTAGTTTTGTGAACTTGATTATTGGTTCAAACATCAAGATAATTTCGCTACTGGAAGTGTGAGATCTTGCAGGACTCCCATTGCAAGGCCTTGAAAGTTGCCCAGGCGAAGGGGAGATCAAAAGGAAAGCGGCTCAGACTGCAGAGTTTTCACAGGCCTACTGTGGGAGTAAAATTCTGTTGCCTGGCAGTCTGAAGGAAGGGCCTTGAAACACCACCCAACAGTCCAAACAGTAAAAAATTGGGTGAATCTTGGTTCCTCGGCCTCTTCACCTTGTTGCCCTGCTGCCAGGGCCGCCATCAAGGCAGTACTACTAGTATTGCCATATATGGCCTGGAGCTCACAGGGGCCCTGCAGCTGCTGGCCATAACTGTGACATTACTGTGAGACATTACTGTGTGGGGGTCCCAATAGGATTGCTTAGTACAGGGCCCAGAAATTTCTGATGGCAGCCCTGCCTGCTGCTGTCCCAAATAAAGGGAGTGAAGGGTGCAGTTGACAGCAGGGGAGTGGTGACACAGGCTTCTCACAAGTAAGAGAGGTGTCTGCCAGCTGCTTTGTAAGAGCTGTGAGATGGTCCAGCACCAGTTTGTTCCAGTTGGATGCCAGAGATGTCTTAGTGGGTGAGCTAGCCCTTAGTAGTGTGTGTGTGTCACTTTAATAAGCCCTGAGGCTGGTGCCTAGAAGCACGTTGCTGTTCCTGGACAGAGGAACTTTTGCATTTTGAAAACTCAAACCTCTGAGAAAAGGGAGGATTTTTCTGTTCTGGCTGAAATTCCTGTTATCTGAGAAGCCAGAGGAGGCCAGATGTTGTTGTCTGATGGCAAATGCTCAGAGAAGAGCATTTCCATGCATTCCAGATCATAAGAATTGCTGAGGTGAACTGACCTTTGACTGCTGTGAGAAGGAGAAAGAAGCCTGATTTGTCCTTTCCAGGTGACCTTTTGCAATCTCTCAGAAGGAGGGTGGTTGGTTTACTGCTTTCTGAGTGCAATCCTAAACCGCTTTTTGCTATAGAAAACACTGACTTTGAGAGGCTGGACATTTGCAAGGGCCAACGGAGTGCAGACAGTGAAGAAATATCTGAACTGTTGCAGACTGCATAGTGCTCGACTACATTCTGATTCAGGGAAGCCCTGATTTTGATTTTCAACAATTGGTTTAGCCTTAGAAGGTGTCTGTGTCAATAATATGCATATAGTTTGGCAAAGTGCAAAAATAATGTCAACTACAGGCTGAGGTCAGTTAACAAAGAACAGGTGCAAGCAATCATCATGGCTCAGATGTGCTGTGATTGACAGTTAATAAGATACATTGTAACCTTAAGTGTTTTGCTGGCTGTAGAAATAGAAGTTGCTTGCAGAGCTTGTTTTGCAGAGCAGAACTGAACAGTGCTGGATGTAATGCTAATTTACTTTGTGTGTAAATGTTGTTAATATACCAGTTTGATTTAAACTAAATCTAGTGTATAGTCTTCTTTCTTGGACATATTGCAACTCAGGCTGCTACAACACTCACTCAAAACTAACAGGGTTATGGGCCCAGCAAGCTAAACTGCCCTGAGTTGTGGAGGCTCTGCTACCAAGAAAGAAATTATTTTAGCTGGACTTGAATGTCAGTGTCTGGCAGTGAACCTGAGGAGGAGAGTGAACTCCTGAACCAGTCAAACAGTGGAAGTGCTTCTGATAGTGAGGAGGAGGTAATAGACAGCTTGGTGTTACCTGCATTGGGAGACGAGATGGCGCAGTCTACAATGGTACTCATAGACAAGCTGACCTCCAGTAATTATTGTATCGGATCTTTGAAAATGGAGCATTTTCTGAAAATGGCTGCAGAGACTGTGTGGGGGATGAGAAGGCTCTAGCACATATTGTGTTGTTAGTCTCAGATGACAAACTACTGTACTTGCATCAGAAGAATACAGCTAAGCAAGCTTGGGACTCACTCAGAGATGTATATGCTAGAGTTTCTGCTGCCTCTGTTATAGCTTTAACAAGGTGTCTGTATAAACCTCTATGCAACAAGGAGATTCAAATCAAGGGCACTTAAATGCCTTGACTGAATTATTTCAACAGCTTCAGGACCGGGGGGGGGGGGACTTTTCAAGAGATTGACAAAGTCTATATAATACTGAGCTCTTTTTTCCCTTTAATTACTGCACTAGAGAGTGTTGTTGACTCTGGGCAATTATCTCTGAATTATGTTTCTTCACATTTGTTGGAAGAAGAAACAAGAGTCAATGCCGAAAGGCAAATAGTAAATAAGCAACGTCCTAAAGAGGAGCCCAGCTGTCCGGCTAAGCAAAGGAATTCTGTGGGAGACAACAGACCTGCTACTACCAGTATTTTACAGCAGACAGCTTCCAGAGTGAGAAAATGTTATTTATTTGGTTCAACAAATTATCTGTGGTGTTCCTGCCCCCAACTCCGGAAGAAGCAAGCTACTTGCAATTCAAGGTCAGATGTGCAGGCTAAGTTGGTGACTACTGAACCAGCTGAAAATGATTTATGGCTGCTAGACAGTGGAGCAAGTCAGCATTTTACAAAGTCTGAGAATTTACTGACTGAGCCAAAACAATCTAAATTAGCACATGTCAATTTGGCTGATGGTAGTGCTGCAAAAGTCATTAGTGAAGGCACAATTTGTTTTCCTTCACTAGGTGTCAATTTTGAGAATGTGTTATATGTTCCTAGTTTGGAAAATAATCTATTATCTGTGAGTTCTTTGACAACATCAGGTTCTGTTGTAACATTTGCTGAAAGAGAATGCACTATCTCAAGAGATGGAAAGGTGCTGGTTAAGGGAATGTTTCACAGCAATGTTTATGTAGTTAATAATGCAGCAGCCAAAAATGTGATGGTGGCTAATAAGAATAAGCATGATAATTGCATTCATTTAGTGCATAGGTGATTAGGACATGCTAGTTTTAATACTATAAGAAAGACTTTAGCTCTGTTGAATAATGAGAAAGTGTCACAGTGTAAATAAGTTCTTGATTGTACAGTTTGCAAACAGGTAAAAACAAAAACATTCCCAGTGGCAAGAGAGAGTAATAGAGTTATGTTTGGTGCATCTAGATTTAATTGGCCCTTATCCTAAAAGTCATTCCAAAAATTGTTTTGCATTGATCATAGCTGATGATTGTACTCGATTCAGTTGGGTATTTGCTTTGAAACAAAAATCAGAAACTTTTAACACATTCAAATACTGGGTCAAATGAGTACAAAAGCAGCTGGGACTAGAACTCAAAGCCATTTAAAAAAATCAAGGGGGTGAATTCATGTCAAAACAATTTGCCCAATGGTTACAAGGAAATGGTGTAATTCACAGAATAACAAAAACCTGTGTGCCCCAAGAGCATGGTCTACTGGAGAGGAAAGGGGGAATATTGCAAACAATGATGTATGCTATGTTAACTGATGCTGGTTTGCCTATGAGTTATTGGGCCGAGGCTTTATCAGCAGCATGTTTTGTTTCTAATTGTTTATATACCATAGCTGTTGATAATATCCCCTATTGTTTATTGTACAAAAGGAATCCAAGTTTAAGTTTTCTTAGAGTGTTTGGTATGAAAGCATGGGTTCACATTCCATTAAAGCAGAGGTGCAAAGGAGGGCCCAAAACAATGAAACTTACATTCTTGGGATACCAAAGTAATATGAAAGCCTACAGGTTTGCAAATCAGCAAAATAAACTAACCTTTAGTAGGTCAGCCAGAATACATGAAAATGCTAATTGGCAAAGGATTCCTGAATATGAAGTCACAAAAATAGTGTTGCCTTTAAATGAAAGTGATCAGGGTTTAGAACAAAGCTCTGAAACACTTGTTTCAGATATTGAAGAAAGGTAGATGCAATCTCCAATTAAGCATGAACATATAAGTGTTCAAAGTTCTGTTCCTGAAGTGAGGGTGTCTACTAGGTTGTTGCTATGAGCCTTGCCCAACAGAGAGACTTCAGGAATCAGGATAAACGGCTGATTTAATTCATTTTTCAGTCCTATTAAATAAAGCAAAAACTGCTTCGTGGCTATACTACTAATTAACAGAGAGACTAGCTGTTTTTCTAAAATGACTAACAGAGTCCTTATTTGTTCTGCCTGTTGACAGAAAAACTTATTTGGTCATAGGTTCCCTAAAAAGATCATGAGCCAGTTGGTTAATTAAAAGTACATAAGGGAAACAATGGGGATTAACTTAATCCAAGTCACCTCGCCAAACAAGAAAAACAGGTTATTACCTGGTCAATTTAGAAGGCAAAAGGTCTGCTGACCTTGCTTTAGTTAAAAATCCAAGCTCTGTTGCTGACTGGAAAGAGGTCAGTTGGTGTGCCACTGACCTCTTTAACTCCAGTCATTACGGTTCACGATCCTTTTATATTATATATGGTATATAATTTTAGTATGATCTTGGATCAATCTAATTACCATCCCAACACTAGAACAACTAAAGGTATACTTCCACAAAGGTTCAGTTATAGTGTTGCTGTAAATAATGTTTATGTAAAGGAACCTAACAATTACAAAGAGGTACTGGCTCTTGAAGAAAAAGAAAAACAATTGTGGATAAAAGCAATGCAAAAGGAGTTTGATTCTCTGACAGAAAATAATGTGTTTACTCCTGTTCAAAAGATACCAGAAAAGACAAATATAATAGGGTGTAGATGGTTGTACAAACTAAAATGGCTTACTAATGGTGAAATGCAATATAAGGCCAGGCTAGTAGCCAGGGGTTTTAGCCAAATACAAGGGTCTGACTATGACCAAGTGTTCTCACCCTGTGTAAAATCTGAATCACCGAAAATTGCTGTATGCAAAGCAGGGGTTCAAAGAAAAAGAGTGGACCATTTTGATTTTACAACAGCATATTTACATGCTCCATTAGAGGAGGTGTTATATATGCAACAAATACCATGTCTTGAATTTGCTGATGCAAAGACAGTTGCTGATGGGTTTATAAAACTGGGAAAATGTTCATCAGAACGTAACACTTCAGATGTTTTTACCAAAAATCTTTGTACTGATTTGTTTTAAAAATTCAGGGATGGGTTAAATATCTTTCACATTGCCTAGAGGAGTGTCAATAATATGCATATAGCATACCTGTCAAGTTTCGGGAAATTTCTGTCAAACCCCCGTATTTTACACTCTTTCCTGCCGTCATCCCCTATTAGTTAGACTGCAATTAGACTGGAGTTAGACTGGAGGCCAGCACAGGATAAGCATAGCTGTCCAGTTTCTTGTTTTGGCCGGGGAAATTTCCGTTATTTGACAAGAATTTCCCGAAACTTGACAGGTATGGCATATAGTGAGGCAAAGTGCAGAGATAATGTCAAGGACAGGCTAAGGTCAGTTAACAAGGAACAGATGCAAGCTATCATCATGGCTCAGCTCTGCTGTGATTGACAGTTAATAAGATACATTGTAACCTTAACTGTTTTGCTGGCTGTATAAATAGAAGTTGCTTGCAGAGCTTGTTTTGCAGAACAGAACAGAGAAGAGCTGAACAGTGCTGAACTGTGCTGGATGTAATGCTAATTTACTTTGTCTGTAAATGTTGTTAATATACCAGTTTGATTTAAACTAAATCTGGTATATAGTCTTCTTTCTTAGACCTATTGCAACTCAGAATGCTACAAAACTCACTCAAAACTAACAGTCTGGGCTCTCTATAAGTGACCCTGATACACATCTGATGGGTGTGAGGGTGTTCTACTGTTATAATGTACTAACATGTACAGTATTTCTTTTCTGCTTAGAATTGTTAAGTGTGTAGCTATGTTTTTCAATGCTGAAAATACATAGTGTTGAATTGTGTTAACCTGGAAGGGTAGGTGTGTTATGAGATAGAAAAGGGGCTTGTGGGTTTTTAGAATAGTGACATGGATTTCTGTGTAGATCCTAAGAAGGTGAAGTCTGTCACTGCTTCCACTTCTTCTCTTTCTATTTGCCAGAGAGTGATGGGGCCGGCTCCTGTGGTCTTGGTATTTTTGATGTTGAGTTTCAGGCCAGCTTTTGCACTCTCCTCATTCCCCCTGCTTATTTAGAGACATTAAGATCCTTTTTGTAGAGATATTCTATATATTCTTGCCATCTTTCCCTAATCTCTTCTTCATCTGTTAGGTCATTACCATTCTTGTCCTTTAGCATGCCCATTTTTGCTTGATACATTCCCTTGATTTCCCCAATTTTCTTGAAGATATTTCTAGTCCTCTCCCCTCTGTTCTTTTCCTTTATTACTCTACACTGTTCATTTAAGAAGACCTCCTTATATATTCTTGCTGTTCTCTGGTATTCAGCATTCAGTTGAGTGAATTTTTCTCTTTCACCTTTGCTTTCACTGTCGAGATTCCATGTGGGATAACGTTGTTTTATGTTAATTACTCATTAGCCATGTAGGATTTTAAGAAGAAATGCTAGCACTGCTTTTTTTTTCTATGGTTTATTCCACTTAGCCTAAGTGAAGCCAGTTTGAAAAGCACACTCCACCATTTTACTCAATTACTGGGAAAGCACCGCTTGTTCTTTTCTCAAGGCCAAGCTCTGGGAACGGAACCAAGAGATGGTCCACTCTCATGAAGTGAGATGGGAACAGAGATAAGCTAGCCACCTGCAATCTTTGATCTAGGTACAAAACTGTCACTTTGAGAAGTCAATTAGCACATCTCCAGGACACTTTCCCATATGGAGGAGTCCTGAAAAAGGTATAAAAACCTAGCCAATTTCTTAGAGAAGGAGCCCAATCTCCAATGCTACAAGGACCCATATCGTTTGTCATCTTGATGGGCCTCGATCTATACCATCTCGTATGGGGTAGCTTGTACCACCGTACTTTAACTTAGGCAAGTGTTAGTTAATTGCTTTTTAATTTCTTTTCTTAGGGAAGAAATGTCTTAGCTGTATCTTAGATTAGTTAGTAGTTATTCTTTATATTCTGCATTTATTGGACTTTGCTATTTTTCCATTTAACTTGGAAAATTGACTTTATTTGTCAAGCACACTTTTTACCCCTACTGCAAATGGGACAAATTGAGGAGGGGATTTAAACAATAAGGCCTTTATTGAAAGGAGGACTGTGTCTATTTTTACCAACTATGAGGGGACTGTTATCCTAAAGAAGAAATATCGCTCCATATCCCGGAATCAGCGAGTTGCTGCTACAGTGGTAACAGGGTTCCCCCTATGCACCTTTCATACAGCCAAGGCCAGAAAGTTCCCCAGAAGCAATATAAGGGTAATTGCCATATGGGAAAGTTGATGTTTCCATCCCAGGGGTCTTTGTAACTTAATTTCCCCTGCGTAGTTAGTCCCTGATTGCCATTTCTCTATGAACCCATGAGCCAGATTAGCTGGACCAAGTATTTCTCTGTCAAGCCATAGAGAAAGCCACCCTTACGGCCCGCTAGCCAACTGGAGACTCTGCCTGTGCCATGGCCCGCCGAACCTCTAGCAGAGGGAAAGCGAGGCCTGCCGACTGGTGGAAGTTGCTGATATTCACCTTCCTTCTTTCTTTGGCTACTTGTAGAGCCTCATCAGACAACCACTTTATTTTCTTGCATTTCTTTTTCTTTGGAATGGTTCTAATTGCTGCCCCCACTATGATGTTATGAACCTCAGTCCAATCATTCTTCAGGCAATCTGTCTGTCAAGTCTAATCCCTTAAATCTATTCTTCAACTCCACCGTATATTCACGAGGGATGTTATCTAGATTGTACTTGAGTGGCCTACTCTCTTCATTCTAGCTAATGATCTGAGGCACAGTCTGTTCCAGGTCTCATTTTGGCTGACTGTGTAGAGCTTCTCCAACTTTGGCTGCAGAGTACGTAATCAATCTGATTTTGGTGTTGGCCATCTAGTGATGCCCATGTGTAGAGTTGCCTCTTAGGCTGTTGTAAGTGGGTGTTTGCTAAGATCAGTGCATTCTCTTGACAAAACTCTATTAGCCTTTGTCCTGCTTCATTTTATACTCCAAGGCTAAACTTTTCTGTTATTGCAGTTACCTGTTTACTTCCTACTTTGACATTCCAATCTCCTATGATGATAAGAACATCATTTTTGGTGTCAGTTCTAGAAGGTGTTGTAGGTATTTGTAGAACTGTTTGACTACAGCCACTTATGCATCGCTGACTGGGGCATAGACTTGGATTACTGTGATGTTGAATGGTTTGCCTTGAATTCAGAATGAGATCATTCTGTCATTTTAAAGACTGTATCCTATTACTGTGTTCCTCACTCTTTTATTGACTATAAGGACCACTCCGTTTCTTCTAAGAGATTCATACCCATAGTGTAGATATAATGGTCCCCTGAATAAAATTCACCCATCCCTGTCCACTTTAGTTCACTGATTCCAAGGATGCTCAGTATTTCCATCTCATTTTTGACCATGTCCAGCTTGCCTTGATTCATAGATCTTAAATGCCAGGTTCCTATGCAATATTTTTCCTTACAGCATTAGGCTTTCCTTTCACCTTCAGACTCATACACAGCTGATTGTCCTTTTGGCCTTGGCCCTGCCGCTTCACACTTTCTGGGGCTACTTGTACTTGTCCTCCGCTCTTCCCCAGTAGCATATTTGACACCTTCTGAACTGAGGGGGTGATCTTCCACTGTCATATCTTTTAGCCTTTTCATACTGTCCATGGGGTTCTCTTGGCAATGGTACTTGCATGGGTTGCCAGTTCCTTTACCAGTGGATTGCGTTTAGTCTGAGTTCTCCGCTATGGCCTTTCCATCTTGGGTGGCCCTACATGGCATAGCCCATAGCATCATTGAACACACAAGTCCCCTCACCACAGCAAGGCAACAATCTTTGAGGGGGGGTATAGCAGTGTGCAAAACAAGCTTCCTTGTAGCAATGATTGGCCGCTAGGGCGGCGTTAGGTCCCGGAGGAGACTGATCAATGACAACACGAGGCAACAGGAGCGAGATCAGATCAGTGGTTTATTGGGAAAATACATACACCTTTTATAGATCAGAAGGCAGGTAGAAAAAACCATCACCCGAAAGTCAATCACATCACCTATTTACTCAGGTTAATTGGGAAACTCTTTTGGGGAAGTTAATTAGTGACAGAGGAAGCCCCATTGTTTTGGGCTCAGAGGCTGGGTAAATATGGCCACTATTTGAGCCAGGGATTTACGCTAAACCAAGGAGATGAATGTTTGCCTAATTATGTCCAGGAGATAGCGATCTGCTTACCTGGCAGAGCTGTGGGTCAGGTCAATGAATTGGGTGAATCAAACCCTATAATTTATCCACCCCCCTTATAATTTGGCTGCTCGCAGAGCCCACGGGCCAGGGAGCCTTTCTCCCGAAAGTGGCCTCTGCTGGGCCGATCCATGCCCAAGGGAGCACGGGGAAACCATATCTCCCCTTTTAATTTTTCTTAAGAACCTGACCTGCAACTCTGCGTAGGAGCGGGACCAGCTGCTGATCGGGAGTGACGTCACGGGGTTTCCTTCTTCTGCGGCATCTTGAAATCAGTGAGGGGACACATTGAGCAAAACAGCAGACTGCAATGCCTAGTATGACTACCCCCACCACCACCTTGATTACCGTTTGAAGCCACCCCCATGGAATCCACGACCACATCCATTTCCATAGTGAGCTCCACCATGCCCCCCATGCAGAGCCTTCTGTGGTGCCAGCCACTATGGCGTGAAGATCCGTGAGCTGGCTTTGAATCTTACGAGAGTTGTCCGTAAGATTGAAGCAGCACATACCGTGAAAAGACTCGCAGCCCAGGTGGTGCAACAATAGGAGATAGTCGATAGCCGCTCGATTATCGAGAATGGCATGGCGAAGTTCCGCCTGCTCCTGATTGAGGAGCGCTATCGCTGAGGAGGTATGGTTGATGGCCTTTGCTAGACCGCAAGCCAAGCGACCAATACTTTTTGCGTTGCCGACGGCTAAGCCTGGCACGCCAAAGATGCTGACTGCCAAGGAGAGATACTCGGCAGGTCTCATTACCCTAAAGCTGCTTTCACATGAGCTGTCTAACAGAGTGGTGCGAGTGTGCCGTATGAGTGAGGGAACATTGGAGACATTGGAAACATTGGGAACATTAGTGCTTGGGGCAATCATATCCTTAGTGGGGAGCAAGAGTGTCAACCGACTGATACAACATATAGAGTCTGTAATATTAGCAGGAATGTAGTTAAACGTATACTGGTTACAAGTGAAAAACCATCCAGATGGTAGGGTGATATGTGCATATGCTGTGCCACGTGGCACTGGGTTACTGCAAGTCCAATTGCCACTGCCTACATTGAGGCAGCGGCGCCGGGTTCGGCCGAGTCCGGAGCAACCGTAGGTTCGGCCGCAGGTAGAGTTCGGGCTGACCGCCACTCAAGGAGTGTGGAGAGTGGCCGCATCAGCCGGTAAAGTCATGGTTAGCCGCATCTCCCAACGAGCATATTCCGAAGAAGCTGTTGGGATGTACGGGCTGAAGAATCGCTTCACCAGCCAGTCCCCGTCCCGGGGTTGTGCGCCCAGAGAATGGCACACCGGGATAAGGCAGGTGCTGAGGATTGAAGCAGAACCGACGTCCTGCCTGAGGCAAAAATCGGACTGGTTGACAAGGCTTGCCAACCTTTCCCAAATGTTGTACTGCATGCGGGCAGAAAGGTCTCCGCCCGGCATCAAATCGCTGGCCTCCAATGAGGCGGCCTGAACGCCTCCCCCCGAAAGCAGGGTGAGGGTCAGGATGATGGCGAGTGCCAGGGTGTTGGCATGAATCTGGGCAAAGACTGCAGCTGTGAGGTTCTCCAGTGTTGGCTCCTTCCTCTCGCGCCGGACGGTGTCCTCGGCATCACGGCAAAGGATCTTGACCATCCCCCAGGTGATCCTCGGTGCTGCCGTCGGTGGCCGTCTCCTCCGGCAGGTTCTCTCGGTCAGAGTGAGGTCCTCCATCTCCGGGATCGGACTCGGGCCGGTCTGGTTCCACGCCATGTGGTTCCAAGTAGGGCTTGACACACCGAGCTGGAATCCAAACGACACCTGTAGGAGACATAACTGCAGCATACCCTCTTCCCCAGGTTATGAGCGGCACCGGGCCCCTCCAAGAAGGGTCTGGTGGCACTCGGTACCGGACCATAGGTCGCGGGAGAGCTTCCGAGCGGCGGAAGTGCTTCTCCTGCGGCGTACAATCCGAAAAAACATTAAGGTGATTGTATGTGAACAATACCTTATTCAGACAAAACTGTGCCTGTCCCTGTGATTTGGGGAGGGCTGGTGGTTCCCCCCTTTCTGTTTGTTTGTCAATATAGGACTTTAGCGTCCGATTGACCCGTTCTACAATCGCTTGCCCTTGCGGATTGTAGGGAATTCCAATGGTATGCTTGATGTCCCAAGTAGCCATGAAGGTGGCCAACTGCCTAGAGCAGTAGGACGGGGCGTTATCCGTTTTCACGTGCCGCGGCTTGCCCATCGCCACGATGCAGGAAAGGAGGTGCTGCTCCACGTGGGAGGCAGTTTCCCCTTTCTGCGCCGTGGCCCAAACAAACTGTGAAAAAGTGTCAATGCAGACATGCATGTACTGCCATCTTCCAAACTGCGGAACATGCGTGACATCCATCTGCCACACCTGGTTAGCCTCTGTCCCTCGTGGGTTGACCCCCCACGAGGGCCCCCCCGGCGCCCCTGCACAATGCTGGCAAGAGCGGACTATGCCCTGGGCTTGAGAAAGTGGCAGATTGAACTGTCTTGCGAGAGCTTTGGCATTTTGGTGAAAGAAGGCATGACTTTGGATTGGAGTAGTAAAAACTCCCAAAACTGAACGTTGCTGAATCTCCTTTGCGGCCGCGGCCGCTCTGCTATTGCCCGCGGAAATCGGACCCGGTAGGTCTTGGTGACTTCGGATATGGGCAATATAGAGCGGCTCCGTGCGGTTTCGCAAATGAAATTGAGCAGTGAGAAACAGACTGAGCAAGTTTTTGTCTATCGCGGGAGTGATGTAAGCTCCCGGCAGACTGTGGAGTAAATTCCTAACATACAGGCTGTCAGTGATGATATTTAAACGTTCCTGGGCGAAGGTGCGCAAGGCAAGGTTCACGGCTGCCAACTCTGCCCGCTGCGCGGACTTCTGTGGAAGAGTTAACAGCGTGCGCCAAGCTTCGCCCTCCTGCCAGGTCAGAACACCATATGTGCAACCTCCATCAGTAAACACTGTCTTGGCCCCCTGAAGTGGGACCAGCGAAAGCAATTCGAACAAGCTGACTGTTCCTGTCTGAAGTGAGACAAGTCTGGGGTCTTTGGGCAAATGGTACGCTAAACTTCCAGTGAAACCTTCCAAAGCTATCGGAAGCGAGTCACCTAGCTGCATTAACTGATGAATTTGTTCCTTGGTGAACGGGACTACAATTTTGGCCAGATCATTCCCTGAAATGTCCCTAGCTCTCAGCCTGCCGCGGTAAATCACCGCGGAGACCAATTCCTGGGGCGGAACGATGTTCCGTGAAGAAGTGTTAGGCAAGTACACCCATTCCACAATTTTCGCTCCCTTCTCTGAGTCTACTCCTAGCGCCCCAGTGAACATGGATCCCGACCGTACGATGTACAGATTCAGGATCGGGGCATATGGCCCTTGGGCGATCCTATCCACCCACCTCTGGCTGAGAACTTGGTTCACTTTCTCGAGCGCCAAGCGCGCGTCTCGAGAAATTTTTATCCGGTCTGCCGGCTGCTTACCCAAAGTTAGCAGCGAGAAGAGCGGTTTTAGAAGATCCGTATCCAATCGGAAATACGGTCTGGCCCAATTGATATTCCCTAAAACCTGCTGTAACTCCACCAGGGTGACTGAATCTTGCAAATTTATCTGAGGCAGAACCGGTGCTGCAAAGGAACGGAGAAGCCGATGACCCAAGTATGAGAAGGGCTCGGTCTTCTGCACCTTTTCCGGGGCAATGAGTAAGCCTTTGTCCCCCAGGCTGGCCTGGAGGTCTGAAAACACTGCGCTACCGAGTTGCGGCAACGCTACTAAAATGTCATCCATGAAGTGACAAACAATAGCTTTAGGGTAAAGGCTTCGGAACTTTGCCAGTGCGTCGTGAACATAAATTTGGCACAAAGTGGGCGAATTGAGCATGCCCTGTGGCAAATATTTCCACGCGTAACACTGCGTGGGTTCACTGTGGTTCACAACCGGCACTGTAAAGGCGAACCTTTCCCGGTCCCTGGGGTCTAAGGGGATTGTATAAAAGCAATCCTTGAGATCTACGACTAGAATCTCCCACCCCTCGGGAATCATGTTAGGATTCGGGATGCCGCATTGAAGCGGACCCATTGGCTGAATGCATTTATTGATCTCTCTGAGATCATGGAGGAGTCGCCACTTCCCCGACTTCTTCTTAATAACAAAAATTGGCGAATTCCAAGGACTCGTGGACTGTTCTATATGTCCTGCGTCTAGCTGTTCCTTAACTAGCTGCTTGAGAGCAACCAATTTCTCTCCCACTACCGGCCATTGTTCTACCCAGACCGGAGTATCGGTGAGCCATTTAAGTGGCAATGCCATTATCCGAAGGTAAGGGTGGCACCGTACTGCTGTAGAATGTCTCGCCCCCAAAAATTGACGTGCACGTCAAGAATGTGCGGCCGAATCACCGCCGTGCCGTCAGCCCTTGGGATTGTGACTTCTACCCACTCTCGGCTTCTGAACGCTTCCTGAACTCCGCCTACCCCCCACACATCGGAGACCGGTTCAATGGCCCACTCCCTTGGCCACTGGCTTCTGCTTATCACGGTCACATCCGCTCCGGTATCGAGTAACCCTGAGAACACTCTTTTGTTCAAAAATACCTCGATAACGGGGCGCTGCTTCCACTCAATGTTGGTCTCCACTGTCGCTAAGACCTGGTATCCTTGCACTGCCTCACTCACGCTCAAGCGGTCTGCTGAATCGGACTCTGAGCTGTCACTGAGCCTTCTCTGGCTGCCTGCTGGCGAGTGACAAGGAACCATGATCAGTTGCACTAGGGTGTCTCCCTTGTGGATTGTTTGGGGCAGGTGTGTCCAAAGCTGGACTTGGAGAACGCCTGAAAAATTCGAGTCAATGACTCCTGGAATTATAAAAATTCCACGTGCTCCAGCTACACTACGGGGCAAAACTAAACCTATAAAGCCTTTGGGTAGAGGTCCCATATACTGAGAATCGACTAGATAGACTGTGCCCGGCAGATCGCATGTGACGTCCGCCTGGCAAGCCAATTCTAGCCCTGTGCTACCCTTGGGGCTGGCCTGTGCCTTCGCAGTGCCTGGAATGTGCCTGGAACCTAGTCTAGTTCTGGGGAGTTCTGGATCTGGGTGAAGGAAGCCTCTGTTTGGACTAGGGCCAGAGACGTGCCCGGATTCCGGTTTCCCGAACTCGGACAATACCTGGCCCAATGATAGCCCTTTTTGCACTTCGGGCAGGGGGTGTTCGGAGCCTTGGGACGGCCGGACTTTTGTCCGCCTCCCTTGGATCGGCACTCCCTAGCGAAGTGTCCGACCTTGCCACAAGTATGGCATGCTCCCTTGATCTTGCCATTGCCCTGATGTCTTTTCCCCCCCTGCACCACTGCCGCTAGCAGACCCATCTTGTAGGAGTCTGTGCCAACGTCGGAGCATGCTCGGATCATGTCCGTTAAGGTCAAGTCAGGGCGATTGCCCAGGGACTGCAAGATTTTACGGCAGTCCAAGTTGGCATTGTCCTTTGCTAGCTTAATCATGAGCTCTTGTTGGGCCTGCTCATTATCAATCTGCCTGCTAATTGCTTCCTCCAGGCGATTGATGAAGTCCATGTAGGGCTCCTGGGCTCCCTGCTTAATAGCGGTGTAATTTTTGGCCGTTTTGCCAGACGCTGGGACCTTGAAGTATGCCCTGTAGGCAGCTTCGGCTGACATTTCTAGAGTGGCGAGAGGCAAGTTGATTTGAGCGTTGATGGGCTCAAAGGCACCTGAACCATACAGCTGGTCAGGAATTACCGCGCCTCCCATCCTGGCAGCTCGAGTTTGAGCCTCTAGGCGAAACTCGCTGTCCCAGATCATGTACTGGCTAGGGGTTAGCATCATCCTCATGACGGCTTTCCAGTCATGAGGAATCCACATGGTGGTTTCGCACACTTGCTGAAGCGTGCCCCTAGTAAAACGACTTTGGAGCCCTGTCTCTGAAATTGCTTTCCGTAAAGCCATGAGAAGCTTGTACGGGACTGGGGAGTGTACTATCTGCTGTGCGCCCGTGAGCGCGTCCATCTCCATGCGGATCGGACAAATCTGTCTAAGTTCAGCTAGCTGTTCAACTGACAATTCCCCCTTCTTAAGTTCTATCTCAGCTGTGCGCTGAAGGGCACTCTTCACGACTAGGGAACCCGGAGCTGTCAGAGAAGCGCCTGCGCTTCTCATTCCTTGCGTTCCTTTGGTGACGTCTGCAGCTGTCACCGCGGGAAGGCTCCCTACGCTACTCTGCTGATAGCTAATTGACGGATAGAGTGTCGTGGGCGCAGTCGGTTCGACTGGCTTGCCTGATGGTTCGACTAATGGGGGTTCTTTGGCCTCTACCCGGACTGGCTCGATCTCAGCCAAGAGTCTCCTACACTTCCTCCAAGTACGAACTATCCCTCCTGGAGCTTTCGGGGGTTGCTGAATGCAGTCTCCTATCTGATCCCAGAGCTGCAGGGTTAACCTACCTACTTCTGGGTAAAGTAGGCAGTGTTCCCTGAGATACGCCAAAAGTCTCGCTAATTCCCTGCTGTGAAAGCGTAATTTAAATACCCTGGCCAGGATTCTGAACTCCTCCTCACGAGTTCTTTGGCTAGCGGACGGACTTGGTCTATGAGAACAAGTCCCCATATTACCTGCGATGGGGTCTCCGGAAGATTCCTCCTCGGGACGAGTCGACGCGTCTTTGCAGGCAACAGGTTCGGGCGTCGGGTGTCTGGGGTAGACCTCGGAGCGTGGACCTTCTGCCACGGGCCCTTCGACGGCCTCTGCGATGTCAGGGGCTCACAGCTTGCCCTGAGCGGAACGCGTTTCTGTCTATGGCAACCTCCTCGAAAGCGGGGAGTAAGCTGTAGGAATGTCTCTCTGGAATGCCTCGCCGCAGGCCACTTCTCCGATCGGCTGGCTGCCGGTCGGAGCGCCGCGCTGTCCTCTGGGATGACGGGTCGCGGTTCTAGCGCAGAACCGGACCGCGTGGATCGCTACTCACGAGTAGACCTCTCCGGGGTCTCTTACTCACGAGTAGAATCACGTCGGGGTCACCAGATGTAGCGATGATTGGCTGCTAGGGCGGTGTTAGGTCCCGGAGGAGACTGATCAATGACAACACGAGGCAACAGGAGCGAGATCAGATCAGTGGTTTATTGGGAAAATACATACACCTTTTATAGATCAGAAGGCAGGTAGAAAAAACCATCACCCGAAAGTCAATCACATCACCTATTTACTCAGGTTAATTGGGAAGGACACCGGGCGCTCTCTTTCCCTCCGGCCAGACCGGCGGGAGATGAACAGGTACAGCTGGAGGGAGTTTCGGCAGGCAGCCTCAAAAGTGGGGCCGACGCTGCCAAAGCCAAGGACACCGGGCGCTCTCTTTCCCTCCCGGCCAGACCGGCGGGAGATGAACAGGCACAGCTGGAAGGAATTTCGGCAGGCAACCTCAAAAGTGGGGCCGACGCTGCCGACGCCAAGGACACCGGGCGCTCTCTTTCCCTCCCGGCCAGACCGGCGGGAGATGAACAGGCACAGCTGGAGGGAGTTTCGGCAGGCAGCCTCAAAAGTGGGGCCAACGCTGCCGACGCCAAGGACACCGGGCGCTCTCTTTCCCTCCCGGCCAGACCGGCGGGAGATGAACATGTACAGCTGGAGGGAGTTTCGGCAGGCAGCCTCAAAAGTGGGGCCGACGCTGCCAAAGCCAAGGACACCGGGCGCTCTCTTTCCCTCCCGGCCAGACCGGCGGGAGATGAACAGGCATAGCTGGAGGGAGTTTCGGCAGGCAGCCTCAAAAGTGGGGCCGACGCTGCCAAAGCCAAGGACACCGGGCGCTCTCTTTCCCTCCCGGCCAGACTGGTGGAAGATGAACAGGCACAGCTGGAAGGAGTTTCGGCAGGCAACCTCAAAAGTGGGGCCAATGCTGCCGACGCCAAGGACACCGGGCGCTCTCTTTCCCTCCCGGCCAGACCGGCGGGAGATGAACAGGCACAGCTGGAGGGAGTTTCGGCAGGCAGCCTCAAAAGTGGGGCCGACGCTGCCGACGCCAAGGACACCGGGCGCTCTCTTTCCCTCCCGGCCAGACCGGCGGGAGATGAACAGGCACAGCTGGAGGGAGTTTCGGCAGGCAGCCTCAAAAGTGGGGCCAACGCTGCCGACGCCAAGGACACCGGGCGCTCTCTTTCCCTCCCGGCCAGACCGGCGGGAGATGAACAGGCACAGCTGGAGGGAGTTTGGCAGGCAGCCTCAAAAGTGGGGCCGACGCTGCCGACGCCAAGGACACCGGGCGCTCTCTTTCCCTCCCAGCCAGACCGGCGGGAGATGAACAGGCACAGCTGGAAGGAGTTTCGGCAGGCAGCCTCAAAAGTGGGGCCGACGCTGCCAAAGCCAAGGACACCGGGCGCTCTCTTTCCCTCCCGGCCAGACCGGCGGGAGATGAACAGGCACAGCTGGAGGGAGTTTCGGCAGGCAGCCTCAAAAGTGGGGCCAACGCTGCCGACGCCAAGGACACCGGGCGCTCTCTTTCCCTCCCGGCCAGACCGGCGGGAGATGAACATGTACAGCTGGAGGGAGTTTCGGCAGGCAGCCTCAAAAGTGGGGCCGACGCTGCCAAAGCCAAGGACACCGGGCGCTCTCTTTCCCTCCCGGCCAGACCGGCGGGAGATGAACAGGCATAGCTGGAGGGAGTTTCGGCAGGCAGCCTCAAAAGTGGGGCCGACGCTGCCAAAGCCAAGGACACCGGGCGCTCTCTTTCCCTCCCGGCCAGACTGGTGGGAGATGAACAGGCACAGCTGGAAGGAGTTTCGGCAGGCAACCTCAAAAGTGGGGCCAATGCTGCCGACGCCAAGGACACCGGGCGCTCTCTTTCCCTCCCGGCCAGACCGGCGGGAGATGAACAGGTACAGCTGGAGGGAGTTTCGGCAGGCAGCCTCAAAAGCGGGGCCAATGCCAAGGACCGCAGCTGTGTTCGGCCCCGGCGGGTGCGAAGAGGCTCGCTGGCCTCACCATCGGCCGGCGTTTCGGGCCCCGCCCCCCGCCCCTCGCCAGGACTCAAAAGGCGAGGGGGCCTGCCGGACGAAACATCACCGCCGCTGTGCTCGGCCCCGGCGGGGGCGAAGAGGCTCGCTGGACTTGCCATCGGCCGGCGTTTCGGGCCCCGCCCGGCAGTTGAGGGTTCAACACAGTTGTGGAAGAATGCCCCACCACTTCCATCACCACCGGAGCCGTGCGGAGGGTGGTGGGGGGAGTGAATGGGGCGGTTTTATATTGGGGTGGAAGGGAGGGAGGGAGAGATTGCCAGGCCAGCCAGGAAGGAGAGGCAGCATTCTATCCAGGGCAAGCAGGGAGGCTCCGGAGACCAATATAGAGGTTGTGATGGGCATGGGGCGATATAGCGGGTACCGAGGGGCGGGCCGCACCCGGGGAACGCGGGGCAGATGCTTAGTATCTGTCCCTCGTTCCAGCCCCACGGTTACACCTCTAGGTCCTGAGCAGCTGACCCAGGGTGACCCTGTCCTTAGGCTGCTGCTGATGAATGCCAGGTCGGTATGTAATAAGGCCCCCCTGATACAAGACTCCATTATGGGGGAGCGGGCCGACTTGGCATGTATTACTGAGACCTGGCTGAGACCAGAGGATGGGGTTCCTCTTTCAGAAATGTGTCCAGCTGGGTTCAGTATTTGGCACCAGCCTAGGGATAAGGGTAAAGGCGGTGGCGTTGCCATCATAGCCAGGGAGTCACTGGGAGTCACCAGGGCTACTGCTCCACAAATTCTGGGCTGTGAGGCCCTGCTTCTGCATCTGGGCTCTAAGGGTCAGTTGGGAGTCTTACTCCTGTACCTGCCCCCTTGCAGGGTAAGGGACTCCCTGCCTGAGCTCCTCGAGGCCATCTCAGCGTTGGCATTGGAGTTCCCTAGACTGATGGTTCTGGGGGACTTCAATTTGCCTTCGCTGGGGACTGGCTCCGAGGTGGCTCAGGAGTTCATGGCTTCCATGGCAGATATGGACCTGATTCAGGTAATTCAGGGCCCGACCAGGGGCAGTGGCCACACACCAGATTTAATCTTTTTGTCGGAGCGGTGGCAGAGTGATCTGAGACTACGGAAATTAGACATAACACCTGTGCCATGGTCAGATCACTATTTGGTGGCTCTAGACTTCCTGGGTGCGACGCTGCACCGTAGGGTGGCAGGGCCTATTAGAATGGCCCGCCCCAGGCAACTGATGGATCCTGATGGATTCCAGAGGGAACTGGGGGATTTCCCTCTGGATCGGCAACACGATTCGCCCGAGGCGCTGGTCGACCTGTGGAACAGGATGACTACAGCGGCCTTGGATGAAATCGCACCACTACGGCCTCTCAGAGCTCATCGAGCTAGGTCATTTCCATGGTTCACAGATGAACTGCGGGAGCTCAAACGGGCAAAGAGACGCCAAGAGCGCCGCTGGGTGAAGACCCAGAGAGACTCCGATTGGACACTAGCTAGGGCCGCTATTAGGGCCTATCTAGTGGCGATGGAGGTGGTGAGGCGACAATACTTCACCACCCTTATTGCCTCCGCTGATAATCACCCAGCCACCCTGTTCCGGGTTACCGGGTCTCTCCTTGGTAGGGGGACCCCGGTGCCTGGTTGGCAGGGGTCGGCTGAGGACTTTGCTGACCATCTAGTGGAGAAAATCGATCGGATTCGTTCTGGGTTTAATCCTGGCGTGGATGGGGAGAGTCCGGAGGGAGCCGGAGCACAGTCTTGCCATGCCATCTGGGACCGGTTTGATCCAGTTGCCCCTGATGAAGTGGACAGGCTCCTTGCAGCTGTGCGCGCCACTGCCTGCCCTTTGGACCCCTGTCCCACCTGGTTGGTGAAAACCTCCAAGGCAGTGACAGGTGGCTGGGTTGGGGCTGTGATCAATGCATCATTGCGGGAGGGGGTGTTTCCTGCACCTTTAAAACATGCTTTGGTGCGCCCCCTTCTGAAGAAATCTTCCCTCGACCCAGCTGTCCTAACTAACTATAGGCCTGTCTCAAACCTCCCCTTTTTAGGGAAGGTGTTGGAGAAGGCAGTGGCTTGTCGGCTGCAGGGGGTACTGGATGAAGCGGATTATCTGGACCCTTTTCAGTCAGGATTCAGGCCTGGATATGGTACCGAGACGGCATTGGTCGCACTGATGGACGATCTCTGGCGGGAGCGGGACGGTGGTCATCCATCCGTCCTTGCTCTTCTTGACCTCTCAGCGGCTTTCGATACCGTTGACCACGGTATCCTTCTGGAACGGCTCCGAGGTTTGGGAATCCAGGGTACTGTGTGGTCCTGGTTTTCCTCATTTCTGAAGGGTCGGTCCCAGTCGGTGTGGTTGGAGAGTGAGAGGTCCAGTCCTAGGCCCCTCAAATGGGGGGTTCCTCAGGGCTCGGTGCTCTCTCCTCTCCTATTTAACATCTACATGAAACCGCTGGGTGAGATCATTCGTTCCCATGGGGTGCGGTACCATCAGTACGCGGATGACACTCAGTTGTACATCTCGGCCCATGGGGACCCCAGTGATGCCGTCAAAGTCCTTTCCAGATGCCTGGAAGCTGTGGGGGTCTGGATGGGGGCTAACGGGCTACAACTGAATCCCAGCAAGACTGAGTGGCTATGGATAAGGGGTCCTGCGTTAATCGGGGAGTTACCATCGTTGGTTCTGGATGGGGCTATTTTGCCCCAGACAGACCCGGTGCGCAACTTGGGGGTCCTCCTGGATTCACGGCTACTGCTAGAAGAACAGGTGGCGGCTGTGACCAGGAGGGCTTTCGCCCAACTTCGGGTGATTCGCCAGTTGCGCCCACTCCTGGACCGGGACTCCTTGCTCATGGTCACCCATGCTCTGGTTACCTCCAGACTAGACTATTGCAATGCGCTCTACATGGGGCTGCCCTTGACGACCATTCGGAGGCTACAGCTGGTCCAAAATGCGGCTGCCCGGGTGGTGATGGGGTGTGGGCGTTATGCTCATGCTTCGCCACTGCTCCGGGAGCTGCACTGGTTGCCAGTATGTCTCCGGGTGCAATTCAAGGTGCTGGTTTTGACCTTTAAAGCCCTATATGGTAGTGGGCCAGGTTACCTAAGAGACCGCATCGCCCTGAGGACGTCTGTCCGTCCAACCAGAGCGGACCGGAGGGGCTCTCTAATTGTTCCATCAGCCAGAGGGGCTCGCCTCTCTGGCACAAGGAGGAGGGCCTTCTCCGTGTCTGCACCGGCCCTCTGGAACCTCCTGCCAACAGAATTACGTCTTCGGACGGAGTTGCTGCCTTTCAGAAGGGATCTTAAAACCTGGCTGGCAGGTCAAGTGTGGGGTGCGGGTGGAAGGGTAACCACCATGGGGTGGTTAGTGTAGAGGAACTCTTCCCCATGGTGCCTTTTCGATCCTGCAGCGCCTGCTTTTTAGGGGGTGGGTAGTCTTAACTTTTTTACTGTTTTAACTGTTTTTAGGATTATTAATATTATCTGTAAACTCCTTGGGTTGCCCTGGGGTTACTTTTTATGTTGTTAGCCGCCCAGAGTCGGCCTTGTGTTGAGTGGGCGGGATATAAATTGAATAAATAAATAAATAAATAAATAAACTCTTTTGGGGAAGTTAATTAGTGCGGGCAAACATTGACAGAGGAAGCCCCATTGTTTTGGGCTCAGAGGCTGGGTAAATATGGCCACTATTTGCGCCAGGGATTTACGCTAAACCAAGGAGATGAATGTTTGCCTAATTATGTCCAGGAGATAGCGATCTGCTTACCTGGCAGAGCTGTGGGTCAGGTCAATGAATTGGGTGAATCAAACCCTATAATTTATCCACCCCCCTTATAATTTGGCTGCTCGCAGAGCCCACGGGCCAGGGAGCCTTTCTCCCGAAAGTGGCCTCTGCTGGGCCGATCCATGCCCAAGGGGGCACGGGAAAACCATACTTCCTGTGTGGAAAAACAGAGTTGATCCTGTGAATAGCCATGTGCAAACAAACCCTCACATACTTGTAATTCTTAGTTTGGAGACTGACTTCCCAGCCTAAAACAATAGACCTTAATTGCTGTGGAACCACAGGACAAAAGTTGAGGAGTAACTTCAGGACAGAACAGTACTGGGAGACAATCGTTCCTGTGAAAGCAATGACTCTGGGAGTCTGAACAAAAAGATGTGTTTGACTGGGCAGTATGGACTTCCTGATAGTGATGAGAGGAAATATGCCAGAGGGGATGCAAATGAGTGAGCCAGGGGAAAATGTGGAACAGAAGTTTGGGTTAATCTTGTAGATGTAAATGAGTGAGTAGACCAGTCCTTTAAAGATGATAATGCAAATGAAGCTTCCTGAAGCAAACCTCTTTTGTAAAGAAAGGGTTCTGAGGCTGGGAAAGCATGGTGAGTTAAGGGCTAGGTGAGTCCAGGGAGATAATGGAAAGGAAGAAAGGGACTGTTTTTGTGCGGGTTTTCTGTGTGTGTTTGTATGTGCATGCTTATCCTCATTGATTTAATAAAATACATGAAATATCATAGCAAAATTCCATAGTGTCTGTTTTTATCTATAACACATATACCAGCAATATATTTTCCTCTTCCTTGACATCCTCATTTTGTGTTTGATTTTTATTTGTTAGCCCTTTCAGCTTCATTTATTTTTATGGCATACCAACATAGCTACCTGGAACTTTTGCATAAACTGGTTTCTTAGCAACAACTAATTTGTGTGATATTTTCTTCCTTGTCGAACATTTAAAATTTGTTTTCAATTTATTTGCCCCTTGTGTCATATTTGGGAGAGAAACATGCATCTTTCAATTTGTGTCTGACCTTTCACTGATAGAATTTTTTAAACAATTGAAACCAAAACAAAGCACAAGGCATTGAATTTTTGTGGTTTCACTTTTGGTATAAGAAAAGGAGAACAAAATAGTGGAGAAAATGCAGATTAGCGTTAAACGAAATAAATGCAGATTAACATGAGACAAAAAACCACAATATTTTTCTTGCCTGAACAAATCCACTTCCAACTCTCATTCAACTATTTGAATGTTGCCCAATGTATTACAAGCTTCATAATGGCAATGAACAGTAACTTCAAATAATGACAGGTAGTGTCCTTGACTTCACAGTGATTTGACATTGCTTTGCAAAGGCAATAAGAACATCGTTATTTAATACAAAAACAATGTCACTTCGGGATGGCAAAGCTTAATCTACTCATGAGTTTATTGCACAATTGATTGAGGCTGATTGAATTTTGTCCCTAGGACATAGAAACTTCAACATGTCCACTGAGTTAAGTATTCTCCATGTATGTGTATGTGTGTGTGCCAAGCTAGGAAAAAGCTTGATAGCCTTGGTGAATTCTATAGAAAAGTGTAAGTTCTTTTTAAAAAAATACTCTTGAAAAGTGAAATATAAAAACAAGACTTATACATGCATTTCAATTAGTTAAATACTGAATTACTACTTTAGGAAACAGGGAATTGTCACTGACAATATTAGATTTCATTAAAATTCTCCTCTCCTACAATACTTAAGTGCATCTGCTTAAAGCAAAAAGAAAAATAATCACACTTTCAGGTACAGTAATACCTCATACAAAGTCCGCTTCATACATCATTGAATTCATACAACATTGCCTAATTTCTTGAAAAAAGTTACCTCATACAAAGTCGCTCAACTTTGTATGAGCCATTCAGTTTTTCCCAGGTTGCATTGTGCCTGGGCAGTATAAAAGACAGGACACATGCATGCATTGCTCTTGTGGGTTTTGCACAAGGCAAGGAGTGTTTAGGAGTGGTTTTGAGCATGATTTTGGATTTTTTTGAATTTTTCATCAGAATTTTTAGAAGCATTCCTGGGATTTTTGCAGCATTCTTCAGGTTCTTGGACAATTAGGGTTGTTTGACATGTTTTTGTAATGTATTTAGCCTTTAGACAATGTTTTCTTAAAGTTCTGTCAGTTTCCTGTCTGTTTCCTTGACTTTGCCCTGAAGTCTGTGCTGTTACAGTACAATGTATCTCTATGGAAACGACGTATGAGGCATCGCAGCAAGGATTTGGACGTTGCATGAGGCATCACGGCTAGGATTCGGACGTTGTATGAGGCATCACGGCTAGGATTTTGCATGCCTTATACAAAGTCCAAATCCGTATAAAGTCCAAACTTGTGGAACCAAGTTTGGACATTGTATGAGGTATCACTGTATATACCACCCCATAGCACTTACACTGTAGTGCACTCTCTGAATGGTTCACAAGTTAATTAACATTTTGCTCATAACATGCCGGCTACTCATTTTACTAACCTTGGAAGGATGGAAGGATGAGTCAACCTTGATCCCTTGATCAGGATCAAACTCACAACCTTTTGGTTGCAGGACAGTGGTTTAACCACTGTGCCACGAGGGATCCTCCTTACCTTTTGACATCATCACTTGGTAGATTTCATCACATATAACTACCAATGATGTGGAGTCAGGAAGAATATAAAGTACAGTACCTAAATGTATTTAAGTATTAAAAATAGGTAGAATTCAATACAGGAATACCATTTTTTTCACCACTCTCATCATGGTAGAAACATAAAGTGAATTGTATTGGTACTATGGTGGGTGTGGCCAGGGGAAAAGGCCTGTGTTGCACCCAAATTAGGACTACTTTATTTCAAAACTTGGATGGGCAGGGCCAGCCAGAATTTCTGCTACCGGTTCTGGCGAACTGGTGTGAACCTGCTGATGTCCACCACTGAGTGCCAGGAGTGTCATGGAGTAGATATCTCCATGATGACAATCAACACAACTTACAGTTTTCTAGCCATTTAGATCATGTCACCTACTGGTCAGGCAGACCATGATGTGGTAGACCAAATTACAATCAGGTTTGGATCAAAGCCATGTACCAAATAAATCCTCTTAAGAGAGGGACTAAATATTGTTAAAAGCCTCTCCTTGCAGTTTGGATTTCACAGATTTAGAAAATACCTGAAGAGAGGAATCCAGGCATATATAAGCAGGAAGAGAATGCTACATTGGGCCACCACAAAAAGGTGTGTCTCCTTGTAGCAGACTTTGGGGCTTCCCTTGATGACTGGAAGGTTGGCAGGTCAGCCTTTGAGACCTGAGTGCTGCACAATGGAGTGAAATTCCAACTCTGCCCCAGCTCCTGCCAACCTAGCAGTTCAAAGGCAAGAAATTGCAAGTAGGGGGCGTGGCTAAGATCAAAGGGGTAATCGATGGGATGGAGTGAAATCGAAAAATTTTAAAGTGGTAATTTCTGTGGCTAAGACTCCTGCTTGCCTTTTTGGAAAATTTCGGGAAGTTTTGAGGTCGGATGGTCGAAGTTCGGGAGGTTTTCCTTGGCGGGTGAGGCCTGCGACGGCAGTCGCGGCTTTTCTGCCGAGGAGCCGAGAACGGGACCAGCGAGACTGCGGAGGAGTATTGGAATCGGCAAGAAACTGTTTGGCATGAAAACAACTGCATGTAAGTGCATGAAAGGATATATGGAATATTAAAGCTTAAAGTTGGCTGGGGATTCTGTTTAGAAGAGCCTGGACTTTGAAATGGAAATGGGTGGAAGTATTTGAAACCGAGTGGCTTTTTCGTTAATGGTGGCGGCCCTGGAAAACGAAAGTGATCCTGTCTGGGTTTTTGGTTTCTTCGCACCCCAGGAGAACCGCGGCACCTTTTTGGCGATAACAAAGTGGATTAAAAAGTTATTGTCTGGGCTATAATATTGGAAGGTAGCAGTGTGTTTCCCAGCTTGAAGCGTGTGGTAAAAGTTTGCGGTTCCACAGAAGAAGAAGGGGGGGTTTCAACTCCGAAGTTAAGGAAGCTGCTGAATAATGGCGTTTTGATTTGTCCGCCTCAAGAGAAGGTTTAATAGGGCTCTTTTTTTGCCCCTTCACCGTGTGGATTACAAATACTTTTTTTCTTCTGGAGTATACAGCTTCTCATGCCTTTTTCCTTTCCTGCTTGGATTTTGGGCTTCCTTTTCCTTTCATCTCACCCTCCCTTTTTTTTCTTTTCGGCGGCTTGGATTTAAACGAGAAGTTTTGGGTGACTGTTTCCTTGGAGCCTTTATTTTTGTAGTTTGGATAACAACCGGTTGGATTGCTTGCCTTGGGGAAACGGATTTGCTGTGGATTTTGCTGCCTGTTGGGAGTACATTTTGATTCCTTTTGCCTTTTTTGTGGAGTACTGTATTTAAATTGGATTTCTTCCTACATACAAGTTTTCCTTCTGCACTTGTGGAACCAGGGGTTGTAGTGTTACAGGTTTTATTTGATTGGCTATTTTCTTCAACGTTCTGCAACATTGGACTTTGATATACTGTATTATTATGGATAAAGGTACAAGAGGGAAAGCAAAGGAAGAAGACCCAGTTGTGAAGCCTAAGAAGAAAGAAAAAGTACCAATGGAAGAAACATCTCAGTCTTCATCTCCCCCTACAGTGCCCTATGATCAAACCCAAATTATGGTGGAAATTGGCAAGTTGTTTCAGAAATTGGAGAAGAATGAGGATTCAAGGGTGAAAGATAGAAATGAAATGATGAAAAAGCAAGATAAGGTGGTATCATCTGTTGCAGATTTTTCAAAAAAGGTGGATTTAAGTTTGAAAAAAATTGAAGGAAATGTGAAATTGGTTCAAACTGAGGTAATTGCCATAAAAAAGGAAATAAAAAGGACTCAGGAGGTGGTGCGGGAGAATAAGCTGAAATTGGATGAACAAGAGAGAAGGATTGATGCTGTGGAAGATATGATGAGAAAGCAGAACATTGTGATCCGTCAGGTCATGGAACGGACTCCGGACTTGTTAAGAGAAAGAGTGGTTCAGTGGTTAAATGCTCTGAATATGGGAAAAGAATTTGTCCAGGAAGATCTTGTAAGTGTATTTCGGGTGGGCCCAAGAAGAGGGAGGGTAGTTCAAAGAAATGTGTTGGTAAAATTTGCAAATTGGGCCGATAAGCTAAAAGTAATGGCCCATCTGAAACGTGCTGGTCCTGATGCCCTGAAATTTGATGGTTCTGACGTAGAAGTTTATAATGATATCTCATTGAAAGAAAGAACGTGGAGATATAAGATGAGGCCTGTAACTAAATTGTTGATGAGTAAAAATATAAGGTATAATTGGAGATTTCCACAGCAACTGCGCTTTTTTTATGACAAAAGAATGCAAGTAATTGATGAAGGGGCCAACCCATTGGAGTACTTGAGCTTGTTGGAACGGGTAAAAATAGATTCGGAAGAATGGATAAATCTTAAGAAGGAATTGATGGAATCTGGAGCTTTGGGGGGGGGGAGTATGAGAGGGAGAAAGCTGGTGGGGCAACAGGTGGAACACCGCAGCAAAAGGAAGAGGAGGAGGAGCTGTCATTGATCATGGTGGAGGAGGAGACAAGTAAGGAGCAATGAGATTTAGATTATAACAATTTAAAACATTTAACTGATATAGAAAGGTGAATAGCGCATAGCACCGGTAGGAAGGCACATTTTGCATGTCCCCCCTCTCCCCTCTTTGGTGGTCAAGGGCGGCTTTTTTTGTAAGAAGGTGGGGAGAGAGATATTGTGTGTTGTATGTAGCTTTATGTGGTATAGGGGTAAGGGGGTGTTGGTGGCACGCCCAATGGAGAGTTTAGAGCTTAGAAAGGAGAAAGGTTATGGGTAGTATTAAAATAATATCATGGAATGTGAAGGGTACAGGTTCTGTTCTTAAGAGACGCAGATTGGAATTGGCACTGAAGAAAGATAGGCCCGATATATTGTTCTTACAGGAAACGCATCAGAAGTCAAAAGACATGAATAAACTTTTTTTGGGATGGATGCAACATTATCAGATGGCGTTTGGAACTTCAAAAGCAAGAGGGGTAGCAATCATGATTTCTAAAAAACTAGGATTTGAGATTACAAAAAGTATTGTTGACCAAGAGGGCAGATATTTAATTGTGAGAGGAAAAATAGAGGATGAGGAAATCATGTTGGTAAATATTTATGCTCCAAACGATCATCAAGCGGAATTCTTAGAAAAGGTTCAGAAAATAGTGGAATTAGAGAATGTTCCAAAAACCATTGTGGCTGGAGATTTTAATTTGATAAGTTCGGGACTAGATTGTACAAACATAGCAAGAAGTGGAATTGGTTTGAAAGGGAAGGTTTTGGATAAATGGATGGATGCAATGGGTTTGAAGGACTCTTGGAGAGAGTTTAAGGGCTCAGAAAGGGCATATTCTTTTTTTTTCACATGTTCATGGGACCTACTCAAGAATAGATTATGTTTTTCTTACGGAAAATTTGATCAAAGATATAGAAGGAATGGAAATCGGGATCATTAAGGAATCGGATCATGCCAAAGTATATTTGGAATTGAAAATACAAAAAGATATTCGAAGAGGAAGAAGTTGGAGGTACGATCCTAATCTGTTTAAAGATCAGAAGTGTAAAAAGCAGATTATGGAAAGTTGGAAAGAAAGCTGGCAGTGGAACGACAATAATGAGGTTAAGTTTAATATTGTATGGGATACCATGAAGTCGGTTTTTAGGGGGGAAAGCATAAAGTTGGCGAGTTCTAAATATAAAAGATATAAAGTAGAACAGATAGAAAAAAGAGAAATAAAGCAGTTACAGGAAGAGCATGCGAAAAGTAAAGATAAAAAAATCTTCACGAAATTACAAAGACTTAAAGCAGAATTAATGGGTAAGGATATTGATAAAGTTAAACGAGATTTGATTTATTTAAATAGAGAATACTTTGAATTTAGCAACAGAAGTTCAAAACTACTAGCAAGAGCAGCCAAGGCTAAAAGGGAAAAAAGAGAAATAGGGGTATTGGTTAATAAACAAGGCTTAAGGTGTAATAAGAATAGAGATAAATGTAAAATTGTTAGGGAATTTTATCAAGTATTATATGCAAAAAAGGAAGTAGATTTGGAGAGGCTCAAAAAGATATTGGAGAGACAGTTAGGGAATGGAATAAAACAAGAACATAGAGAGAAAATGGAGGAAAGGATCAGTGATAAAGAGGTTAAGGAGGTAATTAGTGGGTTGAAGATGGGGAAAGCTCCGGGGGATGATGGATTATCAACAGAGTTTTATAAAGAATTTAAAGAAGTAGTGGTTCCAAAATTGGTGAAGCTATATAATTACATTTTAGATGGAGGATCAATCCCAACTTCATGGTATAACACTACAATCGTTCTACTGCCAAAGCCTGGTAAGAATCTGGAAAGAGTGGAATCATACAGACCAATTTCTCTTATAAATCAGGATGCCAAGATATTCACAGCAATTCTGGCTAATCGTCTAAATAGTTTTATGGGGGAATATATAAATGTTGATCAAGTTGGGTTTTTAAAGGGTCGGCATATGGCGGATCTGACTAGAAGGGTATTAGATCTAATTGATAATGTTAATCAAACAAAGGAAAAGGTAGGCTTATTATCATTAGACATTTTTAAGGCATTTGATTCATTACAGTGGTCTTCAATCAAGGAAATAATTAAAAATTACGGGTTTGGGGATAGATTTAATAGGGTAATAGATTAATATATCAAAAAGGCAATGCTAGGATTAGGGTAAACGAGGAGCTTACTGATGTGGTAAATCTAGAGGCAGGTACCAGGCAGGGCTGTCCATTATCTCCTATCCTGTTTATTATGGCAATGGAGATATTAGCTAAAAATATAAAGGATGATTTAAATATAGAAGGGATTATGGGTAATAAAGTGAGTATGTATGCGGATGATACATTGCTTACGGTGAAACATCCGGAGTTGGTAATGGACAGGATTAAAGATCATCTACAGGTATTTGAAGCTATAACTGGACTAATGATAAACTGGGATAAATCAGAATTGATGTTGTGTAATTTGGGGGTAGGTGAGATGGACAAGATAGTGGAAGTGTTTAATATACAAATTAAAGATAAGTTGAAATATTTGGGGATAACTATTTCAAACAAATTAGAAGAACTTAAACGATTGAACTATGACAGCTTGAGAGCCGAATTCAAGAATAAAATACAAGAGTTTCAGAAGTTGAAGCTGTCATGGTTCGGAAGGATTGCAATTTGTAAAATGATATTGCTACCAAAGATTAATTTTTTATTTGATGCATTAGCGATCCATTTGAAGGAGAAGGAGATTAATGAGTTTCAAAAGATATTTAATTGTTTCTGTAATGGAGGTAAAAGATCTAGACTTTCAAAGAAGCTCTGGTATCTGTCTCAGAAAGAAGGGGGTCTGGGCATGCCAAATTTGTTAGCATATTATTGTGCATTTCAAATTAAGAATGTTGTGAAAATTTTGGCAAGAGAAAAGACAATTTGGGAGCAAATGGAGATGAAAGAATATAGAAATATTGGCAATATGATTTTTTTTGGGAATAAAGGATAAGTTGAAAAGGCCAAACAATACTATGATGAGAGGTCTCATGGAAGTGTGGAAAAAGGTAGAGATAGATATGGTCCCAAATCTTTCTCCAATTTTGGAATTGACTGATATGGTGTGTTTCCCAATAAAATTAGATAAGGAAAAAAAGGAAATATTGGTTAAAGATGGGGTGTTTTTACTGAAGGACTGGTTGAAAGCTTGTGATGATGATACTAAGAGAAAAAAAATATTTGAGAAGTTAAATTTGGAGTGGTTTCAGAAATTAAGGGTGGATAATTGGAATAAAAAATATAAAAGAGAAGTAGGGATAGACAGACTTAAGACGGAATTTGAGGAATTGGTAATAAAGATCAGAAAAGGGTAAAGAGGTATTAAGGGTCTTGTAAGCAAACTTTATACTATATTGAATAAGGATAAAGATTCACAGGAAGACCTGAAACGTAAGTGGGAACAAAATTTGAATATAAAAATTGGGGAGGTTGAATGGAGAAATAAATGGAAAAAGAGGATCATGAGAACAATGTCTGTAAGAATTAAAGAACATAATTTTAAAATGTTGTGGCAATGGTACTTGACACCACTAAGGCTTTACCAGATGGATAATAAAAGAGATAAGTTATGTTGGAGATGTAAAGAAACTGATGGAACATATGAACATATGTGGTGGAGTTGTAAAAAAATAAGGGTTTTTTGGGGAAGAATAGAAGGGGAGTTTGGTGAAATATTGGGTAAAAATGTTAAGTTGGAGTCAGGTACCATTCTTTTAACAAATGTGGAAGGTTTGGGTTTGAATAAGGAGGAAAAAGAATTATTGGAAATTGTATTAACTACAGGTAGACAATGCATAGCTAGAAATTGGAAAAACAATGTAGATATACAGATCGGAGAATGGTATAAGGAAATGTGGAGTCTAGCATTGAATGACAAATTGACATGGGAGATTAAAGTGAAACGAGATAATTTAAAAGAGAATAGGTTTTGGAATATATGGAAACCGTTTGTGGAGCACTCTCTCATGGTAAATGATTGCTCAGGACCTGTACCATCTCAAAGAGGTTTTTGGAGTTAAAATAGAAACTAAACTCTCCGGGCATTGTACATATTCACAGGGTGATTTGTAAGTATTAAAAAACTATAATAGAGGTAGTACAGAAAGCTCTTATTGTTTGATTGTGTAATATTCTATATTGTGGTATTTAATAATGATGGTTATATGGTAAATAATTAGCTCAAGTACTGTTAGGTGCTAGCCTCTATGAATGTGAGTTAATAGTGTGTTGATGTTATTTCTGAGTTATTATTGTATTGTATTGTTACTGTTTTCTTTTTTTTATGTCTGTCAAAAAAATTAATAAAAATCATTAAAAAAAAGAAATTGCAAGTAGATAAATAGATACCACTTCAATAGGAAGGCAAACAGTGTTCTGTGCACTCCAGTGTCTAGTCATGCCTGCCACATGTCCATAGAAATGTCAGCAGATGTAAACAGTGCTGGCTCTTTGGCTATAAATGGAGACGCGTACTGAACCAAAGAGTCGGATACAACTGGCTTTAGAGCAAGGGCATACATTACCTACAGTGTGGATCTGAAGCCCCAGCATTTAAGAGAACTGACTGATGCAGGCTGAATTTAGACTGAAAGGGTTATTTCAGCTGGAAATAATGGCTTTTTCTGCTGTCAAATCTCTCAGCCTAGGTTCAACAAAATACTAGGTTCAACTGCCCCCCCCCCCCACACACACACACACATGTCCAGCTTGGGCTCAAATACATACCTGTCAACCTTCCCGATTTGGCCGGGATTACCCCGTAAATTGACGTCAATTGACGTCATAACCTGGCCCCCGCTACCAAAACCCCGTAATTTGGCAGCGGGGGAAACGCTTTCCGCGCATGTGCAGAAGGGTTTTAGCCCTTCCACGCATGCGTGGAAGCACTACGTCGCTTGCATAAGGGCTGCGCAAGCAGCATAGTGCTTCCGCGCATGCGTGGAAGGGGTAAAACCTTTCCACACATGCGTGGAACGCGACCTGCGCACAAGCGATGTGCGCAGGTCCCGTTTTTCCGGAGCCGCGGGTTGACAGGTATGCTCAAATAAGGATCAGGATGGAGCCTATTTTCTCATATAGCATCCAATCATTGGGGAACAGCTTGCACTGGGGGGCTGCACAAATGGTCCAAATTGTGATCTTTCCCCATGTAATCACACCCTGCTTCACCTCAATGTCAACACCACTTCTTCCATTTCTAAGGCAGACATGAAACTGATAAAATGAGGCCACCTTTTGGTGAATTCATTCTGCAGTTCATTTCACCGGACCCAGTGTGAGAAAGCTTAGCCTGCAATACAAGGTTACTATTGCCCAGGGTATGCCCGATTGTGGTTCAAAAATACCACAGTCTTCAAGGAGGCTCTTTTGTGCATCCTGACATTTACCACTATGAAGTAGCATTTCCCCCCATTCCTTTTTTTAAAAATCAGTGTTCTTGATTGACCTTATAGGTATATTGAGAGTGAGTGATAAAGAAAAGAGACAATTGATAATTTTGAAAATAATTACAATGTACTATATATAAAAATTGTTTCACATTAACGCTCACAAATAATCTGTGTATGAAACTACATAAGAGGAGTTTGCAATTGCAATTGCGGTGTGTGTTTATAATATTATTAATTTGATTAGATGATTTGCATCTAAATTTCTTGTTTAATTACAGATAGAACATGGTGTTCTGTTGTTGATAGGCTACATTGATTTGTGTTGTCATCAATATATAATAAATGCTGCTCTTTAATTCTCATATAACTGCATTTTAATTATGTGTCTGAGATGTGGTTTTATTAGGCAGCTGCAGAAGACACTAAGTTTGTAGAGGTTAATGATGTTCATTTATTCACAGTATGTTATTCAATTTTAAATGCAAATTTGAAAGAGATAACAAAATACATTTTAATTTACAGATGGTGGAATGATAATTACTATACATTGACCTATAATATTAATACAATGCTATTAATAACTGCACCCATCTATTCTACTTTTCCCCCAACTGTCCACTTGTTTATGTTTCTTCTAACTATGAATTTCAGTGGGTGGAGAGGGAAAACAGCTTATAGTACAAAATTTAATCCTACATATTATGTCTGTATAAACTTTTAAAAAAAGATTGCAAATCATGGCTAGGAGGTAACCTTAATATGATGTCCACTTTTCTTCCACATCTTTTATTGCTATATCTATATTTTATGTCAGTCTACTGTTTTGTTTTTTGTTTATTTGTCACTGTTGGAAGTACTCTAAAATAGTTTTTGAAGGTTAGGGAATCAATTACTTAAATAAATACTGTAAAATACAGTCATTTTCACATTTAAAAGCTGCATTATATGGCAGAAAATTGCAAAGAGTATTTCATCGCTAATTTTCAAATGAATGTATCCCATATGCACACATGGAAAGCTTTAGGGTTTACCTTTAGCTTTCAGACCCTCTTTAGAATGTATAAAATCCAGAACTTTCTATGTATGGATGCATTGATTTTTTAAAAAGAAAATGTACAATATTGACATGTAAAAGTAACTTTAAGATTACTTCATTGTGTAAAAAAATGTTAATTTGAAATCTGGCTGAAAAAGGAAGCACGAAATTCCCAACATAATTTCTTCTTATCTTATGACAGAAAATTTGATTTGGTTCACAGATATTTTTAAAATACTTTCAAAAATATTTTAAGGGGGCCTGGCATCATGGCGAGCTGAACGGGAGCTTTTTCTGCTTGTTCCAAAAGGTGAGCCAATAAGAGTGGGGAAAAAAGGTGGTTTTGAGGACCTAAATTAGATTAAACTTATATAGAAGAAATCCTGAAACGGTTTGCCTTCAGATAAATTGAATAAGAAAGGTGTCCAATTTGAGATCGTTGAGATATTTGAAGGATTACAACTGGTTTGGAAGACGCTGCGAATGAGAGGCACTGTGAGGCAGCGACAGGCGGCGAGGCTACAAGAGGTGGTGAGAGACGACGAGAGAAGCGAGACAGCGAGACAGCTATTCTCCGGAGGGTATTTGGAGGAGATCGGGCTGTAAATTGACAGATAAAGACCTTTGCTAATCGGCTGACTTTCTCTGACTCTGGAGGGAACTTTGTTGGAATTATTCTCTGTTGGAACTAGTAATACAAAATAGATCAGATTCTCAGTCATCGGTTTCCTTCTCCCTTATATTCATATTGAACTCCGCGGATTCTTGAGACTGAGTGAGTCTGGGGCACCAGGCTAACTCCGGCTGGGAGCGGGGTTTGGCAAGAGTTTAGAAAAGGAGAAGAGAAGAGAATCAAAGTTGATTACTGGACATAATTGATTGCAGATCCAACGAGAAGTCGAGGAAAAGGGAAGTGGCTGGTAAAGTTAAGGGCTATATAGATGGGATAAAGGTGAACGTGACCCGAAGAGGAAAGTGAGCACCATGGTGGATTGAAGATCAGGAGAGAGCAAGACACGAGACGCAAGATCCTTAGCCCATAAGAGACTGTAAGAGGCGGTTGAGCAGCAGCTTCTTTTTTTCTTTTTTTGCCAAAGATTGTAGACTGCAGTCAGTGACAATATTCAAGCTCCTAATGTTACAGGTCTGAAGCGAGATAATGAAGAATACTTAGGATCCCATGGTTGAAAGGATTTGATGGGACTAACTTAATAAAAATTGACTAGGAAAGGACCGTGCTTCAGTGAAAATTTGAAACTGAGATTGGAGAAGGGGAGTCTTGCAGTAAGGAAGTATCTACAAAGTTTCAAGGACTCAGAACTGTGCCTGCCTGTAACATAATTACACAGAATTTATTCTTATCTATTGTAACACCTGTGACTGTTAGAGGCTGAGTCTCCCTTACTTGGAGCATTGAACACTTGGGTTGCTGGAAGGGAGGGGGAATAAGGGAAGGGGAGGGTTTGGAAACTGCCTTTCTTAAAAAAAAGAGAGAAAAGGAAATTCCTTTGAGAATATCTATAATATGGTTATATATATTTAAAGTTGGTTCTTTCCCTTATAATTATTGTTAGAGTGGTCTTAGGTTTATTAGGTATTGTATTGGGTGTTTAGATTAAGGTTGTGGGGATTTATTGTATAATTCTATACTATACTTGTATAATTTAATATCAGTAATAATTATTAATAAGGGTATTACTACGCTAACTTAATTGGCAATTATATAGTACACATGGTGAATTTAATAAGACAAGCCCTGAATATTTATGAGTAAAAAAAGTAATATTTCTAAACAAGACAGTAAATGGGTTAGATTAGGAAGATTGGAAAGGAAAGAACAGGAAGAAGGAAGAAGATCATTGAAAGAAGAGATTACGGAGATTGAAGAATTTGAGCAATTAAAAAAGCGGTAGAGGAAAGAAAGTTGGGAATTAAAATACAAGAACAGCAAGATCAACGAAAGGGGCAAAAGGGACAAGAAGATATTGAAAGATAGGAGATGTTTATGGGAAAGTGCTTGAGATTCAAATGGCTACCATGAAAAAAATGACTGATAAAGGGAGGGCAAAGGGGGCTGAAGATGATGTGTGTGTGTGTGGGGGGGGGGAGGGATTCAAGCCCAGACATGGGAGAATTAAGGGATAACTTGGAAGCCAGATTTGATAAATTAGAAGAAGAGATTCAAAACAGGTTCAAGGAAATGGAGGATCAAAGATTAAAGGACAATCAAAAGTTTCAAAAGGAAATAAGAGACACCATTTCCCAGGCACGAAAAAGGTGTGTTCCAAACTTCTGCAGGACATAGAGGATATAAAAGAGGGTGTAAATGCAATTGGGAAAGAAGTTTGGGAAATAAAGCATGAACTAAAAGAGGTGAAAGAACAGGTTGAGACAAAAGGGGTGAAACAAAGTCAATATGACAGAAGGCTGGAAAACTTGGAAGAGCAAGCAAAAATAATATTATTATGAGAAACATACCTGAATGAAATCCGGATAACTTAAAACAAAGATTATTGGCATGGTTTAAGACATTGAAAGCAGGAGTGGAAATGGGACCAGAGGACATAGAATTTATATACAGATTAGGGCAAAAATAATAATAGAGAAGGATCAAGGAATGTTTTACTTAAGTTTGCTAATTTGGGCCAAAAATTAAAAATAATGAGACATGTTAAATCTTTGGGACATGAGCTATTAGTAATGGAAGAATCAAAAAATAGAGATATATCAAGATATTGCTCTTGAAGAACAGTTGTGGAGACTGCTAATAAAACAAATTACAAAGAAGCTTAGGGAAAAAGGCATACAATATGGGTGGAAAACTCATAAACAACTCAGTTTTTCTGCTCAAGGGAAATTCTATTGGATTAGGGAGGACTCCTAATCTCTAGATGTTTTGACAGAGGCAAAGGTAATAGGAAAAGATACACAAGAATGGAAGCAAATTAAGGAAGTTATGATAAATGCAGGAATTCCATCAACAGTAGATAGAGAGGAGAAAGAGGATAAGGTATTAGGAACAGAAGGAGGTACTAGTTAAGATGTTTAGGTTATTAGCAGTCACAATACATCTATCAGTCTCAAATACATAAGAAGTTTATATAAAAAGAAATAAATGTGGAACACATAGTGGGTTGTGTTCTTTTTTTCATTTTAGGTTTTTTAAAAAAATATAAAATACAGCCGCCGCCCGCAACTCCCCCTCCCCTTTCTTTTTTCCCTATCTTTTTAAAGGTTACTTCCCAAGGTGAAAGTGGGGAGGTAAAAAAGTTTTTTTCTATAGGTTTTTTATTTGTTGGGTCCTCAGTATAACTGTGTTTAAAATATGGGTGGAGGAAGTAGCAGTCGCTATTTAAATTTTGTTATTTATGTAATCACTATATGGGGGAACTTGCATGGGTCAGTAAGGAAGGCAAAAATGGGGTATGGTTAATAGTTTAAAAATTATTTCCTGGAATGTAAAGGGTCTAGGGAATCAAATCAAAAGGAAGAGATTAGAAGCATCATTAAATAAGGAAAAGCGGACATATTTTTTTTACAAGAAATGCACCAAAAAGAGGAAAATAAAAACAATGTATATGTAAAAGGAATCAGTATATATGAAAAGAGCTTGGGATCATCCAACTCAAGAGGTACTGCTATTTTGATAGCTAACAAATTAGATTTTACAATGACCAAGAGCATTAAAGACAAGGAAGGAAGATTCCAACTGATTAAAGGGAAAACAGATGAGGGAGAGGTTACTTTAGTTAATATATATGCACCTAATAAAGATCAAGCAAACTTTCTAGACAAAATCACATCTATTATAAAAAAAGAAAGAACACCAAATTTGATTATAGGAGGGGACTTCAACTTAGTAAGATCGGGACTAGATACATTACAACAAGTGAAAACTAGGACAGTTCAATACAAATTAATTGATAATTGGATGGAAAAGTTAGAGCTCCGTGACACGTGGAGAACTATAAAAGGGAAGGAAAAAATGTATACTTTCTTTTCACCAAAATATAAATCATACTCACGTATTGATTTCTTTTTCGTCTCCGAAAATATAATACAAAACGTATTGGATTTTAAGGTAGGAAATTTCAAATTGTCGGGTCATACAATGATTACATTAGAAATGAGAATTGGGAAAAGATTATCAAATAAATTATGGAGAATGGATACCAAATTATTAAAAAATGAAACAATAAAAAATAAATTAAAAGAAAAATGGCTAACAAATTGGGAGAACAACGATATGGGTGAAGTGAATTTACATTTTTTGTGGGATGCAATGAAGGCCTTAATTAGAGGGGACTATATCCAAGTTAAAGTATCACACGAAAGAGAGTTGAATAGACAAGTTAAAAAAGGGAATTCGATATTCAGAGGTTAGAAAAAATCCATGCAGATACAGGAGGTGAAGAAATTTGGAACAAATTACAGGCCCTAAAAATGAAACAATAGCAGCAGAGATTGAAAAGGTAAGGAAGGATATGGCATATGTAAAAAGAAATGATTTTGAATTTGATAATAAAGACATGAAAAATTTGGCAAGGAAAGTTAGACAAAAGAAAATAAAGAGTCAAATAGAAATTCTAAGAAATGAAAAAGGAGAAACCAAAAGCAAAATGGAAGATAAACTTTTAATAGCTAAAGAATTTTACACAGAGCTTTATACAGAATACAAATTTAATGATAATAAATTAAGTTCATACCTGGCAGAAAATTTAAGGTTCAACTTAAGGGAAGAACATATAAACATTATGGATCAATAAGGAAATCGATGCAGTAATCGATTAATTGAAAAAAGATAAAACACCAGGGGAAGACGGATTACCTGCCGAATTTTATAATGAATGTCAAAGTGTGGTGGTTCCCAAGTTAGCATTATTATATAATTATATAATGGATGGAGGAATGATTCCAGCCTCCTGGAGTCACTCAATAACAGTCTTGATCCCAAAACCAGGCAAAGACAAAGAAGCAATAGATGCATATAGACCGATATCATTATTGAATCAAGTTGCAAAAATTTTTACGGCCATAATGAATAATCAGCTTAACAGTTTTTAAAATTTGTATATTGGAGAAGATCAAATGGGATTTGTTAAAGGCAGACAAATGGGAAAATTGATTAATCGATTAGTTAATACCATAGACATAATAAAAAAGGGAAACAAAAAGTATGTTTATTGGCATTAGATATTTACAAAGCATTTGATTCGGTTCAGTGGAAGACAATAATGGAAATATGCAAAAAATTACAATTTGGCCCTAAATTTAATCATGTAATTGATCAATTGTATAAAGAAAGCAAGACTAAAATTAAAATGAATAATTGGCTAAATAAAGAAATTAGTATAATGGCGGGAACAAGACAAGGTTGCCCACTTTCCCCATCTTTATTCATTTTGGCAATGGAATTATTAGCAAGTGCAATAAGAGAAGATAACGATTTAAAAGGAATTAGTAATAAAAAATTTAATTTATTCGCAGGCGATACGCTCCTTATGATAAACAACCCTTTAAAAAATATAGGCAAAGTACAAATTCATTTAAATAAATTTGAGGAGGTTACAGGATTAAAAATTAACTGGACAAAGTCAGAAGCTATAACATGTAATATGTCACAAGTCGAAAAAAATAGAATATTTGAGAGATATAACATTATTATAAAGGACAAACTAAAATATTTGGGTATTTTTGTCTCAGAAGAAATTAAAGATTTATACAAGATTAACTTCAATAAATTAAAAGGTGAAATTAAAGTGCTGGCTGACCAAATAGAGAAATTAAAAGTTTCATGGTTTGGAAGGGTTAATATTTGCAAAATGAAAATTATTCCAAAAATCAATTTTTTATTTGAAAACCTTCCAATCAAGATTACAGAGGCCAGAATTAAAGAGTGGCAAAAGTTGGTTAATCAAATTTGTAATAATGGAAAAAAACCTAGAATAAATAAAGGACTTTGGTACCAAAAAACAAAGTTTGGAGGTCTAAATATATCGAATGTTAAATTCTATTACCAAACATTTCATTTAAAAATAATTACAAAATTATTATATCATCAATGTGATACCCCATTGGAAAAGGAACAGGCAGAGTTTAAAAATTTGAAAGGCGATTTGTTTCTATCTAATGTGAACACAAATTTATTAATTAAAAAATTTTCGCTTAGGAATTTATATAATGTATGGAAGGGTATAAAAAATAAATTAGCACCAAATCAATCTCCCATAATAGAAATTATTGACATGCAAGATTGCCCACTCCCACTGACACATAAAATAAGAGTAACCTTAAAGCAAAACAAAGCACTATCAATTATAGATTGGAGAAAGAATTACAATACTAATCAGAGTAGGAAAGGAATATATAAGAAAATGAATTTAGACTGGTTTCAAGAAAAACAAATGGAGGGATGGGCTAGAAATATAAAGGAATTGGAAAGACCACAACTATTAGCAACACCCTTTGAAAACTTAGTGAAAGGTGTAAGAGAAGGGAAAATAAAGTTCATAGGTCTATCGGGTAAAATATACCAAGCCTTATTGTTAGGAGATGAAGCCCAGCTAAGTCTTAAAAGAGTATGGGAAGAGGGTTTGAATATATCGATAACAGATGAAAGCTGGAAAAAAATGGAAGTCTAGAATAATGAAAACTATGTCATATAAGGAAAGAGAGCATACATGCAAGTTACTTTGGAGGTGGTATTTAACCCAGTTAAAATTACACCAAATAAACAAAAATAATTCAGATCTTTGTTGGAGATGTGATAAGGAAAAAGGTATGTATGTCCATATGTGGTGGTCTTGTAAAATAACGCAAAAATTTTGGAAAATGATAGAAGGAGAATTAAATAAAATATTTCCCACCCTACTAATGCTAGAACCAAAACATGTCTTATTAGGAGAGGTGGAAGATCTAAATCTTGAAAATTGTGAAAAAGAATTATTTACAGCATTAGTGGTAGTTGCCAGGCAGATGATCGCTAAGGAATGGAAAAATAAGGAGGTCCTAAGCAGAAAGAGATGGTTTGCAGAGGTCTGGCAACTTGCACTAAACAAAAAATTAACTAGCCAATTAAAATCTTATCTAGGAATAAGAAGGAAACCATCCTTCTGGGAAATATGGAATCCTTTCATCCAGTATGCATTGATGAATGCAAGGGGTATTAAGCCTGGCCCAGATACAATCCAGTTTTGGAAATCACAATATTAGTATATCTTTAACAGACCTTGCAAGCCCCAGTTAAAGCCCGGGTGTTTTGTTTCCAATACACAATTACCATAATGCTTTTACATATGTAATGCAAATGGTTTTCTCTCTCTATTCTTATACAATAGGGTGTATTGGAAGTGGTTTTTTTTTCTTTTTAAAATTGCCTTTATTGGTTGTCTGGTTTGATGTAAGTTATGATTTTTTTCCTTGATACTATGTATGTCTCAATTTTGTTATGTCAATAAAATAAAAAATATATATTTTTAAAAGAAGTGTCCCAATTCATATCCTGACTCTGAACACAAAAACAGGAAGATTTAAGTACCCTGTTTTGCTTCAAATGTAACTTCAAATCTCACTATACAAAAATTTGGTGACAACCTAAAAGTAAACTCATTGTATATACATTTTCCTATTTTTTTAATGAAAACTTTCTTAATTCAGCCCCAAATTCTAAATACATAGCCCTCCATCTAGACACTCACACATTTCCCCCCCAGATTTAATTATATATGGAAGATGGTTGACAACTATATCCAAACACTATAATAGTACTAAGGGACAGGCCTGTATTGTTCCTCAAGATTAATTTAAACAGGCAAATTTATTGTGACAAGTATAGAAAATGTCAAAGGGGAATAGCCTAGGAGACCCTGAGTGATAAAATAATTCCAGCTCAAACTCTTGATGGATCATAATCATAAAGTTTATCCAGTTGGATCATAATCATAAAGTTTATCCAGTAAGTCAAAATATGGACACCCATAACATTAAATCACTCATCTAATTTTGATAGTAGTCAGCAATGAGCGGGAGTCTAATAACATATGCCATTGTCACGACTGTATTAATTAAGGAAAGTTGCTTGAGAGCTGCATAAAATGTAATGAACAACAGTAAATTTAATATTGGGTGCTCAGACACAAGAGCAAATTGTTTTTGATCTTTAATGTTCAAAGCCTCCTATGAAATAAATAGCTTATAGCAATGTTTTTTAAAGATGTTCTTTGGGGAAACCTTAGGTTCCCCGGAAACTGGCTGGCATGTTCTCTTTGAGAAGACCAGGAAAAGAAAGCAAACTACCTTAGAAAGTTTGTCCATCATTACTGTGGAAATGTTTTGGCTTGGTTGAATACTGGGTATGTGTGGTCCCAAATAAGTGTGTTTACTGTCAATTTAGGGCACATTTTGTCCCCTTCTTCTTGCCTTCAAGTAGGGTTATACTTAAATGTGGAGAAAAACAAGGCCCAACAGATTAAAAAAGACCCTTTGAACAGAGAGAAGGATGAATTTTAAGAGCCAAAGTATATGTTATTCTTAGTGATGTTCATCCAAGTGGCTGACACTCTTCAAGTTAGCAATGACTCAGTGGTCAGGATTAGAAGAAAGCAGAGGTAAGGGTTTTTTTTTGTGGTAAGCATCCAGATTAATGTCATGGTAATGCAGAAGTGTGGAACATCAAATATTTAAGTGGATCTCCCATGATTCAGAAATGCTCTCTTTTAAGCACCTTCATTTTGATTTTTGTCTCTTGATATATTTTAAGTACCCCCATTTTCTTTTCTGATCCCTTTGCTGTTCTATGCTGATCTTGGACCATAATAAAGATTTGATTTGACATTGAAACTTGCATGTCCTGTGTAAAACTTTACACCTTTTTTCCTTTTGGCAACATGGGCATACAGAAAAGTAATACGAAAATATTTTCTAGTTGTTGTTTTTTTCCCATCACAGATACATTTCAATTTTAATGACCCAGATATTTTAAAGGAATTAAGTCATTGTTTTTTTTAATAAAATGAATCATATGTACAATGGCCATTTTCCAAAGAGGACATCCCTTTTTAACCTAGCAGTAATGAATTCTGCTGTTGCTCACCCACAGCAACAGCCTACTGCTTCTTTCCCCTTCTCTACCTTGTTTCTACCTGTCCTCAACACAAACTTCCTTCTTTTCCTCTTCACTGTTCCTTTTTCAATTCTGTGACATCTCTTCTGACTGCTACAGCCTCTTCCTTCTCCCCCACTCCACTTCCTTACATCCCTGCTGCATGCCTAGTGATGTTCCAGAACCTTCACAAAAGCAGGGATTTTGAGACATTTTACTTTAGAATTTTTCTTCAAATGAAGTAAAACACCTGGAGAAATCATTTCTCTAAGCAAAGCAAAAGTACTTTGTAAAATAATGATGGCACAGTCCGCCCCGCCCCCCAATAAAATGGTGAGTTTTGTCCTCAAAGTGGAAGGTTAATTGTTATGTTTTGAAGAAATTATTACTTCAAAAGTACTTTGCCAGTCTTTCCTAAATTTATCACAGAGGAAGCCGAGATGGACATAATGCCAAATTTAGTCCTGATCTGTAAATATTCTGTTTGAATGCACCTTTTCCCCCTGGATCATGGAGAAAGCAAGTGGGTACCAGGAAAATGTCTACTTTTGTTTCCGTGATTACACTGATTGCATTGATCACAACAAACTGTGGCAAGTCCTTAAAGTGATGGGAATGCTAGACCACCTCACCTGTCTTCTGAGAAACATGTATGCAGGTTAGGAAGTGACAGTTAGGACTGGATATGGAATAACTAATTGGTTTAGAATAGGAAAAGGAGCACATCAAGGCTATATATTATCACCCTGCTTCTTTAACTGTGTGAATGAACAATAAACCCTTATTTCTAATGATTGGTGGTAGTGGTGGTTTTTCCATGCTCTCATGTTTCCTCTCATGGCAACCATAGCAAATTTTTTAGTGAATCTGAGATGTTCTAGAGGTGGTTAAGCATTAGGTTTTTATGGCCTGACTGGGATATGGAACTCAATCCCCTAGCATGACATTTTATTCCACATTCTCTCAGATGCTTGGTAGAATGTATATTTTTCCAATAAGCATGCAATATTAGTAGCAGTGCTACCACTTGTCCCATACAAATAATGGAGCAGCAGCCCTAAAACCTTCTCAAAAATCTTCTATACACACCACTGTAAAAATCTGAAATGTTACTCAAGTTTCAGTAAAAACTTTTTCTCTATTAAGTGTTTGCTATAGAATGCATATTTTAAAATGCAACACGTTTTTCCTTGGTTTTGGTAATATTCTGGATAATTAGACCCTTCTTGGAGTACTACAATGTGATTCACATGGGAATGCCCTGGAAGACCATTATTAACCTTTATTCTCTCTCTCTCTCTGTGTGTGTGTTATGTTGCTTTTTCTCTATTAAGTGTTTGCTATAGAATACATATTTTAAAATGCAACATATTTTTCCTCGGTTTTGGTAACAAATTGTTATATTCTGGATAATTAGAACCTTCCTGGAGTATTACAATGTGATTCACATGGGAATGCCCTGGAAGACCATTATTAACCTTTATTCTAGGGGGAATATGTTGCTTGCAACATTAACTAATTGACTAACAATATGCCATTTTGTTAGAAATGAGCAAACATAAATTAAGCATGATGTTTTGAAATATAAATGGTTAATGAATATTAATTGTATACATTCAAAACCTTGTTGGAAAACACTTCTTTGCATGCTTAATTAATTCCTACTCTTACTTCATTAACTTTTGTAGTTTCCTTTTCACTGAATAAAATTAACTTTATTCATATAATCTGTTCAATTAAGCCTTTTGTAAATCTCAATGCCGTATTCTCTGATCTTGTTTTAATCTATGGAAATGAGTTATATTTCTTAACTATACAGAGTAGTTGATCAATTATAATCTGATGTCATCCTTTTAGTCTTCTTCCAACTGCCATCTAATGCATTACCCTTCAGAAATGAAGAACCTTTTTTTCTCATTGACATCCATCAATGAATAAAGAAGCTGTTACCACTACTGCTAAACATCCTTAAGAATGGACAAGTTTAAAAGTACTAATAGTAATTCCTTTAATTTGTTGGCATACACGGGACATTTTTACATATGCAGGAGGGATTTTATTTTGAGAACAATCCTGTGAGGTTGGCTATGAGTAAACCTCATAGTCAAATTGTCCTCATATAGTGCAGAAACTCCTGTCCATGCAGGTGTAACAAAAATGTGTGCCCTGGGAGCTAAACCCGGGAACAAAGACATTTGCAAATTAATTACATAACCAGTCATGCTGTTGCAGAATATGCTAACAGACATTCTTCATTGATAGCACTTCTGCCTTGGAGTTATTGTAGCTACCAGAGATGTGATGCCAAGTTCTGCCCCAATAGCTATGAAACAAGTTTTTGTCCAATATTTCTAGTGCCTGCAAAGATATAATATTTGTTTTCTTCCTGTCAAGCTTAATTATCTGGTTTGGGAGGGAGAAAATCTGATTGTTTGGCAACTTTTATCACATTTTAGTTTCCTTTGTTTTTCTTCTTTTTTATTATTCACAGTTAAAATCATCATATAAAATGAATTTTGGAACAATAGTACAAATAGTCATGTAGGCACAGTGCATATTTGGACAAACTCCTTATGAATGAATGAAATCTATTTGTGGTTGTTTTACTTGGATTTCTAGCTGCCCATAGCAATATAGTATATGTGTGTGCTAACTGTACTCACAGAAGTGACAAACATCCTTATATTAATTGGGACCCTGTTAGATCTCTCCTGTTTTGTCACACATCTTCTAGAACCTAAAAAATACAATAATTCCCTGGGATCTTTGAATGTTTAATTTTACAAAAAGTGTCATTTCCTCTAATCTTTCCCCCCCCCCCCCAATCAGATATTATTTCCAGATGGCTACAATTGTGTCAGCATAAGAAATTTCACAGCTTAAGAGATTCTGGTGCTTGTAGTTATTAAAATTTAGACCAAGGCCTACAATACTTCCAATGAACATTTGTGAGACAGAACATATATGCATATACCTACAGCTGTGTTCTTATGTATAATAAAAGCATCATTCTTATGAAAAAATAATCTTATCTAATATAAACCACTATGAAGGGGAAGATGAGGAAATATTTGTCACAAAATGGATTAAGCTGTGTATAGAAGCCACACTAGATTGGGAATTTTCCTTTTCAGCTCTGTTGTGCCTATTCTTACCTCTTATGAAAACTGTCCTGGCCAGTGATGCTCATTTTCCTAGGGAAGATACATCTTCAGAAATACTGTGACTTCCTAGGAATATAGCTTCCATGTTGCCTAAGGGAAAAGCCCAGGAAGTGCCCCCTTCTTCTGCTAATTCACATTTGCATGTACTAGAAGCAACTGAAGGCAAGCATGACCACAGGATTTACATAACTAGAAACATATATACGTACAGGAAATATTTGTAATATACCAGTGCAGAAATGGTCTTTCAGAATTCTCCACATCATTTATGAAAAGAAAAATTGTTGTGTGTGTATTTCATTGTATTTTTACAAAAAATTTTCAGGGGACAAGAGAAATTATCCAATGGTTTACCAGAAGTGGTTTCATGGGCATCATAATTCTGTTCTCCCCCTTGCCATAGTATTGGCATGTATTTTTTCTTATGTATTATTTACTTCATATCTTTTTACTTTTAAGAGCCTAGATATTCTTAGAAGTATTTTTCATTTTAAAACTGAGATTTATTTATTTTTTAGAAAAAGTATTCTCTGTTTCCAATTTCTCTTCAATGTTTTAGTATAATTTTCATGTACCTATGTTTTTGATAGCAGGACTTGTTATTCTTTAATAATTTTTTCTTTTTATGTTTCTTTAGTGCAGATAAATAAGGATTGCAGTATAGACAAGCTGATATTGCCTTGAATTATTATAACATGGGAAGATTGGAAAAATGGAAGCTTATGTAATGTCATAATTTGTTCTCCAATTTCCCAGAAGAGTTATTTGATCATAAAAGTGGTTTCAATTTTTCTGCCTTCATTTTTATTATATTTTTGACCTTATTCCCATCTTGTAAGGTGACCTACAATGCCGTATCTGTTTTGCACCCAGTGGTTTAAGGTATTTGCAGAGTCAGAGGTCATGAGTTTGATTAATCACTGGGCTTGCTACTAGGCCTTGGACAAGTACAGAATCCCACATCACCTTAAGAGGAAGGGAATGTTCAACCACTATTGAGTACTTTCATTTTTTTTAAAAAAAACTCTAGGTAGAGTTGTCATAAATCAGAATAAACTTGACAGCATGCAATTATAATTTCAATTTTATTGTGCAGGCTTTCCATCATCTTGTAGCATTTAGGCTGCAGCACTTCAGGATCTGAAAAAGTCCTGTGAAAATATTTAGCTTCCCTTTCTTTGGGTTTCAATTGTAATGTGACAGGCATAGCATCAGGATAAGGGGGTTCCTGCTAAAAAACAAAACAATTACATGGAAAAGGTTTTAGCACAGTTCATTTTTAAGTGATTGGATAGCTCATTGTGGAGCTAGAAGTTGGGAATTTGATTCCTTACTGTGTATGCCAGGAAGAGCAGCCTGTGTTATCTTTGGCAAGCTGCACAGTCCAGGATCTCCCCAGAAGAAGGGAATGGTATACCAATTCTTAATACTCTCTACATATAAAACTCTGAAAAGGATTGCCATAATTTATAATTGACTTGACAACAAACATTTACTAACCTTGTATCACAAACTACAATTTGGTATCATTTTCCTGTCCCGTATTAAGGATCTTCCTGCTTGGGTCTTATCATTCAGTGTCTCAGGTCAATCCTATTCCAATGTACAGTATTTTCTCAACTCCCTATCTAGTAACTATACATCTTCCATAGAAACCTTTTTCAGCATTACAGGCTAACAGCTTGAAAGAAGATACAGAGGAGACATGTTAATAAGCCTGTCATTTCTCCATATTATATTGTCATGTACACCTGCATGTGTTCAGCATGAAGGTCTGTGTAGCCCAGGGGTTCTCAACCTTTTTAAGCTGGGGGCTGGATCACTCCCCCTCAGACTGTTGGTGGGCCAGACTGATGGTCCTGCCACTGTTGTGGCAGGAGGGGGAGTGCTGGGGGCTTGAGGTTGTCCAGCTGCTGCCAACACTCCCCCATCACTGTGGCAGCAGTGGCAGCATTAGCAGGACCACCAGTGTGGTCTGCCAACACTCCCCACACCACTGCCCCCCCTCCCCCATGACCACTTCCCTGCTTACCGGCCTAGCATGGGTGAATGAGGGGTCCTGGTTGTTCTTGCCCATGCTCAACCAGAGCAGACCCCAGGAAATATGCATGTGGCTGCCTGCAGCTGCTAGAAAATCCACTCTCAGCCAGAGCAATCCCCAGGAAAGATGCAGACAACCACGTTCATCTGCCACTTCTGCTGCCACCACCTCAATCCTTGTCCCCTCCACTTGGCTTGGTATGTCCCTAACAGTGCTCCATAGCAGGGCGGCTGTTGTAACCCTTCTTCATGCTGCCCAGTCAAGTGGAGGGGACAAGGGTTGAGGCAGTGGGTGCAAGGGCATGGAGCCAGATGGAATGGTCTGTGTGCCAAATCTGGCTCATGGGCTGTAGGTTGAGAACCCCTGGTGTAGACACTAAAAATGTGTTATGCCGAATGTGTTTAGATCATTTTTGGAATCAGCAGCCTCAAGAAGAAAAGGCACAAAAACACTGTAAGTACTTATATAGATCATAGCACTGCAAATTCTGTGTTACTTGCCACTGATATGGGAGCAATGGATGAAGAGTTTACCTAATCTCATTACCAGTCTACATCCTACATTTCACACTTAATAGCAGTATAGAAGTGAAAAATCTATGGATCTGCAGAGCTCCCCACCTTTCGTCCGCTTAATAAGAGTATCCTTATCACAACTTTTCAAACTATAATCTTCAAATGGTTTTGCTGAGGAAGGATCACTAGATTTCCCTTGTGCCTCTGTTTAGGTGAGATATTAGTGACAACACTAATATCAGTCTCTTGAGAAAAGTGCAGAAATGAAAAAGTGGCAATAGCTGAGACAGAAGGTGTTTCTCTGTCATACAAACCCCTGCATTTCTCTTAATCCCCAAGCACAGATTATTGCAATAACTGAAATGCTATGCTAGTGTCAAACAGTTGACATTTTACTGTCGGACCTATACTTACTACATTTAATCAGAAAGTGAAATATTATATACTTTACTACTTCAGTGCTTTATTCTATCACCAAATAGAAAGAACATTTATTTTTCAATAATGTAAGGTAAGTCATAAAATGCACGCACCGTTATGTGTAATGTTTTTCATATAGGATTCTATTACCTGCTAAATAGGCAAATGCTAATATTTATATGGAAATTAATTGCAGAATACCTGGGGGAAATTCCAACTGTGTCTGCCTTCCAGAACTGAGAGAACATCAATCACACCCACTCACCCCTATTTTTAGACTACATATTTAAACAATGGTTTCTTTTTTATTCTTATCATCTGCCATGTGCCAGTGTTAATATTTTTTATTTTACTTATTTCTAGCTTATGTTAACTCAACCATAACTAGAGATGGCACTAAGTTATAGTATATTGGAGATTTGAAACTATGGAACAAATCCAGGGGTATTGTTTTCAGTATGAATAAGAATGAGACAAATAGTAATGAATACAACATGCAACATTTAAAAGTTTTCTACATGTTGTAAATGTGGGAATATTGAATGGAGCATTTGCAGAGTACACAGAAATAAATACTTTGAAATTGTAGGTGAAAATATAAAGCATTTTAAAATTATTGCATCAGTGACTAAAATGTACTGAAATTGTTAAAAAAGATACTAAAGGATGTAGACCCCTACATCTTTTTAAATTTGAAAACATAGTTTTAAACAAAAATCTTTTTTAAAAAAAATGAGGACATGCTCAAACCAGGCTTAATGTGAGTTGCTTTGTTCTTTTTGCCCTAATTAATACAGAAGGTAATTAATACAGAAGGCACATACTTTATTTTTTTAATCAACTGGACTGAGATTCACTTCATTTTTTTATAAATGCCATAGAATTCAGTAAGCTAAACATCAATTCTACCTTATTGGAACAATGTTAATTCTATACAGAAAAAGGTACATTCAACAGAGTACACTCCCAAATAAAACAGGTGAAGATTTCAACTTTAAATATTTCTTGTATTCTGTCTCATTTCCCAAGAGGCAGTCATTGCCCCAATTGGATTCTGCCCCCCCCCCCACTCCCCATAAATTTTGTTTTCTCAACAGGCCCCCTGGCTGTGATTAATTCTTCCCCTGTTCATAAATTAAAACCAACAACCCTCAAACCCTACCTCATGCAGTCACTACCTAGGAAGAAGAATGACCTAACTTGATAAGATAGATGAGCTTATTTGAGATTGTCACTTAAAACTCAAGAAATAAAATGATAGATGCTATAATAAAATTTAATAATTAGCAGTCCTGTCTGGTGTACCTACAAGGATAATTTTTAAAGGATCATATTTTCTTTTTAAAAACTCTGTCTTTTGCAATCTTTTATTTATTACTGTTAGCTGTATAGATATCAGCTGTAGCAAGTTGGGAAATAATAACAGATGCTTGATAAAATATTATGACTAAGTGATAATTAAAAGCACACAGAAAATCCTGCCCCTTACACATACTCACAAATAAAGCTCCAGGGGCTGAACAACTTCAAAATGAAACCCAAATAACAACCACCACCCCTTTGAAAGCCAGTTCAAATGTACATCTAGAATGTCATGCATAAAGGACACAATTCCTTGGTTTAATTAGCTTACTTGTTATCTATATGTGGAATATTTTTAATGTATCTGAATATTCAGATTTTGAGTATGTGATAAGATTACATTAAATAATTTGTTATCTCTTTGGACTGGCTCTCAGTTGGATCCAATGAAAGTGCTGTGGTTCTATTTCAAGTCTCAGATTTACCATGATACACTGCTTTCTTTTCTAAAAGTGGGTAAAATGTATTTGTAGGTGAATGAAATCCCCATTGAAAAATGTTTTTAAGAATAATGTTTCATGTATTTTGATTAATAGTCAGTGCATGTGGGGGTGTATTTTCAATGCACAAAAGATATTACCAAGGCAGAGTGACAGCTGGCACATGTACACTATGTAGTAGTGTGCTTGAGTTGGTAATATGTTGTCAACAGACCTGTCAAGTATCCCGTAATGGCCGGGATATTCCCATAATTTAGTCCAACTTCCCGCTGGTCTCCCAATTTTTATTCACCCCGTATTATCCCATATTTTTGCCTGCACGGAGCTCTGGGGTAGTGACTGGCTGCGCGCATAACCAGCCTCCCCCCAGAGCTCCATGCAGGCAAGCCTCCAGAGCAAAGCATCACGGGATTTGGGATTGGGAGAGACTCAGAGACCGGAGCGTAATAGTGCATGTGTGGGAAAGCGTGCGCGTGCAAAATTTAAACTGATGCACAGCCTCAGTCTCAATGAGAAGCATTGAGCAGGGGAAAAGGCACGCCTCCTCCTGATGAGATAGTAGATCGGCAGCCAGCAGCAGGACTCAGAGAGGACCAGGACTCGGAGAGCGAGAGAGAGAGAGAGTGGGTCGGAGACTGGCTGGCGACAAGGGGCGACTGCTGCACCAATGCGCCAGAAGAAGACAATTCACTGACCCACGCCAGAAAAAAGGAATCTGTCTGTGCCTTTGTGAGCACATCCATCACTCACCCTCCTCACAGAGGAGGACCACCTCCTGTGTTTGCGGCTTGCTGCGCACGGAAAGGCATATGGGGGAGGGGAAGGGTTTGCCTGAGGGGGGAGTGTGTGTGTGTGCCTGGGTACTGCGATGGAGTGAGACAGAAGCTCACTCAATTATGTAGCATGCAGGTTTCGAACTGCTGATCAGACAACCTTCCAGTTGTCAAATTCAGAGCAATGGATGAAGTAAATAGGATATCCACCATTCACACCATGGCTCTCAGTTTTCTTTCTCTATTTGAGGCAGGGAGAGAGATGTAAATTACTCCCTGCCACTGGGGAGTAAAGTAATCCAAATCTTTCCAGCCCAGCTGGGCTATGGAAGGGACATATTCTTCAAATCCCCTCTTATGTCCTGACCAGCCCTTTGTTCCCGCGGCCATGGCTTCCTTGATGGGCTCAATCCACCTCACCCTTGATTGACTTCTTTTTCTCCTTGATCTTCACCCCTCTTGTCATGGGTCGCCAAGTCAAAAGTAATGTCAAGGAGGGGGGGACGGTATCTTTCCCTCCTAGCCAGGGCCGTAACCAGTGGGTGGCAGAGGGGTGGCTAACAGCCCCCCCCCAAACTAGACTTGCCCAAGGTGTAGTGTGTTATCGCCTAGCTCCGGCCTCCATCTGTCTGAGGGAAAAAAGATGCAAAGTCTCCCTTTCAGCCTCTCGGGGCTTCCTCCTCCTCCTTTTCCCAATTGCCTGCGAGGAAGAGGAGGAGGACGAGGAAGTGGAAGGAAGTAGGGATTGAACTGGTGGCCCCAGGGGAGGGGGGAATCGGGGATACAGAGGGAGACAGACAGACACACGTGTGTGCACAGAGAGCGACCCACTCTGCACTCACCCCATAGTGTCTCCGCCACTGGTTTCTTCGAAAAACTGACTGACAAACACACAATCACACCCCTCCCCCCCCCCGTGTTGGCCAAGGCTACCGAGAGAGGGAGAGGTGGTGAGGTAAATGCTCATTGACTTTTCAGGAAGATATGCCAAGTTTACTTTAGAAACCTCTGCCCTTAGCATGAGAGAAAAAACTTTGAATAATAACTATGGAGTCAATGTTTGATTTTGTTAATCAATGCTGACTGGAAGGCAGGAGGTCAGCAGTTCGATTCTCAAGTACTGCAGGATGGAATGAGCTCCCGTCTTTGTCCCAGCTCCTGCCAACCTAGCAGTTCGAAAGCAACAAATTGCTAGTAGATAAATAAGGAACCACTTTGGTGAGAAGGTAAACAGTGTTCCATGCACTCTGGTGTCTAGTCATGCCTGCCACATGACCACATAAAACAGCACTGACTCTTCAGCTTTGAAAAAGAGATGAGCACTGAATCCTAGAGTTGGATACGACCGGCTTTCAAGCAAGGGCAAGCTTTACTTTTACCTAATAACAGCAAATCCCTGATTGGTATTCAAATTTGCTGTGAAATTTGGCCCTGTTTATGCAAGTGGTTAATAAAGGTAGCCCTTGCTCAAAAGCCAGTCATATCCGACTCTAGGGTGCAGTACTCATCTCCATTTACAGCCAAAGAGCCAGTGCCGTCAGTTTGCAGACATTTTCATGACCATGTGGCAGGCATGGCTAGAGCCCAACAAGCAAGAATTAGGGTGAAACGGTGTATGCACTGGAGAGTATTGAACCATTTGAGACAAAGAATAATATAAAACAGTCCTGTTTTTTGAAATATAAGTTTTTAAATGCTTTTACTGATTCTTGTATATTTCAAAGATCAACAAAAATAATTCCACTATGGGTTAAATGAAATGCTTCTATGACAAGGCTGTATTTATATCTTCTCTTGATGCGTTTAACAAAAATTATACTACTGTGGGTTAACTAACTTAGCCAAATCAGATTGTTCACTAAAGACAGCTGTTGCAAATGTTTCAAAATTGATACTAGTTAATTCGACTTTTCCGGACTTTCTGCTCCTTCTTCAGGAAATCTAAATATACAAGAACCAGTAAAACTGCTGCCACCTCCTCTGAAGGCCCGCTCTCCTCTGCCGCTCTCCCGCTCTCCTCCGCCACTGGGGGAATTTCTGCTACTGGTTCGCACGAACCATTCAGAACCGGCCTCAGTACATCACTGGTTGGTTAATATGTTACATGACCTGTGAATAATGCAGTTTGGAAAACTTTACTGATAGGAGTTTACAACAATTAAGTTTACGGAGTTTACGACAATTAACCCAACTAGGGTTGGGTTACTGATAGGAGTTTACGACAATTAACCCAACTAGGAGGGCCATTGGACCATTAGATGACAATGGAAGGCAAGGGGTTATTAAAGAGGAAACAGAGATTGCAGAGAGACTCAATGAATTCTTTACTTCAGTATTCACTGAACAAGACAGAGACCACATGCCCAAAACAGAGCCTATCTTCATAGGGAGGGAAACCGAAGAATTAAGCCAGATAGAAATAACCAGGGAGGAGGTCCTTGCATGTCTTGTTAAACTAAACACTAACAAATCACCAGGACCAGATGGCATCCATCCACGAGTTCTCAGGGAACTTAAAGATGAAATTGCTGATCTCCTAGCCAAAATATATAATATTTCTCTCAAATCAGGCTTTGTGCCTGATGACTGGAAGGTAGCGAATGTAACACCAATTTTCAAAAAAGGATCCAGGGGTGATCCAGGAAATTACCGACCTGTCAGTTTGACATGTGTCCCAGGTAAAGTGATGGAAACCATCCTAAAAGATAGAATTAATAGGCACATAGAAGAGAAGGCACTGCTAAAGGAGAGCCAACATGGCTTTTGCAAGGGCAAATCATGCCTCACTAATCTGTTGGAATTTTTTGAGAGTGTCAACAAGCATGTGGATAAGGGGGATCCAGTTGACATTGTTTATCTGGACTTTCAGAAGGCTTTCGACAAGGTCCCACACCAAAGGCTCTTGAATAAACTTACCAGTCATGGAATAAAGGGACAAGTCTTCTCCTGGATCAGAAACTGGCTAAGGGACAGGAAACAGAGGGTAGCACTAAATGGACACTTCTCCAAGTGGAGGGAAGTAAAGAGTGGGGTCCCCCAAGGTTCAGTACTGGGACACCTGCTTTTCAACCTCTTCATAAATGATCTAGAGGTAGGAGTAAAAAGCAAGGTAGCCAAATTTGCTGACGACACTAAATTATACAGGGTAGTGAAAACTGTGAGAGAGTGTGAGGAGCTCCAGAGGGATCTCTTGACACTGGGGGAGTGGGCAAAGCAGTGGCAAATGAGCTTCGACATTAGTAAGTGCAGAGTGATGCATGTTGGGGCAAAAAAAAACAATTACATTTATAAACTGATGGGTTCTGAACTCTCTGCGACAAACCAGGAAAGGGACCTTGGTGTCCTTGTGGACAGCTCAATGAAGGTGTCAACTCAGTGTGCCTCAGCAGTAAAAAAAGCAAACTCAATGCTAGGGATCATTGGGAAGGGTATAGAAAATAAGTCAGCAAGTGTCATTTTGCCTCTTTATAAATCTATGGTGAGGCCCCATCTGGAATACTGTGTACAGTTCTTGTCGCCATACCTCCAGAAGGATGTTATGGAGTTGGAAAAAGTGCAGAGGAGGGCAACCAAAATGATTAGGGGACTGGAACACCTTCCTTACCATCTGAGGCTTCAACGGTTGGGCATTTTCACTCTTGAACGATGGCATCTAAGAGGTGACCTGATTGAAGTTTATAAAATCATGCATGGTGTGGACAAAGTAGATAAGGAAAAACTGTTTTCCCTATCGCACAACACTAGAACTAGGGGACACTCCATGAAACTTTTGGGTACTAGTTCTCAAACAAATAAGAGAAAGTACTTTTTCACCCAGAGGATTACTGGTCTATGGAACTCCCTGCCAGAAAAAGTGGTGACAGCTGTCAGTCTTGACAGCTTTAAGAAAGGATTAGACAAGTTCATGGAGGACAAAGGTATCAATGGCTATAATTATGGATACATAAGGACAACCTCCGGGTTGGAGAGATAGGCAGGATATCTCTCAATGCCATTTCCAGGGAATCCTAAGCAGGTGAAGGCATCTCCTTGGGAATACCCTGAAGGAAAAGGTGAACCACTGTGTGAGACAGAATGCTGGACTGGATGGGCTGTGGCCTGTTCCAGCAAGGCTGTTCTTATGTTCTTAAGTTCCTGTGATATTATTAATTCTGATGTATAATGATGAAAGAAGGTCTGAGTCTTTTTAAGAGGGCAAAGAGACAAGTATCATCAGTATCATATGTGAAGAGGTCTGACATCTGGAGGTGGTCATATCAACACTGACATGGTTGCATTAACGTTACTCTGTTTTTTCTTCTTTCAGAATTCAAGATTTTCCTCTATATGTAGCAGGTGTCAACTGTTTTCTATTTGTTGCTGAGAGAAAAGGAGTCTTATTAGGATTTGCATTCTAACTTATTTTTTTTTCTAATTTTTATTAATTTTTCAGACAAATTACAAAGTTAATACATTCATAACGTTACAATACAATACAATACGATACATATATTAAAAAAAATGAACAAAAATACATTGAATACATTCACCCTGAAGAGAAAAACCACATTACATTCATATAAAAGAAGAGAAAAAGAAAAAAAATACAAACTATATATTACATACAATTATATACTTTGTCACCCAGTGCTATATACATTGTCCTAGGAGGTTGTGGGATCTCCCATTCGTTTCTATTATTCCCAAAATTTCATTTGGTCTGGTGTCAATTTATGTGTTCCTTCTCTCGTCAATGAATATTCAACGAATTTTCGCCATATATTCCAGAATCTATTTTCTTTTACTATACCTTTCTTAAAGTTTAACTCCCATGTTAATTTTTCATTCAATGCGAGATCCCACATCTGCCCGTACCAATCTTCCACCTTTAACGTTACTTCACTTTTCCAATTTTTTGCAATACACATTCTTGCCATTACAAGCATCATTGACAACAACTCTTTCTTATCTTTGTCTATATTAACATTATCAACATCGGTCAATAGGGTGGTGCCCGGCCCCAACTTAAAACGCAATTCCAAGATTTTTCCTATCTCGGTCTCAATTTTTAACCAAAAATTTTCTACCACTTTACAATCGTGCCACATATGAACATATGTACCCAAGGTGTTTTTACACCTCCAACACATTTTATTATTCTTCTTATCTATCTGATGTAATTTCATAGGGGTCAGGTACCACCTCCATAACATTTTAAAGTTATGTTCCTTTATTCTAACCGACAGGGATCTCATGATTCTTTTTCTCCATTTATTTTGCCACTCCTTTTCCGTTATCTTCATATTCAGATCCTGTTCCCATGTATTTCTTAATATTTCTTGTGGTTTACCTTCTACATTTATTATTTTATAAATTTTACTAACCAACCCTTTAATTCCAATTTCCCCCTTCCTTATTTTCCATACTAATTCCTCAAATTCCGTCCTATCTCTTTCCAAGCTCCGTTCCCTCCAATATTTATTATTCCACTTGTTCAGCATTGCTATCTGAAACCAATTCAACTTCATCCGGGTATATAACTCTCTTTTCTTCTCATCATCTTTACAAACTCGTATCCAATCTTTCAACAGGAGAACCTTATTTGTCAACAGTAATTCTTTCATCTCATTATCCATACTTATTGGGAACTTTTTCAAATCTTCTAATTCAATAATCGGTGAAATATTTGGGGCCAATTTCATTTTAATTTTCTTCCATACTCCCAACATTGATTTCATCATTCTATTTTTAACCAATATTTTTCCTATTTCCTTATCTAAAAAGAGGCTCTTACCCTCTTCCTTTATTTCCTTCATTTCAATTTCTTCCCAAATAACCGACTCCTTCATCAAAATCTTAACTACGTTCTTTATCTGGAATGCTTTGTAATAATTCTTTAGGCTAGGTATTCCTAAACCCCCTTCTTTTTGAGATAAATACCACATTTTCTTTAAAATTCTAACTCTACGTCCCCCATTACAATAATTATTAAATAATTTTTGGAATTCCTCAATATCTTTATCCGTCAGTTGAATTGGTAAGGCATCAAATAAAAAATTTAGTTTTGGTAATAACATCATTTTAGTCAATGCTATTCTGCCGAACCAAGACAACTTCAGTTTTTGATACTGTAAAATTTTAACCTTAAGTTCCTTCTTTTGTTTATCATAATTTAATCTTTTCAAATCCTCTAACTTATCGGAAATAATTATCCCTAGATATTTCAAATTCGCTTTGATCTGCAATTTAAATTCATCTCTAATTTTCTCTTGTTCTTCCTTTCCAATATTACTTAGGATCAATTCAGATTTTTCCCAATTTACCTTCAGACCTGTAATTTGTTCAAAATTCTTTAAATGTTTTTGAATCCTTTCCATAGTTCTTCTAGGTTGTTTCATAATTAATAAAGTATCATCTGCATATAAACTAATTTTATTTTCCATTATTCCTTCTATACTTTTATCTTCCCTTATTGTATTGGCTAATATTTCCATTGCCATAATAAATAGTATTGGAGATAAGGGACACCCTTGCCTTGTTCCTGCCTCTAGTCTCAGTTCCTCTGTAAGGCCATCATTGACCCTAATTTTAGCATATCCTTGTTGGTATAATTGTTCTATTGTTTTTACAAACCTGTTACCGAATCCATAACTCTTAATTATCTCGTTAATTGTTACCCATTGTAAAGAATCAAAAGCTTTAAAGATATCTAACGATAATAATCCTACTTTCTCTTTATTTTGTCTTGCCACATCTATTAAATCTAATACTCGCCTTACTAAATCCGCCATATGTCTCCCTTTCACGAATCCGGCCTGGTCTTTATTTATATATTTATCCATGAAACTATTTAATCTGTTTGCCAATATTGCAGTAAAAATCTTAGCATCTTGGTTTATCAGGGAGATGGGTCTATATGATTCTACTTTTTCTAGATCCTTTCCCGGTTTTGGTAATAAGACAATTATTGTTCTATACCAAGATACAGGTAACTGTTCCCCATTAAGAATCCCATTATACAAATTTAACAATTTCGGGATTACTATATCCTTAAACTCTTTATAAAATTCAGCGGGTAATCCATCTTCTCCGGGTGATTTATCTGATTTCAATTTGTTTATTACCTTTTTTATCTCTTTTTCAGTTATTAATTCTTCCATTCTTTGTTTATGCTCCTGACTAATTTTATTCTTGATTTGCATCTCCAATCTATCCTTTAATTTATCTATATTTATCTTCTTTTTTGAGTATAAATCTTGATAAAATTCTCTAATCAGTTTACATTTGTCTTTAGTCTTATTATATCTTATACCTTCCTTATCTACCAAAATCCCTATTTCCCTTCTACTTCTTTTTTCTTTAGCCGCTCTTGCCAATAATTTTGAATTTTTATTACTATATTCAAAATATTCTCTTTTTAAATATATTAAATCTCTTTTCACCTTTTCCATGTCATTTCCTATTAGTTCCTTCCTTAGTCCCTGCATCCTTTCGTAAGCCTTTCTATCCTTAGTTCTTGCATGTTCCTCCTGTAGCCTTTTAATCTCTTTTTCAGTTTCTTCTTGTTTAATTTTTAATTGTTTATTTTTAATGCTTGCCATCTTAATACTTTCACCCCTAAATATTGCTTTCATTGTATCCCATACTATGCCTATTCCTACTTCCTCTGTATCGTTCCATTTCCAGTTTTCTTCCCATTTTTCTACCATTTGATCTTTGTACTTTTTATCTCTAAACAATCTAACATCGTATCTCCAATTTTTCATGCTCTTTATAGCATCTATCTTCATTTCCAACAAAACTTTTGCATGATCCGATTCTTTGAAAATTCCTATTTCTATACCATCTAAATTACTTATCAAATTATCCGTAACAAATATATAGTCTATTCTGGAATATGTATTATACACTTGTGAGAAGTATGTATAGGCTCTTTCCAATCCTTTAAGTGCCCTCCATGTATCTTTCAACCCCAGGGATTTCACCCAATTGTTTAACACATGCATTTTATTTCCACCTACACATCTCGTTGTATTTGTACTATCTATATTTGATCCTATTAAATTAAAATCTCCCGCGACAATCATTTTTATTGTTTTTTCCTTCTCTAATATTCGGTATACCTTATTTAAGAAACTATTTTGGTGTTCATTTGGTACATACAGGTTCACCAACGTTATTTCTTCTTCCTCTATTTTTCCCTTTATTATTAGATATCTACCTTCTGGGTCTGATATACTTTTTATCATCTCAAATCCCAATCTATTTGATATCAAAGTTGCGACCCCCCTGGCCTTTGAAGAACCGTATGCTTTTTCATAAACTTGAGTCCATCCTAGAAATAGCTTATTAGATTTTTCCGAATTCTGATGGGTCTCCTGAAGAAAGATTATATCCGGTCTGTCTTTCCTAAGCGCCGCTTCCAACCTCCTTCTCTTCACTTGACAGCCAGTACCTTTCACATTCCATGTCATTACTTTTACATTCCTCATTTATTATGCTTCTCCCACCATTTTTTACACTTCCCGCTTCCTCCTACGGACCTGTGATTAACATATAACATTTCCTTCACCTTATACAAATAAGTAAGAAAGAAAAGAAAAAAGAAAACATCTAAAAAATTACATTGAACAATCTACTACTATCCCTCCCCATTTTCTTTTAACAAATGGCCTCTGGGGTTCAGAGAGGGGAGGGGGGGTGCGATCAATCATAGGAGCTTGGGAGAGATCAGAAACTACTCCCCACCCGGATCAATTCCTCCTTCCGCCCCTTTAGGCATATTCTCATTTCCATTACTATTTCGTCTTCTATAACCACCAGATATAATCAATTCTTCCTTCAAATCAAACCATTCTTTGGTTCCTGCTTCCACTAACTTAGCATCTGTCATTGCATCCAAGACATTAGGACCCTCACTAATTAAGTAACGTCTTCCCAAATAAAAAAAGCTTAATTGTCGTGGAAATTTCCAATTGTACCTTATTCCCTTTTCCTGAAATCGTTTTGTAATTGGCTTCATCGATTGTCTCCAAAATCGATCCTCAATTGGAATGTCATTATACACTTCAATTTCATGACCTTCCACTTTTAGAACCTCTGTTCCTTTTTCCCGTATAAGCGCCATTAAACGCAGTTTATCAGACACATTGGCAAATTTTAACATGACATTCCTTGACCCAGTTTTACCTCTTCTTGATCCCAATCTGAATACATTTACAACCTCCTGCGGCGTGAAACCATCTTCCATAATTTCATCAAGCCATTTCACTATTCTTTCTTTTAATTTATCTGGAGAATTCTCTGGGAATTTTCGAATTATGACGTTTGCTCGTCTTAGTTGTTCTTCCACATTTTCTAATCTCTTTTCATGATCTCCAACCTTATTTTCTCTCTCCTTTTCTCTCTTTCTCAAGTCCATAACCTCTGCTTTAATCGTTATCTGTTCTTTTTTAATAACTTCTTGTTCTTTTTTGAGGTTATTTGTATCCTCCTTCAGGTCGTTGATTTCCTTCACAAGATTTCCTATCGTATCTTGCAGTTCTTGTTTCATGTCCAATTTAATTTGGGCAATCATTTTTCCAATATTATTCCCCAGGTTATCAAATTTCTCATTTAAGCTTTCAAATTCAGATTTAAATACTTGCCCCTCCCCCATTGCCGATGTTGGTGTTGTTGCTGTGGCTGTGGTTACTATCGTTGTTGGTGCTGTCCCTGCTATTGCCGCTGTAGTTGTTACAGTTGTCGTAGCTGTCGTTGTTGTTGTAACTTTCGCTGTTGTTATCACAATTGATTTTACCGCAGATGGAGCAACAGTAGTTGGCGATATTATTGTCTTCTGTTGCTATTGTTGTTGTAATTGCTGTGCCATCTTCTTCACTGTCTCCTGTTCCTCCAAGTCCTTTATTTCCTGTTGCATTGTTTTCATCTCCTCTTCCTCCTCATCCAACCTTGTAAGCCTTCTGAAGCTCCTATCTGAGGACGTTGGTCTTTGCCCTCTTGTCCAAGCCAATTTCTTCTCCTTCTCTTTCCCTCTCCCCTGCCGTTTCATCCAAATGTATTTCTAACTGCTTCGCTTTTATCAGTTTACATAAACAATTTATCATTCAAAATTCACACTATATTTTAAATCTAACCAATTTCAATATATTTATTTCAAAGTATAATACTTAACCCTTATCCTCTCCTCCCCCTCCCCCTCCCTCCCTGTGATATATATGTGTGTGTATTTACACACACATATGCACACACATGCACACACAGGTAATCACCCAGATCTCACTCTATATGAGGGTGATGGCGGGAAAAAGGTCAGTATCCCAATTTAGGCCTCATTAATTTCCCTCTTAAATTTTAGATATTTTAAATATTTTAATATTTAAAACAGAAAAAGAAAAAAAGAAAAAGAAAAAAAAGGGGGGGAGGGAGATAAAAATAAAAAGGGGGATGGTAAAACAAAAAAGACCAAAAAGAAAAATTATATTTATATTTAAAAGAAAAAAGAAAAAAAAAAGGTAAAAATTTTTAATAATGAAAAATATAAAAATTTCCCACAAGCAGTAAAAGAGGGGAGTTGAAACAAAAGCAGTTAGAAAGTGTCTTCAGACTTTAGCTCAAAAAATAATTGGAGGGAGAGCCCACTTTATCTTGCTGTTATGGGATAAATACAAAAGTAAAAAACACTGACGGATTCAGGCTCCTGCTCTCCAAAGTTTCAGATTAACGGCAGTTTATTTCCCTAGGCTCTAGCCCACAGCACCATCTTGCTTCACTTTATAGCTCCAAAAAAAAAATATGCAGGGGCACACTTAAACCCGCTCCTTTTTCTTTAAAAGCCAATACTCCAAGTCCACAGCTTACATAACGACAAAGAGAGGGGAGCAAAAAGAAAAAAGGGAATAAGAAAAAAGAAAAGCAGGAAGTAGCTCTATTGTTCTCTTTACTTAGCCGCTGCTTTATCAGCTCCCACCGGCAAAACTCAACACGGAAAGTCTCAGTCTCTTTTCTTCCCCTTAACCTCTTTGAAAGTCTTTGCAAAAATGCTCACCGTCTTGCTTTCTCCACTTCTCCCCTTTATTCTTGTCCAGCTCCACAAAGCTCCGGCCGTCTCCGATCGAGGGGGTGGCGCGGGCGGGCGAGGTCCGCTTCAGCTTACCTCTTTCACACCCCGCCGAGATTGCCCTTTTCGATCCGATCGTCCACTTATCCTCTTTGCCCGGACTTTTAATCAATTTCACCGGGACGACGATCTCCTCTTGTTTCCAATCTATCCGCTTTTCTTTTAAGAGCTCCGGGGACTCGTCGCCATTATAGGTCGCCCCTCCCCCCGCTCTCTCCAAGATCGAAACTCTAATTTATCTCCCTTTCCCAGCGCTGCTTTGGAGCCTCCAAAGTATTTTCCGTATCTATTTTTCCTTCTATTTTTTCTAATCCATTTTTTTGCCAATTTCAGGAGCTATTTTCACTTTTAAAAGTCACTTTCATTTCTCTCCATTCCGAGCAGAGAAAAGTTTGCCCCTCTCAGCCCTCCATCTTGACACGCCCCCTCTAACTTATTTTTAAAGACACCTTTCTCTCCTCTCTAGGAAAACTGCTTCCTTCAGACTAAAACAAACAAACAAAACACACAAACAAATCAATCCTCTGCTTTAACTTCTCTGCTGGAGGTTTAGAAGAGAGTAAATTAAATGCAATTACTAATTTGGAGAGCTGGAGATGTGCAGTGGCAACCATGTTGGGGCCATTTCTTCATTCCACTATGCTTCCAAAAAAACCTTCTAAAATGGAACCAAACTAGTAATCAAGTAAGTAGTCATGAGAGTATAAAAAAGCTAGTAGGCATCTTTAACTGCTGGAGCTTTTCCCACATTGTTGTTGTTTTTCAGTCACATAGTCTAGTCTGACCCTTTGCGACCCCATGGCCCACTGCACACCAGGCACCCCTGTTGTCCACCATCCTCTGCAGCCCACTCAGCTTTTCGCCCAAAGTCCCTGCACTTGGATCTACCACTTGGCAGCAAGGGCATTTTTGGACTTCCTGGTTCCAGGGATGGAACAAGCCAACTCCAGAAACTATGCACCCTGGAGAAATCTGGTCTGTATCACCATATTTTATTGTAAGAAGGGGCATAATTTTCAATGGGTTTCTTCTCATGTTACGGGTTTTCCATTGTGTGAGGTGTCCGTAAGGGAGGGTTCCACCAACCAGAAGGCCAGTAAGCCACTACTGGTCCTAATCAGGTTTTTCCCCTCCCAAACCAGATAATTAAGCTTGACAGGAAGAGAACCAATGTTATACCTTTGGAGGCACTAGAAATATTGGACAAAAACTTGTTTCACAGCTATTGGGGTAGAACTTGGTGTCACATCTCTGGTAGCTACAATAACTCCAAGGAAGAAGTGCTATCAATGAAGAATATCTGTTAGCATATTCTGCATCAGCATGACTGGTTATATAATTAAATTGCAAACGTCTTTGTTCCCGGGTTTAGCTCCCAGGGCACACATTTTTCTTACACCTGCATGCACAGGATTTTCTGCACTATATGAGGACAATTTGTCTATGTGGTTTACTGACCTTAACATTGTAACTGATTCTCAAGATAGCCAACCTCACAGGATTGTTCTCAAAATAAAATCCCTCCTGCATATGTAAAAATGTCCCCTGTGTATGCCAATGAATTAAAGAAATTACTATTAATACTTTTAAACTTGTCCATTCTTAAAGACGTTTAGCAGTAGTGGTATCAGCTTCTTTGTTCATGGATGGATGTCAATGAGAAAAAATATGTTCTTTATTTCTGAAGGGTAATGCATTAGGTGGTCAACGTGCACAAAGAAACAAAATCTATGGACTATGCTCAGGAAACAGCAATCCCATTTTGCTCATGCTTTTATACTACACATCTTAAAAAGCACCTTCTGGATTAGGTTCCCTATTTATTTCAATATATAAGACTGACTAAATAGTATACTGTTGCACTCTGTTCCCAAATTTGACTTGTTTTCCTTCCACAGCAACAATCAGTGGTTTGTTTAACTGTATGTGTGTTTGTTTACGTGCAAGTTACATGCACCATCTGTATAAGAGAAGTTTTTCCTGCTGAGATTATTGTTGCATCATTTACATATTATTAATAATGACATGGTGGCTAGACAGTTCCATTTCAAAACAAAGTGAATTGTAAGTAGATGACTAAAAAGGGATGCAGCATTTATTCAAATATTTATAAGGAGAATTCGATAACATCAACAGTAGATATATGTCATGTGAACAGACATTAAAATACTTAAGACTGATGCATGAATTCATTACTTAGCATCAAGAAAATGTTATGCAGAGGAAGAAAGAGAGAGAAGGGTCCTCCTCTCTCCTTGCTGCTTTCAAATTCCCCTTGCACTCTCTATTGCCTCAGGACTGCTTCAGGGCTTTTGGTACATTCCTTCCCAGTTTCCAGCATGTGTTTTAGAAACAATCCTTCCTTTAGTTTTCAAAGCACATTAATGCAACATGAATATCATTTTAAAAGGCCACCATTTATTCTGCTACAGACTTGAGTGCTACACTTGAATTGTTCATGGCTGAAAGGAAGAGCTAGGAGCAGGGAGTTTATACAAATAAAACAAACTGTTATTTGTGGGTGGTGAGAGGTTATATGAATACACTATATGCATAGACTTACATAGAGATACACACACATAGAAAAAGTAATGCACTAAGTCTGGGTACTTTGGGAAACTATTTTTTTAATTGTTCGATTTCTACACCGCCCACTCTTTCTAGGCCGACTCAGGGCGGTTCACAATCACAAGATAAAACAGCATAATTAAAAACTAATTAAAACTACCCAACCCCTTAAAAAAGGGGTGCAGGGGCTGAAGGGACCGAATGGGAAGGAGTTATACTCTACACCAACCACCCAACGGGGGTCACCCTTCCACCTGCACCCCATATTTGGCCCTCCAGCCAGGTTTTTAGTTCTTTTCTGAAGGGCAGCAATTCCGTCTGGAGCAGTAACTCTGTTGCCAGGAGGTTCCAGAGAGCTGGTGCGGACACGGAGAAGGCCCTCCTCCTTGTGCTAGAGAGGCAAGCCCCTCTAGCTGATGGTACAATTAGAGAGTCCCTCCGGTCCGCTCTGGCTGGATGGACATCCTTAGGGTGTTGCAGTCTCTTAGGTATCCTGGCCCACTACCATATAGGGCTATGAACTAGATCCTGGTTCTAGTTCTACTGTGTTGGATGTGACTGAAGGTCTGGAAGGAATGCAAAATGTTCATTATTTTCCTTTCTATTTTCTAATATGTAATCCAATTTATTACATTTTAACTTAATATGGTCAGCTGACTAATTGACTAATAAAGAATCAAATCCTTTCTGTGGAATAGAAAAACATGGAATAGGGGTAAATTCTATTTTATTTCATTTTTTGATAGGAATTCATATATTTGTTTGACTTTGATTTTTAAAAACCTTTTTTAAAGTGGGAGACAGCAAACTGACAGATTTGTCCATTTACATCCAAATATTTCTGTTCTTAACCCTTAAATATCTAGGGCTCATTTTTTCTATTAAATCCTGTTAGCAAGCTAATATTGTACTGTACTTGTTTTTAACCATTGAGTTCTCCACTTCATCACTTAGATGACAGACTAAAAAACAAACATTCCTGTCTATACTAAAATAACTATGCCTGTTGAATTATCTTGGTATTAAGAGGAAGAAAGTAATTTAAGTCAGTTTTTGAAGAATTAAAATATTAGATATTTAAATAGGAGATAATTTTAAATTTCTCAAAGGACAAAAATTAAGCAAAGAAATTGAAAGATTCACCAAGAGCAAAACTGAGGGCAGATAGAACATTGATGTTTAGTGGCTAGTGTTCCATGATTCATGGAGCCAACTACTATTTCTATGGGAGGAAGAAAACACAAGATGAGTAAGAAATGTTGAGGAAAATTCTGCATTAACTTTAACTTTACATCCTGTGACCTGAAAAACATCATTAGTGTTTTCCATCATTTCATCTTAGAAATATTTCATCCATGCAGCCATCTGTACAGGCTAAAGCTGCCCAGTTCCTTTTACCTTTTTTCTTAGATCTTATATTCCAAATCATTTGATGCCAACTTATCTCTCTGAGCAAGTCTCTTTTCTCTTGTGGTATCTCTTCCTTCATATTTATCCAAACATATATATATAGTCATTGATTGCTATGTATTCTTGGCTTATCAAGTATAAAACTTGATATGAATGATATCTGTAGCTGGCCTGCACACTTGTTGCTGAACTCAGCTCTTCACATTATCGAAGTGTTTTTAATTGCTGACTTGTAGTCCAAACTGAGATGTTTGGATCTTGGCTAATCAAAACCAATGCCCTTCTTTGTGGATCACCAATTACCAAAATGGATGTCTGCTTATAAATGAGTGCCTCTTACATAAACAGAGTAAAAAGCAAGCAAGGATTATAAAATAAGGTGAAATAATATAGAAATAATATACATAAGGAATATATGGCCCTTCAGATGCTGTTGGGCTGCAATTCCCACCATCCTTCCCTATCTCTCTCTCTCTCTCTCTCTCACACACACACACACACACACACACACACACACACACACACACACACACACACACACACACACACACACACACACAATCTACTAGTAAGTAACAGATCTTCCTCACAATTAAATCCAGTGAGAGAAAGATGGATAAAGAGCAAGAACTGTTTAAGACCATTAAGCAAAGAAAGTTCCAATACCTTGTGCATGTCATGAGGAATGACATAAAGTACAGAATACTCCAACTTGCTATGCATTCTCATATTTTTGCATGTTGTCTAGCAAATAGTATTGAAATCCTACACAGAGTTGAGTTCATTATAAAATACAGAAACTCTTATACTCTTGAAAATCAAGTGTAAGCAGATATCAAGTTAAAATATTTGAACCTTCTGACAATAGTTCAGTACTGGGATAGTTTGGGGATGAGTTATATCATTGTTTCCTGTCCACAAGGGCCCATGCTGAGAACGTATCAGCAATAAAATCTACAGAAGAGTTGTGTGTGTGTGTGGGGAGGAGGGGGGGATGGAGACACAATATCTTATTTCAAGCAGCAAAGTAAATATACTAAGTTGTACAGTAGTCTTGTTTCTGACAAGAACCAAAGTAGCCTGATGTCTAGGACTGAAGAAAGGAACAGTGCATAAATCAGGGAAAGTGGAAAGAACCTACACACAAAGGTAGGTTCACATCTGAGAGTCTGAAAGAGGGGATAAAATGCCAATGGATGAGCACAAATACTCATTTGGAAGCAGGTGTCACTGTTCAGTTCCATAAATATATACAGCCAATATTTCTGATGACATAATTTGTAACTACCAAAAGCTTTCTTTAACTTCTTAGCTCTCAACTGAAACTGTATCATATCCAGTCTGTGATTTTGGACTGGGAGTAATAGTCAAACTTTTAAGATTACTTTTGCTGTGAATCTTTCAAAATGTCATCTCAAAAAAGAGGGAAAGTGGGAAGTGGCACTAGTTAGCATAATAATAATGTCTGTATTAATCCCTGGGGCTCTGCAAAGCTGTAATATATGAATGAATTGCCTTAGTAGTTATTAGCATTACACATTTAGAATGGAAATTTCTAATAAATAATCAGGTGCCATGACCCTTATCTGATGAGTTATTCTATGTTTGATAAATGTAACATATTTAAAGCTCAGGACATTAAAGGGGGCTATAAATTTCCATAAGCTCTCAGAATTATAACTTGAAATTGTTCCTTTTCTTCTTGTTCCTACAATTATTCAGATATCATGCATATTCTGCAAACACATATCCATTTACCTGGAAGCATGTCTCATTGAACTTGATAGGTGTTAATGTCTATGTATAAATCTATTCGTTTGTACTGTCAGCAAATATATACTACCTCTTCTTACTTCTGCATAATAATCAAATAGATCAACTGACATGTTAGGGACTCTGTGTGTGTGAGAGAGAGAGAGAAAGAGAGAGATTTGTAGGGGGAAAGGGGCTGCTGCTGTAAATAGATTCATTCCACATTTTCCCCTCTTTAGTGTAGTTCCATCCCCCCTCTCTGTTTGTCAGAGGTAGCTTAATAAATTGTTGGAGAGCATGGGGGGGAAAAGAGAAATTGGGGTTAGAAGGGGGAGGGGGAGGGAGGGTAGAGAAATGGGGAAGAGGGAGGTATGGAGGGGTAGAGGGATGGTCAATCTTTTTAAACACAATTTTAATTATGTTTGGGTATAGGGGGAGGGAAACACTTATTGGGGCTATGAAAGAAGATGTAAGAGTCCTTTTAGGACCAATGGCTAAGAATATTAAGGTGATTTCATGGAATGTGTGGGGAACAGGTGGTTTTTGAAACGTAAAAGCCTGGAGCTATCACTTAAAAAAAGAAAAGGCAGACATTATATTTCTACAAGAGATGAATCAGAAATTGGATAGAAAAACCAACTCTGTCTGGGATGGACTGTTATCTAGAAGAAGGCATTTGGATCCTCCAAACACACAAGGTTGTGGCATTGATATCAAAAAGACTGGGATTTACACTGGACAAGGCTATAAAAAATGAAGAGGGGAGTTATTTTTTACTCAATGTTCAAATAGAGGGAGATGAAATTTTGTTGGTCAATGTATATGCACCAAATGAGAATAAAGAAAAAAATTCTAGACAAGTTACAGGGCATAATTATGAAAAAAACCACAAAGATAAGATGATAATATCAGATTATTTTAATCTCACCAGATCAACCATAGATAAATCCAGAAATAAAGAGATTACGAAAACTAATCAGTCTTCGATACTAGACAAATGGATGAAAAATATGTCCAGAAGAGATGTCTGGTGAGAAATGAAGGGCACAGAAAGGGCATATACATATTATTCAGATGTTCATAATTGCTATTCCAGAATTGATTGTTACAGATAATGTATTAGTAAATACTCAAGAAATTGACATGGGAATGTTCAAGGAATCTGATCAAGCAAATGAAAAGGTGGAAATGGTTATCAAACCATAATGTAAAATGAGTAAAAACTGGAAGTTTAATCCAACACTATGAAAGGAACAGTGTATGAAGAGATTGGAGAAACAATGGGAAGAAATGTGGATAATACGGGGGAGGTCAACTTTCATATACAGTAAAAACCCTGGATAACGACTGAATCGGATAACACTAAAATTGGATAACGACGTAAAGCTTTGAAAAATTGTTGCACTGGATAACACTGTTTTAGTGTTATCTGATGCATTGTGTTTAATCTCCTACCTTTTAATGCTGTTTTGGGGGGGGAACCCTACCATTGTTGGGTGCATGTTTCCTGCTCTCCGCCTTCCCTGCAGCCTCTGGGAGGGCTGAAGGACCTTTTCACGCTGTTCTCGCCTTCCTAGGACATCCCTGGGCCACACAAAAGCTGAAGAAAGTTGTGACCACCATTTTGTTTTTCAAAGGCAGCCACAACTGTTTTCAGCTGTTGTGTGGCCGAGAGATGTCCTGGGAAGGCAGGAATAGTACGAAAAAGGTCCTCCAGCCCTCCCAGAGGCTGCAGGGGAGGTGAAGAGCCAGAAACATGCACCTGATGATGGTGATTTTTTAGTCCCCAAACAGTGTGAAAAGGTAGGAGATAACGTTGTCCTTTTTGTGGGGGTGGGCAGCCGGTGTACGGGCGCTCCGTTCGACACCTGCCTTCTGAAAGAGGGCAGCCATTTGTTTTTTTAGCATTATCCAATGCATGCACCAGATAACGCTAAAAATTGAATCATGTTAAGACTTGTGGAACCAATTTTTGGCATTATCCAAGGTATTACTGTAGTATAGGATGCAATGAAAGCAGTACTCAGGGGCCTATGTATTAAGAAATTAGAAATTTTGAAGAGAAATAGTGAAACAAAATGATAGCCTGGAAAAAGAAATTAAATTAATTAAAATAGTGTATGCCAGAGCTAAGAAAAAAGATTTGTTGGATAAAATATGGATATTTTAAAAAGAGTTAATGGGCAGAAAATATTAAAAGAGATGTAATATATTTTAAAAGTATTTTGAATATAGCAACAAAAATTTTAAAATGTTGAAAGCTGTACAAGAAAAGAAAGTTAAAAATGAAATAAAATTCAGGATAAACTAAAAGTGCAAATGAATTATACAAAGATTTATATGCAGGAGGAAATATCGAGTTGGGCAAAATAAGGGAGTATCTAAAAAGCATAACAAAAGCAAGGTAAAAGAGGAATACAAAATAATAATGGAATTAAAAATAGAAGATGTAGAAATTGAAGAAATTTTAAAAACTGAAGACAGGGAAGGCACCAGAGGAAAATGGTTTTACCACAGAACTTTATATAAAAAAATTCAAAATAATGATTCCCAAACTATGTAGATTATACCGTTTCATGCTAGAGGGAGGGGAGACACCCCCTGTCATGATCAAACTCCATAATGATATTGATAACAAAACCAGGGGCAAATGCAGAATTAATAGAGTCCTACTGTCCAGTCTCATTGATAAACCAAGATGCTAAATTATTTAAATAAATTTATAGGAGAATATATACATGTTGACCAAGCAATGTTTATGAAGAATAGACATGTGACAGATCTAATAAGAAGAACAATGTATTTAATAGAACAAGCAAATCAGGATAAAAGTAAATTCGGAATTATATGGGTACTTGATATATTCAAACCTTTTGATTCTGTACAATGGATCACAATTAAAGAATTAGTCAAGGAAATAGGGTGTGGAGACAAATTTTAAGGAATTACAGTAATACCTCATACAACGTCCACTTCATACAATGTCGGATCCATACAACCTCACCCAATTATTTGAAAAAAGTTTCCTCATACACCGTCACCGGACATTGTATGACTTATTAGGGTTTTTACATTAGAAGTACAGTTTTTTGTTGTTGTTCAGTCGCACAGTCGATTCTGCCCCTTGTGACCCTATAGGACCCTTTGGCCCTTGCCCAATTGTTTGTTGGGTGGGGAGGCCCGCAGCGAAGATGCCGACCATCGCCCGATGCCATGGCTTGGAGGCCCCACGGAGCTCGACCGGCAGCCAGCTGGAGGAGGTGTGGAAGAAAGAACTCACCACACCTGGGGCTCACCTCTCCATGGCCCCAAAAGCAGCTCCCTGCCTCCAATGGATCCCACCGACGCCGTGGCTTGGAGGCCCCACGGAGCTCGACCGGCAGCCGGCTGGAGGAGGCGGGGAAGAAAGAACTTGCTGCACCTGGGGCATGCCTCTCCGTGGCCCCAAAAGCAGCTCCCTACCTCCAACGGACCCCACCAACGCCGGGGCTTGGAGGCCCCACGGAGCTCAACCGGCAGCCAGCCAGAGGAGGCAGGGAAGAAAGAACTCACCGCACCGTGGGGCCTCCAAGGCCTGGCATTGGTGGGGTCCATTGGAGGTGGGGAGCCACTTTTGGGGCAATGGAGAGGCGAGCCCCAAGTGCAGTGAGTTCTTTCTTTCCCTGCCTCCTCCGGCCAGCTGCCAGTCGAGCTCCGTGGGGCCTCCAGGCCCTGGCATCAGTGGGGTCCATTGGAGGCAGGGAGCCACTTTTGGGACCAGCAGCCAGCCGGAGGAGGCAGGGAAGAAAGAACTCACTGCACCTGGAGCTCGCCTCTCCGCGGCCCCAAAAGCAGCTCCCCACCTCCGGAGATGTAAACCACATTGAGTCTCCCTTTAGGCAGAGAATTGCGGTACAGTATATAAATTATTATTATTATTATTATTATTATTATTATTATTATTATTATTATTATTATTATTATTATTATTATTATTATTATTATTATTATTATTATATCCCCCCCCCCCCCGCTGGGGGAGAAACGCACCCCTCTGGCCCCTCTTAAAGTTCAATCAGTTTCCTGTGTTTCTTTGACTTTGCCCTGCAGTCTGTGCTGTTACAATGTATCTCTATGGGAACAATGTTATACAAAGCATCTGTGGCAATAATTTGGACATTGTGCAACTTTATCACTGTTCACCTGTAATGATGAGGCCATCCTCCTTCTGGCAGCTGTACTGACTTCTCATTGAACAAGAAATAAGATTTACACACTGTGGAATCCAATGACAATGGAAGAATTGAGGAAGGTCTGGAAAATATGCTTAGGATAAATTAAACAACTCAGTGCCACATCTTAGTGGTTGTACTTTTCATACTTTCCCCTAAATTTTCTATGAGGTTTCATCCCATCTATTATCTTGTACAATAGGAATAAGAGAGCAAGGATTTATATTGCCAAAGGCCATCACAAAAGTTCACATAGAATTTTGCAGTTGAAACTTAACATGCTGAAGCTGAGCCAGAAAAGTCTATGAAAGTTTTATTCCTTCATTTAACTTTAGACACAAAGTTATGACATAGCCTTAAGGAAAGAAAGTCAACTGAAACATTTTAAATCTGTAATAGGACTATAACAGTCTCCAGGTGAGTTAAGATGATGGAGCCTTGGAAGGTGAGATACTAATTGAGAGCAAAACCTTTTTGATGGTATTTTGGGATGAAACTTGAGTATTTTTCTAGTGTGTGGAGCAAAAAGGTGCATATGAAGAAGGGTATAGAGAACTTGAGCCAACACTGTTAAATGGACACAGCTAACAACTTTCATTCTGAATTATTTCTTATAGAATGCCATTTACACTCATGTTTTGCGATTGACCTCAACATCCAGGCTGTCATGAGATCCATTCACAAATGTCATGCTTCTAAAGTAAAAATAACTTAGAAATAAAATCGATTTGGCATCTTGCTGATAGTTTAGATGTATATTCAAAATGTTCTAGATTTTTTTCAAACCAAGTGGAGTACACAGAAAGAGCCTGCTTGAAGATTGTGGTGTTTTTGAACCATAATCAGGTGTACCCCAGGCAATGGTCACCTTGTGCCAGCTAATCTTTCTCACGCTAGGTCAGGCAAAAGGATCTGCAGAATGAACTCAACAAAAGGTGGGTTTATTTTTACAGTTTCAAATCTGGCCTAGACATGGAAGAAGAAGAAAAATTCAAACTAAGTTTTGGAGCTGAAAAGACATTTGCCAGAAGGAGAAAAAAAGCTGAAGATGTTACTGGTCAATTTGCTACTACCTAGTGAAATGAATTTTAAAAAGTGAAGTTTGGTACCCAAAATTTTTATTTGACAGGAGAAATTTGTATTTTATTCATATCAAAAATTTGCTAAATTTAAAATTATGGATCTATGGATATAGGTAAAATTTAAAACAAATTAAAATGTTATATGAATTATATATTTTTTCACCAGAAGTGGACTATTGCAATTGTGCTGTTTTGCCTATTTACTAGATCTTCTTTTGTACATATAGTAGGTCATAAATTGCATGCACATAAATTCTGCATCATTGAATTTTTTTTTACATTTATAGAAAAAAATGTCTTCTATCCAAGTAGCCCCATTTTACTTGATAGAATTTGAAATAACATAAGAAAATCAAAAAATAGCAAGTGACTTTTCGATAGTTCAGCCAGAATTTTGTCCTGGTGGGAAATACTCTATATAACATTCATCAATTGAGCAAAGTGTATTGTTTTCACTCTCCATAGCAACAGACTAGCCTCTTCCATGTGGAGAAACAACAGGACTGTGTTTTTCATCACTTTCATTTTTATTGCCTTCAGCTCCATTTTGTTTACATTTATTCCTAAAAAGAGATGAAAGAGTTGAAAGCATTAACATTTTTTTTTTAGTTACAGAATGCAAAGATCCAATTCAGTTAAGGTTAAGTTAGAGTGAACAAATTATTTAACAGTATAATTAAATGTTCTTTATTATTTATTACAACATTACTGGAAGGAAGAATAATGATTTATTTTTAGTGATACAGTACTTACATCCCATGATAATCTCTTGTAGGTAGAATGCATGGTTATCTACCATACCAGCACTTTGTACAGTCTGCCTTCTTTACCACTGAATGGGTTGACTTGTCACAGAAGGGTCCAGACAGTGAAATATTTGCAAAAGAAAGAAATGGTATTATAATTTGAATCACTAAGACTTTGGTCTGAACAACTAGTTCTTCTATAAAATAAAATATTCAGACCAAAATATCAGAACTCTGGTACTTCAAAGATCTTGTAACTTGTATTCAACTATACCCATTAGAATTAATGAGTGTTGAAAAGTCACATGAGTACAAATATATCATAGTCAATAGATAATGGCTAATACAGCATCTATTGCTTAATAAATTGCTAGGTAAATATTTAGTTCCTTGGAGTGAGTCCCCCCCTCCCAGTGATTTTATGAGGAGTGACTATTATGATGGATAATTAGGTTACAATCCTTTACTTGTTTATCTGAGAGACCAGCGTTATTCTGTTGTTTTGTTAGCATGTGAAAACATATACATGGGAATGTGTTGACCTCACCCTCTTTGCCATTGCTTTTTATCAAGCAAATATGGCAATCTGAAGGGTGAGTGGAGGAGCAGCAGTCTCAAATCAATCTTTATTACAGTCCAAGACCAGCATAGTACAGCAAAAGGAACAGAAGCTAAAATAAAGGTACTTAAAATATATCTAGGGACAGTATTTAAAATGAAGGTGCTTTAAAAGGAGCATTTGTTTCTGCTCAGTTAGGGAGAAGTACAATTCAATAATGTTACAGCTATTACTAAGCCTATGCTGAGGCGCTAGTAGTTCATTTGGCTGAAGTTCTTGCCAGGATTGTTCTTCTGATCTTACATTCTGAGGCACCAAACCTGGCAGTGTTGTGGGTGGAGGTGGGCCTTTCTTCAGATAGCAGCCAATGGGTATATGTGCTTTTAGACCAGCTAGGATACTTGCAGAGCAGCAGAAATATGAACTTGTTCCGGATATCTCTATAAAAAGGGCAGATACAGAGAATGTGTTCTACGGTTTAAATTTCTCCAGTGTCATGGGGGCATTCTCTCTCTGACATTGGCGTCCTTTGGAACTTTCCCTAGAAAACCACAGAAGGGAGGGCCTGGCAGTGGACTAATGTAAATGCCCTCCAATGACTTGGTGTCTCAAGTTGGAGAAGGTACTGGGCCAGGGCAACAATGTGTTCCCAAGACTCTGGAGCCAGGAAGGTAGGGGCTACGGTGTACCTGATGTGTGTATAAATTGGTTACATAAGGGGATCAGGGGCTGATCTCAGGGGAGTCAGTGCAGACTGAGTGGGACCATATTTCAGCCGTGATGCCCCTACCCACCCATTGACAGACCGCTGACCAGCAGAGGATGAAAATCAAAGTTATAACTTTTGCTAAAAGGCTTAAGAAACACATCTTTAAAATAAATGGTCACAAGATGGAACATGTTACCAGCTTTACATACTTGAGAGTATCCAACACCACCCTGCACCTGGAGATGGGTATGATAAACATTGAGGCAAGTCTCTGGTTAGCCACCCTCAACCTTTGGCTCAAAATTATGTTTTAAAATTATGTTTAATCCCAGTGGCCTGGCTCCTATAACTCTCCAGAATAGCTTCCAAACAGCATGGAAAATATACAATTCAATCCAGACTGCAGTACCTTGGCTTCTCCCAACCTCTCATACAGACCATGAGCCACAACCAGGCAAAACAGGCCATTAAACAGAGAACACTAGACATGGAAAGGCAAGATGACCCAGGCACACAGTAATTGGCCAGCCTAACAGAATAATAACATTGTATCTTTTTTCAACTAACAAAATCTCCTGTTATTATTCACACTTTCTGCAAAGCTTGTCCCCTGTTGAGTCTGGCACTTAAGAAGTATCCAGACCAGCAGGATCGGTCAAACCAACAGTGCTTTATTGTTAAGCTCATAATAGCCGACCGGACAGGGGAAAAGGGGGAAATGGTGGCTCTTTATATACAAGCAGAATGGCAGTTACAGAGATACATTTACCCGGGCTTCTGAAAACGTGGGGACCTATGTAAAGAGCAAATCGGTTTACATAGAGCACAATACGAATTCGCTGCCTTACAGAAAGGGCACACTTTTGCAGAATTACGCAATGGCATCAAGGACATTGCTTAAACCTTTGGACACAACATCCCCCTATTACAGATGGTTGCAAAACAAACTTCTCTTGCAAGCTGATGCATCACATCCAAAGGGTGGATGCAACAAATATTGTGGCATTACACATTTGTCAATGAGTTAGCATCTACTGACAATTGTTTGAGTGACCCAGGCAAAACTGCAGCATACAACACCCTGTTAGTTGTGGTGCATCAAATCAAACTCTTTGGCAAATGTGTATTGTCACAATATTTGTTGCATCCACCCTTTGGATGTGATGCATCAGCTCGCAAGAGAAGTTTGCATCAGGTTTGAATAATAACAGGGGATTTTGTCAGTTGAAAAAGATACAGTGTTATTATTTTGTTAAGCTGGCCATTTTCTGTGTGCCTGTGTAACTAATGTGTGTATAAATTGGTGCCATGAGGCCTCACTCTTGTGTCTGATGAAGTGGACTTGGTCCACAGAAGTTCACAGTTAAATACAGCACTTAGTCTTTAAGGTGCCACAACATTTTTGAGTTTTCAAAGAAGACTAAGTCAAACATTGTCTATCCTGATTGTGAATCTTCTCTGAAGCCAGTGCCACATGATGCAGAGAATCCAGTGCCAGTCCACCTTACATCTGTTGTTACTGACAGTGACATGTTGCATGAGGAACAGGATGATGATGTTGATGTTAATGAATGTTATGAACCCCAATTTGAAGAGGGTAAGCCCCATTTTATAGACAAATCTGATTTGGATAATCTAGTAAGGGACTTGTCTTTGTCAAAAGAGAAGTCTGATTTAGGTCTCTAGATAAAAGGAGTGAAATTTGCTACAACAGAGAATGATAACTTCACACTTCCGTGATCGTCACACATTCTAGGCAGAATTCTTCAGATTTGGATTCAGCACACTTGATTTCATATAGGACACATGGATTAGACCAAGTAAAGGTAAAGGTTTCTCTTGCTCGGAAGCCAGTCATATCCGACTCTAGGGTTCAATGCTCATCTCTGTTTCAAAGCCGAAGAGCCAGCGCTGTCTACTTCTGCAGACGTTTCCGTGATCATGTGGAAGGCATGACTAGACACTGGAGTGCACAGAATGCTGTTTCCTTCCCACCGAAATGGTCCCTAATTACCTACTTGCTATTTTTAGCTTTCAAAGTGCTAGGTTGGCAGGAGCTGGGACAAAGATGGGAGCTCATTCCGTCCTGCAGTACTTGGGAATCAAACTGCTGAACTTTCGCCTCCCAGTCAGTGTCTTAGCCCCTTGAGCCACTGCAGACAATATTTATTTTTTGTGATGCAGTGTTATTGATTTGTTCTTTTACTTTTTTCTTTATTTTGCGTTCTTTTTATTTAATAACAAATGGAAGAGTAATATGATCTTTCTTGCTTGTTCATACACAAGGGAATGCAATTTTGCTATGATGAACAAATTGACAGATGAGTTCAGACAAACACAATTGAATTCATTTGTTGATCATTTAATTCACATATATTGTATATTGTATATACCCAGACATATAGACAATATTTCTCCAATACAGTATGTCACAAGTTAACAGATATTTTTTTTTATAAAAAAAGATATGATTACTGGATCAATTTTGTCTTATCACTATTTGATGTTCAGAAATTGGAGATGACAAGCATTGAAAGTGAAATACAGCTCTTTATTTGGAGGGTCTGAACACAACTTGGATGGGGCAAAACACGAACTTTTATACATACACAGAAATATATATTTCCAACAGGGAACAATGCTGATTGGTCAATTAACTTTTGTACACTTCATAATCCCTTCAATTGCATGAAAAAGATACATAGTGTGCCTGTCAAACTTCAAACTGTGCGCTCTCCGAAATCTTGCGATACTTCGCGATTTGCCAAGATCTCACGGCTGTCAAACAGCGACACTGTTTGACAGCAGTAAACGTGGGAACTCGGCGGTTTGAATCTTTGACAGTTTAATGAACACAGTTATCATACATAACACACTAGTTCTCCAGTTGAATGAACAGTGGGAACATAGCCATGCAATAAAAGACAGACGAGAGACAGCTCTGACCATCTTTCTTAAGATGAAAAATGTAAAACACAACAAAGACATAAATATGGTTTGAGAATGTGCACTGCACTGTACAGTATTTTGAAATTTGTGTTATGGAAGAATGATTTACTAGCCAAGAAACCTGGATGACTGTATTGTATGTAAGATGAAAACATCATTTAGAGTGGTCCCATGCAGTCAAGTATTAGCATTGAGAAAACATGCTTCAGTTAAACTTGATCAAAATATGAACTATATTACCAATTTTGTTGCAAAAGCATGGTTAAATAGAATGCACAGAAAAGCAAATGAAAGAGATGGAATCCAGGCCATTATTTGCTTTTAATTTGCTTGTTGATATGCAAACTCCATGGGTGGGGAGGGGCATGGGGGCAGAGCAGCTTTTATTGAAGAAATGGCATGAGCCTGAACTTCTCTGTCTCCCAAGTCCTCAGAGGGTTCAGTTCCTGACACTCTTCTGACTATAGTCCCTTCAATTAGTACCCAAGTTGACAGTACTGGGGTTCTTGGCATACCCTAAACCTGAGAAGCGTATAAGCCTGTGGTGGTGAACCTATGGCATGCATACCACAGAGGGCATGGAGAAGCCTGTCTTGTTGGCACCTGCATTGTCATCCTAGCACAGAGTTCACCTGCCCCTCTGCAATGGAAGTACTTCTTCCTTCACCAAGCACAGAATTTGCCTGCTCCTCTGCACAGCAGCCCAATGAGAGTGTTTCTTCCTTCCCTGAGCACATAGTTGTCCCCATCCCTCTGTTTGGGCACTTGGTTCCTAAAAAGTTTGCCATCACTGGTATAGGCTGTATAATTCCAACTTCCTATCTTATTATTTCTGAAGAGGGCTTATAAAGGCACAAGTGAGAGGGACCTCTTTCTGTGGCACTTCCTCTTCCAAGGAATCTTTTGGCTTGACTATTGCTGTCAGTGTCTCCAACATAGAGGCTGAGAAAGATGGGAGGCAAATCATCTGATGGGTGAAAGCAAAATAACTGGCAGTGTCAAAAACTGAACCTCCCCATTGACCTTGGCTTCTGTGGCTGACTGAGGTGGGGGAGGAAAGCTATCTCCACTTCAAAGCCACACCTGCAGTCAGCTCCACTAAAGGATAAAACAGAGTTTCCTATTCACCTGGTGCATTTACCTACATCTCCTTCTCCTCCTCTTCTGATGTGTTCAACTATGACCTCATAGAGCCCTCCCTTTTATCCTTGTTGTCATACCCTCCTAAGCACCAGGCAGGGCTAATTCCTCAATCTGTGTTACTGTCTGCCTGTTGAGCACATGATTGGAGCCCTTACACCAATCCTGACTCCCCCAGGAATGTAGAGTGAGGACAGACCACTCACTTGGGACACCACCCAATTCTCTATGTTTCTTAGAGGACCCTGAACAGGCATAGGGGCAGAGTGCCTAAAGGTAACATGCTCAAGTGGGGGCTGCTGGCAGACAACAACACACTGTGTGAATGTGGAGAGATACAGAATATGGCTCATTCACTGGTTTGCTGATTACTACTAGAAACATATACCAATGAAGATTTAATTTTGGTCAACAATAAAAACAAAGAAAATGCCTTCATTTTGGCAGTCCAAGGTTTGACAATCCAAGCTTGGTGGGCTGAGAAGAATGGTGGAGGATAGAGGTGCCTGGAGGAAAACGGTCCATGGGGTCGCAAAGGGTCGGAATTGACTGTGCGACTGAACAACAACAACAAGGTTTGATCTGGACATGAAAGAAGAAGTGCCTCCCAATTCATACAAAATTTAGTCTGTATTATATTATTGATATTATATATTTATCAATATTATATATTTATTAGAGCCATTTGTTAAAGCAACCAACAGAGAGTGCTCTAAACACTATGGGGTGGTATACAAATGCCCAGTAAAATCTCGTAAAATGAGTGCCTCGCTTAGAGACTAACTCTCTTAAAGAGAAGAATATTCTCTGAATGATCGTCTCGCTTATCAAATAAAACCAACCAAAAACATTGCTTAACAACTAAATCAGGTTTCACAATCCCCCCCTGCCAGAAGTCACAATTGATCACTTATAATGGTGTTTCACTTAAAGTGTAAACTTGCTTAAAGAGCAATCCCATGGAACGTATTATGCTCTTTAAGCGAGGTACCACTGTAATTGCTATCTATCTGTCTATCTATCTGTCTATCTATCTCTATATCTATCTATCTATCTATCTATCTATCTATCTATCTATCTATCTATCTATCTATCTATCTATCTATATATATATATATATATATATATATATATATATATATATATATATATATATATATATATAAAACGTCATGGTTGAATTGTTATTTGTCATTTTAGTTGAGGTCTCTAAACCATAAAGTCTCAAGCCCAGCCACGGATTGTGGCATGCAAGGTAAAAAAAAACCCCTACTTTTGCAATTCCAGATAAATAGAAAAGCAAGCTACAGTGGAACCCCGTATACCGATTTTAATTGGTTCCAAGGGATCCATCATTGTATGAAAAAATCACTGTACGATACATGTATTGTATAGTGATTTTCCCTATGGGATGATTCATACAATGATTTCTCCCCTGATTTTCCCCTGGGAAGCATGTTCCCAGAACAAAGGCAGCCCCATAGAGGTCGGGGTCGGGGAAGGGATCTACAAGGGTTCCATTGCCTGGAAACACATTTCGCAGGCAAGCAGACCTCTGTAGACTGAAGATCGCAGCACCTGTCAGTGCAGTGAAATAAAGCCTCATTTTGCTGCACTGACCGAGGCCGAGATGTTGCCTTTGTGGCCAGAGTTGGTGGGATTACCCCCCAACTCCGACTATAAAGGCAACATCGTCCACCTGCAGGCACCACCGGATGGCTTGCGGAGGTTTTGGAAAGAGCCCTGGTCTGCTCTCAAGCAAGCCGCCTGGGTCCACAGGTGCTTTGCGATTCTGGCGGCTTGCTTACAAGGAGACCAGGGCTGTTTCCCAGACCTGCGCCATCCTGCCTTTAGGGTCGTGTGGAAGCGCCAGTCAGAGGAGAGAAACAGAAGCCTTGTTTCCCTGCTCTGATCTGTGCTGTGATCCTAGCCCTTGGGGCAGGGTTTGTGGGGTGGAATTCCAAGGGCTAGAATCCCCCCTCAAGCCCCAAAGATAGCACTGACACTACATTTAGTGAAAGGGAACAGAGCTGTTCCTCATCACTAAAGGGCTGCGGGCCATGGTGTTGTCTATGGGGCTTTTTTTTGGGGGGGGGGGAGAAATTCCCCTCAAGCTCCATAGACAGCACAAGTGCTGCCCTTAGTGAAAGGGAATGGATCTGTTCCCTGTCACTAAAGGGCTGCCTTCCCAGGGTGTTCCCTTTAAGATTGTAGGGTCTGTGGAGTGTCAGCCACCCCCAGACCCTCGATTTTAAAGAGGACAAACACGGCCGTCTGCCTTGCAAAGGGGAGGGTGGGTGATGCGGGGTGCCAGCCACTCGCAGGACCCACAGTCTTAAAGAGGACACTTCAGGAGGGCCCTCCTCTTTAAGATCATGGGGTCTGCAGGGTGCCAGCCACCCGCAGGATCCCCAGTCATAAATAGGACACCCAGGGCGGGTCCTCCTCTTTAAAATTGTGGAGTCTGTGGTCTTAAAGAGGACACCCTGGGTGGGCCCTCCTCTTTAAGATTGTGGTGTGTGCAGGGTGCCAGCCACCCGCAGGACCCCCAGCCTTAAAGAGGACATGCCAGGCGGGCCCTCCTCTTTAAGATCTGGGGTCTGCAGGGTGCCAGCCACCCGCAGGATCCCCAGTCATAAATAGGACACCCAGGGCGGGTCCTCCTCTTTAAAATTGTGGAGTCTGTGGTCTTAAAGAGGACACCCTGGGTGGGCCCTCCTTTTTAAGATTGTGGGGTCTGGGGGTGCCAGCCACCCACAGGACCCACAGTCTTAAAGAAGAATCCCCGGGTGGGTGGCCCATTAGTGCCGGGGAATGGATCAAAGGCGAGCAGGGTGGGTGCATGGGCTTAGCCCGTCTCACCTTGGAAGGGAGGGGCAGTGCTGCCCACCCATCCCCTTCCAAGGCCCACAGGGTTGGCCTGTAGGGTGGGCAGGTGGGCTTAGCCTGGCTTGCCTTGGAAGGGGAGGGGAGGGGCAGCACTGCCCACCCCCTCCCCTTCCAAGGCAAGCAGGGTGGGTGTGTAGGGTGGGTGTGTGGGCTAGGTTGGTGCCTTTGGCCAGAAAAGCACTTTACCCATGGGAAAGTGCTTCTCCAGCCAAAGGCACTATTAGCGAAATGGAGTCTCACTGGTCCACTTGCCGAAAGGGCAGATGGACCAGCGAGACTCCATTTCACTATCAGCACTTGGCTGCTTTCCCCCTGGGAACGCACTTCCCAGGAGGAAAGCAACCCAGTGCTGCCAGTTCACAAAGGGGCATTAGGGCTTTGATGAAAATCATTGTACGATACAATTTTTTTAAAAAGGCAATTGTACAATTTCATCGCTGTATGATGCAATCATTGTACGGGGTTCCACTGTTTTTATTAAAATTGGTATAACCTAGTAAAGGCCAAGATCAAGATTGATATTCTGAAAAGTTGAGCTCTGAAGAAGGATTTAATAAACCCAGTAACACGTTTATTAAAATAAATATGCTTGGATGTAATTTTAGGGAGAATTTTGCAAGAGTTGTGTCCCACATGGAAATTTTTTTGGTAAAAAAACAACCATTGAACAAGTCTTCGTACCTGTGTCCAAGATATTTCTGCTGGGTATCCTTAAATCCTCTAATTCTCCATTGCAAAGAGAGTTTTTGCAAACGTGTAAGACTTCCTTCTACTTGCAATTTTTTGTCTTTAAACCACTTTGGTGGGAAGGTAAACAGTGTTCCGTGCACTCTGCATACCTGTCAACTGCGGCTCTAGAAAATACGGGATCTGCGCAGAACGGTTCTGTGCAGGTCACCTTCTATGCATGCGTAGAAGGCTTTTACGCTTGCGTAGAAGCCTCCTACGCATGCGTAAAGGCTTCTACGATCCCCTTCTGCACAGATCGCCTTCTACACATGTGTAGAAGGGTTCTACGCAAGCGTAAAAGCCTTCTACGCATGCATAGAAGGCGATCTGCGCAGAAGGGAAGTGCAGTACCTCTTTTCCCCCTGCTGCCAATTCCAGGGTTTTGGCAGCTGCAGGTGGGAAATGGTGCACATCAACGCCGAAAATTGGGAAATCCCGGCCAATCCGGGAAGGTTGACTGGTATGGCACTCTGATGTTGAGGCATGCCTGCCACATGGCCACGGAAACCAGTGGTGGGATTCAAATTTTTTTTACTACCTACTCTGTGGGCGTGGTATAGTGGGTGTGACCAAGGAGAAAGCCCTGCATTGCACCCAAATTAGGACTACTATATTTCAAAACGTGGATGGGTGGGGCCAGCTGGATTTTCTGCTACTGGTTCTGGCGAACTGGGGTGAACCTGCTGAATTCCACGACCGATGGAAACGTCTGCAAACTCAGACAACGCTGGCTGTTTGGCTGTAAACAGAGATGAGCACTGAACCCTAGTTTGATATGACTGGCTTTCGAACAAGGGCAACCTTTACCTAAGACTTCCTTCTGGTGGAGAAATTATAGCAGAAGATTTATACTCCACATAGTGATTTTCACCTGCAGATTCCCTTGGATGCACTTCCCAAGCAGAGATTATAATACACTAGTTTAATCATAAGTAGCAGTCAGATACTTACTGTTATGAACAGCTAGTATGGAATGCATCTAGTGGGGTGAGTCTTCATCCCATGTTATAGATATGATGAAAATAGAGAACTAGATTTTCTCTCTGACTGAACTTCTGTTGGAATCTGTGTCTGCTCTCGCACATTACTTTACAAGGTACAGTCTTTGAAGATATGCAACCAAATATTTCATATTTCCCTTAGAGTACAAAAGGTAGAATGAAGTGCAGAACTCAGAAACAACTCAGTTGTTATTACAACTTCCAAAATCCCATCCTGGGACTTGAATTTGGTATCTGTAGTGCAAAAAAAGTATATGTTCTGATTAAAAGATCAAACACCCCTTGGTCATATTCTAGGATGATCTTCCATGGATTTCTCCACTACAGTCCTATTTATAGCTGTCAAAATGCAAACCCAGTTGAACTCACCAGAACATACTTTAAAATAAGCATGTTAAAATAAAGTTTCAAGTTATATATCTGACTGTTTTCTCTAGAGGCAATTATAGATCAAGAATCAGAAAAGTGTTTGTCTTTGGAAACCAGTTACGAATAGAGCCAGGGGTTCAGAAAATGCACTTTAAAACAAACACTGTATGTTGAAATTTAATAAACAGCAAGTTAAACTTGAAAAACAAAAGTAAACAAAGTCTTTGTGTTTGTTATGAATTATTTATTGTTTTGAAGAAAAGAAAAATTGTCAAGCAGATTAATTAAAGAACAGAATTTGAGTAAACTCCTTTCTTATTATTTTGAGAAGTAATTTATCATCTCATGTTATAGTAATGGCAAAAATTGGGGAATTTCATAAAAAGACCAGCACTAAACAAATAATTTCAACAGCTTTGAGGATATTGTATGCATTTATCTCTTTTTTTGAAGCAAGCAAAGCAGCAAACCAGTGGACTCAGCAAAAATTAAGATCTCATTGCAAATAACTGAATTGTCAACTATCAAATTTACCTTATCTTTAGACAAAACATTTTGATTAACAATTTTACTTTATATGAAATCAGAAGTTGTCAATTGTCAAAGAACACGAAAAAAGAAGAAATTTAAACTTTCTACAGCTTAGTGCCAATACTCACATGGCTTCCCAGATATACCTTTTGAAAAGAAACAACAGCTGTTCTCTTAGAACAACACCTCAACTTTATCTGCTGGAGGATGAAGAGCTACTGTAGCTGATTTTCTGCTACTTCCTAGTGACAGGGCATTTGTGGACCTCCTAGTATTGAACGGCTTCAATGTTCATCATCCCAATGTAGCATAGAAAATGATGAGATATGATGGGGGATGCTGTTCAATGTTTTGAGGGTCATGTGTTCCTTTCCACTGTGGCAATAAAGATAGATTTGCTGTAAGCAATTAGTAAGATTTAGTGTGAAGTAGTGCATTGAGTGCTGGACTAGGATTCAGGAGCTGTTCTTGTCATGTACCATCAAATTGCCTCCAACTTCTGGCAACCTTAAAAGACTCCAAAATGTCTTTTCTTCAAAAGCTCTGCTCAACTCTTCTAAAATCAAACCCATGGATTTGTTTAGATAGTCAAATTTTGGATAAATAGTCACTCCATCTCATATTTGATATTCCTCTTTTGCTGATGTCTCCAATCTTTCCCAGCATCAATGTCTTTTCCAGAGAATATTCATTTCTTATAAAGTGCCCAAAGTAATACAACTACAGTTTCAACTTTTTTACCTCCAAATATAGCTCAGGCTTGATTTGATCTAAGACCTACTTTTTCACCTTTGTTAGTTCAAGGTATCTGCAAAGCTCTCCACAAACACCACATTTCAAACAAGTCATCCCCCCATCAGCTTTCTTTACTGCCCAGCTTTTGCATCCATACAAGGGGATTGTGAATACAAGAATGTGGGTGATCATGTTTTTTGTCTCCAGTGATAATTTTTTATACTTAATGATCTTTTCTAATTCTTTCATTCATGTCCTTGCAAGCCTTAGTCATCTTCTTAATTCTTGGTTGCAGTTTTCTTTTGGATTGATGTTTGAATCAAGATATACAATTCATTGAATTACAGTAGAACCTCGTATAACAAAAATAATTGGTTCCACAAGGTACTTTGTTATATGTTTTCCCCCCGTTGTATACATGCATTGTACAACAAAAATCTCTATGGGATGCATCGTAGAACAAAAATCTCTATAGGAAAAATTGTACAACAAAAATATCTATGAGAAAAATCATACAAAGACAAATATTAGTTGTACGATTTTTCCCATAGAGTTCTTTGTTGTATGATGCAACTTTTTTTCAAATTCTCTTTGTTGTATGTTTTTTTGTTGTATGATGCATTCGTTACATGAGGTTCCACTGTATTTCCATTTTATTTCATTGTCAGTTTAAAATTTATGTTGCTCTTTTGCAGTGATTATTTTGGTCTTCTCAAAGTTCAGCTACAATCCTGCTTTCACACTTTTTCTCCCACTTACTGTAAAACTCAGTTTAAGTCATTGTTGCTTGCTACCAATAAGATCATCTGCATATCTCACTTTTTAAATGTTTCTTCCACTAATTTTCACGTCTTTTTTCATCCAAATTCAGTCTGGATTTCTGTATGATAAGTTCATGCTACAGACTAAACAGGTAAGTAGGTAAATGCACGTTTTCTGTAACCATTCTGTTTCTTCACATTCTGTGCTAACAGCAGCTTCTTGTTCAAAATACAGTTTATCCATGACAATCAATTGCTAAGACACATCCGTTCCATTCAGAATAACCCATAGTTTCTCATGAGCCACACAGTCAAAGGTTTTGTTGCAATCTATAAAACTTTATTGTATATCATCTTCTGAAATTATTTGGTTTACTCCAGTGAATATCTTAAACATGATATTGAGTGTTTCTTCATTTTCTCACTCTATATAAGGTAAACACCTTTGTTTCACTACCTTGAGAATCACTGTTTATATCTATACCTATAAAAAGTGCCCTTAACGGTTGGGTTGGAACAAAGGCTCCCGCACTCGGCCCAACCATCCCTGACTGAGCCCTCTGCACTTACCGTAACCCCCGCCTTCCCAACACTGTGGGGTTCCGGTGGTCAACAGTGGGGCAGCAGCCCCACGAACATGACCACAAAAACCAACTACAGTTCCCAGCATCCTCCATGCCGTGCCACCTGTCAGACAATCAGGCTGAAGGGTGGCAGCGTGGAGAATGCTGGGAAAGCCGGCATGCTTGTTTAAAAAAAACCAGCTGATGTGCGTGCCGTTTCTAGCTTCCCACAGTGAGGCGAAGAAGGCAGAGCACCATTCCACATTCTTTGCCTCATGGAGGGAAGCTATAGCTTCCATCAGTTGGGTTTGAGGGAGAAAGATTTTGCCCCCTCCCCAACCGAGGAAAGCGAGCAACTTCACTCCGTGAGGCAAAAAAAGTGGAACGGTGCTTCACCTTCTTTGTCTCACTGAGGCAAGATATCGCTACCATCAGTTGAGGGGATTTCGCCCCCCCCCCCCAGGAAAGCGAGCCACTTCACTCCATGAGGCGAAAAAGGCAGAACTGCGTTTTGCCTTCTTCGTCTCACTGAGGGAATATATCACTACCATCAGTTGGGGGGGGGGATTCCCCCCCCCGATGAAAGTGAGTCACTTCACTCCGTGAGGCAAAAAAGGCAAAAGACACTTCACCTTCTTCGCCTCACTGAGGGAAGATATTGCTACCATCAGTTGGGGGGGGGGGGGAGATTTTGCCCCGCCCCCAAAACCGAGGAAAGCAAACCACTTCACTCTGTGACGCACGGCCTTCGCCTCCCGTAGAGAAGGAATCGCCTTCCACAGAGGGGGTTATCTTCTCTCTTGGTTGGCTGGGGACAAAACTTCCATACACAGATAACAAAGAGAGAAGCAAATCCCCTCTCTCCCGTGTGTGTGTGTGTGTGTGTGTGTGTGTGTGTGTGCGCGCGCGCGCGTGCGTGCGTGCGTGCGTGCGTGCGTGCGTGCATGCATGCATGCTACAGGGGGGAGGAGGAAGAGCCCCTCCTCTTCCCCACACACCTTCGGCATGTGTGTGTCTGTGTGCATGCACCCCAAAATCACCCCTACCACCAACACTCATAAAAAACATGCCCAGCTTGCCGGGCAAAAAAATGCTAGTGCTAAATAAAAACAATGGTCCTTATAGTTCCTGCACTCCTTGACATCTCTTGGGATTGGAATGTATATTGAATATTTTGAGTCTGTGGGTCATTGTTTTACATATTTGTTGACATATTCTTATTAGGATTTTGACAGATTAAGTCACTTGCTTTAAATAGTTATATGTACCACTGGTAATTTATTTATTTCTTAACCTCTCAGAACATATTTCATTTCACTTTCTAAAACTGAAAGTTCTTCACCATATGACCGATTTTCAAAGGAGTCTCTCATACTTATATTTCTTCTGTGTTGTTCTTCAGTATACTATTTCTATCAATTCCTTTTTTTCTCTTGGTCAGATAGTGTGCTTCCCTGTTGCTTATTCAGCATTCCTAATCTAGACTTGAATTTCACTTTTTATTTTGCAGATCTTCTGGCAAAGATCTGGACTCAGAAGTTGTGATTTCAAATCCTAATTCAACCATCAAAACTCACTTGGGTTAGCAAGTGGCATGCTTTGAAATATTTATTAACATTGCTGTCATTCAGATCTGACTTGACACACAACAACAAGGAGTAAAAGGACTGCTAGAGTCATTTCTAATCTGGAATCATTCCCCACCAACACCAGCATTTAAATGGGCTTTTAAATACCCTTATTCCTTCTCTGCCACTGATATCTGCCACCAAAACAACTGACAAAGAAATCTGCAATGATAACCATTCATATTGTCAAGTCTAGAACATCTGGCTCTGGCAAAAAGTAATTTTCAGTAAGATCTGCTGAGTCCAGGACATCAGAAGACCAGAGCAATTGGAACATCTACAGTTGGGGAATAAGACTTATGTACATGTTCTCTATAACAATTCTTGTCTCCTCCAATTTTAGTGGAAGGAACCACAAGGTCTTTGCTTATTAGGCAGGATGCAAATACTCCAAAGATGGACCCCAGGTGAAGTGAAGAGGATCTTTTCTGGCATTCCTGGACACCTGGAATTCTGTCAGGCTGCCCTCAAGCTCCAGATAGGGGGGAACTCTCTGTCCCTCCCTGTTTTCTTCACTTCAGACCTGGATTCTAAAATGAAAACGAAAAGACAAGCCATGCTAGATCTAAGGACACCTGTCCTTCTCGTCATTAGCTGACCCAAGCTGTTCCTACTTTCCATTTGTAGCCAGACAACTGAGAATCAAGGTATTGGACTTAGCACCACAGAACACTGCAGTTAATGTCTTAACATGGAAATTGGCTTTATTAACAAAAACAAAACAAAACAAAAAACAGGACAGAAGAACAAGGCTTGATAGGGTGACACACACAAATGAACAGGGCCTTCAACCACACATGGACTCAGGATGGAGAGGAAAACTGCCTAATTACAAGGAAAAATAAAAGACAGAATAAGCCTTTCGTTTCACAAGAAAAAATTCCCACCTTGAAAGGAGCAAAAGAGTGGAAACTGGAACTGCCTTGTTTAGCCAGACTAGAGTATCACTCTTTCCCCTCTACACTGTACACCTAGTCTTCCTTGCTCTCAATGGCACAACACTTGGGAGAATCCTCCTATGGAGCTCACCTGTTCAGCAATCTACATAGAAAAGCCAATCTGCATAGAAAAGCCAAACTATAACCAAACGCCATCTTGTTCCCAGGGGACAGTTATATCCCTTATCCTATCTTTTGATATTATCCCAGTCAAAAGGTTACAGGGTTATGAGGCTAATTTCTACCCTGAACACCCTAGGTGTTCTACAGAGGGTGTCCACAAGCAATCTGTTCTCAGCTGTTATTAACACGAAGGCTGATTCTGAGGACCAAAAAGAGATATAGATGTTTCTGCCAGCAGTCCCAGTCAACACCTCAAGGATGTCTGGCCACACTCTTAGGCTTCTCCAATTTATGATTTAATTAATCTCTTCAAGGCAATTTATTCACAAGATTATGATTACTTCATTTCACACTGATTAATAGCTCATTTAATATGGTTTGTATGCAAACATTTGAATGTATTTACACTTAATTTGTCTGATTGGAGGGGGTATAAACAATCAAAAATAACTTGTCTTGGAAATAAAAAACTACCACTCAATCTCAAGTATGCAGGAAAAACCTCCACCAGTTTCCTTCCTATCCTTCCTTCTCACTTTATCCAATTTGGAGTTATGCAATTTACTAAAATGCATTCCATTTGCTTGAATGAAAGGTTTATTTGAAAGGAAAAGAATATCCTTGGACTTTAGTGCTCTAGTGTCAGGCCAACCATAGAACCTCCACCCCACAGCCACCATTGTTTGCTGTGCCCTGGCTTAGGGATGACAGAGGGAGGGTTAATGAGGAAGGGATAGCCTTGAGAGAGGGGAGTGAAGTCATGTCTGGAGTTGGTACGAGGTTCCTGGGGCCCACATCTCTGTAATGATGGGCATGGGGCGATATGGCGGGAACCGAGGGGCAGGCCGCACACAGGGAATTAGGGACCGATGTTTACTATCTGTCTCTGGTTCCTGGGCAGCAGGATCTGAGTGACCCCTCCCTTAGGCTGCTGCTGGTGAATGCCAGGTCGGTCTGTATTAATGCTCCCCTTGTTTGTGATCTGATTTTGGGTGAGCAGGCTGACCTGGCATGCATTATTGAGACCTGGCTGACACCTGAGGATGGGGTTCCTCTGTCAGAAATGTGTCCAGCCAGGTTTTGGGTGTGGCACCAGCCCAAGGGTAAGGGTAAGGGCGTCGCCATCACCATTGTAGCCTGAGAATCACTGGGAGTCACCAGAGTCACAGCACCACAGGTGCAGGATTGTGAGCTGCTGCTCCTTCGGTTGGGCCTTAAAGGTCAGTTGGGAATCCTACTCCTATGCCTGCCCCCTTGCAGGGTAGTAGATTCTCTGCCCGACCTGATTGAGGTGGTTGCAGCACAGGCGTTGGAGCTCCCTGGGCTTATGGTCCTGGGGGACTTCAATTTGCTTTTGCTGAGGCCGGCTTTGGAGGCAGCTTGAGAGTTTATGGCTACCATGGCAGCCATGGGCCTGACCCAAGTAATTCAGGGTCCCACCATGAGCAGCAGCCACTCCCCTGACTTAGTTTTCCTATCAGAGTGGTGGTTCAGTGATCTGATATTACAGCATACTCAGATAACACCAGTGCCACGGTCAGATCACTATATGGTGACTTTGGATTTTCTGGGAGCGCTGCTTCACTGTAGGGAGGCAGGACCGGTTAAATTGGTCTGGCCCCGGCGACTGATGGATTCCGAGAGATTCCAGAGGGAGCTGGGGCTGTTTCCTCTGGACTGGCTTCATGATTCAACCAAGACCTTGTTCGCCCTCTGGGAAAAGGAGGTGATGTCAGTCCTGGATACAATTGTGCCACTGCAGCCTCTTCCTACCCACAGATCATGCATGGTGAATGCATGCATTCACGGAAGAATTGGGGGAGCAGAAGCGGGCAAAGAGACACTGTTGGGTGAATACCCAACACGAGTTAGAGCCATGATCAGAGCCTACCTCATGGCGATGTGGGTGGCGAAGCACCAATACTTCACCACTCTTATTGCCTCTGCTAATAATCGTTCAGTGGCCCTATTTTGGGTGACCAGGTCCCTCCTGGGTGGGTGGGTGGGAGCCTGGTTGGCAGGGCTCAACTGATGATTTTGCTGATCATCTGGCAGAGAAAATTGCTCACATTTGGTCATGCTTCAATCCCTGTGTGGATATTGATAGTCTGGAGGGGCCCGGAGCAGAGTCTGGCCCTGATGAAGTGGACAGGCTCGTTGGAGCTGTGCGTGATACCACTTGCTTATTAGATCACTCCCTTGCCTGGCTGATCAAAGCTGCCAAGGCAACAACAGGCAGTTGGGTCGGTGCAATGGGAAATGCTTCCTTACAGGAGGGGGTGTTTCCAGCAACTTTTAAGCATGTGCTGGTGTGCCCCCTTCTAAAATAGCCATCCCTTGACCCTACAGTCTTAACAAATTTCAGACCAGTTTCCAACCTTCCCTTTTTAGGGAAGGTATTGGAAAAGCAATGGCAAGGCAGCTCCAGGGGGTTCTGGATGATACGGATTATCTGGACCCATTTCAGTCAGGATTCAGGCCCGGTTATGGTACCAAGACGACACTGGTTGCACTCATGGATGATCTCTGGTGGGAGCGAGACATGGGAAACCCTTCTGTTCTTGCTCTCCTTGACCTCTCAGCAGCTTTCGATACTGTCGACCACGGTATCCTTCTGGGGCGGCTCCAAGAATTGGGGGCCCAGGGCATTGTGTTGTTCTGGTTCTCCTCATTTCTGAGGGGCTGGACCCAGTCAGTGTCTTTGGAGGAAGAGATGTCCAGCCCTAGGCTTCTCCAGTATGGGGTGCCACAGGGCTCGGTACTCTCACCTCTTTTATTTAACATCTACATGAAACCACAGAGTGAGATCATTCATTCCCATGGGGTGAGGTATCATCAGTATGCTGATGATACTCAATTGTACATCTCAGCCTGTGGGGACCCGAGTGATTCGGTCAAAGTCCTAACCAGGTGCCTGGAGGCTGTTAGGGTCTGGATGGAGGACAATGGGCTTCAACTGAACCCTGGCAAGTCTGAGTGGCTGTGGGTTTGGGGCCTTGGGATATCCCGGGAGCTACCATCTTTGGTTCTGGATGGGGCATCTCTGCCTCAGACAGACCCAGTGCATAACTTGTGGGTCCTCCTGGACTCATGACTACTGCTCGAAGAGCTGGTGGCAGTCATGGCCAGGAGGGCCTTTGCACAACTTTGTATCATCTACCAATTATGCCTGCTCCTGGACCAGGAGTCCTTGCTCATGGTCACTCACACTCTGGTCACCTCCAGATTGGATTACTGTAACATGCTCTACATGGGGCTGCCCTTGATAACCATTCAGAGGCTGCAGCTGGTCCAGAATGTGGCTGCCTGGGTGGTGATGGGATGAGAGCACTATGCCCATGCCTCGCTGCTGCTCCGGGAGCTGCACTGGTTATCAGTGTGCCTCCAGGTACAATTCAAGGTGCTGGTTTTGACCTTTAAAGCCCTATATGGCAGTGGACCAGGATATTTAAGAGACCACATCGCCCCAAGGTTTTCAGCCCATCCTATGAGGGCAGACCAGAGAGGCTCCATGGTGGTCCCACCATTGAAAGAAGAACATCTATCTGGGACCAGGAAGAGAGCCTTCTCGGTGTCTGCCCTGGCCCTTTGGAATCTCATGCCATTGGAGTTATGGCTCCAGATGGAGCTACTCCGCTTTAGAAGAGCACTAAAGACATGGCTATGCCAGTGGGTGTGGGATGTGAATGGTACGATCTCCCACTCCTGCTGGCTTGTCTAGCCCATGCAGAGAGGTTCGGGCCATGTCAGCTCTTTAACGTGGGTGCAGGGAGGGTAAGGATAGTTTCAATCAGATATTTTTATGTGATTTTAATATGGTAGCTTTAGATATATAGATTTTATTTTGTTTTTATGCAATTGTTTTAACAACAACAACAACAACAACAACAACAACAACAACAACAACAACAACAACAACACTAATACTAATACTAATACTAATACTACTACTACTACTACTACTACTACTAATAATAATAATAATAATAATAATAATAATAATAATAATAATAATAATAATAATAATAATAATAATAATAATAATAATAATAATAATAATAATAATGTTTTATTTATATCCCGCTTTCCTCAGCCCAAAGGGTGACCCAAAGCGGCTTACAGAATCAAAAGTACAATGTTAAAGATACAATATATAAAAATACAATATAACCAATACAATACAAATACAGTATTACAAAGTACAATATAGTGATACCTCATACAATGTCCAAACTTGGTTCCACAAGTTTGGACTTTATACGGATTTGGACTTTGTATGAGGCATGCAAAATCCTAGCCGCGATGCCTCATATAAAGTCCAAATCCTTGCTGTGATGCCTCGTACAACGTCATTTCCATAGAGATACATTGTACTGTAACAGCACAGACTTCAGGGCAAAGTCAAGGAAACAGACAGGAAACTGACAGAACTTTAAGAAAACATTGTCTAAAGGCTAAATACATTACAAAAACTTGTCAAGCAAACCTGATTGTCCAAGAACCTGAAGAATGCTGCAAAAATCCCAGGAATGCTTCTAAAAATTCTGATGAAAAATCCAAAAAAATCCAAAATCACGCTCAAAACCACTCCTAAACACTCTTTGCCTTGTGCAAAACCCACAAGAGCAATGCACGCATGTGTCCTGTCTTCTATACTGCCCAGGCACAATGCAACCTGGGAAAAACTGAATGCCTCATACAAAGTCGAGCGACTTTGTATGAGGTAACTTTTTTCAAGAAATTAGGCGATGTTGTATGAATTCGATGTTGTATGAAGCGGACTTTGTATGAGGTATTACTGTATAAAATACAATAAAGCAAGAACCGTAGCAATACCGGCTCAACAAAACCCCATTCCACTCACCCCAACCCCAAGCAAGTCCAAAAAGAAAACAGAAATGCTGACACTCAGTGGCTTCTAAAGTTCTGATTGAAGGCAAAGCCCAGAGGATGTTTTATTATCTTTGTAAACCACCTTGGGTTACCTTTTTAAGCGAGGAAGGTGGCATAGGAATAGCGCAAATAAATAAACAAACACTTATCTTCTCTTTTGTTGGCAGGGTGATGTTTTATTGTTGTTATGTTGTCTCAAGTTGTAAGCTTTAAGCCTGTTCTATGAAAAAATGGCACATGGACTGTAGGTTGTGATGCACCTGCCTGAAATTATTTGCATTAGTTCTGTCACTTTTTTTTAACAAACACTTTGTTTCTAGTGTTGTTGCCCACAATTAAGAGGTGGTGCTGATTTCTTAGGCCTCTTGATCTGTAGCACACTAAATATGTTTTGCACAAACTTGTCTGTCTCTAAGCATCTTTTTAAGTTCTTTGAATGTACCTTACTGCCTCATGTTAAGCAGCAATTCCTCATCTCACCTTCTGTGAAGCTTACTTAAAGAGCTTTAGTTGCCCACTGATTAAGAGATAACTTTTCTTCATTAGTTATATTTATATATTTGACTCATACTTGCACCTTTGATGGTAGTTGAGCAAGCCATAGAAAATCTCTTATTAACTTTCAACATCACATATAGTCAGATCTCCCCTTCAATTGAAAATGTCTTTTCTTGTCCAAGTAAATTATGGTACTGTACTTTACTAAACTGTGAATTGGACACACACACACCCCGCCCCTTGGCTGGCCGTATTTAAATTCTATTTTTCTTCTAGACTTTGAAGAGCAAATCATTGGACAGGAAGCCTGGATATGATACTCTGTGCAAAGTTGAAGCACCACAGAATCACCCCTGTAAGAAGAGTGCTAATAATAATAATTTCAGGTCAGAAATTATTCTGGGTTGAAAGGATTTTTGCTGGAGAAACTCCGCTCAGGGCATGCCCAAATGAGGCCCTTTTCATGTCCCCAAGATCTTTTCCCACCTAAATGGTCCCAATTTATCTACTTGCAATTTCTTCCTTTCGATCTGATAGGTTGGCAGGAGCTGGGACAAAGACAGGTGCTCAATCCGTCATGCAGTACCCGGGTCTCGAACTGCCAACTTGCCTGCCTTTCAACTAATAAGGCGAGTTTCTTAACCACTGAGCTACCACAGTCCCACAAGAAGAGTGCTGATGTAACTTTCTTAAAAATATTATCTTACTTCTAAAAAAAAACACACACTCATTTTGGGAAAGAAAGAAAATGCAAGCGCGGTGCCAAAATGGCCGCCGCGCTCTTTGCGGGGGCCCCCACCGGACGAAGGCATCCGGGTAGTTAGGGGGTGTGGCCAGCACCCTTATAAAAGGGTTGGCCACGAGGCAGCCGAGCTGCCATTTTGCGAAGCGACGGAGTGGAGAAGTTTTTCTGCCTCTTTCCTCCGTCGCTCTTGCCCTTCGCCGGGAAGCCTCTTTGGCGCAGCTTTTCCTTCCTTTATTTGGCTTCCTAGCAGATAGCAGCTATGCCCTCTAAGAAGAAGGCAGCTGTGAACGCGGTTCGCTCTGCGCGGAGGCGCCAGCCGGGTCGGAGGACCGCGACTGCGCCTCCCCAGCAGCCTCCTTTGCCAGAGCCCACCGGGACCGGTGGGATGGGGTCGATAGCCCCTTGGCCTGAGGCGGGGCGTCCGCATACCGGCCCGGCAGGGGCCGCGGCCCTCGGCTCGCGAGCAATGGCCACTGCCCCTGGCATGGTCCATTCTTCGGGGCCTTCCCCCCTTGGTTCGCAGCTTCCTGCGGGGGGTTTCAGCCATGCGGGTTGGGTTCCCTCCCCTGGCAGGGCATGTCCCCGGCCCCTCAAGGGCCGGGCCTGGGCTCTTGGCCGTATTCGGGCCCCGGGGTCCAGGGGCCTGGACCGGCGCCTGCAACCTGCGGGCCGGCCGGCCCTTTGCCCCCTTTGGGCACCGGGGGCTATGTCAATGTCGAGGACCTTCTGGCCTGCGTAGCGGCCCTTGAAGCATCGCTCGCGAGGGTCAACCACCCAGGGGCGCCTTTTGGTTTGCAGGTTGATACTTCGTCTGCCGGGCGGCGGCAGGCGGCGGGACGGGTTGAGCTGCCCGAGGCGCGTGGGCCGGCGGCGGCCACTGCTTCGCAGCTCCCCGCTCAACAGGCGCAGCAGACCGGTGCTGATCAGGCCCCATCGACGAGCTCAGTTGCGATCGTGAGCTCCGACGCCCCTGGTGGGCCGGAACCCCCGGTGGGGGCGGCCCATGGGGGTGCAGCATGTGAGTATGCGGTTCAATCTAGTGCACCCACACACCAGGCTACATTGGGGGGCATTTCAGTGGCCGTGGCCTCGCACGGGTGGCGCGACGGTTTAGCCGTCGCCGGCCCACCCAGCGACTTCACCCCTGACCCAGGGCCCTGCTTGGGGTGGTGCCTCCTACTCAGTCGGGAACGTGTTAGGGGTGACGGGGTTGGTCCAGGCTCCTTTTGCTATGCCCACAGTTCCCACCGTGCCGGTGTCGGCGTTGCCGACTGCGGGGTATTCCTTGCCCCTTGGGGACCATCTGGCCCAGTCTACCAAGGAGAAGATATGGCGTGGGGAGTATGTGGACATCTTCTCCCTTCTTAACAGGGAGCCCACCAAGGAGGAGAGGGAGGGGCAGGATGAGAAGGATAAGGAACAGGCACGTCGTCGTAAGCCGCCACGCACGTGGGCCAACTGGTTGCCAGCGTACCTCATATACATGGCGGTTTACCTCAGGGCCAGGCCGGATCTGGCTATCCCGATGGTCCAGTATTTGGACAACATCTACCGGGCGATGATTCACTTCCCCGGCCCGTCGTGGTTGGCTTACAACGAGGAATTCCGTATGCGGATTCCCCTGCACCCGGAGATGAGGTGGGATGAGCCCTGCCAGAAGCTGTGGCTTCTGTACATGACTCACGCGCCCTGCGCCTGGGGAGAGATACCATTGTGGACATGCTGTCCAGCGAGCGGCCCCAGCGCAGACACCCCGCCAGGTGGCGGGGCAGGGGGTTCCAGCCCACCTGCTGTGCTGGTCCTTCTCATCCAATGGTTCCTGTAATAGGAAGAGTTGCAAGTACAGGCATGAGTGCCCCTCTTGTGCTGGCCCCCATGCTGCCTCCGCCTGCCCCAGGCCTGGAGGAATGCGGGGCAGGGGTAGGGGTGGACAAGGGGCCGGCAAGACTGCCGCAGAGGGAGCTGGTCCACCGAAAGGCCCCCTCCCCAATTAAAGTGGACATGTTGGAGCGTTGGCTCACATTGTACCTGAGGAGGACAGACGCAGCTTACCTGCTTCTAGGTTTTCAAATGGGGTTTCGTATTCCTTTCACGGGGGATAGGTCCCCCCAAGACGCACCCAACCTTTTGTCACTTAGGGGACGGGAGGAGGTGGCTGCTGTCAGCATTACTAAGGAGGTTGATGCGGGCAGGGTCGCTGGCCCTTTCCCTGCACCCCCGTTTCCCAACCTTAAAGTCTCCCCCTTGGGCTTAGTGCCCAAGAAGTCACCGGGCGAGTTCCGCCTGATTCATCACTTGTCTTACCCAGCCGGCCGATCGGTCAATGATGCTATCCCTGATGACCTTTGCTCGGTCAGGTATAAATCTTTTGACCAGGCGCTGAGCATGGTGCGCTCATGTGGCCCGGGTGCGCTGTTAGCTAAGTGCGACATTAAGTCTGCCTTTCGACTACTGCCGGTGCACCCGGGTGACTTTGAGTTGCTGGGTTTCAAGTTCCGGGGTGAATATTATTTCAATAAGGCCATGCCTTTTGGCTGTTCCATCTCATGCTCGGCCTTCGAGCGTTTCAGTACCTTTCTACAGTGGGCTTTTGTCCGCAGGTCAGGGTCTCGGTCTGTAGCCCATTACCTGGATGATTTTTTATTCGGGGGTGAACGGGGCTGGGACACGTGCACACGTCTCCTCCACACATTTCAGACGCTAATGGAGGAACTTGGTGTCCCTTTAGCACCCGAAAAGACCGGAGGCCCATCTACTAAGCTAGTATTCCTGGGGGTGGAGATTGACACGGTAGCGCAGGCTTCTAGGTTGCCAGGGGAGAAGGTGTCAAGGATAGTGGCCCTCGTCTCGGACTTGCTTGCTAAACGCAAGGCATCCCTTCGGGAACTGCAGGTGCTACATGGTCACCTCAATTTCGCTTGCAGGGTGGTCGCACCGGGCAGGGCATTTGCTCGGCGCTTGTGCGACGCCATGACAGGCTTATCCAGGCCCCACCATAGGGTAAGACTGACCCGGGGCGTCAGGGCAGATATGCTTATATGGCTCCAGTTCCTGAAAGAGTTCAATGGGGTCTCATTTTGGAGGTCTGACCTCCTGGCTTCACCTCGTTTCCAGATACAGTCCGATGCCTCTGGATCCCTGGGTTATGGGATGTACTTCAATGGGAAGTGGGCCTATGGTGGGTGGCCGCCAGCCTGGTCGGGCACGGGTCGCCTGCGAGATCTCACGTATCTGGAATTTTTTCCCATTCTGGGGGCTTTGATGCTATGGGGTGAGGAGTGGGCCAACTCGGTGGTGCATTTCTGGTGTGACAATGCGGCCGTTGTCCACATTGTCAACTCACAGACTTCTAAATCACCCAGGGTCATGGACCTGGTTCGCCAGTTTGTATTGCGCAGCCTGCGCCTCAATATACTGTTCAGGGCCAGGCATGTCCCAGGGGTCAATAATGATATTGCTGACGCTTTGTCCCGCCTGCAGATCTCCCGGTTCCGCGCCTTGGCCCCGGATGCAGAGGAATTTCCCTCGCCACTCCCGGAGGAGATATGGACCCTTGGCAAGGAGAGGTGAACCGGGCGATCGGCATGTCGCTGGCGCCACGCACGCGTAAGGCGTATCACCACGCGTTCATTTCCTTCCAGGCATTCTGTGCCCAATTCCGGCTGCCAGACACCTGGCCAATCCCAGTGGCCCACATCCTCCGATTCATGGTTTACCTGCATGCCCAGGGCCTTGCACCCCGCACCATAGCATCCAGGCTGTCAGCGCTGGCTTTCATGGCCAAAGTAGGCGGTCATGTGGACAGTACCGCTGACTTCCGTGTCAGACACGTTTTGGAGGGGTGGGTGCAGGAGCGTGGGCGTAGCCTGGACGACCGTCACCCAATTTCCCCTGGGGTAATTACCCAACTGGCACGGGGCTGGCATGACCTATGTTTTGATAGGTATGAGGCAGCCCTGTTTCATGCGGCCACAACGGTGGCCTTTTTTGGAGCGCTCCGCATCAGCGAGCTTGTGATGCTGTCTAAGGCGGATGCAAGTCGTAGGGCACTGGAACTCGAAGATGTCTATGTTTGCAATGATTGGGCTCAGTTGAGGATACGCTTCTCTAAAACGGATCAGCACGGCGTAGGCAGTGATGTAAGACTGCTACGGTGTTCCTTGGCAGACATCTGTCCGGTTGGTGCCCTACAGGAGTTCCTTGCACTGCGTGGCACGCACCATGGCCCGTTTTTCTGTCACCAAGATGGGTCTCCCCTTACTAAATTTCAATTTTGGAAGGTGACCGGCAAGGCGCTGGCCAGGGTTGGCCTCCCAGGGGCCCGTTACGGCACCCATTCATTCAGGATAGGGGCGGCTTCTACTGCGGCTGCTCTTGGGTACTCCGGGGCTGAAATACGCCGCATGGGGAGGTGGGGATCGCAATGTTTTCAGTTTTATGTCCGCCCTCTTCCACCGTGAGTACCAGTTGAGTCACCGCACCTTTTCTCCTCCCCTTGTTTTTTCCTTGACAGGCCCTGGGTGTCGTATTACACCGGTGACAGTATGGCTGGTGGGCCATAGCTACGTGCACAGGGCAGCGCGTTACGCTGCGGTGACAGAGTGGGGACCCCGACTGGGACTGGGTGCATACGCAAGTCTCACATGGTATGGTAAGCCCGGTATGTTATGGCGGGAACTGTTGCCATTCCTTTTTTCAGGACGGAATGCTGACCCGCCTGACATTCTGATCATACACCTTGGGGGCAATGATTTAGGTCGGGTCACCGGCCTATCGCTGAAGCATGCGATTTGCGGTGGCCTCGCCTACCTACATTACGTGTGGCCCGCCACAACCCTCGTTTGGTCAGACATGGTGCCGTGGCACGCTTATAGGGGAGGGTTCGACCTCCAGGCCCTTGACCGTGCTAGACGCATGGTAAACAGGGCTGTTGCCCGGTTCCTTGTCGACAGGGGTTGGGGGCGGGTCAGTCGTCACCCCGCCATTAGTCTGCAAAATTATGAACTTTACGCAGGGGATGGGGTCCATCTGTCGCGAGGAGGTATGGACCTCCTGTTGGGTGATTGGCGAGCAGGCCTGTTGACCGAGTTGATGGTCTGGGGGGGCGTCGAGCCTTTATTGAAGCCTCTCCTTGTGGCGGGTAGCACTGGTAAGGTAAACATTTATGACCCACAGGTATCCGGCAGGTTCGCAATTGACTGGACAACACTAGACAGGCATAAGTTGGTTAAACGTTGTCCGGTCAATGACGAACCAGGCGACGGGGTGATGGCTACAGCTAGACAGCATGCATCACCCCGTGATTTTACGGATACGCGTCAGAGGGTGGGGTCATTAGTTAGATATTGACTACGGTCAACAATTTGTTTGTTGTCAACAAACAAATTGATACAAATAGATACATTGTAACAATTGCCGTTGGCAATTTTGGGTGGTACCTTACCAGTGTTACTTCGGCTTGCTTGCCTTAAGAATTATAATTGGTCAATTACCAATAGAAATTTATAATTCGGACTAGGGCATGAATCAATAAATGTGGCCTAATGCCGTTATCCACTTTCACTTGTGTCTGAGTCCTTTATTGGGGGGTGCGCCTGCAATGCAAGCGCGGCACCAAAATGGCTGCCGTGCTCTTTGCGGGGGCCCCCCACCGGACGAAGGCATCCGGGTAGTTAGGGGGCGTGGCCAGCACCCTTATAAAAGGGGTGGCCACGAGGCAGCCGAGCTGCCATTTTGCAAAGCGATGGAGCGGAGAAGTTTTTCCCCTCCACCCCCTCCCTAGTTAACAGTGTGATATTTTGGTCGCTTCGGGGCCGGGTGGGAATTTTTGGCTGGGACTCACAATTGGCTCTCAGGTCCTGGTTTTTTCACCCATCCCACACTGTTGCTATGGTTTGATATAGGGGTTTCTGTTGCTGCTGTTGACTTTGGTCACATGGGCGGGTAGCACTGGTAAGGTAAACATTTATGACCCACAGGTATCCGGCAGGTTCGCAATTGACTGGACAACACTAGACAGGCATAAGTTGGTTAAACGTTGTCCGGTCAACGACGAACCAGGCGACGGGGTGATGGCTACAGCTAGACAGCATGCATCACCCCGTGATTTTACGGATATGCGTCAGAGGGTGGGGTCATTAGTTAGATATTGACTACGGTCAACAATTTGTTTGTTGTCAACAAACAAATTGATACAAATAGATACATTGTAACAATTGCCGTTGGCAATTTTGGGTGGTACCTTACCAGTGTTACTTCGGCCTGCTTGCCTTAAGAATTATAATTGGTCAATTACCAATAGAAATTTATAATTCGGACTAGGGCATGAATCAATAAATGTGGCCCAATGCCGTTATCCACTTTCACTTGTGTCTGAGTCCTTTATTGGGGGGTGCGCCTGCAAAGGGAATTTCTGCCATCTGGAGAGACCCTAAACCTACCAATGATTGTAAAAACTCAAATGTTGAATGGCAGGAACAGTGAAGAAATATGGAAGGCAGCAAATCATAGGCATGTACAACACCTCTAATACCCACCATTTCATGCAATTTCGACAAATTGCTCCATTATTTGGAATAAACTGATTTCATTCTTATTCCCTCTTTGAGAAACCCTAGAGATCATACATTGGTTTCCTTGGAGTCATTATTCAGAGAGGAGCCCATGCATTGATAGACATATCTACAAATACATTTCTCACATGCAAATGGACTCAAGAAATCAAGTCCATTTGCATGCAGTTTTTTAAGCCATTTGGATATCACATCACCTGCTGGCTAGGCGGAGCATGACATGTGCCCTCTGCTTTCACCTTGCCCAAGGGACTGATGGAAGGCACTTTGGTGAATTTTAGTCCCAGCCTAACATCATTGGTAAGAGATGGGCATCACCTCCTAGTTAGACCCCTTGGGCCTCCGTGACTTGGCAAGGCTCTCACCAAGCAGGGGATAAGGTTCAAATATTAATGATAATTATTTTACCTTCTAGATTAATAATTATTAGGTGGCTAGTTGTATGCTTGGATGTGTACATATAAAAACACAATAAAATTTTTTTACAGGGTTAGAAAAATATTGCGGCAGTTTCTTTTGGCAACCTTGTGGTTTCTCAAAGTTCAACTGACTGCTTCCATGATTAGCCTTGAAAACCAAATATAATCCAAAGCACCCAAGCATATCCTTAAAATCGGAATATGACAGAAATAATGTGTGAATTGATGTGGCTGTAGTTATAGTTTTCTGTTCTTTTAAAGCTCTTATCACAAATACAGTACAGACACGACCTGTGCTCCTTGTTTTGATTTATACTCATTTAGGTTCAGATCAAGCTCTGACATTTTAAAAGTATTATATGAGCCTTTTTAGAATTTTTCATAAATACATTGTTGTTAAGGCATTTTTTCAATCCAGATAAGTGCCTAAGGTCATTGACACTGTCACATTTTCCAAATGGGTAAATAATTACTTGATCTTACACACATGCAGTCAAAAGCAAGTTCCATAATTTTCAGTATGGTTTGCTGTCAGGAAACATTTTTTAAAAAAATCTATAAAATCTATGTTTCAATCCAAAACACACTCTAAACATAGGGATTGCTTCTCAAAACATGTATATGAAATCACAGTGGTAAGTAGGGTGAAACTTGCAGTGGCTTCTCATGGGCAGTTAATGAGTTCTTGTTTTGCTTCTTCAGGGTTCACCAACTGACTAGATGGGTATGTGTCTGAAAATCCAAGTGGTGATTCAATAATTAGCAAGAAGACATTTACCTTACACAAGCAATAGGATTTTGGTTGATGTCTAGCTAGAAAAGGTTCCTAGCACATAAAATTGAGGATCTCAAAACAAAAACATCACATGAGAGCAATTTCTATTGTTTGCAATTAAGTGAACTTGTACTTGCATGTTAAATTTTATTGAACACAGCAGTAAGCCTAGTAAGGCTTCATACATTACTGCATGTTTAACTGATTGTTGTAGTGGATAAGCAATGGAAATGTATATTCATAAGGAATAAAGTGTGTTCATACTTAAATAGGCTTCAGTTAATCATGACTGGTGGTAGGTTATTTACTGTGTTTCTACATGCAAATCTCCTGTCACATAATATTTTCATAGTAATCTCTACTGGCATAAACATGCAAAGCTCTAGTTAATACTAATGAGGGCTTGGTGTTCTGCATGTAGATTGAGAACAGGATGCCACTGCCCTTCCCCATCACAATTAAATATTGTCATACTTTAACAGTAATATTGTTCAACTGTACAGCCTCTGCTGCTTCTTTGAGCATTTCCCCCCACATTACTAGCAAATGCTTACTCTTATTGTGTGTGTGCGTTGTGTGCGCAGGGCGGATGTATATGTTACTAATACCTACTGTGGTATTTTAGATGCCAGACTAGGATTTAGGAAGCCAAGATCCCATTTACCCCATTAAAACTCCCTTGGAGTAACATTAGTAAAAGTATTCTTTAAAAATCAAACACACTCTGAAACCCCATTAGAGTCACTGTGAGTTGCATGAAACTGAACAGCACACAGCAAGAAGACTAAATTATGTATTGAGTATTTATGTGTAAAGAGATGTAATTTAGTGTCTAGTCCATGTGGAGAAACAAAATCAGGAGAGGGAAAAAAGAGCAAGAATAGGACCTTTCCCCCTCTCCATATAAATACTGCATCTATCAGACAGAACCTTATTGTTTATATATACCACTGTAATTGTGAGTGAAGAATCAGCCCCTCCCTCCCACCACATCCTAAAACCTGGGTCCAGGGAAGGAAAAGGCAGAGAAAGACATAGGCCTCAACAGCCCAGTTACCATCCAGAGACCTTGGGGGAGGTGAGTGAAGAATCAGCCCCTCTCTCCCATCCCATCCTAAAACCTGGGTCCAGGGAAGGAAAAGGCAGAGAAAGACATAGGCCCCAACAGCCAAGTTACCATCCAGAGACCTTGGGGGAGGTGAGTGAAGAATCAGCCCCCCCTCCCACCCATACCTGTCAACTTTTGGATTTGAAAATAAGGGAAATTTTTGCCACACCCCTCTGTGGGCGTAGCCAAATCCGTGGGTGTGGCCAAATATAGCCATGTGACTTGCTGGGCTCTAGTCATGCCTGCCACATGGCCATAAAAATGTCTGCAAACACAGACAGCACTGGCTCTTTGGCTGTAAATGGAGATGAGCACTGCACCCTAGAGTTGGATACGACTGGCAGATTTTACTTTCTTAGGATCAAAGATCTGATGCTTGGGAAACAAGCTATGAGAAACCTGGGGAACATAGTGAAAAGTAGAGGCATCACCTTGCAAACAAAAAATTGCATAGTCAAAGCAATGGTATTTCCGGTGATAATGTATGGTTTTGAGAGCTGGACCATTAGGAAAGCTGAGCGCAGAAAAATAGATGCCTTTGAAATGTGGTGTTAGAAATAAGTCGATCCTAGAAGAAATCAACCCTGACTGCTCATTAAAGGCCAAATAGCAAAAATAACGCTAAAGTACTTTGGATATTAAATGAGAAGAGATGATTCACTTGAGAAAGCCTTGATGCTGGGAAAGGTGGAGGACAAAAGAAGGGGGTGGTCAAAATAAGATGGCTAGATGGTGTTGTAGATGCAATGGGCACAAAGCTGTGATGGCTAACCTTGGCACTTCAGAAACAACTGTCTTTTGAGCAAGGGAAACCTTTACCTTTAGCATAGTGAGCAAGCACTCCCGCCCTAGTTAACTCTAGAACAGAAACAGGACACACACACACACCCTCTCTCTCTCATATAGTATTGTAGATGCAATGGGCACAAAGCTGTGATGGCTAACCTTGGCACTCCAGAAACGACTGTCTTTCGAGCAAGGGAAACCTTTACCTTTAGCATAGTGAGCAAGCACTCCCCCCCAGTTAACTCTAGAAGAGAAACAGAAGTCAGGGGGCAATAAAGCATGAGAGTGAGAGAGAAGTTTCTGCCCCCAGACCAAAAGCTGATTTGCCCCTGCATATATGAAATATTGCTCACCTCTAGAGTAGATGCCTGTCCCTAGTCCCAGCATGAAATGAAGCGCCATCTTGGCCAGGAAAATGAAATAGAAACTAACTACGGAACGCCCCCCCACCTCCTCTCTTTCCCCTTCCACATGCGAAAAGCAACACAGCAACCTCTGGTGGCCGGAAAAATACTGCACCTTATTTCTTTTTTAAAAATAAGGGGAAATATGGGGAAATCAATTAAATGGGAGGGGGGTGGGAAGAGGGGTAAAAATAAGGGTTTTTCCCGGGTAAAACAGGATGGTTGACAGGTATGCTCCCACCCCATCCTAAAACCTGGGTCCAGGGAAGGAAAAGGCAGAGAAAGACATAGGCCTCAACAGCCCAGTTACCATCCAGAGGCCTTGGGGGAGGTGAGTGAAGAATCTGATAAATCTAAACTGATACTAAACTGATCTAAACTGATACTGTATTCTAAACTGTGATAATATGCATGATGTTACCTTGTTTTAAACTGTGATAATATGTATGATGGGGGGGGAATGGCGTAGAAACCGGCAAAGCACGCCAGGGAGTGTGCCAAGAGAACCCTATTGACCAAAGCAAAGGCAAAACAAAGGGACAAATCAGAGGATACAGGAAGGATGCTCAGCACATTAGATGGACAGAAAGGGATGGGCAGGAAAGGGGGAGGAGAAATACAGTGTTGTAAGGAACAATATTGCATAGGGACATAGAATGTAAGATCTATGAACCAAGGAAAGCTGGAAGTGGTAAAAAAGGAAATGGAAAGAATAAGTATTGACATCTTGGGAATCAGTGAGCTAAAATGGACAGGTATGGGCGAATTCAGCTCTGGAAACCATCATATCTACTACTGTGGACAAGAAAACCTCAGAGGAAACCGAGTGGCCATAATTGTAAATAAAAGAGTGAGAAAAGCAGTTATGGGATACAATCTCAAAAATGATAGAATGATGTCAGTCAGACTACAAGGCAAACCATTTAATATTACTGTAATCCAAATATATGCACCAACCACTTGTGCAGATGAAGCCACAGTAGACCAGTTCTATGAGGACCTACAACATGTTATAGAACAGACTCCAAGAAATTATGTCCACATTATCTTAGGAGACTGGAATGCAAAAGTAGGAAATCAAAAAGTGTACGGAATAATAGGCAAGTTTGGTCTGGGAACACAAAATGAAGCAGGGCAAAGACTGATAGAGTTCTGCCAAGATAACACACTAGTCATAGCAAACACCCTTTTCCAGCAACACAAAAGGAGACTCTACACATGGACATCACCAGATGGCCAACCTCGAAACCAAATTGACTACATACTCAGCAGCAAAAGATGGAGAACCTCCATACAGTCAGCAAAAACAAGACCTGGAGCGGACTGTGGCTCAGATCACAATCTACTGATTACAAAATTCAGGATCAGAATAAAGAAAATAGGGAAAACTATTAGGCCTGATAGATATGATCTAGACAACATACCCAAGGAATACACAGTGGAGATGAGGAACAGATTCAATGGTCTGGACCAGATAGACAGACTACCAGAAGAATTATGGACAGAGATGAGAGACATTATGCAGGAGGTAGCAAGGAAAATTATACCAAAAGAAAAGAAATGCAAAAAAGCAAAGTGGTTGTTGGATGATGCTCTTAAAATAGCAGAGGAAAGAAGGAATGCAAAAGGAAAGAGGAGAAAGGAAAAAATACAATCACTTAAATAAAGAATTTCAAAGAAAAGCAAGGAGAGATAAGGAAAGCTACTTAAATGAACAGTGCAAAGAAATAGAGGAAAACAACACAAGAGGCAGGACTAGAGATCTATTTTAAAAAATTGGGGAAGTCAAGGGAACGTTCAAAGCAAAAATGGCCACGATAAAAGAAAGATGGCAAAAAGTTAGCAGATGCAGAAGAGATAAAGAAAAGATGGAAAGAGTACAAAGAGGAACTTTACAAAAAAGACCTAAACACCCCGGATAATAACAATGAGGGGGAAATTGAACTTGAACCAGACATCCTAGAGAGTGAAGTCAGAAAGGCCCTAAAAAGCACGGCAAATAACAAAGCCAGTGGAGATGATGGTATCCTAGTTGAATTCTTCAAAGCCCTAAAAGATGATGGAATCAAGCTACTACATGCTATATGCCAGCAGATTTGGAAAACGAAACAGTGGCCACAGGATTGGAAAAGATCAGTATACGTCCCAATCTCAAAAAGGGCAATGCCAAAGAATGTTCGAACAATTGCACTCATCCCACAAGCTAGCAAAGTGATGCTCAAATAATATAGGATAGACTGCAGCAGCATGTAGAAAGAGAACTACCATAGGTGCAGGCTGGGTTCAGAAGAGGCAGGGGGACCAGAGACCACATTGCCAACATACGTTGGATCATGGAGAAAACAAAGGAATACCAGAATTATGTCACCCTGCTTATTCAACTTATACACAGAGCACATAATGTGCAATGCAGGGATGGAGGAATCACAATATGGGATCAAAATTGCTGGGAGAAACATCAACAATTTGAGATATGCAGATGATACCAACCTAATGGCAGAAAGTGAAGAAGACCTAAAGAAGCTCCTGATTAGGTTGAAAGAAGAGAGTGCAAAAGCTGGACTGAGACTCAATATCAACAAAACCAAGATAATGGCAACAGGCCATATCAGTCCCTGGAAAATAGATGGGGAAGAAGTAGAAGCAGTAACAGATTTTACTTTCTTAGATCCAAGATCTCTGCAGATGGAGATTGCAGCCATGAAATAAAAAGGCGACTGATTCTTGGGAGACAAGCTATGTAAAACCTGGGGAACATAGTGAAAAGTTGAGACATCTCACTGCAAACAAAGGTCTGCATAGTCAAAGCAATGGTATTTCCGGTGGTAATGTATGGCTGTGAGAGCTGAAGCATTAGGAAGGCTGAGCGAAGAAAACTAGATGTCTTTGAAATGTGGTGCTGGAGGAGAGTTTTGAGACTGCCCTGGACAGCGAGGAGAACAAATAGGTCAATATTAGAAGAGATTAGCCCTGACTGCTCATTAGAAGGACAAATAACAAAGATGAAGTTGAAGTATTTTGGACATCAAATGAGAAGAGAGGTTTCACTTGAGAAGGCCTTGATGCTGGGGAAGTTAGAGGACAAAAGAAGAAGGGGACGGCCAAAGATGAGATGGCTAGATGGTATTGTAGACACAATAGGCATGGGGCTGTGTGGACTAAGGGGGATGGTGGAGGACAGGGGTGCCTGGAGAGCGATGGTCCATGGGGTCGCAAAGAGTCGGAATCGACTGTGCGACTGAACACCAACAACAATTGTGATAGCAAAAATTGCTGCTAATTAATGAGTTTCTTTTTCTATCCATTTATACATTACCTCAGAAGACTGGTGTGCAGTGAAAGGTGGAAGCAGTGACTTGTGTACCAATGTTACTTTGCAGGCGCACCCCCCAATAAAGGACTCAGACACTGATGAAAGTGGATAACGGCATTGGGCCACATTTATTGATTCATGCCCTAGTCCGAATTATAAATTTCTATTGGTAATTGACCAATTATAATTCTTAAGGCAAGCAGGCCGAAGAAACACTGGTAAGGTACCACCCAAAATTGCCGACGGCAATTGTTACAATGTATCTATTTGTATCAATTTGTTTGTTGACAACAAACAAATTGTTGACCGTAGTCAATATCTAACTAATGACCCCACCCTCTGACGCGTATCCGTAAAATCACGGGGTGATGCATGCTGTCTAGCTGTAGCCATCACCCCGTCGCCTGGTTCGTCGTTGACCGGACAACGTTTAACCAACTTATGCCTGTCTAGTGTTGTCCAGTCAATTGCAAACCTGCCGGATACCTGTGGGTCATAAATGTTTACCTTACCAGTGCTACCCGCCCATGTGACCAAAGTCAACAGCAGCAACAGAAACCCCTATATCAAACCATAGCAACAGTGTGGGATGGGCGAAAAAACCAGGACCCGAGAGCTAATTGTGAGTCCCAGCCAAAAATTCCCACCCGGCCCCGATGCGACCAAAATATCACACTGTTAACTAGGGAGGGGGTGGAGGGGAAAAACTTCTCCGCTCCGTCGCTTTGCAAAATGGCAGCTCGGCTGCCTCATGGCCACCCCTTTTATAAGGGTGCTGGCCACGCCCCCTAACTACCAGGATGCCTTCGTCCGGTGGGGGGGCCCCGCAAAGAGCGCGGCGGCCATTTTGGCGCCGCGCTTGCATTGCAGGTGCACCCCCCAATAAAGGACTCAGACACTGATGAAAGTGGATAACGGCATTGGGCCACATTTATTGATTCATGCCCTAGTCCGAATTATAAATTTCTATTGGTAATTGACCAATTATAATTCTTAAGGCAAGCAGGCCGAAGTAACACTGGTAAGGTACTACCCAAAATTGCCGACGGCAATTGTTACAATGTATCTATTTGTATCAATTTGTTTGTTGACAACAAACAAATTGTTGACCGTAGTCAATATCTAACTAATGACCCCACCCTCTGACGCGTATCCGTAAAATCACGGGGTGATGCATGCTGTCTAGCTGTAGCCATCACCCCGTCGCCTGGTTCGTCGTTGACCGGACAACGTTTAACCAACTTATGCCTGTCTAGTGTTGTCCAGTCAATTGCGAACCTGCCGGATACCTGTGGGTCATAAATGTTTACCTTACCAGTGCTACCCGCCACACGGAGAGACTTCAATGAAGGCTCGACGCCCCCCCCAGACCGTCAGCTCGGTCAACAGGCCTGCTCGCCAATCACCTAAAAGGAGGTCCATGCCTCCTCGCGACAGATGGACCCCATCCCCTGCGTAAAGTTCATAATTTTGCAGACTAATGGCCGGGTGACGACTGACCCGCCCCCAACCCCTGTCGACAAGGAACCGGGCAACAGCCCTGTTTACCATGCGTCTAGCACGGTCAAGGGCCTGGAGGTTGAACCCTCCCCTATAAGCGTGCCGCGGCACCACGTCTGACCAAACGAGGGTTGTGGCGGGCCACACGTAATGTAAGTAGGTGAGGTCGCCGCAAACCGCATGCTTCAGCGATAGGCCGGTGACCCGACCTAAATCATGGCCCCCAAGGTGTATGATCAGAATGTCAGGCGGGTCAGCATTCCGGCCTGAGAAAAGGAATGGCAACAGTTCCCGCCATAACATCCCGGGCCTACCATACCATGTGAGACTTGCGTATGCACCCAGTCCCAGTCGGGGTCCCCACTCTGTCGCCGCAGCGTAACGCGCTGACCTGTGCACGTAGCTATGGCCCACCAGCCATACTGTCACCGGTGTAATACGACACCCAGGGTCTGTCAAGGAAAAAAAAACAAAGGGAAGAGAAAAGGTGCGGTGACTCAACTGGTACTCACGGTGAAAGAGGGCGGACATAAAACTGAAAACATTGCGATCCCCACCTCCCCATGCGGCGTATTTCAGCCCCGGAGTACCCAAAAGCAGCCGCAGTGGAAGCCGCCCCTATCCTGAATGAATGGGTGCCGTAACGGGCCCCTGGGAGGCCAACACTGGCCAGCGCTTTGCTGGTCACCTTCCAAAATTGAAATTTAGTAAGGGGAGACCCATCTTGGTGACAGAAAAACGGGCCATGGTGCGTGCCACGCAGTGCAAGGAACTCCTGTAGGGCACCAACCGGACAGATGTCTGCCAAAGAACACCGTAGCAGTCTTACTCCACTGCCTACGCCATGCTGATCCGTTTTAGAGGAGCGTATCCTCAACTGAGCCCAATCATTGCCAACATAGACATCTTCGAGTTCCAGTGCCCTACGACTTGCATCCGCCTTAGACAGCATCACAAGCTCGCTGATGCGGAGCGCTCCAAAAAAGGCCACCGTTGTAGCCGCATGAAACAGGGCTGCCTCATACCTATCAAAACATAGGTCATGCCAGCCCTGCGCCAGTTGGGTAAGAACCCCTGGGGAAATTGGGTGGCGGTCGTCCGGGCTACGCCCACGCTCCCGCACCCACCCCTCCAAAACGTGTCTCACACGGAAGTCAGCGGTACTGTCCGCATGACCGCCTACTTTGGCCATAAAAGCCAGCGCTGACAGCCTGGATGCTATGGTGCGAGGTGCGAGGCCCTGGGCATGTAGGTAAACCATGAATCGAAGGATTTGGGCCACTGGGATCGGCCAGGTGTCTGGCAGCCGAAATTGGGCACAGAATGCTCGGAAAGAAATGAATGCATGGTGATACGCCTTACGCGTGCGTGGCGCTAGCGACATGCCAATCGCCTGGTTCACCTCTCCTTGCCAAGGGTCCATATCTCGTCCGGGAGTGGCAAGGGAAATTCCTCCGCATCCGGGGCCAAGGTGCGGAACCGGGAGATCTGCAGGCGGGACAAAGCGTCAGCTATATCATTATTGACACCCGGGACATGCCTGGCCCTGAACAGCACATTGAGGTGCAGGCTGCGCAATACAAACTGGCGCACCAGGTCCATGACCCTGGGTGATTTAGAAGTCTGTGAGTTGACAATGCGGACAACGGCCGCATTGTCACACCAGAAATGAACCACCGAGTTGGCCCACTCCTCACCCCATAGCATCAAAGCCCCCAGGATGGGGAAAAATTCCAGATACGTAAGATCACGCAGGCGACCCGTGCCCGACCAGGCTGGCGGCCACCCACCATAGGCCCACTTCCCATTGAAGTACATCCCATAACCCAGGGATCCAGAGGCATCGGACTGTATCTGGAACGAGGTGAAGCCAGAAGGTCGGACCTCCAAAATGACACCCCATTGAACTCCCTCAGGAACTGGAGCCAGATAAGCATATCTGCCCTGATACCCCGGGTCAGTCTCACCCTATGGTGGGGCCTGGATAAGCCTGTCATGGCGTCGCACAAGCGCCGAGCAAATGCCCTGCCCGGTGCGACCACCCTGCAAGCGAAATTGAGGTGACCATGTAGCACCTGCAGTTCCCGCAGTGATGCCTTGCGTTTAGCAAGCAAGTCCGAGATGAGGGTCACTATCCTTGACACCTTATCCCCCGGTAACCTAGAAGCCTGCGCTACCGTGTCAATCTCCACCCCCAGGAAGACTAGCTGAGTAGATGGGCCCTCGGTCTTTTCGGGCGCTAAAGGGACACCAAGTTCCTCCATTAGCGTCTGAAATGTGTTGAGGAGACGTGTGCACGTGTCCCAGCCCCGTTCACCCCCGAATAAAAAATCATCGAGGTAATGGGCTACAGACCGAGACCCTGACCTGCGTACAAAAGCCCACTGTAGGAAGGTGCTGAAATGCTCGAAGGCCGAGCATGATATGGAACAGCCAAAAGGCATGGCCTTATCGAAATAATATTCACCCCGGAACTTGAAACCCAGCAACTCAAAGTCACCCGGGTGGACCGGCAGGAGACGAAAGGCAGACTTAATGTCGCACTTAGCTAACAGCGCACCCGGGCCACATGAGCGCACCATGCGCAGCGCTTGGTCAAAGGATGTATACCTGACCGAGTAAAGGTCATCAGGGATAGCATCATTGACCGATCGGCCAGCTGGGTAGGACAAGTGATGAATCAGGCGGAACTCGCCCGGTGACTTCTTGGGCACTAAGCCCAAGGGGGACACTTTAAGGTTGGGAAACGGGGGTGCAGGGAAAGGGCCGGCGACCCTGCCCGCATCAACCTCGTTAGTAATGCTGGCAGCAGCCACCTCCTCCCTTCCCCTAAGGGACAAAAGGTTGGGGGCGTCTTGGGGGGAACTATCCCCCGTGAAAGGAATACAAAACCCCAGTCGAAAACCCTGAAGCAGGTAAGCCACGTCTGCCTTCCTCGGGTACAATGCGAGCCAACGCTCCAACATGTCCACATTAATTGGGGAGGGGGCCTTTCGGTGGACCAGCTCCCTCTGCAGCAGTCTTGCCAGCCCCTTGTTCACCCCTACCTCTGCCCCGCATCCCTCCAGGCCTGGGGCAGGCGGAGGCAGCATGGGGGCCAGCACAAGAGGGACACTCATGCCTGTACCGGCAATTCTTCCTATTGCAGGAACCATTGGACGAGAAGGTCCAGCACAGCAGGCGGGCTGGAACCCCCTGCCCCGCCACCTGGCGGGGTGCCTGTGCTGGGGTAGCTCACTGGACCGCATGTCCACAATGGTATCTTTCCCCAGGCGCAGGGCACGTGGGAGTCATGTACAGAAGCCACAGCTTCTGGCAGGGCTCGTCCCACCTCATCTCTGGGTGCAGGGGAATTTGCATACGGAATTCTTCATCGTAAGCCAACCACGACGGGCCCGGGAAGTCAACCATCGCCCGGTAGATGTTGTCCAAATACTGGACCATCGGGATTGCCAGATCCGGCCTGGCCCTGAGGTAAACCGCCATGTATATGAGGTACGCTGGCAACCAGTTGGCCCACGTGCGTGGCGGCTTACGACGACGTGCCTGTTCCTTATCCTTCTCATCCTGCCCCTCCCTCTCCTCCTTGGTGGGCTCTCTGTTAAGAAGGGAGAAGATGTCCACATACTCCCCACGCCAGATCTTCTCTTTGGTAGACTGGGCCAGATGATCCCCAAAGGGGAAGGAATACCCCGCTGTCGGCAATGCCGACACCGGCACGGTGGGAACTGCGGGCATTGTAAAAGGAGCCTGGACCAACCCCGTCACCCCTAAGACGTTCCCGACTGAGTAGGAGGCACCACCCCAAACAGGGCCCTGGGTGGGAGGTGAAGTCGCCGGGTGGGCCGTCGGCGACTGAACCGTCGCGCCACCCGTGCGAGGCCACGGCCACTGAAATGCTCCCCCCAATGTAGTTAGGTGTGTGGGTGCACTAGATTGAACCGCATACTCACATGCTGCACCCCCGTGGGCTGCCCCCACCGGGGGTTCCGGCCCACTGGGGGCGTCGGTGCTCACGATCGCGATTGAGCTCGTCGATGGGGCCTGATCAGCACCAGCCTGTTGAGTGGGGAGCTGCGAGGCAGTGGCCGACGCCGGCCCACGCGCCTCGGGCAGCTCGACCCGTCCCGCCGCCTGCCGCTGCCCGGCAGACGAAGAACCAACCTGCGCTCCAAAAGGCACCCCTGGGTGGTTGACCCTCGCGAGGGATGCCTCGAGGGCCGCAACGCAGGCCAGAAGGGCCTCAACATTGACATAGCACCCGAAGCCAAGGGGGGGCAAAGGGCCGGCCGGCCCACAGGTTGCAGGCACCGGTCCAGGTCCCTGGACCCCGGGGCCCGGATACGGCCACGAGCCCAGGCCCGGCCCCTGCGGGGCCGGGGGCATGCCCTGCCAGGGGAGGCAACCCAACCACCCCCCCATGGCTGAAACCCCTCGCAGGAAGCTGCGTACTAAGAGGAGAAGGCCCCGAAGAATGGACCATGCCAGGGGCAGTGGCCATTGCTTGTGGGCCGGGGGCTGCGGCCCCTGCCGGACCGGTATGTGGACGCCCCGCCTCAGGCCAAGGGGCTATCAACCCCATCCCACCGGTCCCGGTGGGCTCTGGCAAGGGGGGCTGCTGGGGAGGCGCAGTCACGGTCCTCCGACCCGGCTGGCGCCTCCGCGCAGAGCGAACCGCATTCGCAGTTGCCTTCTTCTTAGAGGGCATAGCTGCTAACTGCTGGGAAGCTGGATAAAGATGAAGAAAAATTGCGTCCAAAGAGGCTTCCCGGTGAAAGGCAAGAGCGACGGAGGTAAGAGAAAAAGAAAAACTTCTCCGCTCCGTCGCTTCGCAAAATGGCAGCTCGGCTGCCTCGTGGCCACCCCTTTTATAAGGGTGCTGGCCACGCCCCCTAACTACCCGGATGCCTTCGTCCGGTGGGGGGGGCGCAAAGAGCGCGGCGGCCATTTTGGCGCCGCGCTTGCATTGTTGGTGCATAACTGTCTAATTGGACCCCAACTAAGATTTTCCAATAGGAGTAAATAGTGTGTGTTCAGAATATTTCTTCATTCCACAAGGTGAAATGAAATTACATTATGCATATTTCTAAAATATTTTCAAACATCTTTTGTAGATAGATAGATAGATAGATAGATAGATAGATGCATCTTTATTTTTATTTTCCTTCACAGAAAGAGATTGAAAAAACACTTATCAACCCAACAAAACCTAAACAAAATACAACTATACAAAATTATCAATATACTCCCACCCCACATATACACATTTAACCCCTAAAAAGCTCTAAAACTCTAAGACTCTAAAACTCTAAAAGCTCTGAAAACAATATACAGAAGTTCCTTCATAAACTGTATTTCACTGCATTCATAGTCAGAACTGCTTTTGGGTAGAAACTATTTCTTAAGCAGCTGGTCCTGGTCTTTATGACCCTATACCTTCTTCTAGAAGGCAGAAGCTGAAAGAGATCATTTCCGTACTATCCTGCACAATCTCTACAGCTTTTTTTATAACACCTGGCGGAATAGATTTGATCTAGAGTGGGAAGAGTATGCCCGATTATCCTCTCCGCAGTCTTTATGACCCTAGACAGCATTGTTCTTTCTCTAGCTGTACAACTCCCTAACCATACACACAGACCATAGGTTAACACTCTATGGTACAGTGGTAGAATGCCAACAGCAGGTCCTTTGAAAGATTGTTCTTCCTGAGGATTCTCAAGAAGTATAACCTCTGCTGTGCTCTTTTCATCAGATCTTTGGTGTTTGCTCCCCAAGTTAGATCACCCCTCAGCTCCATTTCCAGAAATCGAAACACCGAGACCTGTTCCACACAATTCCCTTCAATAATAAGTGGCTGGATGTTCAATTTGCATTTCCTGAAGTCCACAATGATCTCTTTTGTCTTTTTTACATTGAGGAATAAATTGTTTTCCCTACTCCACTCTGTCAGCATCTCAACCTCCTTCCTGTAAGCCGACTCCCCCTCCCCAGCAGTAATCAGACCAACCACCATTGTGTCATCTGCAAACTTAATGATCTTATTGTTGGGATAACTGGGAACACAATTATATGTGTAAAGTGTGTACAGAAGTGGGCTTAGCACACACCCCTACGGCATTCTTGTACTTATACTGAGATCCGCAGAGACGTGAGAACCCATCCTGACCTGTTGGAAATGATCTGATAAAAATCTAGTATCCATCTGCATAAGCATGGCGGAAGCCCCAGATGTAATAATTTGGGCACCAGTCTATGTGGAAGAATAGTATTAAATGCAGAACTAAAATCTACAAATAACAGTCTCGCATAATTCCCTTGTTTCTCCAAATTTATCAGAACAGCATGTAGGGCTGTAGCCACAGCATCCTCTGTGGATCTCTTTCTCTTATATGCAAATTGACAAGGGTCAAGTCCAACTGATAAACAAGCCATAATACGGTTTGTAGTAGTTCTTTCACCGATAATGAAAAACACAACCTTCTTAGATAATATTGCCAAGTGGTTTTAAGTCTTGCATTTTTATGTACATTAATGTAGTTTTCTTTTTCTTCAGATGATTGCATTACATTTCAATGTATTGCTGAATATAGACTCTATAATACTTAGAATGGACAAATTGTCAGCAATGGAGGACATGACCAGTCTGGCCTGGTTATCCTGCTATGGTAATAATTGAGCATACTGCCAGCAATTCAATGCCTAGTGTCAGGTGGTGGTTAACTAAACTGACAACCCTGAGGACTATCAGCCTTGGGTGCTGAAGTCCACAGGGAAAGCTGATGGTCCCCAAGTGGATTAAATCCCACTTGAATCTATCTTCATCAATACTGGCCTGGGGCTGATGAGGACTTTTGTGTGTCAAATGGACTCAGGACCAGAAAGTGACTTGTGGAACTGGATCAGTGGTACGGGTGTCATGCTGTGATGTGGAAGGCAAATTAAAGGCCACTGCATTAAATTATCAGGGCATGCTTCATGGATGATAATTGTCTATATTCAGATTTAGACATGGCAGGAGGAGGAGGAGGAGGACATGAAGTTCTATGTCAATCTTGGCAAAACTGCTTCAGCATGAACATTGACATTCCCCAGCACAAAAAGCCATGGGTACTCCAACACTACCCTAGAAGCTAGCTTGAGTAGCTCAGAAAGAGATATTGTTAAATGTAGCATGATCAGTGGTACACCACAGAATCCATATTCAAGCTATGAGAAACCTGGGGAATATAGTGAAAAGCAGAGACATCACCTTGAAAACAAAAATTCGCATAGTCAAAGCAATGGTATTCCCAGTGGTAATGTATGGGTGTGAGAGCTGGACCATTAGGAAGGCTGAACGCAGAAGAATAGATGCATTTGAGATGTGGTGTTGGAGGAGAGTCCTGAGAGTCCCTTGGACAGCAAAGAGAACAAATAGGTCAATACTGGAGGAAATCAATCCTGACTGTTCTTTGGAGGGACAAATAGTGAAGATGAAGCTAAAGTACTTTGGCCATCAAATGAGAAGGGAGGACTCACTTGAGAAGGCCTTGATGCTGGGAAAGGTGGAGGGCAAGAGAAGAAGGGGGCGTCCAAAGATGAGATGGATAGATGGTATTGTGGACACAATGGGCACAGAGCTCGGCAGGCTGAGGAGAATGAGGACAGAGGTGCCTGGAGGAAAATGGCAAAAAGATGTAGTAGTGGACAAGCCTGTTTTTGTGTCTAGGGCTTAGGCAGCTCCTTCTAAAACCTAGCCTTGCATCAAAGCCAGCCTCTTGCACTCTCAACATTCAAATGGCCCCCATGCCTGCCCTGTAGGTCAGAATGCAGATTAGGTTGCCTATAGAGCCAGATAGGAATTTTGGGATTGGATATCCTGATTGGCAATGTTACAAAAGGATTCTGGATGAATTTTGCCTATCCCATTCTGATTCCTACAGGCTGACCTGGGGTGACGAAAGCTGACAATTGGTTAATTGACCAGGAAGTGCTGAATTTGAGTGGTAACAGCGAATCTCTTAGGGCAGTGGTGACAAACTTATGGCATATGTGTTAGAGATGGTGTGCAGAGGGCTCTTTGTTGGCACACATGCCATTGAGCGGAAACACTGCCCTGCTAGCTGACCAGCACCAATGGCAGTGCCACGTCGCCACCACCCCTCTCTCTCCACCAATGAGGAGGTGAGAGGGGAGGCTGAAATCCCACCAGGGAGGTGGAGGGGGGACAAGGTAAGGTGACAAGACACCCCCCACCCACCCCTCCTAGGAGTCGGGTGCACATGCCGGGGAGGAAATGCCCACCGGGGGCAGAACACCCATGTGACTTCACCAGAGGCACACCGATGACATCACATGGGTGTGTGGGCATGCACGATGACTGCCTTTGTGCCACCTCCTCCTCCTTGGGCACTCGGTCTCTAAAAGGTTTGACATCACTGTCTTAGGGCATCATTTAATGAAGTGGGCAGTGGGTACACAACACAATTTGTGTGAATCACATGTGCAAGAAGGCAGCATCATGAGCCAACTCAATGATATAACAAACATCCATTCATCTGCATAGAGTAGGAAATATCCACAGACATGTCTCCCCAATTAAGCTGGCCTGTGGATGGATGGTGAGGCACAGTACTGTATTGCATGTGGGCTAGGAACTCACCCATCCTACCTAGAGAGGCACCAAGAACATCCACCTGCTCTAGTTCTAGGTTGCATAGCACTACTCTAGGCTACACCACAGATTAAATATGTTTATATTTAATAAAATATGGCCTGAATTTTAACCCAGTTTCTTAATTTCTTCCTTTTTATTTGCCAGATCAGGGAGCTATGCTGCATTGGTGACATTAAATAATTCAGCATCCAAATCTGATAAAACATTAAGATTTGGAAACACGCAAATTGAATAAACTTAAGCTTAAAAACCTAAAAACTAACATTATTCCAGAACAGTGCTTCCCAACCTTTGGCTTTTGGACCTTAATTCCCAGAAACCTAAGTCAATCCCCCAAAGTACTGATCAGCCAATGTATTGACTTAGGCTTCTGGAAATTGAAGTCCCCATGTGGGGAAGCACTGTTCTAGAAGAAGCTTCAAAATTTTCCTATAGCACACTAGTACACAGAGCTTTCATGACTGTGTATTTTATTTTATTTTTATACTTGCCTATCTGACTTAACTGTCACTCTGAGTGATGAACGTGCCAAGATATAATAAAAAATAAACAAAGAGAAACCCACTCTAAACCAAACAACATTAAGCCATAAACTAAGTATAAAATATTATTTCTCGTCTAAAAAGGATAGATTTATAAACAGATGAGGAGACAAAATCTGCCTGTGGGTAAGGTTTTAGTGAATGTTTTCATTATGTAGCTTTAGAGCAGATATTATCAACTTGTGCCCCATGGCACAATTTCATGTGGCCCCCACCACCTCTACCACACCCAGAAGTGCCATGTGGTGGAGGAAGGGCAAAATGGCTGTCTGGCCCCCAAAGATGTCTGAGGGAGCATGACCTGGCACCTGGTTTAAAAAGGTTAATAACTGCTTTAGAGCCATTTTCAACAACCATTTTGACTTGATTTTCTAACAACCATTTTTATACTTCATCCTTTCATACATGTATAATAAAACATCATAACCATAAATTACTACTGCTTGTGTATAATAATGATGATGAAATAAGTTATTACTGTTTGTGGATAGTAAATCTGAAATGGCATTGACATCTATACCTATAAATCCAAGGGTTAACCATTGGAACTTGCTATACGTTTCTGCACCCGTCCATCCTATCCTGTACCGAGCCTCCTGCACTAGCCCGAAACTGGTCCGGAGGTTACTGCAGGGTTGCGAAAGGTGCCAGTGGGGCAAGAGCCCCACAAATGCGAAAAAAGGAAAATAACTTCACTTCCCAATGTTATCTGCGCCGCGCCATGCCACAGCCAATCAGGCTGAGAGGCGCGAGCAAAAAGAACATTGGGAAACATGGCACGGCCAATTAAAATCGAGCCGCAGGGGAAAAACACAAACCAAAAAGGCAAAATTCAAAGTCCCAGCGTCCTATGCGCCGTGAGCACACAGAACACTGAGAAAGCCAGCACGTGAAAAATAAAATTAAAAAATGCAATGGGAGCACAAGTCCGCAGCAGGCAGACGCAATGCCTCACAGCATCACAAAACAAAAATCCACAAAAATCCACTGCGAGACACCCGCCGGCCTTCTTTTCCAGAGCAACAGAGAGAAGAGGGACTCCCTCTCCTCCACGCTACCCTGCCAAAGACATGGCGAGACCACCGCTGGCCTCAAGGAAAGTTGAGCCGAGGTGGGGGAAAAACAACAGCAGCAGGCAGCAGTTGGTCAGGGGAAGCACCCTCCCTGGCGAATGACTGGCTGCTGCCTTTGTACTTCCAACGGAGGTAATACAAAAGCAGCAGCCAGCTATCCGCAAGGAAGAGCACCACCCCTTATGGATCGCTGCCTACCGATCTCCGGTTAGGTAAGCCAGGAGAGCAAGGAGACAGAGAGGAGAGAACCATCATCAGGCAGATAGCTCTTCTCTGCCTCCTTCTCCCCGACCTACCTAACAAACCTTCCCGGGGGAAGAGCGAGCTGACTGCCGGCTCCTCCTTTTCCCCATTGCTGCATCGAAACCAAAATTCGAAGCAGCAATGGGAAAAAGAGGAACCAACAAGCAGCCCATTCTTCACGCAAAAGTACACACCAACAACAAACACCAACATTAATAAAAATAATAAACCACAAATAAATCAATAATTTTAAAAACCCATTAATACAAAAAAGAAAACAAAATCCACAAACAAAAACATCCACAATTCCAGAAAAGCACAGACAGAACACCTAACTACAACATGAGAATACCTAACTCTAACAACACAACTATCACAAATTACACAAATAAACAACAACGAAATTACAAAAAATAATCAAACCAGAAATAAACAAACCAATTAAACAAACCTAAAAACCAACCAAACCACAAAAGAACAAACAGAAACACCTCCCAGCCCACCGCCACAAAAACAAAACAAAGAAAAGCCCCAGAAGAAAGAAAATCAGAGAACTCACCAGCATGTCCTCCCTCCACGAGATCGGAACAGCAATGAAGAAACAAAGACTACTTACTGGAAGAAGCCCCACCTAGAGACCAGGAGAGAAAAAACACGTGAAATGAAAACAAAACCACTAACAGCCCCACCTGCAGGGCAGAATATTAAAAACAAGTCAAAAACAAAAAAAGACCCACCTAGAGGCCACAAGAGTAAAAACAAGTAAAAAACATAACAAAAAATCAAAAGTTTACACAAAAAGCAAACATATGTTAAATAAATAAAATAAAAAGGTTTATAGCATCCTCTGTTGAGTTTTAACTCAAATAAAAACCCAAAACATCTTAACACAGTTTAAAAACATTGGATGTAAAAAACATGTACTTTCACATTTTTAAAAATATTACCTGCGGAACAACTATTAACAAAAAAAGTCACATATTTAAACGTTATTTGGTTAAATAAAACAATTTGAAACAATTAAATCATCCTTTGTTCTTTTTTTAATTCACAAAAAAAAACAAAAAAACAAAATGCTGATCGCAATTTATAACAGCCCGGCAGGCAACGCCGGGCAACCTATGCTAGTACAGAATATTTGTCTGTAACTTGTTCCATTTTTACCATCTCTAATTTCTTCAAGGATCCACAGAGATCTTTCTTTTGAAGTGTTTGGTCATTAATTGGTTCATTTACATAGTAATTTACTTTTGAGACATCTCTTGAATTTTTTTTGTTAATTCTCTGGGGGCAGAATCTTGCTACTTAAGGCTACTTTTATGGTAAAGGAATACTCTTTTTAAGACATATTAAAGCAATGTAACAATTTGTACCCGGTTTTCAAGTTTTGGAGGCAGAAGGTGATGTCAAGGATAAGCTTGTTTGCACTGAAGCATTAAAGGAATTAGCATACATCATATGCATATGTTGAAGGCTAGAGACATTTCCTAAAGGTTACCCAAGATAGGCTTTGCCAAGTTGCCTGCAGGGATCAACCTGCTTCTGTCATTTGTGAGCAACAAAAATGTCCACCACTACTTTCTGGATTGTCATGTGGTAGTCTATTTAAAAATTCTAATTTCTGAAAGGGGTGAATTATAAGCAGCAATTAATTTTCAGATAGAAAAGCATTTAAAGCATGAAGATAAACTAACCAAACAAAATCACATCTCTGTCTACCTGAAGTCAATGGTATTTAAATGCTGCCATTAAATGACATCACCTTTTCCAAAACATTTGATAGGACACTTTAATTCTTCCCAAAACCTTCCTTGAAACTGCAGGGATGTAAGCATGCACTCTTTTGATAGAATTATGCCATTACACTTTATCTTCTCTTAATGTATTTGTTCAATTAACCACATACAATGCATAACGAATTCTTCCCATGAAAACAATTCTTTTTTGGCTACAGCCTTGATTATGTCAATAATGATCAAATTTGTTATTCATTTATGATTATCTCTTTTAACAAGGCCTGTAGGGTATAAAAGTGTGATAGAAGTGAATTTATGTGGAGTTCATGTTTTGTGGCAAAAACTGACCTTTGGGGAGTGGAGACATAAAATAATATCTGAAAGAGCAGATTTCCCATAGAAACAATGGCATATATTTTGCTGCAAAATTGGGAACCTTCCCCCTCCTTGGCAAAGCAGCTGAGGATTTTCTTAATTATTTTCACTCCTTCCTCTGTTTTTCCATAGAAGACTAATTATTTGCATTATGATTAGAAGCTGGCATCTGAGTTCTAAGGAAAAGAAGCTTACAAGTATTCTTTTTTAAGTCAGTTGCCTGACACTGTGAGATAACTGACCCCCTGTCATTGCTGAAGTTAAAGTGGCTGATACTTGGAATTATTTAATTCTTCTCTAAGATTAACACTTCTTGCAGTGCATAGTGACCAAATAATATGTCTCTTTATAAAATTCCTTTCACTGCCCATTAATTGCATTCAGCTTGGTCACTCTTTTGTCATGGAGCAATATTGAATGAGTTGTAAAATAAACAAGGTTACACTTGTAAGATATAATTAGGCTGTGATATGCAGCTCCAACCCAAACATCAACTAGGCTTCCTCCTCTGAAACTACTCTGGCAGTCCTTGCATCTGACCCCTCCTCCTGAGTTTTTGAGAGGGAGCTGTCATCAGAACCATCACATTTCCTCTGTACTGGCTTCATCTATTTGTAAGCGATTAAATTACATTTCTGAAGATAATTCAAATGGGTGAAACATGATGCCAGCTATGCTACTTGTTTCCTTATTGTGGCCAGAAATGCTCCCTGTGACCTTTCCTAAACCTTCTGCCAGCTAATAACTGCAATATTAAATTTAACTTGTGAGCTGCAGGCATTGCCCCCACCCCCAGCCCAACCAATGAATAAGGTGAGGCACAGTCATTAGGATTAAACCTGAGGCCATCACTTTATTTAACTGATAAATCACCTAACCTGTCATAGGGTCTAAGGAAATGCGTGAAACCTGGTGTCAGAGTAGGTGGCCCATTCTGGCTCCTCTCCAGACTTGAATGGGTAAGTCCCAAGGCCTTGAGCAATGCTGTGAATCACCAGCCTTACCATGACAAACTTAATTGGGATGTCATCATTGGGCCTGTATCCAATTTGGTTCTCATGAATTTGGTTTGGACATATCCCAGGATGGACCCAGGATGAACACAGAAGGCCCATCTGCTTGTGCAATTGAATCACATTATTTGTGGTCACCGAGCTGGGAGTCCAGTTGCCCAATGGCATCCTACTAACAGCTTCATCCCGACTAATCAACAAATTATACCAAATTGTGACCTATTTGACAATGTTGATGCCCATGATCAACTCATTGTGCCCTGTGGTGGTCAGAATGGGATAGATAAATATCACTTGACTCCTTTTTCCCCAAATATGCTGATCAAGGAAGCCCAGGTAAAAAAAAAATCCTATCTGATCCTCTACAGTGACCTAGAAAACACTTTGACCCATGAGTGGGCAGGTGGGCCATCCAGACTCAGATGAGGCAAACAGGCTGGTTTTGGGGCAGGATCAGCTTAAAAGCCCCATGTCCCATCTCCAAAACCAGCATCCAGTGATTCAATGGCATCAGCTGCTCTCCTGCCTGTTTCTTCCTTCCACTCCATTCCAGCCACATCCTAATGGAGCCACAGAGGTAGCAACATTTTTCTTTTATAAAAACACTCTTTTCATACATACATCCCTGTGAAGCAGTATTGTAAGTTAGGAGTGAGTCGCCCCACCCATTGTGAAAGATTTTTCCTCTTCTTTTCTCCATTCCCATGGAGATCCAGGTGATTGGGGGAGAGGGAAGGGAGGTATGGAGATATGCCAGGCCTGCACGTTGTTATCAGCAGGACATTCCATGAGAGGGGGGAGGCCTGAGAGAGTGAGAAAGTTGGGCGGGGAGGCAGCAGAGTGATTGAGGCAACTAATTAACCCCCAAAAGGCTGGGGATTGGGAGACATCTGGAAGAGAGAGGCTGGAAGGAGGTGAAGAATGGGTTCTGAAGTGATGTAACAGTATATATTCCATGTAACACTTTTGGCGGCAAGCTTTTGCTATCCTGGTTCCTTTCCTCTTCTTCTTTCTATGGGGGATATGCCCGCATCCCACCAAGCCTGGGGTGTGTGGGGGTGTTTGAGGGTTAGGGCGAAAGCCCTCCTGGCTTTCTAGCTAGGTTTCTTGTTTTGGCACTATTTGCTTTTTAATGTTCTGCATGACTTTACATCCTCAATAAAATATTCAGACTACTAGAGATGCTGTCTCCAGCCTGTTTTCATGTCTTGGAAGATCAGAAGGACTGGGGCAAGGGTGGTCGGCCCTGGGCAATGCTACCAATCAATAATCCCTGTCTTACAAGGATGAATAGTGTGGCTGAATCCTAAATGCTAGATGATTCCTAGCAACTCATTTTATTTCATCAAATTATATTGCTGTAATTAATTTAATGGAATGCAATACCTACAGTGTCATTGAAACTTGGACAACTTTATTCTTGTTTTGCTCTTTTGACAACAAAGAGATTCACCTTTGCTGACAAGCACCATGATTGCCAGGTATGATAAAGTCTTCTTGCACACAGTGAATACACTGGACTGTATAAAATTGGGTGGAGATGAGCTCTAGCCGGGGTGTGAAGTGCCATTATGATTTAGACAAATTGTTTATCATACAAATTTATTTTTTTGAGGACATTAGATATGCCTGATCCAAGACATCATATTCATAATGGGGAATCAGCTGTCAGCATCTGTGATAGGATGCACAAGAAAGATGCATTCTATTTCACATATTTATAAGAGGAAGGTAACAGCAGCAAAAATGCACCAAAGGTCTACATAACAAAACTGATCAAGATCAATTCTGGCAAAAGGCTGGGATATTAGGAACTTTGTGAACTATTCCAGTGAAAAGACAAATAACTACAGAAAACTATTAAATTTAAACATCTATTAAATTGTGACCACTCAAGAAAGAGTATAAATACCATGCCACAAAGTGTTTGCTTTTTAAAAAGTCTTCCAGACATTCCCCTGGATCCAAAAGCCAAAGTCTTAAGTACCAATTAGAATAAACTATCTAGGGAGGAGTTTGAATGCTTCTTTAGAACAACTGACCCATCATCACGGGATGGTATGTTTTGATTTGTTGTGTCTTCTATCTTGTTATTTGATATCTGCTTGTATAGATTGTATAGATACCCAGAGTGGGATACCACCCAAATGGGTGGCATAGAAATGTAATAAATAAATAAATAAATGGTGGGAGAACTGATGCTACTTCTCAGGATGTTTCACTTGGAAGTTTACTCATATTTGGACTTCCATGGGGTAATCTGAAATAATCCTGTGTCAAAGATGGCCTCCAGCAAGAGATGTACACATTTATGAGTAAGTACATAAGTAGAATATACCAGGGATTTAATCCTCTTCATTTCACCTCAATCCACTACTGAACACTGAATATGTCAAAAGCAGAATACTTCAGTGATACCACCTTCACTGATTGAATTTGTTTAGGGGGCACTTTATCTTTTTTATTTCAAATGTGAGATGACAGTTCAATTCTCAAATTCAGAGCTGGTACAGTTGTTTGATTCAAGCCCACAAACCCAAACCCAAAAGCCAATCTTGTTTTTGTAACTATGGAAATCTGTAGTGTGTCTTGCCTTTTTAGATAGGCACAAAAATGTGGAGGTGTAGAGATGTATTTGTACTAGAAGGGTAAGTACTAGAAGGGACATTATATTTAAAATGTGAGATTGATTTTGAATTGAGAGTAAATGCTATGTCAGGATTTGGAGCTGCTTCTCTAAGTCCTGCAGGACTGGACCTTCCCATGCTGAAACTGTTCAGCCTCACCTGAGAGCTCTGGGGAGAGATCTGGGCCTTCATTGGCTCCATACTTGAGGATACTTGAGAACTCTCTATCCCTCAATTGAGGAAATCTGTCAATATAAGCCTAATCTTTCTGACCCACAAGGGGCTTGAGAATATTTTCCTGTGAGAAAGGCTCATGCCATCTTTGGAGTGATTATTCTTTATTGTCCAAAGGAAGAGAGCCATACTACACCATCCTCATTGCTGAGGAAGATGTCATGTGTTATCCCAAATCAGCCTCTGTGAACCTAGACATATTCTTTCTTTTCTCCTTGGGCTTCTTTTGATATTCTCAATAGACAGGGAGAAAGCAGCAAAAACACACTGTACAGCATTTTTTTTATTTGCATCCCAGTGCAGGGCTTTTTTTATCCACCTTTCTGGTTCCCCATTTTGTTGTCACTGTAGCACCTTTTTATGAGACCTGGACACCCCAACTTATATTTGTGCCAGTCTCCTGGCATTCTTGAGTTGCAAACTGGTCTGATTACATGAGTGCATTTAGTAGCAATGCCTTTCCCTGTCACCATCATGACTAACTGCCCAGTGGCTCCCAATTCAATCAACACAGTCAGTGGCAAATCTATACAGATAATTATGTGTGTGTGTGTGTGTGAAATATTGAAGTATAACGAAACAAATATTTTTATTGATTTTACCACCTTTTTCATTACAAATGATCCTAAGTAAGAATTTTTATAGAAATGTGCTTTGTTTTACTATTCCATAGGTTCTTTTCATTTGGTATTTAAGAATAGCCTGGTTTAGAATGGAAATTACATTGATGATATAGGATCCAAATTAGTTTATAAAGCTTAAATATGTCCACCTTATAATTTTGGACATAAAAAAGGGAAAACAGAACCTAAGACCAAACTTTGAGGCAATCAGTGTTAATTCCTTTGAAATGGAGAGGGAAGTATATTCTACCATCTGGATGTCCAGGCCCTCAGTGTTCCAAGTAATTGCCTTTGGGTATATTTTTACCATCACACATCCAAGACTACTGATGCATCTCAGACCCCACATGTCAGCATCCAGATGTCCTGTTTATCAAGAAATGTGTCATCCTTCTTCCATGGTTGATCTGTGCCAGTTCTCCAGTACTTCAGGTTCTTTGATATGCACATAAAAGAGATGACAGTTCCATTTGATTCTAAGGTGAGAAGTTCTTAATTAGCCCAAAGTGGCAACTTGATTGCCATAAGGAAACACTTAATTTAGAGCAAAGAATAATTGGAGAAGAAATAGAAAACGTATCCTGCAGTATTGAAATGAGGTTCAAGGTTAAAGGAAAGGAGAACACAGTATTATGAGACTGAATCCTTCAAAACAAAAAAACCCTTTGGTTTGTCTATATGGGTTATTGCTTATGTTCAAAATGCCGGGGGAAAAGATGACAACCTTGCACTACAAGGTCCAGACTAAATGTTAGCAGTCAATGGAGTGGGCTCCCATCTCTGTCCCAGCTCCTGCCAACCTAGCAGTTTGAAAACAAGAAATTGAAGTAGGGACCACATTGGTAGGAAAAGATTTTGGGGACATGAAAGGTGCCTCATTTGGGCATCACTTGAGTGGAGTTTCTCCAGGAAAAAAGCCTTTCAACCCAGAAAGCACCTTTGTGTGCTTCTGACACACAAAAATTAGTTCTCTAACTGTTGCGGATCTTAACTAAGTAAAGGTAAAGGTTTCCCTTGCTCGAAAGCCAGTCGTATCCGACTCTAGGGTGCAGTGCTCATCTTTACTATTTGACCTTCCAATGAGCAGTCAGTGTTGATTTCTTCTAAGATTGACCTATTTGTTCTCCTCGCTGTCCAAGGTACCCTCAAAACTCTCCTCCAACACCACATTTCAAAGGCATCTATTCTTCTGCGTTCAGCTTTCCTAATTGTCCAGCTCTCACATCCGTACATTACCACTGGGAATACCATTGCTTCGACTATTCTAATTTTTGTTTTCAAGGTGATGTCTCTGCTTTTTATTATTATTATTATTATTATTATTATTCATAATATTATTATTCATAATACAGATTCTTCAGTTTGTGTAATGCTAGAATCCCTCTAATTCCTCTAGAGTATGTGGAATGAGTTGAAACATTTCCTTCCTACACCACTTTCAAAAAGAGTAATTCTGGTGTAGGAAGAAACTGCATTGTCAACACCTCCCACAGGACTTAGCCCTATAGATGCTACTCAATTGATTTATGATAGGAAATACAAAGATTTTTTTTCATGAGGAACACTTCTTTGTAGCCAATAAAACTTGAATATAAATGAATACACCTGGTGGGAAAATAGCAATAAATTTAATTGTTTGAGAATAATGGGATCTATTTGCTTTGCTAATGGCCCTAGGAGATGATAAAGTTATTTTTTTCTTCAAAAAAAAATCTGGTATGACAAATGGATATCATGTCTCCTTCCCAACTGAGACCTATATAATTTAATTGGGGGGGGGGGGGACTCTTTTCTGAGATTTTGGTCGAGAAAGTTGAGAATGGTGTGACCACCAAAAAATCTCAAACCGCAACAGAAGTCTTGGTTCCAGCATGAAACTGAGACATCAAGCAGATTTTTTTAAAACTGTGGCTGATGACACTTATCAGCATTAAGGATGTGTACAGCAAAACAAAGAAAACAAAAAACCAACCACCACAGGCTCCTCTTTCATTCTTATATTTTATACAAATCAGGCCTTTTGCTTAACAGAAATGGAAAGTCTCTTACAGTTTGGATCTTTGGCTGCTAGCTCATTTGGATCATATTACTTCCATTTTTAGAAGATAGGGGACATTTACTCACCTCTAGTCTTCAGGGATCTCACCTGTTCTCTAGGAATTTTCAACAATGATAGAAAGGAATTCTGAGACATCTGAAAATTCCTGTAATATCCCTGGATGCAGTTCATCTGCTCCAGAAGACTTGCACTCTTTTGAAATCATCCCACCTTATTGTACCTTTTAGGAAGATACAGACGGAAAGAAGGTTTTTTTACAGTTAAAGTTTCACTATGTCTTCAATTATTATTTCTCCACACCTTAAATCCAGCTTACACCATTCCCTCATTCTATATCTGGCTATCAACAAAACTGAAACTCTCTCCTATCTTGTGAATGTAAGTTCATTTTGAGCTTTATGGTTAGAATGGGGCCTGCAAGATGTGTGAATCCGTAATGAAGAATTATGTGTCCTGCTCTATTGAAGGGAAGGCATGTCCCCACCGAAGAGATGTCAAATGGGCTACCACTAGGCAGAAGTTGCTCAGTATTCAAAATATTCAAACCCTTGTGTGGTTTGAAACTTAAATTGGAAAATGAGACATAAATTGGCAGACATGTGATACTGTTTAGTCACTAGCTAGCTTCCTTTAGGGGAATGGCAAGAGGATGGAACTTGTTTGAGGAGATAAAAACTATAGGGCAGGACTTTCTCTTGGTCTGGCACTGAACACTGAGTAAGTCACATAGGGGCCTTCCCCCAGTAGATAGGCTTTCATTGTTTTAATGTTCTTTCTGAACTTTTGAAACTAAGAAATCTTTGCTTCCTAAAACTTTGTTCTGTAACTTACTTTGATGACAATATACTTTTAAAAGACAAGATGATGACTGGAGTGGTTACTTGGCTATGTGCTACCCTACTTTACAGCCTAGATTTAGGTCAGGAGATGTGAGAAGGCAAGCTTAAATCCTGGATTCAGGTGAAATCCCACCTATATGTAGACTAGAAAGTTCAACTCATGAGTAATATATTGTTACGTCTTTCTAGCTACAATGACTGAATCTTATTTCTACTTTTCCTTGGTGATTTGTCCCTCCTTTCATTTTTATACATGCTCTTCTAAATCTTAGCTTATCTGAAAGCTTCTTATACTGCCACTTTGCATCTTTTCCTTCTCATAGGAAATGTTTATGATTGTTTCTTCAGCCTCATCTCATCATACCTATCAGCTCACCTCATAATCTCATCTCATCACATTTCATCACACCTATCAAGCACTCCCTTCTCTTCCTGCACTGTGGAAGTCCCAAGTCGGTCTGCAACTTGCAAAGTCACATGGGACAGACATTACAGACTGCCTCTAATCTATACAGTCTAATGGGCATCAGAATGTGCCCTCCTATGTACCTTTTTGAGTCATAGATATCCTTGGTGTTAGTAGTCCATATGAAGATAACAATGCCATATGAAGATCATTGTGTCTTATCTTATTGATAAAATAGGACAGGCATCAAAATGACAGCACACAATAGAAAAGTAAAAGGATTAAAAATAATATGGAAAACGGATCTTAATTATTCAATGTTAGATTTTAGTTTGGTCCATGTTCCCTTTTAAATCAATTTCTGTTCAGTTCCATTGAGGAAGGCATATGCACACACAGTTACACAAAGTGAGTGCCCTCTGACATGCCCCTACCTCTTTAGATGATGTTGGACCACGATGTCTGGGCCAATCCCAGTGGTAGGGGTAGGAGCCCAAGGCTGTAGCATTTAACAGGGCTTCCTATCCCACACCAGCTGTAAGTGTCAAGGATAGATCAGTGTCAGGAAATCAAGCAGTTTCTGTGCCCATTTTGGATGCCAGGTTTGAGGCCTTTCCAGAAGGGAGGTTTTTGTTTTTTTTTTTTGTGGCTCTCCTTGCCAGGTTTCTTTGGGTGTTTTTTTCCCTTGGGGGAAATCACATCTTATTTTGGGGGTGGGGGTGATTGCAATGCACTATCCACAGTATCTCAAGACCACATTTGCCAGCATGTCTCCCAATAAGGGTTCAGGCCGGGATAGTGGGAAATGACTAAATGGCCGACTCCAGCCCCTTCTCCTCCATCATTAGCCTCCTCTGAGGGTGAACTTGAGGCTGATTTCGTGGCCCTATCCACCAGGCTGCAGACCCTGGAAAGTGAGGCAGGTGTAATCTGGGATCTTTTAACATCACCAGCTCTGCTGCAACCATACCGCTCCAAAAAAACCAGTCTGGTAGCACAGATGAGGACTTTAGCAAACACATGTCTGTTTTGGAGTCCTGCAGGTTGGTTGAGGTCAATGTAGGGCAATATGGTCAACCAAGGCTGAGGTGTCTATCAGGCAGAGGAATCTGCTGGTTCATTGGGATCACAGTATTGGTGGTTGAGGGGCCAGCAGTGGAAACTCTGCTGGGTCTGCTCCTGGGGCTGAGTATCTTGCCACACCATGGGTCACACTCATAGCTGAGGGGATAGCTCCTGCAGGATTTCTTTTCCATGCCTTTGGCAGGTTTATGAGTTCCCTTTCAGCTTTCCATTTTCCATTTAGAACATCTCTTTGGTCCCGGGCACTCTGACATCTCCTGCCAGAATTTTAGAAAGGTGGGCCATGAGCCCAACAGCAGATGTTTCAGTTTATTTCAACTCCTAACTGGGGTCAGGTGGGAAACATGCCCCTGCAGGGGACTAAGGGGAGGCAAGCCCTGGTCTTGAGGGCTTTGTTTCTCAAGAAGCCTTGATTTCTATATCAAAAAGGTTTTGCACTCCCACCTGGATTTAACCACCCACTCTAAAAAAGTGCTGAAATGTTCAAAAAGGGCACATGAGATAGAACACCCCATGGGGAGTACCCTATTAACATAAAAACTCCCATCAAATTGAAAACTTAAGAGGCACAAATTTTCAGGGTAAATAGCCAGGATGCAAACTTAACGTGGAGTGGAGGGGCAAAGCTAGTGCACTGGTGCTATTTAATTTCTGTTAAATTTCATAAATTTGATAGCAGTCAGCCAGCAGTATGCTAGAGGGTATGTGATAGTATGATTGATTAATTTATTCATGCATGGATTGAGTGTCTTTCTATAGCGCAATACTCGAGAAATGTTGTCACAATTCTACTAGTCAAACAGTATATTATTTTGGCCCATTGTTAGTTCTATAATTTTTTACCCATAATAACAGTACTTTATTTCAGAAAAACTGATTATATTGCTTTTAGCACCTGCAAGGATAGAATGTTCTCATGCATAGGAAAGTGTGGATAATTTATCCACAGATACTTGGATAGGTTGGGTATGGTCAGTTGTATTCAATGAAAGATTGACATTTAAAATGAGAGTAGCAAAATGAGTAGAAAAGAACAACAAATTGATGGAAATCTGGTCAACATTTTTAACATTCATCAACTTTACTTTCATGGATCTGCCACAAGACTAATAACTGGGACTCAGTCTGTTACTTTGATTAACTCCTAAAAGAGCACCTTAGATTCTGAAAAGACAGCTTGTGGACTATTACATGTTTTATTTTGTTTTTTAAAAAACAAACAAACATGGAATGTTAATTATCTTCTACCCAGGAACAAATGCTGGGTTGAAAATGTTTATTTTATTTTCTAGCTACTAGAGAATATGTTCAATGTTGTTGTTGCTTCTCAACTGCACTTTATATTGCATATTGTTGTATTTTGTATTATATGTTTTTGCACAGTAGTTTCTTAAATAAATTTTATTACAAAAGATTACAAAATAAAAACCAAAATGGATAATTTCAGGACACCAACAATGCAGTGATGAGGTTTTCTAGCAATTTTAAGCAACGAAAAGTAATCACACAAATTCCCATAGCACAGCCCATTCTGGGCAGTTCACAAGTTAAGTAGCATTTTGCCCCCAACATGCTGGGTACCAACCTCAGAAGGATGGAAGGCTGAGTCAACCTTGAGCCCTGGTCGAACTCACAACATTTGGTTACAGTACAGAAGTGTAACTGTGCCACCAGCAGAAGTTGTGTAAATAGTATTGTGATACGAAGAGCTGGTCCAACCACTTTGGTCTTCATTCTTAGAATTCAGCCTGAGGGTTTTTGGCTGAAGTCCTACAATAATGCATATCCAAACCTTACTTCTGGTTCAAAGGAAATAGATGTGCATAACAGTTTTATCTCTGATATTGTATGTCAATGCAAATAAAATAATAATAATGGAAGAAGCCCCCCCCCCCCCAAAAAAAAAGTCAGTTCTTATTTTTTTATTAATATAGGCTATTGTGCTTCTGGATCTACAATTCAAAACAGCAGAAAATTGTCCGCTATTGCTGCACAATATCTTGTCTATGTTGCCAGCAGGAAAAATGATGCCAGGCATTACAAAATACAGTGCAGCTTGACTGTTGCAAATTACCAATTACAGCAGTCAAGATGGTCTACAGGATACTCTCTTATGCTCATTATCATTCTCAAAGAGATACCAAACAAAAAAGAATCCCAAAACATCAATTCTTTTTTCATCAGTTAACCATTTTGCAGTAAATGCAAAGCAGTTGTCATCAACTGTCATGTTTCATGCATCCTTAATCTTCTTGCTAATGGCTATAATGTCTAATGGCTATAATGTCTAACTTGAGAAATAATCTAAGTCTGCATTTGTCCACCTAAGAGGTATAAAGTTATTTATAGAACAGGTGGAATTTTTGAATTGGCAGCCATGTTTGTCTGCACATGCATATCAGAATAAACAAAACAAGACAAAAAATGTTGTGGAACCTTAAAGACTAACTACTGTATTTTAATGTTAGCTTTCATGGATCCAGTCTACTTGGTCAGACATAAGAGTGAGACTTCATGTCATTAATTTATACATATCAGGTACAGAGGTACACAATGGGTGGTTAGTATAAACAATATATTTACTTATTATTCATTAACAGAAGTATAGTATCCAAAATCAGTGAGGTACTAGTCCCCCTCTATCCAGCACTTGTTAGACCACATTAGTTGCAAGAAACCTGGTAACAGGCTCAAACTAAAGGAGGCCAAATATAGACTGAATATTAGGTTCAACATCTTTACTGCTAGAGCAGTTTGACAGTGTAACCATCTACCTTGAGAGGTGATGAGTGCTTCAACGCTGTAGGCATTCAACAGAGAATTGGACAACCATCTGTCAGATTTGTTTTGATTCGGTTTCCTGCCTTGAGCAGGGGTCTGGACTTGGTGCCCTGAATGGCCCCTTCTAGCTCAGTGATTCTATGATTTGTCCTATTAATAAAACTAAAGGGAAGCAAATCTGCTCATAGTAACTTATTGTCCTGTTTCAGACAAACAGGACAAAATTATGAAGTAAACTACTGTTCCTCAGATCCATTTCACTTACACAGTTTGCCTCTTCCAGAAAGCTATCATTTTAACCATTTTTTTTCAGGTAACATGAACCTGGATTTGGTCTTCCCTTTGTTCAAGATTTATAGGTGAAGATCTCTCATTAAGCTTAGCATGATCTCCAAGATTACTTACAGTAATATCCACTTGGTATTGAAAAAATGTGATCTGGGACAATAAATAACAGTCTTATATTTTTATTCTTGAAAATCCTATGAGGTTCAATTTCATATTTGAGCAGATGTTTCATAGGAGATGATGTCAAAGAAGGTTATTCTATGGTTATTGAAAATCTTGTAAGGACAGTCTTTTTTTAGTCTTTGAGTCAATGGTCTTTGGATTAATAAGAGAAAATAAATAAATGGCCAATTATACTGCAGTAAAACTTCCAACCGGAAATGGAGGATAATATCTCATAATGTCATGATGTCAAGTTATAGGCTTCGTTTGAACAGGTATTATGGGGAAAAGAAATAATGAAAGATCTAGAATTGTTCTTTCAGCTATTATATAGCATCTGCAATGTCTCATTCTGGAAAGCTAAAGTTTGGCCCAGCTATTTGGAACAGTAGCCCCTTGCACTTTCAAACAATTTTATTGGTTAAGTGGTGGCTTTGATCATAGTGGTGAGTGAAGAAGCTTTTCAAATAGCATTAGAGGCCATCACCCAGAAAGCAGAGTGAGTTTTGAATGAGCCTATATAAATGTTTTAGCAACTTTGTTAAAGGCAATTGGCAGCTCCAGGGACATATGTTTAAAAGGAAGTTGAAAGCATCTCTCTCTGTATTTATTTCACATGAAAGATAAAATAAATCCATGCCACCCTTTAAAAAATATACTTACTACCACTATAATGATGCTTTACTGTAACTCCTCTTGGAGTATGCACAAGGGCTTCAATGGAAATGACAAAATGCAATTGAATGGCATATGCCTAGCATTTCACCTCTCACTCCCTTGTTACGTGCACTCCAAAGGGAGCAGTTTACCTGATAAATGAGGGGGTGGTTTTTCCATCAATCGGTGGAAGATTGGCTGGCAGGCACACTGGTATGAATTGCACACTTGCAGCATGGGGGAGGGTCATGGCCGAGCCTATATGGGCTGGCCTCACTCCTCCATCAGCCTCTTTGGCTGCCTGAGTGATTACATGGCTGAGAATTTGCATGGCTGTTGTTTGTGGCCAGCTGTCAGACTGAACAGTGGGCTGTGGCCAATAAGGACTTTGTGAGTTATTGTTGATTAATTAACACTGATGAGTTTTTAAATTAATTAAATGGTTAATCTTGCAGGTTTGGTGTAGAGGATTTTTGGATGAGGGACTCTGATTAGCTAGTATGATTCATGCAAATCACTTTGCAATACAGGACTAACCATGAAACATATTTGGGGTACATCCAACATTGGTTCCTTTGAACTGAGTTAAATTACTTTCTAAAATGTAATTATTGTTCAAGTTTAATTAAATCTTAAATGGACACCTTTACAGTTACATCAAATGCTAACCCCTTTTACTTTGCTCATTGCTTAATGATGATCTCTGGTGGGAGGGGTGTGTGTCCTGCTGGATCGTCAGCAGCTACTTGAGGTTAATAGGTCAGCCCTATTCAGCTGACTAACTAGTTCAGATCTTTTGCTTGTTTTTAGAAAGAAATTCATGAGGTATTCTCAAGTATCTTCTGTCTGGTTTTAAACATTGATTACTTATACACTGCAATTATTGCCACTTCATCTGAACAATTGCTTGGCATATTAGAAATAATTTGTCAAAAAGAAATCTTAGTGACCAAAAGGAATCACACTGTCAGATTTCTAGGTCAGGGATAAGCTTCACGTGCTCATACTTCAGCTGTTCAAATTAGGCCTGCTGTCTTGAGCAAACACAATATTTAATATATATAATTTCCACTAATTCTGACATCTTGTATGTGATCTTTAACCTTCACAGAGATGAATATTCATACAGAGCTGACCTTGTCATATATTGTCCTAGAATTTTACTACCTTTGTAGGCTATGATTAGATATTCTCAATGTGGAACCCTTTGTGCTAATCCTTCAAATGTGTGTAGCTGACTATTCAAAATAGCTGAAAGTATATGGGCTCTTTCTTGGGAGAACAAAGGTTTATCCATTTCAAATAAGATAGCCCTGATGTATCCAATAACCTACCTTTTTTCACTCTACTGTCTCCAATAACAACCAGATGTCTTAGTAAGAGAACAATGATATAAAGGTCATGACCTACTCCACTTTATTTAATATAAGAAACATCAAATATTATAATATTATAAATATTTGTGAATTTGCACAAATCATGCCAGGCAATCAGTGCCACATTGTCAATAGCTGCCCTGTGGATTCACCACTAACCCTATCAACCCAGCACTACCCACCACTAGAGAGGGCAAGCACATGCTTGGCTCCTCTCCTCCCATCTGCCCCTAAAGAACAAATAAAAGACCCTTCTGCAGGCCTTCTAAGAACAAATCCACCCCATTGTCAGAGAGGTGAAACACAGTGTCTCTGAGGAAGTCTGTGTGGCGAAATTGGATGCTGTGGTGAACCAAATAAAGGCTCCCATGTGGAGGTGCTCATCAGTTAGAGATGGTGACACAAAACAATAATAACATATAGAGCTCCCAAGGAAACAATTTTACCAGATCACATCAGTTTCTATGGTTGAGCAGGGATAGAAAGCCAAATTTCCTGCAACCTACAACCTCACCCACTACACCACTGGGTTTCCTTCAAGTTCTAATATGAGCAACCCAATGCTGGGAAAGTCTAAAGGCATTAGGAAAGGAGGAAGGTCCAACTTGACATAGACTGACTTCCTAAGAGAACCCACAGGTTCTGCAATTTAAACTGTACATTTATTGCAGTCTACTGTACAGGACCACTAAAGCCAGATTGCTCCAGATTAAATGAACAATGTATATAAATATAGCTATTATAAAATAACATCTATTTTTAGATTCAGTTGAAGAGTGGTAAAAAATTGTATCCCCACATTTGATCTGAAAATTATAAATGCTCTCATACAACACTGCACACAGTCATATAAAAATAATTGTGTTGCAAAAGAGAGGTTAAACTTGTCCTTGGACAAATATATACAGATCAACAAATAGTTATTGAAAATTTGGACAGAATATTTCTGGTAGTCAATCTTTTTGTAGATAATATAAACAATAATGATACTCAGCTATTTAAATTTATTGTTCATATAGAATTTTGTCTCTCATTCATCCTGAACATTAACAGGTCAAGTGCAGGAAGATTGCACATTATTTCATCTTCCATCTTAATAAGGAACTATAGTATTATTATTTCCATGTATAAATTCTATTATATTTCTTTATACTGATAACTCTAAAACCAAGTTGTTAGGACACAAATATAACTGCAATAATTACTAATTGCTAACTGTATTAATGAACTGAATGGCAAATTTGACTCAATAAAACTAAAGTGATATACAGTGGAACCTCGCTTAATATAATTAATGCATTCCACAGGATGCTTCTTACAGTGAAAATTACTTTAACTGAAATGCACTTTCCCATAGGAATGCATTGAAAACCAATTAATCTTTATAAAGTGGTGAAAAAGTCCAATGTGCGGAAATGCACAGAATACCCTCCCACCACCATTGAAAGTATCAGGGAATGCCCAAGATGCCCAAAAAAGCTTTGTTATGTGAAATAAATCCGTTAACCAAGATACTATTGTCTCTGGATTTCCTTTCACTGACAGAATATTATGTTAACCAAACCAATCCTTAACTGAGGTTCCACTGTGTATGTTATTATTATGATTATTAGTTCACTGCAATCCTGACAAACAAACTGGCAGGAAACTATAGAACAAAATAAATAGTTAATAACCACCCAGAAATCCTCCACTAGATGATAAAACACCACCCACTTCTTCTGGGGGCACTTTGGAATTTTAACTTTTCTGAAAGGCACAGTGCAAAATAGAACTCTCAACCTCAGCCAGATACCTAGCCAGTGCATATCTGGTCACCCAGCCAACTCCTCAGAACCTGCTTAGCTTTGCACACCAATAGGCATTGTCACTGACTAAAGAGGGCTGCATTGTAAACTATCTTAAAATGGAGAGTTGGAGGAGGTAATGAAACACACCCAGACACAGAGCACCTCAAATGGCATATGGGCCTGTTCCTGCCTTCTTTCATCTCTCCTAAGTCCCAGACTTGGCAATCTACTCAACTACAATCACAGGTAAGAACACAACAGTAATTAAGGGAAATAAATATGAAAAAAAAACCCAGCGATCTGCGGCCTCTGCCAACCAGAAGAGCAGCAGCCTCGTCAGCTCCAAAATGGTCAAAGAGGCTGCTTGAAAGACTGCTTGTGCTTAAATCAACTTTGTGCGGCCAGTGCCACCTTGTCAATAGACGCCTGGAGAATTCACTGCTAGCCCCATCTAACCAGCACTACCCATCAACTAATTGTGACCTATTTCTCACCACCCACCTCAATAAAGGGGTAGCTAACAAGCCAGAGTAGGTTAGGTGAAAGACTTTATTTATTTATTTATTTATTTATTTATTTATTTATTTATTTATTTATTTATTTATTTATTTACTTATTTACTTATTTATGAATTTGTATCCCGCCCTCCTGATGAGAAACATCACTCAGGGCAGCTAACAACATATATAAAATACAATATAACCACAGATAAAACAATTGTTGTTGTTCAGTCACACAGTCGATTCCGACCCTTTGCGACCCTATGAACTATTGTTCTCCAGGCACCTCTGTCCTCCACCATCCCCCTCAGTCCTCCCAGTTCTGTGCCCATTGTGTCTACAATACCATCTAGCCATCTCATCTTTGGCCTTCCCCTTCTTCTTTTGCCCTCCACCTTTCCCAACATCACAGCCTTCTCAAGTGAGTCCTCCCTTCTCATTTGATGCCCAAAGTACTTTAGCCTCATCTTTACTATTTGACCTTCCAATGAGCAGTCAGGGTTGATTTCTTCTAAGATTGACCTATTTGTTCTCCTCGCTGTCCAGGGTACCCTCAAAACTCTCCTCCAACACCACATTTCAAAGGCATCTATTCTTCTGCGTTCAGCTTTCCTAATTGTCCAACTCTCACACCCATACATTACCACTGGGAATACCATTGCTTTGACTATTCTAATTTTTGTTTTCAAGGTGATGTCTCTGCTTTTCACTATGTTCCCCAGGTTTCTCATAGCTTGTCTCCCAAGAATCAGTCGCCTTTTTATTTCATGGCTACAATCCCCATCTGCAGTGATCTTTGATCCTAAGAATGTAAAATCTGTCACAGCTTCTACTTCTTCCCCATCTATTTTCCAGGAACTGATTGGGCATGTTGCCATTATCTTGGTTTTCTTGATATTGAGTCTCAAGCCAGCTTTTGCACTCTCTTCCTTCAATCCGATCAAGAGATTACTTAGGTCTTCCTCACTTTCTGCCATTAGGGTGGTATCGTCTGCATATCTCAGATTGTTGATGTTTCTCCCAGCAATTTTTATCCCATATTGTGATTCCTCCATCCCTGCATTGCGCATTATGTGCTCTGTGTATAAGTTGAATAAGCAGGGTGACAAAATGCAGCCTTATTTTACTCCTTTTCCTATTCCAAACCACTCCGTCATTCTGTGTTCTGTCCTAACTGTTGCTTCTTGATTCATGTACAGATTTCTCAGGAGGCATATGAGGTGCTCTGGTATTCCCATCTCTTTAATCACTTGCCACATCTTGTTGTGATCCACACAATCAAATGCCTTAGTGTAGTCAATAAAGCAAAAGAAAACTTGTTTCTGGTATTCCTTTGTTTTCTCCATGATCCAACGTATGTTGGCAATCTGGTCTCTAGTCCCCCTGCCTCCTCTGAAACCAGCCTGCACCTCTGGTAATTCTCTCTCCACATGCTGCTGAAGTCTATCCTGTATTATCTTGAGCATCACCTTGCTGGCATGTGGGATGAGCGCGATTGTTCGATAATTTGAATATTCTTTGGCATTGCCCTTTTTTGGGATTGGAACATATACTGATCTTTTCCAATCCTGTGGCCACTGTTTTGTTTTCCAAGTCTGCTGGCATATTGAATGCAGTAATTTGATGCCATCATCTTTTAGAGCTTTGAAAAATTCAACTGGGATACTATCATCTCCACTAGCTTTGTTGTTTGCAGTGCTCTTTAGGGCCTTTCTGACTTCACTCTTCAGGATGTCTGGCTCAAGTTCAATTTCTTCATCATTGTGACTATCAGGAGTGTTGAGGTCCTTTTTGTAGAGTTCCTCTGTGTACACTTTCCATCTTTTCTTAATCTCTTCTGCATCAGCTAGCTCCTTTCCGTCTTTGTCCCTTATCATGGTCATTTTTGCTTTAAATGTTCCCTTGATTTCCCGGATTTTTTTTTTGAAAAGGTCTCTGGTTCTGCCTCTTTTGTTGTTTTCCTCCATTTCTTTGCACTGTTCTTTTAGGTAGTTTTCCTTATCTCTCCTTGCTTTTCTTTGAAATTCTGTGTTCAAATGATTGTATTTTTTCCTTTCTCCTTTGACTTTGGTGTTCCTTCTTTCCTTTGTTATTTTAAGAGCCTCATCAGACAACCACTTTGCTTTCTTACTCTTCTTTTCTTTTGGTATGGTTTTCTTTGCTGCTTCCTGCATAATGTCCCTCATCTCTGTCCATAATTCTTCTGGCACTCTATCTATTGAGTCTAAGCCATTGAATCTGTTCATCACCTACACCGTGTATTCTTTAGGGATATCTGTCTAGGTGATATCTGTCTGGTCTCCTTGTTTTCCCTATTTCTTTAGTCTAAGCCTGAGTTTTGCAATCAGTAGGTTGTGATCTGAGCCACAGTCTGCTCCAGGTCTTGTTTTTGCTGACTGTATGGAGGTTCTCCATCTTTGGTTGCAGAGTATGTAGTCAATCTGGTTTCGGTGTTGGCCATCTGGTGATGTCCATGTGTAAAGTCGCCTCTTGTGTTGCTGGAAGAGAGTGTTTGCTATGACCAGTGCGTTCTCTTGACAGAACTCTATCAGTCTTTTTCCTGCTTCATTCTGTGTTCCAAGCCCAAACTTGCCTGTTATTCCCTCCACTTTTTGATTTCCTGCTTTGGCATTCCAATCTCCTAAAATAATGTGGACATCATTTTTGGGTGTCTGTTCTATGAGGTGTTGTAAGTCCTCATAGAACTGGTCCACTGTGGCTTCATCTGCACCCGTGGTTGGTGCGTATATTTGGATCACAGTAACATTGAAAGGTTTGCCTTGAATTCTTACTGACATCATTCTGTCATTTTTGAGGTTATATCCCATTACTGCTTTTCTCACTCTTTTATTGATAATTATGGCTACTCCATTTCTTCTAAGGTTTTCTTGTCCGCAGTAGTAGATATGATGGTTTCCAGAGCTGAATTCGCCCATCCCTGTCCATTTTAGCTCACTGATTCCCAAGATGTCAATGCTTATTCTTTCCATCTCATTTTTTACCACTTCCAGTTTACCTTAAAACAATAACCATTAAAAAATGCCAACCCAACCCACTAAAAACAACATTAAACACATGAAAACTAGAAGAAGATAAATCTTTATTGTCATTGTCCTGCACAGATCAATGAGATTGGGGGGAAAAAACACTCATCAACCCAACAAAACCCAAACAAAATACAACTAATCAGATTGTAGCTAAAAAAAAACACCCTCACCCACCCAGCATAAAATGGCAAAAAAAAATCAATAGACAAAGGTATTAACAGTGAAAAACAGGATCCCTCGAGAGGCTAACTAAGCCAGCGGGCTTGTACAGAAGAGTCACACATGCCCCAAACCCGCTGACATAGCCAAGTCTTCAACATTTTTCTGAAGGGGAGAAGATCCGACTGGATATGCAATTCTGGTGGTAAAAGGTTCCACAGGGCAGGGGCAGACACGGAGAAGGCTCTCTTCCTGGCCCCACTGAGATGGACTTCTTTCACAGGTGGGACCACCATTGAGCCCCTCCTGTCTGCCCTGGTAGGACGGGCTGAATTCGTTATATGATGCATGAATTGTATAGTGATAAAATCATATAACACCTAGCCCCACGGAATGAATTAAATTCATTATATGGGGTTTTACTGTATTTGTCTGCATCCACTCCAACAGGTATTGTGTGTAGCTGCAAGGCAAAGTGAAGGAGAATCATACAAAATTTTTCTGTTGTTTTCTGGAACATCCCCTCTTTGTTCTCAATTTAGTTTACTAAACTTTACTTAGTTATGTACAATATTGGGTTTGTGTTCATGTATGATTGTGGATGGATCCTTCTCTTCTAGTGCACATTTTGAATAGAGAGACCACAGTTGAAACAACAGAGCCTATCTTTCTTCTCCTAAGACGCTGACTGGGAAGCGGAAGGTCAGCAGTTTGATTCCCGAGTACTGCAGGACGGAAATGAGCTCCCGTCTTCATCCCAGCTCCTGCCAACCTAGCAGTTCGAAAGCAAGAAATTGCAAGTAGATAAATAGGGACCACTTCGGTGGGAAGGAAACAGCGTTTCGTGCGCTCCGGTGTCTAGTCATGCCTGCCACATGACCATGGAAACGTCTGCAGAAGCAGACAGCGCTGGCTCTTCGGCTTAGAAACAGAGATGAGCACTGCACCCTAGAGTCGGACACGACTGGCTTTCGAGCAAGGGAAACCTTTACCTTTACCTTTACTAGAAACATCACTTCCAACTGACTTTGGTTAGGTGATATCAAACTGGATTAACAGTGTGCTCTATATATGGCTACCATTTGAATGTATGGGTAGAGAAATCACTTTATCCAGAGTGGTATAGCAAGGAGCAAACCAGGTTTTTTTTTCCTGCCACTGGATATTTCAAAATAATACTGTATGTATCTCATCCACTTGAGAAGACTAGTGCTTCTTGTTGCAAAACTGGGTGCCCTTTATGCCCTCAGACCACCCAGACCCTGTGATCTTCTGTGTGGTGTGGCAAAGATGTCTCCATATCGCATTGGACGTTTTGCCTGCAACGTGAGTCTTCCATCCAGTTATACTGGCTCATACATGGGAAATTGTAATTCTGCAATGTTGCAGGTCTCTGGTAGCAATATTATGTGGCAAATCAAAAAGTCCCTTAAGTAATGTCTCATCCCTCACAACCACACCAAATTTGCAGAGAAAGCAATCTCTGGGAAACTTTGGGGGAGATAAGATCAATTTTACCTTCAAAGTGAAACAGGATGAGCTGTTCATCTCTGAGAAACGAAAGTGTCCAGGCCTCCTCCCATTCCTCGATGCATTCCCAAAGGCTAGCAAAAATGGCCTTATTGTTGACCGGGTATTATCTCTTCTCTGCAAGTTCTCCCCTTCCTTGGAGTAAAAAAACGCTACTAAAAACTTCAGTTTAACAGCTTAATTTTAGCAAAGTGCATTATCCAAAATATGTAGGATAACTGCTCTAAAAAAATCATCTAAACTACGCTGGAAAACATTCAGTAAAACAACAAAGTATAAAGATAACTAATTTAAGTAAAAATAGATTCTAGCAGGCTTTCTCGCCCTCATGCGAGACATGGATTAAGTCATTATTCAAAATAACAAGAGCTTCCGCTGCATTGGAAAAGGCTGCCGCAGACCACCAAAATCTAGGATCTTTTATTACCTTTTTGGAGTCCTCCACCCACCTTTAGAATGTGGAATATGTTCCAAAATACAATTATTTTGACTCTTATCATGTTTGTTAAGATACACAGGTGTCCCTTATCTGGGTGTTCCATCTATAAGATTTCCCTCTCCTAATTTGGATCTGGAGACTGGCCTTAACTACTTGGCAGGCTCCATCCATTGGCATACTAATGTGGAGTGGGCATAGGTGTTGAAATGCAAATGCCATTACAGCCGCTTCTCTCTCTGAGTTAAGCTACTCAAACTAAAGAGACTCAGAAAAACTACAGTGTTCTTCTAAATGAATACAAAGTAACTTAAAGAAAAGTAACTTTTCAATGGATTTTCACAACACCTCCCACACTCCTTGCTTTACCTTATCCATAGACCATGAGCCAATATTCTATGTCTGCAGCTGGCTGTTGCTCTTTGCAGGCGCACCCCCCAATAAAGGACTCAGACACTGGTAAAAGTGGATAACAGCATTGGGCCACATTTATTGATTCATGCCCTAGTCCGAATTATAAATTTCTATTGGTATTCAACCAATTATAATTCTTAAGGCAAGCAGGCCGAAGTAACACTGGTAAGGTTCCATCCAAAATTGCCAACGGCAATTGGTTACAATGTATCCATTTGTATCAATTTGTTTGTTGACAACAAACAAATTGTTGACCGTAGTCAATAATCTAACTACTGACCCCACCCTCTGACGCGTATCCGTAAAATAACGGGGTGATGCCTGCTGTCTAGCTCGTGCCATCACCCCATTGCCTGGTTCGTCGTTGACCGGACAACGTTAACCAACTTGTGCCTGTCTAGTGTTGTCCAGTCAATTGCGAACCTGCCGGATACCTGTGGGTCATAAATGTTTACCTTACCAGTGCTACCCGCCACATGGGGAGGCTTCAATAAAGGCTCACCGCCCCCCCCCCCAGACCGTCAGCTCGGTCAACAGGCCTGCTCGCCAATCTCCCAACAAGAGGTCCATACCTCCCGGCGACAGATGGACCCCATCCCCTGTGTAAAGCTCATAATTTTGGAGACTGATGGTGGGGTGTCGTATGACGCGCCCCCAACCCTTGTCCATAAAGAACCGGGCAATAGCCCTGTTCACCGAGCACCGAGCCTGATCAAGGGCCTGGAGGTTAAACCCTCCCCTGTAAGCGTGCCGCGGTATCATGTCCGACCAAAGTAGGGTTGTGGCAGGCCACACATAATGCAAGTAGGCCAGGTCACCGCAAATCGCATGCTTCAGCGATAGGCCCGTGACCTGTCCCAAATCATTACCCCCAAGGTGTATAATCAGGACATCAGGGTGGTCAGCATCCCTGATGGAGAAAAGGAATGGCAACAGTTCCCGCCATAACATTCCGCGCTTACCGTACCACCTGAGACTTGCGGATGCACCCAGTCCCAGTCGGGGTCCCCACTCTGTCGCCGCAGCAAACTGCGCTGCCCTGTGCACATAGCTGTGGCCCACCAGCCATACTGTCACCGGTGTAAGACAACACCCAGGGTCTGTCGAGGAAAAAAGGAAACAGGGCAGTGACTTAACTGGTACTCACTGTTGAAGAGGGCGAACATACAACTGAAAACATCGTGATCCCCACCTTCCCATGTTACATATTTCAGCCCCAGAGTACCCAAACGCCGCTGCGGTGGAAGCCGCCCCTATCCTGAATGAATGGGTGCCGTAACGAGCCCCAGGGAGGCCAACACTGGCTAGTGCCTTACCGGTCACCTTCCAAAATTAAAATTTAGTAAGGGGAGACCCATCTTGGTGACAGAAAAAACGGGCCAGGGTGCGTACCACGTAGTGCAAGGAACTCCTGTAGGGCACCAACCGGACAGATGTCTGCCATGGAACATCGTAGCAGTCTTACACCACTGCCTACACCGTGCTGATCAACCTTGGAGGAGCGTATCCTCAGCTGAGCCCAATCATTGGAAACATAGACATCTTCGAGTTCCAGTGCCCTACGACTCGCATCCGCCTTAGACAGTAGCACCAGCTCACTGATGCGGAGCGCTCCAAAAAAGGCCACCGTAGTAGCCGCGTGAAACAGGGTTGCCTCATACCTGTCCAAACACAGGTCATGCCAACCCCGTGCAAGGTGAGTAAGTACCCCTGGAGAAATAGGGTGGCGGTCGTCCGGGCTGCGCCCACGTTCCCGCACCCACCCTTCCAAAACATGTCATATGCAAAAATCATTTGTGCTGTCAGCAAAACCACCCACCTTGGCTATGAATGCCAGCGCTGACAGCCTGGATGCTATGGTGTGGGGGGCTAAGCCCTGGGCATGTAATTAAACCATAAATTGGAGGACGTGAGCCACTGGGATGGGCCAACTTCCAGGCAGCCGTGATCGGGCACAAAATGCCCTGAATGAACTGAATGCATGGTTATACGTCTTACGCGTGCGGGGGGGCGAGCGACATGCCGATCGCCCGGTTCACCTCTCCTTGCCAAGCGTCCATATCTCGCCCGGGAGCGGCAAGGGAAATTCCTCTGCGTCCGGGGCCAAGGCACAGAACCGGGGGATCTGCAGGCGGGACAAAGCGTCAGCAATATCATTATTAATACCTGGAACATGTCTGGCCCTAAAAAGCACATTTAGGCGTAGGCTGCGCAACACAAACTGGCGAACCAGTTCCATAACCCTTGGAGATTCTGACGTCTGTGAGTTGACAATGTGTACAACTGCCGCATTGTCACACCAGAAATGGACGACCGAATTGGCCCACTCCTCGCCCCATAGCATCAAAGCTCCCAGAATGGGAAAAATTCCAGGTACGTGAGATCGCGCAAACGATCCGTGCCCCACCAGGCTGGCGGCCATCTGCCGTAGGCCCACTTCCCCTCAAAGTAAATCCCATAACCCAGGGACCCTGATGCATCCGACTGAACCTGAAAACGAGGGGAAACCAAAAGGTCGGACCTCCAAAATGACACCCCGTTGAATTCCCTCAGGAACTGAAGCCAGATGAGCATATCAGCCCTCATATGTTCAGTCGGACCCTGTGGTGGGGCCTGGCCAAGCCAGTCATAGCGTCGCACAAGCGTCGAGCAAATGCTCTGCCAGGTGCGACGACCCTGCAAGCGAAATTGAGGTGACCATGTAACACCTGGAGCTCCCGAAGGGACCCTTGCGTTTTGCCAGCAAGTCCAAAATGAGTGCAACGATCTGGGAAACCTTCCCGACAGGTAACCTGGATGCCTGCACCACCGTGTCAATCTGAACCCCCAGGATGTGAGCTTGGTTGAAGGGCCCTCGGTCTTTTCGGGCGCTAAAGGTACACCAAGTTCCTTCATTAGCGTCTGAAATGTATTTAGGAGACGCGTGCACGTGTCCCAGCCCCGTTCACCCCCGAATAGAAATCGTCGAGGTAGTGGGCTACAGACCGGGACCCTGACCTGCGAACAAAGGCCCATTGCAGGAAGGTGCTGAAGCGCTCAAATGCTGAGCATGAAATGGAGCAGCCAAAAGGCATGGCTTTGTCGAAATAAAATTCACCCCGGAACTTGAAACCCAGCAGCTCAAAGTCGCCCGGGTGCACTGGCAGAAGACGGAACGCTGACTTAATGTCGCACTTAGCCAGTAGTGCACCCGGGCCACATGAGCGCACCATGCGCAGGGCCTGGTCAAAAGATGTATACCCGACCGAACAAAGGTTGTCAGGGATAGCATCATTGACCGAACGGCCAGCCGGGTAAGACAAGTGGTGTATCAAACGAAACTCCCCCAGTGACTTCTTGGGCACTAACCCCAACGGGGAAACCTTGAGATTGGGAAATGGTGGGACAGGGAAAGGGCCAGCGACCCTGCCAGCAGCAACCTCCTTAGCAATGCTCATGGCAGCCATATCCTCCCTTCCCCTGAGTGATAACAGGTTGGGTGCGTCTTGAGGGGACCTGACCCCCGTGAAAAGAATGTGAAACCCCTGCTGGAAACCCTCAAGCAGGTAAGCTGCATCTGCCCTCCTCGGGTACATCGTGAGCCAACGCTCCAACATGTCCACATTAATTGGGGAGGGGGCCTTTTGCTTGACCAGCTCCCTCTGCGGCAGTTCTGCCCGCTCCCTGTCCACCTCTACCTCTGCCCCGCAGTCCGCCTGCCCTAGGACACGCGGAGGCGGCATGGGGGCCAGCACAAGAGGGACACTCGTGCCTGTATCGGCACTGCTTCCTGTTGCACGCACCATTGGCTGAGAAGCTCCAACACAGCAGGCGGGCTGGAACCCCCTGCCCCGCCACCTGGCGGGGTGCCTGGGCTGGAGCAGCTCGCTGGACCGCATGTCCACAATGGTACCTCTCCCCTGGCGCCGGGCGCGTGGGGGTCATGTACAGAAGCCACAGCTTCTGGCAGGGCTCATCCCACCTCATCTCTGGGTGTAGGGGCACTCTCATACGGAATTCCTCGTCGTAAGCCAACCACGACGGGCCAGGGAAATAAACCATCGCCCGGTATATGTTGTCCAAATACTGGACCATCGGAATTGCCAGGTCAGGCCGGGCCCTGAGGTACACCGCCATGTATATGAGGTACGTGGGTAACCAGTTGGCCCACGTGCGTGGCGGCTTACGTTGACGAGACTGCTCTTTGTCCTTCTCGTCCTGCCCCTCCCTCTCCTCTTTCCCTCTATTCAAGAGGGAAAAAATGTCCACATACTCCCCCCGCCAGATCTTTTCCTTGGTGGCCTGGGCCAGGTGATCCCCGAGGGGCAATGAATAACCTGCTGTCGGCAAGGCCGACACCAGAACAGTGACAGTGCTGGGCACCATGAAAGGAGCCTGGACCAGCCCCGCCACCCCCAGTAAGTTCCCCGGAGGACAGGGTACCCCGCCCCAAGAAGGGCCTTGGAGTGTTGGAGCCATTCCCTGATGGGCCGGCAGCGGCTGACCCGCCATCCCAGCCAGGCGAGGCTACGGCCACTGTAAACCTCCCCCCGTTGTGGGTTGTGGTGTGGGTGCACTAGCTTGGACCGTATACTCACAAGTTGCACCCCCGTGGGCCGCCCCCACTGGGGGTTCCGGCCCACTACGGGCATCGGAGCTCGCGACCGCAACCGAGCTCGTAGATGGGGCCTGACCATTACCTGCTGGCGGCATCTGTTGCGTGGGGAGCTGCGAGGCCACGGCTGGCGCCGACCTACTTGCCTCAGGCAGCTCAACCATTTCGGCCGCCTGCCGAGGACCGGCAGGCGCTGAGTTGACCTGTAAACCAAAAGGTGCCCCGGGTGGATTAACTACCCCTAAAGATGCCTCCAGGGCCGCTACACGGGCCAGTAGGGCATCAACGTTTACGTAGCCCCCAATGCTGATGGGGGGCAAAGGGCCGGCCGGCCCACCGGTCACTGGCGCCGGGCCAGGTCTCTGGACCCCGGGGCCTGCATATGGCCATGCCCCAACCACCGGCCCCGGAGGGGCCGGGGGCATGCCCTGCCAGGGAAGAGAACCCAGCCAACCCCCTTGGTTAAAGCCCACCGCTGGAAGCTGCATGCCAAGGCCCGAAGGCCCAGCCTGGCTCTGTGCCAGGCCCGGACCAGTGGCCGCTAATTGCGGGCCGGGGGCCGCATCCCCTGCTGCGCTGGTCTGAGGCTGCCCAGCCTCGGGCCAGGGAGCAATCGACCCCATCCCGCCGGTCCCGGTGGGCGCCCCCGTAAAGTGGGCCTACTGAGTGGGTGCAGTTGCGGTCCTCCGACCCGGCTGGCGCCTCCTGGAAGCGCGAACCGCGTTCGCCATCGCCTTCTTTTTGGAAGGCATTGCTGGAGATCGTTGGGAAGCCGAAGAAAAGAAGCGAAGAAGAAACCGCTGCCTAAAGGAGGCTTCCCGGCGAAAGGAAGAGCGACGGAGCTATTGGGGAAAAACTTCTCCTCTCCGTCGCTTCGCAAAATGGCAGCGTGGCTTCCTCCTTTTAAAGGGTGCTGGCCACGCCCCCTAACTACCCGGATGTCCAAGTCCGGTGGGAGGGGGCCCGCAAAGAGCGCGGCGGCCATTTTGGCACCGCGCTTGCATTCTTCTTTATCTGGGTAAAAGTTAAATGCCACTGTGTCTGGGACCTTACCAAGGAAGCCCCATATTTTCTCTCTGCCACCCTTCCTGTTTTAGTGTTCTGGTAAATAAGCCGGCACTGTCTTCATTTGCTGTCTTTACTTCTTCTTGGCTATCTAGCCATAAATGAAAAAAGAAAACAAAATACTGATTCTCTAGTTTTACCAATTAAGTCACCTTCTGCTCTCTGTCTCTTACAAATGCTTTTGTTTGACCATTGAAAGACTGTTACAGACACCAAAGCTCAATAAATTGGCTACTCGTTTTTCTTCTTGTCAGTCTAATGACAAATGAAGGGCTACTGCCTCCATGACTTCACCAGACAAGCCGCCTTTTTGCTCCTTGTTACAATCATTTTGGTTTAATGATCCTTAGATCACTACAAGCCAATATTCTCAGGGTCAACTGCTAGCCGCATTTCATATATGTCTGGCTGCATGTGAAAGGTTATTGCATGGCTGATTTTACCCAGCAAGCTACTTTTCTGTGAAAGGAAGACACAGCAAGAAGGTGTGTGCAGCTTTCTCTCATCATAGGTCTGCCCATGCATTCTACATTTACTAATCCACATTCTAATATCCTTGCAAACAGCATCACCAGGCTCTCTGACAACATTGGATTCAGCAGTGATGCAAGTTTTCACTTTGCTTTTCATTGTGAGAAAAGTATTGTGGAGTGGCTACAAAGGGATATGCAGAAATTTTTTACCATCTGCTACAGACTCCTTGAACTGTTGAAAGATGTCAATGGCCCACAGCTATGTGCCTTTCTTTGCAATACTACTAGTGATGTTATAAAATAACCTTCATGTAGTAAAAGTAGCAGATGAGCCCACTGTGTGTGAATGAACTATTTGTCAGTTCACCTAAAAGACTATTGCAACTTCAGTGAAATTTACAAAACACTATGACCTAAAACAAACTGTCTAAGTGAGCTGGAATGGAAGTGTAATGGTGGGACAATTATCTGAGAAAAAAGGAGAGTAACTGATGAAGATCTTTCTTATAGATTGGTAGAAATCCAGCAGAAAATCCCAACTAAACTAGGTCCATTGAATCAATGGAACATGCTGAGGAGTTGATTTAATAAATCCCCACTGATTCAATCATTCTACTCTAGTTGTGGCTTACTATTGGATTAAAACTCAAACACATTTCTCTGAGTGAATCAGAGGTTAGGAATATATGTACATATGTGCTTGAAAATAAATACCTATCTCTTTTGCAAAGTATCTAGCAAAATGGTTTTGCTTCATGATTTCACACTGGTATGCCTGCCATCTGGCAAGTCTGGCCAGGTTATACTGCTATGGTAATAGAATAGACCATACTGCCAGCAACTCAACACCAAGCATCAGGTGGTGGTTAACTAACCTAACAACTCTGAGGACTAATGACCTTGGATGTCAAAGTCTACACGGAAGGGTGATGGTCCCCAAGTGGATTAAATTCCACTTGAAACCATCTTGATGGAGGGCAGCAGATTCATCAATACTGGCCTGAGGCTGAGGAGGCCTTTGCATGCCAAAAGGCTCAGGATCAAAAAGTGACTTGCACAGCTGGATCAGTGGTATAGGTGTCACACTGCTACGTATGACATCTGCAGAGGGCAGATGAAAGACCATGGCATTATATTTGCAGGACAGTCTTCATGGCTGATTGCCATGATGATCGCCAATATTCAGAATCAGATATGGCACAAGAAGAAGTGTCTGCCATGTTTTAAATATCACCCATGCAAATAGGCAGGAAAGTATCCTTTAAAAGCTCTGGCAACAAACATGAGGAGGACACAACTGCAGTTGTGTTTTTGTTCAATGTTATGACCAGAAACCCACAAAAATTGCTAAAATCAACAATTTATATTTCTAAAATATTTTGGGGCAGTGTTTTACTACCAACAGTGGCTATTGAGACTTTCCAGCTAGTACCAGGACAAATTTATGAAATCTGAGGAACTATTGTGTCCTATTGCCTAGGTCAGATAATAAAGGATAGTGTGCAAAATTACCATTGTGTCTTGCCTTTGCCCTTTCTCATTCCTTCTGCCATTATTACTTCCTCTATTCTCCATTGTTCCATTCCTGATTTTCTTTCTCACCTTTTCTATTTCTATCACTTCCTTTCTTCATTTTCTCTCTTTGCTAAATGGTAATAATGCATTGCAGGCGCAACCCCAAAGAAAGACTCAGACACCGGTATATGGATAAAGGCATTGGGCCACTTTTATTGAATAATGCCCTAGTCCGAATTATAACTTTCAATTGGTGTATTCATCCAATTGTAATTCTTAAGGCAAGCAGGCCGCAGTAACACTGGTAAGGTTCCTCCCAAAATTGCCAATGGCAATTGGCTACAATGTATCCATTTGTATCAATTTGTTTGTTGATACAAACAAATTGTTGACCGGAGTCAATAAACTATCTACTGACCCCACCATATGACGTGTATCCGTCAAATCACGGGGTGATGCATGCTGAAAAGCTCCTGCCATCACCCCTTGCCTGGTTCGTCGTTGACCGGTCAAACCTATTACACCTGTACCTGTCTAAGTGTTGGCTAGTCAATTGCGAACCTGCCGGATACCTTTGGGTCATAGATCTTTACCTTACCAGTGCTACCCGCCACATGGGGAGGCGTCCATGATGACTCACCGCCCCCCCAGACCGTCAGCTCGGTCGCCAGGCTTGCTTGCACCACACCCAGAAAGAGGTACATACCTCCAGCCGACAGGTGGACCCCTTCTCCTGCCTACCAGCAACATTTTTGTAAGCCTATCCGCATGTGTTCAAGTGACCGAGCAACAGCCCTGTCCACTGACTGCCGGAACAGTTCGAACCACGGAGATCCACGTCTCCCCTAAATTGGTGTCTCGGCACGATGTTAGACCATAGCGACCATGTGTAAGCCATGCATGATATAAAACACCAGGTCACTGCCCCTCGACAGTTTAGGAATAGCAGTGATCCATATAAGATCATTGCCGCCGAGGTGCCTATTAAGAACATCGGGCGGTCCAGCATCCCTGACGGACATCAGGAATGGCCACAGTTCCCGCCCCCTTGTGCCGCGCATACCATACCATCGCATACGTGCGGATGCACACAGCCCAAGTCGGGGTCCACTCTCTGTCGCCGTAGCATATACTGCTGCCCAGTGTACATAGCTGCGGCCCACCAGCCCCACTGCCACCGGTGTGCAGAGATGCACAGGATCTGTAAAAGAGGAGAAGAGGTGAAGGACATAACTAGGTACTCATGCAGTGAGGGGACGTACATATAAGAAATTGCGCGTACACGCATATCCGCCTCCGAGTCCCCCAAACGTAGCCGCGATCAACGCGACACCTATCCTAAACAAATGGGTGCCAAAACGGGCACCACACTGCAAAGCGTGGTACTGGTCACCCTCAGTAACTTTACTTTGGTAAGGGTAGACCTATCCTGGTGGTAGAAAAACAGGCTGGGGCGCGCAGCAGGCACTGTCGAAAATTCATGCAGGGCACCAACCGGACAGATGTCTCCAATAAAACTTCGTAGCAGTCTGACTCCACTGACTACGCCGTGCTGAACAACCTTTGAGGACCGTATCCCCAATTGAGCCCACTAATGTGTGACAGAGACATCGTCAAGTTCCAGTGCCCTACGAGACACATCCGCCTTACACAGATGGTACCAACTCTGGCACCCACTCACTGATGCGGAGCGCTCCAAAAAGGCTACCGTGGTAGCTGCATGACCAAGAGCCACTTCACACCTATCTGAACATAAGTCATGCCAGCCTCGTGCAAGGTGGGTCAGAAACTCTGGCGAACTGGGGTGACGCGTGTCCGGGCGGCGGACATGTTCACGTGTCCACCCCTCCAAAACACGGCGCATACGGAAGTAACTCACGCAGTCATTGAACACCCCCACATTGGCCATAAATGCCAGTGCCAAAAGCCTGAAGGCTATAGTACGGGGGGCCAAACCCTGACTGCGAAGATAAACATGTATTGTAAAAACCTGGTCCACAGGTATTGACCACACTTGAGGTAACTGTAGTTACTCGCAAAAAGTTCTAAATCGCATGAAAGCATGTTGATACGCCTTACGCGTGCGAGGTGCCAATGACAAGCCCGGTTCACCTCTCCTCGCCAAACGTCCAAATATCGGCCAGTAGTGGCGAGTGTAATTCCTCTGCTTCAGGAGCAAGGCATGGAACCGGGGGATCTGCAGGCGGGATAAAGCATCAGCGATATCGTTATTAATACCTGGAACATGTCTGGCCATGAACAGCACATTTAGGCGTAGGCTTCTCAAAGGCTTGACAAACAAATGCCATGACCCTGGGGGATTTGCACGTCTGGGTGTTGACAATGTGCACCACTGCCGCATTGTCACACCAAAATTGGACCACTGAGTTGGCCCACTCATTGCCCCATAGCATCAGTGCTCCCCAATTTGGGAAGAAACTCAAGGAAGGCATGCCCAGCCATGCATGAAACCCTCGGTCGTAAATCCCCCTACCCTCAGAGTAAACCCCCATAATCCAGGGAGTCGGAGGGATCCGACCGTACTTGAAATCTAGGGCAGACCATAAGGTCCAATCTCCAGGAAGAGACCCCGTTAAATCCCTGGAGGAATTTGAGCCAGACCGGAAGGTCCGCCCGTATGCTCCTGATCAGCCGGACCCTGTGGTGACGTTTAACAGGCCAACCATGGCGTCACACAGGCGCCTGGCCAATGCTCTGCCGGGTGTAACCACCCTGCAGGCAAAGTTAAGGTGGCCATGAAGTAGCTGCAGCTCACAAGGGGACACTTTATGTTTGGCAATCAATGCCAAAATCGCCGCAGAGATCCGAGCCACCTTATCCCTGGGTAACCCGGATGCCTGTGCAACAGAGTCAATTCCAATTCCTATAAATGTGAGCTTAATAGCTGGGCCCTCGGTCTATTCAGGCGCTAAGGGGGCACCCAGTTCCCACATGAGTGTCTGAAATGTAGTGAGGAGGCGCGTGCACGTGTCCAAGCCCCGTTCACCCCTGAACCAAAATTCATCGATGTAATGGGCTAGAGACCGGGACCCCGACCTGCGAGCAAAGGCCCAGTGAAAGTACCGAATCGTTCGAATGCCGAACATGGAATAGAGCAGTCAAAAGGAATGGCCTTATCTAAGTAGAATTCCCCTTGGTACCTGAAACCCAATAGCTCAAAATCCCCTGGGTGCACAGGCAATAAACGTAAAGCCGAGTGCATATCAGACCGTGCCAGCAAAGCACCGGGACCGCATGAGCGTACCACCCTTAGGGGCTGAATAAACGATGTCCACCTGACTGAAAAATGTCATCGGGAATGGCATCCCTGACCGAAGACCCACAGGTTAAGCTAAAAGGAGGATTAAACGACATTCACCCTGGTTCTACCTCGGTACTAGCCCCTTGGGGCCCCTAACACCCCGAATGGAATACAAAAGCCCCATTGAAAAAACCCCCGCAGGTACCCCGCATCATCCCTTCTTGGATAAGCTGAGTGACACCGCTCCAGCATGAGTACACTAATTGGGGAGGGGGGGGGCTTGACATGGCTAGTTCCATAAGACGGAGCTCTGATCGCCCCCTGTGCACCCCTACCTCTGCCCCGTAACCCACCAACCGGTGGGCACGCGGAGGCGGCGTAGGGGCCAGCGCAAAAGGGGGCACCCAAGTCGGTAACGACACTGGCGCTTATTACACACATTGCTAGCTGAGCAGGTCCAACACAGCAGGTGGGCCGGAACCTCCTGCTCCACCAGTTAGCATGGAACCTGTGTCTGATCAGCCCGCTGCACAGCATGACCACAATGGTACCTATCAGCAGGTGCCAGTTACGTGGGAGTCCTGTACAATTGCTGACAGGGCTCATCCCACCTCATCTCAGGATGTAGGGCCACTCTCATCCAAATTCCTCATTGTAAGCCAACTGCGATGTGCCCATGAAATCAACCATCGCCCTGTAAATATTATCAAGGGATTGAATCATCGGGATGGCCCAATCAGGACGGGCCCTGAGGCATACCACCATATACATAAGGTATGCCGGCCACCAGTTGACCCAGGTACGTAGTGGCTTACGACGACGGGACAGCTCTTAGTCTCTGTCATCCTGTCCCTCTCTCTCTTCCTCAGTGGGCTCACAGTGCAATAGGGAGAATATCCACGTACTCCCCTCCAGATCTTATCCCTCGTAACCTGTGACAAATCATCACCCAGGGGCAAGGAATAACCAGCCGTCGGCAAAGTCATCGACGGCATATTCTGTATAAAGGGCATAAGCAGCAGGACCTGGACAGCCCCTGCGATGCTCGGCACTGCCCCAGGGGCGGACACCCCCGCCCTTAACGAGGGACCATTTAGAAACCATGGGATACTGGGATAAGATGGTAACTGATGCCCGCTCGCATCAACTTGACGAGGCCAGGGCCACTACACCCCACCACTGTAAGTGGGCTGTGGTGTTGGTGCACTTAAATTGAACCTGATACTCACTAGGGCGTCGGAGCTCGCGACCGGAATCGAGCTCTGGGATCACCCCCGACTGCTCCCAGCCTGGACATCAGGTAGAATGGGGAGCTGCGAGACACCAGCCGGGCCGGCCGGACCATCTCACGCAGCTCAACCCGGTTGGCCGCCCGCTGAAGCATAGCGGCCGGCAAGGTAGCCGGTGTCGACGAAGGGCCCCTGGTGAAGAAATAGAAACCCCCCCTCCACAGGAGGCTGTGCAATGCCCAAGGATGCTCCCAGCACTGCCAAACGTGCTAACAGAGCATCCACTGCCACAGAGCCCCCAGCATAAGGCGGGCCGGGTGGGCCGGACGGCCCACTAGGCAGTTGAAAAGGTAACAGAAAGGCGAGCCCATGAGGGGCCGGAGGAAGAACGGGTTGTATGCCTACACCAGGCCCTCCCATGCTGCCCTGACCCACGGCCGGTAACGGCGGGCCGGGGGCCGAAGCCCCCGAGGGGCCTGCCTGTAGCTGGCTAGCCACCAAGCTGGAGCCCGGCTGCCAAGTGCCAGCCTGAGTAGCCCCACAGGTATCAGTGGGCAAGGCTGGCACAGTGCCCTGCTGCGGGGGCGCAGGAAAAGTCCTCCCCTTTGGCCGCAGCTTCATCACCGGTGCCTTCCGTTTGGGAGGCATGTCCTCAAAGAAAAATTAGGATCCCTTTGAGGGATCAAAAAAAACCTAGCGCCAAAGCACGCAGTAGCCAAGCGAACCAAGGCTCTGCGTCCTCGAATCCACCTTTCCCAGCTGGGAAAGGCTCAAGGGCTAAACAGCCGAAGACTGGAAAGCAAACAGCGACGGAGAAAACTTCTCCTCTCTGTCGCTATTTTAAAATGGCAGCTCCTCCGACCCAGGTCCTCCGACCCAAAGGCTGGCCCCCGTCCTGCGCAGGGCCAGGAAAAGTCCTCCCCTTTGGCCGCGGCTTCATCACCGGTGCCTTCCGTTTGGGAGGCATGTCCTCAAAGAAAAATTAGGATCCCTTTGAGGGATCAAAAAAAACCTAGCGCCAAAGCATGCAGTAGCCAAGCGAACCAAGGCTCTGCGTCCTCGAATCCACCTTTCCCAGCTGAGAAAGGCTCAAGGGCTAAACAGCCGAAGACTGGAAAGCAAACAGCGACGGAGAAAACTTCTCCTCTCCGTCGCTATTTTAAAATGGCAGCTCATCTGCCTCGTGGCCACCCCTTTTATAGAGGGGTGGCCACGCCCCCTAACTCACCCGGATGTCTGATTCTGGGGGGGGGGGCAAAGAGTGCGGCGGCCATTTTGGCGCCGCGCTTTCAGTTGTTCTTGGCATGATATTGTTCAATTCCCAACTCTCCCCTCCACCTCCTCTTCCTTTTTTACAGCTCACTTGGGGAATGAAACTTTAGTAAATAAATTTATCATGTGATGTGACTTTTCTTTTACATTATGTATGGAATCCTGCTTTTTCCTGTGAAATATCTTGCCTCTTCACTGTAAATGTCTAAGTTCCTTAGGAGAGCAATCCACTACCAAACATTTAGAAATTAAAGTTGTCCTCAATGTTTCTTATTCATTTAGTGTGTGACTTTCTGGCCCAGTTCCACCAGACTCTTGACAGCCTGCTTTCCAAAGTAGTACAACTAGAGTAGAAGACAGAACTAGTTATTCTAGAACAGTGATGGACAACCTTTTAGAGACCGAGTACATAAACAAAGGGATGGGGTGAACTCTGTTCTGGGGGAAGGAGGAAACACTCACATTGGGCTGCTGGGCAGAGGGGTGGGTGAACTCTGTGCTTGGGGGAGGAAGGAAGTGCTCCCATTGGGCTGCTGGGCAGAGGGGTGGGAAAACTTTGTGCTTGGGGAGGGGAAAAGTGTTCCCATTGTGCTGCTGGGCAAAGGGGTGGGATGAACTCTGTGCTGGGGTGACCACACACATCATGACAGAAAGGCCTGGCCATGCCAAGTCTGGAATGCATGTCATGGGTTCACCACCATTGTCCTAGAACTATATTAACCCAGCATCTTAGTCATTCATGTATATATATATTTGCACTACTCTATTTGACATTATAGATCATTAGCTGCCTCAGTTTTTAAATGCCTAATGTGGTACATATTACTTCATATATGTTGAGATTTAATCTTATTCCATTGATTATGTTGACAACAAATATAAGGATATTGTCTGTTCAGAGCTTTATAAAACTTGAACAAAAATATTGTAGGCACTTTAGATATTTTTACATAGGTACACCTCACAGCCCTTCAATTCATGTTAACAAAACTGATCATACTACTAATTTTGAATTATTTTCTAGGGTAGTGATTTCAATGAATAATGAAACACAGCTTTTGCCTAATGAACAGTGAATAATCATGCTTAAAAACCTAATTTGTTTAGGTACATGCAATGCCTAGTTATCCAATTATTCCTGCAAAATTACAACTAGAGGAAGTCAGATCTGTTAAATTAAGAAGGTCACAAAAGTAATTATGACTGCTGAAGCATATGATTAAAATACTTTATAGGAGGAGGGGCAATGCAGAAATATATCTGTTTTTTCTTGTTATGACCGTAATGGTCTTAGGTCTTATCAATGCTCCATGAAGTTGAATTACTGGTAAAACATGATCACCACTCTGAGAGCAAGGTTCATGAAAAGAGTGAAACCTGTCTAATGAAGAGCAAAATAAAGATATTATCATTCATTCACCTCTATTCTACAATTAGAAACACTGTTTGGAGATTCTTTCTGTATTTCCCAAGTGGAGGCAGATCATCCAGACACAATTACATATAATATATTACATCTCCCGGGCCACAGGAGATGGACTTTGTTCTCCGGCGACCGGTCGGGAAAACCAGCCTCAGCTGTGGCCCGGGAGGATCAAAGGCCATAAAACCGCCCACGCCGATGCTACCGGACCTTCCCCTCAGCTGGCTTAGTCTAGAGGGAAGAAGGAACTGTTCTGGACTTTTTTCTCCCTCGGTTGTTTTTAGCCAGGAGGGAAGTGGTCTGAATCTCTGCAATGTATTTATTTGTATTTTTGCATATTGCTCTGAAATGTTTACTGTTTGATCTTGAAATATGTATTGTCTACTTTGAAATTTGTATGATACTGCATTATGATGTTTATTTTGAATTTTTGTAGTGTTGTATTTTACTGTATTATACTGATTCTGTTTTTCGAATATTTAAATTTATTTATGTATTGTTTTTGCTTTGTTATTTTTATATTGTAATTTTGATGCTGTACTGTCTTTTTGTTTTGTTGATTTTTGAACATGTTGTGAACCGCTTTGAGTTTGTCGTTGACAAAGGAAACTGGTTAATAATAATAATAATAATAATAATAATAATAATAATAATAATAATAATAATAATAATAATAATAATAATAATAATAATAATAATAATAATAATAATAATAATAATTTTAACCTGACTTATCTTGAACTCTCTATCACTAAAATTAATTGGATTAAAATGTGTACCTTTGAATAGATTAAAACTATGTCATTCTGGTAGGACTATGACTAAAGCATTAAGAGGTATGCCTAAATTAATGTGATTTAATAAAGAAAGGTATTACCATAATATGATACTGAATAGATGCATTGGCAACTGTTAGGTAGAGTGTGCTGGGGCACATTGCATCTAGCTCCCAGATTTAAGACTAAGATATTTCACCCATCAAACATAGAAGATGCTTGGAAGGGGAACAGGCAGAATGATTTTCTTGTGAGAAATACAGTTTATTAGTTCCAACTTTAAGTATTATGACTGGAGAGGATAATCAATGCACACTGAACATCCAAAAATTAACTTTGTAGATTATGACTGCAGTAGATCAAGTGGCTAAGATGCTGACTGGAAGGTGGGAGGTCAACAGTTCGATTCCTAAGTACTGCACAATGGAATGAGCTCCCGTCTTTGTCCCAGCTCCTGCCAACCCAGCAGTTCGAAAGCAAGAAATTGCAAGAAGATAAATAGAGACCACTTTGGTGGGAAAGGAAGCAGCATTCCGTGTGTCTAGAGATGCCTGCCACATGACCATGGAAATGTCTGCAGAAGCATACAGCACTGGCTCTTTGGCTATGAAACAGAGATGAGCACTGAACTCTAGAGTCGGATATGACAGGCTTTGGATCAAGGGTGACCTTTACTTCATTCATGAAAGAGAAAAACTTTTTTTACTCCCAATGTGTATTTATCACACTCACAAGTACATTCAAAAAGCCATTAGTCAGATATTGTCCATAAACAGTTCTATTTGAATTGGCTGGATATACGATGAAAAATTATTTAAGGACCAAAAAAATAAGGAAATGATAATAAAAATGGGAAGAATTTTGGATGTTAAATGATACAAACAATCTAATGGATGAAGTGTTATGGGACAGTATGAAAGTGATAATCAGGGGGGGGGGATGCATTAAATAATCATGAAATAAAAATAGAGAATTTAAAGAAAAGCAAAATAAAATCATGTTAGAACAAAAGACAAGAATATACTGGACAGGTTGCAAAGTCTAAAATCAGAGATGATCAGAAAGGAGATTGAAAAAGAGAAAAAATCAATATACTTAAAGAGAGAGAACTTTGAATTTAGTAACAAAAATTCAAAGCTGTTGGCAAGGGCAGCAGAGGGAAAAAAGAAAAAAGACAGATAGGAATCCTGATAAATAAATCTGGGGGAAAATGTAATAAAATAGAAGATAAAATTGAAACTGTGAAATAATTTTACCAAAAACTGTATACTGGTAAAAAAAAGAGAGAAAAATTAGAGCAATATTTAAAGAAATGGAGCAAGAAAAAAGTAAGCTTGGAACACAAGAACAATAGGGAAGAAATAATATCAAAAAAAGAGATTACTGATATTATAGATAATCTAAAAATAGGCAAAGCACCTGGGGAGGATGGATTATCAGTACAATTTTATAAAGAATTTAAAGATATATTGGCACCTAAAATGATGAGGATATTTAAGTATTTAATGGAAGTAGGAAAGGTTCCACCTTCATGGTGCAGATAAAATATAATTTTAATTCACAAACCAGGTAAAAATTTGAAAAAAATTGAATCGTACAGACCCATCTCACTTATGAATCAAGATGTCAAAATATTTACGGCAATCCTACCCAATAGATTAAATAAGTTTATGAGCAAATCTATCAATGAAGATCAAGCAGGGTTTATAATCATCTGGGCACTCCACCAAGAAAGGGTATGTTTTGCTTCCTGCACTACTATATTCTTAAAACAATTGATAAGTGGTCTCACTGAAATTAGAGACAACATTACTTTTAATTCACCTAATTGTTCTATGATTCAGTGTTCTCTTGTATTTTTACAATATTGATACATTCTATTTTAAGTAAAATAAGCCAATACTTTCTTTATTGTTTAAGAATAAAAAATATTAAGTTTCTTATTCTAAGTGTTTTTTCACTTCTGATTCTAAACATATAATTAACTTGCTGTGACTTACTTTCTGTGTTAACTGTTTCTTAATTGTATAACTGAGAGTACAGTTTTTGATAGCGGTGTACTTAAAATGGCATATTATTTTCCAGTTCTTCTCTCTCTCACACACACATAAAAAAATCAAGTGTGCCTCAATACAGATGTACACTCAGTACAGTACTCTCTGCCCCCACCCAGTCACACCAACTAGTTATGCTATGTATACTTGTGACAAATAAATGTTAGGAGGTATCTTTCCTTTCCTATTGTTATTGCTTCTCAATAAGTTTGTACCTGCAAATACCTTACACAAAAATGTAGGGAACACAAAATTTTCTCTGAGAATTTTGGATTTTGGCAAAGAACCCAGAATCTGATTTTAAGGGTAGCGATCAAGTCTACTGTTCATTTTGAAAAGGGAAAGGTAGTTCCTGTCTGGGTCTAATCTGACCTTGGCAAAATCTGTTCTCACAGAATCTACATATGAAAGAAAAAAATAAAAACCTGACAATACTTACCTTCTAAAGTACAAAAGTAACAGTTTTAGTGCGATCTAAATAGTGTTCTGCTATTCTCTGCGTGTACGCACATATTACCTTTTATTTTTCACTGGAAAGAAAACTTGATTGGCTTTGCGAAATAAAAGTGTAATTTATCGTGTTCTTGGTAATTAATAAATGGTCAGCAAGTAATAGAAAAATTTTCTGACTGATGGACTGGTCCAATGCAGATGAAGTAAGAAAATAGAAAATGTAAATGCTTTAACAATAAAAACTTAGAAATTGTTTATGATTATATATATCACCAAAACCACAATGGGCAGGTGCCTTGAGTTCTTTCTTTAGATAGCAGTTATGAGATTCAATTTCTAAAGCTGCTTTGTTTGATAAGATTTGAGAAATCTAGAGGGCTTTTGACTTATCAGTGAAACACAGCTTATCATGCAAATGTGATTCATGCAAATTTCCAAAGATAACAGACAGACATATACAAAAGCTCAGTGAAAAAGACACTAGGTGAGATGAGAAAACTCTCTAACTTGATTCTGTTTATTGACTTTCAGTGGTTATGAAGGGATATAAATATACTGTGCCTAGGGAACAAGTAGGATTGTTATATGGTTGTATGTAGGGAATACTCTGCCTGGTTGGGAAAGGCATTACATTCCCACTTCTTGGAATAAAAACTTTTGTTGTTTTAATAATAGATCAGAAGAAAAGAACCCTTTTAGGGGCAAACTACACTTTTATTTAATGAGCAGCATGCAGATATAATATTGATATTGTGATGTCGGTGTCCCTGGGGATGAAAGGGCTATTTCTTCCCTCTCCAGTGTTAGTCAGAGCAAAAACATCAATGACTTAAAAATAGAATCAAAGCTGCCACTACACATTGTGACTAACATGGAGTTTGGCCCCGAGTCAGGCAGAAATTTAGGTGTAAAGCAAAAGTTGTATGTTAATGAAGCAATGCTGCTTGCAGAAAATCCAGGATTTCATGTGGGTGTTGGTTAGAGAGTGCTCTAATGATCTAGAATATGACCTGCCATGTTGTCTACTTAGAAGAAAGCTCCAAGAAGACCATGAAGTGTACAGAAGAAAAAATACTCTTGGAAGTAGCTGAACAAAGATGCAATAAAGATCACTCACATGATAGGGTACATCGTGACAGTACACCAGTGCCAAGGCATGGGTCACAGGATGGGCATCCACGTAGATATGGAAGTGACAGAGACAGGGATGACAGGCGATGGAGGTCACCTAGCCCTGGGAGAGAACTCAGGACACAGACAGAGCCAGGGAAACATAAGGCAGATTCCATAAACGTGGTGAAACTTAGCAATGAAACCAGGCACCACAATGCAGACTGGCCCACAGACGGCCATAGGCAAAACTGGCTAATAGACTCTGGGGCCAGTACCCACACATCATGCCACAGAGAAATATTCAGTTCATTCAAAGAAGATTCTTTCAGGATCAAGGTTGCCAACCAGGAACATGCAAGGGTAGCCGGCAGGGGAAATGTGAACATTCCCAAAATTGTTGTGGTCAGGGACGTCCTTTTTGTCCCCAGAATACCATACAATGTGCTTGCCACCAACAGGCTCACCGAAGACCCAGAACTGATGATAGTATTCAAGAATAGTAAGGCATCCATCAAAAGAAGAGGAAAGGAAATAGGAAGCTTGGAAACCATAGGAGGCCTGTCATAATTCCTGGCCAAGAAGGAGACCAAAGCCAGAGGCATGATCGGAATACTTGAGGACAACGACAAAGAGGTAACACAAGAGAATAACCCAAGCACCCCCGATGAGGCTGAGGGCATGAGCTCAGAAGGGGAGGAAAACAGTCCCCATGATTCAGCTGAAATTGAAGGGGCCACAGACGCAAAACAGGTAGTGTCCCAATCTCCATAGGGAGACCCATGCACAATGAGTGTGCACATCTGCTACATCAAAAGCTAGGACACATAGGGTTTCCAATAGTCAAGAAAATGCTGGAATGCTCGGAAGGGCTAAAGGTCAAGAATTGCGAGAACTACCTGGAATGCTCTGTATGCAAAAGTTCCAAATCAAGGGTGAACCACGGCCAAAGACATCCATCAGAAGGTCAGACCACCCATTCCAGTTAGTCCACCTTGACCTAGTAGGACCACTTAAGAATTCCCTGGGTCAAAAAAGGTTTTCCCTGACAATAGTGGATGACTTCAGCAGGTACGGCTTCGTATACACTCTCAAGAGCAAGGTTGAAACCTTCACCAAATTCAAGGAATTCTATAAAAGGGTACAAACCCAACCCAACATCAACATAAAGCAACTAATTACAGATCGTGGCTCAGAATTCCTATCCAAGGAGTTTAAGAATTGGGTAGTCGAGAAGGGGATGCTGCATTTCAAGACTGAACCATTCTCCACATTCCAAAACGGAGTTGCCAAACAAAGGAATGGAGTACTCCAAACCATGATCAGGGGTGCAATTGAAGATGCAGACCTGAACTTTTCCTATTGGGGAGAAGCACTGTTGTACTCGAACTACATGCTGAATAGGCTATGGTCCAGCGTCATTGGAAAAACACAAAGCCATGTACAACTGGAAACCCAAGCTGACACACCTTCATGTTTTTGGGGTATTTGCAGACGTGCACATACCAAAACAGTTGAGGAAAAGGGGAGAAAGGATGACAAGAAAATTAAGGTTCCTAGGGTATGAACCAGGTTCAAAGGTGTACCGATTCCTGGACTGCAACCTCAGGATAGTGGTATCAAGGTCAGCCACTTTCCATGAGCACGTGGACTGGAGCAGGATACATGCAAACGAAATCCTGACGAGTGAGCACAAACAAGAGGAGGCTGAAGCATCGTCAGCCGATCCAAGACCCAGCGGGCGAGAAGAAATGACACATAACAAGGTTGAAAAACAACACTCACGCCAGAGCTCTGTAGACACTGAGGATGCCGAGTTGCCAAGTCCACCAGAAAGGGCACCCAGGAGGTCAACCAGGTCAACCAAGAGCCAGATCCCGAAAGGGCTGGAGGACTACATAATGGGTATAGACATCTACACTGAGATGCCTATCAATTACAACAATACAACCAAACTGCCACTAGAGGAACAGGACAGATGGAAGAAGGCAATGGAAAAGGAGATTTAGAGCCTCACGGCCCTAAACGTGTACACACCTGCACAAATTCCTGAAAATGAGAAGGCGATAGGAACAAAATGGGTATTCAGAATCAAACAACTAGAAGACGGCCAGAAACTGTACAAGGCCAGACTAGTAGCACAGGGTTTCTCCCAGAGATACCTGGATGACTACGACGAAACATACTCCACTACTGTTAAGGCAGAGAGCGTAAAGGCAGCCCTAGTGATGGCATCAATTCTAGGGGAACAAGTATACCAATTCAATGTACAAACTGCTTACCTGCATGCGGAACTAGTCAAGAAATTGTATGTCAAAGCACTACCTGGGATCGGATGTAAGAGTGGAGAAACCTGGTTGCTCAACAAAAGTTAGTACGGGCTAAAAGTCCGGTAAAAGATGGTATGAATGTCTGTCTGAAGCACTGGAGAGATTGGGCTTCTTTCCCAACGAGGATGACAGATGCGTGTTTGTAAGGAAATCACAAAGGGAGGCAGAGAAATTACTAGTTTACATTGATGACTTATTGTACTTCGGAAAGGACAAATCAAAGTGTGACAAATTTGCTCAAGACCTGCGGAAACACTTCTCCCTGAAGAGCTTAGGAGAAATATGCACGTACCTAGGGGTACAAATTTCAAGAGTACAAGAGGGCTATGCGATCTTCCAGATAGAAAAGATACTCGAACTCCTTGAGAGATGTAACATGTCAGATGCCCATCCCTGTGGGACACCCATGCACACAGACTTCCTCAAGAATGCACATGAAGAAGGGGAGCCATTCAAAGATAACCACCTCTACAGGTCAACCATTGGGTCACTACTATACATGTTGGCAGTGAATCTTCTCTCTAGACACTAGAACAACCCCAAGGTACACCACTGGACAGCAGTCAAGAGGTTATTGAGATACCTCAAAGGCATCATTGACACAAAACTACTGCTCACGCCTCAAATGACAAATGAAATCAAGCTTTCATGTTACGCAGATGCTGATTGGACAGGTGACTCAAAATCAGGTTACCTAGTACTCCTGAATAGGAGCCCTATATACTGGTGCACAGGAAAACAGGATCTAATATCCACATCCACTGCAAAAGCAGAATATGTCTGCGTGTCCAGCGCAGCAAATGATCTAATCTGGTTCAATGAAGTAATCTCCAATGTCTGGGGGAAGCCAAGTCTACCAATCATCATCCATGAAGATAACACAGCAGCAGTAAACATATCGAAGGCCGAAGCAATAGGAAAAAGGTCCAGACATATAGACATCAAATACAGATACATGAGGAAACTTTCAAAAAGAGGCTTCATAGATCTAGTTCATTGTGACACCAAGGACCAATTTACTGACATACTAACCAAACCACTCCCCTTAGCACAACACAATCATTTGTTCAAAAAATTATGTCTTAGAGAGTGAATGAATGTGTATTGTCATATGTGATCGAAGTGTCTGATATTAGAAGGGATTTTGTCAGATATAATATCACACACTTACGATCCCCATATACCACAATGCAATGCTCAAATGTATCATGACACTGGTGCCCTATAACCCATGACCCGATGACATCACCAACCCTATTAAAGGACCCTAACCTTTCCCACTCCTCACTTCCCTTGCTGACCCTAGAGATCACCACTGACCTCCATGTGGGCAGTGGAAATAAAGACTATTAAAAGGTAATAGCTGTCTCTGGAGTTATTGGACCAATCCATCAGCATCTCTCTAACAAAAAAGGCCCAAACCATTTAGTGCTTTGAAAGTTAGAAATAACACCTTGTACCTGATATGGAAAGAAACTAGGAGCCAGTGCAGCTTTGCCAAGGCTGGGGAAATATGATCAAATTTTCTAATTCCCATAACCAGCCTGGCTGCTGTTTTCTGAACTCATTAGAGCCTTCGTAACAGGCACAGGGGAAGCCTCATGTACAGTAATCAATTTGTGAGACTATTAGTGAGATAACTAGTTTTATGAGAGCCCATCTGTCCAAGTTGGGACACAACTGAGCAATCTGGTGCAGTTGGAAGAAAGTGGTTCTGCATACTACTGCGATTTGCATCTCAAGGGTCAAATGGGGGATCTAATATGACACCTAAGTTGTAAACCTGGTCCCTAGGAGCGAGAACCGTCCCCCACAACCTAAGAGCCAGATCACCCAGTCAGGCAGATGGACCCCCCAACACAAGAATCTCCGTCTTGTCAGAGTTCAGCTTCAGCTTGTTAACTCTAGTCCATTCCATTATGGCCACTAGGCAGTCATTCAGGCACTGGACCACATCCACTGCCAAAGATGAAAAGGAAAGGTAGAGTTAGGTGTCATCCGCGTATTGGTGACAATGTACTTCAAATCCCCAGATAATCCCTCCCAGTGGCTTGACATAGATCTATACCTATAAAATGGTGCGTTAACAGTTGGAATGTGACAAAGGATGTTTAGCCAGGCCCTACTAGCCCATAATGGGCCTCCTTTCACTCGCCCGAACCAGGTTCGCAGGTAACTGTCGGGTTGAAATTTGCGCCAGTGGGGCAGGAGCTCCCCGGATGCAAACAAAAAAAGGGAACTTCAATTCCCAATGTTCCTTGTGCCGCGCCGCACCAGAGCCAATCAGGCTGAGTAGCGTGAGCAAAAGGAACGTTCGGAAACGTGCCATGGCCAATCAAAAAGAAGCCGCAGGGAAAAACCGCTGCACAAACTAAAATTGCACACGCGAAACTATAAGGCCCAGCATCTTGTGCGCCATGAGCGCGCAGAACACTGAGGCAGCCGGTGCACGAAAAATAAAAATAAAAAAGGCAGGCCGTGGAACCCCCACCCCCCACCACCACATGTAAGCGGCGATGGGATTCCTGTGGTCCGGCCACCAAGGCTGGCCCTTGGAAAAACCCCCACCCCAATGCCGCATGAAGCAGCGATGCAATTTCCATGGTCTGGCCACCCAGGCTGGCCCACGGAAATACCTTTCCCCCCCCCCCACGCTGCATCAAGCGGCGATGGGATTCCTGTGGTCCGGCCACCAAGGCTGGCCCATGGAAAAACCCCCACCCCAATGCCGCATGAAGCGGCAATGCAATTTCCGTGGTCCGGTCACCCAGGCCGGCCCACGGAAATACCTCCCCCCCACGCAGCATCAAGCGGCGAGGGTCCAGCCCCCGAGACCAGCCCACAGAAATACCCCCACCCCCAACACAAAACAACACCATCCAAAAACAGTAAAAAAATCATCAAAACCAAAATAAAAACAGAAAAAGTAAACACAAAAACATCCAAAAACACAATCCAAAACAGTCAAAAATTATCAAAACAAAAAATAAAAGACAGAAAAAGAAAACACAAAACATCCAAAAACAAACAATAAAAAACACACAACCCCCCCCCAAAACCCAAAACAACGCCCCCCAAATAAATAAATAAATAAAACCAGCGACCTTACCAGGAGACGTCTTCACTCCATGACGACCGGAACTAAACTGAGGAAAGAAAGAGACTACTTACCGGAAGAAGAAGCGACTCCCATAGGACAGTAGAGAAAAATAGTAGAATACAAGAAAAGCTCACCAGCCCCACCCAGAGGCCACAAGAGATAAAACATTCAAAAATATTCACACTAATCACAAATAATTCAAAAAAAACAAATAAGTTTTCACTCAAAAAACAAAACAAAACATCTAAACACAGTAGAGAAACATTGATTTAAGAAAAACATATTCTTACACATTTTAAAAATTATTATCCAAGGTACAACTATTTAAAAAAATTCACATAGTAACACGTTATTTGGTTAAATACAATAATTAAAAAAATTATATCATCATTTCCTCTTTTTAAAAAACCAAAAGCAAAAACAAAAAAATAAAAAATCACAGTTTATAACAGCCCATGCATAAAAATAAAAATGTAAAAAACCACAATTTAAAAATAACCTCATTTGCATAAACATAAAACAAAAACCTTCCAAAACCATTTTAAAGAGCCTGGCACCGCCAGGCAAAATATGCTAGTATTAAATAATAATGAGGAGACAATAGACCCCATGGGGAACACCCCATTGTAGGGTCCAAGGAGTAGACATAAACTCCCCAATCTGGACTCTCTGAGAACAACCAACCAGGAGAGAGTGAAGCCAGTGTAAGACAATGCCTTGAAACCCCATCTCTGACAGACAACCCAGTAGGATACCTTGGTCAATGGTATCAAATGAAAGCGCGGCGCCAAAATGGCTGCCGCGCTCTTTGCGGCCCCCCCTGGACTCAGACATCCAGGTGAGTTAGGGGCCGTGGCCACCCTTCTATAAAAGGGGTGGCCACGAGGCAGACGAGCTGCCATTTTAGAAAGAGTAACGGAGAGGAGAAGTTTTCTCCGTCGCTCTTTATCGTAGTCTTCGGCTGTTTAGCCCTTGATACCTTCCCGGCTGGGAAGGGAGGATGAGCGCGCAGAGCCTTTTGCTGGCTGGCTGCTGCACGCTTTTGGCACTAAGTTTTTGATCCCTGGCAAGGGATCCTGCTCTTTCTTCTCGACGATATGCCTCCCAAACGGAAGGCCCCGGCAATGAAGCCGCAGCCAAAGGGGAGGACTTTTTCGAGCCCTATGCAGGACGGGGAGCAGCCATCAGGTCGGCGGACCAGGGCTGTGCCCCCGCGGCAGGGCGCTACCCCAGCCTTGCCCACCGATACCGGTGGGGTGATTCAGGCTGGCACTTGGCAGCAGGCATTGGCTAGCCAGCCTCAGGCCGGCCCCTCAGGGGCTTCGGCCCTCGGCCCGCAGTTGCCGGCCATGGGTCAAGACAGCGGGGGAGGGCCTGCCGGTGTCTCGCAGCACCCTGTTCGTCCAGAGCTGAAGACAGGGACCAGTCAGGTGTGGCCCCAGAGCTCGACTCCAGTCGCGAGCTCCGACGCCCGCCGTGGGCCGGAACCCCCAGTGAGGGCGGCTCACGGGGGTGCACCTAGTGAGTATCAGGTTCAAATTAGTGCACCTACATCACAGCCCACTTCCAGTGGTGGGGTTCAGTGGCCCTGGCCTCGTCAGGTTGAGGCGAGTGGGCATCAGTTACCAGTCTATCCCAGTGCCCCTTGGTTTCAAACTGGCAACGCATTGAGGGCGGGGGTTTCCGCCCCCGGGGCAGTGCCGGGCATCGCAGGGGCTGTCCAGGTCCCGCTGCGTATGCCCCTTTTACCTAATGTGCCGGTGACGGCTTTGCCGACGGCTGGTTATTCTTTGCCCCTTGGTGATCATTTGTCGCAGGTCATGAGGGATAAGATCTGGAGGGGGATACGTGGACATTCTCCCTATTGAACTGTGAGCAACTGAGGAGGAGAGAGAGGGACAGGACGACAGAGACAAAGAGCTGTCCCGTCGTCGTAAGCCACCACGCACCTGGGCCAACTGGTTGCCGGCATGCCTATATATATGGTGGTATGCCTCAGGGCCCGGCCTGATTGGGCCATCCCGATGGTTCAATCCTTTGATAATATTTACAGGGCGATGGTTGATTTGATGGGCCCATCGCAGTTGGCTTACGATGAGGAATTTGGATGAGGGTGGCCCTACACCCTGAAAGGAGGTGGGATGAGCCCTGTCAGCAATTGTGCTCGTGTACATGACTCCCACGTGACTGGCGCCTGGTGATAGGTACCATTGTGGTCATGCTGTGCAGCAGGCTGCTCAGACACAGGCTCCACGCTAACTGGTCGGGCAGGGGGTTCCAGCCCGCCTGCTGTGTTCGACCTGCTCAGCTAGCGACGTGTGTAATAAGCGCCAGTGTCGTTACCGACTAGGGTGCCCCTTTTTGCATTGGCCCCTACGCCGCCTCCGCGTGCCCGCGGGTTGGTGGGTTATGGGGCAAAGGTAGGGGTGCACAGGGGGCGATCAGAGCCCCGTCTGAAGGAACTAGCCTTGTCAAAGCCCCCTCTCACCAATTAGTGTACTCATGCTGGAGCGATGGCACTCAGCTCATCCAAGGAGGGATGATGCGGGGTACCTGCTGGAGGGTTTCCAATGGGGTTTTTGTATTCCATTCGGGGGTGTTAGGGGCCCCAAGATGCTACTAATCCAGTTCCCTTGAAAGGTAATGAAGAGGTTGCTCCACTGAGCACGGCTAAGGGAGTTGAGGCTATGAGAGTAGCGGGCCCCTTCTTGGAACCACCTTTCCTAATTTGAAAGTCTCCCCTATGAGACTAGTGCCGAGGTAGAACCAGGGTGAATGTCGTTTAATCCTTCATTTAGCTTACCCTGTGGGTTCTCCGGTCAGGGATGCCATTCCCGATGACCTTGTTCAGTCAGGTACACGTAGTTTGTTCAGCCCCTATGGGTAGTACGCTCATGCGGTCCCGGTGCTTTCCTGGCACAGTGTGATATGCACTCGGCTTTCCGATTACTGCCAGTGCACCCAATGGATTTTGAGCTATTGGGTTTTTTAGGTTCCAAGGGGAATTTTACTTAGATAAGGCCAACCCCTTCTGACTGAGTTATTTCATGTTCGGCATTCGAACGATTCGGTACTTTCATTCAGTGGGCCTTTGCTTGCAGGTCGGGGTCTCGGTCTCTAGCCCATTACCTCGACGACTTTTGGTTCGGGGGTGAACGGGGCTTGGACACGTGCACGCGTCTCCTCACTACATTTCAGACACTCAGGTGGGAACTGGGTGTCTCCCTGGCACCTGAAAAGACCGAGGGCCCAGCTACTAAGCTCACATTTCTAAATTGACTCTGTCGCACAGGCATCCGGGTTAACCATGAATAAGGTGGCTCGGATCTCCGCGGCGATTTTGGCATTGATTGCCAAACATAAAGTGTTCCCTCGTGAGCTGCAGTTACTTCATGACCACCTTAACTTTGCCTGCAGGGTGGTTCCACCCGGCAGAGCATTGGCCAGGCGCCTGTGTGACGCCATAGCTGGCCTGTTAAAACGTCACCACATGGTCAGGCTGATCAGGGGCATACGGGTGGGCCTTCCGGTCTGGCTCAAATTACTCCTGGGTTTTAATGGGGTCTCTTCCTGGAGATCAGACCTTATGGTCTGCCCTGAATTTCAAGTACGGTCGGATGCCTCTGGCTCCCTGACTTATGGGGGTTTACTCTGAGGGTAGGTGGACTTACAGCCAATGGCATCACGCATGGCTTGGCACGGATCGCCTCCGCGATCTTACCTTCCTTGAGTTTCTTCCCACTTTGGGGAGCACTGATGCTATGGGGCGATGAGTGGGCCTACTCAGTGGTCCATTTTTGGTGTGATAATGCGGCAGTGGTGCGCATTGTCAACACCCAGACATGCAAATCACCCAGGGTCATGACATTAGTTTGTCTATTCTTTTTGAGAAGCCTACGCCTAAATGTGCTGTTCAGGGCCAGACATGTTCCAGGTATTAATAATGACATTGCTGCTGCTTTATCCCGCCTGCAGATCCCCCGGTTCCGTGCCTTACTCCGGAAGCAGATGAATTCCACTCGCCACTCCCAGCCGATATTTGGAAGTTTGGCGAGGAGAGGTGAACCGGGCATGTCATTGGCACCTCACACGCGTAAGGCGTATCACCATGCGTTCATGCTATTTAGAACTTTTTGCGAGTAACTACAGTTACCTCAAGTGTGGTCAATACCTGGATTAGGTTTTGCAATGCATGTTTATCTTCACAGTCAGGGTTTGGCCCCCCGTACTATAGCCTTCAGGCTTTTGGCAGTGGTATTTATGGCCAACGTGGGGGGTTCAATGACTGCGTGAGTTACTTCCGTATGCGTCGTGTCTTGGAGGGGTGGACACGTGAACGTGTCTGCCACCCGGACACGCGTCACCTCAGTTCGCCAAAGTTTTTGACCCACCTTGCACGAGGCTGGCATTACTTATGTTCGGATAGGTGTGAAGTGGCTCTTGGTCACGCAGCTACCACGGTAGCCTTTTTGGAGCGCTCCGCATCAGTGAGTGGGTGCCAGAGTTGGTACCATCTGTGTAAGGCGGATGTGTCTTGTAGGGCACTGGAACTCGACGATGTCTCTGTCACACATGAGTGGGCTCAATTGGGGATACGGTCCTCAAAGGTTGTTCAGCACGGCGTAGGCAGTGGAGTCTGACTGCTACGAAGTTTCATTGGAGACATCTGTCCGGTTGGTGCCCTACATGAATTTTCGGCAGTGCCTGCTGCGCGCCCCAGCCTGTTTTTCTGCCACCAGGATAGGTCTACCCTTACCAAAGTAAAGTTACTGAGGGTGACCGGTGCCGCGCTTCGCGGTGTGGGGCGCGTTTTGGCACCCATTTATTTAGGAGAGGTGTCGCGTTGATCGCGGCTACGTTTGGGGTACTCAGAGGCGGATATGCGTGTACGTGCAATTTCTTATATGTATGTCCCCTCACTGCATGAGTACCTAGTTATGTCCTTCACCTCTTCTCCTCTTTTACAGATCCTGTGCGTCTCTGCACACCGGTGGCGGTGGGGCTGGTGGGCCGCAGCTATGTACACTGGGCAGCAGTATATGCTGTGGTGACAGAGAGTGGACCCCGACTTGGGCTGTGTGCATCCGCACGTATGCGATGGTATGGTATGCGCGGCACAAGGGGGCGGGAACTGTGGCCATTCCTGATGTCCGTCAGGGATGCTGGACTGCCCGATGTTCTTAATAGGCACCTCGGCGGCAACGATCTTATACGGATCATTGCTGTTCCTAAACTGTCGAGGGGCTGTCACCTGGCGTTTTATATCATGTATGGCTTACACACGGTCGATATGGTCTAACATCGTGCTGAGACACCAATTTAGGGGAGACATGGATCTCCGTGGTTCGGACTGTTCCGGCAGTCAGTGGACAGGGCTGTTGCTCTGTCCCTTGCTGAGCATGGCTGGGAGACAGCCATTGGACACCTGAGGATAGGCTTACAAAAATTTCGCTGGTAGGCAGTGGAAGGGGTCCACCTGTATGTACCTCTTTCTGGGTGTGTTGCAAGCAGGCCTGGCGACCGAGCTGACGGTCTGGGGGGGGCGGTGAGTCATCATTGACGCCTCCCCGTGTGGCGGGTAGCACTGGTATGGTAAAGATTTATGACCCATAGGTATCCGATAGATTCTCAATTGACTGGCCAACACTTAGACAGGTACAGGTGTAATAGCTTTGACCGGTCAACGACGAACCAGGCAAGGGGTGATGGCAGGAGCTTTTCAGCATGCATCACCCCGTGATTTGATGGATACACATCATAGGGTGGGGTCAGTAGATAGTTTATTGACTCCGGTCAACAATTTGTTTGTATCAACAAACAAATTGATACAAATGGATACATTGTAGCCAATTGCCATTGGCAATTTTGGGAGGAACCTTACCAGTGTTACTGCGGCCTGCTTGCCTTAAGAATTACAATTGGATGAATACACCAATTGAAAGTTATAATTCGGACTAGGGCATTATTCAATAAAAGTGGCCCAATGCCTTTATCCATATACTGGTGTCTGAGTCTTTCTTTGGGGGGTGCGCCTGCAAAGCTGCTGAGAGATCCAGGAGCATCAGGTGAGATGAAGCCCCCTTTCTGTTTCCTGGATAAGATCATCCTGCAGTGCAACCAGCATAGTTTTGGGCTAAAGCCTGACTGGAATGGATCCAGGTAGTTGGTTTCATCCAATAACACCTGAAGCTGATCCACCACCACCCTCTCAATGACCTTGACCAAGAAAGGAATGTTATTCAGGACATCTGTAGATAAATTTGACTTTTTCAGGAGTGGGTGTATAATAGTCTCTTTCAGACCAGAAGGCATAACACCCTCGGTCAGAGACGCATTAATGATATTCCTCAGCCACTCCCCCAACTACATGGAACTATCCCAGCTCAGATGAAAACATCAAAGACAGTAGTGTATTAATCTTTATACAGGGAAATCATGAAAAGATCAAGAACTATAGGTCAATATGCCTTTTGTCTCAAATATATAAGCTCTTCACATTGGTTATTCTCAGCATAGTTTCACGACAGCTGGATGAGGGTCAGCCTGGAACATCTGCACACTGTCAATCAGTTGATAGTGTGACAGAGAGTATAAATTGCCACTGGTTCTCACCTTCATGGATTATGAGAAGGCCCTTGACTCTGTTGAAACCAATATTGTGCTGCAAACAAGAAATTGAACCATGCTATAATAGAATTCTCAAAGAAGTGTATTAGGGATATACAACAAAAATCACTTTATTTCAGAAACCGATAAGAGGAGTCCTTCAGAGTGATATGATCAGCCCAAAGTTGCTTACTGCTGCCTTAGAAACAGCAATGTGTAATTTGACATGGGAGGAAAGGGGAATTTGTATAAACACATTTAGTACTTATCTGATCTTCACTTCACTAATGATATACATGTAGTGTTAATATCAGAATCAGTAGAAGAAACACAAAATATGCTCCAAGAGTTAGATGCAGAAAGTCGAAAGATTGTCCTGAAGATAAATAAGTATGGAATGCCTCCACAAATATCATAAATATGAGATGTGGAGGTGAGATAGTAGAAGTTGATTCATGAAGTTGATTCATATGTATACCTTGGGCAAGAGGTTAACCTAAGGCACTTTCTAACAAATGAAATTTTGAGAAGAAGGCAAGCAGCATGGGCAGCTTCTTACAATGTAAAGATTGTGCTTTAGTGAAGTAAAAATGAGAAAATTATGGTCTGACTCTGTTAACACCACCATTTTGCCTGCTTTATTATATGATAGTGAAACATGGGCACCTACAAAAGTTGACATAAAAAATATGATGTAACACAAACTGGAATTGAGCAAAGGATGCTACATATACTATGGGTTGACGGGAAGAACTGCATATAAGATCAGGTGCAAAACAAGCGCCAATGTTGATTGAGTTTGCAAGACATCAGTGCATACCTGTCAAGTTTCGGGAAATTCCTGTCAAATAAGGGAAATTTCCAGGCCAAAACAGGAAACTGGACAGCTATGTTTATCTTGTGCTGGCCTCCAGTCTAACTCCAGTCTAATTGCAGTCTAACTAATGCAGGATGACAGCGGGAAAGAGTGTAAAATACGTGGGTTTGACAGAAATTTCCCGAAACGTGACAGGTATGCATCAGTGGGCCAGGCATCTTCAAAGATGGCAGGTGGACAAAAGCTATCACAGAATGGATACCACTTGAATTAAAGTGACCACTAGGAAGGCCAGCCACCAGATGGGAAGACCAGTTCAGGGCAAAGTTCCCGAGGCCCTTGATGAGACTGCCATGGGATTGTAAACAGTGGAAGATGATGCTTCGATCCATCACATCGACCTGATGTTGAAACATGGATCAACTAAGTAACCAAGTAAGTTGGTTGACTGAGAGACTTCTCTTGCTTGGTACCAAAACAGAAGACCTACTTGGAAAAACATTACTATTGGTGCTTGGCTGGTAACTCAACTATGATGGAAAAGTCCTTGTGAGAGAGCAGTTATCTTAATGATTGCAATATAGCACTGGTGGCAAAAACATATTTTCATTTGGGCTTGTTTTTAAACGAGGCTGTTCTGATTTGAGCATGTATTATCAGAAGGGGTTCACTCACTGATCAAAGGTGAACAGGTAGACTCTCAACCAGAAGGAACTTGAGATGAATTTTCTGTCAGAAAATTTCAGCATAATTCCCCCCTGCAAATATGTATTTGAACTATTTCCTGGATTTCCTCAAAATATGCATATATTCAGAAAGCATCTGTTGAGTATTTGATGCTGAACTTTATTACATTTGTGTTCAGTGATGATGTAAATATTGGTATGGAATTGTATGTTCCAGCTGACATTTGACATAAGACTGCACAGTGTTCAATAAGAAAATGTATGATGTTCATGTGAAATAGATTATGTTACTGAATGTTGGCACAAAGTTTCCATCTGGATCATATTCCCTGTTAATGGAAGCAATTAACTCTGTTCCCATGCAAATCAAAAGATATGGTTTGAAAATCTCTGTGACTTTCATCTTATGTCATTATTGCCAATTTGGTATTTATCGTATCTCATATTTTGGTTATGTAGTTTTGCATGTGTTACTCTTGGACATAGTTTATTTTGGTTCTCACATCATTGGATAGGCTGAGAACTTCAAATAGTACTGAGGTCTTACTATAAAGTCCTGCAAATCTTTTATTCAAACATGTCTTCAATTCTATGATTTTAATATGCATTTTCCCTCCACTTTCAAAGACATATCCAATCCACAAGAACTTCAGAGAGAAAGAACTGAGAATCTCATAATCCATATAAACAATATATATTCTGAAATCTATGTATATTTCTGAATTCATGTGATGTTGTGACCTATGCACAATCCATTTTTATACTCCAATGTAACAATGTTTCTCTGATTGCCATCCTCCCATCTACCTTTCCTAGTGGTATTCATTTTCTAGAGACAAGAGTTCCAGCTGCTATTTATTTCCCATGACTGTTGTAAAGGCTAAATAGATCATTATATTCACTGTTTTTACACCAGGGGAATGAAAATGTGTGTGGTCTCCATAAACAGGCATCTTTCTACAAATTTCATTGGATTTTTGGCATGACCAATGTGAAAATAATGTTTTTCACTCAATGATTCATGAGTCCAAATAAACTCTGTCATCATGTGACTGGCTTTTAATAATAATAAAAATGAAATCACTCCATATATTGTTGAGTGTTATTACTGAATGTCATGCAGCGAATATGGCATTCATCATTTCATTATATCCTAATAAACAGAGGTCATATAATCAATGTTTAAATTGATACAGTGTTGACCTTTAAAAAAGCAGTAATTCTAATAATAAACAAATAAATAGCTTGAATTACATTAGAATTATTTTCCTGTGAGTGAATAATCTCTCCCCCTTCTCTCATGCTGCAAGTATCCAGGAAATGAACAGCCAAAATCTATGGGCAAGGTAATGATCTTTGAAAATATTTTCTAATAAGTAATTTGTGGCTCAGTGGATTTCAAGAGATTATTGGTTTTTGAAATGGATTCTATCAACTGAGGAGATAATGAAAATCATTAGGACTGTGAAGAAAAAAGAAAGCAGTAGATTAGTTTGGTAACTATTAAACAAACTCTCATTTCCACACAAGTTAGAGAGCTGCTTTCTTCAAATTGATGGTCAGTGTTTGGTGCATAGTAAGAGTATATAACTTAATACCTATGAAACCAGAAACAAAATCCCCATTAACCTCAAGGGGACAACATTCTGCAATTGGAGGTTGATTGGCTTCAACACTTTACACAATGAAACTCAAATGCATTCAGCAATTCTTATAATAATGATTGAGATGCTTGAAAATGCATTCAAAGGAGACAAATTTGCAGACTCTGCTGAAGCATGCATGATGTTTACTGTTATGAGAAATTAGAAACTGTTCTAAACTTTAGGGTGGAGCCACAGTAATGCCTTGCCCAAGAGCATGATATTTTTTTCTTTTGTTGGGCAGCTTGAAAATATTTCTTATATCTGGAGAGGTTTTTGTATGTGTTGTTTGACCTTACCTGCTCCTAGAAAACTTGGTAGAGCCAGCCCCTGTGAAAACTGAATAACTAAAATAGGTACATTTGTAAAATCACAATAAAATGTGGGAGTGGAGAGTTCAAATGGTATTTCAAAATTGTGGGGCAAATATATATGGGATCTTTTTTTGTTTGTAAATTTAGTATGTCTCATGTTTAAACACACACACACACACACACAAATATTTTGAACGGTTTTTATGATGACTTGACATTTTATAATTGTGACTGGGGATTTATTGAACTGTTTCTGAACTGTTTTGTAATGTGATATTTTGTGATGTGATAGTTTGCAATTGTGACACTGTATATTGTTTATTTGGCCGTTTCTTGCATTGTATTTTCATTTTATGTTAGATTTATTGACTGTATTGATTGTATTTATATTTATATTATGTTGATCTTGGACTGCAGTGGCTCAAGTGCCTATGACGCTGACTGGGAGGCAGAAGGTCAGCAGTTTGATTCCTGAGTACTGCAGGACGGAATGAGCTCCTGTCTTTGTCCCAGCTCCTGCCAACCTAGCAGTTCAATTATTTACATTAATAAAGTTGCCCTGAGTTTAAATCCAGTGGGAAGGTAACAGTGTTCAGTGTGCTTCGGTGTCTAGTCATGCCTGCCACATGACCACGGAAACGTCTGCAGCAGCAGACAGTACTGGCTCTTTGGCTTTGAAACAGAGATGAGCACTGTACCCTAGAGTTGGATACAACTGGCTTTCGAGCAAGGGAAACCTTTACCTTTACCCTAACATTGTAATATATGTTGCCCCATGATGTGTTAGCCACTCTGAGTCACTTCGGCGAGTAGGGCGGCATACAAGTATAATAAATGAAATGAAATATCCAATCCCCACATGTGGCAATGTATCATATCAGTAGTAGATTATTATCTTTGTCTCCAACATGGTAACATTCTATGCACCATGTAAATTATGTCTGATAGAAACAAATAATTATATTTTTACAATAAAATATACACATAATTTTTCTCTTAGCATAAAGATATATAGTAAGGTAAAGGTCAGCCTTGTTCAAAAGCCAGTCATATCTGACTCAAGTGCATGGTGCTCATCTCTGTTTACAGGCAAAGAGCCAGTACTGTCTGCTTCTGCAGACATTTTCATAGTCATGTGGCATGCATGACTTGACACCAGAGTGCATGGAACACTGTTACTTTCCCACAATAGTGGTTACCTATTTATCTAATTAGAATTTCTTGCTTTCAAACTGCTAGGTTGACAGAAGCAGGGACAGAGATGGGAGCTTACTCTGTTGTGCAGCACTCAGGTTTTGAACTGCTGACCTGTCATCCTTCCATTCATCAAGTTTAAAATATTGACCACTAAGCCACCACAGTCACTCATATAAATATATAAAGATCTTAAAAGTATCTAATTGTACATTTTCAAAACAGGAAAAAAACAAGTCTTGAATTACATTGAAAAGTTATTACTGAGAACTATTCAGGCCAAGAAATAGATTTATTATTGTTATTCATATCTTAGATAAAAAAGAATGCACAGATGTTTATGTATTGTTCATCTCTGGAAATATCTATGAAAGGTCCCAAATCAGAAAAAAAAATCATTTAAAGGAAACAATACAGGAAAATAAAATATATGTTTTCTTACAAATGTAAAGCTGTGATTCTTTGAAACTGCTAAATATAGAAAATGAACTGAACTATTTTAATGAGTGTTAATTAGTTATTCATTATGCCAAAGTAGCAACAGGGACTTACTTGAGATAATGTGCTTGAATATAAAGATAAACAGGAACTGACCATGTAAGAAATGAACATACAAAATATGTTCCTATTCATAGCATAACACAGAGATATTCAGGTGAGTCGATACAACTTTCAGCTTTTGTCTAGTCTGTCTGTTGACTAAATATAATAAGTACAGATGACATTGTCTGATTTTTGTTGTTGTTGTTCAGTCACACAGTCAATTCTGACCCTTTGTGACCCCATGGACAATTGCATGCCAGCCACCTCTATCCTCCACCATCCTTCTCAACCCACCCAACTCTGTGCCCATTGCATCAACAATACCATCTAGTCATCTCATTTTCTGCTGCCCCTTCTTATTTACTGCAAGAATTGCATTTTTGTTTAATGTAAGGATTGTGTTGCAAAAAAAAAATAATTGTCTGCTATTTGATCTAATCCATGTGTCCTATACTAAATCAAGTGTGCTGAATCCAAATCTGAAGTCCAATTCTGCCTAGGGTGTCAGAATCTTAAGTTAATTATGTGTACAGATGTGAATAGCTACATTGTTCAGTTTATTAACATAGCTGCACCTACTCATCTTTAATTCAAAACAGACTCACTATGCCCTAGCTGAACTATCCAATAAGATGGTTTTGCACTAGAGACAAGCCCTTGGTCCATCTCAACTTATACACTTATTTCTGGCATCAACTCACTGACTTGCCCAGGCATGCCCGGCTGCTGCACGTATGCCATCAGGGGACGTGATTCGGCTGAGGTGGCAGCAGGCATAGTGGTAGTCAACTTGCCTTCTTCCCATGTAAAAATACATTACCCAAATACTGACCATTTGAATAGCTATAACACACCTATAACTTAAAATCTGTATGGGATAGGCAAATTGTGAGTTCAGATTTGGAATCAGTACACTCAATATCACGTAAATCACGTGTTACTCCCAGTAGCAAAATCCTTGTTGTGCAGTGATATAGATTCAAACAAAGCACAGCATGCATACAGAAACAAATGACATTCAGACTTAACTAGAAGTTTTAATTAGACACTGATGTTAAAACAATACATGATTAAAGATGTGGGAACATGATGTACCTTGCAAGCTGTAAGGTGCCAGCTGGTTTCAACTTCTTAAGTTTCATACTTCTTAGTTATGTTAGTCTGTACCATCTGGTTGTATTATGGCCCATGCTTAGAAATACCTACCAAATATATATCATGAAGACATTACACCTTTCATTTCCCCCTGTTAATTACACATTTTCCAGAATATCCTTGGAATTCACAGAGGTGTTAACACTATGAATTCACTTGCTTACTGGTGGTGACACATGGAGCAAAGACTGACTCACAGTTCAGCTGAAAACATGCCACTTAATATTAATGACAGGGTACACAGAAAGAGCCTCCAAAGAAGATTGTGGTATCCTTGAACCAAATATGGTGTACCCTGGTAATGGCAACCTAGTGTTGCTGGCTAATATTTCTCTCACTAGGTCAGAAAGAAAGGAACTGCAGAATGAACTCACCAAAAGGTGCCTTCATTTTAGCAGTTTCATGTCTAGCCTACACACAGAAGAAGAAGAAGTATTAATGACAACCTCCATGGTTGAATTTCTTGAGCTTCTATCTTGGAAGTAATGGCCGTCTTACAAGTTGTTTGGCCTGTGAACTACCTCCATCCTATGCATCTTCTCCCGTTTTCATGGTATTGGTCAGGGATTCTCAACCTGCAGCCCATGGGCCAGATGAAGCCCACAACACCATTTCATATGCCCCCTGTAACAATGTGCTTACTCCCAGGTGGGACTTGGTAGTCCTCCAGCCTCCTGGCAATGGGATTGTGCTTAATCCAGCTTCCCTGTCCCATATCGGACCCAGCAGTTCAGAGCTTTTCCTATCAGTGTGCCCAGTCACTCCCAACCGAAATCTAGGTAGTGAGCAAAGGGTGACCGTGAAACTAGTGTAGATTCTGGTAATGTGTGCCAAATAATCCCTCCAAGTCTATTCAGGTATTTTTAGAAATATAGGTTCGGTCCTCAGGCTTCAGTGCTCTCCCCTCTCCTATTTAACATCTACATGAAGCTGCTGGGTGAGATCATCCATTCCCATGGGGTGCAGTACCATCAGTACGCAGATGACACCCGTGTTGATCCCAGCGATGCTATCGAAGTCCTGTCTGGGTGTCTGAAAGCTGTGGGGGTCTGGATGGGGGCCTACAGGCTACAACTGAATCCCAGCAAGACTGAGTGGCTATGGATTGGGGGCCCTGTGCTGCCCAGGGAATTACCATCTTTGGTTTTGGATGGGGCTGTCTTGCACCAGACAAACCTGGTGCACAACTTGGGGGTCCTCCTGGACTTGCAGCTGCTGCTAGAAGAACAGATGGCAGCTGTGGCCAGAAGGGCTTTTGCACAACTTCGATTTATTCGCCAGTTGTGCCCGTTCCTGGACGGGGACTCCCTGGTCCTGGTCACTCATGCTCTGGTCACCTCCAGACTAGATTATTGCAATGCGTTCTACATGGGGCTGCCCTTGACAACCATTTGGAGGCTACAGCTGGTCCAGAATGCGGCGGCCCAGGTGGTGATGGGGTGTGGACGTTATGCCCATGCCTCACCACTGCTTTGGGAGCTGCACTGGTTACCAGTTTGCCTCCGGGTGCAATTCAAGGTGCTGGTTTTGACCTTTAAAGCCCTACATGACAGTGGGCCAGGATACCTAAGAGACCGCATTGCTCTAAGGACGTCTGTCCGTCCAACCAGAGAACTTAAAACCTGGCTGGCAGGCCAAGTATGGGGTGCAGGTGGATGGGTGTCTTCTGTTGGGTGGCTGGTATAGTGAAATTCTAACCCCTCGATCCCTGCACCCTTTTTGAGGGGGAGGGTAGTTTTTAAGCAGTTTTTAATCATGTTTTTATTATGACTGTGAACCGCCCTGAGTTGGCCTTGGCCAAGTGGGAGGTATAGAAATCGAAATAAATAAATAAATAAATAAATTGAAAACATAGCAAGATTCAGGATACAGTCCAGCAATAGCTTAGAAAGCATTTCAAAGCAGAGATAAAACAAGCTGCATGTTCCAAGGATAGCCCCATAGGCTTCCCTTTTCCCCAAGTGTCTACATTTTGCAAGCTTAAAAGCACAGCATTCCAGAGAATGTCTTTGTGTCTGCATGTGTGTGAGCATGCATCTCTGGGTTATATCTCCTCCCACAGGGTCCTCCTTTGGACCAATGATCTTACAGCAAGGAGTGTCAATCACACCTTAGGTTTCATTTCTTCTACACCATAAGGCTCACATTGTTTACATACCATTCTTCCTCTCCCTGATCTGAAATCGGCATGTTGAATGTGTTGTGTCCAAAGCCTAATTCAGGTTTAAAAGACAAACCGTGCCAAAGCGGAAGAGCAGACACGCACCATTTCTAAAGGCACAAAATTCAAATAGATGTCAAAGTGGGAAATGTTGTACTTTGCTTGTCCTCTAGAAGCCTGCCTAAAATATATCTTATTTTGTAATGGTCAAATCACTGTATATATAGAGGCCACCCCTGTATATAGTCCCCAGTCCGAGTTATGAGCTGAATAAAGAATCACTGAGTTTAACTCGATCCTGCTGGTTAGAGTACTTCTTGTGCCAGACTAAACAGAATGAGAATAAAGAATGGGGTGTACTTTGTTCTGTTACACACACACACACACACACACACACACACACACACACACACACACACACACACACACCACTGCCTCTACTACACCAGGAAGTGCCATGTGGTGGAGCAAGGGCAAAATGGCCATCCTGTTCCTGAAGCTGTCTGGGGGAGCATGATCCAGCCCCCAGCTTTAAAAGGTTGAGAGATCCTGACATAGGTGCTCACCTGCACTGTCCTCTTGTATCTTAACTTTAGAAAAGTGAATAATTTGCACCTTCACTTTTAAGGAAGAAAATCATATCCAAAGATTTATATTCTGTGATCTCTTAATACTTGTTCCTTTGGATCATATTTTAATTCAATTTCCATTTCTGATGGTGCAATTCAGTAATGGTGGATCCTGGACATGATAATTAGACAAGATTATAATACTGTGGTAGAGGCCAGGGAGGCCTTATTTTTTCATCTTTCTTCTCCACTACTTATCCTTTATAATTTTTGTATTCTCCTGATATGTTAGAGAAACAGAATAAAAATGTTTTGACAGTTTTGAAAAGTACATAACCTGAGCATGTACATTTTCACATTTTAAATTCACTTAAATTTTGACCACACATAACTAACAGGAATAGCATGCAGTTTGCTTCTGGTGCTGCGATGTTCAACAGTCTACTTTGGAACCATAGTCATTGTGTTAGAGAACAGGATTATTTATTTTGATAATAGCAATAATACAACAGGTATAGATAACCAGGTATATGTCTTATAAATATTTTATGTTTAGTTAGGAAGAAAGAAAGTCATCGAGACCTATCATGCACAGGTGCTGATCCTGAGCTCATTATGGATCCCACAATACGGGCATTAAAGGATATTTTATTTATTTATTTATTTCATTTAGATTTTACCCATCTGGGATATTCTCCCACTCTGGGTGGTGTTCAATAAATTATTTTTTCAATAATAGCACAAAAGTAAATAAACAATAAACTCAACAGGATAAACTTATAAATAACGCGAAAAACAATAAAAATGCCCCTAAAACAACACATATTACTGATAGTATAGATTATTTAATCCTATTGCTTGGCACTTAGTAAGATGTCCTTAAAAATCTCTTTTAAAAGAAATTATTTTAATTGTTTCTTAAAAATAAGTAAAGATACTGGATTTTTTACATCATTATTTATTCTGCTGTTTGCATTTTGCATTGTGGTAGTAGTTTTAATGGATACATAATAGCTCTCTCAAACTTCATACACTGTGATTTTATCTCTAGAGATTTCAGGTGCCCACCATGTTACCACTAGAGATCAAGAATATCAATGGGCTGTTAGACTTTGCTGCTCTATCCATACTCACCTGAAAAAGTAAGTCCTCAAGAATGAAAAGAGGTGTTATATGTAGCCAGTTAGAGATGAAATCACATAAGTCGTGGATAGTGGTAACTGAAGTGGTATTCTAGGTCTACAAAAATCAGATTTGGCAGGAAGCTTGAGCTTCAGTGCTAAAGGCCATTATCAAATGAAGCAAGTCTATCTGTCTATCTATCCATCCATCCATCCATCTATCCCCAGTTAAACTTAGGAAAAGAATTAACCTTTAAAGGAGTAGCAACACATTTGCACATACGTGGTATAATCTGTCTCTGCTGGTTTTAGGACCCAAAGTGGCTCACAAAATATCTAAAATATATTAAAACAGTTACAAAAATAAAGGTTGCACTGTTTTAAAATTTAAGACACAATTATCTTAAAACATACTAAATAAAAACAATTTAAAAATACATTTAAAACAGTAGTTCAACTCCTCTCTTAAAATCTATTTTTCCAGAAACAGTATACATATTAAAAACCTTCCTGAAAACAGAAGTATTTGCCTGTCACTGGAAAATCATTAGGGAGGAGGTCAGACAAGCCTTCTATGGGAAGGAGAAGCCACTTGGAGAAGCTACTAGAAAATACTGTAAGCTAATTTTCACATAGAGCTGAGAGAAGCTTCTGCTGAGATGCTCTAGCACACTAATTAAACATTTCCTCTTCTAATTACAGTTATCTATATTTTCTATTTTTATTATTATAATTCTTTTCATAGAAAGTGATTCAGCTGAGATGGCACAGTCAGATCATGAAGATGCTTTCTTAAAAGGCTGAAATTGTCTGGCCTTAACTGAGACAACAGTCAGTAGATCATGACAATTATTGTGTATGTGTGCCTTTGCACTTGTGCAGCTGTGTTCCATCCCTTGCTCTCTGTATTTGTCCTGCTCAAATCCTTTGCTCTTTGTGGATTTATGATCCATGCTTTTTAGTGCTAAGCAGCATTTTCACTCTAAGAGGAAGGTGAAGGATGTTATTTCTTCTGTTCAAATCCTTTCCATGATTTTTCCCCTATCAATTTGTTAGAGTTCATGTATCTGTTTGCATGAGTAGAATGCTTGTTTAAAGCATGCATTATCTACTCTGGCATTACACATACATACACACATTATAAAATCTGCCAGTGGGAACCTAGTAGTAAAGACATTTACTAAATGAAGAAATTCTAAGTCCAAGATTTTAAAATATTTTTTGTGTACCAGAAGTGACCAGAACGTAAGAATCCTGCTATGCAAAACATCTCTCTTACATTTTGCAAGATTTCTATGGTTCTGCAGTTTGGTTTTAGAGTGAGAGGCATCATTTTTATAGCTACTGTTAATGAATGACTGGGAAATCCTGGAGAAATTGTGGAGTTCTACCAGAGGACCTAAACTCATCTATTGTCCTTCCTCCTATAAACTATACACAAGCCAGCCTATGAAATTTTAATCATCACCTGCTATATGTTTGAATCACACCTGTGAACATGGGGCAGTCCTGGATGAGGCATTGTGGATTCCATACAGGGTGCTTTGTTTTTATGTTTTTGTGGTTAATGACTAAAAAGAGCATGTATCACCTTTTCAAACCCTTCTCTTCTTCACACACATACCCCACAAAAATATTTATACCTGACTTTATAGGCAACTATTCTGTTTCACCCAGTAGAGCTATCCATCTGGGCCCTGCCAACATTGCACTTGCAATCAAGCAAGCCAGAAACCATCCCTTGATTTAAATTAATATTCTATGCATGCAACAGGTTGCTGGGTTCTCTCTTGTGTGAGTAGAAGAGAGAGAGGAATCATTCACAGAACAAATTATTTCACATCATGTTTACCAGCAACAGGGTATTAGGCATTATTGTGAATCAGTAATTATTCCCAAAACATTGTTAACAGCCTGAGTGCTTTTTGTGAAAAGAAACATATATGCATCCATCCTTCATATGTTTCAAACCAAATAGCTAACAGAACCATATTATTCCTATGTGCCATGTACTCAAGGGGCTTATGTCATATCAAAGTTCCATTACAGAGGGTTCTATGACTGACAACGGTGCTGAAAACATGCAAAAACCCTTCCGAATGATTTACCTGAATCACATGTTTTATTTTGTTTCAAGGACAGGAGAAGGCTACTCACATATACTCTGAACCCCTCTCCCTATTTTTAATATGATGATATGTCTTACTATGGCACCTAATCCAGCAAGGAGATCATGGTGCCCTTTCTGTCTTGCTGCAAAGAGGATTACCCAAAATATGATCAATGTCTGGCTAAAAGGCTGGTCTCAACAGTGCATTCCAAAGAATATTATTTGGCAGAGAAACCTGGCAGAAATGTCCAGATTGTTTCCTTAGATACAGATTTACTGTCACTGCCCTTCCTCGGCCTCCAAGACTATTTATCAACTAATGTTTTTAGGGATTAGCTGCTGATGCCCAGGAGCATTCAGATAGATGTTGACTTTTATTAGGTACAGCCAGTCAGAGTTAATAAAATGAGCAATGCTGCTGTATATAAAGAAGAAGAAAAGAAAAACATCTTTCAGTCTCTTTCCTAGAATCAGGTGAGAAAATAATCAGTATGTGAAATGAATCTTTTGAAAACCCATTAAATGCATGTGCAATGCAATGCTCACTAATGTGGAAGGAATGCAAAGATGATGATGGGCCAGTAGTGTCCACAGGGAGCTCTAAGTGGTTCCTTCCCTTTTCGTGTTATTAAAGTTTGCTTTATTTATTTTGTATTTTTCTTACCTGATTTTATTTTGTTTTCCTTACATGTGGGCCAGTGTTTATTGGTTTGCTCTGTTTGTTTTGGCTGCCTCGTTTTCAGTTTGGGGTCTCAGTTTTGCAATGCTTTCTTTGTGCAGTTTACCCACGCACCATTGTTGGTGCCTTGTCCAGAGTGCATTGAATATGTGGCCTGGAATTTTCTTGTAGGATAAAATTGAATCCCTTCTTGGATCTAGGCAGTCCTGTAGCATTGGTCCTGGTTCCCCCTTGGCCTCTTATCCCTTTGAAGAGACTCAACCCATCTGGGGTCCCTTCCCAAGCAAGCAAACCCCAGGATTTCCCTTAGCAAAATAAAGAGACTCCAGTCACTTCTGTGCATTTCAAAGATATATTAGGGGGGGGGGGTACATTTCAGGTTGGTCAAATGGAGCATTTTCAAAGGAAGAGCATATATTAAAAAACCCTATCTAAATCCTGGGCCTTTGGGCCCCTTCACCATATCAACCACTGCAAGATTACATGTTGCTGTTGGGGGCTTGAGTGGATCTGTTATTTTGGTTTAGACTGAGCATGATATAAGATGGAGAAGCTCTGGGTGATGCCTACCAATTCACATACTTTCCTCATCAGCTTGGAAATGAAAGCAGCTCCTTAATCTAAAATGATGGTCTTTGGCAGTCCTGGCCATGAACAGATTTCCATAAAAGCCCTGGCCACCTGGATAACTGAAATACCTGTCAAGGGGATCACCATGGCCCACCGAGTGGATAGGCACAGGTAAACCAGCAAGTACTTCCTCCCTGCTTGGGAGGTCTTGAAAGGTCCCAAAATATCGACTTGTACCTCTGAAAAAGGCTCCTTGACTATTTTAGGTATTTAAAGCTTCATCCTGGTATGGAAACCACCAGGGTCCACTCTGACAAATATCACAAGAAGCACAATATCTCTGCACATCTTTCACCATGCCACTCCAATAAAATTGATCGGAAATTATCTTTAAGGTCTTTCTCCACCCCAGGTGACAGGAGAATGTGCCTCCTCATGGCACAGGCTGGTTTCCCTCCCTCCTGGGCCACCTTAAATCATAGGTTAATTCCCACAATGAAGGGGGGGACTCATGAGTTGAGTGGATTAAACAGAGGATAGGCCCCTCAAAGTCTTTATACTGTACATGAACCCAGGCAGTGGGATACTTCTTCATGGTCCACCTCAGTGGATCTTAGACTTCAACAGGAATCTCCATTCTATTTCCTGGCAGCCTCAAGGGAGTGTGAGGAAACAGATTTGGCCTGTTTCATCTAGGTCCCGTGCTGGTAAATACATGGTGTGAGTGCAGAGGTGGACTTCTTTCAGGGCTTTTCCCAATAATTTTGTTTGCTGCTTATCAGCTTTCTAACCTGCCACAGGGGGTTGTTTATTTTAGCCATGTTGGGGTTCATTTTGTCTTATTCATAAGGGTTATTTAGTTTATCAGCATGCTTATTGTGTGTTCATTCAGTTTTTGGTTTCATTTTATGTGGGTTTGATCTTGTTTGTAGTATTATTCATTATCACTTTGTTAGTCTATGTTAAATTATTTGACAATATGTTAGGAGTTTATTTTACATTGTTATGTCCCTGTTGGGTTTAGGTCTTTCCTTAGTTTAGGTAGGGTTTGGTGGATCTGTTATTTTGCTTTAGCATTTGAGTTTGGTGTTGAATTACTGTTTTGTCTGTATGGTGTTTATTTTTTAGGATGTTAATCACTGATAGGTGCTCCACCTCACCAGTTGCAGGTTGATGTTTTTCCCCTTTATCTTTTAGCTTGTTATATTCTTTATGATTTATTTATATTATATATATTGCATGATAGCTGCCCTGAGTGGTATTTCCCACCAGGAGGGTGGGATATAAATATAAATAAATGATTTCATTTTATATTATTTGTATCACTCAGGGAATCAGTCTAATCATTTTGTTGTTTGTTTATGTTGTTTTATGCTGTTCAAGATAGGTCTTTCAGCCCCATTTGATGCTTTATTTTTATACAGGAGAGCTTGGCATATCTTGGAGATGCTGGGAAGGTTTTGGTTTGGGCAGGGAACTGGCAAGCCATTACAGGACAGCCCAGATTAAATACATTGGAACCATTCTGTGCTTTAGTTTCCCACCCATGTGTCAAGTCCAAGGTAGCCAGCTCAAGCTCCCTTTCCTCTGGACTGATCTAGATTTAATGGTAATAGTCTGCATTGTTGGTCAGACATTATTTAGATCATCCAGACAGAAAAAATAAATGCACTGTACTGGTTCATTATTTAAAAACATTTTCACCATTGTTCAGCTATCATATTTTCCACCTGGTTCTGACCCAGATAGCTCTTTACACTAATTGAGACTGAGTTTGTTTAAAAGCCGGCAGGTATTTCCTTAAGTGTAACATTGAATAACTGACGGCACACATTGTAATAACCTAGTTCCAAGTCTTCTTATATGCACCTATTGGCAAAATCATTAATTGGCAAAACTTGGAGTAATGAAAAGCCTTAGATGAATGCATGCATTATTTGAGTATGACTAACTATATTATGAAAAATGATTTGGATGACAGACTGGAAGACACGAATAATGACACAGTGTGACAGCTGAGGTTATAGTCATGTTTATTATTGTTCTGCTAGTCCTCCTTTTTATGATAAATTATCATGCCTAGAATTTTTGTGACATATGGAGACTAATAAAATGTGAGAAAATGACAAGGAATGCAGTCATTGCTATTTATCAACCCCTCATGCCACTGTGTTCTGGTACCACAGCAAGGAAATGGATGTTTGCAATATTATATCTTGTTTGATGTATTGATTTACATTACAGTCGCAACAAAATTTTCAATTAGAGGACAATGTATGAACAAAGTTTAAGTTTCCCCCTTCAGCAAAACATATGGGAAAACATGGTAAATAAGAGGAAAATGTCTGAGTAAAACACCTCTGGGTTGGCCCACTTTTGAGAAAAAATATCTCTAGGGATAGGATTTAAAGCATTACTGACACAGTCTATATGTATCTTTTTTTTAAAAAAAATGAATCCAGTTTAAAATTATCCAGTCACTTCCAATTATTCTGCATTAGATGTGGCATCCCAGAGCAGGTGTTCTTCAAAGATAAAAGACAGAGGAATTGTTTCATGTTTCTTTCTTTATATTGATTACTAGTTTAGAGCCCAACTACGCCCGGGGATGTGTGTGGGGATGTGATGCCGAGCCCCCCTTGCAGTCCCTGTCCGAGACTAGATTAGGGGAAAGGGGGTGGCCTTGCTGACCCTTGCATGGTTATGAACCAGGCTTCCTTCCCCCCACAGTGGCCCCGGGATCCTTGTGGAGTTAGAGATTGGGGCGGATGGACGCAGACCAACATCCCCGTAATCCCTGGGGCTTACCTGTGAGCAGGAATTGGAGCCCCGGATGCCCTTGCCACCACTGGTGGGGCTTTTCAGTTTGGGCTCACTGCTGCAACCCGCTGTCTCACACTCTTTCGGCAGCACTGCTGCCAGGCTGCTTCTCCGGTGCCATGGCTCATGCAGGCAAACTGTGGTAACTTGGATAAGGGAACAGAAAGAGAAGGCTGAAGTGGCTGTGAGGAGGTTTTCCCGGCCTCCAATGGGGAGGACCCCTGAGGCCTACCTTGCTGCATGCACACCTTGCCCACCCACCACCGCCTTCTCTTCCTCCTTGCCCCCCCACTTATACACACAGTTGCATGCACACACCCATCACCCACCCACCACCCCCTTCCCTACCTTTTTGCTTCCCTGCAGGCAGGGTCCGTCAGTCCCGCTGGACCCAAGGAGGTTGACCTACTGCCTCTCCTGACTCCTCCACCTCACCTTTCCCCACCAAAGACCCCACGGCCCTGTGTCAGCCCTGGCCATCCCTCATCATGGATGAGGCTCTCAGTCTCCCCTTTCCTCCATCATCTTTTCAGGGAGCCACTTACCAGGTCATCAGTCAGGGCTCCTGCAAACTCCTTTCCCCATTGGTTGGATATGGCCGCTGCTTCTGGAGGCCTGCCATGGCTGCCCTGTGGCCCCTGCCCATACTCCTCCTGAGAGAGAGGGAGAGGTAACACCCAAAAATGCAGGGCAACAAAGAAAAAGTGAATGCTACTTTAATGTCAAAAATACATCATAAAAACGAAACAACTAGGAGGAGCAACAACATCAGGGGGCTCATGCGAGACCATAAAGCTGTATACCCAATATAATAGGGACACTGTACAAAGAATTACAATCCATGGAAATTATAATACAATATTTCATGAGTAAGCGGCAATTACATTCAATAACAGTTAGATAAACATATGGTCCGGCGAATATCCAATGTTAGGATAAAATGCAGAGTGAATTAAGCAGAATTGCAAGGTCGATATCCATCCGGTTGAAATGGGATACTTTGGAGTCTTTATCAAGATTCTGCAATGGTACAAACATCATATATAATATTTATTTATATTGGGTATACAGCTTTATGGTCACGCATGAGCCCCCTGATGTTGTTGCTCCTCCTAGTTGTTTCATTTTTATGACGTAGTTTTGACATTAAAGTAGCATTCACTTTTTCTTTGTTGCCCCGCATTTTTGGGTGTTACCTCTCCCTCTCTCTTTGTAGTATACACCCTGGCTGCTCTCCCTTCCCATACCCCTCCTGAGGCATGGAAGGGCTGGTCCTGGCCAATGGCCAGCGATTCAGCGTGCTCCTGTGCTGCCTCCACCAGTGGGCAGCCCATTTGGGGTCATCTTCATGGTCACCACTGCTGCGGTGGTTGCGGCAGCCGCCTGTTGCAGCCTTGACTCATCGGTCCGGCGCTACCTGGCCACAGGTGTTCAAGTTTCCCTTGTCTGGCAGCCGTTGGCCTGGTGACCATGTGACCACTGCCCCGCCTCTCCCGCACGCATGTCCATTGTCCTGCCTTTTCTGCACTCTTGGGCTGGCCTTCCGATTGGCTGAGGCCTGTCACAGGGGATGCTGGGGCTTGTAGTCTTTTTGTTTTTGTCCAATTTGTGGGACCAACACCCCACCCTCAGCCTCAGGACCCAGACAATTCACAACTCAGACATGCAAGGTACATGTGTGCTGAAATTGGGGTTGGATGGTTGGAGGCTGTTGGAGCGATGTCTGGACATACAAATGTACATCTCTCTTTTATATAAATAGATGTATGGCTTGTTCAGTTATCCTGACTTTATATAATTCCCACCAATGTGATTGTAAGTTTGCATTGATGCCTTGTGAAGTAAATCCTTGCCTGTCTCTTTCTTACGGACAAGGATGAGGAATCTCATTTTTTCCCCATCTGTGAGTGATTAACATAATTCCTAGTGCTGTAAATTTAATGGTTTTTCAGAAACTGGCTGAACTCCTATTCATCTTTGCATAATTTAAAACAGAAGTTGGCAACCTACAGCCCATAGGCCAAATCCGGCCTGCAGTGCCAAATATTCTGGCCCAACCCTTGCTGCACTGCTGCCACCACCGCCACCGGAAGTGGCCATGGACATGTTTACAGCAGGCATAAACACATTTCTGACAGCTGCAGACATGTTTACAGCAGCATTTATGATGGGGGACCACTAGTCCAGCACCCTCAACTGTCTGAGGGAGTGTGACTCAGCAACCGACTTTAAAAGCTTGCCAACCCCTAATGTAAAGTTATGCCTGGGTATGTATGCCAGACAATAGCAGTTGCTTTGTTTCACAGACTTTTCATAGACTGTTTGAGTTATGGACTGTTTCACTTAAATATATTTGCTTAACCCAATCAAAACTGTTTAAGTTTGGGGGAATATTTACCTTGGACTGATTCTAAGTTTAAATACAGAAGGTTTGAACAGGGGGAAAAAATAGATTCCAACTACAAGTGTTTTCCCTCACTGTTGCTTCAGCCATAATGGCCACAACAAATGTAAATAAAAACCTGTTCAGGTACATAAACTGAGGAAACCTATCAAAAGAGAAGAAGAAAATCTACCATGAATAAAACAAAACCGAGATTTCTGTTAAAACCCTTTGAAATACACACTGATATGAAAAGGTGCCATCTATACCTATAAGAAGGTGGATGGGTGGTGAGTGTCCGTCATTACCGCCCACACCTGGCCCAACAATCCTGTACCAAGCCGGCCACATTTACCTTAAAACCGAACTCACAATGCTGTAAGGGTCCCGAAACAGAGAGTGGGGCATTTGCCCCACAAAACCGAACAAAAAATAATACATGTCCCAGCATCCTCTGCGCCACACCACCCCTCAGCCAATCAGGCTGAAGGACGCGAGTGCAGAGGAGGCCAGGAAAGCCAGCATGTGCAAAATAAAAAAATGCCTCATGCAGCGGGAGCGCTAGGATGCCGAAGGTGGACGCAGTGCATTGCCACCCTGGGGTAAGTTGAGGGGATAAAACAAAGGCAGCAGGCAGCAGGCAGCAATTCATGAGGGGAGGCACTCTCTCTGGCAGATCGCTGGCTGCTGCCTTTGTATTACCCCCACCGCTGCTTCAAGAGCTGACACGAAACAGTGGTGGGGGTAATACAAAGGTGGCAGCCAGCGATCCGCAAGGGAGAGCACCTCCCCTCACGAAACGCTGCCTGCTGCCTTTGTATTTCCCTCTCAACTGTTTTGAAGGTTGACAAAAAACCATCGAAACAGTTGAGGGGGGAACAAAGGCCTCCCTCCCCACCACGAGTTGAGGCTATGATTCCACCTCCCCACTTCCCTCCCTACTCACCAGGGTGCAGCCTCCACACCTGCAGCCTCCTCTCTCTCTCTCCCCCCTCTCCCTCTCCCCCCTCTCTTCCTCTCTCTCTGTGTTTGTATTTTGTGTGTGTGTGTGGTTGTGTTGTGTGTGTGATTGTGTTGTGTATGTGTGTGTGGTTGTGTTGTGTGTGTGATTGTGTTGTGTATGTGTGTGTGTTGTGTGTGTGTGTGTTGTGTGTGCTGTGTGTGTGTGGTTGTGTTGCATGTGTGGTTGTGTTGCGTGTGTGTGTGTGTGTGTGCGCGAGCCCCCCAAATCCACCCCAACCACCAAACACATGTTTATTTATTTAGTTATTTATGGTTCAAATTTCTATGCCGCCCAATCAAGCGAACCCGACTCAGAGCGGCTCACAACAAGATTAAAACATACATATTAAAAACAATTAAAACCCCAACATACCCACCCACCTATTAAAACTAACCACATTAAAACTGCCCACATTAAAAAGATGGGGGGGGGCCCTTCATTTTATAAACCATCAGGTGGGGGCCACTCTTCCACCTGAGCCCTACACCTGCCCCGCCAACAAGGTTTTTAAAATTCTCTTCTGAAAGGCAGCAGCTCCATCTGCTCCCGCAACTCTACTGGCAGGAGGTTCCACAAGGCTGGTGCGGACACAGAAAAGGCCCTCCTTCATGTGCCAGAGAGGCGAGCCCCTCTGGCAGATGGAACAATTAGAGAGCCCCTCCGGTCCGCTCTGGTTACCAGCAGGGCAAGGCAAAAAATGCTAGTTAAATAAAAGAAACACAAATAAAAAAGTCACCTTAATAAAATGGTAAAAGACAGAATGAAAGCGCGGCGCAAAAATGGCTGCCGTGCTTTTTGCGGGCCCCCCCACCCGGACACAGACATCTGGGTGAGTTAGGGGGCGTGGCCACCCCTCTATAAAAGGGGTGGCCACGAGGCAGACGAGCTGCCATTTTAGAAAGAGCGACGGAGAGGAGAAGTTTTCTCCGTCACTGTTCATTCTCTAGCCTGCGGCTTTTGCCCTTGATCCTTTCCCAGCTGGGACAGGAGGATTGATACAGGCAGAGCCTCGGTTTGCTTGGCTACTGCGTGCTTTTGCCGCTAGGTTTGCGATTCCTGGAAAGGGATCCTAATTTTCTTTGGAGATATGCCTCCCAAACGGAAGGCACCGGCGATGAAGCCGCAGCCAAAGGGGAGGACTTTTCTTGGCCCTGCGCAGGATGGGGGACAGCCATTGGGTCGGAGGACCAGGGCTGCGCCCCCGCGGAAGGGCACTACACTTGCCCACCGATACCGGTGGGGCGATTCAGGCTAGCACTTGGCAGCCGGGCTCCAGCTCGGTGGCTGGCCAGCTACAGACCGGCCCCTCAGGGGCTTCGGCCCCCGGCCCACCGTTACCGGCCATGGGTCAGGGCAGTGTGGGAGGGCCTGGTGTGGGGATACAACCCGTTCCCCCTCCGGCCCCTCATGGGCCGGAGTTTTGGGCATGGCCCTATTCTGGCCCTGGCTCGCCATTTTGGGTTACCTTTTCAACTGCCTAGTGGGCCGTCCGGCCCACCCGGCCAGCCTTATGCTGGGGGCCCTGTGACAGTGGTTGCTCTGTCAGCACGTTTAGCAGTGCTGGAAGCATCCTTGGGCATTGCACTGCCTCCTGGGGAGTGGGGGGCGCTTCTCTTTTTTCAACGGGGGCCCCTTCATCGACCCGGCTACCTTGCCGGCCGCTATGCTTCAGCGGGCGGCCAACCAGGTCGAGCTGCGTGAGATGGTCTGGCCAGCCCAGCTGGTGTCTCACAGCTCCCCGTTCTACCTGATGTCCAGGCTGGTAGCAGTCGGGAGTGATCCCAGAGCTCGATTCCAGTCGCGAGCTCCGACGCCCGCCGTGGGCCGGAACACCCGGTGGGGGCGGCTCATGGGGGTGCACCTAGTGAGTATCGGGTTCAATTTAAGTCCACCAACACCACAGCCCACTTACGGTGGTGGGGTTCAGTGGCCCTGGCCTCGTTAAGTTGATGCGAGCGGGCATCAGTTACCATCTTATCCCATTATCCCATGGTTGCTAAATGGTCCCTCGTTAAGGGCTGGGGTGTCCGCCCCTGGGGCAGTGCCGAGCATCGCAGGGGCTGTCCAGGTCCTGCTGCGTATGCCCTTTAAACACAATGTGCCATCGATGGTTTTGCCGACAGCTGGCTATTCCTTGCCCCTGGGTGATTATTTGTCGCAGGTCACGAGGGATAAGATCTGGAGGGGGATACGTGGATATTCTCCCTATTGAACTGTGAGCCCACTGAGGAGGAGAGAGAGGGACAGGACGACAGAGACAAAGAGCTGTCCCGTCATCGTAAGCCACCGCGCACCTGGGCCAACTGGTTGCCGGCATACCTTATATATATGGTGGTATGCCTCAGGGCCCGGCCTGATTGGGCCATCCCGATGGTTCAATCCTTTGATAATATTTACAGGGCGATGGTTGATTTGATGGGCCCATCGCAGTTGGCTTACGATGAGGAATTTGGATGAGGGTGGCCCTACACCCTGAGAGGAGGTGGGATGAGCCCTGTCAGCAATTGTGCTCGTGTACAGGACTCCCACGTGACTGGCGCCTGGTGATAGGTACAATTGTGGTCATGCTGTGCAGCGGGCTGCTCAGACACAGGCTCCATGCTAACTGGTCGGGCAGGGGGTTCCAGCCCGCCTGCTGTGTTCGACCTGCCCAGCAAGCGACATGTGTAATAAGCGCCAGTGTCATTACCGACTTGGGTGCCCCCTTTTTGCGCTGGCCCCTACGCTGCCTCCACGTGCCCGCGGGTTGGTGGGTTACGGGGCAGAGGTAGGGGTGCACAGGGGGTGATCAGAGCCCCGTCTGAAGGAACTAGCCTTGTCAAAGCCCCCCCTCACCAATTAGTGTACTCATGCTGGAGCGATGGCACTCAGCTCATCCAAGGAAGGGATGATGCGGGGTACCTGCTGGAGGGTTTCCAATGGGGCTTTTGTATTCCATTCGGGGGTGTTAGAGGCCCCAAGATGCTACTAATCCAGTTCCCTTGAAAGGTAACGAAGAGGTTGCTCCGCTGAGCGAAGCTAAGGGAGTTGAGGCTATGAGAGTAGCGGGGTCCTTCTTGGAACCACCTTTCCTAATTTGAAAGTCTCCCCTATGAGACTAGTACCGAGGTAGAACCAGGGTGAATGTCGTTTAATCCTCCATTTAGCTTACCCTGTGGGTTCTCCGGTCAGGGATGCCATTCCTGATGACCTTGTCCAGTCAGGTACACGTAGTTTGTTCAGCCCCTATGGGTGGTACGCTCATGCGGTCCCGGTGCTTTCCTGGCACAGTGTGATATGCACTCGGCTTTCCGATTACTGCCAGTGCACCCAATGGATTTTGAGCTATTGGATTTTTAGGTTTCAAGGGGAATTTTACTTAGATAAGGCCAACCCCTTCTGACTGAGTTATTTCATGTTCGGCATTCGAATGATTCGGTACTTTCATTCAGTGGGCCTTTGCTCGCAGGTCGGGGTCTCGGTCTCTAGCCCATTACCTCGACGACTTTTGGTTCGGGGGTGAACGGGGCTCGGACACGTGCACGCGTCTCCTCACTACATTTCAGACACTCAGGTGGGAACTGGGTGTCCCCTTGACGCCTGAAAAGACCGAGGGCCCAGCTACTAAGCTCACATTTCTAAATTGACTCTGTCGCACAGGCATCCGGGTTAACCATGAATAAGGTGGCTCGGATCTCCGCAGCGATTTTGGCATTGATTGCCAAACATAAAGTGTTCCCTCGTGAGCTGCAGTTACTTCATGGCCACCTTAACTTTGCCTGCAGGATGGTTCCACCCGGCAGAGCATTGGCCAGGCGCCTGTGTGACACCATGGCTGGCCTGTTAAAACATCACCACAGGGTCCGGCTGATCAGGGGCATACGGGTGGACCTTCCGGTCTGGCTCAAATTACTCCTGGGTTTTAATGGGGTCTCTTCCTGGAGATCAGACCTTATGGTCTGCCCTAGATTTCAAGTACAGTCGGATGCCTCTGGCTCCCTGACTTATGGGGGTTTACTCTGAGGGTAGGTGGACTTACGGCCAATGGCATCACGCATGGCTTGGCACGGATCGCCTCCGCGATCTTATCTTCCTTGAGTTTCTTCCCACTTTGGGGAGCACTGATGCTATGGGGCGATGAGTGGGCCTATTCAGTGGTCCATTTTGGTGTGATAATGCGGCAGTGGTGCACATTGTCAACACCCAGACATGCAAATCCCCCAGGGTCATGACATTAGTTTGTCTATTCTTTTTGAGAAGCCTACGCCTAAATGTGCTGTTCAGGGTCAGACATGTTCCAGGTATTAATAACGACATTGCTGCTGCTTTATCCCGCCTGCAGATCCACCGGTTCTGTGCCTTACTCCGGAAGCAGATGAGTTCCACTCGCCACTCCCGGCCGATATTTGGAAGTTTGGCGAGGAGAGGTGAACCGGGCATGTCATTGGCACCTCACACGCGTAAGGCGTATCACCATGCGTTCATGCTATTTAGAACTTTTTGCGAATAACTACAGTTACCTCAAGTGTGGTCAATATTGTGCACCAGATTTTACAATGCATCTTTATCTTCGCAGTCAGGGTTTGGCCCCCCATACTCTAGCCTTCAGGCTTTCGGCACCGGCATTTATGGCCAATGTGGGGGGGTTCAATGACTGCGTGAGTTACTTCCGCATGCATCGTGTTTTGGAGGGGTGGACATGTGAACGCGTCCGCCGCCTGGACACGTGTCACCCCAGTTCGCCAGAGTTTCTGACCCACCTTGCACGAGGCTGGCATGACTTATGTTCGGATAGGTGTGAAGTGGCTCTTGGTCACGCAGCTACCACGGTAGCCTTTTTGGAGCGCTCCACATCAGTGAGTGGGTGCCAGAGTTGGTACCATCTGTGTAAGACGGATGTGTCTTGTAGGGCACTGGAACTCGACGATGTCTCTGTCACACATGAGTGGGCTCAATTGGGGATACGGTCCTCAAAGGTTGTTCAGCACGGAGTAGGCAGTGGAGTCAGACTGCTACGAAGTTTCATTGGAGACATCTGTCTGGTTGGTGCCCTACATGATTTTTCGGCAGTGCCTGCTGCGCGCCCCAGCCTGTTTTTCTGCCACCGGGATGGGTCTACCCTTACCAAAGTACAGTTACTGAGGGTGACTGGTACCGCTCTTCGCGGTTTGGTGCCCGTTTTGGCACCCATTTATTTAGGATAGGCGTCGCGTTGATCGCGGCTACGTTTGGGGTACTCGGAGGCGGATATGTGTGTACACGTATTTTCTTATATGTACGTCCCCTCACTGTATGAGTACTTAGTTATGTCATTCACCTCTTCTCCTCTTTTACGGCTCCTGTGTGTCTCTGCACACCGGTGGCAGTGAGACTGGTGGGCCGCAGCTATGTACACTGGGCAGCAGTATATGCTGCGGCGACAGAGAGTGGACCCCGACTTGAGCTGTGTGCATCCGCACGTATGAGATGGTATGGTATGTGTGGCACAAGGGGGCGGGAACTGTGGCCATTCCTGATGTCCGTCAGGGATGCTGGACCGCCCGATGTTCTTAATAGGCACCTCGGCGGCAACGATCTTACACGGATCACTGCTGTTCCTAAACTGTCGAGGGGCTGTGACCTGGCGTTTTATATTATGTATGGCTTACACACGGTCGCTATGGTCTAACATCGTGCCGAGACACCAATTTAGGGGAGACATGGATCTCCATGGTTCGGACTGTTCCAGCAGTCAGTGGACAGGGCTGTTGATCGGTCCCTTGCTGAGCATGGCTGAGAGACAGCCATTGGACACCTGAGGATAGGCTTACAAAAATTTTGCTGGTAGGCAGGAGAAGGGGTCCACCTGTCGGCTGGAGGTATGTACCTCTTAATGGGTGTGTTGCAAGCAGGCCTGGAAACCGAGCTGACGGTCTGGGGGGGGGGCGGAGAGTAATCATGGACGCCTCCCCGTGTGGCAGGTAGCACTGGTAAGGTATAGATTTATGACCCAGAGGTATCCGGCAGGTTCGCGATTGACTGGCCAACACTTAGACAGGTACAGGTGTAATAGCTTTGACCGGTCAACGACGAACCAGGCAAGGGGTGATGGCACGAGCTTTTCAGCATGCATCACCCCGTGATTTGATCTGAGTCTTTCTTTGGGGGGTGCGCCTGCAATGAAAGCGCAGCGCCAAAATGGCCACCGCACTCATTGCTGCCCCCCCCCAACCCGGACTCAGACATCCGGGTGAGTTAGGGGGCATGGCCACCCCTCTATAAAAGGGGTGGCCATGAGGCAGACGAGCTGCCATTTTAGAAAGAGCGACGGAGAGGAGAAGTTTTTCCCTCCACCCCCTCCCTAGTGAACAGTGTGAGCAGAGCAAGGAGCTAGTCACCAGCACTCTAGCAGAAGGATGCAAGAGGCAGTCTAACAATGCAACTAGACTCAAAAGACTGTATCAGGAAAGCATATATAAATGCTTGTATACAAATGCCAGAATCCTCCGGAACAAAATAGGGGAGCTGGAATACTTAGCAATAGATAAAAATATTGATATTATTGGTATCACTGAAACCTGGTGGACGGATGATAACCAATGGGATACAGTTATCCCAGGCTACAAACTGTACAGGAAGGATAGGAAGGGGCAAACAGGAGATGGTGTAGCCTTGTATGTCAAAGAAGTGATAAAATCGTATGAATTGGAATATCTAGGTGATTTGGAGTCACCATTAGAAGCTCTGTGGGTAAGAGTACCAGGCCACAAGGATGGTCTAACAGTAGGCATATACTATCGGCCTCCGACCCAAACTCTTGAGGGAGACTGGCAGTTGGAGAATGTTGTAAAGGAGGCATCCAGGAAGGGAAGCCTGGTTATAATGGGGGACTTCAATTACCCTCACATAGACTGGGTGAACTGTTGTTCAGCACATGATAAAGAGATAAAGTTCCTAGATATGCTCAATGATTGTTCCCTGGGACAGATGGTTGAAGACCCAACTAGAGGTTCAAGAATCCTTGACTTGATTCTGAGTAATACTCAGGATCTGGTGCAAGATGTTAATGTGACTGATCCAATAGGGAACAGTGACCACAACTCAATTATGTTTAACTTGATCATAGACCGCAAGTCACTGATAAAATCTAACACAGAGACCTTAAATTTTCAAAAAGGAAATTTCCCAAAGATGAGGAAACTAGTAAAAAAGAAACTGAAAGGGAAAATTGAGAGAGTCCAAACACTCCAAGAGGCATGGAGGCTGTTTACAAAAACAATAACAGAGGCTCAATTGGAATGCATACCCAAAAGGAAAAAGGGCACTGCCAGGTCCAAGAGGACTCCGATGTGGCTTACAGGAGCTGTTCGGGAAGTGATCAAGAGCAAGAAAAGCTCATTTAGAAGATGGAAGGCTTGTCCAAATGAGGACAGCAGGCAGAAACATAAATTCTGGCAGAACAAATGCAAGGCAACAATCAGGAAAGCAAAGCAAGACTTTGAGGAGCGTATAGCTAAAAATACTCAGAGAAATAACAAAGACTTCTTTAAGTACATTAGAAGTAAGAACCCAACTAGGAAGGCCATTGGACCATTAGATGACAATGGAAGGCAAGGGGTTATTAAAGAGGAAACAGAGATTGCAGAGAGACTCAATGAATTCTTTGCTTCAGTATTCACTGAAGAAGACAGAGACCACATGCCCAAAACAGAGCCTATCTTCGTAGGGAGGGAAACCGAAGAATTAAGCAAGATAGAAATAACCAGGGAGGAGGTCCTTGCATGTCTTGTTAAGCTAAACACTAACAAATCCCCAGGACCAGATGGCATCCATCCACGAGTTCTCAGGGAACTTAAAGATGAAATTGCTGACATCCTAGCCAAAATATATAATCTTTCCCTCAAATCAGGCTTTGTGCCTGATGACTGGAAGGTAGCGAATGTAACACCAATTTTCAAAAAAGGATCCAGGGGTGATCCAGGAAATTACCGGCCTGTCAGTTTGAAATGTGTCCCAGGTAAAGTGATGGAAACCATCCTAAAAGATAGAATTAATAGTTACATAGAAGAGAAGGCGCTGCTAAAGGAGAGCCAACATGGCTTTTGCAAGGGCAAATCATGCCTCACTAATCTGTTGGAATTTTTTGAGAGTGTCAACAAGCATGTGGATAAGGGGGATCCAGTTGACATTGTTTATCTGGACTTTCAGAAGGCTTTTGACAAGGTCCCACACCAAAGGCTCTTGAATAAACTTACCAGTCATGGAATAAAGGGACAGGTCTTGTCCTGGATCAGCAACTGGCTAAGGGACAGGAAACAGAGGGTAGCACTAAATGGACACTTCTCCAAGTGGAGGGAAGTAAAGAGTGGGGTCCCCCAAGGTTCAGTACTGGGACCCCTGCTTTTCAACCTCTTCATAAATGATCTAGAGGTAGGAGTAAAAAGCAAGGTAGCCAAATTTGCTGACGACACTAAATTATACAGGGTAGTGAAAACTGTGAGAGATTGTGAAGAGCTCCAGAGGGATCTCTTGACACTGGGGGAGTGGGCAAAACAGTGGCAAATGAGCTTCAACATCAGTAAGTGCAGAGTGATGCATGTTGGGGCAAAAAACCCCAATTACATTTATAAACTGATGGGGTCTGAACTCTCTGCGACAAACCAGGAAAGGGACCTTGGTGTCCTGGTGGACAGCTCAATGAAGGTGTCAACCCAGTGTGCCTCAGCAGTGAAAAAAGCAAACTCAATGTTAGGGATCATTAGGAAGGGTATAGAAAATAAGTCAGCAAGTGTCATTTTGCCTCTTTATAAATCTATGGTGAGGCCCCATCTGGAATATTGTGTACAGTTCTGGTCGCCATACCTCCAGAAGGATATTATGGAGTTGGAGAAAGTACAGAGGAGGGCAACCAGAATGATTAGGGGACTGGAACACCTTCCTTACCATCTGAGGCTGCAACGTTTGGGCCTTTTCACTCTTGAACGACGGCGTCTAAGAGGTGACCTGATTGAAGTTTATAAAATCATGCACGGTGTGGACAAGGTAGATAAGGAAAAACTGTTTTCCCTATCGCACAACACTAGAACTAGGGGACACTCCATGAAACTTTTGGGTACTAGTTCTCAAACAAATAAGAGAAAGTACTTTTTCACCCAGAGGATTACTGGTCTATGGAACTCCCTGCCAGAAGAAGTGGTGACAGCTGTCAGTCTTCACAGCTTTAAGAAAGGATTAGACAAGTTCATGGAGGAGAAGGGTATCAATGGCTATAATTATGGCTACCTAAGGACAACCTCCGGGTTGGAGAGATAGGCAGGATATCTCTCAATGCCATTTCCAGGGAATCCTAAGCAGGTGAAGGCATCTCCTTGGGAATACCCTGAAGGAAATGGTGAGCCACTGTGTGAGACAGAATGCTGGACTGGATGGGCTGTGGCCTGTTCCAGCAAGGCTGTTCTTATGTTCTTATGTTCTTATGTTCTTATATTTTCGTCGCTTCGGGGCCGGGTGGGAATTTTTGGCCTGAACCCACAATTGGCCCTTGGTTTCTGGCTTTTTTGCCCATCCCACACGGTTGCTAGTGTTTGAGCAAAGGGGTTTCTTTGACTTTGGTCACTTTAGGCGGGTAGCACTGGTAAGGTAAAGATTTATGACCCAGAGGTATCCAGCAGGTTCGCAATTGACTGGCCAACACTTAGACAGGTACAGGTGTAATAGCTTTGACCGGTCAACGACGAACCTGGCAAGGGGTGATGGCAGGAGCTTTTCAGCATGCATCACCCCGGGATTTGACGGATACACGTCATAGGGTGGGGTCAGTAGATAGTTTATTGACTCCGGTCAACAATTTGTTTGTATCAACAAACAAATTGATACAAATGGATACATTGTAGCCAATTGCCATTGGCAATTTTGGGAGAAACATTACCAGTGTTACTGCGGCCTGCTTGCCTTAAGAATTACAATTGGATGAATACACCCATTGAAAGTTATAATTCGGACTAGGGCATTATTCAATAAAAGTGGCCCAATGCCTTTATCCATATACCGGTGTCTGAGTCTTTCTTTGGGGGGTGCGCCTGCAAAGATAATAGAGTTTTTACAATAAAGCAAACATATCTAACATATGGAGAACATCACATTAGATCACTACAATTAACCTTGTCGGCTAATCCTTCTAACACAAGATGATGCCAAAGGAACTGAAGAATGAACCCACCAGAAAAGTCTTTGTGAAGACTAACTGTAACAATGATCTCAATCAAAATTGAGCAACTTTCGAGTAATAATAGTGTCATCCTTGCAGATATGTGCAGGAAATACAAGTGGAACATACTTCTGCTGCAGGAAACATATTGGGGGACAGCAAAATATAGACCCAAAGTGGCTGGAATGGAGCTAGTGATTGGGTGCCCTCACAACCAGTATGGGAGTGCAATTTTTGTTAGACCTGGCCTCAGCATAATATCAGCTGTGTTGACGGAAACAAACAACATTCAAATTATCACCATCCAAACCCCACAATTCTCCGTTACCTTAGTCTATAAGCTACCAGAAGCAAATTTTATTTTTAATGAACTGGACAATTTTACTTATAACCAAATAAACTTTGTTATTGGAGAATCTAATTGTCACAGTGAGGCTTGGGGATATAACGGAACCAATGAGAATGGTGCAAAATTTATATCCTCACCAGACACCAATGACATCCACTTGTTCATGATTAATAAATAAGTCCACAGGGGCAAAAAAACAGATAAATACAGAACTTAGTTCCACAGTTACAAAAACTGCATAATTTCTGAGAAAAGCCCAGGTGGGGTAAGGAGATTTCATTTGTGTCCCAGGTAAATTTGCAGTAGGTGCAATGCTGGCACCTATAATGTCCAGTTAATAATTCAGTTGTAGAAGGTCTAATCAAACAGTCACTGCAGGAAACCCTGTTTCCAATCATTCTGGTTCATGTAAAAGCTATCTTAGGATGGGCTTCACAGCCCTGTATGTCAGAAACAATGTGACAATGCGTTAAAATAGACCTCTTGATGCTATTGGCAAATATTCCACGGACCAAAACATTTTACCATCATTAGGTTGTTGTTTACTTTTGAAAAAATATTTCTGGGTGTGTCCGCTACCTTATTGAAAGCCTTATTAATTATATCTGATGGATAACCCCTTGCCGTTAGGCTGCTGGTAAGCTCTTGGGTGGCCTCTTTAAAATCCCTGTCTAAGGTAGAATTTATTTTAGCCTGTGACATTAGACTGTATGGGATATTTCTCTGTAGATGGATGTGATGAAAAGATTGATAGTTAAGATATGCATTACGATCCATGGACTTCCTATTTAGTTTGGTAAGGATCTTATGTCCTTCATTCACAAAAACTACAAGGTCCAAAAACGGTAAGGAAGTCCTACTGGACACATGGCTGAAACTTAAATTGGGGTTCAAACCTCCTACCCATGAAATAAAAGGTGTTATGTGCTCAAAATCATCCAAAATAAAAAAAAATATCATCAATAAACCTTTTGTAAATAATGATGTGTTCAAAAAGGGGATTGACTGCCGAAGTTAAAATAGTGGTGGTTTCAAACTCAATCATTTAAATATTTGCAACTGAGGGGGCCAATGGGCTACCCATCGCTATACCTTTTATTTGGAAAAAATTCACCATCAAATCGAAAATATTTTTTTTTCGAGACATAGGTCTAATAGGTCCATCAGAAAATGGGTTGGTGGTGTCTGTAGAGGACTGGAACTAAACAAATTAAAAATTACCCTCCTCGCCTCTTGAATGGGGATGTTATAATACAAGGAATTCACATTCATAGAGAGTACCTAACTTTTGGTGGCACAGAACCACCTTCAACCTGTGTGAGGAAATCAGAAGAGTCATGTATGTAAGATGGTGTAGCTTTAGCGAACAGACTAATAAAGTGATCTAAATATTTGGCAAGTGATTCTAATATGGAATTTATGCATGAGACGATTGGTCTTCCGGAAACTTTATTTTTGAATCATGACTGAAGGTTGAATAATTACATTATATTACCTTTTGGAACTGATGAAAAGAAACTATATTTTCTGAATTATTACGTTATAAGAATGACTGTTCTTTTTGGAGTGTATAAAATGTAGTTTTACTTTTGAATTGCTGGATTGTGGACTTTATTTCTGACTTTGAAAGACTATACTTTACCTTTTGGATATTTGAACAAGCAATTTAGCAATAAGAATAAACAGACTTCCTTCACTCATTTTTGCCTCAAATGGATGTTTCTATATTTTGGACATTTTGTACCGTTTGGCCTTTGGATTGTGATTTTGCTAATTGAGTAAGAAAATAGCAGCACAGTGCATGAAAGTTGTTGATGATCTGATCCCACACACTCAACACAAACCCTGCTAGTGTCCTCTTTAATATCGGGGTATCTGGGGCTGCCATCACCCCTCTCTACCAGCTCTGCAGGTTCAAGAAGGGTGGGAAGGAAAGATCCCTTCCATCCTCGCCATCCTGCGAAGCCCCAAAGTTTGGCTGCAATTGAAAAAGTCCCCCGGCAGAATTTTTTCCACCCATTTTGGCTTCTCCGCCAGCCCAGGTGCCTCTGTTAGTCTCTGGTGGGGTGGTCCGTGCTGTTTCCAATGCTCCCCGACCTCCCGGGGTGGTGGGGCAAGACAAAACCTGCAGCTGGCATTTTGCCTTACCCCACCTCCTCGGGAGGTTGGGGGGCATTGGAAACAGTGCAGATTGGCTCCCCCAAACCTCACAGAGGCACCCGGGCTTATTTTGGCGTTACCCATACATGCACCAGACAACGACAAAAATCGGACAATGACACAACTTGTGGGACCAAGTTTTGTCATTGTCTGGGGTATTACTGTACTGTGAAATCAAGGTGTTAGAAATGCCTTTCTAAATAAGTCCTACTAAGGACAAAATTTATATATCTATGAATCTGATCTAGTTTTCCTTAGGAACCTGGGATATCAGGATATTGAATTTACAACATATTTATTTACACTCTTAATATTTGTACAGCCATTACAGTATTAGCTGATATTCCATCCACATCCCCAAAATTCATCTATAGAACCTGTGTGATCTGAATTGCACATTGAAGCATTAACATATGGTGTAGTAAGGCAAACCAAATGTTGGAACAATTATCTCCACTCTTACAACATATGGCAGTACTGACCAGCACAAAGAAACACCTCATAAAAACATATTTATTCCCACCTTATGTTACCAGTGGACACTTACAATTGTTGTGATCTTGAATTTCCTGCACTTTTTTTAAAGCAGTCAGGCTAAGCAAGGACTCTGCTAGGCCTTGTCAGCTCAAGGGCAATTATAACTACACAGTTAAAATTCTCTGCTCTATCTCTGCACACAGCACATAGTTATGCACACATCTCTATTCCTATCTCTGCACACAACCCCAACTCCTGGGAAGAGAGAAGGTAGAAGCTTCTAGAAGCTTGCCCAAATAAGGTCTTCATATCAGATATGAAGGATTCCTAAGGGGAGCAGAGAGACACTTTTACTCTATATAAACTACAGCTTTTCTTAAGCAATTTGGTTCTCTAGCTTGAGGCAGAAATGTTTCATTATTGAACTCAATTCCATGGGGGGAGCAAAACACCCATCCCTAGAATGAACCCGCTAGGGTTATTCTAAGGGGACCCTCACTAACTATATATCTCTGTGTTTCTTTTCTTGTCTTTATACAGGTATAATGCTATACAATGCTTATTTGAAATGCTTATTGGAAAATAAAGCTTTGTGTGAATTTTACTATATGATTTTGTCTCAGTTAATTTAACAGGCATATCCAGGCAGTAACTGCTCTCTACTTAAACATGCTACCCAACTAAAAATGATCACGGTATTGGAAGATCGTGACGACCTGGGGTTCAGGAAGAGAGAGGTGATAAAAGGCTGTATGGGAGTGTGCAGAAAAAGGTGGAAAATGGAACAGCCTATTGATCACAACCAGCTTCTCAAATTCAGCATAAGGGTTGGACTCACAACAACAGTAAAACATAAATGACAGTTGGTCATTATGGAAATGAGATGTTTGAGGAAGGTTTTTGGAGTGACTAGATGGAATAAAATCAGGAATGAAGTCATAAGGGAAATAATTAGAACAGAACCAATCATGCACTACATACAGTGACAACGAAATAGGCTTTATTATCTTCGTATCTGAGGATCTAATACTGTTCTGTTTTGCTATTGCCAAACTTGCCTATTTTTGTCTGAAATACTCTGTAACTTGCCTTTTTAAACATTTTGATAAACTGAAGCAAATGACTGGAGTGTGTTTTGTTTTTCTCTTCGCTACCAGAGGACTGTGAAGCTCAGTATTTCATAGTCCAGTGGTGGCAAACCTATGGCACACATGCCAGAGGTGGCACTCAGAGCCCACTCTGTGGGCACCCATGCAGTCACCACAGCACAGAGTTTGCTCCACCCCAGACAATACCCCAGCAGCCCAATGGGAGCACTTCCTCTCCCTCCCAACAAAGAGTTCACTCTGCCTCTCTGCTCAGCAGCCCAGCAGGAGCATTTCCTTCCTCCCCTGTTGCTGTGTTGGCACTTTGAGATAAATAAGTGGGTTTTGCATCGCAGTTTGTGCACTCGGTCTCTAAAAGGTTCACCATCACTGCCCTAGTCCTCTCCAGGCCCTGAAGGAGGGAAAGGCCAGTTAAGTTAAGTCATGAAAGCTTAGCTTAGACATCTTCCAGGTGGGTTCACCTCACCCATCTTCCTTGGAAGCTCTGAGAGGAGAATTTAAACCTTACAATACCACCTCCCATCCTTCTCTTCTCTAAGCTAAACAACATTTCCTCATAGGTCAAAGACCTATGTCTCAAACAGAATGTCTTTTCTTTATTGATTTATGTTCAAATGATACCATTTACATTTCTGTGATAGGTATTTATCCAAATGTTTGTACAAATTGATTAAATTTTGCTCTGCCTTTATAATTTTTTTAAATATAAAATATAACATTGTACCAACATAGTCTTGTGTCTTCTTTAATATTATTTGCTGAAGTGAAAGTAGTAATGCAAGTAACACTTCAGATACTGCTATGTCCAAGAATTAATTGTTATAACCGCTTGAGTGCCATAATGTCTACAGCGCTATTTGTGCGCCATTTGCAAAGGCACCAATTTCAAAGGTCTGTCCGAATTGCTGATTCATCAGTACAAACTTCCCCGCTTTCCCAGAAGCCTGACAAAATATATCAACCTGTGTAACTGCTGTATATAAGCCAGCCACCTTGTACGTGTTCCCCAGTTCGGGATTATGAGCTAAATAATAAATCACTTGTGTTTGACCCGATCCTGCTGGTCAGAATACATCTTAAGCACCTGACTCAACATTGGTGACGAGGATGGTATCCCAATGGCTGCCACTGTTCCTGCTCCGTTCAGACCATTTGATGCCTAAAGACCAGACTCATGGCCGATGTATGAGGTCCAGTTTGACAACTACGTGATCTCGCCGAAGATAACTGACGAGGGGTTGCTGGTCAGAATACTTCTTAAGCGCCGGAATCAACAGAAAGCACCTTCATGGCTTTCAGATTTTTGTTTTTCTTCTGGATGCCAAATTTGTTTGCCTTAAGTCATCTGAGGCAGCATTTTACCTATGTATACTCTCACAGCAGGAATGAACATATGAGCACCTTCAGCTCTAATCAAACACAGGTCAGTTTATTACCAAGGGAGTAAAGTGTCTAAACTGCTCAATCACTTGTCCATTCAAAGACGACTTATGCTTATAAGAAAGCACCCCAAATTGTGCATCTTTTCTTGAATGATTTACATCATACTGGTACTACAAGTTATGTATACAAGTTATGATTTTTTCTGTGTGACAAATTGTCACCAAATCTTTTAGCAAACACCTCATTCTAGTTTTAATATATGATAACAAATCTATACAATTTCATTTCAATATAGATAGTGTATGGGCCAAAAGCTAAGCAGAGGACAATTTGGATTGTTTAAATTCCAAGTTTACCTCATTTACATATAAATTGAAGAGAAGGAAAGCTAATAAACAACCCTGATGTACTTGTTTAGAAGTAAGCATTAAGCCTGACAGTTGCCCATTCAAGGCTATCCACAGCATATGCATCAGAATCTATTCTCAGTTTAGGAATTAGAGTATAAAATGCTGATGCGTAAATAATAACTGAACTGGCTGGATCGCTCAGTGATTTAGGTATTTGGCTGCAAAGCTAGAGGTTAAGAGTTTGATTTCCCACTATGTATCTCAGAAGAGCCAGCTGATGTGGCTTTGGGCAAGCATTTCCCTAGAAGAATGAATTATAAGTGCTTTCTAGCTACAAAACCCTTGAAAGGGTCACCACAAGTCAGAATTGACTTGATGGCATGCAATTATTATTAAACAATCATTGATAGATATAAGACCTCCAGAATTTGCAGGCGCACCCCCCAATAAAGGACTCAGACACTGGTAAAAGTGGATAACGGCATTGGGCCACATTTATTGATTCATGCCCTAGTCCGAATTATAAATTTCGATTGGTATTCAACCAATTATAATTCTTAAGGCAAGCAGGCCGAAGTAACACTGGTAAGGTTCCTCCCCAAAATTGCCAAAGGCAATTGGTTACAATGTATCCATTTGTATCAATTTGTTTGTTGACAACAAACAAATTGTTGACCGTAGTCAATAGCTAACTACTGACCCCACCCTCTGACGCGTATCCGTAAATTAACGGGGTGATGCATGCTGCCTAGCTCGTGCCATCACCCCATTGCCTGGTTCATCGTTGACCGGACAATGTTAACCAACTTGTGCCTGTCTAGTGTTGTCCAGTCAATTGTGAACCTGCCGGATACCTGTGGGTCATAAATGTTTACCTTACCAGTGCTACCCGCCCATGTGACCAAAGTCAACAGCACACCAAAAAACCCTGTATCAAACCATAGCAACAGTGTGGGATGGGCAAAAAAGCCAGGACCTAAGAGCCAATTGCAGGTCCCAGCCAAAAATTCCCACCCGGCCCCGAAGCGACCAAGATATCACACTGTTAACTAGGGAGGGGGTGGAGGGGAAAAACTTCTCCTCTCCGTCGCTTTCTGAAAATGGCAGCTCGGCTGCCTCGTGGCCACCCCTTTTAAAGAGGGCTGGCCACGCCCCCCTAACTACCTGGATGTCCAAGTCCGGTGGGGGGCCCCGCAAAGAGTGCGGCGGCCATTTTGGCGCCGCACTTGCATTGCAGGCGCACCCCCCAATAAAGGACTCAGACACTGGTAAAAGTGGATAACGGCATTGGGCCACATTTATTGATTCATGCCCTAGTCCGAATTATAAATTTCAATTGGTATTCAACCAATTATAATTCTTAAGGCAAGCAGGCCGAAGTAACACTGGTAAGGTTCCTCCCCAAAATTGCCAACGGCAATTGGTTACAATGTATCCATTTGTATCAATTTGTTTGTTGACAACAAACAAATTGTTGACCGTAGTCAATAGCTAACTACTGACCCCACCCTCTGACGCGTATCCGTAAATTAACGGGGTGATGCATGCTGCCTAGCTCGTGCCATCACCCCATTGCCTGGTTCATCGTTGACCGGACAACGTTAACCAACTTGTGCCTGTCTAGTGTTGTCCAGTCAATTGTGAACCTGCCGGATACCTGTGGGTCATAAATGTTTACCTTACCAGTGCTACCCGCCACACGGGGAGGCATCCATGATGACTCACCGCCCCCCCCCCCCAAGACTGTCAGCTCGGTCACCAGGCCTGCTTGCATCACCAATAATGAGGTACATACCTCTAGCCGACAGGTGGACCCCTTCACCCGCTTACCAGCAAAATTTTTGTCTAATTAGTCCAACTAGGGAGATCCTCATCTCCCCTAAATTGGTGTCTCGGCACAACGTTAGACCATAGCAACCGTATGTAAGCCATACATGATGTAAAAAGCCAGGTCACAGCCCCCCAACGGTTTAGTAACAGCAGCGAGCCGTATAATATCGCTGCCACCGGGGCGCCTGTAAAACATAAGGCGGTCCAGCATCCCTGTCAGACAGCAGGAATGGTGTCAGTTCCCACCCCCATGTGCCGCGCATACCATACCATAGGCTTCATGCTGATGCACACAGCCCAGCCGGGGTCCACCCACTGTCGCTGCAGCCTATACCGCTGCCCAGTGTACATAGCTGCGGCCCACCAGCCCCCCACCACCGGTATGTTGAGACCCCTAGGATCTGTAAAAGAGGAGAAAAAAGGTGAAGGGCATAAACAGGTACTCATACAATGAGGGGACGTACATATCTGAAATTGCGCGTAGACGTATACCCACCTCTGAGTACCCCAAACGCAGCCGCGATCAGCGCGACGCCTACCTTAAGTAATTGGTGCCAAAAGAGGCCCCACACCGCAAAACGCGGCACCGGTCACCCTCGGGGACTGTACTACGGTAAGGGTAGACCCATCCCGGTGGCAGAAAACAGGCTGGGGCGCGCAGCAGGCACTGTTGAAAACCATGTAGGGCACCAACCGGACAGATGTCTCGAAAACTTAGTAGCAGTATACACCACTGCCTACCTTGCTGAAACACCCGTGAGGACCGTATCCCCACCCGAGCCCACTCATGTGATAGAGACATCTTCGTGTTCCAGTGCCCTACAAGACACCTCCGCCTTACACAGATGGTACCAACTCTGGCACCCTCTCACTGATGCGGAGCGCTCCAGAAGGCTACCGTGGTAGCTGCGTGGCTGAGAGCCACCTCACACCTATCTGTGCATCAGTAATACCACCTCGTTCAAGGTGTGTCAAAAAACCTGGGGAAAAGAGCGACGCGTGTAGGAGCAGCAGGCATGTTTCCGTGTCCACCCTTCCCTGACACGACATAGGACTCATAGTGATACGCCTTACGCGTGCGAGGTGACAATGACATGTCCAGTTCCCTTCAGCTCGCCGAACGCCTCACTATCGGCCAAACATGGCAAGTGGCGTTCCTCCGCTTTGGGAGGAAAGCACGGCAACAGGCGATCCGCTGGTGGGGAAAAGCAGCAGCAAAGCCATTAGTAATACCTAAAACATGTCCGGCCTGGAACAGCACATTGTGGCGTAGGCTTCACCAACGACTAGACAAACCAATGTCAGGACCTGGGGGATTTGCATTCTTGGGTGTTGACAATGTGCCACCGGCGCATTGTCACGCCGCAATCGGATCACTAAGTAGGCCGACTCATAGCACCATAGCCGCAGTGCTCTCTAAAAAGGGGGGAAACGTGATTACAGTGATCGCAGGGGCAATCCGTACGCCCACCCTCAGAGTAAACCCCATGAGTCAGAGAGCCGGCGGTATCTGTCCGTACTATATATCCAGGGCAGACCAGGTCCGTTCTCCAATAAGCGACCACCCTACCCAGGAGTATTTTAAGGCAGAGGAAACAAATTAGGAGGTAATGGATTAACTACAGTTCCCAAGGGCGTACTCTATGTTCGGCAAACAATGCCCAAATCGCCATGGACATCCAAGCCACCGTCACCACGGTTAACCGGGATGTCTGCGCGATAGCCCCAAGGGAGAAATGTGTGGTTGGAAGATGGGACCTCGGTCTATTCTGGCGCCAAGGGGACACCCAGTTCCCACCTGAGTGTCTGAGTCGTGATGAGGAGACGCGCACACGTGTCCAAGCCCTGTTTAACCCCAGACCCAAAGTCGTCGAGGTGATGGGCTGGAGACCAAGGCCCCGACCTGTGAGCGGGTGCCCACGGAATGAAAGTCCCACATCGGTCGGGTGCTAAAACTAAATGAACGCTGGTGGAAGGGGGTTATGCATATCTAATTAAAAGTCCCTCGAAACTTAAAAAACCCGATAGGTCTAAACCCTGGGGTGCCCTGACAAAAAGCTGAAAGCCGAGTGCCTGCCACGCCGTGCCAAAACAGCACCAGGACTGCGCGAGCACGCCACCCTTAGTAGCCGAGGCAACTACTCGTACCTGACTGAACGAGGTCCTTAGGAAGGGCATCCCTGAACAGAGCACCCACAGGGTAAGCTGAACGGAGGATTATATGACATGCACCCATTTTCCCAACTCAGCATGATCTCCCTGGGGGGTGCATTCGACCAGGGAAAGGTGGTCCCAAGGAGGGCCCCCGCCACTCTCATAGCCCCAACTCACTTAGCTGTGGACAGTGGAGCCCCCTATACGTTACCCCGAAAGGGAACCAGGTTAGTAGCATCCTGGGGGCCCCAACACCCTCGATGGATACGAAAGCAACAGTGAGAAAACCCTCCAGCAGGTTTCCCACCCCATCTCTTCCCTGATGAACTGAGTGCCATCACTCCCGGCTGGCTATAATAGGGGCGGGGGGGGGGCTTTTGACAAGGTTAGTAGGGTTGGACAGAGCTCTGATCGCCCCTGTGGACCCCCACCTCTGCCCAGTAACCCACCAAACCGCGGGCCAGCGGAGGCGGCGTGAGGGCCAGCGCAAAAAAGGGGGCACTGAGTCAGTAACGACCGTGGTGCTTAGTACACACATCGTCAGCTGAGCAGGCCGAATACAGTAGGCGGGCCGGAACCCCCCGCCCGACAAGTTTGCGTGAAGTCAGTGTCCGAACAGCCCGCTGCTCAGCAGGACCACCACGGTACCCATCACCAGGCACCAGCCCCTTGGGACTGATGTACACGAGCACACATGCTGACAGTACTCGTCCCACCTCCCCTCGGGATATATACAGCCACCCTCGGACACGTTCCTCACCATGAGCCAACTGCCATAGGCCCATCTGATCGACACCAGGATGGCCCAAATAGGTCAAGCCCCGCGGCATACCACATACATACAAGGTATGCCGGCAACCAGTTGGCCTCCCAAGGTGCGCGGTGGCTAACGACGGTGGGACATCTCTTTGTCTCAGCCGTCCCGTCCTTCTCTCTCCACCCAGTGGGCTCGCAGTCTGATAGGGAGAACATCCACACGTCCCCCTCCAGCCCTTGCCCCTCGTGGCCTGCGGCCAGTAATCAACCGGGGCCAGTAATCGCTGTCTATCGGCAAAGCCCTTGACGGGACGTTCTGTATAAGGGGCATACGCAGCAGGCTCGGACAGCCCCTGCGATGCTAAACACTATTCCATGGGCGGACACCTCCGTGGGTGGTGGCTTACTACGGGGGACCACACAACGTCCCTGTCCTCCTGTCAGTACCCCCTATCCCGACTTGTGTCTCAGTTCATAGGGGGGCTACATACACGTACTTCCCCCCACCAAATGTTTTCCCTCATGATCTGGGGCAGACGAAAACTGGGGGGGCGACTAACCGGTAGTCGGCAATGCCCTATCCGGTACATGATGTACAGCGGACATACACAGCGAGACCTGGACAGCCCCCCGTGACGCCACGTACCGCCCCGGGAGCACACACCCCCACCCCCAATGTTGTGCCATAATGGAACCAAGGGGCACTGGGCTAGGATGGCGAGTGATGCCCCCCAGCCTAAATGGCAAGGCGAATAGCACTGACCCCCACTGCTGGAAGTGGACTGTGATGTGTGTGCATTCAACTTGAACGTAATACTCACAAGTTGCACCCCCGTGAGCCGCCCCCACCGGGGGTTCCGGCCCACGGCGGGCGTCGGAGCTCGCGACTGAAATCGAGCTCTGAGGCGACCTCCCACGCACTCCAGCCGCAGTTCCAGACAACAGAGAGCCACGAGACAGCGGCGGGTACAGGCCGGCGTGTCACGAGAAGCTCGACCCAGCAGGCCGCCTGTTGCATAGTGGCGGCGGTTGAAGCAGCCGGTGGACACAAAGGAGGGCTCCATAGGTAGGGAAGGGGTCCCCACCAACTGGTTAGCTAAGGGTGTCCCCAGCACAGCCAAGAATACCAAGCAGGCATTCCCTGCCACGAAAAAGCCCTAAGAGGTGGGCCAGGTAGGCCGGATGGCCCGCTCGGAATTAGGCCAGAGGCCCCAAATTGAGAGCCTTGGCTAGAATAGGTAAAAACGTGCTGCGAGCCGGCACCAGGCCCTCCCCCCAATTGTTCCGGCCCGTGTCCGGTGGCGTGGGCCGTGGGCCAGCCCTCTGAAGGGCCGGTCCCTAGGGACGGCTACAGCACCGTCACGAGGGCCAGTAATGCATTGCCAATCCCCCTACTTAAAGGGGGCCAGACGGGCCATGCGGTCCGCCGGGCAGTGGGCCAGTGGCCCCAACTTGAGAGCCAGGCCCCAAAAAGGGGGCATGCCCAAACTCCGGCCCGCAAGGGGCCGGGGCTCATCTTGCTGCACAAGCGCACCAGGCCCCCTCCCCTGCTCTGATAACCCATGGCCGGGAATTGCGGGCCGGGGGCCGAAGCCCCTGCAGGGCCGGTCCGAGGCTGGAGGGCCGCGGGCCACAGCCTGAGCTGCCCCATCCAGCCGATCCCAGTGGGAGCCTCCAGCCGGAGGTCCTGTTGAGGGGGGGTTGCAGTCGCGGTCCTCCAACCCGACTGCTGCCCGCGATAGCCTTCTTTCAATGAGGTCTAATTAAAGAGCGATCCCTATCCAGGGATCAATCGCTGGCCGGGAAGCCGAAAATCAAGCAGCCAAGACGCTAAATGGCTGCAGCCCCGAAAAGTCTTCCCTGAGAAACGAAGAGCCGCGGAGAAAAACTTCTCCTCTCCATCGCTTTCTGAAAATGGCAGCTCGGCTGCCTCGTGGCCACCCCTTTTAAAGAGGGCTGGCCACGCCCCCCTAACTACCCGGATGTCCAAGTCCGGTGGGGGGGGGCCGCAAAGAGCACGGCGGCCATTTTGGTGCCGCGCTTGCATTTGCCAAAAACCTTTTGCAATTTATTGTACTAAATGTTGCTGAAAGGTCTACATATATTGCATACACCTATTTATTTAGCCAATTGATATTTTTGATGTGATATAGAATATAGCAATGACCAGGAATATTTCTTCCCTAGCTGTAGTCAGATATCTCTTTTGTGATATTATTAGATTCAACTTGATCTTCCTACAGATGTGGTGCATACACTTTTGATGCTATTTCAAAAAGACAGATAGGTCTGTAATTACCTGGATCATTGTTTCCTCTTTTGTATAATCATGGGCAGATGAGCCCCTTTAGGTGCAGTGATGGTCCCATCAGTGGAGGAAATGTCACTGGAAACTATCATATTGGGCCTAACAGCAAAATGAGCGGAGGAGAAACTGATTCCCAATTGTCATGGAGGCAGAAGAGGCCATGCCAGATGGACTGACTGTGAAGGGGCACCTTGTCTATAGCCTCAAGGCTGTGGCAGTCCATTGAAGTCCCAATGTTAAATCCTGCATGTCTCATTTCATATGTGCCACAGGAGATGGCGCCGAGATCACAGTGTAACCCACTTAATGGCAAGCTGGGATCCACCTTAAACAAATTCATGTCAATGGCATTTTTCCGGTTTCAGGAAAAAAATGCATTCTCGGATACAATTTGCAGCTGATGACAACTAGCACATGTGTCTACCACCATTTAAGAACCTTTCAACCCTTGACTCCTAGCTAGTTGTCACAAACTATATCTGTACCCATGGTGTGTAACCAGTGGTGGGCATCAGCAGGTTCACACCAGTTCACCAGAACTGGTAGCAGAAATTCTGGCTGGCTCCGCCCATCCAAGTTTTAAAATAAAGTAGTCCTCACTCAAGTGCTACACAGGGCTTTCCCCCTGGCCACAACCACCATACCACACCCACAGTGTGGTAGTAATTTTTTTTTAACCCACCACTGTGCATAACACATTAGCTGTTGGCAGGTAATATTCATATGTGAAGTACAGTGCTGAATGTATTTCTTAAGGTGGCATTCTGATTGCCTATTAATGGCAGCTATCACAACACTTTTTCATTGAGCATGACTCCAGTGACTGTACAGACATTAGGTTCAAATGAATGAGTGAAAACAAAAGAGATGCAATATTTTCATTTCTCCCTCTTTCATATGAATCATAGGCTTATAGAATAATTGGATTAAAAAGCCCTATGAGGACACTGACTCCAACCAAATGACCAATGCAGGAATCTGAATCAAAGCACATAAATTATTTGTAGTTATGAGATCAGTGAAGACCACAGAGATAGTTTGAGGTTAAATGCCATTAGTGACACAGTAGAAGTTCCACACCAATCAGTTTTGTTTAATTCTAGGTATCTAACATAGGATTACATTTGTTGTTCTTCAGTCGCACAGTCGATTCCGACCCTTTGCAACCCTATGGACCATTGTCCTCCAGGCACCTCAGTCCTCCACCATCCTCTTCAACCCACCCAGCTCTGTGCCAATTATGTCTACAATGCCATCTAGCCATCTCATATTTGGCTGCCCACTTCTTCTTTTGCCCTCAACCTTTCCCAGCATAAAGGCTTTCTCAAGTGAATATTCTCTTCTCATTTGAAGTCCAATGTACTTCAGCTTCATCTTTACTATTTGACCTTCTAATAAGCAGTCAGAGTTGATTTCTTCTAAGATTGACTTATTTGTTCTCCTTATTGTCTAGGGAACTCTCAAAACTCTCCTCCAACATCACATCTCAAAGGCATCTATTCTTCTGCGCTCAGCTTTCCTAATGGTCCAGCTCTCACACCCATACATTACTACAGGGAATACCATTGCTTTGACTATATGAATTTTTGTTTGCAATGTGATGTCTCTAATTTTCACTATGTTCTCCAAGTTTCTCATAGCTTGCCTCCCAAGAATCAGTCACCTTTTTATTTCATGGCTGCAATTCCCATCTGAAGTGATCTTAGATCCTAAGAAAGTAAAATCTGTCACTGCTTCTACTTCCCCTTCTATTTTCCAGGGACTGATAGGGCCTGTTGCCATTATCTTGGTTTTCTTGATATTGAGTCTCAAGCCAGCTTTTGCACTCTCTTCTTTCAACCTAATCAGGAGCTTCTTTAGGTCTTTCTCTCTTTTTGCCATAAGGGTGGTATCATCTGCATATCTCAAATTGTTGATGTTTCTCCCAGCAATTTTGATCCCATATTGTGATTCCTCCATCCCTGTGTTGCACATTATGTGCTCAGTGTATAAGTTGAATGAACAGGGTGATAAAATACAGCCTTGTCTTACTCCTTTCCCTATTCCAAACCACTCCGTCATTCCGTATTCTGTCCTAACTGTTGCTTCTTGACTCATGTACGATTTCTCATGAGGCATATAAGGTGTTCTGATATTCCCATATCTTTAACTATTTGCCACATTTTGTTGTGTTCCTCACAGTCAAAGGCCTTGCTGTAGTCAATAAAACAGAAGTAGACTGGTATTCCTTTGTTTTCTCCATGATCCAACATATGTCTCTAATTCCTCTGCGTCTTCGCAACCCAGCCTGCACTTCTGGTAATTCTCTCTCCACGTGCTGCTGAAGTCTATCCTGTATTATCTTGAGCATCACCTTGCTAGTGTGTGGGATGAGCACAATTGTTCAATAATTTGAACATTCTTTGGCATTGCCCTTTTTTGGGATTGGAACATATACTGATCTTTTCCAATCCTGTGGCCACTGTTTTGTTTTCCAAATCTGCTGGCATATAGAATGCAATAATTTGATTCCATCATCTTTTATGGCTTTGAAAAATTCAGCTTGGATACCATCATCTCCACTAGCTTTGTTGTTTGCAGTGTTTTTTAGGGCCTTTCTGACTTCACTCTCCAGGATGTCTGGCTCAAGTTAAATTTCTTCATCATTGTTATTAACAGGAGTATTGAGGTCCTTTTTGTAGAGTTCCTCTATGTACTCTTTCCATCTTTTCTTAATCTCTTCTGCATCAGCTAACTCCTTGCTGTCTTTGTCCCTTATCATGGTCATTTCAGGTTTAAACGTTCCCTTGACTTCCCCAATTTTTAAAAAAAGATCTCTAGTCCTGCCTCTTGTGTTGTTTTCCTCTATTTCTTTGCACTGTTCATTTAGGTAGGTTTTATTCATTTAGGTAGAATTACAAAATTGTGAGCTGAAGTCCCAAACTTAAGTATCATAGTTAATGTTCAATTACTGATATTTTTGTGCAACTGAACATCTGAAATAGTTTGTAAAACCTAATAAGGTTCCTGTAAGCCTGACTGCAACTGCACAACATCTCTATCACTCACTCATTCACTCATTCACTCACCCACACAAATAACTTAACATTGTCATATATTTTTTTCCAATTGCATCCTATTCTAGTGCACACCAATGTATTTATTTATTTATTTTCTTCTTTAGCTGTCCATACTTTCTGCATTGATTTTTTTATTATTTTTCAGACAAAATATAGTAATGGAAATTACATTTATATACCACCCCATAGCACTTAGTGCACTCTCTGGGAAGTTCACAAGGTAATTAGCATTTTACCCCCAACACACTGGGTACTCATTTTGCCTACCTTGGAAGGATGGAAGTGTGAGTCAACCTTGATCCCCATCAGGAAGGAACTCACAATGTTATGGCTGCAGTACAACAGTTTAAACCACTGCACCTCCATGACTCTTTATATAGTCTACATTATTTTATCTTGCTTGCTAAGCTGATTCTTGCTTTCTTCTACTCATCTCATCAAGCTACAACATTAATGGAACAACATTAAAGGAAAATATAGCTGAGGAACTCAACCTCCCCTACATCACTTGGAGAACGCTGAATAGGCTGAGGATTGGAGTCCTTAAAAGTATTACCAACATGCTCAAGTGAGGGCTGCAGGTGGACAACAACACGTGGTGTGAATGTGGAGAGATACAGAATCCAGCTCATTTACTTGTCTGCCAATTACTGCCAGAAACATGCACTGATGAAGACTTAAGTTTCAGCAATGACAAAGCGAAGAAAGTGGTTTAATTTTGGCAGGCCAGGGTCATTGGGACACAAAAGAAAAAGAAGGCAGGACGGATCCTTATTGGCAAGCTTATTTATTTTGCCATGTAATAGCCCAAAGGCTGAGTGATATCGGCAAGCAAGAGGATATTGCTTTTTTGAAACCAGAGATGTATTTGGGGGACCAGGTTTGGCAAAGCACTCCAGCTCCATATTTGGCCGAAATTTATTATGTGGAATATCGCAGAATTTATACAGCCGCTAGATTAAACACCCTCAATACAGCTGTTCTATTGGGAAGATACAAAGGTTTACCATATGCCCAAAGAACCTGTCTCTGTCCCCAGAAAGTGGTTGAGTCAACTGAGCATATCCTTCTGAATTGTCCTTTCTATGCTGACATTAGACAAATACTCATAGCTCCTCTTCTTTGCCAAATCAGATTTGAGCCTAGAGAAAATCAGGTTCGATTTCTCTTGAATAGCGTTGCTGCTTTGTCAGCCATACGAGTTTCTAAATTCCAATTTTTGGCACTCAAACGTTGCAAGATTAAAATTGACAGTATTGACTTGGGCCTATTAACATAGAGTATGTATATCCCAAAGGTAAAGATTGTTAGACTTAAATGTTAGTTTAAATCTCTGTGTGTTATTTTGTGCTGACTGGCAGTCGAATAAAGATATGTATTTATTATGGCCATGGAAGTTTTAGCAAACACTTTAAGAGAAGATAAGGAAGTGGAAGGTGTAAACACTGTTAAAGTCAACATGTACGTCGACGATACTTTAACAATAGTAAAAAAAAAATGTAAAAAATATTACCAAGAATACAGTTGCATTTAAATAATTTCCGAGATTTGACTGGCTTAAGTGTGAACTGGGAAACATCAGAAGCTATAGTTTTTAATTTGGATAGTGAAGAACAGAAAAAGATAATTATAAAATACAAATTAAAGACAAACGCAGATATTTGGGAATAAATATTTCTAACAAGTTTGACAACTTAAAGAAACTGAACTACAACAAATTATTAATAGAAATTAAAGAAAAAAATCAAACAATACAAATAGCTAAAGTTGTCTTGGTTTGGCAGAAATGCCTTAATTAAGATGAAAATACTACCGAAAATAATTTTTTTGTTGGATATGTTAGCAATTCACCTTAACGAGAATGAAATTAGGAATTTTCAAAATCTGATTAATGACTACTGTAATGGGGGGTGGGGAGGTGAGGATCCCCCCCAAAAAAAAAACAACTTTGGTATCTACCACAAAAGGAAGGGGGATTAGAAATATCATGTATTAAAAATTATTACATAGCATATCATTTAAGGAATATCATCAAATTGTTAGCAGGAAAGAATCCTATATGGGAAAATGTTGAATATCAAGAACTGTAAAGAGTCATGCAAATATTTCAGACTGGGAGACTTCTCCTGTTCATTGTCTTTTCAATCCTGGATATCTTACCTATTTGAAAATAACACAGGGCTATGATTTAGGAATTCACCCTCATTTGATCTTGTATTCATTAGATCTGAACTATTTCCAATTGGGCTTTGACAACTTCACAAAATCTAATGTTTTATATCTCCATATTTCTCTCCAAAGGATTCTTTATATTTTATTCTCTTTAATATTATTGACCTTTATGACAGCTTACCTTTTATCACAATCTTTGACCAAAAAAATACAATTTAACCTATTTTGTTCATTTTAACCTTACTATGCATAATAGTAGGTTTCATAATTATTTCTTCACAGATACTACTCCATTTCCCATTCAATAGGAGTTTCTTTTGACTTTCTAAATATTCCTTAGCCTCCTAGAGTACGTTGCACCAATGGATATCTGGGATGCATAGCAATTCTATTTATTTTTTCAGTGTTCAAATTAGGATAAGAGGTATATCAAAAGCATTATTGACAATACCTGAAGAGAAAGGTTGCCAGTTCAACCAGAAACAGTGCAATGATTTCTGTTTTTTGATATATACCATAAAACAAAGATTCCACTTTATCCTGTGAGCACTCAGTTGATATCATGAGGCATCTCTGTGGTATGCTCAACATCTGTTCACATGAAGAGAGTTGGAAACACCCATGGATATGCCTCCCCCAAAGTAGCATTCCTGTGCAACAGCTTGCAAGGTTCAACTCTGTACATGAGCAAGGGATTTACCCATCCAGGCCAGACAAGACATAATGAGGTCTCCTGCAACTATACCATGTATCCACTAGCAGGGGACTGAGGTGGCTCAAGAGGTCAAGATGCTGAACTCACTGACAGGAAGATTGGAGTTCAATTCATGGGTACTGCATGACAGAGTGAGCTCCCATCTCTGTCCCAGCTCCTGCCAACCCAGCAGTTCAAAAGCAAGAAATTGCAAGTAGATAAATAGGGACCACTTTGGTGGGAAGGTAAACAGCATTCCTACACTCCAATGTTGAGATATGCCTGCCACATGTCTACAGTCACTCACAGCCGCTCCCTCCTCTGCGCCTTTTGAGCTCCCGGAGTCTTTGGGGTGGTGGCCCGGGGTTGGGGTGGCTCAGCGTCCAGGGCTGCTGCAGGTGGAACCGCAGCCCGAGTCTCTCAATGGTCCTCACCCATCCGTGCCTTTTGAGCTCCCAGAGTATTTGGGGCAGTGGCCCGGGGGTGGGGCGGTTCAGCATCCAGGGCTGCTGCAGGTGGAACCACAGCCTGAGTCTCTTGATGGTCCTCACCCCTCTGCACCTTTTGAGCTCCCGGAGTCTTTGGGGTGGTGGCCCGGGGGTGGGGCGGCTCAGCTTCCAGGGCTGCTGCAGGTGAAACTGCAGCCTGAGTCTCTCAGCGGTACTCACCCATCTGCGCCTTTTGAACTCCCAGAGTCTTTGGGGCAGTGGCCAAGGGGTGGGGTGACTCAGCATCCAGGGCTGCTGCAGGTGGAACCGCAGCCCGAGTCTCTCAGCGGTCCTCACCCTTCCGTGCCTTTTGAGCTCCTGGAGTCTTTGGGGCCGTGGCCCAGGGGTGGGGCAGCTCAGTGTCCAGGGCTTCCTCCAGTTCTGAAACAATGCCAATTGTTTGCTATCCAGGTGAGAGGATCTACAAAAATCAGACACCACAGCTCTAACTATCTTTCTTTGGTGTATGAAAACCAAGACACAGGACACAGCCTCAGGCTGGGTTAACTCAGGTTTATTGCATGGTGGTCAGAGGGAACATGAGGTAATGGCGGATCAATAGCTCTTTATATACAGTAGTAACACATTTGAACGTGGTTCCATGATAGCCCATTGGCTACTGTCTGCGTGACGTCACTGCTGGTCACGCCCTTCTTGTCCAGGTGTAGGTGGTGGCGGGAAAACTTCCCGCGCTGTTGCCTTTGATGAGTTTGGACCAAGAGAGCTTGGACGCTCGCTGCTGCCAGCTGGTGGTCATTAGCTCGCGTCCTCTTACAGGGTTTATGTGATACAGCTGAAGGTTACATTGTTACCCATAGGCAAGGTTACATTGGTTCAGATACATTGTTATCCATGTGGAGGATTAAACCATTAGGACACAACACCCCTCCCCCCTAGGATGAGACGAAGTCTCGAAACCACACTCCCCCCCCCTAGGATGAGACGAAGTCTCTCAGCCAAGATGGCTTATTTCGAACACGCTGGGGTCTCGGTGCGGGCTGCCTTCCCCCGGGTTTGCTACCTTCTCTTTGTCCCCTGGTTTCCTGTCCTGTAATTGGAGAGGGAGACTCGTTAGTGACTTGCCGCGGCTCCGCGGCGTTGTTGGGAGGTGTGTGCTTTATTGGGGAAGAACCGGGGGCACTGGGGGCTAACGAAAAATCCCTCTTCTCGCCTGGACGGGTGGGGGAACACTCCCGAAAACCCCCCCGGCTCGCAAAATCAAAATCAGAATTAAATTTGGGGGCAGCGGTCGCGAACTCCTCACCCCCTTCCCCAGCCTCTGATAGAGCTGGCGTATCAAAAGGGTATGAGTCGGGGCCGCTGCTTTCCCCCCTTGCTTGGGACCGTTGTCCGTTGCTGTCTCCCCCTTGGGCTAAACGGGTGGGGGAGAACCCTAACGCTGAATCCTGTTGCTGAGCTCCACTGACCGACCCCCCACTCACTCGGTGCCTAAGTTGGTCCGCGTGCCTCCTCCAGAGGAGACCCGTGCTAGTCTCGACCCGGTACGACACTGGCCTCGTCCGTTCCACAACCGTCCCTGGTACCCAGGCTGGACCTGCGCTGGCGTAGTTCCTGCAGTGAACAGGATCGCCGGCGGCGAAACCTTTCGAGACGGCCAACCCTATGTTTTTTCCATTGTCCTCGACTCTTGTCGGGTCTAGCCTGGACAGGATCGTGGTCAGTTTTCGCCGCATCAACAGCTCTGCCGGCGAGTAACCTGACGCTAAGGGGGTCACCCTATACGCTAACAAAAACTGACATACTTGGTGATTTAGGTCCCCCGGGCCCATGCGCCGCAGCGCATCCTTTGTTGTACGCACCAGCCGTTCCACTTGGCCATTCGTGGCCGGGTGAAACGGCGCGGATGTGACATGCCGAATGGCGTTTGCCTCCATGAATGCCCTGAATTCAGCGGAGGTGAAACAACTAGCGTTATCGCTGACTAAAGTGTCGGGTAAACCGAACGTGGAAAAGACTCTCCTCAGCTGGCTAATTGTAGTGGCGGAAGACGTACTCTTTACTGGGATAACCTCCAACCACTTGGAGAACGCATCCACCACCAGGAGAAAAATGGTTCCTCGGAATGGGCCAGCGAAGTCTACGTGCACCCTGGACCATGGCCCCCTTGCTGTGTCCCATTCCCTATGCGGGAGACGGGCCGCCTCTGGTCGGGAGCCCTGGCATGCCTCACAAGTGCCGACCATGTGCTCAATGTCCGCGTCCAGCTGTGGCCACCAGAAGTAACTCCGGGCCAGCGCCTTGGACCGGACGATGCCCGGGTGGCTGACGTGCAGCAGTTCGAGTACCCTCGGTCGCAGGGACGTAGGAACCACCACCCGTTGGCCCCACAAAAGGCAGCCCCTCTCTAGGGACAACTCTAATTTTTTTCGAAAAAATGGGTCGAATTCCGTACCTGGGGATGACGTCGGCCACCCCTTCTGTACCCATGAGCTAACTTTCTCTAGCGTTCTGTCCCTGCCTGTGGCCCTGGCAATGTCGGCTGGGACTATTGGGGGTGAGTCTAAAACCTCTATTAACAAAACCTGGTGATCTCTCTCTACCCTTTCCTTTTGGGCGCTCGACAAGGGCAAAGGAGACCTCGAGAGTGCGTCGGCATGGCTGATCTCCTTCCCGGGCCGGTATTCCAACTCATGCTGGTATGCGTTGAGAAAAATAGCCCACCGCAGCATTCTTGGGGACAGGATCTGTGGCGTGGGCCTACTTGCAGTGAAAATTCCTAGTAGGGGCTTGTGATCAGTCACAATTTTGAACTGCCGACCGTACAAAAAATCGTGAAATTTTTTGGTTCCCGCTACTATCGCTAATGCCTCTCTGTCGGTCTGTGCGTAATTATGCTCTGCTTGGGACAGGGACCTTGAATAGAACGCTATCGGGGCTTCCCTTCCGTTGTCCAACACGTGGCAAAGCACCGCCCCCACCCCCACCGGGGATGCATCACAGACTAGGACCACTGGCCGTTTGGGGTCGAAGTGCGTCAGGATTGCCTCAGATGTTAGGAGTTGCTTCAACTCTTTAAACGCCCTCTCTTGCTCGTCGCCCCACATCCATGTTTCCTCCTTTTTTAGCAACCGATGGAGTGGCTCGGCCACAGACGCCTTCCGTGGAAGGAAGGTATGGTAAAAATTGAGGAGCCCTAGAAATGACTGCAGTTCGGTCTTGGATGTGGGGCGAGGGGCATTCTTGATGGCGGCTACTTTGGATTTGGACGGCTTAATACCCTCTGGTGTGACCCGAAACCCTAGAAACTCAACCTCAGTTTCGAAAAAGACACATTTGTCTTTTCTCAGTCGTAGCCCCGCTTTCTCGAAGACAGTCAGAACTTTATCCAATCTCTTTGCCAGTTCGGCCTCACTCCCCCCTGTTATCAACACGTCATCAAAATAAGGCAACACCCCCTCCAGCCCCTTCAGGAGGCGTTCCACAAGCGACTGAAAAAGGCCGGGTGCCGAGTTCACGCCGAACTGTAAACGCGACACTTGGAACGCCCCTTTATGTGTGACTATCGTTTGTGCCGCGGCCGTGGCGGGAGTTACAGGGAGTTGCTGATAAGCTTGAGCCAAATCGAGTTTAGCGAAACACTTTCCCCCATTCATCCTGGCCAGAAGGTGGCTGACCACCGGCACCGGGTATGCATTAGGGCGGATCGCCTTGTTAATTGTACACTTATAATCAGCGCAGATGCGCACCTCCCCGTTAGCCTTCAGAGCGGTTACAATTGGAGTTTCCCACTCCGCGGAATCAACAGGAATAAGAATCCCCTGGCCCACCAGTTTGTCCAGTTCCGCCTCTATTTTGTCCTTTAGTGCGAACGGCACCCTGCGCGGTTTGAGTCTTATCGGGCGGACCTCCGGGTCTAGGTCGAAGGCTACAGGGGGTCCCTTGAACTTTCCAAGTCCTTTTTTAAAAACGGCGGGATGCGCGTCGCACACCGCTTGTATTGGGTCCACCCCCACGGTATGCACTCCCCCTATGAACAAACCTAAGGGCTGAAACCACTGCGTCCCTAGGAGGCTACAACTTCCCCCCTTAAGGACAACTAGGGGCAGTTCCGCAGAATGCCTCTTAAAACTGACCCGAAATTTCCCGACCCCCAACAATGGAATGCTGTTCCCCTGTACATCTCGTAGCGTGGACCTCAACGTTTTAAGTTTGGGTCGCACGTGGGGGTCGATTTTCAAGAACTCTTTCTGGGGAATTATGGAATAGGAGGACCCCGAGTCAATTTCCATCATGATAGGGGCCCCTTGTACTAGTACCTCAACGAAGTAATGGGACTGTCCCGCGGACACGCTGAACACTGGAGCGTCGTCCTCGCTGTCGTCCGAGATGCGGCCCACGCCGTCCTGCTTCCTCGTGGTCTGGGCGCCATCTTTGGACCTTGCTGGACGGTCCGGTCTGGTCGAACGGTCTTGTGACTGCCTCCGGCCCTCCTTCCGTTTTCTGCACGCCTTGGCAATGTGCCCACGACGGCCGCAGGAGTAACATTCGGCTTTTCTGAATGGGCACCTCGCGCGCTCATGGGCCGCTCCGCACCCATCGCAGCGGCGCCCTCCTTTTCGGACCTTCTGGACCTCCTCGCCGTCGCTGCCTTCCGTAGACGACTTTGAGGCCCGTCGGGTTGCGTGCACCGACTGTCCGGACTTTCCGTGCACCGAATTTTCCGCTTTGCCGGCTCTAGGACGCCACTCACGCCACTGGTGCATTTCGTCCACTCCAGCATTCGTGGACTCCGCGGCTTCCGCGGCCTCTACAACCTCTGCCAGCGTGGGTGGTGGCTCCTTGTTCATCAAGCTGCGCTGCACCTCCTTGTCCTTCAGGCCACACAGAACTCCGTCCCTGAGGGCCATCTCTAGGTTGTCCCATCTGCAGGGGGCGGCGGCTATTCTCATGGCTGTTACGAATGCCTCAACCGACTCGTCCGGCGCTTGGACTCGCCTCCAAAACGCGCTCCGAGTGGGAAACATTGCCCTCGAGGGTCGGAAGCGCTCACGCAGCAGCTTCATGATGTCATCTGCTTTGAATTCGCTCACCTTCTTCGGTGCAATGATGCCCACCAGCGTTCGCTTGGTTTCTATCCCAAGCATTCTGGTGAGGATGGCCCTCTTCCTCTCCTCATCGTCTTCTTTGACTTTGAGTTCCACCAGCGCCGCCTGGAAGTCCATCTCAAAAAGCTCCCAGTCTTGCGGTGTGGTGATGTTGAACCCGCTCTGTGCCCTGGCTGCTCCTTGGGGATCCATCATCCCATCCTCGTCGCCAATTTGGTGTATGAAAACCAAGACACAGGACACAGCCTCGGGCTGGGTTAACTCAGGTTTATTGCATGGTGGTCAGAGGGAACATGAGGTAATGGCGGATCAATAGCTCTTTATATACAGTAGTAACACATTTGAACGTGGTTCCATGATAGCCCATTGGCTACTGTCTGCGTGACGTCACTGCTGGTCACGCCCTTCTTGTCCAGGTGTAGGTGGTGGCGGGAAAACTTCCCGCGCTGTTGCCTTTGATGAGTTTGGACCAAGAGAGCTTGGACGCTCGCTGCTGCCAGCTGGTGGTCATTAGCTCGCGTCCTCTTACAGGGTTTATGTGATACAGCTGAAGGTTACATTGTTACCCATAGGCAAGGTTACATTGGTTCAGATACATTGTTATCCATGTGGAGGATTAAACCATTAGGACACAACACTTTCACAGAAGTTAGTGTAAAGCTCCATGAACAATGCTAGCAAACTGAAACTAGTTCAGAAGAGGTTTAAAAAAGTTGAAAAAAGGACTGGAAACCCTCTGAGGAAAGATTGAAATAACTGGGAATGTTCAACCTTGAGAAAAGGAGACTGAGAGGGGATATGATAGCACTTTTTAAACACAGTACTTTAAAGATAGTCATAAAGATGGGCATTATCTATTCTCAATCATCCCAGAATACAGGACATTTAATAATGGGCTCAAGTAACAGGAAGACAAATATATGCGGAATATCATGAAATACTTCTTAACTGTTAGAGTGGTGTGGCAATGGAACAAATTATCTCAGTAGATGATGAGTGCTGCTGGAGGCATAGTGTGTGTGGGGGGGGGGAGGACAACCATCTGTCAGATTTGCTTTGATTTCAGTTCCTGCTTTAAGCAGGTGGTTGGAATTCTAGACTCATTACAACTCAATTATTGCATGATATATTGTAACTGGCTACCTTTAAAAAGCAATTAAAAACATTCCTGTTTGAGGAGCCCTTTAAAGGCATTGTTCCCTTGTCAATAGATTAGCCAGTTAGGTTCAGTTTCCATGTCCTCTGTCCCCAATTAGTTTAGTTTAGTTAATGATGTAATTGTTGGTGGTGGGTTTTGATTTGTTTGGCTATTGTTATTTATTTTCTGTTTGTTCACCACCCAGAGTGGGATAACACCCAGATAGGAAGTATAGAAATTCAATAAATAAATAAAAAGATCTGAACAGAAAATATCTTAACTAGCAAGCTAATAATATTGTCTTGTGTTTATGATTTAGAAATAATCACTAATGGGATGATATTAGGTGATAGGGGGAAAGGGGAAAAATCTTCTATTGTTCCAAGAAATACACCCAGGATTTTTTTAAAAAAAAACCAACCAAGATGCTCTCATTTTCTGTATGTGCAAGTGTTCTGAAGACTAACATGGGAACAAGCTGACAGACAAACATACAGTCATTTTAGAAAAAAGAACAAAACCAGAATGATTTCGTTCATCAGGTTGTACAACCTGAACTAAAGATGTGTCAGCTATAGTCAGTTTCAAATTAGTAGACATGTCTAGTGGTAGCAGAAATGCTTTTTGCTGAAAGAACATCCTTGCACTAAATGATTTCATAAAACTTCTGACAGAAGGATTCGCTGGTACAACTGCTGTGCTTAATCAGATCGGTCAACAGAGAAACTAGAAAGGGGTAGAGATTGGACAGTGAGAAGGGGGGATGAGTTATTGTCAGATCCAAACTTCTTCCAGTCTATGGTACAACCTCTGTTATAGCAAGGTGAGGATAGTCCTATGTAATTTCTAACATCTATGGGCTGGTAGAAATTTCAATTCAGCAGAACTTCAGCTGTCCTGATGTCAGCTATTTTGTCTAAGTGGGTTTTGACACTGAAGAGGCAGTGATCTAAAAGAATTATTCTACAAATTGTCTCTTACAGAAAAGTAAATGAGATGCAGAAGCCACCTTCCTCCTTGTTATTGTTTCAATATATATCTCATGTATTGTATTGGTACGCACATCCAGACAGAAATAATGGAAGTGTTCAGAATTTGTGGAAGTGACATATAAATTCAGTTATCTTTGTCAGGGCAGAATTTATGCCCTGGTTTTTAGCCTCATCCAAGATGGAGATTTCAACCTTTCTCACATACCAAAGGGATTGGAATGTGTAAACATGCTGGTCTTGTGGGTTGGAAGAGATGGAGCCTAATCTGTGATGGACATGTTATACTGCATGGTCATTGGCTGGATTCCTTTAGGGGAATGGCAAGGAATTTTGTAATGCATATTGATTCTGTGCTGTGCTACTTTGTTAGTTGGAATTTTTGTGGTATATTTTAGGACGCTGTTGTTTATAGACTAGTTTTTTTGCATTGATTGTATATTTAATTCTGCAGTTGTTGATTTGTAATTGTATACTATTGTGTTTTGTGTGTTTATATTGTTTTCTCTTGTTATATTGTATTTAATTTACTTGTTGTAAGCCGCCCTGAGTTGGCCCTGGCTAAGTAGGGTGGGATCTAAATTGAATAAATGAATGAATGAATGAATGAAGGAGGTGGATCCTGAGGGAGAAGATAAAACCCAGAAGGTGGTGGCCAAGAAACTCTCTTGGACCTGATGCTTGGAGCTAAGGGAGAACTGAAATCATGTAGATGCTTAAGCCAAAAGGGCTTTCCCCATAGAACAGCTTTCTTTATTTTGATATGCTTTCTGAACTTCTGATGAACTTTCTTCTGTAACTTACTATGATTACAATGTACTTTTGAATTACCCAAAGATGACTGGAGTGTTTACTTGGCTCAGTGCTACCTTATCTACACTAATTGATTTCCTATGAGCGACCTTGCTCACCACCTAGATCCAGATCAGGAGTGAGAAGGCAAACTTAAAAAGCCTGGACTATTAAGCCAGAAGAGCAGGCAATATCAGGCAGGATCTCATCACGAGGAGGCCGAGATGCTACTTGTGAGTAAGAGGATCCTGACAATCTTTTCATTTTTGTGGGCAATAATATAACTTTTAGTATTGCCTTCTGTGAGAACAGATTTTGGAAAAAGCAAATTTGACCTGAATGGGAACTCTCACTATGCAAAATGCACAGTAGACACTTGCCCTTTACCCTAAAACCAGATTTTAGTTTCTTTGCCAAAATTCAAATTCTCCAAGGATCTAGCATCTTTGCATATGGTATTAGCAGGTGTGCAACCTTCTTACATTACTTGAGAGGCAATAAACATAGCAAAGACTCATTTTTAACATTTATTTAACATGAGTATATGTGAGTATACATGGCATTCCTAACTACTTCAAAACAAGGTTTATAGAAATAACACAAAATATTAGAAGGTACAAATTGTTAACAGAGTTAATATTTTAGTAAGGGTATATGGACATACTTGATTTTTAAATTTTAACAACACAGAGAAAAACAGGAAAACAATGTATCACTTCAAATACACCACTATCAAATCCTGTACTTCTGGTTAAACTAAAAGTGTTGACCTTCCAATTTAAAAGCAAGTACATTTTAGGCCAGGTAGGTTATGTTGCCATTTTTCAAAAGCCTATGTCATCACAGCTGGTATTTATTCCAATAAAGATTTAAATTCAGAATGAAGCACATATTATTTTACACCTTATTAAGTTTGATACACAGATTGTTATATGCTGCAATATATTGTATATTTTGTTATATTATACCACCTTCATAATATTCCCTTATACACCATGTCTCACAGAATGGGGATGTGCTCTGCTCACATAGCAACACAGAGGTTAAATTCATTAGCATTCAATGCCAGGTGCTTGTGTTGTAATTCCCCACATGGAAACTTATTGATTTGCAATATAATGTCATTCTGATTTAATCATTCTATGATTCTGTATTTGGTGTATCTAAGCTCATGCCTTGCTATTTCATTTCTATGTCTGATGAAGTGGACTTGATCCACAAAGGCTCACATTTAAAATATAGCAGTTAGTCTTTAAAGTGCTACAGTGCTTTTGTTTTTGCTTCCTGATATGCCTAAAACACAGACTAACATGGCTACCATTCCAAAATATTCCAAAATATTTTACACCTTGTCCACTCACCTTTCTGACATCTTTTCACCTCAGGTTTTGCCACTGACATGTTAAAAACTATTGATTTGGCAACATAATTTTCTATTCCTTAAATTCGATTCCCAGGTGCTGCATGGAGGAGTGAGCTTCCGTCTCTGTCCCAGTTCCTGCCAACCTAGCAGTTCAAAAGCAAGAAATTGAAAGTAGATAAATAGGGACCACTTCAGTGGGAAGGTAAACAGCTTTCCATGCACTCCATTGTTGAGGCATGCCTGCCACATGTCCATGTAAATGTCTGCAGACACAGACAGTGCTTGTACTTTGGCTATAAGCAGAGATGAGCACTGAACCCTAGTTGAATACAACTGGCTTTTAAGCAAGGACAACTTTACACAATCATATAGTAAAGAGAACATTTATATAAGCAGAGTGTTTATCTTAGTTTTATGATTCATGTTTTATTTTGATATTAGTACTTTATTGATAACATGCTAGTTGACTTACATGTGAAAATTGCTTGTTACTGAATACAAGATAAAGTATAAGGTATCAATTTCTATCTTTTGATTCAGCTTTTTGTGCAGGCAATTCTCATGGGTATTCATCACTGCAACAGCATCAGAAACAATAGCTAGTCTTTTATGCAATATTTAATACCTGCATTGTACGTTGCACAACAAATCCTGGATTTCCATGTTACATAGTTATTAAGAATTGATGACTACAAAATTTTAGAGTGTTTTTATTTCTCCATACATGCCTAAGTGCTTGAAACAAGCATGGGATCTAATTTGTTGGAGGGAGAGACAATGCATGGCTTACATAATAAGGAGACAATTGGTCTTGTTGACTTCAATGGTAAATGTGAATACATATCCTGACTCTAACTGAATCAGAGGTTGTCATATTCAGTCACAATCTGTTAAAGAGTTTCAGATGGTTCGGCCCAATAAGTCCAGGTTCAATCATTTGTCTTTAAAGTCTTTAATTTCCACTGTCTGCATGGTGGTCAGTGATGGTCTCAAGGGTCAAGAAAGGGAATGGGTAAGCGGGTAAGCGAGGGTCCTTTAATAGGGTTAGGTGAGGTCAGAGGAGTAGGGTAACATAGGCAATGCATTGTGGTATATGTAGTTCAGGGCAGTGTGATATTACATCTAACAAAACCCCTTCTAATATCATATGAACTGAACACATTATGGATAAGGTCAATGTTTTCTCACTCACTAAGACATAGGCTATCAAACAGGTAATTGTGTTGGCTTGGTCAGGATATCCGCTATCTGCTCCTTGGTCATACAGTGTGCCAGATCTATAAAACCCTCCCCTATGAGCTCCCTCACATTCCTGTTCTTGATATCTATGTGTCTGGATTTCCGCCCTACAGATTCAGTCTTTGCTATGTCTATGGCTGCCTTATTATCTTCATGGATGACGATGGGGAGATTGGGCCTCTCCCAGATAAGGGAGATCAGTTCACTTATCCAGATTAGATCATTTGCAGCGTTGGACAGACAAATGTACTCTGCTTTTGCTGTGGAGGTGGAGACCAGTTTTTGCTTCTCAATGCGCCAATAAATGGGGCTGCCGTTTAGCAATACTATGTAGCCAGATGTGCTCTTCCTGGTCTTTGTGCATCTTGCCCAGTCAGCAACCACATAGCATGAAAGATTGATTCCATCACCTACTTGAGGGGTGAGCAGCAGCTTTGTGTCCATGGTACCCTTCAGGTACCTCAGTAGTCTTTTGATAGCTACCCAATGGTGGGTCTTTGGATCGCTGGAGTGGCGTGAAAGAAGGTTCACCGCCAGCGTGATGTCTGGCCTGGTCCAGTTGGTGATGTGCTGCAGTGATCCAATGGTGGATCTGTAGAGGCTGATGTCTTAAAAAGGCTCTCCCTCCTCATGGGCATTTTTCATGAAGTCCGTTTGCATGGGTGTCGCACATGGGTGGGCATCAGACATGTTACACTTGTCAAGGAATTCGACTATCTTTTCCTTCTGAGAGATGGCGAAGCCGTTTGGTATTCTTGAAACTTGTACCCCTAGGTATTTGTTCACCTCTTCCAGACTCTTCAGGGAGAATTTGCTTTGTAGGCCTTGGGTGAACTCATCACATCTGGACTTGCTTTTTCCAAAATACAACAGGTCATCAACATAAACCAGGACCTTTTCAACCCCCTCCGGTGATCTTCTTAAGAATACACATTTGTCGTCCTTGACTGGGAAAAAGTTCAATTGTCCCATTGCCTCAGCCAGACATTCGTACCATCTCCTGCCGGACTGCTTGAGGCCATAATGGCTCTTGCTGAGCAACCATGTCTCTCCGCTGTTACGTCCAAAGCCGGGTGGTGCCTTGATATATATTTCTTTATCTAGTTGTGCATGTAGGTACGCTGTCTGTATGTCAAACTGGTACACTTGTTCTCCAAGTATGGTTGCCATCACTAGGGCGGCCTTGATGCTTTCTGGTTTCACCGTTGGGGAATATGTGTCCTCGTAATCGTCTGGGTATCTTTGGGTGAAACCTTGGGCCACTAGTCAGGCCTTGTATAGTGTCTGCTTATCCTCTAGCTGTTTGACCTTGAATACCCACTTCATCCCCACCTTCTATTGCCCCTCAGGGACTTTTGCAGGGGTGTATATGTTAAGGGCCTTGAGGCTTTCCATCTCCTTTTCCATTGCCGTTCTCCACTTGTCCTGCTCCTCAGGTGGTAGCTTGGTTATGGCGTCATAACTTGTGGGAGTCTTGGGGTAGGCGTCTATGCCTAATATATAATCCTCCACCTCTCTGGGGGTTAGGTTTTTGGTTGACCTGGTTGACCTTCTAGGTGCTGCTTCTGGAGGGTTTGGCAATTCAGCATCGCCAACATCAGCGGTGCTCAGACGTGGTTGCTGTCCCCCAATTTCATCATGTGTTGCATCTTCTGATCTGCTGGGCTCTGCATTGGACAGCAGTGCTCTGGCTTCCTCATGTTCTAGATCACTTGTCAATATTTCATTTGCATGTATTTTGCTTCAGTTTGCGTGTTCATGAAACGTGGCCAACCTGGAAACCACTAACTTCAGGTTGTGGTCTAGGAATCGGTACGCCTTTGAACCTGGTTCATACCCTAGGAAACTTAGTCTTCTTGTTACCCTGTCCCCTTTTTGTCTCAGCTGTCTTGGTATGTTCACATCTGTGAGCACTCCAAAGACATGAAGGTGGGCCAGTTTGGGTTTCCGGTTGTACATGGCTTCATAGGGCGTCCTTCCAATGACACTGGATCACAATCTGTTCAGCGTGTAGTTGGAGTACAGCAGTGCTTCCCCCCCCCCCAATATGAGAAGCTCAGGCCTGCATCTTTGATTGCGCACCTGATCATGGTCTGGAGTACCCCATTTCTTCATTCAGCAACTCCATTTTGGAAGGCTGAGAATGGTGCAGTCTTGAAGTGCAGCATCCCCTTCTCGATTATACAGTTCTCAAACTCTTTGGACAGAAATTCTGAGCCTCTGTCTGTCATCAGCTGCTTTATGTTTGTGTTGTGTTTGTACCCTCTTGCAGAATTCCTTGAATTTCTTGAAGGTCTCGTCCTTGCTCTTGAGGGTGTACATGAAGCCATACCTGCTGAAGTCATCAACTATTGTCAGGAAGAATCTCTTCTGGCCTAGGGACTTTTTGAGTGGCCCACCGAGATCAAGGTGCACCAGCTGGAATGGATGGTCTGATCTTCTGGTGGACGTTTTTGGTTGTGGGTCGGTCTAAGACTTAGAACTCTTGCATACGGAGCATTCCAGTTAGTTCTTGCAGTTCTTGACCTTTAACCCTTCAGAGCATTCTGGCATTTTCTTGACTATTGGGAATCCTATGTGTCCCAATTTTCTGTGTAGTAGGTGGGCACACTCGTCGTGTGTGGATTTTCCTATGGATATCCTTGGCGTCCTTTGCTTTGTCTCATTGACCCCTTCATTTTTGTAGAATTGTGGGGGGGTATCCTTCTCCCCTTCTGGGTCCTCATCTACGTGTTCCCTGGGATCATCTGTGGTGCACTCTTGCATTACCTCACCATCATTGCTGTCAAGTAGTCCTATTGTGACTTGCCTCTCGTCAGCTTCCTTGGCTATGAAATATGGTAGGCTGCCTATAAACTCCACGCTCCCTATTTCTTCTCCCCTTCTTTCAATGGGTGCCTTTTTGTTTCCAAAAAATATTCTCAAGCTTGGATCCTCTGTGAGTTTGGTGGTGGCTAGCACGTTGTATGGGATTCCTGGAACATAAAGCACGTTCTGGGCCATTCCAATTCCAGGAATGTGCACGTCACCCCTGCCTGCTACCTTTGTATGCTCCTGGTTGGCAACCTTGATCCTGAATGAGTCTTCTTCAAAGGAACTGAATATCTCCTTGTGGCATGATGTGCGGGTGGTGGCCCCAGAATCAATCAGCCAGTGTTGCAGATGAGCGTCTCTGGGTCTGTCTAGCCCCTTTGCTGTGTTTGACTACATTTATGGAGTCTGATTTGTGTTTCTCTTGTTGGGCTGGGCGATCTCCACCGTCTGTCATCTCTAATCTTTTCATCTCTGTGCCTGCGTGGGTATTCGTCCTGTGACCCATGCCTCGGTCTTAGTGTGCCTTCATGGCATGTTCTATCACATGAGGGGTTGTGCTCTGTGGCCCTTTTATCCTTGTTGTATTTTGGACACTCCCTTCTAATGTGTCTTCTAGATCCACATGTGTAACACTCTGGGGTTGAGCTCGCTTGCTCAGTGAAACTAACCTTCTTGTGTGGCCTGCCTTCTCTGCACATGATGGCTCTATCTCTTCTAAGATTATCCTCAGCTATGAGCTTCCTAGTGATATATTCTAATATGGCATTGTCACTGCCCATATTGTCCAATCGAGTCAGGAAGTAGTCCCAGCTTGGATCAAGAGAGTTGTAAATAATGCTAATCAAGTGCTGTTCTGTGATGCTCTTCCCCTTCTTATGAGGTCAGATCTCATGTTGTTTAATTTCATTAAGTGTTCACTCATGGTGGTTCCCTCCCTGAGTTTGTATGCGAACAGCTCTCTTAATGGTAAGCAGGTCGTACTCCTGTTTCTGCAGTAAAACATATTATATAATTTCCCCCAGACATCATAAACAACCCATTTTGGATATTTCCATACATAGCAGTGTTGATGGAACCCAAAAGTAGACAGAATACCTTGTGGTGCAGTCTGGCCACCTCTAGGGTCCATGGTCTCTTTGGTGGGTTTTGGATCAGGTGCAAAGCCCCCTTCCTCATCAGGATTACCTGGAATTGCTGAGCCCAGTCAATGTGGTTATTCCCAGTCATGCAAAGGATTGGGAAGTTGTTTGGCAGTTGGTTCTGCTGGTCGGTGTTGTTTCCGTTGCTTGGGTAGTTCTGGTGTCCTGGACTGTCTTCGGATTGGCAATAAGGGATGGGGACACAGACTGTCACATTTGAAAGTCCCGCTTGTTCTTTTTCTGGTTGCCTGCAGGGGGAGCTCGCTTGTCTCCTGGTGTTTGAGTGTCCTGTCGTGACCTGTTCTTCCTCCTCTTTGCCAGAGGAGCTCTCCTGCCTCATCTTCGCCTGTGCGAGCCTCATTCTTCACCAGCTGTCGAGGTGAGCAGACCTCTGCTCCGGAGGTCCTGCTTGTCCGGGCTGGAGCATCGCTGGGGGGCCAGCTTCATTGCTGGAGTTGCCCTCTTCGTCGGAGGATCCTGTGATGTCGCCGCAAGGAGGCTGCCTTCTCTACCGGGTCGAAGGAGTCCTGCATTGCTGGGGTTCTGCATCTTCGGACCAGGGCCTCATATGGAGGCTGGCATCATTGTCTGAGCTTCCCTTGCAGCCGGGCTGGGCAAGCGATGGGTCACAGTAGGTTTCCATCTTTCACTTTTCTTTGGCACACGTCTCCGGTTCTTCTGTGCAGGTGTGGGTTTTGTCATGTTCATACCCCTCACGTCCACAGCTGGGCCTCCCGCAGTGGTCTGTTTTTGTGTGGTGGTCACGTTCCCTTCAGTCGTGATATTTTGCCTTTGGGGAGAGGTTGCATCCCCTTCGGTTTCTCATTGGGGAAGGTTCGTGGTGGCTTGCTTTGGGGGATCTGCCGCACTCTTTTTGCCTGTGGTAGCTTGCCTCCAGGGAAAGATTGCGTCCTCTTCGGCTTCTTGTGGGGTGGGCATCTGTCGCTTGGGGAAGATCGGTCAGGTCATCGGCGACATCCGTTTCAGGTGCTCGTCATCTGCTTGGGGCTCTGGGCACTGAGGGTAGGCATGGCCCACATTTCCAGCATCCACATGTCCACCCCCCGGGTCCCAGGGCTTTTTCTCTTTTTCATGTTGCCGGGGGCGTGAGTCATCTTTGGGCATTGTTAGCTCAATGGAGTTTCCCGCCTGTGTGTTTGAATCTAGGGCCACTACTTGTGATTGGTCGGCCATCTTGGCTAGATTCAAAACCGGCATGATGCTTGGGGTTCCTGCCATGGAGGTTCCAGGGGTAGAGCTTACCGCACCGTTGGTGAGAGGTTCACCTCCATTGTTCATCAAGGCCGGAAGCTCTGCCATGGAAATCATTCTTTTTCCCGCTTGCTCTATCGCCTTGTAGATTTCGGTTACCGGGATTGTGCCCTGGTCATCCCCTTCAGTGGATGCCCCGCCGGTCCCGACCTCCATCTGGCCATCTGGGTCCATCTCCGCGATGGTCTGGTTGGGGTTAGCCTCTTCCGTTACTGATTGGGTTAGTACGGTCGCTGGTTCTGTAGTTTCGGGTCCTCATTTGAGTCCTGTGGGTTTGGCCCGTGTCTTGGCCCCCACTCTGTTCATCTGGGTCTTCCTTTTGGTCATTTTCGTTTGTTCTGGAGTTAATTATGGGCAAACCACATCCTCTGCTACCATTTTGTTAGAGAGTTTCAGATGGTTCGGCCCAATAACTCCAGGTTCAATCATTTGTCTTTAAAATCTTTTATTTCCGCTGCCCGCATGGTGGTCAGTGATGGTCTCAAGGGTCAGGAAAGGGAATGGGTCAGCGGGTAAGCGAGGGTCCTTTAATAGGATTAGGTGAGGTCAGAGGAGTAGGGTTACATAGGCAATGCATTGTGGTATATGTAGTTCAGGGCAGTGTGATATTACATCTAACAAAACCCCTTCTAATATCATATGAACTGAATGCATTTTGGATAAGCTCAATGTTTTCTCACTCACTAAGACATAGGCTATCAAACAGGTAACCGTGTTGGCTTGGTCAGGATATCCGCTATCTGCTCCATGGTCACACAGTGTGTCAGGATTTTAGCTGGAGTAAGAAAATTGAGTGGGGTGGGGGTGGGAGATTCTCAACAGTGACCTGTTCTCTGATGTGAATGTTTGTTTGTCTGACCTTTGTTTATTTTTACCTTAGAGTATTCAGATAGAATACTTGACCTGAATGTGTCTACATTTTAAGGACACAAACCTTTCAGTGAAAAACCCAATAAACCAGTAAGAATGTAGATATATTTCTTGTTGATATGTAAAGCACGGCCTTGCTAGCATGCATTGACATTTAAAATGTTTAAATGTTTGGCACATTCTTTATTATTGGCATGTGCAGGAATATCTGATTATACCCTTGTATTAATCTCTCTAGTATTAGTCTTGGTTCTGTTTGAATATCTAATTAATCTGAGTTATAGAAACAAATGGAATTAGCACAGCAGTAATTCCACAATGGTATAATCCTGGATTTCTGTTTGCTGTGATATATTCTGTAACATTCAATTAAATAAATAAATTAAATTATGGAAACAATAGATGATCACAGTGCAATTAAGATTACAGAATGGCAATGTTTCATGGCAGCATGCATGTGATTGGAAAGAAGGAGGAAGTGTGTGATAGAAAGTTTTGTCCCAGAAAGATTTTTCTTGAACCATAAAAGCTCTTACATTTTCCCTTCAAATCAAATTCCTAAGTTACTTGACTTAAAGAAGTTATATATAATTGATTCACATTTCTTTATAGGGAAAAATATAGGGAACTCTCACCTCTAAAAGAAGAGCAATTATGTCTAAATTTCATTATATTCTCAATGCTAAAACATTTTGAATTTTTTAAAAATAAGGTACACCATTCACAATAGTGATTATATGACCAAGAAGGTACTCTGAGTAGCACCCACTTTGGAAACTGTTTTATTTCATCATAAAAGTGCAAGATTTTTTTTAAAAAAGCTTTTCTTACTATATTTTAACTGCTTGAAAGAGGGACCAGTGCAATTTTTTAGTCTCACATGGCCGACTACTTTGGATAGGCATCAGATACTTGTCATACTGTGCTTTCAGATGGGTGGTCCAATTTGCTGTTCTAGTTGGGGTAGCAAAATTTAATTGATCAGTCGTGGAAAATCCACACACTGTGTGAAGAAAACAGCCCTCAGAAGCTCATGTTGAGAGGAATACCACTTCTGTACTTGGATTTTTAAAAATAGTTCTGCCTGATTAATTTTGATAATTTAGTCCTCCAGCATTGTGTCTAACTGTATGTTTGAAGTATTGATGGTAATAAACATCTTGTGAATGTGAATTGGAGAAATTATGAATTGTGTGAAGAATGACTTCAAGAAAGAGTGAGTCAGTTCTCAATTAGTTACTGAAAGAGAGAAACAGATGTACCAACAGATGGATCAACATCTTTTCTACACCACCCCCAGTTTTATACACATTTTCTCCTGTGTTTAATAGCAGTAAAACATCAGTTACTTCCCATACAAAAAATATGTTTCAGCCTCTTGATATGTTTGGTTCTTTGCACCTTTGCAACACTCTAAACATATTTTTGAGACTGAATATTAGAACCATGCATCAAGCCATGCCACAAACTTTATAGAATTATGATAGATATACAATGTGGTAAAATGGATAGAGCAAAGAGCTAGGACTTGGAAGACATGGGTACAAATCCTCATTCATCCAAAGTAATGTACTGAGGCTGTGGAACTATAAAAACAGTCCTTAAATATCTCACCTTGAAAGCCACATTGCCACCCAATCCACCCCAGGAAGCAGATGGTATCCATCAGTTGGTCAAAACATGGGCCACTTTGTTAATAACATAACAATACAATATTAACATGACCTGCAATGGGGCATCCTAGTGGGTAAATGGTATTAACTTATGGGTATATCTATCCATATCCAGATTATTGATTATGACCTTGTATGGAGTGATGACATCTCACTCCATACCTCTTAGGTCACAATTTCCTTCAGGCCAACAAGCCTGCTCCCTTGTAATTGAGGGTTCCTACCCACGAAAGTAGATGCCTCCAGTGCCCTCTGTCCATCTGTTATGGTGAGGAACCCCCATTACATATGGTCAATTAACATAGTTTTTATTAACATTTGCCCCACTACTGCCACCAAGGATGTTTGTTTACAGACAGACACCCAACCTTAAGCCGCTAATTGGGCCTTGATGCCCCATCACAGGTCATTGATGAATTTTTAAAAAATCTTCCTATGATAAATGCACTCCATCCTGCCTGTAAGGCGAGTTCCTAAAAAACATCATTGTAAATAAAAACTCTTGACATGTTACTTAAAATTTATTCTCTAACCTTAACTACCCTCTCTAAATCTCATTTTCCAATAAGTCAAATAGTACCATTATGGGTAGGAATACAATAATATAAATGTAAATAATAAATCACCCTGTGTTTATTTACATTGGCCTGGAGAGCTCAGAGTGTCTCAATATTATTAATTCCAAAATCCACTTTGATCAGGTACAGAACTCTTTCTTTCATCCCCCATAAGGGAGTGATCCACAAAAGGTTTCCAAATATTCCAAAATCTGTTTTCTTTCAAATTATCCCTTTTTTTCCTTTATCTCCCGTCAATTTATCGTTCAAGGCTAAATTCCACATTTCTTTATACCACTGTTCAGTTTGTATGTTTACATCATTTTTCCAATGTCTAGCAAAACATTGTGTAGCCGTTGTAATCATTATTTCTAATAACTCTTTCTTATCCTTATTTAAATTAATGCCTTCCACATTTGTTAACAGAGTGATACCTGATCCCAGTTTTACCATCTTGCCCAAAATTTTTCCAATTTCTTTTTCAATTCTATTCCAAAAATCTTTAACCACTTTACAATTTCACCACATGTGTTCATACGTTCCAATAGTATCCTTGCATCTCCAACACATTTTATCGTTTTTTATTGTCCATTTGGTGTAACCTCTCTGGGGTCAGATACCATCTCCACAACATTTTAAAATTATGTTCCTTTATTCTAACCAACATAGTTCTCATAATCCTCTTTTTCCATTTATTTCTCCATATATCCTTTCCCAGTTTTATATTCAATTCTTGTTCCCACCTTAATTTCAAATCCTCTTGTGGATCACCATCCCTATTTAGTATTGTATACAATTTACTAACTAATCCCTTAATATTTTTATCCCCTTTCTGACTTTTAGAATCAGCTCTTTAAATTCCGTCTTTTCTCTTTCCAAATCATATTCACTCATATATTTACTGTTCCATTTAATGATCCTCAATCACTGAAACCAATTAATTTTTAATTGCTCAAACAATTTTTTCCTACTAGCCTCATCTCTACATATCCGAAACCAGTCCTTCAACAGGATAACCTCATTCTTCATCAGTACCTCCTTTGTCTCCTCATTTATATTAAGTGGAAAACTCGCCATATCTAATATTTCCAATATGGGTGAAGCATTCAGAATCAAATCCTTCTTTACCCTCTTCCATACATTCATTAATCCTTTCATCATAGTATTTTTATTCACTACCTTTCCCAATTTGCAACCTAAAAAGACCATTTTACCCATATGTTTGTAGTCCCTCATCTCTATTTCCTCCCATATTACCTTTTCCCTTGCCAAGATCTTCACAACATTCTTAATTTGAAATACCCGATAGTATGCCATCAAATTCGGCATTCCCAACCCTCCTTCTTTCTGTGGTAAATACCATAACTTTTTTGGTAACCTGGATTTCTTTCCACCATTACAAAAGTTGTTAAACAGTTTTTGGAACTCCTTAATTTCCTTATCTTTCAACTGAATTGCTAACTCATGAAATAAAAAAAATTATTCTGGGTAATAACAACATTTTAGCAACTGAAATTCTCCCAAACCATGACAGTTTCAACTTTTGAAAGATTTGTATCCTATTCTTAATTTCAATTTTCAAACTGTCATAGTTCAGTCTTTTAAGCTCTTCCAATTTATTTGATATAATTATTCCCAAATATTTCAGCTTATTCTTGATCTGAATATTAACTATATCCTTTATCTTCTTCTGATCTTTTTCATCCATATTGCAAAGCATCATTTCCGATTTATCCCAATTTATTTTCAACCCAGTAATATCCTCAAAATCCTTTAGTTGTTGCTGAATTCTATACATTACCTCCTCTGGTTGTTTTACAATTATCAGTCATCGGCATACATACTTATCTTATTTCCCATAATCCCCTCTATTTTTCCTTCCTCTCATATAGCTTTTGCTAATAACTCCATTGCCATGATAAAAAGTATTGGAGATAAGTGGCAGCCCTGTCTCGTACCTGCCTCCAACTTTACCTCATCTGTAACCTCATCGTTTACTATGACAGTGGCTATTCTTTGCTGATATAATTGACCAATTACTCTTCTGAATTTGACACCAAATCCATAACTTTTTATTATTTCCTTAATTGAAATCCATTGAAGAGAGTCAAATGCCTTAAATATATCCAAAGATATTAATCCCACTTTTTCTTTATTTGACTCACCGTATCAATTAAATCTACTACTCTTCTGGTCAAATCTGCCATATGTCTTCCTTTCAAAAACCCCACTTGATCAGCATTTATGTATTCCCCCATGAAATTATTCAACCGATTAGCAAGTATTGCTGTGAAGATCTTAGCATCTTGATTTATCAATGAGATGGGTTATAGGATTCTACTTTCTCTAAATTCTTTCCAGGTTTTGGCAAAAGTACAATTGCAGTCCTATGCCATGAAGTCGGAATCTGCCCCCCATCTAATATGTAGTTATATAATTTTGTCAACTTTGGTACCACGATATCTCCAAATTCCTTGTAAAAATCCGCTGGCAACCCATCTTCTCCAGGGGCTTTTCCCAGCTTCAATCTAGCAATTATCTCTTTTACCTCTTTCTCTGTCACTAATTCTTCCATTCTATCCCTATGCTCCTGTTTTATTCCATTAGTTATTTGCATTTCTAATTGCTTTTTAAGTTTCTCCTCATCTATATCTTTTCTTGCATAAAGAGCTTGATAAAAATCTTTCACAATTTTACATTTATCCTTTATTTTATTACATCTTATCCCTTGTTCATTAATAAAAACTCCAATTCCCTCTTTTCCCTTTTATCCTTTGCTGCTTTTGCTAATAATTTTGAATTTTTATTACTAAATTCAAAGTATTCTCTTTTTAAATAAACCAAATCTCTTTCCACCTTTTCTATTTCTTTACCTTCCAATTCAGTCTTTAATCTTAATAAATTAGTGAAAACTTTTTTATTCTTTGTTTTTGAATGCTCCTCCTGTAACAATTTTATCTCCTTTTCAAGCTTGTCCTGTGTTAACATGTAATTTTTATATCTATTACTTGCTATCTTTATACATTCCCCTCTAAAAATCGACTTCATGGTATCCCAGACCATATTGTATTCTACCTCACCATTGTCATTCCATTGCCAGTTTTCACTCCAACTCTTCATAATTTGTTCTTTACACTTCTGGTCTCTAAAAAGGTTAGCATCATATTTCCAAATCCTCCTTGTTCTAATCTCTTTCCATAATTTTAAATCCAATATCACCTTGGCATGATCCGACTCCTTAAATATTCCAACTTCCATTTCCTCCAAGCTTTTAACCAAATTTTCAGATACAAAAATATAATCTATTCTGGAGTAGGAATTACAAACCTGCGAAAAATAGGAGTATACCCTTTCTAAACCCTTAATTTCTCTCCAAGAATCTTTCAAGCCTAGAGCAGCCATCCAATTATCCAACAATCGCCCTTTAATCCCCTTTCCACTTCTTAATATATTTGTACAGTCCAGATTTGATCTTACTAAATTGAAATCGCCCACCACAATCATCCTTGTTGATTTTTCTTTTACCATAATCATGCACATTTTTTCTAAAAAATCTGCTTGATGATCGTTTGGGGCATATATATTCACCAACATTATTTCCTCATCATCTATTTTCCCTTTCACTATCAAAAATCTCCCTTCCAGATCTGCAATAGTATCTGTTATCTCAAACCCCAATCTAGCCGAGATCAAAATTGCTACTCCTCATGATTTTGATGTACCATAAGATTTCTCATAATGCTGCATCCAGCCTAAAAAGATTTTATTAGTATCATGAGATTTTTGATGAGTTTCCTGTAAAAAGACTATGTCTGGTCTATCCCTCTTCAGAGCTGATTCTATCCTCCTCCTCTTAATGTGAGATCCTGTACCTTTTACATTCCATGTTAATACTTTTATCGCTCTCATGATTTAAATTGTCCTCCTCCTTTATCCCTCCTGAGCTCTCCATTGGGCGTGCTACCAATTATCCTAACATAATTGAAACAAAACTTAAAACATAGAACACTCAATAACAACCTCCCCACTTTTTCCTTCAAAAAAAGAAGAGAAAAAAATGCCTTTGACTTCCAAAGAGGGGAGGGGGGAACGTGTAGGATAAGCCTAATAAACATGATAATTAAAGCTCCAGCGCTCTATCCACATTTTGTTAGTAAAACTGTTGTAAATACCTCTATAACTTTAAAAATTCTCCCTTCTTCTTCCCCTTTCCCTTCTAACTTTTACCTGACTCCTCCTCCACCACTATTAATGACAATTCTGCTTCAGGTCCTCCCATTTGTTCTCCTCCTGCTGCACCACCCTCATCTGTTCCGCCATACTCTCTTTTTATCCCTCCCGATGCCAACAAGTCTTTCCTTAACTCCAACCATTCATTTGAGCCTGCACTGACCAAATCAAGTAGAGTCAAATATTCCAAGGCATCAGTCCTCTCATCAATCACCTGCATCTTCTTATCATAAAAAATCTCAACTGTTGTGGGAATCTCCAATTATATTTTATCCCTTTTTTAATCAGAATTTTTGTTACCGGTTTCATTTTGTACCTCCAACCATGTTCCTTAATTGGAATATCGTTATATACCTCCACATCCACTCCATCAATTTTCAGAACTCCAGAACCAGCTTGTTTTAAAAAAGCCATCACCTTCAATTTATCCCCGCAATTTGCAAATTTAACCAAAACATTCCTGTGATCAGTTTTCCCCCTTCTCGATCCCACTCTGTAAGCACTTACAATGTCCTCATTAACAAAAACTTTCCCCATATTCAAATTGAACACTAACAAATCACCAGGACCAGATGACATCCATCCACGAGTTCTCAGGGAACTTAAAGATGAAATTGCTGATCTCCTAGCCAAAATATATAATCTTTCGCTCAAATCAGGCTTTGTGCCTGATGACTGGAAGGTAGCGAATGTAACACCAATTTTCAAAAAAGGATCCAGGGGTGATCCAGGGAATTACCGACCTGTCAGTTTGACATGTGTCCCAGGTAAAGTGATGGAAACCATCCTAAAAGATAGAATTAATAGGCACATAGAAGAGAAGGCGCTGCTAAAGGAGAGCCAACATGGCTTTTGCAAGGGCAAATCATGCCTCACTAATCTGTTGGAATTTTTTGAGAGTGTCAACAAGCATGTGGATAAGGGGGATCCAGTTGACATTGTTTATCTGGACTTTCAGAAGGCTTTTGACAAGGTCCCACACCAAAGGCTCTTGAATAAACTTACCAGTCATGGAATAAAGGGACAGGTCTTGTCCTGGATCAGCAACTGGCTAAGGGACAGGAAACAGAGGGTAGCACTAAATGGACACTTCTCCAAGTGGAGGGAAGTAAAGAGTGGGGTCCCCCAAGGTTCAGTACTGGGACCCCTGCTTTTCAACCTCTTCATAAATGATCTAGAGGTAGGAGTAAATAGCAAGGTAGCCAAATTTGCTGACGACACTAAATTATACAGGGTAGTGAAAACTGTGAGAGATTGTGAGGAGCTCCAGAGGGATCTCTCGACACTGGGGGAGTGGGCAAAACAGTGGCAAATGAGTTTCAACATTAGTAAGTGCAGAGTGATGCATGTTGGGGCAAAGAACCCCAATTACATTTATAAACTGATGGGGTCTGAACTCTCTGCGACAAACCAGGAAAGGGACCTTGGTGTCCTGGTGGACAACTCAATGAAGGTGTCAACCCAGTGTGCCTCAGCAGTGAAAAAAGCAAACTCAATGCTCATTAGGAAGGGTATAGAAAATAAGTCAGCAAGTGTCATTTTGCTTCTTTATAAATCTATGGTGAGGCCCCATCTGGAATACTGTGTACAGTTCTGGTCGCCATACCTCCAGAAGGATATTATGGAGCTGGAAAAAGTGCAGAGGAGGGCAACCAGAACGATTAGGGGACTGGAACACCTTCCTTACCATCTGAGGCTGCAACGGTTGGGCCTCTTCACTCTTGAACGACGACGTCTAAGAGGTGACCTGATTGAAGTTTATAAAATCATGCACGGTGTGGACAAAGTAGATAAGGAAAAACTGTTTTTCCTATCGCATAACACTAGAACTAGGGGACACTCCATGAAACTTTTGGGTACTAGTTCTCAAACAAATAAGAGAAAGTACTTTTTCACCCAGAGGATTACTGGTCTATGGAACTCCCTGCCAGAAGAAGTGGTGACAGCTGTCAGTCTTGACAGCTTTAAGAAAGGATTAGACAAGTTCATGGAGGACAAGAGTATCAATGGCTATAATTATGGATACTTAAGGACAACCTCCGGGTTGGAGAGATAGGCAGGGTAACTCTCAATATCATTTCCAGGGAATCCTAAGCAGGCATCTGCTTGGGAATACCCTGAAGGAAATGGTGAGCCACTGTGTGAGACAGAATGCTGGACTGGATGGGCTGTGGCCTGTTCCAGCAAGGCTGTTCTTATGCTCTTATGTTCTTATGTTTAACCAATTTACAATTCTATCTCTTAGCTGGTCTGGAGTTCTTTGAATCACATGACGTATCACAATATTCTGCTTTCTCATCATCTCTTCCATCCCATCAATCCTTTTCTCTTGCTCCTCCATTTTCATCTTATTTTCTCTCACCTCCCCTTGTATCCCTTTAATTTCCCCTTTCATCACTTTCATGTCATTTTGCATCAACTTAACATTTCCCTCTAATTTATGAATATTTAAATCATTTTTTTGAAAGATCAGTGATCGTTCCAGTCAGTTTATCCAACATTTCGTTTTTACCCTTCACCCATCCTATCAAATTTTTGAAATAATTTGCCAAGTTCCACCATAATTTGCGCCTGGTCAAATGCAGGTTCAGGTGATGATGAAGCTGACAGTGAGGGTAGCTCCACATCCCTTGCTTTACCCTTCCTTTTTGGCTTCACAACTTCCTCATCCTCTTCCTTGCTCCTTGCAGCCTTATCCATTGTGATATCAAATAAAAGCTTCAATGCAGCAATTGATTTTGATGACCCGCACCGTTTTCCTTGAAAATATTCCAGAATTCTTGTCCAATACAGGCAGAAAAGAAATTTATAAAGATCAATCCAGTACCAAACCAATAATGTTAATATTTTATATCCATATTTTACTCTTATTATAGTCCAAATCTTCTTATTTTTGTAATCCAATTGTGTAAAAAATAATAATCCCAAATTGTAGATATATTCCAAAGAGATAAAGGACCGGAAAAAAGAAAAAAAGAAAAAAGAATAGCACAGCCAAACAGAAAAAGTCTTCTTGGTTTTTAATCCAATTGTGTTAAAAAAAAAAAACAATTCCCAAGTTATAGATATATTCCAAGATGATGAAGATCCAAAAAAAAAAAGGGAACATGACATGGAAGGCAAGGGAAAAAGCAACAGTCTTTTGTTCAATAATTCATAGGTCTAATATATGTTTGGTAAGCCATGAACTTCCACCGGCCCACCCTTTGAATGTCCTCACAGGAATAACCCACCTCTGCCATGGTGGATGTGGCCCCAAACCAAAAAAAGTGTATGCCGAAAAGCCATACATCAACTCCTAAATGAGTCAAGACTCTCTTGATTGCCACCGAGAACTGGTATCGTGTCAATGGGCAACTGTCTGAATGTCAGAATAAAGGGCCCACGTTGATTCCTCACAGTTTGAGATATGCCTCTAAGGCAACACAAGGTCAAACGGGTGCAGGGCCAATGCGAAGCAAAGTCACTCAGGCACCCTTGCCCAATTGATCAGTTTTTGACTGGCAGATCTTCAACTCCAGCTCCTGGTCACCAAGTCTCACATTGGCCATGTGCAAAACTTGGCCAGCCTCACCCGTCTTTGACAGGGCCAAAAATTCAGCTGAACGGAGGGCTCCAAAAATGCCACCATTGGCACAGCATGGAATAGGACTGCCTCAAATTGGCTCGCACAGGTAGAAACCCAGGTGGCCAACATATCTGTGAGCAATTTAGGGGAAATTGGTATGCGGTGCTCATTAATTTAATTTAATTTATTTTAATAGTAATATTTATATTTAAGACCTACCCTGCTCTCTTGACCATCCGTCCTAGGTCTTAATGATCCAGAAATCAGCAACTGTATCGGCATGCCCATCACTTTGGTATAGAATTTTAGGGCAGACAATTTTGATCAGATGGTCCGGGGGATATCCCCAAGTGATACAAGTGAACCATAAACTGAAATATATGCTCCACAGGTGCAGGCCAGTCTGGCTGCAACAGCCAGGTGCAACGGAACCCACAGAAGTCTGAAATAGTCATGGCATAGCTGCAGCGTGTTCTAGGTGCTATGGCTGCGCCTATAGCATGGTCTATCTCAAGTCACCAAGGTTCCATATCTCTGGCAGCATTATGTCTGGGTCTATTGCAGTGTCTGGGGCGAGGGTATGAAACTGTTGCATCTGCTGCCATCATAAAGCATTGGCAATTTGATTATCGATGCCGAGGACATGTTGGGTTTTGAACACTATATTGTACTCTAGGCATTTTAAAACTAATTTGTGGACCAAACACATGACCCTCAGGGATCAGGATGTCATACTGTTGATGATATGAACTACAGCCAAATTATCCACCCAACATTTTACTGTGGAATTGGCCCAGGTCTCACCCCATAAGAACACAGCCCCAACCACTGGGAATAATTCCAAAAATGTAAGGTCTTTCACAATGCCTGCTTCTCTCCAATGTGCAGGCCACGTGCTGTAGCACCAATGGTCACGGTGGTATAAACCAAAATCGCAACTGCCAGAGGCATAGGTGAACACTGCCATTTGCACCTCCGCCTTAATTTTGGAATGCCATAAAGAGGCACTATTGTAACAGGACAAAAATTCCAGCCATAGTGGGATGTCCTCCCTCAAAGCTCAGGTGACCCTGGCCTGGTGAAATGGCCAGGTCAGCCCTTTCATGGCATCACACAGGTGGCAGGCAAAGTCCCTGCCCAGTGTGACCACCTTGCAAGCAAAGTTTAAGTGGCCATGCCAAAACCTGCAGCTCCTTCAGCATCACTTTGCATCTCAACAACATGTTACTCAGTTTGTCGTGTAACTGTGACAACTTGTCATGGGAACGATGAGACTGCTGTCTCAAAGTGTCTAGCAGGACTCATAAGAAAATGAGGGAAGTGGCCAGTCCCTCCATTTTGTCATCTGCAAATGGGACTCCTAATTTGAGGGCCAGTGCCTGAAACTCATGCAGGAGGTCGGCACATCTAAAAGATTGGGCAGGGCCACAAAAGAGGAAATTGTCCAAATAATGGATCACGTGGCTAGATCCAGTGTGTTGGCAAAATGTCCAATCCAAAAAAAGTGTTAAAATGTTCAAAGGCTGTACAAGAGACAGAACAGCTGAAAGGCATAGCCTTGTCTAAAAAATATTGGACATTGAAAGCAAAGTCAAGCAGTTTGAAGTCCTGTGGGTGCACAGACAATAGGCAGAAAGCAGATTTAATATCACACTTCATCTTAAGGGCATTCTTGCCAAACAATCAAACCATTTGGACCACCTGATCAAAGGATGAATACTTGACAGTACATAACTCATGTGGTATTGAATAATTTACTGACCCACACATTGGGTAAGATAAATTGTGAATCAAACGAAATTCCCTGGAAATCTTCTTGGGAACCAAACCCAGGGGGAACACTTTCAAATTATGGAAGGGTGGACGGTTGAATGGGCCAACCACCCGTCCCACATCCAGCTCCTTCCCATTGCTCTGCCTGACCACATGCTTCAATTTGATTACTGAATGGATGTTTGGTGCCTTTTGCGGAAAACGGGCCCCCAAAGCAGGGATCCGAAAACCAAAAGCGAAACCTTCCTGCAAATAGCGTGCCTCCTCCACAGGGTAACCTGCAAGTCAGGAAAATAATGTATCAAGCTTGATTGGGCTGGAAACCTTTTTCAGGCTGCGGCAGCTCGGGATTAACTCTTTTTGCAACCCAGGAATCACATCCCTTATGCCTCTGGGGGCCAATTTTTGTGCAGGAGGAGGCTGGATGGTTGCCTCTGCACATAGTGCACTCATTTCATAATCCTTCTCATCCATATCTTTCTTTGACTTGTCAGAATCCCTGTTACGCAGGGAAAATATATCAACATATTCACCTCGCACAATTTTGTCCCTCGTGAGCGAGAGAAGATGGTCACCCAACCATAGGGACTTGTCACCATTGCAAGGGTCAACAAATACAAAAACCCAACCTGCATATCCACCACTGAACTTTGAAGAGTGGCAAGGGAATAAACCCCAGGAGGTGGATAAGGGGCCATCCACAGAACTATAGTGGCTGACTGCCTAACCTGGGGAGTTTGTAGCCTGCACAAGGCTAGGCCAAGGCCAAGACCATAAAGGTGGCTGTGTAGGCAAAGAATGCGGCACTGGGGTCCCACACCCAGTCACACTCCCAGATTCCACATACTCACCTAATCTCAGCCCAGGTATTCCAGGAGTAGATGACACCACTGCCACAGTGCTCTCAGGTTCAGTCAGCAAGGAATCACCAGATGACTGGGAAGTTTCTTCGACTTCCACGTCCCATGCACACTGCCGAAGGCACCCCTGCAGGCCATCCATTTATCAAGATGCTGCTGCTGCCCCCAGAGTGTCCACACACTTCTGGAGGACCAGGGCAATCTCTTTCAAGTGGAGTTCTAGTATAAGTCTATTATATTTTTTTACTAAATAAGATGTTGCAAAATATGGTCCAACAAAAATATTCCTTCAATTCAGGTCTACGTGATTAACAGAAATATTCCTTGTAATACAGGTGTAATTCCAAAAATACCAGATTGGTAATAGTACTTTCTTATAATCCAAAGGGTTTACAATGAAACAATCTCAAACAATGCAATTTGAAGCCTTTGCCAGCTAGTGTTCGACTTTTCAGAACTTGTGTTCTTTCCTCAGAAATCTCTCTAGTTGAATAATTATGGAATGTTAGCTAGCACTACGTGCCTCTTTCTGCGTCCATCACCTCTGAGTCTTTTCTTCTCCATGCTCACGCCCAAAGCAGAAGAAGCATGTCGCTTAGGTGCCATTGTTCAAGGCTCTCTCTTCATAGAGATTTATTCCACGTGCGTCAAACAAGGAAGCTCGCATGCACATGCTTTTGCCAGATTATGAAGAAGAAGAGAGAGGGTGAGGCAGAAAGGAGACACACGGGATAAGAACTGTGTGGAAGTGTTGCCGGACTTAGATCAGCGGCCCACTCAAGGACTGTTATCCTGGCCACCAAATCTGTCCAAGTTCTCTTCTCCACCCCCATGCCCGAAGCAGAAGAAGTGTGATGCTTTGGAGCCATTGTTCAAGCCTCTCTCTTCATAGAGATTTATTCCACGTGTGTCACACGAGGAAGCTCGCATGCACATGCTTTTTCCAGATTATGAAGAAGAAAGAGGGTGAGGCAGGAAGGAGACACACTCTTATAGAGCATAGGCTCCTCCCTGAAATACTAAGGCCTCTGGGTGGTTGCCGCCTTGGGGTGGATGGGTGGCAAAATGTGTGCATGTGTTAATTCATGTGATGCAGCCATAAGGGATGCTATAATTTAATTCCAATTTGAGGTACATAATATAATGTGACATTAACTCCTTTTTGTAATAATTTTCAGCTAGGGATTAGCCTCTATAAATACATGGACTTAACATATCCACTAACACCAAGATCCCTCTTCTGACAAGCCACAATCAATGTAAACACTGTTGTATTTGTGAAATCAGGGTTATTGCACTTATTTGCTCTGTATCTAATTTGCCATTATTTGGTTCTTTATTATAGAATTCCTCTAGCAGTTCTTTGAAATTCACTTTGCTTTTTAGCATTCTAAATAATTTGGAGTTATTTGTAAATTAGGCTATATCATTATTCAGATTCTAGAATTTTAAATTATTGAACTACTGCTGCCTCTGTGGCTCTACACCATGAAGTTGAAGAGGAGGGGTGTATTTCCTTCCCTCTTAGTTTTATAAGGCAGGGATGAGTTGGACACAATTGCATCACTAATAGTCAGATCAGATAGAGGGGCTGGGAACTTTATAAGCCTGCCGTGCCCCAACGACAACCTTTTGCTTATGAGGTGAAACAGAAGTTGTGCAAATGCCACCTGAGGAATTTTCTTGACAAGGGTCACCACACATCTACCTTTTTTGTCTGTGATTTTGGCTATGTTTTTGGGGGACAGTGTCTAATGATGAAGACAGATGGTTGATGGTGGCCAGCTATGTGTTTCATAAGACTTTCAAAGGAGATGGGTGTGGCACAAACCTACAAAACCCACTGTTTGCCAATGTGCAGCGCTGGTGTTTCCTGAGCTTCCTGGAGTCCCAAAATTGGGTTTACTATTTTTTTAGACCATTAGATTGAGGAACTAGTGGGATCCATAGCTAATAGCCTAGGTTAGATGAGGACAGGTGCAGCCACACAATTTTGGGATGTCTGCCATCATGATCTTGTGAGCAACAGCCTCTGTGACCTCATAGCAAGGTTGCAATAAGTTGCTAATAAAATAATGTTCCATTTTAGAATTGTTGAGGCAGCATCCTTAACAAAAACAAGTGTCAAGGCAGCAGCAATATTTAGGGAATCCACCAACTATCCTGCTGAACTAGGTGGAGCAGGATCTTCCTCAGGTCCATTTTCAATGGAGGTAATGCCTGTCATATTGCCATACACAATACCCATACTTAATTCATGTCTGTCTGCAAATGCACCATGCACATCCATATAGCTGGAGTCCTAGAGACTGGGGTGTGCTTCCTGTCCCATATCAGGAGGCTAACAGTGAATGTGCACTGTGGCAGGTCACAGCTCTGACTGGTTGGCATCCCACCCAAGTTATGGGAGGATAGGGAACAATGGTGGGACAAGTACCAACTAGTGCCACCACCTCAGGAGCAGCAATGTTTTTTGGCTCTCACCTGATAGGGTGATGAAGTGGTACCATTAGGTGAAACCCTTATTATGGCAACCAAGGAAAAGATTTTGAATTGGGAATAAATGGAGATGTTCAGTCTCCTTTACACTAAAATGAAAGGATAGGATAAGGATCTACTATATGAAAAGAAGAAGGGATGATTGCAGATGCACAGAGTGAACAAGACCCGGGCTGCCAAGTTTTTTTTATTATTATTATAGATATGCTACAGTAGTTGCATGAGCACAACTGTGGAGGCACATTGATGCATGCCCAAATTCTTAAATAATTCACCAAGGGTATAGGCACTACCTTTCACCTTACCATAGGTTAGGGCTTCAAATTAAATAAAGGGTATGACTGAAGTTGAACCCCTCTATGTCATCCTACCTTTTCAGCTACTGGTTGAGGATGTCTGTGTTTTGGTATGGTTTTGACAGTAACAGCACAACAAGATAAAAAGGGAGGAAAAAAGGTTCTGAAGTTTGTGATCTGAGTCTCCATTATAATCTCAGAAGTTGTAAGACATTTATGAAGCAGAGGTTGCAGTAAAGCTAGCATGATTTTTTTCCTAGTCAGGCATTTCTTATTCTATCTATTTAGGGGTTCTGTCTGAGGCTGAAAACTTTTGTGCATGTGTTAGGGAGGAGGACTAAAAAAATACAATAATTTACTTCAGAGAAAAGATGTAGGCAGTATGTTCTTCAAAATATTTATCACAAGTTGACTTGAGACAGATTGTAGAAAGATGGGTTTCCAATTTTGCAGCTTTTCTTCCTCTTTAGTCATTTAATGTTACATTGGCTACCTTCCAATCCTATGGTACACAAGCCAATCTTTTTAATAGAAGATCAGCAATTTCACATTTGAGTTCTTTCATAAATTTGAGGCGTATACCATCTGGATTCAGTGATTTGTTAAATTTTATTTTGCCATTTTACATAGAACATCATCTCTCATCACTTCTATGTGATTTATATGGCAGTCATTTGAACCAGAAGTTCAAGGGTTGGTATATGTCCAATATTTTGTACTGAAAGTCAAAATTCCTGACACATTAGGCCTGAGCATTAATATTCAAATTGATTTTTAATTTCATTTCAGGTAATATCTGGAAACAATGTGGTTAACTTTCCTTCTTCTTTTTCCTCAAGTGCCCTAGACATTCTGGATATTGGCTATTATCATGGTGATAGTCTTCCTGTTCTTTATAATAATCCCCTTGTTCCCCAAAGAGGCAACTGCTGAAAGGTGAATGGGAATCCACTTAGAAAGGTGCCCTCAAGCTAAACTTTCCAGGATTTTAACTAGCCCTCTCACAGATCATGGCCTAAACCTGGCCTGTTAAGAAGGTAATGGAAAGGGGGGAAAAACTCCAGTCAGTTTCATAGATTTACTTGCAGGTTGTCAAAACAGGTACATTAATCAGGAATAGAAAAAATAGATGGTTACTAAAGCAAAATAGATTGGCTTCAGCCAGAGTACAGGAAAACAGGAAAACCTATCTAACTTGGAAGCCAAATAGGGCATCCCTGCCTCGGCTTCTTGCCCATGGCTACATGATTACATGATTAATCCACACAGTGAACTCAAACAGCAAAGCACATTCAGCATTTTTAAAATCTTTTCCCTCACTCTGGAACCTATCAGGCTGTGTCAGGCTGTCCCTCCAGGAATGGAAACCAATCAGAAACCCCACATGGAAATTAGGGGATGTTCCTTTTTTATGTTCCTCTCCTCTCCTCCCCATTTTCTCAAGCTCTGTATTTTCCCCTCCCTAAGGATTGTACTGGAAGGGTGGCAGAGGCCTGGCTGTGTTAGAAATGGCACCTGAATAGATAATGGCTTTGCATATGTCTGTCCATCCCCCTGACAAGTATACAGTGCAACTCAGGCCTCCTTTCTTTAGTCTTTCAGAACAAGGGTGTCTCCATTTTGAACTCACTCTGGCCTTACATTCTTAACTTCCTATTGTTAGGAAATAGCACCCTCGTGTGGTGACTAAAAATCACACAGTGACTGGAACTTCTCCTTCCCATGCTGCATTGTGCCTGGGGGGGGGTGTTTTGAGTTGTACGCAGCAGAGAGTGTTAAAGAGGAGCTTTTTTAAAAAGCAATTTTTGGAGTTCCATTACTTTTTTTTTTTTTGGAAGCAGCTTTGGATTTCTCGAGCAGTGCAAAGTTAGGGGTATTTGATCTGACATTTGTGGGAATTTGAGGGGGGGTTGGAGGTTTTTTAAAATGGAGTTTGGTGGATTACTGTATTAAAATTGAGTGTGGGAGCCATTTTCTGTTTATTCTTGGAATGTTTTAGTTTGAAATTTTGGAGGGGCTTTTGTATATCTAGCATTTTTGCATGCCTTTTAATCACCGTTATGCTTTGTGTGTTTGAGGGGGCGTTCTATGTTGGTTTATGCATTCATTTGGCGTGCATTTTACTGTGTTTAGCTTTTTTTTGGTCCTACATTGGCACATGGCCTGTGTACATGTGCATTGGTGCATGTTATGTGATTTCTGCCTGGTGTTGACAGATTTTTGGGATTTTCATTAGCTTGTGTGGATAGACTTGGTGCTCTTGGAATGGAGAGCCATGTTGTGGTTGTTAAGCATTTGCTTTATGTTCTGCTGATTTAGTGACAGGTTCCTTAAAAAACCAAGAAATGAGGAAGAACCTGGTTGTTTGAGGGCTGCACAGTTGCCCTCCTCCTCTTCCCCCTCCAGTTAAAAAACAGTGTTTAAATGTGTTTGCACAGTTTTTAAATGTTGGACAGGTGCAGTTTCCCATGTTCCCCTGCTGAAGTGTGTCTTATGTTGAGTTGTACTATACAGAACACTTTATTAATGAGTTTTGAACAGGTACCCTGTAAAAGACTCTTTTTTTACTTTATTCTTGATGTGTGGTGTTTTAAAAGTTTGATATTTGAAATTATATTGCTTGATGTACCATGTGTCTGCACCACTGCACAGTATTTATGCAGATAAAGTGCATTTTATAAAGAATTTTGAACATAAAAATGGTTTTGGGGCATTTTTCTAAGATCTGGAATGGAATATTTGGTTTTCAGTGCATTCCTATGGGAAAATGCATATTGCTTAAAGAGCAACTCACCTAACGAGTGATCCCATGGAACACATTATACTTGTTAAGTGAGGGCTGTATTTTATGTTGTTCCTCATGATATGGCAAAGGCTTTCTTTGTTTAATAGTCTTAAACAGTTCTTTTTCTTTATCCATCCAGCACAATACTTCTGCATTAGTCAAATAGTCAACCCATGATCTCCTTAGCTTCCGTCTGTAGATCTACATTTCAAAAGCTTTGATTCTCTTTTCATATGCTTTAGTCAGTGTCCAAGCTTCAACTCCATATAACAACACTGGGAATACATAAAATGTCATTATTTGGATCTTTGTAGCAAGTGTTAGATCTCTACTGCGTAACAAGTGTCACATTTTTATGGAGGTGGATCTTGTTTTTTCTATTCATATTTTCATCTCTACCCCAGGATCCCAATTTTCATTTAACATACTCCACAAATAGACAATTTTATCTACTCTTTTGATTTTTTGTGTTCCTGCCATTAGCTTGCCTTGAGTTAGTGTTCAGCTTATAACCACATATTCCATCTTCTTGGTGTTTACAATAATAGAATCATCTTCAAAATTTAAGGGAACTATTGAACATTGGAATAGGAAAAGGAGTAAGACAAGGCTGCATTTTGTCACCCTGCTTATTCAACTTATACACAGAGCACATAATGCACAATTCAGGGATGGAGGAATCACAATATGGGATCAAAATTGCTGGGAGAAACATCAACAATTTGAGATATGCAGATGACGCCACCCTAATAGCAGAAAGTGAGGATGACATAAAGAAGCTTCTGATTAGGTTGAAAGAAGAGAGTGCAAAACCTGGCCTGAGACTCAACATCAAGAAAACCAAGATAATGGCAACAGACCATATCAGTCCCTGGAAAATAGATGGGGAAGAAGTAGAAGCAGTGACCGATTTTACTTTCTTAGGATCAAAGATAACTGCAGATTTAGATTGCAGCAATGAAATAAAAAGGCAACTGATTCTTGGGAGACAAGCTATGAGACACCTGGGGAACATAGTGAAAAGTAGAGACATCTCACTGCAAACAAAGGTCCGCATAGTCAAAGCAATGTGATTTCCGGTGGTAATGTATGGCTGTGAGAGCTGGACCATTAGAAAGGCTGAGCGAAGAAAAATAGATGCCTTTGAGATGTGGTACTAGAGTGAAATAGGAGTGAAAGAATTAAAATATTAATTCTGGTTTAAAAAAGTAAAAACTATTTTCTCAGTACTCTGTAAAGTTAAACAGATCAGATAGACCTATCAAATAGAACATAATGACGAGGCTAAGTAAACAGAAGGCCTTGTGTCCATAAGCTAAGCACAGTTTGTACAGCTGACAAGGATTTCTCTTAGACTCAGAAAACCATAATGCTGAATAATATTTGTGTGACGTGACATGAACAAATATTCTGAATGTTCTAACCTGAACTGCATGACAATGTCAAAAGATTAATTAATGATTTTGGCTTATCCAATTAGTGATGAAGTGTGTAGAAATTCCCTAATTTTATGCTATAAATGCAAGTGAGGTGCCAAAATGGCCACCGCGCTCTTTGCGGGCCCCCACCCATCCCGGACGAAGACATCCGGGTTAGTTAGGGGGCGTGGCCATCCCTTTATAAAAGGGGTGGCCACGAGGCAGCTTCGCTGCCATTTTAAGAACAGCGACGGAGTGGAGAAATTTGCTCTGACGCTGCTGGTACTCCTCCCGATTTTTTCCCTTCTTAATTCTTGATCAGAGGATATCTTTCCTCCGATCAGTGCTTCAGTGCTTGGGTGGCCATGGCACCCAAGCGAAAGGCTCCTGCAGCCCTAAGGCCGCATCCAAGGGGGAGGGCTCGGCCTACCCCCTCGACCTCCTCTATGGGGCTGCCATCGGGCTGGAGGGCTCAGGCGGGTGCCCCACAGGGGGGGGTGGCGGCAGCGTTACCTTTCCCACTGCCACCAATGCGGGTGACCAGGCCTCTGCTTACCGCCCAGTCGCAGGCCTCGGGCGGGAGCTGTGCAGGCCTGCTTCCCTTTGGTTTCCGCCCCTATTGACCCTTTGCCTGGCATGGGGCATAGTGGCCTATTCGGGCGCGGTTCGGGATCGTGCACCGCCGTTCTACCGGCCCCCCATGGGCCAGATTATTGGGCCTGGCCCTATTCTGGCCAGGGATTGCCACACAGTTTTCCCCCTCCGCCCACTCACCAATTGCCCGGTGGGCCATCCGGCCCACCTTATTCTGGTGTGTCTGACACCGTGGATGCTTTCCTTGCCCACATATCGGCACCCGAGGCATCCATGAGAATTGCACCACCACCAATGGAGGGTGGGCTTGGCAGCTCCTCGGCGGCGGCCCACATGCCTGCCACTGCCATGCAGCGGGCGATCAACAGGGTTGAGCTGCTGGAGGCCATCAGGCCAGCGCAGGCTGGCGCTTCGCAGCTCCCCATCCAGCTGTTCCAGCAAGGCATTCCATCGGGGACTGGTCCTGCTTGGCATGGACGCATGGAGGCTCAGAGCTTGATGACCATTGCAAGCTCCGACACCCACCACGGGCCGGAACCCCCAGTGGGGGAGGCCCATGGAGGTGCACCGAGTGAGTATCCTGGTCAAGTCAGCACACCGGTGCCACTGATTCACAACACCGGGGGGGGGGGTGTCCAGTGGCCATGGCCGCAACAGGCTACTGTGGGAGGGCAGTTCACTGCACACTACCCTGTTACCTCCTGGGCTCCTCATTATCCCCAGTTTCTTACAGGGGTGACCGCCCCAACTGTTCCAGCTAACCTCTCGGGGGTCCAACAGGGCCCATTATATGTTCCCCCACTTCACTCCATGCCAACAGCGGCCCTGCCGACGGCCGGTTACTCCCTACCCCTGGGTGACCATTTATCCCAGGCTACTAGGGAGAAGATATGGTGGGGGGAATATATTGACATTTTCACCCTCCTTAACCATGAACCCACTAAGGAGGAGAGGGAGGGGCAGGACGACAGGGACAAGGAGTTGTCCCATCATCGTAAGCCACCTCGCACTTGGGCCAATTGGTTACTGGCCTATTTGATATACATGGCGGTATATCTCAGGGCCCGTCCTGATTTGGCCATCCCAATGGTCCAGTACCTGGACAATATTTACCGGGCCGTTGTCGATTTTCCTGGCCCGTCATGGTTGGCCTATGATGAAGAATTTAGGATGAGGGCGGCCCTTCACCCTGAGATGCGGTGGGACGAGCCCTGCCAGCAGTTGTGGCTACTGTATATGACCCCTACGTGGCCAGCGCCAGGTGACCGGTGCCACTGTGGCCATGCCATACAGCGGGCTGCTACTACACAGACTCCCTGCCAGCAGGCGGGGCAGGGGGTTCCAGCCCGCCTGCTGTGTTGAAGTTTCTCTGCCAATGGAGTGTGCACCAGGTGCCAGTGTAAATTTAGGCACAAGTCCCCTTCTTGTTCCGGCCCTCAAACCGCCTCCGCGTGCCCGCGGGCCGGTGGGTCATGGGGCAGGGGAAGGGGATTCCAAGGGGCAGCCAGAGCTCCCTCTGATGCCACTACCCATACAAAAGGCCCCCTCACCAATTAATTTCACAGTGCTTGAGCAATGGCCGCACGCCTATCCTAGACAGGATGATGTGATCTAGCTGCTTGAGGGTTTTAAGTTTGGCTTCCGCATCCCGTTCAAGGGTGTTCGCGGGCCTCAGGATGCCCCGAACCTACTATCTCTCAGGGGTAATGAGGACATTGCTGCGGAGAAGATAGCCAAAGAGGTTAGAGAGCAGAGGGTGGCGGGGCCGTTTAACGACCCCCCCATATCCTAACTTAAAGGCATCCCCTCTGGTTTAGTTCCTAAGAAGTCCCCAGGTGAATTTCGTCTGATTCACCACCTTTCTTACCCTGCAGGTTCCTTGGTCAATGACGCTATACCGGATGACCTTTGCTTTGTTCGGTATACGTCCTTTGACCAGGCCTTGCAGATGGTACGCTCATGTGGTCCCGGGGCGCTCATGGCAAAGTGTGATATCAAATCGGCATTCCGATTGTTGCCGGTGCACCCGGACGACTTTGAACTCTTAGGTTTTTGTTTCCGGGGCAAGTTTTATGTGGACAAGGCCATGCCTTTTGGCTGTTCCATTTTGTGCTCGGCCTTCGAACAATTTAGCACCTTCCTCCATAGGGCTTTTGTTCGTAGGTCAGGGCCCCGGTCTGTAGCCCACTACCTCGACGATTTTTTTGTTCGGGGGTGGACATGACTCAGGCATGTGTGGACACCTGCTCACCATGTTCCAGGAGCTTATGGGGGAACTGGGTGTCCCCCTAGCACCTGAAAAGACAGAGGGCCCAGCCACCACCCTTACCTTTCTGGGTATTAACATCGACACCATCGCCCAGACATCCAGATTGCCTATGAAAAAGGTGACTCGGATCTTTGATGTGATTTTGGCAATGCTTGCCAAGCGTAAGGTGTCTCTCCGGGAGTTGCAGGTGCTTCACGGCCACCTCAACTTTGCCTGCAGGGTGGTGACACCAGGCAGAGCCTTCGCCAGGCGTCTTTGTGACACTATGGTGGGCCTTTCTAAATGACACCACAGGTTCCGGCTGACTAGGGGTTTACAAGCAGACCTGTCGGTTTGGCTCACTTTCCTACAGGAATTTAATGGCGTCTCCTTTTGGAGATCTGAGCTTATGGTCAGCCCTCAGTTCCAAGTACAGTCAGATGCCTCCGGCTCCCTTGGGTATGGGATTTATTTTGAAGGACAGTGGGCCTATGGTCAATGGCCCCAGGAATGGCAGAGCACGGATCGCTTACGCGATCTTACGTTCCTGGAGTTTTTTCCAATTTTAGGTGCCCTTATGCTCCGGGGGGACATGTGGGCTAATTCTGTGGTTCACTTTTGGTGTGACAATGCTGCTGTGGTGCACATTGTCAACTCCCAAACGTCTAAGTCCCCCAGAGTCATGGCCTTAGTTCGCCAATTTGTTCTTAGGTCATTGCGCCTTAATGTGCTCTTCAGGGCCAGACATGTGCCAGGCATTAATAACGATATTGCCGACACTTTATCCCACCTGCAGATCTCCCAGTTCCGTGCCTTGGCTCCAGACGCAGAGGATATTCCCTCTCCACTGCTGGCCGAGATATGGACCTTTGGCGAGGAGAGGTGTACCGGGCGATCGGCATGTCTTTGGCACCTTGCACGCGTAAGGCATATCAGCATGCACTCCTTCAATTTAGGACCTTTTGCAGGGAAAGGCAGTTGCCTGAAATGTGGCCGATACTGGTCGACCAGGTTTTACAGTATATGGTGCACCTTCATGGTCAGGGATTGGCCCCACGCACCATCGCCACCAGGCTTTCGGCCTTGGCTTTCATGGCCAAGGCACGGGGCTTTACTGACTGCATGAGTGACTTCTGTATACACCATGTCTTGGAAGGGAGGACACGTGAACGTGGCCGCCGCCCGGACACTCGTCACTCTGTTTCACCATGTATTCTGTCCCACCTTGCTCGAGGTTGACATAAACTGTGTTATGATAGGTATGAGGAGTCTCTTTTTCATGCAGCTACCACCGTAGCTTTCTTTGGAGCTCTGAGAATCAGCGAACTGGTCCCATTGTCAAAGGGGGCGTGTCTCGTAGGGCACTGGAACTGGAAGATGTATCTATCAATCAGGAGTGGGTTCAGTTGAGGATTCGTTCCTCAAAGGCTGATCAGCATGGAGAAGGCAGTGGTGTGAGGCTGCTACGATGCACATTTGCTGACATCTTTCCGGTTGGTGCCCTACACGCATTTTTGGCAGTGCGTGGTACGCACCCTGGCCTGTTGTTCTGCCACCAGGATGGGTCTCCCCTTACCAAATTTCAATTTTGGAGGGTGACCGGGACAGCACTTCACAGTGTGGGCCTCCCTGGGGCTCGTTATGGCACCCAATCATTCAGGATAGGCACCGCATCAACTGCAGCTGCATTTGGGTACTCGGAATCTGATATACGTCAGATGGGCAGGTGCGGATCCGCGCGTTTTTCGTTATATGAACGTCCCCTCACTGCATGAGTACCTAGTTATGTCCTTAATTCTTTCTTCTTCTTTTACAGACCCTGTGTGTCTACGCACACCGGTGGCAGTGTGGCTGGTGGGCCACAGTTATGTGCACTGGGCGGCACAGTATGCTGCATCGTCGGAGTGGGGACCCCATCTTGGGTGGCGTGCATCCGCACGTATGTGGTGGTATGGTGTGCGCGGCATGAGGTGGCGGGAACTGTTGCCATTCCTGATGTCCATCAGGGATGCTGGACCACCAGATGTTTTGATTCTTCACTCGGTGGCAATGATCTCGCACAGATCACTGGCCTTTCCTTAAAAATGTCGGTGTGCAGTGACCTGGCGTTTCTACATCATTTATGGCTGTACACAGGGTTGCCATGGTCTGACATTGTGCTGAGACACTGTTATAGAGGAGGCATTGATCTCCGTGGTTTGGACCATGCCCGGAGGTCAGTGAACAGGGCTGTTGCCTGGTTCCTTGTTGAGAATGGCTTGGGGACAGCCATTGAACACCCGGGGATAGGGTTGCAGGATTTTAGCCTGTATGCAGGAGATGGGGTCCACCTGTCGGCCAGAGGTATGCACCTCTTTCTGGAGGATGTACAAGCAGTGGTGACTGAGCTGTCAGTCAGGGGGGGGGGGCGGTGAGTCATCATGGATGCCTCCTCGTGTGGCGGGTAGCACTGGTAAGGTAAAAATTTATGACCCATAGGTATCCGGCAGGTTCACAATTGACTGGCCAACACGTAGATAGGCACAGGGGAAACAGGATTGGCCGGTCAAGGGCGAACCATGAAAGGGGTGATGTCAGGAGCTTCACAGCCTGCATCACCTTGATATTTGAACGGATACACGTCAGAGGGTGGGGTCAGTAGATAGTATATTGACTTCGGTCAACAATTTGTTTGTGACAACAAACAAATTGATACAAATTGATACATATAGCCAATAGCCATTGGCATTTTGGGTGGAACCTTACTAGTGCTACTGCAGCCTGCTTGCCTTAAAGAATTACAATTGGATGATACACCAATTGAAAGTGATAATTCGGACTAGGGCATTATTCAATAAAAGTGGCCCAATGCCTTTAATCCAATACCTGTGTCTGAGTCTTTATTTGGGTGGGTGCGCCTGCAAAGATGGCTCTGTGAATGTATTGGCATTCAGGGATTATTAGCTTGTTAAAACGTCCCTGAATCTGTTTGGCCAATTAATAATAAAACTCCTTATCTGTCTTAGCTGGAATGTGAGTTTGTCTTGCTTTCATTCCATAACAGGAGGAGAGTTTTGAGAGTCCTTTCGACAGCGAGGAGAACAAATAAGTCAATATTGGAAGAGATTAGCCCTGACTGCTCCTTAGAAGGACAAATAACAAAGACAAAGCTAAAGTATTTTGTACATCAAATGAGAAGAGAAGACTCCCTTGAGAAGGCCTTGATGCTGGGGAAGTTGGAGGGCAAAAGAAAAAGGGGGACGGCCGAAGATGACATGGCTGGATGGTATTGTAGATACAATGGGCACGGGGCTGTGTGGGTTGAGGAAGATGGTGGAGGACAGGGGTGCCTTGAGAGCAATGGTCCATGGGGTCACAAAAAGTCGGAGTTGACTGTGTGACTGAACAATAACAAAATTGAACAGAGAAAATATATTTTTTAATATTCTTCTTTCTCTTGAGAAATATACTGAAAAAAATCCCTTTATTTTTCTTCTTACAAATAGGATGGAAAATTTGGAAAGGTCAGTTGTGCATAGTTATAGTTTTAACACGACCTCCTACTTGTTGCTATCTTGGAGGATATGTATGCACTGGAACTTGTAATCTTGATTTCAAAGCAGACTTCAGTCACCCCAACTCCACACACACACCCCAAAATACCTCTGCATAAATTACCATCATTTTTCTGAAGAAATTTATTAATGGGGTGAGGTGAGATGTAACATTTGTCATCAGTGTTGGATTTCTCAGCAAATTTATTTTGCAAAGAAATATATCATGCAGTCAGGAATGCATCATGTATAAGAACATAAGAACATAAGAATAACCTTGCTGGAACAGGCCACAGCCCATCCAGTCCAGCATTCTGTCTCACACAGTGGCTCACCATTTCCTTCAGGGTATTCCCAAGGAGATGCCTTCCCCTGCTTAGGATTCCCTGGAAATGGCGTTGAGAGATATCCTGCCTATCTCTCCAACCTGGAGGTTGTCCTTAAGTATCCATAATTATAGCCATTGATCCCCTTGTCCTCCATGAACTTGTCTAATCCTTTCTTAAAGCTGTCAAGACTGACAGCTGTCACCACTTCTTCTGGCAGGGAGTTCCATAGACCAGTCATCCTCTGGGTGAAAAAGTACTTTCTCTTATTTGTTTGAGAACTAGTGCCCAGAAGTTTCATCGAGTGTCCCCTAGTTCTAGTGTTGTGCGATAGGGAAAACAGTTTTTCCTTATCTACTTTGTCCACACCGTGCATGATTTTATAAACTTCAATCAGGTCACCTCTTAGACGCCGTCGCTCAAGAGTGAAAAGGCCCAACCGTTGCAGCCTCAGATGGTAAGGAAGGTGTTCCAGTCCCCTAATCATTCTGGTTGCCCTTCTCTGCACTTTCTCCAACTCCATAATATCCTTCTGGAGGTATGGCGACCAGAACTGTACACAGTATTCCAGATGGGGCCTCACCATAGATTTATAAAGAGGCAAAATGACACTTGCTGACTTATTTTCTATCCCTTCCTAATGATCCCTAGCATTGAGTTTGCTTTTTTCACTGCTGAGGCACACTGGGTTGACACCTTCATTGAGCTGTCCACCAGGACACCAAGGTCCCTTTCCTGGTTTGTTTGTATTCAGTCTTGAAACATATAGGTTTGGGTAAGATCTCAGCTTCAGTGTATGACCTTATTACCTGCTAAATTATTGCCTAGTTCTACTGTAGATAGAAAATTTGATATCATTTTCAAACTTTATGGTTCAGAGCATTACATGAGGTGATTGTCATAATAGGCAGCTAGTCATTCAAGAACAAAAAAATGGAAAATTCAGGCTTCAGACCAGAACAGTCATGTTCTGGTCAAATGTTTAATTCAACCCAACATATAGAGCATGTGTGCCATTTCATGTAGCCCATCACCCTCACTTCCATCACCACCGGATGCACCAGAAACAGCTGCATCCACATTTATGACTGACGTAAATACATTTATGACAGCCATGAACATGTTTTATGGCAGTGTTTACTGTTTACAGCAAAAGATCCAACACTGTGTCTGATGGATATGACATGGAACACTGCTACTTTTCCTTCCAAAGCAGTACCTATTTTTACTTGAAATCCCTTGCTTTTGAACTGCTAGGTTGGCAGGAGCCTGGGGCAGGAGTCAGTCTTTAAGGCTCCAATTTTATGGCAGAAATGAGTCTGCCCACTCAACTGTTTGAGGGGGCGTGACCCGGCCCATGGCTTGAAAAGGTTGAGAACCCCAGATGGGCATGAAAGGAAGCAGATTGCAGGAAAAACTTTTTTTTTAATCTCACAGCTGCATACCAAACAGCAAAACATAAGAAATTGATAAGGAACACAACCACAGTGGAACCTCATACAACAATCATCCCGTATAACAATGAAATCACATAACAATTAGGTTTGGGGGGAAATGGTTTCCCACGTAACAATTTTCCCTATGAAAAAAATCGTACAACAATTTATCAATGGGAAAAACCACTTAGCAAAAAAAAAAAATCATTGTATGATGCACCCCATAGGGAACATCTCTACACAATGCATGGATCGTATAGCAGTTGTTTCATACAACAACGAGCCCCGTGGAATGGATTAAAATGATTGTATGAGGTACCACTGTACTGACTGACACAACTCATTTAATGCATATTTCAGGATAGATAAGCTTTTGTCACCCTGCCAAGCAAAAGCATCATTGGAGAGTTCAGAAAAATACCCTTCTCAAATGATGTGTATTGGCCTCTAAGTTGAATAATATTTATACTAATGACCTGCTGAGCAATAAGGCCTTCATTCATGCAGATGACACAGCAATTTCTGCCCAGACAGCAACGGTTGAGGAAGTAGAAACTAACCTGCCATTTGCACTTTAAACACTAGCTATTATAACAACAATAACCATAAACTTAATCCAGAAAAAACAAAAATCTGTGCATTCCTGTTTAGAAATTGGGGAGTAAGAAAGAAATTGAACATATCCTGGAGACATTAAATATTAAACCACTGTGACAGTACAAAATATTATACATAGGGGCAGTGATGCACTGCTGCAGGTTCTGTCAAGTTCTGCAGAACCGGTAGTGGAAATTCCCCCAGGCTACACCCACTTGGTTAGCCACACCCATCTCCATAGCCCATAATGCAGGATGTTTGGCCACACCCACAGATTTGGCCATGGCCACCGATTTGGCCAGCCCACAAAGTAGGTAGTAAAATGTTTTGCAGTGCATCACTGCATGGGGGTAAAGCTGGATTGTGCTTTAAATTATAAACATCATTGTCAGGATATGAAGCAGAAGATACATGTCAGGAATAATTTCATCCAAAAACTTGCAAATACCCATGAGGAGTGCAGCCTAATGTTCTCCTTGCCCTGTGTTTCTCTACTGCAGAGTATGCTGCCCCAGACTGGAGAAAATCTGCCCGTGCTAGTCAAGTTAACATGGCCCTATATGAAAAAGGCCATTGGTATAGCACTCATTGGTATAGCACCTTCAGATGTAAAATGACAAGTAACAGCAGAGGTTGAGAAGAAAAGGCAAAAAAGAGACTCAAAGAATCCACCAATTTAATCTTCTGCTGAGGCTCGTTGAACTGAACTATGGAAAAGAATATTACTTTGGAGGGTTACATGTGACAAAGAAAAAGCCAGCAGCAGGTTATGATCTCCAGTATGGGACATGGAAGATGCTGAATAGACTGAGAACTGGTCCTATACTTACATAATAGCCCCTAATAAATTTTTCACATATGATAATTATTATTTATTTTTATTGAAGTGAGTGACAGACTTTTGGGAAAGTCTCCATCATACACTAGTAGATATTGGCTTAATGTCTGTATAATACATGTATGCACTTGGAGATTAATGGCAAAGTTTGTGCTGACAATTGAAAGATGACCTCATAGCATCCTGTTAGTACCTTCTGAATATAAATTTTATGTTCAATTGTGGAAAGCACAATTAAATGGTGTACAGGTTTGTGACTTCTACAACATTTTAGAGCATCTTGGAGATCTCTCTCTCTCTCTCTCTCTGTGTGTGTGTGTGTGTGCGTGTGTGTGTGTGTGTTAAGAAAAATGTAAGTTTCAGTTATTTCAATTTAAAGAAATTGTGGGGGATTTTCCATGGAAATTGATATAAATACAATAGATCCATACTGGCCTGGTTATCTTAAAAAGTGTTTGTTCATTAAGACATTTATATTTAAACATAAATGGTTGACTGTGTCTCTTCCTGTATGCAGTGACAAACTTTATAATCTCAGAACGGTTTGTTCATTTCATTTCAACAAAAATAAATGTAACCCTCATCTTGATAAACTTAATGATGCTAAACCACATAAAATACCACTAGCCTTAAAGCACTGCTTGTTGTGGCTCATTAGGCTGAGCAGAGAAAGTTTTTTCCAGCATCTTCTTCTGTCATAGCACTGTATTTTTCCCCAAAATGACTAAGCTTCCAGCTTCTAGCTACACTTCATGATAAATGCATTAGTTTAACGCTATCAAATTCCATCTGAGATACTAAAACTGAGCTATTTCTACAAAAGATTTTTAATGGAAGTGTTGACTTCCAAGAAACTAAGGTCCAGTATCCTGAAATGGTATGATAAGCCAGCACAACAGATAAAATACTATTTCAACAAAAACATTAATTAGGGATGCAATTTAGAAATGAGGTGAAGTGATGATATTTTTTACCTTTCTGAACCAATCTGAAATGAAAAACCTCAAACCAGTTCTTGAATCAAATTGAGACTCTCCAATGGATAAAATTTTGCTCCAACACTTTGAAGGTTCTTTAAGAGATAACTCCTTCCCCCTCTCTGGAGAAGAATTAAATAATAATGCATGTATTCCTGAATGTATATTAGAGTATACAACCACCCTTATAACTTGTTCTTTTTTGCTACATTTTCTCTTTATTTCCTATTAATGCAAAGAAAAGAGTTCTAAGGAAGGTTTCAGTGCCCCATGGGTAGGCTAGGTCAAGGGCCCCTTGGGGTTAGGTTACTGTCCCTCACCAGCTATAAGCTGAGGACAATGTGGCCCCTGCCCGCTGGCTTCTATAATAAGATGCACCACTCTCTTCTGTGGGGTGGGTGGTTTTTTAATGTGGGTGGTTTGTAATGGTTTTAGCTGTTTTATATTTTTATGTTTTATTGATTGTGTTTTTAGATTGTTGATAAGCCACCCTTAGTCAGGCTTGCCTGAGTGGGCAGCATAGAAGTCGAACAATTATATTAAATTAAATTAAAATTTAAATATATAGGGCCAAGGCCCATGTCATCCCATTTCCATACCATCTTATCACCCACCCAGATTACTGGCCACTGGTATATGGCTCTCCATCATCCCTCACCACAAGGGGTTACCACCTTGGTTTGCCATTTTGTCAAGCTATGGGGTGACCACCATTTTATGCACCAGCTTAGAGCGTCATGATCCTGGGACAGGGTCTGTGCGAACTGTGGGGGAGGGATTATTACAATTGGTGTGGGAGGCTTGGACAAGGCAACAGGAAAATTTTCATCCAAACGGTAGGTGCCAAGCTCTTACCACCCATTATAGTTATCAGATATCTGAAGCATTGAGAGGCAGTTGAATTGTTACAAGAGTTTAGGTTTGGTTTTAGAATTCTGGCAGAGATGTATCTTTGGTGAGTAACCTCATATTGGTCAAGAGTATGGAAGCTGTAGTAAAGACCAAGATTGATAAGGAAGTAGCAGCTGTCAAGGTGGTAGTGGGTGTCTCAAACTTTGCCAGATTTGAGGGTGTCACCATTGGAGGTAGTGCTGAAAAAGGCCGTAAGTGAATACCACCTCATACACCACTTGTCATACCCAGAAGGTTCTTCCGTGAATGACACCAACCCAGCCAAATTGTGTAGTGTTTGGTATCCCTCTTTTAATGCTGATATATGCATAGTCCAGGCTTAAGGAAGGGGAGCTTATATGGAAATATGCAATTTTCACCTGCTCCCTAGTGGCCTGCTGGATTTTAATTCATTAGAGTACTAGTTTTGGAGGAACTATTATGTAGGTAGGCCATTACCGATGGGTTTTTCCACCTCATATTCCATGTTCAAATGTTTTAGTACTTTCTTAGAATAGGTGGTTAAGTTCAGAGTGGAGTCATCCTCAGTGATCCACTATTTGGATCTTGTTATGCTCTGGCCCACACATAGATTTCTGTCAACAATTGTTGATGGTTTAACAAGAGACTTTCCAGGAGTTTGGGGTACCATTAGTAGAAAAAAAGACTTAGGGCCCAGTACATTTCTCATATTCCTGAGAATAGAACTGGATTCCATGCAGCAGTTGTCAAGGCTTCCTAGGGAAAAGATAATTAAGTTTAGGACATCCATTCTTCTACTGCTAATAGCTTATACAGGATTCATATTCTATTGCATGTAATATCTTTTCCTTCACTGTTCTCCCCATTTCCTTTTCTCCTTGTCTTTTTCATTTCTTGATCCCCCGCCTTGTTCAGTGTTTTCCTCTCTTAGCTCTTCTCAGCATTCATAAGAAACTTCTCCCTCAGGATTCTCACATTCTAGTTCCCAAAATATAGATAGCCATATTTACATATTACACAAATTAGTTGCTCATTAAGTAAATAACATATTGACCATGAAAATGCTGACCAGCAACCATCTCTAATTAATTGAAGCAATCATCTTAAATTGCCTTATACATAAGAAACAGGATGGATATTATTGAGCAACCTGTAGCCCCACATGCTTGCTGGAATACCATGACTTGTCTACTACCTTTTTTCTCACAGACTGCTCTGCTTTTAACACATAGTGGAAATGCAAATATACAAGCTTCCTCAGGAGAAGGAGATTCTGAATGGAGCACCAAAATAAAAGTAAAAATAAAAAGTTGCAAATATAAATTTCAAAGCAGAATGCAAGCGCGGCGCCAAAATGGCCGCCGCACTCTTTGCGGGGCCCCCCCACCGGACTTGAACATCCGGGTAGTTAGGGGGCGTGGCCAGCACCCTTTAAAAGGGGTGGCCATGAGGCAGCCGAGCTGCCATTTTGCGAAAGCGACGGAGAGGAGAAGTTTTTCTCCGTCGCTCTGTCGGACCGCAGTGGCTCAGGGGATTAAGATGCCGAACTCGCTGCCTGGAGGGTCGGAGTTTGATTCCTGAGCATTGCAAAAGGCTCTCGGTCTCCGGCTTTCCAGTCAGCGGGTGCTGATCCCTGGATAGGGATCGTGCTGTTCTATGCTCCTTGAGTTAGCTGGCGAGTGTAAAAAAGCGACGGAGAGGAGAAGTTTTCTCCGTCGCTTTATTCCCTTCTGCCTCTTTGCAAGAGGCTTGAGTTTGCCAGCCTCTGTTCAAGGCTTCCTTTTGGCTTTCTAGCCTATTGGCTTCAGAAGGCGACGGAGCGGAGAAGTTTGCTCCGTCGCTCACTCCTTTTCCTAACTCAGGGGTGCCCAAACTTTAAGTAGGACTGCAGTGTCTCCAGTGCCTCAGAAGTTGACTGGGTTGTTTAAGGTCAGTGTTTCAATTTCTGCGCACGCAGGACAGGATGAGCTCCCATGCCGTTCCGTTTTCACCCTCAGGCCGGCCCTTCGGAGGATGCGGCCCTTGGCCCACGGTTGCCGGCCATGGCTGGGACAATTGGGGGGAGGGCCTGGTGCTGGCTTACAGCATGGTTTTTCCCATTAGGGGCTGGAATTTTGGGGCATGGCTTATTCTGGCACAGGCTCTCAATTCAGGGCCTCTGGCACAATTCCTATCGGGCCATCGGGCCCACCTGGCCCACCTACTGGGGGTTTACTGTGGCAGGGGGTGCCTGGTTAGCACATTTGGCTGTACTGGAGGCATCCTTAGCAATCCAGTGGGTGGGGGTCCTTTTCCTATCTACCGGGCCCCCTTTGTGTCCGCCGGCTACTTCGACCACTGCCACTCTGCAACAGGCGGCCAGCCGGGTCGAGCTTATTGAGACAGTCCAGCCTGTGCCTGCCGCTGTCTCGCAGCTCCCTGTTTGTCCTGAACAGCGATTGGAGTGCGTTGGAGGTCGTCCTAGAGCTCGATTTCGGTCGCGAGCTCCGACGCCCACTGTGTGCCGGAACCCCCAGTGGGGGCGGCTCACGGGGGTGCAACTAGTGAGTATTGGGTCAAGTTGAATACACCCAAATCACAGTCCACTTGCAGCGGTGTGGTTCAGTGCTCTTCACCTTGCCAATTAGAGGCTAGTGGGGCATCACTTGCCATCCTATCCCAGTGCCCCTTGGTAGCATTATGGCACACCTTGGGGGTGGGGGTTTCTGCCCTGGGGCAGTACGTGGCATCGCATGGGCTGTCCAGGTCCCACTGCGTATGCCCGGTGTACATCATGTACCGGCAACGGCCTTGCCGATGATTGGTTATTCATTGCCCCCTGGTGATCATCTGGCCCAGATCAGGAAGGGACAGATTTGGTGGGGGGGGGGGGAATGCATGGATATATTCTCCCTATGAACCGAGACCCAAATAAGGATAGGAGGTATGGACAGGAGGACAGAGACATTGTGTGGTCCCGCCGTAGTAAGCCACCACGCACTGGGGTGTCCGCCCCCGGGACAGTGCTGGGCATCACAGGGGCTGTCTAGATCCTGCTGCGTAGGCCCCCTTTATACAGAATGTGCCGTCAAGGGCTTTGCCGATGGACGGCTATTACTTGCCCCGGTTGATTATTGGCCGCAGGCCATGAGGGGTAAGGGCAGAAGGGGGACATGTGGATATTCTCCCATTGAACTGTGAGCCCACTGTGAGGGGAGAGAAGGACAGGACGGCTGAGACAAAGAGATGTCCCATCGTCATTAGCCACCGCGCACCTAGGGCCAACTGGTTGTCGGCATACCTTGTACGTATGGTGGTATGCCGCAGGGCTTGCCCTGTTTGGGCCATCCTGATGTCGATCGGATGGGCCCATGACGGTTGGCTCATGGTGAGGAATGTGGACGAGGGGGGCTTTCTATCCCGAGGGGAGGTGGGATGAGTCCTGTCAGCAAATGTGCTCGTGCACATCATTCCCATGAGACTGGTGCCTGGTGATGGGTACCATGGTGGTCATGCTGAGCAGCGGGCTGTTCAGACACTGGCTCCACGCAAACTGGTCGGGCGGGGGGTTCCGGCCCACCTACTGTGTTCGGCCTGCTCAGCTGACGATGTGTGTACTAAGCACCACGGTCGTTACCGACTTAAAAGGGGGTGCACAGGGGCGAACAGAGCTCCGTCTGAAGCAACTAACTTTGTCATGGCCCCCCCCCCGCCCCAATTATAGTCAGCCTGGAGGGATGTCACTCAGTTCATCCAAGAAGGGATGGGGCGGGAGACCTGCTGGAGGGTTTTCAATGGGGCTTTTGTATCCATTCGGGGGTGTTGGGGGCCCCAGGATGCGACTATCTGGTTCCCTTTCTGGGTCACGGAGAGGGGGCTCCGCTGTCCACAGTTATGGAAGTTGGGGGGCTATGAGAGTAGCGGGGGCCCTCCTGGGAACCACCTTTCCTTAGTCGACGGTATCCCCCATGAAGCTCATACTGAGCTAGAAAAAGGGTGAATGTAATATAATCCTCCATTCAGCTTGCCCTGTGGGTGCTCCGTTCAGGGATGACTTTCCTGATGACCTTGTTTGGTCAGGTACTCATAGCTGCCTCGGCTACCATGGGTGGCGGGCTCACGCAATGCTGGTGCTGTTTTGGCACAGTGTGATATGCACTCGGCTTCCAGTTTTTTTGCCAGTGCACCCCAGGGTTTAGACCTATCTGGTTTTTAGGTTTGGGGGGAATTTTAATTAGATAAGGCCAATCCCTTTCTGAATGCGTTAATTCAGGTTCAGTACCCGACCGAGTTGGGACTTTCATTCAGTGGGCATTTGCTCACGGGTTGGGGTCTCGGTCTCCAGCCCATTACCTCAACAACTTTTGGGTCTGAGGTTAAACGGGGCTTGGACACGTGTACGCGTCTCCTCATCACGATTCAGACACTCAGGTGGGAACTGGGTGTCCCCTTGGCGCCTGAATAGACCGAGGTCCCATGTTCTAACATCACATTTCTGCCTCGATGCTGTCACGCGGGCATCCAGGTTAACCATTGATACGGTGGCTTGGATGTCCATGGCGATTTTGGCATTGATTGCCAAACATCGAGTGTGCCCTTGGGAATTGTAGTTAATTCATTGCCCCCCTTAATTTGTTTGCTCTGGCTCAAATTACTCCTGGGTTTAGAGGGGTCTCTTATGGGAGATCAGACCTAGTGGTCTGCCCTAGATATCTAGTACGGTCAGATACTTCCGGCGCCCAGACTTATGGGGTTTACTCCGAGGGTGGGTCCACGGATTGCCCCGCGATCTTACCTTCCTTGCATTTTTTCCCATTTGGAGAGCACTGATGCTATGGTGCAAGGGGTGGGCCTACTCAGTGGTCCAATTTCAGTGTGACAATGCGGCAGTGGTGAACATTGTCAACACCCAGACATGCAAATCCCCCAAGGTCATGACATTAGTCCGTCTATTCTCTTGAGAAGCCTACGCCTAAATGTGCTGTTCTAGGCCAGACATGTTATGGGTATTTATAATAACATTCTGCCGCTCTCCACCATCGCAGATCACCTGGTTCCGTGCCTTACTCTGGAAGCAGAGGGATTCCACTCGCCACTTTTGGCTGAGGGTTGGACGTTTGGCGAGGAGAGGGGAACCGGACATGTCGTTGGCACCTCGCACGCGTAAGGCGTATCACTCTGCATTCAGGCGTCGTGTTTGGGAGGGGTGGACACGGGAACATGTCCGCCGCCCTTACGCGCGTCACCCCTGTTCCCAGAGTTTCTACCCACCTTGCACGAGGCTGGCATTGCTTATGTTTTTATTTTTATTTTATTTATTTATAGTCATATTTGTATATGCCGCCCACTCAGGCGGAACCTGACTCAGGGCGGCATTACAACAATTCTAAAAATACATAAAAACATTATAAAAACCCCCAACCCACCCCCTTTAAAAAACCCCTATATCCCGCCCACCCATCCCACCTACTATACAAAGGAAGAAGAGAGAGTTCTTATACAAGCCAGCAGGCGGGCACCATAGACCATATGTTCAGATAGGTGTGAGGTGGCTCTTGGCCACGCAGCTACCACGGTAGCCTTATTGGAGCGCTCCGCATCAGTGAGTGGTGCCAGAGTTGGTGCCACCGGTATAAGGCGGATGTGTCTCGTAGGGCACTGGAACTCGAAGATGTCTCTTTCACACATGAGTGGGCTCGAGTGGGGATGCGGTCCTCACGGGTTATTCAGCACGGTGCAGGCAGTGGTGTATACTGCTGCGAAGTTTTTGAGACATCTGTCCGGTTGGTGGCCTACCTGAATTTTTAACAGTGCCTGCTGCGCGCCCCAGCCTGTTTTCTGCCACCGGGATGGGTCTACCCTTACCTTAGTACAGTCCCTGAGGGTGACCGGTGCCGCGTTTCGCGGTTTGGTGCCTGTTTTGGCACCATTTCCTTAAGATAGGCATCGCGTTGATCGCGGCTACGTTTGGGGTACTCGGAGGTGGATATGCGTCTACGCGCAATTTCAGATAGGTATGTCCCCTCACTGTACGAGTACCTAGTTATGTGCTTCACCTTTTTCTCCTCTTTTACAGATCCTAGGGGTCTCAGCACACCGGTGGCAGGGGGCTGGTGGGCCGCAGCTATGTACACTGGGCAGCAGTATATGCTGCAGCGACAGAGAGTGGCCCCCGGCTGGGCTGTGTGCATCCGCACGTATGCTATGGTATGGTATGCGCAGCACATGGGGGCGGGAACTGTGGCCATTCCTGCTGTCTGACAGGGATGCTGGACCGCCCAATGTTTTACAGGCGCCTCGGCGGCAGCGGTCTTATACGGATCACTGCTGTCATTAAACTGTCGAGGGGCTGTGACCTGGCATTTTGTATCACGTATGGCTTACATGCAGTCGCTATGGTCTGACATCGTGCTGAGACACCAATTTAGGGAGATGCGGATCTCACTAGTTCGGACTGTTCCGGCAGTCACTGGACGGGGCTGTGGCTACGTCCCGTTCTGAGCATGGCTGTGAGACGGCCATTGGAGTCCGGATGATAGGCTTACAAAAATTTTTGCTGGTAGGCAGGAGAAGGGGTCCACCTGTCGGTCAGAGGTATGTACCTCGTTCTGGGTGCAATGCAAGCAGGCCTGGTGACCGAGCTGACGGTCGGGGGGGGGCGGTGAGTCTTTATTGAAGCCTCCCCGTGTGGCAGGTAGCACTGGTAAGGTAAATATTTATGACCCACAGGTATCCGGCAGGTTCGCAATTGACTGGCCAACACTAGATAGGCACAAGTTGGTTAACGTTGTCCGGTCAACGACGAACCAGGCAATGGGGTGATGGCACGAGCTAGGCAGCATGCATCACCCCGTTATTTTATGGATACACGTCAGAGGGTGGGGTCAGTAGTTAGTTTATTGACTACGGTCAACAATTTGTTTGTTGCCAACAAACAAATTGATACAAATGGATACATTGTAACCAATTGCCATTGGCAATTTTGGGAGGTACCTTACCAGTGTTACTGCGGCCTGCTTGCCTTAAGAATTATAATTGGTTGAGTACCAATCGAAATTTATAATTCGGACTAGGGCATGAATCAATAAATGTGGCCCAATGCCGTTATCCACTTTCACCAGTGTCTGAGTCCTTTTTTGGGGGGTGCGCCTGCAATGCAAGCGCGGCGCCAAAATGGCCGCCGCGCTCTTTGCGGGCCCCCCCCACCGGACTTGGACATCCGGGTAGTTAGGGGGCGTGGCCAGCACCCTTTAAAAGGGGTGACCACGAGGCAGCCGAGCTGCCATTTTGCGAAAGCAACAGAGAGGAGAAGTTTTTCCCTCCACTCCCTCCCTAGTTAACAGTGTGATATTTTGGTCGCTTCGGGGCCGGGTGGGAATTTTTGGCTGGGACCTACAATTGGCTTTTGGGTTCTGGTTTTTTTGCCCATCCCACACTGTTGCTATGGTTTGATACAGGGGTTTATTGCTGTTGACTTTGGTCACATGGGCGGGTAGCACTGGTAAGGTAAATATTTATGACCCACAGGTATCCGGCAGGTTCGCAATTGACTGGCCAACACTAGATAGACACAAGTTGGTTAACGTTGTCCGGTCAACGACGAACCAGGCAATGGGGTGATGGCACGAGCTAGGCAGCATGCATCACCCCGTTATTTTACGGATACGCGTCAGAGGGTGGGGTCAGTAGTTAGTTTATTGACTATGGTCAACAATTTGTTTGTTGCCAACAAACAAATTGATACAAATGGATACATTGTAACCAATTGCCGTTGGCAATTTTGGGAGGTACCTTACCAGTGTTACTGCGGCCTGCTTGCCTTAAGAATTATAATTGGTTGAGTACCAATCGAAATTTATAATTCGGACTAGGGCATGAATCAATAAATGTGGCCCAATGCCGTTATCCACTTTCACCAGTGTCTGAGTCCTTTTTTGGGGGGTGCGCCTGCAAAGTATTGCTATACCCTCAACTTTTAAATCCAAGGCATGAGCAGAGTATGCAAGAAAAAAATGAAAACATTATTTTTTTTTGCCTAAGAAGGAGTTAAAGGTTTTCTTCCTGAGAGGCAACTCATTATGTCTCGATTAGCAGGGTAAAAAGTTTAGTGATTAGTGAACTAGCAACAATGTATCAAGAATTCAGAATGTTTATGCTGGTAAGCCTCTTCAATGCAGTTTATAACAGTAATTGTTTTACCATTTTGAGACATCTTTCTTTATAATTAATATTTCAGCCCATGCAGTCATGACTTCTTTTTTTAAAAGTTAATGGAACCAAACATTTGCCTTGAAGATAAGCAAAACTGGTCTTTTCAGCATAATTGATATGTTTTAAATCTGGAGATGTAAAAGGTCACTTATTTATGAATTGGGGGGGGGGGAGTTTAACTTTAAAAAAAACATGGTTTGACACTTCTTTGCTCAAACTTTCACAACTTTGGAATAGATCAAGAGTAAACAGTGTGCTAAACCTTTGCCAAGTTTTGGGCCAATCCAAAATCTAGTTTCAAAATTGAATTTTTTGTTTGAGGTGCCGCCTTTTTATAATTCCCTCGCAGAACATTTTTTCACACTGCTGCACAATAACATAACTGCATTCCAGAGAAGCTATCATTTATGCATACATTTGAGAAAGATACTTTGAAAAAAACAAATAAAATCCTGAATCCTTACTTTCCTAAAGACATTGCTGTAATTTACCAGGAATGTTGTGCAGTATTCCAGCAGACTGTGTAAAAGAACTGGATCCAATTAGTGAATGTCCACAGGGTAAGCTCTTCACTGAGAAATGTTATTGTCCTCAGCACAGTGAAATTAGACTAAGGAAGGTATAACTGTTTTCTGATTTAGGCATTTATTATACCATCAAATGCTGCACTTACCCTAAAGAAGGAAATTTATTAGATTTCATTGTCTCCAATGTTATCTACAATGTTATCTACAATTTTATCAGAAGCTGAATTTAAAGCACAGGGATAACAGACAGGTGTATATCAAATCTTAGCATACACAGAGAGAGTATAAATTGGTTTTATTAAAAGAATATAAGAAGTAACAGCATAAGGCCATCATACCTTTTCATCTTTCTGTATTTTTTTTTAAAAATATTTTTCTAGTAAGGAAAGTCAAAGATGGAACAACACGATTCACTAAAACTATTCATGCCTATTTAAAATTTAATTCAGTGAGCTTCACAGTAAGAAAGTTTATGAAGGTTGTTCCAGTAATTACTATTGTTGCTGTGAATTGCCATTTTCACTAAGATTCTTCATTTACTTCCACATACAAATATGAAGTCAATTATGAAGGCCCTGCTTTTCACAGGAAGTTTAGGGTACATCTGTCTTATTTCTTTTGGCCCATGTGATTGCCAAATTCCCTAGCTTTCATTCAGAGGGGGGGGAGAGGAGACCTGTCCAGCTCCAGCCCATGTAAAAGCTGAGTTGTAAAGTAAAACGTGGTTACTTTTCTATCCAATTACTGCATTTTGCACAAAATAAAACTATTAGTGCTTTGAGATGTTGACTGAAACTTTTCACAGTTTGATTAGCAAATGACATGACAGATTCCTAATACAAAATCTGCAATACTTTATCAGTGCTATAGTAATTTTTTCAATTTTTGGGATAGGCATTAGGCAACCTTTGTTTCAGAGAGCTGCCAGAAAATGGAACATAGAAAGCAAAGGAGTAGGAATGAAAAGTGGGTGTGGGTTGTCAAGGTTCACCACTCCATTTGACTAATGTTGGCGAGCCCAAAAGAAACAAATATGGAGATGGCTAGGGAAACCATCTGGATCCAATGTCTTCCAACAGCCCCAGTCAATCCTAACTGAACTTCAGGGAGTTCCAAAAATCCACAAGGTAAGACATTTAAGACCAATATACTAATCTTGTAAAGTAGAACTGCCATTATTCCAACAGACATCAAGAGCCCTGGGATCTTATCAAGGCAAGACTTGACGGCCGCTGTGGCTAGATTTTCATGGCAAGCTATAAGCATACGCAAAAACAAGGTAAAAAATCAGTATACGCAGAAATAAGGTTTCTTTTAACATAGTCTGTAAGTATAGCTTGGTAATGTTAAGCAATATTAGGACCGGTAATGATTTGCTAAATGTTCCAATGAAAGTTTGTGGCAGTGCCATCTGGTTATATTTGTTTATTCTGTGATGACTGTACTGGCCTCCAGCCATAACAATAAAGATTAATTATTTATTATTATTATTTAAGTACCATAAACCATTTTAACCAAGAAACCAAACAATTTGATGGAGACTTAAAAAAAATATTATTGAAGTGAAACAAGATGAAAAGGTTAAAACTTCCAAAAATTTCAAAAAGTGTTCAAAAAGCACTTGGAACAGTCAATTTGGTGCAAAGGCAAAAGCAATTAAGAGAAACAGTAGAAAAATAGAAAGCTAGCTATTCTCTAACTTATATTCAGACATTAGTGTACCATCAGCATAGTTATGGAGCATGTACAGAGTGCATCCTTCCCAGCATGGCATCAGAGGTCAGTAATTGAGCATAACATCTCATGAGAGGTAAACTAAGTGAACTAGCATAACGTCTTCTTTTTACATATGTGTATTTTAAATGAACCTTCTGTCACTTTGCTAGGGGCAGGAGAGTGGAATGGATGGGTAAATAGCATGGAACCTGGAAACACAGTGCTAAAGAGTTCAGATTGTTATAATTAAGAAAACTAATTTACTAACATTAAATCTTGGAGAATGTTCAGGGATTTAACCTGTTGCATTAACAGTTAACAGCTAATTGTTCATACTGCAATTAAAATAATAATATTGCAATGTGCAGGACAATGACAATAAAGATCTATCTATCTATCTATCTATCTATCTATCTATCTATCTATCTATCTATCTATCTATCTATCTATAAAATTGCTAAATGTGACCCCAATTAAAATGCAGTGAAATGTTACTTTAAAGATTAAAGGTGATGAAATAAGCTCCAGGAGAAGGGGAAAGGAGAGAAAGAAGCTACCTTCATCTTGTAGCTATCTCTGCCAACAAGACTGGTTTTGAAACCCACAACCAGTTCTATTGAGCAAAGATCGCTGTTCTACCCAGAAAAGTGTATTCAACATTTGATTGCTTTCTAAGTGTTCCATACAAGAAGGAATCACTTGGACCACTAGAAAAACGAGAAGAGATCCCCTTATAATTTCCTGGCACCAAATTGTACTTTATCCAATGCTTTTTGAGCCCAATGTTTAGGCTTAGGGGTGGAAAATTAAGCTTGGAATAAAGATACCTAGCAGAATTGGCACAGTCTTTCATAGGTACAGATAACAATGGATATAAGAATGTCACAAGAGGAATTTTTTTCCTGTTCCAGTTTAGCAAAAAGCAGTGTCCCAGCTCCCTGGAAAAATATTCAGGCTTTTTCATCGCATTCCATGAGCTTTTGCTTGGATATTTATCATAATGTAATGGTTTGAGTTCAGTAATGCCTGTAAACAACTGGGATGGTGAAAAGAAGCAACTCCTCCAGATTGAGAAGAGTGGTTCCACTGAAGATAGCCATCACATATCTCATCAATTTCATGACAACTGTCAGCTGTAATGAATTCACCAAATCTTGAAGATCCTGGGAAGACAGAAATGTATATAGGGGGAAACCACAATAACCAGATGGTGCCTCTGCATGAACCAGAGCACCAAATTGTTTGTGTGTTGGGGGAGCAAGTGGAAAGTTTACACATGTACAAAATCTTCCTCTTCTTCAAGAAGCAACAACAATGGAAACTACAAAACATTTCAAATATTACTGATTAATTTTAGTTCATCTAATTTTTACTATGAGTTGGTTTCTGGAAGCCATTTTGGGTAACATAGGTTTTTTAAAAAATTGAGTACAAAATTGGGTACATGCAGTATTCAAATATAGACAACTGATTCTCTCACTGGGTGTGTGTGTGTTTGAGAGAAAGAGGAGAGAGGAGAGAGAGACTCCCACTTAATGGGTTTACAGAGTTTCTTTCGAGTTTTATTACCAACCAGAATTTCTTTGGATGGGACATTCACTGTTCATTTAGTAGTTCATAGACATATGCAACCTCTACAAAAGCCAAATGATCATATACAGCCAATAAATGAACATCGTAATCTTAACAAGATTATCATAATAAAGAGTCATCAGAGAAATTAAAATTATCTACTTTAATTACAAAATTATAACCCCATTAACTCCAACACATCAGGAATGGGAAATAGGGAATACTGAAGATGAACCTGTAGATAGTTATAACAACTCTAGAGGAAATTATGGGTTTAGTGTAAGTGACTTCTGAAATAGACTTGATTGGGTATACAGGTATTTGCAGTGTTGTCCATATTACAGTTTATAAAATAGGATGAGGAGACAAAATGACAATGTGTACTTTACAGGAAGTAAAACATACTGGCAAAATTGGCAAGTTAAAAAGCAAGATGTTCTCTTGATAACTCCAAAGCCATATATTGATCATGGGCTAAATAAGTTATTAAAATAATGGTGCCATTGAAAAATTATGTATAAATTTTACCAAATTTGTTATACTGTGTCAGAGATCAGATTCAGTATGTTAACAAAATAAGAAAAATGGAAAGAAAAGATTATTCCAAATGAAGTTCTCTTACTGGGATAGTATTTTCTAGTTTCATCTCTGTCAGATATTTATCTTATACCCATTACATGACAGATTTTTTTTTTAATTTTCACTTTGGTTAACAATGACAATTTTTAAAAGTATTAACGTCCTTCTCTGACTTTCAAAAATTCCAGATCAGAAGTTCTTCCTTTCAGATTTGTATACTAATTTGATAATGTTTGAAAATTCATATTTTTTTAAAAAAATACCCAACAACAGCCAACTACAGTAATCAGCCTTTGTTAATTTAGTTCACTTGTGAAATAAAACTGTTGAAAATCCTACCTCATGCCTCAATGTGGTGCAGTGGTGGTGGGGGTATATTCCCCTGGCAGGTTCAACCATGCCACAAAGGTGTCAGCTAGTGGTCCAGAATGGTCCTCTGTTCTGGAAGCGCAGGTCAGCTAAGTGGAGTTGGGTACTCAGGCAATGCACCTGGCCATTGCTCTAATATGGCCAACTTCAACATGAGCCCAGCCAGCTGTGTCATTGTATTTAAAATGGCTAAATGAGCATAAAAAACCTGGGCCTCAGTTCACCGTGTGCCATCAGACTCTGCTACGTTAGTGGTAGGACCTCCTGATGGTGAGAGGCTACTAAAATCTCTTGAGAGATGATACTTCGATCCACCATGTCAAACTATACATATGAAGTATGGATCAACCAAGAAAGTAAGTTAAATGAAATAAAAGGCATTTCAGAATTGCAAATTACCAATTGTTTTACCTGTCCATTCAGCATGGTGGTCTCCTATCAAGTATTTTGTTGAATTAGCTGCTTCTTTTCAGCTGAAGTTTCCAGGCTCCACCAAACCTTTTAGTATAAACCAAGATTTTTTTTGGCATAAACCAAGATTTGCTAGATTTTGAAATAATAAATTGGCAAAATAGTAGGCATGTCCAGAAGCAAATCAGTTAGCAAAAATAATCCTGTATATTTGTGTTATGCACAAAATTAAGTATGAAATTTTGAATGTAAAAACAACAAGAGGAAACATTAATAGCCTGCTTAGTGCAGTGTTATCTGTTTCTCCAATTTTAAGCATTGCAGCATTACTATGCTAAATATAACATGATTTGCACCTTACAAAGATTAAATAAAAGACAAAAATGAGCAAGCAAATTAAAAGCAGTGAAGCAAATGATTAAAATTTAATACAGATACAAATGCAATTGCATTTGTTTATGTCATAAAACAAAACAAAGGTTGATGCCATCTGGCAGACAAATTGTTGCTGAAATCTGTTGAAGACATAACTATGTAAAACATAAACTTTATTTTTAAACATTTTCAGCATTCATTTTGCTGACTGAGCAACAGGTAGACAAGATAACAAAGGGACGTGCAGCAAAGTAAGATGGCCGCTGTGCGCTTTGCCGCCCCGCCCCCCTAGCCCCATCTTGGCTGCACGAGGGGGGCGGAGCAGAGCTCTCCTTTAAAAGGGGAGTCTCCGCATGCCCTCGCCGACTTTAAAATACATCGGCTGGGCCAAAGGCGCATTTGCCCTCCAGTGACATTGTGACTACTTTTGGTCGCTTCAGGGCCGGATGGGAATTTTTGCTTGAACCTGCATTGGCCTCTTGGTTCTTGGTGTTTTCGCCCATCCCACACTGTTACTGATGGTTGAGTACGGGGTATTAATTTTGTTGTTATTTATTGGTCACTTTGGCGGCTAGCACTGGTAAGGAAAAAGTGGATGACCCCTAGGATCTGGCAGGTATGCACTTGGTTGGCCACCTGAAGGACAAGGTAGAGGGAATGTTGGGCTGGCCAATCAAAGGCGGACCATGAACAAGGTGATGCTATGCTCAAGACAGCCTGCAAAACCTTGAGAGTTCACCAGATGCTTGTCAGAAGCTGGAGTCAACAAGTGGAATTCTGACTGGGGTCAAAAATTTGTTTAATTAAGTAAACAAATTGATACAATGTTGCTAATTAAGAGCTGTAGTAGCAGCTATGGAACTCCCTGCCAGAAGAAGTGGTGACAGCTGTCAGTCTTGACAGCTTTAAGAAAGGATTAGACAAGTTCATGGAGGACAAGAGTATCAATGGCTATAATTATGGATACTTAAGGACAACCTGCGGGTTGGAGAGATAGGCAGGATATCTCTCAATATCATTTCCAGGGAATCCTAAGCAGGTGAAGGCATCTGCTTGGGAATACCCTGAAGGAAATGGTGAGCCACTGTGTGAGACAGAATGCTGGACTGGATGGGCTGTGGCCTGTTCCAGCAAGGCTGTTCTTATGTTCTTATGTTCTTATGTTCAGCTAGTCCTTACCAGTGCTATTTCGGCCCGTTTGCCGTAACAAAGTTAAGAAAAGTTACAATTGAATAAAGTGGCCAAATTTAAATCCATCACAAGTGTCCGTCTCGTTATTGGGGAGTGGGTCCAGCAATGTTGTTCACAATTATTTCAAAACTGTATCTAAGTAATCATCAGTAATAAGAACTTCCTGCAGATAAATGTAGACTTCCATTTGTCAGGTGATAATTTGTCACAGTGTGTCTGTTTCATGGAAGGTTACTCATCAGTATTTAAGTGCTGAAGACAGAACTGGCAACCTGTAAATGCCTGTCTTTCTCTAGATTTGCTATAGGACCCATTTGTTTATCTTTCTGGCAGTCCAGGGTATTCACAGAGCTCTCCTCCAGCATCATATTTCAATTTCATCTTTCTTTTTCCCATTCAGTTTTCTTTACTTTCCAGTTTTTGCACCAATGCATGGTGATTGGCAACACAATAGTGTGAATAAACTTGGGCTTGGTCTCCAGTGAAACATCCTTACACCTTATGATTTTTGCTAATTATTTCATTGCTATTCCATCTTCTCTTGATTTCATGACTGAAGTACCCATTTGGATCATACCTGTCAACCGCGGCTCCAGACAATCTGGGACCTGTGCAGAACGGTTCTGTGTACGTCGCTTTTTATGCATGCGTAAAAGCCTTCTACACATGCGTAAAAGTGACTTGCGCAGAACCGTTCTGCGCAACTCACTTCTACGCATGCGTAGAAGGCTTCTATGATCCCCTTCTGCACAGAGGCCTTCTACACATGCATAGAAGGGTTCTACGCAAGCATAGAAGGGTTCTATGCATGCGTAAAAGCCTTCTACACATGTGTAGAAGCGAGCTGCACAGAAGTGATGCGCAGTAATGCCTTTCCCCCTGTTGCCCGGTTTCTCTTTGAGAATGGCTTAGGAACAGCCATTCGACATCCCGGGATAGGCTTACAGGATTTTGATCTATATGCAGGAGATGGGGTCCACCTGTCGGCTAGAGGTATGAACCTCTTTCTGGAGGATGTGCAAGCAGGTCTGGTGACTGAGCTGACGGTCGGGGGGGGGGGCGGTAAGTCATCATGGATGCCTCCCCGTGTGGCGGGTAGCACTGGTAAGGTAAAGATTTATGACCCATAGGTATCCGGCAGGTTCGCAATTGACTGGCCAACACGTAGATAAGTACAGGGGAAACAGGATTGGCCGGTCAAGGGTGAACCATGAAAGGGGTGATGTCAGGAGCTTCACAGCCTGCATCACCTTGATATTTGAACGGATACACGTCAGAGGGTGGGGTCAGTAGATAGTATATTGACTCCGGTCAACAATTTGTTTGTGGCAACAAACAAATTGATACAAATTGATACATGTAGCCAATTTCCATTGGCATTTAGGGTGGAACCTTACCAGTGTTACTGCGGCCTGCTTGCCTTAAAGAATTACAATTGGATGATACACCAATTGAAAGTGATAATTCGGACTAGGTCATTATTCAATAAAAGTGGCCCAATGCCTTTAATCCAATACTGGTGTCTGAGTCTTTATTTGGGTGGGTGCGCCTGCAATGCAAGTGTGGCACCAAAATGGCTGCCGTGCTCTTTGCGGGCCCCCCACCCAGACGCAGACATCTGGGCTAGTTAGGGGGCGTGGCCACACCTCTATAAAAGGGGTGCCCACGAGGCAGCCGCGCTGCCATTTTACGGAGCGATGGAACGGAGAAGTTTTTCCCTCCACCCCCTCCCTAGTGGGCAGTGTGATTTTCTGGTCGCTTCGGGGACGGGTGGGAATTTTTGCTTGAACCTACATTGGCCCTTTGGTTCTTGGCTTTTTCACCCATCCCACACTGTCGCTAGTGTTTGAGATACCGGGTAATTTGACTTTGGTCACTTTTGGCGGATAGCACTGGTAAGGTAAAGATTTATGACCCATAGGTATCCGGCAGGTTTGCAATTGACTGGCCAACACATAGATAGGTACAGGGGAAACAGGATTGGCCGGTCAAGGGCGAACCATGAAAGGGGTGATGTCAGGCGCTTCACAGCCTGCATCACCTTGATATTTGAACGGATACACATCATAGGGTGGGGTTAGTAGATAGTATATTGACTCCGGTCAACAATTTGTTTGTGGCAACAAACAAATTGATACAAATTGATACATGTAGCCAATTTCCATTGGCATTTAGGGTGGAACCTTACCAGTGTTACTGAGGCCTGGTTGCCTTAAAGAATGAAAGTGCGGCACCAAAATGGCCGCCGCGCTCTTTGCGGGCCCCCCACCCAGACTCAGACATCCGGGTGAGTTAGGGGGCGTGGCCACCCCTCTATAAAAGGGGTGGCCACGAAGCAGCCGAGCTGCCATTTTAGAATCGCGACGGAGTGGAGAAGTTTTCTCCGTCGCGTTATCTTTTTAGCTGCCCTTGTGCCCGGAGCTGTTTTGAGTTTACCTCTTGGCTACTGCGGTACTTCGGGCGCAGGAGCTCAATCCCTGGATAGGGATCCTTTGGCAATTCATCTTCTTTTAGGGAGACACGGCTCCCAAGCGAAAGGCCCCGGTAATGAAGCCGCGGCTGAGAGGAAGGATTTTTCCTGGCCCTTCATCGGATGGGGGCCAGCCTCCGGGTCGAAGAACCAGGGCTGCGCCCCACGGCGGGGCAGCGATCGGACCTTGCCCACTGTTACCAGTGGAGTCGGTCAGGCTACCACTTGGCAGCCGGGTGCCAGCTTCATAGCCGGGCTGGCGCAGGCTGGCCCCTCGGGGGCTTCGGCCCTGAGCGCACCTTTCCAGGGCCCAGTACAGGGTGGCCCAGGGTAGCCTGGTGCTGGTGTCTGCCCCATAGCTCTTCCGGGCCCCCACGGGCCTGAGTTCTGAGTATGGCCTAGTCTGGCCCTGGCTCCCCTTTTGGGTTGCCATTTCACCAACTGCCTAGTGGGCCGTCCGGCCCACCCGGCACCACCTTATACTGGGGGCTCTGAGGCAGCTGATGCTTTAATAGCACTTATAGCAGTGCTGGAGGCATCTTTGGGCATTGCCCAGCCACCTTCTGAGGGGGGCGCAACCGCTTCTTCAATGGCGGCCCCTTCGTCGATCCCAGCCTACTCGTCGACTGTGATGCTTCAGTGGGCGGCCAACTGGGTCGAGCTGCTTGAGACTGTCCGGCCAGCCCCAGCTGGTGCCTCGCAGCTCCCCGTGCGACCTGATGTACAGGCTGGGAGCAGCCAAGGGTGGTCCCAGAGCTCGATTCCGGTCATGAGCTCCGACGCCCACCATGGGCCGGAACCCCCGGTGGGGGCGGCTCACGGGGGGTGCGACTAGTGAGTATCAATTTAGTGCACCACCACCACTGTCCACTTACACTGGGGGGGGGGGTTCAGTGGCCCTGGCTGCGTCAAGTTGATGTGGGTGGGCAGCCGTTACCACATTGTCCCATTAACCCCTGGTTCCCAAATGGTCCCTCGTTCAGGGCGGGGGTGTCCGCCCCTGGGGCCGTGCCGAGCATCGCAGGGGCTGTTCAGGTCCCGCTGCGTATACCCTCTATACAAAGTGTGCCGTCGATGGCTTTACCGATGGCTGGTTATTCCTTGCCCCTGGGTGATCATTTGTCACGGGTCACGAGGGACAAGATTTGGCGAGGGGAGTACGTTGATATTTTCTCCCTCTTGAACTGTGAGCCCACTAAGGAGGAGAGGGAGGGACAGGATGACAGAGACAAGAAGCTGTCCCGTCGTCGTGAGCCACCGCGTAACTGGGCCAACTGGTTGCCAGCATACTTTATATATATGGCGGTATGCCTCAGGGCCCGGCCTGATTTGGCCATTCCGACGGTTCAATACCTTGATAATATTTACAGGGCGATGGTTGATTTCCCGGGCTCATCGTAGTTGGCTTACGATGAGGAATTTAGGATAAGGGTGGCCCTACATCCTGAGATGAGGTGGGATGAGCCCTGTCAGCAATTGTGGCTCTTGTACATGACTCCCACGCGACTGGCGACTGGTGATAGGTACCATTGTGATCATGCTATGCAGCGGGCTGCTGCAACACAGGCTCCCCGCCAACCGGTGGGGCAGGGGGTTCCAGCCCACCAGCTGTGTTGGAGCTTCTCAGCTAACGACGTGTGTAATAAGTGCCAGTGTCGTTCCCGACACGAGTGTCCCTCTTGCGCTGGCCCCCATGCCGCCTCCACATGCCCGTGGGCTGGTGGGTCACGGGGCAGAGGTAGGGGTGTACAGGGGGTGATCAGAGCTCCGTCTGACAGAACTAACCAGGCAAAAGGCCCCCTCCCCAATTAGTGTACTCATGCTGGAGCGATGGCTCTCAGCTTATCCAAGAAGGGATGATGCGAGGTACCTGCTGGAGGGTTTCCAATGGGGCTTTCGTATTCCATTTAGGGGTGTTAGGGCCCCCAAGATGCTCCTAATTTAGTTTCCTTGAAAGGTAACGAGGAGGTTGCTGCACTGAGCATAGCTAAGGAAGTTGAGGCTATGAGAGTAGCGGGCCCCTTCTTGGAACCACCTTTCCCTAATTTGAAGGTCTCCCCTCTGGGGCTAGTACCGAAAAAGAACCCGGGTGAATGTCGTCTAATCCACCATCTAGCTTACCCTGCGGGTTCTTCGGTCAGTGATGCGATTCCTGATGACTTTGTTCAGTCAGTTACACGTTGTTTGTTCAGGCCGTACGAGTGGTACGCTCATGCGGTCCCGGTGCTTTACTGGCACAGTGTGATATGAAATCGGCTTTCCAATTACTGCCAGTGCACCCAGGGGATTTTGAGCTATTGGGTTTTAGGTTCCAAGGGGAATTTTACTTAGATAAGGCCATGCCTTTTGGCTGCTCTATTACATGTTCGGCGTTCGAATGATTCAGTACTTTCCTTCAGTGGGCCTTTGCTCGCAGGTCGGGGTCCCGGTCTCTAGCCCATTACCTCGATGACTTTTGGTTCGGGGGTGAACGGGGCTCGGACACGTGCACGCGTCTCCTCACTACATTTCAGACACTCATGCGGGAACTGGGTGTCCCCTTAGCACCTGAAAAGACCGAGGGCCCAGCTACTAAGCTCACATTTCTAGGCATTGAAATTGACTCTGTCGCACAGGCATCCAGGTTACCCATAGATAAGGTGACTCGGATCTCCGCGGCGATTTTGGCATTGATTGCCAAACGTGAAGTGTCCCCTCGTGAGCTGCAGCTACTTCATGGCCACCTTAACTTTGCCTGCAGGGTGGTGACACCTGGCAGAGCATTGGCCAGGCACTTGTGTGACGCCATGGCTGGCCTGTTAAAACGCCACCACAGGGTCCGGCTGACCAGGGGCATACGGGCGGACCTTTTGGTCTGGCTCAAATTCTTCCAGGATTTTAACGGGGTCTCTTCCTGGAGATCAGACCTTATGGTCTGCCCTAGATTTCAAGTACAGTCGGATGCCTCCGGCTCCCTGGGTTATGGTATTTACTCTGAGGGTAGGTGGACTTACAGCCGATGGCCTCACGCATGGCTTGGCACGGATCGCCTCCGCGATCTTACCTTCCTTGAGTTTCTTCCCAATTTGGGGAGCACTGATGCTATGGGGTGACGAGTGGGCCAACTCAGTGGTCCATTTTTGGTGTGACAATGCGGCAGTGGTGCACATTGTCAACGCCCAGACGTGCATATCCCCCAGGGTCATGGCATTGGTTTGTCAATTCTTTTTGAGAAGCCTACGCCTAAATGTGCTGTTCAGGGCCAGACATGTACCAGGTATTAATAACGATATTGCTGATGCTTTATCCCGCCTGCAGATCCCCCAGTTCCGTGCCTTGCTCCGGAAGCAGAGGAATTCCCCTCGCCACTCCCGGCCGATATTTGGACGTTTGGCGAGGAAAGGTGAACCGGGCGACCGGCATGTCATTGGCACCTCGCACGCGTAAGGCGTATCAACATGCTTTCATATGATTTAGAACCTTTTGCGAGTAACTACAGTTGCCTCAAGTGTGGTCAATACCAGTGGACCAGGTTTTACAATACATGTTTATCTTCACAGTCAGGGTTTGGCCCCCCGTACTATAGCCTCCAGGCTTTCGGCACTGGCATTTATGGCCAACGTGAGGGCCTTCAATGACTGCATGAGTTACTTCCGCATGCGTTGTGTTTTGGAGGGGTGGACACGTGAACGTGTCCACCGCCCGGACACGCGTCACCCCAGTTCGCCGGAGTTTCTGACCCACCTTGCACGAGGCTGGCATAACTTATGTTAGGATAGGTATGAAGTGGCTCTTGGTCACGCAGCTACCATGGTAGCCTTTTTTGGAGCACTCCGCATCAGTGAGTTGGTACCAGAGATGGTACCATTGTGTAAGGCGGATGTGTCTCATAGGGCACTGAAATTCGACGATGTCTATGTCATGCATGAGTGGGCTCAATTGGGGATACGGTCCTCAAAGGTTTTCAGCACGGCGTAGGCAGTGGAGTTAGACTGCTACGAGGTTTCATTGGAGACATCTGTCCGGTTGGTGCCCTACATGAATTTTTTGGCAGTGCCTGCTGCGCGCCCCAGTCTGTTTTTCTGCCACCAGGATGGGTCTACCCTTACCAAAGTAAAGTTATGGAGGGTGACCGGTACCACGCTTCGTGGTGTGGGGCCCGTTTTGGCACCCGTTTATTTAGGATAGGCGTCGCGTTGACCGCAGCTATGTTTGAGGTACTCGGAGGCGGATATATGTGTACGCGTAATTTCTTATATGTACGTCCCCTCACAGTATGAGTGCCTAGTTATGTCCTTAACCTCTTCTCCTCTTTTACAGGTCCTGTGTGTCTCTGCACACCGGTGGCTGTGGGGCTGGTGGGCCGCAGCTATGTACTCTGGGCAGCAGTATATGCTGCGGCGACAGAGTGTGGACCCCGACTTGGGCTGCTTGCATCCGCACATATGCGATGGTATGGCATGCGCGGCACAAGGGGGCAGGAACTGTTGCCATTCCTGATGTCCATCAGGGATGCTGGACCGCCCGACGTTCTTATTCTGCACCTTGGCGGCAATGATCTTATACGGATCACTGATATTCCTTAAACTGTCGAGGTGCAGTGACCTGGCATTTTATATCATGTATGGCTTACACATGGTTGCTATGGTCTAACATCGTGCCGAGACACCAATTTAGGGGAGACGTGGATCTCCGTGGTTCGGACCGTTCCGGCAGTCAGTGGACAGGGCTGTTGCCCGGTCCCTTGCTGAGCATGGCTGGGAGACAGCCATTGGAAACCTGAGGATAGGCTTACAAAACTTTTTGCTGGTAGGCAGAATATGGGGTCCACCTGTCGGCTGGAGGTATGTACCTCTTTCTGGGCGAGGTGCAAGCAGGCCTGGCGACCGAGCTGACGGTCTGGGGGGGGCAGTGAGTCATCATGGACACCTCCCCTTGTGGCGGGTAGCACTGGTAAGGTAAAGATTTATGACCCATAGGTATCCGGCAGGTTCACAATTGACTGGCCAACACTTAGACAGGTACGGGGGTAATAGCTTTGGCCGGTCAAGGACGAACCAGGCAAGGGGTGATGGCAGGAGCTTAACAGCCTGCATCACCTTGATATTTAATGGATACACGTCATAGGGTGGGGTCAGTAGATAGTTTATTGACTCCGGTCAACAATTTGTTTGTGTCAACAAACAAATTGATACAAATAGTTACATGTAGCCAATTGCCATTGGCATTTTGGGAGGAACCTTACCAGTGTTACTTCGGCCTGCTTGCCTTAAAGAATTACAATTGGATGACCTCACCAATTGAAAGTTATAATTCGGACTAGGGCATTATTCAATAAAAGTGGCCCTATGCCTTTATCCATATACCGGTGTCTGAGTCTTTCTTTGGGGGGTGCGCCTGCAATGAAAGCATGGTGCCAAAATGGCCGTCGTGCTCTTTGCGGGGCCCCTCACCCAGACTCAGACATCCGGGTGAGTTAGGGGGCGTGGCCACCCCTCTATAAAAGGGGTGGCCACGAGGCAGCCGAGCTGCCATTTTAGAATCGTGACAGAGAGGAGAAGTTTTCCCCTCCACCCCCTCCCTAGTGAACAGTGTGATTTTTGGTCGCTTCGGGGCCGGGTGGGAATTTTTGGCCCGAACCTACAATTGGCCTTTTGGTTCTGGCTTTTTTGCCTATCCCACACTGTTGCTAGTGTTTGAGCAAAGGGGTAAGTTGGCTTTGGTCACTTTGGCGGGTAGCACTGGTAAGGTAAAGATTTATGACCCATAGGTATCCGGCAGGTTCGCAATTGACTGGCCAACACTTAGACAGGTACAGGGGTAATAGCTTTGGCCGGTCAAGGACGAACCAGGCAAGGGGTGATGGAAGGAACTTAACAGCCTGCATCACCTTGATATTTAACGGATACACGTCATAGGGTGGGGTCAGTAGATAGTTTATTTGTGTCAACAAACAAATTGATACAAATAGTTACATGTAGCCAATTGCCATTGGCATTTTGGGAGTAACCTTACCAGTGTTACTTCGGCCTGCTTGCCTTAAAGAATTACAATTGGATGACTACACCAATTGAAAGTTATAATTCGGACTAGGGCATTATTCAATAAAAGTGGCCCGATACCTTTATCCATATACCGGTGTCTAAGTCTTTCTTTGGGGGGTGCGCCTGCAATTACAATTGGATGATACACCAATTGAAAGTGATAATTCGGACTAGGGCATTATTCAATAAAAGTGGCCCGATGTCTTTAATCCAGTACCAGTGTCTGAGTCTTTATTTGGTTGGGTGCGCCTCCAAAGACTAACAGTGTCAAACTCTTTGTTGTAGTCCATAAAGCAAAGGCTGATTTTTTTCTGATTTTCTTTAGTGTGCTCCGCTATCCAAGAGATTTTCCTCATCCGTGCAACAACAAGGCAAGCTTTCTGTAACACTGTCCTGACAATCATAGCAGAGGCTGCTCCATCAAGGAAAAACACTACTAAAAGAGGTCATGGCAGAGGTAGATACACACATACAGAAGTCCTACAAGCCCCAACCAAGATGGCAGTGAGATTGTTGCCTTGCCTACCAACTAATTTATCCACTGGGAAAATGTTTTCTCTGGCAGGGAACATTATCTTTCCAGTGCCTGCACCTAGAAACTGGATCTGTAGAAAACTTACTTTCCTTGATTTCAACCTACCTTTTTTGGGTTCTCTGAATTCCCTTTTAAGTGAGGGAGAACAGTACACTTTGTTTACAGGCTGATGCCCCTCTGTTCTACATCTTTCATTATTCCAATTGTTACTCCAAAATTGTGGTCCCTCAGTTGTGCTGCTGAAGCAGTTTCCATTCACCACAGCCCATCTCCTTCTTTAATCTGCCTAAGGAGTTTGCTCTCTATCTAGTACAGGTTGTCCTCTGCTTCCACAATGCTGCTGACATTCACACTATTCAGGATTCAATCGGTATGTTTAGTACAGCCATTTACTAATAGCAAATCACTGCTTGTTGTTGGTGTGCACACATTTTGTTTGGCACAATAACTGAAAAGGCATTAGAAGACTCCGGAAAATCCTTTAAAATGTTTTGTCTGTGTTTTTCCCCCAAAGGGAAATAATGACAGTATAGTATTCATATCAACAATAACAGAGTTCCAGATATCTGGAAATTCTAAATTTGGGGGAGGGGGGTGGAATCAAAATTTTGAATCCAGAGTGCTGTAGTTTCAAATTCTGAATTAGAACTCAAAATCTGAATTTTTGTGTAGTACACATCCCTCATTCCCAATAATGTATTGAAACATACATAAAGGAGTTGAAAGCCTTTCAATTCCCATAAACAATACACTTGACAATCTTCCCTCTCTCATTCCCCCAATCATAATGTTTCCATGAACATTTCTAGAACCCTTAGAAATTATTCTCACATTAATCACAATAACAATGAAACAACCAAAGCAAAATTCTCATATAGCTGATGCATGCCTAGAATAAGATACTAGAAAGCTGACAAATACATATTGAAAGACTAAACTTGAAAAGTGCACTCGTGGGAAGCAAATTTAAGAACTTTTTTAAAAAGAAAATCTGATTGTATGCCAGATATAAAACATGTAGATTAGTGACAAGTACAGTTATTAAACTGCCACCAATGGAGATAGTGTCGCAGTGAGCAAGAGACTGCTGGGGAAATATAAACAGTACAATATCATGTGGAAATAAACAATGTTTAAGTACCTCACTGCAAATTCAGAATCTGCTTTTGGTTTGTAACACATCTACAGATAGCAAGAGCAACAACTTTATCATGCAAAAATGCCTTTGCCAGCAGCAAGGGTAGCAGCTTTTTAGTACATAAGTGGGAGATTAAATTCAAGCAAGATAGAACACCTTGAAAAAACGATCCCATGTGGTAGGAATACTACATATGGCACACACATTTCACATTAGTCAACTGTATAGGAGAGGCCAGTTTACAACTATACCCTTATAATGACATTGATGTTTTAGCAACAAGAATAAGAAGGCAATTAACATTGCTGCATTAGAGCAATGTTGTCTATGTTGTCTTTATTCTGTTAAGAAATCCATTCATCATGTCCAACGTGCATAAAGAAAGATATTATCTTCCATTAAATCTCTTTGCAGGCGCACCCCCCAAATAAAGACTCAGACACCGGTATATGGATAAAGGCATTGGGCCTCATTTATTGAATCATGCCCTAGTCCGAATTATAACTTTCAATTGGTGTAGTCAATAAACTATCTACTGACCCCACCCTCTGACGTGTATCCGTCAAATCACGGGGTGATGCATGCTGAAGAGCTCCTGCCATCACCCATTGCCTGGTTCGTCGTTCGACTTGTACCTGTCTAAGTGTTGGCCAGTCAATTGCGAACCTGCCGGATACCTTTGGGTCATAAATATTTACCTTACCAGTGCTACCTGCCACACGGGGAGGCTTCAATAAAGACTCACCCCCCCCAGACCGTCAGCTCGGTCAACAGGCCTGCTTGCAAATCTTCCAAAAAGAGGTTCATACCTCTAGCCGACAGATGGACCCCATCCCCTGTATAAAGATCATAATTTTGTAAACTAATGGTGGGGTGTCGTATGACCCGCCCCAAACCCTTGTCTGCAAAGAACCGGGCCACTGCCCTGTTCACCGAGCGGCGAGCACGGTCAAGGGCATGGAGGTTAATACCCCCTCTGTAAGCGTGACGTGGTATGATGTCCGACCATAGCAGCGTTGTGGAAGGCCACACATAATGCAAATAAGCTAGGTCGCTGCAAATCGCATATTTTAAAGAAAGGCCAGTGACCTGGCCTAGGTCATTGCCCACGAGGTGCAGCACCAGGACATCAGGCGGTTCAGCATCCCTGATGGAGAAAAGGAATGGCAACAGTTCCCGCCATAACATTCCACGCTTACCATACCACCTGATACATGCGGAGGCACACAGTCCAAGCTGGGGTCCCCACTCTATCGCCGCAGCGTACTGCGCTGCCCAGTGCACATAGCTATGGCCCACCAGCCATACTGCCACCGGTGTGCGGGGACACACAGGGTCTGTAAGAGAAAAAGAGAACAGTGACTTAACTGGTACTCATGCCTGAAGAGGGCGAACATATAATGCAAAACACTTAGATCCCCATCTCCCCATACGGTGTATATCAGCCTCAGAGTACCCAAAAGCAGCCGCAGTAGAAGCAGCCCCTATTCTAAAAGAATGGGTGCCGTAACGAGCCCCGGGGAAGCCAACACTGGACAGTGCCTTACCGGTCACCTTCCAAAATTGAAATTTAATCATGGGAGACCCATCTTGGTGGCAGAAAAACAGGCCAGGGTGCGTGCCACGCACTGCAAGGAACTCCTGTAGGGCACCAACCGGACAGATGTCTGCAATGGAACATCGTAGCAGTCTAACACCACTGCCTACGCCGTGCTGATCAACCTTTGAGGACCGTATCCTCAACTGAGCCCACTCATTAGAGACATAGACATCTTCGAGTTCCAGTGCCCTACGAGCCGCATCCGTCTTAGACAGTAGTACCAACTCACTGATGCGGAGCGCTCCAAAGAAGGCCACCGTGGTAGCCGCATGAAAAAGAGCTGCCTCATACCTGACAGATTTCACTAATTGCAACTCAAAAGAAATCGTGTATATGTTAATATGTAAATGTCAGTTGGCATATGTGGGACAGTCCAGGCGACCGCTTAAGGTGCGCCTGAGCGAGCACGTTTCTCGCATAAGGAATAAGATCCCTAATGCTCCACTTGTCAACCATTTTCTCCAAGAAAAGCATACGATAAAGGACATCAAGGCAGTGGTTTTAGAAACATTCAGACATAGCAAATACTGCATGACTGATGTAGATCGATTTCTACTCCAAAAAGAAGCGTATTACATCCACCGCTTCAATACTTTGGCCCCACACGGGCTTAATACTGAATGGGACCTCTCGGCATTCTTGTGAGATAGAACCACATACTGTCAACTAAGCAGATTCATGCTGCTTTAAGACATGCGGAAAGCTTAAGAGTAGAAATCACCTGTTCTGTTTAAGTCATTACAATCACATGTCCCGTATCTCCTTAACTTCGGGTATATATAGAAAATATGTGGTAGGTAAGAGCTAACGCGTGCACACAAGGAGAAATATGGCAACAGAGGTGCGATACGCGCAAATGAGAAATTATTAGGTATGTAAGCTGTTTTGACTTTATATGCTTGTGAATGCAATCGTTAGATCTTATGGGTTAACATGCGTTTGTGGTGTGTTATATCACCCATTAATGGTAGATTTTACATTGTGTACATTTATATGATTGTAGAAACTTGAGGAAGAGATTCGAAATGTCCATATACCGGAAGGGCATCGTGACTTTGTCAACTTTATTGTTTACCATCGTGTATTGATGCTCGTCATCTGGGAACCCTTGCCCGAAGAAGGATTCCACCTTCCACCCCCAGCGCCAGCCCCTAGAGCTGTACAGATGATCTCTTGACTACGGACTTTTAGAGACTGCATCTCATTTGTACAACAGTTCACGATCCTGTCTGTATTTACCGAGCGCTGTGAGGATACAAATTTACTCTCAAGGGTCCCAGTTTGTTATGCATGTTCGAGGACACGATTTATTTGTATCATCGGAGTGTGAGTGAGCTCCGCGCACAGGACTACAGAGATTTTTGTCGCTTATGATTCAGTTTATTGCGTGTTGAACTCACCATCATCACACCATGCCGGACATACCTCAGCATAGGACATATATGTGAATTATTCCTTTTATTAAAGCACTTGTATTTTTACAATTTCTTCTTGGGAGTGTTACCTTCCCCTGTTTGTTTAAAACATAGGTTAGGCCAGCCTCGTGCAAGGTGTGTAAGCACCCCTGGGGAAATTGGGTGGCGAGTGTCCAGGCGGCGTCCACGTTCCCGTGTCCACCCCTCCAAAACATGTCGTATACGAAAATCAGTCATGCTGTCAGCAAAACCCCTCACCTTGGCCATGAATGCCAGTGCTGACAGCCTGGATGCTATGGTGCGGGGAGCTAGGCCCAGACTGTGTAGGTAAACCATAAATTGAAGAACGTGTTCAACCGGAATGGGCCAGACTTCAGGCAACCGGAGTTGCATACAAAATTGTTTAAATTGATTAAATGCGTGTTGATACGCCTTACGCGTGCGGGGCGCGAGTGACATGCCGATCGCCCGGTTCACCTCTCCTTGCCAAATGTCCAAATCACGTCCGGGAGTTGCGAGGGGAATTCATCCGCGTCCGGAGCCAAGGCGCGGAACCGGGGGATCTGCAGGCGGGATAAAGCATCAGCAATGTCGTTATTAATGCCTGGTACATGTCTGGCCCTAAAGAGCACATTGAGGCGCAAGCTGTGTAACACAAACCGGCGAACTAACCCCATGACCCTGGGTGATTTAGATGTCTGAGAATTGACAATGAGGACCACCGCAGCATTGTCACACCAAAAATGGACTACTGAATTGGCCCACTCCTCACCCCATAGCATCAAAGCTCCCAGTATCGGGAAGAACTCGAGGAATGTGAGATCGCGTAGACGATCCGTGCCCCGCCATGCTGGAGGCCATTGGCCGTAGGCCCACCTCCCCTCAAAATAAATCCCGTATCCGAGGGACCCAGAGGCATCCGACTGAACCTGAAACCTAGGGGAGACCAAGAGGTCAGACCTCCAAAATGATACCCCATTGAATTCCCGCAGGAACTTAAGCCAAACCAACAGGTCAGCCCTCATGCCCCTGGTCAGTCGGACCCTGTGGTGGCCCCTCGATAGCCCAATCATGGCGTCACATAGGCATCGAGCAAAAGCTCTGCCAGGCGTGACCACCCTGCAGGCAAAATTAAGATGACCATGTAGAACTTGGAGCTCATGAAGTGACACCTTACGTTTGGCCAGCAAGGCCAACACCATAGCAGAGATCCGTGTGACCTTGTCCATAGGTAACCTGGATGTCTGCGCGACCATGTCAATTTCAATACCCAGAAATGTGAGCGTAGTTGATGGGCCCTCGGTCTTTTCGGGCGCTAAAGGGACACCAAGTTCCTGCATTAGCGTCTGAAATGTAGTGAGGAGACGCATGCACGTGTCCAAGCCCCGTTCACCCCCGAACAAAAAATCATCGAGGTAATGGGCTACAGACCGGGACCCAGACCTGCGAACAAAGGCCCACTGGAGAAAAGTGCTAAAGCATTCAAATGCTGAACAGGAAATAGAGCAGCCAAAAGGCATGGCTTTATCTACATAATATTTCCCTTGAAATTTAAAACCCAATAACTCAAAGTCACCCGGGTGCACTGGCAACAACCGGAATGCCGATTTAATGTCACATATTGCCAGAAGTGCACCCGGGCCACAAGCGCGCACCATGCGCAGGGCCTGGTCAAACGACGTATACCTGACTGAACAAAGGTCATCAGGAATGGCGTCATTGACCGAATGACCCGCCGGGTATGATAAATGGTGAATTAGACGAAATTCACCAGGGACCTTTTTGGGAACCAAACCTAAATGGGAAACCTTAAGATTGGGAAAGGGAGGCCTAGAAAAGGGGCCAGCTACCCTCCCTGCATTTACCTACTTGGCAATACTTAGGGCGGCCACCTCCTCCCTACCCTTCAGGGAAAGCAAATTAGGAGCATCTTGGGGTCCCCGCACCCCCTTGAATGGGATACGAAAACCGTACTGGAAACCTTCGAGTAGGTACCTCGCCTCGTCCCTCCTTGGGTAAGTCGCGAGCCACCTCTCTAACATAAATATGTTAACCGGGGAGGGGGCCTTTCGACTGACCAACTCCTTCAGCGGCAGTTCTGCCTGCTCCCTGTCCACCTCTACCTCTGCCCCGTGACCCACCAGCTCGCGGACACGCAGCGGCGGCGTGGGGGCCAGCGCAAGAGGGACACTCGTGGCATGGCTCATCCCATCTCATCTCCGGGTGTAAGGGCACCCTCATTCTGAATTCCTCATCGTAAGCCAACCACGATGGGCCAGGAAAATCCACCATCGCCCTGTAAATATTGTCCAAATATTGGACCATAGGGATGGCCAAATCGGGCTGGGCCCTGAGGTACACCGCCATATAAATGATATATGCGGGTAACCAGTTGGCCCAAGTGCGAGGTGGCTTGCGACGATGAGACAGCTCCTTGTCTCTGTCGTCCTGCCCCTCCTTCTCTTCCTTGGTGGGCTCACGGTTCAATAGGGAGAAAATATCAACATATTCCCCCCGCCAAATCTTTTCCCTCGTGGCCTGGGACAAATGATCCCCAAGGGGCAAGGAATACCCTGCCATCGGCAATGCCGACACCGGCACTGTATTCGCTCGGGGCATTGGCAGCAGTGCCTGTACAGTGCCTGCGATACCCGGTACAGTCCTGGGGGCGGAAACCCCCCCACCCAATGTTGTGCCAGTATTGGACCCATTGGCACCAGGGTAAGCTGGGAGCTGATACCCACCCACCTCAACATAACGAGGCCATGGCCACTGAAAGCTAACACCTGAAGTGGACTGTGGTGTGGGGACATTAGCTTGAACCTGATACTCACTGGGTGCACCCCCGTGAGCCGCCCCCACTGGGGGTTCCGGCCCACGGCGGGCGTCGGAGCTCGCGACCGCAATCGAGCTCTGGGGCACATCTGGCCACTCCCCTGCTGGAGTTCAGGACGAACGGGGAGCTGCGAGATCGCAGCCGGCGCAGGCCGGAGCATCTCCAGCAGCTCAACCCTACTGGCCGCCTGCTGCAGAGTGGCAGCCGTCGAGGTGGAAGGCGGGCAAAAAGGAGCCCCAGTCGGCAGTGCAATCCCCCCTACCAAGGGGTTGTTATTGACCCCCAAGGATGCTTCCAGCACGGCTAAACGTGCCAGCAATGCATCCACAGTCGCAGAACCCCCGGTATAAGGCGGGCAAGGTGGGCCACACGGCCCACTTGGTGGTACACTGGGGACCCCCATCTGGGCGCCAGGTCCTGAATAGGGCCATGCCCAAAACTCCGGCCCATGAGGGGCCGGAGGCAAGCCCTGCTGGGTGACCGCCCCAGGCCCTCCCTCATTGTCTGGACCCATGGCTGGTAATTGCGGGCCGGGGGCCGAAGCCCCTGCAGGGCCATCCTGAGGCTGGAGAGCCGAGGGCCATGCCCTAATCTGCCCCATCCCACCGGTAACGGTGGGTGCCACCGATGCGGGGGCCTGTTGGGGGGGCGCAGTTGCGGTCCTCCGACCCGATTGCTGCCCCCTAGTAAGCACAGAGCCAGGCAAGTGCCTCCCTCTTGGCTGCGGCTTGGTCGCCGGGGCCTTCCTTTTGGGAGGCATAGCTGCCGAAAACGATCCCTTTCCAGGGATCAGAAGCACTGAAATGGCTGAACAGCCGAAGACTGGGCTGAAGAGCCGAAGAGAAACGAAGAGCGACGGAGAAAACTTCTCCTCTCCGTCGCTTCTTCTTAAAATGGCAGCTCGTCTGCCTTGTCGCCACCCCTTTTATAGAGGGGTGGCCACGCCCCCTAACTCACCTGGATGTCTGCGTCCGGGGGGGGCCCACAAAGAGCGCAGCGGCCATTTTGGCGCCACGCTTTCATTCTTCAGTTTTTCAAATGACTCTCATATCATTGCCTCAATACGTAATAACCTCTCTCTCTCTCTCTGTGTGTTTAAGACAGTCTTTGTAGGAGCTAATGGATAATTCTGTTCATGAATAAGTTCAGCATGGATACACTTTGCATCCCAACTGAATTATCTATTACTATCTCTCTGAGTTTGTTTTTTAAATGAAACCGTATTTTATAGAAGATATTTAATTATTTTTAATAATTAATGTAAGGCCTCAGTTCCATACATTCTTTATGGTCATGAAAATACAGAGGTTTACTTCCTTTGACCTATGGCATCAGAGATGATGTTGTTGGGATTTTGTTTCCTTTCCACCACTTTGGTTCAAAAGTTTTTTTAAAGGTATGCCACAATTCGAAGTGAAAAAAGGGGACCAAAGGGGACAGAAAATGTCTGATGAACTCTACAATGAAGATGCAGATCTCCTTGGGACATTTTAATCACTGAAGTATCCAGGAGATTTCAGACTGAGATAAACAAATGTTTTGTATTGCCTTGAAACTATTCAGCCAGCTACTTTACATAGCTGAAAACTGAAGTGAAAGAGCTCCATCATCATTGCTAGTTAGTAATGGGTACATATTGTGTGTGTGTGTGTACATATATATATATATATATATATATATATATATATATATATATATATATATATATATATATATATATATATATATATATATATATATATATATATATATATATATATATATATATATATATATATATATATATATATATATATATATATATATATATATATATATATATATATATATATTCACATCCAGCCTATTAGAGTGTCATTTAGTAAATTTGGCTGGATGTGAATATATATATATATTCACATCCAGCCAAATTTACTAAATGACACTCTAATAGGATTCAGAGTGTGTACAAAACTGGGGATTCATGTCTACATTAAATTTGCAAAATTTGCATCTTTAAAATTGTATCTCTAATCCAGCCTATTCAACTCAATAGGCTATGACCTATTGCTATTCTCAACTGGAGAACAGAGCTATTAGTTCAGTTGATAAATGGTAAATTGATACTTGCTATAGAAGCAAATGTGGTGTAGCAGGTAAGTCAGCAAAACTTTGGGTGTAAATCACTGCAGAACCATGGAAGTCACTGGAGAGTGTGTGTGTGTGTGTGTATGCATGTATGCATGTGGTATCCGCGAACACGATTGGCATAACTGCTCCTGACAGAGGTTACACCGGGTGAGGCAGACCCCTGGCCTCTGACCTCTGTGAGTACAGAAATTGGAGAGCGGATTAATAGTCATAAGATTGATTCACCCATATCTGACCTGGCCGGCGGTTCTGCAGGAGGAAGCTGAATGTGTAACCGGAGTTAGACATTAGGCAATTCTGCACTTGCAGATTAGCCCAACCCCCAGCGCAAATAGTGGCCATGTTTACTCTTGAGCAAGCCATGAACAATGGATTTCCCCTGTCAGTATTTGTCTTAGTTAATTAACTTCCCCAAGAGAAGTTCCCAATTAACCCGGGTAAATGGGTGATGTGATTTTCTGTCGGATGACGATTTTATCACACGCTGCCTTGAATTCCTATGTATGATGATGATTTTCCCTCAATAAACCACTGGTCTTCGCTCCATCTTGTCTCGTGTCGTTACTTGACCAGTCTCCTCTGGGACCTCAAGGGCCGCTTCACGGCCCCAATCCAACATCTGGTGACCCAAGACGTGATCCTACTCATGAGTAAGCGATCAACGCGGTCCGGTTCTACGCTAGAACCATGTCCGATCACCCCGGAGGACAGCACGGCAGCCCCAGTCGGAAAGCCATCCAATTGGGAAGACAGCTACGTGGCGAGGCATCTCAGAGAGGCATCCTACAGCTTGCTCCGGCTATTGCGGCGGCTTGCAGCACGGAAAAACGCGTTCCGCTAAGGGTCGGCTGTGAACCCCTGACAGCGCAGAGGCCACCGAGGGCCCGTGGCAGCAGCCCACGCTCCGAGCTCTACCCAGAGATTCGTCATGCAAAACCTATTGCCTGAACTTCAGACGCGTCGAATCTCCCGAGAAGGAGACTTCAAAGGACCCGGCAGGTAATATGGGGACTTGTCCTCAGCGGCAACGTCCGTCCGCTAGTCAAAGAATTCATGAGGATGAATTCAAAACCCTGGCCAGGGTATATCGGATAAGCCTTCACAGCGGAGAACTAGCGTGGCTTTTGATGTTCTTGAGGGAACACTGCCTGCTTTACCCAGAATTAGGTACGTTATCCCTTCAGCTCTGGGATCAGATAGGAGTCTGCATTCAGCAACCCCCGAGAGCTTCAGATGGCGTAACTCGCACATGGAGCAAATGTAGGAAACTCTTAGCAGAGGTAGACCCAGTCCGGATAGAGACCCAGAAACCCCCAGCGCAGTCAGAACCATCAGCCCCAATGAGTCTCTATCCGTCATTTCAGCTTAAGCAGGGCAGTGTAGGGAGCATTCCCTCAGTGACAGCTGCAGACGTCACTGAAGGAATTCATGGCATGAGAAGCCCTGGTGCTTCTCTGACAGTTACAAGTTCCCTGCCAATTAAGAACTCCATTCAGCGCATGGGTGAGGAAGATCCATTCACGGGGAAATTGCCAGTGGCACAATTAACTAGCGCCCAACTGCTGTGTTCAGCCTATCTGAAGGCAGACACACGTTCAGGCAGGGCTGCTCAGCGCCCACTGCTCATGGAAATCTGCACGGCCCCTGGCCACGCAGGGCTCCAGAGCAGACCCATTGCCACACTCAGGCGCAGAGCAGTGCCAAAACCCCAAGGCGCCTGCTTCCAGTGTGGAAAAATGAGACACCTTAGAAGAGAATGCCAATCTAGACCAGGCAGATCTTCAAAAGGTTGTCTGAATACCAAATGGCCACGCTGGCACTGGAGCGTGAGGCAGCACCGAGATCCGGGAATCTGGCCCAGGCTAGAAAGGAGGCAGCCATCGCCCTGGCTATGCCAGAGGAACCATCCCAGCAATAGTACCCCGAGCTCTCCCAAGGCACAGGCAGAACCTACTTGTCTCACCTTGGAGTAGCCCAGAGAAACTCATCCCTAAGTAGAAGCACCCAGATGGCTGTGATAGCCAGCTGTGTATAAGTCATCTCCTCATGTGTAAGATAGAACACTGCAGATCAGGGGAGGAATGTGCGAATGTGTAAATAAATGTGTGTATGCGTGATGCACCACTGAATGTATGACTGCAAGAACTGTGTATGATTGCAAAAGCCTTGTCTCTATGACCACAGTATGATTGAAAAAGTGTTCCTTGTGTGTAACTGCATGGTAATGTCACTGTGAAATATGTGTTAAACAGTTTGCACTCTGCTCATGGGCAGGAACTATTTAAGGTTTGAGAAAGCATGGTGAGCAAAACCCTTTTGCCTTGCCTGCCTAGCAGCTTAAGGGCAACGACAGCAGGAGGGTGGATGGGGGGGGGGGAATCCTAACCTGCAATAGGGCAAAGTGACCCCCCCTTCTTCCCTTGAGACTTTTTTCTTTGTCAAAGGACTAAGCCACTCTTGGAAACCGGTTTTACAATCCTTGCCACTCAGGAAAACAGATTTTTCTTTTCAGAAGCGCGATCTGAAAACAAAAATCACTTCTATGAGTTTTCCTCACTAAATCATAAACTATGGGGCCCCTCCCTACGACTGTGTTCCTCAAACCCCCATCTCTGTGTTTTAAGGTTTTTGAATGTCTCTTAGCGTCTTGAAGTTACTTATCTCACTAGGAATGAGAGAATTGCATCGTCTTCATGTGTGTACTGTGTTATCATCTTGTAACCTCGATTCTCAACCCTTTAAAGTCAGGGGCCAAGTTCCGGGGCCTCAGGCAGCTCTGGGGGTCCGGACAGTCATCCTGCCCTTCCTTCGCCGCACAGCCCTTCTTGGCTTGGTAGAGGTAGTGGCAGAGCAACGTGGGCCGCATCTGGCCCACTTACCCACATCTGGCCGTGGGTTGAGAATCGTTCTAACTCTCCTTCATTCTCTTAAGAAAGATATTGTTCTGGTATTTTGACTTTAATCTGTGTAAAGTAACTCACTCATTGTACCCCTTTCACAGGAAAAAGCACGCAAACATTCTTGCGCTCTGTATATTCAGAAAATGCTTAATCGTTACCTTTTTACAGGAACAAAACTCCTCCCCAGGCCTTAAAAGTAACCAATTTATTTCTTTTTACACTCTTAAATTGCTTCCTTTCACAGGGTCCAGAGTTAATTACTGGTAGTGATTTCTCAACAGGAGGACCCGGTTGTCTTAATTATCTGACCTAATCTGATTGATAAGAGTTGTTGCATTCTCATTGTGCTAACTTCTGACTTGTCTTTCCTCCTTTCGCCAGTGGAACTCCCTGCTGGAAATGTTTAACTTGTGTGTCTTTTCATTTTTGTGTATTATTTCCTTACAGCTGGCATGTCATAGTTGGCTTATTTTTAATAAGTCTTAGTCAGTCAGCCCACAGCACCCTCTCTAATGAGCAGACACATTTCACAAACTCCAGAGCACAAAGGGAGGATTAGTCCCTGAGCTCCTGAGAATGTGCAGAGTGCCACTCATTAGCCAGGACTGCCTAGGACCATTTTAAGAATGCAGTCAGGTCGCACTTTCAATCAGATACAGGCATTTTCAGGCCACCCCTTCCTTTTTTTTGCTGCTAGTCTAAGCACAGGCAAAAGGCTAAGCCAGCATCTGGCACCCTTCTCACAGGAGCACAAGAATAGCTCCAGGAAATGTGTGCACGCATGCCATGGGTGGATGTGCGCAGGGGGGCCTTCATGAGAAATTTACCCAAGGGAAGCCTGGCACGTCATGCGCCAAGGTTTGCCATAAGACCCCAGACTCATCTCGCTTCAAACGCAGACAGTCACCTTGTGTGAATTAATGTCACTGGTTCCCCTTCGGGGGGCTAGGACAAATTTCACTTATGGGGGTTGCACATATTAGCTTCTTACTTGGCAAGAGGACCAAGCTTGGCGCACGCTCCTGACTCTTCCGCAAGTGGGCAGAGTTGGCAGCTGTGAACCTCGCTTTGCGCAGCTTTGCCAAAGAACGCTTCAACATAATTACTGACAGCCAGTTTGTTAGGAATTTGCTTCACAGTTTACCGGGAGCATACATCACTCCCGCGACAGACAAAAACTTGCTGAGTTTGTTTCTCACAACTCCAATTCAGAGTCATGCATTCTTTCATCAGAATGCCAAAGCACTTGCAAGGCAGTTCAACCTGCCACTTTCCCAAGCCCAAGGCATAGTCCGTTCCTGTCTGCATCGTGCAGGGGCACCGGGGGGGCCCTCGTGGGGGGTCAACCCACGAGGGACAGAGGCCATCCAGGTGTGGCAAATGGACGTCACACATGCCCCACATTTTGGCAAATGGCAGTACATGCACGTTTGCATTAATACCTTCCCACAGTTTGTTTGGGCAACAGCACATAAGGGAGAAATGGCTCCCCATGTGGAGCAGCATCTCCTTTCCCACGGCCATAGGTGAACCTCGGCACATGAAGTCCGATGATGCCCCAGCTTATAGCTGGGGGCCACCTGGGATATTAAGCACACCTTTGGCGTTCCGTACAATCCGCAGGGGCAAGCAATTGTGGAACGGGCCTATCGGACGCTTGAGTCCTACATTGACAAACAAACAGAAAGGGGGGGAACAACATCCCATAGTTGCACAGCAATTGCTACCCTATAAGTGCAAAAGCCAACTAACTCTTTCAGAATTTTTATCTCCCAAACAAGTCTCTTCCCCATGAAGGTCCCAGAGGCCAGAATCAGGCCTGGAAGCCAAGTTCAGCTATTGCAAAGGATGGCACTAGTCACTGCCTTGGATGTCATCAGCTGTCCGTCTTCCTTTATGACTTACATCTCCAAAGACATTTCTATGAACATTTTGCATACTCAGTGCTACTTCTAAGGACCATGCTTTTCCACAAAACAAGACTTTTCCAAGCTCAAGTTACACATGAAACCCCACCAAGAAGGGAAGCCTCATCTTCAAGAAGCTGCTGAATGTTTTCTATTGCTATTATCCGTAGTTGCTCTTTATTTATTTATGCCTTGTACAATGCTCCAGTTGGGATTTGCAAGGGACACTTGAATTTCTGTATACGTAGGGTAGTATATTGTTAATAACGGCCAGCTTCCACCAAAGGAAGCCAGACCGGCCCATGTTTGCACCGGCCCATTGCTTGGAAAGATTGAGCACCCGGTAGCCGGCTATCTCCAGCCATTGTAAGTTATTTTCACACCTCCCCATAGGTGCTAGAAAGACATTTGCACAACACCAGAAGTTGCAGAAATAGCTTAGAATCACCTTAGGTCACAGTAAGAGATCAATGACATATCTCATTATCTTGCCTTGCTACAGAAAGCAGTCTGGATTCAGACCCACAGTTCTGAAAAACCAGGCAGCAGTCAGTATATTCAGTGTGCCAGGTTTAGCCATAGGCAACGCTCAGAGAATTGGTCAATTGGCTTGCGCTTTAGCAAGAGCCATTAACCACACCTCCTCAATAATAGCGCTGCTCAACCAGGAGCAGACAGAGCTTCGCCATGCCATACTGGATAATCGAGCAGCCATCGATTACATCATTTGGGTTGTGTGTCTGTCCACGGCATGTGTTGCTTTAATCTCACAGACAATACCCACAAAGTACAGAGCCAGCTCACGGCCCTTCACACCCTGGTCAAGAACATCAAGGAGGATGCTTCATGGGGGTGGTGGGATTCGCTGTGGTCGTGGTTCCCATGGGGTTGGCTTCAGACGACGCTCAAGGTGATCGTGGGGGTGATAATACTGGGCACAGCCGTGTGTTGTTTCGTGCAATGTATTCCCTCACTGCTATCGAGATGTCCCCCATGAAGGGAACTCCGAAACATCATCCCCCCACACCAGCTGATGCCCCTCCTACGCAGGGCCGTCTGTCAGGTCCACAACAAATAAAGGGGGAGTGTGGTATCCGTGAACACGATTGGCATAACTGTCCCTGACAGAGGTTACACTGGGCGAGGCAGACCCCTGGCCTCTGACCTCTGTGAGTACAGAAATTGGGGAGCGGATTAATAGTCATAAGATTGATTCACCCATATCTGACCTGGCCGGCGGTTCTGCAGGAGGAAGCTGAATGTCTAACCGGAGTTAGACATTAGGCAATTCCGCACTTGCAGATTAGCCCAAGCCCCAGCGCAAATAGTGGCCATGTTTAATCTTGAGCAAGCCATGAACAATGGATTTCCCCTGTCAGTATTTGTCTTAGTTAATTAACTTCCCCAAGAGAAGTTCCCAATTAACCCGGGTAAATGGGTGATGTGATTTTCTGTCGGATGACGATTCTATCACACCCTGCCTTGAATTCCTATATATGATGATGATTTTCCCTCAATAAACCACAGGTCTTCGCTCCATCTTGTCTCGTGTCATTACTTGACCAGTCTCCTCCGGGACCTCAAGGGCCGCTTCACGGCCCCAATCCAACACATGCATGCATGTGGCAACAGTAAATCACTGCTGGAAAATGTCATATATGCAGCAAACTACAGATATGGGCAACTGCCAATGTTTTGATTCCAACAATTTTGTAAACATTTTGGTGCAACCGTGGAATCCCTTCCAGTTTGCCAATGAATATTGAGATATTTTCTCAAGCAGCAGAAAGAAGAAATACTCTTGCAAAGTTCTCAACAGTTTCCTAAAGTTTTACAGTCCTGCCCTGCTCCTGCCACTTTTTCCTCATGTCAGTTTGTGCCTCTTATGCTATGTCAGTTTCAAATGCTCAGACTAGTTATTGTGCAACTATTTGGAACTGATTCAGTGTAAGAGGCTGAAACTGATAGGAAAAAAAACAAAAACGTTAAAATCCTGCGGAGGGTGATACTTCAGGCACAAGCAGTGAAGTATTATCAAATTTAATACTATATCAAAAGCAACAGTTAAGATCTCACTATGTGCTGATATGAGTCTTATAAAAAATGGCAGTTTTTCTTTTTCCTTTCTTTTTGTCCAGTGTCTAAGAAATTATGCACAGGATTTCATGACAAGGAACTGAAGACATTTTGGTAGAGCTGAATATCCCAGGGAAGAGGGAGAAATAAAACAGAAAATCCAATACTAAGCTATGGACCAAGAAGTATCAAGAGCCATATGCCTATTAAAAAAAACCTATTGAAACATCATAAAATCAAAAGCAACTTTATATAGCTTAATTTTAACAAACAATAAATAGGCCAATATTTATGTAAATTTGCTTGACTTACTGACTGTATTCTATTTATGACTAACGTTAAGGCACTTGGAAAATATGTAAAGATTCATTTATATCTTTTATATTTCAGTGGTGTGTTTCTTACATGTGTCAAGTATTTGCAAAGAGGAAGCACTCAAAATTGTTGAGGCAATGTCCAGATAAGAAAATAAAACTGCTGAAAACTTCCCATCTCATTTTTTAGCTGTGTGAAACAATCACTTTACACACTGTAGGTATAAGTTGTAGCTTGGTGTATAATTTCCATTTATCATCAAACCTTTTCCAATAAAACCAGCATCCCTGCTTGCATGGAAAATATCATCAGTTCATCCCAGGAGGGGGAAAATGCCATTACATCTATAGTGCTGCAAGAAAGCACTCATCTGATGAGCAGAATCTATGCATCCTAAGGCATTTAAAAATTTTAACACTTCCAAATAATAATAAAAAACAACCTTAAGAGTTCATTATAAATGGTTGAGGGGGGATATACAATACTGTCAAGCAGAGGTGGAGAATATTTCTGTATGAAATGGTATTTTAGATGGCACTACATTTTTTTAATGATTTGACACATTCCGAGTACAACAGCTTTTTTTTGGCTGTATGTAAACATTTATCTGCTCCTGTAGAGGCTACAAAAGGATGTATGCATGAAGAATATACATATCTTGCATCAATGTCCCCCATGCATGGCCGCTCAGTGCCCCCCTTCCATAGTATAATGATCACTTTCTGAAGAGGATTTCTATTCATGTTTTCTTGATCATGAATACACAAACATACAGGAAACAAGAGTCACCATTCCCACATACTCACCAATGTGGAGTACCACTAGACAGGATAAAAAAAGCAAAAGCAATCACACTTATATACCACTCCATATCCCTTAGTGCACTCACTGGGTGGTTCACAAATTAATTAGGATTGTGTTGTGGCCACAGTGACCATGCAGTAGAAGCAGTAGGAGCAACACACCTCTGCAACAGTTGCTGACCAATGACAGTGGTAATATAATTTGTGATTTGCTGCAGCAGAAGTCAAAGCTATGATAGTATTTAGCATCAGCAGCAGTGGAGGTTCTAGAGACCAATTGGCAGTGATGGCTAATATCCTGGCAGTAGATCAGCAGGTCTTGCCTCAGCAACCAAAGTTAGAGGAGTTGGTATCGCTATCTGGCAGCATTCACAATGTCCCACACCCCACAGCCTGAAGGCTACATTTTCTCCTGGTAATGTCATATGATATATTTCAGTAATACTGGGTGGGTTAAACAGAAAGAGCCTCCTTGAAAAGTGTGGTATTTTTGAACCACAACCCTGGTAACAGCAACCTTGTGTTGCTGGCTGATCTTTCTCACACTGTCAGGTGAAAGGAACTGCAGAATCAACTCACCAAAAGGTGCCTTTATTTTGGCAGTTTTATGTGTTGCCTAGATATGGAAGTAGTAGTAGTAGTAGTAGTAGTAGTAGTAGTAGTAGTAGTAGTAGTAGTAGTAGTAGTAGTAGTAGTAGTAGTAGTGCTGGTGCTGGTGCTGGTGCTGGTGCTGGTGCTGGTGCTGGTGGACCATTTCCTAGTGTTTTGAATTGTGGATTGAGATTTTCAATGTCAAAAAATAATAAAGTTGAGGTTTTTGAAGAACTGGGTAGAATTTTCACCTTGATTCTCATTCTCTGGCCTGAGGTTTTGTAAAAAATCCTCTTGGTGTCTTAGCCAGGGCTGTGGTTCTCATTTTGTAGATCAAAGGTATGTTAATTTAGAACCACTTATAAGAGAGCATACTCAAGGAGAAATACAAATAGCAGTTCTTCTAATTCAAAAGATATATAATTGATGTGATTGGCTTAATTTAAAATAGTACCTCAAACGTGGCCATGTATATGACATAGCAGACTTGCTAACTTCAAGTAAAGTTCACTTCCATGAGATACCAATGCTGCTGCGTTGCTGTGCCCCCATCTCCTCCACAAGCAGGGGGAGAATAAAGGGAGCCCCCATGGCCACAGGGTGCTCCGAAAATACCGCCGCCGCCACCGCATTACTGCACCCCGCCCCATCCATCAGCAGGGGAGGATAAAGGGAGCCCCTGTGGCCATGGGGTTATCCAAAAATGCCACTGCCGCATTGCTGCGCTCCTGCCCCCACCCCCTCTAATGGCAGGGGGAGGATAAAGAGAGCTCCCATGGCCATGGGGTGCTCCGAAATTGCCGCCAATGGCAGCACAATATTAGAAGAGATTAGCCCTGACTGCTCATTAGAAGGACAAATAACAAAGATGAAGTTGAAGTATTTTGGACATCAAATGAGAAGAGAGGTTTCACTTGAGAAGGCCTTGATGCTGGGAAAGGTGGAGGAAAAGAGAAGAAGGGGGCGTCTAAAGATGAGATGGATAGATGGTATTGTGGACACAATGGGCACAGAGCTTGGTGGGCTGAGGAGAATGGTGGAGGATAGAGGTGCCTGGAGGAAAATGGCCCATGGGGTCGCAAAGGGTCGGAATCGACTGTGCGACTGAACAACAACAACAACAGTGTGGTATTTATATTTCCTATGCTGGAATACCAGGTAGGAAGCTCCTCTTCTTGAACATCTGGCAAATATACCCACTACCAACACTCTGAGTATCAAGGCTGAGGAATAAATGTTGGAGTATATGCAGGCTCTGAACTTGAATTTTCTGCGCAAGTTATCCTATATTGCCTGGCCATGTTTTCCCTGATCTGCTTTTTCACTGTCCAGAAGTAATTTTGTCTTGCCTGTATTAAGCTTCATTTTCTTTTTTCATCCAAAGGTTGCCCACTTTACATGTGTTTTTTGGTGGGTGGGTGGGTGGATTAAATCCAAATCCATACTGGGCCTTGCTAAACTTAATGCAACATAAACTGAACTAACCCTAGATACAACTAATTATTTAAAATATTATGTTACAATATATTTTTAGTTTCCTGTGTTGTATTCATTCATACCTGTCAACCTTCCCGGATTGGCCAGGATGTTCCGTTTTTCGGCGCCGATTTTCACCATTTCCCACCCGGAGCTGCCAAAACCCCGGAATTTGGCAGCAGGGGGGGAAAGGCGTTACTGCACATCCCTTCTGCGCAGCTCACTTCTACTCATGCATAGAAGGCTTTTACGCATGCGTAGAACCCTTCTACGCTTGCGTAGAACCCTTCTACACATGCGTAGAAGGCTTCTGTGCAGAAGGGGATCGTAGAAGCCTTCTACGCATGCATAGAAGCGAGATGCGCAGAATGGTTCTGCACAAGTTGTTTTTATGCATGCGTAGAAGGCTTTTACGCATGCATAAAAAGCAACCTGCGCAGAACGATTCTGCGCAGGTCCTGGATTTTCCGGAGCCGCAGTTGACAGGTATGTATTCATTTGAATTCTTGCATTAGGCAAGGTGGAGCTAAAAACAACAACACCCATGCCAAATCCCTACACCAGTGCTAACATTTTATGGGACTGTTATTGGTTGTCACCCAGATTATTTTTAGATGGGATTTTCCTTCAATTACATGAGTAAAGATCAGTCTGGTAGGAGGGCAGTTGTGCATGATAATATTTTTCTTTAGAACTGGTTGAATAAATCATTTGCACATGAAGCAAACATGCAGCAAAATTACTCACTGTTCAAGAAATAGAAACCAAACCTTTTAAAAAATGAATTACATCGAGCATTTGATTGAGAATTTATTATCTAACAACATTCCAGAATAATTAATGAACAAGATGGACATGATTCTATGTAGCCCACTGGACAAGTCAGAGGAATCTCCTGGGGAATGTACAAAGGCCCTTAAAATTATATGTTTTCCTTGGCCTAATCTGTTATGTTGCAGAATAGACATGCATAGGAATGCACTGCTATACACAGTTTCAATAACTCATCCCATTCATATTGGCAGCAACAAATACCCATGTTTGTGTCACTTAATGAAGACAACATCTTAAAATATTAGGTTATCCAGTTTTTAAGAAGTTTTATTTTTGAACTATGACCAAACTATTTTTGAGATAAATGCAGGTAATAATGTTTCCAGCTCATCGATGCTGATTTAATTTCTCTGTAGAACTGCTTTCATTTAGTCTATATTTCATTTCCTGGGGGAGGGAAAACCAGGGTATTTTCTCTTGAGCTATATTTTGATTGATTTGCTGTCTTAAGTTTCTGGTTATTTTTTGACAGAGAAATATTAGTATGGAAGAGTATAGAATGCCTAACTACAGTGCTTACAATCATGGTTCTGAAATGGTCAGTGTATCCTATTAAAAACAAATGAGAAATGCTAATTGGACTAATTATTCAGTAAGATTAAATTATTGTAGTATTGTTAACCTCAATGAATGAGATACCTTGAATGTCAATGAATCTGTGTCACAATAGGACATTTCTTTGGAGAAAAAGAAGCAATTTAGGAGTTCATACTATGATTAATTTGAATCTGAGATTTCCTATTATAAAACTGATTGTTTAGTGAAATTCCAAACCATTGATGTAGTCTGTGTAAATACAGTGAGAAATCCTGAGCTTTCATTAATATCAGGAGATGACAGATAATTGTGATAAGTCAACAAACTCTTTTAAGTACTTCCTAGTGACTTGCATTAGAGTTAAAGGGAAATTGAAACATTGCATATCTGAGATAAACTGATTTTCATTCTATCACTATTGCCTCAGAATGTGAATTCTCATTTGTCCTGCTCTCTCATGGACGGTTCTATAGAGAGAACTATAATTTGGGCAAAATCTTTTTTGTTGTTGCACAAAACTGTCCAATTCATGAAATTAAATTTGCTGTTACATAGAGTCTGTAATACCAGGTTAATAGTTTGAATCTTTTTAAAGAATGTTCTAAGTGTGTGTGTACTGAACTTCTTAGGAATGTTCATCAGATATATTCTATGCAAATTACATAACCTTGTAACAAAAAGAATAGAACTCTCTATTTTACTATCGACTGGAGGTGAGGAATCTTGAGGGGCTTCTAAATTGTGACTTCTGGGTCATCATGACATGACCAACTAAATAAAAGAATAAGGAATTTAGCAAATATTCTTCCTAAACATGTGGGTCACACTTTTATCTGTTATTATTCTACTCATCTGTTATCATTATACATTGTTTGAACACCTAGATGAATCCCATCCGATTCTTCCAGTGTGAGAACAAGATGACTATGTTCTGCCTAGAGATGTGAAGGCCCAGAAAAAACCCAGAAAAATTAGGGGGAAATGGGGGGGAGGTGTCTTTTTTTCCCCTAAAGCCTTTTTCTGTTTTTTTTTCCCCCTGAAAAAATGAGAAAATTGAAAAAATAAAAAAAATATTATGGAATGTTTTATTTTAACATGATGAATAAAATATTTTAAGATAAGGCCGGGTTCAAATATTTTATAAATAATTTCTTAAAAAATATGTATGGTATCAGATTATTTTCAATTTTTCTGAAAATTTCTGTTTCCCCCCCGGAAAAAAAACAGGTTTTTTCCCCTGAGCTTCAAAATTTCTGGAAATTTTACACCTCTCGTTCTGCCCTCCCTTTTTCTTTGTTAATTTATGTTAATTACCTTTTGGAAGATCTACACAAAATTAATATCCTTTCTTCTTAAGAAGCAAAACATACAAACAAACATATTTGCAGAGCATGCACAAACTTATGTCAAGATTATTAAGTAAGCACAAACAGAGTAAATCTGCTGCTTTGTATTTTTAAAAGTCTGTAAACCAAAAGAGCAGCTATCTCCATTTGACACAATTTAGATGATTTACATAAATCCATGGTATTGATAGCACCAGAATATATCTCACCTTCCTTGTAAGAAAAAAAATGCAGTACAGTAATACTCCGGATAATGACAGCATCGGATAACGCCAAAAATCGGATAATGATGTGCAATTTTGCAGCAAAAAGTTGCACCAGATAACACTATTTTGGTGTTATCTGATGCATCATTTTTCTGCACTCACCTGCCACCGCTACAGGCAGAGAGCTGGTCAAGTGCCCAACTGGCTCCCTGCTGGCAGCGGTGGCAGGTGAGTGCAGATCCACCCACCACTGCAGGCAGGGAGACGGCCAAGGTGAGCAGGGTGGGTGCGTGGACATAGCCCGGCATGCCTTGGGATCTCCTCTCACTTGCCTCCCTTTCCGAGGAGGCAGGCAAAAGGAGATCCAAGCCCCCAAGCCGGCAGGGCTGCTCTCTGCCTGGGAAGTGCCTGACCCCCGGCTTGGTTTGAGGGAAAGAGGGTGGGCACACTTGCTCCGGCTTCCCTCATAGTTAGCCGACTTTTTTTTAGTGATGGCCAATACATTCACAGGATAACACTAAATACCGGATAATGCTAAGACTTGTGGAACCAAGTTTGGGCATTATCCGCAGTATTACTGTATATGATCCTTGTCAGGACAGCATTTATGCCCTAGTTTTAGCCTCATCCAAGATGGAGATTTCAATGTGTGGGAGAAACTTTGGAACATACCAGAGGGATTGGAATATGTAAACATGCTGGTCTCGTGGATTGGAAGAGATGGAGCCTAATGTGTGATTGATATGTTATACTGTTTGATGATTGGCTGGATTCCTTTAGGGAAATGGCAAGGGGGTGGACCATGTGTGAAGAGATAAAACACAGAAGGTGGGGCCAAGAGGCTCTCTTGATCCAATGCTGAGCTAAGGGTTAACTGCAAACATGTAGTTGCTTAAGTTAGAAGGGGAGCTGTTGGGCTTCCTCAATTAGAAAAGCTTTCTTTATTTTGATGTGCTTTCTGAACTTTTGATAAACTTTCTTCTGTAAGTTACTCTGATTACAATATACATTTAAAATATCTGAAGATGCCTGGAGTGTTTAGTTGGCTATTCACTACCTTATCTTCACTAATCTAGAATCCTGGGTTACTTAGCTGGAGGGCAGTAGCTCAGAAGCAGGAAACAACCACTAGTGGGCAATAAGACCTACTTGTGAATAAACTCATTTCCTGACAATCCTTGTCATTATAGTATATGTAAGGTAGATTGGCCACAGAAGCGCTCCTTGTTTTTGTGGTTCACTACATAATTCTAATTGCTCACAATGTCTTTGTAATTTTTAAACATTTATTTATTATGTCTCTCTTCATTCTATCCTCATCTTTGCAAGGATGATTTGTTTTAGATTTGAAATATGCCCCAGATTTGTTCATTATTTGGATGATTGCTCTTTAGATTCAAGGAAGCTAAATAATTTAAAGCTTCAAATGAGTTGTTTACCCATTATTTAAGAATCAACCAGCATTTCTGTATCTGCTGTCTCTGATTGCTTTGCTTATTAAAGGGACAGGGCACTAGCCTTGCATGCATTTTACACAAATTACAGAGATCTTTAAAAATACTCAGCTCTTTCATTTCAATGGAATGTTAAGATGCTTCCAAAAGACTCATTGTTGTGACATACTGGATTAATAAGGATGAGGATATTAATAAGAATTTCTCCCTTCCTAAATTGTTTCACTTTTCATTCAGAGATGAACAAACTGGAAAAACTATGTCCCAATGCATGGACGTTCACAGTTAATATGGTGATAAGTGAGGTATTATGGGAACAGATTGACATTTTGCTTATACATGAGACAATTAGACATTTTGTGTAATTCAGCAGAAAACCATCATGAGTTCAAGAAAATCCAAACTTTGGGCGAGCCCTAACTTGCAGATTCTCCCAACTCTTGAAAATCTGTTTTTGTATTTATGTAGCCACCTATGGAAACTTCAACTGGCACTATTTTTTCTGACAAGATCCTAATCAGAAATAGTGAAATGGCAGACAAATATAGGGTTATACTTTCAGCTAGGAATTTGTACATGTATTGACTTTTACCACCAAACACAGATATGAATTCTGTTTAGTTGTTGTTTTTTGACACAATCTTGTAAACAAAGGGACATAAAGAAGATCAGAACGAGGAGAGGGGAAAACGTCCTAGCAAGGGAGAACTTGAAAGTGACAAATATACCTGTAAATCGAATCTATACTTTATGCAAACATGTGTCACAATGTTGATGTGAGGATAAAGACTTAAGAGTGACATATAAGTATCTTATTGATTGTTTTGGAGAAGAAGCAGACTTCTAATTTGAATAAAAGTACATCAACTTCCTGTGTGGTGTCTTATACTGTAAAAAGTCTCAGTTGTATCTTCTCCCAGAAATAACCTTTGTTTTTCTTCTATCCTACTGTTTGCATATTCTGTTCAGGGCACTCCAAAACAGCCAGTCTTTTGTGTTGTTAGCACTGTCTCACCACCAAATGCCTATCTGGGGTACAAGTCAGCATGAATGTTCTGCTTTTGTACTAGGAATTATCTGGCAGGCATGTTCCAGTACTCTTGAGCAGACTGGGAACAGCATGAATGGGGACCTCTGTCTTGTCTTCTGTCTTCAAAAACTTTCCATGAGCTGAATGAGGAAATTCCATTGTTATTGAGGACCCTGTCATTTATAGTTCCTCTTTTGTGATTCACACTAAATCTGTTCAACTAGAGGAAATATATTATTGTGAATTTGATTGGCTTCCTTGCTGTGAATGTGGGGTCAGGGATTTAATGGAAGAGTGTTTATGTCTTTTAATAACTGTGAATTGCTCCCAAAATGGGTGAGTCATTGGCAAAGTTAGACTATGAGAAAAATGCTTGGCAAACTCAGCGTATATGTACCAGAGGAGCAAATAGTTCTAAGGTTTGAATTTGAATAGCTAGGGACAGAAGCAGAAATTCTTAGTCAAGTCATGCTGTAAAACATGTAGAGCCCACTCATGTAGAAGAGATTTTGCTACAACAGTTCCTTCATTTTTAACTTCATTAATGGAAACATAACAATTCGATGATCATGTAACTGGGTAGACTGTCTCTATGATCCATACTTCATCAAGTTTCCAGCTTACCAGTGGAGGTTACCTGATTGCAAGATTTATATTAGCCTCTCCCTTGCCAGACAGTCATTTCCATGATTAAAGAAATGTCATAGGCACAGGATTAGAATACACTATTCAATATTTGTGGGATCTACATACTTTAAAGCATGATTAGATAGTGTTATTGAGTTCTGGAGTTTTCATCTGTATCACAGACAAGTGGGAGTTATTTTCCTAACACTCTCTACAAGGTTCCCTATAATTATGTTCCTTATTATGTTATTATTTTGCTCCAGTGCATGATCTGCTCATGAAGACTAAGGCCTACCATGGTTGGCTTGGCTGATCACAAGTCTGACTTATATAGCTGAAATAGCTTGATGTTTCCAAGGCTCTTTCTCCCTTCACTTGGGGAAATACATTTGTGTGGCTCTGCAAGTTGCAGGATCAGAAATACAAGGCAGGAAGCTTCCTTACATGAAATATTTTCTTCCTGCTGCCTCATTGAGCTGCTTCATCTTGCCTTACAACCTCATTTAATAGACAATTAACTGCTATATCATTGGTTTTTTGAGACAAATGTATTTGGGGCATATTTTATCAAAAATGAACCCTGACAAAATCTTACCCCCAAAGCATTGCTCTATGTTTTTTTTACTGTTCTGAAAAGTGTTTAGATATGACAAAAACAAGGCAGCACTATTCCTCTTAAAATATAATTGAGACAAATCTGTAAAATCAATAGGGATTTTAGAAGTAATAAAAATACCAACACTTAAGGGCACTTAATGTATTATGAAAATAGGAGTAGTAGCAGAGATAGGGGCAGTAGACCACCCACACAGAGAGAGATTTTATATACATAATGTTAAAAAGAATGGAAATGACATGCCATATGAAAAAGTGACTAGACATCCACTTCTTGATTTAAACTTTTTCTTTTGTGACATTTTATTTAAAACACATTACTCCTTTCTATCTCCAGGAGCAGGAAAAACAAAACACTATTTTATTTTGTTTGACTAGATGGTGGTTGTGCTCAGTGGAATGCTTGTGAAACCCAAATTGGTGTAAGGAATGGTATATAAATGATGAACCACTCTATGTTCAGCCTTTCTGTAAAGGAATAACTTCTGGTTGAAAACTACTCATTTGGCTGAAAATGAAAATTGACCTACCTCATATTCTAGTCCAGGGATTCACAACCTACAGCCCATGGGCCAGGTCTGGCCCACAATGCCAATTAATCTGGCCTGTTGTGAGGACCCCATCGCCACTGCTACCAGAAATGCTGGAAGAATTAAAAATGCACCAAAAACTTAGACTTTTTTAGACCCTTTCCAGCTCAATATGATACTTTCTCTGACATTTTTTTTTTTTTTTGTAAATTGACTACTTTTCTCCCCCTTCCATTTTCTTTCTGGTACCTGTGTATTTTTGCTTCTGAACAATTAAGAACTGAGTGCAGAGAGAATGATATTAGCCCAATGACTCGACTAATCCTTGCACAGGTTATCGCCTATGGGCCACTTGGCTCATGATACAAGAAGGCCAGTGTTTTAAGTTTTATTACTCTTAAATTGCAAATCAGAGTTCTCCTGAAAGAAATTAATGATGAAAAGCATTCCTGTTTGTAAAAGCAAGGATGCTGTCCTTAGGTTCTCAATGAGCAAAACCTGAAACTATCTCTCGCTGGGTGTAAATGACAATTGTATTTAGAACCCTTTAACCTTGTTCACAAATTACTGCTATCAATTGTACTAAAAATGGAAATGGCAGCATGTCTGAATCCAGATTTTTTTTTAATCACCACTTTGTTGAGGAAACTTACTTTTAAAAATATACTTGATGCATACATTCATTAACATAGTACCTATTAAGCTGAGTAAGTTTAATGTAGTGTGTTAATATGCAATGATTTTAAACTGCCACAAGGTGGTAGAAGATGCACTTTCCATAACTTTTGTCTAATTTGCAGAACTTACTGCTTTTCTATACTTCTGCCACAATCAAACCCCTTATTCAGATCTGTGTTATTTTTAGTGCTACAGGGCAAGTTAAAAAAGTTACTAGAAATAAAATTAAGTTTAAAAGTTGTTCACTTTTCATCATGGACTGAAATGATGCAATTGGTTGGAAAGGATGTCGGACGACTCATACAATTACTGTACTGGGTTCAGAAGGGCACCCAGTACTGGGTTCAGAAGGGCACAAACATTATTTATTTCATTTATATTTTCTTGCTTTGTCAATCTTTTAATATTGAAAGGAAATTGACAAGGATGTTTTGAAAAATCAAAACATCCTTGTCAACACACACACACACACACACACACACACACACACACACACACACACACACACACACACACAGACCATTAAAACAACCAACTTTAGTAGAATGCATATCTTCAAATTACAGGATGGGAGAATATTGATGGGAAAATTATATGAGAGTTGCCTGTGGGTAGTATGCTAAAATTCTATTTGCAGGCAGTGTTTGCATTTCTACAAGGGCAGTCTATCAGTGGAAGCCTTGGTGGCAGATATTTATTATGATTTCATTATGGCTACAAACCTAATTTTAAGAAGGGTTTACAACTGTTAACATGTAGGATGAATTTGACCAAGAATCAATTTTATCTAGTCTATGGAGTTCCTATATCATTCAATAATCAGTGTTTGAGAAAATGTTTGTGAGAGGTTTTAGGGAGAGAAAAATTTACTTAATTGTAATAAATTAATATTTTATCTCCCCCTTACATTTTGTCACATCTCTTTTCTGAATAGGTTTCAGTGTTGTCCCTGAGACTCATGTTTTAGGATCCATTTTCTAGAATTATAATAATGGAGATTTTTGATGGGGATATATAAAGATGGATTGTGTCCTTGTTTATATTGTCTGGTATTTCCAGTGTAATTTGTGTTGTAGTTTATTAATTGCTTTTTTGTTGAAAATGATACTGTATAGAATTTTGCCAGCTTAGCTGTGATTTTGTCTGAGGAGTCAGAAAGGAGAAGAGATTCCCAAAAAATTAATGAGATCTGTCTGACATTTTTTTAAAAAAAAATAAGAGAAATATATAAATTTCAGATGTCTTTTTTAAAATAAGCAGCAGAATAAAATATATTCACAATTCTCAGCTTCACCTGATTGGCATGGGCAGAGACATTTATGAATAAGGGATATGCAAAAAAATCTTCCTTCTAAAAGCAATATTGGAAGTACATTGGTATGAAACATGCCAGGGTGACAACTCTATAGCATTTAATCAATTCTAATCCACAGAAATAATCCATCAGGGCAAAGACTTTGTTTTAATTCCTTGGTTCCTGGCAATGCACGAAAAGCTCTGTCCAGCTGTAGAGGCATTAACCAGGTGCTTGTGTTTCAAATACTGTGAATTAAACCTTACATAAGAAACGATCTGAAGTAAGAGTGGGCACTGGCTTTGGACAAATGTGTGAAAAGAACTGAAACAGGATCAGCTATTCAAGATAAAACATATGGACAATTGAAAATCTACAAAGCTCATGAGAGGAATGAGTCACACTACAATTTCTGTTGAAAAGAAAGGAAAGGAATCACATATAAGGAATTTTGTATTTATGAATGGAGCTACATGCTTCAGCAGCATGTGGAGAGAAAACTACCAGAAGTGCAAGTTGGGTTCCGAAAAGGTAGGGGAAATAGAGACCAAATTGCCAACATATGTTGGATCATGGAGAAAACAAAGGAATACCAGAAACAAGTCTATTTCTGTTTCATTGACTACACCAAGGCCTTTGATTGTGTGGATCACACAATGTGTGGCAAGTAATTAAAGTGATGGAAATACAAGAACATCTTATAGGTCTCATGAGAAATCTGTACAAGAGTCAAAAAGCAACAGTTAGGACAGAATACGGAATGACAGAGTGGTTTGTAATAGGAAAAGGAGTAATACAAGTCATTCTCCTTATTTAACTTATATACAGAGCATATAATGTGCAATGCAGGGGTGGAAGAATCACAAGCTGGAATCAAAATTGCTCGGAGAAACATCAACACTATGAGATATGCAGATGATACTAACCTATTGGCAGAAGGTGAGGAAGACCTAAAGAACCTCTTGATTAAGGTGAAAGAAGAGAGTGAAAAAGCTGGCTTGAGACAGCATTAAGAAAACAAAGATAATGGCAAGAGGTCCTATCAGCACCTGGAAAATAGATGGGGAAGAGGTAGAAGCAGTGACAGTTTTTACTTTCTTAGGATCAAAGATCACTGCAGATGGGGATTGCAGCTATGAAATAAAAAGGCGACTGATGCTTGGGAGACAAGCTATAAGAAACCTGAGGAACATAGTTAAAAGTAGAGACACCACCTTGCAAACAAAAGTCCGCATAGTCAAATCAATGGTATTTCCAGTAGTAATGTATGGATGTGAGAGTTGGACCATAAGAAAAGCTAAGCACAGAAGAATAGATGCCTTTGAAATGCGGTGTTGGAGGAGAATTTTGAGGGTACGCTGGACAGCGAGGAGAACAAACAGGTCAATCTTAGAATAAATCAACCCTGACTGCTCCTTAGAAGGTCAAATAGTGAAGATGAAGCTAAAGTACTTTGGACATCAAATGAGAAGAGAAGAGACACTTGAGAAGGTCTTGATGCTGGGAAAGTTTGAGGGCAAAAGAAGAAGGGAGTGGCAGAAAATGAGATGGCTAGATGGTATTGCTGATGCAATGGGCACAGAGTTGGGTGGGTTGAGAGGGATGGTGGAGGATAGAGGTGCATGGCGTGCGATGGTCCATGGGGTCGCAAAGGGTTGGAATTTACTGTGCAACTGAACAACAACAACAAACATGCAATTTCATCTTTTGTGTTTCCTTCTTTCATTTAAACTTTATTTCATCTGTAAAGTGCAAATCACCTAATCATTTTTCATCTATTAACATCAAAACTGGCCTCCTCGGTTAGCCTTCTGTTCAGCCTACAGGTTTTTTGCCTCCCTCCCTCTGCTCCAAAGAAAGTCGGACCATGGTGTGGTAGCCAATGGCAGCTATTTTAAGGAGGTGTTCCTTAACTCCCTGGTTCTGAGCCAGCCAACCTCAGGGACCCACCCTCTCATCCTTTGGGTCCAGTGTACGAATAGCTGGTTGTTTCGGGGCTGGATAGGAATTTTTGGATATATACTGATTGGCAGGTAAAAAAGGATAGTTATTTATTGCCTATCTCACACTGATTACCCATGGGCATTGAGCAAATATAGGGTGATGACCTTTTAAATAGGTCACAACTGGCAGATAGTGTGGAATGGAATCACATCACAGTGAGTCCAGGGTTAGGTTTAAGAGCAAACCTTCATTTTGCCAGCCTAAAACAAGGTATTGGGCTGGTGGAGTGGTGGTGGAAACACAGGTAGCATTGCTGTCTTTGGGTACCTGGTCCATACCTGTCAACCCGCGGCTCCGGAAAAATGGGACCTGCGCACATCGCTTGTGCACAGGTCGCGTTTCACGCATGCGTGGAAAGGTTTTACCCCTTCCATGCATGCACAGAAGCGCTACACCGCTTGCGCAGCCCTTACGCAAGCGATGTAGCGTTTCCATGCATGCGTGGAAGGGGTAAAACCCTTCCGTGCATGTGCGGAAAGCATTTCCCCTGCTGCCAAATTACGAGGTTTTGGCAGCGGGGGCTGGGTTATGACGTCAATCGACGTCAATTTACGGGGTAATCCCGGCAAAATCGGGAAGGTTGACAGGTATGACCTGGTCATGTTGACTGGTGACCCGGGGGCAGGGAACATGCTACTAGTAAGGATACTGACTGAGGTTGCATGCCTTAGGGTGCAATTCCCCAGGGTTTTGGACTCACTGAAAACATCTGGTGCAGGGGTCAGTTTGAATCCCTTGGCTTTGACATTCTCACTACTTTTGTCCCTCTGTAGATCTGGGAGGGAAATTAAAAGTTAATCAGTTGAATCTTATCCTATAAATCCAAGGGTTAACCGTTGGAACTGGCTATAGGTTGCTATGCCTCGCCCTACTTGCCTGCACTCACCCTTCGTGCACACGGCCGATCTGGGTACGCAGGTCAACGAAGGATTGAAAAAACCGGCAGTGGGGCAACAGCTTCACAAACGCGAAGAAAGGGAAACAACTTCACTTCCCAACATTCCTTGCGCCGCGCCGCGCCAGAGCCAATCAGGCTGAGAGGCTCTCGCATGGCGCAGCGTTCAGAAACGCGCCGCAGCCAATCGAAAGAAAAGCATTTTAAAAAAACGCAGCACAAACACAAAACAGCAACCCATAACTACAAGCCCCAGCGTCCTGCGCGCCATGAGCGCGCAGAGCACTGAGGAAACCAGCGCCCGAAAAATGAAAAAGAAAAACAACTCACAGCCAAGCACACACCAGCCGGCTTTCTTTGCCTCACCAACAGCGCCTGAAGCTCCCGACTGGAGTTTCCCCTTTAATATCAGTGGGTGGGGGGTTGCGATCCCCCTCTCCGCTGGCTACCCTAGGGTTGGGAGGTTTGTGGGGAGAAAAGGAGTATATTGCCCCAACCCTTCTGGAAACAAAAGATCAGGCAGAGAGGATCGATCCCCCACCCCCCCTCCTTAAAACAACTCCGTCTTTTCTTCTCTTTAAAAACGGAGTTGTTTTAAGGACGGGTGGTGGGGATTCGATCCAGTCTGCCTGATCTTTTGGTTCCAGAAGTGTGGGGGTAAGATACCCCTTTTCTCCCCACAAACCTCCCAACCCTAGGGTAGCCAGCGGAGAGGGGGATCGCAACCCCCACCCACTGATATTAAAGGGGAAACCCTATCTACTTTCATGACTCCACACAAACAAAGCACCATAACACACTAAAGCCCCCCTCCCCACCACCTAGCCCACCCTTCCTAACCCCCAATGACCATGCCCCCCTCCCCACCACCGAGCCCACCCTTCCTAACCCCAACAACCACGCCCCCCCTCCCCACAACCTAGCCCACCCTTCCTAACCCCCAACGAAAAACAACTCACCGCTTCACATACAAGCAAACACCAGCTGACTTTCTTTCCCTCACAACAGCGCCTGAAGCTCCCGACCGGAGTTTCCCCTTTAACATCAGTGGGTGGGGGGTTGCAATCCCCCTCTCCGCTGGCTACCCTAGGGTTGGGAGGTTTGTGGGGAGAAAGGGGGTATATTGCCCCAACACTTCTGGACCCACAGGAACAGGCAGAGAGGATCGATCCCCCACCCCCCCTCCTTAAAACAACTCCGTCTTTTCTTCTCTTTAAAAACGGAGTTGTTTTAAGGAGGGGGGTGGGGGATCGATCCACTCTGCCTGTTCCTCTGTGTCCAGAAGTGTTGGAGCAATATACACCTTTTCTCCCCACAAACATCCCAACCCTAGGGTAGCCAGCGGAGAGGGGGGGCACAACCCCCACCCACTGATATTAAAGGGGAAACCCGATCTACTTTCACGACTTCACACAATCAAAGCACCATAACACACTAAAGCCCCCCTCCCCACCACCGAGCCCACCCTTCCTAACCCCAACGACCACGCCCCCCTAGCCCCCACTTCCTAACCCCCAACGACCATGCCCCCATCCCCACTACCTAACCCACCCTTCCTAACCCCCAACGGCCATGCCCCTCTCCCCACCACCTAGCCCACCCTTCCTAACCCCCAATGACCACGTCCCTTCCCCACCACCAAATAAATAAATAATTTTTTAAAAAATTACTTAAAACAGTCAAACACATCCAAAAATACACAAAAACAAAAACACCAAAAACAATACAAAGTAAACAAAGACACAATCAAAAACAAAACAAACAGACAAAAAATACAAATTCCAAACCCCCCCCCCCCGCCCACACACACACACACACACAAAACAAAGAAAACAAGCAAACTTACCAAAAGATGTGCTACCTCCACCAGGACTGGAAAAGAAATGAATAAAGAAAGAGACTACTTACCAGAAGAAGCTCCACCCAGAGGCCAGGAGAGAAAAAAAGTCAAAATACAATAACTCCTACCAGCACCACCTGCTGGCCACAATAGTAAAAACAATTCAAAAACACACAAACATTGAATGTAAAAAACATTTACTTTGACACTATTAAAATTATGACCTACGGTACAACTAATTTAAAAAATTCAAAAAAATAAAACATTATTCACTTACATAAAACAATTTGAAAAAATTATATCATACTTTCTTCTTTTATTAATCCTCAAAAAAAAACCAAAAAAAGCAGATCCCAGTTAATAACAGCCAAGCCAAATTACAGACAAAGCAATTTAAAAAAAAAAAACATTAACACAATTTAACCTTCCGACACAATTTAAAACTATTGCAAAAATAAAATTGGTTCATTTTTTATTAAAACACACGGAGAAAAAAGCCCGGCAATGCCGGGCAACCCTTGCTAGTATTTGATAAAATCTTCATCTTAGTTTCCTCCATTACTGTGCCCTGTTCATTTTTTAATGGTATGATTGTAAAAGAGAAATTGGAGATCCATGGTGGTGTGAATAATGACGGCTTTCAGCAGTCAATCAGATACCCATGATAAAGAAAACACTGAATGTGTAGAAGGGCCTAGAACACAGTAGGGGGAGTTTCTCTTCTTTTCGATTTTGTGTTGCTATTTTCATTACATTACTTTTAGGAAGAATTACTGTGCAATCAGAATAAGGCCCTGAACATACAAATACATTTACAGTTCTGGGCAAACAAGTCACAGAGACATGAAAAATGATCCCTGATTCTTATACCTGTTCCCAGAAATGAGCCTACCTTTCCAGAGAAAGATTCATTTTCCATTGTGAATGTGGCTGTTGTTATCTAATGAAAAGTAGTGTCTCTGTTTGTTTAGGTGATCCCAGCACTCTGTAAGCTCTTGTATTCTCATGAAAATTGAATGGAATCTTCTTTTGTTTTCACATCGCCCATTGCCTGTTTGACATGTTGCCCATTCCATGGCATCTCTTATCCAAGTTTGTGTTAAAATACACAAGCCCATTAATTAATTTGCCCATTACAGGTGACATAAGAAACTGATAATGTGACAATTAATCATTTTCAAAACTTAAGAAACATCTCCTTGTACCATGCTATTAGCAATGTATGGTTTGAGTCATACTCTGAATGACTCAATGATCCACTTGTTGACCCACAGTTGGGAAATGTTTGCCAGAACCCAGAATCTGCCACCTACTATAGGTAATGCTGTTTGGAGAAGTCTAGTAGTTGTAGTACAAACAGTTACTTTTGTAACAGCTGGATTGACTACTATACCTGTTGTATGGACTGTATTAAGCTTCATCACTCTGGGGGCTATACAAAATAGGTTCATGTTCTGCTGACATTTTTCTCATCTGTTGGTCATTTCTGTGAAGAAAAAGAAGTAAACAATGTGGTGATGATGCATTAAAATTTAGCAAACATGAGAGTCTTCTGCTCATCTCATAAACTAAACATTACCCAGTTCCTTTACATGACTTTTGTTGTTCAGTCACACAGTCGATTCTGACCCTTTGTGACCCTATGGACCATTGTCCTCCAGGCACCTCTATCCTCCACCATCGTCCTCAACCCGCCCAACTCTGTGCCCATTGCATCTACAATGTCATCTAGTCATCTCATCTTTGCCCCCTTTTTCTTTTGCCCTCCACCTTTCCCAGCAACAAGGCCTTCTCAAGTGAATCCTCTCTTCTCATTTGATGTCCAAAGTACAGTGATACCTCATACAACGTCCAAACTTGGTTCCACAAGTTTGGACTTTATACGGATTCAGACTTTGTATGAGGCATGCAAAATCCTAGCCGTGATACCTCATACAACATCCAAATCCTTGCTGCGATGCCTCATACAACGTCATTTCCATAGAGATACATTGTACTGTAACAGCACAGACTTCAGGGCAAAGTCAAGGAAACAGACAGGAAACTGACAGAACTTTAAGAAATCATTTTCTAAAGGCTAAATACATTACAAAAACATGTCAAACAAACCTGATTTTAGGGGACAAACCATACAAGAAGTTTTTAACTTTTGAAAACTTGAAGTGCAGGTTTAAAAGTTAAAATGTCCCATCATGCAGCACAGTGTCAATCATCCAAACAGCAGCAAACACCAAACAATTGCCCACCCCACCAAACAGTGCTCCCCCAAAAAAGACCAACATAAGAAAAATTATGGAGCATGCAATCTGTTTTTAAAAACCACAACAGCAAAACCTAACAATTGCCCACCCCACCAAAAATTTGCCCTCCCCCATCCACCTCCCAACTCTTTGCCTCATGCAAAACCCACACGAGCAATGCACACATGCATCCTGCCTTTTATACTGCCCAGGCACAATGCAACCTGGGAAAAACTACAATGCCTCATATAAAGTCTGCTTCGTACAGCATTGAATTCATACAAAATTGCCTAATTCCTTGAAAAAATTTGCCTCATACAAAGTCACTTTGTATGAGGCAACTTTTTTCAAGGAATTAGGCGATGTTGTATGAATTTGATGTTGTACGAAGTGGACTTTGTATGAGGTATTACTGTACTTCAGTTTCATCTTTACTATTTGACCTTCTAAGGAGTAGGCAGGGTTGATTTCTTCTAAGATTGACTTATTTGCTCTCCTCACTGTCAAGGGCCTCCTCAAAACTCTCCTCCAACACCACATTTCAAAGGCATCTATTATTCTTCGCTCAGTCTTCCTAATGGTCCAGCTCTCACAGCTGTACATTACCAGTAATATTCCCCAAGTTTTGCATAGCTTGTCTCCCAAGAATCAGTCTCCTTTTTATTTCATGGCTGCAATCATCATCTGCAGTGATCTTGGATCCTAAGAATGTGAAATATGTCACTGCTTCTACTTCTTCTCCATCTATTTTCCAGGGACTGATTCGACCTGTTGCCATTATCTTGGTTTTCTTTATGTTGAGCCTCAAGCCAGCTTTTGCACTCTCTTCTTTCACCCTAAGCAGCAGCTTCTTTAGATCTTCCTCACTTTCTGCCATTAGTGTGGTATCATCTGCATATCTCAAATTGTTGATGTTTCTCCCAGCAATTTTGATCCCATATTGTGATTCCTCCATCCCTGCATTGCACATTATGTGCTCTGTGTATAAGTTGAATAAACAAGATGATAAAATGCAGCTTTGCCTTACTCATTTTCCTATTCCAAACCACTCTGTCATTCCATATTCTGTCCTAACTGTTGTTTCTTGACTCTTGTACAGATTTCTCATGAGACATATAAGATGTTCTGGAATTCCCATCTATTTAATTAATTGCCACATTTTGTTGATTTTTCTTAAAAGTACTGACTTTATTTTTCTATTGCAGCTGTTTCTTAACATGAAATTCTTGGCACAGACCAACTGGCGAGGTTAATGTTATGTAATGTAATTCATATTTCCTAACTTTCTCCACTAGCACTACTCATCTTCAAAGCTTGTCTGATGTTGGTACAAGATTTCACTAAGAAATATGCTTCTAATTCTCTGATGGAGTGCAATATCCACTAAGAGGACAGAGAAAATATGCCTTTAATTTTGGATTGCAGCATACACATAGGAAATTCTCTATCAATCTACCAAAGCTAGGTTAGCAGTACTTAAGTAAATGATTCACCAAATAGAACTTAGAAAAGTTAATTTTTGAATCACATGCAGGCTTGGAAATTTTGGAAATTGTGGTCTAAACGGTAATTTTTTTTCAGGTGATGTGTCTGAGAGGTAGAGAAGCTCTCCAGATTAACGCTCATCTCAGTAATACTGTACTTATATTTTACTAGCATTGGTGCCCATCTTTGATGTAGTTTTTTGTGGGGGGCTCAACCCATGGCACTGTCCTGTTCCCCTATGGTGCTAACCCTGGCTTAGGGGAGGGCCTGGGCCCTTTTATTCTTTTCTGGTTCCCAACCCTTGGAGTCCATACCTGGTCTTCCTTTCGGCAGCTGCACTCCCGCCAAGGCCTCCAGGCTGCAGCCCAGACTGTGGTCAGTCAGGCCCCCTGGTGAGGGCTGTGCGGGGATGGGGCTGAGCTGACGGACAGAGACCCCATGATCCATCAGTGGCCAACCCCGCTGCCACTGCAACACCAGCACTGCCCTCAGACAGGTGGATGGGCATTCTTTCTTGGTGCTTTTGGCAGATGTGCTCCCGCCAAGGCCTCCAGGCTGTGGCCCAGGTTGTGGTCAGTCAGGCGGGGATAGTGTTTAGCTGACAGACAGAGTGCCCATGCTCTGTCAGCAACCAACCCCACCACCACCATGACACCATGCTGCCCTGCCCCCAGCTGGGGGGCACAACTGACTGTAGGCCGTACTGGAGCCTGGAGGCCTCGGCAGGAGCAGGGCTGGCAGAGGCGATGGAGGAGAACAACCACTCATCCTCGATCAGGTAGAGTGGCCAAGGGCTGGGATTTGAAGAGGGGGAAAGGGCCAGCCCATCCCCGCAGACTGGGCCCAGTCCACCTGGGTATGGCAGGGAGGGTCCTCAGCTGTAGTGCGTGCATGCGCGAAGTGGCCATTGGCTTGAGCATTTGCGCGCTGGCTGTCCCACCTCCTCTGCACTCCTGCCTGATTGGCTGTGGTGTGCCGTGGAGGTTGCTGGGACCTGTAGTGTTTGTTTTATGGCTTTTGTGGGGCACAAGACCCACTCTCATTCTCCGGACACTCGCGGAACTGATGTCAGTGAAGTAAGGTTGGTGTGCACGATGCATCATGGGATAGGCTGGACAGGTGTGGAAATGTATTCCGCACATGCACGGCCACACCCCTTCCTTATAGGTATGGAAACTAGCCAGTCATGTTCAATTCTCTTTTTGTAGTGAGTCTATCTGATTGGGTCCTTGCAGCCAGGGACTATTTTATCATTTATTTAATAGACAGAAAATGTTGGGCACTTTATAAGATTATCTCAACAACATTGTAATCAAAAACATTGTAATCAACAACATATCTGCTCTTCCTGGCTGTAACAAAAATCACTTATGATCCAATGTTTCCCATTTCTTGTTACATTCTTTTAATAATGGGCTATGGAATTTGCCACTGCAAGATACATGGAGAATATGCTTTAGCAGACTTTTCAAACAGAGTGTCCAAATTAGATGGGGACCAGATATACTTTCCTGAAAACTTGTGACATAATGATGTCACTTATTTTTTTGTGTCCAGTTCAGAATTTAAACTGCCAAAATGAAGCAATCTTTTGGTGAATTCATTCCATAGTTCCTATTGCATGGCACAAAAAGGTTACCATTGTGGTTCAAAAAATACCAAAATCTTTGAAGATGCTCTTTTTCTGTACTCTATATGTCACTGAAGCTTAGAAATGTCTGGTAAAAGTGTTGTGTACCTGGTGAATCAGGTCACAATTCATTCTGGAGTGTGGAAAGAAATGTCCAAAACTCTTTTGGGAGGGGGGGCAGTGGAAGAGAAAACTTCATACAGTTAACTAATCCTGATATAGTATATTTCCCTGATTGTATTTCAACATTATTGAATTAAGAGTGGAACTTCTTATATTCTACATGAAAATCTGTATATCATGGATAAGCCCAACGAGATGTTATGTTAAAGGCTCAAATTGAAAGAATTTGCTCACTGAATAGCAAATACAATCCTCAATTATAACCTTTCACCACATAGGAAGCTAAAGGTTACTCAACCTATTGTTTCTAAAATATTTCAAGTCTCTCCTAGTCTCCAGGCTCTTCATTCAGGCTGTTGTTATCAAGGAAACCACATGTGTGACATAGAGACTTGTTTCAATGGCTTACATTTGAAACCTGTGAGTGAGCCAGAAACCCTAATGAAATAACACCACAAAGGAATACATAAAGTATGGCAAGTCTAGCTTAGTTTGAATAATTTATGATAATCCTTCAAGGTTTAAACACATTTTGTGGAACATTGTGGTAAGTATTATAATGTGTGAAACCTCACTGAAGCATTGTAAAGTGAATTTTTTTTGTTTAATACATTCAGCAAAATGTTATGCAGAATTATTCTCTGGATACTTTCCAAAAGTATCCTGAAGGTTTAACATCCCATTTTGCTGACTAATGCTATGACCAAGTAAAAGAGTGAAAGCTTAACTTATGTGGAACTTAGAGTGAGAAGTAAAATGCTTGTCAAGGAACTTGCTGAGATTGTGAAATAAGTAGAAGAGAAACACTTTCAATATTACTTTGATTTTGGGGCCTTATGGATTGGTCCTTCTTCAGTTTCAGGTTCTTTTACATACAAATCTTTTCAGTAAACCTGAAGCTACATGGACATTTCAAGTTCTTGCATAAAAGTTTCTCCATTCTGGTTTCTTATCCCCTCAGAGCCCTCTCTGTTGGTATGTGGGCCATTGTGCAAGCACAGAGTTCACCCCATCCCTCTGCCCAGCAGCCCAATGGGAGTGTTTCCTCCCTCCCCCTAGCACAGAGTTTGCCCTGCCCCTCTGTTTGGGAACTCAGTCTCTAAAAGGTTTGTCATCACTGTCCTAGAGCCAATAGGCCTTACCAAATCCTCAAATTAGCCTGTTAAAAAAACAGAGAGAAGGTCATTCTGAAAGAGGACAAAAATAAAAAACACATTAGAAAGAAAAGTTCTTTATCCATATACCTATGAAGACACTAATGAAACTGCAAAGTTAATATTTATCATATCATCATCTTCACCAACTCACCTGCAGAAAACAATGCAGCTGAGAAATGATTACTATGATCATAGTCAAAATTAAATCTTTGACAGCAATGTTATCAAACAACCTCAAAAACCAGAATATGTATGACTGGGAAAACAATTCTCCCTTCAACAATTTTTTCTTGCTTCAGTCCAGCAGTGTATCAAGTAAAGGGTGGGCAGGCAGGCAGGCAGGCAGGAACTCCAAGCAACAATAATAAAAATTGAGGAAAACACCAAAAATCGATTTTAAAAAGGCAAAAAAATAAACAAAAATAAACCACATACCTGAAACAGAATAATATGAAATTTGAAATACACTAGAACCCTGCATAATGAAAAATAAAAACTCTGTTCCACAGAGCTCATCGCTATACTGTTTTTCTCATTATGCAGTTCCCTATCGGAGATACCCCACATAATGAAAAAACTTTATTAACTGGGGTTCCCATTAAATGTGTATACCCCGGTTACCAAAAGCCCCACATAACGAAAACTTTTTTTGTTATGCGGGGTATAACCATTGCATAATGAACGCTAAGCTGTGCAAATTTTTCACTATGCAATGTGTTTGTTATGTGAGGTACCACTGTACATACAAAATCCACATGTATTGCTAACCTTCTTTCAGAATTCTAAATCTTTTGTATGTCACCAGCTTTTTATTTTAAATGCACAAAATACAAAGAAAACAAAATACAGTGGTACCTCGATTAACATAATTAATGCATTCTCCGGGACATTTCTTACAGTGAAAATTACTTTAACTGAATTTTCCATAAGAATGCATTGAAAACCAATTAATCTATTCTGAAAATAATTCTGTAAACCAAGCCACTGTTTTCTATGGATTTCCTGTTGTTATGTGTTTTTTATATTAACTGAGCCATTTGTTAACCGAGGTTGCACTGTACTGTCTTTTGAAACTATGTAAAACTCATAACAGGGACTGTGGTGGCATAGTGGTTAAGACACTGAATTTGATGACTGAAAGGTCAGCAAACCAACAGTTTGAGACCAGAGTGAGCTCCCATCTCTGTCCCAGCTCCTGCCAACCTAGCAGCTTGAAAGCAAGAAATTGCAAGTAGATAAATAGGTATATCTTCAGTGGGTAGGTAATAGCATTCTGTTTTCTCTGATGTCTAATCATGCCTGCCACAACACCATGGAAAAATCTGCAGACACAGACAGCACTGGCTCTTGGACTGTAAACAGAGATGAGCACTGAACCCTAGTGTTGGAAACAACTGGCTTTCAAGAAAGTGTGGCTATCACCTTAACCTTTAAAACTCATAGTAGAGTAGAACAGGGACTTCTTAATTTAAAAAATCTATTAAAAAAGGTGAGATGTGCTGAAAAAACATCCAAACAAAATTTTAAACCTCAAACCCAATAAATGTTAATCTTTATTGACCCTTTATTGTCCCCAAACCCACTGGAATGGAACACAATGTCTGGAATAGCAACTTCCAAATGGGATAATTCAAATAAATTGACATCACATATCTGACTAGATGTGATAGATGCACTAGACAAAATCATTTCCAAGAACAACATGATACCATTCAAGGCAGAAAATCAATTGGGGGTGGGGGGGTGGGTTTAAGCCCAGAAGCATGATTTCTAAAATTAGGCCAGCCCCAGCAAATTCACTAGCCCCATCTACTTAGAGGGGTCTAGTGCAACTTTCCAGTACCAATTCTATACAATATTGATTTTCCACCCAGAACAAATACCAGAATGTTGTTCGCAGGGATGTTTCATGACTGGCTATGTCATAACTCTCTAGCTGAGTGGGGTAGGTGGATTTGCTTGGGCAGTCCTACTTGAAAGTCTCCATTCAGGACTGGTTTTCCCCAATATCAGTTATCTTCCTGCAAGGGAATTGGAATGTTGTTCCGGCTGATGAATTGTGGCTTACAGAATCTATCTCATCTAGTCACATGTAAGTTGTGAATTGATAGTTCCAGGCCATTGTGTTCTATTCTGGTGGGTTTGGGAGCAATAAAGTGTTAATGAAAATCCAATGAATATTACTCTTTCATTCTGAAGTGAAGTGAGGGCATCAGGAGTTAAAAAGCTGAGCTTTTTTTAAAAAATACCACTCACTTTGCAAAATGACAGTAACAGTAAACCTGAATAAATGCCAAACTACTTTCCTACCTGAGACCAGTTCTAAAATTTAATTCTGAGAATGGACTGAAACTATAAATCTCTTATATGTAATAGAACAGCTGTCTTCAACAAATTGCTTCTGAGGGTATTTGTGAGTTTTCCTTTAGGGAGAACAGGCATGCATTTTAAGTCCTGGTGGATATCAGTCCACCCATTTATGGTGTCCGTCATTTGAAGGTCTGATTTATCAGACCAAGTCTGATTGATAGAGTCACAAAAGTAACCTTGAAATTCCTCATCCACAATTATTTATCTGGTCATTATCTTCCACACTCAGGTGTGATAAACTGCAATTCTGTTTAATTTATAAAAATATTTTCCAGTTCTGCATATGTATACATTTATGCAAATCATATTAATTTTATGCTTCTTTTTTGGTGATGAAACTTTTCTTTCTGGGTGTCACATTAGAAGCCATTAGTCATGCTGCCTAGAGAAAATGGAAGTTGTGCTTCAACACATTAAGAAGAAATTGAAGTGGGGAAGCCTGTCATAAGAAGATTGCTGTCCAAAACAGTAGCAAACTTTATTTACATCTTGGCTCCTTGCTTTGAGTTTTCTGGCTCCCTGTATTTAGTGTTCAAGGAATGAAGACGAGATGAATGAAGTAGTGAAATTCAGCTCTTTATTAGTGGGGTTTGAACACAGTTTGGATGGGGCAAACTCGGACTTATATACACTATAAACAGTAACAGTAACAACAATAACAAAAGCCCATTGGCTAACAGCGTGTGCACATTTTTCGATCCACTTATTTGCATAAGAAAAGATACATGAGAAAAGATACATTCCGCTCCTGTCAGATTCTAATTTGCGTGCCACATCGAATCTCACGAGACTATGCTGTCTGGTGAGATTTCGTAGCTGTCAAACAGCGACGCTGTTTGACAGCTAGGAAAGCACGGGAACATGGCGGTTTGAATCGCCTTGACAGTTACAAGTACAGTTAACATACATAACATTCCTCCCCCCTAGGTAAAAACAAAATCCTTTAACCAGGATGGCGGTCTAGTTTCCCTTCTGGGTTGGATGCTTGGCTGAGCCGGCTCAGGGGCTCATAGGATGGGTGATCTGACTGGAATGAGGGATTGACTAGAGGGAGAGGATTGTAAACTCAAATTAAAGCCCCGTTTGTCAGATGGAGGAGCAGGGGATCGCTCAAAACCAAAATCTAATTATGTGGATGATAAAGACAACTTAGGGTCCCTCCTGTGTGTACTAAGAGGGGAGGGCGACTCTAAACAAAATTGGTCATCATCAATAAAGGAATCCAGAGTGTTAGGCTGGGACAGTGTAGGGGTACACCTGGCTGGAGTAGGGGAGCATTCCACAATTTCCCCTTGAAGTCGGTCCCTAAAACACACTTCTGGGTGTAAGTTAGCTTGCTGCTGACTATTGCCTCTGCCCCCTGGGTTTAAATGGGTGGGGGCCAACCCTAACATTGAGTGTCTGTATTTGTCCTGTGGGTCCAGTATTCTGGGTCTCAATTGATCCGCGTACCTCCTCCAGATCAGAAAAGTGGCTGTTTCGATTCTGTAAGAAACAGGACCAGTTTGATCGATCACAAACCCGGGCACCAACATAGGACCACCAGCTGCATAATTGCGGCAATGTACAGGGTCTCCGGATAAGAAACCCTTCTGGTGTTAGATTGCTATATTTGTGCCTTTGTCCTCCACCCTAGAGGGATCCAATCTGTCCAGCAAGGATGACAGTTTCCTTCACTGGAGCAATTCAGCAGGGGACAGCCCTGAGGCAGGGAGGTGAGCCTATACTTGAAAAGAAACTGGCATAACTGCAGCTCTAAATCCCCTTCACCCATACGCCAAAGCACATCTTTAGTTGTGCACACCTGCCGCTCCACCTGGCCATTTGTGGCTGGGTGGAATGTGGTAGCAGTGATGTGCCTAATTGCATTCCTTTCCATGAAGGATTGGAATTCTGCAGATGTGAACGTGGACGTGTTGTCAGACACCAGCACATCTGGAAGTCCAAATGCTGCAAACAGCCTTCTCAGGTGCATTATCGTTGTGGCTGAAGTGGTATTAGGCACCCTAATCACTGCCAACCACTTAGAGAATGAATCTACAACTAACAAAAATAGGGCACCCCTAAATGGACCTGCAAAATCTATGTATAATCTGGACCACGGGCCCCTAGCAGAATCCCATTCCCAAGAGGGAAGGTGGGATTGCTCTGGGTGAGAGGATTGATAACTGGCACAAGTGCCGACCATTTGTTCTATGTCATGGTCCAGTTGAGGCCACCAAAAGTAGCTACGGGCAAGGGCTTTGGAACGGAAATTCCCGGGTGACTTGTGTGAAGTAGATGTAAAACCTTTTTCCTGAGAGTGACAGGAATAACCACCCGCTGGCCCCATGGAAGCCAACCTCATTCCACTGTCAATTTCAAACACTTGTAGTGGAATGTTCTAAATTCCTCGGTTAGAGGAGAGACAGGCCAGCCTTTTTGTACCCAAGACATTACTTTAGTCAATGTTACATCCTTGGCCATAGCTTTGGCTATATCTGAGGGGATGACCGGGGGTGAGTAGAATGCCTCAATCATGAGGACCTGGTGGTCGCTTTCGATCTCGCAATCTGCTTCCCCGACCCCTGGCAGTGGAGAACGTGACAGGGCATCAGCATGGCTGATGTCCTTGCTGGTCCTGTGCACCAAAGTAAAATTGTATGCATTTAGGAAAATTGCCCAACGCAACATCCTTGGGGACAGAATTTGAGGTGTGGTTTTCCCATTCACAAAGATTCCAAGGAGGGGCTTGTGGTCAGTTATGATGGTAAAAGGCCTTCCATAAAGGTAATCGTGGAATTTCTTAGTGCCTGCCACGATTGTCAATGCCTCCCTGTCTGTCTGAGCGTAACTTTTCTCAGGTTTTCAGAGTGAATGGGAATAGAATGCTATGGGGGCTTCCCTCACATAATTTAATACATGGCATAACACAGCTCCCACCCCCAAAGGGGATGCATCACACACAAGTACAACTTTCTTGTTAGGATCAAAATGAGTTAAGACAGCATCCGAAGATAGTAGCATTTTAAGTTATTGGAACTCTTTCTCCTGGCAATGGCCCCAGTGCCAAACAGTATCTTTCTTAAGAAGCCAATGTAATGGTTTGGCAACTGAGACTTTGCGATGGAGAAAAGCATATTAGAAGTTTAAGAATCCTAGAAATGGTTGCAATTCAGCTTTACATTCCAGCCTGGGTGCATTCCGCACAGCCGTCACCTTGGAGTCAGAGGGCATGATACCTTGGGGTGTAATTCAGTACCCCAGGAACACCACTTCCTGTGCCAAAAACACACATTTGTCTCTTCTGAGACATAGACCAGCCTGCTCGAAACATGACAGGACTCGGTCGAGACGGGCCGCTAGTTCGACGGTGTCCTTAGCAGTGATCAGGACATCATCAAAATATGGCAGGACACCAGGCAAACCTTTTAAACTACATTCTACAAAGGATTGAAATATTCCGGGGGCTGCATTTACCCTGAATTGTAGTCTGGTTACCTTATGCGTTACTATGGTCTGGGCTATGGCAGCAGCAGGAGACACAATTAATTGTTGGTAAGCCTGGGCAAAGTCAAATTTTGCGAAGCAATTTCCTCCATGCAAGGAGGCAAGGAGGTGGCTTACCACAGATACAGTATATGCATTCGGGTGAATATCTTTATTGATTGTACATTTCAAAGAAGTCACAATTGGTGTCTCCCACTCTGTGGAGTCCACTGGCACTTGGTTGCCCTGCCCCAACAGTTTGTCCAGCTTGGCTTCTATCTTCTCCTTTAGGACAAAGGGTACCCGGTGTGGCTTCATCCGGATGGGCCGTATGGTAGGGTCAAGTTCAAAGTCAACAGGGGGTCATTTGTTTAAGCCGAAACCCTTTTTGAACACCTCAGGATGTGTAGCACAAATGTCCCGGATTGGGTCAGAGTTTATTGCGTGAATGCCAGAAAGCCAGATTCCCAGGGGCTTGAACCATTGGGTCCCAATAAGACTGTTAGTGCCCTGCTTAACTACAACCAATGGCAAGGAGGTGCGAATGTTTTTGAAGCTAACCAAGAAATTACCCACCCCAGGACCGGAATCTGGCAACCTTGCACATCCCGGAGGGAAGTCTTAAGGGATTTAAACTTGGGCCGAGAGGCAGGGGGAATTCTCAATAACTTTGCTGTGGGATTATGGAAAAGGTAGTACCTGAATCCACCTCCATCTTGAAGGGGGCGTCCTGCAGGCTCAGGTCTGCATAGAAACGCTCTCTGACAATGCCCACTTGGTACGGCTCAGGCTTGGGTGACACTTTGGTGATGGACGTGTTGTGGTGATTACTCTTCTTGAGCTCAGGCACTGAAGGTCTCTGCTTTCACTGCCTGCATACCTTAGCAATGTGCCCTCTTTGCCCGCAGTTGGAATTTCTTCTCCCGATCATCACGGTGTTCTCGGTGCTTTCATTGGACTACTCAGACTTCACCCTCTACGTCGCTGGACTCCAATGAAGAGGTGGAACCAGGCAATGCTGAGGGGGATGAAGATGAACTTTGTTGAGCTTGCACAGCTGAGTCAGTGGCACTGATGGTGGAGTGGCAATGCTGGAAAAGTTTTATCTTGGAACGTGTGGCCTCAGAGACTACTGCCTCTTCTAGGATGGCTTTGAAGGTTATCATCTTTCTGATCATGAGGCGACATTGAGCATTTTCATCCCTCATGCCGGCCAGCAGATGATCCCAGAGCGCTTCTTCAATTGTTTCCCACATGCACGGGGTGGCAGTAATGCACAGAATGGCGGCATAGTTTGCAATGGATTCACCGGGTCGCTGCTCCCTTCTGTGAAAGGCCACCCTGGCCGGGAAGATCGAGACCTCTGGCTGCAGGTGCCTCCTCAGTGTGGACATGATCTCTGTGAGCGGCATCACATCCACGTCCTGTGGAAGAATGAGGTGGGTTGCCAGCTCAAGCGTCTCAGTTCTGCACTGTGCGAGGAAGCCGGAGCGCTTCTGGTCTTCCTCGGTGATCTTCTGCAAGGCAATTGTGTGCGGAAACCGGCGTTCGTATGTTACCCATTTCTCTGGATGATCTGGGTCTAATGGGCCGATGTTGCTGCCATGTGGGGATGCCATCCCATCCTCGTCGCCAGTTTAGTGTTCAAGGAATGAAGACAAGATGAATGAAGTGGTGAAATTCAGCTCTTTATTAGTGGGGTTTGAACACAGTTTGGATGGGGCAAACTCGGACTTATATACACTATAAACAGTAACAGTAACAACAACAGAAGCCCATTGGCTAACAGCGTGTGCACATTTTTTGATCCACTTATTTGCATAAGAAAAGATACATGAGAAAAAATACATTCCACTCCTATCAGATTCTAATTTGCGCGCCACATCGAAATCTCACAAGACTATGCTGTCTGGCGAGATTTTGTAGCTGTCAAAGAGGGACACTGTTTAACAGCTAGGAAAGTGCGGGAACATGGTGGTTTGAATTGCCTTGACAGTTACAAGCACAGTTAACATACATAACACTGTATATCCCTGTAGCTCATCCCTTTCCAATCTCGTTTCCCTACCATTCAACAGTGATGAATAATTTTCTTTCTGGTTTTCTCACTGCTGCCCCATATAATAATAATAATAATAATAATAATAATAATAATAATAATAATAATAATAATAATAATAATAATAATAATAATAATAATAATAATAATAATAATAATAATAATAATAATAATAAACCTGAGTACTAGCTTCTCTTCTGAGAGTATATGAAGACACAATAATAGCTTGTTATTCCTGCTTATCATTTGTTACTAATCATGTGGAAGAGAAAATTCCAAGAGAAAGAGGAGAAAAGGATGGCTCTTTGCCTCAACAGTTGGCTAAATAAAGAATTAATACTGCACTTCTCCTATAATCTCAAGCCATTTTTGAAGGTTCTTACTTGGAATGAAATTCTGAGGAAGCTTGTCAAAAGTGAGAGGGGTGCAATAAATCACATTTCTCAAGAAATTCTAGAACCTAAATAAATGCATATACCATACATTACTTTAAGATGAATCTGAAGGTTCCTGCCTGGATAACGTCTCTGGGAAAATTAATGAGAAACTAGATGCTTCAAAGATAAGATGAAATTATCAGGAAGATTCCTGAATGAAACAGAAGGAGAAAACAATAACAGGAAGATATTTTCAGGGCTGACAATGCCATTAGGAAGAGTGAGGCAGTCAAAAGATATAGAAGATTCTGACCTTAAGGTGTTTTTTTTTTTTGCATAGAGAATCATTGTGGCTATACCCATAATCCTTAGTAATTCTCCATATTTACCCTCAACATCCTTTACACAAAGGCCCAATAGAAATAATTCGAGATGGAAAGCAATTTCAATTTTCAATTTTTTTAAAAAAATATGTATAGATTTTCCTACAGAGTATATATATATATATATATATATATATATATATATATATATATATATATATATATATATATATATATATATATATATATATATATATATATATATATAGCTTTGTTGCATGTCACCACATGTGGCCGAATGTCCCATTTCTCTTTTTACATTTCCAGCATTTTCTGTTTCCATTTTTATATGTCTTTACTAATTTTTCAGGGGTAAGATACCACCTATAAAATATCTTAAAGAAATTCTCCATATGAGACTGAGTATTTTCCATGTGTCAGTTCATGTTCCATCTGATCCTTTTCCCTGATATGCTTCTGCATGAAAATTAGATAAGGATACTGCAAAGCATAGCTACTGTTTTTCACCTTATAATCGTATCCTTGTTCGCTAATATTGAATTCTTTGAGTTATAGCTCAGACTTTCTTAACTGGTGATTAAGGTGAGATATTATTGAGGAGACATGTGCCACCTCCTCCTCCTCCTCCTTGGCCTGTGAAGCAAGTTTGAAATGGTTGTCCTGATTTTCTTCCTGTACAATAGGTGAATTCAGGAAAGACATTTTAATACAGTCTTTCATAGTGATCTGCCATGAAGACTGACCTGTTAATATAATGCTGTGGCCTTTCATCTGACTTCCACATCACAGCATGACACCCGTACCACTGATCCAGCTCTGTGAGTCACTTTCTGATCCTGAGCCCTTACGGCACACAAAGTCCTCCTCAGTTAGTATTAATAAAGTTGCTGCCAGTTTTAATAAAGCTGTTGCCCTCCATCAAGATGGATTCAGTTGGTATTTAATCCACTTGGGGACCATTACCCTTCCCTTTGGACTCCACCAAGGCTGTTAGTCCTCAGGGTTGACAGGTTAGTTAACCACCACCTTATACTCGGCATTGAGTCACTGGCATTATGTGCCTACATATTCTATTGCAGGTGCACCCCCCCAATAACGGACTCAGACAACATTGAAAGTGGATAACAGCATAGGGCCACATTTATTGATTCAATGCCCTAATCCGAATTATAAATTTGTATTGGTAAAACGACCAATCATAATTCTTAAGGCAAGCAGGCCGAAGTAACACTGGTAAGGTACCACCCCAAAATTGCCAACGGCAATTGGTTACAATGTATCAATTTGTATCAATTTGTTTGTTGACAACAAACAAATTGTTGACCGTAGTCAATATCTAACTCATGACCCCACCCTCTGACTCGTATCCGTAAAATCACGGGGTGATGCATGCTGGCTAGCTATCGCCATCACCCCGTCGCCTGGTTCGTCGTTGACCGGACAACGTTTAACTAATTTGTTCCTGTCTAGTGTTGTCCAGTCAATTGCGAACCTGCCGGATACCTGTGGGTCATACTGTTTACCTTACCAGTGCTACCCGCCACACGGAGGGGCTTCAAAGAAGGCCTGACGCCCCCCCCAGACCGTCAGCTCGGTCAACAGGCCTGCTCGCCAATCACCCAACAGGAGGTCCATACCTCCTCGCGACAGATGGACCCCGTCCCCTGCATACAAGTCATAATTTCGTAGGCTAATAGCGGGGTGACGACTGACCCGTCCCCAAGCCTTGTCGGCAAGGAACCGCGCCACTGCCCCGTTGACCGCGCGCCTAGCGCGGTCAAGGGCCAGGAGGTCAATGCCCCCTCTGTAAGAATGGCGCGGGATCATGTCCGACCAAACCAGGGTTGTGGCAGGCCAGACGTAGTGCAAGTAAGCAAGGTCCCCGCAAATCGCATGCTTGAGCGATAAGCCGGTGACCTGACCCAAATCATTGCCCCCAAGGTGTATGATGAGAATGTCAGGCGGGTCAGCACTCCTGCTTGAAAACAGGAAAGGCAGCAGCTCCCGCCACAACATCCCAGGCTTACCATGCCATGTGAGACTGGCGTGTTCACCCAGTCCCAGTCGGGGTCCCCACTCTGTCGCCGCAGCGTAACGCGCTGCCTTGTGCACATAGCTGTGGCCCACCAGCCATACTGTCACCGGTGTAACACGACACCCAGGGTCTGTAAGAAAAATTAAGAAAAAAGGAAGATAAGGTGATTGGATTGGTACTCACGGTGGAAGTGGGCGCACATAAAACTGAAAACATTGCAAGCCCCACCTCCCCATGCTGCGTATGTCAGCCCCGGAGTACCCAAAAGCAGCTGCTGTAGAGGCTGCCCCAATACGAAATGAATGTGTGCCATAACGGGCACCTGGTAGGCCCACCCTGGCGAGGGCTCTGCCTGTCACCTTCCAAAACTGAAATTTAGTAAGGGGAGACCCATCTTGGTGACAGAAAAACGGGCCATGGTGCATGCCACGCAGTGCCAGGAACTCCTGTAGGGCACCAACCGGACAGATGTCTGCCAAAGAACACCGTAGCAGTCTTACACCACTGCCTACGCCATGCTGATCTGACTTGGAGTAACGTATCCTCAACTGGGCCCAGTCTTTGGCAACATAGACATCCTCGAGTTCCAGTGCCCTACAACTTGCATCCGCCTTAGACAGCATCACAAGTTCGCTGATGCGGAGCGCTCCAAAAAATGCCACCGTTGTGGCTGCATGAAAAAGGGCTGCCTCATAATGATCAAAACAGAGGCTTGGCCAGCCCCGGGCCAACTGGGTAAGAACCCCTGGGGAAATAGGGTGCCGATCGTCCGGGCAACGCCCGCGCTCGTGCACCCACCCCTCCAAAACATGTCTCACACGGAAGTCAGAGGTGCTGTCCACATGACCCCCTACTTTGGCCATAAAAGCCAGCGCCGAGAGCTTGGATGCTATGGTGCGAGGTGCGAGGCCGAGAGCATGCAGGTGGACCATGAACCGCAGAACATGGTCAACCGGGATAGGCCAGGTCTCTGGCAGGTGAAATTGAGCAGCAAATGCCCTGTAAGAATTAAATGCTTGTTGATACGCCTTACGCGTGCGTGGCGCTAGTGACAGGCCAATCGCCCGGTTCACCTCTCCTTGCCAATGGTCCATATCTCGTCCGGGAGTGGCGAGGGAAATTCCTCCGCATCCGGGGCCAAGGCACGGAACCGGGAGATCTGCAAGCGGGACAAAGCGTCAGCAATATCATTATTAATCCCTGGGACATGCCTGGCTCTGAACAAAACGTTGAGGCGCAGGCAGCGCAGCACAAAATGGCGCACTAGGTCCATAACCCTGGGCGATTTGGAAGTCTGTGCATTAACAATGTGTACAACAGCAGCGTTGTCACACCAGAAATGCACGACCGAGTTGGCCCATTCCTCGCCCCATAGCATCAAAGCCCCTAGTATAGGAAAAAATTCAAGGTATGTGAGATCACGCAGGCGATCAGTGCCTGCCCAGGCCGGTGGCCACCCACCATAGGCCCACTTCCCATTGAAGTACATCCCATAACCCAGGGATCCTGAGGCATCAGACTGGATCTGAAAATTGGGGGATGCCAGGAGGTCAGACCTCCAAAATGAGACCCCATTAAACTCCCTCAGGAACTGTAACCAGACAAACATGTCTGCCCTGATACCCCGGGTAAGTCTAACTCTGTGGTGAGGCCTGGTTAACCCTGCCATGGCGTCGCATAAGCGTCGAGCAAAAGCCCTGCCCGGAGCGACCACCCTGCAAGCGAAATGTAGGTGACCATGTAGCACCTGCAGTTCCCTCAGTGATGCCTTGCGCTTGGCCATCAACTCCGAGATAAGGGCCACTATCCTGGACACCTTATCCTCCGGTAACCTAGAAGCCTGCGCTAACGTGTCAATCTCCACCCCCAGGAATACTAACTTGGTAGATGGGCCCTCGGTCTTTTCGGGCGCTAAAGGGACACCGAGTTCCTCCATTAGCATCTGAAATGTGTTGAGGAGACGTGTGCACGTGTCCCAGCCCCGTTCACCCCCGAATAAAAAGTCATCCAGGTAATGGGCTACAGACCGGGACCCTGACCTGCGGACGAAAGCCCACTCTAAGAAGGTACTAAAACGCTCAAAGGCCGAGCATGATATGGAACAGCCAAAAGGCATGGCCTTATCAAAATAATATTCGCCCCGAAATTTGAAACCCAGCAACTCAAAGTCACCCGGATGCACCGGCAGGAGGCGAAAAGCCGACTTAATGTCGCACTTGGCCAGCAGGGCACCCGGGCCACACGAGCGCACCATGCGCAGCGCGTGGTCAAAAGACGTATACCTGACTGAACAAAGGTCATCAGGGATAGCATCATTGACCGACCGGCCGGCTGGGTAGGATAAATGATGAATAAGGCGAAACTCGCCTTGAGACTTTTTGGGAACCAAGCCTAGGGGCGACACCTTAAGGTTGGGGAACGGGGGTGAAGGGAAAGGGCCAGCGACCCTGCCCGCATCTAACTCCTTCCTAATACTGGCAGCAGCCACCTCCTCCCTCCCCTTGAGGGACAAAAGATTGGGGGCATCCTGAGGGGACCTATCACCCATGAAAGGGATGCGGAACCCGTACTTAAAGCCTTGAAGGAGATACTCCCCATCCTCTCCCTTCGGGTACACTGTGAGCCAACGCTCCAACATGTCCACCTTAATTGGGGAGGGGGCCTTTCGGTGAACCAGCTCCATCTGTGGCAGCCTTGCCAGCCCACTGTCCACCCCTTCCTCTGCCCCGTGTCCCCCCAGGCCTGGGACAGGCAGAGGCTGCGTGGGGGCCCGAACAGGTGGGACACTCATGCCTGTATTTGCAATTCTTCTTATTGCAGGAACCATTGGACGAGAAAGCCCAGCACAGCAGGCGGGCTGGAACCCCCTGCCCCGCCACTTGGCGGGTAACCTGTGCTGGGACAGCTCGCTGGACCGCATGTCCGCAATGGTATCTGTCCCCTGGCGCGGGGCGCGTGGGCGTCATGTACAGAAGCCAAAGCCTCTGGCACGGCTCGTCCCACCTCATCTCCGGGTGGAGGGGAATCCGCATACGGAATTCCTCGTCATAAGCAAGCCACGAAGGGCCCGGGAAATCAACCATTGCCCTGTATATGTTGTCCAAATATTGGACCATCGGAATAGCCAACTCCGGCCGCGCCCTCAGATACACTGCCATGTAAATTAAATAAGCCGGCAGCCAGTTGGCCCAGGTACGTGGCGGCTTACAACGACGCGCCTGCTCCTTATCCTTCTCATCCTGTCCCTCCCTTTCCTCCTTGGTGGGCTCTCTGTTCAGGAGTGAGAAGATATCTACATACTCCCCCCGCCAAATCTTTTCTTTGGTGGCCTGTGCCAAGTGGTCACCCAGTGGTAAGGAGTACCCTGCAGTTGGTAAGGCCGAAAAAGGCACCACAGACACCGGGAAAGGGGCCTGAGCTAACCCAGCCACCCCCAGTACATTCCCCGCAGTGTGAGAAAAACTACCCACCCCGGTGCCCTGGGTGGCAGTTACCGTCGCCGAGTGGAGTGCCGGCTGCTGTGCCACCGCACCACCCGAGCGAGGCCAAGGCCATGAAAAGCTCCCCCCATAGAAGCAATGTGTGTAGGTGTACTGGCTTGGACTGCATACTCACATGCTGCACCCCCGTGGGCCGCCCCCACCGGGGGTTCCGGCCCACTGGGGGCGTCGGAGCTCACGACCGACGTAGAGCTCGTCATCGGGGCCTGACCTGCACTCGTCTGCTGGCTGGGGAGCTGCGGGGCAGTGGCCGAAGCCACGCCACCCGCCTGAGGCAGCTCAACCCTGCCCGCCGCCTGTTGTCCTCCCGCCGACGGCGCCGCAAAAGGGACGCCAAAGGGAGCCCCAGCCTGGCTGGCCCGAGCTAAAGACGCTTCGAGGGCCGCAAGGCGGGCCAGTAAGGCCTGCACGTCGATCTGGGGCCAAGGGCCGGCCGGCCCGCCAAGTCCAGGCGCGGGTACAGGTGCCTGTACCCCAGAACCCGAATAGGGCCATTGCCCAACACCGAAGCCCGGTAGGGTCGGTGCAGGAACCTGCCAAGTTAGGGGACCACACCACCCGCCCAGGCTAGAAGGCCCAGGAGGAAGAGAGGCAGGCCCAACAGGATGGGCAGAGAGAGTAGCGGTGTCCACCGCTCGCGGGCCGCGGGCCGGAGCCCCTGCCGCGCCCACATTCCGATTCCCCGCGTCTGGCCAAGGGGCGATGGACCCCATTCCGCCGGGCCCAGCGGGGGCCTGGACAGGCGTCTGCTGGGGAGGCGCAACCGTGGTCCTCCGACCCGGGTTGCGCCTCCTCACAGCTCGAGCCGCACTCGAATCTGCCTTCTTCTTCGAAGGCATCTCAACCGCAGGAGAGGGAAGCCGAAAAGAAGATTCGCCGCCAAAAGGCTTCCCGCAAGGTAAGGGGCGACGGAGACACAGGGGGAAAAACTTCTCCGCTCCGTCGCTTTAGCTAAAATGGCAGCGCGGCTGCCTCGTGGCCACCCCTTTTATAAGGGAGCTGGCCACGCCCTAAACTACCCGGATTCTTCGTCCTGTGGGGGGGCCCCCGCAAAGAGCGCGGCGGCCATTTTGGCGCCGCGCTTGCATTCTCCTGACATTGCTTCTCTTTTTAAACTTCCTGTAATTACAAAATTTTACATTTCCCATATTAATTAATAAATGTTCTTCCTTTTCTTTCAAGACTGGTAAACCATAATTTCCAGCATTCAGAAAAGTTCTTGTCTTTATATCATGGTGAATTTCAATTCACCAGAAAACAATAATTGTGTAATGTAGGCACAGTCTGGAAGGGTGCCGTGGAGGAGAAGTGAGAGGAATGAGACTGAGGTCTTGCATATCTTGGCTTTAAAAAAGCAATGTCCCATGTCTGTTTCCCCTTTTTTTTCAAGTTCTGCATCTTGTAGCATGAATGTCTGTTCCTTTTCCACATGTCAAGTCGTTAAGACGCTGACTGGGAAGCGGAAGGTCAGCAGTTCGATTCCCGAGTACTGCAGGACGGAAATGAGTGCCCGTCTTCATCCCAGCTCCTGCCAACCTAGCAGTTCGAAAGCAAGAAATTGCAAGTAGATAAATAGGAACCACTTCGGTGGGAAGGTAACAGCGTTCCGTGCGCTCCGGTGTCTAGTCATGCCTGCCACATGACCACGGAAACGTCTGCAGAAGCAGACAGCGCTGGCTCTTCGGCTTAGAAACAGAGATGAGCACTGTACCCTAGAGTCGGATACGACTGGCTTTCGAGCAAGGGAAACCTCTCCTTGCTCATTTGATCCTATCTGTTTTCCAGCTGTTTCTGCAACTTTGCCATTATAATCCAGATGCCAAGCTCTCCTGGAACTGATAAAAGGGCAAATAAATGGAAATAAAAGGAACAAACGACAAGCTTTGAGTTTGACAGATTATTGAGGACAATAAGCAATGCTGATAATCACCACCTGACCCATTCACAAGTGTACAACCTGTTAAGATTTAAGATGTTATTCCATTAGGATGCATTTTCTAACTTCTATCAGTGTTGAATTGCTGGATCATCTATCCTGTTATACTTCCCATTCAAAATTCACCCACAGGAAGATTTGGCAAACATACATCATCATAAATATCTTTCTTCAAGGTCATTTAAAAGGTACCCATTAGGGACTTTCTTGCAGACCATTATTTCTTTCTATAATCTATAGCCAGTGTCAATAACACAGCATCCATCTTTCAGCAGATAACCTTCCACAGACAAATATTTGCTTATTATGACACGTGAAAGCTACCATTCTAGGAACGCCTTGACATTCTGTTTTGTGCAATAATTATGATCAATAAAGATGACAAGGAATTGTACAATAGGAAACAAGGCTTTATAAAAACAACAACAACAACTGCTCTTTGCTTCCAGTATTCATCAATCATGCAGTTTCACAAAGCAGGGCTACATCTTACTTATATATCTCAAACACTTTTTCCGTCATGAAAACGATTTCTTCAGGCATACTGTATGTGGTATATCAAGTACTTGATCATAGATTTAATATACAAGAATAACTTTGATGAAACTAATTACCTCTAAAATTATTTAATTATTCAAAATTATTATTTCATATCCACAAGAAATTCAATAAAGTCAATGATTTGCCTAAAGCATTTACAAAAAAGATGGCATTTTTGGACTGGCTGATAGATTGCATCAAATGATGCTTCCCAGTAAACTACAAAGCCCTGTTCATGTTAATAAGTGGGACAGAGAAAATAACACTGATTTTCTCCCTCCATCTCATATAGAAAAATAAATAAGGGGATGCCATACATAATTGTACATTGTACATGAAGCAAACCCAGAGAAAATGCTAAGGTTTATAGTCAAGGGGGAAATGCCCGAACTGGAAAGTATTAATTAAAACCATGCAGCACTTTCTTTTTCATAAGAAATGTTTCATCTTAATTAGGAATGAAGGACACCTCTGTGGTATTCCTGTCACATTCTTTCCAATTTTCCCTTCGGTGTGATCCGTTATACAGAATCTTGACATTTGATCTGCATTTTAAACAAAGCAAACAGATCTCATCATGCAATTGGAAGAATAGGGTATGTTCCAGCTGTCCTCCCTCCTTCTTTTTTCACCGATCCTGTGTAAATCTCCCACGGATTGATCAGAAAATACTTTCTTTCTAGATTGTGAATCCTGACTGTAATTGTCATAAATCAATGGGGAAGGCAAGAAGCTAGGACATACTCTTTTCCTTTCTCAAATGAGTGCATACTGTGCAAGGGGAAACTAATTCAAACTGTCCACTTTATTCTTGATACATATGTATCAGATTGCTTGATGTAACAAATCCCATTACCCACGATTTGAATCCCAGTCTACACATAGGTAAGACTGCACCTTAATCCATAATTTTAAACTTGCCTTCTCATGTCTCCTGATCTTAATCTAGGCTGTAAGTAAGGTAGTAGGGGAAGGGAGACAGCAGGGGTGTCGAGAAGACAAGGAAAGGAGAGGAAACACCCCGAAAGAGAGAATGTACTACAAAATATGCTTACGTAGCCATTTCGTTCCTTCCTGTATGCTTGGATATCTACACAGCCCCCCTAGCTGTTATCGCATTTCTTAAACTTGGCTCTTTTGTGAATCCCGCTTATGCATACATGGACCTTCATGTTTCGAATTAGCTATTTGCAACTTGGAACTGTTTGATGGACATTTTTACCTTATTATCAGGCTCCTCCTTGCTGATACACTAGCTTTTTCGGACATATTATTGTTATAATCTTTCCCGGTTGCGTGGGCTCCTTCGTGGTGTTAGCGTACTTATATTATATTGTATTTTTGTATTTTTACTGTTTGTCTGGTTTCTTAGTATCTTTTTATTCGTATTCTCACCCATTAAATACATATTTTGTAGTACATTCTCTCTTTCGAGGTGTTTCCTCTCCTTTCCTTGTAAGTAAGGTAGCACATAGCCAAGTAAACACTCCAGTCATCATCTTGTCTTTTAAAAGTATACTGTAGTCAAAGTAAGTTACAGAACAAAGTTTTAGGACACAAAGATTTCCTAGTTTCAAAAGTTCAGAAACCACATTAAAACAATGAAAGCCTATCTAATGGGGGAAAGCCTGGGACCCCCTCTTAGCTTAAAGCCCTTACATGACTTACTCAGTGTTGAGCACTGGACCAAGAGAAAATCCTGCCCATTCACTCTGGTTTTTATCTCCTCAAACAAGTTCCACCCTCTTGCCATTCCCCTAAAGGAATCCAGCCAGTGACTATACAGTATCACATGTCTGTCCAATTTAAGATTCATTTCTTCCAAACCACAAGGCTAGCATGCTTTGACTATCAATACGGTTCTGGAATGCATCATAACTCCTCCCCTTCAGTACACATGCACACACCAAACTCTATTACAGACCCAATATGCACCCAGGCCCAATTCTAACCTTTACCCTTGAAAAAAGCTTTTCAAATGCTATTTTTATGAGTGGTGGTACCTTATTAAAATAGGAAACATACAGACCACAGAAATAACCAGGAACTGCTGAGGGAAAAATAGTTGGGAGTAATATTAAAAAAATATGTTCTTTCCTTCCAGTATTCATCAATCATGCAGTTACACAAAAGAGGGCTACAGTTTGTTTATATACCTCAAACACATTTTCCATCATGAGATGGAAATATATACTTTTCAACAGCCTTATGTTGGTATTTTCAGCAATCATATTAAACTTCAGGTCTAGATTTAAGAATCATGGAGCAATGAATGATATTATGAATCCCTTTCTCCTTTTTAGATGCAATTAGACTGGGCTTTCTCTTGCTATTTGGGGGCAGGCTGGTTCAATTCTTTTTCTGATGGCAACATGATGTACAAGCCATTGCAAGCCAGTCTGTTCCTGATCCACGCTTATCTAAACTTCAGCTAAATGTTACCCGGTAGACAAATAGTTATAGCTGTGCAGTTGCCATCTACATGACACATGATCAAATGTTGAAAATGGATCCCTCTGCCCCGAAATGGCACCACTTGGTGAGCCATTTGTGGTCAGGGTTGTCTGGTGGGGGTACATTTTCCTCCCAGAAATGGCACTATATGGTGAGACCCAGTTATCCTACCTCCAAATTGTCTCTTTTTGACCTATGAACAGGAGCTGTGCTTAATATCTTGTTTGCTGGAGAGGCCTGGCAGCGCTGTCTCACTGACTTACCTGGAGCCTGCTTCTCAGCATTGGGGAGAGTGTCACTTCTCTTTATAAAGATGTTGGAAATGGGTGTCCACAACGGGGGGATGTTGCAAGGGAAGGCACAAGAGCACAGCCTCAGATGTTGTACACTGGTACCTCACTTTGCAAACACTTCAGTTAAAGTAATTTTTGCTTTTCGAATTAAAATCCATTGAAAATAATGACTCGCTTTACGATTTTTTCAGAACAGAATAATTGGTTTTCAGTGTGTTCCTATAGGAAAACATTTGCTTTATGAATTTTGATTTTCAATGCATACCTATGGGAAATTGCATTCAATTCATTCCTATGGGAAATTTGCTTTACAAATTTTTCGTAATATGAAACAACCTGGGAAACACCTTAATTTTGTAAAGTGAGGTACAACTGTACTTTAGGACCTCCCTATATAAATTTTAACAGAGGAGCTTGGCATGCTGTGGTCCATGGGGTCACAGAGGGTCAGACTCGACTGTGCGACTGAACAACCATATATATATGGTTGGATCCTCAGCTTTTCCTCTAGAGAAAATTCAAAGCAGAAATCTTAAGGATCCTCAGCTTTTCCTCTACAGAAAATTCAAAGCAGAAAATATTTTGAGGAGACTGGAAAGTTGAGAGCCAATGACAAAAGCATTAGCCATAGACAACTGTAACTTTTACTCTTAAGCACAAAACAAGTCTCAACACTAAACTATATGAGAACCAATATTACTGACATGCAAAATTGATTCAAGACTTTGTAATTCTTCCTAGTTGTAATTCAGTCAACTAGAGTTTCTGCAGTGCTTTATTTCAATGCAGATTGATGGCAGTAGTATTAAAGATGAATCATTCATATTGATCGTCAATAAGGTTTAAAGTTGTAAAGTGCATCTTTGAGGATTTTTTTTTTCCAGATCAGACTGCCTGTCATTGTGACATCAAATTTGCGGACTGCAATGTAAATCCACAGGAGATTCAAAGGGAAAATTGGAAAGTTGGTACGCATCTTGCTTTTCAAATCCCAGAAGAAAGAAACATTTCCTGCTCAATTAAGGTTCATGACATCATAAAGCAGATTGGTGCAGAATAAAATTGCACTGTGGTTGAAAGGGAATGGAACTGGAAGTCAAATGTATTACCTAATTACAGGGCCTGCACATTGTTACACAGTGTTTATTACGTGTTGTCATTACTGTGGCTTAAATGATAGAAGTTTAAACAAGGGAAAGATCATTTCCACTTTGTCTTTTCACTACAGAGTATATTAAGATGCTGATGCATTCAAAAAGAAGATGATTGTTTTGTACCGGCCAAATTCATTCATCCACACACACTAAAGATAAATGCTTTATTTATTTATTTTGGAGCTGCAGTGCACAGTTTTTATTTAGACCATTTCTTCCATTTGTTGCTTTTTATTCAAGTTGAGATGTAGTTGAGAATGTTGTTTTATTTCTGTTTTAATCAGAATTTTCAAGAACTTGCAATTATTTCAATTTTTGAATGGAAAAAAATTAAGAGCAAAGCACTACTATGTGAGGGGAAATTAGCTGGAATCATCTATCCAGATATAGGCATCTGAGTATTTATCTCTTACAAGTTTAAGATTGAATCCTCACCTATTCATCACCACATGTCTGCTGAATTTGGGTTGCCAACTATTTTTCAGAAAGACAGTTCATCATCTTTACATATACAACATGCAGACATTTCCTCTTCAATCTGGGAAGAATAGGTGTCAAAGATATTTGTTTCTTTTTTAATAATTTTTTTATTTAATTGAAAGAGGTTTTACACAAAAACTAATCAAAGGATAACTAGAATAAGAAAATAATAAAAATAAACATACTTATTACACTACATAAATGAACAAGTAGATCATTATAAATAAAACTGAAAAACTGTGTACCCTTCACCATTGGGGGATACTTAACTTCCAAGCTAGCTAATTTCATCTTTTTTTAAAAAAAAAACACTACCTTCTTTCCAAAAATCAATCTATTCTTGTACAGGCTTAAGTTTTGTGCTTTCTAAAGAACATATTCAGTAAATTCACTCCATGTAAGCCAAAAAAAATTCTTAATCATTCCTTTCTTACTCTTTAAATCAAAAGTTAATTTATCATTTAAGGCTATGTCCCATATCTCCTTATACAAATCTTCAATTTCAATAACAATACAAGTTTTCCAATTTTTTTGCAATCAATAATCTTATAGCAGTTAGTAAAATTACAATCAGTTCTTTTTATCCTTATCTAGCTTAACCTTTTCTAAACCCATAATTAACGCAACATTGGGAATGAATTCATTCCCATTATCGTATTAATTTTTTCATATACTTTTAACCATATATTATGTATATATCTACATACCCACTAAAGATGCAGATAAGTCCCAATTTTTCTTTCCATCTCCAACACTTCTTGGAGTACATACCTGTCAAGTATCCTGGATTGGCCAGGATTTCCCGTATTTCAGTGCCACTTCCTCCACTTTCCCGCTGCCATCCTGTAATTTGACCAACAGGGAAGGGGTTACTGCACATGCGCAGAACCCTTCTGCATAGAAAGGGTCTGTGCAGAACCCTTCTGCACATGTGCAGAACAACAAGGGCGGGCTCATGACGAGGAAGCAAAAAGAGCAGCCGCCTACGGTCCCATCACTTGAGGCAGAGTGCTGCCATGGGGATCAGCACGGCCACCGCCTCAAATGATGGGACCACAGGCAGTTGCTCTTTTTGCTGCCTTGGCATGGCTGCCACCACCACCCATCTCCACCATGAGCCACCCTTGTCGCGCACCGCCTGAATGCCTCACAGGCAGCAAGGCCGCAGGAGTGGCTCTTGGTGAAAGAGGGAGAACAAAAGGGCAGTGGCAGTGAAGGGGTAGTGTGTATGTGTGTGTGTGTGGGGGGGGCACCCTGTCTTATCCTCATCCTCCTTTCTTCAGTCTTGGTGGGCCCTTTTGTGCCTTCCACTCTCTGGCCCGGCCCAGAAGTAGCTCAGCTTGGGAAACCCCTCGGGGCATGAAAGAGGCAACGTGTTGGGGTGCTGTACTCCCCCCCATCCCTGTGGTTCTTTTTTTGACAAAAAAGGCAAGCCAGGGCAAGTGCAGAACCCTTCTGGGCAGGTCCCATATTTTCCGAAGCCGCGCTTGACAGGTATGTTGGAGTAATGTTTGTCATATTGATTTATACGACCTGGGGTTATTTACCATCTCCATAACAATGGCCTGCAGTGGCTCAAGTAGATAAGACACTGACTGGGAAGCGGAAGGTCAGCAGTTCGATTCCTGAGTACTGCAGGACGGAATGAGCTTCTGTTGTTGTCCCAGCTCTTGCCAACCTAGCAGTTCGAAAGCAAGAAATTGCAAGTAGATAAATAGGGACCACTTCGGTGGGAAGGTAAGTGTTCCGTGTGCTCCAGTGTCTAGTCATGCCTGCCACATGACCACGGAAATGTCTGCAGAAGCAGACAACCCTGGCTCTTCGGCTTAGAAACAGAGATGAGCACTGCACCCTAGAGTCAGATACGACTGGCTTTCAAGCAAGGGAAACCTTTACCATAACAATTTATAATTATACTCTTTAATTATTACTAAACAATTTCTTGCTATTCTTGCTTTGAATCCCCCCCCCCCAGGATATTACCAATATTTTTGTACATAACTTTGTTTCCCATATTTCCCTTAAGTTTCTTTGGGAATCACACTCTTTATTCACAATCCTATATATCTTGCTTACTATTCCTTGCATCCTGGTTACCTTATCTCTTATCTGTGTGATTAGTTCTTCACAACTCATGAGTTCTCTCCTTTCACCATATCCTTTTCTACATTATTTATCCCAATTCTCCATTTTTATTTTCTCTAACCCTTCAAGTTTAATTTAGTATATAACTCTTGTCTACCTTTCTTATTCTTATTTTTTCCACCCAGTCTTTTGTCCATTCAGAGAGGTACTTTTTTCTGAGATTTTGTCTGCCAAATTGCCTTGTGATTTAGCCCATACAAAATGAAGATTTCCATTCAGGGGAGACCCTTTTCTCACATAACGGAGAGAGATTTGAATGTAAACAATGTTGGCCATGTGTAATGGACATGTCATGATGTAAGATCATTGGTTGGAATTCTTTAGGGGAATAGATAGCAGCTATCTTTATTTCGAAATGCTTTCTAAGCTTCTGATGAACTTTATTTTGTACCTTACTTTCATTTTAATATACTTTTAAAATACCTGAAGGAGACTGGAATGTTTACTTGGCTTATGTTACCTGAATCTACATTAATTTCATGAGCACCGTTTCTTCACTACCTAGATTTAGGTCAAGAGTCAGAGGGCAAACTTTTAGGAAAAGCCTGCTGGGCCAGAGACAGCCAGGGAAGCTGGATCAGGCGCAATCCCATTACGAGGATGCCAGAGTGCTACTTGGGAGTAAGAGGATTGTTACATCCTTTACATCCTTTATCTTGTATCTAAGTAATTCTTCCATTAATGTTCTCCTGAATCTCCATGGAATCGGAAACAGTGAAAGAAAATGCTTTGATCTGCCACTTTTACCTGACGTGTGAAATAAGGATCAACCAAGTAACCAAGTAAGTAAGTATGATTTGCATGTTCTATCAAATTTAAAATTCTTCTTGTTAAATCTGACATTTGTCTATTCATGTTACACCATTATTTTCATTTAAATGTATTTTAATGTCAGAACATTTTCTTTTTTAATCTTTTATAAATTGCTTTTGAACTTTTTATTTTGAGAAATGCAGAACATAGATAAAATGACCAAATGACTGAATAACTGAATAACTAAATGCATGCATGAATGAATGAATATGACTGTGATAACCAAACCTAAGCATGAATGATATATTGCTTTGGATGACTTTCTAGTTTTCATTGTTGAAATATCTGTGTTTGGTATGTGAAGTATGTTTCCTGGTAATTGGCTCCTAGGGATGATGGAAGTATTCCCCCCCTCATTTTGCTACAAATGCTTTTGACTAGTTTCCAGTGTTCTACTCCTATGGGAGGGCATTATACATCTGATCATTTTATCACTGTGAGAGTGTAATTAAATTTGTAAAAAATTTTTTGTAAAAGTTCAAAGGATATAAAAAAATTCTTGGCCCATGCCTGGGAATGACAACCCCTTTCTCATTTCTGGTAACATATTTTCTTCTCTTATTAATAAAAATTCTTGTAAGATTTTGTTTCGGTAAATTATGTAAATTTTTGAAATTATGCAAAGCAATAAAGATGCATTAAATAAATGTCTAAAATTAACATTATTAAATATGTTTTTATATATTTTGATTGGTGAGCCATTAATTCTGTGTTTGCTATGTACTGTATGTGTGAGTACCCACATTTTTAAAAAAAAGATTATATTTGCTGATACATTTTCCCCAAATTGGGTGAACATTCATATAAAAAAGGGCTTTTTGACTCCTCATGCTTGAGATGAATAATCTCACAGACATCAATTCTCAAGGCCTAACTCTGTGTCAACATGTTTTTTACAGATTGGTTCCAACAGCCTGATTCATCAAGAACAAGTAATTTTGAAAATATTTTTAACATTCATTCTCCCTTGACTACATTCAGACTCTTAGGTTGTCCATGGGATGAACCATTTCAGTGTAATCTGATAAGCTTTTGAATCACCATCATTCATGACAGTTCTGACTAGTATTTTGTTAATACTTCACAACTAGGTTTTGTTAATACTTCACAACTAGAACAACATGAAAGGCTACCTGTAGATTTGCAATACAGCTAGTAACTACTCTCGACAAGCTCATTGCCCAATGAAAAGTGAAAGAAATGTTTAAGAATCAGGAAAGTAAATAACTGGCTCTGCCAGTCACAGGAGGTGGAAACAAAGCCCAGCTGAGTCCCATCATAGCTGGGGCAAAGAAAAGCCACCGGTGCTGCCCCAGATGCCAGCCCCTTTGGCTCCCTCCCGTGGCTCTGCCGGTCACGGGAGGTGGGAGCGAAGCCCAGCTGAGTCCCATCATGGCTGGGGCCATGAAAAGCCGCTGGTGCTGCCCCAGATGCCAGCTCCTTTGGCTCCCTTCTGTGGCTCTGCCGGTCACGGGAGGTGGGAACGAAGCCCAGCTGAGTCCCATCGTGGCTGGGGCCATGAAAAGCCGCCAGTGCTGCCCCAGATGCCAGCCCCTTCAGCTCCCTCCCGTGGCTCTGCCAGTCATGGGAGGTGAGAGTGAAGCCCAGCTGAGTCCCATCATGAACTTGACTGTGGCTTTGCTCTTGGGGCGGTTCGGCTGTGAGCGGTCTTTGTTGGGGCTTCTGAACGAGGTTTTCCTGTGTTTTTGAAATGTTTTCTGATATTGTCTACCATGATGCTTCTTAACCCTTGTAATTTATATTGTAACAATTGATTTTGACATTTTGTTGTTGGGGTTGTATGTGGTAATATTCTTGTGCTTTTGATTATTCATTTGATATTTGCTAGTATGTGTATTATTGCAGGCGCACCCCCCAATAAAGGACTCAGACACCGGTAAAAGTGGATAACAGCATCGGGCCACATTTATTGATTCATGCCCTAGTCCGAATTATAAATTTCTATTGGTAAAACGACCAATCATAATTCTTAAGGCAAGCAGGCCGAAGTAACACTGGTAAGGTACCACCCCAAAATTGCCAACGGCAATTAGTTACAATGTATCAATTTGTATCAATTTGTTTGTTTACAACAAACAAATTGTTGACCGTAGTCAATATCTAACTAATGACCCCACCCTCTGACGCGTATCCGTGGAATCACGGGGTGATGCATGCTGGCTAGCTATCGCCATCACCCCGTCGCCTAGTTCGTTGTTGACCGGACAACGTTTAACCAACTTATGCCTGTCTATTGTTGTCCAGTCAATTGCGAACCTGCCGGATACCTGTGGGTCATAATGTTTACCTTACCAGTGATACCCGCCACACGGGGAGGCTTGCAAAGGCTCACCGCCCCCCCCAAGACCGTCAGCTCGGTCGACAGGCCTGCTCGCCATTCCAGTAATCCAGAGGTCCATACCTCCCTGCGACAGATGGGCCCCATCCCCTGAGTAAAGCTCGTAAATTTGCAGACTGATGGCAGGGAGGCTAATGACGCATCCCCCGCCCTTGTCAAGGGAACCGGGCCATAGCCCCGTTCACGTAGCGTCGGCTCAGGCAAGAGCCCCGAGGCCGAACGCCCCCCTGTAAGCGTACCGCGGTATCGTGTCCGACGTGTGGATGCACCCTGTCCCAGTCGGGTACCCACTCTGTCGCCGCAGCGTAACGCGCTGCCCCATGCAGCGTAACGCGCTGCCCCATGCAGCGTAACGCGCTGCCCTGTGCACCTGGCTACGGCCCACCAGGCATACTGTCACCGGTGTAAAACAACACCCAGGGTCTGTCAAGTAAAAAAGGGAAGGGGGGGAGAAATAGTGCAGTGACTAAAACTGGTACTCACAGTTGAGGAGGGCGAAGACAAAACTGAAAACATTGTGATCCCCACCCTCCCATGCGGCGTATTTCAGCCCTGTAGTACCCAAAAAACAATTGCAGCAGAAGCCGCCCCTATGCAGAGCGAACAGGCGCCGCAACGAGCCCCTGAGAGGCCAACACTGTCTAGTGCTTTCCCACCACCCTCCAAATTGGGATTTAGGAATAGAAGACCCACCTTGGTGACAGAAAAACGTGCCATGGTGCGTGCCATACAGTGCACGGAAATCCTGTAGGGCACCAACCGGACAGATGTCTGTCGAGGAACATCGTAGCAGTCTACACCACTGCCTACGCCGTGCTGATTCGTTTTAGAGGAGCGTATCCCCAACTGAGCCCAATATTGTCCACACAGACATCTTCGAGTTCCAGTGCCCTACGACTTGCATCCGCCTTAGACAGCATCTCAAGCTCGCTGATGCGGAGCGCTCCAAAAAAGGCCACCGTTGTAGCCGCATGAAGTGGGCTGCCTCATTTATCCAAACAGAGGCCAGGCCAGCCCCGGGCCAATTGGGTAAAAACCCTGGGAAATTCTTGCATCCGCCTTATTCAGCATCTCAAGCTTGCTGACGCGGAGCGCCTCCAAAAAGGCCACCGTAGTAGACGCATGAAATGGGCTGCCGCATCTATCAAAACAGAGGCCAGGCCAGCCCCGGGCCAATTGGGTAAAAACCCTGGGAAAATCTTGCAACCGCCTTACTCAGCATCTCAAGCTCGCCGATGCGGAGCGCTCCAAAAAGGCCCCCGTTGTAGCCGCATGAAGTGGGCTGCCTCATTTATCAAAACTGAGGCCAGGCCAGCCCCGGGCCAATTGGGTAAAAACCCTGGGAAAATCTTGCATCCGCCTTATTCAGCATCTCAAGCTCGCTGATGCGGAGCGCCTCCAAAAAGGCCACCGTAGTAGCCGCATGAAATGGGCTGCCTCATCTATCAAAACAGAGGCCAGGCCAGCCCCGGGCCAATTGGGTAAAAAAGACCCCTGGGTAAATCGGGTGGCGGTCGCCCGGGAAACGCCCGCGCACGCACACCCACCCCTCACAAACATGTCTCACACGGAAGTCATTGGTGCTGTCCACACGACCTCCCACTTTGGCCATAAAAGCCAACCCGACAGCTGAGATGCTATGGTGCTTGGTGCAAGGCCCTGGGCATACAGGTAAACCATGAACCGCAGAACATGGGCTACTGGGATCGGCCAGGTTCCTGGCAGTCGAAATTGGGTACATAATGCTCTGAAGGAACTAAATGCGTGGTGATACACCTTACTCATACATGGCGCTAGTGACAGGCCAATCGCCCGGTTCACCTCTCCTTGCCAACGTTCCATCTCTCGTCCGGGAGTGGCGAGGGAAATTCCTCCACATCCGGGGCCGAGGCACGGAACCGGGAGATCTGCAGGCGGGACAAAGCAGCAGCAATATCATTATCAACCCTTGGGACATGCCCGGCCTTGAAGGGAACGTTGAGGCACAGGTTGCATAACACAAACGAGCGCACTAGCTCCATAACCCCGGGCAATTTGGAAATCTGTGCCTTGGCGATGCAGACAACAGCCGCGTTGTCGCGCCAAAATTGCACAACCGAGTTGGCCCACTCCTTGCCCCATAGCATCAAAGCACCCAGGATAGGGAAACATTCCAGATACGTGAGACCATGCAGGCGACCCTTGCCTGCCCAGGATGGTGGCCACCCACCATAGGCCCACTTCCAATTGAAGTACATCCCATAAACCCAGGAATCCTGAGGCATCGGACTGCATCTGAAAGCAAGGGGGAGCCAGGATATCAGACCCCAAAATGACACCCCGTTGAACTACCTCTGGATCTATGGCCAGACAAGCACGTCTGCCCCGATACCCCGGGTAAATCTAAGCCTATGGTGGGGCCTGGATAATCCCGCCATGGCGTCGCACCAGCGCAGAGCAAATGCCCTGCCCGATGCGACGACCCTGCCAGCGAAATTAGGGTGACCATGTAGCACCAGAAGTTCCCTCAGTGATGCCATGCGCTCGGCCAGCAAGTCCGAGATAAGGGCCACTAGCCTTGACACCTTATCCCACTGCAACCTAGAATCTTGCGCTACCGTGTTACTCTCCACCCCAGGAATACTAGCTGTGGAGATGGGCCCACGGTCTTTTCGGGCGCTAAAGGGACACCAAGTTCGTCCATTAGCGTCTGAAATGTGTTGAGGAGACGTGTGTACGTGTCCCAGCCCCGTTCAGCCCCGAATAAAACCATCCAGGGAATGGGCTACAGACCGGGGCCCTGACCTGCGGACAAAAGCCCACTCTAGGAAAGTGGTGAAACGCTCGAATACCGAGCCCCAATGGAATAGCCAAAAGGCATGGCATCATTGAAATAATATGCTCCCCGGGACGGGGGTGCAGGGACAGGGCCAACGACCCCGCCCGCATAAACCCTCTTGTCAAAGCTGGCAGCAGCCACCTCCTCCCTCCCCTTAAGGGATAAAAGATTGGGGGCATCCTGAGGGGACCTATTACCCCTGAAAGGGATCCGGAACCCCTGCCTAGAACCCTGAAGGAGATAACCCGTATCCTCTCCCTTCGGGTACAATGTGAGCCAACGCTCCAACATGTCCCCTTAAATGGGGAGGGAGACCATCGGTGGACTAGATCCATCTGCGGCAGTCTTGCCAACCCCCTGTCAGCCTCACCCTCTGCCCCGCATCCTTCTAGGCCTGGGACAGGCAGAGGCCGCATGGGGGCCAACACAGGTGGGACACTCCTGTCTGTATTTGCAATTCTTTCCATTGTATGAGCCATTGGACAAGAAAGTCCAGCACAGCAGGCGGGCTGGAACCCCCCGCCCTGCCCCATGGTAGGTGACCTATGCTGGGGCCGCCTGCTGGACCGCATGCCCACAATGGTATATCTCCCCAGGCGCAAAGCGCGTGGGCGTCACGTACAAAAGCCGCAGCCTCTGTCCTGGCTCATCCCACCTAATCTCGGGGTGCGGGGAAATCCGCCTACGGCATTCCTCGTCACAAGCCAACCACGATGGGCCCTGTAAGTAAACCATCGCCCGGTAGGCATTGTCCAAATACTGGACCATCGGAATTGCCAAATCCGGCCGGGCCCTAAGGTACACCGCCATTCATACGATGCAGGCCGGCAACCATTTGGCCCACCTACTTGGCGGCTTGCAACAACGTGCCTGCTACTATCCTCCTCATTCTGCCCCTCCCTCTCCTCCTTGGTGGGCACTCTGTTTAGGAGTGAGAAGATATCCACATACTCCCCCCGCCAAATTTACTCTCTGGTGGCCTGAGCCAAGTGGTCACTCAGCGGTAAGGAATAGGGGCTTGGACCAACCCAGCCACCCAAAACATTCCCCTCAGGGTAGGGAACACCCCCCACCACGGGGCCCTGAGTGGTAAAAAACTCCCCCCATAGAAGCAATGTGTGCGGTGTACTGGCTTGGACCGTATACTCACATGCTGCACCCCCGTGGGCCGCCCCCACCGGGGGTTCCGGCCCACTGGGGGCATCGGAGCTCACGACCGACGTAGAGCTCATCATCGGGGCCTGACCTGCACTCGTCTGCTGGCTGGGGAGCTGCGGGGCAGTGGCCGAAGCCACGCCACCCGCCTGAGGCAGCTCAACCCTGCCCGCCGCCTGTTGTCCTCCCGCCGACGGCGCCGCAAAAGGGACGCCAAAGGGAGCCCCAGCCTGGCTGGCCCGAGCTAAAGACGCTTCGAGGGCCGCCAGGCGGGCCAGTAAGGCCTGCACGTCGATCTAGGGCCAAGGGCCGGCCGGCCCGCCAAGTCCAGGCGCGGTTACAGGTCCCTGTACCCCTGGACCCGAATAGGGCCATTGCCCAACACCGAAGCCCGGTAGGGTCGGTGCAGGAACCTGCCAAGGTAGGGGACCACACCACCCGCCCAGGCTAGAAGGCCCAGGAGGAAGAGAGGCAGGCACAACAGGATGGGCAGAGAGAGTAGCGGTGTCCACCGCTCGCGGGCCGCGGGCCGGAGCCCCTGCCGCGCCCGCATTCCGATCCCCCGCGTCCGGCCACGGGGCGATGGACCCCATTCCGCCGGCCCCGGCGGGGGCCTGGACAGGCGGCTGCTGGGGAGGCGCGACCGTGGTCCTCCGACCCGGGTTGCGCCTCCTCACAGCTCGAGCCGCACTCAAAGCTGCCTTCTTCTTCGAAGGCATCTCAATCGTAGGAAAGGGAAGCCGAAAAGAAGATTCGCCGCCAAAAGGCTTCCCGCGAGGTAAGGAGCGACGGAGACACAGGGGAAAAACTTCTCCGCTCCGTCGCTTCGGAAAATGGCAGCTCGGCTGCCTCATGGCCACCCCTTTTATAAGGGAGCTGGCCATGCCCCTAACTACCCGGATGCCTTCGTCCTATGGGGGGGGCCCCGCAAAGGGCGCGGCGGCCATTTTGGCGCCGCGCTTGCATTATATCATTATAACTTATATGTATATTAATCCTGTTGTCGCTGCTCTGAGTTGGCCTTTGGCTTGAGTAGAGCGGGGTATAAATCCAATTAATAATAATAATAATAATAATAATAATAATAATAATAATAATAATAATAATAATAATAATAATAATAATAATAATAATAATAATAATAATAATAATAATAAACTAGCCATAATTTCTCCATTATTCTCACTTTTTCTTGTATCAATCACAAATGTTGCAAAATAACTGGGAGCTTATTTTAGCATGGTGTAAATTCATGGGTGAATTTGTTTAGGTTTGAATACAAACTTTTTAACATTCTGAACTGGAAACTAATTACACATTAGTCTCTGTCAACAAGAACAAAGAGAGAAGACTTATACTTTGGCATTATAGATTTCACATTTAGAGCTCTCAAATGTGTAATTAAAAGATAATTTCATATTTTTAGGCCCCTCAAATGTATAATGAACTCAAAGTACCTGCCATATTCCATTATAATATAAATTATACAGGTAGTGATGGAAAGTAATAGCTGGATAAAAATCATAGCTTTTTTAAAAAAGTTACTGATCCTGTGTCTCAAATAAAAGTCAACACTAGTATCTCCTCTTGCTTACACTCTTCTATTTGTAAACATTAATAAATGAAAAGCAAATAATCTGTAATCAAGACTTCATATACCATAATACTTCATGAGACAATTACAAGGAAGGGATGAGAGAATCCTATTTTAGTGTGAGTGTGACATAATAATTATCAGTGGTCACCTATATTACCTATGACAATTTGAAAATTTGTGAAAGTTCCCAGATATTTTATAGTTCATGTTACTACTACAGAATTTAATCTAATATTTACCGTAATTTATTTATTTTTCTTATTTTATTTTTTCTGAAATATTTTGTACATTCCATTATCCATCATATGTTTGCAATATAATCCTTAGGTTCTTCATTTCCATAATCCATCTTGAACACCAGGCATTTTTCATTCCATATAAGGTAAAAGCCTTTGTTGCAGCACCTTCAGCATCACCTTGCTTGCATACATAATTTCAGCTCATCAGCTGCAGCATTTTCTCAGTATTAGGGTTAATTGGGGTTTGTTTGTAATTTTGCGAAGTGCTCTGACCATTTGGATGTGTTATATCTGAAAAATATGTGATTTCCAGATATTGTATCCATTATTCAGGAATGATAGGAGCTGTAGATCAGTAACATGTAGAGCAGTGGTTCCCAAAGTGGGGTCCATGCCCTACCAGGGGCTTAAGTCAGTACATTGGCTGATCAGTGCTTTGGAGAATTGACTTAGGCTTCTGGGAGTTGACGTTCAAAAACCAAAGTTTAGGAAACACTGATTTAGAAGATCACAACCCCTTCATATCAGCTTTTAGACTTTTTCTCCTAACTGATGTCAGTTTCCAAGAGTTTAGAACTCATGACTTTGTTTAAATAAAGAATATTTCAATGTGTGCTGAGAAGAGAGAAAAGGGAAGAACAAGGGTAATTTCCAGGCTGCTTTACTTAATGCATTGTTTGCTTTTCATGATCAAGTTACTCTTCATGAGAAGACCCAGATCTAGATATACTATATTTCAGTCTTGGCTCTTTTTTCTACTACCATTTAATCTGCAAAATTAGAAACAGACACCAATTAATCACAATACAGTACTGGGAAAAGAATTGCAGCTGGTAAACTCAAAGTATTTGTCCTTCTGCAACATATGGGCTCATGTTATTGTTTACTTTTAAAATATTGTCATACACATTCAAATAATCAAACAATTAAAGTTTACATAGGGGAAGAAAAAGTGTTACTGTGCCAACATTGCAATTTAGTGACAGATTTTGTCTGGTAACATTTCAGTGGCCCATAGCCATAAGTGTTCTGTGCAGATGGCCTGTGCACCTGCAAGCATTTGGAAGGTACTGACTTTTTTCTTTGCCTTTTTCATTTTTAACAATACTATATTTAGATTCTATGAGGAAAATTATTCTAAATGTTTTCTGAATGCTAAATATGATGCCCAGAAACTGATTTCCAGCGAGATTTCTCTTAAGTTTTTTTCTCTAAAAGTGTAAAATTTCAGAAATAAGTGGCTTTCCTTAGGGTTACTAAAAAGTAACTAAAATTTGTTGCATATTGAAAAGAGAATGTATTGTATGTTTAGCAAGTTTATAGGTGAAATGAAATCTTAAGCATGATAGGTACTTCCTCCTAACTCAGAGGCTTTCATAGGCAGATAGTATGAAAATAATTTTTACTGAATAAATGTTTCTAGATATTCACCTTGAGTTGGGGCCAACAATCCCTGTTCTATCATGGATCCAGGTGGGTAAACAAATTTGCAAATCAAAAGTATATCAGCAACAAATAGTAAGTGAACAAAGAATTCCAAATACTCAGATAAACCCTCTCAGGAACAAGAGGCTCTCTTCATTACTTCCCCTTTGGCTATAAATAAATAAAAAAAATACTCCAGGTCCATTTCTCTCTGATTCCCTCCACTTACATGATTCAGGCCATACTAGTCTCAGCTAAGGTGGAGGTGCTGGTGGCAGGAGAGATACTTGGAGGCACAGAACTTCATGGACCTGGCAAGCCAAGCTTTTTTAAAAGTTGGACTAGACCAATGGTACCTGCTGATCCCAGGTTTCCCTCCTTGCTGGCAAACATTGCTCCTTGCCCTTGACAGTGTCACTTCTGACATCTTTCCCCTTCTTCCCAGAGGCCTTGGCTGATAGTCAAGCCATTTCTTGTTGACGGGCTGACCCTTTCTCAGATAAACCATCTGAGCAATTTCAAAGCTCACTTCTCCTTCAGGTGCCGTATCCATTCTGGATACTGGCTATCATCACGGTGATAGTCTTCCTCTTCTTAACTCCTCAGAACAGTTCTTTAGACCATGTGCCACATGAGTTACTCAGGTTCTTCAGCCATGAAGTTCAACTACGTCCAGGACCTTTCTTCCCGGGGTCTTTCCTTGCAGAGCGAACTGGAGTATTCTATACTTCATGTTGTTCCTCATGATATGGTCAATGTATGGAAAGAATACATAGGAGAGCTGTTTAATGATGAAAGAGGTGAACAGCTTGTCATAAATGACAATACTGGACCACCAATACTGGAGAATGAGGCTGTAAGTTCTTCCCACCAGTCTCTTTCATTGCTGTTCTACAATCTTTGACCTTAAGAACATTGACATCAAAACCAGTTTTCATTGTTTTAGTTACAATTTTATGCAATTTTAGGAGTAGACGACATATTGATGGGTTATGGTCTGCTGAAATATCTGCTCCAGGATACGTCTTTGCTGACAAGATGCTGTTATGAAATCTTCTGTTTATAAGAGCAAAGTCTATTTGATTTCTGAGAATATTTTCTGGGCTATCGGCAGGGGACTTCAAAGTGTAAAGTCATCTAGGTGGCATTTGTCTGCCCAGGTTATCCTGCTTTGTTAATAGAGTAGACCATACTGCCAGCAACTCAACGGCAAGTGTCTGGCAGCAGTTAACTAACCCAACAACTCTGAGGACTAACAGCCTTGGATGCCAAAGTCCACAGGAAGGGTGATGGTCCCCAAGTGGATTAAATTCCACAAGTCCATCTTGATGGAGGGTAGCAGGTCCCTCAATACTGGCCTGCCTGGGGCTGATGAGGACTTTGCTTGCCAAAAGGACTCAGGACCAGAAAGTGACTCGCAGAACTGGATTGGTGGTACAGGTGTCACACTGCAATGCAGAAGGCAGAGGAAAGGCCACTGTATTATATTCTCAGGACAGTCTTCATGGCTTATCACCAATATTTGGATACAGATATGGAAGAAGAAGGGTGGCATATTAAACCATGTGTTGGTGATCACTAGATTTTCTTCTCTGCAGAACTGTACAAGGTGGCTTCCTCTCTCATTCCTTTTTATGTTTAATTTTTATTGGTTAAAAACAATAAAAACTAAACAACAATAAACAATATAAAGAAGAAAAGAAAAAATCATACAGTGTCAGTCTCTGCTTATATCCAATTATGTTGTTCATAATAATACAAATACAAATAAACTAGTGCAACCCCACCTGTGATTTGAGGGTATCTACATTATTCCATTAACTACCATATACACCATACTTATTAACTCTTTACTTTCCAGAAAGACATCATTTCTTGGGGAGGTTTACTAGCCTTGTTATCAGGAAATACGTATTCCACAAAATGTCTCATTCCTTTTTCCAAGGCCATATAGTCCAACTATAACATTCTCTTTAGCCTGGCCAACTTGAGTATTTAAATCTTCCATAATCACAGTAAATTTATTTATTTTTGTATACTTCAACACAGCTTTGAGTTGTTCATAAAACTTCTTGATCTCTTCATCCAAGTTGTCTGCAGTTGGTGCATAGACTTATATGACATTCATGTTGAAAGGTTTGCTTTTAAGTTTTATCACAATGATCCTATCTGAAAATGGCATCATACTAAGCACTGTGCTCTTTATCACTTTGCTCTGGAACACTCCAACTCCATTCCAGTGATGTTTTTCATTGTTTCCTGAGTAATCGAACATGTACTCTGACACACTGCATTGGCCCACTCCTGGCTGCTTTGTCTCAAAGCTCACACTTTGAAAAAAATGAGCACAGTCCAAAACAAAAGCCCATCAAGTGAAGGCGGTGTAAAGAGCCATACATTCTGGCTTGCCAGGGGCTAACTCAGGCTATGTTCCATGAAATACTAATACTGTATCACACAGTTTTTAATTCTTCATTTAGTCACAACACACAGTTATAGTTTGTATTATGCTCTCTGTGTCACAAGTAGAGCAGGTTTAGCTAAGACTAACATAACTTCTGAAGAGTGTTGTGGCATCTTTCTAAATTTATTGACAATATCTGCATTGTAAAATACTTCAAGAAGACAGAAGACTATTTTTCTTGAGATAGGTTAGTATACTTAGAAGCAGAATGGAATATTATGTCTGCAGTGGCTCAATTGGCTAAGATGCTGCCTGGAAGGCAGAAGGTCAGCAGTTTGATTCTCAAGTACTGCAGGACAGAATGAGCTCCCGTCTTTGCCCTAGCTCCTGCCAACATAGCAGTTTGAAAGCAAGCAATTGCAAGTAGGTAAACAGGGACCACTTCGGTGGGAAGGTAAACACCATTCCGTGCACTCCAGTGTCTAGTCATGCCTGTCTCATGACCATGGAAACATCTGCAGATACAGACAGTGCTGGCTCTTCATCTTAGAAACAGAGATGAGCACTGAACCCGAGAGTTGGATACACTTCCTGTTGCCACCTGCATTTCAATGACCTCCTTTAGTGATTTCATGTAGCTATTAAGAATAAAAAGGACACAAAGAACTTTGCAAGATCCTTCAACACAAATATTAAGGAATCTTATAGAAATCTTCTAAAATCATGCTTTTATATTGGGCTATCATGATATGAGTGGAATAGAAATGAATAATACCTCTCCCACATGGCCTATTAGGATAGCTTGTCAAGATACTGCTGCCTGGAATCCAAAGTTATTAGGAGACCCAAAAGAATCAACTGGGCTCCACCAATTTGATTTAAATGATTTGTATGCCACCCACTCAACATACACTGACTCAGGGCAGCTCACAAAAATTACAACATAAGTCAACAATATACAAAGTAAGTACACAATAATACAATATACAAAATTCAATCTACAAAAAACAACATATTATAATATACAACAGCATAATACAATACTATAATATAATAATAAAGTCACAACTACATAAAAAAATTCCCAACACAAAGTCAAGGGATGGGGTGGCAGGCGTCTTCAGCCTCAAGGCGAGACCGTCTTCTACCACTCGAGCAAGACAATAGAGTACAAAATATAATAGAATACAGCAACAGCATATAACAACAATACTCAAGTCAAAATGTCATGTCATCACAGAAACAATATACATCACAAAAGTACAAAGAGAAGATGATTTCAAAGCCTAACATTACAACGGCCTCTCCACTCCTGCCACAGGCAAGTTCGAGGGCGGTGGCGGCGAAGTCCTGCCATGCGCTACCATAGCAGCTTTTTGTGTTCCACCAATACCCTTCCTGGCAGGGTAAGAAAGGCAGCTTCCATGCCAAAATCATGTCTAATATGTAATTGAAATGGATTGAGAAAAATCAGTTTAACCTAAGGATACTTGTAGATGACTGGGAACTGCCCTTTTGAGCACCTTGTGAAAGAAGAGAAATTAGATTTTCATGTTTATCTTTCAGTCACTTTGCATTTTCAGCAGAATGAAGGTTATTAATTCACTTCAGTTACACCATAATTCTATTGATACCAATTAAAGGGCAGTGAATGTTAACCCTACTACCAAATTATTATGTCTAAAATTATTAACACAGTAGCAGACAATGTTTAAAGGATGTGGATGCAAAATATGCTATGAAAATGTTTCCCTAAAGAAGGAAAACTATTCTTACATAAGTCTTAGTCAAAGGATAAGGTCCAGATTATACATCCAGCAAGAATATAACCATGAGGTTTATTCCACATTTTTAAAAGATGTGATTAGAATGTATTGCTAATTGAAATTTCTATTTCTCAAATTAATATACTTTGTTGTTCAGAGATCATTAATAGAAATAGGAGATGTTGAATCAGTAGTTTAAAATGACATGAGCAGAGATGTGAACATATATGAGTTTTGTTGCCTTTTTCTTTTGAAACACTATATCTATGCTGGTCCATCTCAGATTTTGAGTCATAGCTTTTAAGATGGGTTGGAGGCGGGGAGATATGTATTAGTTATTTCTTCTCATTTTAAGGTACTCAATGATTAACATATCTAAAATTGTATTTTAAACATTAATGTTGGGTACACAGAAATACCATGACTGTGGTATTTTTGAACCACAATCGGGTGTACCCTGGTAACAGGGTAATCTTTCTCACACTAGGTCAGGTGAAAAAAGCTGCAGAATAAACTCAACAAAAGGAACAGGCTTTTTGCGAGTTTCATGTTCAGCCTAGACACGGAGGAAGAAGAATAGTAATAATAAAATACTATCAAGTATAGAATCTATCAATAATAGTCAGAATATTTTGTTGTAGTTGTTGTTCAGTTGCATAGTCAAATCCAACCCTTTGCGACTCCATGGAACACTGCTCTCCAGACACCCTTATCCTCCGCCATCTTCTGCAGCCAGCTTAGTTAGCTCTACATCCATTGTGTCAACAATTCCATCTAGCCACCTCATCCTCTGCCGCCCCCTTTCTTTCCCAACATCAGGGTCTTCTCAAGTGAGTCCTCTCTTCTCATTTGGTGTCCAAAGGACTTTAACTTCATCTTCAATATTTGTCCTTCCAAAGAGCAGTCAGGGTTGATTTCCTTCAGGATCAACTTATTTGATCTCCTTGCTGTCAAGGGTACTCTCAAAAGTTTCCTCCAGCACCACATTTCAAAGGTGTCTATTCTTCTGCACTCAGCCTTCCTTACTATGGTCCAGCTCTCACAACCATAAATTACTACTGGGAATATCATTGCTTTGACTATGTGGACTTCTGTTGTCAGGGTGATGTCTCTACTTTTTATTATGTTCTCTTGGTTTCTCATAGCTTGCCTCCCAAGAATTAATCATCTTTTTTATTTCATGGCTGCAGTCCCCATCTGCATTGATCTTGGATCCTAAAATGGTAAAGTCTGTTACTGCTTCAATTTCTTCCTCTTCTATTTGCCAGGAAGTGATAGGGCCAGTTGCCATTAACTTGGTTTTTGTGATGTTGAGTCTCAGGTCAGCTTTTTGCACTCTCTTCTTTTACCCTAATCAAGAGGTTCTTTAGGTCTTCTTCATTTTCTGCCATTAAGGTAGTATCATCTGCATATCTCAGGTTGTTGATGTTTCTCCTTTCAATTTTAATTCCAGCTTGTGATTCATCCAGCCCTGCATTGTGCATTATGTACTCTGCATATCAGTTAAATAAGCAGGGTGACAATATGCAACCTTGTTGTACTGCTTTTCCTATTCTAAACTACTCAGTTGTTCTATATCCTATCCTTAATATTGCTTCTTGACTCCTGTACAGATTTCTCAAAAGACAGATGAGGTGGTCTGTGGCAAGTCTCTTTCAGGACTTGCCACAGTTTATTGTGGTCCACACAATCAAAGGCCTTGGTGTACTCAACAGAACAGAAGTAGACTTCTTTCTGGTACTCCTTTGATTTCACCATGATTCAGTGAATGTTGACAATTCAGTCTCTAGTTCCCCTGCCTCTTTAGAACCCAGCCTGCACTTCTGGAAGTTCTTGATATGTGTACTGCTGAAACCTAGCCTGTATTATCTTGAGCATGTCCTTGCTAGCATGTGAAATGAATGCAATTGTATGATAATTGTATGATAATTTGAACATTCTTTGTCATTGCCCATCTTTGGAATAGGAACATAGATTGACCTTTTCCAATCCTGTGACCACTGCTGTGTTTTCCAAATCTGTTGGTATATTGAGTGCAGCACTTTAATTGCATCATCTTTTAGGGCTCTGAATAATTCAACTGGAATACTATCATCTCCTCTAACCTTGTTGTTAGCAATGCTTTCTAGGGCCCTCTTGACTTAACACACCAGAACGTCCAACTCAAGGCCAATGTTCTCAACCTTGTGGTTGTCAGGGACATTGAGGTCCTTTTTGTATCTGCTAGGTCTCTAGCATTTTGTCCCTTATCATGGCCATTTTTGCTTGAAATATTCCCTTAATTTCCCCAATTTTTGAAGAAATCTCTAGTCCTCCCCCTTCTGTTGTTTTCCTCTATTACTTTGCTCTGTTCATTTAAGAAGGCCTTTTTATGTCTCCTTGCTTTCCTTTGGAATTCTGTATTCAGTTGAGTGAATCTTTATCTTTCTCCTTTGATTTTTGCTTCCTTCCTTTCTTCAGCTATTTGAAGAGCCTCATTAGACAACCACTTTGCTTTCTTGCATTTCTTTTCCCTTGGTATTGTTCTAATTACTGCCTCCTGTATGATGTTATGAACTTCCATCCATAATTCTTGAGGCACTCTGTCTATCAAGTCCAATCTCTTTAATCTATTCTTCACCTCCACCATATATTCCTTAGGGATGTTATCTAGGGCATACCTTTGTGGCCTAATTGTTTTCCTGTTTTCTTCAGTCTAAGCCTAAATTTGGCAATCAGTAGTTCATGATCTGAGCCACAGTCTGTTCCTGGTCTAATCTTTGCTGACTGTATAGAGCTTCTCCATTTTTGGCTGCAGAGTCTGTAGTCAATCTGATTTCGATGTTGGCCATGTGGTGATGTCCATGTGTAGCCTCCTCTTAGGTTGTTGAAAGAGGGTGTTTGCTATTACCAGTGCATTATCTTGGCAAAACTCTATTAGCCTTTGCCCTGCTTCATTCTGTATTCCAAGGCCAAACTTGCCTGTTATTCCAGTTACCTTTTGACTTTCTACTATGGCATTCCAGTATCCTATGGTGTCAGTTCTAGGAGGTGCTGTAGGTTTCCATAGAACTGTTTGACTGTGGCTTCTTCTGTTCCAGTGGAAGCAGTCAGAATGTTTACTCCAAGTTTATGCAGCTTCATACATAGTCATCTGACTCTCTAAAAGCTGAAGTTAGTGAGGCAATTATGAGTAATTTTTTCATGTGGACAATAAAGTATTATTGGTAACACACTGGGATATCTAAGATGCTTTTCCTCTAATTTAACTAATGGATGAAGAAAGTGATAGCTAGAGTAAACCAACTGAATTATTCTAATTTATAGAACAGTTAACTCATCATTTCCCCACTGATTTGACGGGCTTCTTCTACTTGCAGTTTACTGCTGGATTTCAGCCTGTATTTTGATATATGTTATGTACTGCTAGAAATGTTCATTGCAGGTGTTCATACAGTAAAGCAGCAGAAAATTTTACTATAATGTACACACAAGATCTAGCAGAAAGTAGCATCTTTAATTCAGTGATGGGCGCCAAAAAAATTTACTACTACACCGTGGGCATGGCCTAACTGGTGAGTGTGGCCTAACTGGTGGGTGTGGCCTAATCAATGGGTGTGGCCTAATTGGTGGGCATGTGACTGGGTGGCCAATCTAGTCATGCCTGCCACATAGCCCATGAAAACATCTGCAAACACAGACAGCACTGGCTCTTTGGCTGTAAATAGAGATGAGCACTGCACCCTGGAGTCAGATACAACTGGCTTTTGAGCAAAGGCATCCATTACCTTTACCTATTGTTAGATCCAAAGCTGCCAGTCATATCTGACTCTAGGGTTCAGTGCTCATCCATTACCTTTACCTATTGTTAGATCCAAAGCTGCCAGTCATATCTGACTCTAGGGTTCAGTGCTCATCTGTTTATAGCCACAGAGTCAGCACAGTCTGTTTGTAGATGTGGCAGGCATGACTAGACACCAGAATGTTGTTACCTTTCCCACTGAAGTGGTCCCTATTTATCAACTTGCGGTTGCCAGGAGCTAGGACAGAGATGAGAGCTCAAACGGTCATGTCGACCTTCCAGCTAACAAGGCAAGCTTCTTAACCACTGAGCTCAAGTGGCTAAGGCTCTGACTGGAAGTTTGCAGGTCAGCAGTTTGATTCCCAAGTACTGCAGGACAGGATGAGCTCCTGTCTTTGTCCCAGTTCCTGCCAACCTAGCAGTTCAAAAGCAAGAAATTGCAAGTGGATAAATAGGGACCACTTTGGTGGCAAGGTAAACAGTGTTCCGTGCACTCCGGTGTCTAGCCATGCCTGCCACATGACCATGGAAACGTCTGCAGCAGCAGACAGCACTGGCTCTTCAGCTTTGAAACAGAGATGAGCAACCTGAACCCAGGCAGCATGGCGCAAGCACGGCAACTCTTGCAATGCCCAGACAAACATCCTGTGTTCCTGCAGGACTAGGTCCAGGCATCGCGAAAGTTGCTGCTACTGCTGCTAGAAGAAGGCATGGGGAACGGGGGTGGGCAAGCTGCTCTGGGTATTACAACGTCAGCTCCCTCTCCCCCCCGGCACGCGCACACAACCACCTCCACCCCCCCAAGCAGCACCCGCAGCCTATTAAGGAGGTAGCAGCAGCCACTCTGGAGGAGAAGGAGGAAGAGCCAATGCCGTTGCCCGCTCTCCCAGGAAGAAGTGGGTGGGGTGGAGTGGGGAGGGTGTGTGGCCAGCCAGGTCTACTACCGATCCGCTCAGACTGGGGCGGACCGGCTGATGCCCAGCACTGCTTTAATTATGTAATATTTTGTAGCCATTATGCAATGGAAGACTTGTAAATATTAAAATATGTCTGTCATGCAGGATACATGAGCCACAGTGCTTGAAAACAAGAGTTCTTTTCAACCACCTGTTTATTAATATATGGACCAAGCAGTTACCTTTGGGAAGCCTACTAGAAGGGGCAAAAAACCACCTTCATTATGCTTGAGAACTTGCAAAGACATCAGTGAGGTAAGAGAGAATAAAAGATGCTGTTTGATTTGGTCGTGACAACCGTTGGAATTTGCCTGCCAACCTTCCAACTTTTCCCATTTTTCAATTACACATCTTGAGAATAATTTTGCAATAGAGGAGATTAAAATGTGTTGAAGGATTTTTTTTAATCAAAATGATACTTTGAGGAAGATTTCAAATCAATCACTAAATGAGAAAAGAACCTTGTTTTGGAAATGTCCATGGAAATCTTCAGTGATACCTTTGTAAGAACGAGTGTCATGCTGTGATGCAGAAGGCAGATGAAAGGCACTATATTCTCAGGACAGTCTTCATGGCTGATCACCATGATGATCACCAAAATAGAGGAAGAGAATGAGGAAGAGGAAGAAGAGATTTTCCCAACTATGTAATTCAATTGTATGTTGCATAGATGAGAGTCCTGGTCTAATTAAGTTTAGCTCATGTTTCCAATGAATATCTATTTAAGAGGAAGAGCAGACTGTAAGAGGTATTTAGCAAACTCTTTATGTAACTCAAAATCTGTTTTCATCCAGTTGTATGTGTGTGTATATTTGTATATTTGTGCTTAGATGAAAGGATAGATGGTTGGATAGACAGACAGATATGCAGGGTTCCATTAGGATGTTTCCTAAGACTGCTAGTGGTTGTGTTTTGATGAGTTAATACAATGGAGCACATTCTGAGATATATCTCTGCTTTGGTTTATTTGGCATCTTGGGATATTAATACCAAAATAGATGAGAAGTCAATTTCCAAAGAGCAAAGCTATAAAAACAAGGTCTGTCCAAACTCTCGGTATTAATAATTAAACTGGAGATGTATATGTGAAGTGCTTTTTAAGTAATGAACATGAGTCATAAATATTTAACAGTTGTGCTTATGAAATATGTCCTAAATTATAGTGAAATGTTAACAAGGATGCCATATACGTGATAGAACAATGCAGACCATGAATATTTTAAAAAAATCTGTATGACAGGTGGAAGTGAATGAAAAACATGCCTCTCTCTTCCGCTTTCTATTACTCTTAGTTGTACACCTTTGCTCATTTATATGGAAAAGTAGCCTTTATAATTTGGGGAAAAAGGATGTTTCTCAATGTTAGCAAATCCACCATTGCTGGTCCCAAACTCGGATGAGAAAGGAGGAGAGTTCAGAGCCAGGTTAGCACACTGGTCCTGTAATATTGCTGTAGAAGCAACAAGGAGCCTTATTGCCTCGTATGTTGTATAGCATGAAGAGGAACTAAGTCTAAATAAGTAAGTCTCCGTGTTAGCAGTTATCAGAAATACACTGACCTCAGATTGACTGCAGGGAGGATTCTATGGGATGCCATGGGATGTGTCATAGTGATTTTACTTTTGTAAAAATATATACATTAAATTTTCAAAGAGAAAACAATAACATAGAAATCGTATAAAAAGAGAACATTAAACCAATTAACTAAAAAGTTGAAAAATACAAAAAGAAAAAACCATACATGACATAAACAAAATACGAACTTGATATTACTTTTCTCTTCTCCATCTGGAATCTTCAAAGTGTTCATCTCATATTTTATATGTTAAAATCTATCATTGTTCATTATATCTTATCCTTCCCCTTTTCCTATCTGCTTATAAACTATGCTATATTTAACATATTATTATACAACAAGCACTTGTCGGACTCATCTCATTAAACTACTTGACTTAAACAAAACATAACGAAAGTCAGTAATACACATTGCCCTGGGGGATGAGTTGAGTCACTCCATTGCAGGCGCACCCCCCAAAGAAAGACTGGATAAAGGCATCGGGCCACTTTTATTGAATAATGCCCTAGTCCGAATTATAACTTTAAATTGGTGTAATCATCCAATTGTAATTCTTTAAGGCAAGCAGGCCGCAGTAACACTGGTAAGGTTCCTCCCAAAATGCCAATGGCAACTGGCTACATGTAACTATTTGTATCAATTTGTTTGTTGACACAAACAAATTGTTGACCGGAGTCAATAAACTATCTACTGACCCCGCCCTATGACGTGTATCCGTTAAACATCAAGGTGATGCAGGCTGTAAAGCTCCTGCCATCACCCATTGCCTGGTTCGCCCTTGAACGGCCAAACCTATTTCCCCTGTACCTGTCTACATGTTGGCCAGTCAATTGGGAACCTGCCGGATACCTATGGGTCATAAATCTTTACCTTACCAGTGCTACCCGCCACACAGGGAGGCGTCCATGATGACTCACCGCCCCCCCCCCCCAGACCGTCAGCTCGGTCACCAGGCCTGCTTGCAGCTCATCCAAAAGAGGTACATACCTCTATCCGACAGGTGGACCCCATATCCTGCCTACAGGTCAAAATTTCTGTAAGCCTATCCTCAGATATCTAATGGCTATCCCCCAAGCCATTCTCAGCAAGGAGCCGGGCAACAGCCCTGTCCACTGACCGCCGGGATGGTCCGAACTGCAGAGATCCCCGTCTCCTCTAAATTGGTGTCTCGGCATGATATTAGACCATAGCGACCGTATGTAAGCCATAAATGATATAAAACGCCAGGTCACCGCACCTCGACAGTTTAAGTAAAGGTCAGTGATCCGTGTGAGATCATTGCCGCCGAGGTGCAGAAGAACATCAGGCGGTCCAGCATCCCTGATGGACATCAGGAATGGCAACAGTTCCCGCCCATTCATGCCGCACATACATACCACCGCATACGTGCAGATGCACGCAGCCCGAGCTGGGGTCCACACTCTGTCGCTGCAGCATATACTGCCGCCCAGTGTACATAGCTGCGGCCCACCAGCCCCACTGCCACCGGTGTGCGGATACACACAGGATCTGTAAAAGAGAAGAAGGGGTTAAGGACATAACTAGGTACTCATACAGTGAGGGGACGTACATATAGAAAAATTACGTGCACCCCCCATGTGCCCACCTATATCCGCCTCCGAGTACCCCAAACACAGCCGCGGTCAATGCGACGCCTATCCTAATTAAATGGGTGCCATAACGGGCCCCACACTGGGAAGCACGGTACCGGTCACCCGTCAGAACTTAAATTTGGTAAGTGTAGACCCATCTGGTGGCAGAAAAACAGGCTGGGGCGCGCAGCAGGCACTGCCAATCACATGTAGGGCACCAACCGGAACAATGTCAGCAAATGTACGTCATGGCAGTATACACCACTGCCCACTCCATGCTCATCGGCCTTCGAGGGAAGAACCCCCAACTGAGCCCGCTCTTGTTTGACATAGACATCTTCGTGTTCCAGTGCCCTACAAAACACGTCCCCTCCTGACCATGGGACCAGCTCGCTGAGTCGGCAAGCTCCAGAAAAAAGGCTACATCAGTAGCTGCATGAAAAGAGACTCCTCCTACCTACTGCGATATGGTCTATGCCAACCTCGTGCAAGGTGGGTCAGAATATCTGTGAGAATAGGGCGACTTGTGTAAGGCTGCCGCCACGTACACGTGTCCACCCCCCTAATACATGGCTTACTCAGAAGACCCCCGCATAGTCAGAAAAAAACCCCATGCTTTGGCCATGAGTATCAATGCTCAAAGCCCTGTGGCTATGGTGCATGGAGCCAACCCCAGATCATAGGGCAGACCACACAATCCAAAACCCAGTCAACCAATGTCGGCCGGATTTCGGGCAATTGCCTTTACCGACAAAAGGCTCTAAAGTGAAGGATTGGATGCCGATCCGCAGTGCGTGTGCGAGTTACCAATACATGCAATTCGCCCGGTTCACGTCTCCTTGCCAAATGACCATACCGCAGCCAGGAGTGGAAAGGGCAGCTCACAAGCGTCTGGAGCCCAGCCGGGAACCGGGCGATCTGCAGGCGGGGGAGAGGATAAGCAATATCGTTATAAATGACTGGCACATGTTTAGCCCAAAGAAGCACCTTAAAGCGCATGAACCCCAGAACATTATGCAAGATCAAGCCATGACTCAGGTGATTTAGACGTTCGGGCATTGACAATGTGCACCACCGCAGCATTACCACACCAAAAGTGAAGCACAGAATCAGGCCGCCTGTCCCCCAGAGCATAAAGGGTACCCAGAATTGAGAAGATATGTTAGAAACATAAGATCGCGTAAACGATCCGTGCCCTGACATCCCTGGGGCCCATGACCATAGACCCCTGTCCTTAAATAAATCCCCTCACCCGAGGAGCCGGAGGCATCCGACTGTACTTGCAACTGGGGCTGACCAGAAGCTCAGACCTCCCGATGCGACAGCATGGAAGTCCTGCGGTAATGTGAGCCAAACCAACAGGTCCGCTCGCAAACCTGTAATCAGCTGTTCCCTGCAGCTTCGTTTAACGAGACCCGCCCTAGCATAACCCAGGCACTAGGCAAAAGCACTGCCTGATATTACCCCTCTATAGGCGAAGTTGATGCGGCCCTGCATCACATGTGGCTCTTGTAGAGGCACCTTCCACGTGGCACATTGCCACCTTGCAGCAGGGGCCGCTCACACTGACCGACAATTTGGTCACCTGGCCCTCTTGCACGTCATTCAAAAGAGAGGTGCCTCGAAATGTTAACCGGTGAACCCCATCTCCAGAATACAGGCCAAATTCCTGTAACCCTATCCCCAGACTACAAATGGCTGTCCCCAGGCCATTCTAGATAAAGAACCAGGCAGCAGCCCTGTTCACTGACCGTCGGGCACGGTCCAAACGCTGGGACAAAGTGTCACCCATGATATTGCATCGGCAATATATGACCATAGCAATCATGTAGACGGCCATAAATGGCAAAGAAACGGCAGGTCCCTGCACTCGGAAGACTTTAAGTCGGGGCCAGCAATCTGGTAAGATCACCGCCTCCGAAGTGCAGCATTAAAACATGTGGCGGCCCAGCATCCCCAATGGACATCAGGAATGTCAACAGTTTCCGCCACCTCTATGCCATGCACCCATACCACTGCATACGCGCAGTTACGCGTCGTCCAAGATGGGGTCTCCATTCTAACAAAGCGGCATACTGCGCCGCCCCAGTGCACAGAGTTGTGTCCCACCAGCCACACTACCACCAGCGTGCGGGAACACACTGTGTCTGTAAAATAAGGAGGGAGAATAGAGGGCAGACAAGGCACTCACTCAGTGCAGGGACGAATGGACAGAGGAAATTGGGCAATTCTACACCTGCCCCTGCAACATATGTCGGGCTCTGGGCACCCAAATGGAGCCGCAGCTGATAAGGCGCCCAACCAGGAGGAATGGGTACCAACTTCAGTTCAGTCAGGGTAGACCCGGCTCGGTGGCAGACGACAGGCCGGGAAGCGAACCCAGGGGGGTAATTGATACGGGGGGGCCAATAAGCAGCAGGGGTAAGAACCCCAGCAGGGCAGGCCTGTGCCACCCCACGCCCAAACACCTGTGGGGGGGGGGCGACCAGACTTATGGCAGTGCCAGACTAGTAGCCTCTCCCAGCTGATCGGCCCCTGAGGGGCTAAGCCTCACAAAGCCCGCTCCTAATCGTACAACCCGTGATCTAGCGCCAGTGCCCTGCAAAACATGTTACCCCGTGAAAGGTAGTAGCAGCTAACTCAATCTGGGAGCTCCATATCAAGGTACAAGTGGTTGCCCGAAAATGGACTCTCCGCACGCAGCATAAGCGTTGCCGCGTAAGAGTCACATACAGTAACCCCACTCGCTAACAGGGATCATCGCTGGCCTCATAGGGGAAGGGGGCCGCCCTAAGCCTAAGGTCTTGACGTATGCTAACCATGACGGGCCAGGGAAAACAACCACGGCCCTGCCATCATTGTCCCACTACTGCACCATTGGAACGGCCAAATGAGGACGGGCCCTCATACATTCTGCCATGGATGTCGAATAGGCCGGCAACCAATCGGCCCCATGGGGGGGGGGGCAGGTTGCGGCGACGGGGCAACACCTGGACCCTGTCGTCCTACCCCTGATCCCCTGATCAGTGCGTTCACCATGCAGGAGGGAGAAAACGTGAATACATTCCCCATACCACAGTGCCCAGCTAAAAGCCCAGTACAAGAGGGCACCCAGGGGCATAGAGCAAGCGGCCAACAGCAGAACCTCCGTTGGCAATGATTGTAGTGATAAACACATAACCGGCCCTACGTGCCCAGGGTAAGTAAATAAAGGCATAGGGGCGGTAACCCCAATAAGAAACAGAGTGTAATTGTCTTGCTGCAACTATGGCCACTACACACACACACCCCAGCGTGACAAGCTAGTGTCAAAGGTGCGCTAACTTAACCAGGATACTCACTCGGTGCACCCCCACTAGCCGCCCCCACTGGGGGTTCCGGCCCGTGGCGGGCGTCGGAGTCCGCAATGTCCCTCTCGCTCCGTGTTCCCATGCGTCCCGGGCCAGATGGGGAGCTGCGATGTGCCAGTCTACGCTGGCCTGAGGCCTCCGGCAGCTCAACCCTGTTGGCGGCCCACTGCGTAGCCATGGCCAGCACATGGGCCAGAGATGCCTACATTGCCGATGTGGAGACGAGGGAGCATCCGCAACACCTAACCCACTAAGACGAGGTGGGCCGGATGGGCCGGATGGCCCACCGGGTAATTGATACGGGGGGGCCAATAAGCAGCAGGGGTAAGAACCCCAGCAGGGCAGGCCTGTGCCACCCCACGCCCAAGCCCACAGCCTGGGCTCGTGGGACCTGCGGGGTTGCCATCCGAGCCCTCCGGCCCGGTGGAACTCCCGCAAAAGAAAGGGGTGGGCACCACATTGAAGCATCCCGTGCTGCAGTGCTCGGAATCGAACCGCCGACTTTCAGCCTGTCAGTCAGCCTCTTAGCCGCCTGAGCCACTGCAGTCTTGAATGAAATAAAGCAAAGAGGCAATCAAAGTTCTATGAAGGGCAGGGAAAGCCCTTTCCCTCAGTGCGGATTGACCGCCGGAGACCTACGGAAGGATCCCTGGCCAGGGATCGGATCCTAAGCCCTGAGTACCACAGTAGCGAAGAGAAGGTACAAAGGGCAAAAATCTAAGCCAAAAACGCGATGGAGAAAACTTCTCCGCTCCTTCTAAAATGGCAGCTCGGCTGCCTCGTGGCCACCCCTTTTATAGAGGGGTGGCCACGCCCCCTAACTCACCCAGATGTCTGAGTCCATTTTGGCGCCGCGCTTTCATTCTTTCAATAATTACAAAAACTCAATTGATCAGGTGCTGGCCTTCTACCTTCCCCTCTAATCAGTGAAAAGTCCACAAACGGTTTCCAAATTTTCAAAAATGTATTTTCCTTAACAATACCTTTTTTTTTGTTCAATTCCCATGTCAATTTATCATTCAAGGCAATATCCCACATTTCCTTATACCAATCCTCTATTTTTAAGTGCACATCATTTTTCCAGTTTCTTGCAATGCATTATCTTCCAGATATCAATATTATAGTCAATAACTCTTTTTTAATCATTATTTCATTAATCATCATCTTCCATATCTGTCAGCAAAATGGTACCAGGCCTCAAAAGTTTTTTAACAACATTACAACTCCAACACATATGAACATAAGTTCCCATTGTATTCTTACATCTCCAACTCATTCTGGTTTTGGTAATATAAATCTGATTTAATTTTGCTGAGGTCAAGTACCATCTCCATAGTGATTTTACAAAGTAGGTGCAGGAAACAGGCAGAAGAGAGAAGCTCCTACCTGTAAGGCTCTGCACTGCTGTTGTCATGGCATGTTGCAAGAAGGGTCATGAATAGTGTAAGGCAGGAGTGAGCTGTCCCCCCCCCCCCCGAGCTATGCCATTACTTTGCTCTCCTTTTGTTCCCAGAAGATCCAGGTGGCAGGGGGAGGGGGAGGAACATGGAGATGGTTCTTGCAGACACCATAACTATCAACAGGAAATTCCAATGGGGGGAGGAAGGTAGAGAGAGTGGGAAAGGATGGTGGAGGATAGGGGTGCCTGGCATGCACCCCTGAATATATATATAACTAGAAAGCCTAAAATGGATTTCAGACAAACAATTGGGACCCATACCACACATATTGTAAACATGCATCAAACGTGTTTTCAAAAAGTTCAGACAAAACCTCTGAGTTTCTAATTCCTAGCTAGAGTTTCACATCTACCATTTTTTTTGGACCATAAGACATACCCAGTTTTCAGAGCAGGGGAAAAAAATTTATACTGTATTTTGCACCAGCAACCAGTGGTAGCGCTGCAGGGGAAATGGGCAGACCAGGCCAATTGCACTGAGGAAGGAAGTGATACTCTAGCCTAGCCTCTTGCTCAACCATGTTCCCCCCCTCCATGTTGTTCACGTGGAGTAGAGACAAAGGCATCAAGGTAAGTGAAACCTTTTCTTTTTAAGCACAGGTTTGGTTTCCCACTTAAATGCATTGGAAACATACAAACAGAAAACTTTTGAATACAATAAATTTATTTCCAATGCATTTAAATGGGAAGTTGCAATTTTATCCTCTAATGGCCACTTGTTTTTCATATGTTTTTTCCCCCAGCCCCAAACAGCTGAACAGCTGAGAGGTGGCAGTAGTAGTCTTCGACCAGCTGTGACTCTTGTAAAATATCCTTTTACAACAGCCACAGCTGGCCAAAGACCAACATTTGGACTATAAGACGCACCCTCATTTTCTCCCCAATTTTGGGAGAGAAAAAGTGCATCTTATGGTCCAAAAATACTGTAGATTTGAAAGCCATTGAAATGCTTCATCTGTGGCACTATGCAAGTCCTCCAATGTGCCTCCAAACTGACATAAAGAACAGCTAAATATAGTGTGGTCCATGGTTTGGTCGTCTAACCCATGCAAGGCAGATGAACTGAATGTCCAGAAAAATCTCTGTGTTCTTCCTTAAACAGGCCAACAAAAGAAGCTCTAACTGAAGATCTGCAAGATTTGTGGCCAACAACACTGTGTCATCAGCTTATCGGATGTTACTCAGGTATTCCCTATTGATTTGTATGTCTTTTTTTAATAATAAATTTTTATACATATAAAATGCAAAACACAATACAAAACAAATAAAGTATACAACATAATACTTAAAAATAGTCAAAATACATAATACAAAAACAACTTTTAAAAAAATTATGCACACCTATCCTAATACCTAAAAACCATCATTGTACTTATAATCTCTTGACTTATTACTTAATGGTTATTCTCTAACCTTAACTGTCATCTCTAAAACTCCTTTTCCAGTAAGTCATATAATACCATTATGAATAGGGAAAAAATAGGGGGAAAGAGGAAAAAGGGGGAAAAAAGAAAAATATATATAGACAGTAAAACACCCTGTGTTTATTTACATGGCCCTGGAGAGCTCAAGATATCTCAATAATTTAATTCCAAAATCTACTATGCTCAGGTACAGGTCTGTTTCTTTCATTCCCCCTAAGGGAGTGATCCACAAAAGGTTTCCATATATTCCAAAATCTATTTTCTTTCAAATTATCCCTCTTTTTCTTTATCTCCCAAGTCAATTTATCATTCAATGCTAAATTCCACTTCTTTATACCACTCTTCAGTTTGTATAATTACATCATTTTTCCAGTGTCTAGCAATACAATGTCTAGCCGTTGTAATCATTATTTCTAATAACTCTTTCTCATCCTTGTTTAAATTAATACCTTCCACATTTGTTAACAAGGTGGTACCTGGGCCCAATTTAATCATCTTGCCAAATATTTCTCCGATTTCTTTTTCAATTCTTTTCCAAAAATCTTTAACCACTTTACAACCCCACCACATATGTTCATACGTTCCAATAGAGTCCTTGCATCTCCAACACATTTTGTCTTTTTTATTATCCATTTGGTGTAACCTCACTGGGGTCAGATACCATCTCCACAACATTTTAAAGTTATGTTCCTTTATTCTAACCGACATAGTTCTCATAATCCTCTTTTTCCATTTATTTCTCCATATATCTCTTCCTATCTTTATATTCAATTCTTGTTCCCCCCCTCCATGTTCCCCCCCTCACGTGGAGTAGAGACAAAGGCATCAAGGTAAGTGAAACCTTTTCTTTTTAAGCACAGGTTTGGTTTCCCACTTAAATGCATTGGAAACATACAAACAGAAAACTTTTGAATACAATAAATTTATTTCCAATGCATTTAAATGGGAAGTTGCAATTTTACCCTCTAATGGCCACTTGTTTTTCATATGTTTTTTCCCCCAGCCCCAAACAGCTGAACAGCTGAGAGGTGGCAGTAGTAGTCTTCGACCAGCTGTGACTCTTGTAAAATATCCTTTTACAACAGCCACAGCTGGCCAAAGACCAACATTTGGACTATAAGACGCACCCTCATTTTCTCCCCAATTTTGGGAGAGAAAAAGTGCATCTTATGGTCCAAAAATACTGTAGATTTGAAAGCCATTGAAATGCTTCATCTGTGGCACTATGCAAGTCCTCCAATGTGCCTCCAAACTGACATAAAGAACAGCTAAATATAGTGTGGTCCATGGTTTGGTCGTCTAACCCATGCAAGGCAGATGAACTGAATGTCCAGAAAAATCTCTGTGTTCTTCCTTAAACAGGCCAACAAAAGAAGCTCTAACTGAAGATCTGCAAGATTTGTGGCCAACAACACTGTGTCATCAGCTTATCGGATGTTACTCAGGTATTCCCTATTGATTTGTATGTCTTTTTTTAATAATAAATTTTTATACATATAAAATGCAAAACACAATACAAAACAAATAAAGTATACAACATAATACTTAAAAATAGTCAAAATACATAATACAAAAACAACTTTTAAAAAAATTATGCACACCTATCCTAATACCTAAAAACCATCATTGTACTTATAATCTCTTGACTTATTACTTAATGGTTATTCTCTAACCTTAACTGTCATCTCTAAAACTCCTTTTCCAGTAAGTCATATAATACCATTATGAATAGGGAAAAAATAGGGGGAAAGAGGAAAAAGGGGAAAAAAAGAAAAATATATATAGACAGTAAAACACCCTGTGTTTATTTACATGGCCCTGGAGAGCTCAAGATATCTCAATAATTTAATTCCAAAATCTACTATGCTCAGGTACAGGTCTGTTTCTTTCATTCCCCCTAAGGGAGTGATCCACAAAAGGTTTCCATATATTCCAAAATCTATTTTCTTTCAAATTATCCCTCTTTTTCTTTATCTCCCAAGTCAATTTATCATTCAATGCTAAATTCCACTTCTTTATACCACTCTTCAGTTTGTATAATTACATCATTTTTCCAGTGTCTAGCAATACAATGTCTAGCCGTTGTAATCATTATTTCTAATAACTCTTTCTCATCCTTGTTTAAATTAATACCTTCCACATTTGTTAACAAGGTGGTACCTGGGCCCAATTTAATCATCTTGCCAAATATTTCTCCGATTTCTTTTTCAATTCTTTTCCAAAAATCTTTAACCACTTTACAACCCCACCACATATGTTCATACGTTCCAATAGAGTCCTTGCATCTCCAACACATTTTGTCTTTTTTATTATCCATTTGGTGTAACCTCACTGGGGTCAGATACCATCTCCACAACATTTTAAAGTTATGTTCCTTTATTCTAACCGACATAGTTCTCATAATCCTCTTTTTCCATTTATTTCTCCATATATCTCTTCCTATCTTTATATTCAATTCTTGTTCCCACCTTAATTTCAAATCCTCTTGTGGCTCACCATCCTTATTTAGTATTGTATACAGTTTACTGACTAGTCCCTTAATATTTTTATCCCCCTTTCTGACTTTTAGAATCAGCTCTTCAAATTCCGTCTTTTCTCTTTCCAAATCATAATCACTCATATATTTACTGTTCCATTTAATAATCCACAATCTCTGAAACCAATTAATTTTAATTGCTCAAACGATTTTATCCTACTAGCCTCATCGTTGCATATCCGGAACCAGTCTTTCAACAGGATAACTTCATTTTCTTCAAAACCTCCTTTGTCTTCTCATTTATGTTAATTGGAAAACTCACCATGTCTAAAATTTCCAGTATTGGAGAGACATTCGGAACCAGATCCTTCTTCACCCTCTTCCATACACTCATTAATCCTTTCATCATAATATTTTTAGTAACTACCTTTTCTAAATTACCACCTAAAAAAAACCATTTTACCTATATGTCTATAGTTCCTCATCTCAATATCCTCCCATATTACCTTTTCCCTTGCCAAGATCTTCACGACATTCTTAATTTGAAATGCCCGATAGTATGTCATCAAATTCGGCATTACCAACCCTCCTTCTTTCTGCGGTAAGTACCATAGCTTTTTTGGTAACCTGGATTTCTTTCCACCATTACAAAAGTTGTTTATCAGTTTTTGAAACTCCTTAATTTCCTTGTCCTTCAATTGGATTGCTAACGCGTCAAATAAGAAATTTATTCTAGGTAACAACATCATTTTAGCAAGTGCAATTCTCCCGAACCATGACAGTTTCAGCTTTTGAAAACTTTGTACCCTGTTCTTAATTTCAGTTTTCAAACTATCATAGTTCAGTCTTTTAAGCTCTCCCAATTTGTTTGATATAATTATTCCCAAATATTTCATCTTATTCTTGATCTGAATATTTACTATATCCTTTATCTTCTTCTGATCTTTCTCATCCATATTACAAAACATCATTTTCGATTTATCCCAATTTATTTTCAACCCAGTAATATCCTCAAATTCCTTTAGATGTTGCCAAATTCTATTCATTACCTTCTCTGGTTGTTTTACAATTATCAAAGTGTCATTGGCATACATACTTATCTTATTTCCCATAATCCCCTCTATTTTTCCTTCCTCTCTTATAGCTTTTGCTAATAACTCCATTGCCATAATAAACAGTATTGGAGATAAAGGACAGCCCTGTCTTGTACCTGCCTCCAACTTTACCTCGTCTGTAACGTCATCATTTACTCTGACAGTGGCTATTCCTTGCTGATATAATTGGCCAATTACCCTTCTAAATTTGACACCAAATCCATAACTTTTAATTATTTCCTTAATTGAAATCCATTGAAGAGAGTCAAATGCCTTGGATATATCCAGAGATATTAATCCCACTTTTTCTTTTGTTTGACTCACCATGTCCACTAAATCCACTACTCTTCTGGTCAAATCTGCCATATGTCTTCCTTTCAAGAACCCCACTTGATCAGTATTTATATATTCCCCCATGAAATTATTCAAACGATTAGCAAGTATTGCCGTGAAGATCTTGGCATCTTGATTTATCAATGAAATGGGTCTATAGGATTCTACTTTCTCTAAATTCTTTCCAGGTTTTGGCAAAAGTACAATTGCGATACTATACCATGAAGTCGGGATTTGCCCACCATCTAATATATAATTATATAATTTTACCAACTTTGATACCACAATATCTCCAAATTCCTTATAAAAATCAGCGGGCAACCCATCTTCTCCAGGGGCTTTTCCCAACTTCAATCTAGCAATTACCTCTTTTACTTCTTTCTCTGTCACTGATTCTTCCATTCTGTCCCTATGTTCCTGTTTTATACCACTGATTATTTGCATCTCTAGTTGCTTTTAAAGTTTCCCCTCATCTATGTCTTTCTTTGCATAAAGAGCTTGATAAAAATCCTTCACAATTTTACATTTATCCTTTATTTTATTACATCTTATCCCTTGTTCATTAATGAAGACTCCAATTTCCCTCTTTTCCCTTTTATCCTTTGCTAATAATTTTGAATTTTTATTACTAAATTCAAAATATTCCCTTTTTAAATAAACCAGATCTCTTTTCACCTTTTCAATTTCTTTATCTGCCAATTCAGTCTTTAATCTTAATAAATTAGCGAAAAGTTTTTTATTCTTTGTTTTTGAATGCTCCTCCTGTAACTGCTTTATCTCCTTTTCAAGCTTATCCTGTGTTAACTTATAATTTTTATATCTGTTACTTGCCAACTTTATACACTCCCCTCTAAAAATTGACTTCATGGTATCCCAGACCACATTGTATTCTACCTCACCATTATCATTCCAATACCAACTTTCACTCCAACTCTTCATAATTTGTTCTTTACACTTCTGATCTCTGAATAGGTTAGGATCATATTTCCAAGTTCTCCTTGATCTAATATCATTCCGTAATTTCAGATCCAGTATCACCTTGGCATGTTCAGATTCCTTAAAAATTCCGACTTCCATTTCCTCCATATTTTTAACCAAATTTTCAGATACAAATATATAATCAATTCTGGAATAAGAGTTGTAAACCTGCGAAAAATAAGAATATACCCTTTCTGATCCCTTAAATTCTCTCCAGGAATCTTTCAAACCTAGTGCAATCATCCGATTATCCAACATTTGCCCTTTAATCCCTTTTCCACTTCTTAATATGTTTGTACAATCCAGATTTGATCTTACTAAATTAAAATCACCAGCCACAATCATCCTCCTTGATTTTTCTTTTACTAATATTGTACGCATTTTTTCTAAAAAATTCCGATTGATGATCGCTTGGGGCGTATATATTTACCAGTATTATTTCCTCATCGTCTATTTTCCCTTTCACTATCAAAAATCTCCCTTCCACATCTGAAATACTATTTGTTATCTCAAACCCCAGTCTGTTCGAGATCAGAATTGCAACTCCTCTTGATTTCGATGTACCATATGATTTTTCATAGTGCTGCATCCAACTTAAAAAAAATTGTTTGTCTCTTGAGATTTTTTATGAGTTTCCTCTAAAAAGACTATGTCCGGTTTATCCCTCTTCAGAGCTGATTCTATCCTCCTCCTCTTAATTTGAGATCCTGTACCTTTTACATTCCATGTTAATATCTTTATCGGTCTCATAATTTAAATTGTCCCACACTTTTATCTCTCCTGAGCTCTCCCTTGGGCGTGCTACCAATTAACCTATAATAATTAAAAGAAAACATAAAACATACACTAACACCCTCCCCACTTTCTCCTTCAAAAAAAGAAGAAAAAAAACACCTTTGATTACCAAAGAGGGGAGGGGGGAATGTGTAAGATAAGCATGTTAGTTAAAGCTCAAGCGCACTCTCCACATTTTAAAAATACAAACTATTAAAAATACCATTAGCCTTTTAAAAATTCTCACCTTCCTTCCCTTTTCTTCTAGCCTTTGCTTGACTCCTCCTCCACCACTATCAATGACAATTCTGCTCCAGCACCTCCAGTTTGCTCTCCTCCCACAGCACCTCCCTCATCCGCCTCACCATAATCTCTTCTTATCCCTCCTGATGCCAACAGATCTTTCCTTAGCTCCAACCATTAGCTTGAACCCGCACTGACCAAATCAAGTAAAGTCAAATATTCCAAAGCATCGGTCTTTTTGTCTATCACCTGCATCTTTTTGTCATAGAAAAACCTTAACTGTTGTGGAGGTCTCCAATTATATTTTATTGCTTTTTTTAATCAAAATTTTTGTTACCAGTTTCATTTTGTATATCCAACCACGTTCCTTAATTGGAATATCATTATATACCTCCACATCAGTTCCATCAATTTTCAGAACACCAGATCCTGCTTGTTTTAAAAAAGCCACCACCTTCAGTTTGTTCCCCCAATTTGCAAATTTAACCAATACATTCCTGTGTTCAATTTTCCCCCTTCTCGGTCCCACTCAATAAGCACTTACAATGTCTTCGTTGACAAAATCTTTCCCCATTTTCAAATTATTTAACCAATTAACTATTCTGTCTCTTAGCTGGTCTGGCGTTCTTTGAGTCATGTGACGTATCACAATATTCTGCTTTCTCATCATCTCTTCCATCGCATCAATCCTTTTTTCTTGCTCATCCAACTTCATCTTATTTTCTTTCACCTCCTCATGCATCCCTTTCATTTCCCCTTTCATCTCTTTCATATCATTTTGCATCAACTTGACATTACCCTCCAGCTTATGAGTATTTAAATCAATTTTTTTAGAAAGATCAGTAATCGATCCTGTTAATTTAACCAACATTTCATTTTTATCCTTGACCCTCGCTTCTTCCATCCTCTCAATTTTTTGGAATAATTTACCCAATTCCACCATTATTTGAGTCTGGTCAGGTAGAGGTTCAGGCAATGATGAAGATGACGATGAAGGTGGTTCCACAGCTTTTGCTTTACTCTTTCTTTTCAGTTTCACAATTTCCTCTTCCTTCCCTTTACTCCTTGCCACTTTATTCATTGTAATATCAAACAATAATTTCAGTGCAGCAATACTTTTCAAACCCGCAAAGTCCTCTCCCTGGAACTGTTCCAGAATTTAATCACATCAAATTTCCCAACTGTAAAGTAGAATCACTTTCCTAATTTCCAAAGGGTAATAAAGATGATAATAGAGGACAGTGCAGCGATCCTTTTCAGTCCCCTGGAACCCTCAATGTTCAATCAACCAAGCTTCCCTACTGCTGTATTCCAGTTGCAGTGACATGACACAGCTTAGCCAAAATCTTGATACCAGGGAACTTGATTGGAGATTCCACCTCTCTATTACTTTACATCAAGGATCCGGGAGATCAACATAATTATTATAATCCACATGTAATTATAATCCAAGTGCAAAAACCTTGATTGAAACAAATCCAAACCAAAGAAGAAGGAAAAAAATCAATAGAAATATCCAACTGAAGATTGAGTCACTCCAACAAAGCTCCCAAATGATATACAAAAGCCAGGCTGTGTCCGTAACTTTATAGCAAGGGAACCTCCTATTGCAAGGCGGAGGAGGGGGAGCACTCAGTGGGGGAAGAGAGAAGAGAGAGAGAGGAGAAAAAAGGGATACTTTGTAACAAGCCCGGAGGAGCTTTTTTCTTTCCATCCAGAGGAACAAGTTTAAAATGAAAGTCCAGCTAAGCTCCGTTCACAGACTTCTCTCTTAAAGCTCAAACCCCATTTTAAAATCAACTGCAAATGGTGGCTTCACAGCACGGCTCTTTTCTCTATTCCTCTGCTCCTCCAACCCAGAGCTTCACCCAAGTACATTCTCAAAGCAAATTTATATCACTTCTCAAACTTTCAGGCTTACTTTCTATCCACGAACTACTTCCTTTCTTCCTCCTCCAAGCCTTCCGCAGCTCCTCTCTTTCCCTTCCCCTCAGTATCGTGCTTTTAGTTGCTAAGTTTCATTTTCATGCCTCCGCTGCCATTACTTCAGCCCAGCCACCTCCTCCTCCTTCTTCTTCACTTTCTCACACTCTCGGCACTTACTGTGACTTTCCAGGATCCGCTCCGTTCCAACTCGTGCCACATCCACCACCTCAGCCACAGTAATTATTCCAACATGAAAGGAATGAAGTCTCTGCCAAAAGCAGATCTTAGAGATCCCATCCGAAATATGGAAACCTTTTGTGGAATATGTTTTAATATGTGACAAAGGGGACAAACCAGTACCTCAACATATGAGTTTTTGGGAAGATTAAATTGGAAGCTTGACCCTCATGGTTTGTAAATATCACTGGGTGTTATTATTTGCAACTTGATAGTATGAACCTTATAAAATTTTTGAATTTTCAATTTATAATAAAACAAAATAAACATGTGTATGTATGTATGTATGTATGTATGTATGTATGTATATATATATATATATATATATATATATATATATATATATATATATATATATATATATATATATATATATATATATATATATATATATATATATATATATATATGTAAGATCTAAGAGATTGTAGCAAGAATGTTTATATATATATATAAGGTTCTAGAATCAGCATTGTGTACAATGCTAGAATAATGAAAAGTAATGTAATGTGGTTGCTTTATTGTTATGTGTTTTTTCCTCTTGATTCTGTTTATGTATTGTTTATTTTAAAAATAAAAACTTAATTAACATAAAAGAGATCCCATCCGAACCATGAAGCGGCTCGAGTGGTACAGCTTACGCCGCACCTCTCCCCCCGCCCGATCCTCAGACTCTGACCTCCAGGCTCCTAATGGTGCCAAATAAGGATCTTCAGTTTTGGAGCCTCAAGCACTTCATTTTCTTTGGAAATTTTACCTTGCCACTTTGGGATTAACCTCTTTAAATTGCATTACTAGTGTGAGCCGATCAAAAGTCCATGCTACTTCCCCACCATCTTAGCCACGCCCCCCTTGATTTGTATGTCAATGTTAAAATCTGATAATGCTTCTGAAAAAATACTTTCTGAATATATATTAATCAGTATTGGGGACAACACACAGCCTTGCCACACACCTCTGCAAATTTGAACCTGCACCATCAGCTGAATATGTGCAGAATATGGCTTGGATCTCAACATCATCTGGTTATAAGCCAAACACCAACTCAATACAAGTTATTGGCAAGAACACAAGAAATCAAAAGAGTGGATAAAGTTGTCTCTTTGGGGATTATGTTAAATGAAAGCAAGATCCACCTTCATAAAAATGTGACACTTGTTATGCAACAGAGATCTAACTCTCACTAGAAAGATCTGAATAGTGCAATGTTACATACATATTCCCAATGTTGTTATATGGAGTTGAAGCTTGGACATTGACTAAAGCATCTGAAAAGAGAATCAAAGCTTTTGAAATGTGGATCTACAGATGGCTGCTAAGGATATCATGGGTTGACCATGTGACTAATGTAGAAGTATTGCACTGGATGGAGAAAGAAAAAGAACTCTTTAAGACCATCAAGCAAAGAAAACTCCAATATCTTGGCCATATCATGGGGAACAACATAAAAAATATAATACTCCAACTCTCTCTGCAAGGAAATATCCCTAGGAAGAGAGTTACTAGATGTATACAGACTTCATAGTGGAAGAACCTGAGAGACTGGTGTGGAAGAATTGTTCTGAAGAGTTAAGAACAGGAAGACTGTCACCATGATGATAGCCAATATCCAGGATGCATATGGCAGCTGAAGAAGAACACAAAGAGATATAAATGTTTTATGTTGTTTTACTTTGCTGGATATCCAAAAATATAAACTATAAATAATTAGTACAATATTATAGGGCTATAATTATGAAGTCCTGGAGGATACTTTTGACAACAAAAAGTCAGACTCTCTGACTAGAGAAGCTTAGCTACTGGAGCTTATCTTGGTTTTAAGGTAGCATGATGAAATAACCACAGTTTCAATTCTATAGAGAACACAGAATTGCAGACTTACTCTGCTCCCCATGCCACCACCACCCCAAAAAAATACATTTCTCTTCTATTGCTTATCCCTTTATGGAATTTCCAAAATATATTTTCCCAAATGTCCTAATAACAGAAAGGAACTTCTTTCACACATCATCTTAAATGTAGGACTGGCCTTCCAATCAAGGAAAATAAAGCTAGCACCAAAATAAGTATAAAACTTACTACCCAACCCTCCAATAGAATGTAAGACCTCATCACTTCAGAGATCTGCCAGTACCTTGCATAAGAGCTCTCATGGCACAAAGGTTAAGCTGAGTAACATTGTGTAATGATCTTGGTTTTATCCCAATGGGCTCAAGTTTGATTCACCCTTCCATCCTTCTAAGCATGATAAAATGAGTACCCAGCATTTTGGAGGCCAAATGCTAATTAACTTGTGAAGCACCCAGAGAATACTTTAAGGTTCTAAGCACTACAGGGTGGCATGAAAATGTAGTTGCTACTACTATTGCTATTTCACAGCTGTCTGAAGTTTATTATTTTCTACTCTCAGAGCTCTGCATTGTTGATGCCCTGTTCTGGGAAACTGCTACTGGTACATGAAGAAGTCACTTGTGCTGAGATATAGGAGATTTTGCAAAACAGGTCAGGAAAAAAAGCCTTGCTCTGACGGGTGTTAGAGCCCAAAAGTTAGAAAGAGCCATGTCTGTGAACAACTGCATACTCTGAGCTGTTCTCCCCCCCAGAGCTCTACTGCCTTGATTCAGATTCCTGTATTTAGATTGTTTTTAAAGAGGACAGAAATTAAAAATCTATCCCTAAATCAAACAATGCCATTTCTTGATAAGCAGGAACAATTTCCCCATATGAATGTGAAAATCTTAGTCATCATATTTGTGTTAATCTTTCCTGCATTTTCCCTCTAATCCCTTTTCATATTGAGTTGCAAAAAAACAAAAACAGTGTGTGTGTGTGTGTGTGTGACTGTGATATTATTTATGTATGGATTTTTTCCTGTTTCTGTGTCTGCAGCAGCAGCAGTGGTGGCCACAGCAACAACAACAATAAAGGAATCTGTACCTCAAAATGTTTTGAATCAATCTCCCCCTCTCTCTCTGTTTAGATCTCCCTTTAGAGGGGAGTGCTTCCCTGATTAAAGATGACTGATGTAATCACTCTTAAATGTCGCCAATAAGAATACAGTAAAACCTGGGTTACGATGGAGGTCCGTTCCAACAGCCTCCATTGTAACCCAAAAAAATTTAAACCAAAACATTTATAGGGATGCACTGAAAAATAAAAAATGGTCCTGAATTGATCATTGTAAACCAAACAAAAATACATTAAAATTTTGTAAACCAGGATGGCATTTCCATAGGATTTGCCATTGTAAACTATAGCAAACTTAAACTGGGATAGTTGTAACCTGGGGTTTTACTGTATAAAGTTTTGAAGTATAAAAAAAAGGCCTCTTTACTCAAGAGTCATGCAACTATAGCTTTTTAAATAATATCCCATTAAGAGTCCAGTTGTCATTTATACAATGCTTCCTGCAAAGAAAATTACATAGTATAACTTCTCTAAAAATTTATAAAATGCAACAAAGGAATTAGTGTTACATATTGAAAAACAGCCTAAAGAGCTATATAACAGGATGTATGGGCATCCTTCCCACTGATATAATGCAAAATTATTCCAAAATCCTTTGGATTATACTCTTCTGCATAAAGACATCATTTCCATTATGTTTCACAAGAAGTGATGCATTTTTTAAGAAGCATTAAATTCTCCCCCCCCCCGCGCCACTACTTCAATCTTCTAAGTGCCCAGAGGCTGCTTCTGTGTAAATTTCAGTTATTTAAAAGGGAGTATAAAAAAGAAACAAAGCTAGTTCCTATGATTAAAGAGAATACATTACAGAGGCAGGTGAGAGACACCACTTGGAGCAGTCAAGATAAAAGATACATGGAGAGTTGTTTAATAGAAACATATGCAATCATAGAAGGTATCAGAAATGTCAGCGTGGATTACATTTTGGCTTAGTAGGAGATGTTGGACAGAAAGTTCTGTGAATTTGAGTTAAAAGAGAGAAAACAGCCATGGACATACGAACATCTTTTCTCCTATAGAAAATGAGTTATATAAATGGCCGTGTTGTATATGTGATGACATCTATAGTAAATTTGTAAAAACTCAAAGTCCATATTTTTTCCACAGAACTTAAATAGAATTTATTGTTTCTAGATTGGGAGCATTTAACTCAATTTGATCCATACTGTCTCAATAAGCTGTTACTCATTCACAAGAGAAAAGAGTGATCTTTCTGAATATTATTGACTTCATTGTATTCTACACACTGAAAAATCAGTCTCTGGAAAAATTTTCAGGTCTTCTGATAAAATTTCAGGCTTAAAATCAAGTGTGCAATTTTGTATCAGCATAGATTTTCCAAAAGTATTTCAAATTTTCTTCAAGACGAGGCTTGCAGATGGTGCTTGCCTCCAGTGCCCATCAAATTATGTTGAAGCAGAAGATTTTACATCCTTGTTTTAGGAAAATGTTGATGCTTCTTATGTCCTGGTTCTGTTATCTCATTAACCCCAGAATCAATTTGTAACAAAATGTAATTCTTACCATATGCAACTAGAAACACCCGTCAATAACACAAATACTCAGTGGTGGGCATCAAAAATTTTCACTACCACACCATGAGTGGAGTCTGTATTGTGGGTGGAGCCTTTATTGTGGGTGGAGCCTATGTTGTGGGCGGTCTAGTCATGCCTGCCATATTGCCATGAAAATGTCTGCAAACACAGGCAGCATTGGCTCTTTGGCTGTAAATGGAGATGAGCACTGCAGTCCTAGAGTTGGATGTGACTGGCTTTTGAGCAAGGGCAACCTTTAACTTTACTAACCACTTAAAACTAACCATGGCTAAAACCTCACAGCAAATATGAATACCAATCAGGGATCTTCTGTTATTAGGTAAAAGTAAAGGTTGCCCTTGTTTGAAAGCCAATTGTATCTAACTCTCCTCCCACCCCTAATCCACCCCACTCCTGGAATGCTGTTTTCCTTCCCAATGAAGTGGAATATCCCCTCCCCCCAAACACCACTCTTTACCTTCCCAACGAAGTGGAATCTCCCCATACGCGCACGCACGCATGCACGCACACACACACACCACCATTTACCTTCCCAACAAAGTGGATCTCCCCCACCACCTCCCCACCCCTACCCATGGAACACTATTTAACTTCCCAATGAAGTGGTCCCTAATGGTCACCCTTCAACGGTAGCGGTGGCAGCAGTGGTTCCTCCTCCTCCTCAAGCAGCTGCTGTGCGTCGCACTTCGGCAGCAGCGTGGGTGGCTGGGGAAAGGAAGGGAGGAGCTCGCGCTGCCCGGAGCAGCCTGTAGCCACCAATGCCACTTCTGGCAGCAGCAGTAGCACCTGCCGGCCCAGGCGGACTTTGCACTGAGCGGATGGACGGTAAAGGGCTGCTGCTCTTCATGGTGGTGGCACTGCACAGGCTGGTTCAAACAGTGAGAGCTCCTTCCTCCCCTTCCCCCAGTCGCACATGCCACCAACACTTCAAGCACCAGCAGTGCCTGCCAGGCAGAGTTCATGCCAGGTGGCTGGGCGATGGCTGAGGCTAAGGCAGCATGGTGCACAGGGGGAGTGGGACCCCCAAGGGCGGCAGCCACACCAAGGCCAGGTTGCCCCCCCCCCCGGGCCATCGACTCCATGCACTCACACAAGGTGCACCCGGAATTTAAGGTGGAGGAGGAGGTGTGTGGGGTGGAAAAGGGAGGTGTAAGGGGTAGGGCAGGGAGGTGGGCATGGCCACCCAATTTTACTACCCCCCACCCAAACTGGTACGAACCGGTTGATGCCCACCACTGCAAATACTGTATTAGCTGATGTATGTGGGGCATTGTATCACAGTCTACTGATATGATATAATTGTGATACAGCCTTCCTTTTCATCAGACTAAATATTACTGTAGAACTAGCAGAGCTTTACAATCAAGCTTCTCTCTCTCTCTTTTTCTTTCCCTCCTTTCACCCCCTCTGTGTCTGTATGTTTGTATTAAGAATGGAAAATAAATTTGCATAAACTGATTCACATACACTTACATATACTCTTCTACATAACAGAAACGTTGCTAGTAACTTTCATGAGGAGTTGTGTGACTTTTAAGACATTTGCTCTCCCCGGAGCCACTCCATCACCCTGGGGATTGAGGCCACCTGCGCCCACCATTGCCCCCTCTGAGTCACACCTGGCTGGAGGGGTGAAAAAGCCACCACCACCACCACTGCAAAGAGGACTCTTGACCTCCCCTGAGCCACTCCATCGCCCTGGGGATTGAGGCCACCTGCGCATGCTGCTGCTGCTGTCCCCTCCAAGCCACGCCTGGCCTGAGGGATGAAAAAGCCACCGCCACTGCCTCAAAGAGGACCCTGGCTGTCTCTGGAGCCACTCCATCACCTAGGGATTGAGGCCACCTGCGCCTGCTGCCACCCCCTCTGAGCCACGCCTTGCTGGAGGGGTGAAAAAGTCACCACTTCCACTGCAGAGAGGACCCTTGCTCTCCCTGGAGCCACTCAATCGCCCTGGGGATTGAGACCACCTGCGCCTGCCCTCGCCACCCCCCTCTATGCCATGCCTGGCTGGAGGGGTGAATAAAACACCACCACTGAGAGGACCCTCGCTCTCTCTGGAGCCACTCCATCTCCCCGGGGATTGAGGACACTTGCGACTGCTGTTGCAGTCACAACTGAGAACCTTTCGTCTTTTGCCCTGTCCGGGCTTCATTGTTTGTATCTTGTTTCTGTTTTTTTACTGCTTTTTTCTCTTGATTGTAATTTTAATTATGTTCTTGCTATTTTTTGTATATTTTATATTGTATGTTTCCTGTTCACTTTTTGTTGCTGTTTACTGTGCAGACAGCATGCATCAATGTAAACTGCTTTGAGTTGCCTTTGGGCCAAATAAAGCGGTATACAAATAAAAGTGAAATGGAAAAAAATACTCCATTTGTGGCCAATGAGCCTATAATGAGTAGATATGAATACCTCACAACATCAGGAGATAATTATATTCCTTTTTTCCTGGTGCAAATTTCATGCAACTAAATACATACAAAATAAAATAAGTACATTTTTAAATTAGATAAACTTTAAATATATACAGTTATGGAATATGAAGAATTCACATTAGTTTTTTCATCCTTGATGCTGACTTCAGATATCAAGATAGCCTGCTGACATGAATGAGACAAAATGAGGATTTGTATCCCTACCTAGTGTATATTAAAAAGTACATATTGGCTGAAATCCAGTAGTAAATTACAACTAGAGTAGGTCTATTGAATCATGAGGATTTAGTTAGTCAATATTTTCATAAGATCCATTGATTTAATGACCCTATTCTAGTTGTTACTTATTACTGAATTACAGCTATAAAATGTGCATATAGAGGAGTATACATATGAAAATGTGTATAAATTGTCTTTCAGGAATAAATAAAAGCATCCCTGCCTCAAGCAGACAGGTTGAAAATGTTGGTAGGATTCTGAGAGATGTCAAATGAGAATGAAACTCATGCATTGTTACAAACATGCAGACGAAGCAGGATCCTTTTAGACTTAACAAGATCTGCATTGCTTTTGTAATATACCAATGCTTCCATTAATCTCTCCCTGTCTTGCCCTTCTTTTTCATCTCTGTAAAGCAAATAAATAAATAAATGAAATTCAATAACTTTTGTATTGCCAGTCAACAAATGTGTCTTACTACCATTGGCTGCTGGCTACTGTAGCCTTTGATATGGTTTCCTCTAACAGCAGAGCTCATAATTGAAACCAGTTCCCTTGAAATCTGCTTAGATTTTCAGCAGGCCTGAAAAGAGAGCAGATTTGTAGCTGAATTCCTTCCAAGCAATCTGTTTAGTTCTGCATGTGCTTCAACTCAATTTCATGGCAATTTCATAAGGCGGTTGTATTTTAATCCAGTGCACTGCAGAGACCAAAGCTGTTCCTCCTTTGACTAATAGTTTGAGCATTTTTATGCCACATTTGTTAGCAATGTGAATTATTGTTCCAGCACATTTTCAATTTGTCTCTACTTTAAATTATCCTCCAATAGCTCCCCAATTATTTCTCCCCTTCTGAATAGATATATGAATTGTTTATAAGCTTTTTCATTTCACTGATGTGCTTTATTTTGCTATCTTGTAAGTTTTTATTGCCAAAAATTGTATGAGAAATCCATTCACTTAACCAAATGAAAGAGCCAAGTCAACTAGTATCTGAACAACCTTTGGTTTTGATCAGGTCAGACAAATATTTTTGGATGCCAACTATGTGTTACTAAATCTATTCCATTCAGAAAATCTGTACTGTACCAATAAATACTTTGAACAATGTTGCATTGGATGAGAGAAGAATGATGTAACAAGCTGAATCTGTTTAATCTAGTTACATATGTAAGGAATAGAAATGGAGACACCTTGGTTCTGGAAGTCAAACAGGGAGGCCCTGGGTTTCACCCAGCCTTTGCAAGAGATAGAACATATTTTCCCTGGAGAAGCTCTGCAAACCCTTATCACCATCTATGCCAGTTGTCATTAGAGAGGCCCAAGTTGTTATCAGGCCAGGCAGTGGGCATCAGCAGGCTTGCACCAGTTCACCAGAACCAGTAGCAGACATTCTGGCTGGCCCCACCCCTCCAAGTTTTGAAATAAAGTAGTCCTAATTTGGGTGCAACACAGGGCTTTCCCCCTGACCATGCCCACCATACCACACCCACAGTGTGGTAGTAAAATTTTCTGGAGCCCACTACTGCATACACGACGTAACAAGCTGAGCCTCTGCCCTCCCACTGCCATTTATTTTTTATTTATTTTATTTATAGCTCAAATTTCTATGCCACCCAATCAGGCAAACCCAACTCAGGGCAGCTCACAACAGGATTAAAACACACATATTAAAAACAATTAAAACCCCAACATACCCACCCACCTATTAAAAACTAACCACATTAAAACTGCCTGCATTAAAAAAAGATGGGGAGGCCATTCCAAGGGAGGGGGTATTTTCTTGGGGCATGAGCCCAGAGGTTGGGTAAAATATCATTGAAGGTGGATCCTTAATTTCCATACTGTGTACTTGATTGGTCCCAGCTCATAATGTATGGCTGGTTCAGCATCATGGGTTATGAGGTCAGAAAGAAGGAGATAAATTGCTGAGACATCCTTTGTACTTACTTCTTTTCGAGGTTCTTGAGTCTGCTTTGAACTTAGCAATCATGTGGTCATTTTTAAACTAAGGGAGAGACCTTATGGCTTCCAAATTTAGAAAGGTTTTTATTGGTTTTAATGTGCTTTCTGAACTGAAGATTCTTCATTTGCCTGTAATTTTTTGCTTCCTGGAATTTTGAATTGTAACCTGCTTTTGCTATAATACATCATTTTAAATTTAAGTGCATTTTTCCTTTCTGCTACCTTTCTACAGCCTGACTAAAGTCAGGACCTGTGAATAGGCAAGCTAAATCCTGGATTGTCCTCCTAAGTGTGACAATTCAGGTGGGTTGCTACTCATTTGTATGCCAAAGGTTCTACTCAGGAGGAAGGCAACTGTTACAATGTATGTGGTGTAAATTTGATTGGCTTACTCAGCTAAATAATTGCTATTCTAGGCTATTGCATTCTGTTTTGTTGGTGTTTTATGCAAAAAGCAAAGCAATCACACTTCTATACCACCCAATAGAACTTAGTGTACTCTCTGGGCAGTTCACAAGTTAATTAGCATTTTGTCCCCAACATACTGTGTACTTATTTTACTGACCTTGGAAGTATGGAAGACTGAATCAACCTTAATTCCCAGTCAGGATCGAACTCACAACCTTTTCATTGCAGTACAGCAGTTTATATTGGGCTTTGTTCAATGTAAACCAAGCATGAACTGCTTGTATTATTCCAAGTCACACCAGCATCAAGTTCCCTGGTTTATTTTCACTAGTGAATTTCAGACATACTGTATTTTGTGGGGGCAAAACAAAATAAGTCCTATTGATAATTTCTGCAACACTTCATGATATCAGGTAAATCTGTGATAATCTATATCTATAAAACAAAGGTGTAGTTTTTATGTCTGCGATGGGCTCCCACACCCCTGGACGGATCCATCCAAAACTTGCCACACACCTACCTTGGCCTGGCGAGATGGCCATGAGGGGGACCCCATTTGTGGGTTTATGCCCCCAAAAGAAGGGGCATGAAGGGGGGCCCCACTGCCGAGAGAATAAGAAATACTTCCACTGAAGGGATGCTGGGCCCAACACCCAAACCACAGCCATGGGGAGCTGCGACCGAGGGAGGGGAGAAGGGGAGTGGCTGGATATCCCCACTGGCCTCCCTGCCTGCTAGCCAGCCACCATAACCAACAGCCAACAGCAGCCCACCCCCACCCCAGCAGGTCACCAACGTGGGCTCCCTGCTGCTCACCCCACAGGAGAACAAGAGCCTCTTCAGCTTCCATGGCAGGAAATGCATGGTGACTGACTGAGTGAGTGAGTGAGTGGCACGGAGAGGAGTGGGAGCCTTCACCAGGCCAGCGAGGCCTTGGCTGCTGGGTTGGGGTGGTGGGGAGATGAAGGAGGGAGCGGCCTTGGGGGTGGTGGGGGATGATAAAAGGGAGCCCATGATGCAGTAGCTAAGGTGGGCCAGTGTGCACAAAAGTTTCCCTTGCTCCACAGCCAGAGTAAAATAGGGAAGAGGGCAATGGGTTCACTGAACAAAAAGTGGGACCAAGAATTAAACACATTTTTATTTACAAAATAGCAATCTTTGTTTGTTGTTGTTTAGTCACACAATTGAGTCCAACCCTTTGTGACCCCATGGACCACAGCACACCAGGCATCTCTGTTATCTGCCATTCTCTGCAGTCTTCCCAGATCTACTCCCACTGTGTCAATGAAGCTGTCTAACCATCTTACCCTCTACTACCCCTTTCTCCTTTTGCCTTCAATCTTTCCTAGCATCAGGGCCTTCTCCAGTGAATCCTCTCTTCTCACTTGGTGGCCAAAGTACTTGAGCTTCAGCTGAAAATGTGTTTAGCTTCTTTGTTTATCCTAAGCTTAATATTAAACAGAACAGTTTGCTAGGCCCTTAGTCTGTAAAGTTAAATAAGGAATAAAATTGAAATAAAGTGCACACATTTTGATTTTGCTGGTTATAGATTCAGTGAACAATACCACTGTTAGATTTTAGGGTAAATGTTATTTTGCACATATCCTGAATTCAAAGAAGAGATTTTTTAATTAGTGACATCATTCTCTTTGTGAAGGAGGAGTAATAATGGACCCCTCTGAATATCAGCTGAGGCATAGCATGGAATGAAAGGGGCAGTTTCCTTCCCTTCCGTGGAAAGTGGAAAGAAGCAGAAAGCATAGGACTTTGCTGCAGCACTGGTGCAGGGGTAGGGTCAAGATGGTTTAAGACCCATCCTGCCCTAACACCAGCCTCTTGTCTCCGGAACTTGAATGATCCATCCACTCTGCATTTTAGAGTGCTGGTTGGGTTGCCTTTGAGGTCCGGATAGGATTTTTTTTGGTGGCTTACCTATTCCACTCTGGGACGTGAGACACTTGGATTTAGCTATGGTGGTTTTGGAGGAACAGGTCACAATTAGTTTGGTGGGTAATGCTGGGTTTGGGTGGAAGAGGTGAATCCCTCAGGGCATCTTTGGATGAGGTTGGTAATGGATGCCTGACACAACTAGAGTGATTCTGAGAGGCATTTAGGGCTCACCATGAAATAGATGTGCAGTATGGCTAATATCCATTCTCATGAATAAAATTGGAAATGCCCATGTGGATGTATCCCTATTTTAGCTGGCCTGGGCAGTAGCTGACAAGGTCCAGCACTGAACAGGGGTTAGGAGTTTGTCAGTCCAGACTAGGAAGGGGAGAAGTAGCCTCCCCTGCTCTAGTACCAGGTTTTTCCACTACCAGGCCGCACTGCAGATCAGGAATGTAAATAAATTTCAATAAAATTGTGACCCAAGATTATACCTTAATTATGCATTTATTCCACATATTTGCTAATGCTTTGAAAGTGCTGTAACACTTAATTTTAAATTCCATCTGTCAGAATTTAAATCCAGCTTTAAAAATAACTGTATGCTCTAACATCAATTCTGACTTATGGAGATCCTTTTCCAGGATTTTTGAGATAGAAAGTTCTCAGAAATGGTTTACCATTCCTTAAGTTTAGGACCATCCTGGGACTGTGCAGTTTGCCCAGATCCATACAAACTAACTCTTCTGAGATACACAGTGGGGAATTGTATTTCTAATCTCTGACTCTGCAGCCATATACTTAACCCACTGAGCTATTCAGCTAGCTAAAAGGCAAATACTAATGATTTCTAAAAATTACTTCGAGTTCATAGCAAGACGGACTGTAAAACAGAAGACTGTACCAACTTAAAAGAGAACAAATGAGCAAATAAATAAGTGTGAGTGTGTGTGTGTGTGTGTGTGCACGCGCGCGCACGCGTGCGTGTGTGTGTGTGTGTGTGTGCGTGCAATAAACATGAGGCTCTATATGTGAGGCTGATTGTGTGAATAATATTTTGTCAACTGCACTGAACCAACAATGTAGTCTCTCTTCCTTTACCCCTCCTTCCTCCTATAAATGAATGATCCTCTGGAGGCATCTACTGAAAGTATGTACAATAGAAATGAGGTTAGTTTTATTAATTTACTTCCTTCACAATCGAATGGCCATAGATTCTGTCTGTCATTCCCCTTGGCACTACTTTCTTCCTTTCTTTAATAATGGTAAATGTGAAAAAAAAAACTAGGATCTTTTCTATTCAGCTTCATTTCACTCGGAGTGCTGTAGGGAGATGAGATTGGAAATTGTTCACTGTAATGTATGGGCTATCCAGGGGACTGGATTCACTTTTCTGATGATGCAGTATCATTGCCGGCGATTCACTTTGGGATGTATGTCTTTATTAAAGCATTAAGTCTTGATCTCCACAAGTCTCCTGAATGATATCCTACAATTCACAGAGAAGAATGGCTGAGCTCTGAAGCTTGGCATTTCTCCCTGAATATTCCATTTGGACCCAAACAAGCCTGCTGGCAAGTGCAACCCCTATTATGAAGGAAGGAAGTTTGGTACATAAGAGCACATTCTTCACTGCCTGAAACCGTGAATATTCATTTTGACCTTGGACATTGAAAAAAATCCTATCACTTAGGATAACAGAATAGAAAATTATAATTACATTTCACACTTCTGGTATATTGCAGTGACTTTACAAAACAGTTTATAGTTGCAAAAGGTAAAATGCTGTGTAAATTAGATCTGTGAAGGACACAGCTCAGAGCATTGTTTTAATGAGAAAAAATACACATCTTGTTATTAAACTGTTCACAGCCTACCACTAAGCAACATACTATGAGACATAATGGCAATCAATGGAATTAAGAACTGAAGTAATGATGATTTTAAAATCCCCAAAGCACATTAATAACTGATTTTCCAGTGGATAAAATCCCGCACTTTGATGTACACCTTTAATGTGGTAAGGGTGGGTGAGTGTGCCAGAAAAGCTGAATCTGACACAGTCAAGAGGCTAGACACCATTATGAAGCTGGACTGCTGTCAGAATCATCCAAGGTGGAATGGTCACAGCTCAGTCATTAGCTGTGACTAAGAGGCATCCATCCTCTTCAGGAGTAATAGTCACATAAGCAGAAGAGAATGAATATATCCAATGGTGATGGTAGGGGGAAACCTCTGGAGAGCAGCTATTAGGCAGAAGCAGTAGATGAAGGTAATCCTGGTAGAGGATCCTTCACAAATAATAGCATTGTCACACTGCATTCATACTGTGCAGAAGACAGCAGTGGTAAACTGAATTTTTCTTACCTTAACCTTTCTTACCATAAACTTAACAGAAATTTTCTTACCTTTAAAACCCTATGATGAAAGAATGCAATATAAAACAAGAGACCTCCGGCCACCCTTCCACCTGGCCAGAGGTGGAAAGAGCAGCCTCGGAAGGCAGACGGCCAGGAGGAGCTGCGCCGCCGCCCTGTGAGACGTCAGGCCACCCTTCCACCTGGCCAGAGGTTGGAAAGAGCAGCCTCGAAGGGCAGACAGACAGGAGGAGCTGTGCCACTGTCCCACAAGAACTTTGGCCACACTTCCATCTGCCCGGGGCTTGAAAAGAGCAGCCACAGAGGGCAGACGGCCAGGAGGAGCTGCACAGCTGCCCTGCAAGACCTCTGTGGCTTTCTGCTTCCAGCTGCGACTGGGTTGGCGTCGGGTGTGGCAGGCCCAGTGTCGGTTTGAGCTGCGGTGGAGTGGGTAGCAGCAGAATGGGTGGCTCGGCCACACAGGGGCCGGTGGCAGAGGCCTGGGGTGGTGGAGTTCTTGCCCCTTATGCTGGCTTGTGCCATGGACTTGACCGTTGGAGCCTTGGACTTTAGGACTTCTTGGACTTTTAGGCCTTGGACACTTTTGCAGGCAACTTATTGAAATGAATGACTTTTTAAATGTTTTATGATGGCACTTGATTTGTGATGTTTTGACTTATGTGATGTTTTTGATATTGTGGTTTATTTCTATTATTGTATGCTAATTGTATCTTATTTTACTGTATTACGATATATGTATAATGTATTACATGTGGAATTGTGAGCCGACCTGAGTCGCTTTGTCGTGTGTGGCATACAAGTCCAAATAATAATAATAATAATAATAATAATAATAATAATAATAATAATAATAATAATAATAATAATAATAATGTTGGAAGATGAAACTCTCAGTTTAGAAAGCACTCAATCAGCTAATGAAGAAGATCAAAGAATTAGTGTGAATACAGCTGCCACTAATTATACAACTAGAATAAAGCCCAAGGTTTGTCTAGTGACTGGTGTGAATGAAGGTGAAAGGAAAGCATAATAGTGAACAACATATACAGTTGGAACATGGAACATGAGAAGTAGGAAGCAAGATAAACTGAAGAAAAATAAAGCAACAAATAGAACAAATAAAAATTGTAGTACTTGGTGTTAGTGAACTAATATGGACTTGAAAATGGATTTTACAGTCATAGAACTGCAAAACATTTTATTGTGGCAATGACAGAATGAATGGAGTGGCTCTAATACAGAGGTAAAATGTTGCATAGGTAGTTAAGAGTTATAATGGAAAGTTTGAAATGTAGAAAGAAATTGATGGTGTAAGCCCACCCCAACAAGGAGTGTGGTGCTGCATCAATAGAGAAAGAGAGAGATGGCTAACAGTCTTTCAAATGAGAGTCTTAGCAAAGAATAGTCAGGAGCAGCCAAAGTTCAAGTTCCAGAAATGACTTACAGGTCCAAAGAGTGGTGGGATTCAATTTTTTCACTACCTACTCTGTGGGCATGGTATGGTGGGCTTGGCCAGGGGGAAGGCCCTGTGTTGCACCCAATTTAGGACTACTTTATTTCAAATCTTGGATGAGTGGGATCAGCTGGAATTTCTGCTACCGGTCCTGGTGAACTGGGGTGAACCTGCTGAATCCCACCACTGAGTCCAAAGGATAATCCAAAAGCAGAGTCAACTTCAGTACTGAAGGTCCAAGGGTTCAGCAAAGAAGTCCAACAGAGATTCAAGGTGGGGTATCAAGAAGAGGATCGATGGGGTGTGGTGTGTGTGTGTGTGTGTGTGTGTGTGTGTGTGTGTGTGTGTGTGTGTGTGATTCAACCAGAGCCACCATCAGTGGAGGGTACAAGGGCTCGGCGCTCAGCTGTGTGATTTTTTTATAAAAAACTTGTTTGAATTTTCTTTTTACTTGCCGGGCCGGGCCCCGGTGCACCGCTCAGCTGTGAATTTTTAAAATTCTTTTACTTTTCTAACAACAGCGGTGCACAAGCCCAGCACCACTGTGCATGCCCCTAACCAGGGGTGGGGTCAAGGCTTCAGCCCTCGAGGCATGCCGGTCTGGCAGAGACCCCAGGCCGGGGAAAGAGGTAGCGGCTGGGCTTCGGGCAAATGTTTTTTCCCACTCCGGCGGAAGGGAGGGGCTCTGAAAGAACTGGGGGGGGTGGGGTGGCGGCAGGGGGATTGCTGGTCCCTTTCATCCCGATCCCATCCACCCACCCTTTCCCCATCCAGCTCTGGCCCCAGTGACCACCTGTGCATCTTTCTGGGTGAGCTGAGGCGGTATTGGCAGTGGCCAGGCTGCCCCTCTCCTGTCTCCTCTGCCAGGCAGGTCTTGGCGCCTCAGCAGCATTGCCAGAACAATGAGTCCAGGCATGACCACGCTCAGACAGAGGAGGACCAGCCCAATGGGACGAAGGTACTCCTCAGGAGCAGCCAGAGCCCCTCTTTCCCACTGCCCAACTGTGAGTTTCGCCTGGCATGCCTCTTCTCTCGACCAGTGGGGGGTGGGGGTGGGTGAGTGTTATTATTCCTCTCCTCGGAAGTACAGGGTGAGAGAGCACCTTTCATTCCTTCCCACCAACTGCGCCCAGCGCAAAATCCCTCCTTTACCAAAATCAGCTTTGTTGTCTCTCCAATCAGGAGTTCCCGCCTAAATTGTGCTGCTCACCCACCACTCTGATGAAGGCAAGGTAAAGGTAAAGGTTTCCCTTGCTCAGAAGTGCTAAGACACTGACTGGGAGGCAGAAGGTCAGCAGTTCGATTCCCAAGTACTGCAGGATGGAATGAGCTCCCGTCTTTGTCCCAGCTCCTGCCAAACTAGCAGTTTGAAAGACATTGCAATTAGATAAATAGGGACCACTTTGGTGGGTAGGTAACAGTGTTCCATGTGTTCTAGTATCTAGTCATGCCTGCCACATGACAATGGAAATGTCTGCAGAAGCAGACAGCACTGGCTCTTCGGCTTTGAAACAGAGATGAGCACTTGTGTGGGCAAACAGAATCTCAAATCATCAAAGCCCCTCAGGTACTACTCCCCTTTTAGACTACAAGTGAAACTCGGAAAATTAGAATATCATGATGAGGGACTGATTTTTAAAATCATTTTATTAAATATATATCCATTATAATTCTATGGAAACGTACGTGCAAATGTTCATTCATTTCATTTAAAAGGTGAAACAAATATAATATATGAGATAGACTCACTACGTACAAAGCAAGAGATGTCATGCCTTAATTTGTTATAATTGTGATGATCATGGCGTACGACATACATGAGATGATGGGTGATTATGGGGTACATGGGATTGGGAGCGGGGTTTGGGGTTTTAATAAGGTGTAAGCAATAAACTTCTTTGGAGAAGCAGATAGTGCTGGGTCTTTAGCTTTGAAACAGAGATGAGCACTGCACCCTAGAGTCGGATACAACTGGCTTTTGAGCAAGGGAAACCTTTACCTTTTAATTATGTTCATGTTGATATAAAAGTCTGTTTTTGGGCATAATGTGTGGCACCTTAAAGACTAACTGCTGTATTTTAATGTGAGCTTTTGTGGATCAAGGCCACTGGCTCTTTGGCTGTAATCAGAGATGAGCCCTGAACTCTAAAATTGGATACAACTGCCCAATGATTTCTTTTGGGAAATTGTGTATTCCACCCGCCGCTGCCACCCCAATGCGAGGAGAGAGAAAAGTGTGTGTGTGTCAGGGGAGCCTCAATAGGATTGCTCAGTACGGGCCCCAGAAATTTCTGATGGCGGCCCTGCATTCAACATGAAGATTGCTCTAATAATGTGCTTGCCTCAGCGTGTTAGCTAAGTAGGCAATATCCTCATTAAGCCTAGAGGGCCTCAGCTGGCAGCTTTCTTTGATGTTGCCCTCAGATTGCTTTTGCAATGTTTTTGTAATGTTTTTGCATTTTCTTATGATGTACATTGATCTTTTATTTTACTGTACTATATTCTATTATATTTTATTGTATTGTATTATTAGATTATTGTGATTGTTGTTAGCTGCCCTGAGTTGCGTAGCTTAGTTGGGCGGCATACAAATCCAATAAATCAAATCAAATCAATCAAAAGCATCACTTGTTTGCTTCTGAGACAAAAAAAGAAGATAAATCATAGTGAATTCCTTTTCATCAAGTATATGCGTTGTAACATCAAGTGGATTCTGACTTCAGGCAACCCTAGTAGGATTTCCAAATTAAGTGAAATATTAAAGGAGTCATTTTATCAAATCCTTTTATCCTATGAATTTCCATAGCTGATCAAGGATTTGAACCAGTTTACCTCTCTATCCACTCTATTACAAGGATTTCATTAAATAAAGTACCCAGAGCAGAAATTCACCAGCTCATTCCCAGACAATAAATGTATGCTGTAAGCAGTTTTATTAATTATTTAGAAGGGTGAATTTTTGAAGGATTACTGGGAGTGACCTTAATGTTCTTGATGCAGAAGTTGCAGAACTGGGCTGGTGGACTCACTCTACCTCTGACTCAACAGGTCTTTACTTTAAAAAAATTCTTATGTTTGTAGCAAGGCTGCTATCTTAGAAGAATAACAATTCTGTAAAATATCAATCAATCAATCTTTATTACGGTCCAAGACCAGAATCTTCTTCTTCTTCTCCCATATCTGACTCTGAATATTGGTGATCAGCATGGTATCAGCCAGGAACACTGTCTTGGGAATATAATGCAGTGGCCTTTCATCTGCTTTCTGCATCACAGCGTGACACCCATACCACTGATCCAATTCCATGAGTCATTTTCTGATCTTGAGCCCTTCTGACATGCAAAGTCCTCATTGGCCCCAGGCCAGTATTGATGAAGCTGCTGCCTGCCAACAAGGTGAATAACAGGAATAATACTCTTGTTTCTCTTCAGATTGTATAAATCTTTCGCCTAATCTCTGTAAAATATTAGCAACCTACTCAGGATAGTTTTCAGAATATCTTGTTTTTAAAAATGTTCTGATAGTGAATATGGAATGCTATCTCATCAGCAACACAAAATCATATCAGATGCTCATTGGAAATGTGAACAGAAGCATCAGGAAGCTGATAATCCTGCTAATTGCCATTCCTGCCTCATATTACAGAAATAAGTGAATTATCAATTCTTCTCTTCTTTGCTTCTGATTGTATCCTTTCAGGTGTGAAGGGAGATACAAGGTTCTTACTCTGGTAATTCTATCAGCCTCCACCAGCTTTATTTGGTGTTCTTGTATTGTTTCTTTGATGGTATCTCTCCTCTTTCCTCTGGGTCTTCCTCGTGGTCTTTGTCCTTCCCCTCTTTTCACATATGCCTTGTATGGTATGGACTTCCAAGACCCTAATGAGCCTAAATATGTGGATAGGACTTTTATTCAATTTGGTGAGAATAATTTGTGTGGACTGCATTAAGATCTGTGACTTCCAATTCTGGTTTGCAAACTTGCCACTATTTGCAATAACTGTTTCTTAATTTCCTACTTAACATTAACAATCATTGTAGTATTTAATAATGTATGCTAATTCACCTAATCAAAAACTTTAATTTTGATAAGTGGGTAAATACTTTGTAATTATCTGTCATCCCTTCAATTTCACAAACACACATAATGATAAATGTGCTGCAGCAACAGTAATCTCATCTTCATTTCATTTTTTAAAAATGCAAGAATATTTCCTCCTTTGTAAAAATGATATGCTTGTAAGAAAAAGTGGTGTGTATTAGCATATTAAATCTTATTTCTGAAACTCAGGTATTAATATACCCATCATCTCAAGTTCATGTTACAGTACATGTTCTGGGGACAGATTATTCATTTTGCATTATGCAGATAGCCAGTATGGCATACTGGATAGTGTTGGACTAAGATTTAGAAGATCCTGGCTCATATCCCTGATTCATCATGGAAATCAAGTGAGAAGTGGATGGCAGTGCAAAATCACTTCTTGCATAGCTTACATACTGCCAGGGTTGCCATAATTTGTTATCAATGCACAAACTTGCCTGGTGTGCTTTTGTAATGAGCAGTTGATTAAACAGTCTATCAAGTTAGTCCTCTTGATTTGACAGATCTAACTTGTAATCTCTCTGAATGCACCATATCCAAAAACAGGGTTTGGGAAAATTTCTTTTCTTTGTGCAGAGAGCCTTAAAGCTAAAGGTAAAAGTTGCCCTTCCTCAAAAGCCTGTTGTATCAGACTCTAGTGTTTGGTGCTCATAGCCAAAAAGCCACTGCTGTCTACATTAGGCAACATTTCCATGGATGTGTGGCAGACATGACAGTATACCAGAGTGCATGGAATACTGTTTACCTTCCCACTAAAGTGCTACCTATTTATCTACCTGCAAATTCTTGCTTTTGAACTGCAAGGTTGGCAGGAGCTGGGATAGAGACGGGAGCTCACTCTGTTATGCAGCACTCAGGTGTCGAACTATTGATCTGCTGACCTTCGAGTCATCAAGTTCAGTATGTTAACCACTAAGTCACCACAGTCTCCCCCAATGACGGCCTTAGGTACAATCTATCCAGAATTAACGGTCAGGGACTAGGCTTGTTAGGTGAACAGCATCTCATTCCCTGTTCCAAACCTGAGACTGGAAGATGGACTCTTATGATACCACAAAGAGAGGGCAGGCAAGGTTTTAAAAGGGAAGCAGATTTTTTTTCTGAGCTAGATGACTCTGATGAAGCCAGATAAATGGGTCTGATTAACCAGATCATATTTCAACCTATAGTTCAGGGAGAAGCCGTTTGGGTGACAGTAAAATATATCAAGAAGTACCAATAGCTGTTGTCATTATAACTAAGGTTTACATCTTGCATAATTACCCACCACATACTTGTTGATTCCCACCCTACCCTGATCATACACTGGAGTGAAAAATGTGTGGCCTCCACATGTTCTTGGGCTGCTGCTTCTATCGTGAGAGAATTCATTATACTGTATAGACTATGTCTGATGAGAAATGATGAGAGCTTATTAGACTTGTAGTAATCTAACAAGTGGAAGGCCACCCAATCCTACTTTGCTATTGAGATTTGTGGAAGGATCATTCCATAGGCCCTGCAGGCCAGCTGACTGGGCTTCTGCATCAAGAAGGTGTTTCACACCTTGCCATTCTTTAATACTGTACAGTAAAACCTCTTGTTGCATCTGGCCCTTATAAGCAATAGTCCAAGCAGCAATGAACAGAACAGCAACAGGCTTTTATTAAACAGTCTTTCAGATAAACCTTACAAGGCACTCCGGACACAAGATGGCTATATTAATCCCATGAAAACAGTCCCTCCGGAATTTGCTGTAGAAGATTGGCAATGATTAAGCTACACTAGTAGTGATAGCGTGTGGAGGAGACCCAGGCTTATCACATACTGGCTACCTGTGCAGAATGGGTAGTATAGATCCGGTCTGGCCCCACCCTTATTTACCCATGGGGCTTATATAGTGTTTCCCTGGTGGTGGCTCCTTGATACAAAGTAGCGACCCACCGGACAATCCTAACCAACCAATCATAACATGATATATATGTATTAACCAATGAGGAACAGGATCCAAAACTGTAACCATTCACAGAACTCTGATTAGCATAATGAGTGCACTCGGAGAGGGAGATTTCACATTAACTTTAGCTTCTAATTTGGATTTTCTTCTCACAAGGCACTGCCCGTGCAACTTGCAATTGTGCCTTAATACATAACACCTCAACATACGATTTTTTTTCCATTCCATTAGGTTTTTTTGTATGTCTAAAAATGTATGTCGAAAACACATTGCATTGCCTGAAGAGGCCACTAGATGTCACCATATTTTTGCATGTCGAATTTTTCCTATTAAAAATTTGTATGTTGATTTTCTAAGCTGGATTTCTATTTGTATGTTGATTTTTTTGTAAATTGATCTGTTTATATGTATAAGAAGAAGGAAATAGATATAGGGCACTAACTTTACCTTTTTCATGTTTTCATCCATTTTCACTGAATTATGTGGTCGGCAGTGAGAAAGCTACCATCACACACAATGATGCAGGGAAGAATCTGCTTCATCATGCAGTTCTGGTGTAGAAATCCCAGATGAATGTAGTAGCTAAATTCTTATGAATTTGTTTTCCTGAAGAACAGACACAAATCATTTCAAAATGATTGAAAAAGAATTCCAGTTGTTTACATTGACTTAATATTGAATGGAATAACCCCTTTGGCCAGAATGATGCTAAGATATATTTATTTAGCTATTGATAAGTGGCCTATCAGATAAAGAATTGACTTGGAGTATTGCATCTTACTTGATATTTTTATGAAAAGCATTAATCTCTGTCACTGGGAGAAATCCTCATCAACCATCATTAAGATCACATTTAAAGGCATGAGAGATATAAACAGCTGATTATCCTGCCATTTACTCCACAGATAGTCTGTCTGTATATGAAGCAGATGTGGCACACATATAGTCATCATATTTTCCATAGTTTATGCTAGAAAATATCTAGGAGTTGTGTGCTCCTGTAAGAAAATATCTTGTGAAACCTATTCCCTTTCATGGGCCTTTGCACAGAAACACCATGGAATGGAAAAAGCATCTCAGGTCAATGCAAAAACTGGTTTATGCCAGTTAAATGAGTTTTTATCATAAAGGATCTTGACCTATGGCAATAAGATGGGATTGTCTTGAACGCTCAACTGGGCGCTGTCTTACAGAAGGCATGTACCGATCCTTTAGGCTGCAATAATTTCCTTTATCAGTACACTCCCAGTGCATCCTAAGGTCACCTCACCGTACCGCTTCCCAATCGGCTTCAAAGAACTCCACCTGTTGCTTACAGGGAGTTTGCGGTGGTTTAATATGTTGGTAGCATGTGGGGGCATAGAGCAAAGCACTAGGATATAGCCTGATAAATTGACATCCACTCGTTGATGTTACTCACAAAGAGTTTTATTTTCCTTTAGTATCTGGAAAAGAACAAAGACAGGAACAAAAGACAAAGTACATAGCATAACATATTATAGTTCACTTAGATCTGAGGGGTTCAGATCATAAGTGTTTAGAGTCCAGCTCAAGGAGACATCTCTGCCTTCAACCTGAGAGGACCGAATAACTGAGGGAAAGGGCTCTGCTTTTATACACAAAAAGGAGCAGATTTCCCTCCCACCTTTGCATTCTTAGGATGACTCAATCTGCAGGTGTTTCAGAGTCACAGGGTTTTGATTGACAGGGGGGAGGCATCTTCTCCCTCGTGGGGTAGTCAGATGTCTCTGTTGTCACTCTGCCACCTGACTTATTTGTCATCCTCCCTCGAGGGGTCTGCAGGTGTACATTCCTTTGAGGGAATGCAGCTGTGTTGATTCCATAAGAAAGGAATGTGTTTACAGCTCTATCTGCAGGTGCAGTATTGCTCATCAGAAAGGAATGTAGGAATGTGTTTACAAGTAGCTTCAGTAGCTAAGTGATAAGGTTGCCATGACAACTCAAGGTTCATGACAGGGATCAATATTTTTAAAAAACATCTAGTTTTGAACAGCAAGTTTTACTTAGCATATAGCAGAACACATCTTAAAAACAGTAAAATATGAAAGTTTCAAACTGTGGTGATACACACCACCACCTAAACAAAGCCTGATTGAATCTTTGATCAACATACTCCCTTTTGTTCAATTACTGTTGGTGAAATGACCTCAATAAACAGAGTTGATTTATCTCATTGCTGAAGCTCATTTTAACTTCCACATTTATTTATTTTCTTTACTAACTTGTGAGCCAAAATGCATCATTTAAATTAGGTCTACAAGTCATAGACATGTGGGGGCAAAGGTAAACCATAAATGAATGAAGTATGAATGAAGTACCTCTGTTAAAATGAAAGTATTTTTATTTATTTTTTGCTTTTAAAAATTTTGAAGTCTAAATTCTAAAGAACAAATGTAGGCATGCAAGAAACTTGGATTGTTCCATATTACTACAGTAGAATAGTAGATTTGGTTACAAACATCATATTACCTTTGGATATCCATTTGTTATACAACATACTTAAATTGTTTCTGAATTTATAAACACAACCATTTGGTGCTATTTCAGAGATCACATGCCAACTCTCAAGAATTCTGTAATGTTAAATCACTCCAACTGAAACAATTGCAATACTTAATTAATCAAAAAATTTAGTTAATCAATTGCTTCATTATTTGTGAGATAATAGTGTGAATAAGCTCATATTGTATGTTATGTTAAGACATTAAAAGGAATAAAACAACTTATTGTCTAATAAGCAAAACTACCACAATCTGCCAGTAAGTAACATCATTTTTAGTATTTTTTCCTCTACAATAGCAATGTGCACCCAGTGTAATGTACTACATAGCGTGAAGGACAAGGACTAAGGAGAACAGGGCCTGATTCTTCACTCAGCCATAGAGATTTGCACAGAGATGGGATGAAATTGGTTTAACAACTCAACTGGTAAATATCTCACTCACTTTAAAAGTCTTATTAATATCAGTATAAGTTAGTTCTGTCTTGATAGTTTGTAACAAAAAAAGAGGTTCAGATACAGGTACGAATTTAATGTGTTACACAGGACATTTGGTATTACAAAAAAATTGTAACTCGGATTTCCCATAGGAATGCACTGAATGCAATTTCCCATAGGGATGCATTGAAAACCAATTAATCTATTCTGAATTTTTTTTGTAACTTGAGGCATTATTTTCAATGGATTTTCATTTGTAACTCAAAAATTTCATAACTTGAACCGTTCATAGCTTGAGGTACTACAGTATCTCATAATATAGTAATTCATCTTATTGTGCCAGATTGTAGCCATTTGAACCAATTATTTACTTTGAAAGGTCAAGTGCTACATTAAATTGGCTTTTTCATACATGAATCAAAGAAAGTTTTGATTATGCCACAGTTTTAAAGCAAATCAGTTACTGTGTGTAAGATCTGTTTTCTACTCTTCATTATTCAGTTCCTACCCTCACCCTGGGACTGCAGTGGATTAGTGAATTTAAGAGACCACATCACCCCAGGGTATTTAAGGGACTGCATCACCCAAAGGATATTGGCCCGTCACACCAGAGCAGATCGGAAAGGCTCCCTAAAGGCTCCATCTGTGAGAGAGGCTCATCTCTCTGGCACTAGAAGGAGAGCCTTCTCCGTATCTGCTCCAGCCCTGTGGAACCTCTTACCGATCGAGTTGTGCCTCCAGACAGAGCTATTACCTTTTAGAAAGGGGGGTAAAAACATGGCTAGCTCATCAGGTGTGGGTTGCTGTCAATGGAGCAGTGCCCACCATTGTTTGATATAATGGTCATCCAGGGTGATTTTTAGCTATTTTATTTTAGTTTTAGCTAGTTGGCTGAGAATTGGGGCAGAGGAATTTTAGGTTTAGATTATTTTAACTTGAGGTTTTATGTCTTTTATCGTAGAGATGGTTTTATGTTGGGATTGTGATTTGTAAGCCGCCCAGAGTTGCCCTGGTGATGGGGAGGCGATACAAATATAAGAAATAAATAAAATAAATAAATAAGTAGTGGAATGTCAGCAGGTCAGCAATTTAAGACCCAAATCCCACACGATGGAGTGAGCATCCATCTCAAACTACTGTGTGAAAGATGTTTGTTGTTGTTGTTGTTCAGTCGCACAGTCGATTCCGACCCTTTGCGACCCTATGGACCATCGTTCTCCAGGCGCCTCTGTCCTCCACCATCCCCCTCAGTCCTCCCAGCTCTGTGCCCATTGTGCCTACAATACCATCTATCCATCTCATCCTTGGCCTCCCCCTTCTTCTTTTGCCCTCCACCTTTCCCAACATCACGGCCTTCTCAAGTGAATCCTCCCTTCTCATTTGATGCCCAAAGTACTTTAGCCTCATCTTTACTATTTGACCTTCCAATGAGCAGTCAGTGTTGATTTCTTCTAAGATTGACCTATTTGTTCTCCTCGCTGTCCAAGGTACCCTCAAAACTCTCCTCCAACACCACATTTCAAAGGCATCTATTCTTCTGCGTTCAGCTTTCCTAATTGTCCAGCTCTCACATCCTTACATTACCACTGGGAATATCCAAAAAGACCTTTATTGAAATGGTCCAGTTGGGATCAATGAAAACTGTCATTGTTTTGTCTTACGTAAATACCTAAATATTATTTGGTATTTATTATAACTTTTTAAAATAAATTTTTATTTAAGTGACTTTTATGGTAGCATTTCTCCACATGCAAGGGTTTGTGTATGTAATAGCCATATCATGTAATCACTGGCACATATGCATTATTATAAAATCTACATCCTGAGGTTCACCATCAATTATGCTTTCTTTAAAAATGACCATTCTCCTTGGATGAACAGTTCATCTTATTTTCAATTTCTACTACCAGATAAAAGTCTAGCTGTATCATTGGCTATAATTCACTGTCACTAATTCGGTATTATTATAAACATTTGTGCATCTTTATTTTACAGTGCTTATGTATTGTTTCTAGTCTGTTGATTATGTTAACCTATGCTTTCCTTTGATAATAATATTCAAGTTCCTTTCCATATTTTGGTGATGACATTGATCACAGCTATGAAAATACGGTAGAAAATGTAACTTGTATGTATAGATTTCAGTGAAAAATGGATGTTCCATATAGTTCACAACCTAATGAATATAACCAAATCTTCACACCTTCACACACCCCTCCCCCTAGTGAGTAAGTCTCAGCTAGCTGCAAATGCTTGCATCTGCAGAATTGTTGTGGCTTGGGGGCAGGCAAAAACTGGAACTGAAAACTTGTATGAGGAAGCAAAAATGTTTGGGCCGTGAAATCTAAGAAAGGGACTTTGACATTAAAACAAAAAGAGGTATGAAACATGCAAAAGGCACTTACATTCATTTTTGAATTATTATGTTACTTTTTCTAAATCTTTTCCAGGTTTTGGTAATAAGACAATTATAGATCTATACCATGAAGTCGGAATTTGCCATCCTTCCAAAATATAATTATATAATTTCATCAATTTTGGAACCACAATGTCTTTAAATTCCTTATAAAATTCAGCTGATAACCCATCTTCCCCCGGAGCTTTAGCTGACATCAAGTTGGCTATAACATCTTTTTATTTCTCTGTTATTCGCTCTTCCATTCTATTTCTGTGTTCCTGTTTTATCTTATTTTCTATTTGTTTCCCCAATTGATTCTTTAACTTCTCCAAATCTATATTCTTTTTAGCATATAAATCCTGATAAAAATCTTTGACAATCTTACATTTATCTCTAATCCTATTACATCTTATTCCCTCTTTATTAACCAATATTCCAATTTCCCTTTTATTTCTCTTTTCTTTAGCAGCTCTTGCTAATAATTTTGAATTCTTATTACTGTATTCAAAATATTCCCATTTTAAATAACCAAATCTCTTTTTACCTTTTCAATGTCCTTCCCTACCAATTCCATCTTTAATCTTTGCATCTTGTCGAAAATATTCTTATCATTTGTCTTAACATGCTCTTTTGTTACCACTTTATCTCTTTTTCAACTTTGTCTTGTGTTTCCTTAAATTGGTTATTTCTAATATTAGCCCTTAATACTCTCCCCTCTAAAAACCGACTTCATGGCATCCCATACCAAATTATAACTCACCTCATCTGTATCATTCCAATACCAACTTTCATGCCATTTTTCAATTATTTGCTCTTTACATTTATGGTCTTTAAAAACTTTAGCATCATATCTCCAATTCCTTCTAATTTTCTTTAGTCCCTCTATCCTTAATTCCATCAACACTTTTACATGATCTGATTCTTTAAAAATGCCCACTTCCACCTCATCTATATTCCTAATCATACTCTCTGTTACAAATATGTAATCTATTCTGGAGTATGTATTATGCACCTGTGAAAAAATGTATAAACCCTTTCTGACCCTTTAAACTCCCTCCATGTATCTTTCAAGCCTAGAAATTTCATCCATTTATCAAGAATCTGTATTTTAGATCCTCTTCCACTCCTTGCTATATTTGTACAATCCAAATTTGACCTTATTAAATTGAAATCTCCAGCTACAATCATTTTTGTTACTTTTTCTTTCTCCAATATACCATATATTTTGTCTAAAAACTCCCCTTGATGATCATTTGGTGCATATATATTCACTAAAATTATTTCCTCATCGTCAATCTTCCCTTTTATTATTAATTATCTACCTTCCGGGTTGAAAACACTATTTATCATCTCAAAACCTAGTCTACTCAAGATCAGAACCGCAACCCCTCTTGCTTTAGATGTACCATGGACTTTTCATAAATTTGCATCCATCCTAAAAAAAATCTTATTTGTATCCCCCGATTTTTGATGAGTTTCCTGCAAAAAGACTATATCCGGTTTATCTTTCCTCATGGCTGATTCTATTCTTCTCCTCTTCACTTGAGAACCAGTACCTTTCACATTCCAAGATAACACTTTAATATTTCTCATACCTTAATGTTAAAAACCATCTTCTATGACCTTCGCTTCCTCCTACGGGCATGTTTCCCTCTACCACACATATAACAAATAAACATTCATATCTACCCTCCCCACTTCTTTCTACAAAAAGTAGCCCTTGGCTATCAAAGAGAGGAGGGGGGAACATGCAAGATGTGCCTACTGTGTAACGCTCCAGTGCTCAATCTTATTTTTGAAAACACACAAACATTTATAAAGATTATTTCTTTCCCCTGCATCATCCTATTTTCTTCTCCATCCCCTAAATCCTGATTCACCCTTCATCAACCACCGTCAATGCTTTAAAATCCACAGCTGTTCCTCCTGTAGCACCCCTCTCTTCACCATTTCCATAGTCTCTTTTTATTCCCCCCGATTCTATTAAAGCTTTCCTTAATCAAAGCCATTCTTGTGAAGCTGCCTTAACCAGACCAATCAAGCACAAATATTCCAAAGCATCCATCCCTGCATCAATTGTATGCATTTTCTTGTCATAAAAAAGCTCAATTGTTGTGGAAATCTCCAATTGTATTTTATCCCACATTCCATCAACATTTTTGTTGCTGGTTTTGTCTTATAACGCCAACCTCGTTTTTCCACTGATATATTGTTGTAAACCTCCACATCATTCCCATCAATTTTTAAAATGCCAGACCCAGCTTGTTTTATAAAAGCCATCACCTTTAATTTGTTCCCCCAATTTGCAAACTTAACCAAAACATTTCTTTAAATACTTTTCCCTTTCCTTGCACCCAGTCTATAAAGATTTGCAATATCTTCATTCTCAAAATCTTTCCCCATTTTCAAACTGTTTAGCCAATTAACTATTCTTTCCTTCAGCTGTTCTGGCATTTCCCCCTCACAAGATTACGAATTACTATGTTCTGTTTTCTCATCATCTCTTCCATCATGTCTATCCTTTTCTCCTGCACTTCTACTTTCATTTTAGTATCCTTTTCTTCCTCATGTAACCCTTTCATGTCATCCTGCATCAATTTCATATCTTTTTGCATCGACTTACCACTTATATCCATCCTCTGAAAATTAAAATCAACCTTCTTAGAAAAATCAGTGAACATTGCAACCAGCTTATCCTGTTTTTCCATAATTTCATCTTTGTCTTTTACCCTTGTTTCCTTAATTTCACGAAAACCCTTCACATTTGCCTCCTCCATCCTCTCAAATTTCTTAAACAATTTACCCAACTCAACCATAATTTGTGTTTGATCCATTGGTGCAGGTTCTGGTGCTGCTGTTGATAGGGGTGCTTCTTCAGTTGCTAATTTATCCTTCTTCTCATCCTTCTTCACATCCATCTTCTTAGGCTTCACCATCTCTTCATCCTTTCCCTTTCCTTTTCCAAGTTTTTCCATTGTAACTTCAAATAATAATCTGAACGCAGCAACCCCTTTATTTCCTCCAAATCTGTCTTCCTGATCAAATTCCAGATTCAATTAAATATAGTAAACTTATAAAGTTATGACTTCTATTAATTCTTCAAGATCCAGAACAAAAGTTTAGCTGATCCTTATTATAATCCAATTATAATATTGCGTCAAAATGTCCTAAACTCAATTAAATATTCCCAGCAACTATATATAAATTAATTTCTTAATAACAATTATTTTTCTTTCAATGTATAATTTTACAATTTTAATCAATTAACTTTTAAACAATCAAAGTACTTAACTAAAAAACTTATATTTAATTTTGGTATTGTCCTTATTATAACCAACTTATCAGTTAATCATACCCAGTCAATTAAATCAAGTGTAGTATATGTAGTATACATTCAGTTTAATTTATTTTTTTATTATTTTAAAAATTTGATTTGTAATCGATACCCAATCAAGCCAAATTAATCTACAATTGATGATTAACCAAATAATCTATATAAAAACCAATTAAATACTGGAACAATTTATAATAGTTAAAATGAAAAAATGAAAAATATCCAAAAAAGAGAAAAATAATTGCCTCTTTATATGTATTTGTATGTCCTCTGTATATATCAGGAGAGAGAGGAGGGATCAGAGCAGGAAAAAAACCACATTAAAGAAAGAAGAAAAAACCCCAATCTCGAAACTTCATCCAATTTATATCAGTCCGTCAGTCCAACTTATTATTTAAAAAGCCCAACTAACTCCAACATGCAAGAAAGAAAAAAGAAAAATCTCACTGCAATCTCCGAGACCAGTCTTCTTTCTTCCTCCTCCTCCTCCTCCCGCCTGAACTTGCCAAAACTGTCTGTTTTAAATGCTCCTCCAATCTTTACTTCTTTCTTTAATTCCTTCTTCCTTCTCCGTCCTTTTCCTCCTCTCTCTCTTGCCTCTCTCCACACTTCTTCCCAAAATCCACCACCTCTGCAACTACTTCTCCGCCATTGCTTCCCCTTTGCTCTTTAACTTTCGTTTTCTTCTTTCACCGCCATTAACCACCATCCACTCACTCACTCTCACTTTCTTTTGACTTCCACCCTCCTCTTTCCTCCTCACCGTTTCTTTCACCGGGCACCCACAATCAGCTCACCAGTCTCATCTGCCACCAACACAAAGTTCATGCTTCCACTTAGGCTTTCTCTTCGCCTTTCTCTCCCTTCGGTCTCCTCTCAGAAGTCTCACCCGCCTGCGACCCGTGTTCATCCTGATCGGCCCACAGCTTTCACCACAAGCCTCACCCACTGCCGCCACCACTCCGTGGACTTTGACTCCCGATGCCGATGACCAATGGTAACTTTTCCCAGACACTTAAAATCCTTGCTGCTGGGTTTTTTTCATTTTTGTTTTTTGTAAGAAAATCTCATTTGAAAACACATTGTAGAGCACACAGCATTAAAGCAGATGTTAAACCTTCACCATCTTGGCCACACGCTTCTCCTATAGGCCTATTTCATTGATAAATCAAGATGCTAATATTTTTACAGCAATATTGGCAAACAGAGTGAACAGTTTTATGGGTAATTATATAAATGAAGATCAAATGGGTTTTTTCAAAGGAAGACATATGGCAGATTTGACAAGGAGAGTTGTAGATTTAATAGATATTGTAGGACAAACAAATGAGAAAGTTGGATTATTATCATTAGATATTTTCAAGGCATTTGATTCATTACAGTGGGCAACAATTAACAAGGTAATTAAATGTTATCTATTTGGAGATAAATTCAGAAGGACAATTGAACAATTATATCAATATGGTACTGCCATTGTTAGGGTAAATGATGATGTTACAGAAGAAGTAAAATTAGAAGCTGGAACAAGGCAGGGTTGTCCATTATCACCAATTTTGTTTATTATGGCAACAGAGTTGTTGGCAAAGGCTATAAGAGAAGATAAGGATATTGAAGGAATACTAGGAAATAAGATAAGTTTGTATGCTGATGATACTTTGATAACAATGAAAGCATCCTAGGAAGGTGTTAGAAAGAATACAAGAGCAGTTAAAAGATTTTGAAGAGATGACAGGTTTGAGAATAAATTGGGTTAAATTGGAAATGATATTATGTAATATTGATAAGGAGGAACAGCAGAAAATAAAGGGTAAATTTAAATTACAGGTTAAAGATAATTTGAAGTATCTGGGAATAAATATTTCAAATAAATTTGAGGACCTTAAGAAATTGAATTATGGAAAACAGAAAGTGGAAATTAAAGATAAAATACAGCAATATCAAAAGTTGAAGTTGTCTTGGTTTGGCAGGATTGTGTTATGTAAAATGATGTTGCTACCGAGAATTAATTTTTTGTTTGATGCCCTGCTGATACAATTAAGTGATAAGGAAATTAAGGAATTTCAAAAATTGTTAAATAATTTTTGTAAAGGTGGAAAGAAACCTAGAATTGTAAAAAAAAACCTGTGGTACTTATCTCAGAAAGGAGGAAGACTAGGATTGCCAAATTTGAGGAATTATTACAGAGCTTTTCAAATTAAAAATATTGTGAAAATTTTAGTGAGGGAAAAGGCAATATGGGAAGAAATCGAGATGAGGAATCTAAATCAAAGAGGGGAAATGGTCTTTTTAGATAGTAATATAGGGAAAATAGTGGCAAAAAATAAAATGATGAAGACAATATTAGGAGTATGGAAAAAGTTGAAGATGGAATTGGCTCCAGATACATCTCCTATAATAAAAATAGAGGTTATCAAAAAATTTCAAATACAAATTGACAAAAGGGTGAAATAAGTTTTATTTAGAAATTATGTTTTCCTGTTGAAAGACTGGATACGGTTTTGTAAAGATGGAGAGAGAAAAGCAGATATGTTTGCACAGTTGAAGTTGAACTGGCTCCAGATTGTGTTGGTAAATAAATGGAATAGTAAATATTTGATGGAAGTCAGTTTCGAAAGAGGTATGACTGAGTTTGAAGAATTTATATCAAAGGTAAGAAAGGGAGAAAGGGGTATTAAGGGCTTAGTAAGTAAAGTATATATAATGTTAAATAAAGATGGTAATCCACAAGAAGCGTTGAAAATAAATTGGGAACAAGAACTGAAAATAAAGATATTAGACGAGGTTTGGAGAAATAAATGGAAGAAAAGGATCATGAGAACAATGTCTGTTAGAGTGCAAGAACATAATTACAAAATGTTGTGAAAATGGTACTTGACCCCAGTGAGGGTCAAATAGATAAAAATAAAGATAAAATGTGTTGGAGATGTAAGGATACATTGGGAACATATGAACACATGTGGTGGGGTTGTAATGTGGTAAAGGATTTTTGGGGGGAAACTGAGAATGCAAGCGCGGCGCCAAAATGGCCGCCGCACTCTTTGTGGGGGGCCCCACCTGGACGCAGACATCCGGGCTAGTTAGGGGGCGTGGCCACCCCTCTATAAAAGGGGTGGCCATGAGGCAGCCTGGCTGCCATTTTGCGAAGCGACGGAGCGGAGAAGTTTGCTCCGACGCTTCTCTCCCCGTTTATCGGAGGATATCCTTTGGGAATTTGCGAGGATATCACTCCGACGCGACTTTTATTCTGATCGGAGGATATTCCTCCTCCGATCAGCGCCTGCTTGGGTGGCTATTGCAACCAAGCATAAGGCCCAAGCGGCCCCCAAGTCGCAACCAGGGGGAGGGCTCGGCCCACCCCCTCGACCTCCTTGGGACGGCCACCGGGCCAGAGGGCTCGGGTGGCCGCCCCACAGGGGGGTGGCAGGGTCATCATATCCACTGCCGCCAATGAGGGTGACCAGGCCTCTGCCTACCCGCCCACTCAGAGGACTTGGCCAGGGGCCACACAGGCCTGCTCCCCTGGGGTTTCTACCCCTGCTGTGCCTTTGCTCGGCTTGGGGCATAGCGGCCCACTCGAGCGTGGTGTGGGTTTCCGCCCCACCATTCTTCCGGCCCCTCATGGGCTGGATTATTGGGCGAGCCTGCCTCGCCACCCTGGCTGGAGGAGGGGAACGGACTGCAGCCCAACCACCGGCACCTAGGCGTCCAGAGTGTGCCTTCAAAAGCGCCCCAGCCATCGCCCCAGAGCCTGCCTCGCCACCCTGGCTGGAGGAGGGGAACGGACTGCAGCCCAACCACCGGCACCTGGGCATCCAGAGCGCGCTTTCAGAAGCACCCCAGCCATCACCCCAGAGCCTGACTCACCACCCTGGCTGGAGGAGGGGAACGAACTGCAGCCCAACCTCCGGCACCTAGGCATCCAGAGCGCGCTTTCAAAAGCACCCCAGCCATCGCCCCAGAGCCTGCCTCGCCACCCTGGCTGGGGGAGGGGAACGGACTGCAGCCCAACCACCGGCACCTGGGCGTCCAGAGCACGCCTTCAAAAGTGCCCCAGCCATCGCCCCAGAGCCTGCCTTGCCACCCTGGCTGGAGGAGGGGAATGGACTGCAGCCCAACCTCCGGCCCCTGGGCGTCCAGAGTGCGCCTTCAAAAGCACCCCAGCCATCGCCCCAGGAGCCAGCGGCCACGGACAGATAGTCAGACTAGTTTTATCTCCTTGTTCCGCAGCCTTATTGGACTGGCTCCCTTGACCAGCCCCCGGTTTTGAGGGAGACGAGAGGCAGCGATGCCGAGTGAACAGACAGATGTGGGAGCTCCGCAGCTGTCACTACTGGACTTCCCCCCCCTTTGGCCAGCCCCCGGCCTTGAGAGAGATGAGGTCTCTCTGGATGAGGTCTTTTGCCTTAAGTCTGGAGGGAAGGTGTCGGTCTGAGTCTAATTTTGTGTATGTTCTTTTTGGCTTTTTCTTAGGGTATTATCTGAAATCTTGATTGTGTGGTGTATTTGATATTTTTGGAATTTTTGCACTGTTGTATTTTGTATTCTTATTGTATTGCATTTCTATTGTATTGTATTACTGATGTGCTGTTAGCCACCCTGAGTTGGCGTAAGCTAGGAGGGTGGGATATAAATAAAAATCTATCTATCTATCTATCTATCTATCAACTTCGCCTGCAGAGTGGTGACACCAGGCAGTGCCTTCGCCAGGCATCTGGGTCACGCTATGGCGGGTCTCTATAAACGACACCGCAGGGTACAGCTGACTAGGAGTTTACGAGCAGACCTGTTGGTTTGGCTCACATTCCTGCAGAACTTTCATGCCGTCTCCTTTTGGAGGTCTGAGCTTATGGTCAGCCCCAGTTCCAAGTACGGTCAGATGCCTCCGGCTCCCTGGGGTGTGGGATTTATTTTAAGGACAGTGTGCCTATGGTCATTGGCCCCAGGGATGGCAGGGTACGGCTGACTAGGAGTTTACGAGCAGACCTGTTGGTTTGGCTCACATTCCTGCAAGACTTTCATGCCGTCTCCTTTTGGAGGTCTGAGCTTATGGTCAGCCACAGTTCCAAGTACGGTCGGATGCCTCCGGCTCCCTGGGGTGTGGGATATATTTAAAGGACAGTGTGCCTATGGTCATTGGCCCCAGGGATGCAGGGCACGGATCGCTTACGCGATCTTACGTTTCTGGAGTTTTTCAATTCTGGGTCCCCTTTATGCTCTGGGGGGACAGGTGGGCTAATTCTGTGCTTCACTTTTGGTGTGACAATGCTGCGGTGGTGCACATTGTCAATGCCCAAATGTCTAAATCCCCCGAAGTCATGGCCTCAGTTCGCCAATTGTTCTTGGGTCCGTGTGCTTTAATGTGCTCCTTAGGGCGAGACATGTGTCAGGGATTAATAACGATATTGCCGATGCTTTATCCCGCCTGCAGATCTCCCGGTTCCGTGACTTGGCTCCAGATGCAGGGGAACTTCCCTCTCCACTCCTGGCTGAGATATGGACATTTAGCGAGGAGAGGTGAACCGGGCGAGTGGCATATCTTGGCACCTCGCACGTGTATCAGCACACACTCCTTCACTTTAGAGCCTTTTGTGGGCGAAGACAGTTGCCTGGAATGTGGCCGATACTGGTCGACTAGGTTTTAGAGTATATCTTGCACCTTCATGATCTGGGGTTGGCCCCATGCACCATAGCCACCAGGCTTTACACCTTGACATTCATGGCCAAGGCACGGGGCTTTACTGACTGTGCGAGTGTCTTCTGCATACGCCATGTATTGGAAGGGTGGACATGTGTACGTGGCCACTGCCCGGACACACGTCGCCCTGTTTTCGCAGGTATTCTGACCCACCTTGCACGAGGTTGGCATAGACTATGTTACAGTAGGAAGGAGGAGTCTCTTTTTCATGCAGCTACCACTGTAGCTTTCTATAGAGCTCTGCGAATCAGCAAGCTGGTCCCATGGTCAAAGGGGGACGTGTTTCATAGGGCACTGGAACTCGACAATGTGTCTATCAACCAGGAGTGGGCTCAGTTGAGGATTCGTTCCTCAAAGGCCGATCAGCATGGAGTAGGCAGTGGTGTTATACTGCTACGATGTACATTTGCTGACATCTGTATGGTTGGTGCCCTACATGCAATTTTGGCAGTGCCTGCTGTGTGCCCTGGCCTGTTTTTCTGCCACCAGGATGGGTCTCCCCTTACCAAATTTCAGTTCTGGAGGGTGACCGGTACCGCACTTTACAGTGTGGGGCTCATTATGGCACCCATTCATTCAGGATAGGCGTCGCATCGACTGTGGCTGTGTTTGGGTACTCTGAGGCTGATATATGTTGGATGGGCAGGTGGGGGTTCGTGCGTTTTTTCCTTATATGTACCTCCCCTCACTGTATGAGTACCTAGTTATGTCCTTAATTCCTTTTCCTTCTTTTACAGACCCTGTGTGTCTATGCACACTGGTGGCAGTGGGGCTGGTGGGCCGCAGCTATGTACACTGGGTGGCAGAATATGCTGCAGCAACGGAGTGGGGACCCCTTCTCGGGCTGCGTGCATCTGCACGTATGAGGTGGTATGGTATGTGCGGCATGAGATGGCGGGAATTGTTGCCATTCCTGATGTCCATCAGGGATGCTTGACCGCCTGATGTTCTGATTCTGCACCTCGGCGGCGATGATCTCACACGGATCAGTGGCCTTCCTTAAAATGTCAAGGTGCAGTGACCTGGCATTTTTACATCATTTATGGCCGTACACATGGTTGCTATGGTCTGACATCGTGCTGAGACACGGTTTTAGAGGAGACATGGCGGTCAGTGAACAGGGCTGTTACCCGGTTCCTTGTCGAGAATGGCTTAGGAACAGCCATTCGACACCCGGGGATAGGCTTGCAGGATTTTGACTTATAGGCAGGAGATGGGGTCCACCTGTCAGCCAGAGGTATGAATCTCTTTCTGGAGGATGTGCAAGCAGGCCTGGTGACTGAGCTGTCGGTCTGGGGGGGTGGGGCGGTGAGTCATCATGGACACCTCCCCGTGTGGCGGATAGCACTGGTAAGGTAAAGATTTATGACCCATAGGTATCCGGCAGGTTCGCAATTGACTGGCCAACACGTAGATAAGAACATAAGAACATAAGAACAGCCTTGCTGGAACAGGCCACAGCCCATCCAGTCCAGCATTCTGTCTCACACAGTGGCTCACCATTTCCTTCAGGGTATTCCCAAGGAGATGCCTTCACCTGCTTAGGATTCCCTGGAAATGGCATTGAGAGATATCCTGCCTATCTCTCCAACCCGGAGGTTGTCCTTAGGCAGCCATAATTATAGCCATTGATAGCCTTGCCCTCCATGAACTTGTCTAATCCTTTCTTAAAGCTGTGAAGACTGACAGCTGTCACCACTTCTTCTGGCAGGGAGTTCCATAGACCAGTAATCCTCTGGGTGAAAAAGTACTTTCTCTTATTTGTTTGAGAACTAGTACCCAAAAGTTTCATGGAGTGTCCCCTAGTTCTAGTGTTGTGCGATAGGGAAAACAGTTTTTCCTTATCTACCTTGTCCACACCGTGCATGATTTTATAAACTTCAATCAGGTCACCTCTTAGACGCCGTCGTTCAAGAGTGAAAAGGCCCAACCGTTGCAGCCTCAGATGGTAAGGAAGGTGTTCCAGTCCCCTAATCATTCTGGTTGCCCTCCTCTGTACTTTCTCCAACTCCATAATATCCTTCTGGAGGTATGGCGACCAGAACTGTACACAATATTCCAGATGGGGCCTCACCATAGATTTATAAAGAGGCAAAATGACACTTGCTGACTTATTTTCTATACCCTTCCTAATGATCCCTAACATTGAGTTTGCTTTTTTCACTGCTGAGGCACACTGGGTTGACACCTTCATAGTTACAGGGGAAACAGGATTGGCCGGTCAAGGGCGAACTATGAAAGGGGTGATGTCAGGAGCTTCACAGCCTGCATCACCTTGATATTTGAACGGATACACGTCATAGGGTGGGGTCAGTAGATAGTATATTGACTCCGGTCAATAATTTGTTTGTGGCAACAAACAAATTGATACAAATTGATACATGTAGCCAATTTCCATTGGCATCTAGGGTGGAACATTACCAGTGCTACTGCGGCCTGCTTGCCTTAAAGAATTACAATTGGATGATACACCAATTGAAAGTGATAATTTGGACTAGGGCATTATTCAATAAAAGTGGCCCGATGCTTTTAATCCAATAATCTGAGTCTTTATTTGGGTGGGTGCGCCTGCAAAGAGATTTGTGCTGTTTTGGGTATGAGACTTAAATTGGGGCCAAGTACTGTTTCATTGACAGAAGTGGAAAATATGGATTTAAATAAGGATAAAAAAGAGTTATTGTCCATAATGTTGACAACAGGCAGACAGTGCATAGCCAGGAATTGGAAAAATGAAGCAACTCTGAAAATAGAAGAATGGTATAAGGGGATGTGAGATCTTGTGTTGAATGATAAGCTGTCTTGGAAAATGAATAAGAAAAAGGGTATAGTTAAAGAAAATAGATTTTGGAAAATATGGCAACTATTCGTGGATTACTCATTGAAGGGGGATGAAGGGAATAGACCAGTACCGGAACAAATGAGTTTCTGGGGTTAGAAAACAACTGCGACACTCCGTTTTCTCCAGGGCATTGTAAATAACACTGGGTGTATTATGTGAAAATTGTATTTTAATTATTGTATTTTTACTTTGACTTAATAGTTGTATCAAATTGAAGAGTTTAAGAATAGAGTTTGAATATGTATATTAGGATAGTTAAAAGAGTAGTATAATGTACTAAAAATTTTGGAAATATAACTAAAGATGTATGGATGAAAGAGGAAAGTAGTATATTATTAAGTTGTAGTTTAATTATATTCTTATGGTTTTTTCTTTTATATGTTTTGTTATATATATTGTATTTCAATCAATCAATCAATCAGTTTAATTTATATCCCGCCTTTCTTGGCCAAAGGCCGACTCAAGGCGGCTAACAGCATATACAAAAAAAGCAACAAAATAATAATACAGAGATACAATAAATTTACAATAGTGAGCAATATAAGTAAGCATGGTATCAAAATAAAAAAAACTACATAATGAATTACATTATAAACTACAGTAAAAAACAGTATAATACAACAACAAACCCAGCGGGGAAAAACCCCATGTCCGCTGGAGAAAGTCACAGGAGCTGCCACTCCCCCCGTCAGCAAAGGTGGCCACGGCAGTTCAGATTGTTCCCAGGGCTGCAATGGCTGCAAAGACGCAGGCAAGAGCCTTAAGGACAGCATCAGCTCCAGCCGAGACAAAAAAGGGGGTTAACTCGTTCATTGCCGGCCGGCCACCGGTCGAGAGCCCCGCCGGGTGAAATCACTCCCCTCTGGCCCGACTAGCCGAAGGGGGGGGGAGTGGGAGTCCCAGAGCTGTGGCAGTGCAGGCTTTTGAAGGCGCCCGCTGCCCTCCCACAGGTGGAATCTCTCCCCTCTGGCTCAACTGGCTGAAGGAGGGGGAAGCGGGAGTCCTGGAGCTGTGGCGGTGCAGGCTTTTGAAGGCACCTCTTTTTCTCCTGTGTATATATATGGAGTGTTTTCATCTTGAAATTGGTTTCTTAAAATGTATTCTTAGGTGGATTTACAATGGATTGCCTGGCTTTTCTTTGCAAGTATGATGTTTGTATTTTCATTTATAGTTGTTGTTCTTTTTAAGTTGTATTATTGTTAAAAATTTAATAAAAAATTATTTAAAAAAGAATTATTATGTTACTTTAAAAAAGACCCTTAGAAATCTGAATGCTTCAGATCCTTTTGAGTTTCTCTCTTTTTCATGCCTTGTCTGTCAAATCACCAAGGATAGATTTAATCAAATAGCATAACTATGGCTGCTGGGAGTAGTCAATCAGAATGCTCAGGAAGGGAAAAGAGGGAAGATGGAAGCCAGTGAAGAATGTTCTTTGTTCTGCCCTTGTGTGTAAGATCTATTTACTTATGAGCCCCATGGTGTCCTCCATCTTCATTCTGTTCACAGTTTGTATGTGTGGATACTTACTGCTCTTCTCCCCCTCCCCCCAGATTCTAGAATTCTTATGATTATGTTTTCTGGTGTCATCAGGCAGCACACCTGTAATGTTAGAATGCCTCTTTGGGATTATTGTTTAGATTTCCCTCCCTATTTCATGGAGATTTCCCCCTTCTCCTCTTTCCTTTATTGCATTATTTTTGCTATCTGCTCCTGCATGCTGGTAGTAAGCTCAAGGAACACATCAATGATAGAAGAAAAACAAATATGCCCATGTTATAGTCAGTTTGATTCTGAGGAGGGCTTTGACTATATTATTGTCTTTATTTGCTTTCTTGCCTTTCTTTGATTTTGACAGGTGGTGGTGTGCATTTTTCATTATGCCTCTTTTTCTCCTGTGTGTATATATGGAGTGTTTTCATCATGAAACTGGTTTCTTAAATTGTATTATTAGGTGGATTTACAAGGGATTGCCTGGCTTGTCTTTATTTTGAAGTAGTTTTTAAGGGTTTTTAGAGCTTTTGGATGAATGCAAAATTTTCCATGAATGGGGAAACAAAATGAAAGAACCTGAAAGAGCCAGTCATTTTCTTGGTAAACAAAAAGCTTAGTACCTGAAAGACCCTAAAATGAATTAGCAATTCTGTTAATGAAGAAAAATGAATGTATCCCAAAAGGTGTTCATGTACACATCCCTGGAGAAATCACTTAAAAAGAGAGAAAGAAATCACATTCTGGGAAGGTAACAAGGATTATGGGGTAAAAAAGGGCAGAATCCTCTGGTGTTTGCATAAAGGTTGTATTGTTTGTTGCAGCTAATTAATGAGGTCCCGAGTTAATCTTTGGAGTATGATTGGTCATGTATCCATGTGAATAAATGAGACATGCTCTGTCATTTTGTCGATAAGCTGCCATCAGCTACATGAACTGCAGTAGGCTTATGAAAGTATTAATAGGATTCTAACCACTGTTTTATTAGCACAGGAAACTCTGCCGCCTGTTTTCATAGAAAAATGCAGGACACATTTCTGGCTGCAGCAACTAACCAATCCTTTCTTTGTTACAAAAAAGAGAAAATCCCTCTAACTCTTAACAATGTATGATGTGGGAGACTTTCTTCAGCAAGGCTGTGTAGTTGACTGTGTCATAAACTGCAGTGAAATCTACAAACACTACACCTGTGATTTCCTTCACTTCAAAGCCATCTTCTATATACCGTGTTAGGGTAAGAATTTGTGCTGTACAACCATATGTTGTACAATTGTGCTGTACAATTATAAGCAGAGGTTCTACTATTGCAGACAGTCGGTTCAGAATTAAACGTTGATATATCTTGAATAGGTGGCTTAGAAGAGACATAGATCTGTAGCTTTTGGGATCTTCTTGCCTAGTTTAAGTATAGCTATCACCCTAGCCTTCTTCCATATCTTTGGTATCTGAACAACATTCAGACAGTTATTGTACAGGCAAAGTAACCATTTTTTTTGTCATTGGCCTAAAATGTGTGGTCTGCTCAACCCGAATCTCATCCATGGGGGGTCTCTTTGGCCCCATACTTTAGCCTATTTAGCTAGCTTAGTTATTCATGTTTATTTTATGATTTATCTTTGTATTTTGAAATCTCTATTTTATCTGCATATTAATCTACATCAATTTTGTAACCAATAAAAGCTGCTATATTTGAAGAAGATAGTAGTGGCTTATTTTGTTCTCCTCTAAGCCTTGAAAGAGGAGAATTCTAAGGATCCAGCATAACCATAAATTGAAGGTTTTGTCAGGAGGGCTGAGTTCCGGGAGAAGAGAAATTGAAGGCCTCAGTGAGTTTTGTTTTGAGAAGCCTTATCAGTTTGCTGGAACCCTTCTGTACTGAGGTAATTATTTATGTTTTGAAGCAAAGCTGGATTCACCAAGTGCCGTAGGAGGGGAGGCAGCGTAAAGGGCAGTGTTTGGGTTGGAGAAGAACAATCTCATAAATCCCACATTGCTAAGCTTAATTGTCAGCTATATTGGAACAAACAGGGGTCCAGTGAATCTCAAAACACTGTTTGCTACAGAGCCAATTAGCAAAGAAACCTCTGTGAAAAGTTATTTTTACGTCTGTCTCAGCACTATAAATCTTTTAGACTGCTGTCTGTCTAATAGTACAGGGTAGTTTAGTCTGAGAGAGTGTGAGAACCTTCCAACACTTACCACAAAAAGAAGGTGGATTAGGAATGCCTAATCTTAACAATTATTATATAGCATTTCAGATTAAAAATATAACTAAGATCGATGAAATAAAAGGCAATTTGGGAGGATTTAGAAACAGAAGATTTTAAACATATAGGTAATGCAGTTTTCTTAGGTAAAAACATTGGGAAAATTAATATTAAGAATAACATGTTAAAAAGATTGTGGGATGTTTGGAAAAAAACTAAGAAAATATTAGCCCCAGAAATATCCCCAATAATCGAGGTTGAGGATATTCAAAGTTTTCCAATCAAAATCGATGAGAGGTTGAGATCCCTGTTGATAAGTAAGGATGCATACCTGTTGAAGGATTGGATTCAAATTTTTAAGAACAAAGTAGAAAAAAACAGGATTATATGAAGAAATGAGGTTGGACTCGTTACAGAAAATAAGATTAAATAAATGGAATAATAAATACATAACAGAACCTAGTTTGGAGAGAGATAAGACAGAATTCGAAAAGTTGCTGTGGAACATAAGACAAGGAGATTTAGGACTAAAAGGTTTGGTGAGCAAAATATATAAGATTTTAAACACAGAGGGCAATCCACAAGAGACACTGAGGAAAATTTGGGAACAAGATTTAGACATAAAAATTACAGAAACAAAATGGAGAAATATTTGGAAAAGGAGGATCATGAGTAAACTATTGGTAAGAGTTAGGGAACATAATTATAAAATGCTGTGGAGGTGGTACCTGACCCCGGTGCGACTGAACCAAATTGATGAAACAAAAAGTAATAACTGTTGGAGATGTAAAAAAATTGATGGGAACATATATAACCATGTGGTGGAATTGTAATGTCATTAAGAAATTAGGAGAGGAGGTTGAAAAAGAGATTATAGGAATACTAGGAGTGGGTATTTAGATCGGTTCAGGTACTGCTATGTTCACGGACTTTGAGGATAAGAAACTAGACAGGGATAAGAAAGAACGTTTCAATTCTGATGATAACTGGAAGACAGTGTATTGCAAGGAAGTGGAAAGAAACTAGAAAAATAAGTATAGAAGAATGATACAAGGAATCATGACAATTGGCTTTAAATGATAAATTAACTTGGGATTTAAACGGAAAAAAGGACCAATTACAGAAAATAGATTTTGGTCGATCTGGAATCCCTTTGTGGTTTTTGCATTAAGGAAAGGAGAAAGGAAGTAGGCCCGCACCAGAGCAAATGAGTTTTTGGAAACACTGAAAAAATGATGAGATATGCCGTGTCCCCCCCCCCCCCACATCCCCAGGCAATGTATATATCACATGGTGCATTGTTTATTTTTCTTTTTTTCTTTTTTCCCCTTTTTCTTTTTTTTCTCTGATGGAGAAATATAATAAGAGTGTTGCTGTAGTGGTTCAAATATTTACTGTACTAGAATGTAAGAAAACTGATCACATAATTACTGTACAATGAAAAGATAAAGTTGAGATTGATAGCAGGAGTGTTTCAACTACGTAACAATAAGCAAACCTTGTATTTTAAAATATTTGAATATAATTTTTGGTTTTTATATGTTCTTTTATTATTTCTACTATATAATTTTGATGTGTGTTTTTATGTATTTTTGCAAAAAAACTCAATTAAAATTAAATATAAAACCAAAACAAAACATGGAGCTATAACTGGGATTACATAGGAAAATATATACTTTTTGTATGTTTCTCAATTTGTACTCCCAGAACATCTCCAGAGAACCACTTACTGATTCAAATGGCATCATCATTGTCAATGACATTTAGCTACATGTATGTGAACAAGCACTTCTCCCCATACTTCAGTATCCACATCCCACACACACATTGAAGCAACATCTAAACACAAAATAAGTTGAACCAACTGATACTTCAGATGGAAAAGATGTTACAGTATGTCACTTTCAGCAGCATCCCTGATGTGGTTGGTTTCGCAAGGAGAGAACTATCCAAGTTGACTATTTATCTGTAGTGGTAGTCACGTTTTGGTTTCTTTAAATCATGATCAAGTATAGGTAAGAAACACCAATGATTAGATACAATGATTAAAACAATAAATATTGCAACTGAGATTCTGATAAACTCAGAGTGAATGGAAAACAGTCTTGTGGAGAATTATGGTTCAGCCTATAAATAACAGCAGCTTCCTTGTCACACCTGATTTGCTCTTTGGAAATACTCCTTTAGCACTGTGGTGCACTACATAAATCTAATATATGTTAGCATAACTGTCTTCTAGAAATTGAATTATTCTCTGAGGAAATGCTGGTCTGTCTAGGTCACTGTAAAAATGGATTAGTTGAACAGTTCTGGGAATTCAATATTTTCTTCAGACTCTGGGTGCTTATCTTTGGATTAGCAGCTGGTTCTACCAGCCTTAATCCCTTGTTACTTAAATTACTAATTCTTCAAGAAAAAAATGTAAAGAGAAAGAGTAAGAAAATATAATAGCCAAAACTCCTTATATTTTCCAGGGGGAAACCAATTTAAAGTTTTACTGGAAGGGCTCATTACACTGTGTAATTTTAAAGAAAATCCCCAGTTGGGAGTAGTTTACATTAACTCTTAGGGAGAATGTGAAATTCATGATCTGTCATTTGACATGGCTATATTTTGTGCATTTGTTCTCAGAATTAAGCAAATCTGTTTCATGTTCATAACTAGATTTTAAAATAGCATGGTGGATTTTGTCTACAGAAGTAACCCAAAACAGAGGTTTGGAGTTGTATGAAACATTGTATTAACAAATGCTAGATTTCATGGCCTGTGGGAATAATTTCAAAAATATTAGATTTAAATGCCAGACATTCACCACTTCTTCCTCTTCCATGTCTAAGCCAGACATGAAATGGCCAAAATGAAGCCACCTTTTGGTGAGTTCATTCTGCAGTTCCTTTCAGCCAACCTAGTGTGAGATAGATTAGCTGACACAAGGTGGCTATTGCCCAGATATGCTCGGTTGTGATTCAAAAATACCACAATCGTCAAGGAGGATTTATGTTTTAATAAACTATGCAAACACTTTCTAATGAGGCAAGGGCTAGCATATCCTAGACCAGTGATGGCAAACCATTTAGAGACTGAGTGCCCAAGGAGGAGGAGGAAGAAGCATGCAGGCAGGCACCGCACATGCATACACACCCATGTGATGTTGACAGTCCCGGCGATGCCACGTGAGGTGCACCAGTGACATTTCATGGGTGTGTACACTCCCCCCCCCCATGGCTGCACATGCCCCCTGCAAGTTCCCCCATCCTCCATAACTACACATGACCTACTGTGGGTTTCCCCATCCCACAGGTTCTCCTGCCCCAACAGCAGTGCACACACATTCTGTGGGTTCCCCTGCCCCCATGGGTTCCCCCACCCCTTGTAGCTGCACATGCCCCCTGCAGTCTCCCTCACCCCTCTGTGGCTGTACATGCCCCCTGTCAGTTTTCCCCACTGCAATTGCACATACCCTCCATGGTTGTGCACCCCTTGTGAGTTCCTCTGCCCTCTCATGGCTGTGCACGCCTACCTGAGGCTGTGCACACACACCATGGGTTCACCCTGTAGCTGTGCACACACACCTGCAGATTCCCCACTCCCTGTGGTTTTCTCTGCCTGTGGCTTTGCATGCCCCATGGGTGCGCTGCCCACTCACAATTTCCCCCACCCCCATGGCTGTACACATCCCCAACTGCAGGTCACCCCCCCAGTTTCACATGGCCTCACCTCGTCCCTGCTGCCACTTTCCTAGTAGAATTTCAGCTTCCCCTCTGGTGGATGGAGAGGGCTAGGTGGGGAATTGGCACTACCATTGGTGCACACTGGGCTGGAAGGGGTGGGGCTTGCCTATGATGGTGCACATGCCCACAAAAAAAGCCCATGCATACCATCTATGGCACATGTGCCAGAGGTTTGCCACCACTTTCCTAGACTTACCCTTTATTTAATGCAACAAGCAGTTCTCACAGTTGGTGACTATGATTATGTGTTTTCTAATAGTATTCTGGTTTTAGACTCTATGGTCTCTGGCACTTTGCACACAAATACTCAATTTTATTTTTAGAATGGCTTCAAAGTTCTATTTCCAGGTAGAGTACAAGGTGCTGGCTATGAAGTACAAAGTGATATATAACTTGAGTCCAGGCTTTTTGAAAGGTTTTATTCCTCCACACATCTGCACAGGAATTGATATTTTCAGGGGAAGCCATTTTTTTTCCTATTCCTGCCAGGCAATTTCATTTGGCTCATGATAAATGATTCCAGTGATTGGTATTCCATATCAAGGGGAGTAGGCCTTGCTCCCTGTTACCCTTCCACTAGCAGACCAAAAATCTTTTTATATCAATTAATAACAGCATATGAGGAAAGGCTTTAACAGATGGTACTGTTCTTCTTAAAACTGATCAAGTTTTAGTTGCTTTTTAATTCAAGAATGCTTTGATCTCAATCATTATTTCAGTTATGTTTTAACGTGACAACTTTTTAACATGCTTTTTAACCTGCACCTGTTTAAGATATATTTGTATCTATTTCAGTTTTATGGTTAGCCATGCAAAGCAATTGTTGAGAAAAAGGTGAGATATAATGTAAATAAAGCAAATAAATGCATGGCATGGTGCTTAACGTGGATAGTCATAATACAATATGGTAATCTCTTGTCATATGGAGACAATCACTAATGCACTCAGTGAATCACTCATGAGGAAGACGTACTTGTTGCAACCAGACTACATAGACTGCATATGAATAGTCCTCAAGTACTATTGATTTTGGGCACATCTTCTGCCAATTTTGTGGGTTGGAAATCACAGTTAATGTGACTTCCTAGTGAACTCTCAGTTATCTAACTCACTATCTCTAAAGATTACCTTAGTATTTACAAGTTTGGGGCTTTCTCCCCCACAAAGCAACATGTTGGGTTTCACAATAAGGAAGTGGTCCCACCAGACCCATCCAGTTTCATGACTGTTCTAGCAGAAAGAGCATCTGTTAAACTGCAATGTGAAAACAACATGTCTCCTGGCTGACCACAAAAAACAAACAGATCAACAATATGAACTTTTTTTTTCTGGGACAAATTGTGAAAGCCTATCACGGTAGAAAAAGAAACCCCTATAGATGTATGTTAAGTGTATTTTGACACCTGCTGCAAAGGTTTGGTCAGATGAAAAGGTCAAGTACTGCAGCTTCTAAAAAAAGTCTTACTAGTTCACCCCAAAAGAACTATTCCCAGCCTTGCATTTTAGACATCATAATTTTTTAACACAAGCTCCTTAGTGTGAGTTGTTTAAAAATGTTGTATATATTAACTGAAAATTATTTCTTGCACTGCATCTTCCTTTTGTTTCAATGAGAGAAGAAGAATATGCAAACAAAGAGTGCAAAATGAGGATCCTGATAAGCATATATGTTGCATAAGAAGGAGGCTGTTTTAGCTATCTTCATTTACTGTTTTCATGATACATGTTTGCATAAGATATTACTTTCATTCTAATTGTATACCTTTAGAAAAACCTGTTATGTCAAATAATATGCACAGTATTACATGAAATGTAATCAAAATCTATCTGTTTAGGTTTCCTGTTTATTCCAGTTTTTTAGCTTTAGGTTCTTTCCTACTTAAGAGAAAATTTGTCGCTTTCAATAAATTCTTTGAAAACAACTGAAACTAGTTTCTTCCTCTACTGTACCAGTAAAATCTAGTGATATAACTAATCTCAGCTGAGAAAAAGCCATGTTGTACCTTGCTATATAGGAGAAGATGTTAATGATGAAGAGTCATCCAGAAAAAAGGCAGTAACACTAATTTAGCATAAAAATGACTAAATACACTGGAATTCAAAGGCAGACCTGTTAAAGCTAAGCACTCAAACCCTACACCTATAAGACAAAATCAATTAGTTATAGTTTCTGTCATTTTAATTCTTTTAGAATTTTAGAACTTTCTTTCTCTACTATTTAAAAAATGTATGAATGTTGCAAATTGTCTTTCATCTGCACCCTTGAGAGAACAACCTCTTTTGAGTAAAACTTGTGTATCCATTGATTTGGTACATGACTGCTAAAACAAACTCCCACTGGAGCTTATGGTTGTATAATTGACCATAGGCTCCTTGACTCTAAATATATGTATCAGTGCACAGAGGGATAAACTGGAGGGAGGACAGGTGCTTGATTTTATATTCCAATGCATTGCCTTCTTTTCCCTCTCTCAAAGTAAGTAGATTTTCCTGTAGGAAAGGATTGCCCACCTAGAACACTTATTGTTCAAAAGAAATAAAGACTAATGGCAGGTTAGTGGTCATTAGATGTTCTGAATAAGAACATCTAATTTTCAAACATCTAGTTTTCCATATGCTTTGACAGCTTGACTTCAATCTCTTTGACACTTATTGCTCTTATATCTTTCCACTTCATGCCTCATATAATCATGAAGGGCTATATGATCCCTATAACATTTGAATGAATATGTTTGTTTCATCTAGATTCTAGACAGAGCTGAAAACAATTATTTTTTACTATTTCAAAGATCCCTTAGTGCTCATTATTAGGGATGGGTGAAAAATTCATTTCCACATGCCTGAAAATTATCCAGTTTGCATATTTGGGAAACAAACATTTCAGACTAAAATCTGCTGTCTGAAATATATACTTTTCCGAGCTTCAAAAATGGATTAAAAATTGCACATTTTGAAAATTCAATAAAATTTCATAGATTTGCAAACATAGATGAACCAAATTTTACTCAACTCAAAGACAATGCACATTTTCCCAAACATACAAAATTAATGAGTACATTTCAAAAGAATTGTATATAGGTGTTATGTCTAAATGTTTATTGCTTTGGTTTTACAATCAAGTCTTTGCTGCAAAAGCACACCATTTTTGTAAGGTGCAAACTGCATGTTGTTTTCATTAGGTTCTGATTGGTTCCCGCCCTTTCTGAGAAGCTGGGTAAATGTATCTAGTTAGTCAACTGTTATTCTGTGTGTGTATAAGCAAGCCACCTCACCCTTATTCCCTTGGTCCGAACTACCCAAGTTATGAGCTGTTAATAAATCACTTATGTTTGAACTGTTCTTTGCTGGTCAGAGTATTTCCTGCATTCGGACACAACATTGGCGACGAGGATGGGATCTTGCTCTCCTGCCTTCACTCCATTCTGCATCACAGAGCCAGAGAAGTGGTGGCTCTATGAGATCCAGTTCAATAACTTCTTAGTCAGGCAGGACATCAATGAGGACAAAAAGAAGAGGACGTTTTCCCTTGCCAACTGTGGGATGGCCACTCTGGAGCTGGCATCCAACTTGCTGCTTCCGATGGACATTGAGGTCGTATTGCTGAAGAATATCCTGGATGCACTATGGGCACACTTCAGGCCCACTGTGTCCATTTTTCCTGCATGCCTATCATTTAACTGGAGGGACCAGCAACCAGATGAGTCGGTCGCAGACTACGCGGCGGCGCTTCAGTTTGCAGCCGTTCCCTGCAAATGGGAGAAACTAAGGGTCGCCCTCCGTGATTGACTTCTGGCAAGTTTGAGAGATGAGGCAGCTCAGAAACAATTGCTTAAAAGAAAGACTCTGATGTTTGCTTAAGTGCTTAGAGGCACTAGCATCTGAGTGCAGCCTGTTGTTCCAGCTCAGAAGGAGGCTGCCGTCCAGTGGTTGCACCACTCAAGTTCATCAGCGTCTTCCGGCGACTCTGATTCAGAGGATGACATTCATTAGGTTCAGGCCAGTCGCTCCAGAAGCACCATCCAGCCGTGCAAGGGTTGTGGGAGATGTCACCTCTGTGCCCGTTGCCTGTTTAAGTCTGCTGAATGCCACATCTGTGGGGGAAAGGGGCACATCACCAAGGTGTGCCAGCAGCATTCCGAGAAGTCCTCCAGGAACAAGGATCGTTTGGAGCAGGAGCACACAATCTCCAGGATCTTCCAGTCAAGGCTCCAGCCCAAGTTCCAGCACTCACATGGTTGCAGACCGTCTGGTCGCCGACGTCCATCTTCAAGGTCCGCCTTGCCGCATGGAGGTTGACTCAGGATCATTTTACTCCGTCATCACCCAGAAGCAATTCTTCCAAATTCTTCCGGCTGACCGGCCCAAGTTGCGCGCTCTGCAGGTCCAACTGGTAGATGTGCAAGGTCAGCACATCCCAGTGCTAGGTGTTGGTACCTTTGCTGTCCAGTTCAATGGCAGGTCCATCAAACTCCCACTGGTTTTATTCAAAGTGGGTAAGCACAATCTGTTGAGTATGCAGTGGTTTGGGCCCCTGGGCATTGTTCTTGCGGGGGTTGGGAAGCCTGAGACTGGTTCCCCTAAGACTGGTTCCCCACGCTCTGAGCATGGTCATTCCCCAGAGAAACTTTGCCCTGGACAGAGAGATGTCATGGGGGCCCCTGTCCACACCAATCTGGACCCGTCTGTCCAGCCCATTCGACCAAGGCCCTGCCAAGTGCCTTTTGCACTCGAAGATCGCCTACTGACTGAACTTATAAGCTTGGACATTCCTGCTGCTACCAAGACTGACCTCCTCTTTAAAAAGATTGTGATATGGGTACAGGCTGGGTGGCCATCTCCACTGGTCTCTGAAGAGCTCCGGGGTTATTTCTCAATAGGTAATGAACTCTCTTTAGTACATGAATGCTTGGTATGGGGAAAAAGAATAATAATTCCATCTGCAATACAGAATAAGGTTCTATGTATTTTACACAAGTGTCACCCTGGTATCACACACGTGAAAGCGCTCGCCAAGAGCTACGTCTGGTGGCCCGGGCTCGATTCGGACATCAAGGCAGGGACTGGGCAATGCAGAGTCAGCCAGTTTTCTAGATCAGAGGTAAGCCACCAACCCACCAGAATGTCTGAAACTGTTCAGGATCCCTGGGTGCGAGTCCATATTGACTTCACCGGCCCATTCAATGTAATAACATACCTGCTAATTGTTGATTCTTACTTGCAATGGTTAGAAGTGATCCCAGTATAAAGGGTTTCCGCTAGCGTCATAATTAGGAAGCTAATACATATATTCTGTGTTTTTGGGTTACCTGAGGTTGTCGTTTCTCGCAACGATCCAACCTTCATTTTTGAGGAATTCCAAAGTTTTCACGAGGATAATGGTATTAGGCACACAACTACTGACTCCTTACGCCCCACCACGGTTAGTAAAGTGGATGAACAATTCAAGAGTGTTAGGGAAACACTTGAAGGTATGGGTTCAGATGATTTTGAATTGCAGCTGTGTCAATTTCTGTTTACCAAAAGGGTTACTCCATTGGCCTCAGGTGTTTTGCCAATGAACCTCTTATTGATCAGGAGGGTATTTAGGTTTTTGATTGTAATTATGCACTACAACCCCCGGGGGAAGGTCATAGTACAAGAAGGGCCAGTGTATGTGCCTCCCACACCACAATTAGAGGACTAGAACACCTTCCTTACAATCTGAGGCTGCAACAGTTGGGCCTCTTCATTCTTGAACGATGGCGTCTAAGAGGTGACCTGATTGAATTTTATAAAATCATGCATGGTGTGGACAAAGTAGATAAGGAAAAACTGTTTTCCCTATCATATAACACTAGAACTAGGGGGTACTCCATGAAACCTTTGGGTACTAGTTCTCAAACAAATAAGAGAAAGTACTTTTTCACCCAGAGGATCACTGGTCTATGGAACTCCCTGCTAGAAGAAGTGGTGACAGCTGTCAGTCTTGACAGCTTCAAGAAAGGATTAGACAAGTTCATGGGGGACAAGGGTATCAATGGCTATAATTATGGATACCTAAGGACAACCTCTGGGTTGGAGAGATAGTCAGGATATCTCTCAATGCTATTTCCATGGAATCCTAAGCAGGTGAAGGTATCTGCTTGGGAATACCCTGATGCAAATGGTGAGCCACTGTGTGAGACAGAATGCTCGACTGGATGGGCTGTGGCCTGTTCTAGCAAGGCTGTTCTTATGTTCTTAACATGTTTGTGGCAGAGGCAAATATTGCCCGATTACGTTCAAACTTCTTTTTCTGATTACTAATGGTAAAAGGAAACTTTTTAAAAAGGTTGCAGTCAGATATTCCCCCAAAATTTTTTTAGCCAAAATAAGGGGCACCCTAGCCAAGGGGTGTGGCAAAGAGCACCTGTGTATCACAATTGTGCATACAGATGCTAGACATGTAGCATTGTAGTAGTGAACCACTTCCTGATGCCTTGAAATATGGGAAAAAAGGCATGATATATTGCAATGTACAGTAAAACCCTGAGTTATGAATGCCTTAATTCATGAAAAACTCGAGTTATTAAAGTTTTTTTTGATAAATTGGTGTCCTTATTTACACAAAAAACCAACTTATGAAAGGGTGGGGGAAGAGATTCCTTTGGTCTGTGCCTTTCTCCCAAGCTCAGAGACTTTGCTGTGACCGAAAAGTGTGTGTGTGTGTGTGGGGGGGGGGGGCATTTTCAGCTACAGTGAAGGCTCTGTGCTTGGGAGAAAGGTGTGGACCAAAGGAATCCTCCCCCCCTCCTTAGCCTGCAGCACCAGCGGACAGGCCAGGGACAGCAGCAGAAAGAGCCATGAGGACATTTTTTACGATGTCCCCATGACTCTTTCTGATGGTGACCCTTACCTGTGTGCCGGTGCTGCAGGCTAAGGAAGGGGGGGGGGGAGATTACTTTGGTTGCCATCACTCTCCCAATCCTGGGGCTTGGCTGTAGCCCAAAAAGTGGAATGGACATTTTAGACTGTAGCCAAGCCCCAGTACTTGGGAGAGTGGTAGTGACCGATTCTGGGCCATTCCGCTTCTCTTTCATGGAAAACAGAGAGCCAAAATAGAGGTCCCATTCATGCCTTGGAAAAGCAGCCATTGGTATGGGGGACCTTACTTAAATGGGATCCTCAATTCCCTCCACCCTCTGGCCAATTGGCAATAGCTAATTGGCACTCAGCAAATGGCACCACTCCTGGGTAGATGCAGCAAAGAACCCCCTCCTGGCAACTTCATGCCAGGTAGAGGGGGCCATTGTACATGGTTTCTGAGATATGTTAGATAATATATGAAATTGCTCATGTCCTGATATTGGGCTTTCAGTAGCTGGCTGCTTGTAGAATATTGGAGTATACAGACCTTTAGAGTGATCAGCATTGTTCATCATGTTTCTTCTTCTTCTTCTGCCATATCTGAATCCAAATATAGGCAATCATCAAGGTGATCATTATGTTTGTATGTTTTATTGGCTGCACAGATTAGACTGATTGCTGAAAAGGGGAGGATATTGCTACATTTCCTAATAAAAAGGCAAAAATAACATTGTTGGTCTTTAAAAAATCAAATGTAGGAAAAACAAAACAAACATACTCCTGAATTTAAACAGACATCACAAATGCAAGCCTGTTTATTTTAAAACAAATATGTCATCTTAATGCAGAAATGGGACAGCTAGAGTATATGGAACTCATGCAAAATTAATATGGATCAAAAATAAATTGATTCTGTCCTCAAATGATGATTCAAGTAAGTTGTTCCACTGAGTATTGGAATACACACACACACACACACACACACACACACACACACACACACACACACACACACACAAAACCATGCAAAATCACCCTTCTTTCATACTGTTTGTCTTTACTTTTGCATGACTATTGTGGTCCTATGCCTTAATAACCTCTTGAATTTATTAAATTGCCACTACTGCTGTCTCTATTATTTATAGGCTTTGTTGCTGTTTCATCCTGGATGTTGCATTCAAAGATCTACCAAGTCATTTTTGCTTCATTTTGTCAAAACGGGTTAGGAATAACACACACTCAAGGTCAGAAACTCAACATGGTCTCATCACATGGATCATTTGTTTCTAATTTACTTGTAACTGATCTGACTACTTTAGTTTGCCTTTCTAATTATACGTAATTGAGATGTACCTCTGTACTTCTGAATAGTCATAGACAATTAATTAAATGTTGCCCTCTTGAAACATTAATCGGATTACAAACTAACTGTATCCTTGCTTTTTTATTCATGTGTATGAGGCAATGCAAGGCTGCAAGATTGTAAAATGATTGTGCTTCTAATGTATTGTTGTAAAGGGCTATATTAATTTTAAAGTTGTTTCTTGTTTACTCAATTTGAAGCTATGGCAATTGCAAAATTTCCTGCAGCTAAAATGATCTCAGTTGTGTCCTATTATTATTTTTGTGCATCTTTTAGCTCCAGTTGAGGGAGGGGGAATTGACAACAGATCATGGGAAATACTAACATTCTTGAAATCTGGACTGCGTATAAAGAAGGGCAGGTTTGAGCATGACTAAAATCTAAGGTTTTATTGTCAAGTTTTTTTTCTTTATGATATGCACAGCAATAATTATCTGACTGCAGTGGCTCAAGTGGCTAAGAAACTGACTGGAAGGTGGGAGGTCAGCTGTTCGATACCCGAATACTGCAGGCTGGAATGAGCAAGAACTTGCAAGTAGATAAATAGGGACCACTTCGGTGGGAAGGTAAACAGAGTTGTGTGTGCTCTGGTGTCTAGTCATGCCTGTCACATGACCACTGAAACATCTGCGGAAACAGACAGATCTGGCTCTTCGGCTTTGATCAGAGATAAGCACTGAACCCTAGAGTTGGATACTACTGGCTTTTGAGAAAGGGGAACCTTTACTTTTACTAATAGTCTGAACCTATACAGTTATTCACACAGGTCATATACCAGGCCACAAAAGTATGTATGCATACTTCACCCCCTTAAAACAAGCAAAAATCCATTCAAGGTTCAGGAACCTCCAATATATCAATGGTTCAAACCTCCATACAATGTATCCAACAGTGTAAAAGTTAACCGATAAATATAAACTTTTTCTGATAGTTCCTTCATCAGACAATGCAACTAGGCTTTTGTAAGAATAAATAATAAATTCTAAATCTATATAAGTCCAGGTTGATACAAGGTTATTTAGCATCTACAATACAATAGAAATAAATGGAGACTGAACCCACCTAATTATAGTGTGTTGCTTAATTCTTCAAATCCTTATTCGCGTCCTAACCTCACTTCTGTAAATTCTTGTCGGGCTGCAAACGTTGGTAAGCCTAAACGCTATTCTCATTAAATACTATTGACACAGGTGAGTGATATTAGTGTGCATTTCTCACATGCCTCCCATTTGACTCTAAGGAGCGGAAGCGAAACAACACCCAAAAAAGAAATGGGAACGATGTGCTGTTAAATATATAATGTGCATGAAACTGCAGCTGCAAGAGGAGGAGCCTATGGTAAAGTTGAAAAGACAATAAGCAATAAAAACAGCAACGCTGTTTGAGCTCACCAATATCTACAGGGAAACGCATACATAATACAACAGGTGGTGTACTGCTAGCTGGATATAGATAGAATATATACATAACAACCCGAAGGATATAAAGATGTATCAAATTCAGTAAATGAATAAAATCCTGTTGCTATAAGACAAATAAACTCAATGGTCCATATCGAAAGGTCCGTAGATAGTGAAGTCAATAGTCTATATAATTTGTATCAAAAGTCCGTATCAAAAGTTCGTATCAAAGTCCCTAGGTAATGAGGAATGGTCAAAATAGTAGAAGCCAAAGGGGCTATAAACACATGTCTAGGAAGAACAAACTTGTTGCAGAGAAACAGGTCAATATCCTTCCGGTAAAAAGATATTTTGTGGTCTTTGTCAAGATCTGCAACAAAAAGAGAGACCAAAACTTCACAATAAACTGTATGTGCACATATCTTGAAACATACACAATAAACATGACATAATTCTATAACAGCAATAATATAAACACCTGCAATAAACGTGCTCGATATCACCTCTTGTTGTATTCTCATTCTGGGTTAGAGCGTTAAAGAGACTTACACGATAACTACTAAATATGTTACCCGGGGAGCCTCATGTGAATTCAGTAACCAATAATTAACAAAGAAAAATGGGTGCCGTTATTTGAAAGAAAAAGGGGAAGATGGAAAGGAGACAAATCAGATCAGACTGTATACTAAAGAAAGGCGGAATAGTCCTGTTCAGTATTCAAACCGTGGGGGTACAAGGTGGAAAACGATGGATATAAAAAGCTTCCCGCTGCAATAAGAAACGTTCTTTGTCCATGAAATGGAATTTACGGGGGGAGAACGATTCAAGTACGGCAACCTGCATGTCTGTAAGTGCATGCTTTTTGTCAATGAAATGGGACACAAGAGGGGCTGTAATCATATTGTTTCTTATTGTGCAGTTTTTGTCTCTCTTTTTGTTGCAGATCTTGACAAAGACCACGAAATATCTTTTTACCGGAAGGATATTGACCTGTTTCTCTGCAACAAGTTTGTTCTTCCTAGACATGTGTTTATAGCCCCTTTGGCTTCTACTATTTTGACCATTCCTCGTTACCTACGGACTTTGATACAAATTTTTGATACGGACTTTTGATATGAATTATATAGACTATTGTCTTCACTATCTACAGACCTTTCGATACGGACCATTGAGTTTATTTGTCTTATAGCAACAGGATTTTATTCATTTGCTGAATTTGATACATCTTTATATCCTTCGGGTTGTTATGTATATATTCTATCTATAGCCAGCTAGCAGTACACCACCTGTTGTATTATGTATGCGTTTCCTTGTAGATATTGATGAGTTCTAACAGCGTTACTGTTTTTATTGCTTATTGTCTTTTCAACTTTACCGTAGGCTCCTACTCTTGCAGCTGCGGTTTCATGCACATTATTTATTTAACAACACATCGTTCCCATTTCTTTTTTGGGTGTTGTTTCGCTTCCACTCCTCTGATTACCCACACCCTTGCTGTCTTTTCCTCCCTCTCCCATTTGGCTCTATACACATATCTTTCTAAACTTAAAGTTAACAAAACACACTATCCTATCCTAGCGGTGACTAAACATGTATATATATCTACACCCCCACAGTAATGATATGAATAATAATGAAGTTATAAAGACGGACATTGTTACAATCTCCTATGGGAGAAAAACTCCAACAATAATGTAACCATGAATGTCTTGAAGAAAACAAGTATCGTGGTAGCAGTTATTATGGCAAATCAATAGTCCTGTTTTTATTGCGAACTCCCAAACAACCACGCAAACACTCAGAGAGGGTCCGGCCCTGGGAAAGGGAGGTAGCTTAAAAAGTAACTTTTACTTTCAAAGGTGGAATGTCCCTCTGATATAGTTTCCCAGGCCATTTGAGAATGAAAGTAAACTCCTACTAGAATCACGGTGGCAATCCTTATCTACAATTAAATTGTCCCCTTTGAGGAAGACTGCCCCTCAAGGTTATATTGGTGTGAAAGTGCAGCCTTATTCTCAGCTTATTCTCCTCTTATTCTCCAGCAAAGACACGACTCCGAGGCTTGATTTTTTAGATTTTATTGAAGCATAGTTTTCATCCATAATTTGCAGGATGAGCATGCGGAGAACTAACTTTTTTCTACTCTAACCAAGAAACTAAGAAAATAATGAATGAGGAATAGCTAACCTCATTAGCTTGTAAATCATTGGCTTTAATAGCCCTCATTCGAGACTTAAAATTGGCATTCTCCCAATTGAGAGTAAGAAAGGCTCCCACCTATATGTGGAAAGGTCCCTCTCGAGACTTAAAACCCCTGGTCTTATATACCCTTTTCACCTCCTCACAGCTTCCTGTAGAATGTTAAAGATGCAAGATGTTTTGACTATTGTCATGTTTATTTCAAATTCTCAGGTGTTTGTTACCTCATTCCCATTCCCGGGAATCCCTTTTTGATAGGCATCCCTATTCTCAATCATGTGCTAATGTGTGGAGTGTGCTGTGTTTATTGGAATGTTAATGATGTAAATGATTTCTCTATCTGCGAGTTAGCCTTTCTCAACCTTAAAGAGAATATAAAAATCATAGTGTAACTTAAATGAATATAAAGTAATTTAAAGAATGGTAATGACCCCTAAGGATTTTCATGACACAGCTCACAGAGAGTAGATTATTCATTCTGGACAGGCATCACAAAAATCTTTACAGTGCCCCTTGCTTGCACTTTACTACTTAGGGAACTGACTTGGCTAATGACTAGACAAAAAGGGGGTGATGATTTTATTTTTTAAAAATGATTTCATTAACTTTTTAAAAAATAACAAAGCAAGAAAAATCAAACAACAATACGTTTCAATACAATACAGAATACAGTACAATACATGTTAAACAAATACCAAAAAGAAAAAATGTTTTCATATTTATTGTTTTGATCAAATCTCATTTTAACCACTTATTTATCAAATATATATTCATTGTGTAAATGTCCACATGTATAATTATGTATATATTCCAATAAATGCATATTTTATTCCTAAAACTCTAATAATATAATAGCATACACGTTATATATCACAACAGTAGTAAGTAAACAAAAAATAGAAAAAACAAGAACAAAATAAAAACACCAGTGATATTTACAATGCCCTGGAGATTTCGTTTTTCCATAACTAACTCTTACTGTTTCCAAAAACCCAGTTGACCTGGTGCTGGTCTGCCTCCTTTACCCTCAATCAGTGTATACTCCAAAAAATGGTTCCATATGTTCCAAAATTTGTTATCCTTAATTTTACCCTTCTTCTGAAATTGAAAAATTGAAAAATCTTTATTGTCATTGTCCCCTTGCAGGAACAACGAAATTTCTCGGTTGCTATATAGCAACTAAGGCATATCCCTTTGCAGGCGCACCCCCCAAAGAAAGACTCAGACACCGGTATTGGATTAAAGGCATCGGGCCACTTTTATTGAATAATGCCCTAGTCCGAATTATCACTTTCAATTGGTGTATCATCCAATTGTAATTCTTTAAGGCAAGCAGGCTGCAGTAACACTGGTAAGGTTCCTCCCAAAATGCCAATGGAAATTAGCTACATGTATCTATTTGTATCAATTTATTTGTTGACACAAACAAATTGTTGACCGGAGTCAATATACTATCTACTGACCCCACCCTATGACATGTATCCGTTCAATATCAAGGTGATGCAGGCTGTGAAGCTCCTGACATCACCCCTTGCATGGTTCGCCCTTGACCGGCCAATCCTATTTCCCCTGTACCTATCTACGTGTTGGCCAGTCAATTGCGAACCTGCCGGATACCTATGGGTCATAAATCTTTACCTTACCAGTGCTACCCACTACACGGGGAGGCATCCGTGATGACTCACCACCCCACCCCCCAGACCATCAGCTCGGTCACCAGGCCTGCTTGCACATCCTCAAGAAAGAGATTCATACCTCTGGCCGACAGATGGACCCCATCTCCTCCATATAGATCAAAATCCTGCAAGCCTACCATAGGATGTCGAATGGCTGTACCAAAGCCATTATCCACAAGGAACCGGGCAACAGCCCTGTTCACTGACCGTCGAACACGGTGACCGGAGGTCAATGGAGGTCAATGCCTCCCCTGTAAAACTGTCTCGGCACGATGTCAGACCATAGCATCCGCGTGTACGGCCATAAGTGATGTAAAAAGGCCAGGTCACTGCACACCGACATTTTTAAAGAAAGGCCAGTGATCTGTGCGAGATCATTGCCGCCGAGGTGCAGAATCAGGACATCAGGCGGTCCAGCATCCCTGATGGACATCAGGAATGGCAACAGTTCCCACCATCTCATGCCACGCTTACCATACCATCGCATACGTGCGGCTGCACGTAGCCCGAGATGGGGTCCCCAGTCTGTCGCCGCAGCATACTGCGCTGCCCAGTGCACAAAACTGTGGCCCATCAGCCATACTGCCACCGGTGTGCGTGGACACACAGGATCTGTAAAAGAAGAAAAAGGAATTAGGGACATAACTGGCACTCATGCATGGAGGGGGCGTACATATAAAGAAAAATACGCTGAACCCCACCTGCCCATGCGACGTGTATCAGCATCAGAGTACCCAAACGCAGCCACAGTTGAAGCGGTGCCTATCCTGAATGAATGGGTGCCATAACGAGCCCCTGGGAGGCCGACACTGTGAAGTGCCATACCGGTCACCTTCCAAAACTGGAATTTGGTAAGGGGAGACCCATCCTGGTGGCAGAAAAATGGGCCAGGGTGTGTGCCACGCACTGCCAAAAACGCATGTAGGGCACCAACTGGACAGATGTCAGCAATTGTATACCGTAGCAGTCTGACACCACTGCCTACTCCGTGCTGATTGGCCTTTGAGCAGCGAATCCTCAATTGGGCCCACTCCTGGTTGATAAAGACATCGTCAAGTTCCAGTGACCTACGAGACATGTCCCCTTTTGACAATGGGACCAGCACACTGATACGGAGTGCTCCAAAGAAAGCTATGGTGGTAGCTGCATGAAAGAGAGCCTCCTCATACCTATCGTAACACAAGCTATGCCAACCTTGTGCAAGGTGGGTCAGAACCTCTGGTGAAATGGGGTGACGTGTCCGGGCGGCGGCCACGTTCATGTGTCCACCCTTCTAATACATGGCATATGCAGAAGTCATTCACGCAGTCAGTGAAGCCCCGTGCCTTGGCCATAAACGCCAATGCTGAAAGCCTTGTGGCGATGGTGCGAGGGGCTAACCCTAGATCGTGAAGGTAAACCATATACTGTAAAACCTGCCACACTTCGGGCAACTGCCTTTGCCCACAAAAGTTCCTAAACTGTAGGAGCGCATGTAGATACGCCTTATGCATGTGAGGTGCCAAAGACATGCCGATCGCCCGGTTCACCTCTCCTCGCCAAATGTCCATATCTTGACCAGGAGTGGAGAGGGAAGTTCCTCTGCTTCTGGAGCCAAGGCACAGAACCGGGGGATCTGCAGGCGGGATAAAGCATCAGCAATATCATTATCAATGCCTGGCACATGTCTGGCCCTGAAAAGCACATTAAGGCATAAGGACCTCAAGACAAATTGGCAAACTAAGACCATAACTCTGGGGGATTTGGATGTCTGGGCATTGACAATGTGCACCACTGCAGCATTGTCACACCAAAGTGAACTACTGAATTAGCCCACCTGTCCCCCCAGAGCATTAGGGCCCCCAAGATGGGAAAAAACTCCAGGAAAGTAAGATCGCGTAATCGATCCGTGCCTTGCCATGTCTGAGGCCATTGACCATAGGACCACCTTCCTTCAAAGTAAATCCCATAACCCAGGGAGCCGGAGGCATCCGACTGCACTTGGAAATGCGGGCTGAGCATAAGCTCCGATCTCCAGAAGGAGATGCCATTAAAGTCCTGTAGGAATGTGAGCCAAACTGTAAGGTCTGCCCGTAAACCTCTGGTCAGCCGTACCCTGAGGTGACATTTTAAAAGGCCCGCCATGGCATCACACAGACGCATGGCAAAGGCTCTGCCCGGTGTTACTACCCTGCAGGCGAAGTTGAGGTGGCTGTGAAGCACCTGCAACTCTCGGAGAGATACCTTACGCCTTGCAAGCATTGCCAGAATCGCATCAGAGATCAGAGTCACCTTTTCCATGGGCAACCTGGATGTCTGGGCAACGGTGTCGATATCAATACCTAAAAAGGTGAGAGTGGTGGCTGGTCCCTCAGTCTTTTCAGGTGCTAGGGGAACACCCAGTTCCCACATAAGCGCCTAAAAAGTGGCGAGGAGACGAGCACACGTGTCCGTGCCGTGTTCCCCTCCGAACAAAAAATCATCGAGGTAGTGAGCTACAGACCGGGACTCTGATCTACAAACAAAAGCCCAGTGAAGGAAGGTGCTAAATCATTCCAAAGCCGAACATGAGATAGAACAGCCAAAAGGCATGGCCTTATCTACATAAAAATTGCCCCGAAAACGAAAACCTAACAGCTCAAAGTCGTCCGGGTGCATTGGCAACAATCGGAATGCCGATTTGATATCACACTTTGCCAGTAGCGCCCCTGGGCCACATGAGCATACCATCTGTAAGGCCTGGTCAAAGGACGTATACCTGACCGAGCAAAGGTCATCAGGTATCGCATCATTGATCGAAGAGCCTGCAGGGTAAGAAAGGTGGTGAATTAGGCGAAATTCACCAGGGGAGTTCTTAGGAACTAAACCCAAAGGTGACACTTTCAAGTTCGGGAATGGTGGGTCAACAAATGGCCCAGCCACCCTCATTGCGGTGACCTCCTTGGCTATATATTGGGCGGCAATATCCTCATTACCCCTGAGAGAAAGTAAGTTCGGGGCATCCTGAGGCCCGCATACACCCTGAAATGGTATGCGGAAGCCAAACTGAAAACCCTCAAGTAGGTACCTCGCATCATCCCGTCTAGGATAAGCGGGAAGCCAATGTTCCAGCACCTGGACATTAATTGGGGAGGAGGCCTTTTTGATGGGTAGCACCATCAGAGGGAGCTCTGACCGCCCCCTTCCCACCCCTTCCTCTGCCTCATGACCCACCAGCCCGTGGGCACACGGAGGCAGCGTGAGGACCAGAACAAGAGGGGCACTTGTGCTGGAACTGACACTGACGTTTGTTGCATACTCCGCTGGCAGAGAAGCTCCAACAGAGCAGGTGGGCTGGAACCCCCTGCCCCACCAGCTGGCGGGGAGTCTGTGTAGTAGCAGCCCACTGAACGGCATGGCCACAGTGGTACCGGTCACCCGGTGCTGGCCGCGTGGGGGTCATGTACAGCAGCCACAACTGCTGGCAGGGTTCATCCCACCTCATCTCAGGATGGAGGGCCATTCTCATCCTAAACTCTTCATCATAAGCCAACCATGACGGGCCAGGGAAATCCACTACAGCCTGATAAATATTAACCTGATATTGGACCATCGGGAAGGCCAAATCAGGACGTGCCCTCAGGTATACCACCATATAAATCAGATAGGCTGGTAACCAATTGGTCCATGTGCGAGGTGGCTTACGACGATGGGACAACTCCTTATCCCTATCATCCTGCCCCTCCCTCTCCTCCTTGGTGGGTTCACGGTTCAGGAGGGAGAAAATGTCCACATATTCCCCCGCCAAATCTTCTCCCTCGTGGCCTGGGAGAGATGATCACCCAGTGGTAAGGAATAACCGGCCGTCGGCAGGGCCGCCGTCGGCACGGATTGAATTGGGGGTGCATGCAGTGGGCCCTGAATAACCCCCGACACATTGGGCAAGCCCACAGGGGCGGTCACCCCTGACATAACCGGGGGGTAATTGGACAACCAAGAATTCACGGGACAGTGTGAATACAACTGCCCTCCTACAGTAACCTGTCATGGCCATGGCCACTGAACCCCCCCCCCCCCAGTAGTGCTAGGTAGTGTCACTGGTGTACTTAGTTGACCAGGATACTCACTCGGTGCACCCCCATGGGCCGCCACAAACTGGGGGTTCTGGCACACGTCGGGCGTCGGAGCTCGCGATGGATATCGAGCTCTGCATGCCACTGCACCCCTGCCACGCAGGACTGGTCCCCGGCAGAAAGCCTCAAAGTGATGTTCTGGTGGGGAGCTGCGAGGCACCAGCTTGGGCTGGCCTGATGGCCTCAAGCAGCTCAACCCTGCTAATGGCCCGTTGGACAGTCGTAGCCGACGTGTGGGCCAGAACTGGAGGGTTTGCAAGCCCACCATCCGGAGGTGGTGGGGCAATGCCCATTGATGCCTCTAGCACAGCAATGCGTGCAAGGAGGGCATCAACGGTCTTGGACCCCCCAGGATAAGGTGGGCCAGATGGGCTGGATGGCCCGCCGGGCAATTGTTGTGGGATAAACCCAGCTGGGGATCCCTGGCCCGAATAAGGCCATGTCCAGTAGTCCGGCCCATGAGGGGCCAGAAGAATGGTGGGGCAGAGACCAGCACCAGGCCCAAGTGGGCCACCCTGCATAGCAGGGGTTGTAACCCCAGAGGGGCCGGCGGAAACCTGACCCACATTGGTGGCAGTGGGAACGTTAACCCCACCACCTGCTTGAGGGGGTGCCGCCCGAGCCCTCCGGGGGGGGGATGTTGGGGTGGTGGTGGGCAGAGCCCTCCCCCTCGGCCGCGGCTTCAAATCTGGTGTCTTATGCTTAAGAACATAAGAACATAAGAACAGCCTTGCTGGAACAGGCCACAGCCCATCCAGTCCAGCATTCTGTCTCACACAGTGGCTCACCATTTCCTTCAGGGTATTCCCAAGCAGATGCCTGCTTAGGATTCCCTGGAAATGATATTGAGAGATATCCTGCCTATCTCTCCAACCCGGAGGTTGTCCTTAAGTATCCATAATTATAGCCATTGATACTCTTGTCCTCCATGAACTTGTCTAATCCTTTCTTAAAGCTGTCAAGACTGACAGCTGTCACCATTTCTTCTGGCAGGGAGTTCCATAGACCAGTAATCCTCTGGGTGAAAAAGTACTTTCTCTTATTTGTTTGAGAACTAGTACCCAAAAGTTTCATGGAGTGTCCCCTAGTTCTAGTGTTATGCGATAGGGAAAACAGTTTTTCCTTATCTACTTTGTCCACACCGTGCATGATTTTATAAACTTCAATCAGGTCACCTCTTAGACGTCGTCGTTCAAGAGTGAAGAGGCCCAACCGTTGCAGCCTCAGATTGTAAGGAAGGTGTTCCAGTCACCTAATCATTCTGGTTGCCCTCCTCTGCACTTTTTCCAGCTCCATAATATCCTTCTGGAGGTATGGCGACCAGAACTGTACACAGTATTCCAGATGGGGCCTCACCATAGATTTATAAAGAGGCAAAATGACACTTGCTGACTTATTTTCTATACCCTTCCTAAAGATCCCTAGCATTGAGTTTGCTTTTTTCACTCATGTCTCCCAAGCAATTAAACCAAGATAAGGGGAAAAATTCCCTTCAGCAACCAAGATCGGGGCAAAAGCCGGGGAGAAAGCGGCGGAGCGAACTTCTCTGCTCTGTCGCTTCCAAAATGGCAGCGCAGCTGCCTCGTGGCCACCCCTTTTAAAGAGGGTGGCCACGCCCCCTAACTCACCCAGATGTCTTAGTCCGGGTGGGGGCCCCCGCAAAGAGCGTGGTGGCCATTTTGGCGCCGCGCTTGCATAATTTAAAACAGCTACAGAAACACCAATTAAGATAGTACCATACAGTACAATTTAAAAATTTAAAAATTTTAAAAATTTTAAAAATTTCAAAACTTCAAAACTTTACAATTTAAAAATTTCAAAAAAATTAAAATTTCAAAATTCTAAAATTCTAAAATTCTAAAATCCTAAAAATTAAAAATCTAAAAAATTAAAAATTTTAAAATAAAATAAGATGACTTCAGAGTCCAGAGTTTCCATTTAAGGCCAGAATTGCTCTGGAGAAGAAACTGTTCTTGAGACGGCTCGTTTTTACTTTCATTGTTTTTACCTGATTGAGTTCCCAAGTGAGCTTATCATTCAATGCAAGTTCCCACTTTTTTATACCAATCTCCCCACAAGGGAACTAAAAACCAGGGTGGGGGAACACAGATCCAAAATTAGGTCACCTGACACCCAAGCACCCATGGTTAGTCCCTTTTTTCACGTCAGCATAGTGACAGAGATTTCAAGGTTGTTGTTCTGGAGACTGTCAGATCGTCCACGTTTGAACACATTGATATTGAAACACAGCTCCTCCGCAGGGAGGCATACTATATACATAGGTTCAACTCAGTTCAACCACATGGACTTAACATAGATTTAGACCTTGCCTGCTTTCTTTAAACAATTTTACAGCTATCTCTTTAATTTCCAAGAGATTGGCTCCACCTGTTTCCTTTCTTCTTGATGTAACATCTTGTATATCTTACTAACCAAGCCCTTAACCCCTATTTGACCCCTTCTTATACTATAAACCATTTCCTCAAATTCTGTCTTTGGGGTTATGATATTTTGTGTGTGATGTTGATTGTTCTCTTCTCTGTTGAGTGAAGAAATTCCACAGTTAATCAAAGAGCTAACTACATCAAATTAAACTAATAATAATAATTTCATGTCAGAAATTATTCTTGATTGAATGGATATTTGTGGGAGAAACTCCACCCAGGGAATGCAATAATGAGGCTCCTTTCATGTCCCCAAGAACTGGGACAGAGACAGAGTCTCAATCTGTCATGTAGTACCTGGATCTCGAACTGCCAAGCTGCTGGCCTTCCTGCTAACAAGGTGAGCTTCTTAACCACTGAGCCACCACAGTCCCCAATTAAACTAATAAGTACACATCAATTTCCCCTATATCTTTCTAATTTTCCTCAGAGCATTAGTACACTTTTGTTGAAGGCTCTTCTCCAATCACCATACTCTGCCTTCTTTTACACCGTAATGTAAATGTTCAGGTTCCCAATGGAAGGGAATACATTTTTATAGCCAGCCCTAGGGAGAAACTGAAGAGAAATCTCTCTACAAAGACAAAGAACCAATTATACCTTCAAACCTGGTGCATTTTTTAATCTGCCTTGTTAGAATTTGACCAGACCACTCTAAGTATAGAGGACAGTACAGGACTATTATCTGGAGTACATCTGATCCTCCTGAACAAAGCCACAGGGGAAATGATAGTGCAGATGTCCCTTTCTCAGCAAATAATATAGGGGATGCAAACAGACAAGGACTGCTCGCACAGAATGCTGATGTGAAGGGATGAAACTAACGTTCAGAATAGTAGGGAACCATAGTAATGTAGGAAATTACATGGATTATAAAACCTTCCATTTTCGTATATCCTCCTTTTTATAAACTCAGAAATTACTAAAAGCTGCTTTTTGGGGTGCAATAGGCAGTCTTCTTTAGGCTTCAGTAGAAGGATATACTAATAACTTAACAGTATCATCTTCCAATTCCTCTGTATACATCTACTTTGAAATGCTCTCTAATTCCCATTCTTTATTCAGTTGTTTCTGTTTTAAGCCACTTAGGAAATTTCGAAGAACTTATTATTACTTACTATAATATTTAATGTAGACTTTGATGCCAAGAAGGGAGGGGGCTCAGTAGGAAACAAGAGGCAAAGATGTTCTGAATAATGTTATCCTTTGGAGCACTGCGATGGCTTAGTGGTTAAGATGCTGAACTTGGAGACTGGAAGGTCAGGTCTTGATAGTGGAGTGCTGCACAATGGATCTTGGGGACATGAAAGGAACCTCATTCGGGCATCCCCTGAGCAGAGTTTCTCCAGCAAGAATCCTTTCAACCCAGAGTAATTTCTGACACGATATTTATTTATTTATCATTCGCAGAGATGCAAAATAAAATAAAATATCTGAGAGATATAGTACCATCACTACCCACAGTGCTGAAAGAATCAAATATATGAGTATATCTTGGACTAAGCATAGGATGTGTTTAATTCCCAAATTTTGAGGGACATATTCCACTTAAGTCAAATGTGCAAAGGGTAAAGCCTGCAAAATTATAACCAAGACTGACAGAATACTGAGTATCAGAAAAGGAAGGAAGGGAGGGAAAGTCAGTATAGAATAGTTTATTGACAAGCCAAAGCTCCTAACAATTTGCAATATCTTGAAGAAAATAAACACTTGTTGGGAAAGTGATTGCAGTTATTCTGTCATTTCTAATCCTCAATGTACCTGTACATACATATTTAAAATTAAGAGTAATAGGCTTGCATGGGAATAGCTTTGTATACTTCTGTAGTAGATATTCTTGGTGGAGTGCTAGTTGATTGACAGTTGAATGTTTGAATTTTGATTTAATTTGCATGATTGAAATATAATAGGAAGGTGTCTGATTTGTGTGAGTCATTTAGAATAGAGTCAAAGCAGTTAGAGAAGGAAAGTGTGGCGACACAATATGGCCGGCATGCTCTTTGCCGCCCCCCCCCCCAACATACAGGCATCTGGGCCTCGGCAGCGTGGCATGGCCATGCTCCCTATAAAAGGGGCGGCCACACATCCTCCCACCGCCATTTTGCAAAGATGGGCTGGGCTTGAGCACATTTGGCTCTCTCCAGCCGATCTCCCCTTCATTTTGCTCGGCGGCTGTGTGCCTCCGAGCTTCTCCGGGGCAGCGATGGCCCCTAAAAGGAAGGCCGCGCCCGCGGCCACTACGGTGCAATGGGTGGGCAGACGGGCCCACCCATCTCCTCCCACCCCTCGGACCAGTCCCGTCTCGGGCCGGAAGGCTCGGGTGAGGGCTGGCCGGGTGGCCACCACTGGGGCATTGCCCCCTTCTTCTCTTGCCCCTACAGGGCATCCTGGGGAGGCGATCCTCCCCAGCGCTGACCCCCCCCAAGTCATAGGACCCGGGCGGGGGTGGCGCGGGCAGCCCCCTCAGGGACCTCACCATATCATGGGCTGGATGGCCCCTCCTGGCCCTATGGGGGCCTGGGGCCTGACCCTGGTCCCACTGTGCAGTCTCCTGGGGGGCATGGGCTGGATGGCCCCTCATGGCCCTATGGGGGACTGGGGCCCAACTTTGGTCCCACTTTACAGTCCCCTTTTGGGACGGATATGGCTGACCCGCAGCCCTTTTTCGCACACATTGCGGTGCTGGAGTGCACCGCGGGCTTTGCCCCACTGCCCCAGGACTGCTAGGTAGAACAGCCTGGGCATGGCTATCCTTCCTACCCCGAGGCCGGATGGCCTCAAGTGTGCAGACAGGCCCAGAGCTGGGTTGAGCTGCTGGAGGCCGTCTGGCCCACGCCTTTTGGTCCTCCGCAGCTCCCCGCACGGCTGCCCCAGCCGGGCCTGGCTCAGATGTGCCCTCCGGGCGCAATGGGATCTATGGTGGAGCAGATCCCGAACTCATTTCCGGGCTCCCACACCCCTCACCAGCTGGAACCCCTGGTGGGGGCAGCTGGGGGGGTGCAGCATGTGAGCATGGCTGTCAAGCAAGATCACACACCACTCGAGCACCCTTGATGGCGGGGGTCCAGTGGCTTTGGCCTCAACAGGCCGCGACGGCATTCCCACTCTCTGTCTTGCCGCCCTTGGCCACTTGGAGAATCCCTTACCCTCCTGCTCTGCATGGTATGCTACCCTCTGCTTCCAATGTGCCATACCCTATATGGCCATACGGCCCACCAGTTAATGCGGCATATCAATCTGTCCCTACCTCTGCCATGCCTATGGCCGGTTACTCCCTGCCCCTTGGTGACCATGTTTTGCCGGCCACCAGGGATAAAATATGGCGTGGGGAGTACGTAGATATTTTCAGTTTACTCAACTGCAAACCGACCAAGGATGAGAAGGAGCGGCAGGACGATAGGAACAAGGAATTGTCTCATCGTTGCAAGCCACCTCGTACTTGGGCTAACTGGCTGCCTGCTTACCTAATATATGTGGCAGTGTATCTTAGGGCTCACCCCGATATGGCGATCCCTATGATACAATACTTGGACACCATTTATCGGGCCTACGTTGATTTCCCTGGCCTTTCTTGGCTCACTTATGATGAGGAATTCAGAATGAGGGTGGCCCTACACCCTGAGATGAGATGGGATGAGCCCAGTCAGCTCTTATGGCTGCTTTATATGATCCCATCCCGGCCAGTGGCCGGTGACCGGTATCACTGCGGTCATGCGGTGCAGTGGCCCAGCGCAGCACAGTCTCCCCACCAGTCGGCGGGGCAGGGGGTTCCAGCCTGCCTGCTGTGCTGGAGCTACTCATTCTCTGGTGTCTGCAATAGATGGCAATGCAAATTCAGGCATGAGTGCCCTTCATGCGCTGGACCGCATGCTGCTTCCACATGCCCGCGGGCTGGTGGGTCATGTGGCAGGGGTCGGGGCCAGCCAGGGCCAGCCAGAGGTGCCCCTGATGCAACTGCACCTCCAAAAGGCCCCCTCCCCAATTCAACTTAGAATTCTTGAAAGGTGGTTGCGTGTCTATCCGAGGAAGGATGATGCGGTTTATTTGTTAGAGGGTTTTACATCTGGCTTCCGCATCCCTTTCACGGGTGTACGCGCGCCCCAGGATGCTCCAAATTTACAGTCAGTCCGGGGTAAGGAAGGTATAGCCGAGGAGAAGATAGCCAAGAAAATCAGGGAGGGGAGGGTCGCTGGCCCCTTTGACTGCCCCCCCCCCCCTATTCTAACTTGAAGGTATCCCCACTCGGCTTAGTACCTAAAAAATCCTCTGGTGAATTTCATTTGATTCACCATCTGTCCTACCCAGAAGGCTCGTCGGTCAATGATTTCATTTCATTCATTTCATTTATTCGATTTATATCCCGCCCTACTTAGCCAGGGCCAACTCAGGACGGCTTACAACAAGTAAATTAAATACAATATAACAAGAGAAAACAATATAAACACACAAAACACAATAGTATACAATTACAAATCAACAACTGCAGAATTAAATATACAATCAATGCAAAAAGACTAGTCTATAAACAACAGCATCCTAAAATATACCACAAAAATTCCAACTAACAAAGTAGCACAGCACAGAATCAATATGCATTACAAAATTCAAGATAAAAATAATCAAAAAAATTCAGCACAATTATCACAATCCCATAAAGGTTGTGTCCTTACGGTTCCCACAGAGCCCAAAGTTCCACGCTCTCAACAGACTGGGAAAAAATCTCTGCTCTCTGTGCCCCAATGTCAGGTGTTAGTGAGCACAAACATGTCCCCTCGTTGCTGTGAGGAGATGGTGCAGATGCTACCACTCCCTCCAGAACGAGGCAAGCGCCCGGTGGCCTCAGAGGCAGCAGAGGCAAATTTCTTTTAAAGCTGCCTGCCTCCCTCTCACAGGTGTTTCTGCCCTTCTCCAGCCAGGCTGACTGGGAAGGGATGAGGCAAGTGTCCGGTGGCCTCAGAGGCAGCAGAGGCAAAGTTCTTTAAAGCTGCCTGCCTCCCTCTGACAGGTGTTTCTGCCCTTCTCCAGCCAGGCTGACTGGGAAGGGATGAGGCAAGCGTCCGGTGGCCTCAGAGGCAGCAGAAGCAAAGTTCTTTTAAAGCTGCCTCCCTCCCTCTCACAGGTGTTTCTGCCCTTCTCCAGCCAGGCTGACTGGGAAGGGATGAGTCAAGTGTCCGGAACGTTGTTCCGTCCGGTACACATCTTTTGATCAAGCCTTGCAAATTGTTCGCTCATGCGGTCGTGGGGCGTTACTGGCTAAATGTGATATTAAATCGGCTTTTAGATTATTGCCAGTACACCCTGATGACTTTGAGTTGTTAGGTTTTTGTTTTAAGGGGAAGTTTTATGTGGATAAGGCTATGCCCTTTGGCTGCTCCATTTCGTGCTCAGCCTTTGAACATTTCAGTACCTTTCTTCATTGGGCTTTTGTTCAGAGGTCGGGGTCTCGGGCCGTGGCGCACTACCTGGATGATTTTTTGTTTGGTAGTGAACATGGTTCGGGCACTTGTGGACAGCTATTGGCTACCTTTCAGGGGCTGATGGCAAAGCTGGGGGTTCCCCTCGCTCCTGAAAAGATGGAAGGCCCCGCCACTACTCTTACTTTTCTGGGTATAGACAAACATCCAGGTTGCCATGGGAGAAGGTGACTCGGATTTCAGACGCAATTTTGGCCATGCTAGCCAAATGTAAGGTGTCTCTCCATGAGTTGCAGGTGCTGCACGGGCACCTCAACTTTGCTTGCAGGGTAGTCACCCCGGGCAGGGCATTTGCCAGGCGACTGTGCGATGCAATGGTGGGTCTCTTCAAAAAGCACCACAGGGTCCGACTCACCAGGGGCTTGAGGGCCAACCTATCGGTCTGGCTCGCCTTCCTCAGAGACTTCAATGGGGTTTCCTTTTGGCGCACAGGGTTAATTGCCACACCACACTTTCATGTCCAGTCTGACGCGTAAGGTTCACTGGGCTATGGCATTTATTTTAAGGGCTGGTGGGCTTATGGTAGGTGGCCCGATAAATGGCAAGGTACCGAGCGTCTACGGGACCTCACGTTCCTTGAATTTTTTCCTATCCTGGGCGCACTTATGCTGTGGGGTGAGATATGGGCTAATTCTGTGGTTCATTTTTGGTGTGACAATGCTGCCGTGGTGCACATTGTTAATGCCCAAACCTCCCAGTCGCCCAGAGTTATGGCCTTAGTTAGGCAGTTTGTGCTGAGGTCGCTGTGCCTTAATGTGCTTTTTAAAGCCAGACATATTCCAGGCATTAATAATGATAGTGCTGATGCTTTATCCCGCCTGCAGATCTCCCGGTTCCCGGTCTTAGCGCCAGATGCCGAAGAACTTCCCTCACCACTCCCGAGTGAGATGTGGACCTTTAGTGAGGAGAAGTGAACCGGGTGATCGGCATGTCTTTGGCCCTGCGCACGCGTAAGGCATATCAGCACATGTATTTGGTTTTTATGGCATTTCGTAGGGATGTGCACCTGCCTGACATATGGCCAATCCCAGTTGACCATATCCTGCAGTATATGGTGCACCTTCATAGCCAAGGGTTGGCTCCACACACTGTTGCTACTAGAATTTCTGCTTTGGCCTTTGCTGCCAAGGCACGGGGTTACCCTGATCACACAGGTGACTTCCGAGTATGCTGTGTCTTAGAGGGGTGGACACGTGAACGTGGCCGCTGCCCTGACACGCGGCAACCCATTTCCCCTTCTCTGCTTGCTAGCCTGGCTAGAGCTTGGCATAGCCTTTGCTATGACCAGTACGAGGAATCTCTTTTTCATGTGGCCACCACAGTGGCATTTTTCGGGGCTCTCAGGATCAGCGAGCTGGTGGCTCTTTCAAAACATGATAGGTCACGCAGGGCATTAGAACTAGCTGATATTTCCCTCACACAAGAGTGGTCTCAGCTGAAAATTCGTTCATCTAAAGCTGACCAACAAGGGAATGGTAGTTATGTGACGCTCCTGAGATGTACTTTTTCTGACATCTGTCCCATCGGTGCCTTGCATGCATTTGTGGCAGTAAGGGGCTCATGCCTAGGTCTGTTGTTTTGCCACCGGGATGGGTCCCCACTCACCAAGTTCCAATTTTTGAGGATTACGGGGACTACACTTCACAGTTTGGGGATTCCTGGGGCACGTTATGGTACTCATTCCTTTCAGATAGGCGCTGCATCGACAGCTGCTGCATTTGGGCATTCAGAAGCCGACATACGAAGGATGGGCAGATGGGGATCTGCGCGCTTTGTTTTATATGTTCATCCTATCCTCGCATGAATACCTTACTCACCCTCACTTTCTTATCTTTTATTACAGACCCTGTGTGTTGGTGCATACCGGAGGAAGTCTGGCTGGTTGGACACAGCTATGTGTACTGGGCTGCACATTATGCAGCATCATCGGATTGGGGTCCCCATCTTGGTCTATGCGCAGTTGCGCGTCTTCTGTGGTACGGTTTACGCAGAATGAGGTTGTGGGAACTGATGCCATTCCTTATGTCGGTTAGGGATGCCGAACCTCCGGTTATCTTAATTATTCACCTGGGAGGCAATGGTCTTGCGCAGATCACCAGCCTTGGGTTGACGGTATCCGTGCACAGGGACCTGGAGGTTTTGCCTCACATGTGGCCGCGGGTGAGGTTTCTATGGTCCCAGATCATACCTAGATACCATTATACAGGAAGGCTTGATCCTCGTGGTTTAGACCGTGCCCGGCAGTCAGTGAACAGGGCTGTAACCCTGCCGAACATGGTTCAGGGACATCTGTCCTACACCTGGGGATAGGGCTACAGGACTACAGCCTGTATTGTGGAGATGGGGTACACCTTTCAGTGGGAGGCGTGGACCTCTTTTTGGAGGATTTGGAAACTGGCCTGGTGACCGAATTGACGGTCGGGGGGGTGCGTTGAGTCATCAAAGACGCCTCCCCATGTGGCGGGTAGCACTGGTAAGGTAAAGTAGATGACCCATAGGTATCCGGCAGGTGCGCAGTTGATTGGACAACCCAAGGACAATGTACAGGGAAATTGGGGCTGGCCGGTCAAGGGCAAACCATGAACAGGGTGATCTAGACAGCCTGCATCACCTTGATATTTTACCGGATATACGTCAGATGCTGGAGTCAACAGGTAGCATCCTGACTTGGGTCAACAATTTGTTTTCATCGGTAAACAAATTGATACAAATGGATACAAAGTAGCCAAATATGATTGGCAATTAAGGTTGGTTCCTTAGCAGTGCTACTGCGGCCTGCTTGCCTTAATAAATTAAGAAAAGTTAAAGTTAAGTTTAAAGTTGAAGTCATAATTTAAGATTAAGGCATAATCAATGATGTTGCCCAAAATTTTAAATCCATCACTGGTGTCCGTGTCTTTATTGGGGAAGTGGGCCGGAAAAGAAAAATCAGTTTGCTTTACAGTTAATCAAGAGAAACCATCTCTGAAAAGTTTCTCTTGAGACCTTATAATATTTATTTATTTATTTATTTACACTTCTATCCCACCCCTCTAGGAGAGAGAAAAAATCTTCCCTATTCATGGCAACTAACATCAAAAAACCAATCATCCACCAATCAAGAATTATTAAAAATGACACACAATAAAACTCACAGTAAAATCATCACCAAACGTTAGAATAGCCAGAAAGTACTGCAATCCAGGACCCTGAAAATGCAACCTATTTAGGACAAAAAGGAGTTGGGCAGCATTTCTAACAACCAGAAATAGGCAGAATGTTCCCAAAGGCCTTCTCAAAGAGCAGTGTTTTAGTTGTTTTTTAAATGATGTAAATGTAAAGCAGAGAGTTGGGTGTCATCTGCATATTGGTGACACCACACCCCAAATCCCCAGATGAGCCCACCCAGTGGCTTAACATAAATATTAAATAGCAATGGGGAGATAATTGACCCCTGGTGGATTCCCCATTGCAGGGTCCAAGAAGCTGACATAGACTCCTCGAGCTGAACTCCCTGGGAGCGACCTCCCAGAAAGGAGTGGAACCACTGTAAAACAGGGCCCTGAACCCCCAACTCTGATAGTCACCCCAGGAGGATACTGTGGTTAACTGTATGAAAGGCTGCTGGGAGGTCCAGGAGCACCAGAATAGACAAGGCTCTTCTAGCAGCTTCTAGAAGAAGGTCATCCTGAAGTGCGACCAGGCCTAAAGCCTGAGTGGAATGGATCTAGGAGGTTGGTTTCATTCAAGAACACATGAAGCTGGTCTGATGTGGGTGTCAGAAAGTTAGCATATAAAGAAGCCACTTTGATCTTGACTTGCAGAAATAATATAGTTACATTTTATTGTTGTTTGACCTTTATCATTCCTCAAATTCTGTCTTTTGTTTCATACTAATTACCTTTGGTCCCTCAATAAAATATTATTCATTTAAATCAAACTGTCCTCTTTATTTATTTTATTAAAAGGAGATGGTATGGCCATGTTCCATGAAGCTACATCTTACCGCAAACAACAAAACACTCAACTGAAATAGAGAAAGCATTTTGTTGAATAGTAAAAGACACCAGGTAAGAACAGGAAGGCACTATCTGGGGCAAAATAGAAAGGGCAACCCCAAAATACTGGGCATCAGTTGGGAGGGTTTGCGTTCTCTAAAAACATTAAGATGTGGTGGCTAGTTTAAGGTGTTAAAAGTTGTCAAGCAGTAGGAGTGTGTGACATTCTAGTGTGAAGATTAGGGTAAAAGTAATTGTTTCTTCAGGAAGTGAGGTCATAACAATGACAATAGTATTTTAGGGGTTGCAGACAATCTGCAACAAGTTTTACAGCTTCTATTTCTGTTTAAAATATCATTATGTGATCATCCTTGCTACTTTGTCACTGGAATGTTAAATATATTCAGTTGCATTTATTGTCTAGACTAGGGATTCTCAACCAATGGCCTGTGAGATGGATCTGGCCAGTGGCACCAAATAATCTGGCCCCCGCCCTCGCTTCAGCTGCTGCTGTTGACAGAATTGGCTATTGACTCATTTACGACTGTTGTAAATGCATTTACAACAGCCATGGACTCGGCCATAAATGAGTCCCCAGGTGATTCCAGCAGCGGTAGTTGGAGCACCAGTCCAGCCCGCCAACTGTTTGAAGGAGCATAATCCAGCCCCCAACTTGAAAAGGTTGAGAACCCCTGGTCTAGATAGGCAGTTATGGCTTGAGAGAAAGATGCACTTGTATGCAAATATTAATGGTATTCTTAAAGATCATTCTGTAAATCTTTGCAGAACAAGATATAGATAAGTCATTATTACAACTAAGAAAATAGGGATTGCCCTGAGTAAACAGAAACATTAGGAGCATACTTGATATTTCAAAAGACAATTGGTGACTATTTCCTAATATTTGTTTCAGAAATATGCAGCAATGTATATCATCCATTGCAGTTTGTGTTGTTATCATTATCAATATCTGTTGGCTAGACTCACCATGAAGTATATTCAACACTACAAGTTACTCCCTATATCTTTTGGTTCAGTATCCATGGCTACAGTTATGTATAGGTCTAAAAATATTCAATAAAAATCCAGAAATATATAATAATATGTATTTCTATGGCACATTACCAAAGCTGGCCAATATAGACCACAGTCTAAAATGTAAGATATAGGGTTCACTGTTATCTGTGGTTTCAGGGATCTGCAGTAGGTCTTGAAACATATATCCAATGGATGCATGGAGAGACCTGTACTTTGATAAACAGTCTCAAAGTGTTGGAAAATACAAGATTTCAGTAAACACTTGTATATCATCCCTAAGAATAAAAGAAATGCTCTTTTGTTGTTAGTCTAATGAAGTTTTGTCATTCTTACCTTTTTCCAACAGGTGCAAAATTCACCTGAAATAACAGAAACAGTCACAAAATAACAAATCAGTGTATATCCTTAATTAAATGTTCTCCAATTAACGTATATAACTACTTATTAGAATTGGCCTCCTGCAATTAGTCAGCTAAAGCATTTGTTGCATAATATGCTGAATAAAGTCTTTCTCTCTGCTATTATTTCTGCAAGCAGCAATTGAAATGGAATAATTCCATTCACAATGGGGAAAAGATTCACACGGTACATCCTTTGTTTCCCCATATGCTCCTTTACTTATGCTTTGCAGAAAGCCAGCAGGGCTTCTCCATTGAAAAAACAAGGTCATTCACAAGCACTCTTATGGTGAACTCACCATTCTCCTCTGCCCTTCTTGCTCTCTTCATCCAAAACATGTATTTCTATTCTTATTTAGACTCAAGACATGTCTCTTTTTCCCCACAGCAGTTTTCTGCCCTTCCACAGTCAAGGCAACATTCTTCTTTCCAGCTGTTTCCATGCCATTCAAATTTCACCATAATAGCTTTTAAGATCACAGTACCAGTAGTCTAAACCCAGCTGGTAAGCAGTGGAATAATGTGACAGTCTCAGAGGCTACATCTGAGGTCAATGGCAACACTTCTGGTACAGATTTCTAAGAAAAGCTTGATACAGAGAAACTCAGACAGCTTATCTTATCAGCAAAGACAAAAAAGTGTGGCATTTTTTAGTTCAAACAAGGAAGATTTCTGGTATTAATGAGGAAATCAAACTTTTTTTTAAAAAAAAATACATCACTAAAATATAAGGTGTCTGTGTGTGTGCTGAACGTAAATGAAAACTGCAGTCTTAACACACTTACTTCTAAATGTTTATACATATTTCTTAATACTTATATTTCCATATACTAAATATCTATGTAAATCCATGTATTGTTAGGATAATCTAGCAAGGGGGAAATATGGGTGTAGTCCATTTAGTTAAACATGTTTCAGTTCCCCTTAGTACAAGTGACAGAGAATATTAAGCTTAGAAGATTTAAAGCTTTAGCCATTGTAACCTATATTGACTGCTCATATAGGACCCCAAGGCTTCTGATAGAAATTTTGTCACAACTAATAAACTTTTCTTAAGAAAAGTATGCAGTTTCTAAGCAGTCGTGTGGACAGCTCTGCATCCCCCATGATATCTGCCTTGAGAGGGATGGTATATCATTTTGTCTTTAGACTGTAGCCATATGAACTTGGATGAAAAATATTTTTTTATCGATTTTCACTGTTATCAGTTGTTGTGTACAGTATTTACACAATCCCATGTTATCAGTTGTTGTGTACAGAATTTTCAGTGAGAATTCTAATATAATGGTTGGGATTCTTTTGTGAAGTTATCCAAAAGTCATAATTTTTCAAAATAAATTACCATGTCAATTAACTGATGTAAGTTTTTTTTTTAAACAAAAAGACAACAATAACTCAAGATGCAACAAATAATTCCTACGGAGATTGCTTAGTTTAAAGCAATTTATTCTGAAAAATTAAACTTTATTCAATGGCACAAAACGATTTGCCCACTATGGGGTATAAAAATACCCCATGTCTGGAGAAGTGTTTCTGTATGCGCAGAATCAAACTTGTCTTCTTAAAATACTCACAGCTACAAAACACGGGGAATAAAAGGAAAATAAAATATGATAAACTCATATAATATAAAACATGTATTTCTGATATTAAGGTGTTTCCAAGAGTTTGAATATTTCATGCCCAGAAGTTCCAGTTTCTCCCAAATGGGATCAATGCACTGTCAGCCGGAATACACATTATCTAGTTCCTCATAATATGGTAGCCAGAATCTAAGTGAATATTTATATGCAAATAAACATATTTGTGATGGTGGCAAACAGCTATTAATCAACTGTTAACAAAATAAGTTATACCAACACAGTTATGCAGCTATAAATAATCACAAGGATTATGGCGAAATTGGTGAGACACTAGGTTTAAAACATCCTTTACTCCATTTTGTGGCTCCAAAATATTACCGTATTTTCCGGCGTATAAGATGACTGGGCGTATAAGACGACCCCCAACTTTTAAAATATAGAGTTTGGAATATACTTGCCGTATAAGACTACCTCTCTTCCAATGAACACCAAATAAAAATTAACCCACACTCAACCCGAAGACACGCAGCCCTCCGAGTCAAATGGGCAGGTTCTGGTGGAGAGCCAATCCATGCTCACGTTCTCCTCCTTGAGGTACAGGAAGATGTGTGCAGCTTGCTTCCCCTTGCTTCATACTCCCCGCATAGAGCAGGGACTCGGCCGCGGCACCCCCCACCATATGCACCGGACATATGAAGCAAGGGGAAACAAGCTGCAGTTAAGAATCTGTCCTATAAGACGACCCCCGACTTTGGCACAGATTTTTTGGGGTTAAAAAGTAGTCTTAAACGACAGAAAATACAGTACCTTGAATGAAGGAAGTGTTATGGTATTTCTGGAACATGGTTAGGGGAAGGAAAGGGAATGTTTTAACTCCTATGAAATGTTCATGGCTAATGACATGTCAAGAGTTGTAAAAAATAATTTATGCCAACAGGAATCGAGCCAGATTTTACATTAAAAGAAAAACCAATTCTTTTTCAAGTGATAGTCTTCCTGTTCTTAACTCCTTAGAACAGTTCTTCTGTGAACATTCTACAGCAGCCTCTCACATTCTTTAGCCACAAAGTCCTTTTATATCCAGGGCCTCTCTTCCCAGGGATCTTCTCTTGCATAGTGAATTGGAGTATTCTATGTTTCATGTTGTTATCATTTATATGTCCAAGATACAGTATTACAATACAACAACAACAACAACAACAACAACAAACCCAACAACAACAAACAACTCCAATAGCAATACTGAAAATTTATTTGGAGTGTTTTTGTTCCAGCAATGATTTTTTTATAAAAAAATAGAACAATCTTGTTCATCACAACTGGTTGAAAATTAGGGACACACCCAATATTGGAACCTGACGTCTAATTATAGCTAGTTTGTAAATGCAACATGGGACACAATTCTAACTCCAAATTAAGAATGATGGAGGAGGGTGTGGATAGGACATAAGGCCCTTGTGCTGTCTGCTAGCTGCTGATTGATAGCTGTCAACTCACTTTCCATGGTGATTGTGCTGGTTTTGTTATTTTTTTCTTTTTGCTATATTCCTCTTAGGCCAAATGACATCCCTCTGTTTCTGAGCTGGGATGGGTGTGGATACAATGTAGCCTCAGCCAATCTAAGTCTGCTCAAACAACCTGAAGTCAGCCTAACTAGTTAAAATTATGCCCTTAATTAGCAGCTACTACAGTAATTTGGTTTTCAGCCATTGTCATTTCTTTGTTATCTGCTTTTAATCTCAATTTATTGTTGTATTCAATTTATGTTCCTGAAAAAAAGTAATTGTGGCTGAAATTTTATTATTTCCTCCCACTGTAAATCTCAGTGGCAAATTGCTCTTAATTAATTTACTTGTAATTTTTTTTCCTATGGCTTGATAAGAAAATCAAGTGCCAGCCTCCTAACTAGCGATTATTAATTTAATTTTAATTTTAATTTAATATTTCAATTTGTTTGCCGCCCACTCAGGGGGAACCCGACTCAGGGTGGCTCACATACTTAAAAAACCCACATTAAAAACAGATTAAAACCCCTAACCCACACTAAAAAATCCCACCCACCCCAAGAGGCAGAAAGAAGATAAATTTTATGATAAGAGCCAATGAGCAGGAACCACATTGCCTTCAGGGCACCACACCTGCCCTGCCAGCCAGGTCTTAAGTCCTTTCCTGAAGGGCAGCAACTCCATCTGCAGGCAGGCGTAGTTCTACTGGTAGGAGGTTCCAAAGGGCTGGAGCGAACACGGAAAAGACCCTTTTTCTTGTTCCAGAGAGGTGGGCCCCCCTGGCTGATGGAACAATTAGGAAGCCCCTCCAGTCCGCTCTGGTTGGACGGACAGATGTCCTCAGGGTGATGCGGTCTCTTAGGTATCCCTTAGGTATATCATCTACAGCACTCCCAGTACCTATAGTTAATCATTGTCTGGGCAAGTACTGAAGACTGAGAGATGAATTTTCCCTCCTTTGCCTTGTTTTATGGGCAAAATTGAGTAGGATTTTTTCTTTTGTTTATTTCTTAATTTCATCTATACTTTATTTGGGTTAAAATTCATTTATTTTATTTACAAGCACAAATAGATAACACAATTCTAGTCTATATAAAAAAGAGATTTCCTTTACCAATTCAAGATAATGATGTATATTTAAATATTTTAACAAACTGTGGAGATAATCTTTGCAGGCGCACCCCCCAAAGAAAGACTCAGACACCGGTATATGGATAAAGGCATTGGGCCACTTTTATTGAATAATGCCCTAGTCCGAATTATAACTTTCAATTGGTGTATTCATCCAATTGCAATTCTTAAGGCAAGCAGGCCACAGTAACACTGGTAAGGTTCCTCCCAAAATGGCCAATAATAATTGGCTACAATGTATCCATTTGTATCAATTTGTTTGTTGACACAAACAAATTGTTTACCGGAGTTAATAAACTATCTACTGACCCCACCCTATGATGTGTATCCGTCAAATCACAAGGTGATGCATGCTGAAAAGCTCCTGCCATCACCCCTTGCCTGGTTCGTCGTTGACCGGTCAAAGCTATTACACCTGTACCTGTCTAAGTATTGGCCAGTCAACTGCGAACCTGCCGGATACCTATGGGTCATAAATCTTTACCTTACCAGTGCTACCCACCACACGGGGAGGCGTCTATGAAGACTCACCGCCCCCGCCCCCCCAGACCGTCAGCTCGGTCACCAGGCCTGCTTGCAAATCTTCAAGAAAGAGGTTCATACCTCTAGCCGACAGGTGGACCCCATCCCCTGTATAAAGATCATAATTTTGCAAACTAATCGTGGGGTGCCGGATGACCATCCCCAAACCCTTGTCTGCCAAGAACCGGGCAACATCCCTGTTCACCGAGCGGCGAGCGCGGTCAAGGGCACGGAGGTCAATACCTCCCCTGTATGAATGACACGGTACGATGTCCGACCATAGCAGCCTTGTGTACGGCCACACATAATGCAAATAAGCTAGGTCACTGCAAATCGTGAATTTTAAGGAGAGGCCAGTGACCTGGGCAAGGTCAATGCCCCCGAGGTGCAGTACAAGGACATCAGGCGGTTCAGCATCCCTGATGGAAAACAGGAATGGCAACAGTTCCCGCCATCTCATTCCGCGCTTACCGTACCAACATATACGTGTGGTTGCACGCAGTGCAAGCTGGGGTCCCCACTCTGTCGCCGCAGCATACTGCGCTGCCCAGTGCACGTAACTGTGGCCCACCAGCCATACTGCCACCAGTGTGCGGGGACACATAGGGTGTGTAAAAGAACAAAATAGAATAATGACTTAACTGGTACTCATGCCTGAAGTGGGCGAACATACGATGCAAAACGCATGGATCCCCATCTCCCCATTCGGCGTATATCAGCCTCAGAGTACCCAAATGCAGCCGCAGTGGATGCAGCACCTATCCTAAATGAATGGGTGCTGTAACGAGCCCCGGGGAGGCCAACACTGGATAGTGCCATACCGGTCACATTCTAAAATTGAAATTTAGTAAGGGGAGACCCATCCTGGTGGCAGAAAAATGGGCCAGGGTGCGCGCCACGCACTGCCAAGAACTCCTGTAGGGCACCAACCGGACAGATGTCTGCAATGGAACATCGTAGTAGTCTAACTCCACTGCCTACGCCGTGCTGATCAACTTTTGAGGACCGTATCCTCAACTGAGCCCACTCGTTAGTGACATAGACATCATCGAGTTCCAGTGCCCTACGAGTCACATCCGCCTTAGACAATAGTACCAACTCACTGATGCGGAGCGCTCCAAAGAAGGCCACCGTGTTAGCCGCGTGAAAAAGAGCCACCTCATACTTATCATAACACAAGTTATGCCAGCCTCCTGCAAGGTGGGTCAGTACCTCTGGTGAAATTGGGTGGTGAGTGTCCGGGCGGGGGCCACGTTCCCGTGTCCACCCCTCCAAAACATGACGTATGCGGAAATCATTCATGCAGTCAGCAAAACCCCTCACTTTGGCCATAAATGCCAGTGTCAACAGCCTGGATGCTATAGTACGAGGAGCCAAACCCTGACTGTGTAGATAAACCATAAATTGTAAAACCTGTTCCACTGGAATGGGCCACACTTCGGGCAACTGAAGTTGCACACAAAAGGTTCTAAACTGTACGAATGCACGTTGATATGCCTTACGCGTGCAAGGTGCCAAAGACATGCCGATCGCCCGGTTCACCTCTCCTCGCCAAATGTCCAAATCTCGGCCGGGAGTGGCGAGGGGAATTCCTCTGCTTCCAGAGCCAAGGCACGGAACCAGGGGATCTGCAGGCGGGATAAAGCTTCAGCAATATCATTATTAATGCCTGGGACATGTGTGGCCTTAAAAAGCACATTCAGGCATAGGCTTCGTAACACAAACTGGCGAACCAACGCAATCACCCTGGGTGATTTAGACGTCTAAGCGTTGACAATGTGCACTACTGCCGCATTGTCACACCAAAAATGGACCACTGAGTCGGCCCACTCCTCGCCCCATAGCATCAATGCTCCCAGGATTGGAAGGAACTCAAGAAATGTAAGATCGCAGAGGCGATCCGTGCCCCGCCATGCTGGAGGCCATAGGCCATAAGCCCACCTCCCCTCAAAATTAATCCCATATCCCAGGGAGCCGGAGGCATCCGACTGTACTTGGAATCTAGGGGAAACCAAAAGGTAGGATCTCCAGAAAGAGACCCCATTAAATTCCCATAGGAATGTGAGCTAAACCAAAAGGTCAGCCCGCATGCCCCTGGTCAGTCGGACCCTGTGGTGGCACTTTAACAGGCCAGACATGTCGTCACATAGGCGCCGTGCAATGCTCTGCTGGGTGTCACCACCCTGCAGGCAAAGTTAAGATGGCCATGAAGTACCTGAAGCTCACGAAGTGACACTTTACGTTTGGCCAGCAACGCCAAAATCATCGCGGAGATCCGGGTGACCTTCTCAATGGGTAACCGGGATGCCTGTGTGACTGTGTCAATTTCAATACCCAGAAATGTGAGCGTAGTAGATGGGCCCTCGGTCTTTTCGCGCGCTAAAGGGACACCCAGTTCCAGCATTCGCGTCTGAAATGTAGTGAGGAGACGCATGCACGTGTCCGAGCCCTGTTCACCCGTGAACAAAAAATCATCGAGGTAATGGGCTACAGACTGAGACCCGGACCTGCGAACAAAGGCCCACTGAAGGAAAGTGCTAAAACGTTCGAATGCCGAACACGAAATAGAGCAGCCAAAAGGTATGGCCTTGTCTACACAGAACTTCCCTTGGAATCTAAAACCCAATAGCTCAAAGTCCCCTGGGTGCACTGGCAACAATCGGAATGCCGATTTAATGTCACATTTTGCCAGGAGGGCACCGGGACCACAAAAGGGCACCATCCGTAGGGCTTGGTCAAACGACGTATACCTGACCGAACAAAGGTCATCAGGAATAGCATCATTGACAGAAGAACCCGCCAGGTACAATAGATGGTGGATTAAATGGAATTCACCCGGGGTCTTTTTAGGTACTAGCCCCAGAGGGGAGACCTTCAGGTTAGGGAAAGGTGGTTCGGAAAAGGGGCCCGCTACCCTCCTGGCCTCTACTTCCTTGGCAATGCTCAGGGCAGCTACCTCCTCCTTACCCTTCAGGGAAATTAAATTGGGGGAATCTTGGGGTCCTCGCACCCCTTTGAATGGGATACGAAAGCCCCACTGGAAACCCTCCAGGAGGTACCTCGCGTCCTCCCTCCTTGGATAAGTTGAGAGCCATCGCTCCAACATATACACGTTAACTGGGGAGGGGGCCTTTTGACTGGCTAGCTCCATCAGCGGAAGCTCTGCGCAAGAGGGACACTCATGTTTATATCGACACTGTCGCTTATTGCACGCGCCATTAGCTGAGAAGCTCCAACACAGCAAGCGGGCTGGAACCCCCTGCCCCGCCAGCTGGTGGGGAGCCTGTGTTGGAGCAGCTGGCTGCACAGCATGGCCACAATGGTACCTATCCCCAGGCGCCGGACGCATGGGGGTCATGTACAAGAGCCACAATTTTTGGCAGGGCTCATCCCATCTCATCTTCGGGTGTAGGGCCACCCTCATTCTAAATTCCTCATCGTAAGCCAACCACGATGGGCCAGGGAAATCAACCATCGCCCTCTAAATATTGTCCAAGTATTGGACCATAGGAATGGCCAGATCAGGCCGGGCCCTAAGGTATACCGCCATATAAATAAGACATGCCGGCAACCAGTTGGCCCAGGTGCGCGGTGGCTTATGACGACGAGACAGTTCCTTGTCTCTGTCATCCTGTCCCTATCTCTCTTCCTTAGTGGGCTCACGGTTCAATAGGGAGAATATATCCACGTACTCCCCCCGCCAAATCTTCTCCCTCGTGACCTGGGACAAATGATCACCAAGGGGCAAGGAATAACCAGCCGTCGGCAAAGCCGTCACCGGCACATTATATATAGAGGGCATACGCAGCGGGACCTGGACAGCCCCTGCGATGCTCGGCACTGCCCCAGGGGCAAAAACCCCCACCCTCAACGAGGTGCCATTTTGAAACCATGGGACACTGGGGTTGGCTGGTAACTGATGCCCACTCGCCTCAACTTGACGAGGCCAGGGCCACTGAACCCCACCACTGGAAGTGGGCTGTGATGTAGGTGCACTAAATTCAACCTGATACTCACTAGGTGCACCCCCGTGAGCCACCCCCACTCGGGGTTCCGGCCCATGGCAGGCGTCGGAGTTCGCGACCGGAATTGAGCTCTGGGGCCACACCTGACTACTCCCAGTCTGCAGATCTGGACGAACGGGGAGCTGCGAGACACCAGCAGGCGCCGGCCGGAGCGTCTCAAGCAGCTCAACCTGGCTGGCCGCCCGTTGCAGCGTTGTGGCCGTCGAGGTAGCCGGTGCCAACAAAAGGGCCCCGGCAGAAAGAGAAGCGCCCCCCTCTACAGGAGGCTGTGCAATGCCCAAGGATGCTTCCAGCACTGCTAAACGTGCTAGCAGAGCATCCACTGCCACAGAGCCCCCAGCATAAGGCGGGCCGGGTGGGCCGGACAGCCCACTAGGCAGTTGGAAAGGTACCCCGAAAGGAGAGCCAGGGCCAGAATAGGGCCATGCCCAAAACTCCGGCCCATGAGGGGCCGGAGGAGGAACGGGTTGTATGCCCACACCAGGCCCTCCCACACTGCCCTGACCCATGGCCGGTAACGGCGGTCCGAGGGCCGAAACCCCTGAGGGGCCGGCCTGTGGCTGGCCAGCCAAGCCCGGCTGCCAAGTGCCAGCCTGAATAGCCCCACCTGTATCAGTGGGCAAGGCTGGCACAGTGCCCTGCCGCGGGGGCGCAGCCCTGGTCCTCAGACCCGATGGCTGTCCCCTGTCCGGCGCAGGGCCAGTAAAAGTTCTCCCCCTTGGCCGCGGCTTCATCGCCGGGGCCTTCCGCTTGGGAGGCATGTCTCCCGAGGAGAAGAAGCAGGATCCCTATCCAGGGATCGAAAACCTAGCGCCAAAGCACACGGTAGCCAAGCAAACCAAGGCTCTGCGTGCGCTAATCCTCCTTTCCCAGCCGGGAAAGCACCACAAGGGCTAAACAGCCAAAGACTAAATGACAAACAGCGACGGAGAAAACTTCTCCTCTCCGTCGCTATTTCTAAAATGGCAGCTCGTCTGCCTTGTGGCCACCCTTTTTATAGTTGGGTGGCCACGCCCCCTAACTCACCCGGATGTCTGAGTCCGGGGGGGCCCCCGCAAAGAGCGCGGCGGCCATTTTGGCACCGCACTTTCATTCTTTCTCCATGTAATAGTTGAAAGATACGGAACATTTCTTGGTATTCCTGAAAATGTGAATTATTTCTTAAGCCCATTCATATTTATTTGAGACTGAATGTTAAACTACCACTGGCTAACTATTTTTAAAGAAAACATACAATACAAAATGCAAATATATCTAAAATAAAAAATGCAGTTATCAGAATTGATCACCATTCAATTTGAAATACAAATAATATGATGCTGTCTGTTTTCACAGCAGTATTTTATAGACAGAAACAGCCAAAGATTCTGTTTAGAAATAATTTCATGAAGACCTTTTTTGCACATATCTGACAGTTACTCATTGTTCTCTAAAAAGTCAACAGTATTGCAGATTTGATGGAAAGGCAAAAAACAATTAACTGCTAATCAATGAAAGGTCATTTCTTTCTTGATCCAGATTAGATGCTTCATTAAAATGGGGGTGGACGGTAGAATCAAAGCATCATCACTGATGATATTGACAATCAGAACACACATTTCTTGTTTATATTTGTTCATAGTAATATCAAGTCTAAAAAAAGTCTGATATCAGAAAATTGAATATTTATTATAGAGGTTGGTCTTGGAATTCGAAATCAGAAATATATCCAGAAGTGTGGCAAAAGATAGAGTCTAGATTCTAGGCCAGGGGTTCTCAACCTACAGCCTGTGACACCATTTCATGTGGTCCATACCACCACTGAAAGCAGAAATGGACGCATTTACGACAGCCATAAATGCTGTCGTAAAAGTGTTTATGACAGATGCAGATGCATTTTATGACAGCATTTACAGTGGGAAGAACCATCAATCTGGCCTGCTCAGCTGCTCAGAGAGGGCCTGGTCCAGCCCACGGCTTGAAAAGGTTAAGAACCCCTGGTGTAGACTGTAGTTTGTAACATGTAAAATTACACAGGCCTACAAAAAAAAATTTTTTCTTGGTGCTTAGGATTTTAGAACTGATTTTAGCTATATTTTGGTCACTGAATCCAAATATTTAATCAGTTATTTTCTATCTGCTCTACTTTTTTAGGATCAGTGTTTTTTAACATGCAATTCTATGCAAAATGTGCAGTTCTAACTCCATTTTAGAAGAAACAATTTTTTTTTGTTGGCGCCTAGGATTTTAGAACTGTTTTTAGCTATATTTGGGTTGCTGAATCCAAATATGAAATCAGTTTTCCTCTATCTGCTCTACCTTTTTAGATCAGTTTTTTTAACGTGCAGTTCTATGCAAAATGTGCAGTTCTAATTCCATTTTGTGCAATTCTAAGTCACATATACTGTACAAAGATTGGTTCCTGTATATTTGCCCTATTGTCATTCGATGAATGAGGCTGAGTGAAAAGCCTGGACTTCATTTGTTGCAGTTATCGGAAATTTTCTAAGCAAACACAAATCTGAAAACTATGTGGAACTGGTAAACAAGATGCTTAATAGTTTCAAATCCCTTGGGTGTAACATGGTCCTCAAACCTAATTTTTCCCCTCTAAAATACTATCAATCAAATCTAAGAGAAAAATGTGTGGTAGGGGACTGATGTGATCTAGAAAGTAATATTTCAGAAACAATATAATGAATTTCACCCAAAGGAAAATTGGTTTAAAGGGATTTCACATCCAAAGTAACAATACAACTATTAGGGGGTGCCACAAAACCTTCCAATAAAGAAATCAAGTGAGAGGAATCATGCACAAATGAAGGGGTATCATGAGCAAAAGGTTGCAAAAATGAGTCCAAATACTGTGCTATGGGTTCGAGGACAGAATTCACCCTGGATACAATTTGACACCCATGTAATGGGTCATCCAGTTTCAATGCCTTGTGCACCTTTGGAAGTAAATGAAAAATCAGGACTCTGGAGAATTTATTGATAAGAAATTGAAATGTCTTGTCATTTATGTAGTTGAGGGCAAGACCCTCATACAACACTGTCTGTATCAATTTAGAGATTCTTGGGGTTGGGTCAGATGCCAGTTTTTTTTATAAAATTGAGTGTTATTCTAACAAGTGGTAGCAGATGATGGTTTGTAGTGATATATGGATTTCTCTGCTGCTGTAATTACGGGCGTATCTAGGCTAGTCAGCTAGATAAATTTATATTTTTGGACGAGTGAAACAGGAGTGCTGTAATTAATTACTCAGCCATGCTGAAGAAAAAAGGAAAATGGAAGGTTGGTAAGCAGAATGAAGATGAGGAATTTAATACACATGTAACCCTGCAGAAAGGACTTCCTTCCCAATTAAAAACTCCATTGGCTTCAGCCACACATTTAGATGAAGAGACTGCACCCTTAAGAGATGGCAAGTGCTTACAAAGGTCAGTGACTCCGTATCTGGATATTAAAGTGCACAGAACACTCTTTACCTCCCCCCCGAAGTAGTCCCTATTTATCGACTTGCCATTTCTTGCTTTCGAACTGCTAGGTTTGCAGGAGCAGGGACAGAGACGGGAGCTCATTCCATCCTGTTTGTATAACGCCTGCTGCTATGGCCACAAGAAAAAGGCGCGTCCCCCCTTTTTCTTCCTTGTTTACCAAGCTGCTGCTGCTGCCACCTGCTGGTAGTTCCAATAGAAGTGACATATGGCAACTCTAACAGCAGCTGATCATTAGAAAGACAAAATAATAACTGCTTATGAACTACTACTACTACTTGTTCTTCTTGTTCTAGTTCTTCTTGTTCTAGTTCTTCTTCTTGTTCTAGTTGTTCTTCTTGTTATCAGGGACATAGGGGATGGAACATGCCTCACAAAGGCTTCATTGGGCTCCCAGAATTTTTCTTCGGGACACCCCGCAGGGCGGACCTTAGATCCTGCGACCTGCTTGCCTCTATGAGCATGCCTCCCCCTAGCCCGATTCGCTGGGGACAAGGACAGAGTAGCCTTCTGCATATGGCAGGTAATATTGATTCCTTGGCAGAAGCTAGGCTTCTAAGTGCTACTCCCCTCCCCTTACAACAGAGCAATCCCTCTCACCTTCTTCCATCTTACTGCGGTTCTGAAGTGATGAGGGCTATTGGAGTCCTTTCTACTCTGCTGGGTTTCCTTCTTCTTCCTTACAAAGGCAGGCACATACATCTGGCTTTTGAAGATATATTTCAAGGAAACACAATACAGGATATAGATCTTAACTAAATCTATACTACATAAAACACAAACTAATAAAACAAATAAATGAACATGAAAGTCTTGCTAGCTCCCTAGAAAATTTTCCCCTTACATGGTTAGAGGCAATTCAGCCCCTCATGGCTAAGCGTTAGCCCCGAAGAGTCATTTTGGGATGCCCACTGACAAGAGCTCCCGCTGCAATCAAGATCATTATGTGGAGGGGCCAGAGTTTCCCCTGGCTCCTGAAGTGTGTGTGCTTAGTGCTCAAATTGGGCTCTTTTTATAAGAAAAAGGTGCCCTTGAATGTGGTGATCTAATGACAATCTCATGGGAAAGCACCTGTGTTTCCCATGAGAAAGAGTGAGGTCTTCAAGGACCATTTGCAGGTGCAGGTGCCATCTGCTCCGCAAATGGCCCCCACCTTTGCTTTCTCTGGGAAAGTTCTATTCTAACAGGTGTCCAGGCAATCAGTTTGATTGACAGGAGTGGAGATGTTTCTCCCTCATGGTGTGTCAGCTGACCTAGCTGTCCCTCAGTCCCTCGTGGGGCTGAATGTGTCCCTGGAATAAGTCCAAGGCTGGACACTCATTTTTCCCTCCTCCCTTAGGAGAGAGTTCTAATCTTATCTATGTATCATTTGTCATGTCAGACTATTAGCCTGGCATTTCAATGTGCTCTGCAATGAAATTTGGCTTTCTAAACCTAAGAAAACTACAAAATGTGTCTTAACACTACATGGATCAAATGTCACCGTAAAATCAAGACAAGGTCGCATGTGGAAACCATGACACTTGTTATTGTTGTTCTAGTTGTTGTTCTTGTTATTGTTGTTCTTCTTCTGCATCCTAATCTGAATATTGGTGATCCTCATGGCGATCAGCCATGAAGACTGTCCTGAGAATATAATGCAGTGGCCTTTCATCTGCCTTCCACATTGCAGCATGACACCCATACCACTGATCCAGTTCTGCCAGTCACTTTCTAGCCCTGAGCCTTTTTGGCAAGCAAAGCCCTCCTCAGCCTGAGGCCAGTATTGAAGAAGCTGCTGCCCTCGATCAAGATGGATTCAAGTGGGACCTAATCCACTTGGAGACAACCACCCTTCCCTGTGGACTTCAGCTCCCAAGGCTATTAGTCCTCAGGGTTGTTAAGTTAGTTAACTGCCACCTGACAGTGTTGAGTCTCTGGCAGTATGGTCTACTCTAGTACCATAGCAGGATAAACTGGCCAGACTTTATTAACTACAGAACTTTAAAATTGACAAGGAAAGAACTGAAAGTATTCAAGATTTTGTATACCTTGGCTCAATCATCAATCTAAATGGAATCTGCAGTCAAGAAATCAGAAGAAGACTGAGTCTTGAAAGGGCAGCAATGAAAACCTCATCAAGTACAGGTATGCTTCCAGTGTTTCCCAAACTTTGGTTCTTGGACTCCATTTCCCAGAAGCCTATGTCAATTCCTCAAAGCACTGATCAGCCAATATACTGACTTTGGCTTCTGGGAATTGAAGTGCCCTGTGGGGCATAGGGCCCACTTTGGGAACCACTGATTGAGACAAAGACCAAAGTTGATCACTTTCTCATATTTCTGATCATTATATACAGGTGTGAAAGTGTTACAAGGAAGAAGGGTTACAAAAAGCATTAATTCATGTGAAATACAGTGCTGGAGGAGAGCTTTGTTGTTAGTAGTAGTAGTTATTGTTGTTATTATTGTTGTAAGTGGCAGACTGGAGCAGTCAGCAATTCATTGTTCTTGAGACACTTCCAGCTTTGTAAACCTGACCTCTAGTTCCCCTGTAGTCCTGGCCATGTGTCTTTCAACAGACAAAACTGAAGGAGCAGGAGTAATCCCTGATGGATAAGGAGACCTTAGTGAAGGGGAAGAGTAGGTGGTGGGTTGGTCAGGTGGAGTAAAAGGATCATTAAGGGGTGTAAAATATTAAAGGGTCCCTAAATGCCATAGAAGTTGGGATGGTTTCCAAGTAGAGCAGGAAAAAACCAGAGTTGGTGACCCTGAGGACCCTTGGTTTGATGCTGAAATGGAGTCATGGGAAATATACTATCGGGAGCTGAAAAAATGTGAGGGCATACTGGCCCCATCTGGCTGGACCTATGTGTACATAAAAGACACCAGGTGTGCGGGATGGACATAGTTAGAAGCATCTCAGCAGGAGGCAGCCTACCAGGCTCAGGCGAAGAACCTCATTAAGCCATTTTATTGGAGTGTGCAATGGCAGAAGGAAAGAACCACTGCTGAGAAAGTCATGGCATGGAGGCCTGAGAAGAAAGTCAAAGAGTGGGGACTACCCAAACTGAGCCACTCTTCAGAGCATCATATCCTCACCACAACAGGGATAATACATTGATATAGTATAGGAGGACTTTAGGCCCAGTGAAGGGAACCAGTGCCCAGACAGAACTGTTGGACTGAGGATCTCATGAAGCCAATGCCAGGAATCAGGTACTACAATGTGTAGTCATTGTATCTAGTTGCACATTGGCCCATTGGCCAAATAAAGTTGTTTGTAGCAGCAATAATCCTAAGGAGCCATGTTTGGAAAGTTGGAAGATAGCTGGCTTATAAGAATAAGAACTGATCATGATGATAGAATAAAATAGGAACATTAGATGGCTCAAGTGGCTAAGATGCTGACTGGAAGGCGGGAAGTCAGCAGTTCGATTCCCGAGTACTGCAGGACAGAATGAGCTACCGTCTTTGTTCCAGCTCCTGCCAACCTAGCAGTTCGGAAGCAAGAAATTGCAAGTAGATAAATAGGGACCACTCGATTCCCGAGTACAGTAGGACAGAATGAGCTCCCGTCTTTGTCCCACCTCCTGCCAACCTAGCAGTTCGGAAGCAAGAAATTGCAAGTAGATAAATAGGGACCACTTCGGTGGTAACAGTGCTCAGTGTGCTCTGGTGTCTAGTCATGCCTGCCACATGACCACAGAAACATCTGCAGAAGCATACAGCACTGGCTTTTCGGCTTTGAAACTGAGATGAGCACTGAACCCTAGAGTTGGATACAACTGGCTTTTAAGCAAGGGAAACGTTTACCTTTAGATGTATTAGAGCAGGAATAGCGGCAGACATAAGCCAGTGAGGAAAAATCCAGTCAAAGAAGCTTTTTTAGCAACACCAGCAAACAAGATACCAAACACTGCAGCTAACAGGAAACATTAAAGTTTTTCAAGCCCCTTTGACAATTTAAACTCCCCCAGACGTTCTCTTAGCTCTTATTGGCTGCTGACAATCCTTCTCATGATCATTACAATATTATTTGCTGGAAGAAGATCAGTGAGACATTTTTGAATATTTGGGTCAGATGGAGGAATTTCCAAATAAGAAATGCAAATGGGTTACAATAGTTTCAAAATCTTCAATCAGTTGTATTTCTTTCGTAAAACCACAAAAAACCATGAAAATGAAATAAATGGCCTTTTTCGTGATTCAGTTAACCTGCACATCCTATTGCTATTTGATATGTACTGTACCCTTCTATTTTTCAATTTGGAGCAATTTGTTTATTGGAATAAGAAGAAATACATCTCATTGCATGCATAGAAAGAAAGGGAGAGTCAGACAGAAACAGAAAGAAAGGCAAAGAGTATGACATAATAGAAGAAAATGTTTAATCACACAACACATACAGTACATGGACAAAAATAAATGCAAAGTTTCTCGAATACATGTCATGTATTCTTCAACCAAAAGTAGCAATGCTAACTGCTCAGATCCAATATATAAATCATCTTACAATGTCATTATCTAAAAATTAAGTAGGTCATAAATGCATCATTTCTTTCCCAGAAATCTAAAAGAATGTTTTAAGCACTTCTAATTAGCAACTGGCTAGATAATTCCTGCTGTAATAAAACAAATGCCTATTAACATGCTAATATGAGGCCATTAACTGACATACAAATCAACCTACTGTGGTTATTTTGCTAAGAACCATTTAAATCCTTAAAACTCTTTGCAAGTTTAATGTATTTGTTAAAATGTAGTAGTACATTGACTGCATGTGAAGTTGGATATATATATATATATATATATATATATATATATATATATATATATATATATATATATATATATATATATATATATATATATATATATATATATATATATATATATATATAGTTCAATCACTACTCTCTCACTTAACTGCATCAAGGCACTCTGTATTTCAGTACACAATGTTTTAATTTAAATTAAATGACTGAATTAATTAAGTGTTAACCTTTAATGAAGCTATGGAGTTTTGAGGCGTCTATAGCCAGAAGATTCATAATCCTCCAGTCTTCTCATAATGTTAGCCATAGTTTGGCACATTTGAATTGTTATGCAATGAGCTCTATATATTCCTTCCTAGGATGGTAATAATCAGAGTTTGGAAATATTACTTCTTGGATTGTTATTTCCAGAATTCCTGGATATGCTGGGGAAAGGAGAATTCTGGAAGTAATGGTCCAAAAAAGTACTTGAAGATGATACAAGAATGCATTAGTGAAAATCTGCAGGCAGAACAGTGAGATAGTTCATTCGTCTCCACTATTTGTTGGAAATGGCTCCTTGTAAAGCTGTCTATATTTCCCTAACCAAGATCACTTCAGGAACAAGTAGCATATTAAAGGGGTGGGGAGGGACTACCCAAAGAGTGTTTGCTTTGGTAAATGAAAGGTTTTGACTACAACTGAATCCTGTATCCAAATCAAAAAAGATAGAATTCTAGAATTTGCAGGAGAACTGACAAGAGGATAATTACACATGTTTCTTTCTACAGTTCCCATTTTCAAACAACCAAGCGATACAAAGAAAGGAAAACATAGGAATTAATGTTTTGTTTACATTGCCTAGATCATATAATGGAGAAGATGAGAGAAAGTGAGCTTTGATGGCACTCACATGCCCTTCAAGTGACACCTTTCACCATTGCCAAAACTGCTTACAACCTGAAAGTCGATCTTTGGAGGCTATGTGGGTGACCAAAACAGAGATAGCAGAACACTATCAATAACAATATGTAAGTAGATGGCCTGCACCCTTAAAACACAAATGATCAGACAAAGTGGTGGTGAAGGATGTGAAGAGTGGACACCAAACCTGCGGGGAGAAGCTAGGAAAAAGAAGATCAATGATCCTTAAACTTTTCTGGGAATCATGGATACCTCTGAAAAACAGATAAAAACTATGGATCCTGTCCCCAAAGGAAACAGTAGCCAGAATCCTAGTGGGAGTTTATCCTATTGTTAAGTGTAAGTCAATAAATCACAGTGGTGAATTGCCATTCATCAACAATTTGCCACTCGTAATTTTTAGAATGAGCAGTCATACAACCTAGTATGCAATGGGGCATGTGAAGAAAACTTGTAATTAATGGAAATTGTTCACTTATGCCAATAAACATAAGGGGAATACTATAATAATATGTGACAAATTTAAAAGACGGTCATCCCCCTCCCCACATAAACACAATTTCTAAAGTAACAGGAGAGAGTTAAAATTTGACTCTAGAAGTTGCAAGAGAAATGTGCCTAATTTACAGATCCCTTAACGACTATACAAAGATATCCTAGATCCCTGGTCTAGATCCATTTGTATTACTCTTGACATAAAAAGGGCATAATAGAGTTTACTAGTAAAATCATACTCTTTTGTTTTGAGAGGGCTTATTATTTTGTTATTCATTCCTTTTTCTGAGGATGGCATGAGACATATACATGAACAAACAAATGCCTGAGGTATCTTACCCAGGAACACAGATCTATTCAAATGGGCAGGATTGCTCTGATAACTACAGTTTTCAGTACTGTTTAGTGTGAGTCTGGTAAGTTTAACTCCCATTGAATTCAGCAAGACAGAAACAATTCATGATCAAGATTAATACTGCTGCCTTCAATCATACATTGATAATACTTATGTTTCCTTGACAGTTTCTTAAAATGGAAGTGATATCTCCAGTTTCTTGAGATCAAATCCAAATGCACTTGGTGAACTTTTCTTGAAGCAAGCATAGGATACTCTAAATGATTTTGACAGATGCTTTGTGTTTCAATGTGATCTTGTACATCAATGATTAATGCAAACAGTTTATTTTCACTGTTCATCTCCTCAATTCCATGACTGATTTAATTGAAATAATAAATAAAAAGAATAAAAAGAAAGAATTAACTGAATGAATTAGCAAAAAGAGGTAAGTTTTCAAGATTGAAGGAAGAGAACAAGGCATATTGCTGAAGACAAGGAATTCTAAAGGGAGGTGGCCTCGACTGTAAATGCCTGATTACTGGTCACAGTCTTCTGGGCCTACTTCAGAGCAAGAATTTTCAACCTTAGAGCTTGTAAGAAATTGATAAGATGGACAGCAGGCCTATGGAAGAGGCACACTGAATGATAATGAGTCCCCAAAACACTTAGAACTTTGTACATTAGTATGTTAGTACTAACAGCTTAAAAATGGCGTGGAAGCCCAAAGGTTACTAATGCAAGCTGACCAAAATTGTGGTGGTGTGTTCAAATCTTCTCCTACCAGTGATCAATCTAGCCACTACATTCTGGACCCACTGAAACTTATGTAACAGCTTCAAAGAATGCTCCACATAAAGATCATTACAGTAGTCAGTACTTTAGACTACTAGCATGTGAACCAAAGTTTTTAGGGACCTGTGGTAAAGGGCACAGCAAAGAAACTTGCGGATGTCGAAAAAGGCAGACGGAAAAACAATGGCACTTGATCTGTGAGATGGATTTTAACCCCACACCCTAAAGTAAAGGAGAGCACAGTCTGTTGTGGGGCCTGGGACCTGGGTGCAAGGAGGAGGAGGAGAGTTGGCTGGCCCAATTGACTGCTGCTGTCTCCGATCTGTAGTCTGACCCTGAGGAGGACCTGTTACCAGTCAGCCCACAGCCGGCCCAGATCAGGAGGCTGAGCAGGAGGACATGGAACTGGCACCAGCCCTGCAGCCAGCTGTCAATTCAGAGCAGGTCCCTCAGGGCCAAGCCAGGTCAGATGATTGTAGCTTGATAACTAGGCCAGGTGCCAACACTTGGGATGATCAGGAGCAAGCCAGCATGTCTGAGAGGCATACCTGTCAAGTTTCAGGAAATTTCTGTCAACCCCCCCCCCGTATTTTATACTCTTTCCCGCTGTCATCCCATATTAGTTAGAAGGAAATTAGATTGGAGTTAGACTGGAGGCCAACACAGGATAAGCATAGCTGTCCAGTTCCCTGTTTTGGCCAGGAAATTTCCCTTATTTGACAGAAATTTCCCAAAACTTGACAGGTATGCTGAGAGGTGTAGAGCCTCATTAAGACAAATCCTGCAGCTGAGGCTCTTGACTGGCTTTTGATCCTGGACTCCTGACAATGACCCTGCTTCAACCTTGTAAACTGACTGTAAGACTCTTCTTACCTTTTAGTGCAGCAACTGCTGGCTGGGCAGCTCGGCCAGTGTCTGGGCCATAACAATTTTGGTCCAACCTTAACTGCACTCAGAGGGAGGGAGAGACTTGTTTTGCTTGTTTTCTGCCTCTGTGAGCCATTGCCATGGAACCCCTTCAGGCAATCTTGAAAGGGCTTGCTGACCAGATGAAAGAATTACAAGCACAGCTTCTACTCTTGGTTGGAGATGTCCAACAGTTGCAGATAAGCTCCGAGTGTGAGGCTCCACCCACACTGCCTCCAATATTCCCTCTGGCCATTCCAAAGAAATTCTCCGGCCACAGGGAGGACTGCACCATGTTTCTGGCACAGTGCCATTTTTTAAAAGCCAGAACTCAGGGGTTTCCCACGGACAGTTTGAAAGTAGCCTTCTAGATTACTTTGCTTAAAAAGACAATTGTAAAATCGGCCACACCTTTGCTTCTCCAGCACTCTCACCTCCTGGACAATTTGCAATTGTTTGAACAATGCTTCAAAGAGTGCTTTGGAGACTGCCTGCAGGAAAGCCAGGGCAACAGACAGCTTTGACGCCCTGTTGCCAAGTACGTGGCCAGCTTCCAGCTGCTGGCCCAGGGTTTACACTGGAATGAGGCTGCCCTTCAGGACCAGTACATGGAAGGCCTAAATGATGCCCGCTTCAATGAACTGGCTTGGGTGTTGCGGCCATATTTGCTCGCTGTGCTGATTGCCCTGTGCCTCCGTATTGAAGGGTGGTTGGGCAACCGGCGCCAGGCTGCAGCGGCAAGGCATTGAGACATTGTGGTGCCACTGCTGCCGCCTTCTACACCACCTCCACTCCCTTTGACCCCACAGTTCATCATGGTGGCTCCGCCTGTCCTGCCTCCACAGAAGTCTGCCTTGGCTGCTCCTAAACCGATGCAGCTGGATGGTGCACAGCCTCAACTCATGCTGGCGGAGGACCTACTGGGGAGCCTTTGTACTGCAGATCAGCCACTTTGCTCAGTTGTGCCCCACCAAGCAGGCACCACTGTTACATGTCGGCCCTGAAGTGTGCATTGGCCATTCTGCTTGGGGTGCCTCTCCATGCATCATGGCTCCAGTCCAGCAGGACTCCAGCATTTGATTGTGCCAGTCCAGATCTGAATGGGCAAGGGAGGCTGGATCCTTGCCCATGTGCTCATTGACTCTGGGGCCTTGTGCTCGTACATGGACCTGGCCTTCACTTGGCGGCATGGTGTCCCATTGCAGAAGAAGATATGCCCTGTCATATCAAGGTGATCAACAGGTGGGTCTTGCAGGCGGGGCCAGTGACTTGGGAGACACGGCCTCTCATTTTGGTGGTGCAGTGGTGGGAGGACTGTGTCTGTCTCAACGTGACCTATATGCCCCACTTCTCCCTGGTGCTGGAGATGGACTGGATGTTCCACCACAATCCCATCATCGACTGGCAGACTCAGGGGCTCTGGTTCATGGAGGCACAAGAGGCCATGCCAGATCAACTGGCTGTGATGGTGTTATGTATGCATGTACAATGTTACTTTAAATATATGAATGTAACCAGTCCACAATCACAATGTATCTCAGCTGTTAAGGAACGCGAGCAAGCCGCCCATAGAGGGCAGCTGCGAGCGTTCAGTCTCACATGGTCCACATTGCCCAAATCACAAACAGCCGCGGGAAATTCCCCACATGATCAGGAGCTACAGAAAACAACTGCAGAAGAGAAAACAACTGCAGAAGAGAAAACAACTGCAGAAGAGAGGCGTGACCTGGGCGAGGCCACGCCGGTAGCAGCCAATGAGCTACCGTGCAACAAGATTCAAGTGTATTGTGTTATGGTATATAATGAGATGTATCTGCCCCATTACCTCATGTTCGTGCTGAGCATCAATGAATAAACCTGTGTTAGTCCTTCCTGCGACTCCTTCTTTGTCTTCCGTGCAAGACACAAAATTGGCGACGAGGATGGGATCGATGGCGAATCCCAAGGTCAAGCCGTACCAGTTCGATGTCAGCGAGCCCGAACAATGGGAGCTTACGAGTGCCAGTTTCGGCACGCCATGGAGGCTGCAGGCGTCGACAACGACGCGAAGATGCGCTCCCACTTCCTGTCTCAGGTGGGGCCGGCCACGCTGCGGATCCTGATGACCCTGGTGGCCCCCCGGAAGGTGGACGAGGTGTCCATCGACCGTATTCTGGAGAGACTGCGTGAGCATTTCCAGCCACCCGTCTCGATTTTCCCAGCCCGGGTCGCGTTCCACAGGCGAGACCAGCGACCGGGCAAATCCGTGTCCACCTATGCGGCGGCCCTCAGGCTTGCAGCGGTGCATTGCCAGTGGGACGACCTGGACCAGGCCCTCCGTGACCGCATGCTGTGCGGCTTGAGGGACGAGGAGCTTCAGAGGAGGCTCATGACCCGCGACCATCGCCTCACGTTCAACGAGGTACTGCGGGAGGTGCAAGCAGCCGAGGAGGCCAGAAGCGGCGTCCGGCTATTCAAGTCTCGAGGGGCCACGTCCGAGAGGGCCAAGTCACCAGTGCAGGCGGCCCGGCGGACACCAGCGAAGACGGCCTGGCGGGCCCCCAAGCCGCCCGCCGCCGCACCAACGTCGTCCGAGGAGTCCTCCACGACAGCGGATCCCTACTCCAGCGAGGACGACGACGTCCAGAGGATCAAGAAGCGAGGTGAGAAGCGGCAGACCCGAGAACGGCAGGACCGCCGTTGCGACGGTTGTGGGGCGGCCCACGACCGCACGAGGTGTCCGTTCCGGAAGGCCGAGTGCCACAACTGCGGCCGAAAGGGACACATCGCCCGAGATGCAGGCGCGGACGAGTCGAGGACAAGGGCAGTTCCAGCCATTCCCAGACGCACCAACGAAAGGCGGCCGGCACCAGGAAGGTCTCAGCCGGCCACAGCGAGGACGGCGTGAACCGCGTGGGCCTGGAGCACCGGCGGTTCTTCATAGAGGTACTGTTGCAGGGGGTCCCAGTGAGGATGGAGATAGACTCGGGGTCTTCCTATTCCATCCTGTCCCAAAAAGAGTTTATGCGCATTCCCCAAGAGAAACGGCCCAAACTGCGGGCCATGAGATCCAACCTACGGGACGTGCAGGGAAATGGGATCCCAGTGTTGGGGGTGGGGAACTTCAAGGTGAAGTTCAAGAACTACTCCGAGAAACTGCCCCTAGTGGTCCTAAAAGGGGGGGGGGTGTGCTGCCTTTTGGGAACGCAGTGGTTTGCTCCCCTGGGGATCGAACTGTCCGGCATTAACGCCATCGAGACTGACCCAATGCGGGACATGTGCGACGCACACCCGGACGTTTTCAGGAAGGGGCTCGGGAAATACAAGGGGCCCCCGGTTTCCTTTGAGCTGGACCCAGAAATCCGGCCCATCCGCCTCAAGCCAAGGAGAGTGCCCTTCACCCTCAAGGACAAGATTGAGGCGGAACTGGACAAATTGGTGGGGCAGGGGATTTTGGTTCCAGTTGACTCGGCGGAGTGGGAAACGCCGATTGTTACAGCCCTCAAGTCAAATGGGGAGGTCAGAATTTGTGCGGACTATAAATGTACGATAAATAAGGCCATTCGGCCAAATGCATACCCGGTGCCCGTGGTCAGCCATTTGCTGGCCACGCTACATGGGGGGAGGTTTTTCGCCAAGTTAGATTTGGCCCAGGCGTATCAGCAGCTCTCTGTAACCCCGGCTGCTGCCGCCGCACAAATGATCGTAACGCACAAGGGGGCGTTTAAGGTAACGCGCCTTCAGTTTGGCGTGAATTCAGCCCCCGGAATTTTCCAGTCCCTCGTGGAACGCCTTTTAAAGGGGCTTCCAGGCGTCCTCCCATACTTCGACGACGTGTTGATAACAGCGGGGAGCGAATTAGAGTTAGCCAAGAGGCTAGATGGGGTTCTCTCAGTGTTCGAGAGGGCAGGACTTCGATTGAGGAGGGACAAGTGCGTATTCTTCGTGAGGGAGGTAGAGTTTCTAGGGTTTAAGGTAACCCCGGACGGAATCAAACCCTCCGAGTCCAAGGTAGCGGCCGTGAGAGACGCCCCTCGCCCCACCGCGAAACCGGAACTGCAGTCATTCCTAGGGCTCCTAAATTTCTATCACTCCTTCCTGCCTCGGAAGGCATCGGTCGCGGAGCCACTGCACGCGCTACTTAAGAAGGATGCGGTTTGGCGGTGGGGGGACAAGCAGGAGAGGGCATTCAAGGAGCTTAAGTCACTCCTGTCTTCGGATGCGGTCCTGACCCATTTTGATCCAAAAAAACCAGTGGTGCTAGTCTGTGATGCGTCCCCGGTGGGGGTGGGGGCGGTCCTGTGCCACGTGTTGGAGAGCGGGAGGGAAGCCCCGGTGGCGTACTACTCAAGGACCCTCTCGAAAGCTGAGCGCAATTACGCGCAAACAGATAGGGAGGCCCTAGCAATAATCGCGGGAACCAAGAAGTTCCACGATTTCTTATACGGCCGCGAGTTTACGGTAGTGACGGATCACAAGCCGCTGCTGGGAATCTTCACTACCGGCAAACCAACCCCACAAATTCTATCCCCCAGGATGCTGCGTTGGGCCATTTTTCTCAACGCCTACCAATATGAGCTGGTCTATCGCCCAGGGAAGGAGATCTCCCATGCGGACGCCCTGTCCCGATCCCCTCTCCCTAGTTTAGGGGACCCCACGTGTGAGGTAGAGCAGGAACACCAAGTCCTGCTGATTGAGTCTCTCGACTCACCCCCAATTGTGCCGGCCGACTTCGCCAAGGCCACGGCGGCTGACAAGATCCTGGCCCAAGTTAGTTCCTGGGTTAGAAAAGGGTGGCCCACCTCTCCCCCCAAGGAACATTTCAAGCCGTTTTTCAGGCGCAGAGTAGAGCTTTCTCTGGAAAGGGGCTGCTTACTCTGGGGCCAGCGGGTGGTTATCCCAGAGAAGCTGAGGGCCAAGGTGCTGAGGCTACTGCACACCAGCCACCCCGGGATCGTGCGCTCCAAGGCTCTGGCCAGGAGTTTCTTTTGGTGGCCCCAGATAGACGGGGACATAGAACGCCTAGTGGGCACGTGCGAGAGCTGCCAGAGCTCTCGGCCCGAGGAGTCCCGGTTACCCCATAGGGAATGGGATACGGCCCGCGGGCCATGGTCCCGGATCCATGTCGACTTCGCCGGCCCTTTCCGCGGGTCCATGTTTCTCCTGGTAGTCGACTCCTACTCCAAGTGGTTGGAGGTAATCCCCATGAACAGCACGTCCTCTGCCGCAACCATTAAACAGTTGCGAAAGCTGTTTGCCTGCTTCGGCCTGCCAGACGTCCTTGTGAGCGATAACGCGAGTTCCTTCACGTCGGCAGAGTTCAAGATGTTTATGGAGAGGAACGCCGTCAGGCACATAACCGCTGCCCCGTTTCACCCCGCCACAAATGGTCAGGTAGAGCGCCAAGTGCGCACTACAAAAGATGCACTGCAGCGCATGGGTCCCGGTGAGTTGAACCTGCATCTGTGCCAGTTCCTCATCTGCTACAGGACAACCCCTTTAGCGTCAGGTTTCTCCCCAGCCGAACTCCTCATGAGGAGGCGTCCGGTAACACTGTTTGACCGGATGGATCCGTCCAGGGTGGAGGATGAAGGGAGAAACATAAGCATAGGGGGAGAGAGCTCCAAAAGTTTTGCGGTAGGGGACCTGGTTCACGCAGAAACTACGCGGCCTCGGGGCCAGCGTGGGTGCCAGGGACAATTGTTGAGCAAACAGGGCCGGTATCCTACAGGGTCGAGACTAGTCCATATCCTCAAGGCTGAAGCAAGCCATTGCAGTCCTGGTGTTAAATCCTGCATGTCTCATTTCTTATGTGCTGCAGGAGATGTCTCTGAGATAATAGTGTGTGGGTCACTTCTTGGCAATCTGGGATCTACCTCAAACAAAATCATGCCAATGACATCTTTCCTGTGTGTCATACCTCTTTCAAATCCCACACCACACAGAGAAGGCCCTACAAAATGTGGGCAAAACATTGGAAGTTACACACTTTGTCTGGCAGGGAGGCCACACCCTGCAGGTCACCCCTCATAGGTGGTCGAAAAATGAAGAACAAACAAATGATAATGACGATTAGAACATTAGGACACTACTCGATCTTGACAACAATGACAGAACTGAGAGAAGAACAGCTCTTGTGACCCATGAGCTTGCTAGGCTGGACATTGATGTTGCTGCCTTGAATGAAACCAGATTGTCTGGTGAGATAAAAATCATCAAGTCTGGTTCGGGATATACCATCATTTGGAAGGGGAAAGAGGAAGGAGAACATTGCATACATGGTGTAGGTTTTGCTGTGAGGACAAGGTTAGTAAATGACCATCAACTCACTTCTACTGCAAATAGTGAAAGGCTTATGATTCTCCATATACAGTACCTCTCTCAGGAGATACCTCATCTCCGCCTGTGCCAACACTTTAGATGCTGATGAAGATATTAAAAACCAGTTCTACAATTAGCTGAGCTCTACTATCACTAAGGTACCAGCTTGATCCTAGCTGGTATCTTAGTGATGGTAGAGCTCAGCTGATTGTAGAACTGGTTTTTAATATCTTCATCAGCATCTAAAGTGTTGGCACAGGCTGAGATGAGGTATCTCCTGAGAGAGGTACTGTATATGGAAAATGTTATAGTTGAAAGGCATTATCAACTCTGTGAAAAGGAAATGGGTAAGCTAGGACTTGGTAACTGCAGTTCCAATGGACTTATGCTTCTTTGTTTATGTGCAGAACCTCAACTCTACATCACCAAAAACTCAGTTTCAACTACCCAACCATTTTAAGACCCCTCTCCAAGCACTGGCATGTCCTTGACTACGTAATCACCCAGCAGTGTGATAAGAAAGATATCCTCATCACCAGGACAGCTAGAAATGTTGACAACTGTTATACAGACCAAAGCTTCTGATTTCTATACTCAGTATTTTTCTTCACCAGAGACCATCTAGGTACTGGCCTAACCTGCCCAAATAGAAGTTCAATAGTTCTAAACTTTGGGATGAGTCCACTGCTGTGGATTTTCAGAATAAGATCTCCACCTGACTGTTGAATAACCCAGGCAACAGTCATGTCGAACAAGAATGGGTGCCACTGCAAAATATTATCATAGAAACTGCTGAGGAAACCATTGGTTTTGTGAAAAAGAAGATGCAAGACTGGTTTGATGACAACAATGATGAAATCTCGTGCCTCATCGATACCAAACTGGAAGCCTATCTACCCCTTCTTCAAGGTCCATCCTCCAACATGAAGAAAGCTCATTTCCCAAAATTAAAGTGGAAACCCCAGGCACAAATAAGAGAAATGTAGAACATCTGGTGGCAACAAAAAGCTCAGGAACTCCAAAGGCTGTCTGATGCTCATGGCTCCCACTTCTTTCAAATCTTAAATGGTAAAACCTAAATACGACTGAAGACCAGCCTGTAATTATGGCTAGCAAACAAGGGAAGACCAAGGGACTTGAGGCAAACAATAAAGAGCTGCAGTAGATTTCCTTTATTAGGAGAGAAGCATCCAGATATCTTTCACTTCTTATCAAAAACTCCAATCACTCTCTGACAAATTACTGTCCAATAATTTATAATTGGAAGATTCACTCCCACACAACTTTGGCCACAGAAAGTCTCATCAAAGGGCTCTTTGTATGTTTCCCTTTTTTTAACGTCTCTTTCTGCCTCACCGTGGCTCACTGCCAACCCCCTCTCACCATTAACACTCTTTCATGTATCATCCAACCATCCTAAATCTATATTAACAAATTAACAGATTAAAGATGCAGTTGTCAAGTTATTATAGTTTTTTTTAAACCATTATAGAGTCCAATCTTGCCTTTCATAATATTAGAGACCCAGGAGAGACACAGAGAGCATCTTATCAGCAGGCCTCCAGGCTCCTACCCCACATATAGTTTTTTCAAGTCATGAATATGGTTTTGCATATTTCACATAGGCAAATTATCACGTCAATTTTTGAGTTAAATGCTCACTTTTTCCTAATTTAACCAGAAAGATAAATTGATTAACTGGTATCTGTTGTTCAGAAGTTTGTGGATGGAAGACTGAATTCAACTGTTAGCTACAACCAAAGCAGACAGACACACCAAATAGTGAGACTTAGATCAGGATCTCCTTTTATTATTATTATTATTATTTATTAAATTTATATATTGTTTTTTCACCCAACGAGTGACTCAAGGCGGTTTACAAAACAAAATAATACAAAAATATAGATGCAACATACTTAATACAAAAGCAAACCACAGGTATGCAGAATAACGCCAAACATAGTTATACAGTAAATAGTAACAATACAAAACAATAATCATTTCAATAGTTACAACAATTGGACATATCACATATCATAATACAATTACATCAAGCAAATAGGCAATACAACATCATCAATCCTCATAAACAATAAAACCCTATAGCATCCTGGCTTTTGAGGCCCCAATGGCATTGGGGCAGAGGCCCGGGGGTGTGGTGGCTCACCCTTCACTAAGGCTAGAGCCGGCAAAGTTCCTCGCCGCCGCACCGCACCTCCCGGCTTTTGTAGCCCCAATGACGTGGGGGCGGAGGCCTGGGGATGTGGTGGCTCACCCTTCACTGAAGCTGGAGCCGGCAAGGTTCCTCGCCGCCGTGCCGCACCTCCCGGCTTTTGTAGCCCCAATGGCGTGGGGCCGGAGGCCCGGGGGTGTGGCGGCACACCCATTCAATGATTCTCCATTATTTCTAATAACAATTGGAGTTTGGTGCAAAAACATACTGATTAATATCAAATACTTGTTTTTCAAAAAGGGGTTAGGCAAAATAAAGATTTCTTAGCAGAGATGAGTGAGATCTTCATTCATGCTTGTTCAATTTTTCATACAAACAAAAAATGGGATGCCATGAGGTCCCATTCTTATGTCTGATAAATTGGACTTGATTTTTGTAAGCTCATTTTTAAATACAGGAGTTAGTCTTTAAGGTGCCACAACTTTTTTTCCTTTTTGTTGTTTTGTTTACACTCTGAAATGATTGCACAAACTAATATAGCTACCACTTCAAAAATTAATGTACAGTTATAGCTCTACTATGATTGATCAAGTCCCATATTAATAATAGCATTTTACTGAAATGTCACTGAAAGTAAAATATGAAACATAATTTATAATCTACCCTAAAATGTGAAGCACCGTTTTTGCTATGCATATTTTTTTTCTGGGTCATGACACTTTTTAATGAAACTGGGACATAATCAATTTTTCTCTCTTTGCTTGCATCTTTCATGGTTAGTATAGACTCATCATAATTGGTCTTCTAAAGGAAGGCAAACAGGAGAATAAGTGAGTGATTGATATTTGCACATGTACAAATCTACATTTTTTCAACTGAAACAACCTCTACCCATTCATTGGCAGCCATTAATATCCATTTCCAAATTATTCTTAGAAGACATGGGTAATCTGGCAAGGTTTATTTTTTCCTTCAATCAAAAAGTGTCTTACTTTTTCCTATAAGCATATATGGTGGCTTTAAGAACTTCTAAGTCATTATTTAGGTTGTAAATAAATAGCTGTCGAAGTAGCCCATTGATGGTATCAAGATAGCATTATCTTATAACAATTAGGCTAATAAATAATGGGTGTCATCTTAAATCAAAACTGATTTAAATTATGAAATATTTTGTTTTCTCTTTCAGAAACAACCATTGAAAGCGCGGTGCCAAAATGGCCGCCGCGCTCTTTGCGTTGCCCCCCCCCCACCTGGACTCAGACATCCGGGTGAGTTAGGGGGCGTGGCCACCCCTCTATAAAAGGGGTGGCCATGAGGCAGACGAGCTGCCATTTTAAAAAGAGCGACGGAGAGGAGAAGTTTTCTCCGTCGCTGTTTGTCTGTACTCTGCGGCTCTTTAGCCCTTGATCCTTCCCGGCTGGGAAGGGAGAATTAACAGAGCCTTAGCTTGCTTTGCTCTGTGTTTTTTGGCGCTAAGATTTTGATCCCCTTGTTGCCTGAAAAGACCGAGGGCCCAGCTACTAAGCTCACATTTCTAAATCGACTCTGTCGCACGGGCATCCGGGTTAACCATGAATAAGGTGGCTCGGATCTCCGCGGCGATTTTGGCATTGTGCCGAGACACCAATTTAGGGGAGACGTGGATCTCCGTGGTTCGGACTGTTCCGGCAGTCAGTGGACAGGGCTGTTGCTCGGTCCCTTGCTGAGCATGGCTGGGAGACAGCCATTGGACACCTGAGGATAGGCTTACAAAAATTTTGCCGGTAGGCAGGAGAAGGGGTCCACCTGTCGGCTGGAGGTATGTACCTCGTTCTGGGTGTGGTGCAAGCAGGCCTGGCGACTGAGCTGACGGTCTTGGGGGGGGGCGGTGAGTCATCATGGATGCCTCCCCGTGTGGCGGGTAGCACTGGTAAGTTAAAGATTTATGACCCATAGGTATCCAGCAGGTTTGCAATTGACTGGCCAACACTTAGACAGGTACAGGTGTAACAGCTTTGACCGGTCAACGACGAACCAGGCAAGGGGTGATGGCAGGAGCTTTTCAGCATGCATCACCCCGTGATTTGACGGATACACGTCATAGGGTGGGGTCAGTAGATAGTTTATTCACTCCGGTCAACAATTTGTTTGTATCAACAAACAAATTGATACAAATGGATACATTGTAGCCAATTGCCATTGGCAATTTTGGGAGGAACCTTACCAGTGTTACTGCGGCCTGCTTGCCTTAACAATTACAATTGGATGAATACACCAATTGAAAGTTATAATTCGGACTAGGGCATTATTCAATAAAAGTGGCCCAATGCCTTTATCCATATACCGGTGTCTGAGTCTTTCTTTGGGGCCTGCAATGAAAGCGCGGCGCCAAAATGGCCGCCGCGCTCTTTGCGGGCCCCCACCCAGACTCAGACATCCGGGTGAGTTAGGGGGCGTGGCCACCCCTCTATAAAAGGGGTGGCCACGAGGCAGACGAGCTGCCATTTTAAAAAGAGCGACAGAGAGAAGTTTTTCCCTCCACCCCCTCCCTAGTGAACAGTGTGATATTTTGGTCGCTTCGGGGCCGGGTGGGAATTTTTGGCCTGAACCCACAATTGGCCCTTGGTTTCTGGCTTTTTTGCCCATCCCACACTGTTGCTAGTGTTTGAGCAAAGGGGTTTCTTTGACTTTGGTCACTTTAGGCGGGTAGCACTGGTAAGGTAAAGATTTATGACCCATAGGTATCCGGCAGGTTCGCAATTGACTGGCCAACACTTAGACAGGTACAGGTGTAATAGCTTTGACCGGTCAACGACGAACCAGGCAAGGGGTGATGGCAGGGGCTTTTCAGCATGCATCACCCCGTGATTTGACGGATACACGTCATAGGGTGGGGTCAGTAGATAGTTTATTGACTCCGGTCAACAATTTGTTTGTGTCAACAAACAAATTGATACAAATGGATACATTGTAGCCAATTGCCATTGGCAATTTTGGGAGGAACCTTACCAGTGTTACTGCGGCCTGCTTGCCTTAACAATTACAATTGGATGAATACACCAATTGAAAGTTATAATTCGGACTAGGGCATTATTCAATAAAAGTGGCCCAATGCCTTTATCTGAGTCTTTCTTTGGGGGGTGCGCCTGCAGTGCAGGATGCAAACTGCAGGATTCCAGTCTTAGAAGATCAAAAATGCAGTAACTACAGACACAACATATCAGAATTTCATCAATTTTTTTTTTGTATCCTTGAGGAGTTTCATCTGTTTCTCTAAGCCAAACAATTCTTAATACCAAGCAATGATGAATGCTGAACGTCTGGGGGGGTGGGGGAGTTAAACTGCTAAAGTAATATACACAGTATTGTCAATATTTGTCTTCTCAATTGCATTAAGGGAGGCTGTTGACTGCACTATCAGATCCTTCTTCAAATAGCTGTATGCATCCTAGGAAGCAACACTAAAACTGATCTTATGTTTCTACATGAGTACAATGAGTTAAAATGATGAAATTCAGCAGTGTAACAATCTTCACCATTTTAAAAGTGTCTGGATATAGTTTTTTTGTTATGCTAAATTTCACTTGGGCCCCCAAATAAGATGGTACATAGGATTAGCAGACAAAAGAGCAAATGAAACTGGAAGAAAATCAACAATGATTTGTCATCTTAAGGACTGGGAATGTTGCTTGCTAGCAAATGGAAATCTCCAAGGCCAGGTGGATTGAGTTCAAGTGGCATTTGGCATAATTAATTTGACTTCTTAATTAAAATTGAACCTAGACTCCATGTGAATTGTATAAACAAGCTTTCTGTCTTTTTCCTTTTGTGGAACTTCTAAGGTTTGTCAGTATGTGATGTTCATTTGCCTTATTTTTGTTTTTCAGACTCATTTCACTTCATTGGCATTCAGATGCATGTGTAATGGAACAAAAAGCTCACTGACATAATGTATGTGGTTTAGATTGATGTGGGTTGGATTTGTGGTCTCTTTTCTCCATAGGTTCAGAATCGAAGCTCCTATTCCTTCAAAATAATCCAAGTTCTTCTAATTTCAAATTCTACACTATCATCCTTCCCTGATCTCTACCCTTTCTTTCCTTTCAAGACGTCCATTCTCCATCATTTCTTTCTCTCCTTTCTTGTTTCTGTACTTCAAAGCTTTTGTGGAGCTTCTCCACCAGGTTGTGCTTTTTCCATCACAGAATGGACAAAATCACCACCAGCCACAATTTTTTTAAAAAAAGAGAAACAAAATCACTGCTAATAAATGAATAAAAATACCTCAGAAAGTGAAGGGATTGATTCACATCTCCAGTAACATCATGTAGAAACTCTTCTAAAACAGGAGTTGAGTTGAGGAGTTAAGATGATGCTGTATGAACAACTGTATCTAGGTGTTCTGCTAGTTCTGTTTTAATCTTTCTGTTATTTTCCTTTTAATTGGCTATATCTCCCGGGAGTCTCCCCCCCCCTTCCACCCTACACATCTGCCTGCAATATCTCTGCCAACAAATAAGATTCCCTAAGCAAATTTATAAATACAGATAATGAGGGGGAAAAAGACCAAGGACAAGTTCCAACTTGCATGCTCTATTAAAATATTCAAAGCCTGTTAAACAAATACAAATTGATGACCTGATACCACAGAAGGATGTGGTGAGTAACCTCTCTGCATTTACCTGCTCAAATAGATATGATGTCTACGATGTCAAAGCACCATGTATGAAAATCCCCCTCTTAATAATGAATTGATGACTGAGAGTTTTCAAATTCGTAAACTGGCATGGGATATTTCAGACCGTAAGATCACTCAGATTGTGGGAATTAATGTAAAATCTACTTTTTTATCAATCAGAAAATTGTCAATCTGAAACAAGACCATACTATTATACTGTTCATGTTAAGAGAAGAGCAGATAAGATATCTGGAGTTAAATAGAAGCAAATAAGATGTGTGGGTGTGTTGGTTTTCTGTACAAAAAAGTGTTGGCCAAAGGTTCATTTCATTCCTTTATCTGTTCAATCTTTATGCAGAACATACAATACAGATGTAATGGATTCCATAAATTGAGATGCATTAAATTTAAACTGTTTTAATATGATGCTTGATATGTAATAACATGGCAATGCTTTGCTTAGCTTTGGCTCAATTTGGGGTTCAATTCTAGTGGCTAGTTAGAATCCATTTTGAAGTTGTCCGCCTTATTTTAGCAGACACAGCCTTTCTATACTGGAGAAATCTCTGTTGCTAGCTAGTGGCAAACACAGCATTCTGGAGAGTCAACAACTAGCAAGAATATAAATTGTAACACGAAGAGCAGGTGGCAGACACGGCTAGGAGGGCCTTTGCACAACTTTGTGTTATTTACCAATTATGCCTGCTCCTGGACCAGGACTCCTTGCTCATGATCACTCATGCTCTGGTCACCTCCAGATTGGATAACTGTAATGTGCTCTACATGGGGCTGCCCTTGACAACCATTCGGAGGCTGCAGCTGGTCCAGAATGCAGCTGCCCAGGGGATGATGGGTCGTGGGCGTTATGCTCATGCCTCACCACTGCTCCGGGAGCTGCACTGGTTACCGGTGTGCCTCCAAGTGCAATTCAAGGTGCTGGTTTTGACTTTTAAAGTCCTACATGGCGGTGGACTATGAACATTTAAAAACTCATTGGAATGGGTGAATGATTTATAAAGACTTCCTCAGGAATGGAAAGATTTCCACTTGTGCTCTGAATGAGCTGGAAAACCTCTCTGTCTATACTTGTATTGATCTTTAGACAAAGAATATTTATTTATGTTGTGACCTGGGGTCCTGCGTGTGAGGAGGAGGAGGGGGACAGTCATCCAGCCCAATTACCTGATTTGGTAGAGTTAAATTGATTTGCACACTTTTTTAAAAAAAAATGGTTACCTTGGCTTCTAATGGTGGAATCAGACAGCTTTATCCCACAGTTTGGACTGCTTTGAGAACAGGCTGGTTTGTTCCATTTTCCAGCAACAATGACAAAATTTCTATTCATCCCAACCCTTATCCATACTTACCTGCACCTTTTGGGTCCCTGGCAGGCTACTGTTTCCTCTACTCAGTGGAGGATTCTTCTGTTTTGGTATAGGTCTGGCATTTGCAATAGCCGGTAATGAGCAAAAATAATGAGCTCTCTATCGTGTCATTTCACCTAACCATCCTGCAGAAGGAAACTAAAAGAATGTCACCTAACTGAGAAGGTAACAGAAGATGATGTGGAGGGATTTCCCTCCCTCTAATAACCACTGATGGATCACTTAAGTGACAAGCCAATACATGAACATTCCATTTTTAAAACAATTTCAGCTTTCTGATACTATCCCAGTGGCAGGAGAGACAGACTCTTTCCTCCTCCTGTTATTCTTTCATTTTAAAGGGAAAATGGGCTAAATATGGTCACTTGCAGTATAATGAAAAGTTAGCTCCAGAAGACTTAATGATCCACATGAACAGGAGTTTCATCGTATTATGTGTCCCTAAAAAAAAATCAAAGGGAATTGCTTCAAGTAGACAACCACACAATTATGATATTCAAGAGATTCAGAAGAAGACAATTCCCTCACCCTAATTCTGCTGTCAGTGCTCAATCCACCTCATGTTGTTTAAGGTGGCCTACGTTTTTTTGGAAAGGCTCAAGCAGATGCAGCAAGTGGAGGGAGCAGACAACTTTCCTTCTGTTAATTTTAGTTTTTTTAAGGCTTCAAATTGTAGTGTGGAGTTTATGCTATTAGTGTTTTCATTAGTGAAGCCATTTAAATTCATATGTGATACTTGGCAGATACCCATTGGACATGAATAATTAAGACTTCAGGTTGTGCAGCAAGTTGTTTGGAAAAGACAGTGACCTCACACACTAATAATAATTTTATGTCAGAAATTATTCTGGGTTGAAAGAATTTTTGCAGGAGAAACTCTGCTCAGGGATGCCCAAATGAGTCTCCTTTCATGTCCCCAAGAACTGGGACAGAGACAGGCACTCAATCCATCATGCAGTACCCGGGTCTCAAAATGCCAACTTACTGGCCTTCCAGCCCTCACACACTGAAATGCTACTAATGCTATGAGTCCTGGCAATGATGAATCTCAGGGACAGGTTAGCTTGGGCCTGCAAGTGGTAGTAACCAAATCTGTATGTGATAGCTGCAGGTTGATGAGGTGAGTGGTTGGAATCAGAAACCATCTGCTTTTTGGAAAGTTGGAATACTTCTGATAAGGAAATATTGCTGACTCTGAGCATTTCCAAACAGCTCCTAGTGGCAAGGTCTATGTTTCTGAAGTTGCTTGAAGTAAGGGAGGAAGTAAATATGCTTCACCAGGTTCCCCCTGCAAACAATACAATTTGATGAGCCACTTCATGTTATCTATCTAATCTATCTAATCTATCTATCTAATCAAACAAATCTTTATTATTACAGCCAAAGGCCAGACAGAGTGCACCAGATAACACAACCATTCTGGCATCACATATAGAATAAAAGGATTTCCGACACACCAAGCATATACAGTAAAATATTTAAAAAATAAAAATTTGTTTAAGGATCCTATAATACACACCATAGTATTTTACTTTAGTCTGACTGTCCCAAGTTCAAATCTATCTATCTATCTATCTATCTATCTATCTATCTAGGTTGGCCATAATTCTCTCCCACCAAACCGGGACGGCCATGTGACATCAAACTGTGCATGTGTCGGACGGGACTGTCAAGGATACCACAGTTTGAAAGCAAGAACTGCAAGTAGATAAATAGGGACCACTTTGGTGGGAAGGTAAACAGCATTCCCTTCCACATGACCATGGAAATGTCTGCAGACGCAGACAACGCTGGCTCTTCAGCTATGAAACAGAGATGAGCACTGAAACCTAGAGTCAAATATGACTGGCTTTCGAGCAAGGGTGACCTTTACCTTTTAAAACTTTCTTGGCCACTCTTGAAACCACCCTTCCTCCACTTCTGGTCACCCCTCCTCTTCACTTCCCCCCTATTGAAGTAGACTCACCCTCAAACTCCACACAAGGATCCCTTGGAAGAAAGTTCTAAGGAAGGGCCCGGAATGGCAATGCAGTCCATGGAGCCTCCATTTCTTTCTGGCAGGAGAAAAGCAGGAGACAGTAAGAGACTTATTTTGGAGGAGGGCCATTGTAACAGACAACAGTTCACTTTCTGTTTACCCTGTTCCCTTCCTCTCTAGGAATAGCAACTCTATGCAATTAACCCTTTGCAGTCACATGAAGAAGAAATCCTGTCTGGTGGAAGTTTCTGGGATCTGTACATGTTTTTTCTTGAACTGGCCAGGACTGCTTCAATCCAGGAAAATCCCCCCAAAAATGGGACATATGGCAGCAACTCTCTCTCTCTCTCTCTCTCTCTCTCTCTCCCTACCTACCTACCTATATACATACATACATACATACATACATACATGCATACATGCATACCACCATTTTGGTGCAAGCACTACTCACAACAGTTTACATCATACAATCATACAAATCATCCAATGCAAAAACAATAAATTACAACAACAAAACAATATCATTAAAATTATATATATTCAAGTGGCTAAGACGCTGACTGAGGCGGAAGGTCAGCAGTTCAATTCCCGAGTACTGCAGGACAGAATGAGCTCCTGTCTTTGTCCTAGCTCCTGCCAACCTAGCAGTTCGAAAGCAAGAAATTGCAAGTAGATAAATAGGGACCACTTTGGTGGGAAGGTAATTGCGTTCTGTGCGCTCTGGTGTCTAGTCATGCCTTCCACATGACCACGGAAATGTCTGCAGCAGCAGACAGTGCTGGCTCTTCGGCTTTGTCTTAATTATATATATATATAGAGAGAGAAAAAAAATGAAACAGAGCCAGGCGGTTTCAAAGCGGGTCCGGCATGCCTGGTCCGGGCCACCCAGAAGGACAAGCTCTATCATGGGGAACTGAGGAGAAGGGCCGGGTCTACTCTGGGGAGCTTGACCGGTGCTAAAATATGGTTGGAATGGCAGAAGGAAATTGAGCTTCTTGCTGACGTTGATTATGATGATGATGATGATGATGATTATTATTATTATTATTATTATTATTATTATTAATTTGCTTTTTTATTTTAAATATTTTATTAATTTCATTAAAAAATCATACATTAAACAACATGACCCACATTCCAACAAATAACACAGTCTATCAAACACCCCCCACCCCTCCATCCCCCACCCAGTGCTCGACAAGTTGAAAGATTGCCAACCAACACCATCATACTTATTGATTTCTATCCCACCCTACTCAGCACCAGCTGACTCAGGGCAGCTCACAACATATCAGTAAAAGTACAATATAGCAAAGAACAGAGACACAATATAACAAAAGCAAAATACAGTGTGAGAATAACCTGACATCCGATGCTGCAGGGGCTGCTCCGCCTTGCCTGCAGGGAGACCGGGACAGCGACGAAGTCCTGCTGCCTTGCCGGTCTCTTAAACCCCCCAGCGGGGTTTGTATATTGATATACTGTTTCGCGGATTATTGATTTTTCCGATATGTATTGTTGATATTGTATCATTTATTTACTTTGTATTACTGTATTGTTATTTGTACTTGTGTTCCTATTGTATTGCTTTGTTATTGTTGTTTTGCCGCTTTGAATCACCCTTGGGCTGAGGGAAGAGGGGTACAAATAAAACTATGACTATGAGTATAACTGACTATTTTCTAGAGCAGGGGTCAGCAAATGTGCATTTCCAGATGTTCTTGGACTTCAATTCCTAGAAGCCCTGATCAGCAGGAGTGCTGACTGATATTCTTATCATCTGGAGAGCCACGTTTGCAGACCCCTGGTCTAGATCTTAACATGAACATAACATGTTGTTTTAACACTGATTTGGAATATATTCTTTTTATTTTACAATTTCTAAATTTATTTCATTGACAATGATCTACTCCAATATGTGTATTGGTGTGTGTGTTTCATACATGTGTGTGTACACACACACACACATGCACACACGCACCATAATCTGATTATATCATGTGGAATCTCAAGTACAGAAATCAATTTGGGAACACCTCATACAAGCAAGTCTTGAATATACAGAGAGGTTGAATGCCATCAATGACAAGTGAACTATCATCCCAGTATTTAAATATTTGGAGACTTCTGTATTTTTTTTGATATAAATTTTTTATTTATTTTGAAAAGAAAAAACAAACATACAAAAAAAAACAATACATCATAACAATAATACATAAAACTCATGAAAAATAACCACATACATGATGATTGAACTAGTTATTGGTCATAGTACACACTCAGTTGAATATCCACATTATAGGTTAGTACTATATCCATAACCTTCATAAAAGCTTTCAATATTACAATTGTTTATTAGCAACCATCAAACTCCTACTTTTCAAATTACAAATCACCCAGTGAATATTTACATTGCCCCGGAGAGTTTAGTCTCTATATTATCTCCAAAATCTACTTTGAGATGGTACAGGTCTAAAACTATCCCTACCCATAAGGGAGTGATCAACAAAAGGCTTCCAAATACTCCAAAATCTATTTTCCTTCAATTCATCCCTTTCTACTTTTATCTCCCATGTCAATTTGTCATTCAATGCTAGGCTCCACATTTCCTTGTACCATTCTCCCGTCTGTATAATTACATCATTTTCCCAATTTCTAGCGATACATTGTCTACCAGTAGTTAACATTATTTCTAATAGCTCTTTTTCCGCCTTATTCAAACACATACCTTCCACATCTGTTAGCAAAATGGTACCTGACGCCAACTTAATTTTCTTACCCATTATTTCCCCTATCTCTCCTTCTATTCTTCTCCAGAATTCATTTATCATTTTACAACTCCACCACATATGCTCATAAATTCCAACAGTATCTTTACATCTCCAACATAAATTATCCCTTTTATTATCAATCTGGTGCAACCTCAGTGGTGTCAAGTACCATTGCCACAACATTTTATAATTATGTTCCTTAATTCTTACTGACATTGTTCTCATTATCCTCTTTTTCCACTTATTTCTCCATTCATCATTTCCTAGCTTTATATTCAAGTCCTGTTCCCACTTCAATTTCAAATCTTCCTGTGGATCACTACCCTTATTTATTAAAACATAAAGTTTACTTACTAGACCCTTGATACTTTTTTCACCTTTTCTAATCTTTAAAACCAATTCTTCAAATTCGGTCTTTTCTCTATCTATACCTAGCTCTCTTCTATATTTTTTATTCCAATTATCAACCTTCATTATCTGAAACCAATCCAATTTTAACTGTACAAACAATTTTTTCTTCTTAATTTCATCTTCACAAACCCTTAGCCATTCATTCACCAGGGAAACTTCATTTTTATCCAATATTTCCTTTTTTTTGTCTATTTTTATCGGAAAACATGCCATATCTGCCAATTCCAAAATTGGAGAGAGATCTGGGATCAAATCTTTCTTTAATCTTTTCCACACCTTCATGAGTCCCCTCATCATAGTGTTACTTGTACTTATCATTTTAACCTTAGTTCCCAAAAAAATCAATTTACCAATATTCTTATAATCTTTCATCTCCATTTCCTCCCAAATTACTTTCCCTCTTGCCAAGATCTTCACAACATTCTTAATTTGAAATGCTCAATAATACGCTAACAAATTAGGCATTCCCAAACCCCCTTCTTTCTGAGGCAGATACCAGAGTTTCTTTGAAAGTCTAGATTTTTTACCTCCGTTACAGAAATTATTGAACATCTTTTGGAACTCATTAATCTCCTTTTCCTTTAATTGGATTGCAAGTGCGTCAAATAAAAAATTAATCCTCGGCAACAACATCATTTTGCAAATTGCAATCCTCCCAAACCATGACAACTTCAACTTCTGAAAACTTTGTATTTTATGCTTAAATTCTGCTTTCAAGCTGTCATAATTCAATCTTTTAAGTTCTTCTAATTTATTTGAAATAGTTATCCCCAAATATTTCAACTTTTCTTTAATTTGTATATTAGATAACCCCGCCATCTTTTCCCTCTCCTTTTCCCCCATATTGCACAACATCATTTCCGATTTATCCCAATTTATCATCAATCCAGTTATAGCCTCAAAGTCCTCTATTTGTTCTTTAATCCTATCCATTACCACCTCTGGGTGTTTCACCATTAGCAACGTATCATCTGCATACATACTCACTTTATTACCCAATATCCCTTCTATACTTGAGTCCTCCCTTATATTTTAGCTAAAATTTCCATTGCCATAATAAACAAGATAGGAGATAGTGGACAGCCCTGCCTAGTGCCTGCCTCAAGCTTTACCTCATCTGTAACCTCTTCATTTACTCTAATCCTAGCACTCCCTTTTTGATATAATAGATCAATTACCCTTCGAAATCTATCCCCAAATCCATAGTTTTTAACTATTTCCTTGATCGAAGACCATTGTAACGAATCAAATGCCTTAAAAATATCTAAAGATAGTAAACCCACCTTTTCCTTCGTCTGATTAACATTATCAATTAAGTCTAACACCCTCCTAGTCAAATCGGCCATATGCCTTCCTTTTAAAAAACCAACTTGATCGACATTTATATATTCCCCCATAAATCTATTTAACCTATTAGCCAATATTGCTGTGAAGATCTTGGCATCCTGATTTATAAGAGAAATTGGTCTATATGATTCCACTTTTTCCAAATTCTTTCCCATTTTTGGCAGCAGAACAACTATGGTCCTATACCATGAAGTTGGAATTTGTCCTCCATCTAAAATATAATTATATAACTTCACTAACTTTGGAACCACAACATCTTTAAATTCCTTATAAAACTCTGTCGATAATCCGTCATCTCCCGGGGCTTTCCCCAACTTCAAACCACTAATTACCTCTTTTACCTCTTTATCAGTAACCCGTTCCTCCATTTTTCCCCGGTGTTCCTGCTTTATTCCATTCCCTAACTGCCTCTCCAATATCCTTTTAAGCTTCCCAACATCTATCTCTTTTTTTGCATATAATGCTTGATAGAATTCCTTCACAATTTTGCATGTATCGCTAATCTTATTACACCTTATCCCTTGTTTGTTAGCAACACCCCAATTTCCCTTTTTTCCTTTTTAACTTTAGCCACTCTTGCTAATAATCTTGAGTTTTTATTGCTAAATTCAAAATACTCTCTATTTAAATATATCAAATCTCTTTTACCTTTATCTACATCCTTACCCATTAATTCTGCCTTAAGTCTTTGTAATTTAGCAAAAAAAATATTCTTCTTTTTTGAATGTTCTTCCTGTAATTGTTTTATTTCTTTTTCTTTTTCCACCTGATCTACCTTATATCTTCTGTACTTTATACTTGCCAACTTTATACTTTCCCCTCTAAAAACCAACTTCATGGCATCCCAAACCACATTAAAATTTACCTCTTCGTTATCATTCCACTGCCAACTTTCCATCCCATTTTCCTTAATTTGTTCTTTACATTTTTGGTCTTTGAATAAATTGGGATCATATCTCCAACCTCTTCCTCTCCTATTATCCTTTTGTAATCTCAATTCCAAAAGTACTTTAGCATGGTCCGATTCCTTGAAATCCCTATTTCCATTCCCTCAACATTTTTGATCATGCTTTCCGTTAAAAATACATAGTCTATTCTATGAACATGTGAAAAATAAGAGTATGCCCTTTCCAAACCCTTGATCTCTCTCCAAGCATCCTTCAATCCCATCACGGCCATCCATTTATCTAAAACATTCCCTTTCAATCCAGCTCCGCACCTTGCTAAATTCGTACAATCTAAATTTGACCTTATCAAATTAAAATCTCCGGTCACAATCATTTTTACCATTTTTTCTAACTCCACAACTTTTCGGACTTTTTCTAGAAATTCCGCTTGATGCTCATTTGGAGTGTAAATATTCACCAACATTATTTCCTCATCATCTATTTTTCCTCCTACAATCAAATATCTACCTTCCTGATAGGCAACACTTTTTGTTATCTCAAATCCTAATCTTTTAGAAATCATAATTGCCACTCCTCTTGCTTTTGAGGTACCAAACGCCATTTCATAATGTTGTATCCATCCTAAAAAAAAATTGTTTGTGTCTTTTGATTTTTGATGCGTTTCCTGTAAAAACACTATATCAGGTCTATCTTTCTTCAAAGCCAATTCCAACCTCCTCTTAAGAACAGAACCTGTACCCTTTACATTCCAGGTTAATACTTTAATATTTCCCATAATCTATTACAATTTCATCCTTTCTAACTTCTAAACTCTCCATTGGGCATGCCACCACAAATCCCTTAACACTAAAACACAAAATTATACATAGAACACACAATATCTCTCTCCCCACTTTCTCTGGAAAAAAAGACGCCTTTGATGACCAAAGAGGGGAGAGGGGGGATATGGAAGATGTACGTACAGATTAGTGCATCGCACTACCCACCTTTGTACATTTCTTGAGTAATATAAAGAATTTTTCCATCTTAATCTATTGCTCAGTGCTCCTTACTTGCCTCCTCCTCCACCATGATAAATGACTCCTCTTCTTCTCTTCCCTGCGGAGTTCCACCCGTAGCACCACCGGCACCTGCCCCCTCATAATCCCTTCTTATGGCCCCCGATTCCAACAAATCTTTCCTAAGAGTTAACCACTCTTCTGAACCCTCTTTAACAAGCTCCAGCAGAGTCAAATATTCCAGTGGATCGGTCCCCTCATCAATAACCTGCATTATTTTCTCATAAAAGAAACGCAATTGCTGTGGAAATCTCCAATTGTACCTTACACCTTTACTCATCAAGAATTTAGTTACCGGTCTCATCTTATATCTCCAAATTCTTTCCTTCATTGAAATATCATTATATACTTCCACATTAGAACCATCAGTTTTCAGGGCGCCAGAAACAGCTTGTTTTTAAAAAGCCATTACTCTAAGTTTGTCTCCCCAATTTGCAAATTTTACCAATACATTTCTTTGAACTGCCTTCCCTCTTCTTGGACCCACCCTATATGCACTTACTATGTCCTCCTGTACAAATTCCTTTCTCATGCTCAAATTGTTTAACCACTGGACCACTCTTTCTCTCAGCTGGTCTGGCGTCCTTTCAATTACCTGACGAATCACAATATTCTGCTTTCTCATCATATCTTCCACAGCATCAATCCTTTTCTCATGTTCATCCATTTTCAATTTATTCTCCCTCACCGCCTCCTGAGTCCCTTTTATTTCCTTTTTCATAACCTTCACCTCATTTTGGACCAGTTTCACATTACCTTCTACTTTTTGCAAACTTAATTCTACTTTTTTTGTAAAGTCCACAATAGTATTTACCACCTTATCCTGGTTTTTCATCATTTCATTTCTATCCTTCACTCTTGAATCCTCCATCTTCTCCATCTTCTGAAACAATTTACCAATTTCCACCATGAGTTGAGTTTGATCATAAGGTTCAGGTGGTGGTGATGATGACGGAGGGACCTCTTCCATTGGTGCTTTTTCTTTCCTTTTAGATTTTACCACTGGCTCCTCCTCCTTTGCTTTTCCTCTTGTGCCCTTATCCATGGTAGAGACCCCTAAAAAGTTTTAATGCTGCGGCGTATTACCGTTACACACTCCACTTAAACCTATTCCAATGCAGCCAAAACTAACAACAGTCCTGTTAATTCTGTTAAAACTTGAAGAGAAGAGGAGGTCCAGCGAAGAATTTGAATATTGTAATCCGTAAGGGAGCAGGAACCAAAAACACCCCAAACAGAGAAATATTGTAATCCACAGGAGGCTCGTCCCCAAAAATAATCAGCCCAGGTAACAACAGCTCGCAAAGTTTGCCCTTATAAAAAAAAAGAAATCAAATCTTTCACAAAATTCTCCTCTTTGCAATCAAATAAAATACTCCCCAACCACATAAACAGGAGTTCCAAGGAGACAGATGCCCAAATATATCCACTTGTGTAAGAACCGTGGGGAAGGAAAACCAAAGATCCCATACTCCAGCTTTTAATAATTTTAAAAAAAAGAAGAGGAGAAGTACATATGAAAAAATTGAAAGCTGTAATCCACACAGCGAAGAAGTAGAAAAAAAGTTAATGATCCCTCTCTTGGAACGAACGAAGGAAAGCACCCTTTTCCCAGTGGCTGTGGCGGTTTCAGGGGGAAACCCCCCCTTCTTCCTCTTCAAATCAGCAAACTTTCTTTCTTTTTTCTTTTTTTAAAAAACCAATCTCCCTTGTTTTAACTTCAAAAGGCACTGGAGTAACCAGAGGCTCGAACCCAATCAGTTTCTTCCTTAACCGCTTCTCAGAGCCTCCAAACCATGCCGTGGCTCTCCTGGGACACAAGAAAGGCATTGTCCAAAAAGCAACCACTTTCGTTTTCCAGGACTGCCGCCATTATCGCTTCAACTAGCACCCTTTTATCCACTTCTGCACACACTGCCAAGTCCAGGCTCTTCAAAGCAAAATGCCCTGTTGCCTTTAACTCCCGTCAACATAAGATTTCATTAACTCAATTTCTTGCTGATTTTGCTAGTTCCTCAGATCTCCGCCGTCTCACTGGTCCCGTTCTCAGCTCCTCGGCTGGGGAAGCCGTGGCTTCCGTCACACGCCTCTCCCGCCGGGGATACCTTCCGAACTTCGACCGCCCGACTACAACTTTCCAAGCAGGCAAGCAGGAGTCTTATTGCCACAAAATATCTCTTTTAAAATTGTCCCATTTTACTTATTCACATTGATTACCACTTTGATAAGCGCGAGTGCCCAAATCGAGATGTTAATCGTCGGCCATCTTAGCCACGCCCCCAGACTTTTGTTTTTTAACTGAACAGCATCCAGCTCAGTGTTGTATTGGATCAAATGTTGTGAAAGACATTTTTGTTCAAGTGCAAATTCTTTGTTTTACTGATCCTCAATGGTATCCTGTCAATACGATCCTCTTACCAAACATGTCATCTTTGTTTTGAGTTGAGTAATTCAAAAATGTCAATAACATGAATCTGGACTTCTATTGTACTTTAGCTCTCATTTTTCAGCACTTTTGACAGATTTCTCTTTTGTCTCTGTCTTACGTGGCATCTGCCAGAATATCAAATAAAAACAGTTGCTGATGAAATTTTGCTAGAAACATAATGAGAGATTATTTTATTACTTTGGACTGTCTTATGATATTGCTAATCATGTGAAATAATATTTATACAACTTTAGTTTTATATCTGTAGATGGTGTTATCTGCATTTCTATTGAAAGCACACACACAATTGTGACATTTAATGCAAAATCATTTCAATAAAACAAGAGTACTAATTCAGTACAGCAACTTCAAAAGACACAAAATAAAACCTATCAGAAAGTAAACAAAACAAAACAGCAAAACAAAAAGATGAAAAATGCTGTGGCACCTTAAAGACTAACTTCTGTATTTAAATGTGAGCTTTTATGGACCAAGTCTTGTTCTTTATCCATCTGGCACAGCACCTACATTCATTGCATGATCAACCTATGATATCCTTAGCAACCATCTGTAGATCCACATTTCTAAAGCTTTGATTTTCTTTTCAGATGCTTTAGACAGTGTCCAAGCTTCAACTTCATATAGCAACACTGGGAATGTATAATATATCACTATACAGATTTTCATTGTGAGAGTTAGAGCTCCACTGCATAACAAATGTCACATTTTTATGAAAGTGGATCTTGCTTTTTCTATTCACAGTCTAATCTAGTGATGGGCAGTCTTGGCCCTCCAGCTGTTCTTGAACTTCAATTCCCCGAAACCCTGACCAGCTGGTGTGTTGACTTGGGCTTCTGGGAATTGAAGTTCAAGAACAGCTGGAGGGCCAAGACTGCCCATCACTGGTCTAATCTCTACTTTGCGATCCCAGTTTTCATTTAAAATGCTCCCCAAGTAGACAATTTTATCCACTCATTTGATTTCATGTGTTCCTCCCATTAGCTTGTGATGAGTTGATGCTTGGTTTATGACAAGACTTTTGGTCTTCTTGGTTTAGATCCAAACCATGTTCTGCACTTGAAGCTCTAACATGAGTGAACACTTGATAGTGCTTCTGAAATAAATACTCTGGATATATATATATATATATATATATATATATATATATATATATATATATATATATATATATATATATATATATATATATATATATATATATATATATATATATAGTTTATATATATATATATATATATATATATATATAGTTTATATATATATAGTTTTTATTTATATATATATATATATATATATATATATATATATATATATATATATATATATATATATATATATATATATATATATATATATATATATTCTTATCAGCTGCATATTTTTTCGTCAGCACTGTGATCATCTTTTCATGCTGGCATCCATCAAAGGCTTTTCATAATCTATAATGTATGCATACATATCACATATTATTTCTCTAAATCTTTGTATGAGGACCTCCATCATAAACAGTGCCTCTCTTATACCCATAGAATTCCGGAAGCCGAATTGCTATTCACTTATGTTTTTTTCACGTTTCTTTAAATTCTACTATGGGTGATTTTCAAAAGGACGTTAAGAGCATGAATCATAAGGCTAATTATTCTGTACTCCTCATATGATTTCACATTTGGTTTTGTCGGCAATATAACAAAGGTTGATAGCAACCAATTGCTTTGAAGTATGCCTGTGCCATGAATCACATTAAAAAGATCCATCAATTATTTGATGTTAATTTCAGACAGACATTTCAACATTTCAGAAATTGGCTTTTAGCTTTTATTTTGTTTCACATCTTCGTTTGGTCACTTTCTTTGTTTTTGAGCAGTGTCCTGGAAATATGATTGGGAAGGACAAAAGTACTTATAATACACAAACAAACCGCGGGCCACAAGAAAAATTGGGAGGAAAGCAAATTATTTCAAGAAAATCTGAAGATGCAAAATATGTAAGTATGTTCATTTCAAATGAAATGCCATTTTTGGTTTTGATAACACAGCATTAGAAGGAGGAGAATATTTAGTTTTTTAGAATTAACTTTGAAAAGCATTTTGGCATGTATCCTATTAAGTTTCAACTAAGAAGAAAAGCCTACCATTTATGTAGAATGAAATTTTGCCATTTCTACTTACATTGGAAGGCCATCACCCTCATCAAATCTTCTACCTCAGTACATTGGCCTTACATTGAAAGAGCCAATAAGATACATTTTATGTTTACAAATATTTGTGCAAGTAATTATATCTTGCATTGCTATGATGATAGGCTTTTGCTTCAGCAGAAGATCAAAATAATATTTTGCCTTTTGTCTGTTTACTGAATTTTCTTTTTAATTTTTTTTTATTTTTGTTAAAATACTAGCCTATTTTATATAAAGAATAAATCTATATAGAACCTGTGAGTCAAAGAGCCAAGACAAAGTCACTGGCATGCCCTTTGGATGAGAAGAACACCTTTACCTTAATGTTCAAGAGAGTTGGTTCTTTTTATCTTTTCTCTTCACTATCCCACTATTTAGGTTAAAGGAGACACAAAAATGTCAGATAGCAATGTAATTATTCCTCCCAGTGTATTCTTCTTAGTTGTTAATGTCAAAAATATACTGGTTTGAGATGTAGTACAAAGTTATCATACCCATTGTACAGTTCAATAATAACACCATTCTCCTGTTACAGCTTTGTACTGATCCAGTCCACCTAACTGGATTTTTAGTGTTTCTATCTTGAAACTCAGTTTGCTTTATACACAGAGTTTGTTTAAACTATTTCATTGAATATTCAGCCTGCAGTTCACTGCATTCTTAAGAAATTTCTATTTAGGAAAATTTGGTTGTCTGATAAAAATTAGGAAAGATTTGAAATGACATGTTTATAGATTAGTTCTACGTAAGTGGGTCTGAGTCTTTGGAAAATTAGTAAATCTAGCCAGTTTTGGAATTTTCAACCTGAAATGGAGATGTAAATGACTAGTTCATGACTTCAATTGATGATCAGGCCATTTTTGTAGTTAGCACAACTTCTTAGAAACTTGGAGTGACTGTGTCTTACAGATTCCTCTGAAAGGATGGTCCATATATAAGTTGACAATAGCATAGGATTTTCAGAATTTCCTGCTTATACAGGCTGCTTCTCAGGAAAATACCAGACTTGCTCTTCCCACAAAACCTATACCAACCCACTTCCTTTGTGCCTCATGAGCTCCACTTCATAATCCTCAGGAAAAATTATATAAAAACCAGAAGCTGCCTCAGTAACAAAGGCTGCTGGACTTGCTAAGGTGCTCCATGTAGACACCTTCCTGTTGTTGCACCAGCCCTAAAGGCACCCTGATTTGATGTCATCCTTGGTTGTCTGACTCCTGGCATGCTTGTCTACTGAACTACCCTTGTTCCTCTGTCTGATGCTGACTTTGGACTTTGATTTGAGCAGGGACAAAGTTTGCCATATGACATTTAGCTTGGTTGCCCTGAATCCTGATGCCTGTTCTATTAGTCAGCCACCTACATCCTCGACTCTTAAAGCTAGTTGCCAGCAATAGCAACAGACCTGTCCTTCTGCATAGGACAACCTCTTCTCTAAGTCTCACTCATGTTTATTTTTATTTCCCTTTAACTTGTCCATACCTTTACCATACTTAGAATGGCACAGGGAACTTGATTCAAAAGACTAAATTGATGACTCCTAACAGATCACAACAGATAAATTAAGTTGAGACAGACTCCAGGGAGTGAGTAAGCTGGAAGAGCAAACAGGAGGTTGACAAGGATGTTTGGTGGGGAAGGGGAAGGAGGAGGGCTGAAATAATTTCTATTCATATATACATACTTTTCTGTTCTTTTATAGAATGGTTTCTGGCTATAATCATATGTTAGTGGACTTTCTGAGCAAGCCTCTAAGGCAGGGGATACAAAAAAAAGGACACTAAGGGACAAAAAGAAAGAATAACCACATGGGAATTTAATAAATGGTCTGAAGAGCTAAACAGAAAGAGTAAAACCCAGAGCTGCCTCCAAACTTCACCATATAATTCTATATGAAGTACCATGGAAGGAAGGGTGCATTGTTTCTGTAGTGTGAAGAGGATTTGAAGGATCTCTACACACTGTCCAGGAATGTGTCCATAGGCATGGGGAAACAGAATTACCATTTCAAAACAATTGTTTCATGAGAATAGAATTTGGTGGAATTCTAATCAATAAATTCATATACCTGGAACCATGTGAGTCTCTTGGTAAGTAAATTCAGTGTGCCTCTTCTCATGGGAATGGGGAACACAAGGTTTTGTCCTCCCTAAAATATGTGAGCAGTATTTCCAGTGTCAAGCAGACAAACCATAATGCTCAAGAAAATAATTATGTTGTGTGCTTCACAATCTACTATAGGTTGCTGGCAGTGCAAAACATTCATGTGTGAAAATAATGTGCCACACACATACTGCCCTTTATGGCAGTGGACCAGGTTACTTACGGGACCACAACTCCCCAAGGTATTCTGCCCATCCTACGAGGGCAGACTAAAGAGGCTCTGTGGTGGTCCGGCTCTTAAGACCTGGCTGTGCCAGCGGGTCTGGGACCCATCCTGCAGTATGGCCCAGGTCCTCTGGCTAGTTTAGCTCACCAAGATTATAGTTTTTGCTGGAGCTGTCTAATGTTTGTTTTTTTCTAACAGTTTTTAATGCATTTTGTATGGTTTTAGCTGTTTAGCATTTTATTGTTTTATTTTGTCTTAAGGGGTTGGCGTGCTATGTGTGTGTGTGTGTGTTTTGTTAACCACTCTGGGTTGTGCATGCACCAGAAAAGTAGGATACAACTGTGTGTAAATACAATAAAATGAATAAATAAATACTGCCCACTAAATATACTTAGTATAATTATTTAGGCACTGACATAAATACACTCTTTATGATTTTTCTTCAAAAAATGCTTTAGGAAAAACTGGGATGCATTCACTATTGCTTTTACTATTTCAAACTCGTAAGAGTTGATTCTTTAGGACAAAATATTTTCAGTCATTGTTTCAGTCTCTTCAGCTTTTGCTACAGTTTTCATAGATAATGACTTATAGAAGGGACCCAAGGCTCAACCTCATGGACAAAGTCCAGACAAAACACAGGATACACCTCCCCGGGCCATTGGATTGGCTCCAGGAAGAGGTAGGGGAGTCCTCCGGTGCAGCGGCGGTGGCAATTTTTCAGCCCTTCGAGCAGGTGAGGCTCAACGGGCAGTGGTGGCAGTGGTCGCACCTGTCTCCCATCCTGGTGGAATGGCTCCAGGGAGAGGCAGGCGAGTCCTCCGGCATGGCAGTGGCTTTTCAGCCCTTCGAGCAGGTGAGAATGAACTCAACACTAAATTTTGGCTTCATATTGTGTCTCTGTATTGTGACAACATATAATAATAGTGGTAGCTATGCATGTCCACTGTCATTATTAGTGTCATCAAGGAATGCACATTTATTTATTTAGTTGTTTATTTAGTTATTTACTTATATCCCACCCAATTGGTGCAAGCGTACTGTAGCATGATTTAGGCACTTATTTCTATCCTAATCCTGGTGCAACAGGAAATAAATGGGGAGAGTGTGAAGTTTGAAGAGTCCATTTTCACATCCTACCAATGATTTGACTAAGAATAATATATTAATCCAGTTGAAGTATTGCACACTCTGTTAAGATTATGAAAACATTCTATAAATGTAATTGCACCCTGGTTGAAATCAACAATGAAGGAACACATCTGCTTAAACCAAGTAACTGAGATAGAAAGTTAAAAATTATCAATTATTATTGAATTATTAATATCATACATTATAATCAGTGAAATGAGTATAAACTATTTTGTGCACATCTAGTAATTATTCGGCTAGACAAAATTACCAGGAAATTAATTGTGCATATATATATAGCTCTAGAATTAAAAAGTAGATACAATTATTTATTGGAAGTATTATTTTTCATTAGTAACATCATCCTTGTGCGTGAGTGAATATAGCACAAGTATTTCTAAGTAGTCTGCAGGTCGATTTTTTCATTCAACATGGAATTTTGGATTATGAGAACAGTCAAACGGGTAATCAAAATAATCACTGTGAGCTATAGTACGATAACATATCAAAATAGAATTCTGAACATACCTGTCAACCACGGCTCCAGACAATCCGGGACGTGCGCAGAATGGTTCTGCGCAGGTCGCTTTTTATGCATGCATAAAAGCCTTCTACACATGCGTAAAAGCGACTTGCGCAGAACCATTCTGTGCAGCTCACTTCTATGCATGCGTAGGCTTTTATGCATGGGTAGAAGGCTTCTACAATCCCCTCCTGCACAGAAGCCTTCTATGCATGTGTAGAAGCAAGCTGCACAGAAGGGATGCGCAGTAACGCCTTTCCCCCGCTGCCAAATTCCGGGGTTTTGGCAGCTCCGGGCAGGAAATGGTGAAAATCGGCGCTGAAAAATGGGAAATCCCAGCCAATCTGGGAAGGTTGACAGGTATGATTCTGAACCATATTTCCTAAAAGGCTATAACAACCAATTTCAAATTGCTTGCTATAAAGTATTAGTTTGACAAAGCTTTAGAATATGCCTTGAACTCTAGAATAAAGGCTGAGTTGTTCATACTGAGAAAAAGTTTTTAAAATAATAAATAATAATCATTATATAATACATTCTACTTCATAAAAGGTACAAGCTCTTGCTCTTTTGCATAGCCATATGGAGCATAGCACTTCTAGTTGCCCTGTACTCTTTACACTTTTGCTTGTATGAACAATTCTTGAGAAAAAAAGAAAAGAACAAAAGAGGTATAATTGACAGGATCAGCCAAAGACTGGCTGGAGGCAAGATAAAACCTCACTAGACTCATGGATGAATATTACCTATGGTGTGGGATCACATTCCCCTCTACAATATTTTAGGCAGCCGAATATAGCTTGTGCAATATATAATCCTCCATCATCCAACAGAAATTAACAGCCAGAAAGATGTAAACATCCTCCCCACCACCACCATCAATATTTGCAAACTAAAATGGTGACCTCCCCTTTTCTCATGACAAGCTCACTCTGGTAACGGTCTTACAGTAATGGTACATAGCAATGACCAAACATTCCACAGAAACAACTGCAGCATATATACACTTAATGAAGGTTGGATAAAGGCTATTCTGTGGGATTATCTGTTTCACTGGTAGCAGGAGAGCTACTGGCATACCTGTCTCTTGGTGAGATTCTGACTGAGGAACGAAAGGCTTACATTTTCATAACCACGGTTGGCTTATTATTGCTCAGTTTCAAGGGTCATTTGATAGCAACATAGAGTTGTATATACCTGAAGTAAAATAAATCAACAATGAAGAAGCTTATTTATATCACTATTTATATTTATATATTTATCTTAGATATTTATTTAGTGTGTTTGTATCTCACTTAAAATATAAATGTTTTATCTTCCAAATGGTTAAAACCAATTTTAAAAGGTACAGATAATGACAATAAGCTGATAAAAGTTGTAGTGGTGGCAGGGAAGGAGAGGAATTTCCCATGCTCCTGCAGTCAAATTGCAATAGGCACTTGATGGTCTGCAGACAACTGAGAGTCAAAGTACAGAAAATTAGTAAACACGTAGTTGCCTTTATACTCTAAGGCAGAGAAGAACAGCTTAATGTTGGAGGGGTGTGTGTGTCTGACTCTTTTCCAACACCATACAATTGAACTAGTTGATGTTATAGGTGTTGGTCTTCATGCTGATGCCTACCTGCTCTTCTGACATCATCCAGTCTCTTCCCCTTTAAGACAACATGCTTTCTTTGTCCATGCCAGGGGTCAACAAACTTGGCTCTCCAGCTGTTCTTGGAGTTCAATTACCAGAAACCCAAGTCAGTACACTTGCTGATCAGGGCTTCTGGGAATTGAAGTCTAAGAATACCTGGAGAGCCAGGTTTGCCGACCCCCTGGTCCATGCAGAGAAAGAATATGTGTGTCTTTCTGCCTGGAGAATATCTTTGTTGTCTTCATTCTTTTTGAAATTTCATGTTCATTCATTTTGGAAGTAGAAAGGGGATCTAAAAAGTTGAAGTAAATGGTTATATATCTCCTATGGTCCTGGTAAGGGGGTCACTCTTTTCTTTATAATTATACTGATGTTTATATGCTGTATTTAATCTCATCCCTTAAGTTTGTACAATAGGTTTAAATTTTTATTTATTTGTAGAATTTAAATTTTAAAAGTCAACAATATACAATGAGATGTGCAGAGTGTAAATGCAAATTGAGAGTTCAGAAAATGACAGAGAAAAAACTGCTGCACTGCTGGAATTTATCAAAGCATATCCTAACAGAAAATGTTCATGGGATTGATAAACAGTGATTGAAAGGAAATACAGTGGTACCTCGATAAAAGAGCATAATGTGTTTCACAGGATTGCTCTTTAAGCGAAACACCATTGTAAGTAACCAATTGTGATTTCTGGTGGTGGTGGTGGTGAGATTGCAAACCCCAATTTAGTTGTTAAGCAAGTTTTTGGTTGGTTTTAGATCATAAGTGAGGTGACCATTCAGAGAAAATTCTGCTCTTTAAGCAAGTTAGTCTTTAAGCAAGAAACTCTTTATGCAAGGTTTTACTGTAATGTGAAAAAAATACTTTCTGGTGTCTCTGCCTGTTCCTAGATTTCATTGGTGCAGACAGACATTTACTGGTTTTGTTCTTGTAAAAATTATGTTGATTCACCACCTAACAGGCTGCCTTTCAAGTTTACTTGAAAAGAGTAATAAAACACACACACATTATGCAGAATGAGAGACTAAATCACAAATCAGTGTTTTAACTTATTCCAGAACTCACATGGGTTATATAGAGAAGGAGGAAAACCTCTCCTTTGACATGTTGAAAAATGGATGGAAACATTAGAAATTTTCCCAGCCAATATATTTTTAACAATATATCTTAACCTTAAAGTCATCCAGTTACATATTTCCCTGTTTTCTTAATCACTTTCTACTGGAACAGAGGGTAGAGGTAGCTTATTTGGACAAGATGAAAGTTGAATCCTGACTATACTTATGAGATCCATTTTAGAAATTAATTAAAAATAAGAAAATCTAATACCCAGGACAATGTTTACTATGCTCTCATCACCGCTCCACGCCTTCGGAAAACCCATGAAACCCCAATCTGGAGACCCATGCTCTATGTCCCAAAAACCCAAAGTGTCAGTGTGTCTGAGGAATGTAACTTTCTTTTCCCATGAAATTTCTCCAGGATGCCAGAGAAATGGGTTTCACTATCATTTCTTTTCCTAGCAAGTAGAAACCTAGCCTGTTGCTTTCTAAACTAAATGAAGAAATATTTCCTCTTCCTGCTGCTGCTGCAGTAGCAGGTCTCTTATCCACATTACTTGGAACCAGCAAACTCAGGTTGACATACAGGTGTTGGATTGGGGCCGTGAAGCGGCCGTTGGGTCCCGGAGGAGACTGGTCAAGCAATGAGACACGAGGCAAGATGGACCGAAGACCAGTGATTTATTGAGGGAAAATCATCAACATATATAGAAATACGGGGCTGCGTGTGATAGAATCGTCATCTGAGAAGAATCACATTTCATGTTTACACGGGTTAATTGGGAACTTCTCTCAGGGAAGTTAATTAACTAAATTAAACACTGACAGGGTAACTCCATTGTTCCATGCTTATCCTGGGATAAACATGGCCACTGTTGGTTCTAGGGCTGTAGATAATCCGTAGGTGCGATATTATCTGTTATCTGACTTGTGAGTCAGCCATCCAATTTCCCCATGCTCGAGCTGTTTGCCAGGTCAGTTGTGGGTGAATTAAACTATGGCTATTAATCCGCTCCCCAATTTCTGTCCCCTCGGACCCAAGTCCTTTATTTGTTAGATTGGACCTGACAGACGGCTCGGCGTAGGAGTGGCATCAGCTGATGTGGAGTGATGACATTCCGGGGTTCTCTCCATGGGGGACATCTCGACATCAGTGAGGGAATACATTGCATGAAACAACACACTGCTGTGCCTAGTATTACCACCCCCACAATCACCTTGAGTGTCGTTTGTAACCATCCCCATGGGAACCAGGACCATAACGAATCCCACCACCCCCATGTAGCATCTTCCTTGATATTCTTAACCAAGGTATGGAGGTCTGTGAGCTGACTCTGTACCTTGTGCGAGTTGTCTGTGAGATTAAAGCAACACATGCTGTGGACAGACTCGCAATCCAAATGATGTAACAACAGGAGGTAATCAATGGCTGCTCGATTATCCAAGATGGCATGGCGAAGCTCTGTCTGCTCTTGATTGAGCAGTGCTATCGCCGAGGAGGTGTGGTTAATGGCTTTTGCCAGAGCGCAAGCCAATTGACCAATTATCCGAGCGTTGCCGACGGCTAAGCCTGGCACGCCAAGCAAGCTGACTGCTAACGAAACATACTCAGCCTTGCTCAGAATCCTAATGTTACTATCACATGAGCTGTCTAACTGGGTGGCACGAGCATGCCGTACGTGTGAAGGAACATTCGTGCTTGGTGCAACCATGTCTCTAGTGGGAAGCAACAATGTCAAGCGATTGATACAACATGTGGAATCTGATACATTTGCGGGAATGTAGTTCCAAGTATACTCATTGCATGTAAAAAACCATCCTGAAGGCAAGGTAACATGAACATACATTGAGTTAATAGTCTCTGGGTTATCACAAGTCCAGTTGCTGCTAGCGGGGTCGAGGCAACGGCGCTGAGGCCCATCGACCGTGGAACAGCCAATCATTCGAACACAAGTAGAGTTCGAGTTGACCACCACTCGAGGAGTGTAGAGAGTGGCTGCATCAGCCGGCAAAACTTTGGTGACTTGGGTTCCCCAGTGCAAATACGTTGAAAAGCCAGTCTTGTAAAACGGAACAAATATCTGCTTCACTAAACAGTCACCGTTCCTAATGTGCACATCTGGGGAGTGACACACCGGGATGAGGCATGTGCTCAGGATTGAGGCAGAAGCGGTGGTCTCCCTCAGGCAAAAATCGGACTGATTGACGAGGGTCGCCAATCTTTCCCAAACGTTGTACTGCAGCCGGGCAGAGAGATCTCTGCCTGACATCAGGTTGTTGTCTTCCAGCGAAGCCGCCTGAACACCTCCCCCCGCAAGTAGGGAGAGGATCAGGATGATGGTGGCCATGACGGAATTAGCTGTGATCAGGGAAAAAGCTGCAACCAAGATGTTCTCCGGTGTCGGCTCCTTGTCCCCGCGCCGAACGATCTGCGCCGCTTCTTGGCATAGGGACTTGGCCATCCCCCAGGTGATCTTCGGTGCTGTCATCTGCTGTCGCCGCCTCCTCTGCTTGGCTCCCCCGGTCAGGGTGAGGTCCTCCATCTCCGGGATCGGGTCCGGAGCGGCCTGGGTCCATGCCATGGGGACTCGAAGTGAGGCTTGACGCACCGACCTGGAATCCAGATGACACCTGTAGGAGACATAATTGCAGCATACCCTTTTCCCCAGGTTACGAGTGGTGCCGGGCCCTTCCAGGAAGGATCCGGTGGCACTTGGTAACGCACCATCGGCCGCGGGAGAGCTTCCGAATGGCGGAAGTGCTTCTCCTGTGGAGTGCAATCTGAAAAAACATTAAGGTGATTGTACGTGAACAATACCTTGTTCAGACAATGCTGTGCCTGACCCTAAGATTTGGGGAGGGCAGGTGGTTCCCCCCTTTCTGTTTGTTTGTCAATGTAGGACTTAAGTGTCCGATTGACCTGTTCCACAATTGCTTGCCCCTGTGGATTGTACGGAACGCCAAAGGTGTGCTTAATGTCCCAGATGGCCATGAAGTCGGCCAGCTGCCTGGATCTGTAAGCTGGGGCGTTATCGGTTTTCACGTGCCGTGGTTTGCCCATGGCCACGAAGCAGGAAAGGAGATGCTGCTCCACATGAGAAGCTGTTTCTCCCTTCTGTGCTGTTGCCCAAACGAACTGTGAAAAAGGATCAGTGCAGACGTGCATGTACTGCCATCTGCCAAACTGCAGAACATGTGTGACATCCATTTGCCACACCTGGTTGGCCTCTGTCCCTCATGGGTTGACCCACCACGAGGGCCCCCCTACTGCCCCTGCACAATGCTGACAGGAACAGACTATGCCTTGGGCTTGAGAAAGTGGCAGGTTGAACTGCCTTGCGAGCGCGTTGGCATTCTGGTGAAAGAATGCATGGCTTTGAATTAGAGTTGTGAAGACTCCCAAAACTGACCATTGTTGAATTTCCTTTGCGGCCGCATCCGCTCTGCTATTGCCCGCGGAAATCGGACCAGGCAAGTCCTGGTGACTTCTGATGTGGGCGACATAGAGCGCTTCGGTGCAGTTCCGCAAGTGAAATTGAGCCGTGAAAAACAGACTCAGCAAATTTTTGTCTATCGTGGGAATGATGTATGCTCCCGGTAGACTGTGAAGCAAATTCCTAACATACTGGCTGTCAGTTATTATGTTTAGGCGTTCTTTGGCACAGGTGCGCAAAGTGAGGTTCACCACTGCCAACTCTGCCCGCTGCACGGACTTCTCTGGAAGAGTTAGAAGCTTGGTCCTCTTGCCAAGTTAAAACACCATACGTGCGACCCCCATCTGTGAAAACTGTCCTAGCCCCCTGAAGTGGAACCAGTGACATCAATTCACACAAACTGACTGCCTGCGTTTGAAGCGAGATGAGTCTGGGGTCTTTTGGCAAATTTAATTTAATTTAATAGTCATATTTATATATGCCGCCCACTCAGGCAGAACCCGACTCAGGGCGGCATTACAACAAGTTCTAAAAACACATAAAAACACTTTAAAAGACCCACATCCCACCCACTTTAAAAGACCCATATCCCACCCACCCATCCCACCCACTATAAAAAGAAGAAGAAGAGAGAGTTCTTAATTGTTTACATAAGCCAGCAGGCGGGGACCATGTTCCCATTCGGGCCCCACACCTGCCCTGCCAGCCAGGTCTTCAATCCTTTCCTGAAGGGCAGCAATTCTCTTTGAAGTCTTGGATCTGTTGGCAGGATGTTCCAGAGAGTTGGTGCGGACACGGAGAAGGCCCTCCTTCGGGTGCTGGATAGATGTGCACCCCTAGCTGATGGCACTATTAGAGACCCCCTCTGGTCCACTCTGGTTGGACGGGCAGACACTCTTGGGACGATGCGGTCTCTAAGGTATCCTGCCCCACTGCCATATAGGGCTTTAAAGGTCAAAACCAGCACCTTGAATTGCACCCGGAGACAAACTGGTAACCAGTGCAGCTCCCGAAGTAGCGGTGAGGCATGAGCATATCGCCCACATCCCATCACCACCCGGGCTGCCACATTCTGGACCAGCGGCATGCCAAGCATCCAGTGCATCCCTCCAAGGCAATTGGAAGCGAGTCACCGAGCTGCAAAGGTTGCTGAACTTGCTCTTTTGTGAATGGGACCACGACTTTTGCTAAATCGTGCCCTGAGATGTCCCTTGCCCTCAACCTTCCTCGGTAGATCACCGCGGAGTCCAGTTCATGCGGGGGAACGATGTTTTGGGAAGAGGTGTGCGGTAAATACACCCATTCCACGATACTCGCCCCTCGCTTGGAGTCCACTCCCAGGGCTCCGATGAACATGGATCCAGTCCGAACGATGTACAAGTTCAGGATCAGAGCATATGGCCCCTGACTAATCTTGTATACCCATCTCTGGCCGAGAACTTGGTTGACCTTCTCGAGAGTCAAGCACGCCTCTCGAGGAATTTGTATCCAGTCTGCCGGCTGCTTACCTAACGTCAGCAGCGAGAAGAGCGGCTTTAAAAGATCCGTATCCAATCTGAAGTACGGTCTGGCCCAATTAATGTTTCCTAAAAACTGCTGTAATACTACCAGGGTGACTGAATCCTTTAAATCGATCTGAGGCAAAACTGGTGCTGCGAAAGAACGGAGAAGCTGACGGCCCAAGTATGAAAACGGCTCGGTTCTCTGAACTTTCTCTGGGGCAATGTGTAACCCTTTCCCCCCAGGGTGGCCTGGAGGTCTTTAAACATTTTGCTGCCGAGTTGCGCGGCTGCGACCAAGATGTTATCCATAAAATGACACGCTAAAGCTGTAGGGTGAAGGTTTCAAAACTTTGCCAGTGCGTTGTGAACATAAATTTGGCACAGGGTGGGCGAGTTGAGCATCCCCTGTGGGAAATATTTCCACGCATAACGTTGCATAGGCTCTCTGTGGTTCACGACTGGCACTGTAAAGGTGAACCTTTCCCTGTCCCTAGGATCTAGGGGAATTGTATAAAAACAATCCTTAAGGTCTACGACCAAGATCTCCCAATCCTCGGGGATCATATTCGGATTCGGGATGCCGCATTGAAGCGGACCCATTGGCTGGATACATTTATTGATCTCTCTGAGATTGTGAAGTAGTCGCCACTTCCCTGACTTTTTCTTGATGACAAATATGGGCGAATTCCAAGGACTGGTGGACTGCTCTATATGTCCTGCATCTAGCTGTTCTTTTACCAGCTGTTTCAGGGCGACTAATTGTTCCCCTACTACCAGCCATTGCTCTACCCAGACAGGCATGTTGGTAAGCCATTTAAGTGGCAGAGCCATTACCCGAAGGTAAGAGTGGCACCGCATTGCTGCAGAATGTCTTGCCCCCAAAGGTTGATGTGCAAGTCCAGAATGTGCGGCCGGATGACTGCCGTGCCGTCAGCCTCAGGGATCGTGACTTCTACCCACTCCTGGCTTCTAAACGCTTCTTGGATGCCGCCTAACCCCCACACATCGGAGACGGGCTTGATAGCCCACTCCTGCGGCCACTGACTTCGGCTGACCACGCTGACGTCAGCTCCGGTGTCCAGCAACCCAGTAAACAGTTTTTTATTTAAAAATACCTCTATGACTGGTCGCCGTTTCCACTCTATGTTGGTTTCCACTGCTGCTAAGACCTGGTATCCTTGCACTGCCCCACTTGAGCTCAAGCGGTCTTCCGACCTGGACTCTGAGCTGTCCCTGAGCATTCCCTGGCTGTCTGCTGGTGAGTTACAAGGAACCATGATCAGTTGCGCTAACGTGTCTCCCTTGTGAATGGTTTGGGGTAGATGTGTCCAGAGTTGAACTTGGAGAACACCTGAAAAATTGGAGTCAATGACTCCCGGAATTACAAGAATTCCTCATGCTCCTGCAACACTACGAGGCAAAACTAAGCCTATGAAGCCTTGAGGCAGGGGTCCCATGTACTGGGAGTCGACCAGATAGACTGTGCCTGGCAAGTTGCATGTGACGTCTGACTGGCAAGTCAATTCTAGCCCTGTGCTGCCTTTGGGGCTGGCCTACGCCTTCGAAATGTCTGGAATGTGATCGGAATCTAATCCAGCTCTTGCTCTCCCAGAGCAAGGGAGGCCTCTGTTTAGACTGGGGACAGAGACATGCCCACGTTCCGGTTTCCCGAATTTGGACAGAATTTGGACCAATGGAAGCCTTTGCTACACCTCAGACACGGGGTGGTTGGAGCCTTGGGACGGCCGGCATGTTGGCCGCTGCCCTTGGATTGGCATTCCTAGCGAAATGACCGACCTTGCCACAATTGTGACATGCTCCTTTGGTCTTCTTCTTGGGCTTCCTACCCCCTTGCACCGCCGCTGCCAACAGACCCATCTTATAGGAATCTGTGCCAACGTCGGCGTAAGCCCTAATCATGTCTGTGAGAGTCAGGTCGGGATGGTTGCCCAGTGACTGCAAGATCTTACGGCAGTCGAGATTGGCGTTGGCTTTAGCCAATTTCATCATGAGCTCTTGTTGGGCCTGATCGTTATCAATCTGTCTACTGGCTGCTTCCTCCAGTCGATTGATAAAGTCCATGTAGGACTCAGTCATTTGACTGCGGTGTAATTTTTAGCTGCTTTGCCAGTTGCTGGGACTTTGAGAAAAGCCCTGAAGGCTGTCTCAGCTGACAACTGAAGGGTGGCAAGTGGCAGGATGGTCTGCGCATCGATGGACTCGAAAGCACCTGAGCCATATAGCTGGTCAGGAATTATTGCCCCGCCCATCCAGGCAGCCCTTGCCTGAGCCTCGAGATGATACTCGCTGTCCCATAGCAAATACTGGCTGGGGCTGAGCATCATTCGCATGACGGCTTTCCAGTCGTGCGGAATGAACATCGTGTTTTCACACACTTGCTGAAGCATGCCCCTAGTGAAGCGACTCTGAAGTCCTGTCTCTGAGATGGCCTTCCATATCGCCATGAGAAGCTTGTACGGAACTGGCAAATGAACTACTTGCTGCTGCCCTGTGAGGGCATCTATTTCCAAGCGAATTGGACAAATCTGACTAAGCTCAGCTAGTTCTTCTGCTGGCAAATCCCCCTTCCTGATCTCTTCCTCAACTGTGTGCTGAAGGGCACTCTTGGTAGCTTGGGAACCCATAGCTGTCAGAGAAGCACCAGCGCTCCTGATTCCATGCATTTCGCCGGTGATGTCTGCAGCTGTCACTGAGGGAAAGCTCCCTACACTACCCTGCTTGAGCTGAAATGACGGATAGAGAGCTGTGGGTGCTGATGGCTCTGATGGCGCTGGGGGTTCTTGGGTCTCTATCCGGACTGGGTCTACCTCTGCTAAGAGCTTCCTACATTTGCTCCATGTGCGAATTATGCCATCTGGAGCTCTCGGGGGTTGCTGAATGCAGACTCCTATCTTATCCCAAAGCTGAAGGGTTAGCATGCCTACTTCTGGGTAAAGCAGACAATGATCCCTCAAGTACACCAAAAGTCTTGCTAGTTCCCCGCTGTGAATGCTTTTCTGATATACCCTGGCCAGGGCCTTGAATTCCATTAAGTGAATTCTCTGACTAGCGGGCGGACGTTGCCTCTGAGGACAAGTCCCCATATTACCTGCCGGTCCTTTGAAGTTTCCTTCTCGGGATGAGTCGACGCATCTGAAGTCCAGGCAATAGATTTTGCGTGATGAATCTCTGGGGTAGAACTTGGAGCGTGGGACTGCTGCCACGGGCACTCAGTGGCCTCTGCGCTGATCAGGGGTTCACAGCCGACTCAGAGCGGAACGTCTTTTTCCGTGCTGCAACCGCCGTGGAGCTTGGAGCAAGCTGTAGGATGCCTCTCTGAAATGCCTCTCCGCGTAGCTGTCCTCCCGATCGGATGGCTTTCCGACTGGAGCTGCCGTGCTGTCCTCTGGGATGATCGGACACAGTTCTAGCGTAGAGCTGGACCGCGAAGGTTGCTTACTCACGAGTAGGATCACGTCGGGGTCACGATGTTGGATTGGGGCCGCGAAGCGGCCGTTGGGTCCCGGAGGAGACTGGTCAAGCAATGAGACACGAGGCAAGATGGACCGAAGACCAGTGATTTATTGAGGGAAAATCATCATCATATATAGAAATACGGGGCTGCGTGTGATAGAATCGTCATCTCACAAGAATCACATCTCATGTGTACACGGGTTAATTGGGAACTTCTCCCGGGGAAGTTAATTAACTAAAGTAAACACTTTCAGGGGAACTCCATTGTTCCATGCTTATCCTGGGGTAAACATGGCCACTGTTGGTTCTAGGGCTGTAGATAATCCATAGGTGCGATATTATCTGTTATCTGACTTGTGAGTCAGCCATCCAATTTCCCCATGCTCGAGCTGTTTGCCAGATCAGTTGTGGGTGAATTAAACTATGGCTATTAATCTGCTCCCTAATTTCTGTCCCCTCGGACCCAAGTCTCAGGGAGCAATCTCCCGAGTAATGGCTCTGTCAGGGACAATATGCCAATTCCGTGAGCGGAACTCACATACAGGTATATTCAGAAATATCCAAATCAAAATGGACAAGCCTAATCCAAATCAAGGCCTCACCAACTTAATTTAATTCAATTTAATTTAATAGTCATATTTATATATGCCGCCAACTCAGGCAGAACCCAACTCAGGGCGGCATTACAACAAGTTCTAAAAACACATAAAAACACTTTAAAAGACCCACATCCCACCCACTTTAAAAGACCCATATCTCACCCACCCATCCCACCCACTATAAAAAGAAGAAGAAGAGAGAGTTCTTAATTGTTTACATAAGCCAGCAGGCGGGGGCCATGTTCCCATTCGGGCCCCACACCTGCCCTGCCAGCCAGGTCTTCAATCCTTTCCTGAAGGGCAGCAATTCTCTTTGAAGTCTTAGATCTGTTGGCAGGAGGTTCCAGAGAGTTGGTGCGGACACGGAGAAGGCCCTCCTTCGGGTGCTGGATAGATGTGCACCCCTAGCTGATGGCACTATTAGAGAGCCCCTCTGGTCCACTCTGGTTGGACGGGCAGACACTCTTGGGACGATGCGGTCTCTAAGGTATCCTGCCCCACTGCCATATAGGGCTTTAAAGGTCAAAACCAGCACCTTGAATTGCACCCGGAGACAAACTGGTAACCAGTGCAGCTCCCGAAGTAGCGGTGAGGCATGGTCATATCGCCCACATCCCATCACCACCCGGGCTTCTGCATTCTGGACCAGCTACAGCCTCCGAATGGTTGTAAAGGGCAGCCCCATGTAGAGCGCATTACAATAATCTAGTCGGGAAGTGACCAGAGCATGGGTGACCATAAGCAAAGAGCCCCGGTCCAGGAGCGTGCACAACTGGCGAATCACCCGAAGTTGGGCAAAAGCCCTCCTGGCCACAGCCGCTACCTGTTCTTCTAGCAGCAGCCACGAGTCCAGAAGGACCCCCAAGTTGCGCACTGGGTCTGTCTGGGGCAAAACAGCCCCATCCAGTACCAAAGATGGTAACTCCCTGGATAACACGGGGCCCCTTATCCACAGCCACTCTGTCTTGCTGGGATTCAGCCGAAGCCCATTGGCCCCCATCCAGACCCCAATGGCCTCCAGGCATCCGGATAGGATTTCAACAGCATCACTGGGGTCCCCACGGGCCGAGATGTACAACTGAGTGTCATCCGCGTACTGGTGGTACCGCACCCCGTGGGAATGAATGATCTCACCCAGTGGCTTCATGTAGATGTTAAATAGGAGAGGAGAGAGCACCGAACCCTGAGGCACCCCATACTTGAGAAGCCTAGGGCTGGACCTCTCACTCTTTAACCACACCGACTGGGTACGGCCCTCCAGAAAAGAGGAAAACCAGGACAACACGGTGCCCTGGATCCCCAGTCCTTTGAGCCGTTCCAGAAGGATACCGTGGTTGACGGTATCGAAGGCCGCTGAGAGGTCAAGAAGAGCAAGGACAGATGGATAACCCCTGTCCCGCTCCCGCCAGAGATCATCCATCAGTGCGACCAATGCTGTCTCCGTACCATACCCAGGCCTGAATCCTGATTGAAAGGGGTCTAGATAATCTGCTTACTCCAGGACACTCTGCAGCTGGCGCGCCAACGCCTTCTCCAAAACCTTACCCAGAAAGGGCAGGTTGGAAACTGGCCTGTAGTTGTTAAGGACAGCTGGGTCAAGGGATATTTTCTTCAGGAGGGGGCGCACCAAAGCATGTTTTAGGTGGGACAGGGGTCCAAAGGACATAGAGTGGCATGCACAGCTGCAAGGAGCCTGTCCACTTCATCAGGGACAACAGGATCAAACCGATCCCAGATCGTACAGCAAGACTGTGCTCCGGTGCCCCCCCGACCCGACCCATCCACGCCGGGATTCAGCCCTGAACGAATCCGATCGATTTTCTCCACCAGATGGTCAGCAAAGTCCTCAGCCGAACCCTGCCAACCGGGCATCGATCTCCCCCTACCGAGGAGGGACCTGGTTACCCGGAACAGGGCGGCTGGGCGATTATCAGCGGAGGCAATAAGGGTGGTGAAGTATTGCCGCCTCACCATCCCCATCGCCACTAGGTAGGCCCTAATAGCAGCTCTAGCTAGTGTCCAATCGGAGTCATCCTGGGTCTTCACCCAGCGGCGCTCTAGGCCTCTCTTTGCCCGTTTGAGTTCCCGCAGTTCATCCGTGAACCACAGGGATGACCTAACCCCACGGGCGCGGAGAGGCTGCAGTGGCGCGATTTCATCCAAGGCTGCTGTTGCCATCCTGTTCCACAGGTCGACAAGTGCCTCGGGTGAATCGTGTAGCCGATCCAGAGGAACATCCCCCAGTTCCCTCTGGAATCCATCTGGATCCATTAGTCGCCGAGGGCGGGCCATTTTAATAGGCCCTGCCTCCCTACGATGAAGCGTCACCCCCAGAAAGTCAAGAGTCACCAGATAGTGATCTGACCATGGCACAGGTGAGATGACTAAGTCCTGTAATCTCAGATTACTCTGCCACTGCTCCGACAAGAAAACTAAGTCTGGCATGTGACCACTGCCCCTGGTCGGACCCCGAACTACCTGAGTCAGGCCCATGGCTGCCATGGAAGCCATGAACTCCCTTGCCACCTCAGAAGCCATCCCCAACGATGGCAAATTGAAGTCCCCCAGAACCATAAGCCTCGGGAACTCCAACGCCAGCATCGAGGCGGCTTCGAGGAGCTCAGGCAGGGTATCCCTTACCCTGCAAGGGGGCAGGTACAGGAGTAAGATCCCCAACTGACCCTTGGGGCCCAACCGTAGAAGCAGGGCCTCACAACCAGACACTTGTGGAGCAGTGGCCCTAGCAATTCCCAAAGACTCCCTGGCAACAATGGCGACACCACCGCCCCTCCCCTCACCTCTAGGCTGGTGCCAAATACTAAACCCAGCTGGACACATGTCCGAAAGAGGTACTCCATCCTCAGGTGTCAGCCAGGTTTCGGTGATGCATGCCAGGTCAGCCCGCCCCTCCTGGATAGAATCTTGGATCAGGGGGTCCTTATTACAGACCGATCTGGCATTCACCAGCAGCAGCCTAAGGGCGGGATCACTCTGGATCTGCTGCTCAGGCCCCAGACATGTACCTGCAGGGCTGGAATGAGGGACCGCACTTAAACATCGGACCCGCATTCCTCGAGTGCGGCCCGCCCCACGGTACCCGCCATACCACCCCATGCCCGTCACAACACCTATATGGATCCCTGGAACCCCCTAGATGGAATACTGCCCCTCCTTCCTGGCTGGCAGGACCAACTCTCTCTCTTCCCACCCCATCCACAATCCCCCCCTGGTTCCAGCAACAAGCATGAGCTCCCGGAACGAGCAGGGAGCGCTGGCGAGCCCCGGTGTCGACGTCTCCTTTTTCTTTCCCCCAGGTGGGGAGGGCGGAGGCAGAAGCGATGGCTCCCACCTGCCTCAAATCCCGGGAGCCGGTGGCATGGGCTCCTGGAACGAGCAGGGAGTGTTGGCGCGCCGCGGCATTGGCGTCTCCTTTTTCTTCCCCCCAGGTGGGCAGGGCGGAGGCAGAAGCAATGGCTCCCACCTGCCTCAAATCCCGAGAGCTGGTGGCATGGGTTCCTGGAACGAGCAGGGAAAGGGGCTGGATGGAAGGTCTTTGCAGCCACCTCTTCTGCCTTGATACAGCTGCCGGCCCTCTCTTCTCCTTCCTGGTCCAGTGAAGGAGGCCTTTGGGAAAGGGGCTGGGTGGAAGGTCTTTGCAGCCACCTCTCCCTGCCTTGGTACAGCCGCCGGCCCTCTCTTCTTCTTCCTGGTCCAGCGAAGGAGGCCTTTGCTGTGATGTTAGAAAAAAATAGCAGCATTATCTCTACTCTTTCTGGGAAGAAAGAGGAAATGAACTTGCTTTATTTGTGGCCAATAGGTGGGAACAGATACTTCCCCTCTTGACTTGAGGTTATTGCTGAGAGACAAAGTACAGTCTACCATGATCAGATGAATGGCTGAAGCCACAGCCTTCTGCTCTCCAGTTATGAAGAAATGTTAAATTAGACATACCTGGAAGTGCAGCAATATTTTCATGCAATAAAGCAAATCCATGTTCTACAAGGCAATTCTAAAGTTGGGGGCTCACAAAACAAATATTTATAACTTTGCAACTGGACTTCAGAAGAACACCAAACTTGGCAAAGATTTGCTCTGTGCCAATGTTGGAGAAATTTAGGGAAATAGGCTTTGAAGTGTATTTTTAAAGTATATCTGTTTTAAACTTCCCATGTAGTAATGAGCAACCTTTTTAGTCCTCAGATCCAAAATAGATCAAATTATATGAACAGGTAATCTTGCTTATCTTGAATGAAAATGGTCGGTCCCACCTATTGCACACATCGGTGACCAGGGACCATGGCAAGGCGGCTGAGTTGGTTCAGTAAGCTGCACCTGTTTGAATTGGTATACACATTCCCTCCTGCAGCATGTACTGAAGCCAGGGCTGCCATCAGAAATTTCTGGGCCCCATACTGAGCAAAAGGAGTTTTTGTCCTCCTTTTTAGAAGTATGGGACTGCAGTGGCTCAAGTGGTTAAGACACTGACTGGAAGGTGGCAGGTCAGCAATACAAGATAAGAGTACTGAACGATGGAATGAGCTCCCATCTCTGTCCCAGCTCCTGCCAACCAAGCAGTTTGAAATCAAGATATTGCAAGTAGATATGTAGGGATCACTTGGGTGGGAAGGTAAACAGCATTCTGTGCATGCATGCCACATGTCCACGGAAACATCTGCAAACACAGACAGTGCTGGCTCTTTGGCTATAAACAGAGATGAGCACTGAACCCTAGAGTCAGATATGACTGGCTTTTGAGCAAGGGTGACCTTTACCTCTAGAAGTACGCCTGAATTCTGTTTCAGATTTGTTTGTTTTTTTAGCAACCTTTGTCTGGTATTATTGCAACTACATCCCAAAATAGATCTTCAAACCCCAGCGAAGAATTTGGTAGGTAGCAGTGTTCCATACACTCTGGTGTCTAGTCATGCCTGCCACATGACCACATAAATTTCTGCAGAAGCAGACAGCACTGGCTCTTCGGCTTTGAAAGAGAGATGAGCACTGAACCCTAGAGTCGGATATGACTGGCTTTCGAGCAAGGGAAACCTTTATCTTTAATGATATATTTATCCAATTCATGCTGTTCTAAACTGGGAGGGAGGGGACCTACAACCCAAAGAGAATCACATGGCAGTCTGTGTCTAGGGAAGAAGGCAGCTATAGTCATGGGTCATAGATCCAGATCTGTGGCTCAGAGGTTATGCCCATGGCAGAGGTTGGAAAACAAAAGTGTTCCCAGAGAAAGGAAGAAAATATTTTTAGGGTTGATTTGAAGGAAGTACAGTACAGCATACCCTTGACCGAAGAACGGTACACTCCTTCTATCTGGGATGGTTGTCCTCTTCTACTGAGTGCGCAGCTTCAGGAGGGACACACATGGAGTGGTGAGGGAGGAAGGAGACACCCACCTAGTCAACCAGATCAGCCGAATCAACCCTGGTGATCAATGGGGTGACAGATGCCGCAACCAGATCGCCCTCACGCCCCTTTTTATGATAATCTCAGAAGGGAGCTTTTTAACGTATTCCCTAATCTGGTAAACAGTAACAATAATGTACTGAGAACTCTTCTGTCAGATAGCTCTAAAGAACTGACGGCTGCTGTGGCTAGATTTTCATGGCGAGCTATAAGCATATGCAAAAACAAGGGAAAAAATCAGTATAAACAGAAATAAAGCTTCTTTTAACATAGTCGGTAAGTGTAGCTTGGTAATGTTAAGTAATATTAGGACCGGTAATGATTTGCTAAATGCTCCAATGAGAGATTGTGGCAGTGCCATCTGGTTATATTTGTTTATTCTGTGTTGACTGACTGGCCTCCGGCCATAACAATAAAGATTTATTCTTATTCTTATTCTATTCTTCGGACAGCTTCGGGGGCCAGATAGCCATTTTGCCCTTCCTCCACCACATGGCACTTCCTGGTGTGGTGAAGGTGGTGGTGGGCCACATGAAATGTTGCCGTGGGTCGCATCTGGCCCATGGGCTGCAGTTTGAGAATCCTTGGTTTATGTGGAGGGAAGAGAAAATGAGAGAAATGCTTTGCTTCATCCTTTTGTGATTATAAGAATGCTTTGTTTCAGTGTGCATGCGGGTCTTGGACCATAATAAAGATACAGTACAGTAATACCTCATACAAAATCCACTTCATACAACATCGGATTCATACAACATCACCTAATTCCTTGAAAAATGTTGCCTCATACAAAATCGCTGCAACTTTGTATGAGGCATTGGGGTTTTTCCTAGGTTGCATTGTGCCTAGGTAGGATAAAAGGCAGAACACATGTGTGCATTGCTCTAGTGGGTTTTGCATGAGGCGAACAGTGTTTAAGGTAGGTAAATGAGGTTTTCTGTTTCTGATTGGCTTGGGGTGGGGAGGTGGATGGGGGAGGGCAATTTTTGGTAGGGTGGGCAATTTTTTGGTGTTTGCTGCTGTTTGGATGATTAACACTGTGCTGCATGATGGGACATATTGGCATCCATTTTGTCCTTGCTTCCATCCAGTAATTGTTTACAGTAGCTTGTACAAAATGGATGATGAGCCGCATGGCTGCAGATTAACACTGTGCTGCATGATGGGACATGCTAACTTTTAAAACTGCACTTCATAAAGTTTTCAAAAGTTAAAAACTTGTTGTATGGTTTGTTCCCTAAAATCAGGGTTGTTTGACATGTTTTTGTAATGTATTTAGCCTTTAGACAATGATTTCTTAAAGTTCTGTCAGTTTCCTGTCTGTTTCCTTGACTTTGCCCTGAAGTCTGTGCTGTTGCAGCACAGCGTATCTCTATGGAAACGACGTTGTACGAGGCATCACAGCAAGGATTTGGACGTTGTGTGATGCATCGCAGCTAGGATTTTGCATGCCTCATACAAAGTCCAAATCTGTATAAAGTCCAAACTTTCTTTTGAATTGCTAGTTTGGCAGGAGCTGGGACAAAGATGGGAGCTCATTCTGTCCTGAAGTACTTGGGAATTGAACTGCTGACTTGCCGCCTTCCAGTCAGCATCTTAGCCATTTGAGCCACTGCAGTCCCTAAAATGTTGGGGACTCCTGGAGTAATGCTACACTATTAGAATGGAATGAGGTCTTCAAGCTGCCTGTGGCCAGGGACAGGCAACAGCCCTTTGCACAAGCTCAGGAGAACTCTTGCTCTGGGAAGCTATTCCAGCCCTAATCCACAGGCTTCAAGAAATGTGTACAGAGTGGGTCCACCCCATTTCACCCCTTCTTCTTGACATGCTGCTTGCAAACAAGGGCAATTGCCATTTACACTCTGCACATGCTCAAGGCGAAGGAGGTTCAGTAGACCCAGCAGTAGTCCAGGGCATTCTGCACGTGCTCAGAGGCTATGCAGAAGAAGAGGAGGAGTGGGGAACCCAACCTGGGGTTGCAAGTGGGAGGCTCACCTGGGTGATGGACAAGGGCGGAGGTGCAGACAATGCCACAGAGGAAGACGGCTGTGCTCAGGGCCAGTTCAGCCAGCAAGAGCCCCGGCGGCAGCGCTATCTTTTCCAGCCAGGGAGGGCGGGAGGGCAGGGTGGGTGTTACATCCAACTGGTCCCCTTCTCCATCCCGTCCCTGCATCCATCGGCTACCCACCATGCCTCATGGGGACTGACCCAAGGGGGTCCCCAAGGGACCACTTTTCCCCTTGCTGTTTTGGTTTCTGTTTAAACACAGAGCAACCGGCCCAGGTCCCTTAGGGCTGAATGAATGAAGTCACCTCCTTGGATGGCTGCTGAGGAAGGGGAGGCAGAGTTGGGCTCATGGGGGCAGTGCCAGGGGGCGTTGCCCTTGCACGCTGCCCACCATGTGTTGCCCCTGAAGGTTCAGCAGCTGCACGGGTGGCTGAAGGGTGGCTTTAGCACCAGCACCACTTCTGCCCTTATGAAGGGGCCCTGCCATCCCTTCCTGGGCCTCCATCTTGGCCACACCCCTGGGCCTCCCCTTTGGACTTCAGTGCTGACTTACTGCAATTGAATGTCTCCCCCCTCTTTCTGGTTCTGGCACAAGGCTACTGGTGGTGCCATGGCCACGTGCCGCAGTCAAAAAAAATTTAAACAAATTTTTTTTTAAAAAAAAAAATTAACACAGCACCATCGGGGCCCTGCCAGCACCAGGCCCTGGATGGCAGTCCCCCTTGTCCCTCCCGATGGCGGCCCTGACTGAAGCCTCTCACTACCTGTCCACATGCCCCAGTGTGGAATTCCTTTATCCAGGGAATATGCTGTTTTAGGTTGGTAGCATGGAGACAGAGAGCTGGATATCAAATCATAATACCTGATAAACTGAGTTCTACTCTTTCCATATAGCAGCATTAACCACAGATCATTTGTTCAATCTCAACAATCCTATAACATAGGATAATTCTACACGACAGAAGTTTATAATGGAATTTTTGTGTAGTGTATGTATACTTAAACTTCATTTTTTAAAAGTCTGGAAATTCAATCACCAAAAAGGTTTTGATTTATGTGTGTGGGATATTATGCTTCAATATCCACAATACAAAATGCTAGGAAATAGCCTGACCTTGTTATAAAATATGGTGTCCAGATTGCCAGCAGGAAAAAGGATACTAAGCTTTACATACCAAAGGCCAGCAGTCAAGCTGGTCTACATTTGTATACAGAATAGTTCCATACACATTGCAGGCGCACCCCCCAAAGAAAGACTCAGACACCGGTATATGGATAAAGGCATTGGGCCACATTTATTGAATAATGCCCTAGTCCGAATTATAACTTTCAATTGGTACTCAGCCAATTATAATTCTTAAGGCAAGCAGGCCGCAGTAACACTGGTAAGGTTCCTCCCAAAATTGCCAATGGCAATTGGCTACAATGTATCCATTTGTATCAATTTGTTTGTTGAGACAAACAAATTGTTGACCGTAGTCAATAAACTATCTACTGACCCCACCCTCTGACGTGTATCCGTCAAATCATGGGGTGATGCATGCTGAAGAGCTCCTGCCATCACCCCCTTGCCTGGTTCGTCGTTGACCGGTCAACGTTATTACACCTGTACCTGTCTAAGTGTTGGCCAGTCAATTGCGAACCTGCCGGATACCTGTGGGTCATAAATATTTACCTTACCAGTGCTACCCGCCCATGTGACCAAAGTCAAGAGCAAAACCCCTATATCAAACCCTAGCAACAGTATGGGATGGGCAAAAAAGCCAGAACCCGGAGGCCAATTGTAGGTTCAGGCCAAAAATTCCCACCCGGCCCCGAAGCGACCAAAATATCACACTGTTCACTAGGGAGGGGGTGGAGGAAAAAACTTCTCCTCTCCGTCGCTATTTCTAAACTGGCAGCTCGGCTGCCTCATGGCCACCCCTTTTATAGAGGGGTGGCCACGCCCCCTAACTCACCCGGATGTCTGAGTCCGGGTGGGGGGGCAGCAAAGAGTGTGGCGGCCATTTTGGTGCCGCACTTTCATTCTACCATTAATATAGAGACACCAAGGAGTAGAAACTCCCAGATGCTGACTCCTTTTCCCATCAGTTAACCACTCCTCCCCTAAACAGAAAAGAATTGTCATGGCTGTTTTTGGCAAGAGTAATTGTAATGGGTACAAGAGATTTTCCTTTTAACCATCTTGACTGCTGCCACTGGTGCTGTCAATATTCAGGCTGGCTTTTGCTATGTAAAGCCTGGCACCCTTTTTCCTCCTAGTAATGTGTACACAATATTGAACAGCAATATCAGGTCAATATCAACTCCCAATATGTTTTGATGAATGGATATGTCATGTTTACATGATTATTTGATGAAAGGGCCTTGCTCTCTTTACTGAACAAAATATATGAGTTCTAGTATGCATGACGTGTAAGTAAAAATTGAAGGGGAGTTAGACTCAGAAATGAGGAAGAAACAAGACAAATAACTTATTACTAAAATGACAGGGAAAACCTCCTGTAATTTTAGCATCCATTATCAAACTTGTAATGATAATTATAGGTTAGCTATTCTGCTTGACATGTAAAACTAAACAACTCCTTGATTCAAGGGCACAGGATAATTTCATTGTTTTCAAAAAAATACAGTGTTATTCTAAACCACTGCATCTGGGTGTTGTGCTAGGTGCCAAGATAAGCTGAAAAATGTATGGAACATATTTGAGCAATAACAGCACATCCTTTGTGTATTTGTATGTGTATGTACACAAATGTAAAACTACAAGTGGAAGAATAGAAGAGAAAAACAGAATGGATAGCACCATGAATTTTAATCAACTGTTTTACTATTGATTCCCATCAGAAAGTGTGACAATTTTAAACTTTCTGCTGAGTTATATGGATGAGATTCATGGAAGTTGTTGTACAATATAAATTGAAATCAAACTTTCCCCCTTCTCCCCTCAAAAGAATGATATGGGCAAGAAATATGAAGCTAGAACCTCTGTATATGAATAATACTTCCCTTTTCATATTTACTTTAACGACGGAATGTTTTTGTGTCTGTCTGTTTGTTTGTCTGCCTGTCTATTTGTCTATTTATTAATTCATTTACTTACTTACTTACATCACACCCAATTGGTGCAAGCATGCTGTAGCATGTTTTAGGCACTTGTTTCTATCCTAGTCCTGCTACATCAGGAAATAAATGGGGAAAGTGTGAAGTAAAAGGATGATATATTAGTGTGAAACATTTTTCTTGCGAATGAACCAGTACATCCATGACACTTTTCAGCTGTTCAAATTCATCCAATTGATCTCTGATTTGGAACATTGATTCATCAAAACTACCTATGTCAGTCTCTATGGAGATTGCAAACAGATATATATCTAAGTCTCACATACTGAGGACTCTCCACATTTCTATGATCCATTGGCTCATGTAGATATTAACAAATATGTCTAAGAATAATGTCTAAGGAGATGCCACACAGCAGAGTGTCAAGCATGACTCCCACTGTGTAATCGTCTAGAACACATCCTCTAGAATTGAATCTATTGCAAGATAGTTCCTTTAGTTTCCAACCTAGTAAGACGAATAGTAGGATATTATATTTAAAAATATAGATACAGGGAAGATTTATCCTGCTACCATTCCCTTGTATATAATTGGCTATTAGGGTGGCCAGTGCTTTTTTTATCCCAGATCTAGTTTTGAAGCTATCCAGATATCAATTAAGATGATCAGTTTTATTCAGAAACTGTTTTCATTAATGTAAAGCAGATTCATTATGTCCAGTTTGAGGCAGAGGGGCAAGATAAGTACTGAGACTGACCACTTAAGCTTCCTCCTTTTGCAGATAGAAGAGGTAAAGTCTGAAATTTAGCCCCATTCAGCTGAACACTATTTTTGCATCACAGGCTCTAGAATAGTAAATCAGAATGGCAGTTTAGTTTGTTGTTGTTCAGTCGCACAGTCGATTCCGACCCTTTGCGACCCCATGGACCATTTTCCTCCAGGTTCCTCTGTCCTCCACCATCCTCCTCAGCCCGCCCAGCTCTGTGCCCACTGCGTCTACAATACCATCTAGCCATCTCATCTTTGGACCCCCCCTTCTTCTCTTGCCCTCCACCTTTCCCAGCATCAAAGCCTTCTCAAGTGAGTCCTCCCTTCTCATTTGATGTCCAAAGTACTTTAGCTTCATCTTCACTATTTGTCCCTCCAATGAACAGTCAGTTTTGATTTCCTCCAGTATTGACCTATTTGTTCTCTTTGCTGTCCAAGGGACTCTCAGGACTCTCCTCCAACACCACATCTCAAAGGCATCTATTCTTCTGCGCTCAGCCTTCCTAATGGTTCAACTCTCACACCCATACATTACCACTGGGAATACCATTGCTTTGATTATGCGAATTTTTGTTTTCAAGGTGATGTCTCTGCTTTTCACTATATTCCCCAGGTTTCTCATCGCTTTTCTCCCCATAATTAGTCGTCTTTTTATTTCATGGCTACAGTCGCCATCTGCAGTGATCTTAGATCCCAGGAAAGTAAAATTTATCACTGCTTTTACTTCTTCCTCATCTATTTTCCAGGAACTGATCGGACCTGTTGCCATAATCTTGGTTTTCTTAATATTAAGTCTCAAGCCAGATTTTGCACTCTCCTCCTTCAATCCAATCAAGAGGTTCTTTAGGTCTTCCTCACTTTCTGCCATTAGGGTGGTATGGTCTGCATATCTCAAATTGTTGATGTTTCTCCCAGCAATTTTGATCCCATACTGTGATTCCTCCATCCCTGCATTGCGCATTATGTGCTCTGTGTATAGATTGAACAAGCAGGGTGATAAAATGCAACCTTGTCTCACTCCTTTTCCTATTCCAAGCCACTCTATCATTCCGTGCTCTGTCCTAACTGTTGCCTCTTGGTTCGTGTACAGATTTCTCATGAGGCATATGAGGTGTTCTTGTATTCCCATCTCTTTAATTACTTGCCACATTTTGTTGTGGTCCACACAGTCAAAAGCCTTGGCGTAGTTAATAAAACAAAAGTAGACTTGTTTCTGGTATTCTTTTGTTTTCTCCATGATCCAACATATGTTGGCAATGTGATCTCTAGTCCCCCTGCCTCTTCTGAAACTGGCCTGGACCTCTGGTAGTTCTCTATCCTGTATTATTTTGATGGCATGTGGGATGAGCGCAATTGTTCGGTAATTTGAGCGTTCTTTTGCATTGCCTTTTTTGGGGATTGGAACGTACACTGATCTTTTCCAATCTTGTGGCCACTGTTTTGTTTTCCAAATTTGCTGACATAATGTAACTTAACTTTAAAAAGCTAAGTGTCAACATGTTGTGCTGTGGAAAACTACTTATTGGCTGAGCTGTACCTACAGAGCTTATGAATGGATGATTTATGTTATCTTTGGTACAGCCATTGTCTTTTTGGCTGTTAATAATGCATTTAAAGTGCATACATTATTAATGTCCATAGTCATTACAATCAGTTTTCACAAAGACTTCTTCTAATAGATGATCATTTTAATGTGTTTTATGCTTTTGATTTGTTGAGAAATGTTGTAATGATTTAGCCATTCTGAACTGTGTGTTTGAAATAATTACTTAATGGTTCATAAATGTATTATATTTGTTATCTATGTTATTAACCATATTATGAATTGGTACTGCTGGCATCATGCAAACTAATTACTTTTGATTTTTTTGTTGATGTAAAGTGTGTTGGGGATATGTGCCAAAGAAGTACAATTAACATTGAATCTGATATTAACTGATATGTCTGGCATTGGTCCCACAGATTGGCAGCTGAACATGGTCTCTCAATGGAGTACAACCTGGCACAAACAAATATAAACTACTTCCTGACTTTACTTGTCAGTCCAATGTATAGTCTATACATTGGACTTGGTGTTTTGGTATTCATACCTATAACCAACATTGGGCATGACTAATGACCAGGAATGATGGGAAGTTGTCATGTCCGGACCTTGTAAATAATAGTCCAGCAAACGATGAACAGAACAAGGAACGTTGGTTTATTGTAAAGTCTTGCAGGCCACTATTACAAAGATATTCGGACAACAGATGGCTACATAAGTCCCACGTAATTGGTCTCTCCGGAATCTATTGTTGTGGTATAACTAAGCTACACCTGCATGTGAGCGTATGGAGAAGACCCAAGGCTAGCCTGGCGAGGTCTAACCTGAAGAGAATAGGAAAGTGTAGATCTGATCCGGCCCGGCCACCCCCTTGTTTACCCGTGGCACTGATGTAATTTCATGGCAGTGGTTAATCTATGATACACTGTAGCAACCTGCCGGATAACCTTAATTAACCAATCATAACGTGATACCATAGTTATAACCAATCAGGAACAGGATCCCAAGTTGCACCCAATCATAGAACTCTAATTAACATAAGGAGTGTGCCCAAATGGAGAATATGCACCAAATCTTGCTCTTAATTCTGATGGCGGGAAATCACCATTTTGTCTTGCAAAGCGTTGCTGGAGCAAATTGCAATTTACTTGAATACACAACAGAAGTGTAATGTAAATCATTTGAAAGCCTCATATAGTCTATTTTGGATGCTTTAGGACCTTCCTACCTGGCAGAACATCTTCCCCTCAGAACATCAGCCTGTGTCACTCATTCTTCCCAGATGGTGCAGCTCCAGGTGCTGAACCCGAGATTAGCATGAAAAGCTGTGACTTGGAGAAGAGCCTTCTTGGTGGCTGCACCAACTTTGTGAATTCTCTTCCAGTTAAACTGCACCAGATTCCATCTCTGACTATATATATATATATATATATATATATATATATATATATATATATATATATATATATATATATATATATATATATATATATATATATATATATATATATATATATATATATATATATATATATATATATATATATATAAAACCAAATGCAATCATTCATTTTAAAAGAGACTTTTAAGAATATATTGCCAATGGCTGAGAGTTAGGTATTTTCTTTTCTTTTCTTCCATTGTCAATAGATTTTTTGTTTCTGGAATTTTTAAAAAATGATCTATACCTTTTTTTTAATGAATGTGGATCCTGCTTTTTCTGTACATATTTTAATACCTTCCTTGGGATCCCACTTTTTGTTTAACAAAGTCCCCAAATAGACAATTTCATCCACTATTTTGATTTCTTGTGTTCCTGTCATTAGCTTGCCATAAATTGGTGCTCCATTTATAACAAGTGTGTTATGTTTCATTTCTTCAGCAATGTAACAAAGGTTGATAGCAACCAATCACACAGAAAGATGCCTGTGTCATAAATGTTGTTAGAAAGGACCATCAATTCTTTGATGTTAGCTTTGGTCAGAAGTTTAAACATTTCTACTGGGATGTCATCTGGCCCTCTTGCTTTTACAACCTTGCTCTCCTCTATTGGTGGTCCACTATTGCCATTTATGACAGCTGTTCACTTCTTTCATCACTAAACAGCTGTCCTATGTATTCTTTTCACACATTGATCTTGTCCCTTATTTCCACAACAATAGTTCGGTCTTTGTCCTTTAACAATGCATGTTTCTTCTGTTGTCTTCTGCCAATAACTTCCCAGACCTTTTCTTGTATGTTCAAAAAGATTTCTGCTGCTGCTGCTTCTTATATATATTGGCTAGACATGAAACTGCCAAAATGAAGCCACTTTTTCTGAGTTCAATCTGCAGTTCCTCTCACGTGACTTAATGTGAGGAAGATTAGCTGGCACAACAAGATTGCCATTTTCCAGTGTACTCCCAATTGTGGTTCAAAAATACCACAATCTTTAAGGATGATCTTTCTGTGTACCCCCCCCCCCCATCATGCTTATTTTGATATTTCTCTATCTCTGTCCATCTGTCATCCATAGACACTTCCTTTGCATCTCTTATTTTGTCATCCTCTGTAGATCATTACATTGTCCTGATTCTTATAGGTCCTTCTTATTTCCATTAAATGGAGTATATTATCTGTCATCTATTCCTTATTCTTATGGTTTGAGTTTCATTTGCAAATGTGTTTCTGGGTTATATTTTTTATTATTCCCTATTTCTCTTTTACACATCTTTCCCCTTGATGTTTTCTAATTTTGTCTAAATCTTCTCTCATTGTCTATTTTGCCACTGTTCTACATTCTTTGTCCTTAAGGACAGTGTCATAAAAACCAGATTACATTCTTTTAGTTATGATTTTATGTAAATTTAGCAAATTTAGTAAATTTATAAAAATTTTAGTTATGATTTTATGTAAAGACTACATATTAACATATTATGATCTGATGAAATAACTGCTCCAGGATAGGTTGTTGCTGACAAGATGCTGTTACAAAACTTTCTGTTTATAAAAGCAAAGTCTATTTGATTTCTGACAATATCACTTGTGCTATCGACAGTGGCCTGCCAAGTGTAAAGTCTTCTGGTTGGCAGCTTAAACTACATATTGGTGATCACTAGATCTCCTTCTCTGCAGAACTGTACAAGGCAATTTCCTTATTCCTTTTTTCAAGGCTATATAGTCCAGTTATGACATTCTTTTTATCCTAGCCAACTTTAGCATTAAACTCTCCCATAATCACAGTACATTCATTTCTTTTTGTTTACTTCAGCACAGCTTTGAGTTGATCATAAAACTCCTCAATCTCTTCAATAAATTTGTCTGTAGTTGGTGTTTAGACTTGTAAGACATTCATGTTGAAAGGTTTTAGTTTAAGTTTGATCCTATCTGAAAATGGTATCACATAAAACACTGTTTTCTTTATCACTTGGCTTAGGATCACCCCAAATCCATTCCAGTGATACTTTTCATTGTTTTCTGAATAATGGACCATGTAGTCCAACAAATAGTATTGGTCCACTCCTGGCCAATTTGTCTCACTCATTCCCATTATATCAATGTACAGCCTCTTCATTTTTAAAAATACATTATAAATATTTCCTTTTCCATAAATACTCCTGATGTTTTAAGTACATAATTTTATGGATGAACAGAAATTCTTAGCATCCTCTGCCTGCTAAAGGACTGTCAGGGATTGAGGGCCATGAAGATTGTCCTGGGAGCAGCATAATCCAGTGGTATTCACTTGGGGATCATCACCCTTCCCTGTGTACTTTGCAACCCAAGGCCGTTGGTCCCTCAGGGTGGTCAGGTTGGTTAACTGCTCCCTGATGATTGGTGTTGAGTCACTGGCAGTATTACAATATCAGGGTGACATGGCCAGACAGGGACTTGCTATATAGATAACCAAATGTTAAGGTATAATTTATTAATTTCTCTTTTAATTGAGGTTTAACATAAGCACACCAGACTCTGATCTAGACTGACAAACTGGCAACTAGACCTGATCAATTCAAATTGATTGTGTAACCTTAGTTACTCCCTGACACTTATTTTGCTAACTTCATGCACATGTGAGTACAACTAAAACTACAAAAGTATATGGTGCTAAGGTAGGATTTATTTCTGTCTTAATCCTTGTTGAGACCGAAGGGGAAGGTTTAGGAAATCAAATAGCTAACCTCCTCTATTTCCATTAGATGTTTCACCTAGTAAGTCAAAAGTGAGGAGGCTCCACAATCTCCCTAATATGTTGTTCAGCTGTAAACATGTTCGGGCTGATGCTTTTGCTACCATCTAAGAAACACTGAAGTGGCCTTTCCTGGTTTTCTAGCTATAATAATATGAGTGTTTCAAAGGATTGTAGTTGAGTTCTTCATATGCCAAAATGCAATGAAAAAGGCATGAAACACCACACAGTAGTAATGATGGGGTGTTGTATTTTAAAGATGATACTGCCAAAATTACAGAAAATGATATAGAATCTAATATCATTTAATTCCTCTGGGTATTTTAAGTAACTTAGACAGCTGCTCAGGAAACTGCAAGCACACCATTATAGCCGTTAGTCCTCATTCCTGCAGAGTACCTGATGTTAGGCCAGTGGAAAGTGAATGATGAAGGAACAGAGTATATTTCATGCTGTAAAATATGCACTTCCTGGGAAGTCTCAGCTGTCACGCCAAATTAAACAGGTTTCATTTATGTGTACAAAGCATACAATATCAAAGCTATTACATTCCCAAATAGCTCCATCCAGCTACTGTATACTTTTATCTGCCTATGTTTGTATGCCTCTGTGCACAGAAATTTTAGGTCCAAATGTTACATTGTCACATGGTTTTTCTTTTTTAAAAAAAAAACTTTTAGGCATATGATGTACTTCATTTACTTTTTCAGTAAAATGTGGCAAGAAACCCTAGACCTCACAAAACTGTGAGGCTAAACTATAAAATGTTAGTTCACTACTTCAGATCACACAACCATTGTTGGTGTGATCTTGAACCGGCTTAAAATGGACTTGAAAGAAACCCATGCATCTGACCATTTCCCTGGAGATTAAAGGGATAGACTTGGGACTTTCATTAAAAAAATATTCCACCACTCTATGGACTATTAACATTGATTCACACACATTTGATACTTATATCTTCATCCATCAGAATTGCTTTTAAGGAAGCTTAAAGAGAAAGAAGAGTGTTTGCACTTTGTCTTTTCGTGCTTCTAGATCTGCCCAATGAAGCAGAAAGATCCTAGGAAAGAACATCACATGCATCTTTCATAGGCTATAAGTAAGTTTTCCCTCTTCAGATGAGAAACATGGAGACATGAAGCAAAAGTCACTCCTATATAGTTTTTGAGACTTTGTTTTTCTGCCAGTGTTAATGTTTGGAATCCTTACCTTTATCTAATTTTTATGAATTATCTTTTCCCATGTAGCAAAGAATTATCAACTTAACATTTACATTGCTATGATATTTTATGATGTAAGGGTTAGTACTCACAAGTTTTTATTCCCCTTGGTCAATATGATGACAACTATCCATATCAACAAAGAATGAATACATTTTTTAAAAGTCACCTTTAGAGATTGCTCTTCAGCAGAACTTCCTAACAGTTCGTTCTGTTAGATTGAATTCAATTCAATTCAATTTATTAGATTTGTATGTCACCCACTCGGCCTAGACCAACTCAGGGCTATTGTGTGGATATTTTCATAAGGGAATATTTGAGAAACACTCCAACTTCAAAATACTTGCACTAATTAAATTATTGACAATCCTTTCTAAAGAAAAGTGTGATCCTAATTTCCTCCAGCAGCCAAGCAGATGCTATAGGAAAAGATATCTGAGGAATCTGATCTAGTGGATTTATATTTTATTTTTGTGATATTCATGGTGTCTCAAACTTCTCAACTATCTGTGGGCTAGACATATTATGTGCTGTGTCATACTTATTTCAGCATGTGATTGCAGATATGTTAAAAAATATGTAAACCCAAATAAACCTTTGATCACTCTTGGATAAAATGTGACCGAATTCCAACCAGTGTACAATGGTGTTAACATGTTCCATAATTAAGTACACCAGAGAATAAATTTTGTAAACAAAATTCATGGGGAAAAACCACTGGTGTCTGAACAATGAACCATATCCCTCCCCCCCCCCCAACATATTGAAAATATTTCCCAGGCTGTTGCAAGCAGATTGACTGCCTGCCTGCATTTTTATACTGCCCATTTGGGATATTTCCCACTCTGGGCAAAATAACATAAAACACACAACAAAATAAAAATAAACCAACCAAATAAATACATCCTAAAATAAAATAACTGGTGTCTGTGGGCACAGACTTGGACTTCAATTACCAGACACCCAAGTCAGCACTCCTGCTGAACAGGACTTCTGGGAATTGAAGTTCAAGAACACCTGGAATGCCAAGGTTCATCATCACTGACTTAGAGTATCCACTGGTCCTGTGAGCTGGGGAATTATGGTAACAAGTTCAGGCTCAGCATTGTTCCTGGAGTATAATCTCATTGAACATCTTTCATCTCTTTCTCAATTAGTATAAAGGCCAGAAAACCTTCAGAAAATGAAAAAAGAGAATAAACTCAACAGATCACTAGCAACTAATCACCCCCCAGTGCTTGAAACTTCCAAGGCATCGAATCAGGAGCAAAGGCTTCTCCAGAACTGATTGATGAAAATCAGGTGCCACAATTTGGATGTTCATTTCCTTAAAATCAGAATGACCAATGCATATAACCTGTAAAAGCTGCCTTACACAATTCTTTTTCAGTTGTTAGAAATTTTATGCCCTCACTGAAACATGACTTTTACCAGCTTAAAAATTAATTTGGGGAAATATACTTGTACTCTATTTGTCTAAAGAAGTGGATTCTGATCCCAAAAAGCCAACACAAAAATATGTTAGTTTTAAAAGGGTTCAAATATTTTGTCATTCCCCCTCCCCGTCCTTTATTTTTGCCAACTGATTTGTTGATTTACTACAACTATGTACTGTCAGGGGGTTCTTGGGGTTGCACACACTGCCCAAATTCAGTGCTTCCCTCTTACCCCTTTCCTGCATGGTCCAGGTCGAGGTGGTTCGCTCTCCAGGTTTATTATAGCTGGTGTGGACCTCTGGCCTAATTAAACAAAGGTCTATTGGGGGAGATGGCTTGCCCGCTTTCTAGCCGGGACAGTGGTAGCAAGATAATGTGGCAAATAAAAAGTCCTGTTTATATGTTGCCAATCTCCCAAAACAAACCACACTTAAGGGTACAGGGAGTATACAGTCCAGGGAAAATGAGATGACGTAAAAATGTAACTTTTACCTCAAAGATGGAATGTCCACTGATAAACTTTCCCAGGCTCAGTAGAAGTGAAAGTAACTCCCTAAGGACCACGGTAGCAATCCCAATCGGATTGGCTGGTGCATGGTGCTGGGGTTTGTGGGGCTTGTAGTTTGTTGTTGTTTTTTTGGGCTATGCAATCTGGGACACGGATGGTAGGCATAAGCCAGGGGGCTGTGTGGCCTTGTCCTGGTGTGTGGAAATACATTTGGGACTCATGGGTGCACATTCCTGCTTTATTTATACAGATAATAAAATCCATAATATGAAGTATAAGCATGCAGAGAACTAAACTATTCTAACCTAACACAGAATTTAATAAAATAATAAAGAGAAAAAGCTAATCTCATTGCTAGTTCTTTGTGGGCTTTCACCCTCATTCGAAGCTTACGATTTCATGCCCTCAACAGAGAGAATAACAAGGGCTCTCACGTACCTGGGATAAGAACCCTCTCGAGAGATAAAAAGCTCGACTTTTTATACATTTTTGCCCATTCCTCACACCTTCCTTTAGAATGTGAAAGATGTAAGACTTTCTGATTGTTTTGTCTATTGTCATGTTTGTCTATTGTCATGTTTATTGCGACACTCAGGTGTTGTTTTGTTGCAATGTACTAATTCTCGGGATTCCCCTTTTGATTGACATGCTGTATCTCAATCATGTGCTATTGAGTGAAGTGTGCCAAGTGTGGATTGGAATGTTAATGATGTAATTGCCTCTCTCTGAGAATTAGCCTTTCTCAACCCTAAAGAGAATCAAAACTACAGTGTAACTTAAATGAATATGAAGTGATTTAAAAGAAAATTAACGACCCCTAAGGATTTTCACGGCATGAACTTCTTCCTTGTTAACAAGTGTTGCTTTCTAGGAAGAAGGCTGGAGGGAAACATTAGGTAGAGACTATAAAATATTACAAGGAAGAAATATTTAATTTAGTTGTTTTCCTTTCCTTCTTTTTTTTCATCCCTCTGCCAATCAGCCTTATTTTCCAATAGTAGTATTTAAGTTTGTTTCTAAAAGAAGAAGAGATAATCTTTTAAAAACGAAACATCCCTTCTAATTATTATGACATTCAACTGATAAAGAGATGTAGAGAATTTAGACATCACTTTAGATCCACTTGAAAATCAAACAGCTTTTTCTGAGATGTGTTTCAGGTTTACATAAGGTTCACTACAGGCAGATGTCTCCTTGAAAAAAAAATGGAAATTCTATTTGCAAGGTGGGATGCATGCCATCATTTGCAACAGGTGAAATGAAGTCATCAACAATAAATTGCCATTGCTCACCATTATTTATTTATTTTTAGGATTACTATTGCTATTCCATTCCAAAGACTCTGGACAACATACAGATATTAAAACCATCACAATTTTAAAATCACATTTAAAAGCCCATTACAACTACCACAAAACATTCCCTACCCTCCCACCAGTTTAAAAAGAGGGAGAGAGTGTTCTTAAATCAGCCAGCAGGCTGGGGCCACAGCACTCCCAGTACCCCACACCCGTTCTGCCAGACACACCTCTCTAGCAGATGGAACAATTAGAGAGCCTCTCCGGTCATTGCTTCTGATTCAAGATTGCCAAAGGATTCAGTTAGCTTCTTACCAAGTGATTTGGGAAGTGGTGGTCTCTATTTGGATTGGAAAGAACCCTTGAAGGGGAAACTGCCAGAGTAGGCAGGGAGAAGATAACGTTTATATGCCAATTGAGCTGCCAAAAGTACTCAGGTGCAGAATACAAGTATTAAGTCCATCTTTTATACTTGCTCTGAAAAGAGAATAGTTAATTAGATCAGCATATAAATGACAAAAGAAAATATATTATTTGTAAATCTCTATTAGTTAGCATGTTTATATTGCAACAATTCTTCTCCTTAATCAGCTTTGGGAGCTCACTATTTGATAACCAAAACCTGTAAAATGTGTGAATTTTCCTCTGCTATGCACACATGCAGTTTGAAATGCCTGTCTTTTAAATTGCATGAATTTGTTTAAAGTAGCTCATCAATCTTTTTCTTGCATCCTCTTGTGGCTTTTAAAGGGCATTAGGGCCAGACTGCAAACAAAATGACTAGAGAGGAAGGGAAATGTAGTGGACATCCAAATATGATGAAATCTCCTTTAATTACACAGTGGCTACTTTATACAGAATTTATGGAATTGTTTGACCATTTGATCATGACTTGTGATTGTCTTTTCATCACAGAGAAAAAAAATCTTTTGTTAAATAAAAATGTTACAAAGAAAGTCATACAATAAAAATAACCAAATAGGGTTGCAACAGATGTAAGCCCCCCCCCCCAAACACACACACTAATCTGAAACCTTTTTCTATTGATATAGATTTCTTATACTTTTGCACTAGTGGAAAACACTCCTATTCATATATGGTTGGGCACCTATATTTGCCATATAATATGTATCTTCATTATTACCTGTAAACCCCATACACAGTCTGAGAGCTTGCTTTATATTGCTAGAGTTGCATAGATTGAGATACAGTGATGAATAGTATGGTTCTTTTTATTAATATCTTTTGAATTGTCTTTACACAAAGGTCTCAAGTGATGTACATAAAATACACTTATGAACCAAAATATTATATTAAGGGTGGGTGAGAGTGGGTTAGTGTTTTACCAGAATTTTTTGTCAACCCCCAGATGTTCTGCTTTCAGAATTGTTGCATACCATATAAAGAATAATCTTAAATACAACATTATGTTTTATATTACACTGTATTTCTAGTCAAATGCACCTCACTGATGCTTCAGTTTCCCTTTATCATATCATTAATTGATCAATTAACTAAAATCAATTAACTAGGGGGAGGGGCCAACATGACCGGAAGCTAACAGCTTAATCCACCAGCTCCTGCTACCATATGAGCATTTTCAAGCTCCAGACTTGTCACCTCATTCCAGGGTCAAGAAAAGACAAACAAAAAGACCCCCTGACATGACCCCCTTCAATAGAAGGTGTGGGAGCAGCAAGAAAGAAGAGAAAAGACACAACTCAAAATGGAAGCCTTTCTCTAAGAAGCCAAGCAGCAGCCATCTGGAGATGTGGGTAATAAATCTTTTGCCCTTACTGTATCTCTGCTTCTCCACCAGAAACATTTCCAAATGAGAAAGTAATCTCTCCAGGAGAATATTCACCCATCATCACAGGGAAATCTGAACAACAGTCATAGCTCGGAATTATTGCAAACAGCTATGAGGTGTGTGTCTGATCTCTTCTGCCCAGTCCCTCCTAGCAATATTTGAAAAGCTGAACAAAATTCAAGAGCAAATACAAACCCTATCTCTGAACTTTGCTCATTACCACAAAGGGTTAGCAGCACAGGGAAGGCCACCACACCCCTCCCCACAACTTCAATTCCAGAAGCTCCCAAGAGCATACAAAACCAAAGTGCTGAGAATCTTACAACATGACTAAATTGTGATAAACCTTCCCAGCAAAGATGGCTATTTATGAATGAATGAAAGAAAAATTACTTCTTCCCTTACCCAGCTCCTAGGATCTCTCAGCCAGGTGACCGATATCAAACAATTTCACTTTCTCCTCTCACTGCAAAATCACAAAAGAATCTTCTTGACCTTCAGATTGAAAGAGATCTCTCCCAAGCTTCTCTACAGGTCAGCACATCTGCTATTCTACAACCTGGCCATGCAACATGTTGTTAGAGATCCAGAAATTGCAAAGCTGAAAATTAGTGCCATGTCTGCAAAGTGTCAGAGTGGATTTTTGCAGAACATCAAAACAATAACACTGTATCAAAACATTCCAGATAACCCACATTCCTCTACAACAGTGGGACCCAGCAGCAGCAGCAGCAGTGGTGATTTGGCTTCACTCCTGCTGGTCTGAGCAGCCTCCGCTCAGTCCCAGCCCTTCAGAAGCCTCCTGCAAGCTAGATCACCATATCGGAGAAGTTTAATGAGGCTCCTCTGTTTCAAATAATGCGACACTGAGAGAGTCCTTTGGCGTGGTGCACTGACATCTAATTGGGCCTGCAGGCCATAGTTTGGGCACCACTGCTCTAAAAGGACCCCTTGCAATCAACAAGCAGATGGCTTCACTGAACTTAAAAAGTGAGTTGCCCAAATTTTGCAGTCTTTTTCCTACCAGACATCCAGCATATGAGGATCTGGGGACCAGCCCTTACCCCAAGAGACCCTCACCCAAGGAAGACTAGTGCACATAGAGACAGCAGACTTTTGCACAGATTCTGACTGTGACTCTGAATCTAATAGGGATCCAGACCTGGAGACAAGGGAGGACCCATGCTCAAGGCAGGAAGAAGAAATCAACCAAACAGATCAGTTCATCAACAGACACCCTAACTCCCTTTATCCAATAGTGATGTAGCCAATTGCAGCATTCAAGGCCAGAAGGTTGGCAGGCGGGAGTGTCTTCGACCGCGCAAACGGCCACAGCAGGCTTGTTCCTCTTTAGTGTATGGGACCAAAGACAACAGAACAGCCGAAGGGTTGGCTTAACACAGGTTTATTGCATGATGATCCGGTGGAACATGAGGTAATGGCGGTGATACATCTCGATATATACAGTAGCATTATACATTTGAATCTTGTAGCACGGTAGCTCATTGGCTGCTACCGGCGTGGCCTCGCCCAGGCACGCCTCTCTTCAGTAGTTCTTTCTCCTCCTGATTAATGCGGGGAAGGTTTTCCCGCGGCTGTCCGTGATTGAGCAATGTGAACCATGTGAGACTGAACGCTCGCAGCTGCCCTCTATGGGCTGCTTGCTCGCGTTCCTTTACAGCTGAGATACATTGTATTTGGCGTGGTTACATTCTTATCTTTCCAGTACAGTGAACATGCATACATAACATCCTCCTCCTTCTCCAAGCAACGATGGGGCCCAGAGGTCAGCAGGCAGGAGCATCCTCGACCGCTCAGGGCTGCGGCAGCATTTTATCCTCCTCCAGGCAGGGCGAGAGCACTAATTTTCAAAAAATTAAAAGGGAAGAGGGTTGGAATGTGTTGCTCTTTATCATCCTTATATTCATCAGTAGTTTTATCTTTAGATGTTAATGCTATCTAAACTGGTTTATCCTTGAACAATGCCCCAGTTAGCCTCGACTGGCTAAAGCCTTGTGTTTAGATTTTGTTCTTTATTTTAATGTCTGCAATTTCTGCTCTCATATGTTTTAAGAATTTTTTATATAAAGAGGAAGAAGGAAACGAGTTGAAGCATACATAAACAAACATCGATGAAACATGAAAGAAATATTGAGGCAAGTTCTTCACTAGCTTTCTCATCCATTTGAAAGGTAAGTTTGCATCTCAACCAGGTAATATGGCAGCATATTTGGTTTGTTTCTGAATTAGCATAATGGAAAAGTCCCAGAAAGTATATTTGAGACACAACTTGTGTTAAGATGTTCACAAGGTAATTTATTCAGAGATAATACAATACAAGTTGCAGCATTAATAGTATAATTGCTTCAAGCATAACTCCCACTGCATTAGTTCAGAGAACAGCCTTGTAATATTGTAGTGACCTGGGGAAACCTTAACCCAAAACAGATAAGGAACATTTGCTTTCAGTATTAAGTTTTCACTTACCCCCTGATGTCTAGGCAATTCTTTGTATTCAGTGGCTTCATTACTGCCAGATTTCTCCTCCTCCTTAATTAATTGAATTTTAATATTATCGTATCTTAGAATGATCCCTTGCCACTTGTGCTAGAGGATCTAAGAGACATCATAAATAAATGTTATAAATATAATATATTATCTGCATTCTCTAGTACTGTATTCCCTGTTCTCTTCTCTCTATTTCTTGGCTTTTATATAAAAATATTTATTTTTTTAGTGTCCCAAGCCTTTTTAAAATACTGGAGCTTATCTTTAGACTTTCAGCTACTTTAAATTATGCATTAGGATTTACCCAATTTATCTTCTAGGATTCTTAGTGCTTAAAATTCCTAATGTTATATGGTATGAGTGTTGGGAAACTAAGGCTCAAATCTAATGTGCTATACCAGGAGTTGTTATTGTTGCTGTTCTGTGCCATCATACAGTATATCTTTTGATTTACAGCAATCCTGTGAATAGATAAACTCCAAAATGCCCTATCATTAACAGCCCTTTTCACCTTTTATAAACTCAGAGTTGTTGTTCCCTTTATAGATTCTATCCATCTCACATGGGGCATAAGGCCCAATAAATAATGAACCCATTAGCTGAAATCCTGTTGTGCAGTTACAAAGGCACAACATACTATTATACCTGCTGTACCTGCTGTAGCTACAATGATAGGGACTGCAGTGGCTCAAGTTGCTAAGACGCTGACTGGGAAGTGGAAGGTCAGCAGTTCGATTCCCGAGTACTGCAGGATGGAAATGAGCTCCCGTCTTCGTCCCAGCTCCTGCCAACCTAGCAGTTCGAAAGCAAGAAATTGCAAGTAGATAAATAGGGACCACTTCAGTGGGAAGGTAACAGCGTTCCGTGCGCTCCGGTGTCTAGTCATGCCTGCCACATGACCACGGAAACGTCTGCAGAAGCAGACAACGCTGGCTCTTCGGCTTAGAAACAGAGATGAGCACTGCACCCTAGAGTCGGATACGACTGGCTTTCGAGCAAGGGAAACCTTTACCTTTACCTAGCTACAATGATGTCAAGGCAAAAGCACTGTTTGTGAAGGACATCCTCTCACATATTGCATTGTCAGTCACAAAGGAAATAACTGACCAAATGTCTAATCAAACTGAACAATCTGTGTTTCCTGGGTATAAAGCCCTGCAAAGTTATGCCTGAGTAAATTTACGTGGAAACAAATTGGATTCTGGCTGCTGAGTTCTCATTTATCAAAAGCCACTTTAAGAAACTATTCTATATGGATTTGGAAAGGAGTAAAATCTAGAAACTCAAACCATTTTGACGAAATCTTTCAAAAATGTTCCATCATTTGCAGCGGAAAAAATAATGGAACATGAATGTTGCTTGAAAAGCATCGTTCCATTACTTCATTAAAACTAACATGTTTAACGTGCTCAAACTAAAGGATGCCATATATGGGCTGAATATCAGGACAAACGTTTTAAATTATTAGAGCAGTACGACAGTGCCACAAGAAGTGGTGAACACTCCAACATTAGAAGCATTTAGGAGAGAATCTTCTTTTGTTCAGATTTCTGCATTGAGCAGGGTGGTTGATTCAATGGCCTAAAAGTTCCCTTCCAACTCAGTGATTCTATGATTTGACATAATTTTTAAAATATTGTAGCCCACCGCTATCAGAACCAGCTAAAGCTTTTTCAGAATTTCACAGTTGATGAATCAAGAGAAAGGCAATAAAATAGTGCTAGGCGTGTGTCCATGGAGAAGCCATTTTGTTATTACGAGTGCCACATTAGAATACAAGGTTTGCTGCTTGTATTTACCCTCTGGGCAATCCATCATACTGACTGGAGTGTGTTGGATAATGTTTCTCAGTTTAGAATGAGGCTTTGAGAAGCTTCATTTTATCAGAACACTATATTTGCTGGTAAAAAGTCTTCTGCATTTTATTCAGTGTTTCAGATTATGTGCACTAATCACAGTTCTACAGAATTTGTCAGACAATTTCTATTATAGCTCTCGGAAAAGTTGCATTCTTTCATGAGTTTTCAAACTACTAGGTTGGCAGGAGCTGGGACATATGACAGGAACTCAAATATCAAACTTCTGATATGCAACATTCTAGTCATCAGGCTCAGTGTGTTAACCACTGACCCATCATAGCCTCTATAAAATAAGTAGAGTATCACTAAACACAGACAGGATTCCTTAACCTTCTGCATGAAGAAATCTAATTTAGTGGTTAAACTCTTCCAAAACATCATGCCAAATTCAGGCTTTTTAATCCCAATTTTGGGTCACGTGGTGTTTGATATGGTATGCACAACCATATAGTCTAGGGGCATTCTCCATTGATCAGATGGAGCCCATTACCACTGATTGTGAGGTATGACCTGCAGTGGCAAAGAAGATGGGTCATAGCTAATCAACAGAGATGGCCTCAGAAGATTGACAGGGACTCTGTTGCTGCTGTAGATTGTAGATGGGCTCCTGCTGATGAGGAAAGACTTATTTCTGCCAAACAGCTGGATCCTGTCTCTGATGCCCTTGTGGATCATGTTTATATTTAAAATATTTATTTAAAATGTCATAGCCATGTGCTATTTTAAATTTAAAAAATTAAAATGATCCACAACTTCAGTACTGGTAGGCCCCAGGTGATTTGAAGAAGTGATCTGTAGTGGCAGTGGAAATGCCATAGATTACCTGAGGCCCATCTCCTACAATCAGCAGGAGCCTGTCTGCACTGCCACTGCAAGTTTATTAGGGAAACTCCAGATAAGTATTAGCACATACAGGCTTGCAGCCCATATCAATTTATTTTACAAGTATTGGTATAAAATTGATGATGCATGGCTGGTGGTTTAAATTGAACCACTTGACAGTCAAAATATTGTGAATTTGGCTGTGTGTCATGTGAACAATCTTCATTTTTATAATGTTTTTATTGAATAACAATAATATTAACAAAAATGAATAAGCAGAAATAACAATACATAAATTAATAATACATATTTCTCCTTTTAGCTGTGATTCTCATGACCTATCTAGTACCTTATCTTTATTTCTATATTTATACCTTTGATATATACTTGTTTTACTTTATTTGTTATACAACATAATAACTCTGCTTTGATCCAACAATTTTTCAGTCTTCTAAACTCAAAACATGCATAACCTCCCTGTGCTACCTACATCACCTGGGAAATTACTATACCACCTAACTACTGAAACTTTCTTTATTAATCATAATTTGTTTTCAAAAATCCATTTCTTCTATCATATTTTCTGTAACAAAAATGTAATTTATTCTTGAATAAGAGTTATGTACCTATGAATAATATGTATAAATTCTTTCTGATCGTTTTAGTTCATGCCAAACATCCCTTAAACCTAGTACTGTCATGGAATTGTCCAGTATTTGAATCCTAAAACCTTTTCTATAACCACTTATATTTTTACTATCTAATTGTGATCTAGTGACATTAAAATCTCCTGCAACAATCATTTTACTGGGTCTGTCTTTCATTATAATCTGTTGTACCTTATCTAAAACACTATCTTGATGTTCATTGGGCACATAAATAGTAGCCAGTAATATTTCCTCTTCTTCTACTGTTCCTTTCAACATTAGAAATCTTCCCTCTTCATCTTTAACAGTTTTATTAATTTTAAAACCCAATCTCTTCGATATGAAGGTTGCCACCCATATGGTCTTTGACAAACTGTATGCTTTCTCATATATATTAGTCCATCCTAAATGTAACTGATTCTTTTCTTCTGATTTTGGTGGGTTTCTTGCAAGAATATTATGTCTGTTCTTTCCTTCCTAAGTGCGGCTTCAACCCTTTGATGTTTAATTATACAGCCCGTACCTTTCAGATTCCAGGCTACCACCTTAATACCTTTAATCATTTAATCTGTTAAACTTAGTATCTATTTCTATAGTAATTCCCATTAAATGTAATCAGCCCCATATTCCATGTGTTTCTATATCCTGCTAACCCAAAACATTTAGATTTATAATTAAAAAACTTGTCCTCTTTTGCCCAACCCATTTCCCTCCTCCTGCCTTCCCCTACCTCCCTTTTCCCCTAATGTCACCCCTGCTCTCAATTTAGATAAGCAACCTCCACATATCAGAGAAGGGGGGAGTGAGGCCCAGGGAGGACAAACATGCTGTTAAGAAAAAAAAATAACATTTTCTATTATGTCTGGAAAGGCTGCACCTCTTTCCTTCTTTTATAATCACCTTTTCTTATCCGACAACTTCAAGCGAAATATTTCTAATGCTATCTAAGATGGTTACAGTATTTTCCTTCTTTAAAAAAAATCCCACTATCCAGCTGTCTTCCTCTCCTTCAGAAACTATTATTACTCCTGATGGTGTGCTCCCTGTAGCATCCTGATCTTCTCCATCTTGATCCTGACTTTCCACTCCTTGACTCTTTGCACGATTCCTTTTTCATTCTTAGTCAGAGTTGAGCCACCTAACACTTCCTCCTTGAGTTTATTTCACTCCTCTGAATTCACTTTTATGATGTTCGAAACCTCCAGTATGTCCATAGGGAGAATCTGTTTCCTAATTATTGAGGACTTTCCATTATGGAGAAATCTTAATTGTTGCGGGTCTCACCAGTTGTAGGTTATCCCTCTATTTCTAAAAAAGTCTAGTAATAGGTTTAACTTTTATCTTCCATGCTATTGCAAGATCGTTATAGACCTCTAATTGATTTTCCTCCATCATTAGAGCTTGACTTTCTACTTTCCTTATATGTGTCATTAATTGCACCTTTTTATGCAAGCTCAAAAACTTAACAAACACATTCCTTTGGAAAGACCTATTCCTTCTTGCACCCATCCAATAAATTGCTAGAATGCAAGCGCGGCGCCAAAATGGCCGCCGCGCTCTTTGTGCCCCCCCCCACCGGACGAAGGCATCCGGGTAGTTAGGGGGCGTGGCCAGCACCCTTATATAAGGGGCGGCCATGAAGCAGCCGAGCTGCCATTTTGCGAAGCGACGGAGCGGAGAAGTTTTTCCCTCTTACCTCCGCCGCTCTTGCCTTTCACCGGGAAGCCTCTTGGCTGCTAATTTTCTTGACTTTTTCCGGCTTCCCATCGGATAGCTGCTATGCCCTCTAAGAAGAAGGCGACTGCGAACGTGGCTTGTTCTGCGCGGAGGCGCCAGCCGGGTCGGAGGACTGCGGCTGCGCCTCCCCAGCAGCCTCCTTTGCCTGAGCCCACCGGGACCGGTGGGATGGGACTGATTGCCCCTTGGCCCGAGGCGGGGTGTCCGCATACCGGCCCAGCAGGGGCCGCGGCCCCCGGCCCGCAAGCAGTGGCCACTGCCCCTGGCATGGCCCATTCTGCGCGGCCTTCTTCCATTGGTGCGCAGCTTCCTGCGGGGGGTTTCAGCCATGGGGGGTGGCTGGGTTCCCTCCCCTGGCAGGGTACCCCCCCCCCGGCCCTGCAGGGGCCGGGCCTGGGGTCGTGGCCGTATACGGGCCCCGGGGTCCAGGGACCTGGACCGGCGCCTGCAGCTGGTGGGCCGGCCGGCCCTTTGCCCCCACTTGGCTTAGGGGGCTACGTTAATGTTGAGGCCCTTCTGGCCCGCGTTGCGGCCCTCGAGGCATCCCTCGCGAGGGTTAACCACCCGGGGGTGCCTTTTGGGGTGCAGGTTGATGCTTCGTCTGCCGGTCAGTGGCAGGCGGCAGGACGGGTCGAGCTGCCCGAGGCGCGTGGGCCAGCATCGGCCACTGCCTCGCAGCTCCGCAATCAACAGGCTGGTGCTGGTCAGGCCCCGTCGACGAGCTCAACTGCGGTCGTGAGCTCCGACGCCCCCAGTGGGCTGGAACCCCCGGTGGGGGCGGCCCATGGGGGTGCAGCATGTGAGTATGCGGTTCAATCTAGTGCACCCACACACCTAGCCACGTTGGGGGGGCATTTCAGTGGCCGTGGCCTCGCACGGGTGGTGCGACGGTTCAGTTGCCGACGTACCACCCGGTGACTTCACCTCTCACCCAGGGCCCCGTTTTGGGTGGTGCCTCTTACTCAGTTGGGAATGTGTTAGGGGTGACCGGGTTGGTCCAGGCTCCTTTTCAGATGCCCGCAGTTCCCACCATGCCGGTGTCGGCATTGCCGACAGCGGGGTATTCCTTGCCCCTGGGGGACCATTTGGCCCAGGCCACCAAAGAGAAGATCTGGCGTGGGGAGTATGTGGACATCTTCTCCCTTCTTAACAGAGAGCCCACCAAGGAGGAAAGGGAGGGGCAGGATGAGAAGGATAAGGAACAGGCACGTCGTCGTAAGCCGCCACGTACGTGGGCCAACTGGTTGCCGGCGTACCTCATATACATGGCGGTCTACCTCAGGGCCCGGGCGGATTTGGCAATTCCGATGGTCCAGTATTTGGACAACATTTACCGGGCGATGGTCGACTTCCCGGGCCCATCGTGGTTGGCTTATGACGAGGAATTCCGTATGCGGATTCCCCTGCACCCGGAGATGAGGTGGGACGAGCCCTGCCAGAAGCTGTGGCTTCTGTACATGACTCCCACGTGCCCTGCGCCTGGGGAAAGATACCATTGTGGACATGCTGTCCAGCGAGCGGCCCCAGCACAGACACCCCGCCAGGTGGCGGGGCAGGGGGTTCCAGCCCGCCTGCTGTGCTGGACTTTCTCGTCCAATGGTTCCTGCAATAGGAAGAATTGCTGGTACAGGCATGAGTGTCCCTCTTGTGCTGGCCCCCATGCGGCCTCCGCCTGCCCCAGGCCTGGAGGGATGCGGGGCAGAGGTAGGGGCGGACAAGGGGCTGGCAAGACTGCCGCAGAGGGAGCTGGTCCACCGAAAGGCCCCCTCCCCAATTAATGTGGACATGTTGGAGCGTTGGCTTGCATTGTACCCGAGGGAGGCGGATGTGGTTTACCTACTTCAGGGTTTTCGACTGGGGTTCCGTATTCCTTTCCTGGGTGATAGGTCCCCCCAAGATGCCCCCAAACTTTTGTCCCTTAGGGGGAGGGAGGAGGTGGCTGCTGCCAGTATTACTAAGGAGGTTGATGCTCGCAGGGTCGCCGGCCCTTTCCCTGCACCCCCGTTCCCCAACCTTAAAGTGTCGCCCTTGGGCTTAGTGCCCAAGAAGTCACCGGGCGAGTTCCGCCTGATCTATCACTTGTCCTACCCAGCCGGCCGATCGGTCAATGATGCTATCCCTGATGACCTTTGCTCAGTCAGGTATACATCTTTTGACCAAGCGCTGCGCATGGTGCGCTCATGTGGCCCGGGTGCGCTGTTAGCTAAGTGCGACATTAAGTCTGCCTTTCGCCTCCTGCCGGTTCACCCGGGTGACTTTGAGTTGCTGGGTTTCAAGTTCCGGGGTGAATATTATTTCGATAAGGCCATGCCTTTTGGCTGTTCCATATCATGCTCGGCCTTCGAGCGTTTCAGCACCTTCCTACAGTGGGCTTTTGTCCGCAGGTCTGGGTCCCGGTCTGTAGCCCATTACCTGGATGATTTTTTATTCGGGGGTGAATGGGGCTGGGACACGTGCACACGTCTCCTCAACACATTTCAGACGCTAATGGAGGAACTTGGTGTCCCTTTAGCGCCCAAAAAGACCGAGGGCCCATCTACACAGCTAGTCTTCCTGGGGGTGGAGATTAACACGGTAGCGCAGGCTTCTAGGTTACCGGGGGATAAGGTGTCCAGGATAGTGGCCCTCATCTCGGACTTGCTTGCTAAATGCAAGGCGTCATTGCGGGAACTGCAGGTGCTACATGGTCACCTCAATTTCGCTTGCAGGGTGGTTGCACAGGGCAGGGCATTTGCTCGGCGCTTGTGCGACGCCATGACAGGCCTATCCAGGCCCCACCATAGGGTGAGACTGACCCGGGGTATCAGGGCAGATATGCTTATCTGGCTCCAGTTCCTGAGGGAGTTCAATGGGGTGTCATTATGGAGGTCTGACCTTCTGGCTTCCCCTCGTTTCCAGATACAGTCCGATGCCTCTGGGTCCCTGGGTTATGGGATGTACTTCAATGGGAAGTGGGCCTATGGTGGGTGGCCACCAGCCTGGTCAGGCACGGGTCGCCTGCGTGATCTTACGTATCTGGAATTTTTTCCCATCCTGGGGGCCTTGATGCTGTGGGGTGAGGAGTGGGCCAACTCGGTCGTTCATTTCTGGTGTGACAATGCGGCCGTTGTCCACATTGTCAACTCACAGACTTCCAAATCACCCAGGGTCATGGACCTGGTGCGCCAGTTTGTATTGCGCAGCCTGCGCCTTAATGTGCTGTTCAGGGCCAGGCATGTCCCGGGGGTCAATAATGATATCGCTGACGCTTTGTCCCGCCTGCAGATCTCCCGGTTCCGCGCCTTGGCCCCGGATGCGGAGGAATTTCCCTCGCCACTCCCGGACGAGATATGGACCATTGGCAAGGAGAGGTGAACCGGGCGATCGGCATGTCGCTAGCGCCACGCACGCGTAAGGCGTATCACCACGCATTCAATTCTTTCAGAGCATTCTGTGCCCAATTCCGGCTGCCAGATACCTGGCCGATCCCGGTGGCCCATATACTTCAATTCATGGTTTACCTGCATTCCCAGGGCCTTGCACCTCGCACCATAGCATCCAGGCTGTCAGCGCTGGCTTTTATGGCCAAAGTAGGCGGTCATGCGGACAGTACCGCTGACTTCCGTGTGAGACACGTTTTGGAGGGGTGGGTGCGGGAGCGTGGGCGTAGCCCGGACGACCGCCACCCAATTTCCCCAGGGGTTCTTACCCAACTGGCACGGGGCTGGCAGGACCTATGTTTTGATAGGTATGAGGCAGCCCTGTTTCATGCGGCTACAACGGTGGCCTTTTTTGGAGCGCTCCGCATCAGCGAGCTTGTGATGCTGTCTAAGGCGGATGCAAGTCGTAGGGCACTGGAACTCGAAGATGTCTATGTGGCCAAAGACTGGGCTTAGTTGAGGATACGCTCCTCTAAGACGGATCAGCATGGCGTAGGCAGTGGAGTGAGACTGCTACGGTGTTCTTTGGCAGACATTTGTCCGGTTGGTGCCCTACAGGAGTTCCTTGCACTGCGTGGCACGCACCATGGCCCGTTTTTCTGTCACCAAGATGGGTCTCCCCTTACTAAATTTCAATTTTGGAAGGTGACCGGCAAAGCGCTGGCCAGTGTTGGCCTCCCGGGGGCCCGTTACGGCACCCATTCTTTCAGAATAGGGGCGGCCTCCACAGCGGCTGCTTTTGGGTACTCCGGGGCTGAAATACGCCGTATGGGGAGGTGGGGATCGCAATGTTTTCAGTTTTATGTCCGCCCTCTTTCACCGTGAGTACCAGTTGAGTCACTGCCCTGTTTCCTCTTTTTTCCCTGACAGACCCTGGGTGTGATTTTACACCGGTGACAGTATGGCTGGTGGGCCACAGCTATGTGCACAGGGCAGCGCAGTTCGCTGCGGTGACAGAGTGGGGACCCCGACTGGGACTGGGTGCATACGCAAGTCTCACATGGCATGGTAAGCCCGGGATGTTATGGCGGGAGCTGTTGCCATTCCTTTTCTCAGGCTGGAATGCTGACCTGCCTGACATTCTGATCATACACCTTGGGGGCAATGATTTAGGTCAGGTCACCGGCCTATTGCTGAAGCATGCGATTTGCAGTGACCTCGCCTACCTGCATTACGTGTGGCCTGCCACAACCCTCGTTTGGTCAGACATGGTGCCGCGGCACACTTATAGGGGAGGGTTCGACCTCCAGGCCCTTGACCATGCTAGACGCATGGTAAACAGGGCTGTTGCCCAGTTCCTTGTGGCCAGGGGTTGGGGGTGGGTCAGTCGTCACCCCGCCATTAGTCTGCAAAATTATGACCTTTACGCAGGGGATGGGGTCCATCTGTCGCGAGGAGGTATGGACCTCCTGTTGGGTGATTGGTGAGCAGGCCTGTTGACCGAGCTGATGGTCTGGGGGGGGCGTCGAGCCTTCTTTGAAGCCTCTCCGTGTGGCGGGTAGCACTGGTAAGGTAAACATTTATGATCCACAGGTATCCGGCAGGTTCGCAATTGACTGGACAACACTAGACAGGCATAAGTTGGTTAAACGTTGTCCGGTCAACGACGAACCAGGCGACGGGGTGATGGCTACAGCTAGACAGCATGCATCACCCCGTGATTTTACGGATACGTGTCAGAGGGTGGGGTCATTAGTTAGATATTGACTACGGTCAACAATTTGTTTGTTGTCAACAAACAAATTGATACAAATAGATACATTGTAACAATCGCCGTCGGCAATTTTGGGTGGTACCTTACCAGTGTTACTTCGGCCTGCTTGCCTTAAGAATTATAATTGGTCAATTACCAATAGAAATTTATAATTTGGACTAGGGCATGAATCAATAAATGTGGCCCAATGCCGTTATCCACTTTCATCAGTGTCTGAGTCCTTTATTGGGGGGTGCACCTGCAAAGTCCTATCGGGCAAAAAAAAATCTCCATTTTTAAACTGGTGAGCAATCTTTTAATCCATCTTAAATTGACACAAATGTAGGAATACAATGCAAGCGCGGCACCAAAATGGCCGCCGCGCTCTTTGCGGGGCCCCCCCACTGGACTTGGACATCCGGGTAGTTAGGGGTGTGTGGCCAGCACCCTTTAAAAGGGGTGGCCACGAGGCAGCCGCGCTGCCATTTTGCGAAGCGACGGAGAGGAGAAGTTTTTCCCCAACTGCTCCGTCGCTCTTCTCTTTAGCCGGGAAGCCTCTTTTGGGCAGCGGTTTTTTCTTCGCTCCTTTTTCTTCGGCTTCCCAGCAATTCGCGGCAATGCCTTCCAAAAAGAAGGCGATGGTGAATGCGGTTCGCCCTTCCAGGAGGCGCCAGCTAGGTCGGAGGACCGCGACTGCGCCGCCTCAGCAGGCCCCCTTTCCGGGGGCGCCCACCGGGACCGGTGGGATGGGGTCGATTGCTCCCTGGCCTGAGGCTGGGCAGCCTCAGACTGGCCTGGCGGGGGCCGCGGCCCCTGGCCCGAAATTAGCGGCCATCGGCCTGGGCCCGGCGCATGACCAGGCTGGGCCTTCGGACCTTGGCCCGCAGCTTCCAGCCATGGGCTTTAACCAGGGGGGTTGGCTGGGTTCCCTTTCCTGCCAGGGCATGCCCCCGGCCCCTCAAGGGCCGGTGGTTGGGGCATGGCCATATTCGGGCCCCGGTGTCCAGAGACCTGGCCCGGCTCCTGCTACCAGTGGGCCGGCCAGCCCTATGCCCCCCATCAGCGTTGGGGGCTATGTAAACGTTGATGCCCTACTGGCCCACGTAGCGGCCCTGGAGGCATCTTTGGGGATAGTTAATCCATCCGGGGCACCTTTTAGTTTACAGGTCAACGCAACGGCTGCCGGTCCTCGGCAGGTGGCCGAACGGGTCGAGCTGCCTGAGGCACGTAGGTCGGCACCAGCCACGGCCTCGCAGCTCCCCACGCAGCTGATGCCGCCAGCAGGTAGCGGTCAGGCCCCATCTACGAGCTCAGTTGCGGTCGCGAGGTCCGACGTCCGCAGTGGGCCGGAACCCCCGGTGGGGGCGGCCCATGGGGGTGCAACTTGTGAGTATACGGTTCAAGCTAGTGCACCCACACCACAACCCACAACGGGGGGAGGCTTACAGTAGCCGTGGCCTCGCCTGGCTGGGGCGGCGGGACAGCCGCCGCCGGCCCATTCGGGGACGGCTCTATCACTTCAAGGCCCCACTTGGGGCGGGGCACCCTGTCCTGCAGGGAACCTACTGGGGGTGGCGGGGCTGGTTCAGGCTCCTTTCATGGCGCCCAGCACTGTCACTGTGCCGGTGTCGGCATTTCCGACAGCAGGGTATTCTTTACCCCTTGGGGATCATCTGGCCCAGGCCACCAAGGAAAAGATCTGGCGGGGGGAGTATGTGGACATTTTCTCCCTCTTGAATAGAGAACCCACCAAAGAGGAGAGGGAGGGGCAGGATGAGAAGGACAAGGAGCAGTCACGTCGACGTAAGCCGCCACGCACGTGGGCCAACTGGTTACCCGCGTACCTCATATACATGGCGGTGTACCTCAGGGCCCGGCCTGACCTGGCAATTCCGATGGTCCAGTATTTGGACAACATATACCGGGCGATAGTCGATTTCCCTGGCCCGTCGTGGTTGGCTTACGACGAAGAATTCCGTATGAGAGTGCCCCTACACCCAGAGATGAGGTGGGATGAGCCCTGCCAGAAGCTGTGGCTTCTGTACATGACCCCCACGCGCCCTGCGCCAGGGGAGAGGTACTATTGTGGACATGAGGTCCAGCGAGCTGCTCCAGCCCAGGCACCCCGCCAGGTGGCTGGGCAGGGGGTTCCAGCCCGCCTGCTGTGTTGGAGCTTCTCGGCCAATGGTGCGTGCAATAGGAAGCAGTGCCGATACAGGCACGAGTGTCCCTCTTGTGCTGGCCCCCATGCCGCCTCCGCGTGTCCTAGGGCAGGCGGACTGCGGGGCAGAGGTAGAGGTGGACAGGGAGCAGGCAGAACTGCCGCGGAGGGAGCTGGTCAAGCAAAAGGCCCCCTCCCCAATTAATGTGGACATGTTGGAGCGTTGGCTCACGATGTACCCGAGGAGGGCAGATGCAGCTTACCTGCTTGAGGGTTTCCGGCAGGGGTTTCGCATTCCTTTCACGGGGGACAGGTCCCCTCAAGATAACCCCAACCTGTTGTCACTCAGGGGGAGGGAGGCGGTGGCTGCCATGAGCATTGCTAAGGAGGTTAATGCTGGCAGGGTCGCTGGCCCTTTCCCTGTCCCACCATTTCCCAATCTCAAAGTTTCCCCTTTGGAGTTAGTGCCCAAGAAGTCACCGGGGGAATTCCGTTTGATACACCACTTGTCTTACCCGGCCGGCCGTTCGGTCAATGATGCTATCCCTGACGTCCTTTGTTCGGTCAGGTATACATCTTTTGACCAGGCCCTGCGCATGGTGCGCTCATGTGGCCCGGGTGCACTACTGGCTAAGTGCGACATTAAGTCCGCGTTCCGTCTCCTGCCAGTGCACCCGGGTGACTTTGAGTTGCTGGGTTTCAAGTTCCGGGGTGAATTTTATTTTGACAAGGCCATGCCTTTTGGCTGTTCCATTTCATGCTCGGCATTTGAATGCTTCAGCACCTTCCTACAGTGGGCCTTTGTGCGCAGGGCGGGGTCTCGGTCTGTAGCCCACTACCTTGATGATTTCTTATTCGGGGGTGAACGGGGCTGGGACACGTGCACGCGTCTCCTAAATACATTTCAGACGCTAATGAAGGAACTTGGTGTCCCTTTAGCGCCCGAAAAGACCGAGGGCCCATCAACCAAGCTCACATTCCTGGGGGTGGAGATTGACACGGTTGTGCAAGCATCCAGGTTACCTGTTGATAAGGTTTCACGGATCGTTGCACTCATTTTGGACTTGCTGGCCAAACGCAAGGTGTCCCTTCGGGAGCTCCAGATGTTACATGGTCACCTCAATTTCGCTTGCAGGGTGGTCGCACCTGGCAGAGCCTTTGCTCGACGCTTGTGCGATGCCATGACTGGCTTGGCCAGGCCCCACCACAGGGTCCGACTGAACAAGGGCATGAGGGCGGACATGCTCATCTGGCTTCAGTTCCTGAGGGAATTCAACGGGGTGTCATTTTGGAGGTCCGACCTTTTGGTTTCCCCTCGTTTTCAGGTTCAGTCGGATGCATCAGGGTCCCTGGGTTATGGGATTTACTTCAAAGGGAAGTGGGCCTACGGTAGATGGCCGCCAGCCTGGTGGGACACGGATCGTTTGCGCGATCTCACGTACCTGGAATTTTTCCCCATTCTGGGAGCTTTGATGCTGTGGGGTGAGGAGTGGGCCAATTCGGTCGTTCATTTCTGGTGTGACAATGCGGCGGTTGTCCACATTGTCAACTCACAGACGTTGAAATCTCCCAGGGTTATGGAGCTGGTCCGCCAGTTTGTGTTGCGCAGCCTACGCCTCAATGTGCTTTTTAGGGCCAGACATGTTCCAGGTATTAATAATGATATCGCTGACGCTTTGTCCCGCCTGCAGATCCCCCGGTTCCGTGCCTTGGCCCCGGACGCAGAGGAATTTCCCTCACCACTCCCGGACGAGATATGGACACTTGGCAAGGAGAGGTGAACCGGGCGATCGGCATGTCGCTGGCGCCCCGCACGCATAAGGCGTATCACCATGCATTCAGTTCATTCAGGGCCTTTTGTGCCCGATCCCGGCTACCTGAAGGTTGGCCCATACCAGTGGCTCACGTCCTCCAATTTATGGTTTACTTACATACCCAGGGCCTAGCTCCACGCACCATAGCATCCAGGCTGTCAGCGCTGGCATTCATGGCCAGGTGGGTGGTTTTGCTGACAGCACAAATGATTTTCGCATATGACATGTTTTGGAAGGGTGGGTGCGGGAACGTGGGCGCAGCCCGGACGACCGCCACCCAATTTCTCCTGGGGTACTTACCCGACTGCGCGGGGCTGGCAGGACCTGTGTTTTGACAGGTATGAGGCAGCCCTGTTTCATGCGGCTACAACGGTGGCCTTTTTTGGAGTGCTCCGCATCAATGAGCTGCTGCTGCTGTCTAAGGCGGATGCGAGTCGTAGGGCACTGGAACTCAAAGATGTCTATGTTTGCAATGATTGGGCTCAGTTGAGGATACGCTCCTCCAAAGTTGATCAGCATGGTGCAGGCAGTGGTGTAAGACTGCTACGGTGTTCCATGGCAGACATCTGTCCGGTTGGTGCCCTACAGGAGTTCCTTGCACTACGTGGTACGCACCCTGGCCCGTTTTTCTGTGACCAAGATGGGTCTCCCCTTACTAAATTTCAATTCTGGAAGGTGACCGGTAAGGCACTAGCCAGTGTTGGCCTCCCCGGGGCGCGCTACGGCACCCACTCATTCAGGATAGGGGCGGCTTCCACTGCAGCAGCATTTGGGTACTCTGGGGCTGAGATTCGCCGCATGGGAAGGTGGGGATCGCGATGTTTTCAGTTATATGTTCGCCCTCTTCAACCGTGAGTACCAGTTGAGTCACTGCCCTGTTTCCTCTTTTTTCCCTGACAGACCCTGGGTGTGATTTTACACCGGTGACAGTATGGCTGGTGGGCCACAGCTATGTGCACAGGGCAGCGCAGTTCGCTGCGGCGACAGAGTGGGGACCCCGACTGGCACTGGGTGCATCCGCAAGTCTCAGGTGGTATGGTAAGCGCGGAATGTTATGGCGGGAACTGTTGCCATTCCTTTTCTCCATCGGGGATGCTGACCCGCCTGATGTCCTGATTATACACCTTGGGGGCAATGATTTGGGACAGGTCACTGGTCTATCGCTGAAGCATGCGATTTGCGGTGACCTGGCCTACTTACATTATGTGTGGCCTGCCACAACCCTGATTTGGTCGGACATGATACCGTGGCACGCTTACAGGGGAGGGTTTAACCTCCAGGCCCTTGACCGGGCTCGGCGCTCGGTGAACAGGGCTATTGCCCGGTTCCTTCTCGACAAGGGTTGGGGGTGCGTCATACGACACCCCACCATCAGTCTCCAAAATTATGAGCTTTACACAGGGGATGGGGTCCATCTGTCGCCGGGAGGTATGGACCTCTTGTTGGGAGACTGGCGAGCAGGCCTGGTGACCGAGCTGACGGTCGGGGGGGGGGGGCGGTGAGCCTTTATTGAAGCCTCCCTGTGTGGCGGGTAGCACTGGTAAGGTAAACATTTATGACCCACAGGTATCCGGCAGGTTCGCAATTGACTGGACAACACTAGACAGGCACAAGTTGGTTAACGTTGTCCGGTCAACGATGAACCAGGCAATGGGGTGATGGCACGAGCTAGGCAGCATGCATCACCCCGTTATTTTACGGATACGCGTCAGAGGGTGGGGTCAGTAGTTAGATTATTGACTACGGTCAACAATTTGTTGTCAACAAACAAATTGATACAAATGGATACATTGTAACCAATTGCCGTTGGCAATTTTGGGTGGAAACTTACCAGTGTTACTTCGGCCTGCTTGCCTTAAGAATTATAATTGGTTGAATACCAATTGAAATTTATAATTCGGACTAGGGCATGAATCAATAAATGTGGCCCAATGCCGTTATCCACTTTTACCAGTGTCTGAGTCCTTTATTGGGGGGTGCGCCTGCAATGCAAGCACGGCGCCAAAATGGCCGCCGCGCTCTTTGCGGGGGCCCCCACCGGACTTGGACATCTGGGTAGTTAGGGGGCGTGGCCAGCACCCTTTAAAAGGGGTGGCCACGAGGCAGCCGCGCTGCCATTTTGCGAAGCGACGGAGAGGAGAAGTTTTTCCCCTCCACCCCCTCCCTAGTTAACAGTGTGATATTTTGGTCGCTTCTGGACCGGGTGGGAATTTTTGGCTGGGACCTACAATTGGCTTCCAGGTCCTGGCTTTTTTGCCTATCCCACACTGTTGCTATGGTTTGACATAGGGGTTCCTGCTGCTGCTGTTGACTTTGGTCACATGGGCGGGTAGCACTGGTAAGGTAAACATTTATGACCCACAGGTATCCGGCAGGTTCGCAATTGACTGGGCAACACTAGACAGGCACAAGTTGGTTAACGTTGTCCAGTCAACGATGAACCAGGCAACGGGGTGATGGGACGAGCTAGGCAGCATGCATCACCCCGTTATTTTACGGATACGCGTCAGAGGGTGGGGTCAGTAGTTAGATTATTGACTACGGTCAACAATTTGTTTGTAGTCAACAAACAAATTGATACAAATGGATACATTGTAACCAATTGCCGTTGGCAATTTTGGGTGGAACCTTACCAGTGTTACTTCGGCCTGCTTGCCTTAAGAATTATAATTGGTTGAATACCAATCGAAATTTATAATTCGGACTAGGGCATGAATCAATAAATGTGGCCCAATGCCGTTATCCACTTTTACCAGTGTCTGAGTCCTTTATTGGGGGGTGTGCCTGCAATGTAGCCATGCACTTAGTTTATCTTTGAGGAACAAAGTTTGCTTCCAAATTATGCACAGAATACTCCTGTGGGTCTGAATCTGTGTCACTTCCTCTTATAATTGAGCACCAGTCATAACTCATGTGACATTGTTCTGAGAAGCCCAAACATACTAAACAGCACAAAAGTTCTCTCCATTTTGTCTGCTTGTGTCCTTCATGTCTGTAGTTGGGCCAGGGTGTGGTTTACAAGACCAATGAGCTGCATCACAGAAACAACAATGTAATGTCATACTAACAGAGAAGAAATTCCTATGTTCTGAAATGCAAAGTATAGTTCATATATGTATCAAAAGCAATAAATAGTTTTTCTGGAGAGCATTACTTAGAGGATGGAAATCACAAATTACAGTAATGCTTTGCCCCCTAAAATGTGGACATAAAAATACAGTCCAGGGAAATGCTTTCTACTTTTCTGACAAGTTGTTGTTTGACATTAATAATGTTCTGTCATGAACAACCTGAACCTATAGAAAAGTTGGCTATTCCATTGATGAAGCAATGATTTGTCAGATGACAGTGTTATTGAGAGAGCAGTTTCAGCCTGCTTACATTTGTTCACAGTTGACATAATTTTATCTTACATGAAGCAGCCTTATACTTCCTAAATTGGAATGTTAGCTTGGGTGATATTATAGAGGATGCTGTCCCATTATTACTTGCTGACATATGTTTTACCTTCCAGTCTGATTGGCTTCTGTAAGAGGAAAAGAAGAGGGATGGCATTTTGTTAATCACCTCAGATAGCCAAATATCTTCAACTACACCTAGGTTGTAGCCTGAAGTGGTATAACCCAAAAGGTGTATTGCTTTTAGACATTGTTTGAAACTGATACTAACATAATTTCCATTCAAAAACTTCACCTTAATGATATTCTGGAGGAAGATGTCTGCCTAGTGCTGATTCACCAAGCTGCATTTTAATCATTCTTTTTGTAAGTAATACATTCTTCTCTTGCCACCTCCATTTGATAAAATAATTTAACTTATTCTGAAGATTCCTTTATCTGTCTCTCCCTTTCTGCCAACCTATCAATCTAAAACTGGCAATGAAATATTATTAGATTTTCTTTCACCAGCTGTGTTGCATAAAAATCAGTAACAGTACTTTAGGGGCTGGATTGGAATTAAGCAATGAGAGCTGAAAAATAAAGGTAACTCTTAAGAATCCAGCAATTTATTTTTTTATTAAAAAAAACCACATTTATACTCAGTGATGAAATGGAAAAATTCATGACTGATTTTGTTTTGAGGTTTATTTATAAATCCCTACAACTATGATCCCATTAAGAGATAAGGCATCTGGAGGTAAGGATGCCTGCTTATTAACATGTGTATACATATAAAACACAACATTTAGCAATGTATATATAGACAGTATATGTATAAAATAAATATAACAAATTACACTAAAATTGCAATAAACTATTAGGAAACTGATGATAGTTCACTAACAATGAAAATGGGTACAGAGGTCTTCAGATGAATCTAAATTATGCTATAAATTCACTCACTAGTTTGGGGTTCACAAAAAGAGCCTCCTTGAAGATTATGTTATTTTTGAATCATACCCCAGGCAATGGCCACCTTCTGCCAGCTGATCTTTCTCACACTAGGTCAGGCAAAACAACAACAACTGTGGAATGAATTCACCAAAAGGCTGGCATCCGGGATATGCATGTGTCAACTGGATTTCTTTTGTCACACCCCTGTCCATGCCAAAATGAGGAGACCTACCCTGACCAACCAGAGGATGTGTCACTGGAAGGGGCAGAGTCTGGGTTAGGTTGAGGCAAAGCGTTTTTCAATCCAGTCTCATTGTGCACCTGCAGTAGCCAGCAATGGTTAGTGAGTAAAGCAAGGTACCATTCATGGAAGGATTCAAGGAAAATGATGCTCCAATGAAAAGCTTGGCCAACCAGGGGAGGTTGCCAAGGGGCATCATTCCCTGGGGCCTTGGACTCACATGTATCGTTGGGGCAGGGGTAAGCATGAACCTCTGGATTCAATAACTTGTCTACCTGCACTACTTGAGCCCCCTCCATAGATATGGGAGGAAAGGTTATGATCCATTTTTACATTATGGTTATACACAGTTCTGATGTTAACTGTAAGTTAGTTAATAAAATGGCCCTAGTTACTCCAAAAAGATCTCTGTTTCATTTTGGGTTGGGGAGGCAATGTGGCTTTGTTTTGACAATTTCATGTCTGCCCTAGACATGGAATAAGAACTCACTAGATTACCATTATTAGACATAAGAAAATCATGTGGTCTTTATTTACAATATGAAAATGGGTGTGACTAACTGCCTGTTTATTATTCAGGTAATGTTGATGAGAATACAGATAGTGCAATTCTGACAAACTAATCGGAAGATATTCCAGTGGGATGGTATGTTCTATCGGTAGTTTAATTAGAGAGGGCAGTTGTTTGTTTGAGAGAGATTGTCTGACAGGTAAAAAAGGTGAATACATCTAAGTTAGGATTCAAGATAAGAACCTTAGGCAAAGTATAAGTCTTAAAATATATGAAATTGATTTTTTGGAATTAAACAGAGAAACATTCTTATTGGTTTTAAAGTGGGTGTAAACTGTTATTTATTTAAGAATGTTTTGAAATTAGAAAGTGACATTTTATCTGATGTAAATTGTATTTTAAAATTTGGGTGAAACTTTTAATTTCTAAGAAAATTAATTGTAGCTATAACACACATTTGTTTTTTCTAATAAAATATTTCTTTGTTCTTATGACTCAGCTTCATTGAGTAAGATCAGAGAAGAAACTTGATAATGCTACCAGAGTAACACAATTAGTTATATTGTTCTCCATTGTGAATATTGGCAGACCAGACTCAAGGTCAGTGCCATCATAAGGGATGAAGTAGAAAATGATACAAAAATCTCACAGACAGGTTTCTTAAGGTTAGGTCAGAGATTTTGTAAAGTGTAGAATGGTAACCGATCCTATTTGGTTGAATAAAGTATCTGACTCAAAACAAATGGTGCGGTGATAAATACTCCTTCATTGGCTGCAGTTTTTGGCTTATAGCAGTGCCCGGGCAGGTCGGACAAGGTCGGAAACAGCTTGACCGGCTCCCCCGAGCCTCACAGAGGCACCTGTTTTTTGTTTTTTTAGTATTATCCATGCATGCACCAGATAACGAGAAAAACCAGATGACGACATGACTTGTGGAACCAAGTTTTGTTGTTATCCGGGGTATTACTGTATATGAATGAAAACAAACTATTTCTGTATTAATTTATGTTCTTTACATTTTTTCTTTTTAAAGATAACTAAAACAAACAAAAATATTGTTAATTCTCATTTTGACTTCTAAAATTGCTTATTTATGCAATAGGGCCATAAAATGTATCTAGCATGTTTTTTCGTTAATTTCCCTTAATATGCCAAATCCATTTAATTATAGTTTCTACATGCAAAATACTTCTCTGAATAAAATACACTTTACCTTTCGTACATGGCACATTTTAATACTTATAAGCATTTGAACAGATGTTAGATGCCTCCTAAACTTGTTTTCAGTTTTCTTTTATTTATATGTTAATGAGAATTTAATTACCTCATGAATACTTAAACAACCTGAGGGGGCCTGATATCATTAGCCTGAACATGACAAGAACCACAAGTGACCACATGGGAAGACGAAAATTGCTTTTAGTTTACTTGAAGACAGGAAGATGAATTCATTTCATCTCCTGCTGGGTCTTACCTGACATGCCAAACTGGAAAAAAAGAAAAATACTGAGCATAGCCTGAATTTCATATAAATGAAAGGATCAGAGAAAGAGAACTGTAGCTATAGCCATAACTTCTGGCTTTTTGGATTTGCTTCACATTTCTTTAATAACTAATCAGGTTCGGGATGGGGAGTGCTTATTAAAAAGACCTGTAAAATCCTGTCATATCATTTTACTTTTACCGTGCTTAACTCCAATGCATTTCAGTCTAAGCAATCCAGTTTTTAAAGAACAATCTTAAAATATATTTTACTTACATTAGGTCATAAAAATATGTCTTGTTTGAAATTCCCTGAATTGGGGAAGGCCTGCCTATGATCATTTTCAACCTGGTTTTAAGAACGGAACAAGCAAATCCCTTTGCCCCCCGACCCCCACGCTCCGACTGAACTGGGATCGGGGAGGATGAGTTCATAATTGGGTATGGCTCCTCCCCTTTCCCAGCTTGGCACACCCCTAGGTGTGCCTAACTTCCTCCTCACCCCGAGGGAGGGAGGCAAAGCCACGCCACCAGACAGTTGTCCAGTGGTATGTTACCTTTCTCTAAATCTCCTAAACATAGCAAACCAGAGTCACAATTCCGATCTGACTCATAATGGTGAACTTAATAATATTCTGGCCTACAGGTCAGGTGGGTGGGCTGACATTCAAACAACAAAGAGGGCCAGCCTTGGCAGGGCAGGCTTATCAAATCTCATGCCTCATCCAAGGCTTTGTGCCTGATGACTGGAAGGTAGCGAATGTAACACCAATTTTCAAAAAAGGATCCAGGGGTGATCCAGGAAATTACCGACCTGTCAGTTTGACATGTGTCCCAGGTAAAGTGATGGAAACCATCCTAAAAGATAGAATTAATAGGTACATAGAAGAGAAGGCGCTGCTAAAGGAGAGCCAACATGGCTTTTACAAGGGCAAATCATGCCTCACTAATCTGTTGGAATTTTTTGAGAGTGTCAACAAGCATGTGGATAAGGGGGATCCAGTTGACATTGTTTATCTGGACTTTCAGAAGGCTTTTGACAAGGTCCCACACCAAAGGCTCTTGAATAAACTTACCAGTCATGGAATAAAGGGACAGGTCTTGTCCTGGATCAGCAACTGGCTAAGGGACAGGAAACAGAGGGTAGCACTAAATGGACACTTCTCCAAGTGGAGGGAAGGCAAGAGTGGGGTCCCCCAAGGTTCAGTACTGGGACCCCTGCTTTTCAACCTCTTCATAAATGATCTAGAGGTAGGAGTAAAAAGCAAGGTAGCCAAATTTGCTGACGACACTAAATTATACAGGGTAGTGAAAACTGAGAGAGATTGTGAAGAGCTCCAGAGGGATCTCTTGACACTGGGGGAGTGGGCAAAACAGTGGCAAATGAGCTTCAACATCAGTAAGTGCAGAGTGATGCATGTTGGGGCAAAAAAACCCAATTACATTTATAAACTGATGGGGTCTGAACTCTCTGCGACAAACCAGGAAAGGGACCTTGGTGTCCTGGTAGACAGCTCAATGAAGATGTCAACCCAGTGTGCCTCAGCAGTGAAAAAAGCAAACTCAATGTTAGGGATCATTAGGAAGGGTATAGAAAATAAGTCAGCAAGTGTCATTTTGCCTCTTTATAAATCTATGGTGAGGCCCCATCTGGAATATTGTGTACAGTTCTGGTCGCCATACCTCCAGAAGGATATTATGGAGTTGGAGAAAGTACAGAGGAGGGCAACCAGGATGATTAGGGGACTGGAACGCCTTCCTTACCATCTGAGGCTGCAACGGTTGGGCCTTTTCACTCTTGAACGACGGCGTCTAAGAGGTGACCTGATTGAAGTTTATAAAATCATGCACGGTGTGGACAAAGTAGATAAGGAAAAACTGTTTTCCCTATCGCACAACACTAGAACTAGGGGACACTCCATGAAACTTTTGGGTACTAGTTCTCAAACAAATAAGAGAAAGTACTTTTTCACCCAGAGGATTACTGGTCTATGGAACTCCCTGCCAGAAGAAGTGGTGACAGCTGTCAGACTTGACAGCTTTAAGAAAGGATTAGACAAGTTCATGGAGGACAAGTGTATCAATGGCTATAATTATGGCTACCTAAGGACAACCTCCGGGTTGGAGAGATAGGCAGGATATCTCTCAATGCCATTTCCAGGGAATCCTAAGCAGGTGAAGGCATCTCCTTGGGAATACCCTGAAGGAAATGGTGAGCCACTGTGTGAGACAGAATGCTGGACTGGATGGGCTGTGGCCTGTTCCAGCAAGGCTGTTCTTATGTTCTTATGTTCTTATGTAAAGGCCAGCCAGGGGTTATAATCATGCATCCTCAAACTCCCCACTTTTCCCCTGGTCAGAGAAAAAACACCTTTCTTCCAACTGTATTGCAGCAGTATGGCAGAGGCTGCAATAGCTATAGCATTGCAGGCGCACCCCCCAAAAAAGGACTCAGACACCGGTGTAAGTGGATAACGGCATTGGGCCACATTTATTGATTCATGCCCTAGTCCGAATTATAAATCTCAATTGGTACTCAGCCAATTATAATTCTTAAGGCAAGCAGGTCGCAGTAACACTGGTAAGGTTCCTCCCAAAATTGCCAATGGCAATTGGCTACAATGTACCCATTTGTATCAATTTGTTTGTTTACAACAAACAAATTGTTGACCGTAGTCAATAAACTATCTACTGACCCCACCCTCTGACGCTTATCCGTAAAATCACAGGGTGATGCATGCTGAAGAGCTCCTGCCATCACCCCGTTGCCTGGTTCGTCGTTGACCGGACAACGTTAACCAACTTGTACCTATCTAGTGTTGGCCAGTCAATTGCGAACCTGCCGGACACCTGTGGTCATCAATATTTACCTTACCAATAAATAAATTTACCTTAATAAAGACTCACCGCCCCCCCCCCCCCCCAGACCGTCAGCTCGGTCAACAGGCCTGCTTGCACATCTTCCAAAAAGAGGTCCATACCTCTGGGCGACAGATGGACCCCATCCCCTGTGTAAAGATCGTAATTTTGGAGACTAATGTTGGGGTGTCGGATGACCCTTGTCAGGAAAGAACCGGGCCACTGCCCTGTTCACCAAGCGACGAGCGCGGTCAAGGGCCTGGAGGTTGATACCCCCCCTGTAAGCGTGACACGGTATGATGTCCGACCATAGCAGGGTTGTGGCAGGCCACACATAATGCAAATAAGCCAGGTCGCTGCAGATCGTATGTTTTAAAGAAAGGCCAGTGACCTGGCCCAAGTCATTGCCCCCGAGGTGCAGCACCAGGACATCAGGCGGTTCAGCATCCCTGATGGAAAAAAGGAATGGCAACAGTTCCCGCCATAACATTCCGCGTTTACCATACCACCTGATACATGCGGCTGCACGTAGTCCAAGCTGGGGTCCCCACTCTGTCGCCGCAGCGTACTGCGCTGCCCAGTGCACATAGCTGTGGCCCACCAGCCATACTGCCACCGGTGTGCGTCGACACACAGAGTCTGTAAAATAAGAGAGATAGGACAGTGACTTAACTGGTACTCACACCTGAAGAGGGCGAACATATAATTCAAAACACTTCGATCCCCATCTCCCCATATGGCATATATCAGTCTCAGAGTACCCAAACGCAGCCGCAGTAGAAGCAGCTCCTATCCTAAATGAATGGGTGCCGTAACGAGCCCCGGGGAGGCCAACACTGGACAGTGCCTTACCGGTCACCTTCCAAAATTGAAATTTGGTGAGGGGAGACCCATCCTGGTGGCAGAAAAACGGGCCAGGGTGCGTACCACGCATTGCAAGGAACTGTTGTAGGGCACCAATCGGACAGATGTCTGCAATTGAACATCGTAGCAGTCTGACACCACTGCCTACGCCATGCTGATCTACTTTTGAGGACCGAATCCTCAACTGAGCCCACTCATTAGAAACATAGACATCTTCGAGTTCCAGTGCCCTACGCTCAGCATCCGCCTTAGACAGTAGCACCAGCTCACTGATGCGGAGCGCTCCAAAAAAGGCCACCGTGGTAGCCACGTGAAACAGAGCTGCCTCATACCTGTCAAAACACAGGTCATGCCAGCCTCGTGCAAGTTGGGTAAGATCTCCTGGGGAAATAGGGTGGCGGTTGTCCGGGCGGCGGCCTCGTTCCCGTGACCACCCCTCCAAAACATGTCGTATACGGAAATCATTCGTGCTGTCAGCAGAGCCCCTCACTTTGGCCACGAATGCCAGTGCTGACAGCCTGGATGCTATGGTGCGGGGAGCCAGGCCCTGACTGTGTAGGTAGACCATAAATTGAAGAACATGTGAAACCGGAATGGGCCAAATCTCGGGCAACCAGAGTTGCGCACAAAAGGTTTTAAATTGACTGAATGCATGGTGATACGCCTTACGCGTGCGGGGCGCCAGCGACATGCCGATCGCCCGGTTCACCTCTCCTTGCCAAACGTCCAAATCTCATCCGGGAGCGGTGAGGGGAATTCCTCTGCGTCCGGAGCCAAGGCGCGGAACCGGGGGATCTGCAGGCGGGATAAAGCATCAGCAATGTCGTTATTAATACCTGGCACATGTCTGGCCCTGAAGAGCACGTTGAGGCGTAGGCTGCGCAACACGAACTGGCGAACTAACTCCATGACCCTGTGTGATTTCGATGTCAGAGAATTGACAATGTGCACTACTGCAGCATTGTCACACCAGAAATGCACCACTGAATTGGCCCACTCCTCGCCCCATAGCATCAAAGCTCCCAGTATCGGGAAGAACTCAAGGAATGTGAGATCGCGTAAACGATCCGTTCCCCTCCAAGCTGGAGGCCATTGGCCGTAGGCCCACCTCCCCTCAAAGTAAATCCCATAACCCAGGGACCCCGAGGCATCCGACTGAACCTGGAGCCTAGGGGAAACCAAAAGGTCAGCCCTCCAAAATGACACCCCGTTGAAGTCCCGAAGGAACTTAAGCCAGATCAACATGTCAGCCCTCATGCCCTTGTTCAGTCAGACCCTATGATAGCGCCTGGACAGGCCGGTCATGGCGTCGCACAAGCATCGAGCAAAGGCTCTGCCAGGCGTGACCACCCTGCAGGCGAAGTTAAGGTGACCATGGAGAACCTGGAGCTCATGAAGCGACACCTTGTGTTTGGCCAGTAAGGCCAAAATCAATGCAGTGATCCGGGTAACCTTGTCCATGGGTAACCTGGATGCCTGCGAGACCGTGTCAATTTCAATACCCAGAAATGTGAGCTTGGTTGAAGGGCCCTCGGTCTTTTCGGGCGCTAAAGGGACACCAAGTTCCTGCATTAGCGTCTGAAATGTGTTGAGGAGACGCGTGCACGTGTCCCAGCCCCGTTCACCCCCGAACAAGAAATAATTGAGGTAGTGGGCTACAGACCGAGACCCAGACCTGCGAACAAAGGCCCACTGAAGAAAAGTACTAAAACGTTCAAATGCTGAACAGGAAATGGAGCAGCCAAAAGGCATGGCTTTATCTACAAAAAAATTCCCCTGAAATTTAAAACCCAATAACTCAAAGTCACCTGGGTGCACAGGCAACAAGCGGAATGCCGACTTAATGTCACATTTTGCCAAGAGTGCACCCGGGCCACAAGAACGCACCATGCGCAGGGCCTGGTCAAATGATGTATACCTGACCGAACAAAGGTAATCAGGAATGGCATCATTGACCGAATGGCCCGCCGGGTATGACAGATGGTGAATTAAACGAAACTCCCCAGGGGTCTTTTTGGGCACCAACCCTAAAGGGGAAACCTTCAGATTGGTAAAGAGTGGCATGGGAAAGGGGCCAGCAACCCTACCTGCAGTAACCTCCTTAGCAATACTTATGGCAGCCACCTCCTCCCTCCCCTAAGGGAAAGTAAATTAGGGGCATCTTGGGGGCACCGCTCCCCCTTAAATGGGATGCAGAATCCTCGCAGGAAACCCTCAAGGAGGTACCTAGCGTCCTCCCTCCTCGGGTAAGTGGCGAGCCACCGCTCCAACATAACCACGTTAACCGGTGAGGGGGCCTTTTGAGTGACCAGCTCCATCAGCGGCAGGTCTGCCCGCTCCTTGTCCACCTCTGCCTCTGCCCCGTGACCCACCGGCTCGCGGACACGCAGCGGCGGCGTGGGGGCCAGCGCAAGAGGGACACTCGTGCCTGTATCGGCACTGTTTTCTATTGCATGCACCATTGGCCGAGAAGCTCCAACACAGCAGGCGGGCTGGAACCCCCTGCCCCGCCAGCTGGCGGGGGGTCTGAGTTGGAGCAGCTCGCTGTACCGCATGTCCACAATGGTACCTCTCCCTGGGCGCTGGGCGCTTGGGGGTCATATACAAAAGCCACAGCTTCTGACAGGGCTCATCCCACCTCATCTCTGGGTGTAGGGGCACTCTCATTCGAAATTCCTCATCGTAAGCCAACCACGATTGGCCAGGAAAATCCACCATTGCCCTGTAAATATTGTCCAAATATTGGACCATAGGAATGGCCAGGTCAGGCCGAGCCCTAAGATACACCGTCATATATATGAGATATGCGGGTAACCAGTTGGCCCACGTGCATGGTGGCTTGCGACGGCGAGACAGCTCTTTATCCTTCTCATCCTGCCCCTCCTTCTCCTCCTTGGTGGGCTCCCTGTTCAATAGGGAGAAAATATCTATGTACTCCCCCCGCCAAATCTTTTCCTTTGTGGCCTGGGCCAAATGATCCCCTAGGGGCAAGGAATACCCGGCAGTCGGCAATGCCGACACCGGCACAGTATTAATACAGGACATCCAGAGAGGGGCCTGACCCATCCCTGCTACACCCGTAGCAGTCCCTGGGGCGGAAACCCCCCCACCCAATGTCACACCAGTATGAGACCAAGCTGCACCCAGGTAGACCAGGAACTGATGGCCACCCGCCCCGACAGTACGAGGCCATGGCCACTGGAACCCATCCCCAGAAGTGGGGACATTAGTTTGAACCTGATCCTCACTGGGTGCACCCCCGTGGGCCTCCCCCACTGGGGGTTCCGGCCCACGGTGGGCGTTGGAGCTCGCGACTGAAATCGAGCTCTGAGGACACATCCGGCCACTACCTGACTGTAGTGCCTGCTGCACGGGGAGCTGCGAGGCCGCGGCGGGCACAGGCCTGTGCGCCTCGAGCAGCTCAACCCCACCGGCCGCCTGCTGAAGGGTGGCGGCTGCCGCGGTCACCTGCTGGCCAAAGGGGGCCCCAGATGGCAATGCAGCCCCCCCCAATGGGATTATTGGTTATCCCTAGGGATGCCTCTAGCGCCGCAACGCGGGCCAGTAGAGCATCCACTGTCACAGATCCCCCTGCATAAAGGGGGCCAAGTGGGCCGGACGGCCCGCTGGGCAATGGTCCAGGGCCCATGACTTGAGAGCCCGGACCTAAGTAGGGCCATGCCCAAAACTCTGGCCCATGAGGGGCCGGGGGCAGGCCCTGCTGTGCAACCGCACCAAGCCCCCCCCCCTGCTCGAAGCCATGGCCGGTAAATGTGGGCGGGGGGGGCGAAGCCCCGGTCGCGCCAGGCCCTCCCCCCTGCTCGAAGCCCATGGCCGGCAACTGTGGGCCGGGGGCCGGAGCCCCCGTGGGGCCGGTCTGAGGCTGGAGAGCCGCGGGCCATGGCCTGATCTGCCCCATCCCACCGGTCCCGGTGGGTGCCTCCATTAAGGGGTCCTGTGGGGGGGGGCGCAGTCGCGGTCCTCCGACCCGACTGCTGCCTCCTAGTCGGGCGAGCCGAAGTCGCCATAGCCTTCTTCTTGGGAGGCATAGCTAGGCTGATCCCTTCCCAGGGATCAGAACGATGATTGGGAAGCCGAAGAAGAAGAGGCGAAGAGCGCACCAAGCTTCCTGCCGCCAAAAAGGGGGCTTCCCTGAAAAGGCGAAGAGCGACGGAGTAAAAAACTTCTCCTCTCCGTCGCTTTCGCAAATGGCAGCTCGGCTGCCTCGTGGCCACCCCTTTTAAAGAGGGGTGGCCACGCCCCCTAACTACCCAGATGTCTGAGTCTGGGGGGGGGGGCCCGCAAAGAGCGCGGTGGCCATTTTGGCGCCGCGCTTGCATTATGAAATACTCTATAGATATTCATGCATATTAACTAGACAGCTAATGCAAAAGCATTCAATAACAGTTTGCCTCTCACTTCAGTCATTAAGTGTATGGTCTTGTGAAGGTCCCTTTCTCTCATCCATAACCTCTTAAATGATAATATACTGTATGCTATTATAAAAGTTATAGAGATGATGTATGTGAACAAGAACTGTCTTGCATCGCTCAGTAAGGTATCTTGCTGAGGAGCTAGCAGTTGGGAAGAACCAGCTTGTGTGGACTTGAGTAAACTGCAAAGTCTTAAGATGTCCCTAGAATATATGAATTGTAAGCCATTTTGAGGATGTGGGACTGTGGTAGATCAAGTGATTAAGATGCTGAACTCGAAGACTGGAAGGTCAGAGTTTGATTCCAGAGTACTGCTCGATGGAGTGAGCTCCTGTCTCTGTCCCAGCTCCTGCCAACCTAGCAGTTCGAAAGCAAGAAATTGCAAGTAGATAAATAGGGACCACTTCAGGGTAAAGGTAAACTGTGTTCCATGCACTCCAGTACTGAGGTATGCCTACCACTTGTCCATGGAGACATCTGCAGATGTAAACAGTGCTGGCTCTTTGGCTATAAACAGAGATAAGCACTAACCATAGGGTCAAATATGATTGGCTTTTGAACATGGGTGAACTTTGAGGACTCACTACCTGCAAAACCCTGCAAAGGGTCAGTATAAGTCAAAACTGACTTGATAGCACAAACAAGATATAATGTATGCGAAGTGCTTTGCAACATTGAACATTTGAAATCATCATCGGCTGCTACTCGTATCCGAGTATACATTTTCCCTAGAAGTCATAGTTGATGGATGTGTCTCTGGTGACTCAATAACAGGATCCTGGCATTAAACATGTTACCACACACATTATACTGAATAGATGGTGGCGGGCATAGTTGAGTTTGATGGCGCTTTCATGATTATAGCTTAGCTTCTTCATGTATGCAGCTTTCTCTTTCAAAGTGATCAGTAGCTGTAGAGATGGTTTGGTGCCAAAGTGGGCAATCTACAGCCACTGCCTCACACATTTGTGGGTTTATACTTGACACCTTCATGGTTTGTTTCAACTGGTCCTTATAATGCTTCAAAGGAGCTCCGTGAGCTCTTGTACCAGAGCTAAGTTCCCCATAAAGAATTTGAAGAGGAAATCTGAAAACCTCCACACAGCAGACATGCCCTACACAACTAAGACAATGGCCTATGATGTCAGTTTCAATGCTATTTATATGTGCCTTCTCGAGAACTGTGATATTGGTGTCATAGTCACCCCAGTTAATGTTGAAGATGGACCTTAGCTTCTGTTGGTGAAAGCACTCAAGCTTTTCAATGTCTTGGCAATAAAGTGTAGATGATTCACAGCCATAAAATAATGCTGAGATAACAACAGTGTGGTATACCATGAGCTTTGTATGGACTGTTAAATCTTTGTTCATGAAGACCCGGTGTGATAGATGACCAAAGGCAGAGTGGGCAGCACCGATTCCCTTCACCACATCCTGTTCACAGGTGCAGTTTTTAGACAGAATACCATAAAGTGAGAAAAATGGTCTACCTGTTCCAGTGTTGAATCTGAGATGGTAATACTAAACTCTAGAAGGGCTGGCCTTGGGGCAGGCAGGTTGTGCAAGTACCTTGGTTTTCTGAGCATTTATGGTGAGGCCAAAACAATCACATGTATTCTCGAAAGAGTTGACTGACACAGCTCCTCAGGTGTGCCACGTAAAGGGCAAAAAGGGTTGGAGCAAGCACACAACCCTGCATCAATCTAGGTGATTGGGAAGGCATATGATATTCTGTTTTGATGGAAAACCCTCCCCAATTTCACTGGAAAAAGAAGAAAGATGGTCCTCAGGAAAAGTGAGAGAAAGGGAAATATGATAATTGAATGATTGTGGGCTAGGAAGGTCAAAAAGATAACTGGAAGAGAGGCCTATATTTTCCATATTGATTTGAATGAGCAATATTATCTCTTTTGGTTTCTGTGATAAAGCATACTGATAAAAACAACTGCTTTTTTCTTCTTCCATTTTACTTCATAAATTTTGTCCTCTGTTTATTAGTCTAAGGAGATTTAGCATACATTGCTTGTGAAGAAAACCTTCAATTTGCAAATATATATTCTTGTTATAGTGTCTGGACAGACATCGTTCTATGGTAATGGAGTAGACTGTACAGCCAGCAACTGAACGCTGAGGTAAAACCTGGCAGAACAACATCATGGCATAAACTTTCATTATGCCTGTCTGATGAAGAGGTTTTGGACCTCTAAAGCTTGCACAACCTTTTTTTTTTAGTGATCCAAGAAAGATATCGTCCTGCATTTGCTGATTTTTTAATAACTTGAATATGGATCGCACAGCTAATTTTCTTTGTTTGTCGATCTAATATAATTAATTTATATATTTATTTTGTGTTCAAGATAAAAGAAGAGACCATGAAAAAACAGCACCCCAGATGCTGTATTGAGTTAATATAATTCTATACCAACTTGCTTGAGAGATAAAAGGCAAAGCAAAACAAAATTCTATGCCAAAATTACTCAAATTATATGCCAGGAAAAGTTAGTCCATTTCATTCTAAATGTTCTCTGTTAGTAACAGGATACATTCAAAACCTTACTGACCATCCTCTCTGGATTTTGAAATTGTACCAGACATTGGTTAAATAAATGCAAGCATATGATAAATTTCTAGGTCTGAAAAATATGCCCTTAAATTCTTATTTTAAGAACACCAAGGCCACTGCTGATCCTGGGCTGCTTCTCTGCCTGAGGGAAGGTAAAAGCGACCAGCCCCTGGCCTGCCGAGAACACCAAGGCCACAGCTGATCCTGGACTGCTTCTCTGCCTGAGGGAAGGTAAAAGCGACCAGCCCCTGGCCTGCCGAGAACACCAAGGCCACAGCTGATCCTGGGCTGCTTCTCTGCCTGAGGGAAAGTAAAAGCGACCAGCCCCTGGCCTGCCGAGAACACCAAGGCCACTGCTGATCCTGGGCTGCTTCTCTGCCTGAGGGAAGGTAAAAGCGACCAGCCCCTGGCCTGCCGAGAACACCAAGGCCACAGCTGATCCTGGGCTGCTTCTCTGCCTGAGGGAAGGTAAAAGCGACCAGCCCCTGGCCTGCCGAGAACACCAAGGCCACAGCTGATCCTGGACTGCTTCTCTGCCTGAGGGAAGGTAAAAGCGACCAGCCCCTGGCCTGCCGAGAACACCAAGGCCACAGCTGATCCTGGGCTGCTTCTCTGCCTGAGGGAAAGTAAAAGCGACCAGCCCCTGGCCTGCCGAGAACACCAAGGCCACTGCTGATCCTGGGCTGCTTCTCTGCCTGAGGGAAGGTAAAAGCGACCAGCCCCTGGCCTGCCGAGAACACCAAGGCCACAGCTGATCCTGGGCTGCTTCTCTACCTGAGGGAAGTAAAAGCGACCAGCCCCTGGCCTGCTGAGAACACCAAGGCCACAGCTGATCCTGGGCTGCTTCTCTGCCTGAGGGAAGGTAAAAGCGACCAGCCCCTGGCCTGCCGAGAACACCAAGGTCACAGCTGATCCTGGGCTGCTTCTCTGCCTGAGGGAAGGTAAAAGTGACCAGCCCCTGGCCTGCCGAGAACACCAAGGCCACTGCTGATCCTGGGCTGCTTCTCTGCCTGAGGGAAGGTAAAAGCGACCAGCCCCTGGCCTGCCGAGAACACCAAGGCCACTGCTGATTCTGGGCTGCTTCTCTCAGCCTGAGGGAAGGTAAAAGCGACCAGCCCCTGGCCTGCCGAGAACACCAAGGCCACTGCTGATTCTGGGCTGCTTCTCTCTGCCTGAGGGAAGGTAAAAGCGACCAGCCCCTGGCCTGCCGAGAACACCAAGGCCACAGCTGATCCTGGGCTGCTTCTCTCAGCCTGAGGGAAGGTAAAAGCGACTAGCCCCTGGCCTGCCGAGAACACCAAGGCCACTGCTGATCCTGGGCTGCTTCTCTCAGCCTGAGGGAAGGTAAAAGCGACCAGCCCCTGGCCTGCCGAGAACACCAAGGCCACAGCTGATCCTGGGCTGCTTCTCTCAGCCTGAGGGAAGGTAAAAGCGACCAGCCCCTGGCCTGCCGAGAACACCAAGGCCACTGCTGATTCTGGGCTGCTTCTCTCAGCCTGAGGGAAGGTAAAAGCGACCAGACTCTGGCCTGCTGAGAACACCAAGGCCACAGCTGATTCTGGGCTGCTTCTCTCAGCCTGAGGGAAGGTAAAAGCCACCAGCCCCTGGCCTGCCGAGAACACTGCCTTCGGGAGGGAGACTGGCGAGAACACCTGAGGCAGGGCGGCTTCTAGACTCCTGGTTGGGCTCCAAGGCCACCTCCACCGCCTCCACCGCCGCTTAGCCGGTTTCATCTTCGGGAGTGGAGGCCGTTGAGAACATTGGATGTTTGTCTTCCGTCCCATGGCTGGTTTCGGAGAAGGGATATTTTTCCCGGCTGTGCGGGTCCGTCGCAGCAGCTACAAGGAGGACCTTGTGCCGCCAGGACCGGGGGCAGGGAGGAGAACATCGGCTGCACCTGGGGTCTCTTGTGGCCCCAAAGATGGTGCCCCTCGCCATCTATGCAGCCACGAGCCTTGCGCTGCCAGGACTGGGGTGGGGAGGAGAGCATTGATTGTACCTGGGGTCGCTTGCGGCCACAAAAGTGGCCCCCTCCACCATCCCGGCAGCCACGAGCCTTGCGCTGCCCTAACTGGGGTGGGGAGGAGAACATTGGCCGTACCTGGGGTTGCTTGCGGCCTCAAAAGTGGCAGCCCTCGCCATCCCTGCAGCATCGCGCCTCATGCCACGTGGACCAGGGTGGGGAGGAGAACTATGGCCGCACCTGGGGTTTCTTGGCGGCCTTAGGGGCGGCACCCCCTCCCCATCACCCCCGTGGCCTTACAGCGCTTGGACCAGGGCCGGGAGGAGGAGACTCCCGTCATTGGAGTTCTGTTATGGGGGGTGGAGGGAGTGAGAGGGTATGTTTTAAGTGGGTTACGGAGGGAGGGAGGGGGAGATGGCCTTGCCAGCCAGGAAGAGAGGGCGACACTCCATCTGGGTTAATGGTGGAGGTTCCAGGGGCTCATTTAGAGGTTGTGACGGGCATGGGGCATTATAGCGGGAACCGTGGGGCGGGCCGCACTCGGGGAACGCGGGACCGATGCTTAGTATCTGTCCCACGTTCTGGCCCCCCGGTTTCACCTCTAGGTCATAAGAACATAAGAACATAAGAACAGCCTTGCTGGAACAGGCCACAGCCCATCCAGTCCAGCATTCTGTCTCACACAGTGGCTCACCATTTCCTTCAGGGTATTCTTCCCAAGGAGATGCCTTCACCTGCTTAGGATTCCCTGGAAATGGCATTGAGAGATATCCTGCCTATCTCTCCAACCCGGAGGTTGTCCTTAGGTAGCCATAATTATAGCCATTGATAGCCTTGTCCTCCATGAACTTGTCTAATCCTTTCTTAAAGCTGTCAAGACTGACAGCTGTCACCACTTCTTCTGGCAGGGAGTTCCATAGACCAGTAATCCTCTGGGTGAAAAAGTACTTTCTCTTATTTGTTTGAGAACTAGTACCCAAAAGTTTCATCGAGTGTCCCCTAGTTCTAGTGTTGTGCGATAGGGAAAACAGTTTTTCCTTATCTACCTTGTCCACACCGTGCATGATTTTATAAACTTCAATCAGGTCACCTCTTAGACGCCGTCGTTCAAGAGTGAAAAGGCCCAACCGTTGCAGCCTCAGATGGTAAGGAAGGTGTTCCAGTCCCCTAATCATTCTGGTTGCCCTCCTCTGTACTTTCTCCAACTCCATAATATCCTTCTGGAGGTATGGCGACCAGAACTGTACACAATATTCCAGATGGGGCCTCACCATAGATTTATAAAGAGGCAAAATGACACTTGCTGACTTATTTTCTATACCCTTCCTAATGATCCCTAACATTGAGTTTGCTTTTTTCACTGCTGAGGCACACTGGGTTGACACCTTCATTGAGCTGTCCACCAGGACACCAAGGTCCCTTTCCTGGTTAGTCGCAGAGAGTTCAGACCCCATCAGTTTATAAATGTAATTGGGGTTTTTTGCCCCAACATGCATCACTCTGCACTTACTGATGTTGAAGCTCATTTGCCACTGTTTTGCCCACTCCCCCAGTGTCAAGAGATCACTCTGGAGCTCTTCACAATCTCTCACAGTTTTCACTACCCTGTATAATTTAGTGTCGTCAGCAAATTTGGCTACCTTGCTTTTTACTCCTACCTCTAGATCATTTATGAAGGTCCTGAGCAGCTGATCCAGGGTGACCCCGCCCTTAGGCTGCTGCTGATGAATGCCAGGTCGGTCTGTAATAAGGCTCCCCTAATACAAGACTCTATTTTGGGGGAGCGGGCCGACCTGGCATGCATCACTGAGACCTGGCTGAGACCTGAGGATGGGGTGCCTCTATCAGATGTGTCCGTCCGGGTTCGGTGTTTGGCACCAGCCTAGGGATGTGGGTAAGGGTGGTGGTGTTGCAATTATAGCCAGGGAGTCATTGGGAGTCGCCAGGGCCACCGCTCCACAAATTTCGGGTTGTGAGGCTCTGCTCCTGCGTTTGGGCCCTAACGGTCAGTTGGGGGTCCTACTCCTGTACCTGCCTCCTTGCAGGGTAAGGGACTCCCTGCCTGGGCTCCTTGAAGCCATCTCGGCATTGGCTTTGGAGTTCCCTAGACTTATGGTTTTGGGGGACTTCAATTTGCCTTCGCTGGGGTCTGGTTCCGAGGTGGCACAGGAGTTCATAGCTTCCATGGCAGCTATGGACCTGGCTCAGGTAATTCAGGGCCTGACCAGGGGCAGTGGCCACACGCCAGATTTTGTCTTTGTGTCGGGGCGGTGGCAGAGTGATCTGAGTTTACAGAAGCTAGACATAACACCTGTGCCATGGTCAGATCACTATCTGGTGGCTCTAGACTTTCTGGGGGCGACACTTCATCGTAAGGAGGCAGGGTCGATTAAAGTGGCCCGCCCCCGGCAACTGATGGATCCAGATGGATTCCAGAGGGAACTGGGGGAATTTCCTCTGGATCGGCGACACGATTCACCTGAGGCAATTGTTGACCTGTGGTATGGGTCGACGACATCTGCCTTGGATGTAATCACTCCACTACGGCCTCTCAGAGCCCATGGAGCTAGGTCATCCCCGTGGTTCACTGAAGAACTACAAGAGCTCAAACGGGCAAAGAGACGCCTTGAGCGCCGCTGGGTGAAGACCCAGAGCGATTCCGATTGGACACTAGCTAGAGCCGCTATTAGGGCCTACCTAGTGGCGATGGGGATGGTGAGGAGGCAGTACTTCACCTCCCTTATTGCCTCCACTGATAATCACCCAGCCACCCTGTTTTGGGTGACCAGGTCCCTCCTGGGTAGGGCGGGGCCTGTGCCTGGTTGGCAGGGATCGGCTGAGGACTTTGCTGACCATCTGGTGGAGAAAATCGATCAGATCTGCTCGGGGTTCAAACTTGGTGTGGACGGAGAGGGTCCGGGGGGAGCCAGTGCGCAGTCTTGCGGTGTTACCTGGGATCGGTTTGATCCAGTTGCCCCGGATGAAGTGGACAGGCTCCTTGCACCGGTCCGTGCCACTAATTGTCCATTGGATCCCTGTCCCACCTGGCTGGTAAAAGCCTCTAAGACGGTGACAGGTGGCTGGGTTGGGGCTATAATTAACGCGTCTTTTCGAGAGGGGATGTTTCCTGCATTGCTGAAACATGCTCTTGTGCGCCCCCTCCTGAAGAAGCCATCCCTCGATCCAGCAATCCTAACCAACTACAGACCTGTATCCAACCTTCCTTTTTTGGGGAAGGTTCTGGAGAAGGCAGTGGCACGTCAGCTGCAGGGGGTACTGGATGAAGCGGAATATCTGGACCCATTCCAGTCAGGATTCAGACCTGGATATGGTACTGAGACTGCATTGGTTGCGCTGATGGATGATCTCTGGCGAGAGCGGGATGGCGGTCATCCGTCCGTCCTTGCTCTTCTTGACCTCTCAGCGGCCTTTGATACCGTTGACCACGGTATCCTTCTGGAACGGCTCCGAGGATTGGGGATCCAGGGTGTGGTCCTGGTTTTCCTCATTTCTGAGGGGCCGGACCCAGTCGGTGTGGTTGGAGAGTGAGAGGTCGAGTCCTAGGCCCCTAAAATATGGGGTGCCTCAGGGCTCGGTACTCTCTCCTCTCCTATTTAACATCTACATGAAGCCGCTGGGTGAGATCATCCGTTCCCACGGGGTGCGGTACCACCAGTACGCGGATGACATACAGTTGTACATCTTGGCCCGTGGGGACCCCAGTGATGCAGTCAAAGTCCTTTCCAGCTGTCTGGAGGCTGTTGGGGTCTGGATGGGGACAAATGGGCTACAGCTGAATCCTAGCAAGACTGAGTGGCTATGGATAGGGGGTCCTGCGTTATCCCGGGAGCTACCATCTTTGGTCTTGGATGGGGCTGTTTTGCCCCAGACCAACCCGGTGCGCAACTTGGGGGTCCTCCTGGATTCGCGGCTGCTGCTAGAAGAACAGGTGGTGGCTGTGGCCAGGAGGGCCTTCGCCCAACTTCGGGTGATTCACCAGTTGTGCCCGCTCCTGGACCGGGACTCTTTGCTCATGGTCACTCACGCTCTGGTGACCTCCAGACTAGACTACTGTAATGCGCTCTACATGGGGCTGCCCTTGATGACCATTCGGAGGCTGCAGCTGATCCAGAATGCCGCGGCCCGGGTGGTGATGGGGTGTGGACGTTATGCCCATGCCTCACCACTGCTTCGGGGGCTGCACTGGTTACCAGTTTGTCTCCGGGTGCAATTCAAGGTGCTGGTTTTGACCTTTAAAGCCCTACATGGTAGTGGGCCAGGGTATCTTAGAGACCGCATCGCCCTAAAGACGTCTGTCTGTCCAACCAGAGCGGACCGGAGGGGCTCTCTAATTGTGCCATCAGCCAGGGGGGCTCGCCTCTCTGGCACAAGGAGGAGGGCCTTCTCCATGTCCGCACCGGCCCTTTGGAACCTCCTGCCTGTGGAACTGCGTCTCCAGACGGAGTTGTTGCCCTTTAGGAAGGAACTAAAGACCTGGCTGGCGGGCCAAGTTTGGGGTGCGGGTGGGGATGGGGGTACCGTTGGGTGGTTGGTATAGAGAAGTGTGCCTTCCCACAAGGTCCCTTCGGTTCTTGCGCACCTTTTAGGTGAGGGGTTTTTTAACTTTTAACTTTTTTATCATGTGTCTTTTATGTATTTACTGTCTGCTATGTAAACCGCCCTGAGTTGGGTTGTACCTGAGTGGGCGGTATATAAGCGTGAAAAATAAAGAAAGAAAGAAAGAAAGAAAGAAATATAAAGTCTCCCCCTCAACTCAAGAAAATTTCCATCATACACTCAACCATACCTATAGATTTTAAGCAACACAAAAGGGCAGGTTTTCACCATACCTGTCAAGTATCCCGGATTAGCCGGGATATGCCATATTTCAGTGCTCCGTCCCCCTTGTTCCCGCCGCCATCCCGTAATTTTGGACAGCAGGAAAAGTGTTACTGCCCATGCGCGCCACTGCCTCTGATGGCCATGCATGCGCAGTAATCCCTTTCCTGGCCGAAGGGGTTACTGCGTATGCACGTCACTGCCTCTGATGGTCAAACATGTGCAGTAACCCATTTCCTGGAAATTTACTGTGCATGCATGGCTGGCTCCCAGATTAGCAAAACCGTGACTTGACAGTTATGGTTTTGACTGGTGTTGTATCTGCTTACCTTTTTAATTTTGTGTTACCTGTTCTCAAACTTATGCTTCTTAATATATTTCTTAATATAAAAATGTATTTCTTGAAGAAAAAAGCCAAAAGACAAACAAAGTAAATTTCCTCAATTACAAAGTAGAAATGGCCCTCTGGAGTCTGAGATTAGAAAATGTGCCAAAAGAAAAAAAAAACAATAGACTACACATATTATCCTGCTTTTGTATCTGTGAATAGGCTCAAGGGTTGTTGGATTTTTTCTTATACATCTATAGTCACAAAAACTATCAAATCCTTTCCACTTAATGGAATTTGTGACCTGGGAGGTCTGTCCAGGTAGCTGGCAGTGTTGTTCCAAGACAAGATTTATTATTAGCACACTCCTAAACCTTGTGTCTCACTTTATGACATTTAGGTCACCTGGATTAAAAATAAAAGCAATTGAAAGAGGGTAAAAGTAACTGTTTTAACCAATACAGCTCTTAGAAGTTCTGAATCGCTGGGAGGCAGGAGGAACCAATAAACTTTCTCTCTATAGGCAATAAATTCAACCATATGTCATACTTGCAAAGTTAGCCAAAAGTCTCCCTTTGATGAATGCATCATCAAGTTGGACAATTGGTTACACATTTTAGATTGGTTAACTCTGTCGTTTGAAACAACTAATTCCCAATAATTAAATGGCATATCTCTTTGCTGTGAATGACCACTAGTTGCAGTGATTTTATTTTATTTTTTGCCTTCAGGTCATGATACTTGATGCACAGAATGAAACCCCAATTTCTTCACTGGAAGTACTTAGACACTGAAATATATGTACGGTAGTTGGATTTACACTGATGTAGACCACTTAGATGGGAAGGTAAACAGCCTTCCATGCGCTCCAGTATCTAGTCATGCTTGCCATATGACCACGGAAACATCTGCAGATGCAGACAGCGCTGGCTCTTGGGTTAAGAAACAGAGATGACCACTGAACCCTAGAGTCAGATGTGACTGACTTTTGAGCAAGGGAGACATTTACCTTTACCTTAATTATGAAATTGGATTCTGGCTTCTGTGTCATTGAACAGAGTCATTTAGGATTATTATTTTTTTGGAAGAATGAAAGCTATATTTTTCTAAGACTATTCACTATAACAAACTTACAGGATGTTTCAGGGACTATCTCCATTCATCCCCAAGTACATGAAAGTACATGAAGGTGTTTTTATGTGTTGCTTCCACAACATTAGGCTCATCAAAAACAGGGGATTAGGGAAATAGCCCATAGAGACTATGTAGAACAAGGCAAGGTCTGTAGTTCCTCAGTTCTTCATTTTTGAAGATAGTGACATTAATCCTATTCCAATCATTTGGCACTTCACCCATCCTCTATGATTCAAAGAAAAGATGGACAGTGGTTCTGAGATCTAATAAACCAGTTATTTCAATATCCTTGGATGCAGTTCATCTGGTACTTGGGATTTGAACTCATTCAAGGTTTGTTGTTGTTCAGTCGCACAGTTGATTCCGACCCTTTGCGACCCCATGGACCATTTTCCTCCAGGCATCTCTATCCTCAACCATTCTCCTCAGCCCACAAAGCTCTGTGCCCATTGTGTCCACAATACCATCTATCCATCTTATCTTTGGACGCCCCCTTCTTTTCTTGCCCTCCACCTTTCCCAGCATCAAGGCCTTCTCAAGTGAGTCCTCCCTTCTCATTTGAAGTCCAAAGTACTTTAGCTTCATCTTCACTATTTGTCGCTCCAATGAACAGTCAGGATTGATTTCTCCCAGTATTGACCTATTTGTTCTTTTTTCTGTCCAAGGGCCTCTCAGGACTCTCCTCCAACACCACATCTCAAAGGCATCTATTCTTTTGCGCTCAGCCTTCCTAACGGTCCAGCTCTCACACCCATACATTACCACTGGGAATACCATTGCTTTGACTATGCAAATTTTTGTTTTCAAGGTGATGTCTCTGCTTTTCACTATATTCCCCAGGTTTCTCATCACTTGTCTCCCCATAATCAGTCTTTTTATTTCATGGCTACAATCGCCATCTGCAGTGATCTTAGATCCCAGGAAAGTAAAATCTGTCACTGCTTCTACTTCTTCCCCATCTATTTTCCAGGGACTGATCGGACCTGTTGCCATTATCTTGGTTTTCTTGATATTGAGTCTCAAGCCAGCTTTTGCACTCTCCTCCTTCAATCCAATCAAGAGGTTCCTTAGGTCTTCCTTACTTTCTGCCATCAGGGTGGTATCTTTTGCATATCTCAAATTGTTGATGTTTCTCCCAGCAATTTTGATCCCATATTGTGATTCCTCCATCCCTGCATTGCACATAATGTGCTCTGTGTATAGATTGAATAAGCAGGGTGATAAAATGCAGTCTTGTCTTACTCCTTTTCCTATTCCAAACCACTCTGTCTTTCCGTATTCTGTCCTAACTGTTGCTTCTTGGTTCATGTACAGATTTCTCAACAGTCATATGAGGTGTTTTGGTATTCCCATCTCTTTAATTACTTGCTACATTATGTTGTGGTCCACATAGTCAAAAGCCTTGGTGTAGTCAATAAAACAAAAGTAGACTTGTTACTGGTATTCTTTTGTTTTCTCCATGATCCAACGTATGTTGGCAATGTGGTCTCTAGTCCCCCTGCCTCTTCTGAAACCGGCCTGCACCTCTGGTAGTTCTCTCTCCACATGTTGTTGAAGTCTATCCTGTATTATCTTGAGCATCACCTTGCTGGCATGTGGGATGAGCGCAATTGTTCGGTAATTTGAGCATTCTTTGGCATTGCCCTTTTTTGGGATTGGAACGTACACTGATCTTTTCCAATCCTGTGGCCACTTTTTTGTTTTCCAAATTTGCTGGCATATTGAATGCAGTAGTTTGATTCCATCATCTTTTAGGGCTTTGAAAAATTCAACTGGGATACCATCATTTCCACTAGCTTTATTGTTTGGAGTGCTTTTTAGGGCCTTTCTGACTTTACTGTCCAGAATGTCTGGTTCAAGTTCAAATTTCTCATTATTGTTATTATCAGGAGTGTTGAGGTCCTTTTTGTAGAGTTCCTCTGTGTACTCTTGCCATCTTTTTTGGATCTCTTCTGCTTCAGCTAACTCCTTTCCATCTTTGTCCCTTATCATGATCATTTTTGCTTTAAATGTTCCCTGGATTTCCCCAATTTTTTTGAAAAGATCTCTGTCCTGCCTCTTTTATTGTTTTCCTCCATTTCTTTGCACTGTTTGTTCAGGTATTTTTCCTTATCTCTCCTTGCTTTTCTTTGAAATTCTGTATTCAGGTGGTTGTATTTTTTCCTTTCTCCTTGGACTTTTGCATTCCTTCTTTCCTCTGCTATTTTAAGAGCCTCATCAGACAACCACTTTGCTTTCTTACGCTTCTTTTCTTTTGGTATGCTTTTTCTTGCTGCCTCCTGCATGATGTCCCACGTCTCTGTCCATAATTCTTCTGGTACTCTGTCTATCAGTTACAGGACATTAAATCTGTTCATGACCTCCACCGTGTATTCTTTAGGGATGTTGTGTAGGTCATATCTGTCTGGTCTAATTGTTTTCCCCATTTTCTTTAGTCTGAGCCTGAATTTTGCGATCAGTAGATTGTGATCTGAGCCACAGTCTGCTCCAGGTCTTGTCTTTGCTGACTGAATGGAGGTTCTCCATCTTTGACTGCAGACTATGTAATCAATCTGATTTCGATGCTGGCCATCTGGTGATGTCCATGTGTAAAGTCGCCTCTTATGTTGCTGGAAGAGGGTGTTTGCTATGACTAGTGTATTCTCTTGGCAGAACTCTATCAATCTTTGCCCTGCTTCATTCTGTGTTCCAAGACCAAACTTGCCTGTTATTCCATTTACTTTTTGATTTCTTACTTTGGCATTCCAATCTCCTAAGATAATGTGGACATCATTTCTTGGTGTCTGTTCTATGAGGTGTTGTAGGTCCTCATAGAACTGGTCAACTGTGGCTTCATCTGCACTAGTGGTTGGTGCATAGACTTGGATTACAGTGATATTGAAAGGTTTGCCTTGGATTCTGACTGACATCGTTCTATCATTTTGATGTATCGCATTCCTGCTTTCCTCACTCTATAAATCTCAAGTTGCAATCCTGCATCTTCCCCTTGTACTTCACATTTGTCTGGAGGGTTGTAAGCTACCTTTTGGGGGAAACAGAGCTGAATTAGGCACTTCTACCTTTTCTTAGTCATCTGTTACCATTTCCCCATCCGATTGAGCAGCTGCGCTACTGTTTATTTTCTCTGTTTCTTGCTTTGTAGGTCTCAGAAGAATGATTTTTTGTGGCTTTTTGCATCTCTTGGCAGCATCTACTCATTCTCAGCTTTTGTCTTCCTAACAATACCCTTGCAATTCTTTGCTACTTGTCTGTACTCCTCTTTTGTAGCCAGGTCTTCTTTCTACTTCCTTTATGTATCCTATTTGTTTTTAGCTTCTCTCTTAGCTTTTTGTGAAACCACATTGGTCTCTTTTGCCATCTTCCACCTTTATTTATTTTTGGGACTGTCTGGATTTCCTTTTCCAATCATCATTATCATCATCATCATGGATTTAAATGCAGTAAAAATAATTGGGAACATCAAGTAGAGAAAGTTCTTGAAAATGAGAAAGTCAAGACTCTGTGGGACTTTAAAATTCAAACAGATAAACATCTGCCTCTCAACACACCTGATATAACTGTTCTGGAAAAGAATAAGGTTTGTTTATTAAGATTGCTATACCAGGAGATTCACAAATTGAAGACAAACAACTGGAGAAAATCACAAAATATCATGATTTGCGAATTAAGGTTGAACGTCTATGGAGGAAGAAATCTGACGTTGTACTCATAGTGATTGGAGCCCTTGGAGCAATACCCAAATGACTTCCTAGATATCTGGAATTTTTGTACTTATTGGACTTGAACATCCTAACTCTCCAAAAAACAACTCTACTAGGGACAGCATATATACTAAGACATTACCTTAACTGTTCTTAGGTCCATGGTTAGGGCTTGAACTGTCAATTTTATTCCAGTCCTCGACTTTGAACCAAATGGTTGATTTGTATCCAATAATAATAATACACCACCATACAAAAGAAACTGTAAGTTGTCATGGAGGAGCTTGGGTGTTCTAGTGATGCTAGGAGCTATGGTGAACAGATGCAACCATATTGGACAGGTTTTAGCTGAAGAATCAGACTAAGTTTGTTCCGAACCCCATTTATTATGGTGAGTACAGATATATCTAATTCATTCTGACATAATTAAAAAGAGTTAAAATTATATTCTTCTTGTTATTGATATAGAGAATAGTTAAATGGAAGTTTATACTGTTACACTGGTACATAGCAGTATTATACAAGTTTGTTAACATTTTCCTGTATTTTTATATGTATTTGTAGTTGTATGATTTTTTTGTGTTTATTTGAAAATATTTTTTTTTAAAAAAAAAACAAGAATTTAGATTTCCTCAAGAGTCATCCCTTTCCCATTTTGTTTCTCATTCTTCTTTGTCTTTGAGGCACTTTTCTTCCATCAAGTGAAGGTTTTATTATTATTTTTCAGGTGAAGGAAGAAGAATTAACAGGTGGAAATGGCAGAGTTAACACATAGAGGTTGAGGCTGTTTTTGTTTGCTATTATCCTGTTAGTTTATTTATTTATTTAATCATATTTCTAATGCCACCCCGTCATAATTAAGCAGAATACTCAACATCATAATAAAGCAGAATACTTATGTTTCAAATATTTATTCCATCCCTCCTTCCTATCTAGCATGCACTCCACTGATGTACTCCAAAAAATTGCTACCACACAGCGTGGCGGGGCTAACTATGTGGGCATGGCCTCACACACACACACCCACCAAGGAAAAATAGGAAAGTAACTGGGCAGGTACCTACCTTGCTCTCGGAGCATCGCACCCAGCAGAGGCATGAGACCCCGGTGCAGATGCCCCAGCCACCTAATGCAGCCTGCCTGGCCGGATGAGGATCAGGCATGGGTTGCTGTTGAGCCTAGGCCTCGACCGCCGCCACTTCACCTGTTGTCCCGGAGATGAGGAGGAGGAGTCCCAGAGCAGCCAGGCGTTGCTGGCAGGTCACCCCTCACCATCCGGGCACACTTCCACACTTCCCACGCACCTTCAGCCCTGGGCGAGGCACATGCAAAGTGTTGCTGGTGCTTCTGGGAGGGGGAGGCCACCAGCCCACTGCTCTACTCACCTTCCAGCAGTGCCAGTGGCGGCGGCTCCTCCTCCTCTTCTTCTTGGCTCCTGGTCGCATCTGCAGTGAGGGGAGAAGAGGAGGTGGGCATGATGTGGCAGGGGTGTGGGCATGGCAAGCCAGTTCTGTTACCGGTACAGTTAGACAGGACTGGACCAGCTTCAGTGCATCACTGATGTACTACAAAACAGAAAAAGCCCTGCCATTCAACATATTTGAGTTGTCATAGAAGGGCAACAGACTTAGTAATTTTGTTTTAAAGTGTGCTTTTTGTCATTAGTTGTCAAGTGAGGGAGTCCACTCTGTTGTGCTAAAACAACATGTCTAGCTGTGGGTACTATATCCTTTACTTATGCGGGATGTTATTTATTGCTTCGCTCCAAGAAGTATCATGTCTTGTGCTTATTCTGCACAATGGAACAAGTCCATGGAGTTACTGTTAGATCTTGACTAGGCTGGGATACAACAGATTTTTAAAAGCTAGTAAAGTCAGGTGGAAAAGCAAAATACTGTTTGGCACAATCCCTGTGTCATAATGGGACAGGTGGTTGTTTATAAACATCCAACATAGTGAACATGGTGGTTAACTTTGTTAAACCTTATCACTTTGCTGGCAAGAAATGGGAAGGAAAGAAAATAAGATTTCTTTGACATGGAGATGGTTATTTCTGAAATATTTGTTATAGGAGACTCCTACCTTTCTATTATAGACCTAGAAGCCATACTAATGTTAATAGGCATAATGCCAATGAATCAGGTGTATAATCATCCTTTCAAATAAGAAGATAATTTTGCTACATTTTATTCATCTTATATTGGTGAGAGATAATTTGCAGGCCTTAAGGAGGAGAATCAATTTCATGTGAAAATAAGAGAAATGGGGGAAAGGAGATATAATTGGCTGGTTGATCTACAGGAAGACCTGGAGGCCACATGTTAATTAGTTCCCATAGTGAGACTGACATTTGTCAGACACTCTGCAGTAAGAACAGTCAGCATATATGACTTTGGTTTAAAAGGCCATGCCTTTTATTAAAGATCCATTTCCATGTACTCTCTAGCTTTAAGTTGCCTAGTGTCAGTTCTCAGACACTCAGAACTATTCAGAATTTCTACATATCTAGGTCTATAGAGAAACTGGAAGATTATTGCTATGTGAAAATGCTCCTTTTATTAGAATCCCCCCCCCCCCCGCCTCCGCCCCCAGCAACATATGGGAGATTTGTCAAGGAACAAGGAGGAAATAAAGCAATGATGGATAGATTCCACTGACAGATGTATTGTCTTCCATTTCCAGTCTTCTTCTAAAAATGGAGCACTAAAAAAATTAGAAGCTACTCCTTTTTAGGGTACTATCTTGGGGCTAACTATATGATACATGTATAATCATTTTGGCTGATATTTCATTAAACCTGGAGGAATAGCAACCCTTTGAGTCTGAGATATCAGACTTGAAAAATTACACATTTGTGTTCTGAGAAACAATCAGAAAACAAAGCAAACTGATTCAGAAGTTATCAGAGGTATGAAAAGCTCCAATGGCATATAGATGTACTTAGCACTTTTTGGACCCGTATAATAACATTATATGTAATGTACATTTTGACCCTCAGCTCTGCAAGGGTGAGAGCCAATAGTCTTGACATGGGGTTCCCAACCTTTTTAGGCAATGGGCCTGACCATGCCCCCGGTCAGCTGAGTGGGCCAGAAAACACACCCTGGAAGCAGAAGCAGGTACAATTATGGCTGTCATAAATGCACTCACTTCCACGTTTACAACAGCTGTGGGTGCGTTTACACATGCACAACTGCATTTTACAGCTGATGTAAAGGCGTCTGGTTCCCACTTCTGAGTGTGGTGGTGGTGGGCTGGATGGAATTGTGCCACAGGTCAAAGGTGGGGACCCCTGGTCTGGACATTATCTAATGTGTACCATAGACTATGTCTTTGAATCCTCTTCTGTGAGCAAAATGGTTTTATAATTCCTAATTTATAGGAAATTCAGTAATTATTTTATACTACTTAAGAATTGTTTCTTATTTATCTACAGGGGCCCAATGTTCCCATGTGGCATATCTGTGTAATTACTAATACCAAGGTGTCTCTTACTTAGTTTTGCCCTCTACACTCATATTGATTGAGACCACTGACCTGTCTAGCAGATTTATTGTCTACCCTGATTTGAAATTTTACACTTTTCATGGTTACAGGCCCCATTTTTATGACAACATCAGATCCCACCTAGACTTCTCAGGGAATGAGAAGTGACCATGGTGGTCTCCCAGACAAAAGTTAAGATGTCTTTATACCTAGGGATGCTATAATATTGCCCACACAGAGAAACAAAGAGAGAACACAACACTTTCACTTAACCATGGCTCCACTGAAATTAATTTACCAAAAGATGGAAGTAAAGAACTGTAACCTGTGTGGGTCTTGTTAATGCTAACTCATAAGGCTGCACTTTATGTAGTCCTGAGTCCAGAATGGCATTCATCTCTGTCCACTGCTACTTCAGATGCTGCATAGAGCCTTCCTGGTCCTTGACCATGCAAGTCTTCTATATATAAACATCTGTTCCAGGAGGACCTAACTTTCTTAGAGGACCTAACTTTCCTGATCAGATTCCAACAGACCTACTTGAAAGTCACTGAATTTTTCTTCTGTTATGTACTGAATAGAATGTGACAAGTACTCTTTAACTGATTGTATCCGGTAATTGTATTCATTGTAGCTAATCAGAGACACATTGTAGCAAGCTGTTAAGAATGCTACTGCCGGTAGCAGCATCTAGTTCATATGATACAGATTCCCCTGAATACCTGAAGGGCGGGAAACCTTCCCACCACACCACACCTGGGGAAGATGGGCGTGACGATCCATGATGTCACACGGACAGTAACCAATGAACTATCACCCGGATTATTCAAAATGTACAGTGTGCTATAAATAGAGCTGTTTGGTCCACCATTACCTTATGTTCACTCTGACTACCATGCAATAAAGTTGTGTTTTAGCCCTTACTGCGGCTCCTTCTTTGTCTTCCGTGCAAGACACCAAATTGGCGAGAAAGGTGGGATGGCGTCCGGAAAAGTGAACATCGCGCCCTTCGACACAACGAAGCCAGAGAAATGGGTACGAACAGCAGTTCCTCTATGCAATGGACCTCGAAGGCATCGAGGAGGAAGCCCAGCACCGGGCATTCCTACTGGCCCAGTGTGGCCTAGAGACTTTGGAACTGGCCAGTAACCTCCTGACGCCGAGACCGCTCAGGGAGGTACCCCTAGACAAGATCCTCGCCGAGCTGAGGAAACACTTTCGCCCGAAAGTGTCAGTGTTTCCAGCAAGGTTGGCCTTTCAGCAGCGGTGCCAGTGGGCCGGTGAGTCCGTGACAGACTTTGTGGCAGCCCTGCAGGTGGCTGCCGTGCCTTGCCGGTGGGGAGTATCCCTGAGCGAGGCGCTGTGAGACAGGCTCCTGCTGGGCCTGCGAGATGAGAGGGCCAGGAAAAAACTACTGGCCAAGGATGAGAGCATCTCGTTCGAGCATGTCCTGCACATCGCCTAAGCCTCCGAGTCGTGCAACAAGGCGAACGGGTGTGCCGGGCCAGGACCTCCGTGGTTGGGGACCCCCACCGGCGGTCCCAGTCCATAGCTGTTCCTCCCATGGAGAGCAGGGGCCCTCTGAGTCCACCATGTCCACCTCCAACTTTAGCGAGGACGAGGACATGCAGCGGGTGCAGAGGAGGCCTGAGGTTCGAGACCGCGCCAGAGAGGACCGCAGCTGCGACGGATGCGGGGCATACCACGACCGGAGCCGGTGCCTATTCTGGAAGGCGGAGTGCCACAACTGCGGGTGGTGCGGGCACATCGCAAGGGTCTGCAGGCAGTGTCGAGACGACGGCAAGGGCCAGGCAGAACGGCCCCAACGAAAGGCAGATGGGGTTGGGCACATCTTCGACGATGATGAGCCCCAAGAGCACCACGTGTCTTGATGGGTTCCTGATGACCGTGAGCAGGCGGTCCACAGCGTGCCGTTGGAGCACCCCCGGTTCTATGTTGAGGTGCTGGTACAGGGGGTCCCAGTAAGGATGGAGATCGATTCGGGGTCATCGTACTCCATCATCTCCCATCGGGAATTTCTGCGCATTCCCCCAAAGTCACGCCCCAAGCTGAAGGCCCTAAAGACTTATTTGTGGGATGTTCAGGGCAAGAGTATACCAGTGTTGGGGGTGGGAGAGTAAAAGGTTCAGTTTAAAATGCGCTCCGCGCAGTTGTCCCTAGTAATTCTAAAGGAAGGGTCCTGCTGCCTCCTGGGGACACAGTGGTTTGGGCCCCTGGGGGTTTCATTGGAGGCATACACGCCATGCAGGCTGACCTGATCATGGAGGTGTGTAACACACACCCTGCCATCTTTGAGAAGGGGCTAGGGAAGTTCAAAGGGCCCTCAGTTTCTTTCGAATTGGACCACGACATCCAACCCATCAGGATGAAGCCAAAGAGAGTGCCTTTCGCACTAAAGGACAAAATCAAGACTGAACTGGACAAACTGGTGGGTGAGGGGATTTTGGTACTGGTGGACTCTGCCGAGTGGGAAACCCCCATTGCTACAGCGCTTAAGGCTAACGGGGAGGTCAGAATCTGTGCTGACTACAAGTGCACGATTAACAAGGCATTTCACCCAAATGCGTATCCGGTGCTGGTAGTAAGTCACCTGCTAGCAACCTTGCATGGGGGGAGGTGTTTTGGCAAGCTAGATTTAGCCCAGGTATACCAGCAATTGACGGTGACCCCAGCTACAGCCGCCACTCAAACAATTGTTAATTTTTTTTTATTTTTTTTAAATGTGGGTTTATGTGGGTTTTAGGAGGAATGGGGTAGGTGGGTGGGTATGTTGGGTTTAATTGGTTTTAATTTGTTTTACTATTTATGTGTGTTTTAACTTGTTGTGAGCCGCCCAGAGTCGGGTTTACCTGATTGGGCGGCATATAAATTTGAATATAAATAAATAAAATACCCACAAGGGAGCCTTTAAAGTGACGTGCCTCCAATTCAGCGTAAATTCAGCTCCAGGGATCTTTCAGTCCCTTGTAGAAAGATTGTTGAAAGGACTCCCAGGTGTTTCCCCCTATTTTGACGACATTTTGATAACAGCGGGAGGGGAACAGGAATTAGCCAAGAGACTAGACCAGGTACTAACAGTGTTCGAAAAAGCAGGGCTCAGGTTGAGAAAGGACAAGTGTGTGTTTTTCACTGAGGAAGTAGAGTTTCTGGGTTTCCAAATAACCCCTGAGGGTATAAAGCCAGCAGAGTCCAAGGTAGCGGCAGTAAAAGATGCTCCTCGCCCCACCACCAAGGCCGAACTACAGTCCTTCCTAAGACTCCTAAATTTCTACCACTCTTTCCTCCCGGGAAAGGCGTCGGTAGCAGAACCGCTGCATAGATTACTCAAAAAGGATGCAGCTTGGTGGGGGGGGGACAGCCAGGAACGGGCATTCTGGGGGCTCAAACAGCTTCTATCTTCCAAAGCTGTGTTGACCCACTTTGACCCAAAGAAACCTGTTGTGTTGGTCTGCGATGCCTCACCGGTGGGGGTGGGGGCAGTCCTCTGCCATGTGCTAGAGAGTGGGCAAGAAGCCCCAGTGGCATACTACTCGAGATCCCTGTCCAAGGCAGAGTGCAACTACGTGCAAACAGACAGGGAAGCACTGGCGATTGTTGCAGGAACCAAAAAGTTACACGATTTTCTCTATGGCAGGCCATTCAAAGTCGTGACTGACCATAAGCCCCTTTTAGGAATCTTCACCACAGATAAGCCAACCCCGCAGATCTTGTCCCCAAGGATGCTGCGATGGGTGATTTTCCTCAATGCATACCAGTATGCGTTGACCTACCACCCCAGCAAGGAGATCAGCCATGCCGATGCCCTTTCCAGGTCACCCCTCCCGCAGGCAGGGGACCCCGAGTGCGAGGTAGAACAGGACCACCAGGTACTCCTGATCGAGGCCCTAGAGGTGCCCCCGATTCTGCTGGCTGAGATCGCCAAGGCTACGGCGAAAGACAAATCATTGGTCCTAGTCAGTTCATGGGTCCAGAAAGGCTGGCCGGCAACCTCCCCTATGGAGGAATTCAGGATTTACGGTTGGCGGAAAGACAAGCTCTCCTTAGAAAGGGGCTGCCTACTCTGCAGGCAGCGGGTAGTAATCCCCGAAGTTCTGAGGTCTCGGGTGCTCAAGATGCTGCATATCAGCCAACTGGGGATCGTGCGCTCCAAGGCACTAGCTAGGAGTTACGTCTGGTGGCCCAAACTGGACACAGATATAGAACACATAGTCGGCACTTGCGAGAGTTGCCAGAGCACCCGGCCCGAGGAGTCCCGACTTCCGCACAGAGAATGGGACACGGCCAGGGGCACCCTTTTTCTTATAATAGTGGACTCCTACTCCAAGTGGTTGGAGGTAATTCCGATGGCCCGTACATTGTCAGCTGCAACGATTAAGCAATTACGCAAGGTATTCAGCTGCTTCGGTTTACCTGATGTACTTGTGAGCGATAACGCCACAACTTTCACGTCAGCGGAGTTCCAGAGATTCATAGAGTTTAACAAAATTCGCCACATAACTGCGGCCCCTTTTCACCCCGCTACAAATGGTCAAGCGGAACGCCTGGTACGAACAACAAAGGATGCACTGCATAGGATGGGACCCGGGAATTGAACTTGCAGCTCTGCCAACTCCTACTAAGGTACCATGTGACCCCCTTAGCATCAGGGCTCTCACCCGACGAGCTCCTCATGCGGAGAAAACCCACCACAATCCTCTCGAGATTAGACCCAACCAGGGTGGAGGACACGGGTAGAAACATAGAAACGGGGGGCACCAAGAGATTCGAGATTGGCCAGGCAGTGCATTGCCGAAACTACGCAGCCGGTGGCCCTACTTGGGTTCCTGGGATAGTGGTCGGACAGACGGGGCCAGTCTCCTACAATGTCAAGACAGGCACAGGACTCCTCTGGAGGAGGCACGCCGACCAACTCAGGGGTAGAGTAGTGGGAAGGCAAGACGTGAGTGACCAAGTTGAGCAGTCAGCGTTAGGGTTCTCCCCCACCCGCTTATCCCAACGGGGAGACACAGACCATAGGGGGGAGGGAAATGAGACAAACCCATATCCTTTTGACCCCACAGGTAACAGGGACAACTTGGAAGAGAGAGATTCCGAGTTGTTAGATTTTGAGTTCGGAGACCGGGGGGATTTTTCGGAGTGGTCCCCCACCCATCCAAACAAAGAGCGGGGTTTTTCTTTAGTCCCTGGAGCCCCCGATCTCACATTCCTGGAGTTTACTCCCACACCTAGACCTCCCCAATCCCCGGCTCGCAACTCGTAGCCAATCGCTAATGAGTCACTCTCCTCCAATGCAGGAACTCTGGCCCGAAGTGCGGCCACCACTCGCCCAAAGCGAACGTGCGGAAAGCCTCAATGGCTAAAGGACTTCGTCCTCACCTATGGGGGAGGGATGTTATGTACTGAATAGAATGTGAGAAGTACTCTTTAACTGATTGTATCCGGTAATTGTGTCCATTGTAGCTAATCAGAGACACATTGTAGCAAGCTGTTAAGAATGCTACTCCCCGTGGCAGTAGCAGCATCCAGCTCATATGATACAGATTCCCCTGAATACCTGAAGGGCGGGAAACCTTCCCGCCACACCGCACCTGGAGAAGATGGGCGTGATGATCCATGACGTCACACAGACAGTAACCAATGAACTATCACCCGGGTTATTCAAAATGTACAGTGTGCTATAAATAGAGCTGTTTGGTCCACCATTACCTCATGTTCACTCTAACTACCATGCAATAAAGTTGTGTTTTAGCCCTTACTGCGGCTCCTTCTTTGTCTTCCATGCAAGACACCAAATCTTCCATTATGTTTTTGGGTGTTTATCAGTTTTACATATCTATGTAACCTTCTCATACTGTTCCACTTACATGTGGCTTCTAACCCCTCTCCCTGTGCCTACTGCTGATGCGACTCAGCAGGGGCATATGCCACTTTACAGCTGATCTTCCTTCTGCTGTAATGCTACCTTGCTCTATTTTATCTCATCCTCACTGTGCAGGTACTGGAGGTACCTGATAGTCAGAGATAAAATACCCTATTTGGGAGGACAAATGATGTGTCATAGGACTCAGATGTATTTGGGCTTCATATCCTTCACTGTGCACTTTCCAGAAGCTATTTAAAATCTTCTCTTTTCAAAAACAAATGGGTGGGTGAACCAGTCCTATTAATGTGCTTAATTCAACAGACTGATGAGTTCAAAGATTGCAGCTGGCCTTGATGTACATGCAATGCACCAGATAGTAGGCCTTGAATTAAAGATGGCTGCAGGACTGTTTATTTTTCCAGGAAAGGGTTAACATCTGGAATGGAAAAGAAATGAGAAAAAATGTCTTGCTTTCTAAGTTGACTTTTCACAGGTTGCTGATAAGGCAAACTGACACAGAGACATCCAAGGACAGAAAGGAGTGTAAACACAGCAAGGCCCAATATGCATTCTATACTAATTGCCAACAAGTAATTCTCTTGGGAAAGAGGACTTTGGAGGGAGGACAATAATTACTGTGATGTAATGTTGCCTGGTTGGTTAATTCTAGAATTAGAGATGAGAAGAATAATTGCAGCCAGATGGGAGATGTAGTTAGTATAGTTAGTTTTTTGTTAGTTCTTCTTAGTTTCTTTAGTCAAAAGCTTTGGCTATATAGTTTCTATGGAGCATGTGCTGAGAGATAGCAACATACTGTACTCTCAAGTTAGCTTTTCATCATGATCACTTAGAATTAGGGCTTAGTAATATCTTTATTATTTTCTTTAGGATATAGGGAATATTTGACCATCTTATTTTCAATCTTTTGGTTTGGACTGCTGTTTTACTTTTGTACTAAAACTGTCTTTTTGAGATAGTTTGGAACATTTTTGAAACTTTTTCTTTCTTTTGAATAAATCTTTAAATATTTTACCAAGGTGTCATTTTTGGAGTAATGAGGGATGATGTGTCTAAAGAAGGTGCCTTGACCAAAGGGCCTGACACTACACTACATTTACCAGTTTGTACTAATTGTTTGTTGGACTAGCTGATCTTGTTGGTGTGAAACACCAACCAGGAAAGTATTTTGACTCTAGCTACAAGAGACTAGAGAAAACTAGAGGAGATTTCCCTAGCCCTAAATTACCATGTAGCAAGGGCATTAGGCTAGATTTGGGAGAAAGGTGGTAGGATTAAAAGTGAGGCAAAGGGACCTTCTCTAGTCAAATTTGGAGGGTTGACTGCCTGGGTTCAGTACAGTATATATTTGTTAATTTTACTTTTTTTTAAAAAAGACAGGTGGTATTTGTGTCCTCTCATCATTATTGTTAATTAGTGTCCCCTTGTTGATGCTTATGAGTTTCATTAAAAATTGACAAGGGGAATCATAAAAAAACAGCACAATACAGTGAAAACTGAGTTTTTTGACAACGTAAATTGATTGGTAAAAAAGAGGAAACCAAACATTAAGTATGTTGAAAAATGAAAGTATGCAGTCAAAAGACAGGCTGAAGTCTATGGACTTTTATATCTATGGAGTGTTCATTGCATATACATATGGAATAGGAATGACTAATGCTGCACCCAATTTGCTCTATGTCTACACTGAGCAGTACACAATCAATACTATATATGCATCCATGATGTACACTATAAATATTTGACTGGGTTTGAGTGCTCTAGAAAGAGAGGAACAAGAGAGGGGGAAGGAGAAGAGTGTTTACTCCACCAAATACAATACTAACTTTTAAATATGTTTTCAGGAAGATATTCTTTCATTTTAAAAAGATGCTGTTATATTTTTATAATGGGTAGAAGTGCAGTAACATCTTAGATCCCCAGTTTTGGGGATGATCTCACTAATTCCTTGAAGATGTTTCAAACTACTCATTCTTCGTGAAATGTACAGAAAGCAGAGAAGAAGCTCGTCTTCAACATGAGAATCACAAAAAGAAATACTTTTTTGGTTAAGATTTCTGCAATTTCCACCATAGTTTGTTGAACAAAATTGTTTCCTCTGTGAATCAAAGCACACACAACACAAAGGACAGGGTGATATATCACAAAGACATAGTCAATGGTTTCAATTTTAACAAGTTCATACAACAAGATATAACTTCTTGTAGTTTGCAGTTTATATTATCTGCAACAAAATGATTCTCAGAAACATGAAAGTGACTGTTGACAAGTAGAAAATAACTCATGCCTCATACTCTTAGGCACTGGGGGCGGGGAGGATTCTCTTTACCTATTTAACAAAAGAACCAAGGATATAGAGCCCAGGATACCATATAGGAAACTTGATACTGGCCACACCTATTGAACAACATAACATGAGCCTGTCAAGCCTGACAATTATGTAAAGCGGTATTGGAAAAACCAAGCAGATAGAAATAACAGATGAGTTTCTCAAAATTATTAACCAAATGCAAAATGCCTGGGAAACTGCAAGAGATAGCATGTGTTTCCTATTCATTTTAGATCATACTTGAATGTGATGACTTTGCCTCTTTCTTTTGTGTGATAACCTTCACTGAAATAAAAATGTGAAATTCATCCCCCATGAACTAGAAATATGATCCCACTGCGAAGACCTCCATAATGACATCCCTCGTATGCTAATAAATTGCATCCTGGGGGGACAATAGCACTTTTGTCAATTAGACATGCTGAAAATTTAAAGAGGATCTCAGTTTGCTATCTATTACAAATACTTCAAGGAAAATAAAGTCCTTCTTCTCTATGAAATGTACCTACCCAAGCATCTTATATTTTATATGTAAATATGCAATGTTTAATCTGATCTCATAACCACAAGTCACAAAATTATGTGCCATAATGATAACATACAGTAGTCCAACATTAGTAAGCATGCTGCCAGAATACAGGCTTTTCAAAATCCCTTTGAGAAACAGTATATGACACTATTATTAAACTCATTGGAATGGTTTTGCTAGTGTCACCAAATGCTAATTTTTCATGCTGCAAAACATCCAAAATATGACGCTTTCCATAATGGCTATCTTGCTTTATTCAAATTTGAGGGACATCTCAAAAATATCAGACTTCAGCATCATATAAATATCTCTGTGCTGCATTTTCTACATTCTGTATTGATTTTTTTCCCTGCTGGATCATTACTACTGGTGCAAATCTGTTAAAAATGATACTATATCTGAAGACAAAAGGGCTAACAAGCTACAGCTTGAGTTCAGAAAACAACTCAAAGCGAATCCACATTGTGCTTCAGTAATTTTTGATGAGAATTTACCTACATTCTTAGTTGTTTCATATTCAGAATGGAAATAATTTGATATTTTTAAACAATGTTGGATGAGCTGCCACCTTTATTCCATACAGATTAGATGTGGTTGCAAATGCTTTACCCTTTGGAGGAGGTGCAGAAGATTAGAATGGCAATGTACATAATCACGTCACATAGAATCATAGAATCACTGAGTTGGAAGGGGTTTTTAGGCCATCAAATCCAAAACCCTGCTCGATGCAGGAATCTGAACTAATGCAGATAGGAGAGATCGTTGTCCAATTCTCTCTTAAATACTTCCAGTGTTGGATTGCTCACCACCAAGTCTTGAGACAGTTGGTTCCATTGTTTTACTGCTCTAAACTGTTAAGAATTGTCTCCTGATATTCAGACTGTATTTGGCTTCCTTTAGTTTGAGCTCATTATTATGTGCCTGCCACTCTGGGATGATCAAAAATAGACACCACCCTCCTCTTTATGACCATCTTTCAGATGCTATCATTTCTCCTCTCAGTCTTCTTTTCTCAAGGCTAAACATGCAGTTCCTTCAGTCTAGATATCTAATCACATAGCCCTCCTCCTCCTCCTCCTTTGGTATTGGCTCTGCCAATCTGCCCTCTCTGTGCCTCCTCGAAGATTGTGGTATTTTTGAACCACAATCAGACATACACTGGTAACAGCAACCTTGTGTTGACAGCTAATCTTCCTTGCATTAGATCAGATGAAAGGAACTACAAAATGAAGTCACCAAAAAGTGCCTTCATTTTGGCAGTTTCATGATAGGGCTAGACATGGAAGAAGAAAAAGTAGTGGTAGAATTAAGTAGTAGTGTAAATGGCAGCACTGGCTTTTTGCATGGGAAGGAGTGCTTTTCCACAACTTTAAATTGCAACCCCAAACTTAGTGAAGGGGTTTTGTTGTTTGGTTGGTCGTATAAACAGGTAAAGAAAGCTTATCAGCACCACCTACACCATCTCCAGCTTTCCTCTGTTCTTAGCTTCAAAGAGAAGAAAAAAGCTGTATGAGATTTTGAAAACCCCATTCTCACCCTGACAGTGCTGATCTCTGGTAAAAACACAAATAAGCATACCTGTCAACCCGCGGCTCCGGAAAAACGGGACCTGTGCACATCGCTTGTGCACAGGTCGCATTCCACGCATGCGTGGAAAGGTTTTACCCCTTCCACAATGCACGGAAGCGCTACGCCGCTTGTGCAGCCCTTACACAAGTGACGTAGTGCTTCCGCGCATGTGTGGAAGGGGTAAAACCCTTCCGCACATGCGCGGAAAGCGTTTCTGCCGCTGCCAAATTACGGGGTTTTGGCAGCGGGGGCCGGGTTATGACGTCAATCGATGTCAATTTACGGGGTAATCCCGGCCAAATCGGGAAGGTTGACAGGTATGCAAATAAGCCCTCAGCATATGTTCATTCAAAGGTAAAGAGACTACACTTCTGTTCTTCTAAACAAGAGATTTGTTCTGGTTAGAAATCAACAAGCAAGCTGCAGTTCAAGTTAAAAAGTTTTAAGGTATCATTTTCAGGTAACTGAGCTATTTTAACCTTATAAGGTATAATAGTTTGCACCTGTTCAGTGACAAATGATAGCCCACAGAGTTACAAGATGCTATAACATCTTATGATCTTTTAATATCCATATCTAACTGTCCATAACTCCAGCAGTGCTAGCCACTTGGGAGTCAGTTTAAGTATACTGTCAACCAGAAGTAAAGACTCTGAAGACTAGTGATAACTCTGTATTTTTAGTATAGCAGCCGATTTTGCTCTCCTTTCTACATGTAGATTTTTTTCCCAAAGAGTACAGTGAAACTAACTGTTCTTGATGTCTTTGCTCACTGTTGCCTTCAGATTAGCTGGAAGGCTGGCAAGTCGGCAGTTCAAGACCTGGGTACTGCATGACAGATTGAGCTATGTCCCAGGTCTTGAGGACATGAAAGGAGCCTCATTTGGGCTTTCCCTGAGTGGAGATTCTTCCACAAAACATCTTTAAACCCAAAATAATTTCTGACATGAAATTGTTGTTGTTGCCAAATACTTCTATGGAATCTCAAATTATCTTCTCTTTGTTTAAACATCAGCCCCAGATATTTCAGCTAAAATCAAATAGGGGCTATACAACAATTACGTGATCCTAGAGGGGGGGAAGGGGGTCTGCCATCTGAATTATGGAAAATTACATGGTGGTGGGGGGGGGGTCAGGTCAAAGATTATGTAATGCATTTAGAACTGTTGTGGTTTCGAAACATGGTACTTTTTTAGGTTTAAAAAATATCTTTGGGAATTTTGATCTGATTTGAGATTATTGAATTGCTTGTGCAGTCTATTTCTATTTCACCAATAGTGAAAAGCACTAAAAATTAGAGTTTCGATACAAAAGCTTTGGATTATGTAATTTTAAAAGGAGGAGGGTTCAAAGCGAAAACTGCGGTTGGATTACATGGGAAGGGAGGGGGTCAAGTTCCCCCCAAAAATGGATCACATAATTGTTGAATGGCCCCATAGTGCTGTGGTTCTTGTTTTCAGTTACGTTGATCTTGAGTTTTTTTGCTGATGTTGTATGTGGATTTTAGACAACCATTTCTCTGATGTCAGAACAAGTGGCAATGTGCCAAAAATCAGATAAATTATTGTTGTTGCTTAGTCACGATCCCTTTAAAGTTAGTTTCTCAAACTTTCTTCTTTATTGACTGATTGATTATATATATTTATCTCCAATAGTAATAAGACTGCACGTTGCTTATGTAAAGGTAAAGGTCGCTTTTGCTCAAAAATCAGTCATATCCACCTCTAGGGTTCAATGCACATCTCTGTTTATAGCCAAAGAGCCAGTGCTATCTGTGTCTGCAGATGTTCCCATTCAGAGGTGGAAGGCATGATTAAACACCGGAGTGCACAGAATGCTGTTTACCTTGCCACTGAAGTGATACCTACAGTATTTATCTATCTGCAATTTTTTGCTTTCTAACAGCTTGGTTGGCAGGAGCTGGAGCAGAGATGGGAGCTCACTCCATCATGCAGCACTCAGATCTTGAACTGCTGACTTGCTGACCTTCCAGTTTTCAAGTTCAGCATCTTAAACCTGTAAAAGAATAGAGACAGGTAAAGTCATATTTAGCTGAAAATTTAGATTATGGTCTTGGGTTCTTTCAGGGTGCTTCTCCTTTAGCCTTTTAATTGGGGTATAGGTCCCTTTGGTCAATCAAAAATTGCCCAAGTTATATCAGTTCCATGACCACAACAACAGTAGTTTTCATTACACAGTCAATGCCGTCAGTTAACACAGAATAGTAAGAGACACAGAACACAATCACAGTACCAAAAAAAGTGAAAAAATGAAATTGTCAGGAGAATAACAACGTATTTTGCACACAATCCCATGGCAAATTAATTATTGGCTTCCATCCATTTTTCCTCTCCAAACAAAATTAATTATATTCCTATTTTGTTTCTATGCATACTTATTAGAAGCCCCTGCTTTGTGTTACTATTAAAAGAAAGAAAGAAAGAAAGAAAAATCCACTTTCACAAATTGCAGAAGGAATAAAAAATTAAACTGCCATTCGTATTGCCCTTCTTTAAATCAATGGTGGAAGCGTACTTGAAATATTGTTTACATTTCTGGTCACTTCAACTGAAAAAGAATGTTGTAAATATAGATCCGGAGCAAAGAATGCTGAAGTTGAATTTGGAACTGCCAGATGTAGTGGTGGATTGGGAGTCTTAAAAAAGGGATTCATGGGAGATGGGTCTTTCTTCAGCAACTTTCAATCACTGGTTGCTGGTGAATAAAAATGCATGTGGAAGCAGCTGCTGCACAATCTCTTAATTGAGTTTCCCATAATCATCAAATTTGTCACCATGTGAATAAGATGCTGGACTAGAGAAGCTTTGGATGTAATCCAGCATGATTATTCTTGCCCTCTTACAAATGGCTGATATCAAGGGAAGAGGGGGTACTCAGGTTATATGAAATGCTAAGGAAGAAGAGAGAAAGAAATCAACACACTACTACCACTGTATGGTGCATGTGAGAATCACCCCGTATATCAATGAAATTGCATAACAATTAGGTTTTGGGGTGAAATGGCATCCCACATAACAATTTTCACTATGGAATAAATCATACAACAATTTTTCAATGGGAAAAGTCACTTAGCAAAAAAAAAAAATCATTGTATGATGCATCCCATAGGGAAAAGTGCTATACGATACATGCATCATATAGCAATTAGTTCATACAACAACGAGCCCTGTGGAATGGATTAAAATCATTGTATGAGGTATCACTGTATATATATTTGCTGTCTCACTTTGTTTCACAAGTGTATTATCTTTCCATTTATTCTTGCTAATAGAATTATTTATTGTATTATATATTTCTTAGATGGAATGTCACCTCCTCCAAAGAGGTTTGGAGCTTGCTATTTCTTTCTTCATCATGATCCTGTAAGATCTTCACTGCAGTGATCCATGACTTGAGTATCATGAGATGATTGATGGATGTCTACCAGCTTGATAATGATATTGCTTTAAATAAAAATACAGTTCATCTAGTGTGACAAATATGCTGATCTCTGAATCATTGAAGTATTAGTGTGAATACCAAATCCAGAGGAAACTAGAAATACCCATGATTATAGTTTAAAGGTACAGTAATACCTCATACAAAGTCCACTTCATACAATATCGGATTCATACAACATCGCCTAATTCCTTGAAAAAAGTTGCCTCATACAAAGTCGTGCGACTTTGTATGAGGCATTGGGGTTTTCCCAGGTTGCATTGTGCCTGGGCAGTATAAAAGGCAGGACACATGCATGCATTGCTCTTGTGGGTTTTGCATGAGGCGAAGAGTATTTAGGAGTGATTTTGAGTGCGATTTTGGATTTTTTTTATTTTTTTCATCAGAATTTTTAGAAACATTCCTGGGATTTTTGCAGCATTCTTCAGGTTCTTGGACAATCAGGGTTGTTTGACATGTTTTTGTAATGTTTTTAGCCTTTAGACAATGATTTCTTAAAGTTCTGTCAGTTTCCTGTCTGTTTCCTTGACTTTGCCCTGAAGTCTGTCCTGTCACAGTACAATGTATCTCTATGGAAACGACGTTGTGCGAGGCATCATGGCAAGGATTTGGACGTTGTATGAGGCATCGCGGCTAGGATTTTGCATGCCTCATACAAAGTCCAAATCCGTATAAAGTCCAAACTTTATAAAACTTTATAAAGTCCAAACACCGGCCCTGCCTCCCTCTGGCCCTGCCGTGACCGGAGGGATAAGAGGATGTCGCGCCAAAGCTGGGACGCCGCGCCGAAGCTCTCCTGGGCCCCCGCCATCGGCCCAGGATGGGAGCCTCCTGCGGACACCAGCCTCGCCTCCGTCCGGCCCTGCCGTGACCGGAGGGATAAGAGGATGCCGCGCCGCAGCCGGGACGCCGCGCCAAAGCTCTCCTGGGCCCCCGCCATTGGCCCAGGATGGGAGCCACCTGTGGACACCGGCCCCGCCTCCCTCCGGCCCTGCCGTGACCGGAGGGATAAGAGGACGCCGTGCCGCAGCCGGGACGCCACGCTGAAGCTCTCCTGGGCCTCCGCCATCGGCCCAGGATGGGAGCCACCTGCGGCTCTCTCCCCGGGCCAAGTCGGTCAGGGGAGGTGGGAGCATTGGCGCAGCTGTGCCTTGTTCTCGGCGGGGACTTTGGGAGCTGCTGCTACCGAGACGCTGAAGCCGACACACCACCTCGGCTCTCTCCCCTGGTCTGTGGTGAGAGGGGGGTGGGCAGGGAGGGAGACAGAGGGACTGAGGCTGATGCTTGCCGCAGCTGGGGAAGTTGGGCTGGGCACTATATGGGATGTGAGCTGTGCTTCATCCCTTGGGGATTTTGTTAATATTGATATTGATTATTCCTGATGCTTTGTACTTATGTATTATGTGATGTATTGATATTGTGTTTTTTCCCCCTGAATTTCTCTTGATGTAATTGAACTGTATTATTATGTGTCATTGTATTATTATATTGTATTTATTGTCCGCCATGTAAACCGCCCTGAGTTGGGTTGTACCCGAGTGGGCGGTATATAAGCACGAAAATTAAATTAAATTAAATTAAATTAAACTTGTGGAACCAAGTTGGGACGTTGTATCAGGTATCACTGTAAAGGTCACCCTTGCTTGAAAGCCAGCCATATTTGACTCTAGAGTTCAGTGCTCATCTCTATTTATAACCAAAGACCCAGCACTGTCTGTGCATGCATATGTTTCTGTGGACATATTGCTGGCACGCCTAGACACCAAAGTGCATGGAATGCTGTTTACCTTCCCCCCAAAGTGGTACTTATTTATTGACTTGGAATTTCTTGCTTTCGAACTGCTAGGTTGGCAGGTGCTGGGACAGAGACAAGCACTCATTCCATTATGCAGAACTCAGGTTTTGAACTGCTGACCTTCTGCCTTCTAGTCAGCATTTTAACCACTTGAGCCACTGCAGTTTATGTCTTGGCAAAGTAAAACTAAGTTTTGCAATGTTATTTACTGTGTCCACAAACACTTATTTCATACTAGCATATTTGTGCCTGGCCAGCCAGGCATTTTTAAAGTGTGTGTTGGTGGTTAGGGGTGGTTTTGGGTGTGCACAACCACCACCACCCATACAATATCACTCCAACCACCAACACACACATTAAAAATTCCTGGCAAGGCAGGAGTGTCGTGTGTGTGTGTGTGTGTGTGTGTGAGAGAGAGAGAGAGAGAGAGAGAAGCAGTGTGTGTGTGTGTGTGTGTGTGTGTGTGTGTGTGTGTGTGTGTGTGTGTGTGTGTATTGCCCCCAGAACCTCCCCCAACCCAGGGGACCAGGCAGAGAGGGGATCCCCCCGCAGGACACCCCATTATTAAAGGGAAGAAACCAAGCAGTTTCTTCTCTTTAAAAACAGAGTGTTTGGGAGGGGGTTGGAATCAATCCCCTGTCCCTGGTCCCCTGGGTTTGGGAGGGTTGTGGGGACAAAAGGGGTCTGTCCCCCAAACCCTTCCAGAGCCAGGGGACCCTGCAGAGAGGGGATCCCCCCACAGGACACCCCATTATTAAAGAGAAGAAACCAAGTGGTTTCTTCTCTTTAAAAATGGAGTGTTTGGGAGGGGTGGAATTGATCCCCTCTCCCTGGTCCCCTGGGTTTGGGAGGGTTGGAGGGAACAAATGGGGTCTGTCTCCCCAACCCTCCTGAACTCAGGGGACCTGGGAGAGGGGATCCATTCCACCCCCTTCCAAACATTCCATTTTTAAATAGAAGAAACCACTTGGTTTCTTCTCTTTAATAATGGGATGTCCTGTGCAGGGGGGGGGGATCCCCTCTCTGCAGCACTTTTGCCTCCCGGAGAGAACGAATCCCCATCACGGAGGGGCTTTACTTCTCTCTGGGTTGGCTGGGAATGGAACTTTTGTTCCCAGCCAACCCAGAGAGAAGCGAGTCCTTCTCTCCAGTAGCCCAGGAGGTGCTCCGGCCTCTCCTTTGTCCATGCGGGCATCAAGGCTACGTCGCCCGCAGGGATGAAGGAGAGACTGGTGTTTCTCCCTACACAGAAGGCCGCACCTAAAGGGAAAGAGTTTGAGAGATCCAACCGGAGCCGGCAAAAGGTAAGTGCGGTCGGGGGGGGGGGGTTATGGAGGGGGGGTTAGCTGGTGGGGCAGGGGAGCGGCATGGTTACTGGGGTCGTGCCTGATCCACCCACCCCCTAACCCCCACCGACCTCACTTACCTTTTCCTGGCTCTGGCTGGGTCTTTCAAAGTCTTTCCCTCCGGCTCCCAGCATTTTTTTTAAGTCAGCGCACACATTCCCGGCCTCCTCTGCGCTCACATCCCTCAGCCTGATTGGCTGAGGGTTTGCACAGCGCAGAGGACTCTGGGAATCATAGTTCTTTTTTGGTCACATTCGTGGGGCGGCTGCCCCACTGACGACCACCAAAACCCCACGGCGTTTGGAAGGCAGGGGTTACGGTGAGTGCGGAGGGCTAGGTCAGGGATGGTTGGGCCTGGTGCGGGAGCCTTTGAATGAACCCAACGGTTAAGGGGCCTTCTTATAGGTATAGATACCAGGATAGTATTTGTACACAGATGTCATTGTCTGCCAAAGAGAGGGAACCTAGGTGTATATCTGTTCCTAAAAGTTAATGAGCAGCCTAGAGAGTTATGATTTACTGTCTTTCCACCCATAAATTTCAATATCCCAACCTAAGCAAAAACAAGTGCCACCAAATTTTTCATGTTACAATCCAGGAGACAATAAACAGAAAATTAGTCTGCAAATAATTAAATTGACATTGGTTTTTTTTTATTTAAAAAATGTTATTGCTTAGTGAGAAAACCATTTTAGTCTTTCTTCTTTAGTGTTCAGTAAGATTTCAGGGATCGGCAGCCCAACTTGATTGTAAACTATGCTCAGTTATATAGTCTCAATCAGTTCCTCTGCACCTATTTTGTGTAACAGATGTAGCTTTTTGCCATGGATGGATAGGAGTGAGTCCTCTGTAAATCATGCCACTATGTTTGAAGGAAGGCTTTAGCATCTCAGCTTGCTCTTCTGGAAACAGGACTGTTGGCTCTCCTTTTAATAGTCTGCCCCACCTTAGAGCCAGCCTTTTGGCTACAGCTTTTGAATGGGTCACATTTTGCTCTCTGCCTTGTCTTACCTGGAGTTTTCAGCATCTATGTATAATTCACAAGCACTTGGCTTAGCAGGATTGGGAGCATTCTGGCCTGGCTAGGCTAGCAGATTTTTCAGTGGAGTTTCTGTGGATCCCACTTGGCTGCTTTTTAAATTTAAATTTATTTCTTCGGATTCACAAGCCAGTGGGAAGGAAGGAAAGGAGGAGTCTCCATTGGTTGTTGCTGTTTGGCATCATTGCATTTGCATCCCACATATTGCAGCATCTTGTCTGTGGCTACTATTTTGTGGTCTGCATGTGTGGACACCACCTTGTTTACTGTAGGCCCATGACTACATATAGCTCTAATTTATCTTTCAGAATGTAATTTGGGTGAATTGGTTGTCCACCCTGTGGGCATCATGATTCATTGTTGTGGTACTTCAAACATCCATTCACATGACTAGTGTTGAAACACCTACAGAGATGCTTCCCCAACTGAGCTTGCTAGGGATTCACCCATCTGGATTAGTACCAGATTTTGCACTACCAGGCCTCACTGCAGGTCAGGGATATGAATATTTTTTAAATAAATGGTGGCTCTAATTTTATACCATATTCTTGTGTCTTGCCTCTTTATTTGATGGTTTTAACATAATTGGTGAAACTACCCGGCTTGTTGAGATCTACATTTTTTATCAAGCTCATTTTGCCACCATCCTATATAATTGTCCACATTGCCTGCATTTTTTTTACAATGTATGTTTAATGCAGTTGACACTTCTCTTCAATATACTGTATGAATCTCTATGCACATTTTCTAAATGTTTATGTGTGCACCTATGGATCCTGGCACATGTGTGAACAATTTTAGAAGCATATTCAGATATTTTTGCAGAGTTTTCAGAATTTGGCCATCTTATCATTTTTCCCCTCTAGGAAACTTATCACAAGTTCGCAAATAGATCAATTTCTGATTTTTAATTTCATTTAGTTCCGCAAATATTTAGTGGAGAAATGTCTCAACTATCATTAAGTATTAAAAGTAACATGTAGGTCTTTATTTTTCACATAAGATTGTTGCATAATATGGAACAATGCTTCTAAATTGAAATGGTTAGCCAGCTCTACAAAACTGTCCAAAGGATGTTTCAAAGTGTACTCACAATGCTTTCCCCTCTTTTTTAAAAGGTTCCTTCTGTGCCTTCTAAAATGTATGTCACAATGTTGTGTGTTATATTGAGAAGTACAGCAAAGAAGTAACAATGGAACTTTTCTCCCCATGCAAGACTGAATGGCTATGGCTAAGGAGTTCCATGTTATCCCGGGAGTTACCACCTTTGGTGCTGGATGGGGCTCTTTTGCCTCAGATAGACCCAGTGCATTATTTTGTGGTCCTCCTTGACTCACAACTCCTGCTTGATGAGCAGGTGGCAGTCATGGCCAGGAGGGCTTTCGCCCAACTTCGCATGATTCGCCAATTACGCCCACTCCTGGACTGGGACTCCTTGCTTATGGTCACACATGCTCTGGACACATCCAGACTAGATTATTGTAATACACTCTACATGGGGCTGCCCTTGTTGACCATTCAGAGGCTGCAACTGGTGAAAAATGTGGCTGCCTTCATGGTGATGGGGTGTGGGCATTATGCCCATGCCTCACCCATGCCTCACCCCTGTTGTGGGAGCTGTATTGGCTGCCGGTGTGCCTTTGGGTGAAATTCAAGGTGCTGGTGATTACCTTTAAAGCCCTACATGGTAGTGGACCATGTTACCCCAAGGACATCTGCCCATCCCACCAGAGCAGACTGGAGGGGCTCCTTAGTGGTCCCATTAGCTAGAGAGAAGGAGGGCCTTTTTGGCATCTGCTCCATCCCTGTGGAACCTCCTGCTGACCGAGTTGCACTTCCAGGCAGAGCTACTGACCTTCAGAAAAGGTCTAATAACCTGGCTTGCACAACAGGTGTGGGGTGCTGCCAGTGGGGCACCCCCACCCATCCACACACACACACACACTGGATTATTTGAAGGCCTTTCAGGTTTTTAGTTTCAGTTTTTTAAATGTATTGTGGCTGGGAGGGTGTTTTAATGGTTTCTAAACGTTAAATGTTTTTGTGATTTTATTGTTGTGGGGTTGTTTTATATTTGAATGTTTTTATGGTGATTGCGAGCTGTCTGGAGTCACTTCGGTGAAGGGGCTGCAATAGAAATCTAATTAAATTTAAAAAATAAAATAAAAAATAAAAAATCTAGATCTCACTTACAAAGATAGCCTTTTGGTTTCCCAACTTCTGCTTTTTGTTTAATTGGACATTACAATATGTGGATACTTGTATTATATTTTAAGGTTTCTTTGTGACTGCTTAATATTTATTAATTGTTAATAGACAATTAAACTCACTAATAATTCTGGGGGAGGGGGGGATGAATAACAAAGACCATTCTTGAGGGAAAACAATAATATCAAAATAAGGGCCAACTGCTGCCAGATGTTTACTTCTCCAATATAGCAAGGAGATCAGCACTTTTTTCACCAAAAACAGTAAGCCCCATGTTCCTGTGCACAAGTTGTTTTTCATTTTTGATGCTTTTATTTTATGAGAAATGCATGGTTTTGTATGTGAAATAAAAGGTTTTCCATGTAAAACACAAGGTTTCCAGTACGTAGCATGTAGAATTCTTGTTTTAAAAAGTTCATACTTTTTTCTTCAAAAAAGGAGTGAACATCTTACTACTATAATCAAACTCTCCCAGTGGGAAGAGTACTTTAAATTTTTCATTTCTGCTTGCAAAAATGAAATAAAGATATATATCCCTACTAACCTATTAAGCAATATTAAATCGGATCCATGCAAGTTCATTTTCAGCTACATGGATGAATATTTTTTATTTTATTTATTTGATTCCTCCTCTCTCCCATCTTTTTCCCCTAGTGGGGGACCGAAATCAATACATTAAAAAAACTTCAACAATTAATTAAAAGAAGTAGATTAAGATTTAAACTATAATATGTATATTTATAAAACATTATTTTAAAACTATAAATTAAATGTTTAGTTGATTCCTACTCTATAAATTTTTGCAGAAATTTATTTCTCATTAATGAATGATCAGTCATAAGCAATTTCTCGTAGTAAAGAATAGCTCAAATAAAAACCTATAACTTTTGAATAGGCTCTTGAATGTATTTGAGAACATATTTGGGAAAGTGATAGTAATCAATATAGAATTATTCTGTGTCAAATATAAAGAAGTTTAGACAATTACTTTTATAGATGTAATTTCTGATGTGAAAATAATTCATTTTCCTCCATTGACATGCTTTGCTACTATTGGTCCTTAAACTGTGCAAGTTTCGTATTTATTTTTAAATGCCTGCTCCTGTTTCCTCAAAAAGAGATTATTCCTTTTGCTTCATCAAAGATTATTCCTACTACACTTTTTTAAAAATGTAGTAGTGTGCTTTCTAGTCATTTTAGAAAATACATTACACTAAAAATTCTTTTTTTGCATAGGGAAGTTTTATATAGTTTAGCTGCACATACACAGTGAATCTTTTACCAGTACTTCAGGAAACTAATGAGTCTCACTGAGTTGAATGAGACTTACTTATTGGGAACATGGTTGTTTGGGACTTCAATAACAGTTACACTTATATACCACCTCACAGGACCTAGAGCACTCTCTGGGTAGTTCACAAGGTAGTTAAAATTTTGTCTGCCAAATGCTGGGTACTCATTTTACTGAGCTTGGAAGGATGGAAAGCTGAGTCAGCCTTGACTCCTATCATGATTGAACTCACAATGTTAGATGTTTTGGCTGCAGTACAGCAGTTTGACCACTGCATCACTACTGCTCATCTTTGCTCTTGAAAGTACTGTAGGCCTAAGTGTCTTTGAATGAATAAACACACAGAATGTAAAGATAGAGTGCTTGCCTGCTTCTCTGTTTTATTCACTGCACAGTCCTTGAACTATTTAAAATTTTGCACAGTGCAAGATAAAAAGAACAGTTTTCCAATTTGTTTCATAATGTACTGTATAAGTGCATGCACACATACTATGGAAAGATAGTAATTTGTAGTAGTTTGCCAGAGTTGTTTCTATTTCATATAAATTTTTATAAACCAAAAAAGTGAGATAAAGTCTCTTAAATCCTTTCAAGATGAAATAGTATTGTAGCATAAAGAGCTATATCCTATAGGTAAAATGTCCAAACTATATCAGAGATACTTATTTCATTAATCTTCAGTTACTTTATGGATATAGTTTGTGTCAGAGCAACTGCCGAAGGCTGCACGCAGAAAGGAAGTACAGACAGATGAGCCTAAAGAAGCGCGCGCCCTGGCAAGTTCCCCCTAGCCACACCCACGCCACTCTGGGTTGAGGTGGAGGTGGAGGCAAGCTCTCTGGCGGTGGTGGGGCATGCGCAGTGGCGCCGCACCCCACACATAAAAAAGTTAAAAATAACAATAATATTTTTAAAATATATATATTTTAAAAAATAACATAGCACCATCGGGCCCCTGCCAGCTCTGGGCCCGGGATGGCAGTCCCCCTTGTCCCCCCCTGACAGCGGTCTTTAAGGGAGGATGGGAGAACAAATTATAGAAAAGGAGGACATGTCCTCCTTTAGGATACCATCTGGCAACCCTACCCATGGCAGACAGAACTGAGTTGAAGCTTTGTTACCTCACATCCAAAGATCCCTATCTTAGAAGCAAAAAGACCCGACTAACACTGAAAGAGGTCTATCCCAATCCCTACATTGACTTTTACAACACGTTTGTAACCAAAATAATGATGAAAACGTAATATAAGAATAGTATTGCACAGGAAAGGAAAAAAAACCTGTAAACGTTCCATGTGGTTGTGAACATTTGAAAAAACCCTGCCTAGTTTGATCAACCAGCAAATGGTACCTGTCCATCGCAATAAGAGAGCCAATGTTACTGAGGATGAATGTAAAGAATGATTTCATCAGATTCACAGGAGTAATGTAGCATTCCCCCCCCCCCGAGACACATTCAGTGATAAGTGAACAATACTTTTTCATGATTAATCATCCAATTATAAACACTACAATAAATGATAACATGATATGCTTTCAAAAATCTTTCTTGGAAACCCCATGCTGATGTTTAATTGAGTATTATTTGAAACAAAAAGCTATTGTAAAATTTCCAATTTATTAGACTATCCATTCCTAAACCTTTCCTCACCTTGATTTTGTCTCATACTGTATATGTAATTTCAAAAAAAGTAGATTGCTTGTATATATGGACAATTAATCAACACACTTCATAGACATTTCTCAATATTCTGTTCCTGTGTTAGAAAAAGATAAAATTTTGTTTAGGAAGCTAAAAATAAAAGGCCACTTTTTGCTATGCACTAGTTTCAACCAAGATCCATTTTAAAGGTTGTGATTGTGATTTAAGGGCATGCTTACACTTTATGGTCAGCATGGGACAGACTGTCAGAAACAGCAGCTCAGATCAACTTTCTACAATCTCTCCTAGTTAATTTTCAGCACATATGTCTGCTATGTATTCAACATGAGTTATCCCACATTATTGCCCACTGTTGAAAAGGGAGTCAAACAGCTGGGAAAATTCTCTTGCCTAAGCTATTTGAACATAACTTGATGTTATACCCATAGTAGCTAGTAAAGTGACAAGGCAGAAGTGCTATTCATAAAACACTTCTTGTGGCACAACATTTGCAATGGGAATCAAGCAACTGATCGCACAATCAAAATGCAGTTTCCCTGTTGTCAGAAGAAAAGCCGTCAGCTTCTGTGGGTGGCCGGAAACCAGTGATGCACTCCAAAAAAATTTACTACCAAATCTGTGGGTGGGGCCAAAAATTTGGGTGGGTCCAAATCTGTGGGCATGGTCGACACAATGGGGTATGGAGGTGGGTGTGGCCAGCCAGGTGGGCATGGCCTGGGAATTTCCGCTACCGGTTCTCCTGAACAGGACCAAACCTGCTTCAGTGCATCACTGCCAGAGATCTCCACCCAGCTGACCCAGGGCCCTCCCTCCTGGGGCTGGGGAGAAGAAAAGCTTGTGATAGGATAGGAGCCGCTGCAGCCCCTGAGGATGGATGAGGATGTGTTATTTGTGCTGCTACAGGAGATTAAATGGACATTTATGAATATGGACATTTATGACTATTTTATGAGCATTTTATGATGTTTTATGATGTGGTGATTTATATTCTGATTTATTTGCTGTTTTGTGATTTATTTACTGTTATATGATTTATTCTCTGTTATGATTTGCATTTCTGTTAGCCGCCCTGAGTCACATAGTCAAGTGGGCGGCATATAAATGTGAATATTACAACCACCACCATCACATGGCACATTTACACAGGATTTTGCCCACTCAATACATGCTTTAAAATTAAACAAATTGGAAAAGAATGTCATTTGAAGATAGAGATTCATTTTTGGGGGGCGCAGGGGAAGTAGGCCCATTGTAAGTTAATTGTAAATGTGAATTTTGGTTCTGCCATCTATGGTATAATACATATGGATTGGTAGGCATCAAGTACTGACAGGCCTCATTGCTGATAACATGGCTTCTATAGGTTCCCTGACAGTGGTGGGCTCCAAAAAATAATAATCACTACCACACTATGGGCATGGTATGGTGGGTGTGTTCAGGAGGCATTGCACCAAAATTAGGACTATTTTATTTCAAAGCTTGCATGGGCGGGGCCAGCCAGAATTTATCCTACCAGTTCTGGTGAACTGGTGCAAACCCCTGATGATCTAAAACATTGCCCAAATCTTAACCAACCAATTTAAATGGTCAATTTCCAAAAGTAAGCTCTTAATGGCTTATAACCTAAAAGATAAAATAACAAAATTTGAAATACCAGCCAAAACCGGGAGGGGGGGTATAAAGAAACAAAAATTGAAATACCAGCCAAAAGTGGGAAAAAATATACCCACATTTTGGCTGGTATTTCAATTTTTGTTTTTTAAAATCCCCCCCCCCTCCCCCGGATTGCAACCTTTTAGGATTTCAGCCTTCCCTCTCATCATTCCTTTGGCAGAGAGAGAGGAGTAGTGGGGAAATGGTGCTGGTTGGGCTGTACAGGGTGGGGATTCCCCTTGATGGCGTGCATGACAGGAGAAAGGCTTTTGCATGCCACATCTGGCACATGTGCCATAGGTTTGCCAGCACTGTATTAGGGGGATGATTATAGTCAGCCTCTATAGGGGATCTGGCTCTGAGGACATTAAGAGCAAAACAATCATGAAACATCTAGCTCTATATAAAATCCAAACTCTTCATTTACTTTCTCATCTTCTGCAGTGTCTGGTACCACCATCCCATATCGCTATCATCACTACCATCTCAGTGTTACCTACCTGACCCTTGTTGCCACTACCATTTATGTGTGCTGCCATATCGACCACCTTATCTTTTCCCTTATCCTATTTTTTCCCTTGGCCATGCTGTGTCAGCACTACTGCTGTACATCCTATCCTGACTCACATCTGGAGAAGTGGTGGAGGCATCATCAAAGTAAAGGAATATAAAGGTGAGCTGCAAGCATTGTATCTTCTTCTTCCTGGGGAAAACCCCCACCCACTTTTCTTTAAGTAAAAGATGCTACACCAGCAGCAGGTACTTTGCTTCCTGCCTCAAAAAGCAGAGAATTCTGGATCCACTTAGATTTATTGTAAACTAGCTGGTTAGACGGCCTCATCCTGGTTTTTTTTAATGCAAGACTTCCTGATAACTCCTCCTCCCCTACTTCTCTTCTTCCACCCATGCTCATTTTCCTCTTCCCTCCCTCCTCCACTTTTCCTTTTCTTCCTCCCTCCTTTTCTCTCTCTCCTACCCTCCCCCTCTCCTTCTCTCCTTCCCTCCTCTTCTTCTTCCTTCAGTCTCCTCTTCTTTCCATCCAACTCCTCTACTTCTCTTCCTTCATCCTCTTCTGATTCATCTTCCTTCATCCTCCTCTTTATCCTGTTTTTCCTTCCTCCTCCTTTTCATTCTCATTCTCCCTCCTCCTCCTCTACTTCTTTTCTTCAATCCATCCTCAATTTTCTCTTCCCTCCCTCCCTCCTCTTTGTCCTTTTCTTCATCTTCCTTCTTTTCTCCCTCCTCATCCCCCTTTATTTCTCTCCTGCCCTCCCCCTCTTCCTCCCCCATTCTCCTCCTTGGGCCAGGCCTCCGTCTGTGGGTAGCCTCTGCGAGTGGAAGGTCATCCTCCCTCCTCCAGGCAGCAAAAGTGCGGGCTGGCTGCTCCACACTGCCTGCTTAGGCCTCGTCCCAGCTCCCGGCACTTTCAAGCTCGCTTACCTGTCCACGATCTGCTAAACATGGGTGTGGGCCCAGCGCTGCCTTCACCTCATTGCCTCGGGCTCTCCCTGCCTGGGCTGCTGATCAAGGAGCTGAGCAAAGAAGGAGAAGGAGGCCCCTGCCCTGCGCTGCCTGTCACTCACTTCTGGTGAGCCTCTGCTTCGGGCCAAGCCTCCATCTGTAGTTAGCTGCTGCTGGCGGGAGGCTGAAGCTGAGGATTGGCACCAGCGTCGAGGGCAGTAGGATGAAGTCCAGCATCAGGTCTCACCATAGGTAGTTCCATGCCTGAGCTGCCCCCGCCGTGGTCGTCCCCCGGGCCAGAAAGGCATACACTGCTGGGGCCCCACATGCTGTTGCTGCTGGCGCCTCCCCCAGCATCCATCTGTGGTGGCACTGAGTTGGTTCGGGTGGCAGTAGAGGCGGTCATCCAGGTTGTTCTGGCCCATGTTCCCGACCCATGTTCGGCTGAAGCGGCGGTGGCACGTTTCCCTCAGCAACCAGGCCCCCTCCCATGTGTGCACACACCCACAACACAGCTTTTAACAGCTGCACCGCAATCAGTCCCCAAGTTCCATGGCACACGCATGCAGTACTGATGTTCCATTGGCCAAGGCACCGTGGGAGTTACAGTTCCCACTATTTTCCTCTTTTTTTGGGACATACACCCCCCAAAATTTTTCGAGACCCCTGCAGTTATGTTCTCGCATGCTCACGGTAGGTGTGTGCAAAGTTTCTGCACAGTCAGTACAGCGGTGCAGTTTTGCATACATCATATACAAGATAACACCTCTATTGTATAGATTAAAAGTCTGGAAAAATACATTAGGTGAAAATGACAGGTATATGATAAATCTTCATGAAACTGTATAGAATATAGAATATAGAGAAAAAGACAAAAATAAATAAACTTTTCTATATTTAGAATTCAAATCCATTTTTAATGTTTGGGGCATCTTTCAGAATTAACAGATACAAACAAAATAGTGAATTCCAATTCAGTTAGTAAATCAGACCTCTATACAATTAATACTTGGGAATTACGCCTTTTGCCGGCTGTTCCTCAACCTCAAGTACATCCAATCAAATTTCTTGTGCTGGCACCTGTAATACTTAAGGATCTGTAGACTCCCTCATGGTGAAGTGTTGACACCAGATGCTTCAGTGAATTTAATCATGCCAATTGGTATCACTTGAAAGAAAGAAAAAAGGATACCAAGCAGTTTCTAAAAGTAGCATTTCAAAAGGATGTTCTCCTCTAAAACATTCTCCCAACTATAAGAAGCAGGCAACTAGGTTTCATTGTAGATCAGATCCAGCATTTAGGTATGATGACTGCAAATGGTAAGAACTGTTGATTCCTATTCAACGGATAACAGCAGAAACACCACACAATACTCCAAACACTGCTTAGTTATGTTAGAATACAGCAAGTGAGAAGATGTCCACAGCATTCAATGACTGGCAGGCTAAATTAATGTTTAATATGGGATAAGGTAGGGATGTGTAGGGTTTCCCTACATCCTAGATACATTTTGCTGTTCTTATTAATATCAGAAGTAGTGATTATTTTTCTTCTTTTTCATTTAACAAACAAATTTCAGTTTATTGTGTTTTGTTAGGATGTGACCACACATAAATTTGTTCCAATTTGCTATTTTCTCTTACCACACCCTTGCATTTAAACTGCAGCTGAACTTCACATAAACATGTTTAATTATCCAAGGAAATACATGCCAAGTGTTTATACATCACACAGTCCTCTTTTCCCTTACCCTCCTCTGCCGTTATCACCACCCTCTCACTCATCCTTTTATCAGCATTCAGATCATTCTCTCTGTTTTTAATCTTTATCAAACAAAATAATCTTTGCTAATCTGAAAAGACATGGAAGCATTTAAATTAGTCCTGTATCGATTTGGTGCTAAAGCTAAAAACATGTTTTAGCATATCTGCTCTAGAAAAAGAGAACTAAGGGGGTGGGTAAAATAAACTTAAAGAAAAATGTTTTTTTTTAAAAAAAAAATATAAACTACGTTACAGATGTAGTCCTTGTCAATGTGAGCAGAAGACAAGCAAAGGAGTAGGACATATTTCCACACCATTTTCCCACACCATTTCCATACCATTTATTGCCACACCACACTTTGTGTACCATCAGGATATCATCTGTATATGCCCAATTGATCCTAAAGGACCCATAAGAGAGGAAGTAATCCTCCCACCAAAAAGCAAAAATAATGCTAGAACAAATGATGCAAAATAAGCAAAAATGGGGCTGCCAACTGAATGAAATATAATTAATAAACATGCTAAGAGTCACCTCACAATTAGTGCTAATGACATATAGTCTACAAAATAAATATTAAAAGGGACAGAGAGAAACATGGCAGAAGCAGTAGAACGAATATCTATCTAGTCATTCACTTAATGGCTTTCTATTTTCACTCAAGCTACAGAATGCTCGCTTCGGCGAGTGGGAGGCAAGATAAATTTGAATAAATAAATAAATAAATTGCAGTCCTTTATAAGCAATACATTTGTATTCATCACATAGGCAATACAGGTCCTATGCTGCAGATTGTCACAGTTTCACTACTACTACAATTTGGAACTAACTTATAAATAGCGAGCCACTAGTCATTAGTTCAGTTTAGACTGCAAGCAGGACTGTTAATGACAGGATATTTTGTGTCACCATAAGACAGAGGTTACTTGATGGCACACAACAACAATAATTGGTTCATTATTCAATAATAAAGATAGCTATATTTGTTTTCCTGCTTAATAGGGGATAGTGTTAGTCCACTTCAGATGTAACTTAATTTTAGCATTCAGGAGTGTGAGCTCATTATGTGGTGTAGGAGGAATATCACATGATTCATGTAGAAGCTTGTAATGCTACATTATGCTGTGCTGTGGGCATTGATCTGACATTGAGGAGGAGGTTTTGTGTCACTGTCTAGCAGTTCGTAGCATTCAGAGTTTTAAAAATTAATTGAAAATGAACTTTTCAGAAAAGGCAAAATAATGCCCAAATAATATATTCACAATTGAAATGGGGTAGAACAGGATATACTGTGCTCACTTAAGTCAAGGTACAGTGGTACCTCAGATAAAGTCCGATTTGGATAAAGTTGCGGTTTTCATGCACGCGTGATGCATCACATAAAGTCCAAAACCGCTTAAAAATGGATGTTATCTGAGGTATTTGGTATAGGAACCTTGGATAAAGTCCATTTTTTGGATGTTATCCGATGCATCACCCATTTGATTTGGATAAAGTCCACACTTGTGGAAGTGAGAAGGGTCTATTCTGTTCTCCAAGCTGTACAGCTTCCAGTACCAGGACTAGTCCTCAGGCTGCCTGTGCATGTTGGTGAGGGGACCTTTTCTCCTCTCCATGTGTATTTCAGCACCCTGGATGGAACATTCCTCATTGGGAAGGAAGGATCACTTGGGAAAATTTATGTGTGCACATCAACCTCCTTCTCAGTAGCTGACCTGAACAGTATCTTGTTCCCTAATACTTTGGCTGCAGTGGCTCAAGTGGCTAAGATGCTGACTGGAAGGTGGGAGGTCAGCAGTTCGATTCCCAAGTACTGCAGGACAGAATGACTCCAGTCTTTTCCCCTGCTCCTGCCAACCTAGCAGTTGGAAAGCAAGAAATTGCAAGTAGATAAATAGGGACCACTTCGGTGGGAAGGCTTTTGAGCAAGGGAAACCTTTACCTTTACCTTTAATACTTTGGCTAAGTTTTAGAGCCAAGGTTTGGATTTAGCTACCTCTGAGTGCTTAGTGAACCTGATAACTTAAAATTTGATTTAAAATACTTTATTTAAAATAAAAAGTAAAACAATAAAAGGAAAAATGGGGTACAGAAAAATTGAAAGTCACTGATAGCCACAAGCACAGGAGACTCAAGGTAAAAAAATAAAATAATAATAATAATAATAATAATAATAATAATAATAATAATATCAAACTAAATTATAGCATGAAACAAACTTTCAGGTTTCAGCAAAATCTACTAGTTAAAGAAAGAAAGGAACAAAAGGTTGAAACCTACAGCTCTCTATGGCTGATTGTTTTCTCGAACAATTTGCCAAGCTTTCCCACTGAAACAATTTAACCTACTCTAAACTCTGCAGGTGATAAACTTGCATACAGCCCCTTAGTCACCTGAACCTGGTCATGCTATGCTACACTTAGGCTAGCCAAAACTAACAACTGACAACTACTGTTATACTCATTCTCCCCTTGCCTGATCTTATTCAGCCAATCAAAGGAAGGGCACCAAGGCTGAAGGGAGATTCTCTCCAAATGTAACCCCCACCATTCCTGCTGGTCTCTGGCCCAAGTACAGCTTTTTAATCACCATCTAGCACCTTGCTGTCCCAAAAGTTGGACTTGAGACATGAAGAGGAGGGGAATGACAGGAAACTCCCTTTTGACTTGTACTTAACACCTTAAGGCTAGTTGTTTTCCCTTTCCCTCCTCTCCAGCAATGTGTTAGCCCTTACAGGGATAGCTTCTTCACAAGGACATCTCCCTGTCTCTAGCAGTAGAGACAACAAATTAAATAACAAACAATATGCTGCCCTTTCCTGACGTTCAAAAGCTATTGTCAGAGGAGACAGTTGTTGCACTTTGCCAAATGGTGGTGCTCACCCTGAAGTTAATATAAATATTAAAAAATAGGCTGCAGTAAATTTATAACCCCATGTGCTGATGTAAAAAATGCTAAATTTATTTTAAAATGAGTAAAAAATTGAATTTGCAGTGAACAAAGTACTTTAACCATGCACCAATTAGACAACTGTCTGATTGGGTGACTATTAGTATAATCATGCAATAATTAAAATAGGAAGTATAAACCAGGACTATTAAAAAATCAAAATGCAACTTGAAATACTTCTACTGAAATTCACAGACCTGAACAACAAAAAATTAGCATAGTCATGTTTAGAAATTGCTCATGCTTGGAAAAAGGACATTATATCTTGACTTATATAAATTATTGATCAATGGTTTTGAAATCTCAATCTAAAGATAGTTGAAAATATTTACATTGAGGAGAAATCTTTCAAAGAATGCTTCTTGCTTAATGGGTTTGCTATTTTTGTCCAGTCAATGTTTTTACACAGTTGATGTTTTAAAACCCATTTAGTATTGACTGAAAATAATGGTAAAAGTGCTGAATTAACAGGCCCATAAAAGAGGAGCAAACTAACTAGTAAGGTACTTCTAATTGCCCTATTTTCTATAAATGAACATATGTTAAACTTGAATGTGGTGAAATTTACTGGATGGTTCCTCATCATTTTCCTCCTAGTTCCGATGAGAAGTAGTTCTCTCTCTCTCTCTCTTTATTGCTTTTGATAGAAAAAAAATCTTAGCAGGATTTCCAATTCAATTCTTCAAACCACCTCCAGGAAAAGAATCGGGGATATTGTGCTTCTACTGTATGTCCAGAATTCCCAATCTTGCCAGGTTATCCTGCTATGGTACTAGAGTAGACCATACTACCAACCACTCAACACCAATTGTCAGGTGGCAGTTAACTAGGGAATAATGTCCTTGGGTGTTGAAGTCCACAGGGAAGGTTCATGGTCTCCAAGTGGATTAAATCCCAGTTGAATCCATCTTGAAGGAGGACAGCAGCATCATAAATACTGCCCTGGGCCTGATGAGGACTTTCATGTGCCAAAAGGGCTCAAGACCAGAAAGTGACTTACAAAACTGGATCAGTGTTATTGGTGTCATGCTGCATTGCAGTATGCAAATGGAAGGCCACTGCATTATATTGCTCCCAGGACAATCTTCATGGCTGATTGCCATAAGGATAGCCAATATTCAGAATAGGTTGTGGCATTTGAAGAAGAAGATCTGGAATTCAAAATACCAGTAAATAGTATGATATTCCTCCACAATATTATGCTCACTTTGCCGGTAGAAAAAAGGATGCCAAACTTCATATGGCAAAAGGCAGCCTCAGTGTTGCTGACACCAACGGCAGTATCAAGATGATGTGTAGGACATACTTTTGTGTCATAACCTTTCACAAAGAGACATCAAGCAAGGTAGTAGCAAAGTAGTCATCAGTGCTACAAACATTTCCCTGGAGTTCTTTCAGGTGATTGTCAGAGTGAGTTTCTGTCAAGGCCATGGCCTAGGAATGAACCCAGTGCCCCATGTAAATTGCACAGTAGGCGCTAGTTCTTTGCCCTAAAAACAAGGTGCTTGGTTCTTTAGCCAAAATCCAAAATCTTCCCAAGAAAACATTGTGTTGCAACATTTTTTTTTATATCATTTTCAAGTGTACCTTATTAAAGGTAGTGATCATAAAAGGGACTTCAGTGGCTTAGTGGTTATGATGCTGAATTTAATAACTGGAAGGTCAGCAGGTCAGAAGTCTGAGACCTGAGTGCTGCATGACAGAGTGAGCTCCTATCTCTGTCTCTGCTTCTGTCAAACTAGCAGTTAGAAAGCAAGAAACTCCAAGTAGATAAATTGGTACCACTTTGGTGGAAAGGTAAACAGCACTCGATGCACTCTGGTGTTTAGTCATAATTGCCACATTAATGGCTTTTTGGCTATAAACGGAGATGAACACTGATCCCTAGAGTCAAATACATATGGCTTTTGAGCAAGAATGACATTTACCTTTACCTAGTGAACATGAGAAAGGGATGATTCCTTTTTAATATTTATTTAACTTGAGTAAATATGACCATATGTAAGTATTTATAGCATAAGTCAGGGGTGACCAAACTATGGCCTCAGGGCTGGATCTGGCCCACAGGACTTCATTATCTGGCTCACTGGTTGGATTGCCACCATCGCTGGAAGTGCCCTGCTGCTGCCAGAAGTGCTGAAATCTATCAAAATACACACAAAACGTGGTGAAAACATCATGTAAATATATATCAGGAAATGGCATGGAAATGTGCCACCCTCAGTCCCTCCTCCAAGGGAAGTGGTGGAGGCAGAAAAAATGCCTGAAAACAAGTAGTGAATTCACATGCCACTGCTGGTGCCACCGGCAGGAGGAACCCCTGTTTGTGGGGCACTCCTGGCTTAACTAAATATTTCAAAACAAGGTTTCATTTAACTGGCAAGAACAATCAAATAACACTTATTATTTATTGCTTAACACAGAGGTTTTCAACGTTTTCCAGCTATGGTCTGGACCACACACCCCTCAGATAGCTGTGCTGGCCAGACACATGGTTCCCTACCTTACTGCCATAAAATGCATTTACAACAGCTATGGGTGCATTTACGGTGTGTTTTCGGCTGCTTTTGCCACTTCTGCTGCTTCTGGCGGTGGTGGCAGCGGCAGCAGAAGCGAGGGTAGCATGTTTTTGGCTGTTTTTCTCTACTTCTGCCACTTCTGGTGGTGGCGAGAGTGAGGGTGGTGGATCACATGAAACGGTGCCACAGGCTGAGGCCGGCTCACAGGCCATGTGTTGTAAACCCATGGCTTAACAGAATAGTATATGTATAAAAAAATGTTGTAACAGAGATGTATGTTGTTGGAATGTAACCACTAGCACAGTGTTTCCCAAACTTTAGTTTGTGGACTTCAATTTCCAGAAGCCTAAGTCTATTCCCCAAAGCACTGGTCAGCCAGTGTACTGACTTAGGCTTCTGGGAACTGAAGTCCTTCATGGGGCGTATGCCCCCTTTGGGAACCACTGCACTAGCAGAATATAAAATGATTAATATGATTGGTAACAACGAAGAGAAAACTGTAATTACTTAATAAAGTGATTATGAGTAACTTAACTGAATAAACCTATTGGATTATGGTACTGCTACCTAAATTATTAAAAAATTCCAGACTAGCTTAGTATATCTATAACATTAACAAGCGGTTTCTTCTCTTTCAAAATGGAGTGTTTGAGAGGGGGTGGAATCGAAAGATATATTATGCTGTGTAATTAAAGTAAAAGAAGAAAAAACTGTGATTACATGGTGAATATTGTTGTTGTTCAGTTGCAGAGTCAATTCCGACCCTTTGCAACACCATGAACCATTATCTTCCAGGCACCTCTGTCCTCCACCATTCTCCTAAGCCCACCCAGCTCTGTGCCCATTGCGTCTACAATACCATCTAGCCATCTCACAAGCTTACATACTCTCTTAGGAACTGCATTTTACAATGCTGACTCAAAACTCATCCAATTTAAATGGTACGCAACCCCCCCTCCAATATCCTATCTCAAAAAGTTTGCTATTTCTGTAACAGTTTCAGTTTAAACTAAGTAAGTCTGGCAATTCTATATGAAGTAAACCAGCACATTATACCTTTATCATTGGATAAACTGCTGTGATGTCATAAAAGCATGGAAAAGATGTGTGCACTATAATGATAAAATAGATTTAAAAATTGGGATAGGAAGAGCAAATTGAACTGAGTCAAATTATGTGAGATATTTGAGCTGAGAATTATCATGCTGGGAGAACTGGGGACTGGGAACAGAAATTCACCAAAATAATTCAGAAAGAAACATAGATATAAAAGGAAGCATTAAAATTGTTTTAGTTGGTTAGAGGTTAACAGACTCTACTTTTAGGATACATTTAGAAGCCTGAGTTTCTGACTGATATCTGCATTTGAACTCTTAAGTTCAGCACAACAATGTTTTGGCCACCAGCAGAAGTTCAACTATCAAAGAAGATGGCATCATAGAATAAAAAGTAGGTGAAATCTCTGTCCAGTTATTTACACCCACACCTACACTCTTGCTTGCAACATTCTGGTCCACAGAGGAATTGATTTTTTTTGTGCTAATTTTCATCCTGGTTTGGTCACATACTCCTCAGGTACAACTTAGGTACATTGTTTCACCTTTACTTAGATCCTCCCATGCTATGTAGCATACCCGCAGCAAGGATGTATCACCTCTGAATGTCTAAAATCCTACCCACCACTCTTTGGCGGCAATAACAGGGAAAGCAATAATATGAAAGAACAGCCATCCTCATTAAATTCTGTGTTCCTGCTGGTGAAGCATAGCTTCACTTGTTATGGGGGTATTTTTGTCCATTAAGAGTCAGGGTTTCTTATTAATTATTAATCATACAATAAATAATGAGGAGAGTTTGGTTTAAACAAAGAATTTTTATTTAGGAAACACATATAGGAGAGATGAGGAGAAAAGTAGATTCTAAGATAGGAATGATATAGATTAAAAATAGCAGTAAAATCAAAATATATTCCTTCTGTAATTTTTTACACACAAACGCTGCATACTCTATGGAAAGACTTATCTAGTAAACTTTAGGACAAATGGTTTTCACAGTTAAATCTCTTCACTATTCTGAAAGAATGTGGCAATTATTCTTTGTTTTGGTGAGAGATGGCTAACTGGTGAAAAAAGGAACCTGGTTTTAGAATTCTCCCCTGCTTGGTGTCTCTGTGTGAAATAAGTGAAGAGAAGTGGGAATAATGTAAAACATCTTGACTGCTATTGGTGTTGTAAATACACAGCTGCATTATTTTTCCTTCTGGTAACGCAGGCATGATACTGCACATACCTGTCAACCTTCCCGATTTGGCTGGGATTACCCCGTAAATTGACGTCGATTGACGTCATAACCCAGCCCCCGCTGCTAAAAACCCGTAATTTGGCAGCGGGGGAAGTGCTTTCCATGCATGCGCGGAAGGGTTTTACCCCTTCCACGCATGTGTGGAAGCGCTACGTCACTTGTGTAAGGGCTGCGCAAGCGGCGTAGCGCTTCCGCGCATGCGTGGAAGGTGTAAAACCATTCCACGCATGCGTGGAACGCGACCTGCGCACAAGCGATGTGCGCAGGTCCCATTTTTCCAGAGCCGCGGGTTGACAGGTATGATACTGCATGGCAATACTAGGCCATTTTCAGGCATTTTGAATCACAATCCACAATATCCCACATAAATCCAATCATAAATCGTAGGGGTCTTTAAAAAAAAGATTAATATTCTAAATAACTTATTTGAGTATTTACCTATTAGGCAGTGGTTTTATACATATTATTTCATTTCCTCATTGGACAATCAATTCCATGTGGCATTTCATTGTCTTCATTTTGCAAATAAAGAATTAAGCTTTCATTTTATAGACTGGAATGTGAAAGCCTGATGTGTATGTTTGCACTAATTAATCAGTCTGTAATTATTCACAACACAATTTCATTGAAAGTATCAGGCAAGGATAGTGACACAAAACCCTGCCCCCCCCCGCCCCACCCCACCCCCCCAAAAAAACAACCAAGAAGGGAGGGAAGATATAAGAAATCTAACAGAAGAGGTGCTAAGTGGGGAAAAAAAGGTTTTCTGCCTTCCTTTGGGGCCTATTTAGGTGTTGAAAAACAAATCAACAGGTGAACATGGGAAGAGCTTTGCCTCCCACCTGTCATTGTCTTCAGGCAAATATATCAGAGAGTAAACAAAACAAAACAGAAAAAAGACAACAAATTGTGACACCTTAAAGACTTCCTCCTGTATTTAAATGTGATCTTTCGTGGACCAAGTCCACTTCATCAAACATAAGAGGGAGGCCTCATGGTATCAATTTATACACATCAGGTACACAGGCACACAATGATTGCCTAGCCTAAAAAAAAGTAACATTGTAACTTTTTAGGGAGTAAACACCATGAAATCAGGAACACCCATTTTCAAGAACATCTATTGTCTGGACAGAATCCACATGCAGACATTTTCTTCTTCCAACACCCCCTCTCCCAATGAACAAAAGCAAAAAACAAAACATACACAACAAGAAGGAGTTGGAGCTAAAAAAAACCTGTATACCATGGGAGTTGGCAATGGTAGGGTTCCCTGAGACAAACTTCAGGTAAGTTTTTTTGTTTGAACCAGCTTTTATTAAAGGTATAATGGCTCACCCACAGCTCTTCCCCCTACATCAGTAGTTCCCAATGCCCCACAGGGGGACCTCAATTTCCAGAAGCCTAAGTCAGTATATTGGCTGATCAGTGCTTTGGGAAATTGACTTAGGTTTCTGGGAATTGAAGTCCAAAAACCAAAGGTTGGGAAACACTGCCCTACAGTCTCATAGAATTGGTATACAGACACTAGTCCCTTGAGTGCCTTCTGCCACATTGGGATCCTAGTTAAACTTCCTGGAATTCCCTAAGTCCAAGTCCTGGGTGGTAGGTGTCAGGAACGTTGTTTAGAGTGTCAAGGCTGACATAAATGGGGCCCCATCTTGGGCCTGGAATTTACCTTTATGGCCTGACCCGGGCTAGCACGGCTTGGAGAGGTTTTGCTGCTTTGGCAGACCACATTTTGAGCTGTGTGGACCTCTCGGCTCCCAGAATTAAACTGGTTATTAAAATGGTGATCTGGACTTGGAAGAGTCCAGTTTCCTAGATAGCCCATCTAATGCCACCCCATCCTTTGATGACACTTTGCAGAGATCAGCTAGCCTTTAGGATGGAGGGGAGTTACCTCACCAAAATGAAACTCCTGTGATGCAGATAACACTCCTTTGCAGGGAAATGAAGAACTCAAGGCCGTTCCGTCTTCTTCCTGCAATCCCTCCCCCGTTAGAGATCTTTGAATAATAGCCCCTTGTTGGCCTATTTGCTGACCCCTGGGAATTCCCCTCTCTTCCCTTCAAGGAGAATAATGGACACTACTAGGTTGCTTCAAATATAGCTGTGTTTTATTGTTACAAAAATAAAGTAAACAAAGTATACGAATAACAGCAGTTCAAAAGGATCAAATAGAATACTTAACACAAAAGAAATAGAAATGGCTAAGCTAGCTAAATAAGTAAAAAGCAGGCATCTTCCTGCCCCCATGAATGTTCAACTTGAGGTCTCCCATTCAGGGCATAGTGAAAGGGAAAATGGGCAGAGATTCTCCTGAAATTGGGGAATCTGCTAACGAGGTGGAAAAACCCTCAGTTTCTAATTGTTTTTATCCACTAACACCTCCCATCTCAAATATGTGAAAATTCCCCTAATGTAACATTTGGGGACATTTGGCCTTCCAGGTGGACAAGCAGCTGGACATACAGCTGGACATACACCTGCAAGTTATGTGAGGTGCTTATCTTAGATTCCATCTTGATGACATTTTCATGTGATGGATCAAGCTGTCAGATTCTCAGACTGTGTCCTTGAACTGATGCCTGTGAGTGTGTGAGCTAGTATTCTAACTGGCACACGTGGGGTTTACAACAATCTACTTGATTGACAAGGCATCTTAACTCCAATTGGCTAAACATTCTACTATAACATATAGTAAATGAAAAGAATAAATGGCATGCTTGCATCCGCTCAGGGTTTAATCCTGATGTAGAAATTGATCACCTGGGGGGGGGGGCGGACTGGAGCGGAGTCTTGCCATGTTACCTGGGATTGGTTTGATCCCATTGCCCCTGATGAAGTGGACAGGCTCCTTGGGGCTGTGCGTGATACCACTTGCTTACTTGATCACTGCGCGGCCTGGCTAATTAGAGCTGCCAAGGCAACAACGGGCATTTGGGTCGGTGAGATGGTGAATGCTTCTTTGTGGGAGGGGGTGGTTCCGGCAGTTTTCAAACATGCGCTGGTTCACCCTCTCCTGAAGAAGCCATCGCTCGACCCTACTGTTATCTCTAATTTCAGACCTATCTCCAACCTTCCCTTTGTGGGGAAGGTGTTGGAAAAAGCAGTGGCCTGGCAGCTCCAGGGGGTTCTGGTTGATACGGATTATCTGGACCCATTTCAGTCAGGTTTCAGGCCCAGTTATGGTACCGAGATAGCATTGGTCGCACTCTTGGATGATCTTTGGTGGGAGCGGGATCGAGGCAACCCCTCGGTCCTTGCTCTTCTTGACCTCTCAGCGGATTTTGATACCGTCGACCATGGTATCCTTCTGAGCCGGCTCCGAGCAGTGGGGGCCCAGGGCACTGTGTTGTCCTGGTTCTCCTTCGTATAGTTTGTGAATCCACACTCATGGGGGGGGGGGGTATGCGCCTGCGCAGAACGGCCGATTGGAGGCTTGAAAAGCTATTGGTCAAAAGTTTTGGCGGCAAGACCGCCCACCGTACCGCCCACCCTGAGGCGCCCGCGCACCATTTTACCTCAGTTCTCTTCTTTCCGCCATAGCAGCAGGACGATCGTTGAGAGCTTCCTCAATTTTTTCGCCCTTCTGAGGGAAAGTCTTTTGGCTAACTTTACAATTTTTTCGGTGATATTGTCCTTCGGGCAGGATCGCCACCCCGGTGCTGTTTCTTCCTTCTGGTGGACTCAGTTACCTACTCGCTTCGGTCACCGTTTCCCCCCTCAAGGGGGTGGCGGCTGGCCAGCCCTTCGGGGTAACCGCATTCCAGAAACTTCCATTGGAAGAATTTTTTCTTTGATGGCCGCGGCCTTCAAACAGTGTTCGGCTTGCCTGAAAAAGTTTCCGGCCTCCGACGGGCATAGCCTCTGCCTTTTCAGCCTCGGAGAGTCTCATCAGAGCCAGTCTTGCCCTCACTGCAAGAAATTTACCTGTCTGGCAGTGCAGAACCGGAGCTACCGGCTCAAAGCCCACCTGATGGAACTCTCTCTGGCTCCCGTTGCGGCCGCTTCTACCTCGGCTAGTGTCTCTCAGCCTCCTCCGCCTTCGGCTTCTTCTTCCGCACTTCCCATAAAGAAGAAGAAGAAGAGGGACAAGAACGGGGAGAAGAAGAAGAAACACGGGTCGGAGAAGAGGCGATCGCTCCCGCCTACTCCGTGCACCCCTGTTTCTCCGGGACCTTCGCCGCCTTATTCGGTCGCAAGATGTCCGTCGCCTGGGTCTTCCATCTGGGGAGGACGATCCTCCTCGGGATCGTCTGAAAAAGGACGCAGGGCTGGGGCTCCAGCTCGCCCACTTCAGGTGCTCCCGCCGCCGCCGCGTGGGAGGGCCCATTCGCCTACGAGACAGGCCTCCGTCTCCCCAAGACCCAGGACTCCAACGCTCGACGACGCGGCAATCACCATGCCGGCCACCATTTCGTCGCCGATTCTACCGGCCACCGTTTCGTCGGCCACCATTTCGTCGCTCCCGACGATGCCGGATCCAGCCCAGATGGAGCTCCTGAAAGGGATGTTTGAGGTCATGGCTCAGACTTTTGCCAGCCAGTTTAAGACCTCCATGCCTGTGGCCTCTGCGGCTCCGGTACCGACCACCGCAAGCCCCAGGGATGTTGGCCCTGCTGTGGCCCCTCCAACCTCCCGAGGGTCGAGTATCCGCTCCGCTGGCCCACCCACATCGTCGCGGGTTGGTCCAGACGTTGATGCGGTGGACTCCCATCCCGCCGGCCCGCCCAGGCCGTACTGGCGCGGTCCCGACGTGGATGTAAGAGTTCCTCCCTCGTCCTCCGATGACTCCAGCGCCTCTTCGGAGGAGGACGAGGGAGACGTCGATGCCAAGAGGACGCCGGACCAGGCCATCGGCGCGGTTGACCCACCGCGTGGTGAGGATCAACGCTCGCTTACGGCCATGCTGACACGCCTCGGCACCGCTCTGAACCTGAAGGTGGACCAGCCCCCACTGGAAGGTGAAGACCAAATGACCGCCAAGCTGGACAGACGGGCGGTACGGCCGGTACACATCACCATGCTGCCGTCCATGTTGACGTCGGCGAAGGCAACATGGAGGAAGCCGGTGTCAGCACACTCCATTTCGTCCAGGCTCGACGGCATGTATAGAGTCCTGGACGAGAACGTCGAGTTCCTGCAAGCGCACCCCTTGCCAAATTCCCTGGTGGTCAAGGCCTTTCAACACAGGACGGCCACCAGCGGGTTCCCGGTGCCTTCGACCCCGGAAGGGAAGAAGCTGGACATGGTGGGCCGTAAATTCTACGCCACCGGTTCCCTCTTCCTCCGCGCCGCCGACTACTCGGCTGCCATGGGCCTTTACCAGTCTCACCTCTGGGAGCAAGTGAAGACCGAAACGGCGAAGTTGCCCGCCGACGCCCAGAAACGGATCGACGCGCTGGCATCCGAGGGCGATTTCCTGGCGGAGCAACAGATGAGAACAGCCAGGCATATCAATGACTATGCGGCGAAGGACATGGCGTCTGCTATCCTGCTCCGTCGTCATGCCTGGCTTAGGGGCACCTCCCTCGATGATGCTATGAAGAAGCTCATCGAGGAGTTTCCCTTCGATGGGCAGGGCCTCTTCGGGCAGGACACGGACAAAGTCCTCAATGAAATGCGGCAGACCAACTCCACCGCCAAGTTCCTGGGGCTCACCACGCCGGCTCCGGCTGCCAGGCCGAGATTCCAGCCCTTCACGCGGCGGTACCAGGGGAACCCGCAACAACAGGGTGGCCCCGTGGAACAGCCAAGGTCTGGCTCCTTCAAGCAACGGTGGCAGCACAAGCCCCGCTACCAGCCATACGGGCACGGCAAGCGTTCGGACGCTAAGTCCAAGTCGCGTGTTTGAAGCTGCGACGGCCGAGTCTCTCTCGCTCCACATCCCGTACCTCCCCCTCCGGAACTTCCTCCAGGTATGGTCAGGCATCACGGACGACCGGTGGGTCTTAAAGATCTTGTCCTCTGGCTATGCCATCGAGTTCGTGCGGGCGCCTCGGGTAGGAAGACATCGTCTCACCACCTCGTCCCCCCATTTGGAGGAAGAAATATCAACTCTTCTGTCCAAGGGAGCCATCGAGCGGGTGGCGCCACCCAATTGGGACAACGGCTTCTACTCGAGGTACTTCGTGGTTCAGAAGAAGGACGGAGGACTTCACCCAATTCTGGACCTGCGCCGCCTCAACCAGTGCATCCACACCAGGAAGTTCCGGATGGTGACCCTGCAGACCGTCCTTCCCCTCATCAACAAAGGGGACTGGTTCACAGTCATAGACCTCAAGGACGCTTATTTCCATGTCTCCATCCTCGAGGAGCACCGAAGGTTCCTCCGGTTCCGCATCGGCAATTCGGTGTACCAGTACCGATGTCTACCGTTCGGTCTGGCCACGGCACCACGAGTCTTCACCAAATGCATGGCTCCGGTGGCTGCCTTCCTTCGCCAGCAGGGAATCAGGGTCTTCCCATACATCGACGACTGGCTGATCGTATCCCACACCAGCTCGTCGGCCATTCGGGACACGCAATTCACGGTCCACCTCATGGAGAGTCTTGGCCTCAGGATCAACTTCACCAAGTCGAAGCTGATTCCCTCTCAACGCGTCGAGTACATCGGAGCGGTACTCGACTCGCTTGCCACCAGAGCCTTTGCACCCCAGAAGCGCTTGCAGGACATCGCGCAGGGGGTGAACGATTTTCGCACCAAACCGTCCGTCCGAGCGAAGAAGGCTCAAAGACTGCTAGGCCTTATGGCCTCAACGACGGCTGTGGTCCCCCACGCCAAGTTAAAGTTCCGGTCCCTACAGTCGTGGCTTCTGCACGAATTCGACGCGCTCCGGGAGAGTCAGTCCAAACGGCTAACTCCATCTCCGGAGCTGAGGGACCAGCTGCTGTGGTGGACGACGCCACTCAACGTTACAACGGGGAAGAGCTTTTACCACCCGCAACCCTTGTTGCAAATATTGACCGACGCAAGCAACCTCGGCTGGGGGGCTGCCTGCGGGACTCTCACGGTCAACAACCCTTGGTCGCCTCAGGAGATGGTGCACCATATCAACTACTTGGAGCTACTGGCCATTTGGAACGCCCTCCGTTCCTTCGAGAGCCTGCTCATGGGCAAGGCGGTCCAAGTGGCATCGGACAACACCACGGCGGTGGCGTATCTGAACAAGCAGGGAGGAACACGGTCCACCACCCTTCTTTACCTCGCTGTGCAACTCTGGGAGTGGTGCCTGGAGAGGCACATTTTCCCGATTGGAGTGCACATTCAGGGCAAGCTGAATGTCCTGGCCGACCATCTCAGCCGCCTCACCTTGATGACCCACGAATGGGAACTGAACGACGAGGTTTTCCAGTCGCTTTGCGAGGCCTGGGGGACTCCGAACATCGACCTCTTCGCATCGGAATCCAACACGAAATGCCACAGGTACTGCTCCAGGGCGGGCATCGGTGTGAACTCCGAGGGCGATGCCTTCATGAAACGGTGGGATCAGGACTATTTCTACGCTTTTCCTCCGTTTCCTCTGATCCAGAAGGTTCTCACCAGAATGCTTCAGCACAGGACCAGGGCCATCCTAGTGGCCCCATCATGGCCTCGCCAACCATGGTTTCCGCTGCTGTTGCGCATGTCATCGCAGTATCGCACGCTACCGGAGTCACCGACGCTCCTCCAAATGGAGCAGGGCCAGCTTCACCACTCGGACCTTCCCAGCCTCCACCTCACCGCGTGGAGGATAACCCCAGACTGTCCAGGATCCTGGAACTAGCCAGGCGCCCTTCCACAAGGAAGTCCTACGCTTCCAAATACAGACGCTTTTGTGCTTTCCTGGCATCCCAGCAGACGTCCCCTCCACAGGTGGGACTGCAGGACGTCTTGATCTACCTCCTCCATCTGGCAGAGTCTGGCCTCAGCATCACCTCCATCCGAGTACACCTCGCGGCGGTGGTGGCTCACTCACCGGCTGGCTCGCCCTGCTTCTGGCGCTTTCCGCGACCAAACGGTGAAACGTTTCCTCAAGGGGCTACGCAACGCCTTCCCTCTGGTCAGGACTCTGACGGCCCAATGGTCACTCTCTACCGTCCTCAACGCGCTCACCAGGACTCCTTTCGAGCCCATGGCTACCGCGGATGCTCGTCTCCTCACTTGGAAGACGGCTTTTCTTGTGGCCATCACGTCTGCTCGACGAGCTGGTGAGCTAGTTGCTCTGCGGGCAGACGCACCCTTTCTTCAATTCTTCAATGACCGTGTGGTACTCCAAGCAGACATCACCTTTCTTCCCAAGGTGGTCTCCCAGTTTCATATGGCACAGACTATCTCCTTGCCTACATTCTTCCAGAACCCCACTAACGCCCAAGAAAGGACTTGGCACATGCTGGATGTCAAACGAGCTTTATTGTTTTACACCAGCAGGACAAGGGAGTTCAGGAAGTCGCAACGCCTTTTCGTGGCTTATGGGGGCAAATCCAAAGGCGAACCCATATCTGCACAGCGGTTCTCCAAATGGATCACCTCTACCATCTACTTGGCCTACGAGTTGGCATCGCTGCCCCCTCCACCGCATGTCAGGGCGCACTCTACCAGAGCGGTTGCAACATCCACGGCCTTTCTGGAGGGCACACCGCTTGAGGACATCTGTAAGGCTGCCACCTGGTCCAGACCCTCTACATTTGTCCAGCATTACAGGGTGGACACCAGAGCCACTGCGGACGCCAGGCTTGGCCGTGTCGTCCTCACTCGGGGGCTCCGGGCCCATCGCCCTTGACAGTTCACCCTGCCTGACCGTCATCATCTTCATCGTGGGATCATCTCATCCGACTGCCCACCGACCAAGTAAGTGTGAGCTTGCTAATCTCCCATGAGTGTGGATTCACAAACTATACGAAGGAGAAAGTTCGGTTTCACTTACCAGTGATAACTTTCGTTCTTCGAGTATATAGTTTGTGAATACACACTACCCACCCTGCCTCCCCTCTTGAGCTGCACGGATGAGATCAATTGGTTTATCCTGTGCTTGGCTTAAGTATGGAACTGAGGTAAAATGGCGCGCGGGCGCCTCAGGGTGGGTGGTACGGTGGGCGGTCTTGCCACCAAAACTTTTGACCAATAGCTTTTCAAGCCTCCGATCGGCCGTTCTGCGCAGGCGCATAACCCCCCCCCCCCATGAGTGTGTATTCACAAACTATATACTTGAAGAACGAAAGTTATCACTGGTAAGTGAAACCAAACTTTTTCCTCTTTTCTGACGGGTCAGACTCAGTCGGTGTCTTTAGAGAGTGGGTTGTCCAGCCCTAGGTTGCTTCCATGTGGGGTGCCTCAGGGCTCAGTACTTTCGCCTCTATTGTTTATTATCTACATGAAACCGGTGGGTGAGATCATTCGTTCCCACGGGGTGAGGTATCATCAGTATGCAGATGATACCCAACTGTACATCTTGGCTCGTGATGCAGTCGAAGTCCTGACCAGGTGTCTGGAGGCTGTTCGGGTCTGGATGGGGGACAACGGGCTTCAGCTGAATCCTGGCAAGACTGAGTGGCTTTGGGTGCGGAGTCCCATGTTATCCCGGGAGTTACCATCTTTGGTCGTGGCTGGAACATCTTTGTCATTGTCATATCCAGTGTGCAATCTGGGGGTCCTCTTGGACTCGCGGCTACTGCTCGAAGAACAGGTGGCAGCTGTGGCTAGGAGGGCCTTTGCACAGCTTCGTGTTATTTACCAATTACGCCCGCTCCTGGACCGGGACTCCTTGCTCATGGTCACTCACGCTCTGGTCACCTCCAGATTGAATTATTGTAATGCGCTCTACATGGAGCTGCCCTTGGTGACCATTCGGAGGCTTCATCTGGTCCAGAATGTGGCTGCCCGGGTTGTGATGGGGTACCGGCGTCATACTCGGGCCTCACCACTTCTCTGGGAGCTGCACTGGTTGCCTGTGTGCCTCTGGGTGCAATTCAAGATGCTGGTTTTGACCTTTAAAGCCCTTTATGGCATTGGACCAGGCTACTTAAGAGACCGCGTTACCACAAGGAATTTAGCCCGTCCTACTAGGGCATACAAGAGGGGCTCACTGGTGGTCCCATCAGTAAAAGAGGTACATCTTACTGGGACCAGGAAAAGAGCCTTTTCCGTGTCTGCCCCAGCCCTGTGGAACCTCTTACCACCTGAGTTGCGGCTCCAGACGGAACTACTCCCCTTTAGGAAGATGCTGAAGACATGGCTCTTCTAGCAGGTTTGGGGCACGCTTAAAACCTCTGTCTTTACCTACATTTTACCAAATTACCCCCTCTTTTCTGCAACAAGTTACAATAATCCTTTCTAATGCAGTACCAATAAGCTCAACCTCTTCAGCTTTTTTCAATCAGTCAGCTTCAGTCTAGCTGTGTTAGCACTCACTAAGTTGGCTTGGGATTTATGAGTCCCACTTTCCCTATTTGCCTCCCTCAGCCTGTTGGCTGGGGCCAGATGACCTGTTAGATGCACACATGAATAGTCAAACCTTGAGATAAGTACAGCTTGACTTAAGAAAAATTCAAGATACATCCAGAAATCTCAGAAAAAACCAGGTTCCAGATAAGAATTTTTAATAGGATTTTTCGAGATAAGAAAATCAATGCATTCCTATGGGAAATTGCATACAATGCATTCCTATGGGAAATTAAAGATAAGAAATTTCTGAGATACAACCAACCTTGAGGAACAAATTAAATTCATATGTAGAGGTTTTACTGAATGTGATTATCCACCCCCTCATTAAACCCTTATCCTTCTCATACTTTCAAATTAATCTCTGTTGAATGGCTGACCATGATTTTCAGTTTCTGCACTTGACTTTTCTGTTTCTTGACATGTCCTTCATAATTATGCAGAACTATACCTGGCTTTTCTTCTTCCCTTCCTCTTCTTTCCTGGGAAGCAGTCAAAATGAAGCCACCTTTGGAGAGTTCATTCTGTAGTTCCTTTCTCCTGTCCTAGTGTGAGAAAGATTAGCTGGCACAGGCTGGTTCTGATTCAAAAATACCACAATCTTGAAGCAGTTTTTTCCCTGTATAAACCACCTGGCTTTGTAAAAAGAATCTATAATTGAAATATTATTGTGTTATGTAAAAACTGGTAGAAAATATTTTACATGTCATCAAATGGAATTATAACAATTACATGTTTTATTGATCAGAGAGGGGTTGCATTCAAAGGTAATGAATGTTGCTGATGCCAGACATTGCTGATACTAAGTACGTTGAGCTTTGCTCCGTTATGTTTGTGGTACTATGGCATATTTATTTTGTACTGATTTGTAATTTTGTAACCTGTAATTTGCAATTGTATGCTTTATTGTATTTTGTGTGTTGTTCATATTGTTATATTGTATTTTATTTGTTATACTGTATTTGATTTACCTGTTGAAAGCTGCCCTGAGTCGGCCTGGGCCGAGTAGAGTAGGGTATAAATAAATAAATAAATAAATAAATAAATAAATAAATAAATAAATAAATAAATAATCTTATTGAGTAAATTTTATATCTTGTTTTATTGTGATTGTATCATCCTACTTTTAATCTGTTTTTATCCTGTTTTGTAATCATATTTTATCTAATGATTTTATCACATTTTAATCTGATAAGGTCAGATGATTAATCAGTTAACAGATACTGAATGCTAGAATTCTAACAAGGTATTATCAATGAAAATGTTTCTGATTAAACAGTAGAATATTCCAGAGGTGTGTATGGCTATTGAATGTGTAAAAATGTAAAGAATGAGAGGGGATTTCTGTAAAAACTAAGGCTTTATGCTTAATTAATTGTAGTCATATGCTGATGGGATTTCTGGATTTCTTGTATTGCAGATCCTGTAATTTCCTGTTCTGGGAGAGCTGCTTGATTTAATCACCTTCAGATACCTAAAAATGGTTCACCTGGGAGAAAAGGCATAAACTGGAAAGCTTTGAGGCTTAGTTATGCTAGCTCAACACAAGCTTTCTGTTCTTGCCTAGCTACTAGCTGTGGGGGCGGGGGGATTTCCTTCTGAACAGCAAGCTGAGTAGAACTAGTCTCACCAACTCATATTCTTCCAGTTTAGGCCTTTTCTCCCAAATGAATAACATTTAAGTGTATCTAGGATGTGCATCAGTAGAACATCCAGAACGGGGATATATAAAAGTCTCATCCTTAAATTTATGTCAAGACAGGGAGTCTGAAGCCTGATCATTTTCCTGAGAGCTATCTTTACCTATAAGAAGGTGGTTGTGTCATGTGTGTCCAGCATACACAGCCACACCTGGCCCCACCATCCCATACCGAGCTGCCCACACTTACCTTTAGACCCTGCAGCATCGCCGCAAGGGTCCAGTCATCGAGATTGGGGCAACCACACCACGAAGACAAAAAAAATCTACAAGACCCAGCATCCTCCGCACCACACCAATCAGGCTGAGGGACGCAAGCGCGGAGGAGGCCGGGCAAGTGCCGTACACAGAAAAAAACTGCCACCACATCCAGGTCCCAGTGACAAAGGGTGGTGCCGGCCCCGCTGCGACTTTGGTGGGGTTGCGGAGAGAAGAGGGAGGCCCTCTTCTCTCCACCGCCCTGGCAAAAAGCTTCCCTCGGGACACGGAGCCCGAGAACAGCGCTCTGTTCTCGGGCTCTATATCCCAGAGGGAAGACACTTTCCATGGGGGTGAGGGCCAAAAGCTTCAGCCCACGCCCACTGAGGAAATCGAACAGCTTCCCTCCAGAAGATGGAGGCTGAGAATGGAGCACCGTTGTTGGCCTCCATCTCCCAGAGGGAAATCCATCTGGAGCTCCCCCCTCTGTGTGTGTGTGTGTGTCCTCACTGAGTCTATGGGGGGTGGAAGGGGAGCCCCTCCTCTCCTCATGCAGTTTTGGCATGTGTGTGTGTGTGCATCCCAAAACCACCCCTACCACCAACACCCAAAATAAACCTGCCCACCATTGCCGGGCAAAAAAATGCTAGTACAAAATATTATATACCTGTAGAGAAAATAACAGCTGGCAATTATTGCATTAAAACCAGAGTAATGAAGGTGGTAAAACTTTTGGATGTTTTCACAATTTTGTATTTTTGTATACATGGAAGGTAGAAGCAATTTTGATAAACCAAACTTGTAGAATTAGACAAGCTCATGTTACCTGCAATTATTGCAATGATAAAACTACTTTTACCTAGATGTCCATATAAATTTTGATATGTGTGGTAGTGATTATCTGATTTCGTTCTGGGTTTAACCTTTTATTCAGATAAAAGCTTGGTATGGTCATCCCAGATTTCTGATTTTTCCTAGAGGTCTATAAAGGTCTGTATGGCTCATGGGGCAATGATCAGATCTCTCACAAATACATATTGAAAATCAGTTTCCATACTCATATTTTTGATTCAAATGTAGGAAAAACTACATGAACGTTGATTGCAAATTGCTACTCAGTAATGAGGTATTTGTTGTTTTCTTTTATGAGTAGCTGACTGCACAATTGGATGTACTCCTGGGAAAGTTTGAGGATTTCACTAGCCCCTCCAGCCTCTCCTCATCTGAGATAATGTCATTTCTTTAATACATCAAGGTTCTCCAATATTTCCAGAACCTTTCTGAATTATCAGAAAATAAACAAAACAAAACCAAAACTCTGTAACACTTTAAAGACTAACTGTTGTATTTCAATGTGAGCTTTTGTGGTTCAATTCCACTTCATCATACATAGGAGTGAGGCTTCATGGCATCAATTTATATGCATCAGGTACAGAAGTACAGAGTGATTGGTTAGCATAACAGATAAGCATACAAATCAATGTGGTTTCACTCACGTGTTTGTTTATTCTCAAATATGCCTGAAACACAGACTAACATGGCTACATAAATGTGTGCTTCATGATGTACTAAACTTTCTCATTCCCATATGAAATTGACCCTGACATACTCTCCTCTTTTAAGTATCATTGTGACAAAGATGGGGAAAAGTTTTTCAAGGACATATCCCTTCTGCATATTGTTTCATTTTTATGTGAATCCCTTTAGGATTAGTTTTGCAACAGCTTTTGTACTAGAATAGTAATAAAGAATTTGTTTGTTTGTTACTAGAATAGTTGATTTATTTCTCCCAAGCATTGTTCTAATCCTTCCTGGTATTTTCTCATTATTATCACCTCTAGCATACAGCACTGACCCTGCTAGCTTGGTGTGCAAGTCTTATGCCTGGGAGCGCTGAGACTCAATAAGACTCATTGCTATGCCATTGCTTGTCATATCAGCAGACTCATCAGCTGAAATATATTCTGACTGAGTAAGCCTGAGGTAGACAGTACTTAATTTCCACTTCAAAATGTTCTAGGAAAGGAGACAAGATTCTGCTAGAGGATATAGGTCCTGTCACTGCCCTATTATCCTAACATACCATTTACTCAGTTACTGTTATTATGTTCTGCTTTATCAATCTCAGAAAGGTATTAAACACTTTTTTCCATATGTCTACTAGTTTATAGCACATTTAATCACCAAGAACTGAAAAAGGGTTGGCCTAATATGAAACTGAAAGGAAACATAGAAATATCCGATGTGTACTTTTGTGTATGATATCCATCACTCCATGGAAGTTCGCCTCAAAATATAGCAAAATATAGTCTTTAAGTTGACACAATTTCTTTGCAGGCGCACCCCCCAATAAAGGACTCAGACACTGATGAAAGTGGATAACGGCATTGGGCCACATTTATTGATTCATGCCCTAGTCCGAATTATAAATTTCTATTGGTAATTGACCAATCATAATTCTTAAGGCAAGCAGGCCGAAGTAACACTGGTAAGGTACTACCCAAAATTGCCGACGGCAATTGTTACAATGTATCTATTTGTATCAATTTGTTTGTTGACAACAAACAAATTGTTGACCGTAGACAATATCTAACTAATGACCCCACCCTCTGACGCGTATCCGTAAAATCACGGGGTGATGCATGCTGTCTAGCTGTAGCCATCACCCCGTCGCCTGGTTCGTCGTTGACCGGACAACGTTTAACCAACTTATGCCTGTCTAGTGTTGTCCAGTCAATTGCGAACCTGCCGGATACCTGTGGGTCATAAATGTTTACCTTACCAGTGCTACTCGCCCATGTGACCAAAGTCAACAGCAGCAACATAAACCCCTATATCAAACCATAGCAACAGTGTGGGTTGGGCGAAAAAACCCCGACCCGAGAGCCAATTGTGAGTCCCAGCCAAAAATTCCCACCCAGCCCCGAAGCGACCAAAATATCACACTGTTAACTAGGGAGGGGGTGGAGGGGAAAAACTTCTCAGCTCCGTCGCTTCGCAAAATGGCAGCTCGGCTGCCTCGTGGCCGCCCCTTATATAAGGGTGCTGGCCACGCCCCCTAACTACCCGGATGTCTTTGTCCGGTGGGGGGTGCCCGCAAAGAGCGCAGCGGCCATTTTGGCGCCGCGCTTGCATTGCAGGCGCACCCCCCAATAAAGGACTCAGACACTGATGAAAGTGGATAACGGCATTGGGCCACATTTATTGATTCATGCCCTAGTCCGAATTATAAATTTCTATTGGTAATTGACCAATCATAATTCTTAAGGCAAGCAGGCCGAAGTAACACTGGTAAGGTACTACCCAAAATTGCCGACGGCAATTGTTACAATGTATCTATTTGTATCAATTTGTTTGTTGACAACAAACAAATTGTTGACCGTAGTCAATATCTAACTAATGACCCCACCCTCTGACGCGTATCCGTAAAATCACGGGGTGATGCATGCTGTCTAGCTGTAGCCATCACCCCGTCGCCTGGTTCGTCGTTGACCGGACAACGTTTAACCAACTTATGCCTGTCTAGTGTTGTCCAGTCAATTGCGAACCTGCCGGATACCTGTGGGTCATAAATGTTTACCTTACCAGTGCTACTCGCCCATGTGACCAAAGTCAACAGCAGCAACATAAACCCCTATATCAAACCATAGCAACAGTGTGGGATGGGCGAAAAAACCAGGACCCGAGAGCCAATTGTGAGTCCCAGCCAAAAATTCCCTCCCAGCCCCGAAGCGACCAAAATATCACACTGTTAACTAGGGAGGGGGTGGAGGGGAAAAACTTCTCAGCTCCGTCGCTTCGTAAAATGGCAGATCGGCTGCCTCGTGGCCGCCCCTTATATAAGGGTGCTGGGCACGCCCCCTAACTACCTGGATGTCTTCGTCCGGTGGGGGGTGCCCGCAAAGAGTGCGGCGGCCATTTTGGCGCCGCGCTTGCATTGCAGGCGCACCCCCCAATAAAGGACTCAGACACTGATGAAAGTGGATAACGGCATTGGGCCACATTTATTGATTCATGCCCTAGTCCGAATTATAAATTTCTATTGGTAATTGACCAATCATAATTCTTAAGGCAAGCAGGCCGAAGTAACACTGGTAAGGTACCACCCAAAATTGCCGACGGCAATTGTTACAATGTATCTATTTGTATCAATTTGTTTGTTGACAACAAACAAATTGTTGACCGTAGTCAATATCTAACTAATGACCCCACCCTCTGACGCGTATCCGTAAATTCACGGGGTGATGCATGCTGTCTAGCTGTCGCCATCACCCCGTCGCCTGGTTCGTCATTGACCGGACAACGTTTAACCAACTTATGCCTGTCTAGTGTTGTCCAGTCAATTGCGAACCTGCCGGATACCTGTGGGTCATAAATGTTTACCTTACGAGTGCTACCCGCCACACGGAGAGGCTTCAATAAAGGCTCGACGCCCCCCCCAGACCGTCAGCTCGGTCAACAGGCCTGCTCGCCAATCACCCAACAGGAGGTCCATACCTCCTCGCGACAGATGGACCCCATCCCCTGCATAAAGTCCATAATTTTGGAGGCTAATGGTGGGGTGACAACTGACCCGCCCCCAACCCCTGGCCACAAGGAACCGGGCCACAGCCCTGTTCACCATGCGCCTAGCGCGGTCTAGGGCCTGGAGGTCGAAGCCTCCCCTATAAGCATGCCGCGGGACCATATCTGACCAAACAAGGGTTGTGGCGGGCCATACATAATGTAGGTAGGCGAGGTCACCGCAAATCGCATGCTTCAGCGATAGGCCGGTGACCTGTCCCAAATCGTTGCCCCCAAGGTGTATAATCAGAATGTCAGGCGGGTCAGCATTCCTCACCGAGAAGAGGAATGGCAACAGTTCCCGCCACAACATACCGGGCTTACCATACCATGTGAGACTTGCGTATGCACCCAGTCCCAGTCGGGGTCCCCACTCTGTCGCCGCAGCGTAACGCGCTGCCCTGTGCACGTAGCTATGGCCCACCAGCCATACTGTCACCGGTGTAATACGACACCCAGGGTCTGTCAAGGGAAAAAACAAGGGGAGGAGAAAAGGTGCGGTGACTCAACCGGTACTCACGGTGGAAGAGGGCGAACATAAAACTGAAAACTCTGTGAGCCCCACTTCCCCATGCTGCGTATGTCAGCCCTGGAGTACCCATAAGCAGCCGCAGTAGAAGCCGCCCCTATCCTGAATGAATGGGTGCCGTAACGGGCCCCAGGGAGGCCCACCCCGGCGAGTGCTTTCCCAGTCACCTTCCAAAATTGAAATTTAGTGAGGGGAGACCCATCCTGGTGACAGAATACGGGCCATGGTGCGTGCCACGCAGTGCAAGGAACTCCTGTAGGGCACCAACCGGACAGATGTCTGCCAAGGAACATCGTAGCAGTTTCACTCCACTGCCTACGCCGTGCTGATCTGTTTTAGAGGAGCGTAGCCTCAACTGAGCCCAATCATTGCAAACATAGACATCTTCGAGTTCCAGTGCCCTACGACTTGCATCCGCCTTAGACAGCATCACAAGCTCGCTGATGCGGAGCGCTCCAAAAAAGGCCACCGTTGTAGCCGCATGAAACAGGGCTGCCTCATACCTATCAAAACATAGGTCATGCCAGCCCCGTGCCAGTTGGGTAAGTACCCCCGGGGAAATCGTGTGGCGGTCATCCTGGCTACGCCCACGTTCCCACACCCACCCCTCCAAAACGTGTCTCACACGGAAATCAGCGGTACTGTCCGCATGACCTCCTACTTTGGCCATAAAAGCCAGCGCTGACAGCCTGGATGCTATGGTGCGGGGTGCTAGGCCCTGGGCATGCAGGTAAACCATGAAACGGAGGATGTGGGCCACCGGAATTGGCCAGGTATCTGGCAGTCGGAACTGGGCACAGAATGCCTGAAAGGAATTGAATGCGTGGTAATACGCCTTACGCGTGCGTGGCGCCAGCGACATGCCGATCGCCCGGTTCACCTCTCCTTGCCAAGGGTCCATATCTCCTCCGGGAGTGGCGAGGGAAATTCCTCCGCATCCGGGGCCAAGGCGCGGAACCGGGAGATCTGCAGGCGGGACAAAGCGTCAGCAATATCGTTATTGACCCCTGGGACATGCCTGGCCCTGAACAGTACATTGAGGCGCAGGCTGCGCAATACAAACTGGCGCACCAGGTCCATAACCCTGGGTGATTTAGACGTCTGTGAGTTGACAATGTGAACAACGGCCGCATTGTCCCACCAGAAATGCACCACCGAGTTGGCCCACTCCTCACCCCATAGCATCAAAGCCCCCAGAATGGGAAAAAATTCCAGATACGTGAGATCTCTCAGGCGGTCCGTGCCTGACCATGCTGGTGGCCACCCACCATAGGCCCACTTCCCATTGAAGTACATCCCATAACCCAGGGATCCGGAGGCATCAGACTGTATCTGGAAACGAGGGGAAGCCAGGAGGTCAGACCTCCAAAATGAGACCCCATTGAACTCCCTCAGGAACTGGAGCCATATAAGCATATCTGCCCTGATGCCCCATGTCAGTCTCACCCTATGGTGGGGCCTGGATAAGCCTGTCATTGCGTCGCACAAGCGTCAAGCAAATGCCCTGCCAGGTGCGACCACCCGGCAAGCGAAATTAAGGTGACCATGTAGCACCTGCAGTTCCCGAAGGGATGCCTTGCGTTTAGCCAGCAAGTCTGAGATGAGGGCCACTATCCTTGCCACCTTTTCCCCCGGCAACCTAGATGCCTGCGCTACCGTGTCGATCTCCACCCCCAGGAATACAAGCTTAGTAGATGGGCCTTCGGTCTTTTCGGGCGCTAAAGGGACACCAAGTTCCTCCATTAGCGTCTGAAATGTGTTGAGGAGACGTGTGCACGTGTCCAAGCCCCGTTCACCCCCGAATAAAAAATCATCCAGGTAATGGGCTACAGACCGAGACCCTGACCTGCGGACAAAAGCCCACTGTAGAAAGGTACTAAAACGCTCGAAGGCCGAGCATGAGACGGAACAGCCAAAAGGCATGGCCTTATCGAAATAATATTCACCCCGGAACTTGAAACCCAGCAACTCAAAATCACCCGGGTGCACCGGCAGGAGACGAAACGCCGACTTAATGTCGCATTTAGCCAACAGCGCACCCGGGCCACATGAGCGCACCATGCGCAGCGCCTGGTCAAAAGATGTATACCTGACCGAACAAAGGTCCTCAGGGATAGCATCATTGACCGTTTGGCCGGCTGGGTAGGACAAGTGATGGATCAGGCGAAACTCGCCCGGCGACTTCTTGGGCACCAAGCCCAATGGGGAGACCTTAAGGTTGGGAAACGGGGGCGCAGGGAAAGGGCCAGTGACCCTGCCCGCATCGACCTCCTTAGTAATGCTGGCAGCAGCCACCTCCTCCCATCCCCTAAGTGACAAAAGATTGGGTGCGTCTTGGGGGGACCTATCTCCCGTAAAAGGGATACGAAACCCCAGTTGAAAACCTTGCAGCAGGTAAGCTGCGTCTGCCCTCCTCGGGTATAATGCGAGCCAACGCTCTAGCATATCTACATTAATTGGGGAGGGGGCCTTTCGGTGGACCTGCTCCCTCAGCGGCAGTCCTGCCAGCCCCTTGTCCGCCCCTACCCCTGCCCCGTATTCCTCCAGGCCTGGGACAGGCGGAGGCAGCATGGGGGCCAGTACAAGAGGGACACTCATGCCTGTACTTGCAATTTTTCCTGTTGCAGGAACCATTTGACGAGAAGGTCCAGCACAGCAGGCGGGCTGGAACCCCCTGCCCCGCCACCTGGCGGGGTGCCTGCACTGGGGCCGCTCGTTGGACAGCATGTCCACAATGGTATCTCTCCCCAGGCACCGGGCGCGTGGGGATCATGTACAGAAGCCACAGCCTCTGGCAGGGCTCATCCCACCTCATCTCTGGGTGCAGGGGAATCCGCATACAGAATTCCTCATCGTAAGCCAGCCACGACGGGCCCGGGAAGTCAACCATCGCCCGGTAAATGTTGTCCAAATACTGGACCATCGGGATGGCCAGATCCGGCCTGGCCCGGAGGTAAACCGCCATGTATATGAGGTACGCTGGCAACCAGTTAGCCCACGTGCGTGGCGGCTTACGACGTCGTGCCTGTTCCTTATCCTTCTCATCCTGCCCCTCCCTCTCCTCCTTGGTGGGCTCTCTGTTAAGAAGGGAGAAGATGTCCACATACTCGCCCCGCCAGATCTTCTCCTTGGTAGACTGGGCCAGATGGTCCCCTAGGGGCAAGGAATACCCCGCTGTCGGCAACGCCGACACCGGCACGGTGGGAACTGCGGGTAATGTAAAAGGAGCCTGTACCAACCCAGACACCCCCAACACGTTCCCAACTGAGTAGGAGGCACCGCCCAAAACTGGGCCCTGGGTCAGAGGTGAAGTCGCCGGGTGGGCCGGTGGCGGCTGAACCGTCGCGCCACCCGTGCGAGGCCACAGCCACTGAAATGCTCCCCCCAACGAAGTCAGGTGTGTGGGTGCACTAGCTTGAACCGCATACTCACCTGATGCACCCCCGCGGGCCGCCCCCACCGGGGGTTCCGGCCCGCCGGGGGCGTCGGAGCTCACGACCGAAACTGAGCTCGTCGATGGGGCCAGATCAGCGCCAGTCTGCTGCACCTGTTGTGTGGGGAGCTGCGAGGCAGTGGCCGCCGCCGGCCCACGCGCCTCAGGCAGCTCGACCCGTCCCGTCGCCTGCCGCTGCCCAGCAGACGAAGGATCAACCTGCAACCCGAAAGGCACCCCCGGGTGGTTGACCCTCGCTAGCGATGCCTCGAGGGCCGCTACACGGGCCAGAAGGGCCTCCACATTAACATAGCCCCCGGTACCAAGAGGGGGCAAAGGGCCGACCGGCCCACAAGTTACGGGTGCCGGTCCAGGTCCCTGGACCCCGGAGGCCGAATACGGCCAAGAGCCCCGGCCCGGCCCTTGAGGAGCCGGGGGCATGCCCTGCCAGGGGAGGGAACCCAACCACCCCCCATGGCTGAAACCCCCCGCAATAAGCTGCAGACCAAGCAGGGAAGGCCCCGAAGCATGGACCATGCCAGGGGCAGTGGCCACTGCTTGCGGGCCGGGGGCCGCGGCCCCTGTTGGGCCGGTATGCGGACGCCCCGCCTCAGGCCAAGGGGCTATCGACCCCATCCCACCGGTCCCGGTGGGCTCTGGCAGAGGAGGCTGCTGAGGAGGCGCAGTCGCGGTCCTCCGACCCGGCTGGCGCCTCCGCGCAGAGCGAGCCACGTTCGCAGCCGCCTTCTTCTTGGAAGGCATAGCTGGAATCTGCTAGGAAGCCTGATTAAAGAAAAGCTGCGCCAAAGAGGCTTCCCGAAGAGCAAGAGCGACGGAGGTAAGAGGGAAAAACTTCTCCGCTCCGTCGCATTGCAAAATGGCAGCTCGGCTGCCTCGTGGCCGCCCCTTATATAAGGGTGCTGGCCACGCCCCCTAACTACCCGGATGTCTTCGTCCGGTGGGGGGGCCGCAAAGAGCGCGGCGTCCATTTTGGCGCCACGCTTGCATTCTTTCTTTCTTTCCTTCTTTCAACAGACATAGAGCAATCTGTTAATCACCTATAGACAAAAATCAAATATTAAAGTCAGAAATTATGGCCAAAAAAATGAGTTTTGCAACATAAATTATTGGAATAATTGTATACCTCACGATTATGTGTGATGAATAAAGGAAAATACAGGGGGAAAGACAGTGATTCATTCATCCTCACTCACTTGGGGATAAGATTTTTCAGATGTCATCTTTGCTGTTAAACTGAACATTTAACTAAATATGGCAGCTGCTTTTTGCAAGAGTTTAACAGAACACTTTGCAGCATATATGCATTGTCATAAATTAAATTTACTGGTTGCAGAGAGTATAATTGCTTCCAAGTGAGTCCACCTGAGAAATAAGTTGAAAGCCCTGTTCAAGAGGCAATAGGGAACTGCAGCACATACCTGTCAAGTTTTGGATTTCAAAATAAGGGAAATTTTGGCCACATCCCTCTGTGGGTGTGGCCAAATCTGTGGGCATGGCCAAATATAGCCATGTGACTTGCTGGGATCTAGTCATGCCTGCCACATGACCATGAAAATGTCTGCAAACACAGACAGCACTGGCTCTTTGGCTGTAAATGGAGATGAGCACTGCACCCTAGAGTTGGATACGACTGGCAGATTTTACTTTCTTAGGATCAAAGATCTCTGCAGATGGTGATTGCAGCCGTGAAATAAAAAGGTGACTGATGCTTGGGAAACAAGTTGTGAGAAACCTGGGGAACATAGTTAAAAGTAGAGGCATCACCTTGCAAACAAAAAATTGCATAGTCAAAGCAATGGTATTCCCAGTGGTAATGTATGGGTGTGAGAGCTGGACCATTAGGAAAGCTGAGCACAGAACAATAGATGCCTTTGAAATGTGGCATTAGAAATAGGTCGATCCTAGAAGAAATCAACCATGACTGCTCATTAAAGGTCAAATAGTAAAGATGACGCTAAAGTACTTTGGACATAAAATGAGAAGAGAGGATTCACTTGAGAAGGCCTTGATGCTGGGAAAGGTGGAAGACAAAAGAAGGGGGTGGCCAAAAATAAGATGGCTAGATGGTATTCTAGATGCAATGGGCAGAAAGCTGTGTGGGCCAAAGAACCCTTTCTCTATCTTCTTGGGGGACTTTTGTTTTGTTTTCTTTCTTGTTTACTCAGTGGCTTAAGTGACTAAGATGCTGACTGGGAGGCAGAAGGTCAGCAGTTCGATTCCTGAGTACTGCAGGATGGAATGAGCTCCCATCTTTGTCCCAGCTCCTTCCATCCTAGCAGTTCGAAAGCAAGAAATTTCAAGTAGATAAATAGGGACCACTTTGGTGGGAAGTTAACAGCGTTCCATGTGCTCTGGTGTCTAGTCATGCCTGCCGCATGACAATGGAAACTTCTGCAGATGCAGACAACGCTGGCTCTTTGACTTTGAAACAGAGATGAGCACTGAACCCTAGAGTCGGATATGACTGGCTGTCGAGCAAGGAAACCTTTACCTTTACCTTACTCATTTTTAATTATTATTTTTTCCTGGGAAGCAAAGAAAGTGCAGAATAGTAAACCAGCCCCCTAGGGTTACCAACTGCTTGTAAGCATCTTGGCTTTAATGAACTAGCCCTGCACATGGCTAGACACTCTCCCCCCCCCCCATTAGGGTGGCGGAGCAAGGGATTATTTTCCCCAAATTAACCAATCTATTTGTTCCTCACTGCAACCAATTGAAGCACCAACACCTGAGAATGTCAGATCCAGCTTAAGGAAGGGAATTAGTAAAGAAGTAAAAAGCAACCTCTGTAGTTTCCAAGCCTCCCAGCAACTGACAAGTTAATCTTCCCCTCCAGATGGTTTGTTAGAAGGTGGGGCTCTCTCTCATATAGTGATCAAGCAACATCCCCCCTCCCCCCTCCCAAGTTAACTCTAGAACAGAAATGGAAGCCTCCAGCCAGGAGGCAGGGCAGAAACAGCTCAATAAAGCATGAGAGTGAGAGAGAAGCCTCTCACTGATTTGCCTCTGCATATATGAAATATCGCTTACCTCTAGAATAGACTCTAGAGCATGGTGGCTCCGAACAGCAGCAACAAAAATGAAGCCTCCATGACCATGTGGCAGGGAAGGGAAATGAAAGAGAAGCTACAGAACGCCCCCACCACCTTCTCGCTCTCCCCTTCCACAAGTGAAAAGCCACACAGCGACCTCTGGTGGCCAGAAAAACATACTGCAGCTTCGCCTGTGAGGGCTCCGGTCAGGATTTTTTTTTTAAAAAAAAGGGATATTACGGGGAAATTAATAAAACGGGAGGGGGCGGGAAGAGGGGTAAAAATAAGGGGGGGAAACAGGATACTTGACAGGTATGCTGCAGCAGCACCAAAAACAGGAGCTGTATTTTATGACCTTGCCTTTATAAAATACTAGCAAAGGTTGCCCGGCGTTGCTGGGCTGTTTTAAATGGCGTTGGAAAGTTTTTGTTGTTGTTGTTAATGTTTGTAAAGAAGAGGTTAGTCTATAATTGAAATTTTTAAAATTGTTATTTATACAAATTTTTTGATGGCCTGTTATAAACTGTGATGAATTTTGTTTGGTGTTTTGGTTTTGTGGATGAAAAAAAGAATAAAGGATGATATACTTTTTCGAAAAACTCTTGGGGCCTTTTGTGTGGGGCTATTGTGTCTTTTTGAATTTTTTTATTATTGTGGGCAGCAAGTGGTGCTGGTAGGGGTTATCTTGTATTTTGACTGTTTTTTCTCTCGTGGCCTCTGGGTGGAGCTTCTTCCAGTAAGTAGTCTCTTTCTTTATTCATTTCTTTTCCTGTAGTTGTTGTGTGAGGTTGTCTGGTGGTGAGTTGGCTGTTTTTCTTTATTTGGGGTGATGGTGGTGTTTGGATTTTGTGGTGTTTGGCTGGGTGCTGGGTGTGTTTGGAAATGTTTGTTGTTGTTTACTTTTTTGGTGTTATTTTTGTTTGTTTTTGTGTATTTTTGAATGTTTTTGATTGTTTGTTTTTGTGTTTTTTGGTGTCCTATGGGTGTCTGCCGTCTCCCCTGGCTCTGGAAGGCTCGGGGGGGGGGGGACAGACCCCTTTTGTCTCCCCAAACCTTCCAGACTCATGGGACCCAGGAGAGGGGATCGAATCCAGGCTACCCTCTGATATTAAAAGGGAAATCTCAATTGGGGATTCCCCTTTAATATCAGTGGGGCGGGGGGTTGCGATCCCCCTCTCTGCTGGCTTCCTTGGGTTTGGGAGGGTTGGGTTGAGAAAATGGGTCTGTCTCCCCCACCCTTCCAGACCCAGGAGAGCCATCGGAGAGGGGGATTCCCCCCCTCTGTTTTTATAGAGAAGTAACCGCTTGGTTTCTTCTCTTTAATATGGGGCATGTGTGTGTGTGTAGGGAAGGGAATCCCCTCTCTGCCAGGTCCCCTGGGGTCAGGAGGGTTGGGGAGACAGGCTCCTTTGGTCCCCCCAAACCTTCCAGACTCATGGGACCCAGGAGAGGGGATCGAATCCAGGCTACCCTCTGATATTAAAAGAGAAATCTCAATTGTGGTTTCCCCTTTAATATCAGGGGGAGGTTGTGATCCCCCTCTCTGCTGGCTTCCTTGGGTTTGGGAGGGTTGGGTTGAGATAAGGGGTCTGTCTCCCCCACCCTTCCGGACCCATGAGAGCCATCGGAGAGGGGGATTCCCCCCCAACTCCATTTTTAAAGAGAAGTAACCGCTTGGTTTCTTCTCTTTAAAACAGGGCGTGTGTGTGTGTGGGAAGGGAATCCCCTCTCTGCCGGGTCCCCTGGGGTCAGGAGGGTTGGGGAGACAGGCTCCTTTGGTCCCTCAAACCCTCTCAACCCCAGGGGAGCCAGTAGAGAGGGGGAGCACAACACCCCCGCCCCCACCCAGTGATATTAAAGGGGAAACTCCGATTAGGAGCTTCAGGCACCGATGGGGAGGGGGGGTTTGGTTCCCGCGGCTTGGTGGACTTGCTCTTCCGGTGATTTTGTTTTTGTTTTATTTTTTGGGTGCCGGCTTCCTCAGCGTTCTGCGCGCTCATGGCGCGCAGGACGCTGGGGCTTGTAGTTATGGGTTTGTGCTTTGTGTTTGTGCTGCATTTTTTTAAAATGGTTTTCTTTTGATTGGCTGTGGTGCATTTCCGAACATTCCTTGTGCCGCTCCATGCTAGAGCCTCTCAGCCTGATTGGCTCTGGCGCAGTGTGGTGCAAGGAATGTTGGGAAAGGAAGTTGTTTCCCTTTTTCGCGTTTGTGGGGCTGTTGCCCCACTGCCTGTTTTCTCAATCCTTTGTTGACATGCGTACCCAGATTGGCCGTTTGCACGAAGGGTGTGTGCAGGCAAGTAGGGCGAGGCATAGCAACCTATAGCCAGTTCCAACGGTTAACACTTGGTTTTATAGGTTAAGATCTACATACGACCATGATTGATTTTAAGGTATGTCTACTAAATAAATTGTAAACTAAAAAAGAAATCCCTTACATGTTACAAATAATCTTATGTATTTCTATTCATTTAAATCAGGTGAATAGAGTAAAGGAAGCAACAGAGTCCAATATGGCCAGATAAGATGAAACAGTGAGTGCTCAGAGTCTTCCAACATAGCAAATTGCATGTTTTTCAGTTGTTGCTACCACAAATTTATCAGAGTTGACTGAAAACATTTTCTGAGCATGAAGGACAAGAAGAGTTAGGATGCCATCTAAGTAGGTAATCTACCATCTGCCTGAGGCTTTCAAACACTTCACATATTTACAGTATGTGGGTACTTTCCTTAAACTTCCAGAGGAGGAAATATATCTCAAAATAGCTCCTGTCTCAGTCCCAGCTCCTGCTAACCTAGCAGTTTGAAAGTAAACTGCAAGTAGATAAATAGGTACCACTTTGGTGCAAAGGTAAACAGCATTCTGTGCATTCCAGTGTCTAGCCATGTCTGTCACATCTCCACAGAAACATCTGTTTGTCTATAAACAGAAATGAGCACTGAACAGTTGAGTTGGATACAACTGGCTTTTGAGCAAGGGTGAACTTTATCTTTACTATGTATATGCACCACATGTAGAAGGGAAACCAGATACTTAACAATTAGGATGAAGTGAGAAGGCAGTAGACTAAGTTTCACTATCTAAAACACACATACACAAAATAAACAGATATACCACTTAAATAAACAAATTAGGAAAGCAAAGGAAGGAATAGTCAAAAGGATTCTATTGTCTTTTTAACAATTCAAGGTAGGGAAATCTATAAATTATAATCAAAGTATATTCAATAGAAATATGTTGTCTGGTGGTTCTCTTTTCTCTCACTGCTAACAACCTAAACCTGACAAAAGAATGATGAAAAGCTGTGTGAGATAATTGAATTTATCACTTAAGTGACTTCATATAATCCCTCTCTGCTAGCCCTGTGTCTGGAGATGAGATTTCCCCCTCAAATTCTATACTGCAGTTGCCTAAGAGCAAAACCATATCCTATCCCAACCATGCCACATTGGAGACACATTATATGACTTTCCTTAGCTCATTTTTGATATTTAAAATGCAGAATCCTCTACCTCCAGAATCTGAGCAAGGAGTAAGATAATTTTGATTGTATAGGATTTGGCTCACACCTGGCCTGAGGTAAATCATGATAAGCTAATATACTTTATTGGCTGAAGTGAAGAACAAAATTCTGGCCTCTCCCTAGCCCACATTTAGAGATTTCATTTTATTTGCAGTTCAATTTGCAGTACAATATCGAATTCATACAACATCGCCTACTTCCTTGAAAAAAGTTGCCTCATACAAAGTCGCTGCGACTTTGTATGAGGCATTGGGTTTTTCCCCAGGTTGCATTGTGCCTGGGCAGGATAAAAGGCAGAATGCATGCATGTATTGCTCTTGTGGGTTGTGCATGAGGTGAAGAGTGTTTAGGAGTGGTTTTGAGCCTCATTTTGGATTTTTTTGAATTTTTTTGTCAGAATGTTTGGAAGCATTCCTGGGATTTTTGCAGCATTCTTCAGGTTCTTGGACCATTATTTGGCACAGTGGAAAGGCAGAAAAAATGAGGTTTGCTGTTTCCGATTGGCTTGGGGTGGGGAGGTGGATGGGGAGGGCATTTTTTTGGTGGATTGAGCAATTGTTTGGTGTTTGCTGCTGTGTTTTTTAAAAACAGATTGCATGCTCCATAATTTTTTACTATGTTGGTCTTTTGGGGGGGGAGCACTGTTTAGTGGGGTGGGCAATTGTTTGGTGTTTGCTGCTGTTTGGATGATTAACACTGTGCTGCATGATGGGTAATGTTGGCATCCATTTTGTCCTTGCTTCCATCCAGTAATTGTTTACAGTTGCTTGTATAAAATGGATGATCGGCCACATGTCTGCAGATTAATACTGTGCTGCATGGGACATGTTAACTATTAAACCTTGCTCTAAAGCCAGTCATATCTGACTCTAGGGTGCAGTGCGCATCTCTGGTCCCTATTTATCTACTTGCAATTTCTTGCTTTCGAACTACTAGGTTGGTAGGAGCTTGGGCAAAGATGGGAGCTCAAACTGCTGACCTTCCAATTCCCAGTCAGCGTCTTAGCTACTTATCTATATCTATATCTATATCTATATCTATATCTATATCTATATCTATATCTATATCTATATCTATATCTATATCTATATCTGTCTGTCTATCTGTCTATCTAGGTAGATAGATAGACAGATATATTTAACTATAACAAGGGACGTTAACTGTTGGAATTTGGCAAAAGCTCCCGTACCCATCCCTACTATCCCCTACCGAGCCGCCCACACTTACCTTTACCCGGCCTGACCATCACCGCAAGGATCCGGCAGTCACCAGTGGGGCAACTGCCCCACGAACGCAAACAAAAAAATAAAACTACGTTTCTCAGGCTCCTTCGTGCCACGCCACCCCTCAGCCAATGAGGCTGAAGGGCTCGAGCATGGAAGAGGCTGGGCAGCCAGTGCAATGGTTTTAAAAAAACGCACCGGGGAAAGGCCCAACCCAACCTGCTGCCCAAAAAAAGTAAGTGGGACGAGAGAGAGAGGGACTGGGGAGAGGAACAGCCCCATGAACCCCACCGCCCACACCCACACCAACTTGCCAGGCTCCTTTGTTCTGCGCCACCCTTCAGCCAATGAGTCTGGAGGGCACGAGTGTGGAGGAGGCCTCCCTGCTCCCCTTTCCTTTTGCTGGCTGTCCCGTTCCCCCTGGCGTGGCCTTCTCCACTGGAACGAGCACTGGACTGTCCTCCGTCCCTGCCAGAATCGAAGCCTCAATGCCTGCATGGACAAAGGCCAGGCCGGTCCGCGTACCAACGCAGAAGACCGCACCTGGGGGAACAGGCCAGCCACCAAAAGGTAAGGGAACTGACCTGGGAACCATGCCACCTACCCACCTCGCCCCCCAATTCCTGTCCACTCCCTTTACCTTTTGGTGGCTGCTCCTTTCCCCAGCGCAGCCACCTACTTGCTTTCAATGCCCCCCCCCCCCCTGAAAGCAAACCAATTCCCGGTTAAGCAAAGACAGTGAACGGAGCTCCGGTCACTGTCTTTACTTCCCAAGGAAGTGTTTCACTTTCAACGGGGGGAGGGCGGGGAGCAAAAGCACTGGTGCCTTTACCACACCACACCACCCCTGTTAAAAGCAAACCAATTCCCCAGGAAGCAAAGACAGCGACCAGAGCCCTGTTTGCTGTCTTTGCTTACCAGGGAATTCACCTCTTGCTGCTGCTGCCACCACAGCGAAGCCAGGCCACGGGAACCCCCACCACCACCATTGCCGTTGCAGCCTCCAGGGTTACTGTGGCCTGGCCAGCGAAGCCAGGCCACGGGAACCCCCCACGACCATCGCCACCTCAGCCGCTGGGGTTACTGCAGCCTGGCCAGTGAGGCCAGGCTGCAGGAAACCCTCCTCCACACCAACCACCTAGCCACCCATCCACACCAAGCAGAGGTGTGGTTTTATATATTCTTTATACAAATCCACACCCCTGCACCAACTTGGCACATGCCTAGCTGTAACTTGGCACACGCCTACCTTGCGCTTGCGAGACGACAACTGTGGCGGTCCAGCAGCCCATTTTGGGGTGTGTGCTCCCAAAAATGGGTTGCACAGGGGGCACCACCACCAGTGGGACAAAGCGTGACGAAACGACTACATTTCCCAGATGCCTTATCATGGGAGAGTTGGCAGGCAGAACATCCTTCCTGCGCTTTTATGCCAGAGCTGTGCTTTGCTCTGATGATTGTTGATGGGTGGGAGGGGGCGGAGGATTGTCCGCAGCGACTAAGGAGAATCCGAGGGTTGGAGGTGGCCATTACACCCAAGAGTGCATGCTGGAGAGGCAGAGTATGAGGGAGGCACTGAGAGGGTTGTGCATTTATGCTGGGGTTGTAGTTCACGCCAACAAATATGGATGAGTGGGATGACCGAGGAGCACCGGCTGTGCTTGAGAAGAATCTGGGGATTGGAGGTGGCCGTTAGAAGTGAGAGAGAACCCTGAATTAACAGGGCCTAGCAAAGTATTGTGGAGAGTAATGTATTAATTGTGGTAGCGTGTGGTGTCATGCTTTGTCTTGATCTCCAAGTTTCAACTTGAAGTAAGCAAAATACACTTTCTTCACAAAATCACTTATGTTTGTTTGTTGACTTTTAATAGTGTATTCACCACAAAAACAAAAACAAAAATTGTCGGGAGAAATAACACAACTTCTTTGAGTCACAATACAGAATGGAAAACGAGCACACTAGCACAGCCATGATGTAAACTGAGTGTGGCTCATACAGCAACCAAGATCCTGAACTTCTTTAGCATGTTGAAACATGATCACATCTGACAGCAGGTGTGTTTATGCTCATTTATAATACCCCAGAGAACATGTTGAAACATGCTCAACCGAGCCAATAAGATTCTTGGATATGTTCATCTTTTGCTACAAACAAAATAAACCTGTTGGGACATGACCATTTGAGCTTCCTCACATCACTAAACCTACACTACACCCAGTAGTGGGCTTCCAAAAAAATTACTACCACATTGTAGGCATGGTATGGTGGGCGTGGCCAGAGGGAAAACCCTGTGTTGCACCTGAATTAGGACTACGTTATTTCAAAACTTGAATGGGCACAGCCAGCCAGAATTTCTGCTTCAGGTTCTGGAGTACTGGTGCAACCCTGCTGATGCCCACCACTGACTACGCCCCCCCCCCCCCCCACCATTCCTCTTATTTTATCTTTGCCGTATTCTTGATTCTAGCTCTAATAAAAATTAAATGAAAGTAAGAAATAATTTTTGGGTAAGGTTTTTAGAATCAAGAATTGGATATCAGATTTTGGGTTAAAGGCAAACTTCATTTTAAATTAAACTAAACACATGTTTTGCAAGAAAACTTGATGTGATGGAATTTTGAAAGTATTTTTCTCAGTTTCATTAAGTAAAAATCTATTAGAAACAGTAAAAAAAATCCTGTGCAGTTTTTTGTTGCAGACCTGTGTAATGATTTTCTTCCAGCAGATTATTGTCTGTAAAGTATTTTATAACATTTTGTTTGTTTAAAACTCATTAGCATGTTTCTAGAAATAACTTTAGTTCAAAGGCTAGTTGACTCTTGAAAACAGGCAAATCTGGGTTTTTCTAGGAGTAATATATTTCTGATTCTTTGGGAACACACTTATTTGCTCGTATTGGAAAATAAATGGTTATAACTCAGGGAGACATGCATTTTGGGGACGCAGTACAGTTCAAAAAAATAATCAGTGTATTAAATTGTGGACAAACATCTAATAATATAAATATGAAAGTGTGCTTTAGGTCAGCATCAAATTTGGTGCAGATATAACAGACAGTCAGCTCTTTCTCTGTGTAAAATTTGATAAAGTTTGGACAATAGGTTCTCAATTTACCACTTTCAAACCATAAAACTCTTCTAACTACCCAATCACTAATAGTTGACCTGTAAATTTAAGTAGTTCACATAAACTGGAAAGACCACCTTTCTTATCTTGAAAGCAAATAGCTGCGGCATCCACTTTTTTTTTGGGGGGGGGGGGAATCTAGGTTGCAGAACGTAAAACATTGATACTCAAAACAGGCTTTCAAAAGGGAAAACATTGTCTTTCTTATAAAATGAACATGGGTGGAACAGCCATGTTAGCTACAGCATTCCAAAATCAATACATTATTGCACCTTCCGGTTTTGAGGGAAAGGCATGCGCAGCAGCCGTTTAGCTGCCATGCACTTTGCTGGCTCATGCCGAGGCACGGACACTGCCTCGGGGAAGCCGGGGCATGGCTAGCCAGCCCCTATAAAAGGGGTGGCAGCAGCAGCGTTCCCCGGCATTTTCCTCAGGATCAGACTGGGCCAAGGTGCGTTTGAGCGCTCCTCTCTCTGCCCAGCTGAGTTTCACCTCCGTGGCAGGCTGCCTGTTCGGGAACGGGCTCGCAGCTGCACTTCTTGTGTGGCTTGATTGCCGCCCAGGGCTCCGACCACAAAGGGTAATTTACCCATGATCAGGCTGGGCCAGGGCGCGTTTGCGCTCCTTCTGCCCAGCTGGAACAGAGATCGGGTGGCTCCTATAGGGCTGCCTTTGGTTGCCCGATCTTAATCTCCCTGTTCCATTCCGTTTGGAACGGGGGACCAGCTGGTAGGGGGGACGACCAGCTGGTGCTTCAGTTCCTACATAATCAGGCTGGGCCAGGGCGCGTTTGTGCTCCTCCTGCCCAGCTAAATCAGGGATCGGATTGCTTGTGTTGCCTTTGGTGGGGGTGGGACAGCTGGGGTTGGACAGACAGAGCAGGCTAGGGCTCCGAGGGATAGCATGTGGTTGAGACACAAAGGAATCTCCCTGTCTCAACCATTTGCACCCCATTTGGCCAGGGAATGGACCATTTGGTGTGTGCTAATGCTTTTGTGCCTGCCTGACTTTAGCCACCAATGAGACATACTTTTACCTCCATTTGGAAGCTTTAAGGGTGTGGCAGCTTGTGGTGAAATTAGTGGAATTTACTCCTTATATCGACTGTTTTCACCCACCAAGCTCATTTTCCTGTTTGCCGGCCATAGTTTTCATTTTGTCCAATCACTACTATATAGTTAACCAATCAACTGGCTGCAGCCTCCAATTAGTGGCACTATACGGAATAGTAGCCCACCATTTGGTGACTACATACCGTAAAGCTTCAGCAGCACAGAGATAATCACCACCATTTGGTGGATACTGACCAGTCTAATCATCATTATGGCGGCCACCAGCACCAATTAGTGGCTACCAGGAGTCTATTTTACACGGTTCAGGGCACACCATTACCATTTGGTGTCCATTACACGATCTCATAACCCAGTAGTAGGCATAGGGAATAATAACTATGGCACCAAAAAGGAAGGTAGACACTTGCTCTTTAAATGCTGGAAAGTGCTTGAGGCCAGTGGCACAGTCAAAGCCCAGCCAAAGTTCTTGGCTCACGGCAACCCCTGCCTCCAGATCACAAGCTGGACAGAGAGCTCGGGTTGGTTCAACTTCATTGACACCTGGATGGGAAAGCCGCACGTCGGGCACGGTATGGTCACGCGGTGCAGCTAGGGGGCATTCTGCCACCTCTCAGCAAAAAACATTGAACACTCAGGCTGCACAGGAACAAACCGCACCAGTGGCTGAGTGCCCCGATGGCTCCGTAACCCTTGAGGACCGCTTTGCGGTCTTGGAACGTGCTATGGGTATACATACTCAGACAGTGTACCAGGAGTTAGCTGGCCAACCAATTGAGGAGAATGGTTCGGTCCAGCCTAATATATCATTGGATTGAAGAATAGCTCACCTTAAGGCAGCCCTTCTTTCAACCCTCGCACAAGGTCTTGGAGGGCCCAACACAATTTACTTTCAGCAAGAGCCTGGTGCGGATACAGTCCTTCGCGAATTGCCAGAGATGGAACGAGTAAGCAACGCTGTAGGTATCGACTCGGCGGTGAGTGCAGCGGGAAACAGAACAACAGGTGAGGCCAGTGGACAGGTGGCCACACCAACATTGCCTAATATAACCCAGCCAGTATCCTCTATCTGGCCATGGCCAACTCATCAGGTTACTAATCTGTTCATGCAACGGTCTGTTAAGGAACCCATCCAACCAGGGGTCTGGAGGGCCCCGGTGCCTGCTGCTAATATGATTTTGCCTCATCCTATGTGGCCTAATTGCCCGTCCAACCATAATGCCTACCAAACAGTACCCATTTCTGCCTTGCCTACTGCGGGTGTATCACTGCCCCTGGGTGACCATTTGCTGCCTGCCACTAGGGAAAAGATTTGGCGCAGGGAATATGTGGATTTATTTAGTTTATTAAATAGAAAACCGACAAAGGAAGAGAAGGAAAAGGAGGATGACAAGGACAAGGAGATGTCCCGCTGGCACAAGCCTCATCGTACTTGGGCCAATTGGCTGCCAGCCTATTTGATTTATGCAGCCGTGTCAATCTGGGCTCGTCCCGAATTGGCACTTCCCCTTATTCAGTATCTTGACATAATCTATCGGGCTTATGTGGATTTTCCAGGTCAGGCGTGGTTTGTGTATGATGAATTCCCTATGCAGGCGGCGCTTCACCCGGAAATGCCTTGGGATCAGCCCAACCAACTGCTTTGGTTATTATATATGACCCTGTCCCAGCCAGCCGCAGGGGACAGATATCACTGTGGTCACGCCGTGCAATGGCCCGGCGCAATCACCCCGCCAAGTGGCAGGGCAGGGGGTTCCAGCCCACCTGTTGTGTTGGAATTTCTCTTCTGCGGCCGGCTGTAACCATAAGCAGTGCAAATACAAGCACGAATGTACGATTTGCTTGGGGCTGCATTCGGCCACAGTCTGTCCTAAAACGGGAGGGGCGAGGTGGAAGGGGCGAGGTCAGCAGGGGGCAGGACTCACAAGCACAAATTCAGGGCAGTCTTCAAAAGGAACCCAGCCCAATCAAAACTAAGGTGCTTGAACGGTGGCTGGTTGCCTACCCAAAAAGGGAGGATGCGGAGTATCTTTTACAGGGATTTCTTGTGGGGTTTTGCATTCCTTTTGTGGGTGTGAGAGCACCGCAGGATTCTCCTAATTTGCTATCGTTAAGAGGAAAGGAGGATTTGGCCAAAGAAAAGATATTCAAAGAAATAAAGGAGGGGCGGGTTGCGGGACCGTTTGTAAGACCGCCTTTTACTAACATGAAGGTTTCACCACTGGGACTGGTACCCAAAAATGTCTCAGGTGACTTTCAGTTAATACACCATTTATCGTACCCGGCGGGTGAGTCAGTTAATGACACCATACTGGATGAACTGTGTTCGGTACGGTATGCATTGTTTGACCAGGCGGTTCGGATGGTTCGTGCGTGTGGTCAGGGAGCGCCTATGGCTAAGTGTGACATTAAATCTGCATATCGCCTACTGCCTGTCCACCCGACCGACTTTGAACTTTTAGGTTTTCGGTTTCAAGGACAATACTATGTTGACAAGGCCATGCCTTTTGGGTGTTCTGTATCATGCTCGGCTTTTGAGCGTTTCAGTACATTCCTACATTTGGCTTTTGAACACCACACAGGAGTGCACAAGGTAGTACACTACCTGGATGATTTCTTATTTGGGGCTGCCATGGATTCTGGAGCATGTGCTTGCAACTTTTCAGAGCCTGATGGCCGAATTAGGGGTAACGTTAGCACCGGAAAAGACGGAGGGGCCTGCAACTAGACTAGTATTCCTGGGAAATGAGATTGATACGGTGGCTCAAACATCTAGGTTGCCAATGGAGAAGGTAACACGCATTTCGGATGCTATTTGGGCCATCTTAAATAAGCGCAAGGTTACACTGCGCGAACTGCAAGTTCTACATGGGTATCTCAATTTTGCATGCAGGGTTGTTATGCCTGGCAGGGCTTTTGCTAGGAGCTTATGTGATGCCATGATTGGTTTATCATGGAAACATCACAGGGTACGAATAACACGGGGTATCAGGGATGACCTGAGGGTATGGCTGGACTTTTTGGTACAATTCAATGGCGTCTCATTTTGGAGGGAGGAGCGATCGGATCAACCCATGTTTCAAGTTCAATCGGACGCTTCCGGAGCATTTGGCTAAGGCTTTTTTTTCAATGGGCACTGGTCATAGGGCAGGTGGCCGGAAGCTTGGTGGTCCACTGCCTTGATCCATGATCTTACTTTCTTAGAATTTTCCTCAATTTTGGGAGCCTTGCTGCTGTGGGTGGGAAGCATGGGCGAACTCTGTGGTACTCTTTTGGTGTGACAATGTGGCTGTTGTTCAAATAATCAATACCCAGACATCGCGGTCCCCAAGAGTAATGGCCCTGGTTCGGCACTTTGTGTCACTTGCATTGCGCTTTTTTTTAAAATAAATTTTTATTAATTTTTTAAAAAGAATGATAATACAAAATTCAAAGACAACAATAAAAAAACAGCACTTAATAATCAACATACATTTAAATTTGCCACTAAAACACTAAATCAAAAAAAATAATACCCTTTCATTATAACTTCTTCCAGTTAGCATATAGTTCAATACTTTATTTTAGACTTCAATCGCTTTAATTATCACAGCCAATCTTCTTCCTAATTTTCCATTTCCAAAAATATTCTCATCAGTGCTGTGATAATCAAGTCCACTATAATCTATCATTTTTTTAAAGAAAAAAATCAAAATATAATACAAAAGAAAAAAAGAAATAACATTCATTAAACAGGATACAATTACAATAAACACCCTATGTGCCTATACCTATAAATGAGTCCGTGGAATGTCACATTTTTTTTTATCTTACTGTTTCCAAAAATATATTTGTTCCAGTGCCCGGCTATCCCCATTCCCTCCCTTCAATGAATGATCAACAAACAATCACCATATTTTCCAAAATCTATTTTCCTTAATTCTCTCTTTATATTTATTTATTTCGCATGTTAATTTATCATTCAGTGCAAAATCCCACATCTCTTTATACCACTCTTCTATCCTCAGTATTCCATCTGATTTCCAATTTCTTGCAATACCCATTCTACCAATTATCAGCATTAAAGACAGTAATTCCTTTTTATCCTCATTCAAATTTACTTTGTCAACATCTGTTAGCAGCACCATTCTTATATCCAGCATGCATTTCATCCCCATAATTTCACTTATTTCCTTCTCAATCTTTCCCCAGAAATCATTTACCACTTTACATTCCCACCACATATGCTCATATGTTCCCAGGGTATTTTTACATCTCCAACAATTTTTACTTTTGGTATTTAGCTTCTCTGGCGTCAAATACCATTTCCATAACATCTTGTAATTATGCTCCTTTATTCTGACAGACATTGTTTTCATATACCTCTTTCTCCATTTATTTTTCCAACTTTTCTCAGGTATCTTTATATTCAAATCTCATTCCCAACACGATTTCAACGTTTCTTGTGGATTGCCTTCCTTATTTAATATTTTATATAGTTTGCTGACCATGCCCTTTAATCCCATATCTCCTTTTCTTATCTTTATTAACAATTCCTCAAATTCAGTTTTTTCTCTCTTTAAACTTAATTGCTCCTTATATTTTTCATTCCATTTATCAATCAATGCTATCTGGAACCAAATCAGATTTAACTGCTTATAAATTTCCGCTTTTCTCCCTCCATCCTTACACTCTCTTATCCAGTCTTTCAACAGGTAAACATTATTTCTTTCCCCCTTTTATCTAATTTTATTGGAAAACTTTTAAGATCCTCCATTTCAATTATTGGAGACACATCAGGACTTAATTCCTTTTTAACCTTTTTCCATACCCCTAACATCGTCTTCAACATCTTATTTTTAACTACTATTTTTCTATCGCTGCTATCCAGAAATACTCCTCTACCTACATAATCAATTTCCTTCATTTCCAAATCTTCCCATATTACCCTTTCTCTTGCTAAAATTTTCATAATATTCTTAATTTGAAAAGCTCTATAATAAATTCTCAAATTTGGTATCCCCAATCCTCCCTCCTTTTGCGATAAGTACCAAAAAATCTTTGCTATTCGAGGTCCTCCCCCATTACAATAATTATTTATTATATTTTGAAAGTCTTTAATCTCTTTATCTTTCATCTGTATGGATAACGCATCAAATAAAAAATTGGTTTTTGGCAGCAGCAGCATCTTACTTAATGCTATCCTGCCAAACCAGGATAGCTTAATCTTTTTAAATTGCTCTATTTTCTCTTTAATTTCCTTTTTTTGTATCTCATAATTCAATTTTTTAAGCTCTTCCAAATTGTTTGAAATATTTACACCTAAATATCTCAGAGATTTTTTAACCTGTAACTTATATTTATCTTACTCTCTCCTGTTCCTCTTTATCTACATTACAAAATATCATTTCAGATTTATCCCAAATTATTCTCAGTCCTGTTATGTCCTCAAAATCCATTAAATGCTCTTTTATTTTTTCCAATGCCTTTCTGGGATGTTTCATAACCACCAAAGTGTCGTCAGCGTAGAGACTTATCTTATTATCTAAAAACCCTTTTATCGTATTGTCCCCTCTTATAGCATCTGCTAACAATTCCATTGCCATAATAAACAATATTGGAGACAATGGGCACCCCTGTCTTGTCCCTGCCTCCAATCTAATTTCTTCTGTAAATTCATCATTTGCCTTGACTTTAGCAAATCCAAATTGATATAATTGTCCAATTAAATTGCAAAATCTATCCCCAAATCCGTAAAATCTAATAATCTCCTTAATTGTCACCCATTGTAACGAATCAAAAGCTTTAAATATGTCTAATGATAATATACCCGCTTCCTGTTTAGTAGATCCTACTGTATCTAGTATGTCCAATACCCTCCTTGTCAAATCCATCATATGCCTTCCTTTCAAAAATCCAGCTTGATCCTCGTTTATATAATTTGTCATAAAACTATTCAATCTATTTGCCACTATCGCGGTAAAAATCTTGGCGTCCTGATTTATCAGAGAGATTGGCCTATAAGATTCCACCTTTTCTGGGTCCTTTCCAGGTTTTGGCAATAACACAATTATAGTTCTATACCATGAAGTCGGTAACTTCCCCCCATCTATTATAAAATTAAATAGCTTCACCAATCTTGGCACCACGCACTCTTTAAACTCCTTATAAAATTCCGCTGTCAAACCATCATCCCCAGGTGATTTGCCTGTCCTCAAATTGGCTATTATAACTTTTTCCTCTTTTTCCGTGATTTTTTCTTCCATTCTATTTTTATGTTCTAAGCTTAGCTGTTTTTGCATTCACTTCTTCAATTGTTCTTTCAACTTTTCAATATTAACCTCCCTTTTGGTATACAGTTCCTGATAGAAACCTTTTACTATCAAGATCTTGTCCTTAGTCTTATTACATCTCCTACCACTTACATCAACCAAAATCCCCATCTCTCTTTTGTTCCTTTTAACTTTAGCAGCTCTTGCCAACAGCTTCGAATTTCTATTACTATATTCAAAATATTCTCTCTTCAAATACACCATCTTTTTTCACTTTTTGTATATCTTTCCCTACCAATTCATTCTTTAATCTTTGCATTTTCTCAACAACCTCTTTTCTTTTAGTCTTTACATGCTCTTCTAATAACCGTTTAATCCCATTCTCCATTTCATGTTGCTTATCTCTAAAATGCTTGTTCTTAGTTGAGGCCAGTTTGATACATTCCTCTCTAAAACCGACTTCATGGCATCCCAAACTACATTGTAATCCACCTCACCTGTATCGTTCCAATCCCAACACTCATTCCACGTCACAATTATTTGTTCCTTACACTTTTGATCGTGGAACAATTTTTCATCATATCTCCAATTTCTCTTATATTTTTCCCCTCTATCAATTTTTAATTCCACCCAAAATTTTGCATGGTCCGATTCTTTAAATATCCCAATCTCTGCATCTTCTAAATCTTTAATCAAATTTTCCAAAACCAAAATATAATCTATTCTAGAATATGTATTGTGGACCTGTGAAAAATATGTGTATGCCCTCTCTGATCCCTTGATCTCCCTCCAGCTGTCCTTCAGACCTAATGTCTTCATCCATTTATCCAAAATCTTCATACCAGCTGTTCTCCCAGCTCTTGATAAATTCGTGCAGTCCTCTGGTACCCGTATTAAGTTAAAATCTCCAGCAACTATCATTTTTGATGTTCTCTTTTTTTCTAAAATACCAAGTACTTTATTTAAAAATGTTTGCTGATGATCGTTTGGGGCATATATGTTTACTAACGTTATCTCTTCATCCTCTATTTTCCCAATTATAATCACATATCTACCTTCTGGGTCTGTAATACTTTTTATCATCTCAAAGCCAAGTCTCCTCGAAATCAGGACTGCCACACCCCTCGCTTTTGATGTTCCATATGATTTTTCATATACCTGCATCCATCCCAAAAAAAGCCTGTTAGTATTTTCTGATTTTTGATGGGTTCCCTGAAGAAAGACTGTATCTGGTCTATCCTTCCTCATGGCGGATTCTAACCTCTTCCTCTTAACTTGTCACATTCCAGGTCAATACTTTAATATTCTTCAGACCTATGTCTTACTCTCCTTTCTTTCTGACAATCGCGGACTCCTATTTGTGTCTTTTCCTCCACCACATATACATTATCTATCAGACTACAACTTAAAAAAAATTACATTTAACATCTAAACTAACCACACAAAAAACAATCATATCTGCCCTCCCCACCCTTCTTTCAAAAAGTGGCCCTTGACTATCAAAGAGGGGAGGGGGGGAGACGTGTAAAAGAATGCATCTTATCTGTAGCTCTAACACTGTATCTACTAGTATTATAAAATTATTACTATTACTAAGCAGACTCTATTTCAAATTAATCCATCTCACCCATCCTCTGCAACCACCTGCACCTCCGTTTCCACCTCTACTCCTCCTGTTGCCCCCCTCTCCACAATCCCCCCTGATTCCACCAGCGCTTTCCTTAATCCCCTCCATTCTCGAGATGACATTTTGACCAAACCAATCAGACACAGATAATCTAAATAATCCATTTCATCCTCCAACACATGCATTTCCCCCCCAAAAAAACTAAGTTGTTTGGGAAACTTCCAATGATAATCGATAGATCGCTCCCTGAGGATTTTTGTCATGGGTTTCATTTTAAACCTCCACACTCATTCATCAACAGATATGTCATTGTATACCTCAATCTCGCATCCATCAATTTTTAAAACGCCAGATCCAGCCTGTTTTATAAAAGCCATCACCTTTAATTTCTCCAACAATTTGCGAATTTTACTAATATATTTCTATTTCCTTTTTTCCCCCTTCTTGCCCCTAATCTAAAACAGCTGACAATATCTTCATTTACAAAATTTATCCCCATGTTCAAACTATTTAGCCAATCCACAATTCTTTCTTTCAGCTTATCTGGCGTTTTCTCCACCAAATTGCGTATAGCCACGTTCTGTTTTCTCATCACCTCTTCAACCATATCTAATTTTTTCCCTTGACTCTCTATTTTTAATTTAACCTCTTTTTGTTCCTCATGAAGCCCTCTCATGTCATCTTGCATCAATTTCATATCATTTTGCACCACATTCAAAACTTTATCCATCCTCTGATAGTTAGCGTCCACCTTTATAGTTAACTCAGTTAACTGTGAAGCAAGCTTTTTATGACACCCCATTAACTCTTCCTTATCTCTCCCCCTCACTTCCTTCATTTCATGAAACCCCTTTACATTTGCCTCCTCCATTTTATCTATTTTTTTCATCAGTTTCCCCAACTCCACCATTATTTGCAATTGGTCAAATGAGTCAGCTTCTGTCCCTCTTGTTACTGTTGACTCCGTGGATGCAGACAACTCTTTCTTTTCATCCTTCTTCTCTTCCTTTCTTGAATCCAACTTTTTCGGCCTAACCACCTCCTCCTCCTTTCTCTTATCCATTTCTTCTGAAAGGTTTTCAAACAGTGCACTCAAAAGATGCACCGTTTTCCTACCCACCGGTTTCTTTTCCCAGGTAAATTCCAGCTTTTCCAACTCCAAAAATAGATCCAAAAGGAGGAGCCAATCATATTGTAATCCAATCGATATCAATTGCTATTCCTCAGTTTTATAATCCACTTGTAAAACAACGTCTGCCAGTCCAATTTTAATCTGTATATCCAAAGAAATGAAAGGAATAAAAGGCTTCAAAGCACAGCACAGTCCTCCATAATAATACCAAACCGTAGCTTCAAAACCTCAAACCTTTTGTCTCAAAATGATCCTTCTCCTTAGGGATGCTCCTGTGTTCCAATACTGTCAAACCGCTTTAATAAACTCCTTGCTCCCAACGAAAACAGCAACAGCATATCCACAAACTAAGGGAGGAGGGAAGCTATAACTTTCACAGTGGAACCACCACTTCCTTTGTATTCCAAGTAACAGGCATCAACAGAGTTCAAAATAACGATTCCACCTTCCAAAGTACACAGCCAAATTCTAGTATTCCACAGAAATGTACCATAGAAAGTCCCTAATCCAGGCAGATTGAAGATAGGGACTCCAAACCTTTGAAATAGGAGATCCGAAGGTCCCCTCCAAATGGCGCAGGCTTAAAATCACTGAGCCACTTTATTAACTTTATTCAACTTTACTTGGCTACTGCCAATAACCAAATGGGCCGTAATAGCACTGGTAAGTATTACTCTAATTATGAACCCAACTTAAAATGCACATCACAATTTGTTACCACTGTAACAAATTGTGTTCCCCTGTCCACAACCTGCTTCTACTGAAACACGTTGTGGACTGTAGTCAGGCTGCTACTATTTAGCATCTGATATTATAATGCCTCCTGTACATATTGGAGGTGTTGCTTGATGTTTAAGCATAGCAACAATTTTATTTAAAGCTGGTTGGCCATTCACACTTTTTGTTTGTACCTTGTCCCTATGGCCAACCAACTGTGTATACCAAATTAAATGGGCCATTCCTTTTTTATTCCTTACCAGTGCTATTCGCCAAAGTGACCATCAAGAAACATATCTGAACCCCAAATCTCAACCATCAGCAACAGTGTGGGATTGGTGAAAACGCCAGGAACCAAGGTGCCAATGCTGGTTCAAGCAATAATTCCCATCCGGCCCCAGAGCGACCAAAATAATCACACTATTACCTAGGGAGGGGGTGGTGGGCAAACACGCCCTGGCCCAGCCTGATCCTGGGGAAAATGCTGGGGAATACTGCTGCTGCCACCCCTTTTATAGGGGCTGGCTAGCCACACCCCGGCTTCCCCGAGGCAGTGTCCGTGCCTCGGCGCGGGCCAGCAAAGCGCGCGGCAGCTAAATGGCTGCCGCACGTGCCTTGCTGGACCCACTCCCTGAATGATGACATGGACACTTTATTTGGATGAAAAATTGGGCCACTTTATTAACTTTATTAAACTTTACTTGGCTACTGCCAATAACCAAACGGGCCATAATAGCACTGGTAAGTATTACTCTAATTATGAACCCAACTTAAAATGCACATCACAATTTGTTACCACTGTAACAAATTGTGTTCCATTGTCCACAACCTGCTTCCACTGAAACATGTTGTGGACCGTAGTCAGGCTGCTACTATTTAGCACCTGATATTATAATGCCTCCTGTACATATTGGAGGTGTTGCTTGATGTTTAAGCATAGCAACAATTTTATTTAAAGCTGGTTGGCCATTCACACTTTTTGTTTGTACCTTGTCTTCCCTATGGCCAACCAACTGTGTATACCAAATTAAATGGGCCATTCCTTTTTTATTCCTTACCAGTGCTATTCGTCACACGGGGAGGAGTTCCTCGATTCCCCGGCCCCCCTTTGACCGCATCCATGGTCAACAGGCCCGTTTGAGTAGCTGCCAGGAAGAGGTCCATACCCCTAGCTGGAAAATACACCTGATCCTAATCAGGAGATGAGGGACCACTGTCCCCAAACTGATATCTATACAGTGAGCTACTGCCCATTCTGTAGATCTTCATGTTCAGCCCAAAACAAGTGGACTATCCCAATACTTCCGGTGCCGCCAAGTGCGCTCACTTAGGCAGGATCTGAAATAAAAGAAATAAAATCAAACCAGTAGGATGCTACAGTAACAATGGACGTACATAAGAGCGGAAGCGACTGGACCCCCACCTGCCCATTGTTCTAATTTCCCCATCCGAGTAACCACAGGCAGCAGCCGTTGATGCTGCGCCAATGCGAAAAGAATGTGGTTGGAAGCCTACCCCCTGTAGTCCGAGCTTGGACAAGGCCGCCACAACAACCTTCCAAAACTGGTAACGGGTTAAGGGCCTAGCATCCTTGTGACAAAATAAGGGACCCGGCGCCAAACCACGCATGGTCAGGAAGGTGCCCATAGCAAGCACCGGGCAAACAGTAACATTGCCACACTTATTCAGCGTAAGGGTGGTGCCCTTTCCACGCTGGTCCATTTTAGAAAAACGCACCGTTAAGTGAACACAGGAATTCGAAATGAATACATCCAAGAGCTCCAACGCCCTGCGGGATTTATCATTTTGAGAGGATGCCACCAATTCGCTGATCCTCAGAGCCCCGAAGAATGCTGGTGATGTAACAGCATGGAAAAGTGTCATCTCATAAACATCAGTGCAAACTACTGGCCATATGGCAGCCATGCATGATAGCAGATCCGGAGATATTGGCTGTCGTGCATCAGGGCAAGGGCCGCGTTCCCATGCCCATCCCTCCAAAACTCTACGAACCCTAAAGTCCGACGTAGTGTCAGCAGAACCATGGAAAGCATGGAAAGCTAAAGCCGACAATCGGCCGCCAATGGTTCGAACGGCAAGCCCCCTTGCATGTAGTTGCACCATGAACCATAGTAGGTACTCTACAGGAATGGGTCACAAACCTGCAAGTGAACTCTCATTTCGAAAATCCTCAAAAGATTGATACGTGCAGGCGTACACCTTACGCATGCTGCCAGACAGCGATAATTCAATGACCCTTCTCATTTCTCCAAACCAAACTGCCATATCTTGGCCGGAAATGTCAAAGGCTGTTTGTTGGCCTCCGGTGCCAATGCCCTGAACCACTCTATCTGTAATCGGGATAAAGCATCAGCAATGTCATTTTTGATTCCAGGTACATGTTTAGCCTTGAAAAGTATGTTTAAGCGCAATGCAAGGGGTGTGTGGCTAAGATGCCAATGGAGTAACATCGGAATAGTTAGCTCGCGCTGTTAAAGAGGTTATGAAAGAGATTTATTACTTTTAAAACCGTCTCAAACTTTGGAAAAAAGAGGTCTGTCCACCCTGAATTAATGAAGAACATTTTGAGGATTTGAAGCCTGTGGAGTGGTGGCGCTGGGTGAGATAAGCGGCGGCGGAGGGGGCCGAGGGCCGAGCCGGATGCGCCGAGGATCGAGCCGGACGTGCCGCGGATGTGCGAAATTTCCTTGAGAAAGAGGGCTCTTAAAAGAGAATAAAGGTGGACAGGTAAAGACGTGGCAGTTACGGGATCTCCGAAGCGAAAGAGCGGGGAGAATCCACGACGGAAAGGCAAGTGAAGAGAGTGTGTGTGTCTGTAAAGCTGTGAGAAGGAAGGATAAGGCTCTGTAATGGCAGCAGAATGGAAAGCAAAAGTTAACTGAAGTTAAAGAAGGGGATGCTGAAGAAGGTTTCTGTGAGTTGGGAAGCAAGAGTGGGATATCGGAGAATTAAGAAGCCTGGAGAGGAGAGAAAGGGCAGAAAGGAGCTAAAGGATTAAACCTGAAAGATACTGGTTAGAGCTCCAGAGAACGGGTGGAGCAGAAGAAAGAGGGAGAGAGCCTGGTTTCATCCTCGGTGATTTTAAGCCTGCACCATTTGGAGGGGACCTTCGGATCTCCTATTTCAAAGGAGGCTTCAAATCCTCAAAATCCACAGGCTTCAAATCCTCAAAACTCTACAAGACAAAGTAGCAGTCCTCCAGAGAAGGGGAAAGTCTTTCGTGCATCCTGTATATTCAAAAATTTTCTGACTTGCAAGAGGATAGAGCAATTGTCTTTGTCCCTGTGTTGAGTGCTTTCATTAAACATTCTCTTAGGGTTTATCAGATCAGGTTCCTGACACAAGTTTTTAAAGGGGAAATCATTTCCAGGTCTAGGGCAATCTGAATGGTTGTGTCAGTCAATCGAGACCCATTTGAAATTTTAATGCTTCCCTGGGCAAACAGAGGTTCCTGCCTGTAAAATGATTATTTCTCTAGTTGGGGGCAATAAAAAAAAATGACAGAAGCAACACCTCCACAAGACTATCACGCATGTGGATGTTGCTTTTACTGCCAGGACACATGAAAAATGTCTGAATTTATTTATTACTAGCATAGGTTGCCCGGTGTTGCTGGACTGTTTTAAATTGTGTTCCTGTTTTTTTTATATAATTTAAAAAAGAGAAAAGTATGTAATCTTTTCCTAAAATTCTTTTATTTATTCACAAATCTTTTCTGTTAACATTTGTAAAATAGGTATTGTTGTATTGATACTTTAAAATAATATTTATTTTACCTTCTTTATTATTTTCAGATTTTTTTGTAAATAAATGTTAATATTTTTGAACAATTAATTTAATGTAACTTACATAATATCAACATATATTTGTATTTATTGATTTGTTCAAAATTTTAAAGTTAGAAACATTTTTAATTTAACCTTTATTATTGTATAATATTAAAAATGTATAACTTTAACGACATAATGTTGTAAATATATATTTTTCTTCTTTTGTGTTGTTCTTGTGTTGTTTTCATATTCTGTAAAACATAAGAAAGCATATTTAATTGTTTTACTTTGTGTTGTTTTTTATGTTGTTATTTTTCATTCATTTATCTTAAAAATATGTACATTTAGCCTGTTATTGGTACTTTTTGTAATTGGTATTTTTTAAAATAAATTCTTAATTTTTTTGTTTTTTAAAAATATGTGTTGTTTATGTACATTTTTTTGTTTGAGATGCATGGTTTTTTTTGTTATTTGAATTTAACTTACCTTTAAAAAGTTGTGCATAGCACCTGTTCTTTAATATGTTGAAGTTTGTCGGTCCATGTTGTATTGTGGTAAGGTTGTTGAAAATAATGTTGTGTCTTGATTTTTGGTTGCTGTTGTTTGTATTGTATTTCTGTTGTTGTTTTTTCCATTATTTGGATGATTATAGATGATTTCTGGTGGTGTAATTTTTTTTTTTGCCTAGATTAGTGTCTGTGGGTATACTTAGAATTCTATAACCCCTTCCTGTACTTGTTCTATTTTGATATGCATAACTTATGTCTGTTAAATTATTATTGTTTTCTTGTTTTGTTTCTGAAGTAGTATAATTTTGAAGCATGTTACCATGCTTTGTGTCTGCAAGCTTGTAACCTTTCCAATGCTAGAATTTTTGTCGTCAGTTTTATTTTTCGGATTCCTTTCTCCCGGTTTAGTTTCATTGTCTGTGTTCATTTTTCTGTATCCATGTCCGCTTGGTGTCCTTTTTATTTGCTCCATTTCAGAGTGTAAATTAGTTTATAATTTAATTACAGTATTATAAATCTTTTGTTTGGAAAAACTTGTTTGACACGTTTAGCGTTACTTTCTAATGTTCCTCTCTGTATTTCTGGATCTTTCTCCCTCTATTTATATTAGGTGGGGTTTTTTTTAGACTTCGTTCTCCTGTGAGTTTGCAAGCGTTAGTTATCCATGTTATTTTTGTTTGATTTCTTAGTAGTCATTGGCTCGCTGTTTGCACATTGTGTAGGTGTGGCTACAGTTCCGTTTTTTTCTTTTTCGTGGACTTACAGGATGTACTTTGTTTATGGAAGAATATGTGTCTGAAGCAGGAAAGCGTGTTGCTTGCCGTTTTGGTATTCTGATGGATCTTCTATCAACGATTATGGGTGGAAGCTGTTTGCATTGTTCCTGTTTTTGGTAAGCTTCATTTTTTTTCCAATTAAGTTTTGTGTTTCTGACTGATGTAATTTCAGTGACCTTAAGGAGCCATCAGTTGTTTTTGTGTTGAATTGTTTTACGTAATCGTTGTGATTTGTCAGTATTCTCAGAGTTAGCTTCCATATTTATTTCATGTAATAATTGAGTTGTTTTAGAATTGTTATATTTGAGTGTTTTTGCTTAATGGATGGTTCTTTGCTTTGCGTAAAATTAACATTTTTGTGCTGATTAATTGTTAGATTACATTTATTGCATGTTATTTTGATTTTTGCAGTACTTGTTGGTGAACAATATTTTTAGTTTGGTTGTTTGTTGCAAGTATGAATAAATTATCTGCTGAAACCACTCTAGAACACGCAACGTATAATTGTCTGTGAGAGAAACATGGCTTTGAAAGATGAACTCCACAATGTTGTAGCATCTGACCTTGTGATTTATTTATGGTCATTGTGAATGCTAGTTGTACTGGGAATTGCAGTCTTTTAAATGGTATAGTTTGATCAGTTGGAATCAGTGGAATACATGGAATGCAAACTGATTCCCCTGCTCCTTTTCCTGTGATAATTGTGGCTTCTATTACATTTGACATGAGGTTTTTCACACACAGTCTAGTGCCATTACATAACTTTGGCGGGTTTAAATTTCTTAGTAAAATAATTGGTGCTCCTTCTTTCAGAAGTAGTTGGTGAGAAGGCATTCCTGGTAGTTCTAGTGAGTTTAAAAATTCAGTAGGAAAATTAACAGCAGCATCTTTGTCTACTACTGTATCAATAGATTTGTATACATTAGGTTGGTCTGGCAACATGTCAAGTATTTCCTGATTTATAATGTTAACATCCTCTTTCCTTGCTGCTAGGATACCTCTTTCTTTAAGCCATTCATGATGTTGATAATTGTCATTGATGTTTGTGTATACGGAATTTATAAGTTCGAATGCAGATGTTACCATGGTGCAGAAATATTCTGGGAATTCAATGTTATTTTCTTCATTTTTTGGTACTTTTCCATTACCTATTTATAGAAAAAAGTTGGTAAAGAGTTGAGTGTTTGCATTTTGTCTTACTCTCATGTTTTCTGCTAAAGTAATGGTTTGAACATTTTCCCATAAATTTGATTGGTTGATACACGCATTGATTTGATCTGCAGGTGTAGATTTTGGAATTACTGGGAGTGTCTGTCTGAAATCTCCACAAAGAAGTAGTAGAAGTCCTCCCATTATTCTTTCATTTTCTCTTATGTCTTTAAGAGTTATGTGTAAGGCTTCAATAGATTTTTTATGTGCCATCATACATTCATCCCAGACAATAATTTTTGCTTCTTTTAGGACATTTGCACGGCCACAACCTTTTGTTATATTACATGTTGGGGTTTCCTGTTTAGCTATGTCGAGAGGTATTTGGAGTGCAGAATGAGCAGTTCTTCCTCCTTCCATTAATGTTGCTGCTATACCTGACGATACTATGGCTAATGCAACATTTCCTTGTGCACGTATTTTTGCTAGAATTAAATTTGTGAGGAAAGTTTTACCTGTTCCTCCAGATGCTTTTAGGAAAATGATTCCTCCATCTTCTGTTGTCAGTTGATTAATTATTTTGTCATGGGCAGATTTCTGTTCATCATTAAGCAGTGGTTTGTTTTGATTTATGTATTCTTTTAATCGTTCAATGTCATAGTTTGTTTCCTTTATATAATCTGCATTTAAGGCATCTCCTTGATTGCGTGTTGGTGCCAAGATCCTCAAGTGTTTTATTAGTCATGTGTATGCATTTGTCTTCAATTTTAATTAATGCCATGTTGTATATTTCTGTTCCATACTCAATGTCTAATGTTGGATGTTGTTTTTTAGCTTTCATTAGTATATCTTCACTTAGTGGATTTTTTAAAATTTTCCCATAAATTTAGTGGGTTTGATGGACTACATGAAGTGAGTATTATTGCCAGTAAAGTTCTCTTTTGGTGAGGCATGGAAATCATTGCTGCTTCTTGCAAAGCTGTTTCCCAATGCTGATCATTGCCCATGTGCGGGCATACTTCTCTGTATGTTTCCATTAATTTTCCATCCATAGTTTTGAGTTCTTGAAAAGATGTTGGTCCAGGTATTGTGTGGAGTAGCATTCGCAGATAGAAACATTCTGTATTATTTGGATGCACAGTGTATAGTCTGCCTATTGCATCACTTTCATAAATGTCATGTTCAGATACATAAGTGCCAGATTTTCTGTGGCAGAATTGTTTTTTTTAGTTTTATTCCAGGTGTAATATTTTGCCACATCTTGATATAGTAAGGTTTTTGCGAATTCATCTTTCTGGCATAGTTTTAAAAAGGCAGTTAAAGTTGTTTCTTGAGGCTTGTCTGTGACAGTTGTTGCTGTTTCAGGGGTAAAATAGACTCTGACCATTTTCAAGGTGAACACTTAGATGTAGTACTGTTGGATGTCTGTCATGTATGTGGAAGCCTAGAATGTGCCAAAAACCCTCATTAGTGCTAATGTACCTTCCACATTGATACTGTAAAATCTTATCATTTTTGTTGCTGTTTCTAACATCATAAATGGCCATGTCACTGCCTTTATTTATATATTTGCACACATACTTTATTGATTTAACACTATTCCAATATTCAACATTAATGTGTGCTTTGAATATTTTTGAGAGGAGAGGACAGTATGGTACTATCCAGTTATTGTCTATTACTATTTCTCCTTGTGTTTTCATTTTTCATTTAGTTGTGTTCCCTCCATCCTCTGGAGAACATCACCTGTATTGTGGGTATCCATCTTCTGAAGTTTGTGTTTCTTTCAGGAATGATCTGGGGTATCTTTTGCTGCAGGTTTTTTCCTTCATACATGGTGCTTGTGGGTTAAGAAGACCACAGGACCCATGAATCATTTTTTTAACAATGGCATGTAGTTCATTGCAGGCGCACCCCCCAAAGAAAGACCCAGACACCGGTATATGGATAAAGGCATTGGGCCACATTTATTGAATAATGCCCTAGTCCGAATTATAACTTTCAATTGGTACTCAGCCAATTATAATTCTTAAGGCAAGCAGGCCGCAGTAACACTGGTAAGGTTCCTCCCAAAATTGCCAATGGCAATTTGTATCAATTTGTTTGTTGAGACAAACAAATTGTTGACCGTAGTCAATAAACTATCTACTGACCCCACCCTCTGACGTGTATCCGTCAAATCACGGGGTGATGCATGCTGAAGAGCTCCTGCCATCACCCCTTTGCCTGGTTTGTCGTTGACCGGTCAACGTTATTACACCTGTACCTGTCTAAGTGTTGGCCAGTCAATTGCGAACCTGCCGGATACCTGTGAGTCATAAATATTTACCTTACCAGTGCTACCCGCCACACGGGGAGGCATCCATGATGACTCACCGCCCCCCCCAAGACCGTCAGCTCGGTCGCCAGGCCTGCTTGCATCACACCCAGAAAGAGGTACATACCTCTAGCTGACAGGTGGACCCCTTCTCCTGCCTACCAGCAAAATTTTTGTGTAAGCCTATCATCCGGTCTCCAATGGCTGTCTCACAGCCATGCTCAGAACGGGACGGAGCCACAGCCCCGTCCACTGACTGCCGGAACAGTCCGAACTAGGGAGATCCGCATCTCCCCTAAATTGGTGTCTTGGCATGATGTTAGACCATAGCGACCGTATGTAAGCCATACGTGATATAAATGCCAGGTCACAGCCCCTCGACAGTTTAGTAACAGCAGTGATCCATATAAGATCGCTGCTGCCGAGGTGCCTGTAAAACATTGGGTGGTCCAGCATCCCTGTCAGACAGCAGGAATGGCCACAGTTCCCGCCCCCATGTGCCGCGCATACCATACCATAGCATACGTGCAGATGCACACAGCCGAGCCGGGGTCCACTCTCTGTCACTGCAGCATATACTGCTGCCCAGTGTACAAAGCTGCGGCCCACCAGCCCCCTGCCACCGGTGTGTTGAGACCCCTAGGATCTGTAAAAGAGGAGGAAAAAAAGGTGAAGGACATAACTAGGTACTCGTACAGTGAGGGGACGTACATATCTGAAATTGCGCGTAGACGCATATCCACCTCCGAGTACCCCAAACGTAGCCGCGATCAACGCGACGCCTATCTTAAGTAAATGGTGCCAAAATGGGCCCCACACCGCGAAACGCGGCACCGGTCACCCTCAGGGACTTTACTATGGTAAAGGTAGACACATCCCGGTGGCAAAAAACAGGCTGGGGCGCGCAGCCGGCACTGTCGAAAATTCATGTAGGGCACCAACCGGACAGATGTCTCAAAAACTTCGTAGCAGTATACACCACTGCCTACACCGTGCTGAATAACCCGTGAGGACCGCATCCCCACTCGAGCCCACTCATGTGTGACAGAGACATCTTCGAGTTCCAGTGCCCTACGAGACACATCTGCCTTACACAGGTGGCACCAACTCTGGCACTCACTCACTGATGCGGAGCGCTCCAAAAGGGCTACCGTGGTAGCTGCGTGGCCAAGAGCCACCTTACACCTATCTGTACATAAGTAATGCCAGCCTTGTGCAAGGTGGGTCAGAAACTCTGGGAACAGGGGTGACACGTGTATGGGCGGCGGACACGTTCCCGTGTCCACCCCTCCCAAACACGACGCATGAACGCATAGTGATACGCCTTACGCGTGCGAGGTGCCAATGACATGTCCGGTTCCCTTCTCCTCGCCAAACGTCCAGCCATCGGCCAAAAGTGGTGAGTGGAATCCCTCTGCTTCCGGAGTAAGGCACGGAACCGGGTGATCTGCAGGTGGTGGAAAGCAGCAGTAATGTCATTATAATTACCTAGATCATGTCTGGCCTATAACGGCACATTTAGGCGTAGGCTTCTCAAAAGAATAGACAAACTAATGTCATGACCCTGGGGGATTTGCATGTCTGGGTGTTGACAATGTGCACCACTGCCGCAGTGTCACACCTAAATTGGACCACTGAGTAGGCCCACTCATTGCACCATAGCATCAGTGCTCTCCAAAATGGGAAAAAACACAAGGAAGGTAAGATCGCGGAGGCGATCCGTGCACCCACCCTCAGAGTAAACCCCCATAAGTCCGGGAGCCGGAGGTATCCGACCGTACTTGAAATCTAGGGCAGACCATGAGGTCTGATCTCCAGGAAGAGACCCCGTTAAACCCAGGAGTAATTTGAGCCAGACTGGACAAAATTAAAGTGGCCATGAATTAACTGCAGCTCACGAGGGCACACTTTATGTTTGGCAATTAATGCCAAACTCGCCGCGGAGATCCAAGCCACCGTATTCATGGTTAACCCGGATGCCCGCGCGACAGAGTCGATTCAGAAATGTGAGCTTAGTAGATGGGACCTCAGTCTATTCAGGCGCCAAGGGGACACCCAGTTCCCACCTGAGTGTCTGAATTGTAATGAGGAGACGCGTGCACGTGTCCAAGCCCCGTTCACCCCCGAACCAAAAGTCGTCGAGGTAATGGGCTAGAGACCAAGACCCCGACCTGTGAGCAAATGGCCACTGAGTGAAGTCCCCAATCGGTCGAGTGCTGAACATGAATTAACTGAATCAGAAGGGGGTTGGCCTTATCTAAGTAAAATTCCCCTCGGAACCTAAAAAACCCAATAGGTATAAATCATTGGGTGCACTGGCAATAATCTGAAAGCCGAGTGCATATCACACTGTGCCAAAACAGCACCAGAACTGCGTGAGCGTGCCACCCATAGTAGCCGAACCAACTACGAGTACCTGACTGAACAAGGTCATCAGGAATGGCATCCCTGAATGGAGAACCCACAGGGTAAGCTGAATGGAGGATTAAATGACATTCACCCTAGTTGCTATTTCTAAAATGGCAGCTCGGCTGCCTCATGGCCACCCCTTTTATAGAGGGGTGGCCACGCCCCCTAACTCACCCGGATGTCTGAGTCCGGGTGGGTGGGGCCCGCAAAGAGCGCGGCGGCCATTTTGGCGCCGCGCTTTCAATGTCTTCGTTTTTGTTTGGTATTTCAGCAGATATTATTTTATCAATATCAGTGGGATGTATTTTTCTTTTTAGCCATATCAAGTTGTGAGAATGTGGCAGCCCACATTTCTGCTATTCAATCGTATACATCCAGCAATTACATTCACCAAATATCAGATTTTTTTGTGAAGAGCTTAATTAATTGTGTTTGTTTTTGTCTAAATACTCTTGAAATTAAGTCATGTCTGTTGTTAGCTGTTTCATCATTTCTTAGGTAATTTTTTATCTCAGGCCATGCTGGGTTACATGTAAATGTTATAAATAAGTCTGGTCTTCTGTGTTTCCTTACATAGGTCATAGCATCCTGAGTATATTCGTGCATATGCCTTGGGCTTCCAGTATATGTTGCTGGCAGGATGAGCAGTGTTCCAACGTTTGTTAGGTTTCCATCTTGTGCCACAGCATCCTTTAAATGTATGTACTGTTCTGCTCTGAGTGATTTTTGGTTTGTTCTAATGTAAAGTAGTCTTTCACTCTCTATTTTTGCATACATATCCGCAACGAATTGATTTAACAATTTTCTGCAGTGGGTTATGTGGTTTTGTTCTTCATTTCTAACCATTAGAATGTAGGAGGAGTAGTCCAAGGCTGAAATTTTTTTTTTCAGTTTCCTTTCCAGTTTTTGGATCAATGCGTTTCAAATTGAAATGATACCCATCCTCACCATATGGGAAAAGTATGGGATATTGAAGAGCATCGTAGGAGTGATGTGTTTCTGATATACATTGTAGTTTTTTGTCGTGTCATTTAAGTATTATATGTCTAGGATGGAAAGTGTCTCCAGAAAGAGTGCTGCGACTTCATTTGTTTCTGGCGCATTGTATCGCCGTATATGTTCTCCTATTGGAGTTTTGTCTGCAGCTATGACAATTTGGTATTCATTGGTTGGCATGTTTTGCATTGCATTTTGGAAAGTGTGGATAAGATTATTGTGTTGATGTAACATTATTTGTAATATTAGTACAATATGATGTTTTGTTCCTTCAATGTATGTACATTGTTGTGCTGTTTCTTTTTCCTCATCATCCATGAAATAAATTTGCAGGAACTTTGGTTGTTCTTCTGGTAGTGATAGTAGTGAACCGATATTGTGGTAAATCTGTCCTTGAATTGTGAATGTTGGATTGAATCCTTTGTGTTGTATAATGGCTGTGGCTCTAAATGAAGTCATTTGAAAACATGAGTTGTATTTTCGAATATTCTTTAAGAAATGTTTAGAATCAGTTGTTATTCCACTTGTATATTCTATTAGTTCTTGTGGTGGCATTTGCTGTTGAATTCTAATTTTACCTTCTTTACAACATAGTGATTGTGTTTCTGTTTTGAATTTTCTGGCTTGGCAGAATTGGCAAATTGTGTCTAGATTTCAAATCTCTAAGTTGGCATTTTCTGAATAATTAGTTTCTGGATCATAGGAGAAGGCAGCCATTTTTAATATTAATTTCTTAGCTTTGCTTCTCTCTTTTCGTATTGATCTTGTCTTTTTATTCTGTTCTAATCTCATATCATGTTTCTTAGTTCTTTCGTTTGCTCTTGATGTACTGTCAATTTCTCTACACGCTGTTAACATGGTCTCATGTTCCAGAGAAGTTGTTTGTTCTATCTTTTGTGCATATTTCTTTCTACGTTTAGTAAGTTTTTCTTCCCTCTCCTGTGATGTTTGTTGTGTTAGTTCTTGTTTTCTTTTCAATGTTTTGCATTTTCTTTGACCTATATTTACATGTTTTTGGTGGCATTGTGAGTTATAATTCTAATTGATTAATAATATATTGAAATATGTTATTATTATTAATTCAGTATTAAAATGTTTGTCATATATTGTCCATATATTGTTGTTGATGTTGCTAGTTTATGGTTTATTAGTTTGGCAATGAGGCAACAATGCACTTTCCTGTAAGTATTATTTATGTGTAAATTCCTTTGTTTATGATTTATTTCTTTGGCATGAGGCAACAATGCACTTTCCTGTAAGTATTATTTATGTATAAAGTCCTTTTTTTCAGATCTGTATTGTGGTCCAACGTTTTTGGTCAAACATTTGTGTGTTCAGTCAGTAGTTTGTTGTATTTTTCTCATACAAATTTATTGAAACCTTTTCATGAGGCAATTATTTTTAGTGAAAATAGTTTACTAACAGAATTATAACTATTTATTTTTCGTTATTGTAATGTTAAGTATTGTGCTCTGTTCTCAGTGTTTTCAGTCAAGAAGTAGTGGACCGTAATTTAAATGTAGGTTTTTTGAATTTTCTTCATGTCCTCTAACATACACTTTTATTTTTTGTCAAAGACTTGTAGCATATACAGTAGAATATGTTTGCAAAGATGTGGTTTTATTTGTAGTATATGTACTCTAATACTTAATGGAGTCTGCTCCGTAATTCTCGTCAGGCGCTATTGTATGAAACTGTGATGGTTATTTCTCTCCTAAACTGTGTGTGGTTTTGAATTTTCTTCAAGACCTCTAACATACACTTTTTCTTTTTGTCAAATATGTGTAGCATATACAGTTAAACATTTTTGTGAAAAGTTTTTCCCCCCATAGTTTATGTGCTCTAATACTTAATGAAGTTTGCTCCGAAATTCTCTTCAGGCGCAATTGTTCATAACCGTGACGGTTATTTCTCTCCAAAACTGTGTGTGTTTTGTGATACGGCACCTTTTATTGGATTTTTTTCATGCTTCTCCCAATGTTTGGCGCATTCACCCCATTCAACGTGATTGGCTGCAATGCTATAAGCACGTAGGATGCTGGGACTTGTAGTGTAATTTGTTTTGTGAGCATTCATTCTGCGGCTTGGTTTTTATTTTTAATTATTTTACATGTGTTGTGTATGTATCACATGGGTTATTGTGCAGAACCGTAGTAGTTATTTATCGTATTTTCATAGTGTGAAGGGTTTTTAATGCTGCGGCAAGAATTTGAGTTTTTTAGATGGTTTATCCTACGTTCTATGTGCTCGCGCCATTTAGCTTGATTGACTGACATGCTATAAGGCACGTAGGATGCTGGGACATGAACTTTAATTTGTGATGTTACCATTGTATTTTTTTTGCAGCTTTATTTTGATTGGCCGTGGTGCGCCTCACAACATTCTTTTTGGTCACTCTTCTCAACCTAATTGGCTGTGGTGTGGCACAGCGCACAGGATGTTGGGTAGTGAAGTTTTTTTCTTTGTTTGCATTCATGGGGCTCTTGACCCACTGGCGTGCTTCTCAACCCTTCAGTAACCTCCGTACCTGGTTCGGGTGAGTGCAGGAGGCTCGGTACAGGATAGGATGGACGGGTGCAGAAACGTATAGCAAGTTCCAATGGTTAACCCTTGGATTTATAGGAATAGATCAATGAGGAAGAAAGGTACTTCTTGAGAGAATTCACTAGTTGTAACATGAGTTGAGTGTTTGGTGGTATAATATGTCCACATAATGAAATATTTATAGGCAAAATATAGAGGCTCTCAATGTAAGAATAGAGGAACATCTAGGCAACATCAAAAACAGGAAGATGGGAACTCCTAGTGGCTCAAGTGGCTAAGATACTGACTGGAAGGTGGCTGGTCAGCAGTTTGATACCCAAGTACTGCACTACAGATTGAGCTCCTGTCTTTGTCCCAACTCCTGCCAAGCTAGCAATTCGAAAGCAAGAAATTGCAAGTAGATAAATAGGGACCACTTCGGTGGGAAGGTAAACAGCATTCCGTACACTCCAGTATCTAGGCATGCCTGTCACATTTCCATGGAAATGGCTATAAACAGAGATGGCTATAGTGGCTATAAACAGAGATGAGCACTGAACCCTAGAGTCAGATACGACTGGCTTTTGAGCAATGGTAACCTTTTTTGTTGTTCAGTCGCACAGTCAATTCCGACTCTTTGTGACCCCATAGACCATCGCTCTCCAGGCACCGCTGTCCTCCACCATCCTCCTTAGTCCACACAGCCCCGTGCCCATTGTGTCTACAATACCATCTAGCCATCTCATCTTTGGCTGTCCCCTTCTTCTTTTGCCCTCCAACTTCCCCAGCATCAAGGTCTTCTCAAGTGAATCCTCTCTTCTCATTTGATGTCCAAAATACTTCAACTTCATCTTTGTTATTTGTCCTTCTAAGGAGCACTCAGGGCTAATCTCTTCTAATATTGACCTATTTGTTCTCCTCGCTGTAAAGAGGACTCTCAAAACTCTCCTCCAGCAGCACATCTCAAAGGCATCTATTTTTCTTCGCTCAGCCTTTCTAATGGTCCAGCTCTCACAGCCAAACATTACCACCGGAAATACCATTGCTTTGACTATGCGGACCTTTGTTTGCAGTGAGATGTCTCTACTTTTCACTATTTACTTTTCACTTTTTACCTTTACCTTGTTTAATCATTTTTTAAAGAAAAGAACCATCTTCCTAGTGACCTAAAGTATTCAGCAATAAATATAATTCAGACTAATAGGAAAGAGCCTTGAGAATAAAAGAAATGGATTGAATATTGAGATTAAATACAATTGCTGCTAATGGGTTGCATGAAGATCTGACTTTTCCCCTCTCCATTAAAAATATGACCTCTTCTGCTGCTGCTTCTGAATCTAAATATTAGTGATCATCATGGCGATCAGTCATGATGACTGTTCTGAGAATATAATGCAGTGAACCTTCCACATTGCAACATGACACCTGTACCATTGATCCAGTTCTGCTATTCACTTTCTGGTCCTGGTCCCTTTTGGCATGCAAAGTCCTCATCAGCCCCAGGCCAGTATTGATGAAATTGCTGCCCTCCATTGAGATGGATTCAAGTGGGATTTAATCCACTTGTGGATCATCACCCTTACCTGTGGACATTGCCAAGGCTGCTAGACTTCAGGGTTCTCAGGTTAGTTAACCACCGCCTGACACTCAGCATTGAGTCTCTGGCAGTATGGTCTGCTTTATTACCATAGCAGGATAAACTGGCCAGTCTGGCCAGTTATGACCTCTTATACAGAATTTTTTGATCAGGTGTTGGCTGAGTAAAGGACGTGACTGGTTAATTATTGCATGATAGACTGCAGTAGCTCAACTGGCTAAAACGCTGACTGGGAGGTGGAAGATCAGCAGTTCAATTCCCGAGTACTGCAGGATGGAATGAGCTCCCGTCTTTGTCCCAGCTCATGCCAATCTAGCAGTTTGAAAGCAAGAAATTGCAAGTAGATAAATAGGGACCACTTCAGTGGGAAGGAAACAGCATTCCGTGTGCTCCAGTGTCTAATCATGCCTGCCACATGATCACAGAAACTTCTGCAGAAGCAGACAGCGCTGGCTCTTCGGCTTTGAAACAGAGATGAGCATTGCACCCTAGAGTCGGATACAACTGGCTTTCAAGTAAGGGAAACCTTTACCTTTAATTTACCTTAGGCATTCCAAGATGGGGAGTTGAGTGGGAGATTTTTCCCCCGCTGTTTTAAAGGGGAGATCACATTATGTGATTTTGAGTCTAATTAGTGCTGAGAAACTAATTTTTTTTTAAAAAAATCAGATTTTGTTGCTGTTGCTGTTTATCCTTTATTGTTCTCTATCACCACATTTTTTATTGGGAAAAGAAGTCTGGAGATAGCATGGGCGAGTGGCAGGCGCTGGTCAGCTGGGCCCTAGCCGTGAGAGGCAGCAAGAGGCTCTAATTAAAGAAGCTGAGTTTAAATAAATCTATGTATGGAAGGATCTGATGAGTGGAGAGGACCTGTAGTTTTGATGTTCTCAGAGCAGGGACGTGCCGTAATGCATTGTTCGGAGGGTCCGAGTTGGATCTGTGCTTTTAGAACTGGAGGTGATCGGACAGACGGATGGAGCAGACGAACCCAGATACAGAGAGGAGATGATTGGCAAGCGGCAGTTTGAATTGGGGTAAGTCTGATTGGGTTCCGACAGGGGGAACGGAAGCAAGCCTTGGTCGGCCCAGCCGGCACCTAATTTGTGTTGGGGGAACTGTGAATGCTGCGAGAGCCAGGAAAGGGGTTTGCTCCGAAGTCTGTGTTGGAGCTGAAGACGTCTGAGGAGAGGATCAATTTTGAGCCTTGAGCCTTGGAGGCTTAACAAGTTTGATTGGCCTTAAAATAAGCTGAGAGAGATTTCTTTTTTTTTTTTTTACGTGTCCATGCTGAGATTGTCTGAGAATGTGCTGAATGGAGCTGCGGTAGCTGAGAAAAGGGGTTCATGCTGAAGTCTTTTTAATTTCAGAAGATTTATGGTGGGATGATAAAGTTTGCATTTTTTTGGAAGTAAACTGGCTTTGTTTGATCCATGACTGAGTATAAAAGAGTTTTTTCTTTTTCTTCTTTCTCTATGTGACTTTCAGTTGGACTGTGGAAAGTGAAAGTATGTTGGACCTGGCTGTGATTTTATAGAGAATATTTTTTGCATGTTTGGATCTGTCTACGATACATTTGGATAAGCTTTGATACTGTTTCTATATACGTTCAAGATGGAGGAGCAAAGTTAAAAGAAAAGCAGAGGTGCCATTTTTGTTTGCTTATTTTGACTGGCTCCATTTTGTTTAGTCTGGAGTCTGGACTGACTGTGTTCTCTTCCTTTTCCAAGTTCTACTCCTTATTTACACCCCTTTTCAAAATTTAAGGTAGCACATGAGAGATACTGTGCCTGGATGAATTGTGATCTGTGATTGAATGGACTAATTTTATGCTATGACCAGCATTTTATCCTTCTCCTCTTCATCTTTTTCCCCATCAGGTTTATTGTATTGGACTTTATAAGGACAATTTTTAATTGGGAAGACTGGAAGATTTGAAGCACATTAATTTCTTAATTGAATTACACTAATTTTTTTAATAGAAACATTATTTGGCTTAAAGTTTAGTTTTTATTTTGATCTTTTTAAAATTGGGTGTTAAAGTGGAGTTTGAATTCTATTTGATGAGAATTTTATTTTGTAGAAAAAAGGAGCAAGAGGAAAGGTCAATGGTCAAAAGGAGATTAAGGATGAAGTAGATACATTGAAGGTGAAGCAGAAGGAGGAGGTTACCAAGGTGACTACACTAGGAAAATGTGTTGAAATATTGGAAGAACAGCAAAGACATGCAAATATAGTTATTCATAATATTCTGGAGACAATATTCCAGACAAGTTAAGAGACAGGTTAGTCAATTGGTTGGGCAATCTTGAAATGGGATATAAGATATCTTTGAATGATATTATAAGTGTTTTCCGTCTTGGGTAAAGGAGAGGTAGAACCAGTCCGAGAAATGTGTTGGTGAAGTTTGCTTGTGCAGGAGATAAGATGAGATTAATGTCTCATATTAGACATGTTGATTCAACAGTTATGAAGTTGGATGGTGTGGATATCAAAATCTACAATGATATAGATGAAGAAAGAATTTGGCGACAAAAGATGAAACCGGTAACCAAATCGTTGAGAGATAAGGGAGTTAATTATAATTGGAAATCTCAGAAACAGATGACTTTCTGGCATTTGGGAAGAAGATTTTTGGTATGTTGTTGTTGTTTATTTGATTTATACCCCACCCTATTCAGCACATGGCCGACTCAGGGCGACTAACAACATATAAATAACCCCAAGGTAACCCAAGGGTATAAGAAGATTCATATGTATTGGATATTTTAGCAGAGGCAAAATTATTGGAAAATGGAACCAAAGTTTGGAATGATCTAAATGAGGCTTTGATTTTCTCCGGAGGTCTGCGATTTGGAATAAATCAACAAGATAAGGTGTCTAGAGGAGCTGAAGGTGGAGTTTAAATTGTTAAAGAGTTTTGAATAGTGGTAGATGGTTCTGTTCAAGTTCAGCTCTCTAGATGGGATGTCCTCCCCCTCCCCCCTTTGTTATTTGAAGGCCCCTTTTTCTTGAGAAAAGTGGGGAGGGTGAATAAGCTTTATTTTTTATGGTACAGTTTTTGTATATGCTTGTTATTTTTTGCTGTTTTTAGTAAGGGGATAAAGGGATCTATGTGTGTCACTTATATGCCAAGGGAGAGCTGTGAGTGTCGAAGAAATAAAATAATATGGAAGTAATATGAGGAATGTGAAGATATTGTCATGGAATGTGAAAGGTACTGGCTGTCAGGTGAAGAGAAGAAGAATAGAAGCTGCGCTTAGGAAAGATAAACCTGATATTGTTTTTTACAGGAAACCCATCAAAAATCGGCTGAGGTAAATAAGTTGTTTCTGGGTTGGACTAGCATATATGAAAAATCATATGGTACATCTAAATCAAGGGGGGTAGGTATTTTTATATCAAATAAGTTGGGCTTTAAATTAATTAAAAGCATATCCGACCTGGAGGGGAGATATCTGATTATTAATGGGAAAATTGATGATGAATTGATATCATTAGTTAATATTTATGCTCCAAATGAGTATCAAGAAGTTTTCTTGGATAAAATGTATGCTATTATAACAGCAGAAACTTGTACAAAGAGGATTATAGCAGGGGATTTTAATCTGATAAAATCACCGATTGATAGTACCAATATTTCAAGAAATAGTAGTGTAACAAAGATGCAAATTTTAGACAGATGGTTGTCAATGTTGCAATTAAAAGATACATGGAGGGAATCATATGGTCCAGAAAGGACATATACTTTTTACTCACAAATATATAACTCATATTCAAGGACAGACTATATTTTTGTCTCAGATAATTTGGTCAGAGATTTGGAAGAGATTGTAGTTGGAGCATTTAGAGAATCTGATCATGCAAAAGTGTTATTGAAATTGAGTATAGAGGGTACGGGGAGGGGGGAGGAAACCATGGAGATATGATTCAAATTTATTTAAAGATATTAAGTGTAAAGAACAGATTATCAGAAACTGGGAGGAAAGTTGGGAATTTAATGATATTGGAGAAGTAAATTATAATGTAGTCTGGGATACCATGAAGGCAATTTTTTGTGGAGAATGTATTAAAATGTCATATGTTAAGTATAAATAGTTCAAAGCAAAACAGGAAGATATGGAAAAAGAATTAAGGCAATTGCAAGAGGAGCATGTGAGGAGAAAGAATAAGGAAGTATTTAATATAATGTTAAAGTTTAAAAAGGAAATGATGGGTAAAGATGTTGAAAAGGTAAAAAGAAATTTAATATATTTAAAGAGAGATTATTTTGAATATAGTAATAAAAATTCAAAATTTTTGGCAAGAGTGGCTAGAGAAAAGAAAGAGAAAGGAGTTATTATTGTTTTAGTTTCAAAAATAGGTGTTAGGTGTAATAGAACTGTTGATAAAGCAGAGATAGTGAAGGATTTTTATCAAGAGTTTTTTTATCAAGGAATATTTGGAGAAATACATAAATTAAAAATTATCCCAGGAATACATAGATAAAATGGAGGATTCAATCTCTGAGAAAGAAATTATAGATGTGATAAATGGATTGAAAGGTGATAAATCACCAGGTGAGGATGGGTTATCGTCAGAATTTTATAAAGAGTTTAAAGATATAGTTATTCCAAGATTTAAAAAGTTGTTTAATTATATAATGGAAGGAGGAATACTCCCAACTTCATGGACCAGATCAATAATTGTTTTGATTCCAAAACTGGGGAAAGATAAGGAAAAAATGGAATCATATAGACCAATATCTTTAATAAATCAGGATGCTGAAATATTTACAAATAGATTAGCGAATAGATTAAATAGTTTTATGGGAAAATATATAAATAAAGATCAGGTTGTTTTTTTGAAAGGTAGACATATGTCAGATTTAACTAAGAGAGTTCTTGACCTATTGGATACGGCAAATAGGAGAAACGAGAAGATAAGTTTCTTATCGCTTGATATTTTTAAGGCATTTGATTCTCTGCAACGGAAAACAATAAATCAGATAAATCTCTCGTACGGATTTGGGATGACATTTAAAAATATTATAAAACAATTATATCAACAAGGAAATGCAAAGGTTAGAGTCAACAATGTATATACCGAAGATATCAAGTTACAGCGGGTACAAGACAGGGGTGTCCATTGTCTCCAATATTATTTATAATGTCTATGGAATTATTAGCAGAAATGATTAGGGGTGATGAGGATATAGAAGGTTTGTTGGGAAATAAAATAGGTTTGTATGCGGATGATACACTGATTATAATGAAACAACCATTGAAGATGCTAGGTAAGATTCAATTACATTTGAAAGATTTTAAAGATATGACGGGTTTTAAGATTAATTGGGAAAAATCTGAAATGATAACATGTAATGTGAATAAAGTGGAACAACAAGAAATCTTGTGTAGATATAGAATTAAGATTGGAGACAACCTAAAATATTTGGGAGTTATCTTGACAAATAAACTGGAAGAAATTAAGAAATTTAACTATGATCAACACTTGAAGGGGATTAAAGAGCAAATTACACAATTTAATAAATTGAAGTTGTCTTGGTTTGTTTGGCTAACACTCTATGTAAGGTGATGTTATTTCCAAGAATAAACTTCCTGTTTGATGCTCTTCCAGTTTATTTAAAAGAAAGAGAGATTAAGGACTTCCAAAATATGTTTAATAAATTTTGTAACAGAGGGAAAAGAGCTAGAATTTCTAAAAGTTGGTGGTACCTTTCTCAAAAAGAAGGTGGTTTGGAGATTCCTAAATTAAAAAGTTATTATAACACATTTCAAATTAGAAATGTAGCTAAGATTTTAATGAAGGAGAAAGTATTATGGGAATATTTAGAGATGGAAGACTTTTAACAATTGGGTAAGGCAGCTTTTTTAGATAAGGAAAGAGGGAAAATTAACATTAAAAATAGAATGTTAAGATCAATGTGGGAAGTTTGGAAGTGGTTGATAGGAAGATTGGCTCTTGACATATCCCCCATAATAGAGATTGAGGATATAAAATCCTTTCCAATTGAGATAAATGAGGATTTTAGATCAATGTTAATTGAAAAGGATATAGTGTTGTTGAGACAATGGATCAGAACGTGTATGGATGAGGAGAAAAAAGTAGAGCTTTGTGCCAATTTGAAGTTAAATTGGTTCCAAATTTTGAGTTTGAATAATTGGAATAATAAATATTTAAAAGAATGTAACTTTGAAAGTGATATGACGGATTTTGAAGAGGTATTATTGAAAATAAGACAAGGGGAGATTGGGTCAAAGGGTTTGGTAGCTAAAATCTATAAATTGTTGAACAAAGATGATAATTTACAAGATATTTTGAGAAGGATATGGGAAGAGGATTTAGGTATAAGAATTTCAGAATTAAAATGGCGATCTCTATGGAAATGGAGGGTAATAAGTACACTGTCTGTTAGGGTTAAAGAGCATAATTATAAAATGTTATGGAGGTGGTATCTAACTCCAGTGAGATTGAAGTAGATAGATAAGTCTAATAATAATTTGTGTTGGAGATGTAAGAAAAGTGTAGGAACTTATAAACATATGTGGTGGGATTGTAAAACAGTTGATGTTTTTTGGAAAGGGATTGAAAAAGAAATAATAGTGATAATGGGGAAACAGATTAAGATTGATTCTGCTACTGCCATGCTTACAGATTTAGAAAGTTTAATGTTAATGTTAAGTAAGGATGAACAAGAATTAGTTGCGATATTTATGTCTACAGATAGACAGTGTATAGCAAGAAAGTGGAAAGATCCAGGGAAACTAGAATTAGAAGATTGGTATAGGGAAATATGGCAGTTGGCCTTGAATGATAAATTGACATGGGAGTTAAATGAAAAGAAAGAGATAGTTAAAGAAAATAAATTTGCAAAGATTTGGAAATTATATCTTGATTATACACTAAGAAAAAGAGGAGGTTCTGGGCCGGTACTGGATCAATTAATTTTTTTGGTATAAAGATTGTTAAAGATACAGACCGCAGCTCTCTTTTGGCATTGTTATAGATCACAGGGTGAAGTATTTTGTTTCTTTTTCTGTATTATTGTTAGTGAGATTGAGAAATATAGAAGATAAGATAATTAATACATAAGCAGTTTTCTTTATTAATATTGTATTTTGATGTCTGGTCTTGAAAATGCTAATGATAATTTTTAGTGTATCTCTTTTTTCTTTATATTTCTTCATTTTATTGTGCTTTTATGCTTTTGTGTATTTAGTTATGAAAGGTTTTTTTAATGATGTCTTAAAAATTTTCAATTAAAAAAACATTTAAAAAGAGTATATATAAATGGTAGGATTCTTCCCAAGCTGTATTTCAATGGAGTTGTATATAGATTACCAAAAGATTAAAGTACTAGAATTAGTAGTGTGTAAATAACAAATATAATGGTTGTAATTATTTAATAGATACAGTGGTTACTTGTTTATTTCACACTTCTAGTTTGACATGGCAGATCGAAGCATCGTTTCACAGTGTTTACGATCCCTGAGATTTTAGGAGCCTCTCGCCAATGTGGCTTATCTGTGTATAGCAGAGCAAAGTGGCAAAGCTGTGGGCACGCAGCATCAGCTGGAATGAATCTCACACAGACAAGTAGGTAGTAAAAGGCAAAAGAAAGATGCTTTACTTCAGCTTGGCAAAACACAAGAGAAAAACACAGGCTTGAGATAACGGCACTCAGCAATATTGGCAGCAGTCCAAAACAGATAAGAATTGTCCAAGCAAGCATTCAAAGCAAATAGTCTTTTGCACAGGTTACCTCCAGGCAGTAGTTAGCTGTATATTGGTGGCATGGGCAACAGCCACCAGTCCTCTTCTCAGGAAACAGCCGGAAATAGTAGTGAGCCACGTCAGCAGTTCTAGTCAAGCAGTTCAGTTGAGTCAGTAAGCTAGTCATGCAGTAAGCCAGCAAAATATGGAGCATAGGAATCCTTTCCTCTTGCTGCTCAAACAGCATGCTCCAACAGACAACCCCCATCAGCCCTTCAAAATGCTCAACTGATAGCACTCCTAAAATAGTTGAGAACTGCTGAGTCACTTTGTGATCTGATTCACCTGGGACACAGCACAGAGGAACTCTTAAAGGGAAAAACTGAATCAATACAATACTATGGAAGGGACTCCAAGCTCTATCATCCTGACAGTGCACTTGGATTTTTTTTACCCATAGAATATATGGCAATATGATGTCCCCATTTCTGTTTAATGGACTGATGTAGCCCCCAAGGAAGACTAAAAAAATCGTGAACTCAAACATGTGTGGCTTGTTTTTAACAATTGAGGATAAAATATTATTTTTGCTGAGATGCTGAGACTTGGGAATTAAAAAGTCAAAAATCTGTAGTCCAGGTTTGAACCTACCTCTTGTGTCTCTCCACATTATTTAATCGTTTGGGGGCAAAGGTGTTTTAACAGTGAGTAGTGTGTGTTTTAGTTTATTTTGGCTATCAAATGGTATTGCATTGTTTTTGTGCATTGCTTGCTTTTTGAAAATGTACCTAATACTTAGTCATTGTCTTCTGCTTGGAAAAAAAGTGTCAGAATGTTCTTTTTAACTTGCAAAATATAGGCAAAATAGAAAACAAACTAAAATGATAAAATATTTGCACTATTTTCAACAGAAGCAGCCTACATCAATAGTATTATTTTAAAAATTTGCTAGATCTTCTCTCGTGCATGTAACACTAGTTATCTCGCTGGTAATCTCATGTGTCGATTCCTGTAATGCCCTCTATGTGGGGCTCCCCATGTTCCTGATATGGAAACTTCAACGGGTGCAGAATGTGCTTGCTAGGCTGGTTAATGCACTGAGAAAATTTGCACATATCTCCCCAGTCCTGGCAGAACTGCATTGGCTGCCTATTTTGTTCCTTGTCAGGTTCAAGGTGGGTGTCTTTCAAAGTCCTAAACAGTTTGTGACCTTCCTACTAGGCAGAGCATCTTCCCCTCAGAAATCAGGCCCACTTCACCCATTCTTCACCCATTCTACTCAGGCAACTCAACTCCAAGTTCTGACTCCCATGTTGGCTAGAAAGTCCTTGACTTACCATAGGGCTTTCTCGGTGGCAGCTCCGGCTCTATGGAACACACTGCCAGGGGAGCTGCATTTGATTGACTCCTTAGGGACCTTTAAGAAACAACTGAAAATCTTTCTGTTTGAGGAGACTTTGACAGCTTGTTGAAGACCAAATAGGAACCCCTCCATTGCCTTTATGTCACAAGAATTTGGGGTCCTAGGTTCTGATTTTGATTAGGTGGGTGGGGGTTGGTTTATTCTCTTAATGGTGTTTGGTTTGGTTTTTTAAATAGTGTAAGCCACCCAGAGTGGGAGTCCATCCCAGATGGGTGGGGTATAAGTTAAATAAATACAATAAAGATCTATCTATCTATAAATAAATAAATAAATAAATAAATAAATGTGGTGAAGAATAAATTGTATGCACATACATTCTGCATTAATTTAATTTCTCCACATTAACAGGAAATTTTTCTTATGTCTAAGAAGGCCTGTCTTGATTATTATCTAACATTCCTACTTCATTAGAATCTGTTTAGTGACTTCCAGATGGTATAACCACAATCTTGTCCTGGTGACAATATTTATTGTATTGACAAAGTTCTTGGTAGGTCAGTGTACTCTTTCATCCTTTTCATTACAAAGCTGGCATTTGCTATTGTTGAATACATATTGTATTTTAGTCTTCATGCAATTTGTTGACAACACTTGTTCCTGAGCTGCCAAGATCAATCCTTCCATTTCCCTCTTCAAATCTCCTGCTCTTAACCACCCCCACGTCAGCTTTGGCTCAGCCTTTCCTTCTTTGTTTTTCAAGTATTGGCTATGCATAGGTTTGTTTTTCCAGTTTGCAGCTTGACTTGCAATCCTTTCCTTTCTGTATTCAGCTTTCTTCTTCACTGTTTTCAGAAGTCCTACTTTATTAACTTGCTGAAGCAGAGAATCTTCACTTTTCTTAATGTAGTCATTCAAGCTATGCTTTTCTTCCTCTACTCTCTGTTTCACCTGTAGGAGTCCTCTGCCACCCTCAGCTCATGGGAAGTCCAAATGATCAACATCACTGTTTGGGTACAGGGCATGATGCATAGTCATTAACTTCCTTGTTTTTTGGTCTAGGTTGTCTATTTGGGTCCAATCAATTAGCTGAATATCATATAACTGGCATTGTCCAGGTATTAATTCCCTTTATGATATTGTCTCCACTCAGTTTTGACCTCAAGATTTTCCGGATCCACTTTATATATTTTGTGGAAGCAGCTGCTATTGTTGGGGCACAGTTTCCCAGCTGGTGTCCCCAACTTCAAGTCAAACATGCAAAGCCATATTATCTGGAGGCACTGGCCTTCTTGCAACTCCACAGAGTTTTTATGGAACTCAATTTCCAACAGATGCCCTCTGCACATCACAAAGGGAGATATAAAGGAGTTTCAGTTGAGGAATACTTAAGTGTTTTTGGGGTATAGCCAGATCAATGATATAAGTCACTATCTACTGTTCTGTCCTCGTTTTAAAATTCCAAGAGAAAGATTTTTAACACCTACCATCCAGTCATATATTCATTGCACCCCAGCAGACACAGTGGTAAGACTGCTGGCTGATGAACAGTTGTTTATCATGTATGCTGCAGCACAATTATCTCTGACTGCTAAGAGGCTACTGTCCCATTCTATTAAAGGCCAGCCTGTTACTGAATAGCTCCTAGTAAGATCGAGGGATCTGGGTCCACTTGAGTGAACGTTATAATGTTTATTAAAGTTTTCTTATTAGCGATTCTAATTATGTGTTTCGAACTGATGATGATTTGTACTTTGTAAAGGTCTATGGTCATGGACAAAAAAGATTTAGTATGGTACCTGATGGGTCCATACCCATCAGTAATATCTGCCCAGCTTCTGAAATGTATAGAATGTAAAAATAAGAAATGCACCCTGTTTTTCTGAAATAAAATCAATTTTAACATAGGAATCTTCCCACCAAGCTGTTCTGCCTTATTGAACAATTAAGAATTATTTTTGTATTTAACCTGTATAATAAAGTCTAAATAGTGAACCTATAATCTCCCTGTTTCTTGCTTTAAAATATTTTTTTTGAGTAAGAAGCCTCAATGTACTCTCTTTATTTCCCTTTCTTATTATATTGCAGGGATTGTGTGTGTGCTTACAGGAGTCTCTCTCTGTCTGTTTTAAATTGTCATTATTTTTATTTACAGCTATACTCGCTTGTAAATGTGCTCTTTCTCTGACTATTTTACTGTATTATGGACATTTCAATTTCTCAGATATTAGAAGGTTTTTTGTTCCTCCTTCTCTATCAGGTAGTTTTACTGTGATATTATGGATTGACTATGAAAACATTGTGTTTCCCAGAATGATGAAAAGGTAAATATTATCATTAAACAGAGACCCTTACATTTACAACATAGTGTGTTGAACATCATTTTCCCACAAGACACTTTCTATATTGGAAGAGAAAAGGTGTTCTGGGAATATATTTTGAAGTGATCATTTTTCTAAGAACCATTCCACCCACCAAATTGCCATTCATTCCAATGATCACTTAAAATCATGTCACACTCTCTGTTTAAATATGTACTTTCCATGCATTGATTGGAATGAGTGTGAAGGGAAATAATCCCTTTGAGATAACTATAAGCTAGAGAAATGGCCAATGCTTTCCTGTTAGATACATGGGTTGAATAAAGAGACGATACACAGTTCACTTTTTTGAAAAGCGTTACAAGGTGTCCTTGACTTTAAGTGATAAAATCAGAAGGCAGCACATGCTGTAATGAATGTCACATATATGTCTAAAGGACTGTGTTTTGCAAACTGGAATGGGACAGATATCCATTCCTAGTCCTTACTGGTATGTGTCCTTGAGTGAAGCTCAAACATTAAACATGCAGGTGACCTTCCCATTTATAGTACAGTACCTTTATTTATTTTGCTACAAGAACTGAAATGTGTATGTTCCAACATTCAAAATGCAAACTTCCATCAATCTTCTAAGGTCTGTATTTTTGACATATTTTAATAGGTGGGGAAATGTGTTTAGGCATTCAGAAATTGTTTAATCTGACGTGTATGAACAATGAGAGAGTGTGAGCTAAACTCACTCTATTGCCATTATTCTCCATATTCTGAAAGCAATAAGGGATGCCATATTTCTAGGGTCTCCTAAGCAGAGCCTTCAAACTCTCACTCTTCACAACTATGTACAGAGATAGGCCCGCATTCCCTCTAATGACTCAGACTAATACTTTCCTGAATGCATGAATAGGGCTAGATAATATAATAACCAGATGTCAAATTAAACTCTATATTACTAAAGGGCGATGTCTGGTCATCCATGTTGTGTGCACATGAGTTTTTTACTGTCCCTCATATTGCAAATCCTTGGAATGCCTTAAAAGTCATTTTGAAGAGGGACAAATCATAGAGAAAGAAACATAAAGTGTTCTTGAAAGAGGAACCAGCAACCATCTTGTGCATTAAGGCACACTTTTGTCCATGACCATGACATTCTCACTAATCTGTACCATATTTCTATCTGTGGAAGAATGTCTCTTTGACATTGGTTTATAATCCTATTAATGTCCCTGAAGGCAAAAAATTCTGAAGGTTCCCTTCAATGACACAAGAGAGCTCCTCCACAGTCTTGTTGCTACTATGTCAATATATTTTTGTTTGAGATCTCTCTGAATAAATATCTATATTCATGTAACCCCTTTTACACAACAGCACAACTTTTCCCCCTCATAAACTATAAATTCTCTATATTGCAACAGTCTGGATTTAGAGTCTCAGATAGGAATTTTATACAAAGTTAAGATACATAAAGTATTGATTTGATTTATTGGTTTATTGATAATTAATAGTTTTGATTGTTGTCCTTACTTAAATTTGGGTATGGTGGTGGCCTTATAGGGGAATGTGTGGGAAGTGCTTAGAGGAAGCCAGTGCTTAGAGGAAGAGGAAAAGGCTGGAGACCTGGCCATTGCAGGGGAATGTTTGACAGATATTTGATACCTGTATTGCATTCCTGGCCTCAGCTATCCTTCAGAAGCATGTTAATCCTTGGGGTCATAATCTTTCCACTCTGTCCTTGATGTTTCTGAATGCTTGGTCAGTTGTGAATAAGAACCATCTCATCCTGGATCTTATCCAAGAGAAGAAGGGTGGCCTTGCTGGTATAACCGAGACCTGGGTGGGTGAGGGAGGGGATGCTCCCTTCTCCTTATCATAAACACTTGGGTTCTCAGTCAGCAGGAAGGACAGACTAGAGGGTTTGGGGATGGGGTCACCATCATCGCCAGGGACATCTTAAATTTTTACAGGATCTCTGGGCTTTTCAGGTCTGGTCTTGGTTTGAGATTGTGTTAATATACCATGCTCCACACAATCTCACACAGTGGGAAGACACACTGGAAGGTCTGCATTGGTTGCTTGTGGTGCTTCATGCCAGATTCAAGCTGTTGGTCTTACATATAAAGCCTTGAGTCTTTTGAGAGAAAGCAATCAATCAATCAATCAATCAATCAATCAATCAATCAATCAATAAAATTGTTGCTAATCTCTGTGGCCTTAAATAAACTACCTCCAAAAGTAATTTCTCCATGTATATATTAATCTTAATCTTGTTTATGGATATTTTTGTGTACAATTAGGGGGTGTAAGAATGTTCACTTTAAAAAACCTTGCTTATTCTACTGAAATTTCTTTAGTACCCCTCATACTTTCAAAAGGATTTTCACCTCAGCAAGACCTTCCAAAAACCATCTCAAAATTTCTTTCAGGCAAAAGTCTGTGGCAGCACAAATAATGAGCATTTAGCATAATGCATCAATGATTGACAGTATCTTGGAGCTTTATGGAGAAAAGAGTCACATCTACAACATAGCAACAATATGTTGCAAATAGAAATGTCAAAATTATGGTTTTGCTGTATACAGAAATAGCACATGACTTACTTGGAAGTATTTTTTTGACAGAAAATCCATACTTTTAAAACATTTTTTATTTATTTACAATGAAAGGTGTTATACAGTTATAGCCCAATATAGTAAGAAGAAATATATGTTCACATCCATTGTAGATGTTCGTTTGCTCGTTCGTTGCCAAACTAATTCAATCTAAAGAAAAAGAAGCAGAAGAAGAAGCAGAAAGTTAGTTTTATAAATCTTATTTGAACATTGGCAGTGGGGGTGTCATGGCATGCAGAGCTCTGTTCTTCAACTTTTACTGGATTCTTTGTTGCTGTCCTTGTCAATAATATCCATATAGTGAGGCAAAGTGCAGAGATAATGTCAAGGACAGGCTGAGGTAGGTTAACAAGGAACAGGTACAAGCAATCATCATGGCTCAGCTCTCCTGTGATTGACAGTTAATATGATACATTGTAACCTTAAGTGTTTTGCTGGTTGTAGAAATAGAAGTTGCTTGCAGAGCAGAAAAGAACAGAGCAGAGCAGAGCAAAACAGTAGGATTTTAGTGTTCTGGAAAAAATAGGCAGCAGCCAGCAATACAGGCCAAACACAGAACTTTATTTGGAATAAGAATAGGTGGCCAGAGCCAACCACACACCCTCATATTCCTTAATTATCTCTGATCAGAACTGACAGTTGGAATAAACCGTTAGAACTGTTGACAGCTCTGTTCTCATTGAGAACCCTCCCGAAGTCTCGCGAGATTTCGGACCATAGTAAAGCAAATACATATTAAACTCTTTCACAAGACAAAATGCAAACACATTTCCTTAAATACACAACACCCCTTCCCCCCAGGATCAAACAAATTCCCACAACCATTTAGAAGGACCGCTCCTGGACCGGGACTCTTTGCTCATGGTCACTCACGCTCTGATGACCTCCAGACTAGACTACTATAATGTGCTCTACATGGGGCTGCCCTTGATGACCATTCGGAGGCTGCAGCTGGTCCAGAATGCCGCGGCCCGGGTGGTGATGGGGTGTGGACGTTATGCCCATGCCTCACCACTGCTTCGGGGGCTACACTGGTTACCAGTTTGTCTCCGGGTGCAATTCAAGGTGCTGGTTTTGACCTTTAAAGCCCTACATGGTAGTGGGCCAGGGTATCTTAGAGACCGCATTGCCCTAAGGACGTCTGTCCATCCAACCAGAGCGGACCGGAGGGGCTCTTAATTGTGCCATCGGCCAGAGGGGCTCACCTCTCTGGCACAAGGAGGAGGGCCTTCTCCGTGTCCGCACTGGCCCTTTGGAACCTCCTGCCTGTGGAACTGCGTCTCCAGACGGAGTTGTTGCCCTTTAGGAAGGAAGTAAAGACCTGGCTGGCAGGCCAAGTTTGGGGTGCGGGTGGGGATGGGGGTACCGTTGGGTGGTTGGTATAGAGAAGTGTGCCTTCCCCCAAGGTCCCTTCGGTTCTTGCGCACCTTTTAAGGGTGGGTTTTTTAAATTTTAACTTTGTTTTATCATGTGTCTGTTATGTATTTACTGTCCGCTATGCAAACCGCCCTGAGTTGGGTTGTACCTGAATGGGCAGTATATAAGCGTGAAAAATAAAAAAAATAAAAAAATAAAAAATGTCTCTGCCAAAGTAGGCTGTTCCCTAGTTTTACCCTGTAGGAGACTGGCCCCGTTTGTTCTACTACAGTTCCTGGAACCCAGGCTGGCCCCCTGGCTATGTAATCCCTGCAGTGCACAGGATCTCCTGCTGAAAAAAATTCTTCTACCTCACTTCCAAATTTACCCCCTATCCTCCACCCTGGAAGGATCTAACCTGTCCAGCAGGGTGGTAGGTTTCCAACATATGAGGAGGTCAGCAGGAGATAGACCCAAGACCAGGGTAGTGATTTGATAGCTCAAAAGAAACTGACAGAGCTGCAGCTCAATGTCCCCCTGCCCCATGTGATGTAAAGCCTCCTTAATCGTACAGACCTGGCGCTCAATATTCCAGAGCACCCTTAATAATTCCATGGTTTCAGTATTATGTGTTACATTATATATCATTACATGGTGCTCCATTATTATTATCAGATATACTTTCCCTCCACTACCTTTCTTACATGTCTGCGAATTCCTTGAGTCCTCCCATTTCATTGTCCTGTTGTTTTGTGCCTTTTTGTAGCGAATCCAGCACATTAAACCTACGTACACTTTCTCCTTGCTTTTTGCTACTTGGGGTGGTTTCCCTTGCTCTTTCAGCTCGAGAGTAGGCAGGCTCAATGTCCCCCTGCACCATGTGATGTAAAGCCTCCTTAATCGTACAGACCTGGCGCTCAACCTGACTGTTGGTGGCAGGGTGAACAGGGAAGACGTGATATGTCGGATGATGTTTCTCTCAGCAAATGTGAACGTATTGGCATTGTCGGAGACAAACACATCTGGCAAACCAAAACAACTGAAAAGTTTACGTAGTTGCTTAATTGTCACAGCAGATGAAGTATTTGGGACAGGAATTACCTTCAACCACTTTGAAAAAGAATCTGCCACTAAAAGGAATAAGGTGCCTTGAAATAGACTGGTGAAATCCACATGGATTCGTGACTACAGTCCGTGAGCTGTGTCCCATTCCCAGGAGGAAAATCGGGACTCCTCAGGGTGAGAACTCTGGCAGCTATTGCAAGTGTCTACTAACTGCTCTATGTCTGAATCTACTTGCGGACACCAGAAATAGCTCTATACCAAGGCTTTGGAGTGCACAATTCCCAGATGGCTAATGTGCAGAATCTTAAGGACTTTTGGCTGCAACACAGCAGAAATTACTACCTGCTGACACCATAATGGACAACCCCTGTCAAGCAACAGCTCGACCTGCTTCCTATAGAATGCTCTGAACTCCTTTGAAGGGGGAGCTATGGACCAACCCTTCTGGACCCAAGTAACCACTTGGGAAAACAGCTTATTCCTTAGCCATAGACTTAGTGATGTCTGAGAGAACTATGGGGGGTGAATCAAGAGATTTGCCTGATGATCTTGCTCGATCTCGCAGTCTGGTTCCCCAAGGTCAGGCAATGGGGACCTTGAAAGGGCATCAGCATGGCCTATGTCCTTCGCTGGGTGATGAATTAATTTAAACTGGTATGCATTTAGAAATATAGCCCACCTCAGCATTCGGGGAGAAAGTATTTGTGAATTGGGCTTTGAAGTAACAAAGATTCCTAACATGGGCTTATGGTCCATCACAATTGTAAAATCTCTCCCAAAAAAAAAATCGTGAAACTTTTTGTCCCTGCAACTATAACAGAGCCTCACAATCAGTCTGTGCATAGGTTCCCTCGGCTTTGGCAAGGGACCTTGAATAAAAAGCAATTGGGGCCTCCGCTCCACTATCCAATGTATGGCAAAGGACAGCCCCCACCCCTACTGGTGATGCATCACAAACCAATACCACAGGTTTTCAGGGATTGAAATGGGTGAGGACTGCCTCAGAGGACAGCAGCTCCTTTGACCTTCTGAAAGCCTTGTCTTGGCTCTGCCCCCATCTCCAAACCACATATTTCTTGAGAAGACGATGCAGCGGCTTGGCTACAGATGCCTTCGTGGGCAGGAAGGAGTGGTAAAAGTTAAGTAAACCCAGGAAAGACTGCAACTCGGACTTAGAAGATGGCAGGGGGGCATTACGTACAGCAGAGACCTTAGAATCTGAGGGTTTGACCCCCTTGGGAGTTATTTTGAAACCCAGAAACTCAACCTCCCTGACAAAGAATGCACATTTGTCCTTACATAACCGGAGCCCTGCCTGTTCGAACCTCTGCAAAACCCGGTCCAACCTTTCTGCCAGTTCGAATTCATCCCCCGCAGTAATTAAAACATTGTCGAAATAGGGGAGGACCCCAGGGTAGAAGCTCTATGTACAATTGAAATATACCGGGGGCTGCATTGACCCCGAACTGCAAACGGGTGACTTTAATAGCCCCTCTATCAGTGACTATTGTTTGCATTATAGCAGCAGCAGGCATGACCGTTAGCTGCTTGTAGACCTGGGCTAAATCTAATTTAGTGAAATACTTTCCTCTGTGTAATGAAGCCAGCAAGTGACTTATAACAGGGACCGGGTATGCATTGGGCCGAATGTCTTTGTTGATTGTGCACTTGTAGTCTGCACAGATCCTAACCTCCCCTTTTAACTTCATTGCTGTCACAATAGGAGTTTTCCACTCTGCAGAATCAACGGGAACCAAAACACATTGACCCACAAGCTTATCTATTTCTTCCTCTATCCATAACTGTCAAGTTTCGGGAAATTTCTGTCAAACCCCTCTATTTTACACTCTTTCCCACCGTCATCCCATATTAGTTAGACTTCAATTAGACTGGAGTTAAACTGGAGGCTAGCACAGGATAAGCATAGCTGTCCAGTTTCCCATTTTGGCTGAGAAATTTCCCTTATTTGACAGAAATTTTCCGAAACTTGACAGGTATGCCTCTATCTTGTCCTTGAGGGTGAAAGGAACACAGCATGGCTTAAGGTGGACTGTCTGTATAGACAGGCCAAGTTCAAATGAGACTGGGGGGCCCACATAAGTACCAAGTTCTTTCTTGAAAACCTCCGGGTGCGCATTGCACTGGGCCAGAACTCACAGCATTAAATCCGGACAGTCTTATTCCCAGCGAATCGAACCACTGGATTCCCAGCAGACAGTTAGTTCCTTGCTTCACCACCACAAGAGGCAATTTGGTGGAAATGTTCTTGAAACACACAGTGAAATCCCCCACCCCCAGAATTGGTATGTGGCACCCTTGAACATCTCAGAGGGACGTTTTCAATGCCCACAAATTAGGGCGTGAGGTGGAAAAAAATTTTAAGAATTCTTTTTGGAGCAGAAAGGAATAAGACATACCCAAGTCCACCTCCATGCGAATTGGTACGCCTTGCAATTGCAAGTAAGCAAAGAACCGGCAGGACACATTCGCCACGTTGCTGTATGAAGTCTCCAGCATGGAGATCTTGGAGATATGCACTTTCGGCTTCCTCGGGCACTGGTCCGACACTGGGGTTTGCCTGCTCCTCTGGCAGCACACCTTTGCAATGTGCCCTTGCTTGCCGCAATGGTGGCAATCTGTATTTTGAAAGGGGCACTTTCGATGGTCATGCTTGCTTCCACAGCCATCACACCTTTTCAAGACTTTTGGGGCATGTTTTTCCTTTTTCCTTTGGACCTTCCCGACCCCTCCGTCCTCATCCTTGGACCCGGACATGGATGATGACGGCAGCGACATTGTCGATGACAAGCATAATGGTGAGGAGCAGTGGTGGGCCTGTACTGCGTACTCTGGAGCCACAGAGGAGACAGGCTGTAGCTTGAAGGACTTTACCCCCGACCTGACCACCTCAGATGCCAATGCTTCCTTCAGCAAAGACTTGAATGTGAGCGTGTCCTGGGTCATCAGCCTGCGTTCGGCCTCTTCATCTCGAAGTCCAGCTAGCAGGCGGTCATGGAGGGCTTCGTCGATGTTTGGCCACTGGCATGGGGCAGCTGCAAGTCAAAGGGCTTTAAGTATAGAAATCAACTCAAAGTTCTTAATTCAGGTATAGAAAACTGAAGCTATCCAGTGTATAGCTTTTCACTTACGTTTCAACAGGGTTTTCTACAGAAAAATACATGAAACCATGATTATTATATACTCCATACTATGCAATATTTACAGTATCATGCAATATAATACAATCCAATACAACTGTGTAAAGAACCAGAAATCACCCAATTCTTACCTCTAGGTGTATATCTGATAAAGTATTATTCCAGGTTATTTTGGTAATATAATTCTAATATAAACTGCGTCTTGGCCTAATGATGAGTTCACTTAAAGTAATGGTAATGAGCAATAACCCAGCTGGGAACAATAGATTGTATGAATGTAGCAAGGTTCTGTTTGAAAGTCACGTCACAGGCACACAAGAATTAACAAAGAGGTTCTCGAAATGAACCAGCGTTATGGACACAACTTAACACGAGAGGACATGTGCCTTTTGGAGGGTCTAGGCAATGATCCCCACATTGTAATCAAGGCTGCTGACAAAGGAGGGGGAATCATAGTCATGGACAAATCAGACTACTTACATGCAGCCCACAAACAATTGGATAACATTAGTTTTTACACCAAATTAGACAGCAACCCCACAAACCATATTGCCAGTATTATTGCCGTAGTGTTACGTAAAGGATTTGGCTATGGGCTATATCTCAGATTCCACTTTCCGTTTTCTTACCAACAAATGTCCTCGTGTACCTATGTTCCATCTTTTACCGAAGGTACATAAAATCACACCGACTACCCCCGACATTCCTTGCAGGCCAATTATCTCAGCGAATAATTCCCTCTTAGAACCTCTGGCTATATATCGACCATCACATCAGATCTTATGCCATGGACACTCCCACTTATATCAGGGACTCCGGACATTTCATCCAACTGCTGGAGGACACCCTTGTTCCTGCTGGATCGGTCCTTGTGACACTTGAAGTGTCTTCTTTATATACAAATATCCCCCTAGATGAGGCATGGACCATTATTTCCCAACTATTAGATGCTAGACCTAACCAGTCACCCCCTTCTCATTTTTGCTAGACATTCTTGATATATGTTTTGAACACAATTTTTTTCGGTTTGGGGATTCTTTTTATTTACAGACACAAGGGGTATCAATGGGATCAAATTTTGCACCATCGGTAGCAAAAATTTTCATGATTCATTTTGACAAGACTTTCATTTTGGATCCAGCTGTCAATCCTTTTTTTACAGACATCATCACATACAAACGATACATTGATGATTTGTTTTTAAAAATCCATCAGCAGTTCCCAATTTTTTGAGTTGGATCAATTCCTTACATAACAATCTTTCCTTCACCCATCATATCGACCCCCATAGCTTACCATTTCTCGATCTTACTGTCTTCATTCTCAACAACAAATTACAAACGAAGTTATACCATAAGCCTACCGACACACAATCCTACCTTCAGTTTCATGCCCTGAAAATAAATATTCCTTATAGTCTCTTCCTTAGGGCTAAGCGCAACTCGACACTTCAGTCAGATTTTCATGCCTCAGCGTGTACCATCACTAACGCTCTTAAGATACGAGGGTATCCTGACCACATAATAACAGAGTCAGATCTCACCCGAGACATACATTATTTGAGCACAAACGCAAGATGAATTCATCCAACATCTTTTGGTCCCTTGACTACACGCCAATGGCACAAAGAATCAAGAAAGTCATCCTTAAGCATTGGCATATCTTAGATTCCACCCCTGGTCTGGCTGACCGCCCGACCATTGGTTTTCGCAGGACCAAAACCATAGCCAATTATATTTCCCACACAGACTGCTCACCACGATCCCTTGGCCCTTCCTCTGCCCCCACAGGACATTTTCCCTGCAGATATTGCAAATTCTGCTCCAACATGTTATGCACAGACACAGTACGTGTTCCAAGTAGCAATTTTGAGCTACATCTTTCCAAGTGTACCACCTGCAACTCTCAGGACGTGGTATACATGATCCTGTGTCCTTGCAACTTGGCCTACATAGGACAATCTAGATGCCCCCTGAGGGTTAGGCTCAGTGAGCATCAGTCCAGGGTCAGGAATAAGATCACCACTGCTCCTCTTGTGGCTCATTTCTTCGACAAACCACACCCCTGTAACAGCATGAAGGTGGTTGTTCTTGACAGTTTTGCACCACAGAGACATCAGGTGATTAACGTAGAATGGTTTCTACTTCAGCGAGAAGCCTATTGTATACTTCGCTTCTCTACCCTGTCCCCTTCAGGTTTAAACACAGATTTAGATCTCTCATTGTACTTATAATTTTATATATATCCGGCTGTCTCTATCATAGAAAACCCACCCTCTCCTCCCTTCCTTTCTTCACACTAGCCTCCTTTAAATTCTCCCTTTCTTACTCTCATTGTGTACACGTGCCTCCTCCAGCTTCTTTAAATACCTGAATCCACTATATCACATTAACGCTCTTACCCCGCAGGAATTGACCAAGAGAGGTTGTTTTTCGAGTGCGCTTAATAAGATAATTTCACAAGGTATTTTACATTATCTATTGTTTATATGTTATCAAGTATTATATTGATATTCCGCTTGCGGGCATTATGTACTACTTTTGATACTTCTACCTTGCAGAAAATCTTGAAAAAGACTCCGAAATATCCCAGCTACCGGACGGATATCGACTTTGTTTTCTGCTCATTTCTTCCCGACTGTTTTCTCATACAAGCTGAACGACCAGAGCCAGTATTTATCTTTCTTGGACTTTACCCTGGACATTCCATGAGGCTCTTTTCTTTGCGATAGCGGCTCTTTGTACAATGTTTATTGGTGTAGGATATTCCGACCAGAGAAGTTGAAGGTTTTTCGGACTCTTAGATTTCATTTGATATATTACATATACGTCATTTGCCTATGTCGGACCACAAGGTTACCTGATTTGCATATGTTTTTGCCGTTCGTTCTACATATTCCAGAGCACCCTTAATAATTCCATGGTTTCAGTATTATGTGTTACATTATATATCATTACATGGTGCTCCATTATTATTATCAGATATACTTTCCCTCCACTACCTTTCTTACATGTCCGTGAATCCCTTGAGTCCTCCCATTTCATTGTCCTGTTGTTTTGTGCCTTTTTGTAGCGAATCCAGCACATTAAACCTACGTACACTTTCTCCTTGCTTTTTGCTACTTGGGGTAGTTTCCCTTGCTCTTTCAGCTCGAGAGTAGGCAGGCCACATCTCGCCAGGAAACACAAATGCTTCTGGTCCTCCTCTACTATGTTGTCAGCTGCCATGGCATGCTTGAACTGCTTTTCATAGAGAACCCATTTCTCTGGCACTGAGATATCAAAAGGACCAATGGAATTCTGTTGGGATGCCAGCCCATCCTTGTCACAAATTTAGTGTTCTGGAAATAATAGGCAGCAGCCAGCAATACAGGCCAAACACACAACTTTATTTGCAATAAGAATAGGTGACCAGAGCTAACCACACACCCTCACATTCCTTAACTATCTCTGATCAGAACTGACAGTTGGAAAAATCCGTTAGAACCCTTGACAGCTCTGTTCTTGTTCAGAACCCTCCTGAAGTCTCACAAGACTTCAAACCACAGTAAAGCAAATACATATTAAACTCTTTCACAACAAGACAAAATGGCAAACACATTTCCTTAAATACACAACTAGGATGTAATGTTAATTTACTTTGTCTGTAAATGTTGTTAATATACCAGTTTGATTGAAACTAAATCTGGTGTATAGTCTTCTTTCTTGGACCTATTGCAACTCAGACTGCTACAGCACTCACTCAAACTAACAGTCCTGTGCCCACATCCAGAGCCACCATCAAGGCATCGCAACCCATACTGACGTTAGGGGGGCAGAGCTGAAGGGGGCCCAGAGCTGAAGGAGGCCCAGCTGCCACCCTTTATGCATGGTGCGCAGTTGCGCAAGCCAAATTAAAAAAACATCGCTCCTTTCTCTTTATCCTGGGCTTGCTTGCTCCTTCAACTGAATGTGGGGTGGAGGTGGAAATAATTCCCTCCAAAAGGCAGAGGAGGGCCCAAAGCATCGCTGCATGTGGTGCACATGCACTGATTGGCTGCCTCTCCACAGGGGAGGTGGGGCAAAAGGAGAAGTGAAGCCTGAGGCAGCCGGCCGGGGTCGTGCGCGCCTCTAAGGTAAAAGTGGCTGAGGGTTTTTTGTTTGTTTGTTTAAAATCTTGTGCATTCTGGTGTAATGTAACATTATGCCAGGATAAATGTTCTGTGTATTATGCCCAGGGAACCAGCATTGTGCCGTTAAATTGTTCTGTCTGTTGCACAACTCTCATCAGCACTGTTGTGCAGTATGAATGTTGAAGTGTTTTGTGAATAGCACTTTTGCCCTGCTGTGCTTTTCACTTAGTTGTGTGGTGTAGGCGGTGGGGGGGCCACATGAAATGATGATGCGGGCTGCATTCATGGATTCCACAAAAGCTAACTTTTTAAAAAAGCAGCAGTGAGTCTTTAAAGTGCAACAATGTTTTTTTTTGTCTTTTTGTTTTGCTCTCCTCTCTGAGGTACCCTTAAAACAGGGGTTCTCAACCAATTGCCCAGGGGCAGATGCAACCCACATCACCACTTCATGTGGACCCCCACCACCTCCGCCACACCAGGAAGTGATATATGTGGCAAGCAGGGCAAAATGGCAGTCCATCTCCCGAAGCTGCCTGAGGGAATGGGACCTGGACCTCAGCTTGAAAAGGTTGGAAACCCCTGCCTTAAAAAGACTAACTGCATTGTTTAAACGTGTGCTTTTGTGGATCATGTCCACTTTGTCAGACATGGGAGTGAGACTACATGACATCAGCTTATACATATCAGGTATGGAGGCACGCATTGGTTGGTTAGTATAACATAAGTTTACAAATCAGCGTGTTTTTTTAACAACCAGTAATAACAAGATCCCAGATTGGGGTTCATACTTATTGACGTGAAGTTTGGTTCTGTTGAGCTGTAAATGGTTAGTGGGTGGATTCAAAATATACATTGTGATATTGCAAGCGCGGCGCCAAAATGGCCGCCGCGCTCTTTGCGGGGGGCCCCCGCCGGACTTGGACATCCGGGTAGTTAGGGGGCGTGGCCAGCACCCTTTAAAAGGGGTGGCCACGAGGCAGCCGCGCTGCCATTTCGCGAAGCGACGGAGAGGAGAAGTTTTTCCCCTTTTGCTCCGTTGCTCTTCCTTTTAGCCGGGAAGCCTCTTTGGGCAGCGGTTTCTTCTGCGATTCTTTTCTTCGGCTTCCCAGCGAATTGCAGCAATGCCTTCTAAAAAGAAGGCCATGGCGAACGCGGTTTGCACTTCACGGAGGCGCCAGCCGGGTCGGAGGACCGCGACTGTGCCCCCTCAGCAGGCCCCCTTTCCGGGGGCTCCTGCCGGGACCGGCGGGATGGGGTCGCTTGCACCCTGGCCGAGGCTGGGCAGCCTCAGAACGGCCCTGCAGGGGATGCGGCCCCCAGCCCGCAATTAGCGGCCACCGGCCCGGGCTTGGCGCATGGCCAAGCTGGGCCTTCGAGCCTTGGCATGCAGCTTCCAGCGGTGCGCTTTAACCAAGGGGGTTGGCTGGGTTCCCTTCCCTGGCAGGGCATGCCCCTGGCCCCCCAGGGGCCGGTGGTTGGGGCATGGCCATATTTGGGCCCCGGGGTCCAGAGACCTGGCCCGGCGCCGGCGACCGGTGGGCCGGCCGGCCCTTTGCCCCCCATCAGCGTTGGGGGCTATGTAAACGTGGATGCCCTACTGGCCCGCGTAGCGGCCCTGGGGGCATCTTTAGGGGTAGTTAATCCATCCGGGGCACCTTTTGGTTTACAGGTCAACTCAGCGCCTTCAGGTCCTCGGCAGGCGGCCAAAAGGATTGAGCTGCCTGGGGCGAGTAGGTCGGCGCCAGCTGCAGCCTCGCAGCTCCCCACGCAGCAGATGCCACCGGCAGGTAGTGGTCAGGCCCCGTCTACGAGCTCGGTTGCGGTCGCGAGCTCCGACGCCCGCAGTGGGCCGGAACCCCCGGTGGGGGTGGCCCATGGGGGTGCAACTTGTGAGTATATGGTCCAAAATAGTGCACCCACACCACAACCCACGACGGGGGGAGGTTTGCAGTGGCCGTGGCCTCGCCTGGCTGGGGCGGCGGGTCAGCCGCCGCCGGCCCATCCGGGAACGGCTCCGGCACTCCAGGGCCCCTCTTGGGGCAGGGTACCCTGTCCCGAGGGGAACTTACTGGGGGTGGCGGGGCTGGTCCAGGCTCCTTTCATGGTGCCCAGTACTGTCACTGTTCCGGTGTCGGCCTTGCCGACAGCAGGTTATTCGTTGCCCCTCGGGGACCACCTGGCCCAGGCCACCAAGGAGAAGATCTGGCGGGGGGAGTATGTGGACATTTTCTCCCTCTTGAATAGAGAACCCACCAAAGAGGAGAGGGAGGGGCAGGACGAGAAGGATGAGGAGCAGTCTCGTCGACGTAAGCCGCCACGCACGTGGGCCAACTGGTTACCCGCGTACCTTATATACATGGCGGTGTACCTCAGGGCCCGGCCTGACCTGGCAATTCCGATGGTCCAGTATTTGGACAACATATACCGGGCGATGGTTGATTTTCCTGGCCCGTCGTGGTTGGCTTACGACGAGGAATTCTGTATGAGAGTGCCCCTACACCCAGAGATGAGGTGGGATGAGCCCTGCCAGAAGCTGTGGCTTCTGTACATGACCCCCACGCGCCCGGCGCCAGGGGAGAGGTACCATTGTGGACATGTGGTCCAGCGAGCTGCTCCAGCCCAGGCACCCCGCCAGGTGGCGGGGCAGGGGGTTCCAGCCCGCCTGCTGTGTTGGAGCTTCTCGGCCAATGGTGCGTGCAACAGGAAGCAGTGCCGATACAGGCACGAGTATCCCTCTTGTGCTGGCCCCCATGCCGCCTCCGCGTGTCCTAGGGCAGGCGGACTGCGGGGCAGAGGTAGAGGTGGAAAGGGAGCGGGCAGAACTGCTGCAGAGGGAGCTGGTCAGGCAAAAGGCCCCCTCCCCACTTAATGTGGACATGTTGGAGCGTTGGCTCACGATGTACCCTAGGAGGGCAGACGCAGCTTACCTGCTTGAGCGTTTCCTGCAGGGGTTTCACATTCCTTTCACAGGGGTCAGGTCCCCTCAAGATGCACCCAACCTGTTCTCACTCAGGGGAAGGGAGGAGGTCGCTGCCATGAGCATTGCTAAGGAGGTTGCTGCTGGCAGGGTCGCTGGCCCTTTCCCTCTCCCACCATTTCCCAACCTCAAGGTTTCCCCGTTGGGGTTGGTGCCCAAGAAGTCACCGGGAGAGTTCCGTTTGATACACCACTTGTCTTACCCGGCTGGCCGTTCGGTCAACGATGCTATCCCTGACGTCCTTTGTTCGGTCAGGTATACATCTTTTGACCAGGCCCTGTGCATGGTGCGCTCATGTGGCCCGGGTGCACTACTGGCTAAGTGCGACATTAAGTCCGCGTTCCGTCTCCTGCCAGTGCACCCGGGCGACTTTGAGTTGCCGGGTTTCAAGTTCCGGGGTGGATTTTATCTCGACAAAGCCATGCCTTTTGGCTGCTCCATTTCATGCTCGGCATTTGAGCGCTTCAGCACCTTCCTCCAATGGGCCTTTGTTCGCAGGTCAGGGTCCCGGTCTGTAGCCCACTACCTTGATGATTTCTTATTCGGGGGTGAACGGGGCTGGGACACGTCCACACATCTCCTGAATACATTTCAGACGCTAATGAAGGAACTCAGTGTCCCTTTAGCGCCCGAAAAGACCGAGGGCCCTTCAACCAAGCTCACATTCCTGGGGGTTGAGATTGACACGGTTGTGCAGGCATCCAGGTTACCTGTTGATAAGGTTTCACGGATCGTTGCACTCATTTTGGACTTGCTGGCAAAACGTAAGGTGTCCCTTCGGGAGCTCCAGGTGTTACATGGTCACCTCAAATTCGCTTGCAGGGTCGTCACACCTGGCAGAGCATTTGCTCGACGCTTGTGCGACGTCATGACTGGCTTGGCCAGGCCCCACCACAGGGTCCGACTGAACAAGGGCGTGAGGGCTGATATGCTCATCTGCTTCCAGTTCCTGAGGAAATTTAACGGGGTGTCCTTTTGGAGGTCCGACCTTTTGGTTTCCCCTCGTTTTCAGGTTCAGTCGGATGCATCAGGGTCCCTGGGTTATGGGATTTACTTTGAAGGGAAGTGGGCCTACGGCAGATGGCCGCCAGCCTGGTGGGGTATGGGTCGCTTGCGCGATCTCATGTATCTGGAATTTTTTCCCATTCTGGGAGCTTTGATGCTATGGGGCGAGGAGTAGGCCAATCCGGTTGTCCATTTCTGGTGTGACAATGCGGCAGTTGTCCACATTGTCAACTCACAGACGTCTAAATCTCCAAGGGTTATGGAACTGGTTCGCCAGTTTGTGTTGCGCAGCCTACGCCTCAATGTGCTTTTTAGGGCTGGACATGTTCCAGGTATTAATAACGATATTGCTGACGCTTTGTCCCGCCTGCAGATCCCCCGGTTCCGTGCCTTGGCCCCGGACGCAGAGGAATTTCCCTCACCACTCCCGGACGAGATATGGAAGCTTGGCAAGGAGAGGTGAACCAGGCGATCAGCATGTCGCTCGCCCCCCGCACGCGTAAGGCGTATAACCATGCATTCAGTTCATTCAAGGCCTTTTGTGCCCAATCACGGCTGCCTGAAAGTTGGCCCATCCCAGTGGCTCACGTCCTCCAATTTATGGTTTGCTTACATGCCCAGGGCTTAGCCCCCACACCATAGCATCCAGGCTGTCAGCGCTGGCATTCATGGCCGAGGTGGGTGGTTTTGCTGACAACACAAATGATTTTCGCATACGACATGTTTTGGAAGGGTGGGCGCGGGAACGTCGGCGCAGCCCGGACGACCGCCACCCTATTTCTCCAGGGGTACTTACCCACCTTGCACGGGGTTGGCATGACCTGTGTTTCGACAGGTATGAGGCAGCCCTGTTTCACGCGGCTACTACGGTGGCCTTTATTGGAGCGCTCCGCATCAGTGAGCTGGTGCTACTGTCTAAGGCGGATGCGAGTCGTAGGGCACTGGAACTTGAAGATGTCTATGTTTCCAATGATTGGGATCAGCTGAGGATACGCTCCTCTAAGGTTGATCAGCACGGTGTAGGCAGTGGTGTAAGACTGCTACGATGTTCCATGGCTGACATCTGTCCGGTTGGTGCCCTACAGGAGTCCCTTGCACTACGTGGTACGCACCATGGCCGGTTTTTCTGTCACCAAGATGGGTCTCCCCTTACTAAATTTCAATTTTGGAATGTGACCGGTAAGGCACTAGCCAGTTTTGGCCCCCCTGGGGCTCGCTACCGCACCCATTCATTCAGGATAGGGGCGGCTTCCGCCGCAGCAGCGTTTTGGTACTCTGGGGCTGAGATATGCACCATGGGAAGGTGGGGATCACAATGTTTTTGGTTGTATGTTCGCCCTCTTCAACAGTGAGTACCAGTTAAGTCACTGCCTTGTTTCCTTTTTTCCTTGACAGACCCTGGGTGTCGTTTTACACCAGTGACAGTATGGCTGGTGGGCCACAGCTATGTGCACAGGGCAGCGCAGTTTGCTGCGGCAACAGAGTGGGGACCCCTGCTGGGACTGGGTGCATCCGCAAGTCTCAGGTGGTACGGTAAGCGCGGAATGTTATGGCGGGAACTGTTGCCATTCCTTTTCTCCATCAGGAATGCTGACCCGCCTGTTGTCCTGATTATACACCTTGGGGGTAATGATTTGGGACAGGTCACGGGCCTATCGCTGAAGCATGCGATTTGCGGTGACCTGGCCTACTTGCATTATGTGTGGCCTGCCACAGCCCTGCTTTGGTCAGACATGATACCGCGGCACGCTTACAGGGGAGGGTTGACCCTCCAGGCCCTTGATTGGGCTTGGCGCTCGGTGAACAGGGCTATTGCCCGGTTCTTTCTGGACAAGGGTTGGGGGCACGTCATACGACACCCCACTATCAGTCTACAAAATTATGATCTTTACTCAGGGGATGGGGCCCATCTGTCGCAGGGAGGTATGGACCTCCTGTTGTGAGATTGGCGAGCAGGCCTGTTGACCGAGCTGACGGTCTGGGGGGGGGGGGGGCGGTGAGCCTTTTGTTGAAGCCTCCCTGTGTGGCGGGTAGCACTGGTAAGGTAAACATTTATGACCCACAGGTATCCGGCAGGTTCGCAATTGACTGGACAACACTAGACAGGCACAAGTTGGTTAACGTTGTCCGGTCAACGATGAACCAGGCAATGGGGTGATGGCACGAGCTAGGCAGCAGGCATCACCCCGTTATTTTACGGATACGCGTCAGAGGGTGGGGTCAGTAGTTAGATTATTGACTACAGTCAACAATTTGTTTGTTGTCAACAAACAAATTGATGCAAATGGATACATTGTAACCAATTGCCGTTGGCAATTTTGGGTGGAACCTTACCAGTGTTACTTCGGCCTGCTTGCCTTAAGAATTATAATTGGTTGAATACCAATAGAAATTTATAATTCGGACTAGGGCATGAATCAATAAATGTGGCCCAATGCCGTTATCCACTTTTACCAGTGTCTGAGTCCTTTATTGGGGGGTGCGCCTGCAATACACATCTGCTAATGAGTTAGTTGAGGATGGTGTGAGTCTTTTCCGTGTCTAGGCCAGACTTGAAATTCCCAAAATGAAGCCACCTTTTGGTGAGTTGATTCTGCAATTTGTTTGTTAGATTTGTTAGATTTCTATCCCGCCTCACTCAACACAACATGTGACTCGAGGTGGCATACAGCATAAATACAACATACAATATGAGTTAAATACAGTTCATAACACAATACAAGTTCAATACTGTTCATGACAGAATACAAGTTCAGTACATTTCATAACACAATGCAAGTTCAATACAGTTCATAACACAATGCAAGTTCAATACAGTTCATAACAGAATACAAATTCAGTACAGTTCATATCACCGCGCGCCATAGAGCCCCAGGTGATTCTTCCTTCCCCGCAGCAATTCCTTTTGCCTGACATAGTGTGAGAAAGATTAGCTGGTAACACAAGGTTTCCATTACAGGGTGCACCCAATTGTGGTTCAAAAATACTGTACCACAGTTTTCAAGGAGTCTCTTTTTGTGTACCCCATGGTGTGAGTGACCTAGCCAGAGGCCAGTTGCTTACTTTGTTCAGTGAAATAGTCTGAGAATTTGGCCACACCCACATATTTGGTCACACCCACAGATTTGGCCACACCCACAGAGGGGTGTGGCCAAATGTGTGTGTGTTAGGCCAATAGGATTGCTCAGTATGGGCCCCAGAAATTTCTGATGGTGGCCCTGCCCACATCATGTGGTGCATGAGACAGGTGCCCCGTTCTCTGGTTGATTCCCACAAGAAATGTGGAAACTACACCTCTGAAAATTGCTTTCATGATCTGAAGATAGAAGATGATCCTTTAATCTCCAGCATGCCACTTTCTGCATTTTTCCTTCTGCATTTTGATATAAGTAATATCTGCACTTTGCATTCCTTTCCAAGTCTTGCTTCCCCCACCCTTTTCCTTCTATGATGGAAGTCCCAATTACATTATAGGTACTGTATGAAAGCAAAATATCATTAATCTCAAGACTCCTTGCTTTATTCCAAGTAGTTTTTCCCTTGCATCTATTGTTCTCCCTTTTAATAATTTAACATCTATGCTTTCATTTACATTCTTACCATCCTTCACTAGTCCCCCCCTCTTTTGCAGCCTCCTTTTCTCTACTCTCCCTTTGAATTGAATGCAATAATTGGTGGTTCAATCCGAATGCTCTCAAAGTACCTATTGCTGAAATTTCTCAAATAACGTGTGTGTTTGATTACCATAAACATAGATTTTTTTATTCATTGTTGATTTCCAATATTTGAAATATGATTCCGTTTTCATATCATATGGCATGTGTTCTTGGTTCAAGACTGAGGCACATGTTCAATCTCTGCATGTGTAACACATGACCTGTATATATGACGACACTGTCAGGAACAAATTTACTCATGAGTAGGTCTTCTTGCCCACCAGTGGTTGGTTCCTGCTTTCAAGCTGCCGCCTCTCTAGCCATGCACCCCAGGATATCAGATTAGATAAGGTAATAAATAGCCAAGGAATCTCCTCCAGGCATCTTCAGGTGTTTTAAAAGTATATTGTAATCAGAGTAAGTTACAGAAGAAAGTTCATCAAAAGTTCAGAAAGCATATCAAAATAAAGAAAGTGACTCTATGGGGAAAGCCCATGGGCTTCACCTCTGGCTTAAGCAAATACATGTTTGCAGTTCACCCTTAGCTCAGAGCATTGGATCAAGAGAGCATCTTGCCTCCTCCCTCAGGGTTATATCTCCTCCCTCAGGGTCCACCTACTTGCCATTCCCCTAAAGGAATCCAGCCAATGATCATACAGTTTAACATGTCCATCACACATTAGGTTTCATTTCTTCCAACCCACTAGGGTTTACACATTCCAATCTCTCCAAGGTATGTGCTAACAGATCTCCCCTGCATGGAAATCTCCATCTTCAATGAGGCTGCACCAGGGCACAAATCCTGCCCTGTCAGACACGTAATAATGCTTTTTTTATTCTAACTGCTACTTCAAAAAACACAGTCTTTGCACATAAGAAGTATATGTCTAATGCAAGCCACAATGCCTCGAGAAAGATAAAGAGGACAGGGAACACAAAATTAGCTTATCTATCTTAAGCCATCTTTGGTGCTTTTACATTAATACTATAAGATAAGACCTCACTTCATCCCCAGTTCTCTTCCACAGCTGTATGTAGCCTAGTATTTAAATAAATATTGTATCCTAATTGGAATTCTTTAGATATTTAGCTTAGTTCTTTTTTCACACCATAATCACAACTTCTGCATCACCTCTTAGAGAAAAATCCCATGTTTTATGTAATGAGCAAGCACTGTGGAATGCAGCCATCACTCTAGATTTATACAGATGAATATACAAGGGGTGAAGAAGGTCAAAAAGAAGGCTTAGAAAAGAAGAGAAAAGCACACACACAGTGAAAGAGCACAAATGTCAGCCCCCTAGTTCCATTGTAGATCAATGGAATTGAGTTACTGTGGTTTCCCATAACAACAGTGTAAATACTGTAGCTAGCCACATAGTATTCACCTATCATTACTATTTTTGGGAAAGGTTGTAGAAAACTGACCAGTGTTCCTTTGGAAATTCAGGGCTAATTTGAGACTAAATCCTGTTAGCAGCAAAAATTGAACAGTACATCTTGCACGTTATACCATCATATAGCGCTGCCTCTGGCATCACTGCTTTGCAAATTCACAGAAATCCCAACAGCTTTGAAAAGGGAAGTTATTGATGCTGGTATATTTGTTTTTTTTGGGGGGGAGGCAGTTCTTCCACTTTCCACCTCTATCAGCACTCTGCCTTGACAAAACCATCATCATTGCACTTCATTCATGTTGGGACTGCATTTCCTTCATGATGCTTGTATTGCTTGAAGTAGCTATTTAAAGTTGATTATTGAGTCCTTTTGAAGTCTGTGTAAACCAGCTCAAAGTTGAATTGAATTGGTTCTTGTTGCACATTTAATATGTGCCATATATTCCCACAAGTAACAGAGTAGAGGTTTAAAGAAGAACTAGTGCTGATGGTATATCAGCAAAAATGGTGTGAGTCTGAGAGTCCAATATAAATCTCAGTCTTTATTCATGTTATCCTAAAGAAATGGTAGAAAGACAAAAAGAATGGAACAACATGTTAAAACTAGGGCTACATACCAAATTGAAAGAAAAGTGAATCTCACTCACACAGAGACTCCAGGATGAAAAGAAAACTGCCAAATTATGCCAAAAGGGAACATATATAAACTTTTGGATGAAAAATGTAGAAGTAAAAAAAAGGCATCCAGACTTAAAATAAATCCTCAAAAGCTAAGAAAGAACAAGGTTTCTATAGATATATTCATATCACCACTGTTTCCAATACAGTGGATGTTTAAAAGAATGATGGGGAAAGGCCCCAGTAGCAGCAACAAGTATAAACAATTATGGCCACCACTAACACAGCCAAAGTCCACTGTCAATTGGACTTACTTTGACTTAGACCCTCCCATGCTATGTAACATATCAAACAGTAAGGGATATCCAATGGTCTTGGTCTTGGATGAGTACTTCAGCTTCCTCCCAGATCATTTTTCAGGGTCTTTAAATCTGCCATGAAAGTTCTTCACAATGCATTTTGGGGGTGTCCTTATTATTGTTGTCATTGTTAAGTCTACATAAGTTGGTGCTTTCTGGATAACTGAAACAGAGATAAAGGTAAAGGTAAAGCCGTATCCAACTCTAGGGTGCAGTGCTCATCTCTGTTTCAAAGCCGAAGAGCCAGTGCTGTCTGCTTCTGCAGATGTTCCCATGGTCATGTGACAGGCATGACTAGACAATGGAGTGCACAGAATGCTGTTACCTTCCCACCAAAGTGGTCCCTATTTATCTACTTGCAATTTCTTGCTTTCAAACTACTAGGTTGGCAGGAGCTAGGACAAAGACAGGAGGTCATTCCGTCCTGCAGTACTTGGGAATAGAACTGCTGACCTTCTGCCTCCCAGTCAGCGTCTTAGCCATTTGAGCCACTGCAGTCCACAGAGATACTAACCCCCCCAAAAAAGTAAACTAAAAGGGGAAAATTGCATCCAAATAAAGCATTAAACCCTATAATTATTGATACACAATGCCTCTTGTTTTACTACCTACTCTGTGGGCTGGCCAAATCTGTGGGTGGTGCCAAATCTGTGGGTTTGGCCAAACATCCTGCATTATGGTCTATGCAGGTGGGTGTGGCCAACCAAGTGGGCATGGCCTGGGAGAATTTCCACTACCGGTTCTGCAGAACCTGACAGAAACTGCTGCAGTGCATCACTGCCTCTGTGTATTTGTTCTGAGTTGTGGGTGCAAAGATAATTTTAATCTATATCTAAATAATATGAATATGTCAGGGAATATTTTTATTGTTTTCAATCAAACTAAAGTTGATAGTCCAGAAAGATCAAATAATGAGACAAGTTCTTCAGTATATAATCAGAACGGAAATTAGTAGGTGGGGTGGAACTCATACATAAAGAAGTACTGTATAGAAAATAAAATAGTTGGAATAAATAGCATTTCTTGGTATGAGAGGAGGATTCTAAGGAAAAATTCTCTGCGCCCTAACCAGTTTGTAAGGAGCAGACACCAAATAGCTCTGCTGGAAATAAATCCATTAAGGAGGGCTGGGGAGCAGGATTCTCACCAAGTTGAAACAGATTATCTCCCTCCCCAACTCCTAACAGACCAATAAGTATGCTCCACCTCCTCATGGATGGCACTGAGTATAAAATTATGTTTCTCCCCTTACCATGCCTTAGTTCAGGGATGCACAAACTACAGCCAGATCCAGCCCAAACACCAATTCATCTGCTCCACGCTGTCCTCGTCACTCCCAGAAGCAGAGGTAAAAAACACCCATATGGGCACCTTTTACTTCTGCTTCCAGGAGTGACATGGGTGGGGTGGACCAGATGAATTGGTGTCAGGGGCCAGATCCAGCCTGTGGGGTGTAGTTTGGGCACCTCTGGATTAAGAAGAGAAAATGGCAGCTTAAAATATCTCACCCTTTTGCAAAACAAATTGCAAGGCATGTTTTACTTCTGCTTCCGGTGAGAGGAACCACGTTACTGGCCCACTGAACCACGTGACTAGCCCATGACCTGAAAAGTTTGGGCACCCCTGCCTTAGCTGGGTCTCGGAACAGCAAGGGGGAGTTGCAAGTGCGGCAGGCAGTTGTGTGCAAGGGAAGGTGCCTTTGCAGACAACTGCCTGCCGCCTTGGGATCTCCCCCCAACCCCCACTGTTTTGAGGCCAGTCTTGGAACAGCAAGGGGGAGTGGCAAGTGTGATAGGCAGTTGTGCACAAGGGAAGGGAAGTTCTCTCTTGAGGATAACTGCCTGCCACCTAGGGGAGATGCCTGCTGGAGAAGGGGTTTAGCTTCTCTGGCAGGCAAGGGCCATTTGGAGCATCGAATTAGGTCCTTGCCTCCCGGAGAATTTAGAAGGGGCCTTCTTTCTTTAGTAGGCAAGGGCTGAACAGAGTGTCGTGGGAAGCCGTTGCCTGTCGGAGAAGGGGCCTGCTTTCTCTGGGAAGCAAGGGTACAACCTTACCCGCTGCCATTGCCGGCCCGGCATGTAGGCAAATGGCAGCCGCCCGGGCAGCACAAGGCCCTGGCCCCGCCTCTCCTGCGCTCATGCTGGCCAAGCTGATTGGCTGTTGTGTGGCACAGGGGAGTGTGAAGCCTGTAGTTTTTTTGTTTTGGTGTTTGTGGGGCGCACAACCTACCCGTGGCCCCCAGATTTTGACTATGCAATCTGGGACACGGATGGTAGGTGTGAGCAAAGGGGCTGGGTGGCATTGTCCTGGTGTGTGGAAACACATTTGGGACTCACGGGCATGTGGAAACGCATTCGAGACTCACGGGCACACACTCCTGCTTTATTTATATAGATGGGGAACTGGCCACCTGTATTGATAAGCCTCTTGTCCTTTCTTCAGAGCAAAACACATTCTTTTCCCACTTGCAAAGCACAAAGAAATCCCATCTACCCTTACCCTAGGCAGAACCAGGGTGAGCCCATTTTCTAGAGTCGCTCTGGGCCTTACACTGAAATACCAGGACCTAGATGAGTCGGCACCTACAGGTCCATGCCCTTTGAACTATATGTGACCTGCTGTAATGGTATAGCCAATTTGGATTTTAAATACTAGGTGTCACCTTGGGATCTCCCCCCAACCCCCACTGTTGGGGGTGTCACCTTGACATCTAGTATTCAAATTCAAGAGAGAGAGGTCATTCCATATGAAAGAACAAGAAGGCAGAGATTGCTGTGGTAGTACAGTACCATGGGATCACAAGTTATGCAAAATAGAGTTTCTTAGGTTTGAGAATTATTGAACTAGTTAGAATTGTGCAGAAATAGCAAGGCCTATTCCCTCACTATTGCTCTTATCAGCAGGTGCAGGCTGGAGACCTTGCCAAGGCCTCAAAGCCTGTGCATTTCCTACCCACAAGAGTTGAAATGTCTGACTATGTCAACATACTGCCTCTGGGAACGAAGAAGACTTTGTTTTGGGAATGGGGGAATATTTTGATATGCAATGTATTCTGATTGGTAGTATGCTAATTAGATTACCCAGAAGCCATGTTCTATGTTATGGACATATGGGACAGGGAGTTAGTTCACTGGTGGACTCCAAGCTGCTAAGGAGTCCATGTTCTGATGATAATTTAGAGTAGTCAGATTACTTTGCTTTCATGGAGGAAACCTGTGTGTGGATTTTCCTGTAACCTTTTTGATTAGAACTTGTCTTTTTGGATTTATCTGTATCCTGAGATCAACAGATGAACTATTTTCTACTATGCTTTAAGAACAATAAACAGCAATTATTCACTGCATCATGTGATTATTCAAGAAGGGTAAGCTGTATAGAGTTTTGCCTAACTTAAGACAAGAAGAAGACATGTGGGTTGCCTGCGGGAATAATTGGCTAAACCTTTCCCCAGGGGTTCACTCGGCTTTCGACAGATCCGGGGACCAACCACGCTTAGCAGGAAAGGCAACTGGTGTGCGGGCTAGTTAGTTAGTTTGGGGGTGAATCAGAAAGCCTTGGCTGACAGTTACAGTAGAAACAGGGCAAAAACCAAGATGATGATTCTAGTGAAAACACACAATCCTTAGCTGCTGGTTGCAGATTAAGTTGGGCAAATAAGCTGCACCAGACAGCAGGACAAACTAGGCACCCGGAGTCAATACACATAAGGCTCCGAGATAGGGCAGGAACAATGGGTTTCTCCAGCCCTACCTTAATTAGTTGCGAGTTGTCTATTAACCACAGGGCAATGTACAAGAGCAGGTATTGTCTTGACCACTGGAAAATGCCACGTATGCAAGCCTTCTGTATTAGGGGGTCATGCACATTTTACACACGTATCACCCCAAGGCAGGGAAATAAATACATACCACCTGACCCTGATTGGGGCTGGACCTCACCGCACGACTGTCTCACGTGTCTTCGTTGTGGCCAGCCACTCCCACATCTGGGAGCCATCGCAACATCTGGTGACCCCGACATGATTCTGATCGGAACGAACACCGATCAGAACCTAATGCAATCCCAAGGCTAGGCCAGCGTGTTCCCTAGCGGAGGCCGCGATGATCCTGAAGCAAGGAAGCGAATGCAAGCACAAACCTGGCACGTTCCAAAGCCAGGGGAGAGCCGCAATCCTGAAAAAGCAGAGGCAGAGCAGCAAAAGCCCGTGGCAGAGAGCCATAGCTGAGATCCTGATCCACTGATCAGACTCGAGGGACATCATTCTGTGCATCACCTGCCCCACCGTACTACCTCAAAGGTACACCAAACTCGTCCTGAGGAAGTGAATCCGGGGAACCCCCGAACAGGTAGTAATGGGGGCTTGCATGGGGGGGAGGGGGCAAAACTCGACCATCAGGCAAAGAGTTCAGGTGGAGGAGCTCAAGGGTCTGGCCAGGCTATTTCATATATGGGTGTGGAAGAATCACCTGATGGATCTGGTGATGCATCTGGGGGAACACTGTCTGTTCTACCCAGAAGCAGGCAAAATGGATCCAGAGATTTGGGACAGAGCAGGGAAATGCCTCAGAGAAGAACCCCGAGCACCCGCTAAAATTATAGGGACTTGGAGCAAGTGTAGACAGATAATTGCAGTCGTCAGTCCAGCCCAGGTAGAGACCGAGAAACCCCCAGCGTATATAGAACCATCAGCCCCAGCGCGTCTCTACCCGACCATCCAGTTCAGACATGGGGGCTTAGGGGACTCCCCTTCCACGGCAGCTGCAGAGACCACGGGAGTGGGCAGAAACCTAGGAAGTGCAGGCACTTTCCGGGTCACTAAGAGTCCCTTCCAGTTAATGGTAGAGGAAGAGTTGCACAAGGGGGAATTGCCAGCCGCAGAACTGGCCGAGCTACAGATGCTGTGTCCATTCAGTTTAGAAATGGATGCCCTCATGGGCGATCAGCTGGTGACATACACGCCTGTTCCATACAAACTGCTTGCGGAATCCCGCAAAGCCACTACAGACACAAGGCTCAAGAGCCGATTCACTAGGGAACTCAGGAAGAGAGCAGAAACAGGAGGGGCAGAAGGAGTTGGGTAGGAACCCCCAGAAGCCAAGTCCAAAAGTTTAGATTGAATAGGAAAGTAACTGAACTGGAAAGGAAACTAACTTCTAAGCAAAAGCCCAGAGTGGTTGTAAAAAGCCACCTGAGAACAGCCTTAACAATCTGGCAGAGAGGAACCATCTCCTCATGAGTAGAGCGAAGCATTGCAGACCTGGGAGGGGGAATGTCCCCAGGAAGGAATGCAGATATCTAAGGTTTGAATGTGTGATGTGTGAATGAATGGTGCACCAGTGTGAATGCAGAATTGTTGAGAGTTGTTATGTGTTTGCATGGTTGTGTTATAATGTTGCAACATTAAAGGTGAGATGCCAGGTATTGTGTTCTAGAGGTCATAAGGAAGGTGACAGTTAACTCTGTTCATGGGTTGGATACATTGCTTTCAATGGGAGGAAGAAAGTTGCCCCAGCCCTGATTCATTCAAGCAATGGGCTAAAGAAAGTATGAGAAAGAGTGGTGGGCAAAACTTCTTTGTTTCCTGTCTGCCTGCCTAGCAGCATAAGTACCAGGGACAAAAGAGGAGGAAGGAGGGGGAAAATTCTAGCCCACAAAAGAGGCAAAAGTGAACCCCCTTCCTCTCAGCCAGGTCCGCTTTTAAATGTGCAAGGGAGGCTTTTTTCTGGTTGCTGACCTCTTCACAGAATTAAGCCGCAACTTCCACATTCTTAAGCCTGCTTACCAATTAGTGCTGTTACAAAGCAGACAGCGAATTGGGGAGAGAAGAATAGGGAAGAATTGATTCATTTACATTAAAGAGACTTTCACTGGAAGAGACAATTTTTTAAAATTTTTTAATTAGTTTCATTAAAATACATATATCAAACAACATAACAACATATAACACATACTACCCTCCACCCCCTCCACCCCACACCCAAGTGCTGTACAAGTCAAAAATTGCCAAGCAATTTAAAAAAAAGCAACAACACCAGGATAATACTTATAAATTTGCCCAAAATTTACAATCTTCCTGTACAGGCTTTATTCCATCCTTACTTGTCAAGCCATACACTACCCATGGTCTCCAAATTTGCCAAAATGAATTACTTTTAACTTCTCCCCTTTCCTTTTTCATTTCTGATGTTAGTTTATCATTTAAGGCCAACCGCCATATCTGTCTATACCATCTTTCTCTACTTATATTCATTTTGTTTTTCCAATCCGTAGCAATTATCTGCCTTGTAACCGAAAGCAGAATGGCCAATAACTCCTTCTTATTATCCTCTACATTTATGTCTTCAAACTGTCCCAGTAGAGCTATTTTTGGATTTAATACTATATTTTTTTCAAAAATGTTACTTATCTCCTGCTCCACCATCTTCCAACATTTCTGCATATATTCACAGTTCCACCACATGTGAACATAAGTACCCAACTCTTTGTTGCACCTCCAACACTTATTTGAACCTGCTTTATCTATATGGAGTAAAATAACCGGAGTTAAGTACCACCTCCAAATCAGTTTGAAGTTATGTTCTCTTTCTCTAATTGACAGCTGATTCATTATTTGTTGCTTCAATTTTCTTTTCCATGCATTTTCACTTATCGTTATGGTTAGTTCTTCCTCCCATTTGCTACTTAATAATCATTGAGGCTCTTCCTTTTTATTCAAAATTTTATATAATTTACCTACCATGCCTTTCTTAACTATAATCCCCTTTCTTAAACTATAAATCAGCTCTTCAAACTTTGTTATCTTTCTTTCAATCTGACCTTTCTTTCTTATTTTACTATCCCATTTTTCAACATGAATTTTGTGGAACCAGTTTAAATCTAGCTTTTTGTAAATCTCCTCTCTCTTTTGATATGTAGACCCTTTTGAAATCCACTCACTAAATTGCAATAATTTATTCTGCATTAATTTCTGCTTCATATCTTTCATTCCATTTAACGGGCAATCCGCAAAATCCATCACTTCCAAAACTGGGGGATCCCTTTTTACTAGCTTTTCTTTCAACCCTTTCCAAAATAGGTAAGGATCTCTTAGTGTCCTAGTCCTGATTTGTATCTTCTTGTCTTGGGTACTCAAAAATAAGCTCCCCATGTATTTTTTGTTTTCAATCTGGTTCATATCTTTAAATTCATCATTAGAGCATAAAAATAGAATGGAAGAACAAATTACTGAAAAAGAGGTAAAAGACACAATAGCCAACTTGAAGGTAGGTAAATCACCAGGGGATGATGGTTTAACAGTGGAATTTTACAAGGAGTTTAAAGATTGTGTGGTTCCAAGACTGGTGAAGTTGTTCAATTTTAAAATGGATGGGCGGGAGATACCGACTTCATGGTACAGATCTATAATTGTTTTGCTACCGAAACCTGGAAAAGATCCAGAAAAAGTGGAATCTAATAGGCCTATCTCTCTGATAAATCAGGATGCCAAGATAATTACAGCGATAGTTGCAAATAGATTGAATAGTTTCATGATTAATTATACAAATGGGGACCAAGCTGGTTTTTTGAAAGGAAGGCACATGATGGATTTGACTAGGAGGGTTTTGGATTTATTAGATACTGAAAGTGCGGCGGCAAAATGGCTGCCACGCTCTTTGCAGCCCCCCCCCCGGACTCAGACATCCAGGTGAGTTAGGGGGCGTGGCCACCCCTCTATAAAAGGGGTGGCCACGAGGCAGCCGAGGTGCCATTTTAGAAACGCGATGGAGCAGAGAAGTTTTCTCTGCCGCGTTTCTGCTTCTTCGCCCTTCGTACCTTTGCCTTTGAACGGAGTTCGCTCCTCTTCATTATCGTGGTACTCAGGGCACAGGAACTGATCCCTGGCCAGGGATCCATCGCTTCTTTGGGAGCCATTGCTCCCAAGCGCAAAGGCCCGGCGGTCAAGCCGCGGCCTAGGGGAAGGGCTTTCCCGCCCCCTCCTTCTACCGGGGGGCAGCCATCGGGTCAGAGGACTCGGGCTGCACCCCCCAACTGGGCAGCGGGACGGCCCTGCCTGCTGCTGCCAGTGGGGCCGAGCAGGCTTCCACTGGTCAGCCAGGCCCAGGCGTCCAGGCTGGGCTGGCTCAGGCTGGCTCCTTGGGCATCCCTGCCCCTGGCCGGGATTTCTTTGGTGCAGGACAGCGTGGCCCACTTGGACTTGGTGGCGGTTTCCGCCCCACCATTCCTCCGGCCCCCCATGGGCCGGAGTTTTGGGCATGGCCCTACTCAGGCCCTGGATCCCCATTTGGGTTTCCTGCTCAACGACTGGCCACAGGGCCGTCCGGCCCACCCGGCCCACCCGGCCCACTTTATACTGGGGGCTCGGAGACTGTTGATGCCCTTCTTGCACGTATTTCGGTGTTAGAGGCTTCGCTGGGCATTGCCCATCCACCTCCTGAAGGGGGTTTGTCTGCTGCTTCGGGCACGGCCCCTTCGTCACTCTCCAGCGGGCCGCCAACAGGGTCGAGCTGCTTGAGGTCGTCAGGCCAGCCCAAGCTGGCACCTCGCAGCTCCCCGCATGTTCGAATCTGCCAGTGGGGAGCAATCAGGTGTGGCCCCAGAGCTCGATGCCTGCCGCGAGCTCCGACGCCCGCCATGGGCCGGAACCCCAGGTGGGTGCGGCTCACGGGGGTGCGACCAGTGAGTATCCGGTTCAATTTAGTGCACCGACACTGTCCAGTTACACTGGGGGGGGGGTGCAGTGGCCATGGCCACGCCAGATTACTGTGGGTGGGCCGTTGCTTCTACACTGCCCTGTTAATTCCTGGTTACCGAATGGCCCCACGGTTAGGACAGAGGTGTCCGCCCCCGGGGGTAAGCCAAGCATCACAGGGGCTATTCAGGGCCCACTGCACATACCATTCATTCAACAGGTGCCGACGGCGGCTCTGCCGACGGCTGGTTATTCCCTCCCCCTGGGTGATCATCTTTCACAGGCTACTAGGGATAAGATTTGGAGAGGGGAGTACGTTGATATTTTTTCCCTCCTGAATCGTAAGCCCACTAAGGAGGAGAGGGAGGGACAGGATGACCGGGATAAAGAATTGTCCTGTCGTCGTAAGCCACCGCGTACCTGGGACAATTGGTTGCTGGCATATCTTATATATATGGCCGTGTACCTCAGGGCCCGGCCTGATTTGGCCATCCCGATGGTCCAATATCTCAACAATATTTATAGGGCGATGGTTGACTTTCCTGGCCCGTCGTGGTTGGCTTACGACGAGGAATTTAGGATGAGGGTGGCCCTACATCCTGAGATGAGGTGGGATGAGCACTGCCAGCAATTGTGGCTCTTGTATATGACTCCCACGCGTCCGGCGCCTGGTGATAGGTATCATTGTGGCCATGCTGTGCAGCGGGTGGCTGTCACGCAGGTTCCCCACCAACCGGCGGGGCAGGGGGTTCCAGCACACCTGCTGTGTTGGAGCTTCTCAGCTAGCGGCGTGTGCAACAAGCGTCAGTGTCGTTTCCAACATGAGTGTCCCTCTTGCTCTGGCCCTCACGCCGCCTCTGCATGCCCGCGAGCTGGTGGGTCACGAGGCAGAGGTAGGGGTGGGCAGGGGGTGGTCAGAGCTCCCTCTGACAGTGCTGGCCAACCAAAAGGCCCCCTCCCCAATTAATATTCCCATGTTAGGTCAATGGCTTTCCGCTTATCCTAGATGGGATGATGCGAAGTACCTGCTGGAAGGCTTCCAGTTTGGCTTTCATATACCATTTAGGGGTGTTCGGGGACCGCAGGACGCCCCAAACTGACTTTCACTAAAGGGCAATGAGGAGATTGCTGCACAAAGCATAGCTAACGAGTTGCAGGCTAGGAGGGTTGCAGGGCCCTTTGATGAACCACCATTCCCCAACTTGAAGGTCTCCCCTCTGGGGCTAGTGCCAAAAAAGAACCCAGGTGAATTTCGCCTAATACACCATCTTTCCTACCCTGCGGGTTCCTCGGTCAATGATGCTATTCCTGATGACCTTTGTTCGGTCAGGTATACTTTGTTTGATCAGGCCCTACAGATGGTACGCGCCTGTGGTCCCGGGGCCCTCTTGGCAAAGTGTGACATTAAATCAGCATTCCGATTACTGCCAGTCCACCCCGAGGACTTTGAGCTGTTGGGTTTCCGTTTTAGGGGGAAATTCTATGTAGATAAGGCCATGCCTTTTGGCTGCTCTATTTCATGTTCGGCATTCGAACGATTTAGCACTTTCCTTCAATGGGCCTTTGTTCGAAGGTCAGGGTCCCAGTATGTAGCCCATTACCTCGATGACTTTTTGTTCGGGGGTGAACGGGGCTCGGACACGTGTACGCGTCTCCTTACTACATTTCAGGCCCTTATGCGGGAACTGGGTGTCCCCTTAGCGCCTGAAAAGACCGAGGGCCCAGCTACCAAGCTCACCTTTTTAGGCATCGAAATTGACACTGTCGCACAGGCATCCAGGTTACCCGTGGACAAGGTGGCCCGGACCTCTGCGGCGATTCGGGCACTGATTTCTAAACGTAAGGTGTCCCTCCGTGAGCTACAGGTACTGCACGGCCACCTCAATTTCGCCTGCCAGGTCGTGACACCGGGCAGAGCTTTTGCCAGGCGTCTGTGTGATGCCATGGCTGGCCTATTAAAACGCCACCACAGGGTACAGCTCACCAGGGGTATACGGGCAGACCTTTCGGTTTGGCTCACATTCCTACAGGAATTTAATGGGGTTTCTTTTTGGAGATCAGACCTTATGGTCTGCCCTAAATTTCAAGTCCAGTTGGATGCCTCCGGCTTTCTGGGTTATGGGATATATTTTGAAGGGAGGTGGGCATATGGCCAATGGCCTCACGCATGGCAGGGCACGGATCGTCTCCGCGATCTTACTTTCCTGGAATTTTTTTCCCATTTTGGGGGCACTAATGCTATGGGGTGATAATTGGGCCAACTCAGTGGTCCATTTTTGGTGTGACAATGCGGCAGTGGTGCACATTGTTAATGCTCAGACGTGCAAATCCCCTAGGGTCATGGCATTGGTCTGTCAATTTGTCTTGAGAAGCCTATGCCTTAATGTGCTGTTCAGGGCCAGACATGTACCAGGCATTAATAATGATATTGCTGATGCTTTATCCCACCTGCAGATCTCCCAGTTCTGAGCCTTGGCTCCCGAAGCAGAGGAATTCCCCTCGCCACTCCCGGCCGAGATTTGGACATTTGGCGAGGAGAGGTGAACCAGGCAATCAGCATGTCTTTGGCACCTCGCACGTGTAAGGCGTATCAACATGCTTTCGTACAATTTAGAACTTTTTGTGGCCAACGACGGTTACCGAAAGTGTGGCCAATACCTGTAGACCAGATTTTGCAATACATGGTTTATCTTCACGGTCATGGGCTGGCCCCCCGTACTATAGCCTCTAGGCTTTCGGCACTGGCATTTATGGCCAAGGTGCGGGGCTTCGCTGTCTGCGTGAACGATTTCCGCATACATCATGTTTTGGAAGGGTGGACACGTGAACGTGGCCGAGGCCAGGACACACGTCACCCTATTTCACCAGAGGTTCTTACCCACCTTGCACGAGGCTGGCATAACTTATGCTATGATAGGTACGAGGTGGCTCTTTTTCACGCAGCCACCACTATAGCCTTCTTTGGAGCGCTCCGCATCAGTGAGTTGGTACCACTGTCTAAGGCGGATGCGTGTCGTAGGGCACTGGAACTCGACGATGTCTATGTTACTCAAGAGTGGGCTCAGTTGAGGATACGGTCCTCAAAGGTTGATCAGCAAGGCATAGGCAGTGGAGTCAGACTGCTACGATGTTCCATTGAAGACATCTGTCTGGTTGGTGCCCTACATGAGTTTTTGGCAGTGCGTGGTACGCACCCTGGCCCTTTTTTCTGCCACCAGGAAGGGTCTCCCCTTACTAAATTCCAGTTTTGGAGGGTGATCGGCATGGCACTTACCAGTGTGGGCCTCCCTGGGGTTCGTTACGGCACCCATTCATTTAGGATAGGCACCGCTTCTACTGCGGCTGCGTTTGGGTACTCTGAGGCTGATATACGCAGGATGGGCAGGTGGGGATCCATGCGCTTTGCATTGTACATACGCCCCCCCATGTGTGAGTACCAGTTATGTCATTAATTCTTTTTCCTACTTTTACAGACCCTGTGTGTCCCCGCACACTGGTGGCAGTATGGCTGGTGGGCCACAGTTACGTGCACTGGGCAGCGCAGTATGCTGCGGTGACAGAGTGGGGACCCCCTCTCGGGCTACGTGCAACTGCACGTTTGCGATGGTACGGTAAGCGCGGTATGAAATGGCGGGAACTTTTGCCATTCCTGTTTTCCATCAGGGATGCTGGACCGCCTGATGTCCTCATCCTACATCTCGGTGGCAATGACCTTGCCCAGGTCACTGGCCTCTCTTTAAAGTTCATGATTTGCAGGAACCTAGCCTATTTGCATTACGTATGGCCGTCCACGAGGCTGCTATGGTCGGACATGGTGCCGCGACATACTTACATAGGAGGTGTTGACCTCCGTGCTCTTGACCGCGCTCGCCGCTCAGTGAACAGGGCTGTTGCCCGGTTCCTGGCAGACAAGGGCTTGGGGACAGCCATTCGGCACCCTAGGATAGGCTTGCAGGATTATGATCTCTATGCAGGAGATGGGGTCCACTTGTCAGTCAGAGTTATGAACCTCTTTCTTGAGGATATGCAAGCAGGCCTGGTGACCGAGCTGACAGTCTGGGGGGGACGGGCGGTGAGTCATCATGGACGCCTCCCCGTGTGGCGGGTAGCACTGGTAAGGTAAAGATTTATGACCCATAGGTATCCGGCAGGTTCGCAATTGACTGGCCAACACGTAGACAGGTACAGGGGAAATAGGTTTGGCCGGTCAAGGGCGAACCAGGCAAGGGGTGATGGCAGGAGCTTTACAGCCTGCATCACCTTGATATTTAACGGATACACGTCATAGGGTGTGGTCAGTAGATAGTTTATTGACTCCGGTCAACAATTTGTTTGTGCCAACAAACAAATTGATACAAATAGTTACATGTAGCCAATTGCCATTGGCATTTTGGGAGGAACCTTACCAGTGTTACTGCGGCCTGCTTGCCTTAAAGAATTACAATTAGATGATTACACCAATTGAAAGTTATAATTCGGACTAGGGCATTATTCAATAAAAGTGGCCCGATGCCTTTATCCATATACCGGTGTCTGAGTCTTTCTTTGGGGGGTGCGGCTGCAAAGTAGGATATACAAAAGAGAAAGTTGGTATATCATTAGACATATTTAAGGCTTTTGATTCATTGCAATGGGAGACAATTAAGGAGATTATTGGATCCTATGGATTCAGTGATAGATTTCGTAATATGATTGGACAATTATATCAATTTGGATTTGCTAAGGTCAAAGTAAATGATGAGTTTACAGAAGAAATAAAATTAGAAGCAAGGACAAAGCAGGGCTGTCCATTGTCTCCAATATTATTTATTATGGCAATGGAGTTGTTAGCGGACGCTATAAGATGGGACAATGAAATTAAAGGGGTATTAGATAATAAGATAAGTCTTTATGCTAATGATACTTTGGTAATTATGAAACACCCTAGAAAGGCATTAGAAAAGATACAAGGTCATTTAAAGGATTTTGAGGAGATGACAGGACTGAGAATAAATTGGGATACATCTGAAATGATGTTTTGTAATGTAGATAAAGAGGAACAAGAGAGAATAAGAGGTAAATTTAAATTACAAGTTAAAAACTGTTTGAGATATTTAGGTATAAATATTTCAAATAAACTTGAGGATCTTAAACGATTGAACTATGAGATTAAAAAAAAGGAAATTAAAGAGAAAATAGAGCAATTTAAAAAGATTAAGCTATCTTGGTTTGGCAGGATAGCGTTAAGTAAAATGATGTTGCTGCCTAAAATTAACTTTTTATTTGATGCTTTACCAATCCAATTGAAAGATAAAGAAATTAAAGATTTCCAAAATATAATAAATAATTATTGTAATGGTGGGGGAAAAACTCAAATAGCAATGATTTTTTGGTATTTGCCGCAGAAAGAGGGAGGATTGGGGATACCAAATTTGAGAAACTATTATAGAGCTTTTCAAATTAAGAATATTATGAAGATTTTAGCAAGGGAAAGGGCAATATGGGAAGAACTTATTGGTAGATCAAGTAGGTAGATGAGTATTTTTGGGCAGCAGCAAAAGTAAAATAATTGTGAAAAATAGGATGATGAAGACGATGTTGGGGGTATGGAAGAGGGTTAAAAAGGAATTAAGTCCGGATGTGTCTCTGATAGTAGAAATAGAGGATCTTAAAAGTTTCCCAATAAAATTAGATAACAGGGTGAAGGAAGTATTAGCAAGAAATGATGTTTCTCTGTTGAAAGACTGGATAAGAGAGTAAAGATGGAGGAAAAAAGTGGAAATATTTAAGCAGTTGAATTTGAATTGGTTCCAGATAGCGTTGATAGATAAATGGAATGGAGAATATATGGGTCAATCAAGTTTAGAGAGAGGTAAAACAGAATTCGAGGAATTGGTATTAAAGATAAGAAAAGGTGATATGGGATTAAAGGGCATAGTGAGTAGAGTATATAAAATGTTAAATAAAGAAGGTAATCCACAACAAACGTTGAAATTATCTTGGGAACAGGATTTAAATATAAAAGTACCAGAAATAATTTGGAAAAACAAATGGAGAAAGAGGTATATGAGAACAATGTCAGTTAGAATAAAGGAGCATAATTATAAGATGTTGTGGAAATGGTACTTGACGCCAGAGAGATTATTTCAAATGGATAACACCAAAAGTAAAAAATGTTGGAGATGTAAAACATATGAACATATGTGGTGGGAATGTAAAGTGGTAAAGGATTTCTGAGGAAAATTGAGAAAGAGAAAAGTGAAATTGTAGGGATGAAATGTAAGTTGGATGTAAGCATGGTGTTATTAACAGATGTTGAAAATGTAAATATGAATGAGGATAAAAAGGAATTAATATCCTTAATGTTGATAATTGGAAGAATGTGTATTGCAAGAAATTGGAAATTTGAAGGAACACTAAAATAGAAGAATGGTATAAAGAGATGTGGGATCTCACATTGAACAATAAACTAACATGGGAAATAAATAAATAGAAAGGTAAAGTTAAAGAAAATAGATTTTGGAAAAATTTGTGCAACCATTTGTGCATTACTCAATGAAAGGAGAGCAGGGGGATAGTTGGATACCTGAGCAGATACATTTTTGGAAATGGTAAAAATAAATGTGACATCCCGCGGACGCTTTTAAAAGTGTTTACACATAGGGTATTTAATGTAATTGTATAATGAATATTTTTGTAATTTGTATTAAGTTTTTGTATAATAATGGTATAGCAGAATATGGAGGTTATGGCCAATACAGTCTAATCGAGAAACCTGAAGGTAATGGGAGAGTTGGGAGCTGATTGGATTGTGAATATTTATGAAATAGTAATTCAATAATAAGGTCCAGGCTATACATCAAAGTAAGCATTTTTATTAAAAACTAATTAGTTTGTATGTAATGTAATATTTTTGTAATTGGATATTTTCATGGTAATTCAAAATGTAATTGTGTCTATTAACTTCTTTTTTCTTTTATATTGTTGTTATAAATAATAAAAAAAGAAAAAAAGAAAACTTAACCATTACATGTCTATTTTTTCCCCTTGAAACTGCTGTCCAATCCGAAAAACAGTCATGATATCCTCATCGCATATTTCTTTACCTAACTTCATTTCTTTTAACCATTTGGTTATTCTTAACCTTAAATGATCTGGATTTTTTCCTGGAAGTTTTTGACAATAATATTTTTTTGTCTTAACGAATTCTCCAGATTCTATACTCTTTCTTCTTGTATTTCCATTTTTATTCCTTGTTCTTTATTTTTATCTTTTATCTCCTTAACGTCCTCCTTTATTTCTACAACAATCTTAACCTCTTTTTCTACCAATTTAATCTTTTGTCTCCATCATTTCAAACTTTGATTCTATATTTTTGGTAAAGCTGGACATCAAGTCTTTCATTCCTTGTAAACCTTGTAATACTTCTTTTGTGTCCTGTTTTCTTTCTTCCTCATTCTTTTGAAAACTTTTCTCCAAACTGTCCATTCTTTGATTAATCTTTCCCAGGGTTTCCATAGTTTCAGAAAACATGTAAGATTTTTCTTGACTTTACCTTTCATCTTTCCTCCACGCCCTTTCCCCTTATCAATATCCATCTCCTTATCTATTTATTCCTCCATGTGAGTTAACCTTTTATATAATCTATCTGACGATGTCTCTCTTGGCTCCCTCTTCCAGAATGCTTTTTGATCTTTAGAACAATGCTGATGACTCATTCACTAGTTTCAACCTGATCTTTTACAATCTCTACTTTCCTTGTAATTTGATAATTTAGGTTATAACCACTCTAAATCAGTTAACAAATAACCAATCTATAACCTTAATTTATATCAAGAAAGGACAGAGTTTTCTCCTATTATCCTAATACACAAGCAAATTCCTCCACATGAATGCAAGAAATTCAAAATATATAAAGATGCCACTATCTTTATATTAACAATCCATAACAATCAACCATTGCAAAATTATTTGCATAAAACATTTCTTACTATTTTGTTATGTAAAATTATGTAGCTACAACCCTGCTCATCTTGCAATTATTGTGACCTGAGCTTACTCTTTTAATTTCTACAATAGGGATTGCTTTACAACATATAGGGTAATTTTTTGTCTTAGTCCTTTTTTTTGTCTTTTTTGGGTCTTCACCCCCACTTCACCTCCTCAAATTCAAACAAGAAATGGGGGACTTCTAAGCTGGTAAACCTTCCAATAGCAAAATTCTTCAAATTAGGCACACAGAGCCTTAAACCGTCCTCCTTGCTCATTTCTTGATCTCCTCTAATATTGTGTTAGTCTAAAGTATCCGGTAGCTTCTGAGACCCGCCTCTTCTCCATGCTTGAAATTTGAGTGATAGTAGTTAGGAGCTTCAATTTCTCGTGCTCTAAATCCGCCCGCCATCCAGATTAACACACCTTCAGGATCCCCAGTTCTCAGTCTGCACCAGCCTCAGACACAGCCAGAACTTCAATCATCATCTTGCAAATAAGTATCTTTATACACTTTCCCCCCTCTCACTTAAATGTTTCAGGGGATCTTGATTACTCCAAAATGAATACTCCCCACTCAAGGCTCAGCGTTCTCAAGCACTCTTTCAAACCACTCCTCAATCTTACTCGTCTTCCTTCCATCGCCTCCTCTCCAGCCACTGACAATCATCCACACTCAGTCTTCAGCGTTCGGCATCTCTCACTCTATCCTGATTGCCACTCTTGGCGGTATTCGGCATTCAGCGTCCCCGGACATCCTCAACCAAGCCACGGCCCCTCCTGCTCACCACAGGCAGTATCGCTGTAGGCACACTTGGGGGTCCTTCAGCTGCAACAATCCCCGACATCAACAGCACTCCCCTCCACCCGGTCTCACCATTGAAGGTCATTTGTGAGCAATTCTTTACCTTTTCGCCTCTAGACTTGGGTCCGACACTAGCATCTCAATCTGCCCACTTTCTCGAGCTTCTCCTGTTTCCCCGTGTTGCTAAGTGCAACCAAGAGCCCCTCCATTCTCTCCGTTCTCTATAGCCCTCATACTTCTCGTCTCTTATCCTCTTTTCACTCTCCCTTCTCTTTCTTTCTTTCTCCTATTTAACATTCTCAGCAAGTTTCCCCTAAATTATCCACCTTTTCTCATTCCCTCTCATGCGAAAGATGGAGCTAGCAAACACACGTCTGCTCACACCACCATCTCACCGGAAGTCCAGCAAAGAGACAATTTTTACGGCCTCGCAAACCTGAAAAAATTGTCTCTGAGTTTCTCACCTGGCAAGAGTGCTCTAAAAAAGGGGAAACAATCCTGTTCATCTTCACAAAATGGGGCCTCTATTTACAAATGATGTGACTCATAACTGGTTAAATAATAAGTGATGAATAGTAAGTATTTTCTAGTCTGGTCTAAATGTTTTAGGAATACAGTAGAGTAAGGTCGCCTGAAATTGAGGCTCTGAGCATGTAAAATTACAGGTTCAGATTTTGCATTAGGTATGACACTGGCACTTGAAATTAAATAGAATCTTGCTCAAAGTAAAATGTCACTAATCCATTACATTATGAACAAGCCTAACAACTTGGATTTATTCCCACATCTTCTGCTATAACTATGCCTAACCCATTTACATTACATAAACAACGCTTCAATTTTTGCAAACCTCTCCTATCACCACATTTCAAAGGCAATTTGCTTTTCTGCAGTCATAACATGCCTGGAACTAAGTTCCAACCTCTTTGTGAATTGTATAGTGTTTTTCCACAGCCTCCTTAGTTAATTATCTCTTCATTGACAGGATTGGTATCTCTTCCCACAGAAACAGGAACTCAAGAGAGTGTTACATTCTCATTAACTGATAAGACCTGTGTGTGCCTTGTTTGCGATGAGCTTAAGTTAACCTCTGACTTTTTCATCCTCTGACTCTTTTATTTGCTGCAGGCCCTTTGTCATTAGAGTAACACTGTGTGAAATTTTTAACTTGTTTCTTCATTTTGATGTTTTTGCCACCACAGCATTGCACATTAAGACTGTCTTTTTAGCTTGTTTGTCCTTCTATTCTAATTGCTATTTTTTTCAACATTCACAGCTTTCCCTTGAGACATGCAGGATTTCACTAGAATCCCTTCTTTCTTGATCTAACAATTTTTGTTTTCTGGCAGACCTTCCTAGCAGGAATCAGTAAGTTCTGCATCTAAATGGCACTTTTTACAATTCCAGGTCAAGCAATTGTGGAATGAATTAACCTACACTGTCTTTTCTTTCAGTTAAAAGAAGGGGGAGCCCCCCCCCGATCCTCAGCTAAGGCGATATTTACCTATTATTACAAAAACTAACTCTCTCAGATTTCTTCTCCCAGGATTTCCAATGCTGCTTTTGCAGCCAGCTTTTCTCTCCTCCGCTGGTCCATTTCTGGAGGGTCAGATTCCAGAACCAGGCCCCAATCCTAGAAGTCCAGGAGATGTTAGATGCCAGCAGGTCCCAGCCAACAGCCAAAATGCAGCAAGCATAGACATCAGCCAAAGATGACACCAGCCATCCATTTTTCAATGATTTTGGCATGCTTTTACCCCAAGGGGGAAGGATTTGGGACACACACACATGGACACGCACACACATACACACAAGCTGCTCAATGTTACCCACCAATTGGGACTTCAAAGGACATCATGCTCAGTTAAACACACAACGTTGTTTTAACTTTATGCCAACTTGGACTAGCACAAATACAGACTCTTCAAGTTACCAATGGACAGATTGGGTTATACAATAAAATCCACACCAAGGGACAATTGGGAAAATTTATGGCTTCACCACATGTAACCCCACTTCAAGGATCAGAATCAGAAGAAGCAGCTAAATGTTTCTTTATATGTTTCATTATTTGCTATTGCTTGTATTGTCTTTGCATATCTTTGAATTATTTGCCTCTATACAATGCTCAAGGTGGGATTTTCAAGGGACATATTAAATAGATTGTGAATTTTGCACACACCACATTGCATATTACCCTCACATCTGCTACCCTGATACCACCCATTGCTAGGAGGTCATGTCTTCACCCATAGGTGGGAGAAAGGAACCAAACTGGGCCACCTCTACACAAAGGTTGATCATCCAGCAGCCAAAGAAATTGCTGACTATGGTAATCCTTTAATTACCTTGGCGTTTGCTTGTCCACTATGGCGTTAGGAGCGGCTCACTGCATAATTGCCAGAGAGGCTGTTTTGCAGGGTAGTTAAGGATTACCTTAAAAAAACATTTCTATCACTGGGGGGACAAAAGGTCCAGGACCAGATAACCAAACTGGGCACCTCAGTCAAGAGGACAGAATTGGGCTAGCACCAGAATGGTGGTCATGGGTCCCCTGGAGGTGGGTGCAAACAGCACCCCGTACCATAACCATAATCATAGCAGTGGGGATTATGCTCTGCTGCTTTGTGCAGTGCATTCCTTCACTCTTGTCAATGTGCACCTCATGGCGGAGACTCCGGGAAATAGTTACGTCCAATAAACTGCGCCAGACAGCAGGACAAACTAGGCACCCGGAGTCAATACACATAAGGCTCCGAGATAGGGCAGGAACAATGGGTTTTGCCAGCCCCAACCTTTATTAGTTGCGAGTTGTCTATTAACCCCAGGGCAATGTCCAAGAGCAGGTATTGTCTTGACCACCGGAAAATGCCATGTATGCAAGCCTTCTGTATTAGGGTGTCACATGCATCTTACACATGTATCACCCCAAGGCAGGGTAATAAATACGTACCACCTGACCCTGATCGGGGCTGGACTTCACCGGATGACTGTCTTGTGTGTCTTCCTTGCAGCCAGCAACTCCCACATTTGGGAGCCATCGCAACAAAGACACACTGCTGTAACAATTATTCTCTCCATAGACATGGTCTGGAATCACTTTAACTCCCAGGTTACTGCATGGTGATTTGCAGGACCAGAATTTGACTGCTAGCTGCTCAGAGTCTCAGAGTTCCAGGTTGGGCCAGCCAGTGTCATGGAGCCCAAGGGAAACATGGAGTGAGCTGAAGATAGAGGGGCTAAGCATTTGTAAAGTTGACAGAGATTAACTATTCCTCTTCATCTCATTATCAGAAGGAAATTTTGAAGAAGCAACATTGACTAGGAACTCTCAGCAAACTACCTATACTTGAGTTAGATACAACTCCAGACCTCCACTATGAAATTCTGTCATATTAAATAAAATTTTTGATAAGAATGTAGTATTTATTAAAAAGCAATACACTATAACCAGCCTTCAAGAAATTTGGATTTGTCCTATATTCATAATTTTTAAATATAACCTTTTTTTATTCTTGCTTACTATGAGTTATAGAATTAACTGCACCAAAACATCCTTTGCAGCATCTTTGGCCTTACAAAATCATGAGAGTTTCAGGAATGACCAAAACAGACAAAAGGCCAAATTATATAAAATTATTCAGCTCCAGTGCCCAGTAAATCAGTAAATCACTCCCAGGAAGTATTTCACATTACCTGTTACTTGACCTATTTTAAGATGAAACCTTAAGCATGCTAAGAAAGGAATTTACCACAGAGCAATGTTTTTTTCTTTATAGTATGAATGATTCAAGATATTTTGTTGCCTGAGGCATAAGGCAAGAACCCCATGTGTCCCAAAGACAGAAGTGAATCAAGCTGGCATTTTAAATTTCATTGACAATGAACTATATTCTTGATCAAGACAATAGGCTAGAGAAGAGGTTGCCAACATTTTAAAGTTGGGGGCTAGGTCACACTCCCTTGGACATTGAGGGGGCCAGACTGGTGGTCCCCCCACCATTTACGGCTGCAATAAATGCATCCATGGCTGAAGTAAATGTGTTTACGAAGGTCATGAATACATTTATGACAGCCTTGGATGCATTTATGGCTGTTATAAATGAGTTCATGGTAAGGGTGCAGTGGGTGCAGTGGGTGGAGTGAGGGCACAGGCTGAATGATTTGGAACCATGGGCCAGATCTGGCCCACAGGGTGTAGGTTGCCAACCCCTGGGCTAGAGTAAGGAGTAGAGTTTAAATTGCATGGTATACACAATTCTGAAGAGATTTTACTTTCCCCACCTTATGCTTTTTGGCAGATACACTGAGATTGAATTATGCATATCTGCTATCACAAAATCTGAGTGCCATTCTGCATAATTGTATTTCCCCACAATTTACAAAATTGCTCTTTTTTCATTCTCATATATCTGTATTAAATTGAAGTCATTGCTAAATATATCTTGTCTTTTAAAAGAAGCCATTGGTATTAGAAGATTGTAGTGTCAGATTCAAAGGATCTCTATGTGGCTTAGAAGGGTGTAAAAAACACAGAGAGACATTATTACCAGGACAATATACTGACATGCAAACAAAAAGGATTTTATCTGTTAATTATATACTGTTGTAAAAAGACAGAAAATAATTCATAGAGATCATTTTAAAGAGATGGGATGAGAAGTTACCACAGCATTTTCCTTTTCTTTTCTATTTCTCCAGATACATTTAGTATGCTTAAGACCAAATGAAATTATTTCTGCTTAACTAAAAGGAAAGATCAATCTTTCAGAAAGTATTAACAGAACTGGTGTTTTCTGGAGGGCTGTTACATCTGGTTTTAAAGAGGATATGTCATATTTTGATTCATCTTGTCAAGTTGCATCAATCATATTGAGATCTGTGTGATATGATCCAATTTTGCATCATCAACATTAGTTGATTTGACAAAGCACTATTTGACACTGAAGGTCAAATTCAGAAGAAAAATAACAAAAGCAAAGTAGGGCAGTGTGTTGGATTCAGACAAATCACAATTCTGAATTCAATTAGGATGGTCCGGACCAATTTGTATGAGGTACAGACTGAAAGCAAATAGTTAGATTCAGTTCTGTGGTGAACTGAATCAAATTTGCAAATAAATCAGTTTGGATCCAGATCACAATTCAAATTGAATAGACCACAAATCACTTCACCTCAAACACAGAACTACCTAGTACAATGAAATCTCAAGTTATGAATACCTCTACTTATGAGAAACTCAAGATACGAAAGGAAATCCCAGTAAAATAATGCTTCGAGATACAAATATTTTCGAGATACATATTTTTGTCTCCTGACGCTTCCAATGGTGGTGAGAGGGTGTTTGGAGCATTTCCATTCCATTTTTGGATTTTTCCCCATCATATTTTGGCACTGGCAGAAACTCTCAACACAACCAGGAAGTGTCAAAATCCCCCCTTTCCCAAAACAGCTGATAGTCGGGAAATAGTCCTGCAATTACCAGAGCTGACCACTAAATGGTGCTGTCAGAAATATGCCAAATATGCATTGAAATGCATTGAAAACCTTCCAGAGCTCAAAAAAAGTGAAGGGAGGGCATCTTTTGTCTGGTCCAAACTCTTTCTAAAGTGCACTTTGGAATTTTCCTCCATGTTTTCACTACTTTGGAAGGAGGTTTGAACAGAGGAAATACATTTTTTGGCTTTTTTTCCAGAGCTTCAGAACCCATTAATTGATTTTCAATGCATTCCTATGGGAAATTGCATTCCGAGATACAAATTTTTCAAGATAGGAACAACCTCAATAAATGAATTAATTTCATATCTTGAGGCTCCACTGTACATAAACCCAAATTTAACTCTCTGAGATTTGGCAGATTTACTCACTTTGAACATATTACTTGTCCAAATGGCATATACATCCATTAAAAACAAGAAAAACAAAAAGGATTATTTTTTCATTTTATAATGCATGGATGTTAGAAAATTAAATCTTATGTGGTACAGATCATTTCAGACTGAGGAAGATGCATTACCAATCTCTAAACTGACTATCAAATGAAATCAGGGTTGTTAATTGAATTAGAATTAATACTCGACAATTTTATCTTCCATGGAACAAAGTAACACAGTTCATAATCTGTTAATTTTCTCACAACCCTGAGTCAATTTGATAACTCTATTTAGTTCAGTATTCTGTCATTGGGAATAAAGAGACCTCCAGGTTAACATGAATTTAAAAATGGGTTGTGACTGTTACAAAGATCTGTGCCTTGTTTTATAATACCGTGTTAAAAGAATATTCTGAAAAATTACAAAAAAATCCAAGGGGAAAACCTGCCTCTTTAATTGAGAACTTTTTGAGTAACTTTTCCACTCAAAAGTGAAAGAAAGAAAAAAGGAAGAAAGGGTGGGGGAGAAGGAAGAAGAACTAGATCTTTCCACCAGTATTTCCCAATACACCCTTTCTAATCTGGCCAGGAATATATACCCTCTCCTGCACTAGGATGTGAGTTTGTTAGTTGCTCATTCTTGTACAAAAAGCAGACCAGTGTTTTCAGTTGGTTGTTTTTACACTATAAAGGATGATCTTCTATTGCAAACTGTAGGTGGTGCTTGAGGGGCTCGAAACATTTTCCCCTGGGCTGTCAAGTCAAGATTGTAAGCATATAAGAAACTCATGTCGTATAGTATCCCCCACCCCCCGCCCTCAACTCCTTGATTGTCAAGACTATCAAGGCTCATTCCTACCGGTCACAACTCATTTTCCATTCCTTTCACTGCTGCACTCTTCTTCTACAGATTTGACTAAAACTTTTCATGATTGAGTCTTCCCATCTTTTGGGGGCCTGCCAAGGGGTCTTTTTACTCTTCTGGGATACCACTCAGTGACTGCTGCTGTCCAACACCTGTTTGTCATCCGAGAAATGTGTCCAACCCAGTGCAATTTCCATTTATGATATTCGACAACATCTTCATTGATTCTACTTTGTTCTCTTATCTGGGCATTGGGAATGTGATCAGACTGATCTGTAGTTCCTTGATTCCTCTTTTTGAAAGTAGAGATGATGCTCTTCTCTGATCATCTGGTATTTCACCCATCCTCCATGATTTCAAGAATATGAAAGATAGTTGTTCTGAGATCTTGTCAGACACTTATTTCAATATAATTGGATGTAATTCATCCAGACCTGCGGATTTGAACTCATTCAAAGTAGTAAGTTATTTTTTTACTATTTGTTTATCAATCTCAAACTGCAAACATGCCCCCTTCCTATGTATGTCACTTCCAATAACCAGATGGTGGTACAGGTAATTAACTCCCTCATGTCCCATTTCACAAGGGTGAATAGTCTGGGTCTGGTGAGGGCCTTGGTCCTCCATTATTTGTAGTATAATGTTCTTTTTCATGTGCATCATGTTCCTGGCCTGGATAACCCTTTAGCTAATTCCCTGTCTCATCAACAGAAGTTGTAGTTCAGGTCCTTCCATTTGAGGTATGAAATCTTGGCAAGTAGAGGTGGAAAGGCCATTGGATTCATCTCTGCACCCAGGACTAGGAACCATTATACTGCCATGTTTCAGGAATTCATGGATAGTAATTTAAAGGCTAACCTCGCCAATACATGGCAAGTGCCAGTAGAGCACTTGTTACAGTTCTTGGTCACTTTACATAAAAGAGTTCTGGCTTCCACAACAATCCAGCAGAGAGGACCATGTCAAGTTGAGTGTCCAGAAGGAAAGGATTCTATGAATGCCAAGAAGCCATATGTATGTAACCTGAGAATAAGTATCTTGTTATGTTTACCAGCTACTCTTATGTGTAATGATGACCAACCCTACAGACTCATTTGAAGGCCTTCTGCCCATGGAAAACCACATGGGAATATTTGTGAGCTTGTTCCCCCCCCCCCCCCATTTCTCAGCTATTCTAAATAACATGTCCGTACTTCACAATATAACCATTGAGATTACCAGAAACAGCAAAATTGTTCCACATAAGGCTGATAGAGTTTTGTTTTATTTTTAATTTTGGGACTGGGGAGGTTCAGAGGCATAGGGGACTATACATATTCCCTGGATGACTGCACATGACGGATAAAATAAAAAAGACACAAAGAATGATATGAAAAATATTTCTAAATAAAATACCTTTAAACTGCATGAAATAGTTTTCATTGCATAGTTCAGCTGTTCCCTCCAATTTCATAATTGAGCTTCTTAGGTGGAAATCTGATGTGAAATTGTAAGAGATTTGCTCTTATTTTACAAAAAGAGAACACATTGAAACAGGGGTATCCTTGTGAAGCAGAATTATTTTTTCTCATTTTAAAAAATATTAAGATTATAATTTTATTTATTTATTTATTCTTCAAATTTCTATTGCCACCCAACTTGGCAACGACTCTGGGTGGCTAACAACAATTCTGTCTGCAGCTATAACTCTGTTGGCAGGAGGTTCCATAGGGCCTGTGCGGACACAGAGAAGGCCCTCCTTCTTGTGCTAGAGAGACGAGCTCCTCTAGCAGATAGTACAATTAGAGAGCCCCTCGGTCCGCTCTGGTTGGAAGGACAGATGTTCTTGGGGTGATGCAGTCTCTTAGATATCCTGGCCCACTACCATGTAGGGCTTTAAAGGTCATAACCAGCACCTTGAATTGCACCTGGAAGCATACCGGTAACCAGTGCAGCTCCTGGAGCAGTGGCAAGGTGCGGGCATAGTGCCCGCATCCCATCACCACCCAGGCAGCCACATCCTTGTACCAGTTGCAGCCTCCAAATGGTCATCAAGGGCAGGCCATGTAGAGCACATTACAGTAATCTAGTCTATAGGTGACCAGAGCATGCGTGACCATGAGCAAGGAGTCCTGGTCCAGGAGCAGGCGCAACAGGTGGATTACATGAAGTTGGCAAAAGCTCTCCTCACTACGACTGCCACCTGCTCTTCGAACAGTAGTAGTGAGTCCAGGAGGACCCCCAAGTTATGCAATGGGTCTGTCTGTGGCAAAATAGCCCCATCCAGAACCAAAGATGGTAGTTCCCAGGATAACGCAGGGCCCCTGATCCATAGCCAATCAGTCTTGCAGGGATTCAGTTGTAGTCCGTTGTCCCCCATCCAGACCCCAACAGCCTCCAGACACCTGGATAGGACTTTGACAGCATTGCTTGGATCACCACATGCCAAGAAGTACAACTGAGTATCATCAGTGTACTGATCATACCTCACTCCATTGGAATGGATGATCTCACCCAATGGCTTCATGTAGATGTTGAGTAGGAGAGGAGAGAGAACCGAGCCCTGAGGTACCCCATATTGAAGGGGCCTAGGGCTGGACCTCTCACTCTCCAACCACACTGACTGGGTCCTACCCTTCAGAAATGAGGAGAACCAGGACCACACAGTGCACTGGATCCCCAATCCTTTGAGTCAACCTAGAAGGATACCATAGTCAACAGCATCAAAGGCTGCTGAGAGGTCGAGAAGAGCAAGGACAGATGGATGGCGTCTTGGTACCATATCCGGGCCTGAATCCGGATTGAAAAGGGTCCAGATAATGTGCTTCATCCAGTACCCCCGGTAACTGCCATGCCACTGCCTTCTCCAGTACCTTCCCTAAAAAGGGAAGGTTGGATATGGGTCTATAGTTATGTAGTACTGCTGGGTCAAGTAATGATTTCTTCAGGAGGGGGCACACCAAAGCATGTCTTAATGGTGCAAGAAACACCCCCTTCTGAAGTGAAGAATTAATTATTGCCACGACCCAGCCACCTGTCACCACCTTGGAGGCTTTCACCAGCCAGACAGGACGAAGGGCATGTAGTGGCACAAATAGCTGCAAGAAGCCTGTTCACTTCCTCAGGGACAACTGGATCAAACTGATCCCAGATAACATGGCTAGATTGCAGTCTGGTCAACTCCATATCCCCACAATCCATGCCAGGATTAAACCCCGAGCGAATCTGAGCAATTTTCTCCAACAGATAATCAGCAAAATCCTGAGACGATCCCTGCCAATGAGGTACAGGTCCCCCTCTACCAAGGAGACACCTAGTAACCTGGAACATGGTGGCTGGGCTATTATCCACAGATGCAATAAGGGTGGTGAAATATTGCTGTTTCATCACTTCTATCACCACCAAGTAGGCTCTAATTGCAGCTCTAGCAAGTGTTTGATCAGAGTCACTCTGGGTCTTCACCCAGTGGTGCGCTCAGCATCTCTTTGCCTATTTAAGCTCCCTCAATTCTTCCATGAACCATGGGGATGAGCAGAGACCACGTGCGTGGAGAGGCCATAGTAGCGCAATTACACCCAAGGCCACCGTCACCATCCTGTGCCAAAGGTAAATGAACGCCTCAGGCGAATTGTGTATCCGATCCAGAGGAAAACACCCCAGTTCCCTTTGGAGTCATTCAGGATCCATCAGTCTCCAGGGGCAGGTCAATTTAATAGGTCCTACCTCCCTATGATGGAACGCTACCCCCAGGAAGCCTAGAGTCACCAGATTGTGATCTGACCATGGCACAGGTGTTATGTCTATTCGCTGTAATTTCAGATCACTCTGCCACTGCTCCAAGAAGAAGACTAAATCCGGTGTGTGGCCACTGCCCCTGGTCGAGCCCTGAATTACCTGAGTCAGACCCACAGCTGCCATGAAAGCTATGAACTCCCATGCTACCTCAGATCCAGCCACCAATGAAGGCAGATTGAAGTCCCCCAGAACCATAAATCTAGGGAACTCCAGCACCAACATTTAAATGGCCTCGAGGAGCTCAGGCAGAGAATCTATTACCCTGCAAGGGGGCAGGTACAGGAGTAAGATTCCCAACTGACCATTAGGGCTCAACCACAGAATCAGGGCCTCACAACCCGGTACTTGTAGAGCAGTGGCTCTCACAACTCCCAATGACTCTCTGGCTGCAATGGCGATGCCACCGCCCCTCCCCTCACCACTAGGCTGGTGCCAAATACTGAACCCAGCTGGACACATATCTGATAGAGGCACACCATCCTCCGGTGTCAGCCAAGTTTCAGTGATGCATGTCAGGTCAGCCCACTCCCCCAAATTAGAGTCTAAAATCAGGGGGGCCTTGTTACAAACCAACCTGGCATTCATCAGCAGCAGCCTAATATTAACCTAATAACTTTGCACAATTGTGAAAGGAAAATTAATGTTAAATAACTACTGGAAAACCTTTTTTCAGCTGTCTGGGAGAGAAAGTTTTAGTTAATAACAACAGAATGAAACTTTTTCACATGTGATGTTTTAAAAATACCCAACCCCACCCTGGTAATGTTGTTTTGACAAAAAAAGGCAAGTAGGCATTAATATTTCATTTTGTTCCTACTCTATTATGTATACCCTTCATTTTGAATAGACTGTTAAAATTCTGTTGGTTTTTTTATTCTTTCAACTCACTTCAGAATGTATATGAACAGCTCCAGACTTTTATCCCCTCAAAAATAATAGTTACTTTTAATGACTGCATTTTGGACCTCTTTTTTAAAAGCATACATTTCAGCCTACATACCTTGTGACACAGTAGTGTGGCAATGGAGGTCAATTACTTCACCATTTCTCACAAGTAATTAAAATAGTTATCTTCTATGTACTTTTAAAAAGAATGCCACAAGTCAATTACCTGTGGTGAAAAGCTTACTCCTTTCCTGACAGTGGTTCATCATAACATTGCATGAAGCAGTAACATGAACTTGCCATACTATGTAATATTTCCAGAATTTAATAAGGGCATGACCCCATTTATAATCAACTAAGAATTACTCTGCGAGGGAATTGTCATGGATGCCCTGGACAGAACATCTCCTCCTGACCTGCAGTAATGACGGAACCCATGAGATACCTTGGCTGCTGAGCTCCTGGCAGACAAGGAATAGATGGAGCTGGCTGGTGAGGGACACCTGTGGAAGGGGGAGGAAGAGGTGGCATCTGGAATAAAGGTAAAATGAGAGGCAATTGGTATCTTGGAGGAGGCAAGAAAAAACCTTGGGAACCCAGTATTCTGTGCCACAATGCAAGTAATGGGCTGGGAGTGGATCCATAGAGTAAAATCCTCTCACCCAGTCCATTTGACCAAGGAAGAGACTAAGGATCAATATAAATGACACCACACTCACCTTACAATCTTGGAGATCCTGCCAAATGATAGGAACCACAATATTAACATATTTAGATGTGCTACAATTTGCAAGGTGAGAATGAATTTCTGCTTAATTTCCCCCCACCATTTATTCGATTTATACCCCGCCCTACTCGGCCAGGGCTGACTCAAGATGCTTCCTTGACTTGTTAGACCTCCAATAACTGAGCCTGCAAAACTGCTGAAGGTTCTGCTTTATACACAGGACTCAGTTAGGTAACAGGAGAAATCAAAACACCATTATATGTGCCACCACAAAAAACTTAAGCAACCAAGGGAAACATTGATAGTGGCAGAAACTATACTTCCTGCAACTCAGGTGCAGAAAAATGGTGACTAATAGCGCTCAAATATTTTTTTTCTTGTGATAGTGAGTCGTCATAGATACTTTCCTGGCAAGAAAGGGAAAATCTTTGTGTGTGGCTACATTGTCACAACTGTGTCCACTCAGCTGCAGCATTGGTAGTGCAAACACCAATGAGAATAGTAGAGGTCAATCAATGAGGGACAGAGAAACACATCCAGGTGCCCCTCCCTGCTAGTACCAAACACTTTGAAAAGACTATACAAAATATTATGTCTCATCCTTCCCTCCTGCTTTTCTGGGCTGGGACTTTTAAGGCTTCAAGTGAAATTCAATGGGAGGCCACTTGTAAGGAAGGTACCTAGTTGGGGTTATTTCTGAGAACTCAGCTCCCTCAAGACCCTGTGGATGGAGCAAAGGAAGCTGAGACAGGTTCTATTAAGTTAGTAAAAGCTGTTCCTCTACACACTTCTATTATGGAGCCCATGAAATTCTTGACAGGAGACTAACTGGTTGTTAGTTTCCTGGGAATGGGGCCAGTGGTACTAACATACATGGACATTACAAAAAAAGGGGGAAAATTAAGTTTTCTTTGAAATTGTGATGTAATGTGTTAAACCTAAGTTGCTGAAAAATATATTAAGTACAAATTAGTGGCAGCTAGGTATACCTGAACTTCAGGGTCTGGTTTCATGAATTTGTTACATGGATGGAAAGTCTTCAGAACTCTAAGATTGTGGAAGAATCTCTAAGAGTCATTCAATGTTTTAAAAACATAAGTGGGGTACACAGAAATAGCCTCCTCAGAGATTGTGGTATTTTTGAACCACAATTGGGTGTACCCCGGGCAACAACAACATTGTGCTGTCTAATCTTTCTCACACTAGGTCAGATGACAGGAACTAAGATATGAATTCACCAAAAGTGGCTTCATTTTGGCAGTTTCATGTCTGGTCTAGACACAGAATAAGAAGAAAAAGGAATAAAATTGTGGACAACATTAACATATACTGTATAAAGAGTTAGATGGCCAATGGCTAATATGAAACCATTAGCTGCATGTGTCAGTCAAGTGTCACAAATTAAATATAAATCATATTATATTTGTATAAGATCACAGTATCACATTAAGCTATTCATCATCAAATGTTGAATATGTGTGGAGGGAAAAACCAAGAAATGTGTGACCTTGAAGATGCTCGTTTACACCATTAGGGCTTTTTGGGACATATAGTACAACTCTATAGAAGATATGGTGCTCAAGCAACCTCAGTATAACAGGGATTTGCAGTCCTACCAAAAGATAAGCTCAATTTCTCATCTTCAGCTGCTTCAGAATCAGAAATCATGCCTGCAATTTTGATGGGCGACAGTGTTGAAAAGCTATAAAAGTGCATACTCTGTGACTGATACTGCTAATTTAGTTAGAATGTCAGTAAAAGGCCTTCTGGGATAGAACAATTATTCCCTTTCATTATATGCATGGCTGGTAATGTAACATGTGATCTTTGATATCTTCCTGGGAATAAGACTAACTAAAAATATGGTAGTTTGTTACCTCATTACAACTGTTTAGTATGAAAGGGGGGGGACACCAGACATACTTTGAATTATTATCACTGTTGTTTTTTGAGATCCATAGATATAATGAAAAACTGCATCAGACAGACAACATATCAAGCTAGTCGATACTGTTTTCATTTTCATTTACATGTCTGGCAGACATCCTGCTATGGTAATGGAGTAGACTGTACAGCCAGCAACTCTACACCGAGTGTTGGGAGGCAGTAAATAACCTGACTCCCTAAAGGGGCCAATGGCTATGGGCAGATGAGGGGTGGTGGCCCTCTCAGTAGAGGAAATGTCACTGGAAACCATCACATTGGGTCCAATGGCAAAATGAGTGGAGGAGGAACTATGATTCCCAACAGTCATGGAGGCGAAAGAGGCCATGTCAGATGGACTGGCTGTTGAGGTGCACCTTGAAAATATCCTCAAGGCTGCGGCAGTCCATTGCTGTCCCAGTGTTAAATTCTGCATGTTTCATTTCATATGTGCAGCAGGAGATGGCTCCATGATCATACCGTGTGGGTCACTTTGTGGCAAGTTGAGATCCACCTTAAACAAATTCACACCAGTGACATTTTTTCTGCTTCAGAAAAAAAGTATTCTTGGATACAAGTTGCAGCCGCCACCACCACTGAACGTTTTCATGTATCAATCAAAGTTACATGAGAATATAAAACAAAAGAAAAGAAAACATCTAAAGCTACCTGCTGCAAGACAACTGCTTCTATATTCATGACACTTCTTGAATAAGAACATTCAGACACTAGAAATATTTGTTGTATATTTTATCATTATTGATGCCATTTGAAGACTTCCAAATAAGCATATGAGTCATATATTTAACAGTATGGATGTATCTGGATGTGCTACAGTGTCCAAGGAACAAGTATTAGTTGCAGGCGCACCCCCCCAATAATGGACTCAGACACAAATGAAAGTGGATAACGGCATTGGGCCACATTTATTGATTCATGCCCTAGTCCGAATTATAAAATTCTATTGGTAAAACGACCAATCATAATTCTTAAGGCAAGCAGGCCGAAGTAACACTGGTAAGGTACCACCCAAAATTGCCAACGGCAATTGTTACAATGTATCTATTTGTATCAATTTGTTTGTTGACAACAAACAAATTGTTGACCGTAGTCAATATCTAACTAATGACCCCACCCTCTGACGTGTATCCGTAAAATCAGGGGGTGATTCCAGCTGTCTAGTGGTAACCATCACCCCCTCGCCTGGTTCGTCGTTGACCGGACAACGTTTAAACAACTTATGCCTATCTTGTGTTGTCCAGTCAATTGCGAACCTGCCGGATACCTGTGGGTCATAAATGTTTACCTTACCAGTGCTACCCGCCCATGTGACCAAAGTCAACAGCAGCACAGAACAAACCCCTATATCAAACCATAGCAACAGTGTGGGATGGGCAAAAAAGCCAGGACTCAAGGGCCAATTGCGAGTCCCAGCCAAAAATTCCCACCCGGCCCCGAAGCGACCAAGAAATCACACTGTTAACTAGGGAGGGGGTGGAGGGGAAAAAACTTCTCCGCTCTGTCGCTTCGCCAAAATGGCAGCACGGCTGCCTCGTGGCCAGCCCTTTTATTAGGGTGCTGGCCACGCCACTAACTACCCGGATGGCTTCGTCCGGTGGGGGGGGCCCGCAAAGAGCGTGGCGGCAATTTTGGCGCCACGCTTCCATTGCAGGCGCACCCCCCCAATAATGGACTCAGACACAAATGAAAGTGGATAACGGCATTGGGCCACATTTATTGATTCATGCCCTAGTCCGAATTATAAATTTCTATTGGTAAAACGACCAATCATAATTCTTAAGGCAAGCAGGCCGAAGTAACACTGGTAAGGTACCACCCAAAATTGCCAACGGCAATTGTTACAATGTATCTATTTGTATCAATTTGTTTGTTGACAACAAACAAATTGATGACCGTAGTCAATATCTAACTAATGACCCCACCCTCTGACGTGTATCCGTAAAATCAGGGGGTGATTCCAGCTGTCTAGTGGTAACCATCACCCCCTCGCCTGGTTCGTCGTTGACCGGACAACGTTTAAACAACTTATGCCTATCTAGTGTTGTCCAGTCAATTGCGAACCTGCCGAATACCTGTGGGTCATAAATGTTTACCTTACCAGTGCTACCCGCCACCCGGAGAGGCTTCAATAAAGGCTCGACGCCCCCCCCCCAAGACCGTCAGCTCGGTCGACAGGCCTGCTCGCCAATCACTCAGCAGGAGGTCCATACCTCCTCGCGACAGATGGACCCCATCCCCTGCATAAAGCCCATAATTTTGCAGACTAATGGCCGGATGAGGACTGACCCGCTCCCAGCCCTTGGTCGAAAGGAATCGGGCCACCGCCCTGTTCACCATGCGCCTAGCGCGGTCCAAGGCCTGAAGGTCAAGGCCTCCCCTATAAGCGTGCCGTGGGACCATATCTGACCAAACAAGGGTTGTGGCGGGCCATACGTAATGTAAGTAGGTGAGGTCACTGCAAATCGCATGCTTCAGCGATAAGCCAGTGACCTGTCCCAAATCATTACCCCCAAGATGTATGATCAGGATGTCGGGCGGGTCAGCATTCCTTGCCGAAAAGAGGAATGGCAAGAGCTCCTTCCACAACATACCGGGCTTACCGTACCATGTGAGACCTGCGTACGCACCGAGTCCCAGTCGGGGTCCCCAATCTGTCGCCGCAGCATAACGCGCTGCCCTGTGCACGCAGCTATGGCCCACCAGCCATACTGTCACCGGTGTGATACGACACCCCGGGTCTGTCAAGGAAAAACAGGGAAGGAAGAGATATGTGGTGACTAAAAGCGGTACTCACGGTGGGAGTGGGCGAACATAAAACTGAAAACACTGTGATCCCCACCTCCCCATGCTGCGTATGTCAGCCCCAGAGTACCCATAAGCGGCCGCCGTAGAGGCCGCACCAATTCTAAATGAATGGGTGCCATAACGGGCCCCAGGGAGGCCCACCTTAGCCAGCGCCTTCCCAGTCACCTTCCAAAACTGAAATTTAGTGAGGGGAGACCCATCTTGGTGACAGAAAAACGGGCCATGGTGCGTGCCACGCAGTGCAAGGAACTCCTGTAGGGCACCAACCGGACAGATGTCTGCCAAGGAACATCGTAGCAGTCTTACTCCACTGCCTACGCCATGCTGATCTGTTTTGGAGGAACGAATCCTCAACTGAGCCCAATTATTGCAAACATAGACATCTTCGAGTTCCAGTGCCCTACGACTTGCATCCGCCTTAGACAGCATCACAAGTTCGCTGATGCGGAGCGCTCCAAAAAAGGCCACCGTTGTAGCCGCATGAAACAGGGCTGCCTCATACCTATCGAAACATAGGTCATGCCAGCCCCGTGCCAGTTGGGTAAGTACCCCGGGGGAAATTGGGTGGCGGTCGTCCAGGCTACGCCCACGTTCCCGCACCCACCCCTCCAAAACGTGTCTCACACGGAAGTCAGCGGTACTGTCCGCATGACCTCCCACCTTGGCCATGAAAGCCAGCGCTGACAGCCTAGATGCTATGGTGCGGGGTGCAAGGCCCTGGGCATGCAGGTAAACCATGAAATGAAGGACGTGGGCCACTGGGATCGGCCAGGTATCTGGCAGTTGAGATTGGGTACAGAATGTCCGAAAGGAGACCAACGCGTGGTGATACGCCTTACGCGTGTGTGGCGCCAGCGACATGCCGATCGCCCAGTTCACCTCTCCTTGCCAAAGGTCCATATCTCCTCCGAGAGTGGTGAGGGAAATTCCTCCGCATCCGGGGCCAAGGCACGGAACCGGGAGATCTTCAGGCGGGACAAAGCGTCAGCGATATCATTATTCACCCCTGGGACATGCCTGGCCCTGAACAGTACATTGAGGCGCAGGCTGCGCAATACAAACTGGCGCACGAGGTCCATGACCCTGGGAGATTTAGAGGTCTGTGAGTTGACAATGTGGACAACGGCCGCATTGTCGCACCAGAAATGCACGACAGAGTTGGCCCACTCCTCACCCCATAGCATCAAAGCCCCCAGTATGGGAAAAAATTCCAAATATGTGAGATCCCTCAGGCGACCCGTGCCTGACCAGGCTGGTGGCCATCCACCATAAGCCCACTTCCCATTGAAGTACATCCCATAACCAAGGGATCCCGAGGCATCAGACTGAATCTGAAAATGAGGTGAAGCCAGGAGGTCTGACCTCCAAAATGAGACCCCATTGAACTCCCTCAGGAACTGGAGCCATATGTGCATATCTGCCCTAACGCCCCGTGTCAATCTCACCCTATGGTGGGGTCTGGATAAGCCTGCCATGGCGTCGCACAAGCGCCGAGCAAATGCCCTGCCAGGTGCGACCACCCTGCAAGCGAAATTAAGGTGTCCATGTAGCACCTGCAGTTCCCAAAGGGATGCCTTGTGCTTAGCCAGCGAGTCCGATATAAGGGACACTATCCTTGACACCTTGTCTCCCGGCAACCTAGACGCCTGCGCTATTGTGTCAATCTCCACCCCCAGGAATACTAACTTATCAGACGGGCCTTCGGTCTTTTCGGGTGCTAAAGGGACACCAAGTTCCTCCATTAGCGTCTGAAATGTGTTGAGGAGACGTGTGCACGTGTCCCAGCCCCGTTCACCCCCGAACAAAAAGTCGTCCAGGTAATGGGCTACAGACCGAGACCCTGACCTACGGACAAATGCCCACTGCAGGAATGTACTGAAATGCTTGAAAGCCGAGCAGGATATGGAACAGCCGAAAGGCATGGCTTTGTCAAAATAATATTCACCCCGGAATTTGAAACCCAGCAACTCAAAGTCACCCGGGTGCACCGGCAGGAGACGAAAAGCCGGCTTAATGTCACACTTAGCTAACAGTGCACCCGGGCCACACGAGCGCACCACGCGCAATGCCTGGTCAAAAGATGTATACCTGACCGAGCAAAGGTCATCAGGTATAGCATCGTTGACCGAGCGACCGGCTGGGTAGGACAGGTGATGAATGAGGCGGAACTCGCCCGGGGACTTCTTAGGGACTAGTCCTAGTGGGGATACTTTGAGGTTGGGGAACGGGGGTGCGGGAAATGGGCCAGCGACCCTGCCCGCATCAACCTCCTTATTAATGCTGGCTACAGCCACCTCCTCCCTTCCCCTAAGTGACAAAAGGTTGGGTGCATCTTGAGGTGACCTATCCCCCGTGAAAGGAATACGGAATCCCAGTCAAAAACCCTGAAGGAGGTACACTGCGTCCGCCCTCCTTGGGTACAATGCGAGCCAACGCTCCAGCATGTCCACATTAATTGGTGAGGCGGCCTTTCGGTGGACCTGCTCCTTCGGCAGCAGTCCTACTTGCCCCTTGTCCACCCCTGCCCCTGCCCCTAAATCCTCCCGGCCTGGGGCAGGCGGAGGCTGCGTGGGGGCCAGCACAAGAGGGGCACTCATGCTTGTACTTGCAATTCTTCCTGTTGCAAGAACCATTGGACGAGAAGGTCCAGCACAGCAGGCGGGCTGGAACCCCCTGCCCCGCCAATTGGCGGGGAGCCTGTGCTGTGGCCACTCGTTGGACCGCATGTCCACAATGGTATCTCTCCCCAGGCGCCGGGCGCGTGGGGGTCATGTACAGAAGCCACAGCTTCTGGCAGGGCTCATCCCACCTCATTTCTGGGTGCAGTGGAATCCTCATGCGGAATTCCTCGTCGTAAGCCAGCCACGACGGACCCGGGAAGTCAACCATAGCCCGGTAAATGTTGTCCAAATACTGGACCATAGGGATGGCCAGATCCGGCCTGGCCCTAAGGTAAACAGCCATGTAAATCAGGTATGCTGGCAACCAATTTGCCCACGTGCGAGGCGGCTTACGACGACGTGCCTGCTCCTTATCCTTCTCATCCTGCCCTTCCCTCTCCTCCTTGGTTGGCTCCCTGTTAAGAAGGGAGAAGATGTCCACATACTCGCCCCTCCAGATCTTCTCCTTGGTGGATTGGGCCAGATGGTCCCCCAGGGGCAAGGAATATCCTGCTGTCGGCAATGCTGAAACCGGCACAGAGGGGACTGCGGGCAAGGCAAAGGGAGTCTGCACCAACCCAGGAATCCCCGACACATTTCCTACTGCATAGGGGGAGCCACCCCAACCTGGACCCTGGGTCAGGGATGAAGTCGCCGGGTGGGCCGGAGGCAATTGCACAGCCGGACCGCCCGTGCGAGGCCATGGCTACTGAAAAGCCCCCCCCCAGGGAAGTCAGTTGTGTGGGTGCACTAGCTTGAACTGCATACTCACCTGATGCACCCCCACGGGCCGCCCCCACCGGGGGTTCCGGCCCGCTGTGGGCGTTGGAGCTCACGACCGAAACTGAGCCCGTCGACAGGGCACGATCAGCACACGTTTGTTGCACCTGCTGAGTGGGGAGCTACGAGGTAGTGGCCGCCACCGGCCTGCGCACCTCAGGCAGCTCTACCCGACCCGTCGCCTGCCGCTGCCCGGCAGCCAAAGGGTCAATCTGGAAACCAAAAGACGCCCCCGCTTGGTTGGCCCTTGCCAGGGATGCCTCGAGGGCCGCAACGCGGGCCAGAAGGGCCTCCACGTTAACATAGCCCCCAGCCCCTACAAGGGGCAAAGGGCCAGCCGGCCCGCAGGTCACGGGCACCTGTCCAGGTCCTTGGGCCGCAGGGGCCAAATACGGCCAAGAGCCCATGCTCGGCCCTTGAGGGGCCGTGTGCACGCCCTGCCATGGTAGGGGACCCAACCACCCCCCATGGTTCGCCCCCCCCAGGGAACTGCGAACCCAGGCCAGAAGGCCCCGCCGCATGGCCCATGCCGGAGGCAGTGGTCACCGTTTGCGGGCCGAGGGCAGAGGCCCCGTCCAGGGCAACCTGCGCGCCCCGCGCATCGGGCCAAGGGGCCACCGATCCCATCCCACCGGTCCCGGTGGGATCCGTGAGAGGCGGCTGCTGGGCGGGCGCAGTCGCGGTCCTCCGACCCGGCTGGCACCTCCGCACCGCTCGAGCCGCATTCGCAGCTGCCTTCTTCTTGGAGGGCATAGCTAGCCTAGCCAGGAAGCCTAAGGAAAGAAAGCTGCCCGAAAAAAGGCTTCCCCTGTGAGAACACGAGTGACGGAGGTAAGAGGGAAAAAACTTCTCCGCTCCGTCGCTTTGCCAAAATGGCAGCACGGCTGCCTCGTGGCCAGCCCTTTTATTAGGGTGCTGGCCACGCCCCTAACTACCCGGATGGCTTCGTCCGGTGGGGGGGGCCCGCAAAGAGCGCGGCGGCCATTTTGACGCCACGCTTCCATTTCTGCTCTACTTTTTTTTAAAAAAACTTGGTAGGTTTGCAATATAAAAGTCATACAACTCAAAACCAAACTCCCGCCTACTTGATCAGAATTATTTGAGATTTTTCTTTCTCCTTCTGTAGTGGCTGTAGGTTTTCAACAGACAGGTTGCTAGACTGACACCCAACCCTCCTCCTTTCTCATGGGTGATTGGGACTGATAATGGCCAAGTTTCAGTGTTCTGATTGAGGATAAGAGTCGCAAGCTCGTGACTACCCAAGAAGAGCAGAATAAATGTGGGTTGAATACTTCCAGTAAACTCTTGACTACTTCATATAGTTTTAATGATGAGAGTGCCAACCAGAAGCTCTAAGTAAACAATGGCAAGATTACCATGAATGACGTAGAGATTGCTATAAACCTTAAAAGCAACAAGGGGCAAACTTAGATTATATACACACATAGGTCTTAAAACACAGCAGTCAGATTTTGGTGAAAGAATTAACAAAACTATTCAATAAATGCTGGCAAAATGGCATAGTCCCAGAAGGCTGAAGAAAGGGGCTAATGTAAATGCCCATGGAAGAAAACATCTCTGAATGTACCAACTGGTGGGGCATTACACTCCTCTCAGTGCCTGGGAAGGCTTTTTTGTGTAGTCCTTCTTAGCTTGCTGCAAAGTGCCCTACACCAATGCCTCAGAGAGGAGCAAGCCAAATTCCACATTGGAAGGTCCTGCAGCAAACAAATCTTCACTTTACAAACATCATAGAACAGTGTATTAAGTATCAGCATCCACTGGCCATTAATTTTGTTGATTTTAAGATAGCATTTGATAGTGTCCACCAAAAGTCTCTCTGGCATATCTTGTGTCTACGCACAATACCAGCAATCTTCATTACCATTTTCAAACTTTTACCTACAAACAAGCTGCTGTGTTAACACTGAGAACTGTCATACAGACTTATTTGAGATTAGTACCAGAGTTAGGCAAGGCTGTATTCTATCTCCATTCCTCTTCCTCATGACCCTTGACTATGTGATGAGACAAGCAGCATGCACTGGAACAAGAATCCTGTGATCTGACCAAGATTGCCTTGGTGTCCTAGATTTTGCTGATGACATCACTTTGCTCAAGCAAGATAAGCTGAAACAACAACAGGTGATGGCCACCCTGGATGGAGAAACAAAGAAAACTGGCCTTAGGATAAGTGCTGAGAAATTAAAGGTCATGCATGTGATGTCCACTACAGGGAATCATACTCAGGTCACAGTGGCTAGAAGAAGTGGAGAAGTTTATTTACTTGTGCTGTGTGACTGTCCCAAATGGAGATGCAGAGGTGAAAACCAAATGATGTCTCGGAAAAGCAACAGCTGTCTTAAAGAGAATGTATAATATGAGGTCCTCAGCATCAATATCATTGAAAATTAAACTGTTTGTTCACCTCCATAGGGATCCCAACATCCCTCTATGCCTGGAATACTTGGAAAGCATCAGCAAGTATTAACAAGAGACTTGATGTCTTCCAGAAGAGGTGGCTCTGCCAAATTTTAAAGATTCACTATTTTGATCACATTACCAATGAGAAGGTTCTTTGAAGGAGTGGCTCATGCAAATTATATAACATTGTTGCATGAAGAAGATTCCAATTAGCAGGACATATTTTCCTAAGGAGAAAAACAGGATTCTTAAGGTGGCAATAAGGTGTTAATGCCAAGCGACAATAAGGAGACCCTTGAAATACATGGCAAAGAATTTTTATGGGAGATTTAAAGATAATGAAAATGATATGGGAAGATGCCAAAGTATTTGCCCAAGACTATTTCGCATCGTTGGGGGGTGGGAAGCATTTTTCCCCTCAACTGTTTCGAAGGTTGCTTCATGTAAACCTTTGAAACAGTTATTTGGGGGAAAAACAAAGGCAGTAGGCAGCTATTTGTGAGGGGAGGCACTCTCCGTGGCGGATGACCAGCTGTTGCCTTTCTATTATCCCCACCGCTGTTTCGTGTTAGCTTTTGAAACAGCGGTGGGGGTAATACAAAGGCGGCAGACAGTGATCCACCAGGGAGAGTGCCTCCCCTGATGAATCACTGTCTGCTGTTCCCCCCCTCAACTTACTTTGAGGCCGGCGGCAGCCTTGTCGTGTCTTAGGCTGGGTAGCGGGGAGGAGGGGGAATCCCTCTTCTTCCTGTTGCTCCAGGGATGAAGGCCAGCGGTGGCATTGCCGTGGATTTGGCAGGGCTGTTGTTCCAGAGGCGGCCTTGAACTCCTGCTGCATTCACCTTCGGTGGCCTTTTGCTCTCGCTGTGTGAGGTGTTATTTTATTTTATTTTCCACGCATGACACTTTCCCGGCCTCCTTCGTGCTCATGTCCCTCAGCCTGATTGGCTGTGGGGTGTTGCGGCGCAGAGGATGCTGGGATGTATAGTCTTTTTTTGTTCCAGTTTGTGGGGTGGTTGCTCCACTCTTGGCAACCGGACCCTTGCGGCGACCCTCGGACGGTTTAACGATAAGTGTGGCCGGCTCTGTTCGGGATGGTTGGGCTGGGTGTGGCTGCTATTGCCGGACACGCACCAAGGTAGCCTCTCCTTATAGGTAAATATGTTAAATGAGACTTTAAATCTCTTGTGAACTGTAAGAGAGGCTTGAAATTTTAGAAGTGAATATTGTCTAAAATAAAATTCAAAGCAGACTTCAAGGTATGTCAACAATTGAAATATAAGAAACATTTCAAAAGCTGCCAACACAGTTTTGGTGGGGCATGCATGGCGAAAGAGTAGTCTGAAGGCTGAATGCATTCCATCCCTCACATCTCCCAAGCATGTAACTAGAAGCCATTGGAACTATTAAAAGAGCAATTGCAGCATGGAGTCATTTGCAAAAGAGGACTCCCAAAAATGTGGGAGTGTGTGTACAGTGATGTATTGAAGGCGGTTCACAATGTTTTTTGCGAACCAGTAGCAAAAATTGCCCCAGGCAACACCCACCTGGCTGGCCACACCCACCTCCCTACCCCATTGCACAGGATGTTCTGGCATCCCACATGGGGCGGGAAGAGGAGGAGGAATATGTACCACTGCTGTCTGGGCAGTCCTTGTGCCAGTGAAGTGCCCCACTGCCGCCATTGTCCCAGGGGCAAAGGAAAAAGAGAAAGAGCTGAAGCATCCAGCCACCGAAACGCCCTGCCACTGCCCTTCCTTCTCTGCCATGGCCTTGTTCCCATCGCTACAGAAGCCTCTTACCAGCTGGATTGCTGCGTTGAGTAAATTTTCCAAGCCTTCTCCACTTCAAAATCTGTGGCGCTGGAAGGGTAATCTTGGGGCGCTGTGCTTACATGAGCCTTGGTGCGCCAAGGGACTCTCCTAGCACAGCATGCCAAGGCAGACATCAGTGTGGCACCCCAAGTTTACCCTTCCAGCACCACGGATTTTGTAATGGAGAAAATTTCTTCAACACAGCAATCTAGCTTGCTAGAGGCTTTTGCAGCAATGAGAATGAGCAGAGGCTGCTTCCTCAGACCAGCAGTGATGAAGCTGCACTATGGATTTTGAAAGTAGCTGCAGATGTGCACTGCTGCCTGCCCCTTCTGGAAAATTCCCTCACCATTTTTGTCTGTCTTTTTGTTTTGTTTACTTTCTTATGTGCTTGCCTGATGTGCTTGAAACACAGACTGTTTTGAATTGGTAGCCATGTTAGTCTGTGTTTCAAGCACATCAGGAAGTAAACAAAAAGACAAAAATGTTGTGGCACCTTAAAGACTAACTGCTGTATTTTAATATGAGCTTTTGTGGATTGAGTCCACTGGGCACACAATGGTTGGCTAGCATAACAGATATGTTTACAAATTAGTGTGGCTTTTTTACAACTGGTAATAGCTGCAGTGGCTGAAGTAGTTAAGCCACTGAACTTGATGCCTGGAAGATCAGCAGGTCAGCAGTTTGAGACCCGACTACTGCACAATGAAATGAGCTCCCATGTCAGTCCCAGTTCCTGCCAACCTAGCAGTTCGAAAGCAAGAAATTGCAAGTAGATAAATAGGGACCACTTCAGTGGGAAGGAAAACAGTGTTCCATGCACTCAGATGTCTAGTCATGCCTGCAACATGACCACAGAAAACAGCATTTGGCTCTTTGGATGTAAATGGAGATGAGCACTGAACCCTGGAGTTAGATATGACTGGCTTTCAAACAAGGACAACCTTTATCTTTACCTAATAACAGAAGATCCCTGATTGCTGTGAAATTTGGCCCTGTTTAGTTGCAAGTGGTTAGTAAAGTTAAAGGTTGGCCTTGCTCAAAAGCCAGTCGTATCTGACTCTAAGGTGCAGTGCTCATCTCCATTTACAGCCAAAGAGCCAGGGCTGTCTGTTTGCAGACTTTTTCATGGTCATGTGGCAGGCATGACTAGATCGGCCACAAAGTCACATGGCCAGATTTTGCCCCACCCACAGATTTGGCCCCACCCACAGATTTGGTCCTGCCCAAATAGGTGGTAGTAAAAAATTTAGAGTGCATTACTCTGTGTGTGAGGGAGTGAGAGAGAGGGGGGAGTGGGGAGGGAGAGAGAGAGGGAGGGAGGGAGAGAGATGGTGAGAGAGTCTGTTTGTGTGTGTGTGTACAGCACATGCTTTTGGCTCTAGTTATTTCCTATGTACCATCATGTTGAGCCTGATTTATTGTAATATTAGAAGTGTTTCCAAAATATGTGAAGCATTTAAGACTGGTTAACCAGTTTCACAGCCCAGTGAGATTACATTGCTAAGTGGAAATTTGAGTCCAGGTTGGCTGAGTCCTAGTCTGATATTATGTCCACTATACTATACTAGTTGTCACACGTTGACAAAAGGCCAGATGAATTAATTTTTGAGGTGGACTGAGTCCTCAATTTTTGAATACACATGCACACACAGAGAGAATTTCTTGTCATCAATTAATTATATCTTATGGTGACCCTTTTCAGGTTTTACTGGGTAAAGAATACTCAGAAATTAAATGAACCCAGTGTGTTTCATTTGATACATCATCCCTTCTCTAGAGCCATATTTTATGAGTTTATACAATGCTTCAGGCATTGAGATGTTTATGGAGAAATATACTTTAAATAAATAGTTTCTTAATGTTTGATTGTACAAGAAAACTGACTAATTGACTTTAACACTGCGATGGTCATGGCATGGCTTTGGGGCATATGCATATATTTCAGAGCCAAGCAGAGTAATCAAAAAACACATTTTCCTACTAGAGAATCAGAAAGATCCTAAGGATATAACAATGATTCCATCAAAACATGTGCTAGGTGGAATAGAAAACAAGAGTCCAACCAAGCACAAAGGATATAACAATGAAATCAACATTTAGGTGGTTAATGTCCCAATGACTTCTACCAGGCATGACAAACATTTTCATGCTAGGATGACAGAAACAGAAAAAATAATGAAAAGCTAGGTAGTTCTTCATAAATAAAACCTGAAGGTCACTGGAAAAGAGTGGAGTTGGGGTACAAAAAGAAGATACATAATTTTATGACTGAAAACTCCAGCTTTCAAGTAAGGAATAAGTTCACCAGAGATCTCTTTTAATCTTTTTTTCTTTTCTGTTCAGTCCTGCTGTGGTCTCATCTCCATTGAGTGGGGATGAAAACGAATGTGGTCACAGTTAAATGTGATCAGGAACTTTCCAGCTACATAAGGTTTTATAGCCACAATCATTTGAGCATAACAGTTCTTTTGCAGACATTCCTTATGAACATAGAAAGATTAGGAATGGACATCTATGGCTGGTGTATGTGGCCCTCCACCTCCTACATGCTTACAGAAAAGAACCCAAGAGTTGGGCTATAATGAGAAGCTCATGCAACACCTCTCAAATGTGGAAAATGTATGGTTAGAGTAGATATCAGACTTGACACCTCAATATGATCATGGCATAAACCTGCAAGCAATGTATTATGTGTTTCTGAAGTATTTCTTACAGATTGAATTTCTAAATTGCATTGCACATGAATTTTCATTTGTTATGTCAACTTTTAGCAGAATGATTCTGCTGAAAGTGATACTACAAGTCTCTGAATGTTCAGAAAGAATTCAGTGCCAAAGAGCTTTTTAAAAAACCAACAGGTAAAGTAGGGACAAATTTGAGTCAAGTGCTGGAAGCTAAAGTTAGGTAGGATATTTCTGTATTGGGGAGTATGTGCATTTCCACATATTGGCCAAAATCGTCTTGCATAAAGTTAAACTTTGTAAATTAGTTGACCTCATCATCCAGTGATGAGAAAATTAATTTTAATTAATAAAAGATTCCCTATTTTATTTTCTGGTTCTGTGGCTTCTTAGGGCCCCTTTTGCCAAGTGGAAGCCTTTGGGATGTGAGAGCACAATCTATAAATTGCCAACATACGTTGGATCATGGAGAAAACAAAGGAATACCAGAAACAAGTCTATTTCTGTTTCATTGACTACACCAACACCTTTGATTATGTGGATCACAACAAAATGTGGCACGTAATTAAAGAGATGGGAATTTCAGAACACCTTATAGGTCTCATCAGTGGTGGGATTCAATTTTTTTATTACCTACTCTGTGGGCATGGTATAGTAGATGTGGCCAGGGGAAAAGCCCTGTGTTGCACCTGAATTAGGACTACTTTATTTCAAAACTTGGATGGATGGGGCCAGCCAGAATTTCTGCTACTGGCTGTGGTGAACTGGGGTGAACCTGCTGAATCCCACCACTGGGTCTCATGAGAAATCTGTACAAGAGTAAAGAAGCAACAGTAAGGACAGGATACAGAATAGATGAGTGGTTTGGAAAAGGAAAAGGAGTAAGACGAGGCTGCATTTTATCGCCCTGCTTATTCAACTTATACACAGAGCACATAATGTGCAATGCAGGGATGGAGGAATCACAAGTTGTAATTCAAATTGCTGTGAGAAACATCAACAATTTGAGATATGCAGATGATACCACCCTAATGGCAGAAAATGAGAAAGACCTAAAGAAGCTCCTGCTTAGGTTGAAAGAAGAGAGTACAAAAGCTGGCTTGAGACTCAACATTACGAAAACAAAGATAATGGCAACAGGTCCTATCAGCTCCTGGAAAATAGATGGGGAAGAAGTAGAAGCAGTGACAGACTTTACTTTCTTAGGATCCCAGATCACTGCAGATGGCAATTGCAGCCATGAAATAAAAAGGAGACTAATTCTTGGGAGGCAAGCTATGAGAAATCTGGGGAACATAGTGAAAAGTAGAGAGATCACCTTGCAAACAAAAGTCTGCATAGTCAAATCAATGGTATTTCCAGTAGTAATGTATGGCTGTGAGAGTTGGATCATAAGAAAAGCTGAGTGCAGAAGAATAGATGCCTTTGAGATGTGATTTTGAGATGTGGTGATGTGGCGTTGGAGGAGAGTTTTGAGAGTACCCTGGACAGCTAGGTGAAAAAAACAGGTCGATCTTAGAAGAAATCAACCCTGACTGCTCCTTGGAAGGTCAAATAGTGAAGATGAAGCTAAAGTACTTTGGTCATCAAATGAGAAGAGAGGATTCACTTGAGAAGTCCTTGATGCTGGGAAAGGTTGAGGGCAAAAGAAGAAGGGGGCGGCAGAAAATGAGATGGCTAGATGTTGTTGTTGATGCAATGGACACAGAGTTGGGCAGGTTGAGAAGGATGGTGGAGGATAGAGGTGCCTGGTGCGTGATGGTCCATGGGAACACAAAGGGTTGGAATCGACTGTGCAACTGAACAACAACAATATTCAACATCTTCCTTACTCTCCCCACTGGTCGTTCCTTTGAAATTTCTTTCACTGAACCTAGGTTAAGTGAAAAGGCATTTGGGGCCAATCCAGGTGCAATGCTCCCTGAATAGCTACTGTACCTGTACATGCCGTGCATACTCTATTCACATAATAGATATTTAATTTAATTTTTTTAATTTAATAGTCATATTTATATATGCCGCCCACTTCAGGCAGAACCCGACTGAAGAAAGATGATATTCAAAAGAGTCATGCTAAAGATGGATTAATTTATTCTTATTTGTATAGTAAAAACTGAAACAGAAGAATAAAAAGAAACTTTTAAGCCTCAACATTAATCACCTGTGTCTATGGAATACACACAGTAAGAACAGATGCAAATATTGCTTTCTGACATACATTTCCCTCTCCAGGATCATTTTGAGGTAATATATTCGCTAACTTTCTTCTGGCCATTGCAGGATAAAATTTATGTACACACTAACCCTACACCTCACTCTATGCACATTTATGTTCTGCTTCAATTGGTTAAGTTTCTTCAAGGTTAATGTGAGTTGAGACCATGTATGCTTTTCCAAAATGTTGAAAGGCTCAAGTTGACTACTTGCTGCCAGCTGTAAACTCTGAAAAACAAGGATTAATAGAACTGCTGACACAACTTTAACTTATAGAAGCATGAACAGCCAATAAAATGAGGCAAGTCTTTCCTTCAGAACGCATGTATTTATGTTGCCATTGTAGAAAAGAATTTATGTGGGAATTACTTGTGTTTGGTGAATTGTGTGGTAATAAAAAAAGAAACTGTCTTGATAAGCAGAGACCCAGACTGAATAGCAGCGAACCAAACTCAATCTTCAAAACAATGGCCTTTGACAACCTTTATGTTTTACCAGTTACATTTTACAAAGCTGTGCTTACTGTCATTTATTCATTTTTGCATTTTATATCTGAACATTTCCCCTAGAGACAAATTTTGTGTACTACATAGATAGTGCCATGGGGCTCCTTATTCATAGGATGTTTCGTGTACGTCCTAAACCAAACTAATAAATAGGATATGGATAGAATTGAAGAAGTATGCTTTAAATACAATTTAAAATGTTTTCATTTTCCCTCCAGAATGTATTGTAATTGTGTTTTGGCCACACTAAAGTCAAAATTATCATTTTTAGCTGAATTCCTTACATGTTTTGAAGGGCAGAATACAAATGAACACATATTAAAGAAGTGGGACTATTTTATTAATCTTTTTCCCCTAGATATGTAGATTTCAAAATGAAGGAAAGTTGATACATTCTTAGTATAAAGTTGTTCAAGATCAGCTGGTGAATGTTACCACTTGTAAGATCTTCACCATTATCTTTCAAGTGAGTTATTTCCCTCTCTGAGAAACTTCTCATAAACTGAAGAAAAAACTTTACCACAGAGTGTTACTTCAAGACTTCTTTCACACAACTACTCAATTACATGGAAACTTGTACAGTGCCATATCAAATAATAGTACAATGGTGAGTCAAATGGAATATTTTCTCTGAAATATAGTGTTTACTTAATGTAATTCGTCAGCAGTAGATTTGCATACTCTGGTAGAGATTTATGATTATGAATAGACAGAGTTTACCACTGTTAGTTTTACTTCCATGATTCTCAATTCCATTGATGACATTCCCCTTCTGGTTTGTCTTTCTGAAAAAGGACATGGTAACACTGTTTCATGGTAGTTGCCTGGGTGAGAAAGGATAGAACACACTGTTTTACATTGTCTTCAGTGATGAACTAGCATGTTCTTGATCAATGTTAGCTTTGAACATTATTTTTATGTGTCATCAAGTGACTCTCAACTAATGGTGACCATCTCATTTGAGACTGCTCTAAAATATCATGTTCTCAACAGTCCTGCCTAGTTTTTTTTAAAAAAAAATCAGGGCTGTGGCTTCCTTAAGGAGTTAATCCATGACTATTTTGGTCTTCCTCTATTCCTGTTACCTTCAACCTTTTCCAGAATCATTGACTTTTCCATTGAATTTTGGTTTATCATGATGTGTCCAAAATAAGGCAGCCTCAGTTATTTGCTTCCAGAGATAGTACAGGCTGGATTTCAGCTAGGACCACTTGTTCATCTTGCTGACAGTCCAATTGATAAAAAAGAGCTCTTCTCTGGCACAATTTTTGAAACAAATATTATTTGCAGGTTTTTTCCTGCCAGATTTCTTTATTGTACAGCTTTCACATCCATATATACAGGTAGTAGTGATCAGAAATACAAAAATATGCATGATCTTGGTGATGACCTCCAATGATACATTCTTACATTTATGATATTTTTTCTTATTCCTTCTTTGCTGCCCTTCAGAACCTCAGTTTTTTTTAAATTTCTTGGATGCACTATCCATCTGATTTGATGACTGAACCAAGGTATTTAAAACATCTCTCAATATCACAATTTCTTAACTGTCACATTCTTTTTTCACTTTCATCAGAAGTCATTTTAAGTCATTGCTGCTTGCTGCAAATAAGACAGTATCATCTGCATATCTTAAATTAATAATGTTTCTTCCACTCTTCTTTTTTCTGAATCTAGTGTGGCTTTCCGTATGATATCTTCTGCATACAGATTGAACTGAGAAGGGGATAAAATCACCCTTGAATTATAATTTTGCCTATAGAAAACAATTCTTTACTTCCATATTCCATCCTAAAGGTAGCTTCTTCTCCACAATATGCATTGTGTTTCAGGACACCCATTTCTTTCAGAACAACCCACAGTTTCCAAGGCATCCAAGAAGGTTTTGAAAGTATTCAGTGATTAATCAATTCTGTATGTTTTCATTAATCTCAATTTTTAAAACAACCTCAAAAATGCTAACATTCCTATGCATTTGCCTCCCCCCCCCACACACACACCATCCTGGAACAAAGACACAGACGCATTATTGGAGTTAACCAAGGAGTTAACTTTATTAACTTTTTAAATCGGTTTAAACTGCTTTCCTTTCCTGAAGTGGGGCATGTGTAGTATGGGGTCTTAGGACAGAGCCAAGGGTCTCACATTGCCCTGCACCTGTTTCCCCAGGCCCCAAAATTGTGCTATCCAATGACTTCCCTCTCCCAGTCAGGCATTTAAGTTAACCGGCCACTACCCAAGCCTTGGGACCTTTGGTGAGTGTCCCCATCCTGGAACTAAATCTCAGGATCCTGGTATTCCAGATGTTAGACACCCTGCAAACTGCTCTGTATTATGCTGGGACCTCACCAAAACTACACTTCACCTGAAAACTCATCATGGCCAAGGGGCTATCTTTTGGTAAGCCCCTTGCCCCCACCATAAGAACATAAGAACAGCCTTGCTGGAACAGGCCACAGATTGACTAACTCAGACTGATGGCCTCACTACAGGTCCCCACAAAATATAACATCACCTAGGTATGTCAAATTCACACTGTAAACCCTGTATAGCTCTGGATGCACACCCTGAATATCTGGGTGAAATATTGTCACCTTTTCCTCATGTGTAGGACTGCCTGCCCACAGGTGTTTTGTTCCTGCTTCTGAGCTGCTGCCCACCTTGCTAAGCAATCCAGGATATTAGATTAGTGTAGATAAGGTAGTGCATAGCCAAGCCAATCAAGAGAACGTCTTGACCCCACCTTGTGAGTTTTATCTCCTCACACAAGGTCCACCCCTTGCCATTCCTCTAAAGAAATCCAGGCAATGACCATACAGTATAACATGTCCATCACACATTAGGTTTTATTTCTTCTAACCCATGAGGCTAGCATGTTTTCACATTCTAGTCCCTCTATGATATGTGCTATAGGTCCCCCCACACATGGAAATCTCCATCTTGGAACAAGGCTGAACTAGGGCACAAATCCTGCCCTGACAAGTATCACTGAGGCCAGGCCTGTGGCCATGGCTTTCCCAACTTCATTGTTCATGTCATAACTGGCACACTTGAGGCTGCATTCTACCTTGCTAAACACCTGGGAAATGATGGCAGACCATATTAACCGAATGGTCAATCAATGCTGCTTAATCATCTCCAGATCATTTATGACCTTCAAACTGAGGATTTTACCAATACATCACACCAGATCATTACCACCCAGGTATATGACTAAAATGTTTGGTGGGGAATTGCCAACCACCACCAACATCCATGGGATGAATCTGTAAGGAATGGTCATAATGCCCAACCCCAAATGGGGTCAAAGAGATGATGATGCAGCCCATTGTGCACCCCAGTACAAGAAACTATGGCCAACCAACTAAACTCTCTTCCTGCAGATGTTCAGATGCCAACCTGAAAGATAAAGGAAAAGAATGGCCTGAATGCACTCTTGTCTATTTGTGGAGGGGTTGGACATACACTTTAAACTTCTGTGATGCCCTTTAGCCCACTCTCTGAATGTTCTCTAGAGCATAACCCAATGCTGCTGCAGTAGACACTACCCCTATCCTTAAAGATTAGGTACCAAAATGCATACCAACCAACACTACTGCATTTAACACTCGGCTGGTCACCATCCAGAAATGAAATTTGATTATTGAACTAGCATCATGATGCTGAAAGTAAAATCATTGGATTTTACCCCAAACTTGCATGTAGTCAGACTGGGCATAACTTCATCATAGCACAGTGTCCCAAGGTAATCAAAGCCTCTTGTCCTACTTGGTCAATCTCATTATCTCTGAGTTGCCACTCCTTGATGCACCTACATATCAAAAAATCTCCAAAGCAGCTGTAGAACTATCCATTTTAGATGAGGCAATTAATTTCCAATCCTTATGGTGCCAAAAAAGACTATAAGGGCAGCTACCTTAAACAGAAGTACCTTTTATGCATCATGACATACCTACCCAAACTCTGATCACCCTTAAAAGGATATCAGGAAAGATACCCTGGTATCTACCATTTTCCTTGGACCAGCCCTCCAGCGATTTCCTAACCCAAAAATTGCCTGTCCTGTCATCAAATGCCCTCGTCTTAGCATGGAGGGCAAATGCCACCTGTTTCCCTTCTGGCAGGGTGGTTTGGCTTCACTCCTTGCTGCTCCTGTCCCTTTGTGCCATGGCATTTTCTGTTGTTCTTGTTTGGCATGGAAATCCCATTCCAACTGTCTTGACTTTATAAAATTGTCATTCATATTGCCAGTGGCATAGCTGTATTGGAATGGAGTTGGTACTGGTGGGGTTAAGCTGGATACTAACAGAGTGGTCCAAATCTTCCCTACAGTGGGTTCAGCTTCAAGCAATCTAGGGTTCCTTACACTCAGCCACAGCAGATCCATAGGCCATTGTATAATGAAAAAAGAAGTTCTTGGTCAAAGTCAGTATATCTGTGCTATGAGAGGTCTTTCAGACACTATGGGTCTTCAAGCCACCATGAAGCATCAGTTCTCATATATTCCAATGTTCCTCACCACTATCATCCCTCTTTACTACTCCTTTCCCTTTAAACCCCCCCCCCCAAAGGATCCTCTGCTTCCCTGCTTCTGAGGTCTTATGACTCCTGCACAGCCATTGATAAGATGCCCAAGCGAGTGCTTGGCTTGCTCTAGGAGTTCTGGAAGGCAACGTCATCCAGCTTTGCTCTGAGCAAATATCTTCCTTCTCATATCCCTGCTCTGAGTGCTTCCCACTTCTGTCATAAATACTAAGATCATTAATTCACAGGCAGAATAACTACCTAACAGATTTCAAAGTAAATTGAAGAGAGGGAGGCATTACTTGTAATTGGGAACGTGAAGTGGGGAGCTGGATGGGGAGGCTATAACATTATCCCTGTGTCATTGTCCTTTAGTGTTAACCCAATAATCTGTGCAATGGAATCAATGGAAACTTCCATCTCAGAGAATGTAATAGCTGTAAGAGGATAAAACTCATTTCACTTAGCCATGGTTTTGATTTTGACTGAACATTCCACAGTTGCTATCAACTTTCTGAGTGACTTATTTCATTTCCGCCTTTGATATTTGAAAGTTCTTCTTTTCTTTATGTTCAGACAAATTCTCATATTTCTTTCAGTGCTGCCAATTTTATATATATATATATATATATATATATATATATATATATATATATATATATATATATATATATATATATATATATATATATATATATATATATATATATATATATATATATATATATATATATATATATATATATATATATATATATATATATATATATAATCCAAGCAATATTAGATATAAATTTGTAATTATAAATGGCATACCCAGACTTTTAAACTTATTATCTGTCATTTTTCTAATGCCTCTTACAGCTCTGACAAAAGCACTCCTCAACCTATACTGAAAGCATGTAGGTGGCAAACCCTAAATCTTAGCAGCAGTATTACAAAATTATGAGATATATAAAAATTAGTGCTCATAAAAATTAATGCTAATAAGATTTCCCTTCAACTCCAGCTCCCCTAGGGATATGTCTGTCATGGCTTCAAACAATACAAACTTTATATTTCTGTTCAAAAGTTTTATCTATGTAATATATTACAACCAGCATCTTTTTTTTTTGTATGTTGATGAAGAGAGTACTCATTTTCTCTCCTCCTACACACACATCTCATGCATTAAACAGATTTCCACATAAATTCTGCCTCTGCATTTACACTTATAAATGGTGAGGGTCTTTTTAGTGTCTCAGGGAAGATGACAGCAAAGTCACTTGCTTCTGACCAGTTTCAGTCTCATCATTTGTCAGGAGAATTTGGTCACCCTTGAAAACCTCCTTTGAGAATTATTTTTCTGACTTTAACATTAATCCATGGCATACCTGTCAAGTTTTGGATTTGGAAATAAGGGAAATTTCCCGGCAAAAAAGGGATACTTGACAGCTATGCTTACTCTGTGCTGCCCAATGGCAGCAATAGGGTATTGCAGTCTAATTAATAAGGGATGACGGCGGGAAAGAGGGTAAAATAAGGGATTTTCCCGGCCAATAAGGGGTACTTGACAGCTATGATCCATGGTGCTAAGACCAGCAGAAACCAGTTTGTATCACATCACTACATTTTAAGATGTAAAAAGTAAAGAAAGATTCCGGGTAGGGAAAGCTGAATAGCCAGGAAGGCTGCCAGGGGGAGAATTGCTCCCTGTGACATTGGGGCCAATAGGATATGCCTGTTCTTTGTGGCATGGCAACAACAACAGAACTGTGGAGTGGCAATGGAAGGGAAGGGGAAATTCCTATTTTTGTAACCTATTCAGCCAAAGCCTATAATACAATCAAATCTGATACACAATCACTTAAGCACCCAATCTTAATAGTGTGTTGCGTTCTTCAGTGAACTTTAATAGACTAGGCTAAGTTCCAGAATGCAAAAAGCTGTTTGAAGAGCAGAACAAGTTAAATTGGCCTACTTCTCTACAAAATGGCTGATTAAAGACAATAATATTCCCGGATCAGTGCTGTTGTGTAAACTATGTGATGGTGTGTAGAAGGACAAATTGAGTGTTCCTAAATGCAGGTAACACTGCCTAACCAGCAACACAAGGTTTGCTATCTCCTATCATTCTGTGAAATGGTCACAGGTCTGACTGCAAGAACAGATATGGGCACAATCAGGGCTCTCAGTGTCATTATGTGAAATTTTGATGGAGTGGAGTGATCATGAATGATCAAGGGTGGTGTGTAGAAAAGGTAGCTCTGTAAAAGAAAATGCTCTCAAATTTGAAGCTTTACTAAATTCACTGTAAAAAAAAATAGCTAGCTCTCTAGTCAAGCAAGTCCTGATAGCTATATGTGTTTTACAAATGATAAAATATAAACAAAGAATGCAGTTCTTTAATTTGAGCTGTGTGTGGCTACAATATTCTGGTGTTTCAGGACTCTACATACTGTATACAGCAGCTTAGAGAACTGAAACTTTTATGCTCAAAGCTTTTCATCCAGACAATGGGGACACTAGTCAAAACAATAATATTTGTCATCAGAATGGCAGCCTGCCACATTATGATTTATAGGCCCTTGGAGTTACAAAAAGTACAGGGAAAATAGAAATTCCTATTATTATTATTTTCCTTGGTGCACCAGGCCCGTGGATTTCCAGGCCACAACAAAAGAGAATCTTTACTGTTGGAATGAGAATTAAAATATCTGAGAGAAATATAACTATAGGGAATTTAGGAGACACATAAATGGCAATGCAACTTCCCAATGAATACACACACACACACACACACACACACACACACACACACACACATGCACACTGGAGCCATGTAAATCAACAGCAGCAGTAGTAGAGGAGAACAACTTGGATTCTTCTCTGTAAATTCAATCTGGCTTGTTCAGCAAGCAAGACTCTGAAGAGGGAGGGGAATCCTTTTTCTCCTGACAGAACAAATTCTGTGTATAAGATTGTTTCTATCTATATGTTTCATGCATTTTTCCTTGCAAGAAACAATCTGTAGAAACCATTACCAATACTACACAAAACATTGTTTTTTTTAGTGTAAGATTAACCAGAAAGTACATTGAATTGCTAAGGAAGGATGGAAGGAAGGAAGGATCTCATCAACTTTTTGGAGAAGAAAGAAATCTTAGTGATGTCTCAGTATGGCAAAACTTGGAAATTACTGAGAATGATTAATGGTTACATTATGCTTCAGACCCCTACCATGGACCACCCAAAAAACTAAATAAGTAGGTGCTACATCATATCAGTCAGAATTGTCAGTGAAGTTATCATGTGTTGGGCATATATTGAGAAGACAAGAGTCACTGGAAAAGGTAATAATGTTGGGGAAACATGAAGGAAAAGAGGAAAGACTGAACATGAAAGAAAGGAGGAACATGAGATAAATGGACATAGAGAGGGGAGCCACAGTAAGGGAAATACCTGAGCATTTTTTAAAAAAAAACATTTTGGGTTATTTTGTGAGATGTCTCTTCTTCATGCTTTCCATGCCCTATTTCTTTTGTTTCACATGAAATAAACCACACCTTTTGGAGTTATTCTGTTTCATTTTGTTCTATTTATGTTTTCTAGAGTTGGTTTTTAAAAAAATCTTAAAGTACCCGTAAAATGAAGAAAAAAAAGAATAAAGCTACTACAAAAGCTGCCAATAGAGGGGTGGGTGGGTGTGGAACCAGTCATTATCTTTTGACCCATCAAATAAAGAAGCAAACAGTTATTTTGATATTAAACTTGAGCCACATTTATTAAAATTTGTTAAAATCTCTGATCTGTGCAGAGGCCTGATAGTGCTACCCCAGGTGCTAGAACAGGAGACCTCATTGTCCCCTTTCTAACTCTAGTCACATGAAATTTTGTTGTATGTATCACACAGCTGGCTTATGATGTCCAGTATTTGCCCAACTGATTTACTTGAATTGGGTCTGGCACCCAGTTTTTACCTCATCTAATGATGCCCTCAGGGATTCACCACTACCACCGTAACCCAGCACTATGCTCCACTAGAGAGGGTCAGTTCATACTTGGCACCTCTCACCCCACTGCCTTCAAGGACAGTTACAATGCCCCTCCACAGGTCCACCCAAAAATAGTCAGCCCCTGCATCAGACAAATGAACCCCATCCTTGTGGAATAGATCTGGGTGGCCAAACCTATAGCTGGGTGATCAAGACATAATCCACCAATTTTGTCAATCCAAACCAAGTTATTGGTTATTATTTTAAAGGTAGATCAATGTAACTTGCCTAACCAACAACATAATCCTAGTGGATTTACTTATTAACTGATTAACTACATGAACTGTTGCCATATTGTCACACTAAAGATGGACCATTTAATTAGTCCAAGTGTGCGCCCAAAAGCTGGTGGCAACCAAAATGGGTGTGTGAGTGTGTCTAAACAGGTTAGATCCCTGATTATATCCAACCATTGAGCCAACAGGTCATGCACCAACTTCCACTAAATTAAATGTCAAATCCATAAGATCCAGATGCATCACATTGCATGTGGAATTGAGCTTCTAAGTGCAGCTTGCTGCTCCCAAAGGACATACTGTTAAACTGCTTCAAGAATACATGTCCTAACATCTTCTCTCATCTCCAAATTAACTTCTTCAATGATAGGGCTCCTTAAATCCCAGCATTGCTTTGCAGAACCAATGGAGAAAAGTCCTACCCAGAGCCACAACCCTGCATGCAAAGATCAAGTGTCCTGGAGTTCAAATTGAAAACCTAAGAAATCAAAATCCTTTTGATGTACAGTATCGGAAGAAGGTAAAATGAAGCACCTTTGCCACATAGACATACCAGCCTCACTAACTCAGCACATGAAGTCTACCTAACTGATGCCAAATTCTATGAAATGGCATCATTGACCAAACTTCTTTAGGGTATGAGATATGGCTAATCAGGCAATATTCACCTTCCTCCTTCTTGGGAATGATCCCTAATGGGGAATACCTTTAGATTTAGCTGAAGCAGGCTGCTAAAGGAAGGCACCCAATGGGGTAGAAGGAGGAGGAGGTGAATGATAAAAAGAGTTACAACCCTGCCTGCAAAGTACTTCTTTGGAAATCTTCTCTTGAACTATCCGCTCTAAGCCCGTAAATTAGTGCAAGTGCTTTGAAAGTGTGGCAATTCTTTGCCCAACAAAAGGGATGCCAACCCCCTTCTAATTCCTTCCTTGAGGAAAGTTGCATCTGCCTGACTGGGATATTTGCTAAGCAGCTTTATCACCCTATACAATTTAACTGGTCTGGGGCCCTTTTTCAGAACCTCCCCCTCTTGGTCTGACCAATGAATTTACTTGCTTCTCCTCTGGGGCAAACCAAGAATGAATGCTGCACACACAGAGAGAGATTGAAAACTTATGTTAAAAATATCAGGGTTTACATAAGCACACCCCATGCACCCCAAATTCCCAGCTGAGCAGGAGATGTTGAAGTGCTTGCCCCGCCAGAGTGCAGGTAGTGTCAGCAGTAACATACCTATGAATCAGGTGACCACTGTCAGTGCAATCCCCCTGAAGGAGGAAGCCAAAGAATAACTTGAGTCAAAGCTTCTTGTGGTATCTATCCCAATGGAGTGCAGGTGATTTGGAAGTCCTCCTCCTGAAAGCTTTATCATAAAGCATCCTTGCAGGCCCACATACACCCTAAAGATTAAGTTGGATTATTGGAACAGTGTCACCATGCTCCAAGTTTGTGATATCACTATGACCATGGAATAATATAAAATCCAGCAGCCAGTTGCCCCATGTTTTCTCTATGTGATATTTTTAAATTCTTTCCTTTTATCTAACAAATCCTTTTCCTTAGCATCCACCTCAGTGAACAGTAATTAAAATATGCCCACATATTCCCCACAGAGTATTGTTTACTGCTACAGTAAAGTAGACACAAAAGAGATGCCTTCTTTCCCTATTTGTAATGAGTGTCTCAACTGAGCAGCTTCCCCAGTATCAGTGATCCAAGATTGCCCATAAGAGCCCACAGGAGCCACTACTCTCCATGGCTGGGACACAGACCATAAAAGATGAGTGCTGACCAGAAATTGTGGAAAACCAGTCACTTGATTTCCTGTAAGTGTGTTCAAACCAGTCACAACTGAAAAGTGTGGGGAATGAATGAATGAATTTAATTTAATTTAATTTAATTTAATTTAATTTAATTTAATTTTTGGATTTATGCAGCACTCAGGCAAGCCTGACTCAGGGCTGCTAAGGTTGATCAATAAGTTATGAATACCCCAGGGGCCTCAGGCACCAGTAGACTTTGCTATGGGAATGGAATTTGTATATGAATACTCACTTGTCCCACCTGAGTAGGCTGCTATGGGATGGAAGACTTGGGACTAAGGCCGGAATGACCTGCTCTTGCCTTCGGCCCAGAATCGCCAGCTGCCACAGCTGCCATCCCTGCATGCTTGGTCTGTGATAGCAACATCACAGCTATATCCCCTGCAGATCCAGAAGAGGAGCTCTCACCTGCTTTCAGTGCATCAAGGCAAGAAAGAATTTGGTCTACAATTTGTGCATTTCCCACCTTTTAGACTTCTTGGTTTCCTGCCTAGGCCTTCCCTGGGGCTCAATCACTGCCACACGTCCTTTTTCTAATGCCCTCAGTCTAGCAAATATGCTGTCAAAATCTGGCATACACTTATCCTCACATGAAGGTGAAAGCACTAGCAGTGGGCTCTAGAAGGCCTCTTAGCAGGTTGTTTACTGCATGGTTTGCCAGCACTCTTTTTTGGTCCCATATTAATTCTAATTACTGTTTAATTATTAATGAACTTACAAAACACAAATAATGACTTAACTATAAACCCCAATTATCCCTTGAATGATTGCTATGGTTGACCAATAAGTTATGATTTAAGAACAAACAGTAATGAATTGCCCTAAATTAACAACCAACTATGAATGATAGAATGAATTAACTATTTGAACAACTCCACTATATAATTATTATAACAATGAATTGAATAAACTATTTACATAATAAGCTACAGCTGAATATCATCTGTGCAATAAGGCAAACTAATTACTATTATAACTCAGTAATGTGGCACAAACTGCAAAATAATGATTGCCACCCTATGGGACTGCAGCTCTACCCTAAATCATAGATTCAAAGAATCATAGAATCACTGAATTGGAATGGATGTTTTAGGCCAACTCCCTGCTCAATGCAGGAATCTAAATCAAACCAGAACTGACAGATGGTTGTCCAATTCTGTCTTGAATGCTTCCAGTATTGCAGCGCTCACTATCCATTGAAGTAATTGGATCAACTGCCATAGTGCTCTAATCATTAAGAAGTATTTAAAAGAAGACAGAAAATATATAAAAGAGAGTGCATGAAGCACTATGGGGCAGTATATATGCGTAATTGATTTGATTTGATAAAACAAATTATAAATCTTAAAAAAAAAACAATAACAGTTGAACCCATGACCAAAATGGCAGTCTCAATGGCAGCATGACACAATGGTAGTCACAATGGTGGCACCACAAAAAAAAGGTAGCCACAACATTCAAACACTCCACTGCCCAACACCCAAGAAAGTGGAGGGGAAAGGAGGATGTGATGGAATTAGTAAAACCCTATTAACACCAAGCTGGCAATGACAATGCTCATGCAAGCAAGTGAATGCTGGTGTGAGGCCAGGGACTAAAAATGAGCAGTGCAAGGTATGGTCAACGTGGAACATTATACAGAAGGACTGAATACAGCGAGAAAATCCCGGAAATTTATTATGTATGGTGGCCATGTAATTTCATTTTAGGAACTCCAGTGGCTTAATGGTTAAGACACTGAACTTGATGATTGGAAGGCCAGTAGGTCAGCTGCTCAAGACCCGAGGGCTGCATGATGGAGTGAGCTCCCGTTTCTCCCCCAGCTCCTGCCAACCTAGCAGTTTCAAAGCAAGAAATTGCACGTAGATAAAAAGGTACCACTTCAGTAGGAAGATAAATAGTGTTCCATGTCTAGTCATGCCTGCCACATGTCCACGGAAATGTCTGCAAACGCAGACAGCTCTGGCTCTTTGGCTATAAATGGAGATGATCACCAAACCCGATAGTCAGATATGAGTAGCTTTCAAGCAATGGTGACCTGACTGAGATATGATGATACATTCTTATGGTGAGTAAACCCAACAGGTATAGAATGTTCACCAAACATTAGTTGGAGACTGAAGGTCAAACTGAAAATACATTACTTTGCAAGATCTAAGCAGGGTCCTCATAAGTAAGTGCACAGTCTCATCTTTATTGAAGCTGTGCATGTGGGAATGGGAGATTCAAACCTTCAAGGTAACCCCATCCTTGGTCTTGGATGGGGTTACCCTGCCCCAGACAGACCCAGTGTGCAACTTGGGGGTCCTCCTGGATGTGCATCTGCTGCTGGAAGAGAAGGTGGCAGCCGTGACCAGGAGGGCCTTTGCACAACTTTGTGTAATTCGCCAGTTGCACCCGCTCCTGAATAGGGATTCCGTGCTCATGGTCACACATGCTCTGGTCATCTCCAGACTTGATTATTGTAATGCGCTCTACATGGGGCTGCCCTTGTCGATCCTTAGGAGGCTGCAGCTGGTCCAGAACGTGGCGGCTCGGGTAGTGATGGGGTGCGGGCATTATGCTCATTCCTCGCCTCTGTTCCGGTAGCTACACTGGTTACCAGTTTGCCTCTGGGTGCAATTCAAGGTTTTGACCTTTAAAGCCCTACATGGTAGTGGGCCAGGTTACCTAAGAGACCGCATCGCCCTAAGGATGTCTGTCTGTCCAACCAGAGCGGGCCAGAGGGGCTCTCTCATTGTACCATCCGCTAGAGGGGCTTGCCTCTCTAGCACAAGGAGGAGGGCTTTCTCCGTGTCCACACCAGCTGTCTGGAACCTCTTACCAACAGAGTTATGTCTCCAGATGGAATTGCTGCCCTTCAGGAAAGAATTTAAAACCTGGCTGGCAGGCCAAGTATGGGGTGCAGGTGGAGGGGTGACTTCCGTGGGGTGGCTGGTATAGCAAATCCCAGCACCCTCGGCCCCTGCACCCTTTTTAGTGAGTGGGTGGGTAGTTTTTAAAGCAGTTTTAACTATGTTTTTAATTGTGTTTTTATTATGCTGTGAACCGCCCTGAATTGGCCTTGGCCAAGTGGGCGGTATAGAAACCAAAATAAATAAATAAATAATAAAATAAATGTGGAATTGATTGTTTGGGAAAATAAAGGGATCTTCTGCTGCATACAACAGTCACCATTCTGCTAAAAGCATACAGATAATAATTTGATCTCCCACATCACACATACACACTTAAGTAATTGTTTACTCCAGCATAAGCTTTGAACAAAGACTAGTCTATACAAAGAAGTTATATTAATTTTTTTCACAATAAAGTGTCAAGGCTGAGGGGAAGAGACAAAAAGGCAATGAGAGGGTACAGAGGCAGTTTTTCCAGTCTTTCTTCTCTACTTAGCACTGTTACTGAAGATAAGAACTTCTTGATACTTCTCCTGTTGCTAGCAGCACTTTGTCTTCTAAAATACTTTATTAATGTATTATTTATAGACATTTGGAAAGAGTGGTAAAATGGATAAGAGTTCTTTTTTTCCTCTTGGATAGTGCGTCTTTCACAATTGCAGCATGATCTGAGAAGATTTTATGCATTCCATTTCAAACTGCCACTTCATGTTTTTCCAAATATTTGTGGCAGGTGGTTTAAAGCAACATGACATGATGTGGAAGGTCAGAACCACACAGCTCCTATCAGCTTTTAAAAATCCCTCTTTTCTTTTTTTATCAAAACAAAGTGCACTTTGGAGTGATTAAATTTTCATTTAATCTTTGCCACAGCAACAAGAAAACTGCAAATAGTCAGGGGGGATTTAGGCAAACTGGGAAAGAACATTTCCAGAAATACTTGCATGTCAAAATATTCTAGATAATCTTCAGACAGAGAGTGCCATGGTGCAAAAATAGATGTTAAAAAGAGTATATAGGAACCTTTCTGTCTGAAGTGTGATTCCTCTGCAAGCCAAATAGTTTTGTAATAAGTTCTGTTCCTTCACCTCAGACATGGTATTTCTTCTTTCAAGGATGGGAAAAACCCACAAAACAATAACACAATTTGACCTTGAAGATATATCAAAGTAAATATTTTGGTGAAAAAAAATTACATCCTCTGTCTTAGATTCTAAATATACAATACTGAAAAGTACTCAAATTACTCTGTTGATCATAACACAAATTCCCATAAGCACTTTCCTTGCTTCCTGGCAAATAAAATGAAAAATAATAGAATTACATAGTTAACTATGTATTGTCTTTTATTGAATCTCTAATTCAGGACACCTTTATGATAGACTTCCTAGTCTCAACATTTTAAATGTATAATTAGAAAGAATACATTTCCTTTGGCAATGTTTCAGGTTAAAATGTTCTTTGCACCTTGAGTTTGTTGTCTTTCTTTCTTTTTGTGACTCATTGTTGCACACCTTCACATTTTATTCTGCAATTCTTCCAGTTGACCACTTTAAAGATCTATGCATGAAACAAGTTCCTTTACACATTTTCTCCTGAAATTTCACTGTGGTGTAGTTGAACAGGAAGGTAACAGATTGCCAGGGAACTGACTGGAGAAGAAAAAAATGAGATACAGTATACACATATTCTTAGCTAACTTGTGGCTGAATTAAATCCAAAAATCTCACACTTCATCCCCCAAGACTTTCAGTATTTTTCTCCTTTATGTGTCCCACTCACAAAGCAATTACTTTTCCATTAAATTAAAAACAACTGGCAAGACACAGGGAGGCATTTTAAGCAATGTTTTCCTTCAAAAGTATATTGCCATTGATGGGCGTGCCTCTGCTTTGATTTGATTTCAATTATTTGTCAGAGTGATTGCAAGCTGTTCACTTTGATCTGATTTGTAGACCATTCAGTCTCATTCTAAAAATCCCTTTGATCACCACAAGCACAACTGCCTTAAGGTGAGATTAGAGTTGCCATACATACCGGAAACCCGGGAACTTCACGGTTTGAAACTGCCCCGCCAGGCCGCATTAAAAACATTTTTATGTCCCACTTTTGAAACCAAGCTTGGTTTCAAAAGAAAGATTTTTTTTTAAAACCTTAGAGCAGCAATTCTATTGAATTGCCAGCAGGTGGCATCTCGTGTCTGTGAGCAGCAGATCATGCGGAAAGAGCTCCAGTCGTCTTCCCAAGCTCCTGCCAACCTAGCAATTCGAAAGCAAGAAACTGCAAGTAGACAAATAGGGACCCAATGGGGGTGGAGGTAAACAGTGTTCTGTGCGCTCTGGTGTCTAGTCATGCCTGTCACATGAACACAACAAAGGAGGTGCCAACTCTAAGCATTTGAGAGGATTTTTTTCCTCCCCCTCCTGTCAACTCTTTCTTTCTCTCCCGAGTTTGGGGGTGGAGGAGCCTCTTTCCCCAGCCAGCAGGATTTCCCCCCCCCCTTTCCCCAGAGTAAAGCTGGGGGAAGTGACCTCCTGCAACATTAGCGTGGCAAGGCAAAGAGTTGACACAAGCATTGGCTCTTCAGCTTTGAAATAGAGATTAGCACTGAACCCTAGAGTGAGATACGACTGGCTTTTGAGCAAGGGCCACTCCTGTCCATTTTTGTGAGAGGGAAATATGGCATCCCTAGGTGAGATGGGATTTCACCTGAAAGGACGTCCAAAAGCTGGCCTTGCAGGGTTTTTAGCTTGCCTTCCCACAGACCAGGCCTGAACTTGGCTGTTAGAAAGGTAGTGGAAAGAAAAGGAAGCACTCCCATTGCTTCATATCTTTTAAAAATGTAATTCAGAAAATGACTAAAGCCAAATGAAACATCTTCAGTTCAGAAAGCACATTGAAAACCAAAAAAAAAAAAAAAACTTTCTAAGTTTGGAAGCCCTAAGGGCTTCCCTAGTTTTAAAGGACTATATCATGACTATACATCCAGTAGCACACTCTTAAGCCGTGAGCAAGACTTATCTCAGTAATTTATCCACTTCTCTCTCTACTTCATAACCCATGATTCTAGACTGGCCATCTATCACAATTGGAATCAATCAGGTGTACAATATGAAAATTAGGGGACCTCCTTCTCAGATGTCCCAGCCCCTGTTGTGCTCAGGCCTCAAGAATGCACCTCCACCAAAGAATTGCAGAGGACTACACAGGGTTTGACTTGCTTTGGAACATGGCACTGGCTTGATAACTGCCCAGTCTGTTCCCATTGGAATAAAATGCTTCCCCTCTTTCCAAGATTCGGTGAAAGCCCAGGTTGTTGAAGAGTCAGTTCAGAAATCACATTGAAAACAATGACAAACCTTTCTAAGTTTGGAAGCCCTAAGGACTTACCTAGTTTGTTTGTTTGTTTGTTTGTTTGTTTATACCATATTTATATATCACCTTCCTCACCACAGGGTGACCCAAAGTGGTTCACAAAATAAGGTACCAGATATACAAAAACATTTCATCAAGTTACAATATCAAAATCACAGTACCAGGGCAATTACAAAAAGCCAAAAACACAGCATGTCAAACAAAGGTAATACACATTAAAGCGACAAAATACAAAAGATAATACAATGAGATACAATTTGTTGTTGTTCAGTCGCACAGTCGATTCCGACCCTTTGCGACCCTATAGACCATTTTTCTCCAGGCGCCTCTGTCCTCCACCATCCCCCTCAGCACTCCCAGTTCTGTACCCATTGTGTCTACAATCCCATCTAGCCATCTCATCTTTGGCCTCCCCCTTCTTCTTTTGCCCTCCACCTTTCCCAACATCAAGGCCTTCTCAAGCGAATCCTCCCTTCTCATTTGATGTCCAAAGTACTTCAGCTTCGTCTTTACTATTAGACCTTCCAATGAGCAGTCAGGGTTGATTTCTTCTAAGATTGACCTATTTGTTCTCCTCGCTGTCCAGGGTACCCTCAAAACTCTCCTCCAACACCACATTTCAAAGGCATCTATTCTTCTGCGCTCAGCCTTCCTAATGGTCCAGCTCTCACACCCATACATTACCACTGGGAATACCATTGCTTTGACTATTCTAATTTTTGTTTGCAATGTGATATCTCTGCTTTTCACTATGTTCCCCAGGTTTCTCATGGCTTGTCTCCCAAGAATCAGTCGCCTTTTTATTTCATGGCTGCAATCCCCATCTGCAGTGATCTTTGATCCAAGGAATGTAAAATCTGTCACTGCTTCTACTTCTTCCCCATCTATTTTCCAGGAACTGATGGGGCCTGTTGCCATTATCTTGGTTTTCTTGATATTGAGTCTCAGGCCAGCTTTTCACTCTCCTCCTTCAATCCAATCAAGAGGCTCCTTAGATCTTCCTCACTTTCTGCCATTAGGGTGGTATCGTCTGCATATCTCAGATTGTTGATGTTTCTCCCAGCAATTTTAATCCCATATTGTGATTCCTCCATCCCTGCATTGCGCATTATGTGCTCTGTGTATAGATTGAATAAACAGGGTGATAAAATGCAGCCTTGTCTTACTCCTTTTCCTATTCCAAACCACTCTGTCATTCCGTGTTCTGTCCTAACTGTTGCTTCTTGGTTCATGTACAGATTTCTCAGGAGACATGTGAGGTGCTCTGGTATTCCCATCTCTTTAATTACTTGCCACATCTTGTTGTGGTCCACACAGTCAAATGCCTTAGTGTAGTCGATAAAACAAAAGTAAACTTGTTTCTGGTATTCCTTTGTTTTCTCCATGATCCAGCGTATGTTGGCAATATGGTCTCTAGTCCCCCTACCTCTTCTGAAACCGGCCTGCACCTCTGGTAGTTCTCTCTCCACATGTTGCTGAAGTCTATCCTGTATTATCTTGAGCATCACCTTGCTGGCGTGTGGGATGAGTGCAATTGTTCGATAATTTGAGCATTCTTTGGCATTGCCCTTTTTTGGGATTGGGACGTATACTGATCTTTTCCAATCCTGTGGCCACTGTTTTGTTTTCCAAATTTGCTGGCATATTGAATGTAGTAATTTGACACCATCATCTTTTAGAGCTTTGAAAAATTCCACTGGGATACCATCATCTCCACTAGCTTTGTTGTTTGCAGTGCTCTTTAGGGCCTTTATAACTTCGCTCTCCAGAATGTCTGGCTCAAGTTCAATTTTTTCATCATTGTGGTTATCAGGGGTGTTGAGGTCCTTTTTGTAGAGTTCCTCTGTGTACTCTTTCCATCTTTTCTTAATCTCTTCTGCATCAGCTAGCTCTTTTCCGTCTTTGTCCCTTATCATGGTCATTTTTGCTTTAAATGTTCCCTTTATTTCCCCAATTTTTCTGAAGAGTTCTCTAGTCCTGCCTCTTTTGTTGTTTTCCTCCATTTCTTTGCACTGTTCTTTTAGATAGTTTTCCTTATCTCTCCTTGCTTTTCTTTGAAATTCTGTGTTCAAATAATTGTACTTTTTCTTTTCTCTTTTGACTTTTGCATTCCTTCTTTCCTCTGCTATTTTAAGAGCCTCATCAGACAACCATTTTGCTTTCTTATGCTTCTTTTCTTTTGGTATGGTTTTCTTTGCTGCTTCCTGCATGATGTCCCTTATCTCTGTCCATAATTCTTCCGGCACTCTGTCTATTGAGTCTAGGCCATTATATCTGTTCATCACCTCCACCGTGTATTCTTTAGGGATACTTTCTAGGTGATATCTGTCTGGTCTCCTTGTTTTCCCTATTTTCTTTAGTCTTAACCTGAATTTTGCGATCAGTAGGTTGTGATCTGAGCCACAGTCTGCTCCGGGTCTTGTTTTTGCTGACTGTATGGAGGTTCTCCATCTTTGGCTGCAGAGTATGTAGTCAATCTGGTTTCGGTGTTGGCCATCTGGTGATGTCCATGTGTAAAGTCGCCTCTTGTGTTGCTGGAAGAGAGTGTTTGCTATGACCAGTGCGTTCTCTTGGCAGAACTCTATCAATCTTTGCCCTGCTTCATTCTGTGTTCCAAGACCAAATTTGCCTGTTATTCCCTCCACTTTTTGATTTCCTACTTTGGCATTCCAGTCTCCTAATATAATTTGGACATCATTTCTTGGTGTCTGTTCTATGAGGTGTTCTAGGTCCTCATAGAACTGGTCCATTGTGGCTTCATCTGCACCAGTGGTTGGTGCGTATATTTGAATCACAGTGACATTGAAGGGTTTGCCTTGAATTCTGACTGACATCATTCTGTCATTTTTGAGATTGTATCCCATTACTGCTTTTCTCACTCTTTTATTGACAATTATGGCTACTCCATTTCTTCTAAGGTTTTCTTGTCCACAATAGTAGATATGATGGTTTCCAGAGCTGAATTCACCCATCCCTGTCCATTTTAGCTCACTGATGCCCAAGATGTCAATGCTTATTCTTTCCATCTCATTTTTTACCACTTCCAGTTTACCTTGGTTCATTGATCTCACATTCCATGTCCCTATGCAGTATTGTTCCTTACAACATTGCATTTCTCCCCCCCCTTTCCTGTCCCTCCCCTTCCTCCACTCTGTGGTGCTAAGCATCCTGTATCACCTAGCCTGCCCCTTTGTTTTGCCTTTTGTTTTGGTCAATAGGGTTCTCTTGGCAAGGTTTATGGCGTGGTTGCCGGTGTCTGCGCCATTTTTCTCTCCTCATACATTTTATCACAGTTTTTTAAAAGTTTAAAAACATTTAAGACAACATATTATCATGCATATTATCACACTTTAAAACACAGTCTCTATGTCAGTTGCTATATTAAGTCGGCATAAAGTCTTTAGGTGAGTTATTATATTAAGTCATCAAAATTTTTCATATCAGCTACTTATCCTTTGCATGGGTCTCTGAGTCTCGCCCCCTGGTTTTCCTCCTCTGCCTTCTTCTGTCAATTGGCGCTCGGTTGTTGCTCCTGGGCTCGGAAGGGCTCTCGGTGGGACGAATGGCTGGCCTCCTCCTCCCCCCGCCCGGCTGATCTTCCTCCTCTTCCCTGGCCCGGCTGGAGATGGTGGCTCCCGGGCTTGGAAGGGCTCTCGGTGGGGCGAATGGCTGGCCTCCTCCTCCCCCCGCCCGGCTGATCTTCCTCCTCTTCCCTGGCCCGACTGGAGATGGTGGCTCCCGGGCTTGGAAGGGCTCTCGGTGGGGCGAATGGCTGGCCTCCTTCTCCCCCCGCCCGGCTGATCTTCCTCCTCTTCCCTGGCCCGGCTGGAGATGGTGGCTCCCGGGCTTGGAAGGGCTCTCGGTGGGGCGAATGGCTGGCCTCCTCCTCCCCCCGCCCGGCTGATCTTCCTCCTCTTCCCTGGCCCGGCTGGAGATGGTGGCTCCCGGGCTTGGAAGGGCTCTCGGTGGGGCGAATGGCTGGCCTCCTCCTCCCCCCGCCCGGCTGATCTTCCTCCTCTTCCCTGGCCCGACTGGAGATGGTGGCTCCCGGGCTTGGAAGGGCTCTCGGTGGGGCGAATGGCTGGCCTCCTCCTCCCCCCGCCCGGCTGATCTTCCTCCTCTTCCCTGGCTCGGCTGGAGATGGTGGCTCCCGGGCTTGGAAGGGCTCTCGGTGGGGCGAATGGCTGGCCTCCTCCTCCCCCCGCCCGGCTGATCTTCCTCCTCTTCCCTGGCCCGACTGGAGATGGTGGCTCCCGGGCTTGGAAGGGCTCTCGGTGGGGCGAATGGCTGGCCTCCTTCTCCCCCCGCCCGGCTGATCTTCCTCCTCTTCCCTGGCCCGGCTGGAGATGGTGGCTCCCGGGCTTGGAAGGGCTCTCGGTGGGGCGAATGGCTGGCCTCCTCCTCCCCCATCTCAGTAATAGAATCTCAGTAATAGAATAATACAATAGCATTTGAAAGATACAATAACACCTTACACATCTTGCTCCAGCCCCAAACAAGTCCAGAGGTCCAAAGGTGGCAGCGGCAAAGGTCGTGCTGCCACCACCTCCTCTTAAACCTGGCCCTCCATCTCTGGCGGTGATGGGGCTGAGGGTGGTCAGCGGGAGCGTCTCGGTCTGGGAGCCACGGCAGGCTTTTTATCCCACTTCGGGCAGGCAGGGCAGGAGTTTAAAGGACTAGATCATGACTATAAATCCAGTAGCACACTCTTAAGCCCATAGCAAGACATGTCTCAGTAATTGATCCATTTCTCCCTCCACCTCATTTATTTCTACAGAAAACCCAGGGGTATATTCTGGGAATATTCTCCAGGGGAATATTCTCCAAGGGCTACAGTATCTTCAGGATTATACTGCTAAGCTGCTACACTGCTGGAAGCTATGGAGCAGTGTTTCCAGAGCCCAGTTACAAGTCCACCTTTGGTACCAGCCAGTTGTGTTAAACCAGCCCTAAGACGCCCGCATGGCTTGGTACTGACCCCAGCAGGACCTGGTTCTGGAACTTCAGCAGATATCAGTTCAGCCATTCCAGTGATGGGGACAAATTACCAGGCAGCTGCTTCCCTGCATGCCCAGGAAAGAGACAACACACCAGAGAGTTTTACAGCGGTCATCATCACCAGCTGACTCTCACCTCTTCTCCTTTTGCCGATTTTGGCATGCCTTTTTCCACGGGGGGAGGGAGTTTTATACACACAAGTTGCACATAATTTGGGACTCAGGACTCAATGAACAATATGAAACACAGTCCAAACATGTGGATCCAACATGCACATTACATGTTTGAAATTCAGGAACAGGACTTTCCAGTCACTAACTTATAAACTGTATTAATACCAGCACAAAGACTCCTCATCTCTACTAGCCCAACTACACTTGCTGACAACTGGGGCCCAGTAATTACCATTTGCCTTGAAGGGACTGCCTCATTTAGCCAAATTCCAAGAGTCAGCAATGAAGTTAAGTTTCGTGCCTTCACCTGCTATTGCTGCTAGAACAAAAGGGCTTGATATATTCCTCCAGCTGAGGGTGAGCCGCCACACCCCCAGGCCTCTGCCCTCATGCTACCACGGCCACAAAAGCCGAGAGGTGCAGCGCAACAGCAAAGGACTCTGCTGGCTCCAGCTGAGGGCGAGCCGCCACACCCCCAGTCCTCCACCCCCTGCTACCGAGGTCACAAAAGCCGGGAGGTGCGGCATGGTGGCAAAGGACTCTGCTGGCTCCAGCTGAGGGTGAGCCGCCACAACCCCGGGTCTCCGCCCCCATGCAACTGGGGCCACAAAAACCGGGAGGTGCGGCAGCAGAAGGGCTTCTCCTGCCCCAGTTTTTTCAGCTGGGTGTGAGTTGCTGGTTCTCTTTTTGAGTCTATGCCTTCTTTTTTATTATTGAGAAGTTTTATTGCTATATTGTTTATGGTAATTGATGTATTGCTCATTCTCTCGATATTATATATTGTATTTGTATTGTGATATGTTTCAATTATTGTAACAATTACTGATTTCTTGCATTATATTATTATCTATTGTATTATTTTGTTTGGTGCATTTTCTAGGTTTTGTATTTGTTTTCTTGTGCTTGTAAGCCACTTTGAGTTGCTTTTAGCAAAAAAAGTGGGGTATAAATAAAACTTTGATTGATTGATTGATTGATTGTTATGGAGTCAGGCTTCGGCCTAGACATGTTATGGAGAACTAGCACAGAACTTGATATGGGTCTACAGAGCTGGCAAGGTGGTTCTCCAGAGAAAATATGTTCCTCTCCCTTGCAAAAGATTGGTGAAATCCAGGGCCCTCCTAATTGACTTTCAGAACCAGGGTACCTCCATTTTTGAACTCAATCTGTACCTTACACTCATTTGTATTTTAAAGTAAATATGTTAAAATAGCATTATGTACTTGTGTTGCCCAAATAGTGGGGGTGGGCTCATAAATGCAGGGAAAGTGAAGGTCTCTAACTTGGAATGGCAGGTGACACTCAGTGCCATCAGCTATGGTTCAACCTCCAGCGGGAAAGCAAAGCTCTCACTAGTCTGCATACTATGTTTGTTGAAATACCTTTGTGGTCATGGATTCTGTAGAAATAAATTAAGAAAACAATTAGTCTTACAAAAACTTTAATGACCCAAATTATATGCAGAGTGCTTTTATTTCAAATATATACAGTGTATGATGTCTCTTTGGCAACATTCCACACATACAAATGGACTTGAGAAATCAAGTCCATTTGTATGTGTTTTTTTTAGCCATGTGGATATCACATGTGTAGACCATTGATGTGTGCCCTCTGATTTCACTTAGCCTAAGGAATTCAGTGGAGGACACTTTGGTGAGTTTTAGTCCCGACTTAACATCATTGACAAGAAAAGGGCAACACTGCCTAGTTAGACTGTTCAAGCCCACATGTCTCAACAATTATCTCACTTAGTGGGGGTTCAAATATATATATATATATATATATATATATATATATATATATATATATATATATATATATATATATATATATATATATATATATATATATATATATATATATACTTTGTTTAATATGTATAATATTGTAGAATCACAGTTCAGAAACCTTGCTTCTGGATTACAATTGCCAGAAACCTTCATGTTGATTGGAGGATTCTGGAAGATATCGTCCAGAAAGTATCATTTCCATATTCTGCATATTACAGTTACCTTATTCTTGTTTGACACAAAACACTGTGGTTTTATATGGAGTTTTCCATTCAAACAAACAATGACCAAACTCTGTAGGACTGCTGCAGGTAAACTTACATCAGTGACTATTCCCTCTATTTTTAAATTCAGAGGTGAATGCTACTTCTTACACTGCCAAACAACACAATTCATTTTCATGGAGTTAATAGCAAGACGCTTGAGAGACCAGCAAAATAGCAAAATTACAGCAGGGAAACAGAAACCAGTTACATATGCCCACTGATGTAATTTCAACAAAATAACTTTGAGAAGGGATTTATAGCCTGTAAAGATCTAAGAGCTTGTTTGTCTTGTCCGACAGAAATGCATCTCAGCACCCATCAAAAAAACAATCATTCAATTCTTAACTGGCAGCAAATCATCATTGAAAGTTGAAGTTCCTTTAGGAAAAGTTTAAGATGGTGGCTGAACCCTCTGGAGCTGCCTTGTCTCTGTCTTTTCCAAAACCTCCCACAAAAAGGGGAGGTTAGAAACAGGTCTAAAGTGGCCAATACTGTCAGGTCGAGCAATGGTTTCTTCAGCAGGGGGCTAGATTGTGATCCTGTCATCTCCAGACGTCCTATCTCCACGTTGGGGTTAAACCTCAAGCGAATTCGAGCAATTTTCTCTGTCAGATAATCAGCAAAATTGTCAGCTGAACATGCCAACCAGGTTCCCTCCCCCTTCCCAAGGAGGGACCTGGTCACCCGGAACAGGACCACTGACCTATTATCCACAGAGGCAATGAGAGTGGTGAAGTATTGACACTTCACCACCCTCATCACCACGAGGTAGGCTCTAATAGTGGCTCTAGCTGGTGTCTGGTCATGCTCACTCCGGATCTTCACCCAATGTCACTCTAGGTGTCTCCTTACCCGCTTCAGTTCCCTTAGTTCTTCCGAGAACCATGGGACTGAGTGGAATGGCTGGGCCCAGAGAGGCTGCAGTGGTGCAATTGTGTCCAAGGCTGACATCACCTCTTTCTTCCAGAAGGCAACCAAGGCCTTAGTCAAATTGTGCAGCCAGGCTGGAGGAAACAGCCCCAGTTCCCTCTGGAATCTCTCGGAATCCATCAGTCGCTGGGGCCAGACTAATTTAACTGGTCCTGCCTCCCTGCAGTGAGGCATCACTCCCAGAAAGTCCAAAGTCACCAGACAGTGATCCGACCATGACACCAGTGTTATCTGTATATGTATGTTGCAGTTTCAGATCACTCAGTCACCGCTCTGACAGGAAAACTAAGTCAGCTGAGCGGCCACTGCTCCTGGTAGGGCCCTGAATTACCTGAGTCAGGCCCACGTCTGCCATGGTAGCCATGAACTCCCGAGCCATGCCTGACGCCGGCCCCAGTGAAAGTAAATTGAAGTCCCCCAGAACCATAATCCCTGGGAGCTCCAATGCCGCGACTGCCTTCAGCAGGTTGGGCAGGGAATCTGCTACACTACAAGGGGGCAGGTACAGGAGCAAGATTCCCAGCTGACCCTTAAGGCCCAACCGAAGGAGCAGCAACTCACAGCCCTGCACCTGTGGGGTGGTGACCCTGATGACTCCTAGTGACTTTCTGGCTACAATGGTGGCGGCAATGCCCTTCTCCTTCCCCCTAGGCTGGTGCCAAACCACAAACCCAGCTGGACACATCTCTGATAGGAGAACACCATCCTCAGGTGGGAGGGTGTTCACCCTCTCACAGTGTTCCCCCCTCCATAGTACCCTATGTGATTTTGAAAAGGCGGCAGGACCCAAAGCAGAGTAGGTGTGGTCAGCATGGGGGTGACAGTTCTCATGGTCGCCTGCTCCTCCGCTCAGCTGGCCGGCATCTGAAGTGACTGCCCAACATCTTATGCCTCCCTGCCTCTTCTGGCTTCAGGAGAAGCTGACTTTTGAGGCAGAGGCGGCAAGATGGTCCAAGGCGGAGTTGGCATGGGGGCAGCAGTTCTCATGGCTGCCCGCTCCTCCACTCAGCTGGCCGGCATCCAAAGCGACCACCCGACATCTCCGGCTTCCCTGCAGAAGGGAAGAAATCTTACAGATTTTGAAGAACTAATTACACAGTTAAAGGATCAGGTAACCAAGATGCAAGGAATAGTAAGCAAAATATATAAGATTTTGAATAAAGAATTAAAAATGGAAAGCAAGAATAGCGAGAAATCTTTCAGTAAGATTTAAATATCATAATCATAAAATGTTATGGAGGTGGAGTATAACCCCAGTTCATATATAAATAAATATGATAAACATTACTCCAAGAAGTACTAGGGATGTAAATAAAAAAACCTGGTACTTATCTGCATCTTTGGTGGAATTTTTTTGAAATAGTAGACGTGTTAGTCTGTGGTTCAGGCATATCAAAAAATAAATAATAAAAACACTAAAGCACTTTAAAGACTAACTGCTATATGTTTATTGTAAGCTTTCATGGATCAAGTCCACTTCTTCAGACATAGAGTAAAACTTCCAGGCATGGTTTATATACACCAGATGCAAGGATCAAAATGTCACAAGGCAAATGGATTACAAAGCAATGAGGTAAAGAGTAATCAAGCAGAGTGACAGACAAGCATGCATATCAATACAGATTCCTACAGCTAGCAGTAACTAGTGGGAATGTAAATATGTACACAATATATGATTGAAAGTATAAATATATGAAGAAATTAACAAGATAATGGTAATGAAGTTGAGCCTTAGCCCCAAATAGTAGCATTAATTATGGATTTAGATAAGGTTAAGCTAGATAAAGATAAAAAGGAACTGTTTGCAATTCTGCTAATTGCTATAAGATTATTGATTGTACAAAACTTAAAAATTTGTATTGTTATTGAAATTTCATGGTATAAAGAGATATTGGATATAGCCTTGAATGCTAAATGTACTTGTGATTTAAAGAATAAGAAACATATGATTAAGCATTATCAGTTTGGGTCCATATTGAGTGACTTTATTGAATATGTTCTTGAAAAAGCACAAGGATATAAGCCTGTGCAAGACTGGATTGATTTTTGGAAATAAATTTGAAAGAAGATAAAACTGGTTAATCTTGGGGAAAAAATAGTGCCCCCCACAATGGCCCCCATTTTCTGTTTCATGTATGATACTTATAATGATGTTTTAGCTCCTGTATGTAGTCTAACAAGCATTTTTAGTATGTTTTTCTTCATTTGTCTTAGTTTCCATGTAAATGTTTTTAAATTTTAAAAAATATAAATTAAAAAAGTTGAAGTTACTTTAGAATAAATATGGAATAAGATTATGGGCATTGATAAGGATTTAGATTGAGTAAACAAAACAGGTCTGAATCATTTGGTTTGGGCTCTAACCTTATAAAAACCACAAGAAAAGAGAGAGGTTCATCAAGGTCACCTATAGCAGTGAATTATCTAACCTTGATTCTAGTTGGAGAATGGAAAGAGTGATAAGACACATGACTGATACACAAGAGTGAGGTACACATTTCCCAAAGCCGTGAAAAAGACAGGAGAAATCTGTGTATGTTCACACAGCAGAGCATGCATTTATGCTCATGAAAATACATTCATATAGGTATAAAGATGCATGTGTTTTTTGATCCCTGTTCACATATTTACATGCACAGATCTGGGTAGATCTTCCAACTGGTTGTTGTTCACAGTGTTCAGTCACAGAGGCTTTTGCCCTTTTTCTAAGCTGTCTTTAGTTATCTGGGCTGCAGACCATTTCTAGACAATAAGCTTGCATAGAGACACATCAAGCAAACATTCTGGCTTATCAACAAACTGTACCAAAGGAATTATTTATCGCAGAAGTAAAATTACACATAGGTGACCAACAATGTCCAATTAATTGACAGTTCTAACTACAGTAGTCTCACTGAAGCAGTTGGTGAATCATGCATCCTATGTAAACTCCACTAAATGTGTGCATTCTGTTTGGGACTTCTAATTTGGTCATTATGTTTAACACACACACACACACACACACACACACACACACACACAATGTATTTATTAGCAGCATCTGCACCTCACTTCTCAGCCCAAAAAGGATCCCCCAAACCATACATAACAAGATCAAAAGATGTTTAAAAACTTTTTTAAAAAATCAATGAATGAAACAAAAGCTGTTCTTCTTGGAAGTGTGCCCTTCCTTTTTGCCTCATCTCCCCACTACATCTTTGCCAGCACATTAAAAGTAGCATCCTGTTGTGTATGCATGTCTTGTACTGTCAGAATGTAACCACCCCAATTACAATGTATTGCAGCTGTAAAGGAACGCGAGCAAGCAGCCCATAGAGGGCAGCTGCGAGCGTTCAATCTCACATGGTTCACATTGCTCAATCACGGACAGCCACGGGAAAACCTTCCCCGCATTCAGCAGCAGGAAAGAAGAACTACTGAAGAGAGGCGTGCCTGGGCGAGGCCTCGCAGGTAGCGGCCAATGAGCTACCGTGCTACAAGATTCAAATGTATAACCCCACTGTATATAAAGAGATGTATCACCGCCATTACCTCATGCTCCACCAGATCCCTATGCAATAAACCTGTGTTAAGCCAACCCTTCGGCTGTTCTGTTGTCTTTGGTCCCATACAGTAAACTGGCGACGAAGGTGGGATTATGGCTGCCCACGGGACCAAGACATGCGCCGGCTACGAGATCAGGAAGCCGGGAGACTTGGAGCTGTTTGAGATAGACTTCAACGGAGCGCTGGTGGAGCTCGAAGTCTCAGATGAAGACAAGAAGAGGGCCATCTTCGTCCGCATGCTCGGACACGAGACAAAAAGGACTCTGGTGGACCTGATCGCGCCGAGGAGGGTGAGCGACTACAAAGCCAAAGAGCTTCTGGCTGTGTTGCGCGCCCACCTCCGGCCCGCGATAGCGATGTTCCCCGCTCGGAGCGCGTTCTGGAGGCGAGTCCAAGCGCCCGGGGAATCGGTCGCCGAGTTCGCCGTGGCCCTGCGGCTTGCCGCCGGCCCCTGCAAGTGGGAGACCCCAGAAGTCACCCTCCGCGACTGCCTGCTCTGCGGCCTGAGGGACACCGAGACCCAGCGCGCGCTAATGAAACAGGAGCCGCCTCCCACGTGGCAACAGGTCCTCGACACGGCGCAGGCCGCGGAAGCCACGACGGCCGGCGTGCAAGAGCTCCAGGACTGGCGACCAAAAACCGCCAAGGCAGAGAGCTCGGTGCGCGCGGCCCGGCGGGTTTCGAACTCGTCCACGGAGAGCGGCGACGACGAGGACGTCCGGCGGGTCCAGAAGGATGGCCAACGCTGCGAGGGCTGCGGCACCGCCCACGCCCGTGCCAAATGTCCGTTCCGCAAGGCCGAGTGCCACAACTGCGGCCGGCGCGGGCACATCGCCAAGGTCTGCCAGAAGCGGCGCGAGGCCAAGAGGAGTTCCCCAGACCGCTCGGCGAGGCAGGACCGCACCACGAGGCCCAAGGACCACGGCACCCGGACCACGAGGAAGCGGGACGGCGTCGGACGCATCTCCGACAACAGCGAGGACGACGCTCCGGTTTTCAGCGTTTCCACGGAGCATCCCCGATACTTCGTCGAGGTAGTAATACAAGGGGCCCCTGTTAGGATGGAGGTGGACTCGGGTTCTTCTTACTCTATTATCTCTCAGGGAGAGTTCCTAAAGATACCCCCCCACGTGCGGCCCAAGCTCAAGGCGTTGAGGGCCACACTAAAGGACGTGCAAGGGAACCGCATCCCGGTACTGGGGGTTGGGAAGTTCCAGGTCCAGTTCAAAAAGCGCGCTGCAATGCTTCCCCTAGTCGTCCTCAAAGGAGGTAAATGCAGCCTCCTCGGGACTCAATGGTTTCAGCCCCTGGGGTTGTTCATCGGGGGGGGTGCACGCCGTGGGAGTACACGCCGCCGGGACTGATCCAATACAGAGCGTGTGTGAGGCGCACCCCGAAGTCTTTAAAAAAGGACTCGGAAAGTTCAAGGGCCCCCCAGTGACTTTCGACCTGGACCCTGGAGTACGTCCAATCAGACTTAAACCGCGCAGGGTGCCTTTCGCCCTAAAAGACAAAATAGAGGCGGAGTTGGACAAATTGGTGGGCCAGGGGATTCTTGTTCCTGTTGATTCTGCGGAGTGGGAAACTCCAATTGTAACAGCACTCAAGGCCAACGGGGAGGTCCGCATATGCGCTGATTACAAGTGCACCATCAATAAGGCGATCCGCCCTAATGCGTATCCGGTGCCGGTAGTCAGCCACTTGTTGGCCAGGTTGCACGGGGGGAGGTGTTTTGCTAAGCTCGACCTGGCCCAAGCCTACCAGCAGCTCCCGGTCACCCCCGCCGCAGCTGCTGCGCAGACCATAGTCACACACAAAGGGGCGTTCCAAGTATCGCGCCTCCAATTCGGCGTGAATTCGGCGCCCGGGATTTTCCAATCACTCGTGGAACGCCTCCTAAAGGGGCTAGAGGGGGTGTTACCCTACTTTGATGACGTATTGATTACAGGGGGGAGCCGGGCAGAATTGGCAGAAAGGTTGGGAAGGGTCCTAGAAAAATTCGAAAAGGCGGGGTTGCGGTTGCGAAAGGACAAATGCGTCTTCTTCGCAACCGAGGTCGAGTTTCTAGGGTTCCGCATTACTCCCGAGGGAATAAGGCCATCCCAATCCAAAGTGGCCGCCATCAAAAAGGCCCCTCGCCCCACCTCCAAGCCCGAGCTGCAGTCGTTCCTTGGGCTGCTCAACTTCTACCACTCCTTCCTTCCTCGTAAGGCAGCCGTGGCGGAACCGCTACACAAATTGTTAAAAAAGGACGAGGCATGGAAGTGGGGCGACGACCACGAGAAGGCTTTCAATGACCTGAAGCGACTCCTGGCATCAGATGCTGTACTGACCCACTTCAATCCCAAACGCCCAGTGGTCCTGATTTGCGATGCATCCCCGGTGGGGGTGGGGGCGGTGTTATGCCACGTGCTGGAGAACGGGAGGGAGGCCCCGATAGCGTTTTACTCTAGGTCCTTGTCCCAAGCGGAGAGAAACTACGCCCAGACAGACAGGGAAGCACTAGCGATAATTGTGGGGACCAAGAAATTTCATGATTTCGTGTATGGCCGCCCCTTCACCATAGTGACTGACCACAAGCCCTTGCTAGGCATTTTCACCGCAGATAAGCCCACACCCCAAATCCTGTCCCCGAGAATGCTCAGGTGGGCCATTTTTCTCAACGCGTATCAGCACGCGTTGGTATACCGGCCCGGAAAGGAGATCAGCCACGCAGATGCCCTGTTGAGGTCCCCCATTCCCCGGGATTGCTGCCACGTGGGCGAGGAAGAGAGAGACCACCAGGTTTTAATGATAGAGGTCCTAGACTCCCCTCCAGTAGTACCGGCCGACATCGCCAAAGCGACCGGCAAGGACAAAACGTTAGCTACAGTCTGCTCCTGGGTACAGAAAGGGTGGCCCGTGTCTTCCCCAGCAGCGGAATTCGACACATTTTTCAAAAAGAAACTAGAGTTGTCCCTAGAGAGGGGTTGCCTGTTGTGGGGGCAGTGGGTAGTGATTCCCACGTCCCTCCGGCCGAGGGTGCTTAAGCTGCTGCACGTCAGCCACCCGGGGATCGTCCGCTCGAAGGCTCTAGCCCGCAGTTACTTTTGGTGGCCGCAGCTAGACGCCGACATTGAGCACATGGTCGGCACTTGCGAAGCGTGCCAAAGCTCCAGGCCAGAAGAGGCTCGTCTGCCACATAGAGAGTGGGACGCAGCGAGGGGGCCCTGGTCCCGGGTACACGTAGATTTTGCAGGGCCGTTCAGGGGAACGCTCTTCCTCCTAGTAGTGGATGCGTTCTCAAAGTGGTTGAAGGTCATCCCAGTCTCGAGCACCTCCTCGGCCACCACAGTTAAACAGTTACGGAGGGTCTTTTCCACGTTCGGTTTACCCGACACCCTCGTCAGCGATAACGCTAGCTGTTTTACGTCCGCAGAGTTCAGGGAATTCGTGGATCTCAATGCCATTCGGCACATCACCTCCGCCCCTTTCCACCCGGCCACCAACGGCCAAGTAGAGCGCCTCGTGCGCACCACAAAAGACGCGCTACGGCGCATGGGCTCCGGAGATCTAGACCGACAACTATGCCAATTCCTGCTACGGTACAGGGTCACCCCTTTAGCGTCAGGGTACTCCCCCGCGGAATTGCTAATGCGCAGGAAGCTGGCTACGGTAATCTCCAGGCTAGACCCCACCAGAGTAGAAGACAAAGGGCGAAATGTAGAGATGGATTCCTTAAAGAGTTTTAGCGTAGGTGCCCCCGTGCATTGCAGGAACTACGCCAGCGGGGGACCAGCCTGGGTGCCCGGCATTGTAATAGAACAAACCGGCCCCGTCTCATACCGCGTGGAGACCAATACAGGCCTCCTGTGGAGGCGGCACGCAGATCAACTCAGGCGGAGGGTCCCCGGAAAGCAGGACGAAGACGAGAGTAGCAACGAATCAGCGTTAGGGTACTCCCCCACCCGCTTAACCCAAGGGGGAGGGAAAGGGGAACATGGGTCCCCACCAAGGGGGGAGGAAAGGGAATCGATCCTCAGAAATCTTTTGCGGGAGTTTGCGGCGGAAGGGAAGAGCCCCAATCCCACACACATCCCCCGGGAGCGTCCCAGAGATACAGATTCCCCAAGAAGTTTAGACCTTGATTTACAGTGCCAGGGGGAGTTAGCGGAGTGGTCCCCCACCCGTCCTAGCGAAAAGAGGGGTTTCAGTTCAGCCCCTGGTACTTCCAGTCCCAGTAGCCCCTGTGAATTAGAGTGCGACATAGCGCCAATGTCCCGGAGACCGACACCCCCAAGGCAGGAGGCAATGGCGAGGCCGTCCGCCACAGTCTCAAGGTCCCCCGAGCGGGGGACAGAAGGGAGCAGAACCACAAGGGCATCTTCATCGGTCCCGCGGTTCACGATCGGAGGGTCCCCGGGGTCCGAGGGAAACAGACAGGGGTTCACTTCCCAGTTGTTCATCCCACTCCCTTCCCCCAGCGCAAGGCAGGCACAGACGCCCCACAGAGCCACTAATGAATCCCCGTTTCCCGTTGCAGGACAAGCACCCACGGAGTCAGGGATCACAGGCTCTCCGGTACTACGGCAGGCGCAAGCGCGCCCCAAGCGAATGTGCAGCAAGCCACATTGGTTGCGGGACTTCGTCCCATCCTAGGGGGGAGGGATGTTGTGTATGCATGTCTTGTACTGTCAGAATGTAACCACCCCAATTACAATGTATTGCAGCTGTAAAGGAACGCGAGCAAGCAGCCCATAGAGGGCAGCTGCGAGCGTTCAATCTCACATGGTTCACATTGCTCAATCACGGACAGCCGCGGGAAAACCTTCCCCGCATTCAGCAGCAGGAAAGAAGAACTACTGAAGAGAGGCGTGCCTGGGCGAGGCCTCGCAGGTAGCGGCCAATGAGCTACCGTGCTACAAGATTCAAATGTATAACCCCACTGTATATAAAGAGATGTATCACCGCCATTACCTCATGCTCCACCAGATCCCTATGCAATAAACCTGTGTTAAGCCAACCCTTCGGCTGTTCTGTTGTCTTTGGTCCCATACAGTAAACATCCTATTTTCATTTTACTCTTTTGCTTCCTTGTCTTCTGTTTTCTGAACTTGCACTATTTTTTCTTCTCTGTATAAGACAAGAATGTTTATCTCACATTTGAAAAAGCCCACATGCCCAAACACCATCAATTCATCAGTCAAACAACTCCACTGAAAATCAATAGAAAAAAACTGGGGCAGGGTGAAGTTGCCAAGAAAACAGGGGGAGGCAGAAAAATATAACTCCATTTATGATCACTAGCATGACTGAACAATAATGTGATTGATTTCAAGTAAACCTTGTGCGTCATCTCACCACGACCATTCATTCATCTACTGGTTGCTACCATCCAATCAGCAGGATGATTGCAAGGATTGGAATGGCAGGTCACTGAAGACAGAAGAAACTGCTAGAGAGTTGTGTTTCTTGTAAGGTAAAGCTATGAGATTTTCTATGCTCGGTTTACCTTGGAACATTGCTCTCAACTTTATATACAACTAGCAGGGGTGCCCAGCTTCATCTGGGCAGGGTTGGGGGGAGCTGTGGCCCCCTTCCCCCTCTCTGTCTCTCTCTTTCACACACACACAGGCACAGAGCTCTCTCTTTCACTCTTTTTCCTCTCTCTTTCTTTCTTTTGTTCTTTCTCTCTCATTCTTTCTTTCTCACTTTCTCTTTCTATCTCTCTCTCACTCACACACACTGAGCTCTCTTTCTCTCACTCTTTCTTTCTTGTGCTCCTTCTCTCTCTCTCTTTGTTTCTCTCTCTCTCTCTCTTTCTCTCTCTCTCTTGCTGTCTTTCTCTATCTCTCCCTCCCTCTCCCTCTCTCAAGTAGATAAATAGTAATCACTTAAGTAGGAAGGTAAACAACATTCCATGCATTCTGGTGTTGAGGCATGCCTGCCACATGTCCACAGAAATGTCTGTGGATGCAAACAGCACTGGCTCTTTGGCTATAAACAGAGATGAGCACTGAACCCTAGAGTCAGATACAACTGGCTTTCAAGCAAGTGCGACCTTTACCTTTACCGCTGGCCAAAGGTTTTTATTGAGAGGCTGACTGTTTGGCACACATATTTAATTGTCTTTTTATTTATAAAAGCAATACGTACATAGAATAGATGATGTACAGTCAAAATTTAACATCAGTATTTCTGATATTAAAACTATTTATCTATCTGATATAATCTAACTGTGAGTGATGTTCAAGATTTTACAGCATGAACTCTTACTATGAATAGAAAAAGAGATGCCAGATGCTCAAGCTGGGTTTGCGAAAGAGTGAGGCACTAAAGATCATATTGGAAATAAATGTTGCCGCTAGAACCTGCCAAAGAATTTCAGAAATACTGATGTTAAATTTTGACTGTACATAATTTATTCTACCTATGTTTTGCTTTTATAAATAAAAAAGACAATGTAATATGAGTGCAAAACAGTCAGCCTCTCAATAAAAATGTTTGGGCAGTGGTAAATGTAAAGGTCACTCTTGCTGTCCCTTCACCTGTTCTCTAGGCAACTGCTCCTCCCAACAGGACCTCTGTCATGCGCAGGGACTGCTCGGAGTTGTAGTTGGCTGGAGAGCAAGTAAAAGGGTAATGGAAACCTTGACTTGGGCGGGACTGCTATGCTGGGCCTAGTGCTGCCTTGTCTGCCTACAGCACTCATCTGAGCGTGGCAGGGCCGTGCCAGGCAAGTAGGGGTTCACCCACTGCTGAAGCTCAATTCCCCTCCCCAGCATGTTTCGCACTGCAGCCCGGTGCGTGGCTGCCGTCAGCCTGCAGAGGAGGCGCCAATCCTCTGCCTGGTGGGAGCAGTAGCCCAGGGTTGCCTGGAGGCATCAGTGGGTTGTCGGATGGCGGATCTGGTGGAGGAGGCCTTGTTCGTTTTTCTGTCAGACGGGCATGTCACCTCATCCACCCCATCCCCTCTGGTGTCTTCCTCCTCCATGGGCATTGTCATGGGTGCCGGGCTGGGCCTGGACCACACTTGCCAGCCAGGTGTACTGGCTGGCTCCATGGTCACATTGTTTTTGTGCGGCAGCATCAGGCATGTGGTCATTCCCCCGCCTCCTCCATGCATGGCACGGCCTCCCTGATTGGCTACACCAGGTCACAGTGGCTGCTAGGGCCTGTAGTGTTTTTTGTTTTCCCTGCTTTGTGGGGTGCAGGCCCCTCCCCACGGTTCCCCGAACCCCCACACCAACCAACCAAAGCACCAAAGGTATGTGTGGGCCAAATTTCAGGGGACTGGGTGTTGTGGTGTGTGAACGCATGGTGGACATACACACACACCTCTCTTTTATAGGTTTAGAGATTAGTCAGTCAGTCAGACAGACAAACAGACACTCACTCACTATCTCTGCAAAGTTGAGAAAATGAATAAATGTAAGATTGTTGTTGAAAACACTTTCAGACACAGCATGATGATCTTAGCACTTTTTAATTTGGTGATATTTAATTTCTCCACATATTACTTTACATTTCTCTTTTTCTTTCATTTTAAAACAACTGAATAGACAACTGTATACATGGATGTTGCCAGGTGTCAATATAGAAATCAAATAGGCAAACAGAAGATTGAGAAGCTCTATTATCTTAGCTTAAACAAGACCATGAACAGATTTGAGCACAGATCATGAGCTGCTAGTATTCAACAATAGAGGGACACTGAAAAACAACACTAAAAGAATCATAATGCCACAATGTACTTTAAAAAGTACAGCAAAACCCTGACTTACAAATGCCCCGAGTTACATAAAATTTGACTTACATAATGATTTTGTGCTAAAACCATGTCCTGATTTAGACAATTTCCTATGGGTTTGCTTCGAGTTACATAAAGATTCTTTTCTTTATGGGTTTGTTTCGAGTTACATAAAATTTATTTCCCAATGGATTTGTTTCATGTTACATAAAAATTCATTTCCCTATGGGTTTGCTTTGATTTACATTAAAAAATATTTTTTCCTACGGGTTTGCTCTGAGTTACATAACAAACCGATTTAAGCAAAAGCCTACGGAACAGACATTTTTTCATAAGTAGGAGTTTTACTGTACTCTTAATCTGTATACAGGTACATGGTTGTGAAAGCTGACAGAAGAAAAATTATTTATTTGAAATATGGTGCTGAAGAAAAACATTACAGACACACTGGACTGCCAAAAACACAAACAAATGGATCTTAGATGAAATCAAGCCTAAACTCTCTCTGGAAGTAAAAATGATGAAATTGAAGTTGTCCTAAATTTAGGCACATCAAAAGGAAAGCAAGACTGGTAAATATAATAATGCTGGGAAAGATGGAAAGCAGCAGGAAAAATGGAAGACCAAATAAGAGATGGATTGGCTTCCCTAGAGGGAGGAAGTTTACTATAGCTGAGCAAGGCAGTTGAGAACAGAACATTTTGGAGATCGATCATTTGTGGGGTCACCATAGTCAGTGGGAGACCTAAAGGCAAATAACAACAGCAACTGCAACAGCAAATTAAGTTGGTATTTAGGAATCCCACAAAGCAGTGTTTCCCAATCTTTGGTTTTTGGACTTCAATTCCCAGGAGCCTAAGTCATTTCCCCAAAGCACAGATCAGCCAATGTACTGACTTAGGCCTCTGGGAATTGAAGTCCCCCAGTGGGGTGTAGGCTCCATGTTGGGAACCACTGCATTAAAGTATCCAAACCTGGCTACCTCAAAGTTTCTTCACTTCAGCAGTATTAATGAAATATTGCTATTTTGTTTTTAAAGAATTTGATTTCAGAGAAAATTTAAATCCAATCATCCAAGAGTAGATTCTGATCAGATTAGTAGTTTGGTACAGTAATTTATTGTATCATTGTCCCTGCAGAAATAGGAAGACATGAGTTTGGCAAGATTACGCTCACCACTGCATGTTGTTATTGGTGATGCTAGTTGTTTCCAGTTCATGTTTAATTAACTGGCTGAAATTCATTTTTGTTGTTCAGTTGCACAGTCAAATCTGACCCTTTGTGACCCCATGGACCACCACATGCCAGGCTCCTCTGTCATCTGCCATCCTCCGCAACTCAGCCAGATCTACACCCATAACATCAACTATTCAATTCGTCCACCTCATCCTCTGCTGTCCCCTTCTCCTTTTGCCTTCAACTTTTCCCAGAATAAAGGCCTTCTCAAGTGAGTCCTCAATTCTCATTTGGTGACCAAAGTACTTGAGTTTCAGCTTCAGTATTAGTCCTTCCAATGAGCAGTCAGGGATGAGTTTCTTCAGGGTTGACTGATTTGATCTCCTTGCAGTCCAGGGGACCCTCAAGAGTCTCCTCTAGCACCACAGTAAAAATGTGTCTATTCTTCTGTGCTCACCCTTCCTTATGGTCCAGTTCTCACAGCCATGCATTACTACTGGGAATACGTTTGTTGGTAGGGTGATGTCTCTACATTTTATTATGCTGCCTAGGTTTCTCAGTTTCAGGATATCGTTTCAGGCCAGATTTATGAAGCCTCCATGTCCCTGCTCCAAAAGCCACTGAATAATGTCATTTCAGCATCATCCACTCCCTGTTCCGGCCCCCTCCCTCCAAGCTTCTTAGTGGCAAAGTCCTTAGGAGGTCTTTGCTTCAAAAGTATATTGATGGCAATGAAATTATTATGCTTTTCCCTATTGTATCACCAACAGATATTAATGGATTATCACTACCATTATGTTAGCAAAAAGCATATGAGTAATCCTATCTAAATCACAGTGAATCTTAGTAATTAGAAATGTAAACATAAGCAGAAATGTAATGTTAAGAACAGTTTGGAAACAGAAAGAATGAAATATCAAAACAGAATCATGAACAATATATTAATATAAGTTTAAAGGTAAAGGTTTCCCTTGCTCGAAAGCCAGTCGTATCCAACTCTAGGGTTCAGTGCTCATCTCTGTTTCATAGCCAAAGAGTCAGCACTGTTTGCTTCTGCAGACGTTTCTGTGGTCATGTGGCAGGCATGACTAGACACCAGAATGCACGGAATGCTGTTTACTTTCCCACCGATGTGGTCCCTGTTTATATACTTGCAATGTCTTGCTTTTGAACTGCTAGGTTGGCAGGAGTTGGAACAAAGATGGGAGCTCATTCCATCATGTATTCGGGTATCGAAGGGCTGACCTCCTGCCTTCCAGTCAGCTTCTTATCCACTTGAGCCACTGCAGTCTCTTACCTAAGTAGAAATCCTGACAAAACTAATTTCAGTTAATTACAGAAGTAATTATTTACAGATATGTACTTATCATAAAAGATAGCCTGGATACTACTGAACTGATGACACACACTTATGCTTCCAATTTTTAGGAAGACTTGGTATGGTGTTTTGTGAATAATTTTCCTGTTATTATTTTTGCACTGTTTTAAATTTGCTTTAAGGTTCTCAGATTAAGTTGTTAATTTTCATGAAGATCCATATTGCTTCTTTCCTTTTTTCTAAGACAGAACAATTCAACGTGGCATAGAGATACAATTACTTCTTGAGTTGTTTTCAAAGTAACTCTCAGTTTTAAGAAACTGATATAAAAATTCTTATGTGTGTAACCAAATGCTAGTGATGTGTAGCAGCCCACCACGAATGTGAAACAGCGGCTGCAAAAATGTGCAAGACTTATACCAGAGGGGCCCAGCTCAGAGAGTAAAATCATAATGATAAAAGAAAATGGAAACTTAATTGCACATTTTCCTTAAAGATATTTACATATAATTTACTCCCTATATCTACTGTAAATGGAATATCCACATCCCGTATGGTCTTCTGAAGTTTTGTGGAGCAGCTAATGATTTAATTACAATCCTTCTCTGAGGGAGAGAGAACATCTTCTTTGATGAATTATTCACATGACAGAATTATTCACAGGGGAGGGGCAGTGTCACTTGTGGCCGACAGTTTAAGCAGGAGTTACCTCCTCCCATCACTGTCAGATGAGTGGTCCTTCCTTCTTTGACTTCAGGGCACTCCTGGGCACTGGATTTGATATATCTCTTGCCTAACTTTGAATAATTCCCATAACTTTCTCCCTGATCTCTATGCATTGTACCTGCCAAATTCTAAATTAACAGCATTGTTCGGGACCAACCAAGAAGCATTTCTTTAAAAATTACAGTCACCTTTGGCAAAGAAATACAGACAGTAAGCTAGACAAGGCAAACCAATCAGTTCCTTCATATACTTGCTTTGTTAACAATCCTTACAGACATGTACAGATTGCTAGTGATGTGCTAAGGTCTTTATTGGTCCTCTGTAAATCAGGAACTCGGTTAAACTATTGTGAACACACATTCATTTTGATCAGTCTATTCTTCTCCACTTTCAAAAGATTCCTGCTCACATGTAGGCTCTACATATGAACAGGAGTCCTGGAAAATCTGGATTCCGCCTCATTCTGCAAAGTCTACACATGAACAGTAAATTCTCTCCAGACTAGGTACTCAAAACATGAAAAAGTTATAATGGGGAGGCTTCTAAATGTGGAACATATAACATCTAAATGGGATATCACAGCCCAGGGAGATATGAAAAACTAAAGTTCTGTTCAAGAGTTCAGAATTTGTAAGCATGGAATAAAGCAGGAATGTGCTCTCCAGCCTTTATCCCATGATTTATAACCCTTATGAAAGATGTAGATCTGCAGTGGAGATTTAACTGTGATTTAGTGAACCCAGTGATACTGCAACTTGCAGTCATGAATCATAATAAAGCATAATAACGTATTTAATTATCATTACTTAAGTCTGGTTTGCCTGTAGCTATGTTGTTGTTGTTTGTTCCTGTGTTGTGCAGGTGGTGGTGGTGGTGGTAATCTTAATATTTTGGCAGCAGAAAAATCAGTCTCTGCTATCTATTCCATATTTTTAGAAAAATCAGGCACCAACTGCAAAATAACCTTTTCTCATAAAAGGCTAGGTAGTTTAAAGCTTTCCTCATGTATCCTTCTTCTTGCTAATTTTTTCAACAATCTGTTACACATCTCTCTCTCTCCCCCCCTCCATACACACACACACTTTCTGTTTTCAGTCTTGCCTCAATGAAATGCAGTGAGATTAGGAATGAAACTTTACCTTCCTGATGTTAGGCAATGGATGTGTTAAAGAATAAAAGCAAAAAGGCATGAAAATGTGCTTTAAATGCTAGCCGATAAGAAAGTGTGCTTGTTCTGCCTATACTTTTGTCTCACCTCCTACGAAACATGGAGAAGACACCTCCTAGAACAAGCTGTAGGAAGCATTTTTAAAAATAATTACAATGGGATTGTTGTGGTTTCATTGTAAAAGAACCTGCTACCATCTGCTGTAAAAGTTCTCCCATTTCATTAATGTGTTAATATTTCCATCTGCACCTTAATTAATAGCTTCATTGTGGATAAGAGATGGCAAGATCAAACATGCTCTTGCAGATTAACATGAGTTGCTTGGGTGGGTGAAACATGACAGAAAACAATCTCTTAAAAGTCTTATTTTACTCTTCTGTAGGAAATAAAACAACAGTGCATGCTTGTTGCTCCATCCAGGTGAAATATAACATATGAGATGTTCAGTCGATTTTAGTTTTTTGCTACTCAAACACAATAATACTGTTGAAGGGGTTCTCAAAGATTCTTTTATCAAAGAAAACACATAGGTGGTGATTTTTTTTTAATAAAGATGTTTGTTTGGTGGTGATACGATAGCAAAGGATGTTACCTTGAGATACAACTACCATATATTTCCTTGAGGCCTCTACAGCAGCATTTGTTCAATCTATGAATTATGTTTGAACAATAAAGTTCTGAAGTTGAAAAATAAAAGAAAACAAATCACATCTCCTGCTTCTCTAGTCTAGTTTAAAATGGAGAAACATTTGACAAGATAAATGTGGTGTTAAAATACCATAGAATAAAGTGTAGGAAGGAAACTTACAGCTCCCCAGCCAAATCTGGACTATGGAGGTCCCTGATCTGACCTGCAAAGTCCATCAGAAGCTCTTCCTTTCCCCTCAAATGCTATCCCATGATGCAAGGAAATTCTCTCACATATTCTTCTGGCCTTTCAGTTTGACACAAGGATCTGGGGGGAATGTGGCTGTCATTTCCAGTCACTGATTAAATAAAACACTGGGGACTCATTTTATGTGCTCCAAACTGTAAGAAAATACATGTTTAGTTTAACACCTCAACTGAAGTGCTGAGTATGGGGTTGCTTCTGCAGCATGCATCATGAATCAGTTGAGTTGACTTCAAAGCATGTGGAGATCCCTTGGTCAGAGCATCCATGAACACAACAAAAATAACTACACCAACAAAGGTACAGCTGTAAGGGTACAACCAGGACATTAGTCAGAATAATAAGTCCTCTTACAAACTGTGCACTCCTCTTAAAAGATGTGCATGAGGGTCATGAATTAGAGCCATAGCTGTAGATGTTGCACATCCTGCTAAAGTTATGGGTAAATGGAAGTCAACTTCCTGAATGCCACATCATAGAGAAGGGGTAGAAGAATGGCCAAGCGGTTGAAGAAGTCGAAGAAAAAAATACTGTCTGAGGCAAAAAATCAAAAATTATTATTTAGTAAGTCTCTTAATAAATTGTGTATCTTAGGTAGATAATGAAGCTTGTACAAATATCAACATAAATCTTTATAATTTCTCTTTTGTAGAACTCAAAAAATATGATTCCTTAGATCAGTCATTCAATATTATGTACAATATCAGCACCCAGTTGTATGTAAAATCTCAATCGTGTATATAACAATATCAATATCAAAGCTGTTCCAGTTATTTTGCAGCTTTTCAAAGAATCTTCTTCAGGATATCTAAGAATTAATGAGAAAATATTATTATGAATCTAATAAAAATCTCGAGTATATAGTAATCGTAAAAATTAATACCATTTAACAACCAAATGATACAACAAATAAACTGTACAATGATAATCATGATATTTTATGAGAAGAGGATAATGCATAATAATGAAACCCAATTCCTTAAGTCGCATCTCAAGCCTATTTTAAGCTAATTCTCTAGTGCTTCTGACGTTACTCAGTTTTTCAGAAAGGTGATATTTATGCATCACATTCAGAAAGTCACGTGGAACACATTAAATGAAGTAAAAGGAGATGACAAGTAGGTAACACATGTTAAAACTTACTATCACAATCTTATAAGTAACATGACAAGTCAAGCTCACAATTAAGCCCATTCAGTTCCAATCAGTGGTGGGCATCAGCAGGTTCGCACCAATTCAGCAGAACTGGTAGCAGAAATTCTGCTTGGCCCCACCCATTCAAATTTTGAAATAATGTAGTCCTAATTTGGGTGCAAAACAGGGCTTCCCCCCTGGCAACACCCACCATACCACGCCCACAATGTGGTAGTAAATTTTTTGGAGCCCACCACTGGTTCCAATGTATTAAATTTGTAAATATAAAAAGCTTCCAGTTGCAAAAGACGTTTGTCAATATTTATCCTCTCATATAGCTTGGGACTAATTACTTCAAGAACAAGAAATCTACAGTACATATACCCTATAGATGAAATCAACATACTGGATAATGGAGATGGCCTGCTAAGACTGGCATACCTGTCAAGTTTCGGGAAATTTCTGTCAAACCCCCATATTTTACACTCTTTCCCATCGTCATCCTGTATTAGTTAGATTGCAATTAGACTGGAGTTAGACTGGAGGCCAGCACAGGATTAGCATAGCTGTCCAGTTTCCTCTTTTGGCCGGGAAATTTCCCTTATTTGACAGAAATTTTCCGAAACTTGACAGGTATGGACTGGGCAGGGTCAGTCAGCATTGCATAAATAAATAAATAATCACATGCTCTGTCTATCCAATGTTTCTTCAGACTTTCTTTCTTGCTATTGTCCAGAAGCTCTTTCTCTTTTTTGTTCAACTCATGGTTTAGATAAAGGTAAAGGTCAACCTTGCTCAAAAGCCAGTCATATCCAACTCTAGGGTTCAATGCTCATGTCTGTTTATAGCTGAAGAGCCAGCACTGTCTGCATTTGCAGACATTTCCATGGACATGTGGCAGGCATACCTAGACACTAAAGTGCACGAAACACTGTTTACCTTCCCACCAAAGTGGTAGCTATTTATTTACTTGCAATTTCTTGCTTTCAAACTGCTAGGTTGGTAGGAGTTTGAAACTCCTGGTTTAGCAGTTTGAAAATGTTTACATATTCCTAATTTGGTATTTTTTCCCCTTATTGCTGACAGAAGGTCACTTCCTAGGGACACCAGTTGTTTCCCACAACAACAAGTGAAGGAAGAAAACCACCACCAGCAGCTTCATGCCTCATTGATAATCCTTAGAAGCCAGGGTTTTTCAGTGCACCCCCAAGGTTGTATGGATGGCCACCATGCTGTTAATGGTAATGTCAAAGGTACAAATTGCCCACTGTTAGCCAGTAGTTGTGAGTGACTAGTCCCATGAAAGCTCAAGCCACTTGGTCTGGTCTGCTGAATAATCAATGCTCTGTGACCAATTGCACCCACTTAGGACAGTTGGTGTCCTGGGTAGGTGCTACCTCACCTCCTGCAGGTGTTTAGGGGTCACTTGCTGATGTTGGCCCTGGTTTCTTCATTGGACCCTCTAGCTCTCCACAAATAGCCTCCTCTCCCATTGCATAAATCTGGGTTCCTCAGGGCATAGTGATACTTTGGTGGCAACTACTTTGTGTGTTACAGTAGGACCACTGCCTGACTTTGTTGTTGTTCAGTCACACAGTCGATTCCGACCCTTTGCAACCCTATGGACTATTGATCTCCAGGCACCCTTGTCCTCCACCACCATCCTCAGCCCACTCAGCTCGGTGCCCGCTGCGTCCACAATGCCATCTAGCCATCTCATCCTTGGCCGTCCCCTTTTTCTTTTGCCCTCCACCTTTCCCAACATCAAGGCTTTCTCAAGTGAATCCTCTCTTCTCATTTGGTGTCCAAAGTACTTCATCTTCATCTTTACTATTTGACCTTCTAAGGAGCAGTCAGGACTGATTTCTTTCAAGATTGACCTATTTGTTCTCCTCGCTGTCCAGGGTACTCTCAAAACTCTCCTCCAACATCACATCTCAAAGGCGTCTACTCTTCTGCGCTCAGCCTTCCTAATGGTCCAGCTCTCGCAACCATATATTACCACCGGTAATACCATTGTTTTGACTATACGGATCTTTGTTTGCAAGGAGATGTCTCTACTTTTCACTATGTTCCCCAGGCTTCTCATGGCTTGTCTCCCTAGAATCAGTTGTCTCTTTATTTCATGGCTGCAGTCACCATCTGCAGTGATCCTAGATCCCAAGAAAGTAAAATCCATCACTGCTTCTACTTCTTCCCCGTCTACTTTCCAGGTGTTGATAGGGCCTGTTGCCATTATCTTAGTTTTCTTGATGTTAAGTCTCAGGCCAGCTTTTGCACTCTTTTCTTTCAACCTAATCAGGACCTATTTTAAATCTTCCTCACTTTCTGCCATTAGGGTTGTATCGTCTCCATATCTCAAATTGTTGATGTTTCTCCTAGCAATTTTTATCCCATATTGTGATTCCTCCATCCCTGCATTGTGCATTATGTGTTCTGTGTATAGGTTGAAAAGGTAGGGTGATAAAATGCATCCTTGTCTTACTCCTTTTCCTATTCCAAACCACTCTGTCATTCTGTGTTCTGTCCTAACTGTTGCTTCTTGACTCTTGTACAGATTTCTCATGAGGCATATGAGGTGTTCTGGTATTCCCATTTCTTTAAGTACTTGCCACATTTTATTGTGGTCCACACAGTCAAAGGCCTTGGTGTAGTCAATAAAGCAGAGGTATACTTGTTTCTGATATTCCTTTGTTTTCTCCATGATCCACCGTATATTGGCCATGTGGTGTCTAGACCCCCTGCACTTCTGGCAATTATCTCTCCACGTGCTGCTGAAATCTATCCTGTATTATCTTGAGCATCACCTTGCTAGCATGTGGGATGAGCGCAATTGTTCGATAATTTGAACACTCTTTGGCACTACCCTTCTTTGGGATTGGAACATATACTGATCTTTTCCAATCCTGTGGCCACTGTTTTGATTTCCAGATCTGCTGGCATATCAAATGCAGTAATTTGATTCCGTCATCTTATAGAGCTTTGAAAAATTCAACTGGGATACCGTCATCTCCACTAGCTTTGCTGTTTGCAGTGCTTTTTAGGGCCTTTCTGACTTCACTCTCTAGGATGTCTGGCTCAGGTTCACTGTTCTCATCATTGTGATTATCAGTGGTGTTGACATCCTTTTTGTAAAGTTCCTCTGTGTATTCTTTCCATCTTTTCTTAATCTCTTCTGCATCAGCTAACTCCTTGCCATCTTTGTCCCTTATCATGGTCATTTTGCTTTGAATATTCCCTTGATTTCCCCAATTTTTTGGAAAAGATCTCTAGTCCGGCCTCTTGTGTAGTTTTCCTCCATTTCTTTGCACTGTTCATTTAAATAGATTTCCTTATCTCTCCTTGCTTTTCTTTGAAATTCTGTATTCAAGTGATTGTATTTTTTCTTTTCTCCTTTGCCTTTTACATTCCTTCTTTCCACTGCTATTTTAAGCGTCTCATCAGACAACCACTTTGCTTTCTTACACTTCTTTTCTTTTGGTATGGTTTTCCTTGCTGCCTCCTGCACGATGTCCCACACATCTGTCCATAATTCTTCTGGTACTCTGTCTATCATTTCCAAACCATTAAATCTGTTCCTCACCTCCACCGTGTATTCCTTAGGGATGTTGTCTAGGTCATATCTGTCTGGCCTGATTGTTTTCCCTATTTTCGTTAGCCTAAGTCTGAATTTTGCTATCAGTAGGTTGTGATCTGAGCCACAGTCTGCTCCAGGTCTTGTTTTTGCTGACTGTATGTCTGCAGAGTATGTAATCAATCTGGTTTCGATGTTGGCCATCTGGTGTTGTCCATGTGTAAAGTCGCCTTTTGTGTTGCTGGAAGAGGGTGTTTGCTATTACCAGTGTGTTATCTTGACAGAACTCTATCAAACTTTGCCCTGCTTCATTCTGCGTTCCAAGACCAAACTTGCCTGTTATTCCATCTACTTTTTGATTTCCTACTTTGGCATTCCAATCTCCTAAGATAATGTGGACATCATTTTTTGGTGTTTGCTCTATGAGGTCTTGTAGGTCCTCATAGAACTGGTCCACTGTGGCTTCATCTGCACCTGTGGTTGGTGCGTATATTTGGATTACAGTGATATTAAAAGGTTTGCCTCGTATTCTGACTGACATCATTCTATCATTTTTGAGATTGTATCCCATTACTGCTTTTCTCACTCTTTTGTTGACAATTATAGCTACTCCATTTTTTCTGAAGTTTTCTTGACCACAGTAGTAGATGTGATGGTTTCCCGAGTTGAATTCACCATCCCTGTCCATTTTAGCTCGCTGATTCCCAAGGTGTCAATGTTTATTATTTCCATCTCATTTTTTACCACTTCCAGTTTTCCTTGGTTCATCGACCTCACATTCCATGTTCCTATGCAGTATTGTTCTTTGCAACACTGTATTTCTCCTCCCCCTCTCCCGTCCCTCCCCTTCTTTTGATCTGTATTAGGCATCCTGTTTCATTTAACTTGCCTCTTTTGTTTTGCCTTTTGTTCTAAGTCCATAGGGTTCTCTTGGCAAAGTTTCTGGTGTGGTTTGCCGGTTTCTACACCAGTATCCTCACATCATACATGTTATTACAGTTCAAAACAAAGTATTATCATGCATATTATCAGTTTAAAATAAAAAACACAGTTAATGAAAGTTTAATATATCAAGTCTCTACTTGTAGGTTCACTATCTAAATCAGTTGCTATGTGAGTTACTATATTAGTTCAAATTAGTTCATTTGTTGTGAAAGTAAAAGTAAAATCTTAGTATGAAAGAAAAGTCCACTATATCAAGTCTCTACAATGCTATAGTTGCAGACTACACTGTTTTAGTTAAGTTACTTGCATGCTTCTTTGATTGTGGCTGATGGTAGGCGGCCTGCTGGGTTCCCCCTCTTCCACGTCCTTCACCTCCACTGCCCAGCGTGTGCGCGGAGGTGGCAGTGGGCAATGGAGAGTCTGTTGCTGCAGCGCAGGCAATGGATGCTTCTGGGTCCCCCTTCTTCTGCCTCCCTCACCTCCGCTGCCCAGTGTGTGTGTGGTGGCGGCGGGGGGGGAATGGAGAATCTGTTGCCACAGCGCGGGCGATGGATGGCCTGCTGGGTCCCCCCTCTTCTGCCTCCCTCACCTCCGCTGCCCAGCGTGCGTGCAGAGGTGGCGGCCGGCAATGGAGAGTCTGTTCCCGCGGCATGGGCGATGGATGGCCTGCTGGGTCCCCCCTCTTGCCTGACTTTTAAAAAAATAATTTTTATTGAATTTTTAACATAAATACAATATATAAAGACAAACTTCAAAATCATATACAATAATAAAAGCAACAACAAGTCATAAGTCTATAATTCTGTTGCGACTCGGTTTTTAAATTGCTTCCCCCTTCAGTCTTATAGTTATGTTTATTAATATTAAATTTTTATCTAATACCAAATCTAGATTGTTAATTTTTCACCGTCTCAGTATGCATTGCATAATCTCTGTTATATCATATATCCACCAGGTCACAATTCTAGCTCATGCTTTTAGTACAAAGATAACATAACTAAATATAAAAATGAACAATTTAACCAAAATTGAAGAGAAGAAGAAAAGGAAAAAGAAAAAAAAACTAACCACCATGTGTTATTTACATTGCCCTGGAGAGCACAGAGTTTCTCAGTAAAATCATTCCCAAAAGCTCTTGTGAGCAGGTACAGGTCTATTCAACTCTTCACACTTCAACGAGTAATCCACAAAAGTTTTCCAAACCTTCCAGAATCTATTTTTTTTAATAATACCCTTTTTCATATTTATCTCATGTGTTAACTTATCATTCAATGCTAAATCCCACATTTCCTTATACCATTCCTCAATTTTTATATTAACTTCATTTTTTCATTTTCTCGCAATACACATTCTACCCATTGTCAGCATTATTTCTAATAACACTTTTTTATCTTGACTTAAATTTATATCTTCCACATCTGTCAACATAATGGTATTTGAACCCAGTTTGATTTTTGTTCCCATAATTTCATTTATTTCGTTCTTAATTCCTTCCCAAAAATTCTTTACCACTCTACAATTCCGCCACATATGTTCGTATGTACCCAGTGAAGTCTTACAACGCCGACACATTTTATCATTTTTTTAATCTATCTGATGTAATCTCACTGGGGTCAAATACCATCTCCACAACATTTTATAATTGTGCTCCTTTACTCTTACCGACAGAGTTCTCATAATTCTTTTCTTCCATTTATTTTTCCAACTTTATCCTCTATCTTTATCTCTAGATCCTGTTCCCATCTTACTTTCAATTCCTTCTGTGGATTACCTTCCTTGTTTATCATTATGTATATTTTGCTCACCAGCCCCTTTATTCCTCTTTGTCCCATTCTTATTTTTAGAACTAGTTCTTCAAACTCAGTCCTCTCTCTTTCTAATCCCGCTTCATTCATAAATTTACAATTCCACTTGTTTACCATCCCTATCTGAAGCCAATTCAGTTTCAATTGTGAATACAAAGTTGTTTTTCTCTCATTATCTCTACAGGCCCGTATCCAGTCTTTCAGCAGGAAAACTTCATTTTTATCTAATACTTCTTTAATCCTTTTATTAATTTTTATTGGAAAATCTGCAATATCCTCCAATTCAATAATGGGGGAAGTATCTGGTGCCAACACCTTCCACAATTTTCCCCATATTCCTAATGTTGTCCTCATCATTTTATTTTTAATATCTGTTTTCCCAATGCCACTTCCTAAAAAAAACTATTTTCCCCATATAACTAAGTTCTTTCATTTCAATTTGCAGGCGCACCCCCCAATAAAGGACTCAGACACCGGTAAAAGTGGATAACAGCATCGGGCCACATTTATTGATTCATGCCCTAGTCCGAATTATAAATTTCTATTGGTAAAACGACCAATCATAATTCTTAAGGCAAGCAGGCCGAAGTAACACTGGTAAGGTACCATCCCAAAATTGCCAACGGCAATTGGTTACAATGTATCGATTTGTATCAATTTGTTTGTTTACAACAAACAAATTGTTGACCGTAGTCAATATCTAACTAATGACCCCACCCTCTGACGCGTATCCGTGGAATCACAGGGTGATGCATGCTGGCTAGCTATCGCCATCACCCCGTCGCCTAGTTCGTCGTTGACCGGACAACGTTTAACCAACTTATGCCTGTCTATTGTTGTCCAGTCAATTGCGAACCTGCCGGATACCTGTGGGTCATAATGTTTACCTTACCAGTGATACCCGCCACACGGGGAGGCTTGCAAAGGCTCACCGCCCCCCCCAAGACCGTCAGCTCGGTCGACAGGCCTGCTCGCCAGTCCATTAATCCAGAGGTCCATACCTCCCTGCGACAGCTGGGCCCCATCCCCTGAGTAAAGCTCGTAAATTTGCATACTGATGGCGGGGAGGCTAATGACGCATCCCCCGCCCTTGTCAAGGGAACCGGGCAATAGCCCCGTTCACGGAGCGTCGGCTCAGTCAAGAGCCCCGAGGCCGAACGCCCCCCTGTAAGCGTACCGCGGTATCGTGTCCGACGTGCGGATGCACCCCGTCCCAGTCGGGTACCCACTCTGTCGCCGCAGCGTAACGCGCTGCCCCATGCAGCGTAACGCGCTGCCCCGTGCACCTGGCTACGGCCCACCAGGCATACTGTCACCGGTGTAAAACGACACCCAGGGTCTGTCAAGTAAAAAAGGGAAGGGGGGGGGAGAAACAGTGCAGTGACTAAAACTGGTACTCACAGTTGAGGAGGGCGAAGACAAAACTGAAAACATTGTGATCCCGACCCTCCCATGCAGCGTATTTCAGCCCTGTGGTACCCAAAAAACAACTGCAGCAGAAGCCGCCCTTATGCAAAGCGGACGGGCGCCGCAACGAGCCCCTGAGAGGCCAGCACTGTCTAGTGCCTTCCCACCACCCTCCAAATTGGGATTTAGGAATAGAAGACCCACCTCGGTGACAGCAAAAAACGTGCCATGGTGCGTGCCACAGTGCACGGAAATCCTGTAGGGCACCAACCGGACAGATGTCTGTCGAGGAACATCGTAGCAGTCTATTCCACTGCCTACGCCTTGCTGATTCGTTTTAGAGGAGCGTATCCCCAACTGAGCCCAATATTATCCACACAGACATCTCCGAGTTCCAGTGCCCTACGACTTGCATCCGCCTTATACAGCATCTAAAGCTCGCTGATGCGGAGCGCTCCAAAAAGGCCACCGTTGTAGCCGCATGAAGTGGGCTACCTCATTTATCCAAACAGAGGCCAGGCCAGCCCCGGGCCAATTGGGTAAAAACCCTGGGAAAATCTTGCATCCGCCTTATTCAGCATCTCAAGCTCGCTGACGCGGAGCGCCTCCAAAAAGGCCACCGTAGTAGCCGCATGAAATGGGCTGCCTCATCTATCAAAACAGAGGCCAGGCCAGCCCCGGGCCAATCGGGTAAAAACCCTGGGAAAATCTTGCATCCGCCTTATTCAGCATCTCAAGCTCGCTGACGCGGAGCGCCTCCAAAAAGGCCACCATAGTAGCCGCATGAAATGGGCTGCCTCATCTATCAAAACAGGGGCCAGGCCAGCCCCGGGCCAATTGGGTAAAAACCCTGGGAAAATCTTGCAACCGCCTTACTCAGCATCTCAAGCTCGCCGATGCGGAGCGCTCCAAAAAGGCCACCGTTGTAGCCGCATGAAGTGGGCTGCCTCATTTATCAAAACTGAGGCCAGGCCAGCCCCGGGCCAATTGGGTAAAAACCCTGGGAAAATCTTGCATCCGCCTTATTCAACATCTCAAGCTCGCTGATGCGGAGCGCCTCCAAAAAGGCCACCGTAGTAGCCGCATGAAATGGGCTGCCTCATCTATCAAAACAGAGGCCAGGCCAGCCCCGGGCCAATTGGGTAAAAACCCCTGGGTAAATCGGGTGGCGGTCGCCCGGGAAACGCCTGTGCACGCACACCCACCCTTCCCAAACATGTCCCACACGGAATTCATCGGTGCTGTCGACACGACCTCCCACTTTGGCCATAAAAGCCAACCCTGACAGCTGAGATGCTATGGTGCGTGGTGCAAGGCCCTGGGCATACAGGTAAACCATGAACCGCAGAACATGGGCTACTGGGATCGGCCAGGTTCCTGGCAGTCAAATTGGGTACATAATGCTCTGAAAGAACTAAATGCGAGGTGATACGCCTTACTCATGCATGGCGCTAGTGACAAGCCAATCGCCCGTGTCACTTCTCCTTGCCAACGTTCCATCTCTCGTCCGGAGTGGCGAGAGAAAGTCCACCGCATCCGGGGCCGAGGCACGGAACCGGGAGATCTGCAGGCAGGACAAAGCAGCAGCAATATCATTATCAACCCTTGGGACATGCCTGGCCCTGAAGAGAACGTTGAGGCACAGGCTGCATAACACAAACCAGCGCACTAGCTCCATAACCCCGGGCGATTTGGGAATCTGTGCATTGACGATGCGGGCAAGAGCCGCATTGTCACGCCAAAATTGCACGACCGAGTTGGCCCACTCCTTGCCCCATAGCATCAAAGCACCCAGGATAGGGAAACATTCCAGATACGTGAGACCATGCAGGCGACCCTTGCCTGCCCAGGATGGTGGCCACCCACCATAGGATCACTTCCAAGTGAAGTACATCCCATAACCCAGGAATCCTGAGGCATCGGACTGCATCTGAAAGCCAGGGGGAGCCAGGAGATCAGACCCCAAAATGACACCCCATTGAACTACCTCTGGATCTATGGCCAGACAAGCCCGTCTGCCCCGATACCCCGGGTAAATCTAAGCCCATGGTGGGGCCTGGATAATCGTGCCCTGGCGTCGCACCAGCGCGGAGCAAATGCCCTGCCCGGTGCGACGACCCTGCCAGCGAAATTGGGGTGACCATGTAGCACCAGAAGTTCCCTCAGTGATGCCATGCGCTCGGCCAGCAAGTACAAGATAAGGGCCACTAGCCTTGACACCTTATCCCGCTGCGACCTAGAATCCTGCGCTACCGTGGCACTCTCCACCCCAGGAATACTAGCTGTGGAGATGGGCCCTCGGTCTTTTCGGGCGCTAAAGGGACACCAAGTTCCTCCATTAGCGTCTGAAATGTGTTGAGGAGACGTGTGTACGTGTCCCAGCCCCGTTCAGCCCCGAATAAAACCATCCAGGGAATGGGCTACAGACCGGGACCCTGACCTGCGGACAAAGGCCCACTCTAGGAAAGTGGTGAAATGCTCGAATACCGAGCCCCAATGGAATAGCCAAAAGGCATGGCATCATTGAAATAATATGCTCCCCGGGACGGGGGTGCAGGGGCAGGGCCAACGACCCTGCCCGCATAGACCCTCTTGTCAAAGCTGGCAGCAGCCACCTCCTCCCTCCTCCCAAGGGGTAAAAGATCGGGGGCATCCTGAGGGGACCTGTTACCCATGAAAGGGATCCGGAAACCCTGCCTAAAACCCTGAAGGAGATAACCCGCATCCTCTCCCTTTGGGTACAATGTGAGCCAACGCTCCAACATGCCCACCTTAATCGGGAAGGGAGGCCGTCGGTGGACTAGATCCATCTGCGGCAGTCTTGCCAGCCCCCTGTCTGCCCCACCCTCTGCCCCGCATCCCTCTAGGCCTGGGACAGGCAGAGGCCGCATGGGGGCCAACACAGGTGGGACACTCCTGTCTGTATTTGCCATTCTTCCCACTGCAGGAGCCATTGGACAAGAAAGTCCAGCACCGCAGGCGGGCTGGAACCCCCCGCCCCGCCCCATGACCGGTGACCTGTGCTGGGGCCGCCTGCTGGACCCAAATCTCGGGGTGCGGGGAAATCCGCCTACGGCATTCCACGTCACGAGCCAACCACGATGGGCCCGGAAAGTAAACCATCGCCCGGTAGACGTTGTCCAAATACTGGACCATCGGAATTGCCAAATCCGGCCGGGCCCTAAGGTACACCGCCATGCATATGATGCAGGCCGGCAACCATTTGGCCCACATACTTGGTGGCCTGCGACGACGTGCCTGCCACTATCCTTCTCATTCTGCCCCTCCCTCTCCTCCTTGGTGGGCCCTCTGTTTAAGAGTGAGAAGATATCCACGTACTCCCCCCGCCAAATTTACTCTCTGTTGGCCTGTGCCAAGTGGTCACTCAGCGGTAAGGAATAGGGGCTTGGACCAACCCGGCCACCCAAAACATTCCCCTCGGGGTAGGGAACACCCCCCACCACGGGGCCCCGGGTGGTAGTTGTCATCGCCGGGTGGGGCGTCAGCGGGTGCACCGCCGCACCACCCACGCGAGGCCAAGGCCATTGGAAAGCCCCCCCCCCCAAACATGGCCACGTGTGTAGGTGCACTAGTTTGGACCGCATACTCACGTGCTGCACCCCCGCGGCCGCCCCCACCGGGGGTTCCGGCCCACTGGGGGCGTCGGAGCTCACGACCGCCGTAGAGCTCGTCACTGGGGGCTGACCCGCACCGGCCTGTTGGTTGGGGAGCTGCGAGGCAGTGGCCGATGTTGTGCCACGCCTCAAGCAGCACAACCCGTCCCGTCGCCTGCCGCTGCCCAGCAGACGACGCGTCGAAATGAACCCCAAAGGGGGCCCAAGCATGGCTGACCCGAGCCAAGGACGCCTCAAGGGCCGCAACACGGGCCAGTAAGACCTCCACGCTGACATGGGGCGAAGGGCCGGCCGGCCCTCCTGCTACAGGCACAGGTACAGGTCCCTGTACCCGGGACCCTAATAGGGCCATCGCCCCACGCCGAGGCCCGGTAGGGCCGATGTAGGCACCTGCCAGGGCAAGGGGCCACACCACCCCCCAAGGCTAGAAGGCCCCGGGGTGAGCTGCGCCCCCGCGGCTGAAGGCCCAACAGGATGGGAAGCACCAGAAGCGGCATCCAGCGCTTGCGGGCCGCGGGCCGCAGCCCTCACTGGACCCATGCTCGGGTCCCCCGCCTCCGGGCAAGGGGGAATAGACCCCATTCCACCGGTCCCGGTGGGTACCAGCAAAAGCGGCTGCTGGGTAGGTGCAACCGCGGTCCTCCGACCCGGATTGCGCCTCCTAACAGCGCGAGGCGCGCTCGCAGCAGCCCTCCTCTTCGACAGGAAATCTAAGGGAAGCCAAAAGAGAAAATTCGCAGCCAAAAAGGCTTCCCTGACAAGGTAAGAGTGACGGAGACAAGAGGGGAGAAAAACTTCTCCGCTCCGTCGCTTCGGAAAATGGCAGCTCGGCTGCCTCATGGCCACCCCTTTTATAAGGGAGCTGGCCACGCCCCTAACTACCCGGATGCCTTCGTCCTATGGGGGGGGGCCCGCAAAGGGCGCGGCGGCCATTTTGGCGCCGCACTTGCATTCTTCCCAAATTGCCTTTTCCCTTGCTAAGATCTTCACAACGTGCTCTATAATATGTCATTATATTTGGCATTCCTAATCCCCCATCTTTCTGGGATAAATACCAAAACTTTTTAGGCAATCTGGGTCTTTTCTCCCAGTTACAAAAACTATTAATCATTATTTGCAACTCATTAATTTCCTTATCCTTAAGTTGAATTGGAAGTGTGTCAAATAAAAAATTGATTCTTGGCAATAACATCATTTTACTTATTGCTATTCTTCCAAACCAAGACAACCTCAATCTTTGTAACCCCTGTATTCTAACCTTAAGTTCTTTTTTCATTTTTACATAATTCAATTTCTTAAGGTCTTCAATTTTATTTGAAATATTTGTCCCTAAATATTTCAAATTATCCTTAATTTGTAGGTTACTCTTTCCCATTATCTTTTGTCGATCTTCTTTACTCACATTACATAATATCATTTCTGATTTATTCCAATTTATTCTCAAACCCATGATATCTTCAAAATCCTTTAATAATGTTTGTATTCTGTCCAATGCCTTTACCGGATGTTTAGTTATTATCAAAGTATCGTCCACATAGAGATTTATCTTATTACCTAAGACCCCATCTATTTCTTTATCTTCCCTTACAGCTTTTGCCAGCATTTCCATTGCCATAATAAATAAAACTGGGGAAATTGGGCAGCCCTGCCTGGTACCTGCTTCTAATTTCACTTCTTCTGTATCCTCATTATTTATTCTTACTATTGCAGTACCTTGCTGATATAATTGTTCAATTGTCTTTCTAAATTTATCTCCAAATCCATAGCATTTGATTATCTCATTAATTGTTACCCATTGTAAAGAATCAAATGCCTTGAAAATGTCCAATGATAATAAACCTATTTTTCTTTTGTTTGTCCTACCACATCTATTAAATCTATAACTCTTCTTGTCAAATCAGACATATGTCTAACTTTAAAAAAAACAAACACTTGATCCTCATTTATGTAATTACCCATAAAATTATTCAATCTGTTGGCCAATATTGCTGTGAAGATCTTAATATCTTGATTTATCAATGAAATTGGTCTATATGATTCAACTTTTTCCAAATCCTTCCAAGGTTTTGGCAATAACACTATTATGGTCCTATACCATGAAGTCGGAATTTGTCCACCTTCCATTATATAATTATAAAGTTTAGTCAGTTTTGGAACCACTAAATCTTTAAACTCCTCATAAAACTTGGCCGGTAAGCCATCTTCTCCAGGTGCTTTATCCGTTTTTAATCTAGCAATGACATCTTTAATTTCTTTTTCTGTAATCTGGTCTTCCATTCTATTCTGGTGTTCCTGACCTATCTTATTAATTATTTGTTTCTCCAATTGTTTTTTTTAATTTTGTCTCATCTATCTTCTTTTTTGCATATAAATCCTGATAAAACTATTTCACGATTTTACATTTATCCCCAGTTCTATTGCATCTAACCCCATCTTTATTAATCAAAACTCCAATCTCTCTCTTTTCTCTCTTTTACTTTGAGGCCCTCACTAATAATTTTGAATTCTTATTGCTATATTCAAAATATTCTCTTTTTAAATATACCAAATCTCTTTCTACCTTGTCTATATCTTTTCCTATCAATTCAGTCTTTAATCTTTGCATATTATCAAATACCTTCTTATCCTTAGTTCTTGCATGCTGTTCTTGTAAATATTTTATCTCAGTCTCAATTTTATCCTGCGCCACTTTACATTGTTTATTTCTAATACTAGCCAATTTAATACTCTCCCCTCTAAAAACCTACTTCATGGCATCCCATACCACATTAAAATTTACCTCATCGTTCCAATACCAACTCTCCTTCCAATTCTCCATTATTTGTTCTTTAATTTTAGGTTCCTTATATAATTTGACATCATACCTCCTTACCCTTCTCTTTTCCCCCCGATCCTCTATTCTCAGTTCTATCATCATTTTTGCATGATCTGATTCTTTAAAAATACCTACGTCTGCCTCATCAATGCTTTTAATTATGTTCTCTGATACAAATATATAGTCTATTCTAGAATATGAGTTATGTACATGTGAAAAATAAGTGTGGACCCTTTCCAGCCCCTTAAACTCTCTCCATGTATCCTTCAACCCTAATGCTGCCATCCAATTATCCAAAATCGGCTTTTTAGATCTTTTTCCACATCTTAATATATTTGTACAGTCTAAATTTGACCTTATTAAATTAAAGTCTCCAGCCACTATCATTTTTGTCATTCTCTCTTTCTCTAATATTTTATACATTTTCTCTAAAAAAAGCTCTTGCTGATCATTTGGGGCATATATATTCACCAATGTTACTTCTTCTTCATCAATCTTTCCTTTTACAATCAGGTATCTACCCTCCAGATCGGAAATACTACTTTTCATTTCAAAACCCACCCGAGTCGAAATCAAAATAGCTACCCCTCTTGCTTTTGAGGTACCAAATGATTTTTCATAATATTGCATCCATTTTAAGAAAATCTTATTTGTGTCCTGAGATTTTTGATGAGTTTCCTGAAGAAAGACCACATCCGGCCTGTCCCTTCTTAGGGCTGATTGAATTCTTCCCCTCTTAACTTGAGACCCTGTACCCTTCACATTCCACGTTAAAACCTTAATACTTCTCATACCTTGAAACTTAAAGCACCTCTATAACCTCCGATTTCTGCAATAGGCGTGCACCTTTCATCCCCACAGTTAAAACTAAACCTACTACATAAAACATTCATCTCTACCCTCCCCACCTTTTCTTACCCAAAAAAGCTGCCTTTGTACCCAAAGAGAGGGAGGGGGAAACGTGGAAGATGTGTCTTCTTGAGATAAAAAATGCTCCAGCGCTATTACACTAATACATTTAAACTTCTACCCCTCTTTTAAAGTTTGATAACTTCTCCCCCCCCCCACTCTATCTATCTTAAGATCTCTCCTCCAAATACTTCACCCTTCTCCTACCCCTTTCTCTGCCTTTGATCCCTCCTCCCCCCCAACCGCACCCTCTTGTTCTGAGCCTCTGTAGTCTCTTCTTATTCCTCCAGACTCTAACAGCTCCTTCCTTAATGTCAGCCACTCTCTTGAAGACACTTCAACCAAGTCAATTGAACTCAAATAATTAAGTGCATCCGTTTCTAGATCAATTACATGCATTTTCTTATCATGGAAAAACCTTAACTGCTGTGGAAATCTCCAATTGTATTTTATCCCTCGCAGAATCAACAATTTAGTCACTGGTTTCATTTTATATCACCAAACGCGTTCATTAACTGCAATATCATTGTATACCTCCACATCATTACCATCAATTTTCAAAACACCTGACCCAGCTTGTTTTATAAAAGCCATCACCTTTAACTTGTCTCCCCAATTTGCAAATTTAACCAAAACATTTCTCGGAGCACTTTTCCCTCTTCTTGCACCCAATCTATAAACATTTGCAATATCTTCATTAACAAAGTCTTTCCCCATTTTCAAATTATTCAACCAATCAATTATTCTATCCTTCAGCTGGTCAGGTGTTTTTTCCGCCAAATGACGTATCACAATATTCTGCTTTCTCATCATCTCTTCCTACCAGATTTAACCTTTTCTCTTGGACCTCAACTTTCAATTTAACCTCTTTATTCTCGTCATGCAATCCTTTCATATCTGTTTGCATCAATTTCATATCCTTTTGCATCAAATTAACATTTGTTTCCATCTTTTGGAAAGTATAATCAACTTTATGGGCAAAATCTTGAAACATTGTAGCCAATTTATCTTGCTTTCCCATAATTTCATTTTTATCTTTTCCCCCTTGCCTCATTAATGTCCCGGAAACCTTTCACACTTGCCTCCTCCATTCGTTCAAATTTCTTAAACAATTTACCCATTTCAACCATTAATTGCATTTGGTCCATTACTACAGGCTCCGGTGATGGTGTTGATGGAGGTGCATCTTCAGCAGTGGCCTTCTCCTTCTTCTTAGGTCGCACCACCTTCTCCTCCCTTCCTTTCCCTTTCACAAATTTATCCATTGTGGTGTCAATCAACAGTTTCACAGCAACTTCAAAATCCCCAATTTCTTGATCTAGGTCCAATATCAACAAATGAAATTCCTAAATTACTCCACTCACTTTGTATAAATTTGTATAAATTTAGTCCCAACCAACGTTTTTTATTCCAATCAAAAAAGGAGAAAGAAAAAGAGAAACCACTGCAGTTTTCTTATAATCCAAATTCAAAAACTTTTCCAAGCACCAAAATTTGAATAAAGATCTGGGACTATGTTAGAAAAAAACAAAAGCAAAAAAAAAATCCCACTTATGTAACACTGCCAAATTATTAAAGGAAAAGCCAGCCCAAAAAGAGAAAAAAGAAAAAAAAGTTGATTCTTATTGTAACTCCAAGAAGAATGTGTCGAATCACAGTATCCCAATTACAAGACTGTATCCATTTGTATCCGTCTGTAACCAGCTCAGAGCAGCAGGGCAGCAAATTTGAAAACAACCACTGTATATCCAAATGTATCAAAATATATCCAAGCTCCTTCTCTTCTCACTAATCCTGTTGATTCTGTTTGCCACAGTCTGTTATAATCCAATTGCGATGTTGTATCCAAATTTCATGAGCATAAAAAATCGGCAACAATATATCCAAATACAGGAGGGGGTGAGGAGAGAAATAGAGGAAGAAAAAAAAAACACTCTTGTAATCCACTCAGCACTTTCTCCGTTCGAAACTCAGCTTGTTCATAGAAAGGGAGGAGCAATCCAAAGTAAAAATCTACCGAGATGGAGAGTAAAGCAAACCAAAAAATATCACTTGGGGAAAAGGAAAAATATGCACAATTGAATATTTGTAGTGAGAAAACAATAACCCCAAAATCCACAGTATCTTCGCAGCGCCTAGGAACCTCCGGGGCCAAGACCGATCTCACCCCTCCTCCTCCTCCTGCTCAGCCCGTACTTTCAAAAACCTTCTGTCTATCTTTGCACTTTCTTTATTCTTTCTTTCTTCTTTCTTCAACCTTCTCAGCACCTTTTCTAATCCTCTCAAACACTCTCAAAAATCCAAAACTATTTCCGTGCTTCCTTCTCCCTCTCTACTTTCACTTAACTTTCGATTTCACCGCCGCCATTACTCGTCCTTTACCTTCTTACTCTCTCTCCTGACTTTCTCCTTCCTTCATCACTTGCCTTTCTGCAACCGGGCTCTCACTGCCTCGGTCCTCAGAGGTCCCACCGTCCGCCGCTTCCTCTTTTAGTCCGTCTCTAACTTTTCATAAACTCTTCTGGTCCCCCTCCTTAGATGTCTCGCCCACCCGCAGCACGGCTGGCTTGGCCCTGGCTTCCGCCATTTGCCTTACCAGTTGCCTCCGCTCCACATGCTTCGACTCCAGGAAATGATGACCAGAGAAAAACTCCTTAATTTAGACGGGTATAGATCTCATTGTTGATGGGTTTTTAAAAGCTTTTTATGTGGTAGATCTCATTTATAACCGCATTGTATAGTGTGAGCAATTAAAGAGGACGTTAATCCTTCGCCATCTTGGCCACACCCCTTGCCTGATTTCAAAGCAGATAGATTAGATAGAATCTGGACATTTGCCAGATTTTCCTCTCCAGAGCATTAATCTCTTCATCCACAGATGATGAGGAAACACTGGGGGAGATCCCTGTGCTGCCCATTTGGCTAGCTTACTACCTGCCCTGCCCACCCTGTCCCACTCTTCATGGAATGGATAAATGATGTCATGTGAAGCCCTTTCTGGGTCCCTGGAAAGGAAAACACAGAGGAATGTAATGCCCTTATGACTCAGATCCCAATTACCTTAATTTAAAACCAGGGCTTTTCTTTAAAAAACCAATCCAAAAACTAGCCGGGAGGGGTTCTTTCACCCTACTAAAGCCTGATCCTGCCCTTACCCAAACATTGCCTTAGAGAGAGCAAGGATTATAACCCCTCTCTGCCAATCCGCTGGGACCCCTGCTAACTCAAGGTGCACCACTACTCACTACCACTCTTCTCCATCATTGTGTCACCCCTTCCATTTCCTTTATTTCATGGTCCCCCTGCACTGGCCAGACAGGAGCCATGTGGCTTGGTGTTCAAGGTCCTAGTGCAGACCACAGCCTTCATGAGCAAGGGTATAACAGACACAAGTAGAACCTTGGTCTACATGGAAGTGGAACCACACCTGAAGTGACACCCTCCAGCTAAGCAATTCAGGATTTTAACTTCACTTATCATGTGTCTTGTCCTAAGTCCTGGATGTAAGTAACATAGTGCATAGGAAATTAAACCACTTCAGTCATTTTCATGCCTTTTTTAAATGTATATATTGTATTAAAGCCAGTTACAGATTTCTTAGTTTCAGGAAGCAAAACAATTCTAGACAATGAAGCAATTTTAAATCAGTAAACACATTGAAAACAATAAAAGCCTGACTAAGTGGGAAGCCAAATGGCACCCTCTTAGCTTAAAAGCCCTACATATTTGCTAAGTTCACAACACACCTAGAAAATTTACAACAACATGGAGCACTAGACCAAGAGAGTGTCTTGCCCTCTCCCTCTGGTTTTTATCTCTTCCTACAAGTTCCACCATCTGGCCATTCCTCTAAAGGATTTCAGCCAATGACTATACAGCATCACATATCCATTCAATTTAAGTTTCATTTCTTCCAGAACACGAGGCTAGCATGTTTAGTCTGGAGAGCAATTTCTGCCCAGTGATAATCCATGATGCACCATAACTCCTCCCCTTCAGAGAACAGCCTCAGAAATCTCCATTAGATATACATAAAAGCACACAGGCCCCATTTCTATCCATGACAAAGGGTGACAAAGAAGGCTGAAATAAGGAGAAGTTAGTTCTTAAAGCCTTATACTCTGCCTGTCACAGTGCTCCACTGGGACAGTCTTGCATCACCATGATGGTCCTACCACTTCATTATTGGAGGGGAGGCATTCTTTCCCTCCCTTCCAGTTGTGGAGGTGGCATTTCACAACAGCTAGTCAACAGCCTAAGCCCTGTCTGAGTAGACAGTTTCTCCTTGCAGGAGACTGTGGAAGAAACAGCCCAGCCTCCCTTGCAAGGGATGATTTTCCCCCTAGAGGGGGGAACATTTAATAAATATATACATTTAATAATAATAATAATAATAACAACAACAACAACAACAACATTTAATAAATATATAGATATAATAATAATAATAATAATAATAATAATAATAATAATAATAATAATAATAATAATTATTATTATTATTATTATTATTATTATTATTATTATTATTATTATTATTATTATTATTATTATTATTATTATTATTAAATGTATATATTTATTAAATGTTGTTGTTGTTGTTGTTGTTGTTATTATTATTATTATTATAACTTGTATGTTGCCCCACTCACAATGTGACCTTGGGCGGCTAACAAAGAAATAGAGTATCACAAATTACAGTTACAAAGTATCACACTAACACAATATAAAAAACATTTCAAGAACAATACCTATTTCAAGAGCAATATACATTTCAAAACAATATGCAGGGGGAAAAGAAAAAAATACATTGCAAAAACTCAGACTTGTCCACTTCCCTCCAGGCTGAAAGTTCGAGGGATAAAGTCAGGCAGCAGTGACAGGAGTGGTGTTCTTATAGCCAGCCGGCCGGGCCGTGCAGCTGTTCCTTCTTTCCCTCAAGGCCAGGGCTGGCTGAGGGAAGAGTCCGGTGGTGGCATCGGCGACGTTCTTATAGCCGGCTGGCCAGGCCACACAGCTATTCCTTCTTTCCCTCAAGGCCGGGGCCAGCTGAGGGAAGAGTCCGGTGGTGGCATCAGCAGTGCCAGTGTTCTTATCGGCAGCCAGCCAGGCCACACAGATGTTCCTTCTTTCACTCAAGGCCAGGGCCAGTGTTAATTGGTATTAATTAGCATTAACATGACAAGAAGTCTCACTGAGTTCTATGCAGGATGGAAATGAGCTCCCATCTTCATCCCAGCTCCTGCCAACCTAGCAGTTCGAAAGCAAGAAATTGCAAGTAGATAAATAGGGACCACTTCGGTGGGAAGGTAATAGCGTTCTGTGCACTCTGGTGTCTAGACATGCCTGCCACATGACCACGGAAATGTCTGCAGAAGCAGACAGCGCTGGCTCTTCAGCTTAGAAACAGAGATGAGCACTGCACCCTAGAGTCGGATACGACTGGCTTTCGAGCAAGGGAAACCTTTACCTTTATCTTTATACAGCATAAGGATACAAAAGATTGGACTTTAAACAGGGAGATAATAAATGTTTTCTAAATTTGTCATTCCTTTTAATTTGGGCTGTCTCAGGGATTTAGTCGGTGAGATTCCTCATTTCTAGCTCCAAGCAAGGCAAGGAGTGTTTTATTCATGTCAAGGTCCTTATCAGATATGCCTGTGCAAATTGCCTAAGTCAGGGTGGCCAAACTTTTCAGGCTGCTGGCTAGTCACATGGTTGAGCATGCTGGTCACATGGTTGAGCATGCCGGTCACATGGTTCCTCCCACTGGAAGTGGAAGTAAAACAAGCCCACACTTGTGCATAATGCTGCCATAAATGACCTGCGGCTGTCGTAAATGTGTTTACAACAGCTGCAGGTCATTTATGGCAGCGTTATGTGCATGAATGGGTACATTATGTGCACACACATGTGTGTTTTACCTCTACTTTTGGGAGTGGTGAGGATAGCACGGACTGGATGGAACAGTACTGTGGGCCAGATTCAGTTTGCAGGCCATAGTTTGGGCACTCCTGACCTAAGTGCCTGTAGCAACAAAATATATGCTCAACAGATGAAGAACGAATGAGATATTGTTTTTTTTAAAGATATAGATAATTCCTTCCAGGGTTCTCAACCTGAAAAGTCTGGTAGGTTTTAAGGATTCCAGTCACAGTAATCTTGTCTCTTAATAAGGAAAGTATTCTCCATGCCTAGTCACAGAAAATACTTATCCTTTAATTTTGAAACCCTTATTCCAGGTTGTTGCCTAAAATCCAAAACCCTCAAGAACATTTATGTCCCAACATGCATGTGCAAGCTAACCTGTAAGTGTATAACCATGTACAATGATTACTGAGAGGCAGCAAATATGACACAGTTTTCCATTTATTTAACTGCAGGTGTGAATATGAGCAAATGCAATCATATATGGTTTAACAGTACCAGATATAGATCTTAGATGGATAAAAAAATAATATCAGAAAGTACACACGACTTACATCAGTAATTAAATTAGATATCATAACTGTGAGTAACTATGAATAATGAATTTCTTCAGCGTTAAACTATGACATAACAGGCATAAATTCTCAAAAGAGCTTATTACATATTAATAAACAATGCAAACTTAACCTTACATATTTTAGCATGAATATATAACTTTATAAAGTAACTAGCAGAGGTTGCCCAGTGTTGCCGGGCTGTTTTAAATTGTGTTGGAAGGTTAAATTGTGTTAATGTTTTTTAAAAATTGCTTAGTCTGTAATTTTAATTTTTAAAATGTTTATTTATGTAAATTTTTTTTGGCTTGGCTGTTATTAACTGTGACCTGCTTTTTTTGAGGATTAATAAAAGAACAAAGTATGATATAATTTTTTCAAATTGTTTTATGTAAGCGAATGTTTTAGTTTTTTGAATTTTTTAAATTAGTTGTACCGTAGGTAATAATTTTAATAACGTAAAAGTAAATGTTTTTTACATTCAATGTTTTTAAAATGTGTTTAGATGTTTTGTGTTTTAATTTGAGTTTAAACTCAGCACAGGATTTTTAAAAGTTTCTATTGTATTTTATTGACATATGTTTGTGATTTGTGTTAAAGTGTGTTTTAGTGTAATTTTTTTGACTTGTTTTTATTGGTGTGACCTTTTGTGTAAAATTGTAAATTTGTGTTATGTTTTTGATTTGTTTTTACTCTTGTGGCCTTTTGTTTGGGGCTGTTTTGTGTTTTTGAATTGTTTTTACTATTGTGACCAACAGGTGGTGCTGGTAGGGGTTATTGTATTTTGACTGTTTTTTCTCTCCTGGCCTCTGGGTGGAGCTTCTTCTGGTAAGTAGTCTCTTTCTTTATTCATTTCTTTTTCGGTCCTCATGGAGGTAGGACATCTTTTGGTAAGTTTGCTTGTTTTCTTTCTTTTGTGTGTGTGTGGGGTGGTGGTGGTTGGAATTTGTATTTTTTGTCTGTTTGTTTTGTTTTTGATTGTATTTTTGTTTACTTTGTATTGTTTTTTGGCATTTTTGTTTGTTTTTGTGTATTTTGGATGTTTTTGACTGTGTTTTCAGTAATTTTTAAAAAATTATTTGTTTATTTGGTGGTGGGGAGGGGGCGTGGTCGTTGGGGGTTAGGAAGGATGGGCTAGGTGGTGGGGAGGGGGCATGGTCATTGGGGGTTAGGAAGGGTGGGCTAGGTGATGGGGGGGCATGGTCGTTGGGGCTTAGGAAGGGTGGGCTAGGTGGTGGGGAGGGGAGCATGGTCATTGGGGGTTAGGAAGGGTGGGCTAGGTGGTGGGGAGTGGGTGTGGTCCTTGGGGGATAGGAAGGGTGGGCTAGGTGGTGGGGAGGGGCATGGTCGTTGGGGGATAGGAAGGGTGGGCTAGGTGGTGGGGAGGGGGCGTGGTCGTTGGGGGATAGGAAGGGTGGGCTAGGTGGTGGGGAGGGGGCATGGTCATTGGGGGATAGGAAGGGTGGGCTAGGTGGTGGGGAGGGGGCTTTATTGTGTTATGATGCTTTGATTGTGTGGAGTCATGGAAGTAGATGGGGTTTCCCCTTTAATATCAGTGGGTGGGGAGTTGCAACCCCCCCTCCGCTGGCTCCCCTGGGGTTGGGAGGTTTGGGGGGACAAAAGGAGTATGTCCCCCCACAACCCTTCTGGAGCCAGGAGACCAGGGAGAGTGGATCGATTCCTTCCCCCCTTTAAAATAACTCCATTTTTAAAGAGAAGAAACCGCTTGGTTTCTTCTCTTTAAAGACGGAATTTTTTTAGGAGGGGGGGGAATCGATCCACTCTCCCTGGTCTTCTGTGTCCAGAAGGGTTGGGGGGCATGCCCATTTGTCCCCAAAAACCTCCCAACCCTAGGGGAGCCAGGGGAGAGGGGGCTCGCAACCACCCACCCACTGATATTAAAGGGGAAACTTTGAATTTCAGCGCTAATGGGTCTTATCTCTTACTAGCATATTTTAACCCGGCCTTGCCGAGCAGTTTTTTTGTGTGTTTTTTTGGTTAGGGGTGGTTTGGGTGCTGGTGTTTTGAATTTGTGGTTTTTAAAATTATTTTGATTTTGTTGATTTTATTTATTTTCTATTTTTCTATTTTAATTTTTTTTTACTGTTTTATACTCTTCAGGCTCCTAGGTGGGGCTGTGATTAAGAGTACTGTGATTGTCTTTTTTTTGTTCAGTTCTGTTCCGGAGACATGGAGGTAGGATGTGTTTGGTAAGTGATTTTGTATTCTGTTTTTATTTTGTTTTGATTTTGGGCTGTTGAGCTAGGGGATTTAAGTAGAGAGTTTCTACTTAACCCCCCCACCCCCAAAGTGTTTTTGCTTGTTCTTTTGTTTTAATTTTGGATTTTAGATGTGTTTTATTGTTTTGGGTATTTCTGGTTGTTATTTATTTTTTTAATTTGTGGTATTATTGTTTGTTGAGTTAGGTATTTTTGTGTTGTAGAAAGGTGTTTTTAGTGAGTTTCCATGGTTTTTCATTAGCCTTTGGTATTTTGGGTGTTTTTGTTGAGTTTGTTGTTTATTGTTGTGTTGTTTACTGTGTTTATTTTAATTATTTGTTTAATTATTTGTGTTTAATTATTTTTTTATGCTTGGCATTCTGGTTAACTGTTTTGTTTTGTTGTTGTTGTGTTTTGTGGGGTGAAGAACAGCCTGTTTGTCATTTCCTCTTTTCCCCATTGCTGTTTCAAAATTAGGTTTTGATGCAGCGATGGGGAAAAGGAAGAGCCGGCAGTCAGCTCGCTCTTCATCTGATAAGGTTCGTTATGTAGGTCGGGTGAAAAGGAGGCAGAGATGAGCTATCTGTTTCACGATGGTTCTCTCCTCTCTGTCTCCTTTTTCCCTGGCTTACCTAACGGGAGATCGGTAGGCAATGATCCGTAAGGGGTTGTGCTCTTCCTTGCGGATTGCTGGCTGCTGGTTTTGTATTACCTCCACCGCTGTTTCATGCTAGTTCTTGAAACAGCGGTGTGGGTAGTACAAAGGCAGTATCCAGTCATTCACCAGGGAGTGTGCCTGCGGCGGCCTTGCACTCCGTTGTGGGTGGTGCTGCATCCGTCTGTGGCGGCCTTGCGTTCCCATTGCGTGAGGTGTTATTTTATTTTATTTTTCACGCACTGGCTTTTTCAGCGTTCTGCATGCTCACGCCCTTCAGCCTGAATGGCTGAAGTGCTCACGGCGGGGAGAACACTGGGATTTGAAGTTTAGTTTCATTTGTTTGTGTTCGTGTGGTGGCTTTTTTTTCCTGCGGCTCATTTTGGATTGGGCCCGCTGGCTTTCCCAACGTTCTCCTTGCTCTCGCCTGTCAGCCTGATTGGCTGAGAGGTGGCATGGCATGGAGGATGTTGGGACTTGAAGTTGTTTTGTTTTGTTTGCATTTGTGGGGCGGTTGCCCCACTGGCGACTGCTGGACCCTTGCAGCGATGGTCGGTCCAGGTAAAGGCAAGTGCGGGGGGCTCGGTACGGGATAGTATGGATGGGTGTGGGCGTGTTTGCCAGAGTCCAATGGTTAATGTCCCTCCTTATAGGTAAAGATATCAACAGAAGGAAGAGACCAGAAAGGAATATAACAATTTCTAAGTCACCACAGTTCAACAGTATACTTTTAGGAGTAACGTACAAGTTAAGCATTTCATATTTTAAATTGTAAAGAAAGTACTTCTAGCTTGCTCTAAACGAGACAGAATGAAACAGTACTGCAAATGATAAAAAAATGCACAACTGGATTAAAAAAACCACAGCATATAAAGTTATTTTTTATTATCTTACCCTTACTAGCAGTACTCCCAGAAACAGGACAGCGTCCCTTTCATGCTTTGGGCAGCCAGCCATGTCCAAAAGGCTAGAGTGCCACTTTTTATATTGCTGGAAACCTACTTTTAAACCTTTTGAGAGCAAGGTGACAAAAAGTCTCCTCCCATTTCTTGCACTACACCCCTCCCCCCTCTGTTTGTAAAATTTCCTTCTTTGCTGTTTTTTACTTTCCAAAGCAGGAGGAGGGATTGGATCTAGTGGTTTTCTTTCTACAGTTAAGTTTTGCTTGTTGGCTCCATTTTGCTGATGATTAAGCCTTGTTTTATGGTCAATCTTTTGGTTTTTTGAACTGACTGGTTTTTGAGTTACTCTCATCAGAAATAAGATCTGACAGTCTATAGTATAAAGCAGAAATTATCATTATTCTGAACAACTTGCTTAATATAAAAAGACATTGCACCAAGATTTCCTTAAATCCATGTAATTTCACACCCTTCTCTGGTTGAAAACAAGTTTTTTTTTTAATGCTCTGGGCAGAACAATTATGTGGCTCTATTAATAGCTAGTGGCTATTAATAGTCAATATGTACTTTAACTTTTTGTCCCACCCCACCCCCAATAAAATAAAATAAAATAACATTGTTGGTCACTTCAATTCGCATTTAGTAAACTGTCCAGGTTTTTGCTTTTTCACATATTTACCAATACTTTGTAAGGGTTCTTTCTGGAGCAGCTATTGTACAATGAGTGGTTCATTACTTTTTGTTTATCCTATTTTTTTAAAAAAAGAAATTGTACAAAAAGTTTTTTTTCGTAAGTTCATGTGGCCAACCATTTTTTGTAGTGGAAAAAGTTTGAATTAATGATTTAGAAATGATGCCAGTAAAAGCTGTTGAAATCACCTTAATGACACTAGAAATGAACTTTTTCTGACACTAGAAATGAACTTTTCTTCTCAGAAATATTATTTCAGTGAAAAACCTTACCCTTAATTGATGTATGCTTCAACTAGATCTTTAATTTTGCACCAGCAATCAATTATGGGCACAATTATGCAACTGCAATCAATTGCAAGCACAAATCATCTTTCTCTTCCCGATTCGTTCCACAATTGATTGCACCTGTTAATTTTGGAATGGAGATGCTCACATAAATAATACTTAACAGAGACAACATATTTCTTTTTTCTTTTTCTTCTTTTTTGAAATAAATTTAAGATAGCTGCTTACAATTCTCAGTTGTTGAGGCAATTTGTAGTAGGGAAAATCACTTTCCCTCTCTCACTCTCCTGGAATAAACACTTTAGAACAATAATGGGAGAGAACTGGTGTTTATCTAAAGCAGGGGTTCTCAACATTTCTGTGCCATGGGCTGGACCATGTCCCCTCAGACAGCTGAGCGGGCCAGGCATATGGTTCTCCCTGGCATAAATGCTGCTGTAAACCAGGGCAGGCATGTTTGCAGAAGTGCAGGTGTATTTGCATGGCTGTCGTAAATACATCCGCTTCTACTTCCAGTGTTCATTGCCATGGGTCGGGGCCGGCCTGCGGGCCATAGGTTGTGAACCCCTGATCTAAAACGAGTAAAATATCCCCATGTTTAACCAATGACTGGTCCTTAGTGCATGTGCACACTTTAATGCACTGGGAAGTAGTTTTCATGGAAAATTTGTACATGAGTTCTATCTACACCTTGATAACTCCCATGTGTCCAGAGGAAGAACCACTGAGATAAAGATGGCTCCTTTGAGAATTATACTTATTTATTTCCCGGAAGCAATATGGTACCACTATCCACTAAATATGGCTTTGGGTTGAAGAGATCTTCCTGCTAGACTGATTTGCATTGTAAGTAGACAATTGCTAGGATAGTTTCAATATTGAAATAGGTATCTTGTACTTATCTATTTCTTGGTTTCCATGGGTTGCAGATGGGCAATAATTTTGCCAGCAATATTCCTCATTGCCATTGGACTGGCATCCTACATGCTTTGACTCTTAACACCTCTTTGGTCCAAATGAACAGAAGGAGGAACTGTGTATAGACGTCAGGAAATGTTTAGCTTTGACTCTCTGACCCCTTCCTCCTATTAAATTCCTATTCCTTTCATGTTTTAATGGCAAGCCAATATGTTATCGCTTCACTGCCATGCACTCCATCCAACCTATCTAATTAGGATTGTGGTTAGGTTTTTCTGTCTTGAATGTAACATCCTTAATAAACATTATTTGATTCTAATTGCTTTTTCACTTTCTTTTGTGGCTCTGCTGAGCAACATAGGTCTATGCTGAATCTACTTGGAAGTTTAACTCTTTCATGTTTTGAACATTTCCAACAAAACATATTTTCAACATTCACAAAGGAATGAAATTCAATTCTTGATAGAAATACCTGAGGATATGAAGAATCTGATTTCTTTTGAAATAATTATGTAAAAATGTATGAAGAGGTCGAGGTTATGCAGAGGAAATCCTGCCAGTAAAATGTTGCAAGGAACTCATTATCAGTTTTGGAGGAGTAAATTGTCAGTATTTCCCATTTGCCACTAGCTGTGCATTGTGTTATTCTGTATTCTGCTTCTTTGCCTTGCAATTTATTTCAATTAATCAGATATATTTTTTTTCCTTAGATCATCCACTGAAAATAACCTATCCACCCACACTATGATGGAAAGGGAAATCTGTGTTATTGTTGTTCCTATTAGCTTTGATATTTCTTCTTAAACTCACTTCACAAGTTGTGTGAGAAAGATTTATGAGATGGGGCGAGGAAGATAAGGAGAAACCTTATTTCACTGCATGATGCAACTCCCCATCTATTTACATGAATTTAGTTTAACTTCAGGTATTATGAAGTGTACACAGGAGGGACCTAATCACCTATTCTGCCACTTCCATCACCTTTTTCTTGTGGAGGAGAGTGTCTATTACCAGTGGAATATGCCCATACAATCTATAAGCTGGAAACCAAATTAGATGGAACCATGGAAAAACCAGGATTCCTCAGCCTTCCCTTAGGTGTAATTACAATAGATTCAGCTGCACTGCAAAAGGAGTGGCATTAGCCTATTCATTCTTTAATTATTGCAAGAAGGCAATAATGATGCATTGTTCTTAGGTTATCGCTTCCAAAGTGTACCCAGACAAGAGAAATCAAGGTAGACTGCAGAGAGGCATGACTACTGTTCAGATGATTTGGAAGCTTGACAAATCAACATTCCTATTCATATAGTAGAGACTTCCCTATTCAAATTGTTTCTATCCCAATAAAAGGCTACCACAGAAACAGCAGGGCTAGAATTGTCTCCTATGTACCATGTTCAGTTGAGTATTTTTGAAAAATGTCTTGATGTAGTTAGGAAGAAACTTTCTAAGGAGGAGCTTTACTCAACAGTGCAACAAACAGACATGGTGCTACAGCCTTCACTTTGTTTAAAGTATTTAGGCAGAACCTGGGTAGCTGAGTTACCTGCAAACAGGTCTCCCCTCTCTGTGCAAGTTAGAATTTATTAAAAAGTTCTTATGACAATAGAAAATACCAGTGTTGACAAATGCCTGATTTATCCAATAGATTTGTAGCAGGTATGAATAGCAAATGTTGTATTAACATTTTTAAATAATTTAGGGATAAACCAAGAGGAATTACTATTTGTATGAGTAACTTTACAGCTTGTGGCATAGTTGTTGTAAGCTCAGAACTGGTGGCAATCCAATATGAAACACCTGGTCTCTTTCTGACCTTGCTAGAGCTTTCATTTGTGCTCTGTGTTTAGAACTGTCTGCAAAACTCAACTTTTATTGTCACCTTGGATTTTTAAAAATTGAATGATGATATGTCTGGGCGATTTGTGATCAAGGCACGCTAATAAAGGTCTTCCTCCTTTCACTTTAATAATATTGTCTGATTGTAGTCTCAGCCACATGTATTGTATTAAATTTTGTTTGAAGTGGCATCACTTATGTGACACCTGAAATAAATTCTAATACAGTTCCTGTAGTACAATCTTTTGAGTACCTCTTGTGGTGTAATTGAACTGCATGTGAAACAAAACACCTATGTTGCAACTAGCAATTTGTCAGGAATCAAAGAGTGGTCACTGCCCTAGAAAATGATGCAGTAGGGCAAGTCCAAAGCAAACAACTGTCAATTTACTCTGATAAACTTCTCTTAACAAATAGAATAACAACAGGTGTGTTAGACCATCAGTTTCCTGTAATACAGCATTGAGAGGCAGTGTGGCATTAGATCACCCTCGGTGTTGGCGGGGCTGAAGGTGAGTGGGACCCAGAGAAGGGGGTAGGAGTGAGACTCCACCACCCAAGCAGCCACAGCTGTCATCATCTTCCTCCCCCTTCGGCATTGATGGGGCCAAAGGTGCATTGCGGGAGCATACCAGTCCAGGGCTGAGGCAAGCTTTTGTCCCTTTCTGGGCAGGTGGGGCCCAGAGAAGTGGGCAGGAGCGAACCTCCACCGCGCAAGCAGCCACAGCTGTCGCTGTCTTCCTCCCCCTTTGGCATTGACGGGGCCGAAGTTGCATGGCAGGAGCATCCCCATCCAGGCTTTTGTCCCTTTCGGGGCAGGCAGGGCACAGAGAAGAGGGCAGGAGCAAACCTCCAGTGCCCAAGCAGCCACAACTGTCATCATCTTCCTCCCCCCTTTGGCATTGATGGGGCCGAAGGTGCGCGGTGGGAGCGTCTCTGTCCATAATTTCACATGATGTAAGTGCATTGTTGTCCTTTTGTAATCTGCTTAATTTCTATCTAGTTACATATAAAATAAATAAAGATGAGAATTCTATTTTTTTTAAAAAAATGAATTTATTGTTGGTAATTGATATGAAGGCAAAGATAGGTTGTAAGGTATGAATGATAATGTTAAAACAGCAGTACAATGTAAAATGTTATTTCTGTAATTCATTATCAAAGCAACTTCTTACAGATGGTCAAATGTTTTGTCACATACTTTTTAGGATGGCAAAACAGATGTTTCCTAATACATTTTTGAACAGACTACTTCATTGACTCTAAAACAGACTACATTGCTAATAGGTCATGGCTCATACGTTCCAATCTAACAGTCTAAAAAGTTATCTTTCCCTCAGACACATTTCCTCTTTGGGATGTTTCTCCACTCACCTCTTCTGGCAACTTAATTGGCCATATATATGGTGCATAGTCCTGCCCACTCCTAATGTTACAGAATCAACTTGTCTCATGAGAATTGTCCTCCCCCGGGTATGATGATCATACAACTTCTTTCACTGTAGGAATATCATGGACTTTCCCCAATTCTCCTTTCTTCTCCTTTCCCTGTTCCCAGCTAGGTTTTTCCCCTGTTCCCAGCTAGGTTTCCAGCTATTTTACCTCCATAAAAAACACTATTTTATATTAAATGAAGCCACTGGGCCAACTCCAGGTTTCATACAGGATTTTCCCCCAGCATTGCCAACTTTGACCTACTGCGTGTTTGGGCTTGATTTGCTATGTGGAAATCCCCTGAATGCAGAAGCTCTGACACATTAGTAGGACTGTCAATGCTGTAAGCTAAGCAATTATGACTTTTAAGGGTGTTAAGGCATTTGTTATGAACAAATGCATCAGTGCCATAAAAGCTGGATCAAAATCTTGCTGTATTCTGCCAAATAAAGAATTTCTACAAATTGGTCTTTCTGCAGCATATAGCAGCACTAATTGCTTTGAATGTTGCTTGCTCTAACTAATGATTATTTGTGTAGGCTTTCACCTTCCAGGGAGAAAACCCCAAGAACTTCATGCTGAAAAAGAAATTCTGCCATGTAAAGAATATTTAGTTAAATATAGAGGATAGCAGCCAATTTCTTTTATTTTTATGTAAGTGTGACTAATAATTTCTGTCAGTAACAGCAAAAAAGGTATGGATCCTGGCTGCTTCTGTGTAATGACAGTTTAGTTTTTCTTTGCAATACATCATCAAGAAATATTGTACAGGTTGTTCTAAAATGATATCATCTTGACTGATATTTGAATTGCAAAAATTAGATTACATAATCACTTTAAGGTGACTGAATTTCAAGCTTAACATTTTTCATGAGCCAAATGAAGCTTTTGGGGAATCATTAATTGCCTTCCCCTGGGTATGATGATCAAATAACTTCTTGGTAGCCTAAATTGGAAATGGGAGGAAACCAGATGCATGGTTAGTTAATTTTATCTCTGCCAGTGAACATACTTTTCTTTATTTTATTCCCCAGAGTAAAAAAAAAAAAACCCCACCTTTCTTCAGACATTTATGGAGTCTAGCTCTAACATCACTAATATCTCCATACACTTTGTTTTAAAGTCTGCAAGTACTCTTAGGATTTTACATCCAATGCCTTTTTATGTTTTTTTTAATTCTAGGAAACTACCATGGATAGATATACTGGGAAAATCCTATTCATGCAGGTCAAATGTAAAGTTATTCCTGAGTTCTAGGAGTAATGCCTAGCAAGAGGGAATTGTCAGACTAGAATTCAAGAGAATTGGACTTGATTACTCATATGGCTATTGAAAATCATTGGGGAGATAAAGGTCCTGGTAAAATCTCTCCTTAAGTATCTGGCATACCATACCTTGAGAATCATGTTAGTCCTACCCTACATCTGACACATCTTGACAGCACAAAATAATGACCATGCAGTAGTGGTGTAAGCATAAAAATTATCCCCCAACAATGAACATTTTAATAATCAGTAACCTCCCCTATCCAACAAGCTAAACTAAGCCAAGCCAAGCCAAACCAACCAAAACCTGTTGCTCATCTTCAAGCAACCATAGAGAAAAATGGTCTCAATTCAAATCATTACATTGAAAAACAAGAAAAATCAAGTATTTATATCCCAAGACATAATTAATGAGGACAGAAGTTCATGTCTAGATATGCAGCACTAGATTGAATTAGTGCTGAATTGTTTTAGAAAGTAGCATACCTTTCCTTGTCGCAAGAAGAAGAATTTGACTACACTTTTTCCTACCCAGAGATGCTGGTGGTGGACATAACTGATTCACTTTTTCCCACATTCAAAAATAAAATAAAATCATCACCATCCACAGCAGCTGGGCAAACATTTTCCATTTTATTTTATCTTGCATTTCAATTTTGTGACTTTTATTATAAATTCTGATTAAAAAATAAACTTACACAAAATTCTGACCCATCTGCATATCAAACTGTCTTCACATGTGGCTGAGCATAAATATAGTGATTCTGCTGTATGGGGTATACAATGTTTTTCACTGTTAATATTGAATTGCATGCTAACAATATTGAAGGAACATAAATTTCAACCTTAAATTCCAATTCCAGACTCAACCTGGGAGGATTATTTTTGTTGTTCAGTCGCACAGTCGACTCCGACCCTTTGCAACCCCATGGACCATTTTCCTCCAGGCGCCTCTGTCCTCCACCATCCCCCTCAGCCCTCCCAGCTCTGTGCCCATTGTGTCTACAATGCCATCTAGCCATCTCATCCTTGGCCTTCCCCTTCTTCTTTTGCCCTCCACCTTTCCCAACATCAATGCCTTCTCAAGTGAATCCTCCCTTCTCATTTGATGTCCAAAGTACTTTAGCTTCATCTTTACTGTTTGACCTTCCAATGAGCAGTCAGGGTTAATTTCTTCTAAGATTGACCTATTTGTTCTCCTCGCTGTCCAGGGGACTCTCAAAACCATCCTCCAATGCCACATTTCAAAGGCATCTATTCTTCTGCGTTCAGCTTTCCTAATTGTCCAGCTCTCACATCCATACATTACTACTGTGAAAACCATTGCTTTGACTATTCTAATTTTTGTTTGCAATGTGATGTCTCTGCTTTTCACTATGTTCCCCAGGTTTCTCATTGCTTGTCTCCCAAGAATCAGTCGCCTTTTTATTTCATGGCTACAATCCCCATCTGCAGTGATCTTTGATCCTAAGAAAGTAAAATCTGTCACTGCTTCTACTTCTTCCCTGTCTATTTTCCAGGAACTGATTGGGCCTGTTGCCATTATCTTGGTTTTCTTGATATTGAGTCTCAAGCCAGCTTTTGCACTCTCCTCCTTCAGCCCAATCAAGAGATTCTTTAGGTCTTCCTCACTTTCTGCCATTAGGGTGGATTCGTCTGCATATCTCAGATTATTGATGTTTCTCCCAGCGATTTTAATCCCATATTGTGATTCCTCCATCCCTGCACTGCGCATTATGTGCTCTGTGTATAGGTTGAATAAGCATGGTGACAAAATGCAGCCTTGTCTTACTCCTTTTCCTATTCCAAACCACTCTGTCATTCCATGTTCTGTCCTAACTGTTGCTTCTTGGTTCATGTACAGATTTCTCAGGAGGCATATGAGGTGCTCTGGTATTCCCATCTCTTTAATTACTTGCCACATCTTGTTGTGGTCCACACAGTCAAATGCCTTGGTGTAGTCAATAAAACAAAAGTAAACTTGTTTCTGGTATTCCTTTGTTTTCTCCATGATCCAGCATATGTTGGCAATGTGGTCTCTAGTCCCCCTGCCTCTTCTGAAACCAGCCTGCACCTCTGGTAATTCTCTCTCCACATGTTGCTGAAGTCTATCCTGTATTATCTTGAGCATCACCTTGCTGGCATGTGGGATGAGCGCGATTGTTCGATAATTTGAACATTCTTTGGCATTGCCCTTTTTTGGGATTGGGATGTATACTGATCTTTTCCAATCCTGTGGCCACTGTTTTGTTTTCCAAATCTGCTGGCATATTGAATGCAGTAATTTGACGCCATCATCTTTTAGCGCTTTGAAAAATTCAACTGGGATACCATCATCTCCACTAGCTTTGTTGTTTGCAGTGCTCTTTAGGGCCTTTATGACTTCGCTCTCCAGGATGTCTGGCTCAAGTTCAATTTCTTCATCATTGTGATTAACAGGAGTGTTGAGGTCCTTTTTGTAGAGTTCCTCTGTGTACTCTTTCCATCTTTTCTTAATCTCTTCTGCATCAGCTAGCTCCTTTCTGTCTTTGTCCCTTATCATGGTCATTTTTGCTTTAAATGTTCCCTTGATTTTGCAGATTTTTTTAAAAAAAAGATCTCTGGTTCTGCCTCTTTTGTTGTTTTGCTCCATTTCTCTGCACTGTTCTTTTAGGTAGTTTTCCTTATCTCTCCTTGCTTTTCTTTGAAATTCCATTCATATGCTGCCCACACACAAGGTATCTCAGGGCAGCTTACAAAGTGTCACAAAATGTCACAAAACATCACAAAACATCAGATAAACATCAAAAGCACAATAAATTCCATTAAATAAATATAAGCAATAGAACAACAAATAAATCAGGTAAACCACATTGTCATCTGTTGGCACCACAGCTGGACAATAGTGAGGATCAGGGGTTGGAGTCCGGAGTTAAACATCCGTGACAGAGCCCGGGGCTCAATATCCCCAGCGTCCCCATCTTCAGCCACCTCGAGGCCCGGTGGCTCTTTATCCTCCTCTGGTTTTGGTGTGGCTGGATGGGAGGAGATGTGGCGTTCAGCATCTTCGGCCACCTTGAGATCCCGGCAGCACTTTATCCTCTCCGTGTTGGTGTGGCTGGAGGGAAGGAGACATGGCACTCTGCGTCTTCAGCCACCTCAGGACCCCGGCAGCCCTTCATACTTTCCGGCATTGGTTTGGCCAGAGGGGAGGAGATGCGGTGCTTGGCATCTTCAACTGCCTTGGGACCCCGACAGCCCTTTATCCTCTCCGGCATTGGTGTTTAATAGTGTTTAGGGCAAAAATAGTCCCTATGCTGTCCTTTGGTGCAGAATTGTGGTGTTTAATTAAAGCTACCCCACTGGAACAAATTCAGACACACTTTTTAAGATGCATATTAGGTGCTGATAATAACACATCAGGCCCAGCAGTTAGAATAGAATTAGGTATCCATTCCTTAAAAAGCCATCTAACAATTAAAAGATTTATATACTAGCTGAAGATTCAATCAATGCAGACAGACTTGCCAAAATATGTTTTACTGAACAGTTAAAGATGGAGAAACACAATTCCTAGGTTAACCAACTTTTTGAAGTTATTGCACATCATGGGTTGTCTGTGCAGCATCTGCGTTCAATTTCCTTTTTGGCCAGGGATACAGTATTTTAAAGCAGAGAATCCAGGGACATAAGTGTGCAGACAGATATGGAATTATTGACTAAAATAGATCTTTAAATTGGCTATCTTAGAATAAAATTATTTTTCAACCTGAAAAATATCTATTTATGAGTCTGGCACACTCTCTGAGAATGACTTATTGCAGAGCCAAATTTGTGCTGCTTGATTCCGTGGCTAAATATGGTAATTTTCTTTTTTTTTTTTTTTAATTTTCAAAAATTTATTTCTCGATACACGTCCAATAATTAAAAAACAAGAGATAACAAACAGAACAATATAAGAAAATAAAAGACAAAATACACAGTAATATAAATAAGCAAAGAAAGAGAGAACAGGAAAAAAAAGAAACAGAACAAAATATCACCACGTGCTATATACAATGCTACGGAGACAGAATTTCCCCTTTTATCTATTATCGTCTCAAAAATGCAATGTAATCTGGCACCGGCAGTTGCCCATGACCATTAATCAAGGTATAATCTATCAAACATTTCCAAATTTCCTGAAATTTGCTTTCTTTAATTAACCCTTTTCTTAAATTTAACTCCCAGGTGAGCTTATCATTCAGCGCAGTATTCCACAACTCCTTATACCAATCCTCTATTTTTGGGGTAACATCACATTTCCAATATCGCGCTATACACTGTCTAGCACTGGATAACATAATTGCTAATAATTCCCTTTTTTGTTGCTCTACCACCTCCACATCTGTTAACAAAATTAAAATTACATCCAATTTCATTCTTACATCTAGAATTCTCCCAATTTCGTGTTCCACCTTCAACCAGAATGACTTCGTCTCTTTACACCCCCACCACATATGCTCATATGTTCCAATTTCCCCCTTACACCTCCAACAAAATTTCGACTTTGTATTGTCAATTTGGTATAGTCGTACCGGAGTCAAATACCACTTCCACAATAATTTATAATTGTGCTCTTTTATTCTTACTGACAAAGACCTCATTATTCTCCTTTTCCATTTAGCATTCCACTGCTCGTCTGTAATTATGATATTCAAATCTAGCTCCCATGTTTCTTTTAAAGCTTTCTGATGCTGATCTGAGTCATCTAAAACCTTATATATTTTGCTTACTAACCCCTTAACTTTTACCTGCCCACTTTTTAGACTAAGTACCAACTCCTCAAATTTCGTCCGCTCCCTATCCAAGCTCATTTCATCTAAATATCTTTTATTCCAACTGTCAATAGACATCAATTGAAGCCAATTCAATTTAAGTTGTCTACCTATATCTAACTTTCTTTCCTTGTCTCTACATGCTGTTATCCAATCCTTTAATAGAGTTATATTATTCTTATTCAATACTTCTTCTACGCTCCTATCCATTCTCAGTGGGAATGATTTCATATCACTCAGGCCTAATATTGGGGACAACCCTGGTGCCAATTTATTTTTCAGTAATGTCCAAGTTTTTAAAAGAGCTTTTAACAATTTATTTGTAGCATTAATTTTTGCTTTCCCTTTGCCCAAAAACATTAATATTTCTTCACCCAGTTTCTCTCGCAATTCAATTTTTCCCCAAATCAATTCTTCTTTCACTAAAATTTTACAAATATTCTTCAGTTGAAATGCCCAATAATAATTTTTAATATTTGGAATTCCTAACCCGCCCTTTTTTTGTGATGAATACCATAAAAACTTTGGTATCCTGGCCCTTTTTCCACCGTTACAAAAATTATTTAATATAGTTTGAAAAACCTTTAATTCCTTCTCTTTCATATATATTTGCAGGGTATCAAATAAGAAATTTAATTTGGGTAAAAGCTTCATTTTACATAGCGAAACGCGTCCAAACCACGACAAATTTAGCTTCTTATACCGTAAAATCATTTCTTTTAATTCTTTTTCCAATTTATCATAATTTAACCTTTTTAAATCATCATATTTATTTGAAATGTTTATCCCCAGGGATTTTATATTATCTCTAATTTGTATTTTAAATTTAGCCTTTAAACTTTCTTGTATGTCCAAATCCACATTAAAAAGAATTGCTTCTGACTTATCCCAGTTTACCTTAAGTCCCGTCACCCTTTGAAATTCCTCTAAATGCCCATATATCTTCCCTAGTGTATTCTGTGGATTTTTTTATTGTTATTAGGGTGTCATCAGCATATTGGCTAATTTTTATACCTTCAATTCCAATTAATTCCTTATCTTCCCTTATTACATTAGCTAACAATTCCATGGCCATTATAAATAAAGATGCCGACAATGGATCTCCTTGCCTTGTGCCCGCTTCCAATTTAATCTCCCCTGTTAATTCCTCATTTAATTTAACCCTAGCCGAGCCTTGCTGATACAACTGCTCAATTACCCCACAAAATTTTTGTCCGAATCCATATTTCTTTATAATTTCCTTTATAGTTATCCATTGGATCGAGTCAAAAGCTTTGAATATATCCAGGGAGAAGAAACCCACATGCTCCTCTTGTTCCTGAGCAATAATTGTCAAGTCAACCATCCTTCTCGTCAAATCCGACATATACCGATCTCTCATAAATCCCACTTGATCCTTATTAATGTATTTGCCACTAAAATTATTCAATCTATTAGCTAAAATGGCCGTAAAAATTTTTGCGTCCTGATTCATCAGGGAAATCGGTCTATAGGATTCAATTTTTTCCAGATTTTTCCCTACCTTTGGAATTAAAATTATAATTGTACTATACCACGATTTAGGAACTCTCCCTCCCTCCAAAATATAATTAAAAATCCTTTCCATTTTTGGTAACAGCATCTCTTTAAAATCTTTATAAAACTCCACCGATAAACCATCCTCGCCTGGAGCCTTGCCTATCCTTAACCTTTTTATGACCTCCTTTATTTCCTTTTGTGTTATCTTTTCATCCATGTAACTCCTATGCTCCAAGCTTAAATTTATTCTTGACCACTTATCTAAATATCGCTCTAATTCATCCGTATTTACGTCCTTCCTCAAATACAATTCCTGATAAAAAGCCTTGACAATTTGAATTTTATCTACTAACTTATTACACCTTCTGCCATACTTATCTATCAAAACTGAAATTCCTCTTTTATCTTTCTTTTCTTCAGCGGCTCTAGCTAATAGCTTAGAATTTTTATTACTGTACTCGAAGTAATCTCTTTTCAAATAAATTAAATTCTTCTTTACCTTTTCAATATCTTTTTCAATAAATTCTCTTTTTAATTTTTGCATTTTATCGAATATGTCCCTATCTCCCGTTCTTGCATGAATATCCTGCAACTTCTTTATTTCGTCCTCTAACTCTTTTTCCTTTTCCTTATTTTGCCTATTATTAATACAAGAGAGCCTAATGCTTTCTCCCCTGAATATTGCCTTCATGGTATCCCATAATATTCCATCATTTACATCCTTTGTATCATTAATTTCCCAGCACTCTTCCCATCTTTTTATTATCGTTTCCTTACTCTTTTGATCTCTATATAACCTTGTATCATAGCTCCATGTACCCCTTTTTTGTTTGTCATCACTTAGTTTCGCTAAGACACTGACTGGGAAGCGGAAGGTCAGCAGTTCGATTCCCGAGTACTGCAGGACGGAAATGAGCTCCCGTCTTCATCCCAGCTCCTGCCAACCTAGCAGTTCGAAAGCAAGAAATTGCAAGTAGATAAATAGGGACCACTTCGGTGGGAAGGTAACAGCGTTCCGTGCGCTCCGGTGTCTAGTCATGCCTGCCACATGACCACGGAAATGTCTGCAGAAGCAGACAGCGCTGGCTCTTCGGCTTAGAAACAGAGATGAGCACTGCACCCTAGAGTCGGATACGACTGGCTTTCGAGCAAGGGAAACCTTTACCTTTACCTAGTTTAAATTCTGTAATTATTTTAGCGTGATCAGATTCCTTAATCATACCAGTTTCAATATTTTCAACCTTATCTATCATACTTTCTGAAGCCAAAACATAGTCAATTCGTGAATAAGAATTGTGCACGTGCGAAAAAAATGTATATCCCCGTTCTGAGCCTCTAATTTTCCTCCAAACATCCTGTAATCCCGTTATTTTTAACCACCTATCCATCACCCTATTAGTACATGTACGCTTAGCCACATTTGTAGTATCCAAACCTGATCTGATCAAATTAAAATCTCCAACCATTATTAACTTGGACACCCTTTCTGATTCTATACTTTGATACACCTTATCTAAAAATTCCTCCTGTTTTTCGTTTGGCGCGTATACATTAACAAAGGTTATATCCTCATTATTAATAAATCCCCTTGTTATAAGAAATCTCCCTTCTGGATCTACAACTGTCTTTACTTTTGTAAATCCTAACTTTTTTGATATTAATATGGCAACCCCTCTTGCCTTAGACGTACCCAATGCCTTCTCATAATATTCTATCCCCTTTATATACAATTTATTTACATCCTCACTTTTTTGATGCGTTTCTTGTAAGCAAATCACATCTGGCCTATCTTTCCTAATTACTGCTTCCAAACGTTTCCTCTTAATAATACTGCCCGTGCCTTTCACATTCCATGATAACACCCTAATCGATTTCATAATTCTTTATTATTTTTCGCTTGCTACAATTCCATCTCCTACAAGCATGTGCTAATCCAACCCACAAAACATAAGCAAACAGCTGAACACAAAACATAAAACAATAAATCATCACCCTCCCTACCATTTCGAAACGAAAAAGAAAAACACCCCTGCCAAACAAGGGGGGGAGGGGGGAGGGGAGACAACACTCACAAACCAAACCACCACTTCTCCTGCCTAATTACCCATTCTAAATACTATTTAATTTTTCATGCCACCATTTCCACATGAGGATTCTATCATCGCTTTATATTGTGCCTTACAGTTACTTCAATTGCAATTTTTACACCGTTATATCATTCCACACTACCTAGTTCATCCTGGCTAGACAACGCAACCCTCATATCCTTCATCCGCTCTTCCTCTTCCCTGTCATATGTTGTATAAACCCCTGCTATTATCAGCTCCTCTTTAAGATCTTCCCATTCCTTGGAGTTTCGGTCAATTATCTTTGCCTCTGCAAGTATGTCTAAGACATATGACCCATCCCTCAACACGTATGATTTTCCAGATACTATGAATTTTAGCTTTTTTAAGGCAAGCCAAAAATAAACAATTCCTTTTCCCCTCAACTTCCTGGTTACTGGTTTGATTTGTGTTCTCCATGTTCTCTCGCCAATAGAAATATCATTATAGATCTCTATACTACTCCCTTCCATTTTCAATATACTTGACCCAGATTTCCTGATATGTCGCATTAACATCACCTTCAAACCTTCACTAGCAAACCTCAATAGCACATTTCTGTCTGCTGTATTATGTTTCTTAGACCCTAATCTATGCACACTTAATACATCCTCAGCCTCGAACTTCCTATCCATACCTAAGTCATTTAACCAACTCATTATTCTGGCCTTCAGCTGATCAGGGCGGGCCTCAGAAACATGCCTAATTATATTTCTTTTTCTAGATTGGTGTTCAAGTAACTCCAGTCTCACTTCATGATCATCCACTTTTACTTCTCTCCCTTTAGCTTTTTCCTGCACCTCTTGGACATGTCTCTTTACATTTTCAACCTCCTTTGAAATTGAACCCATTCCTTCTTTTACATCATTCACCTCTTCCATTATCTTGGCAATTTCAACTTTAGCTGATTCCATCAAACCTGTCACCACTGACAGCATTTTTTGCTGAAAAGCCTCAAAATTCTCTTGCTGCAGTTTAATAAATTCTTGATTATCCCTCGCTCGCTGCTCTTCTAAATTTTGAAACTTGGTCTGAAGATACTTCTCAAGACTATCTAATCTCATTTCGATAGAGCCTCTACATTCATTCACATCAGGGCTATCCCCTTCCACACTTTCCTCTACATCTCCTTCTATTACTTTCTTTTTTATAGCTCCCCGAGCATTGGCCTCTTTAAATTCAATTTGCTGATCTTCTTCATTTATATCTAACTGTTGTAATTGCTGTTTCTCTTGTACTTTCTTCTTTGCTGCCATGCCTGCTCTAAGCCTATCCAGCTGCTCAGCTTCCAAAATTTCGTCCTTTAAGGACTTCCTTCGTTCCTCACCGCCTGCTCTTACTAATCTACCTGGTAGATTGGTAATTTTCATCACTTGCCATATTACAAAATAACTTGTGTTTGTGGTTCTCTTGATACTGAAAACATTTTTCATATTTTGTTTAAATGCCAACTAGACATCTATTAGGCTTAAATATCTTTCATCTGTATTGGAAAGTACAGAATTCTGGGATACAAATTATAATTGTCTTATCTCTTTGTGGGGGAAAATGTGTGTATTGTATGTAGAACTGCTAAGTTTATAACAGGCAGTGATTATAAGAACCCAATATATTTAACAAATTGGGATATCCTGTAAAGGAGATTAATTTACCTAATCTTGGATCTTTTGAATCATCACATATATATTATAGGAACTATATCACTGCATTTTCCTGTTTATATTCAATTTTGGTACCAATATATGCATTGCATTGTATTGTGTTTTTATATATTTAATTTAAAATTATCAGATTTTATTGATAAGGTCATAAGATTAATCAATATCTATCTATCTATCTATCAGTACAGAACCAATTTGAAAATCCCAGCTTCTGAAACTCACATTGTATATGTATTTTTAAAATTGCCTTGGTTCCTCGTGTTTTTGAACTTTATGTGTGCTTAACTCAACTAGACATGGTGATGTTTCTGGTGACACACTGTAGATCAGATCCTGCTTTTGCCCCCCTCCCTCCACCCTTTTCCCTCAGAAAAATGCAACATCTGGGAGCCACTGCCAGACCATGCTTGATAGGTAAGTGCTGCAGCTGTCTAGATGTGGGATGAATTCTTAACAGCAGCAACTTTGTGGGGAAAAAATCCTTTGCTGATTTCTTGGCAGCAGGATTTCTGGGTCCTGCCTATGCTAATGGCTTCATAAATGTCAGTAGGGCTCCCCTGGGGCAACTGGTTGCTGGGAGGGTTGCTGAACTGTCTTGCACCTGCTTCACATGTTGTCTTGACCAAGCTATAAATTAACTAGAGAAGCAGACCCTGAACATGTCCTCACAAATGTTGTTTAAATGATCAATCAAGGATACTAAAATACTATTTCCCAGAACAGTTCTAAAGGTCTTATCCACAACAGTGGTAGCACTCAAATTCAAACCAGTTTCCCCCATGATCACCCTGGCCCCAAAACTAAATGTTCACCACATAGCTTGGTGTGGCATGGTATATTGCTTATATAGCAATTAGTATTATCAAAGCATGGTTGGGCATGACCACACCCCTTGCAGGCTCCCAGTTTAGTATGTACAATATTTTTTTAAAAAATATTTGAAATAAAACTGTTGTTTTTTTCTGTCAGGGATGAGAAAGTCCATATCTTCAAGTTGCATCTTCTCTGCCCCAATGGGTGGCACCAGTATTATTATTATATTATTATTATTATATTTCAACTTATATGCCGCCCCACTCACAATGCAGCTCTGGGTGGCTTACAAAAGAAGGAATATCACAAATTACAGTTACAAAGTATCAAATAGCAGTTACAAAGTGTCACATTAACACAATAAAAAAACATTTCAAAGCAATACACATTTCAAGAGCAGTACACAATTCCAAAGCAATACACAATTCAATTCACCGGGGGAAATGCATTGACTTCCCTCCGAGCTGAATAGCAGAGCGGGAAAAAAGTCCACCAGCAGTGGCAAAGGCAGCATTCTTGTCCACCAGCTGTTCTGCATGTCCTCTGGGAGGGAGGGAAGAGTCTGGTGATAGCTGTGTTGGAGGCAGTGTTTTTATGGGCCGGCTGGTCATGCTGGTCAGCTACTCTCTATTCCTTCCAGGGGGAGGGAAGTGTCCATCAGAGGTGGTGCTTTTATGGGCCAGCAGTTCATGCCAATCAGCTGGTCTCCATTCCCTCCAGAAGGCAGGGAAGAGTCCGGTGCTAGCGGCATCGGAGGTGGCATTTTTATGGGCCGGACGGTTGCACTGGTCAGCTCTTCTCCATTCCCTCCAGGGGGAGGGAAGTGACCAGTGGTAGCGGCATTGGAGGTGGAGTTTTTATGGGCCAGGCAGTCACGCCAGTCAGCTGCTCTCCATTCCCTCCAGGGGGAGAGAAGCGGTGGTAGCTGTGTCGGAGGCAGTGTTTTTATGGGCTGGTTGGTCATGCTGGTCAGCTGCTCTCTATTCCTTCAGGGGGGAGGGAAGAGTCCGGTGGTAGCGACATCAGAGGTGGCATTTTTATGGGCCGGCCAGTCATGCCGATCAGCTGCTCTCCATTCCCTCCAGGAGGCAGGGAAGAGTCCGGTGGTAGCGGCATTGGAGGTGATGTTTTTATGGGCCGGCCAGTCACACTGGTCAGCTGCTCTCCATTCCCTCTGGGAGGGAGGGAATCGTCCAGTATGTTTTAATTCTTGCAGTTATGCAATAATAGGAGAACAATTAGCGATATGCAGCCACACATATCTCTAAGAAACCTAATTAGTTTTAATTTGTGTTTTTTTTAAATCAAAAGCATTTATTTTTCTTTACTGGCAGCCATATCATTCTTACTCTCAAACTGTCAAGAAATTGTCCAAAAGAAAGCCAGTTATGATAACTCCAGGAATAGATACATAAATGTCCTGTGGTTCCTAGTAAAATAGCTGAGGATAAGCTAATATGGGTTAATACACATATAAGCTAATACCACAATAAATGTGTCAGTCTTTGCCGACAGACTATGGCTATTTTTGGTTTTGTTCTTTTGCAGCAATTTTCATGGCTACGTTGATCTGTATTAATGTTTTCTGTGTGAGAGCCAATGAGTTTTTGGTGTATCCTAGGAAACTGGAAACGCAGGGAGAGCAAGGCACAGAAGTAAGACCAGTAAAACATTTATGTAATGCAACCTGGGTATAAAAACAAAGGAGTGTGAGTAATTTCATCACATGCCCAGCAGGTGGCAGGCATGGTGCCTAAATTTTTGGCTCTCTTTCATTAGCAACCTAATGTGTGAAAGAAAGATGGGGAAGAAAGCATCAGACAGGGTATATTTTTATTGTTTTCTAATTCTGTCTGTACAAGAAGCTCTATACAGTCAACAAAGACAAGACCTGGAGAGGGCTGTGGCTCAGATAATGAGCCACTAATCACCAAATTCAGGATTAGAATGAAGAAAATAGGAAAAATAATTGGGCCACTCAGGTATGATCTAGATAACATCCCTCATTAAGGTGAAGAATAGATTTAAAGTATTAGATTTGACTGACAGAGTGCCTGAAGAATTATGGACTGAGGTTCATAACATCGTACAGGAGTCAGCAATTAGAACCATCCCAAAGAAAAAGAAAAGCAAGAAAGTGAAGTGGTTGTCTGATAAGGCTCTACAAATAGCTGAAGAAAGAAGGAAGGCGAAAAGCAGAGGTGAAAGAGAAAGATTCACTCAACTGAATGCAGAATTCCAGAGAACAGCGAGAAGAGATAAGGAGATCTTCTTAAATGAACAGTGCAAAGTAATAGTGGAAGACAACAGAAGGGGAAGGACTAGAAATCTCTACAAGAACATTGGGGAAATCAAGAGAACATATCACACAAAAATGGCCATGATAAAGGACAAAAACAGTATGCACCTAACAGATGAAGATGAGATTAGGAAAAGATAGCAAATATCCACAAAAGAACTCTATAAAAAGTACCTTACTGTCCCTGACTATCACATTGACCTTGAGCCAGACATTCTGGAGATTGAAACCAAGTGAGTCCTAGAAAGTACAGTATTACTAACAACAAAGCTAGTGGTGATGCAATTAAAGAAGATGCAATTAAAGTGTTGCACTCAGTATACAAGCAGATTTGGAAAATGAAACAGTGGCCACAGGATTGGAAAAGCTCAGTCTTTGCAGGCGCACCCCCCAATAAAGGACTCAGACACAGATGAAAGTGGATAACGGCATTGGGCCACATTTATTGATTCATGCCCTAGTCCGAATTATAAATTTCTATTGGTAATTGACCAATCATAATTCTTAAGGCAAGCAGGCCGAAGTAACACTGGTAAGGTACCACCCAAAATTGCCAACGGCAATTGTTACAATGTATCTATTTGTATCTATTTGTTTGTTAACAACAAACAAATTGTTGACCGTAGTCAATATCTAACTAATGACCCCACCCTCTGACGTATATCCGTAAAATCAGGGGGTGATGCATGCTGTCTAGCTGTAGCCATCACCCCATTGCCTGGTTCGTCGTTGACCGGACAACGTTTAAACAACTTATGCCTATCTAGTGTTGTCCAGTCAATTGCGAACCTGCCGGATACCTGTGGGTCATAAATGTTTACCTTACCAGTGCTACCCGCCCATGTGACCAAAGTCAACAGCAGCACAGAACAAAACCCCTATATCAAACCATAGCAACAGTGTGGGATGGGCAAAAAAGCCAGGACTCAAGGGCCAATTGTGAGTCCCAGCCAAAAATTCCCACCCGGCCCCGAAGCGACCAAGAAATCACACTGTTAACTAGGGAGGGGGTGGAGGGGAAAACTTCTCCGCTCCGTCGCTTCGCAAAATGGCAGCTTGGCTGCCTCGTGGCCAGCCCTTTTATTAGGGTGCTGGCCACGCCTCTAACTACCCGGATGCCTTCGTCCGGTGGGGGGGGGGCGCAAAGAGCGCGGCGGCCATTTTGGCGCCACGCTTGCATTGCAGGCGCACCCCACCAATAATGGACTCAGACACAGATGAAAGTGGATAACGGCATTGGGCCACATTTATTGATTCATGCCCTAGTCCGAATTATAAATTTCTATTGGTAATTGACCAATCATAATTCTTAAGGCAAGCAGGCCGAAGTAACACTGGTAAGGTACTACCCAAAATTGCCAACGGCAATTGTTACAATGTATCTATTTGTATCAATTTGTTTGTTAACAACAAACAAATTGTTGACCGTAGTCAATATCTAACTAATGACCCCACCCTCTGACGTGTATCCATAAAATCAGGGGGTGATGCATGCTGTCTAGCTGTAGCCATCACCCCATCGCCTGGTTCGTCGTTGACCGGACAACGTTTAAACAACTTATGCCTATCTAGTGTTGTCCAGTCAATTGCGAACCTGCCGGATACCTGTGGGTCATAAATGTTTACCTTACCAGTGCTACCCGCCACACGGGGAGGCTTCCCAAAAGGCTCACCGCCCCCCCCCCCCAGACCGTCAGCTCGGTCAACAGGCCTGCTCGCCAGCCTACTAACAAGAGGTCCATACCTCCCTGCGACAGATGGGCCCCATCCCCTGAATAAAGCTCATAATTTTGCAGATTGATGGTGGGGAGGTGAATGACGTGTCCCCAACCCTTGTCAAAAAGGAACCGGGCAATAGCCCTGGAGCATCGAGCTCGGTCAAGAGTCTGGAGGCCGAGCGCTCCCCTGTAAGCATACTGTGGTATCATGTCCAACCAAATGAGGGGTGTGGCAGGCCACACATAATGTGAGTAGGGACAGGTGACTGCAAATCGCAAGCTTCCGCGATAGGCCAGTGACCTGTCCGAAACCATTGCCCCCAAGGTGAATAACCAGGACATCAGGCGAATCAGCATCCCTGATGTAGAAAAGGAATGGCAACAGTTCCTGCCATAACATGCCGCGCTTACCACACCACCTGAGACGTGTGGGTGCACCCAGTCCCAGTCGGGGTTCCCACTCTGTCGCCGCAGCGTAACGCGCTGCCCTGTGCAGCGTAACGCGCTGCCCTGTGCAGCGTAACGCGCTGCGCTGTGCACGTGGCACGGCCCACCAGGCATACTGTCACCGGTGTAAAACGACACCCAGGGTCTGTCAAGGAAAAAAAAAGGGGGGGGGGAGAAACACTGCAGTGACTAAACTGGTACTCACGGTTGAAGAGGGCGAACACAAAACTGAAAACAATGTGATCCCCACCTTCCCATGCGGCGCATTTCCGCCCCAGAGTACCCAAGAGCAGCTGCAGTAAAAACCGACCCTATCCTGAAGGAATGGACGCCGAAACAAGCCCCAGGGAGGCCCCCACTGGCTAGGGCTTTCCCATTCACCTTCCCAAATTGAAATTTAGTGAGGGGAGACCCATCCTGGTGACAGAAAAACGGGCCATGGTGCGTGCCACACAGTGCAAGGAACTCCTGTAGGGCACCAACCGGACAGATGTCTGCCAAAGAACATCGTAGCAGTCTTACTCCACTGCCTACGCCATGCTGATCTGTTTTAGAGGAGCGTATCCTCAACTGAGCCCAATTATTGCAAACATAGACATCTTCGAGTTCCAGTGCCCTACGACTTGCATCCTCCTTAGACAGCATCACAAGCTCGCTGATGCGGAGCGCTCCAAAAAAGGCCACCGTTGTGGCCGCATTAAACAGGGCTGCCTCATACCTATCGAAACGTAGGTCATGCCAGCCCCATGCCAGTTGGGTAAGGACCCCAGGGGAAATTGGGTGGCGGTCATCCAGGCTACGCCCACGTTCCCGCACCCACCCCTCCAAAACGTGTCTCACACGGAAATCAGCGGTACTGTCCACATGACCTCCCAACTTGGCCATGAAAGCCAGCGCTGACAGCCTAGATGCTATGGTGCGGGGTGCAAGGCCCTGGGCATGGAGGTAAACCATGAAACGAAGGACGTGGGCCACTGGGATCGGCCAGGTATCTGGCAGTCGAGATTGGGTACAAAATGTCCGAAAGGAAACCAACGCGTGGTGATACGCCTTACGCGTGCGTGGCGCCAGCGACATGCCGATCGCCCGGTTCACCTCTCCTTGCCAAATGTCCATATCTCCTCCGGGAGTGGCGAGGGAAATTCCTCCGCATCCGGGGCCAAGGCGCGGAACCGGGAGATCTGCAGGCGGGACAAAGCGTCAGCAATATCGTTATTGACCCCCGGGACATGCCTGGCCCTGAACAGTACATTGAGGCGCAGGCTGCGCAACACAAACTGGCGCACTAGGTCCATGACCCTGGGAGATTTAGAAGTCTGTGAGTTGACAATGTGGACAACGGCCGCATTGTCACACCAGAAATGCACCACAGAGTTGGCCAACTCCTCACCCCATAGCATCAAAGCCCCCAGTATGGGAAAAAATTCCAAATATGTGAGATCCTTCAGGCGACCCGTGCCTGACCAGGCTGGTGGCCATCCACCATAGGCCCACTTCCCATTGAAGTACATCCCATAACCCAGGGATCCCGAGGCATCAGACTGTATCTGAAAGTGAGGTGAAGCCAGGAGGTCAGACCTCCAAAATGAGACCCCATTGAAATCCCTCAGGAACTGGAGCCATATGTGCATATCTGCCCTGATGCCCCGCGTCAATCTCACCCTGTGATGGGGCCTGGATAAGCCTGCCATGGCGTCACACAAGCACCGAGCAAATGCCCTGCCAGGTGCGACCACCCTGCAAGCGAAATTAAGGTGACCATGTAGCACCTGCAGTTCCCGAAGGGATGCCTTGCGCTTAGCCAGCAAGTCCGATATGAGGGCCACTATCCTTGAAACCTTGTTCCCCGGCAACCTAGACACCTGCGCTACCGTGTCAATCTCCACCCCCAGGAATACTAGCTTAGTGGATGGGCCTTCGGTCTTTTCGGGCGCTAAAGGGACACCGAGTTCCTCCATTAGCGTCTGAAATGTGTTGAGGAGACATGTGCACGTGTCCCAGCCCCATTCACCCCCGAACAAAAAGTCATCCAGGTAATGGGCTACAGACCGAGACCCTGACCTACGGACAAATGCCCACTGCAGGAATGTACTGAAACGCTCGAATGCCGAGCAGGATATGGAACAGCCGTAAGGCATGGCTTTGTCAAAATAATATTCACCCCGGAATTTGAAACCTAGCAACTCAAAGTCACCCGGGTGCACCGGCAGGAGACGAAAAGCCGACTTAATGTCACACTTAGCCAACAGTGCACCCGGGCCACATGAGCGCACCATGCGCAATGCCTGGTCGAAGGATGTATACCTGACCGAGCAAAGGTCATCAGGGATAGCATCATTGACTGAGTGACCGGCTGGGTAGGACAAGTGATGAATTAGGCGGAACTCGCCCGGGGACTTCTTGGGCACTAGTCCTAGTGGAGATACTTTAAGGTTGGGGAACGGGGGCACGGGAAAAGGGGCCAGCGACCATGCCCGCATCAATCTCCTTATTAATGCTGGCAGCAGCCACCTCCTCCCTTCCTCTAAGTGACAAAAGGTTGGGTGCGTCTTGCGGTGACCTATCCCCCGTGAAAGGAATACGAAACCCCAGTTGAAAACCCTGAAGGAGGTACACTGCGTCTGCCCTCCTCGGGTACAATGCGAGCCAACGCTCCAGCATGTCCACATTAATTGGGGAGGGGGCCTTTCGGTGGACCCGCTCCCTCAGCGGCAGTTCTACCTGCCCCTTGTCCACCCCTACCCCTGCCCCTGAATCCTCCTGGCCTGGGACAGGCGGAGGCAGCATGGGGGCCAGAACAAGAGGGGCACTCATGCTTGTACTTGCAATTTTTCCTGTTGCAAGAACCATTGGACGAGAAGGTCCAGCACAGCAGGCGGGCTGGAACCCCCTGCCCTGCCACTTGGCGGGGTACCTGCACCGGGGCCGCTCGTTGGACCGCATGTCCACAATGGTATCTCTCCCCAGGCACCGGGCGTGTGGGGGTCATATACAGAAGCCACAGCTTCTGGCAGGGCTCATCCCACCTCATCTCTGGGTGCAGTGGAATCCTCACGCGGAATTCTTCATCGTAAGCCAGCCAAGACGGACCCGGGAAGTCAACCATAGCCCGGTAAATGTTGTCCAAATACTGGACCATAGGGATGGCCAAATCCGGCCTAGCCCTGAGGTAAACAGCCATGTAAATTAGGTACACTGGCAACCAATTTGCCCACGTACGTGGCGGCTTACGACGACGTGCCTGCTCCTTATCCTTCTCGTCCTGCCCTTCCCTCTCTTCCTTGGTGGGCTCCCTGTTAAGAAGGGAGAAGATGTCCACATACTCGCCCCTCCAGATCTTTTCCTTGGTGGACTGTGCCAGATGGTCCCCCAGGGGCAAGGAATACCCTGCTGTCGGCAGTGCCGACACCGGCACAGAGGGAACTGCGGGCAAGGCAAAGGGGGCCTGTACCAAACCGGGCACCCCCAACACATTCAATACCGCATAAGGGGCGCCACCCAAACCCGGGCCCTGGGTAAGGGATGAAGTAGCCGGGTGGGCCGGGGGCAGTTGCACCGCCGGATCACCCGTGCGAGGCCATGGCCACTGAAAAGCCCCCCCCCAGGGAAGTCAGTTGTGTGGGTGCACTAGCTTGAACTGCATACTCACCCGATGCACCCCCACGGGCCGCCCCCACCGGGGGTTCCGGCCCGCTGTGGGCGTCGGAGCTCACGACCGAAGCTGAGCTCGTCGACGGTGCCCGATCAGTACAAGTCTGCTGCGCATGCTGAGTGGGGAGCTGCGAGGCAGTGGCCGCCACCGGCCCACGCGCCTCAGGCAGCTCTACCCGACCCGTCGCCTGCCGCTGCCCGGCAGCCAAAGGGTCAACCTGGAACCCAAAAGACGCCCCCGCTTGATTGGCCCTCGCCAGGGATGCCTCGAGGGCCGCTACGCGGGCCAGAAGGGCCTCCACGTTAACATAGCCCCCAGCCCCGACAGGGGGCAAAGGGGGAGCCGGCCCACAAGTCACGGGCACCTGTCCAGGTCCCTGGGCCCCAGGGGCCAGATGCGGCCAAGAGCCCATACTCGGCCCTTGAGGGGCCGTGGGCACGCCCTGCCAAGGCAGGTAACCCAACCACCCCCCGTGGCTCGCTCCCCCCGTGGGGAACTGTGCACCCAGGAAAGAAGGCCCAGCCTCACGGACCATGCCAGAGGCAGTGGTCACCGTTTGCGGGCCAAGGGCCGAGGCCCCGTCCGGGGCAGCCTGCGCGCACCGCGCATTGGGCCAAGGGGGCACCGATCCCATCCCACTGGTCCCGGTGGGCTCCGCCAAAGGTGGCTGCTGGGCGGGCGCAGTCGCGGTCCTCCGACCCGGCTGATGCCTCCGCGCCGATCGAGCCATGTTCGCAGCTGCCTTCTTCTTTGAGGGTATAGCTGGTCTAGCTGGGAAGCCCAAGAAAAGGAAACCTGCACCGGAAAAGGCTTCCCTTGAAAGGACACGAGCGACGGAGGTAAGAGGGAAAAACTTCTCCGCTCCGTCGCTTCGCAAAATGGCAGCTCGGCTGCCTCGTGGCCAGCCCTTTTATTAGGGTGCTGGCCACGCCCCTAACTACCCGGATGCCTTCGTCCGGTGGGGGGGGGCGCAAATAGCGCGGCGGCCATTTTGGCGCCACGCTTGCAATGTTCCAATTCCAAAGAAGGGCAATGCCAGACAATGTACAAATTATTGTATAATTGCACTCATCTCACATTCTAGGAAGGTCTTGCTCAAGATCTTACAAGCTAGGCTTCAGCATTACGTAGATTGAGAATTTCCAGAAGTACCATACAAGCTGGATTCTGAAGAGGCAGGGGAACCAAATTGCCTACATTCGCTCAATCATGAAGAAAGTCCACATAATTAAAGCAATGGTCTTCCCAGTAGTAATATATGGCTGTGAGAGTTGGACTATAAGGAAGGCTGAGTACAGAAGAATAGATATCTTTGAACTGTGGTGCTGGAGAAGACACTTGAGAATCCCTTGGACTGCAAAGAGATCAAATCAGTCAATTCTAAAGGAAATAAATCCTTACTGCTCCATGGAAGGTCAAATACTGAAGCTGAAGCACAAGTACTTTGGCCATCAAATGAGAAGAGAGGACTCACTGATGCTAGGAGAGATAAAAAGCAAAATGAGAAGGGGACAGCAGAGGATGAGATGGCTAGATGGCATCATTGGCACAGTGAGTGTAGATCTGGGCAGACTACGGAGGATCGCAGATGACAGATGACCCCATTGTGCAGTGGTCCAAGAGGACGCAAAGGGTCGGACTTGACTGTGCAACAACAACTACAACAACATTTTTCGTCTGTATTCAAAACATAGATTTTTTATAAGAAACTAAAAAAGTTTCAAACTCAGTAGAATAAACTGTTTTCTTTAACTTCACTGGCACTAGGCATAGTCATACCTGTCAACTATCCCATTTTCATGGGAAAACCCCTTATTTTTACCCCTCTTCCCACCCCATCCCATTTTATTAATTTCCCCTTATTTCCCCTTATTTTTATTTAAAAAATCCTAACTGGAGCTGCAGTATGTTTTTCCAGCCACCAGAGGTCACTGTTTGTGGCTTTTCACTTGTGGAAAGGGAGAGAGAGAGAAGGTTGTGGGGACTTTTTGTAGTTTGTGTTTCCCTTCCCTGCCAGCCACATGGTCATGGGGAAGCTTCGTTTTTGCTGCTTCTGAGTCTACTCTAGGAGAGCGATATATTTAATATATGCAGGGGCAAATCAGTGCGGGGGGGGAGAGAGGGGGCAAATCAGTGTGGGGGAGAGAGGGAGGCAAATCAGTGGGGAGAGAGGGAGAGAGAGGGGCAAACTAGTGGGGGGAGTGGGGGCAAATCAGGGGGGAGAGAGGGGGGCAAATCAGGGGGGAGAGGGGGCAAATCAGTGAAGGAGAGGGAGAGAGAGGGGCAAATCAGTGGGTGAGAGAGAGTGGGGTCAAATCAGTATTGGGGAGGAAGAGGGGGCAAATCAGTGGGAGAGAGAGGGGCAAATTAGGGGGAGAGAGAGGGGCAAATCAGGGGGGAAAGAGAGGGGGCAAATCAGTGGGAAAGAGAGGGGGCAAATCGGTGGGGAGAGAGAGAGAGGGGCATATCAGTGGGGGAGAGAAAGAGAGAGTAACCCTAGGGGGCTGGTTTACTATTCTGCACTTTCTTTGCTTCCCAGGAAAAAAATTTATTAAAAATGAGAGAGGTAAAGGTTTCCCTTCCTCGAAAGCCAGTCGTATCCGACTCTAGGGTTCAGTGCTCATCTCTGTTTCAAAGCCAAAGAGCCAGCGTTGTCTGAGTCTGCAGACATTTTCGTGGTCATGTGGCAGGCATAACTAGACACCAGAGCACATGGAACGCTGTTACCTTCCCACCAAAGTGGTCCCTATTTATCTACTTGCAATTTCTTGCTTTTGAACTGCTAGGATGGCAGGAACTGGGACAAAGACAGGAGTTCATTCCGTCCTGCAGTACTTGGGAATCGAACTGCTGACCTTCTGCCTCCCAGTCAGCATCTTAGTCATTTAAGCCACTGAGTAAACAAGAAAGAAAGCAAAACAAAAGTCCCCCAAGAAGATGGGGAAAGGGTTCTTTGGCCCGCACAGCTTTGTGCCCATTGCATCTACAATACCATCTAGCCATCTTATTTTTGTCCATCCCCTTCTTTTGTCCTCCACCTTTCCCAGCATCAAGGCTTTCTCAAGTGAATCCTCACTTCTCATTTGATGTCCAAAGTACTTTAGCATCATCTTTACTATTTGGCCTTTAATGAGCAGTGATGGTTGATTTCTTCTAGGATTGACCTATTTCTAACACCACATTTCACAGGCATCTATTTTTCTGCACTCAGCTTTCCTAATGGTCCAGCTGTCAAGTATCCTGTATTTGCCGGGAAATTTCCCTTCTGTCAAGTATCCTGTATTTGCCGGGAAATTTCCCTTCTGTCAAGTATCCTGTATTTGCCGGGAAATTTCCCTTCTGTCAAGTGTCCTGTATTTGCTGGGAAATTTCCCTTCTGTCAAGTATCCTGTATTTGCTGGGAAATTTCCCTTCTGTCAAGTATTCTGTATTTGCCGGGAAATTCTCCTTATTTCCGAATCCAAAACTTGACAGGTATGGGCATAGTTAGTACCTTTCAAAACAACAGAATTCTTTCACTGGGCTAAACAAATGAGGAACATAAAAATGTTGCTGTCAAATGGTCAAATGTCAATTGAAGGATTTGGAGGGATACCTCTCCAATGGTAAAGAGAATTTATGTTAAGGAAACAATATAAAATTACCTTCTATACTTGAGTATAAGCTGAGTTTTTTAGCCCCCTAAATGAGCCCCAAAAAGGGGATGTGGCTTATCCCATTGTCAGTGACCACAAGGGTCCCAAGTCTGTGCCAGATTGAGACGTGCCAACAATTTAATTAATTTTACCATATTTTCATGTATTTTGATTATTGAAATTCACTAGGCGCTTCTGCATTTCCCAGCCTCGGCTTATACTCAGGTCAATCTATTTTTCTGGGGTTTGGGGTCTAATTGCTCAAATCTTGCTCTAGTAAAAGCTGTTCTATGATACTGAGTCAGACCCATTGTCAAACATTTCTCAATTATTATTTTCTCCCAACAATGGGATGATCCTTTCTTTCTGTGTTTGATCAAAGTGCAACCATAAAAATCAGTGATCTGTGAAAAGATCCTACCAGCAACAGCCCTACTCAGATCATTCAAACTCTGGTGCATGATATTTTTTATTGAATTGATTTCATGCTCAGATTCCCTCATTTCCTATCTATGACTGTTCCCAAAACAGCCAAAAGTTGAAGATGGAAGGAAACTTTGATAGCTGGAAAAGTTGAAGTTAACAGGAAGATCAGCAGAATAAAATGACTGTTCCAGTGGTAACTGAAATATAGAAACTCCTAAAAATTAACAATTAGGCAACAGAAGAAATGGAAGGTGACACTGGCTGTAGATATTTATGAGAGAACAGTAGTGATCCTCACACTAATTTTTATTATTACATCACAGAAGACAGCAAATGGCAAGTCACTTCTGAATATATCCTGTGTTGAAAACACTGTGTTGAGACAATCTCTCAATGCTACGTTCTTGCAATTACCATCCAAGAAGGAGCATAGCCACTAAAATATCCAATATTTCCAAGTCTGAACCTCTATCCAGGTAAATACTGTACCATGTTCAGCAATATTGGAAACCATCTAGTAATTCAAAAGAGTCAGTAGAGTCAGACAATTTCTTTTCTCTTAAAAAAATAATTATTCAATTTGTGTTCATAACCCACACCTAAGGCCTGGCAGAAGTGGTTCCAGACAGCCTTCAGATGGTTAGCAACCACGTCCTCTAGTATTTAACTAAGAAGCAGTTTGAAGCAAAGATGTATATAATCAATGTCTAAAAGCTTTTATATTATATAATCTGGTTTTGCTTCTTGTCCCTTAGAGTAATGTAATTGAATCAAATTAGATGTTCTGTCTTTAGTATTCAAGGAATGAAAAAGCAGACGAATGAAGTAGTGAAATTCAGCTCTTTATTAGTGGGGTTTGAACACAGTTTGGATGGGGCAAAACTCGGAATTATATACACTATAAACAGTAACAGTAACAATAATACAACAAGCCCATTGGCTAACAGAGTGTGCACATTTTTCGATCCACTTATTTGCATGAAAATAGATACATGAGAAAAGATACATTCCGCTCCTATAAACAGTAACAGTAACAATAATACAACAAGCCCATTGGCTAACAGAGTGTGCACATTTTTCGATCCACTTATTTACATAAGAATAGATACATAGAAGATCAATATGTGTTCCATGAAAAATATATAAAATTCTGTTAAAATTTATTAGCAAAAGTTTGTTTTGCATCAATATTTTTGATGTGATGCATCAGTTTGCAAGAGAAGTTTGTTTTGCAACCAGTACGGGTTGGCTTCATAGCAATGTTATTTGTGATTAAAACTGAAAAATCCAAACCTATCTTTCCATTACAAAAACCAAAGCATTCCATTATGTTTATGTTTATTCAATTTATACCCCGCCCTATTCAGCACATGGCCGACTCAGGGTGGCTAACAACATATAAATAACCCCAAGGTAACCTAAGGGGTTTACATACAGGATACAAAATTCAAAATACAATAATAAATACAAAATTCAAAATGTTATTCAGTACAATATATAAGACAAATATAATAACTACAAAATATACAGTACAGGCTTAAAATCTTAGGATTTGTAAAATGTTTCATGATAAAATAAGTTTGGGAAATGCTGATTATTAGAATGGTTGATCCAGTATCCATTATCCTTCATTAACTGATGAGTCATCTAACCAAAACAGGTTAAAATGTAGTAAAATATATTAGATAAAATATGGTTATATAGAATAGAGTAAAAGCAGGCTAAAAGTAAGGTAAAGTTCACCCTTGCTCGAAAGCCAGTTGTATCCAACTCTAGGGTTCACTGCTCCTCTCTGTTTATAGCTGAAGAGCCAGCACTGTCTGCATTTGCAAACATTTCTGGGGACATGTGGCAGGCATGCCTTGATTCTGAAGTGCATGGAACACTTCCCAGTGAAGTGGTACCTATTTATCTACTTGCAATGTCTTGCTTTCAAACTACTAGGTTGGCAGGAGCTGGGACAGAGACAGACACTCATTCCATCATGCAGTACTCAGGTTTTGAACTGCTAACCTTCCACTTCCCAGGCAGTGTCTGAACCACTTGAGCCACTGCAGTCCCAGGTTAAAAGTAGCATAATACAATATCAATAAAATAAGATATGAAATGTATTGAATACAATTGTCAAATAAATGCATGACCTATATGTGCAACCCTTATCTAACCAATGAACACCTTCTCTTTTGACTATCCCCAACTATAAACTTGGCAGTTCTAATTTTTACACATTTATTTATGAGTACATGAGAAAAGATACATTCTGCTCCTGTCAGAAAACACAGTTAACATACATAACACTCTTTCCCCCTAGGTAAAAACAAAATCCTTTAACCAGGATGGTGGTCTAGTTTCCCTTCTAGGACGGACGCTTGGCTGAGCCGGCTCAGGGTCGCGTAGGATGGGCAACCCAACTGGAGTGAGGGATTGACTAGCGGGGGAGGATTGTAAACCCAAATTAAAGCCCCATTTGTCAGATGGAGGAGCAGGGGATCACTCAAAATCAAAATCTAATTCTGTGGATGAATAAGACAACTCAGGGTCCCTCCTGTGTGTACAAAGAGTAGAGGGTGACTCCAAACAAAATTGGTCATCATCAATAAAGGAATCCAGAGTGCTAGGCTGGGACAGTGTAGGGGTACACATGGCCGGAGTAGGGGAGCATTCCACAATTTCCCCTTGAAATTGATCCCTAGAACACACCTCTGGGTCTAAGTTAGCTTGTTGCTGACTATTACCTCAGCCCCCTAGGTTTAAATGGGTGGGGGCCAACCCTAACATTGAGTGTCTGTATTCGTTCTGTGGGTCTAGTATTCTGGGTCTCAATTGATCTGCGTGCCTCCTCCAGATCAGACCAGTCGCTGTTTCAATTCTGTAAGAAACAGGACTAGTCTGATCGATCACAAACCCAGGCACACACGTAGGACCACCAGCTGCATAATTGCGGCAATATACAGGGTCTCCCGGAGAAAAACTCTTCTGGTGTTGGATCGCTATATTTGTGCCTTTGTCCTCCACCCTAGAGGGATCCATCTGTCCAGCAAAGATGACAGTTTCCTTTGCTGGAGCAATTCAGCAGGGGACAGCCCTGAGGCAAGGGGGTGAGTCTATACGTGAAAAGAAACTGGCATAGCTATAGCTCCATATCCCCTTCACCCATACTCCGAAGCACATCTTTAGTTGTGAGCACCTGCCACTCCACCTGGCCATTGAGGGCTGGGTGGAATGGGGCAGCAGTGATGTGCCTAATTGCATTCCTTTCCATGAAGGATTGGAATTCTGCAGATGTGAACGAGGATGTGTTGTCAGACACCAGCACATCTGGAAGTCCAAATGCTGTGAACAGCCTTCTCAGGTGCATTATCATGGTATCTGAAGTGGTATTTGGCACTCTAATTACCTCCAGCCACTTAGAAAATGAGTCTACAACCAACAAAAATAGGGCACCCCTAAATGAACCTGCAAAATCTATGTGCAACCTGGACCATGGGCCCCTAGCAGATTCCCATTCCCGAGAGGGAAGGTTCGACTGCTCTGGGTGAGAGGATTAACAGATGGCACAAGTGCTGACCATGTCTATGTGCTGACCATGTGCTCTATGTCTTGGTCCAGTTGAGGTCACCAAAAGTAGCTACAGACAAGGGATTTGGAACATACAATTCCCAGATGACTTGTGTGAAGTAAATGTAAAACCTTTTTCCTGAGAGTGACATGAATGACCATCCGCTGGCCCCATAGAAGGCAACCCTGTTCCACTGACAATTCCAAATGCTTGTGGTGGAATGTTCTGAATTCCTCGGCTAGAGGAGAGACAGGCCAGCCTTATTGTACCCAAGACATTACTTTAGTCAATGTTACATCCTTGGCTGTAGCTTTGGCTATATCTGAGGGGACGACCGGGGGCGAGTCGAATGCCTCAATCATAAGAACCTGGTGGTCGCTTTCGATCTCGCAATCGGCTTCCATGACCACTGGCAATGGAGAACATGACAGGGCATCAGAGTGGCTGATGTCCTTGCCGGGCCTGTGCACCAAAATCTTATGCATTTAGGAAAATTGCCCAATGCAACATCCTTGGGGACAGAATTTGAGGCGTGGGCTTCCCATTCAGAAAGATTCCAAGGAGGGGCTTGTGGCCAGTTATGATGGTAAAAGGCCTTCTGTAAAGGTAATTGTGGAATGTCTAAGTGCCTGCCACGATTGCCAATGCCTCCCTGTCTGTCTGAGCGTAATTTTTCTCACACTTTGAGAATGAATAGGAATAGAATGCTATGGGGGCTTCCCTCCTGTCACTTAGTACATGGCATAACACAGCTCCCACCCCCACAGAGGATGCATCACACACAAGTACAACTTCTTTGTTAGGATCAAAATGAGTTAATACAGCACCCGATGATAGCAGCCTTTTAAGTTGTAGGAACACTTTCTCCTGGCAATGGCCCCAGTGCCAATCAGTATCTTTCTTAAGAAGCCAATGTAATGGTTCGGCAACTGAGGCTTTGCGATGGAGAAAAGTGTGATAGAAATTTAACAATCCTAGAAATGATTGCAATTCGGCTTTACATTTTGGCCTGGGTGCATTCCGCATGGACATCACCTTGGAGTCAGAGGGCATGATATGTTGGGGTGTAATGCGGTACCCCAGGAACTCCATTTCCCTTGCCAAAAACACACATTTATCTCTTCTGAGACGTAGACCGGCCCTCTCGAAATGTGAGAGGACTCGATCGAGCCTGGCCGCTAGTTCGACGGTGTCCTTAGCGGTGATCAGGACATCGTCAAAATATGGCAGAACACCAGGCAACCCTTTCAAAATACATTCTACAAGAGATTGAAATATTCCGGGGGCTGCATTCACCCCGAATTGTAGTCTAGTTACCTTAAATGCCTCCCTATGTGTTACTATGGTCTGGGCTATGGCAGCAGCAGGAGACACAATTAATTGTTGTTAAGCCTGGGCAAGGTCATGTTTTGCGAAGCAATTTCCTCCATGCAAGGAGGCAGAAGGTGGCTTACTACAGGCACAGGATATGCATTATTTATTGATGGTACACTTGTAGTCAGCACATATCCTGTCCTCCCCATTACTTTTCAAAGCAGTCACAACTGGTGTCTCCCACTCTCTGGAATCCACCGGCACTAGGATGCCCTGCCCCACCAGTTTGTCCAGCTCAGCTTCTATCTTCTCCTTTAAAGCAAAGGGTACCCGGCGTGGTTTCATCCGGATGGGCCAGAAGGTTGGGTCAAGCTCAAAGTCAATGTGGAGTCCTTTGTATAAACCTAAACCCTTTTTGAATACCTCAGGATGTGCAGCACAAACGTCCCGGATTGGGTCAGAGTCTATTACTGTCCCAATAAGTCAGTTAGTTCCCTGCTTAACTACAACCAATGGCAAGGAGGTGCGAATGTTTTTGAATTTAACCAAGAAATTACCCACCCCCAGGACTGGAATCTGACAACCTTGCACATTCTGGAGGGAAGTTTTAAAGGATTTAAGCTTGGGCCAAGAGGCAGGGGGAATTGTCAAAAACTCCCGCTGTGGGATTATGGAAAAGGTAGTACCTGAATCCACCTCCATCTTGAAGGGGATGTCCTGCAGGCTCAGGTCTGCAAAGAAACGCTCGCTGACAATGCCCACTTGTCATGGCTCAGGCTCGGGTGACACTATGGCGATGGACGTGTTATGGTGATGACTCTTTTTGGGCACAGGGGCTGGAGGTCTTTGCTTTTGCTGTCAGCATACATTAGCAATGTGCCCTCTTTGCCTGCAGTTGTGGCATTCTGCGGTGTGGAAGGGGCACTTTTTGCAGTCATGCCAGGCTCTGCATCCATCAGGCTTGCGAAGGAATTTCTTCTCCTGATCGTCACAGTGCTCTCGGTGCTTTCGTCGGACCGCTCGGACTTTTCCCTCTGCGTTGCTGGACTCGGATGAAGAGGCGAACCAGGCGATGATGAGGAGGATGAAGGTGAACTTTGCTGAGCTTGCACAGCTGAGTTGGTGGCACTGGAGGTGGAGTGGCGATGCCGGAAAAGCTTTATCCCGAACCGTGCAGCCTCAGACACTACTGCCTCTTCTAAGACATCCGTGAAGTTTAGCGTCGTTCTGCTCATGAGGCAACATTGAGCATCTTCGTCCCTCATGCCGGCCAGCAGATGGTCCCGGAGTGCTTCTTCCATGTTGTCCCACTTGCACGGGGTGGCAGCAATGTGCAGTGTGGCAGCGTAGTCTGCAATGGATTCACTGTGTCGATGCTCTCTCTCTGTGGAAGGCCACCCTGGCCAGGAAGACTGAGACCTTTGGCTGCAGGTGCCTCCTCAGTGTAGACATGATTTCTGCAAGTGGCACCACATCCACGTCCCTTGGGAGAACGAGGTGGATTGACAGCTCAAGTGTCTCAGAACCGCACTGAGCGAGGAAACTGGAGTGCTTCTGGTTTCCATCTGAGATCTTCTGCGAGGCCATTGCGTGGCGGAACCGGCGTTCATATGTTGCCCATTTCTCTGGATGCACTGGGTCAAATGGGCCATCCCACTTTCGTTGCCAGTTTAGTGTTCAAGGAATGAATAAGCAGACGAATGAAGTAGTGAAATTCAGCTCTTTATTAGTGGGGTTTGAACACAGTTTGGATGGGGCAAAACTCGGACTTATATACAGTATAAACAGTAACAGTAACAATAATACAACAAGCCCATTGGCTAACAGAGTGTGCACATTTTTCGATCCACTTATTTGCATAAGAATAGATACATGAGAAAAGATACATTCCGATCCTGTCAGAAAACACTTTTAACATACATAACACTGTCCTAACTATGTACAATAAGCCAGGTCAAATAAGCTTCCAATAAACCTGGGGCTCATTAAGGTTGTCAAGGTAACTTGTCCATATCCTTTGAGCTCAGTAACTGATTAACCACTTATCCATACACTCAACAATCAATTTGTTTAAAGTATTGTTCATATGAGCAGCTGAAAAAGTTGTTACACTATGAGAAATATATGTATGAGTGGCTATTAATATTAGGAGACATTGCCTGAACTCCAAATTTCCTATGTACCAAAAGCCAAACATGAAGAAAAAAAATACAAATTGTATTTCATCTCTCTGCCATATATTGCTAACATGGCTAGTATGTTGTCAAAAATATGAGCTTTTTCACTCATATTTTAATAACTTGGATGGAATCACAGGTCCCAGATGTCTCCATTTGGAAATTATTCTTCCAAAAACAGCATCTGGTACCTTGGCTCATTTCATTGGTTAACTTTGTAATGCCCCTGGCTTAGATGATTCTGAACACTCACACTATCCGACCTTCTGAACATCAAGACATATATGGCTGCTAAGAAATATTTCTGTCTGTCTTACGTGTTTTCTCTTTCTCATATTTAGAACATACTGTGTCTCATAACAGCAAAACATAAAATTAATAATAAATCTCATGTCTGAAATTACTCTGGGTTGAAAGGATTTTCGCTCAGGGGATGCCCAAATGAGACTCCTTTCACATCCCCAAGATCCATCGTGCAGCACTTGGTTATCAAGCAATGACCTTCCAGTCTCCAAGCTCAGCTTCTTAACCACAAAGACACTGAAGTCCTGCAAAACATAAAATATGATGATATAAATGTTCATGCATAAAAGTTGCATAGTAGATAGAAGAAGCAAATTGCAGAGAAAGCTTTTGGATAGAAGGTTCCTTTAGGAATGTTGGATATTAACATTGTTTTTTCTAGTTTGAGGAAAAGGTAACTGGTAGAGGTGGAGTTGTGTAGTGTTTCCATTATTCCATATTTAACTAGAGCTCAACAACCCTGTGTGGGAAAGCTGAACAAGATAGCAAGTTCTCATGTGTGGGCTCTACCACACATGCAAACTGTGCACAATAAATCCAAATGATGCATCCACATTTGAATCAATAGAAATACATTAAGCTCATGTTAGGAACAATAAAAGGACTTTATTCTGAGTAAAAGAAGGTATCAGTTGAATTGCACTTTGAAATAAAGCGTTCAGATCTATGCCATCACATGTATTCTACACCATTGTTTAGAGTAGAATGTGCCAGCATGAGACCAGCTAAGACCTTTGGACAGGAATTTGATACTTGGAACAGGGGAACATGAAACAGGGCTTAGCAAATTAGTCCAAAGGCAGGAGAGTTAATTGGTTTCATTGGTTTTTTTCTTTTCTTTCATGAAAATTTACACCCGTAAATATGCTCAGGTTTTAAATAATCTGGGAAAAGTAATTGTGCTTCAGTCAATCAGCTGGAACCACCTACGTTAAATGAAATGAGAGGTGCTTCCCTAAATTTTCCACATTCAAAGTCTCCTTGTGTCTTGGGGCTCTGAATTTCTTGGCCTTCTTCTATAAAGTGGCACTCATGCACTAGGTTGATGCTGCTATGATGTTTTCACTTCAAACTTTGTTTTAAATGATAATAGCATGCCATAAGGGACTGCAGTAGTTCAAGTGACTGACTGGAAGGTGGGAGGTCAGCATTTTGATTCCTGAGTACTGCAGGATGGATTGAGCTCCAAGTAGATAAATAAGGACCACTTCGGTGGGAAGGTAAACAGTGTTCTGTGCACTCTATTGTCTAGTCATGCCGGCCACATGACCATGGAAATGTCTGCAGAAACAGACAACACTGGCTCTTCGGCTTTGAAACAGAGATGAGCACTAAACCCTAGAGTCAGATACGACTGGCTTTCGAGCAAGGGAAACCTTTACCTTTACTTTTACTAGTATGCCATAAGAATTAGTATAGCTCCAATTTCCCAAAGCTTGTAGATTCCTCAAGACATTCATGTGTTTCTCCCCCATCCATTAAAGCAAAGGTGCGATTGTTGATAAACACCCCAAAGCTAGGATTGAATTAATATTCTCTTAGGTTACTGCTTTAAACACAGCACAACACACTTACAGATGCAAGGAAGTTTTCTAATTTCATTTTTTAAACCTTTTTTTATTCTTTTCGGTACAAAATGTGTAAAAAAGATTGTGGCTAATGACTTCTCTTTAGATGCATGGCAATAAAAACATGTTAAGCCTTGCATGACTTCCTTGCCTTCTTGTTGACAAAAAACATAGATTTTCTGTGCTTTGCTGAGCCATAGGAAAGGATACTGGTTTTGTATAGTTATGCAAAAGGGGAAGCATTTGTAGTCTCATTTTCTTCTGAAGGTGGGGAATCACAAATTTTGTCAAGGTGTCCCATTGAATCAAGACAGCCTAAATGATAAGGATGAGAAATATAGTGAGAATTCTTCTCATCTCTAGTACATACTAATAAAATTTTCCTCAGCATAATAATATAAAAATTGATTAAACATTGCATAGCATTAGAACAATTTTATGAGCACTGTCACCAGTGTCTGTAGTACTTTATCCACACTCATATTTTACCCACATGGCACATTTGCATATCAAGAAAGAAATATGAAAATATAACATTAATGTACTACCACAGTAAGATCACTTTTTAAGCACTTTACCAAGTGCCTGATGTATTGTATGAATTAGATAACACAGGCAAATGAAAATAGAGTCTGAGATAATAGGGTGGGAAAGAGAAAATGACCTTTAAAAAGGGAACAGTTTTATGTGTCCCAAACTTACCTGATGGTGCCTCCAAGGAATTAATGCAGAAGTCCTATTTCAAATGGTTAGTAGACTAGCCCCACAAAATCATACAAGGCCAGAAAAAAATCCAGAATTTTCTGATACAATTTATGTACTTACATAAAAATAAATCATGCAGTGATTTTGATTTGTCCTTCTCTTTCACTTTACCCTCAAGCTCTTGTTGACAAGTTAATGTCATTTTTTCCTTTTGTATTTAGGTTAGTCATTCTATTCACACCAAAAATAGCCTGAAAGAGATGGGTGCACACTTTGGTTGGAAGCTTCTTAAAGTCACCTTGGCAAGAAATACTTTCAGTAACATTTCTGTTGTTCAAAATGCATAAGTCCTGTCAGATCAGCTCTTTTATATGAAGAGAAACCTATCTATGACCATATTATGATCTATGGACCATAAGACGCACATACCCCCCCAAAAAAAGTGTGTGTGTGTGTGTGTGTGTGGGGGGGGGGAATGAGGGTGTGTCTTATAGTCCAAATGTTGTCCAGCAAGGCTGTTGTAAAAGGATATTTTACAACAGCTGCGGCTGGCCGAAGACCTCCACCGCTGCCGCCACAGCTGTTCTGGGGCCGGGGAAGAAAGAACGGCTGGGGAAAGAAAACCATATGTTTGGTGGGCTATTATCACAGGTGGCCACAAGAGGGCGCAAATCACAATTTCCCATTTAAATGAATTGGAAATCAATTTCTTGTATTCTTAAGCTTTTCTGTTTGTATGTTCCCAATGCATCTAAGTGGAAAACCAAACCTGTGCATAAAAAGAAAGGGTTTCATTTACCTTTCTTGTTCCTGCTCCATGTGTCCCTGCTCCTATGTCCCTGCTCCATGTGGTCAAAATGGAGGGGGAAGCAATGCTTCCTGGTTGCAGGGAGAGCAAAAGGCTAGCCTAGAGCATCGCTTCCTGCCTCAGTGCAATTGGCCTGCCCACCCATTTCCCCTGCAGTGCTACCACTGGATGGTGGTGAAAATACAATACTATTTGGTTCAGAATTTTTCCCCTTTTTTTCCTGCTCTAAAAACTGGGTGTGTCTTATGGTCAGGTGTGTCTTATGGTCTGTAAAATACAGTAATAATATCTGAAATGAAGAACCATACATCATCATGTAATCCAGTTTCTTTACCTAAAGTAATTTGTCAACACTAATTCAGGCAGAATTTTCTTGGAACATACCTTGGATGGAATTGCAAGCTCCTTAAACTCTGCATTTTGGATGAATTCCTTTATACAGAGATTTCAGCAGTAACCAATTGCACCCATTTCTGGAGATATCACTTCTGCCCATAAGCTATAACTGCAACCAGTTTGGATGTAGAATACTATGGAAACTGTAGAACCTTAGTTTGTTTCATGATTGCACTACTCATAGTTTACTCCCTAATCATCGGGAGCAACAACCCCCAGCCTAAAATCTTGGTGGCTCTAACAGTTAGAACAGATTCCTAGATTTACAAAACAGAAAAGAAAAAAGATCACAGGGTAACATAATACAGCTGAAATCCTATTAAAAATTCTAGGTTTGGTCCATGTTTGAGTATAAGTTTACTGTTGGAGTACTAGTCTTTAGCTTCTAAAAAATCATGGAAGATAAATTTCCTATAACATGTAGCATAAATAAATTCTCCTTCTGTATTATTGTACATAATATAGGAGCTGCATGTATGAAATGATGATCCCATTGACAGACAAAGGACGAAATTATATCCTTCTCATGTTAAGACTTGTTGCAGCCTAGAACTAGATTGTTGAAAGCAGTAAATAACTCCATTGTTAAGCTAGTTCAATGGGCTTAAAAAAGATAATGGGTTTATACAAGGCACTATCATCATTGGCTGCAACTTGTATCCAAGTATACATTTTCCCCCCCTAAAGCAGGAAAAATGCCATTGGCATAAATTTGTTTAAGGTTGATCCCAGCTTGCCATTAAGTGACTATGATCACGGATCCATCTCTTGCGGCACGTATGATATGAAGCATGCAGGATTTAACACTGTGACTGCAATGAAAGTGCAGCGCCAAAATGGCCGCCACACTCTTTGTTGGGCCCCCCCACCCGGACTCAGACATCCAGGTGAGTTAGGGGGCGTGGCCACCCTTCTATAAAAGGGGTGGCCACGAGGCAGACGAGCTGCCATTTTAGAAATAGCGACGGAGAGGAGAAGTTTTCTCCATTGCTGTTTTTCCTGTAGTCTTCGGCTGTTAGCCCTTGATCCTTTCCCGGCTGGGAAAGGAGGAGAAGCGCACGCAGAGCCTCAGTTCGCTTGGCTACTGCCTGCTTTGGCGCTAGGTTCTCGATTCCTGGAAAGGGATCCTGCTTTCTCCGACATGCCTCCCAAACGGAAGGCCCCGGTGATGAAGCCGCGGCCAAAGGGGAGGACTTTTCCTGGCCCTGCGCAGGACGGGGAACAGCCATCAGGTTGGAGGACCAGGGCTGTGCCCCCGCAGCAGGGCACTACGCCAGCCTTGCCCACCGATACCGGTGGGGTGATTCAGGCTGGGACTTGGCAGCCGGGCTTGGCTGCCCAGCCTCAGGCCGGCCCCTCAGGGGCTTCGGCCCTCGGCCCGCTGTTACCGGCCATGGGTGAGGACAGCGGGGGAGGGCCTGGTGCGGGCAGACAACCCATTCTTCATCCGGCCCCTCATGGGCCGGAGTTTTGGGCATGGCCCTATGCTGGCCCTGGCTCTCCTTTCGGTGTAACATTCCAACTGCCTACTGGGTCTTCCAGCCAACCCGGCCCGCCTTATGCTGGGGGCTCTGTGGCAGTGGATGCTCGACTGGCACGTTTAGCAGTGCTGGAGGCATCCTTGGGTATTGCACAGCCTCCTGTGGAGGGGGTGCTGCTCCTTCTGCCGGGGCCCCTTCATTTGCACCAGCTACCTCGGCGGCAGCCACGCTGCAACGGGCAGCCAGTCAGGTTGAGCTGCTTGAGATGCTCTGGCCTGCGCCTGCCGGTGTCTCGTAGCTCCCTGTTCGTCCAGATTTGCAGACTGGGAGTAATCAGGTGTGGCCCCAGAGCTCGATTCCGGTTGCGACCTCCGAAGCCCACCGTGGGCCGGAACCCCCAGTGGGGGCGGCTCACGGGGGTGCACCTAGTGAGTATCAGGTTCAAATTAGTGCACCTACATCACAGCCCACTTCCAGTGGTGGGGTTCAGTGGCCTTGGCCTTGTCAAGTTGAGGCGAGTGGGCATCAGTTACCAGTCTATCCCAGTGTCCCATGGTTTCAAAATGGCACCTCATTGACGGTGGGGGTTTCCGCCCCCAGGGCAGTGCCGAGCATCGCAGGGGCTATCCAGGTCCCACTGCATATGCCCTCTATCCATAATGTGCCGGTGACGGCTTTGCCGATGGCTGGTTATTCCTTGCCCCTTGGTGATCATTTGTCCCAGGTCATGAGGGAGAAGATTTGGCGGGGGGAGTACGTGGATATATTCTCCCTATTGAACCGTGAGCCCACTAAGGAAGAGAGAGAGGGACAGGATGACAGAGACAAGGAACTGTCTCGTCGTCGTGAGCCACTGCGCACCTGGGCCAACTGGTTGCCGGCATATCTTATTTATATGGCGGTATACCTTAGGGCCCGGCCTGATCTGGCCATTCCTATGGTCCAATACTTGGACAATATTTACAGGGCAATGGTGGATTTCCCTGGCCCATCGTGGTTGGCTTACGATGAGGAATTTAGAATGAGGGTGGCCCTACACCCGGAGATGAAATGGGATGAGCCCTGTCAAAAATTGTGGCTCTTGTACATGACCCCCACGCGTCCGGCGCCTGGGGATAGGTACCATTGTGGCCATGCTGTGCAGCGAGCTGCTCCAACACAGGCTCCCCGCCAGCCGGCGGGGCAGGGGGTTCCAGCCCACTTGCTGTGTTGGAGCTTCTCAGGTAATAGCGTGTGCAATAAGCGACAGTGCCGATATAAACATGAGTGTCCCTCTTGCGCTGGCCCCCACGCCGCCTCCGAGTGCCCGCGGGCTGGTGGGTCACAGGGCAGAGGTAGAGGTGGACAGGGAGCAGGCAGAGCTTCTGCTGATGGATCTAGCCAGTCAAAAGGCCCCCTCCCCGGTTAACGTGTATATGTTGGAGCGATGGCTCTCAACCTATCCAAGGAGGGAGGATGTGAGGTACCTCCTGGAGGGTTTCCAATGGGGCTTTCGTATCCCGTTCAAAGGTGTGCGGGGACCCCAAGATGCCCCCAATTTACTTTCCCTGAAGGGTAAGGAGGAGGTAGCTGCCCTGAGTATTGCCAAAGAAGTAGAGGCTAGGAAGGTAGCGGGCCCCTTTTCCGAACCACCTTTTCCTAACCTGAAGGTCTCCCCTCTGGGGCTAGTACCTAAAAAGAACCCGGGTGAATTCCGTTTAATCCACCATCTATCGTACCCGGCAGGTTATTCTGTCAATGATGCTATTCCTGATGACCTTTGTTCGGTCAGCTATACGTCGTTTGACCAAGCCCTACGGATGGTGTGCTCTTGTGGTCCTGGTGCCCTCCTGGCAAAATGTGACATTAAATCGGCATTCCGATTATTGTCAGTGCACCCAGGGGACTTTGAGCTATTGGGTTTTAGATTCCAAGGGAAGTTCTATGTAGACAAGGCCAGGCCTTTTGGCTGCTCTATTTCGTGTTCAGCATTCGAACGTTTTAGCACTTTCCTTCAGTGGGCCTTTGTTCGCAGGTCCGGGTCTCGGTCTGTAGCCCATTACCTCGATGACTTTTTGTTCGGGGGTGAACGGGGCTTGGACACGTGCACGCGTCTCCTCACTACATTTCAGACGCTAATGCGGGAACTGGGTGTCCCTTTAGCGCCCGAAAAGACCGAGGGCCCATCTACTATGCTCACATTTCTGGGTATTGAAATTGACACGGTCGCACAGGCATCCCGGTTACCCATTGACAAGGTCACCCGGATCTCCGTGATGAATTTGGCCTTGCTGGCCAAACGTAAGGTGTCACTTCGTGAGCTTCAGGTACTTCATGGCCATCTTAACTTTGCCTGCAGGGTGGTGACACCCAGCAGAGCATTTGCCCGGCGCCTATGTGATGCCATGTCTGGCCTGTTAAAGCACGACCACAGGGTCCGACTGACCAGGGGCATGCGGGCTGACCTTTTGGTTTGGCTTACATTCCTGCGGGAATTTAATGGGGTCTCTTTCTGGAGATCCGACCTTTTGGTTTCCCCTAGATTCCAAGTACAGTCGGATGCCTCTGGCTCCCTGGGATATGGGATTTACTTTGAGGGGAGGTGGGCTTATGGCCAATGGCCTCCAGCATGGTGGGGCATGGATCGCCTCCACGATCTTACATTCCTTGAGTTCCTTCCAATCATGGGAGCTTTGATGCTATGGGGTGAGGAGTAGGCCGACTCAGTGGTCCATTTTTGGTGTGACAATGCGGCGGTAGTTCACATTGTCAATGCTCAGACGTCTAAGTCACCCAGGGTGATGGCGTTGGTTCGTCAGTTTGTGTTACGAAGCCTACGCCTCAATGTGCTTTTTAAGGCCAGACATGTACCAGGCATTAATAATGATATTGCTGATGCTTTATCCCGCCTGCAGATCCCCCAGTTCCATGCCTTGGCTCCGGAAGCAGAGGAATTCCCCTCGCCACTCCCGGCCGAGATTTCGACATTTGGCGAGGAGAGGTGAACCGGGCGATCGGCATGTCTTTGGCACCTCGCACGCGTAAGGCATATCAACATGCTTTCGTTCAATTTAGATCCTTTTGTTTGCAACTTCAGTTGCCCGAAGTGTGGCCCATTCCAGTGGAACAAGTTTATATCCTGAAAGATTAATAAAACAATATTATAAAAGGGCTTGTGGTTTAAAACCAGAGATTAACTGAATGATTATTTTTAAAATATATTTCATAAAACAGACATGTAAAAAATAAACACATTACAAAAACATAACATTACAAAAAACATAATAACATATATCATATCACACAAAAGAAATATAAATGTGCACCCCTCTCCCAGAGACTAATGCATTTTTCCCTAATGTTGATAATTTACTTTTCTCTATCATCTCTATTTCCAGAAACCAGCAGATCCTTGACAAGGTTTAACCCCTTTTCCCTTAACCATCACATCTTTACCTATAAAGAGGGACGTTAACCGTTGGACTCCGACATACACGCCCACACCCATCCATAGTATCTCGTACCGAGCCGCCTGCACTCGCCTTTACCCAGCCCACAGAGTGCCACAAGGGTCCCATATTGTGCTCCCATACATCTCTTACAAAAAATTGTGAATCTATATTATCATTTAAATTTTTTATAAATTATATTGCTTATATCCTTCATGTTAATTTATTTTGTTTCTAACTTTTTTCACAAATTCTTAAAATTGTGTCATGCTTCAATTCTTCTTCTTTTTGAATATTTTTATTCCAACATTCTATTCATAGTTTGTCAAAACATTTTATTTTCAATAAAGAGTATAGGTAAAGGTAAAAATCACCCGTACTCAAAAGCCAGTAATATCTGATTCTAGGGTTCAATGCTCATCTCTGTTTATAGCCAAAGAGCCAGTGCTGTCTGTGTTTTGAAGATGTTTCCATAGTCATGTGGCAGGCATGCTTAGACACTGGAGTGCATGGAGTGTTGTTTACCTTCCTACCAAAGCGGTACCTATTTATCTACTTTCAATTTCTTGCTTTCAAACTGCTAGGTTGGCAGGAGCTGGGACAGAGATGGGTGCTTAAACCGTCATGCAGTACCTGGGTCTCAAACTGCTGACCTACCGCCTTCCAGTCAGCATCTTAACCACTTGAGCCACCACCCCTTGTTTTAAATTTATTTATCCAATCGGTTACTGTTTTTAGTCCCACTTTTTCAAGATCCTGTATCTCTTTTTCTTTTCTGATCAGGAAACTCTCTCCACTCTCTCAATTCTATTAACAGGGAATTTCCCAGGCTTAATCTGTCCTTAACTCATCACCACACATCTATTAAATTATTTAAAAAGGGGTTTTGGATTTCCTTTAATCTTCTTTTATAGAAACCCTGAAAAACAAGATTTTATTTATACATGGCGACTTTTGAAGTTCAATTTCTTTCCATAACAGTCATTTCTCTTCCATTATTTTAATAACACCTTCAAGTTGTATAGATAAATAGTAATTTTACAATTTGGGAATTCCTAATCCACCCTTCTTTGTGTTAAATGTCATGGGGCCGGGCAGCCTGGATCCCTGAAAACTGCCATGGGTAGCACACATAACACCCAAGGTCCAGACACCTCACAATCTAATTTGCTCTTCTGAGCCTGGCCTGGTGAAGGAATCTACTTTAAGGAGGAATGGGCCAGCAATACTCTCCCAAGCAGATGAGAGTACAATGGCTGGTTCTCATCTAGCCATGGTGGCAATTTAATGTCCAAGTGTAGATAAAGGAAGGCCACTCCTGTATGGACATCTCTTCCTGTGATAACAGGCCCCATTGTATCACTTCTAAGATGGGGCAGGCACTGCAACCTTGAATTGCTAAGGGGGATGTGTATGCGTATCAGCTTATCTTCCCTCCTCATCTCAGGATGGCTCCTTCCTTGTTGCAAAGCTGCTGGAATTCCTGGAGCTGGTTTCCTCCCTCCTGCGCATTGCTGAAGCATTAGCTCAGTGCATGCATGTGTGCAATTCCACCCCATAAACTTCCCAGGTATAATTTAGGAGTCTTAGAAATGAGTTACAAAAAGATATTCTTTTTGTAATTTTATTAGACAAACACAAAAGTCCAGAATATAGAAAAGCAGGTTTTCATAGAACGTTCAGCTAGAGCCTATCTCCTCAGAAATAGATAGTTATTGCGGCTTCAGCCACCCATAAAGATTTATGGGTGAGTGTTCAGTTAGGGGGCAAGACAAATGGAATCCTAAGCTGTTATGACTCGAATTCTTAGCTCCTAAGTCTAGTTGTTTTGTTTACATTAATAACACTTCTTATAGAGTTTTCATGGGAACCATGGTAATTCAATGTGTGTCAATGCTATGATTGACAGTTAACCGTGCACCTCCAAAGACAATGGCCCAGGTCTGCACCTGGCTCCATATCTAGGATTGGAAATCCCCATGCGGTTAGATTTCTCCCCTTTAACCCAAACATGGATGCAAAATGTTTGCATTCCAACTTGTTGTTCTTCTTGCACAGCAAGATGTTTTTCTGCTTGTTAGTGGGACAGCTTTCTCTGTGGGAATGAGAGAAACTCTGTGTCTGCTAATTAAGCACAGACCATTCAATATGGATCCCAGCTTGCTGCTAGAAATGAACCCCAAAATGTGCCTAAAACTAAGCAAAGCATTACAATATGAATAAGTATTGAAGATGACCTTTAAATCACTTTAAATTTAAGTCTTCTCGATTTTATGGGATCATTACATTAAATACCAAAATTGTTTGTTTATTCTTGGTTTTTTATCTCTGTTGCAAAAATTATTAAGCATGGTTTGCCAATTTTTAAAATCTTTCTCCATTAACTTAATAGGAAGCATTTCATAAAGCAAGTTAATAATAAGTAAAAACTTCATCTTACATACTGCAATTCATCCAAACCATGACAATTTTTTTTAAAAAAATTCTCAATTATTTCTTCAATTTCTTCTTTTGTCTTGTCATGGTTTAATTTTTTTCACCAATTTTCTAAGTTACCTGTAACATATATATATACCCAGATATTTCAAAGTATCTTTAATTTTGATACCAATTTCACAACTGGTCCTTCTCTCCATAATCTTCTATAAATTCATATAGTCTAGTTGAGATAATAGAAGTAAATATCTTTGCATACTGGTTTATCAAGGAAATAGGATGGTAAGAGTCAATTTTCATCCATTTTTTTCATGGGCTTGGGTATCAGAGTTATTATTGATTGTTTCCAAGAAGGTGGAACTTCTCCTTCATCTAGTATATGGTTGGAAAAAATATATAATTTTTGTAATAAAAAGGATTTGAATCTCTTATACAAATCTGTGCTAAACCCATTTTTTTCCTGGAGTCTTACCTATTTTCAATTTCTTAATTGTTAGCTAAATCTCTTCTTTAGTTATTTCTTGTTCTATTCTTTGCCTATGCTGTTCTTGTATCTTTATATTATTATATCTTTTAATAAAATTTATTACTTGTTCTTGTGGATTTTTACTAATATATAAATTCTGGTAATATCTTGAACTGCTCTTATTTATTCTTTTGTCATATTATATATTTTACCTTGTTTATCCAAAAGGATTCTTATCCTCCTCTTCTCCTTTTTTCTATGACTCCTCTCACTAGTAATTTTTAATTTCTATTACATGAGTAACATGTATATATATTTCCAATCCTTTAATTTTTCTCCACACATCTTCAATTCCTAACTGTTCTATCCAACTTTTTGAAATTATTTTTTGTATGTCCTTTTCTTTTAAACTATTCCACTTATCCTCTACAGGTACATTTGATACTAAATTAAAATCTCCAGCTACAATTGTTCTATCTGTTTTCTCTCGCTGCATTTTGTCACAGTTTTTCTAAAAATTCTTTCTGTTTTTCATTCGGAACAGATATATTAACTAACAAGAACTGCTCTTCACCAATCCATCTTTGCATTAATATATATCTTCCATTCTGATCCTTTATTATTTTTCTACTTTTGAAACCACAACTTTTAGTAGTCAGTTATAAACACTTCCTTGCATTAGAAGACCCAAATGCACTTTCACATGAATCAATATAGTTACTATTAATTTCATTTACACCCTTTTTCTTTTGGTGAATTTTCTGCAAAAAAAGATATCAGACTTTTCTTCCTTAATTTCCTTTAAAACCTGTTCCCAAGCCTCAAACATTCCTTGAAAACAACCTTAATCATCTAAACATTTTTATATTGAATCCTGATTTCAATTTCTGCATTGTCTCCTTGTGTGTTACATATACAAAGCAAAACAAAATAGCAACCCATAAACTAAAACAACCTCTAATCATTACCCCATCCCCTTCCATTTTCCTACACATATTATACATAGGTCGAAAACCCCCCCCCCCATTCACCCTCTGAACTAACACATACAGATCAACCTATTACTTAGAGGGGGAAGAGGAGTAGTCATTGGACCCACCCACCCTCCAGCAGCTAATATCCTTGGTTCCATGTATAATTATTTGTATTCTTCTTTTAAAAAAGGAAAAAAAGAGAAAATGCATATGTGTATAATCAAATAAGAAAATAAATGGCATAAGGAAAAAAGAAAATAATACTAAGAATTAAAAATAAAAATAAAGTAATATGAGAGTAATAAGATAAAAAACAAAAAGTGGAAAGATTAACTGAATGATTGAATATAACTGAAACCAATTTGGATAATGAATTACTAAAAGGACAACATATTAATTAATAATGCAAACTTACACTTACACATAGCATTTACAACAGCACCGGGTGCATTTATGGCAGCGTTTTTTGCATGTGCATGTGAAATACAACTTTTATTGTATATTATTTGGTGTCTTAGCATTATGAAAGATAACTTAATGCTTATATGCAATTGAATGTAATATAGTAACTTAATAATAATAAGGCACTTGTAATATGGAATAGCATAACAAAGAAGGCATGTATAACAATTTGATCAGTTTAAAAACTGAACAGAATAAAAGTACTATGTCCAACCCATTAAACCTTTGCAGGCGCACCCCCCCAATAACGGACACAGACAACATTGAAAGTGGATAACAGCATAGGGCCACATTTATTGATTCAATGCCCTAGTCCGAATTATAAATTTGTATTGGTAAAACGACCAATCATAATTCCTAAGGCAAGCAGGCCGAAGTAACACTGGTAAGGTACCACCCCAAAATTGCCAACGGCAATTGGTTACAATGTATCAATTTGTATCAATTTGTTTGTTGACAACAAACAAATTGTTGACCGTAGTCAATAACTAACTTATGACCCCACCCTCTGACGCGTATCCGTGAAATCACAGGGGTGATGCATGCTGGTTAGCAATCGTCATCACCCCATCGCCTGGTTCGTCGCTGACCGGACAACGTTTAACTAATTTATTCCTGTCTAGTGTTGTCCAGTCAATTGCGAACCTGCCGGATACTTGTGGGTCATACTGTTTACCTTACCAGTGCTACCCGCCACACGGAGGGGCTTCGAAGAAGACCTGACGCCCCCCCCCCAGACCGTCAGCTCGGTCAACAGGCCTGCTCGCCAATCACCCAACAGGAGGTCCATACCTCCTCGCGACAGATGGACCCCATCCCCTGCGTACAAGTCATAATTTTGTAGACTAATATCGGGGTGATGACTAACCCGTCCCCAAGCCCTGGTGGCAAGAAACCGCGCCACTGCCTTATTGACCGCGCGCCTAGCGCGGTCAAGGGCCAGGAGGTTAACGCCCCCTCTGTAAGAATGGTGCGGAACAATGTCCGACCAAACCAGGGTTGTGGCAGGCCAGACATAATGCAAGTAGGCGAGTTCCTCGCAAATCGCATGCTTGAGCGATAAGCCGGTGACCTGGCCCAAATCATTGCCCCCCAGGTGGATGATGAGAATGTCAGGCGGGTCAGCACCCAGGCCAGAAAAAAGGAAAGGCCGCAGCTCCCGCCATAACATCCCAGGCTTACCATGCCATGCGAGACTGGCGTGTTCACCCAGTCCCAGTCGGGGTCCACTCTGTCGCCGCAGCGTAACGCGCTGCCCTGTGCACATAGCTGTGGCCCACCAGCCATACTGTCACCGGTGTAATACGACACCCAGGGTCTGTAAGAAAATTGAGAAAAAAGGCGGTAAGGTGACTGGATTGGTACTCATGGCGGGAGTGGGCGCACATAAAACTGAAAACATTGCGAGCCCCACCTCCCCATGCTGCGTATGTCAGCCCCAGAGTACCCCAAAAGCAGCTGCTGTAGAGGCTGCACCAATACGGAATGAATGTGTGCCATAACGGGCACCTGGTAGGCCCACCCTGGTGAGGGCTCTGGCTGTCACCTTCCAAAACTGAAATTTAGTAAGGGGAGACCCATCTTGGTGACAGAAAAACGGGCCGTGGTGCATGCCACGCAGTGCCAGGAATTCCTGTAGGGCACCAACCGGACAGATGTCTGCCAAAGAACACCGTAGCAGTCTTACACCACTGCCTACGCCATGCTGATCTGTCTTAGAGGAGCGTATCCTCAACTGGGCCCAGTCCTTGGCAACATAGACATCCTCGAGTTCCAGTGCCCTACACTTGCATCCGCCTTATACAGCATCTCAAGCTCGCTGTCGCGGAGCGCTCCAAAAAGGCCACCGTTGTAGCCGCATGAAGTGGGCTGCCTCATTTCCAAAACAGAGGCCAGGCCAGCCCCGGGCCAATTGGGTAAAAACCCTGGGAAAATCTTGCATCCGCCTTACTCAGCATCTCAAGCTCGCCGATGCGGAGGGCTCCAAAAAGGCCACCGTTGTAGCCGCATAAAGTGGGCTGCCTCATTTATCAAAACTGAGGCCAGGCCAGCCCCGGGCCAATTGGGTAAAAACCCTGGGAAACTCTTGCATCCGCCTTACTCAGCATCTCAAGCTCGCCGACGCGGAGGGCTCCAAAAAGGCCACCGTTGTAGCCGCATGAAGTGGGCTGCCTCATCTATCAAAACAGAGGCCAGGCCAGCCCCGGGCCAACTGGGTCAAAAAACCCCTGGGTAAATGGGGTGGCAGTCGCCCGGGAAACGCCCGGGCACGCGCACCCACCCCTCCCAACATGTCTCACCCGGAAGTCATTGGTGCTGTCCACACGACCTCACACTTTGGCCATAAAAGCCAACCCGACAGCTGAGATGCTATGGTGCGTGGTGCAAGGCCCTGGGGATACAGGTAAATCGTGAACCGCAGAACATGGGCTACTGGAAAAGGCCAGGTTCCTGGCAGTCGGAATCGTGTACATAATACTCTAAAGGAACTAAATGCGTGGTGATACGCCTTACTCATGCATGGCACTAGTGACAGGCCAATCGCCCGGTTCACCTCTCCTTGCCAACGGTCCATCTCACCTCCGGGAGTGGCGAGGGAAATTCCTCCGCATCCGGGGGCCGAGGCACGGAACCGGGAGATCTGCAGGCGGGACAAAGCAGCAGCAATATCATTAACAACCCCTGGGACATGCCTGGCCCTGAAGGGAACATTGAGGCACAGGTTGCATAACACAAACCAACTAACTAGCTCCATAACCCCGGGCGATTTGGAGTTCTGTGCAGTGACGATGCGGAAAACAGCCGCGTTGCCATGCCAAAGTTGCACAACCGAGTTGGCCCACTCCTTGCCCCATAGCATCAAAGCACCCAGGATATGGAAACATTCCAGATACGTGAGACCATGCAGGCAACCCTTGCCTGCCCAGGATGGTGGCCACCCACCATAGGCCCACTTCCAATTGAAGTACATCCCAGAAACCCAGGAATCGTGAGGCATCGGACCGCATCTGCAAGCAAGGGGGAGCCAGGAAATCAGACCCCAAAATGACACCCCGTTGAACTACCTCTGGATCTATGGCCAGACAAGCACGTCTGCCCCGATACCCCGGGTAAATCTGAGCCTGTGATGGGGCCGGGATAATCCCGCCATGGCGTCGCACCAGCGCAGAGCAAATGCCCTGCCCGGTGCGACGACCCTGCCAGCGAAACTGGGGTGACCATGTAGCACCAGAAGTTCCCTCAGTGATGCCATGCGCCCGGCCAGCAAGACCGAGACAAGGGCCACTAGCCTTGACACCTTATCCTGCTGCAACCTAGAATCCTGTGCTATCGTGCTACTCTCCACCCCAGGAATACTAGCTGTGGAGATGGGCCCTCGGTCTTTTCGGGCGCTAAAGGGACACCAAGTTCCTCCATTAGCGTCTGAAATGTGTTGAGGAGACGTGTGTACGTGTCCCAGCCCCGTTCAGCCCCGAATAAAACCATCCAGAGAATGGGCTAGAGACCGGGACCCTGACCTGCGGACAAAAGCGCAATCTAGGAAAAAGGTGAAACGCTCTAATACCGAGCCCCAACGGAATAGCCAAAAGGCATGGCATCATTGAATAATATGCTCCCCAGGACGGGGGTGCGGGACAATGCCAACGACCCTGCCCGCATAGACCCTTTTGTCAAAGCTGGCAGCAGCCACCTCCTCCCTCCCCTTAAGGGATAAAAGACTGGGGGCATCCTGAGGGGACCTATTACCCATGAAAGGGATCCAGAACCCCTGCCTAGAACCCTGAAGGAGATACCCGCATCCTCACCCTTCAGGCACCATGTGAGCCAACGCTCCCACACGTCCACCTTAAATGGGGAGGGAGCCCTTCGGTGAACCAGATCCATCTGCGGCAGTCTTGCAAGCCCCCTGTCTGCCTCACCCTCTGCCCCGGCTCCGTCTAGGCCTGGGACAGGCAGAGGCCGCATGGGGGCCAACACAGGTGGGACACTCCTGTCTGTATTTGCAAGTCTTCCCATTAGAGGAGCCATTGGACAAAAAAGTCCAGCACAGCAGGCGGGCTGGAACCCCCCGCCCCGCCCCCTGGCAGGTGACCTGTGCTGGGGCCGCCCGCTGAACCGCATGCCCACAATGGTATATCTCCCCGGGTGCAGGGCGCGTGGGCGTCACGTACAAAAGCCCAGCCTCTGGCCCGGCTCATCCCGCCTAATCTCGGGGTGCGGGGAAATCCGCCTACGGCATCCCTCGTCACAAGCCAACCACGCTGAGCCCGGAAAGTAAATCATCGCCCGGTAGGCGTTGTCCAAATACTGGACCATCGGAATTGCCAAATCCGGCCATGCCCTAAGGTACACCGCCATGCATACGATGCAGGCCGGCAACCATTTGGCCCACATACTTGGTGGCTTGCGACAACGTGCCTGCCACTATCCTTCTCATTCTGCCCCTCCCTCTCTCCTTGGTGGGCACACTGTTTAGGAATGAGAAGATATCCACGTACTCCCCCCGCCAAATTTACTCTCTGGCGGCCTGTGCCAAGTGGTCACTCATCGGTAAGGAATAGGGGCTTGGACCAACCCGGCCACCCAAAACATTCCCCTAAGGGTAGGGAACACCCCCCACCACGGGGCCCTGGGTGTTGGCTGTCATCGCCGGGTGAGGCGTCAGCGGGCGCACCTCCGCACCACCCGCGCGAGGCCAAGGCGATTGGAAAGCCCCCCCCCCATATTGGGAATGTGTGTGGATGTACTCGCTTACACCGTATACTCACATGCTGCACCCCCGCGGGCCGCCCCCACCGGGGGTTCCGGCCCACTGGGGGCGTCGGAGCTCACGACCGACGTAGAGCTCATCACCGGGGAACCTGCACCTGGCTGCTGGCTGGGGAGCTGCGAGGCAGTGGCCGAAACCGTGCCACGCGCCTGCAGCAGCTCAACCCTCCCTGTCGGCTGTTGTCCTCCTGCCAACAGCGCCTTAAAAGGAACCCCAAAGGAGGGGGGGCCCCCGCCTGACTTCCACGTTAACCCGGGGCGAAGGGCCGGCTGGCCCGCCTGGTCCAGGCGTGGGTACAGGCCCCTGTACCCCAGGACCCGAATATGGCCATTGGCCAGCACCAAAGCCCGGCAGGGTCGGTGAAGAAACCTGCCAAGGCAGGGGGGGCGACCCAAGAGGAGCAGGCCGAATAGGGTGGGCAGGTGGAGGAGCGGTGTCCACCGCTCGCGGGCCGCGGGCCGGAACCCCTTCCGCGCCCGCACTCTGGTTGCCCACTCCGGGCGAAGGGGCAATAGACCCCATTCCGCCGGCCCCGGCAGGGGCGGGCAAAGGCGGCTGCTGAGGAGGCGGCACCGCGGTCCTCCGACCTGGGTCGCGCCTCCTAACCGCGCGAGCTGCACTCGAAGCTGCCTTCTTCTTCAAAGGCATCTCCACCGAAGCAAAGGGAAGCCAGCAAGGCAGAATCGCTACCAAAAGGCTTCCCGGTAAGCTAACGAGCGACGGAGACACAGGGAAAAAACTTCTCCGCTCCGTCGCTGAGGTAAAATGGCAGCTCGGCTGCCTCGTGGCCACCCCTTTTATAAGGGAGCTGGCCACGCCCCTAACTACCCGGATTCTCTGTCCTGTGGGGGGGGCCCGCAAAGGGCGCGGCGGCCATTTTGGCGCCGCGCTTGCATTCTTTCTAGCTAGGAGAGCCTAGACTAGAAGGGTTAATACTTCAAAGAACTGTTCCTCACTGTCAATTTGGCTCAGCTAACAAACAGACAGATATCAACTTTCAGCTGTTGGGCAGAAAACAGAATAAAACAAACTTTACTTCATTTAAAGAATATAGGTCTCAAAGAGATGAAAGGACTGACTGAAAACATTACAAAAACACGTATTGTATTTGTTATTCTCAAGGGAAATTGACTAGAGCAGGTCCCAGCTGCTCCTACTTTCGTATTGGCTAGCACAAAACTAAAAATTTGAACTTGAACCAGGCATCCTGGAGAGTGAAGGCAGAAAGGCCCTAAAAAGCACTACAAATAACAAAGCCAGTGGAGATGATGGTATCCCAGTGGGACTTTTCAAAGCCCTAAAAGATGATGGAGTCAAACTATTTCATGCTATATGCTAGCAGATCTGGAAAATGAAACAGTGGCCACAGGATTCGAAAAGATCAGAATACGTTCCAATCCCAAAAAAGGGTAATGCCAAAGAATGTTCAAATTATCGAACAATTGCACTCATCCCACAAGCTAGCAAGGCGATGCTCAAGATAATACAGGATAGACTGCAGCAGCATGTAGAGAGAGAACTACCAGAGGTGCAGGCTGGTTTCAGAAGAGGAAGGGGAACTAGAGACCACATTGCCAACATACATTGGATCATGGAGAAAACAAAGGAATACCAGAAACAAGTCTACTTCTGCTTCATTGACTACTCCAAGACCTTTGACTGTGTGGACCACAACAAGATGTGGCAAGTGATTGGGGAGATGGGAATACCATAACTCCTTATATGCCTCATGAATCAAGAAGCAACAGTTAGGCCAGAGTATGGAATGATGGAGTTGTTTGCAACAGGAAAAGGAGTAAGACAAGGCTGCATTGCTGCATTTTGACACCCTGCTTGTTCAACCTATACACACAGCACATAATGTGCAATGCAGGGATGGAGGAATCATGATATGGGATCAAAATTGAGGGGAGAAACATTAACAATTGAGATATGCATATGATACCACCTTAATGGCAGAAAGTGAGAAAAACCTAAAGAAGCTCCTGATCAGGTTGAAAGAGGAGAGTGCAAAAGCTGGCTTGAGATTTTTAGTGTTCAAGGAATGAAGGAGCAGAGAAATGAAGTAGTGAAATTCAGCTCTTTATTAGTGGGGTTTGAACACAGTTTGGATGGGGCAAAACTCGGACTTATATACACTATAAACAGTAACAGTAACAATAATACAATAAGCCCATTGGCTAACAGAGTGTGCACATTTTTCAATCCACTTATTTGCATAATAATAGATACATGAGAAAAGATACATTCCACTCCTAAAAACAGTAACAATAACAATAATACAACAAGCCCATTGGCTAACAGAGTGTACACATTTTTCGATCCACTAATTTGCATAAGAATAGATACATGAGAAAAGATACATTCCGCTCCTATAAACAGTAACAGTAAGAATAATACAACAAACCCATTGGCTAACAGAGTGTGCACATTTTTTGATCCACTCATTTGCATAAGAATAGATACATGAGAAAAGATACATTCCGCTCCTGTCAGAAAACAGTTACAATACATAACAAGACTCAACATCATGAAAACCAAGGTAATGGCAACAGGCCATATCAGTCCCTGGAAAAAAGATGGGGAAGAAGTAGAAGCAGTGACAGATTTTACTTTCCTAGGAGCAAAGATAACTGCAGAAGGGGACTGCGGTCATAAAATAAAAAGGAGACTGATTCTTGGGAGACAAGCTATGAGAAACCTGGGGAACTTAGTGAAAAGTAAAGACATCTCACTGCAAACAAAAGTCTGCATAGTCAAAGCAATGGTATTCCCAGTGGTAATGTACAGTTGTGAGAGCTGGACCATTTGAAAGGCAGAGCGCAGAAGAATAGACGCCTTTGAGATGTGGTGTTGGAGGAGAGTTTGAGAGTCCCCTAGACAGAGAGGAGAACAAATAGATCAATATTAGAAGAGATTAGCCCTGACTGCTCCTTAGAAGGACAAATAACAAAGATGGAGCTGAAGTACTTTGGACATCAAATGAGAAGGGAGGATTCACTTGAGAAGGCCTTGATACTGGGAAAGGTGGAGGGCAAAAGAAGAAGGGGATGGCCAAGGATGAGATGGCTACATGGCATCGTGGATGCAGTAGGCACAGGGATGGGTGGAATGAGGAGGATGGTAGAGGATAGAGGTGCCTTGAGGGCAATGGTCCAATGGGTTCACAAAGAGTCAGAATCAACTGTGCGACTGAACAACAACAGCACAAAACGTCAGCTAGCAATTAAATGTAAAAACAGTTTTAAAAGATACAGAAGTTTAAACTGCAATCTCATACCATAGCAGAAAACACAAACCTTATTTTAAACAAGTATAATGCATTTAAAGAATCACAAGACAAACAGCAATGCACTTTGCAGGCGCACCCCCCAATAAAGGACTCAGACACTGGTAAAAGTGGATAACGGCATTGGGCCACATTTATTGATTCATGCCCTAGTCCGAATTATAAATTTCTATTGGTATTCAACCAATTATAATTCTTAAGGCAAGCAGGCCGAAGTAACACTGGTAAGGTTCCACCCAAAATTGCCAACGGCAATTGGTTACAATGTATCCATTTGTATCAATTTGTTTGTTGACAACAAACAAATTGTTGACCATAGTCAATAATCTAACTAGTGACCCCACCCTCTGACGCGTATCCGTAAAATAACAGGGTGATGCCTGCTGCCCAGCTCGTGCCATCACCCCATTGCCTGGTTCATCGTTGACCGGACAACGTTAACCAACTTGTGCCTGTCTAGTGTTGTCCAGTCAATTGCGAACCTGCCGGATACCTGTGGGTCATAAATGTTTACCTTACCAGTGCTACCCGCCCATGTGACCAAAGTCAACAGCAGAGCAAGAAACCCCTATGTCAAACCATAGCAACAGTGTGGGATGGGCAAAAAAGCCAGGACCCGAAAGCCAATTGTAGGTCCCAGCCAAAAATTCCCAACCGGCCCCGAAGTGACCAAAATATCACACTGTTAAATAGGGAGGGGGTGGAGGGGAAAAACTTCTCCTCTCCATCGCTTCGCAAAATGGCAGCGCGGCTGCCTCGTGGCCACCCCTTTTAAAGGGTGCTGGCCATGCCCCCTAACTACCCGGATGTCCAAGTCCGGTGGGGGGGGCCCGCAAAGAGCGCGGCGGCCATTTTGGTGCCACGCTTGCATTGCAGGCGCACCCCCCAATAAAGGACTCAGACACTGGTAAAAGTGGATAGCGGCATTGGGCCACATTTATTGATTCATGCCCTAGTCCGAATTATAAATTTCTATTGGTATTCAACCAATTATAATTCTTAAGGCAAGCAGGCCGAAGTAACACTGGTAAGGTTCCACCCAAAATTGCCAACGGCAATTGGTTACAATGTATCCATTTGTATCAATTTGTTTGTTGACAACAAACAAATTGTTGACCGTAGTCAATAATCTAACTAGTGACCCCACCCTCTGACGCGTATCCGTAAAATAACGGGGTGATGCCTGCTGCCCAGCTCGTGCCATCACCCCATTGCCTGGTTCATCGTTGACCGGACAACGTTAACCAACTTGTGCCTGTCTAGTGTTGTCCAGTCAATTGCGAACCTGCCAGACACCTGTGGGTCATAAATGTTTACTTTACCAGTGCTACCTGCCACACGGGGAGGCTTCAATAAAGGCTCACCGCCCCCCCCCCCAGACCATCAGCTCGGTCAACAGGCCTGCTCGCCAATCTCCTAACAAGAGGTCCATACCTCCCGGCGACAGATGGACCCCATCCCCTGCGTAAAGCTCACAATTTTGGAGACTGATGGTGGGGTGTCGTATGACGCGCCCCCAACCCTTGTCCATAAGGAACCGGGCAATAGCCCTGTTCACCAAGCACCGAGCCCGATCAAGGGCTTGGAGGTTGAACCCTCCCCTGTAAACGTGCCGCGGTATCATGTCCGACCAAAGCAGGGTTGTGGCGGGCCACACATAATGCAGGTAGGCCAGGTCACCGCAAATCGCATGCTTCAGCGATAGGCCCGTGACCTGTCCCAAATCATTACCCCCGAGGTGTATAATCAGGACATCAGGCGGGTCAGCATCCCTGATGGAGAAAAGGAATGGCAACAGTTCCCGCCATAACATTCCGCGCTTACCGTACGACCTGAGACTTGCGGATGCACCTAGTCCCAGTCGGGGTCCCCACTCTGTTGCCACAGCAAACTGCGCTGCCCTGTGCACATAGCTGTGGCCCACCAGCCATACTGTCACCGGTGTAAGACGACACCCAGGGTCTGTCAAGGAAAAAAGCAAACAGGGCAGTGACTTAACTGGTACTCAGTGTTGAAGAGGGCGAACATACAACTGAAAACATTGTGATCCCCACCGTCCCATGTTGCATATTTCAGCCCCAGAGTACCCAAACGCTGCTGCGGTGGAAGCCGCCCCTATCCTAAATGAATGGGTGCCGTAACGAGCCCCAGGGAGGCCAACACTGGCCAGTGCCTTACCGGTCACCTTCCAAAACTGAAATTTAGTAAGGGGAGACCCATCTTGGTGACAGAAAAACGGGCCAGGGTGCATACCACGTAGTACAAGGAACTCCTGTAGGGCACCTACCGGACAGATGTCAGCCATGAAACATCGTAGCAGTCTTACACCACTGCCTACACCGTGCTGATCAACCTTAGAGGAGCATATCCTCAGCTGAGCCCAATCATTGGAAACATAGACATCTTCGAGTTCCAGTGCCCTACGACTCGCATCCGCCTTAGACAGTAGCACCAGCTCACTGATGCGGAGCGCTCCAAAAAAGGTCACCGTAGTAGCCACGTGAAACAGGGTTGCCTCATACCTGTCAAAACACAGGTCATACCAACCCCATGCAAGGTGAGTAAGTACCCCTGGAGAAATAGGGTGGCGGTCATCCGGGCTGCGCCCACGTTCCCGCACCCACCCTTCCAAAACATGTCGTATGCGAAAATCATTAGTGTTGTCAGCAAAACCACCCACCTTGGCCATGAATGCCAGCGCTGACAGCCTGGATGCTATGGTGCAGGGGGCTAAGCCCTGGGCATGTAAGTAAACCATAAATTGGAGGACGTGAGTCACTGGGATGGGCCAACTTTCAGGCAGCCGTGATTGGGCACAAAAGGCCCTGAATGAACTGAATGCATGGTCATATGCCTTACGCGTGCGGGGGGCGAGCGACATGCTGATCGCCCAGTTCACCTCTCCTTGCCAAGCGTCCATATCTTGTCCGGGAGTGGCGAGGGAAATTCCTCTGCGTCCGGGGCCAAGGCACGGAACCGGGGGATCTGCAGGCGGGACAAAGCGTCAGCAATATCGTTATTAATACCTGGAACATGTCTAGCCCTAAAAAGCACATTGAGGCGTAGGCTGTGCAACACAAACTGGCAAACCAATTCCATAACCCTTGGAGATTTAGACATCTCCACAATGTGGACAACTGCCACATTGTCACACCAGAAATGGACGACCGAATTGGCCCACTCCTCACCCCATAGCATCAAAGCTCCCAGAATGGGGAAAAATTCCAGATACGTGAGATCGCGCAAGCGGTCCGTGCCCCACCAGGCTGGCGGCCATCTGCCGTAGGCCCACTTCCCTTCAAAGTAAATCCCATAACCCAGGGACCCAGATGCATCCGACTGAACCTGAAAATGAGGGGAAACCAAAAGGTCGGACCTCCAAAAGGTCGGACCTCCAAAAGGTCGGAACTCCCTCAGGAACTGGAGCCAGATGAGCATATCAGCCCTCATGCCCTTGTTCAGTCGGACCCTGTGGTGGGGCCTGGCCAAGCGAGTCATGGCGTCGCACAAGCGTCGAGCAAATGCTCTGCCAGGTGCGACGACCCTGCAAGCGAAATTGAGGTGACCATGTAACACCTGGAGCTCCCGAAGGGACACCTTGCGTTTTGCCAGCAAGTCCAAAATGAGTGCAACGATCCGTGAAACCTTATCAACAGGTAACCTGGATGCCTGCACAACCGTGTCAATCTCAACCCCCAGGAATGTGAGCTTGGTTGAAGGGCCCTCGGTCTTTTCAGGCGCTAAAGGGACACCGAGTTCCTTCATTAGCGTCTGAAATGTATTCAGGAGACGTGTGCACGTGTCCCAGCCCCGTTCACCCCCGAATAAGAAATCATCAAGGTAGTGGGCTACAGACCGGGACCCTGACCTGCGAACAAAGGCCCATTGGAGGAAGGTGCTGAAGCGCTCAAACGCCGAGCATGAAATGGAGCAGCCAAAAGGCATGGCTTTGTCGAAATAAAATTCACCCCGGAACTTGAAACCCAGCAACTCAAAGTCGCCCGGGTGCACTGGCAGGAGACGGAACGCGGACTTAATGTCGCACTTAGCTAGTAGTGCACCCGGGCCACATGAGCGCACCATGCGCTGGGCCTGGTCAATAGATGTATACGTGACCGAACAAAGGTCATCAGGGATAGCATCGTTGACCGAACGGCCAGCCGGGTAAGACAAGTGGTGTATCAAACGGAACTCTCCCGGTGACTTCTTGGGCACCAACCCCAACGGGGAAACCTTGAGGTTGGGAAATGGTGGGAGAGGGAAAGGGCCAGCGACCCTGCCAGCAGCAACCTCCTTAGCAATGCTCATGGCAGCCACATCCTCCCTTCCCCTGAGTGATAACAGGTTGGGTGCATCTTGAGGGGACCTGACCCCTGTGAAAGGAATGTGAAACCCCTGCTGGAAACCCTCAAGCAGGTAAGCTGCATCTGCCCGCCTCGGGTACATCGTGAGCCAACGCTCCAACATGTCCACATTAATTGGGGAGGGGGCCTTTTGCCTGACCAGCTCCCTCTGCGGCAGTTCTGCCCGCTCCCTGTCCACCTCTACCTCTGCCCCGCAGTCCGCCTGCCCTAGGACACGCGGAGGCGGCATGGGGGCCAGCACAAGAGGGACACTCATGCCTGTATTGGCACTGCTTCCTGTTGCACGCACCATTGGCCGAGAAGCTCCAACACAGCAGGCGGGCTGGAACCCCCTGCCCTGCCACCTGGCGGGGTGCCTGGGCTGGAGCAGCTCGCTGGACTGCATGTCCACAATGGTACCTCTCCCCTGGCGCCGGGCGCGTGGGGGTCATGTACAGAAGCCACAGCTTCTGGCAGGGCTCATCCCACCTCATCTCTGGGTGTAGGGGCACTCTCATATGGAATTCCTCGTCGTAAGCCAACCACGACGGGCCAGGGAAATCAACCATTGCCCGGTATATGTTGTCCGAATACTGGACCATCGGAATTGCCAGGTCAGGCCGGGCCCTGAGGTACACCGCCATGTATATAAGGTACGCTGGTAACCAGTTGGCCCACGTGCGTGGCGGCTTACGTCGACGAGACTGCTCCTTGTCCTTCTCGTCCTGCCCCTCCCTCTCCTCCTTGGTGGGTTCTCTATTCAAGAGGGAGAAAATGTCCACATACTCCCCCACCAGATCTTTTCCTTGGTGGCCTGGGCCAGGTGGTCCCCGAGGGGCAACGAATAACCTGCTGTCGGCAAGGCCGACACCGGAACAGTGACAGTACTGGGCACCATAAAAGGAGCCTGGACCAGCCCCGCCACCCCCAGTAAGTTCCCCGCGGGACAGGGTACCCCGCCCCAAGAGGGGCCCTGGAGTGCCAGAGCCGTTCCCGGATGGGCCGCTGGCGGCTGACCCGCCGCCCCAGCCAGGCGAGGCCACGGCCACTGCAAACCTCTCCCCGTTGTGGGTTGTGGTGTGGGTGCACTAGTTTGGACCGTATACTCACAAGCAGCACCCCCATGGGCCGCCCCCACTGGGGGTTCCGGCCCACTGCGGGCGTCGGAGCTCGCGACCGCAACCGAGCTCGTAGATGGGGCCTGACCACTACCTGCTGGCGGCATCTGCTGCGTGGGAAGCTGCGAGGCTGCAGCTGGCGCTGACCTACTCGCCCCAGGCAGCTCAACCCTTTCGGCCGCCTGCCGAGGACCTGCAGGCGCTGAGTTGACCTGTAAACCAAAAGGTGCCCCGGATGGATTAACTACCCCTAAAGATGCCTCCAGGGCCGCTATGCGGGCCAGTAGGGCATCCACATTTACATAGCCCCCAACGGTGATGGGGGGCAAAGGGCTTTGATTTCAACTGACTTTTTTCTCCTTTTATAGAGTAGAATGAACCATTTTGCTTTGCAAAATGTACTATAATTTTATAACTGAATGTTCACACTCAAAAAATTCCATGCTTTTCCGAGGCTTATTTTCTATACCTATATCCTTGTTTGAAGGTAAATGAAACTGTTATGAAAAATGGAAATGGCAAAATGATTTTAAAATATAGATTTAATAATAATAGACTTTAGTGGGTTATTATTTTGGAATGATTTTAATGGCTGGCATAAGCTTGTTCACCCCCATGTGACAGACAAATCCCTTTACGGTGAAGTGGGTCTCTGGTCTGACCTAACTCTGTGGGCTATTGGAACAGCTTTTCTTAGGTGACAGATCAACTGAGTGACATACTCATGTATGGTCTCCAAAGGACTCTCAATCCTGTTGAAATTTCAAGCACATGATGGAGGTAAGTGATGAGCATTGGGCTAAGCAGATCTTTGGGTGTACTGGATCCATTCTTAGTGCTGGACCTGGTACCGCTGTTGTAACCAATACATTTCAGCTCCCCCCTTCCAAATGATTTGTCTATGGCTCTTTTATAGTGATCTGTTTAGTTAGTCCAGCCCTAATCAGCTTCAGGTCAGCAAATAAAACTTGTTTGTCTTTAAGGTTACAAAAGGTTCCCTAACGTACCAAAAATGCTGGAAATTATATTTCTTCACAACCACTGCATAAAGAAATTTGTGGAATATATCCACAGTGGATTTCTGGCTGTCAGCTCCAATTACATATTTTATAAGTTAAATTCTTTCAAAAAACATACCTGCTTTATGAATGTGAAATATCGTGCGAATGTATCTAATTCAAAATGGGAGGAAATGGCCTGATAATGCTGCACAAGATTGTGCCTGTGTTGTCAGCAACAGAAAGGATGCCAAGCTTTACATAGCAAAAAACATTCTGAATATTGACAACACCAATGGCAGCAGTTAAGATGGTCTCTTTCAAAGTAAACAAGTTCATTCTTTTCAACTTAGATGAGCTATTTAAAATCTGAGAACATTTCAGGCCATCTATCTGAATGGAGAGTAAAAGTTTTATGTTTTCCCCCCTGAAAATCATAACTGGAAAAACCTTTGCCTATATTTCCCCAAATTTTTGGGCAAAGGAACAGCAAACTGAGTGCTACAATTGCACCAAATTTGCTGCTGATCTGAAGCCCAATTTAAAGGTATCAAATTTTTCTTTGGGTTGTCCATATTTTTAAATTTTCATTTCGAATGATAGATTTCTCTGCCAGTTCAAGTTCTTTTCTGAGCTTTTGTGCAGAAATAATACTGCATTTTTCAAATACTGTTCTCCACCCCTTTCTTTCCCTTCTTCCAGCTTGTCTTTAGGACTTCTTGGTTCTGACAACTTCTTAGACAAATGTGATATTGTCAAGTTTCTTTACTTCCACTATTCTTTTCAAAAGTCTTACTGTCAATAGAACTTCAGGATTTCTTGTGGTGAGAAAGACCAAGTTCCTGACAAGTTGTTAAACCTTTCTCTCTTTTTGAATAGTTCCTGGGGAATTCCTTTAGTTGCAGAAATGACACCTGGAACTACAACTGCACATTTTTGCACTCCTCTTCAGTTTATCCTTCTGACCTTGATATTTTTTCACCTCTTATTTTGGCTCATTCATATTTAGCTATGTAACATTAGAGTAGCAACTTTTCTTCTGACTGTGGTTGCAGACAGCCATCCCTGGATTTGTTGACTAGGAAACCATTATTTCTGTCCCATTTTCCCAAAGCAGCCGGGTGGAGGAGGCGGGGAGGAAAGAACTCGCCTCACCTGGGGCTCGCCTCTCCACGGCCCCAATAGCGGCTCCCCGCTTCCAACCAACACCATCGATGCTGGGGCTCCGAGACCACGCGGAGCTTTCCCAGCAGCCGGCTGGAGGAGGCGGGAAGGAAAGAACTCGCTGCACCTGGGGCTCGCCTCTCCATGGCACCAAAAGCAGCTCCCCACCTCCAGAGATGGGAGCCTGGTGCGTCCATTGCCTGCTGCTGCCTCCACCCCCTCCGAGCCCTCCTTTGCCGGAGGGGAGAAAAGCCGACATGGATGCTGCACCAGAGGCCATAGCTGTCAAGTATCCCTTATTGGCCGGGAAAACCCCTTATTTTACCATCTTTCCCACCATCATCCGTTATTAATTAGACTGAAATGCCCTATTGCTGCCACTGGAGGGCAGCACAGGATAAGCATAGCTGTCAAGTATCCCTTATTTGCCAGGAAATTTCCCTTATTTCCAAATCCAAAACTTGACAGGTATGCCAGAGGCCCTCCAGGCTCTCTCTCTCCAGGGCCACTCCAACGCTCCAGAGATGAGAGCCAGGTGCACCTGTTTCTTCCCCATTGATTTGAGGAAGTGTACTCTGTGTTCAGCCCAGACCTTGCTATGATGTGAGCTAAGGCTTGTACTTGTTTTTGAATTGAATTATTTTGTTATGCAATTGTATTTTATTGTATTTGCTGTATTGCACTGTGACACACTGTACTTTTTAATGATATTTTTTATGCTGCAATTTGTGAATTTGTACCTTGTAAACTGCATTGAGTTACCCCTTGGGCAGAGAATTGCGGTACATAAATTCAAATTCAAATATCTATATTGATTTCCCACTAGGTCTTCCTGGGGCCACCATATATTAGTGATTACTCTGTTGCTATTAGATGAAATGCAAAGATGCAACAATGTGAATGTAATTATTTTAGAGCTGAGGAACAATATCTTACTTTTTTCTTTTTCACACATACATCTTGTCATGAACTTTATTAACTTTTGTTATCATTTTTCCTGCATTATCCAGAAGAAATTGGTGCATGACTGAAGAGGTGATGTTGAATACCAAAAACATGAGTAATGTTTGGGGTGGGTTTTTTGTGATCCAATAAAAGGTATCACCTTTCTTCTGAATTACTTCATTTAAATATTCATAGGAGAATGGAAAATTGTGGCCACCTAGCAGAGATTCTGTATCTACCATTTTGGGAGATAGAAGTGACAACAACAAATAAAGTTGTGGCTATGCTACTGCCATTGCTAAGTGGGTTTGGGACTAACTTTTCTTTCCCCATAAGGAACTTTCCACATATCTGTCAGGGACAGTTGCACATGCAACCTGGACAGAATGAAGACTGAGCCTTGTTAAAAATGTTCAAACATATATCTTCTATAATTTCTTCAAAAATCACTTGTTGGAATACTTATATTATATCATACTCACATTAAACAGATGCAATTAACTTCTGGGACAAACAGGCTAATTCAGAGAGATTCAGGTGAATTTAACTGGGATTGCTTGAAACTCTTGATTTCTGGAAGCAAAACAAAACAAAACAAACATACACCAAAACACACATACACCAATATAATTTGTTTTTCATTTATCTGTGCAAGCATATCAGAGAGTAAACAAAACAAAACAAAAAGACCAAAAAAAAAAAAACTTAAAGACTAACTGCTGTATTTTCATTCTTTCATCAGGAATCTCTCGAATGAAATAATCTTTGAACACTTATTAGCACTAAGCGTTTTTTGTTGTGTCCGTTGCCTCTTAATGTTTCTTATCTCATGCGTGAGGAGATTCCCTAACCTATTCCCAGAAGCAGGATGTGAAGGGGTCATATATTGGAGCCACAGTTGTTTCTTAGGCTCATCCCACCACATGTCAGGCTGGATAGTGGCCCATATGTGGAAATTCTCATCATAAGCCTTCCACGCATCACCTGGAAAGTCCACATGAGCACAGTAGATAAGGTCGAGATATTGGATCATGGGTAGAGAAATGGCCGGTCGGGACCAGATGAAGACTCCAGCAAAAATAACGAAGGAAGGCAGCCAGTTGTCCCACGTCCGTAGGGGCTTTTTGCACCAGACCAACTCCTTATTGGGGTCATCCAGTTTGTCAAAATGGATTCTGAGGGAACAGCTGTAGTTACCTGCAGTACTTGTGCCATGTTTGTGATCTTGCCAAAGCACATGGAGAACTACACTTGCAGCAAGTGCAAGCTGGTTGCACTACTAGAAGAGAAGGTCCAGCAGCTAGAGACCCACATATCTAACCATCAATAAATTAAGGAGCTTGAGCTGTTCTTGGACAGAGTGGAGCAGATTATCCTAGACAAAGAAGAAACAGGGCAGAGTTCTGAGGAAGAGCTCAGAAGCCTCAATGCATGGATGAAGTGGTGGTGTTGAGAGGAGGGCTTCAGATTTGTAAGGAACTGGAAAACAATTTGGGAGAAGCCAAATCTGTTCAGGAGGGATGGGTTGCACTTGAACCATGATGGGACCAGATTGCTGGCACTCAACATCAAAAAGGCTGTGGAGCAGATTTTAAACTGATAATGGAGCTGGGCAGGATCTGGTTCGGGAAAGTGCGTACTTGAGTAGTGAGGAGGATGCAAAAATTACTGAGCAGAGCGAGGAGCTAGTCACCAGGACTCTAGCAGAAGGATGCAAGAGGCAGTCTAACAATGCAACTGGACTCAAAAGACTGTATCAGAAAAGCATATATAAATGCTTGTATGCAAATGTCAGAAGCCTCCGGAACAAAATAGGTGAGCTTGGATACTTAGCAATAGATTAAAATATTGATATTATTGGCATCACTGAAACCTGGAGGATGGATGATAACCAATGGGATACAGTTATCCCAGGCTACAAACTGTACAGGAAGGATAGGAAGGGGCAAACAGAAGGTGGCGTAGCCTTGTATGCCAAAGAAGTGATAAAATCATACGAATTGGAATATCTAGGTGATCTGGAGTCACCATTAGAAACTCTGTGGGTAAGAGTACCAGGCCACAAGGATGGTCTAACAGTAGGCATATACTATTGGCCTTCAAACCAAACCCCTGAGGGAGACTGGCATTTGGAGAATGTTGTAAAGGAGGCATCCAAGAAGGGAAGCCTGGTTATAATGGTGGACTTCAATTATCCTCACATAGACTGGGTAAACTGTTTTTCAGCACATTATAAAGAGATAAAGTTCCTAGATATGCTAAATGATTGTTCCCTGGGACAGATGGTTGAAGACGCAACTAGAGGTACAAAAATCCTTGACTTCATCCTGAGTAATACTCAGGATCTGGTGCAAGATGTTAATGTGACTGATCCAATAGGGAACAGTGACCACAACAAAATTATATTTAACTTGATCATAGATCGCAAATCACTGATAAAATCTAATACAGAGACCTTAAATTTTCAAAAAGGAAATTTCCCAAAGATGAGGAAACTAGTAAAAAAGAAGCTGAAAGGGAAAATTGAGAGAGTCCAAACACTCCAAGAGGCATGGAGGCTGTTTACAAAAACAATAACAGAGGCCCAATTGGAATAAATACCCAAAAGGAAAAAGGGCACTGCCAAATCCAAAAGGACTCCGATGTGGCTTACAGGAGCTGTTCGGGAAGTGATCAAAAGCAATAAAAGCCCTTTTAGAAGATGGAAGGATTGTCCGAATGAGGACAGCAGGCAGAAACATAAATTCTGGCAGAGCAAATGCAAGACAACAATCAGGAAAGCAAAGGAAGACTTTGAGGAGCGTATAGCTAAAAACACTCAGAGAAATAACAAAGACTTCTTTAAGTACATTAGAAGTAAGAACCCAACTAGGAAGGCCATTGGACCATTAGACAACAATGGAAGGCAAGGGGTTATTAAAGAGGAAACAGAGATTGCAGAGAGACACAATGAATTGTTTGCTTCAGTATTCACTGAAGAAGACAGAGACCACATGCCCAAAACAGAGCCTATCTTCGTAGGGAGGGAAACTGAAGAATTAAGCCAGATGGAAATAACCAGGGAGGAGGTCCTTGCATGTCTAGTTAAACTAAATGCTAACAAATCACCAGGAGCAGATGGCATCCATCCACGAGTTCTCAGGGAATTTAAAGATGAAATTGCAGATCTCCTAGTCAAAATATATAATCTTTCCCTCAAATCAGGCTTTTTGCCTGATGACTGGAAGGTAGTGAATGTAACACCAATTTTCAAAAAAGGATCCAGGGGTGACCCAGGAAATTACCGACTGGTCAGTTTGACACGTGTCCCAAGTAAAGTGATGGAAATCATTCTAAAAGATAGAATTAATAGGTACAGAGAAGAAAAGGCACTGCTAAAGGAGAACCAACATGGCTTTTGCAAGGGCAAATCATGCCTCACTAATCTGTTGGAATTTTTTGAGAGTGTCGACAAGCATGTGGATAAGGGGGATCCAGTTGACATTGTTTATCTGGACTTTTAGAAGGCTTTTGACAAGGTCCCACAGCAAAGGCTCTTGAACAAACTTGCCAGTCATGGAATAAAAGGATAGGTCTTGTCCTGAGCAGCTGATCCAGGGTGACCCTGCCCTTAGGCTGCTGCTGATGAATGCCAGGTTGGTTTGTAATAAGGTGCCCCTAATAGAAGATTCTATTCTGGGGGAGTGGGCCGATCTGGCATGCATCACTGAGACCTGGCTGAAACCAGAGGATGGGGTTCCTCTATCAGAGATGTGTCTGGCCAGGTTCGGTGTTTGGCACCAGCCTAGGGATGAGGGTAAAGGTGGTGGTGTTGCCATTATAGCCAGGGAGTCACTGGGAGTCACCAGGGCCACTGCTCCACAAATTCTGGGTTGTGAGGCCCTGCTCCTACAGCTGGGCCCCAAGGGTCAGTTGGGGGTCTTACTCCTGTACCTGCCCCCTTGCAGGGTAAGGGACTCCCTACCTGGGCTCCTCGAGGCTGTCTCAGCGTTGGCATTGGAGTTCCCTAGGCTGATGGTTCTGGGGGACTTCAATTTGCCTTTGCTGGGGGCTGGTTCCAGGGTGGCTCATGAGTTCATTGCTTCCATGGCAGCTATGGACCTGGCTCAGGTAATTTGGGGCCCTACCAGGGGCAGTGGCCACACACCAGATTTAGTTTTTTTGTCGGATCAGTGGCAGAGTGATCTGAGTTTACAGAAGCTAGACATAACACCTGTGCCAAGGTCAGAACATTATCTGGTGGATCTAGACTTTCTGGGGGGCAACACTTCATTGTAGGGAGGCAGGGTCTATTAAAGTGGCCCACCCCCGGCAACTGATGGATCCGGATGGATTCCAGAGGGAACTGGGGGATTTCCCTCTGGATCGGCAACACGATTCGCCTGAGGCACTTGTTGACCTGTGGTAAGGGACGACGACAGCTGCCTGGATGTAATTGCTCCACTACGGCCTCTCAGAGCCCATGGAGCTAAGTCATGCCCATGGTTCACGGAAGAACTGCGGGAGCTCAAACGGGCAAAGAGACACCTTGAGCGCCGCTGGGTGAAAACCCAGAGCGATTCCGATTGGACACTAGCTAGAGCCGCTATTAGGGCCTACCTAGTGGCGATGGGTGTGGTGAGGAGGCAATACTTCACCACCCTTATTGCCTCCGCTGATAATGGCCCAGCCACCCTGTTTCGGGTGACCAGGTCCCTCCTTGGTGGAGGGTGCGGGGGGGGGCTGTGCCTGGTTGGCAGGGATCGGCTGAGGCCTTTGCTGACCATCTAGTGGAGAAAATCGATCAGATCCGTTCAGGGTTTAATCTTGGTGTGTATGAGGAGGGTCCGGGGGGAGCCAGTGCACAGTCTTGCTGTGTTATCTGGGATCGGTTTGATCCAGTTGCCCCAGATGAAGTGGACAGGCTCCTTGCGGCGGTCCGCGCCACTAATTGGCCATTGGATCCCTGTCCCTCTTGGCTGGTAAAAGCCTCTAAGATGGTGACAGGTGGCTGGGTCGGGGCTATAATTAATGTGTCTTTTCGGGAGGGGTTTTTTCCTGCACCATTGAAACATGCCTTGGTGTGCCCCCTCCTGAAGAAGCTAGATCCAGCAGTCCTAACCAACTACAGACCTGTTTCCAACCTCCCCTTAGTGGTGCAGCAGTTGCAGGGGGTACTGGATGAAGTGGAATATCTGGACCCCTTCCAGTCATGATTCAGACCTGGATATGGTACTGAGACTGCATTGGTCGCGCTGATGGATGATCTCTGGCAAGGGCAGGATGGCAGTCATCCGTCCGTCCTTGCTCTTCTTGACCTCTCAGCAGCCTTCGATACCATTGACCATGGTATCCTTCTGGAATGGCTCTGAGGATTGGGGATCCAGGGCACGGTGTGGTCCTGGTTTTCCTCATTTCTGAGGGAAACCAGTCAGTGACCCAGTCAGTGTGGTTGGAGGGTGAGAGGTCCAGTCCTAGGCCCCTAAAATATGGGGTGCCTCAGGGCTCGGTACTCTCTCCTCTCCTATTTAACATCTACATGAAGCCGCTGGTGACAACACTAAATTATACAGGGTAGTGAAAACTGTGAGAGATTGTGATTAGCTCCAGAAGGATCTCTTGACCCTGGGGGAGTGGGCAAAACAGTGGCAATTGAGCTTCAACATTAGTAAGTGCAGAGTGATGCACGTTTGGAGTAAAAAAAAACCAATTACATTTATAAACTGATGGGGTCTGAACTCTCTGTGACAAACCAGGAAAGGGACCTTGGCGTCCTGGTGGACAGCTCAATGAAGGTGTCAACCCAGTATGCCTCAGCAGTGAAAAAAGCAAATTCAATGCTAGGGATCATTAGGAAGAGTATAGAAAATAAGTCAGCAAGTGTCATTTTGCCTCTTTATAAATCTATGGCGATGCCCCATCTGGAATATTATGTACAGTTCTGGTCTCCATACCTCCAGAAGGATATTATGGAGCTGGAAAAAGTGCAGAGGAGGGCAACCAGAATGATTAGGAGACTGGAACACCTTCCCTACCATCTGAGGCTGCAACAGTTGGGCATCTTCACTCTTGAACGATGGTGTCTAGGAGGTGACCTGATTGAAGTTTATAAAATCATACACGGTGTGGACAAAGTAGATAAGGAAAAACTGTTTTCCCTATCGCACAACACTAGAACGAGGGGGCAGTCCATGAAACCTTTGGGTACTAGTTCTCAAACAAATAAGAGAAAGTACTTTTTCACCCAGAGGATCACTGGTCTATGGAACTCCCTGCCAGAAGAAGTGGTGACAGCTGTAAGTCTTGACAGGTTTAGGAAAGGATTAGAGAAGTTCATGGAGGACAAGGGTATCAATGGCTATAATTATGGATACCTAAGGACAACCTCTGGGTTGGATAGATAGGCAGGATATCTCTCAATGCCTTTTCCAGGGAATCCTAAGCAGGTGAAGGCATCTGCTTAGGAATACCCTGAAGCAAATGGTGAGCGACTGTGTGAGACAGAATACTGGACTGGATGGGCTGCAGCCTGTTCCAGCAAGGCTGTTATTATGTCAAAATCAGCCATGGGACAATCATGGTTGAGGAGGCTGAAGAAATCAACATATTCCCCCTAACAATCTTATCCCTGGTGGACTGAAGGAGATGGTCTCCCAGGAGGAGGCAGCATCACTGGGGGTGGCAGCCAGGGGGACATTGCTGCGGTCATGCCCCACCGGGCCAAAATGCAGCCAGGCATTGGTGGTAGGGAAGAGCTATTGTGGGCCCGGCGGGGTGGGGGGGAGGGCTGTGCAAAATGCTGGCAAAGGTCCATGTGTCTGGTGTGACAGCATACTCATGGAGGCCTACACAGTTGGGCCCAGAAGAGGCAGGAGAGAGAGATGCAGCCAGCTCATGGAGGGGAGAGGATGTGCCTGGAGCAGGGCTGATCACCCCAATGTGGGGCAGGGACAGGGCCTAGGGCACCCACTGGGGTAGCAAGAAGTGCCATGGTGGGAGCCTCCGATTCAGGAGGAGGGGGTAGGTGGTCGAAGGCCAGGAAGAGGCCAGGAAGAGGCCTCAAGTGCAGCCACTCTGTCAAGAAGGGTGGCACCAAGAGCACGTCATCCAAGCTTGGTGCCGGCAGGCCTGGAGGGAGCCAAGGCCAGAGGAGGGGAAGGTGCAAGACTCACGGCCACCTGGGGGTGTGCCGATAGGCAGGCCAACACCCAGGTAGTGCGAGCCCCGGGCAATCACGCAGGAGGGCGGTAGCAGGAGCATCCACCCAAAGAACAGGCCGACCTGCTGGCAGGAGCCATGCAGGTAGGTGTTCAGGCAGGCAATGGGGCAAGGGGAACTGGGAGGTTCTCGGAGGCCACACAGCTGGATTTCCACTGAAGGAGAAGCAGAAGCTTCTCTGGAGGCAGAAAGGCTGAATGGCGGGGCAGGAAGGAGCCACCCCTTATGTAGGAGTGCTGGCTCCTCCCTGCCAAACCAGTGGGAAGCAAGTACACTCCTGTCTCTGGGTGGGGTGGGGGCAACGCATGCACAGGCAGAGGGCCTGCCGGTGCGCATCCATTCTGTGTAGTAAAAATAGTGTTTCTGATCAGTATCTGCACACTACAATTGCCAAATGCATTTCAGATTTCTCTGTACTTGTTCTCCTGTATAAATTTAATGACTATATTTTGTCATACTGAAAACAAAACAAAGCTAATTTAAAAAGAAGAATATCTTCATTAGACATTTATTAGAAAGGAGAAGACTGGAAAATGTCCTTACACAGCACAAGAAACTCCAGGCCACACAGTTCTACCTCGTATTTTATGCACAGCATAAATCACATGATTTACTTCTTCTGGATAATTGTTCTGAGTTTTTGTTGTTTCACTTTTAAACTTATGGCAGATGTGTTCTTGAAAAATTATGCCTGTCACAGAAAATTTGGAAAGAGTCCTAGAATGCCCAATTATGCAAGAGTTATAGCTTGTGTGAGGGACACCTACTGTTTTAAAGGGGGAAGTGGGATTTATAAATTTTCCACATAGGAAGTTGTGTCGGAAAGATTTAATGGGTGAAGGATACAAACAAAAGATACTCACTCCAGTTATTCCTGTTCCTTAACATCAGTTTTGGCAATGTCAATTAATTATTAACTGCCTCAGTGGCTTGGAGACTTAGTATAAACAATTTATTTTTGCATCCTTACTATGTGGTATGTTGCTTTTAAAAAAAGTAAACAGTAAAAAGGACAGAATGTTTCTTTTATGTATACTGCAGAATAAAAGTTACTTTTAAAAGAAAAACAAAAAGCAATGCACTTTATAACTACTAGCTATTATTGGTCAAAAACAAAGAGCCTGATTGTTTCTTGATTCCATTTTTTAAATACTCTTTCTTCTTCCTTTGGTCTCCAATAAACCGACAAGCATGGAAGAGCTCTCCTTGTACTAGTGATTACATTTTCCCTATTCTAACTGTTGAGTATAAATGGTAATGGTAAGTAAATATGCATTTTCCTACTTTAAATGCTTCTAGAGTAACTTTATGATACAAACTGCTAGTTCTTATGGGGTAAAACAAACAGGTGCTGGTAGTCTTGAGACTGGGATAATTTATCCACTTTATCTGTGCTATTTTTAAAATTCCTATCTCATACTCTGTAACAAAGAGAAACAACCAAGATCCCTCAGTAGGTAATGAGCCTGGACTGAGTTGCTTGGCTTAGATAGATAGTTAATTACCATTTTCATTTTTTTATTGATTTCTAACTATAGTATATATTTCATTCTCTCCAAACTAAATTACATACTATGCTGAAGAAAAAGAATTGATATTGGTTGTTGTTGTTGTTGTTGTTTTATTTTTTTTTGGGGGGGGGGGGATTCTGAGATCAGAAACTCACTCAGAAATAGAAGAATGTTTTTTTTCTTGAAATATAAGTTTTCTGGATAATTTCCAAAGTTTACAACTGCTATTTTTTCCCAGTGGAAGGCAAACTGGAGGTTAACTTGAGGGCTTTACATGTCTATAACTATTGAAAATGATGAAAACAGACTCTATAAGAAATAGAAAGAAAGAAAAATATACCAACAAGAGTTTCAAACATGGAGCTTACATGGCTATAACTCTGGAAAAAAAATTGAATGAGTGAATAATTGATTCGGGATTTACCAGCCACTCCACCTATATGAGATAATTGTTGTTATCTTAGATAGGAATTCTAGGAAATATTAAAATAGCCAATGGAGACTTTATGAATATAAAAGGAATTGGAATAGGTGTGTTACAATGTAAATTTTCTAATCAAATCAGTATTAATATTCTAAATAGTGTTCTATATGTTCTTGATTTGCAATGCAACATGTTAAACTCTTCAGCCTTAGATGGCAACATTTTATCTATATAAGTTGAACACAAAGTAAATAACATTATTAAAGTGCATTTTTGAGCTCTTACATCTGGAGCCGCCTGCATTCAGGGGAGGCAAGAGGAGCCCAACTGAGCCTTGTCTCCATGGTGGGGCTTGAAAAAGCCGCCACCAGCACTCTGGAGCTGCCTGCACCATCTTCGGCCCCCTCCTCTGGCCCAGCCAGTCAGGGGAGGGGAGCGGAGCCCAGCTGAGCCTTGTCTCCATGGCGGGGCTTGAAAAAGCCGCCGCCAGCACCCTGGAGCCATCCACACCATCTTCAGCCCCCTCCTCTGGTCCAACTGGTCAGGGGAGGCGAGAGGAGTCCAGCTGAGCCTCATCTCCATGGTGGGGCTTGAAAAAGCCACCACCAGCACGCTTGAGCCACCCACACCATCTTCGGCCCCCTCCTCTGGCCTAGCCAGTCAGGGGAGGGGAAAAGAGCCTAGCTGAACCTCGTCTTCGCCGCAAGGCTTGAATCCGCAGGGAGGCCATGGAAGGGACATTTCTTTTCCTCAGCTAGACTGTTTTCTTCCCTTGGCCCCGTTATGGACTTGTGAGTCAGGGGCACCGTTCATTGATGTTTTTTCATATTTTATATCGTATTTTTCTTGATTTGTAATTTTGTAACTCGATGATATTATTGTATTATTATTGTATTATTGACTGTATTGAGTTATATTTACTTGTGTTACTGTATTATTGTGACTGTATACACCGCTTTGAGTCACCCGCTGGGTCGAGTAAAGCGGTATAGAAATTAAACATGAAAAAAATTGTGTGCACAAAATAGGACTTTTAACTTATGAAACTAACACAGCACAAGTTCTGAGTGAGAGTGACACCAGCATGGAGCAATGGTACTATCACTCAAAGAATCAAAGAAAATCCTTGAGTGCAGAAACCACAGCCTCAATGTAGATATCATAGTAAAGCCATGTGATGAAAATAATGCAGCCAGGTGTGTAAATTGTATTTCAGAAAAATATATTAGACCTCCATTCTCAGTAAGGACTTAGAAAAGGAGCACCAAAGTGCTAGATGTTTATGAGCCATCACTAGGGCATGTCAAATATATGGTAATATCTGAAAGGTCTGTACATTGAGCCACGCCTTGGTACAAGAGTGGCAATGGCTTTATATCCTGAGAGAAACAGAGAGCAGCAGGATGAATGATATGATAGGATTGGTAGTTAAAGTGAAAGGGGTAGAATTGGAGATCTTTATTCATGTCAGCCTACAACAACATACAAAGCTAACATTAACACATCTAAAAACAAAATAGAATTAAAAAGGGCTAGATGACATCTGCCCAATATCAGGCTACATCAACATTATTTCTTCTTTCCAACATAAGGTCCTCCTCAGTGCACATTGAGGGGCATCATGTGCATTGTATCATATGGGAGATAGTTTGTACTTTTCTGCATTCACACAGGCTGTCATCTACAGGAAACCCCATTTTCTCAGATTAGCCCTTGATCTTCCTACCCCTGCACACAGTCTATTTATAGCTTTCCACACAGGCCATGGTTGTTTTTGGCCAGGCGGTAGAGAGTCATGTTGTTCTGCCCAGTTATCTGGTAGCTCCTTGCTCGCCTTCCATAGTTCTAAGGCAGTCTGTGGGGGGGGGGGGGTGTTTGGAAGGGCAGAAGTTGTGAGGAAGCTATGCCTTGATTTCAGTCTCTGCTTTGGTGGTTGGTGATCAAAGAGCAGATGTGGATCGTGCTTTGACCCACTCTTTCTGAGCAGCATTTTCTTGATTGAATTTTGGTGGAGGGATGCCAGCTAAATAATGCACTTTTGCAGGCGCACCCCCCCAATAACGGACACAGACAACATTGAAAGTGGATAACAGCATAGGGCCACATTTATTGATTCAATGCCCTAGTCCGAATTATAAATTTGTATTGGTAAAACGACCAATCATAATTCCTAAGGCAAGCAGGCCGAAGTAACACTGGTAAGGTACCACCCCAAAATTGCCAACGGCAATTGGTTACAATGTATCCATTTGTATCAATTTGTTTGTTGACAACAAACAAATTGTTGACCGTAGTCAATAACTAACTCATGACCCCACCCTCTGACGCGTATCCGTGAAATCACAGGGGTGATGCATGCTGGTTAGCAATCGTCATCACCCCATCGCCTGGTTCGTCGTTGACCGGACAACGTTTAACTAATTTATTCCTGTCTAGTGTTGTCCAGTCAATTGCGAACCTGCCGGATACTTGTGGGTCATACTGTTTACCTTACCAGTGCTACCCGCCAATGTGACCAAAGTCAACATTAGGAACACAGAAAGACCCCTATATCAAACCATAGCAACAGTGTGGGATGGGCAAAAAAGCCAGGACCCGGAAGCCAATATGGGTCCCAGCCAAAAATTCCCACCCGGCCCCGAAGCGACCAAAATATCACACTGTTAACTAGGGAGGGGGTGGAGGGGAAAAGACTTCTCCGCTCCGTCGCTGAGGTAAAATGGCAGCTCGGCTGCCTCGTGGCCACCCCTTTTATAAGGGAGCTGGCCACGCCCCTAACTACCCGGATTCTCTGTCCTGTGGGGGGGGCCCGCAAAGGGCGCGGCGGCCATTTTGGCGCCGCGCTTGCATTGCAGGCGCACCCCCCCAATAACGGACACAGACAACATTGAAAGTGGATAACAGCATAGGGCCACATTTATTGATTCAATGCCCTAGTCCGAATTATAAATTTGTATTGGTAAAACGACCAATCATAATTCCTAAGGCAAGCAGGCCGAAGTAACACTGGTAAGGTACCACCCCAAAATTGCCAACGGCAATTGGTTACAATGTATCCATTTGTATCAATTTGTTTGTTGACAACAAACAAATTGTTGACCGTAGTCAATAACTAACTCATGACCCCACCCTCTGACGCGTATCCGTGAAATCACAGGGGTGATGCATGCTGGTTAGCAATCGTCATCACCCCATCGCCTGGTTCGTCGTTGACCGGACAACGTTTAACTAATTTATTCCTGTCTAGTGTTGTCCAGTCAATTGCGAACCTGCCGGATACTTGTGGGTCATACTGTTTACCTTACCAGTGCTACCCGCCACACGGAGGGGCTTCAAAGAAGACCTGACGCCCCCCCCCCCAGACCGTCAGCTCGGTCAACAGGCCTGCTCGCCAATCACCTAACAGGAGGTCCGTACCTCCTCGCGACAGATGGACCCCATCCCCTGCGTACAAGTCGTAATTTTGTAGACTAATATCGGGGTGATGACTGACCCGTCCCCAAGCCCTGTCGGCAAGAAACCGCGCCACCGCCCCGTTGACCGTGCGCCTAGCGCGGTCAAGTGCCAGGAGGTGAACGCCCCCTCTATAAGAAAGGCGCGGGATAATGTCCAATCAAACTAGGGCTGTGGCAGGCCAGACATAATGCAAGTAGGCGAGTTCCTCGCAAATCGCATGCTTGAGCGATAAGCCGGTGACCTGGCACAAATCATTGCCCCCAAGGTGGATGATGAGAATGTCAGGCGGGTCAGCACTCAGGCCAGAAAAAAGGGAAAGGCCGCAGCCCCCGCCATAACATCCCAGGCTTACCATGCCATGTGAGACTGGCGTGTTCACCCAGTCCCAGTCGGGGTCCCCACTCTGCCGCCGCAGCGTAACGCGCTGCCCTGTGCACATAGCTGTGGCCCACCAGCCATACTGTCACCGGTGTAATACAACACCCAGGGTCTGTAAGAAAATTGAGAAAAATTGAGAAAAAGACGGTAAGGTGACTGGATTGGTACTCATGGCGGGAGTGGGCGCACATAAAACTGAAAACATTGCGAGCCCCACCTCCCCATGCTGCGTATGTCAGCCCCAGAGTACCCAAAAGCAGCTGCTGTAAAGGCTGCACCAATACGGAATGAATGTGTGCCATAACGGGCACCTGGTAGGCCCACCCTGGTGAGGGCTCTGGCTGTCACCTTCCAAAACTGAAATTTAGTAAGGGGAGACCCATCTTGGTGACAGAAAAACGGGCCGTGGTGCCTGCCACGCAGTGCCAGGAATTCCTGTAGGGCACCAACCGGACAGATGTCTGCCAAAGAACACCGTAGCAGTCTTACACCACTGCCTACGCCATGCTGATCTGTCTTAGAGGAGCGTATCCTCAACTGGGCCCAGTCTTTGGCAACATAGACATCCTCGAGTTCCAGTGCCCTACACTTGCATCCGCCTTATACAGCATCTCAAGCTCGCTGTCGCGGAGCGCTCCAAAAAGGCCACCGTTGTAGCCGCATGAAGTGGGCTGCCTCATTTCCAAAACAGAGGCCAGGCCAGCCCCGGGCCAATTGGGTAAAAACCCTGGGAAAATCTTGCATCCGCCTTACTCAGCATCTCAAGCTCGCCGATGCGGAGGGCTCCAAAAAAGGCCACCGTTGTAGCCGCATAAAGTGGGCTGCCTCATTTATCAAAACTGAGGCCAGGCCAGCCCCGGGCCAATTGGGTAAAAACCTTGGGAAACTCTTGCATCCGCCTTACTCAGCATCTCAAGCTCGCCGACGCGGAGGGCTCCAAAAAGGCCACCGTTGTAGCCGCATGAAGTGGGCTGCCTCATCTATCAAAACAGAGGCCAGGCCAGCCCCGGGCCAACTGGGTCAAAAACCCCCTGGGTAAATGGGGTGGCGGTCGCCCGGGAAACGCCCGGGCATGCGCACCCACCCCTCCCAACATGTCTCACCCGGAAGTCATTGGTGCTGTCCACACGACCTCACACTTTGGCCATAAAAGCCAACCCGACAGCTGAGATGCTATGGTGCGTGGTGCAAGGCCCTGGGGATACAGGTAAATCGTGAACCGCAGAACATGGGCTACTGGAAAAGGCCAGGTTCCTGGCAGTCGGAATCGGGTACATAATACTCTAAAGGAACTAAATGCGTGGTGATACGCCTTACTCATGCATGGCGCTAGTGACAGGCCAATCGCCCGGTTCACCTCTCCTTGCCAACGGTCCATCTCACATCCGGGAGTGGCGAGGGAAATTCCTCCGCATCCGGGGGCCGAGGCACGGAACCGGGAGATCTGCAGGCGGGACAAAGCAGCAGCAATATCATTAACAACCCCTGGGACATGCCTGGCCCTGAAGGGAACGTTGAGGCACAGGTTGCATAACACAAACCAACTAACTAGCTCCATAACCCCGGGCGATTTGGAATCCTGTGCAGTGACAATGCGGAAAACCGCCGCGTTGCCATGCCAAAGTTGCACAACCGAGTTGGCCCACCCCTTGCCCCATAGCATCAAAGCACCCAGGATAGGGAAACATTCCAGATACGTGAGACCATGCAGGCGACCCTTGCCTGCCCAGGATGGTGGCCACCCACCATAGGCCCACTTCCAATTGAAGTACATCCCAGAAACCCAGGAATCATGAGGCATCGGACCGCATCTGAAAGCAAGGGGGAGCCAGGAAATCAGACCCCAAAATGACACCCCGTTGAACTACCTCTGGATCTATGGCCAGACAAGCACGTCTGCCCCGATACCCTGGGTAAATCTGAGCCTGTGATGGGGCCTGGATAATCCCGCCATGGCGTCGCACCAGCGCAGAGCAAATGCCCTGCCCGGTGCGACGACCCTGCCAGCGAAACTGGGGTGACCATGTAGCACCAGAAGTTCCCTCAGTGATGCCATGCGCCCGGCCAGCAAGACCGAGACAAGGGCCACTAGCCTTGACACCTTATCCTGCTGCAACCTAGAATCCTGCGCTATCGTGTTACTCTCCACCCCAGGAATACTAGCTGTGGAGATGGGCCCTCGGTCTTTTCGGGCGCTAAAGGGACACCAAGTTCCTCCATTAGCGTCTGAAATGTGTTGAGGAGACGTGGGTACGTGTCCCAGCCCCGTTCAGCCCCGAATAAAACCATCCAGGGAATGGGCTACAGACCGGGACCCTGACCTTCGGACAAAAGCGCAATCTAGGAAAATGGTGAAACGCTCGAATACCGAGCCCCAAAGGAATAGCCAAAAGGCATGGCATCATTGAATAATATGCTCCCCAGGACGGGGGTGCGGGACAATGGCAACGACCCTGCCCGCATAGACCCTTCTGTCAAAGCTGGCAGCAGCCACCTCCTCCCTCCCCTTAAGGGATAAAAGATTGGGGGCATCCTGAGGGGACCTATTACCCATGAAAGGGATCCGGAACCCCTGCCTAGAACCCTGAAGGAGATACCCGCATCCTCACCCTTCGGGCACCATGTGAGCCAACGCTCCAACATGTCCACCTTAAATGGGGAGGGAGCCCTTCGGTGAACTAGATCCATCTGCGGCAGTCTTGCAAGCCCCCTGTCTGCCCCACCCTCTGCCCCACATCCTTCTAGGCCTGGGACAGGCAGAGGCCGCATGGGGGCCAACACAGGTGGGACACTCCTGTCTGTATTTGCAAGTCTTCCCATTAGAGGAGCCATTGGACAAAAAAGTCCAGCACAGCAGGCGGGCTGGAACCCCCCGCCCCGCCCCCTGGCAGGTGACCTGTGCTGGGACCGCCCGCTGAACCGCATGCCCACAATGGTATATCTCCCCGGGTGCAGGGCGCGTGGGCGTCACGTACAAAAGCCGCAGCCTCTGGCCTGGCTCATCCCGCCTAATATCGGGGTGCGGGGAAATCCGCCTACGGCATCCCTCGTCACAAGCCAACCACGCTGGGCCCGGAAAGTAAATCATAGCCCGGTAGGCGTTGTCCAAATACTGGACCATCGGAATTGCCAAATCCGGCCATGCCCTAAGGTACACCGCCATGCATACGATGCAGGCCGGCAACCATTTGGCCCACATACTTGGTGGCTTGGGACAACATGCCTGCTACTATCCTTCTCATTCTGCCCCTCCCTCTGTCCTTGGTGGGCACACTGTGTAGGAATGAGCAGATATCCACATACTCCCCCCGCCAAATTTACTCTCTGGCGGCCTGTGCCAAGTGGTCACTCATCGGTAAGGAACAGGGGCTTGGACCAACCCGGCCACCCAAAACATTCCCCTAAGAGTAGGGAACACCCCCCACCGCGGGGCCCTGGGTGTTAGCTGTCATCGCCGGGTGAGGCGTCAGCGGGTGCACCGCCGCACCACCCGCGCGAGGCCAAGGCGATTGAAAAGCCCCCCCCCCATATTGGGAATGTGTGTGGATGTACTCGCTTACACCGTATACTCACATGCTGCACCCCCGCGGGCCGCCCCCACCGGGGGTTCCGGCCCACTGGGGGCGTCGGAGCTCACGACCGACGTAGAGCTCATCACCGGGGAACCTGCACCTGGCTGCTGGCTGGGGAGCTGCGAGGCAGTGGCCGAAACCGCGCCACGCGCCTGCAGCAGCTCAACCCTCCCCGTCGGCTGTTGTCCTCCTGCCGACAGCGCCTCAAAAGGAACCCCAAAGGAGGGGGGGCCCCCGCCTGACTTCCACGTTAACCTGGGGCGAAGGGCCGGCTGGCCCGCCTGGTCCAGGCGTGGGTACAGGCCCCTGTACCCAGGACCCGAATACGGCCATTGGCCAGCACCAAAGCCCGGCAGGGTCGGTGGAGAAACCTGCCAAGTCAGGACAGGGTGGGCAGGTGGAGGAGCGGCGTCCACCGCTCGTGGGCCGCGGGCCGGAACCCCTTCCGCGCCCGCACTCTGGTTGCCCACTCCGGGCGAAGGGGCAATAGACCCCATTCCGCCGGCCCCGGCAGGGGCGAGCAAAGGCGGCTGCTGAGGAGGCGGCACCGCGGTCCTCCGACCTGGGTTGCGCCTCCTAACCGCGCGAGCTGCACTCGAAGCTGCCTTCTTCTTCGAAGGCATCTAGCAAAGGGAAGCCAGCAAGGCAGAATCGCTACCCAAAAGGCTTCCCGGTAGGCTCAAGAGCGACGGAGACACAGGGGAAAAGACTTCTCCGCTCCGTCGCTGAGGTAAAATGGCAGCTCGGCTGCCTCGTGGCCACCCCTTTTATAAGGGAGCTGGCCACGCCCCTAACTACCCGGATTCTCTGTCCTGTGGGGGGGGGCCCGCAAAGGGCGCGGCGGCCATTTTGGCGCCGCGCTTGCATTAGTATTGGGGCTGGTTTTAATCATCCTGTGACCAATCTTACTGTTTCATTTAAGGCCAATTCATTTAAGAATTGGAGATGCTGAGACTGTTGTATTTGAAGAGGCTTTAATGCCACAACATGCTCCAGAACCAACCATAAGATCTTCATCTTGACCCAATAAATGTATACCACTTCCTCATGTCAACTACTTTGCAAAGACATTACTAATGAATGAGACAGTAACCTCAGAGGAAACTGAACAGATGTCAGCAACCAAAGCTGCCAGATGGAGAGAAGATACAAGAGAAGAGATGGAAAACATACAGAATAATGAGACATGGACATTGACCAAACTACCACCCGACAAGAAATTTGTTGGATGAAAGGTTCCTGCTTAAGTTTGGGGAAGACTTGAATGATACCTTTGCTCCTGTTGTCAAGCACAGCACAATAAGAATGCTCTTGAGAGTGACAGCCTCTAAAACTATGAAAGTCAAGCACCTAGATATCAGGAGTACATCTGTACATGGAAAGATTGGAGAGATGCTGTACAGTGAACATTGGATTGCTGAAATTGATTTGCAATTCAAAAACCACTGGCATTTTTCTTGTAAGGTAATGATAAAGGTTTCCCTTGCTCAAAAGCCAGTCATATCCAACTCTAGGATTCAGTGCTCATCTCTGTTTCAAAGCTGAAGAGCCAGCATGGTCTGCTTTTGCAGACATTTCCGTGGTCATGTGGCAGGCATGACTAGACACCGGAGTGCACAGAACACTGTTACCTTCCCACTGAAGTGGTCCCTATTTATCTACTTGCTATTTATTGCTTTCGAACTGCTAGGTTGGCAGGAGCTGGGACAAAGACAGGAGCTCATTCTGTCCTGCAATACTCGGGAATCGAACTGCTGACCTTCCACCTCCCAGTCAGCATCTTAGCCACTTGAGCCACTGCAGTCTTGATTAAATTAGAATAAAATTTGTTTCAGCAACTATTAGCCAGTGAATTTCTTGCCCCTCACCATACCTGAAATAATAGTGTTAGACAGCATTAGAATGAACTTGGGTCACAACTTTATTAATTATTAGCTATTTAACCATCCTTCAGCAGAGGGCCTAAAATTGCTAACTAGGAACCAAGGGGGTTCTCTCTGATCCTTGCTCTTCATCTGCAAGTTCTAAGACCCAATTGTGCATGGCACAAGGAGTCACCCACCCTCACCTGGCTGATTCTTTGGTGATGTTCTCTGCTGCCAAACCCCCAGCCACTCAAATCTGGATTTGCCAAGACAGAGACCTCCACCATCATGTCCACCACCACACTTCCGGCAGAATCTCATGATCTGGGCTGATGAGGTAGAGGCCATGCAACCACCCCAAGTCCCTGGAACTCACCAAGACAAGCCTGAATTCTGTACTGACAGTTTGACCTATTTAAAGACACCCCTCCCCCCATGATCACCACATCAGGCCCAAGGCAGCCAGTGTGGGATAGGAAGGAAAATGCTCACTACCTTTTCTGTGCCAATCAGCTGGATGAGCCCAAACTTTCCATCCGGTTCCAGAGTGGCCAGATAACTCACATTGGACCACATGATTGATTGGTGGGTCATCATTGGGATCAAAAGAGGTCATAGCGAGGGTGGGGCCATCCTTCTTCAAGTGCCGTAACCATTCCAAAATTTGGCTATCATTGTAGTGATCGTCTTTCTGTTCTTAATTCCTTGGAACAGCTCTTCTGAGGACATTCCACACCTGTCTCTCAGGTTCTTTAGCCATGAAGTCCATCTATATCCATGGCCTCTTTTCCCTTGCAAAATAAGTTGGAGTATTCTATACTTCATGTCATTCCTCATGATATACCCAAGGTATTGGAGATTTCTTTGTTGAATGGTCTTACACACCTCTTGTTCTTTATCCATTCAGCACAACATTTCTACATTAGTCACATGTTCATCCCATTATATCCTTAGCAGCTGACTGAACATCCACATTTTGAAAGCTTTGGTTTTCTTTTCAGATGCTTTAATCAATGTCCAAGCTTCAACTCCATATAACAACACTGGGAATATGTAACATCTCACTATTCAAACCTTTATAGTGAGAATTAGAGTTCTACTAACATAATGTATAAGGGCTTAATTGCCGACCTTGTCACTGCACCACATGGATAGCTCCCATTGGCTCATCCACAGTGTTCCTTCTCAGGTGGGAGTGGCCTGCCTTTTCCTAGTTCACTTGCAAACATATATTAATTTAATTTAATTTAATAGTCATATTTATATATGCCGCCCACTCAGGCAGAACCCGACTCAGGGCGGCATTACAACAAGTTCTAAAAACACATAAAAACAATTTAAAAGACCCATATCCCACCCACCCATCCTATATATATATATATATATATATATATATATATATATATATATATATATATATATATATATATATATATATATATATATATATATATATATATATATATATATATATATATATATATATATATATATATATATATATATATATATATATATATATAAATTGATAAAACTAAAAAATACAAAAATAATGGAGTTGCTTTTAAAATAGCATCTTAGTGTATCATTTGTTTCCTCCTCCACAATGTTGCAATATGCATAATACTTTGGCTGGCACACACTATTCACATGGTGCTCTCTCTCTCTCTCTCTGCTGAGTGTGGTATACTAAGCTAGTCATTTGCCTGATAATTATAGTTTCCTACATTCAAGCACACACACACACAAATATGAAAGGTCTCAAACTATGTTTGAATCTGTCTACCACAGCTGACATCAGAAATCATGGTTTCAAAATGTCGATGTCTGTTGCGGCAAAGTAAAAAAAGGAAGAAGAAAAGGTCCTTATTTGTTTCATACTATAAAACAAAATAATTATGACCTTTTATATTTTTGAATGAGGCTGTTGTGTAGTAGAGAGCTGTAAAAAAATCCTGGCCTTCTAAAAGTTGGTTGATTTTACTTCATTTCAGCTCCAGCTCAGTATTTTATTCTTTATTATTAGAGGTCTCTTTTTGTTTATTAAGCATAAATCCTCTTTATAATGTGACATTGTCCCTTCCATTGTATGATCTCTTCTTTCTAACATGGAAAGAAGTTCCATGTTTTAATTAGACCATCTACAGCAGGGTTGGACTTGCCATTATTTGCTTCAATATTAAGAAGAGATTTTATTGGATTTCCTGTCTTACATTCCAAAACACATGGACAGCTTTGGATATTACACACATTGACCTCTTGGATCTATTGAGAAGATATGTCATAGATAAATAAAAGTACCTCTTGGAGGCAATTTTATCTGTGATTCTTGTTTCTCAAACTAAGCTTCAGCATGAGTATGCTAGTTACATGAGCTTGTTCACATTGAAGTAGAGATACGGTAAGTATTTTGTTATTTTCCAAATCCCAGTATGACAAGACTCCTCACCAAGACTGTCCCTTGTACAAGTAATGTTTACTTTCCAAGAAAAAAAATATCCATGTTTTTGGTATTTCTGCTTCCCCTTTCCCCCTCTTGTTTTGTGTAACCCTTTCCAAAGAAACTTGTGCCAGAAATATGACTTTTGGTAGTACATAAGACACATAGGTGGGAGTGAGGAGCAAAACAGGTTGTCAGAGCTGGTTTTGGAAGGCTGATTAGAAGGTTAGAAAATCCACCTCCTTTTGTGTCTTGGAGGAGCACTGCCCATTGCTTCTCCAAGACCCATTTACAATGGGTAGTGTTCCCCACCCCCTGGAAGGGGTCATGACAGTAGAATATCTATCTCTAATACACAGTCAAGAGAGAAAGAATTTCCATTTTCATCCCACCTGATATTCACAATGTCTACTAAAGACTGTCCAGTCATGCTGATAGAAGGAAAAACAAATCTATGAATTTTATTATATTGTATGAATTTTACTACATGTCTACATAAGCAACAACACATATACACCAAAGGGCCATTTCCCCTTTCCCCATCTGTTCATCTCATGACACATGGACATGGAACAAGTAGGTAAATGCTGTGTGTCCCCACCCCACCCCCCTTTTCCATTCCTCAGCACTTTGGGCTAAAGCTTAAGCGAGTTCACCTTTAAATGGCCCAGCGATGCTGTCAAAGTCCTATCTGGATGTCTGAAGGCCATGGAGGACTGGATGGGGGGCCAACGGGTTACAACTGAATCCTAGCAAGACTGAGTGGCTATGGGTTTGGGGTCCTACGCCATTCCAGGAGCTGCCATCCTTGGTCTTGAATGGGGCTATTTTGCCCTAGACAGACCCAGTGCGCAACTTGGGGGTCCTCATGGCTGCTGCTAGAAGAGCAGGTGGTGGCGGTGGCCAGGAGGGCCTTTGCACAACTTCGTGTAATACACCAGTTGCGCCTGCTCCTGGATAGGGACTCCTTGCTTATAGTCACACATGCCATGGTCACCTCCAGACTAGACTATTGCAATGCGCTCTACATGGGGCTGCCCTTGATGACCATTCAGAGGCTGCAGCTGGTCCAGAATGAAGCAGCCCGGGTGGTGATGGGGTGTGGAAGTTATGCCCATGCCTCGTCCCTGCTCTGAGAGCTGCACTGGTTACCGGTTTGCCTCTGAGTGCAATTCAAGGTGCTGGTTATGACCTTTAAAGCCCTATATTGTAGTGGGCCAGGATACCTAAGAGACCGCATCTCCCTGAGGACATCTGTCCGTCCAACCAGAGCGGACCGGAGGGGCTCCCTAATTGTTCCATCAGCCAGGGGGGCACACCTCTCTGGCACAAGAAAGAGGGCCTTTTCCTGTTCGCTCCAGCCCTTTGGAACCTCCTACCAGTAGAGCTACATCTGCAGATGGAGTTGCTACCCTTCAGGAAAGGACTTAAGACCTGGCTGGCGGGGCAGGTGTGGAGCCCTGAAGGCAATGTGGCTCCTGCTCGTTTGTTCTCATCATGAAATGTATCTTCTTTCTGCCTCTCAGGGTGGGTGGGATTTTTTAATGTAGGTTAGGGGTTTTAATCTGTTTTTATGTGGTTTTTTTAAGTATGTGAGCCGCCTTGAGTCGGGTCCCCCTGAGTGGGTGGCAAACAAATTGAAATATTAAATATATTAAATTAAAAATTTGCTGGCAAGCAGTTCTAGCCCACAAGAATATTAATCCAGGCTACACCACTATGTTTCAATGGCAGGGCCATCATCAGAAATTTCTGGGCCCCAGACTGAGCAATCCTATTGGCCCACGCACAGACATTTTGGACACCGCTCTGTTGGCATGGCCAAAGCTGGAGCAGGCTAAGGTTTTTTTTTGTTTCATTCACTCTGATATGCTTGAAACACATGCTACCATTTAAAAAGTTTTATTCTGTGCAAGCATATCAGAGAGTGAACAAAACAAAAAGACAATGCACTAACTACTGTATTTTAATGTGAGTCCACTGGCTCTTTGGCTATAAACAGGGATGAGTACTGTACTCTAGAGTTGGATACGACTGGCTTTCGTGCAATTGCAACCTTCACCTAATAACAGAAGATCCCTGTGTGTGGGGGGGGGGAGGGTCTGGAGCAGGCTAAGGGTTTTGTTTTGTTTACTCTGATATGCTTGAAACAGATGCTACCATTTAAAAAGTTTTATTCTGTGCAAGCATATCAGAGAGTAAACAAAACAAAAAGACAACGTACTAACTGCTGTATTTTAATATGAGCTTTTGTGGATCAAGTCCACTGGCTCTTTGAATATAAACAGGGATGAGAACTGAACTCTAGAGTTGGATACAATTGGCTTTTGAGCAAGGGTAACCTTTACCTTTACTAACCACAGCAAATCTGAATATCAAACAGGGATCTTCTGTTACTAGGTAAAGGCCTCCCTTGCTCAAAAGCCAGTCCTATCCGACTCTAGAGTTCAGTACTCAAACATTTGTTTCTTGGCTCAACTCACAGAACAATAATTTGACTTTTACTCATAGTGCAAACCACTGGTCTCTCCCTTTCTTGGATGTGTGAGTTGACATTTCCTCAGATAACAAGTTCAAGATGTGCCTTTTCATAAAGATACAGACAGACATGCTTACCTGCAATATCAATCATTTCACCCTCACTTTTTGAAAAACAATAACCCATACAGTATTCTTCTTAGGGCCAAAAGGAATTTGACTGATCATAAGGACTTTTTAGCAGCAGCCAGTAACATAGGACATTCCTTATGTAATAGTGGTTACCCTGATACCATTGTAGATGGAGCCTTTCACAAAGTTCAGACAAAACCCAGACCTTCGCTCTTCCTTAGACAAAAACAAACAAACCCCAGACTCTAATATTTTTTGGTCTATTGATTACACCCCATGTGCCAATTATATAAATAAAATAATCCTCAAGCATTGGCACACATTTGACAATATCCCCGGATGTGCAAGTCTACCTATGATAAGGTACAGGAGGACTAAAAGCATTGCAAAGTTCATCACTCGGATGGACTCGGAACCCCATACTTCTCTTCCTTGGATGCTCCCAGCAGGACACCATCGTTATGCCTGTTGTAAGTTTTGCAAATTCATGTGGACAACAGACCATGTGTCTATTCCTTCCAGGCTACAAGTTTACACTGGATTTAAAAGATTTCAGCAATTGCAACACCTCTAACTGTATTTATTTAATCGCTTGTTCGTGTAACAAAGCTTATATCGTAAAATCTACTCGACCACTGAAAGTTAGAAAAGGTGAACATCAATCTTGTACCAGAAATGCGAATTTGCAAGCCCCACTTGTACCACACTATGTTGAAAAGAGAAATTCTCACACCGACATGTGGGTTATAACTCTAGAAACCTGTAAGCCACATCCTTGCCAAGTCACTAACATCGAACAATCTTTATTAAGGAGGGAAGCTTTTTTACATATACCAATTTCCCACCTTAATTCCATATGGACTCAACCTAGAAATTGACTTCTCTTCATTTTTGTAATATCTTATCATGTTGGTCCATTGCATACAGGCATGAATGTTATTCCTTTAAGTGATTCTGATACCTTTCCCTTGCTTACACAACAGGTGCACCTAATATTGATTAGAATGTTCTTGCAATAGGATTTATAACCTCACATGCACAAACCTGGTTTTACGTTCCTGGCCCATTATGACTGCACCTTCAGAGGCTGTTGAACGTGAATAATTTTGATTATTGTATGGTAAGATACTTTATTGTTATACAGTATCTTGATCTAGTTGATTTTAATATATGATTGTTGTTCCAGGCTCTCTGGCTTTACTCTATTGCTTATGAATTTCAGAATTTATAAATCTGCTTCTGATGAAGATCTGAATCAAAATATCCTGTGCCAGAAGGATATCAATATTTTGAATTTATATACTTTGGATTCCAGTAATTTTTTGGATCACATCCTGCATTTTTGGAACTCCCGGCATTATATTTACGTTATTACACTGGGTTATTGCTTAATAAGAAACTTACCAACCAATTATTCCAACTTCTGAAAGCTCTTTGTATATCACAAATCTTATGAATCACCAAGTGGATTCTATTGTGAAGTGAAGAAACTATTTTTTGTTGAAGTATGTTAGGTGAAAAAAACCAGTTTTTGTTGTTACAAATTGTTGGTGTTACAAGGTTGATATTTGTCAAGACTTGGAGTTCTACCACTGCAATGGGCTATAAATTGATTATATTCACATGATGGCCTGGTTTCCTTAGATCTTTTATTATTTCTAACTATGCAGGCAGGAAGATAGGCTTTGACTTCCAAACCTCACTTGATCAAAATCAGCCCCAGGTCCACATTTCAGTCTGGCTCAAGATTTGCATTCCCTCCAGCAGATCCACAGCCATTTTGTGTCCAGGAATCTTTATTCACACTTTTTGTCTCCCTGACCATTACTGATGGAACCGCATGCAAACCTTGAAGTCAGGAACTTTCAGTGAGCAGAATGTAGAGACCGCATCATCCCAAGAGTGTCTGCCCGTCCAACCAGAGCGGACCGGAGGGGCTCCCTAATTGTTCCATTTGCCAGAGGGGCTCATCTCTCTGGTACACGAAGGAGGGCCTTTTCCGTGTCCACATGAGCCTCGTGGAACCTCCTACCAGTAGAGCTGCGGGAGCAGACAGAGCTGCTACCTTTCAGAAAAGACCTAAAAACCTGGTTGGCAGGACAGGTGTGGGGCCCAAATGGAAGGATGGTCCCTGCCTGTTGGCTTATTAAATAAGTCCCCATTTCTTTTAATTCTAATGCAGGTAGTTTTAACGTGGGTAGTCTTTTAATGATAAATGGGATAGGTGGGTGGGTATGTTGGGTTTTAATGGCTCAATTGTTTTTTATGTATGTTTTAACTTGTTGTGAGCCGCCCAGAGTCGGGTTTACCTGATTGGGGCGGCATAAAAATTTGAATTTAAATAAAAATTAAAATAAATAAATAAATGTATACTTATGTCTCTTTCATGTACCTCAGGACATTTCAACATTGTTGTGGGGCTCACATATTGATACTTTTTGCAATCAATAAATGACTCCCTGATTCAACTTGCTGTGTTCTGACTGATCTTTCCATTCCAAGGCATTGGGAGTATTTGGTAAGTACCCGTAATTTTAATTTCTTACTTTAAGGTAAACTCAAGTAGAATAAATTGGTAATAAGAGCCCTAGTGGTGCAATGATTAAACTGCTGTACTGCAGACTAAATGTTGTTAGTTGAATCCATACCTGTCAAGTTGCCGGTGTCCAAATATGGGAAGATTTCCGGGCATTGGCGCATGTGTGCCACTGCATCTGATGTCAGAGGCAGCAATGCACATGCACAGTAACCCCTGTGCACATGCACAGAAACCCCTGCATGCATGCGCAGAAACCCTTTTGTCCAGAAAAGGGGTTACTGCACATGTGTGCCCATCAGAGGCAGCAGTGTGCATGCACAGTAACCCCTTTCCTGGCCGTTCAAATACGGGATGATGGTGGGAAGGAGCGTGACAGAGCGGTAAATTATGGGAAATCCTGGCCAAAATGGGATACTTGACAGGTATGGTTGAATCCTATTGGGGACCCAAAGGTTGACTCAGCCTTCTATCTTTCCAAAATGAGTACCCAGCATATTGGGGGCAAAATGCTAATTAACTTGTGAACTGCCCAGAGAGTGCACCAAAAGCTATAGGGTGGTAGATAAGTAATTGCTATTGCTATTGATAATTTAAAAGTGTTGCTTACAAAGCCACATCCAGGAATGCCTGTGCCAACCCAAAAAAGCTCTGGAAGTAAAAGTGCAACACCATCCAGGGGCTTGTATAATTGGCCTGGCAGAGAGATGAGCAGCTCCAGTAAGACAACTCTTACTGCCAGGGATGCTAAGTTGACAGGCACCTAAAATTAAACCCTAGCACTGAACTTTGATCAGTGTGTGGCTAGTGCTTACAACTCAACCTGAGACATGGAAATTTAGTGACATGGGGTAGTATGAGGAACTAGAGCCTCTGTATGGAGTAGAGAGATGGAGGGATCAAGTTGTGCTATCTTATAGTTCACATAATTCCCCTTTCCCTATAAAGGACAGTTGTACCTTATTCAAACGTCCAGAGAGCCTGTGGTAGACAAGACACTTCTGTTTAACTTGTCCTCTGGTGGGGATCACACAGAGAAACTGTGATTGGTATTTTAATTGGAATTTCACTTGGCTGTTTCTTCTAATAAAAAATTACCTTCAAATATTAAAGAAATCCCATGAGATTCTCCACAAGATTTCTCTGGGAGTGGGGAAGGGAATAGTGAATTGTCTTTCAAGAAGACAGGGAGAGTCTCCCTACCCCTCACTTATTTTCCAAAAGCAAGAAGCTGTGAGATTCAAATCTCTATACTGAGAGCTTTGACCACTTATTATGCTGTGTCTGCTAACACAAAAATGAGATTTCTTTTGCTCCCCCCGTTTGTCAAATACAGACATTTTTCATACCTTGTGCTAGAAGAGCATCTGTATTACTAGCTGACAAAATTATCACAATTTTGAAGACAGTGCAAAATCAGTGTTTAAAACCCTCAAAGTTGAGATGTGATTTATGCAGCACCTTGTTCTTAGGGGGAAACTGAGAAAATAAAATTGTCTCTCCTTTCTCCTAGCAAACAAACAGGGTGTCTCAAATATCACCAGACATAACAACAGGCATCATGGAATGTGTTCACCATGAACAGAGGAGAATTCATGTGTGTAGAAAGAGGTGGCCAGCATTTAGAGAATATTTTGTAAATATTTTGTATGATTTTGCAATCATTATTTTGTCAATAAAATCCCATTTAGCTACAACCTTCCATTTTACCTGTGTATGGTGGCTTTTGGGACACCCTGTAGTTCTCTCATGACAAGAAAGTGACTCAAAGAACTGGATCAGTGGTACGGGTGTCACCTTGCAATGTGGAAAGCAGATGAAAGCCACTATATTATATTCTCAGGACAGTCTTCATAGCTGATCACCATGATGATCTTCAATACAGATACAGTAGCAGCAGCAGCAGCAGCAGTAGTAGTTCTCTATTATTATTTTTCTTGAGAAATCTTGTGGGAAAGGGTGTGTGATTTCTCCAATGTTTCATGGTTTCTTTTTCTGAAAGAAATACCAATCTGCATTTTGAATCCTATGTCAAATTGGAAGTCTATACAGTATATTGAACTTTGTATTTTCATAGGGAGAGTGACCATTGCTTCTTTCTTACAAAGTATTTCCACATAATGTAATAAATTATTTCCACATGATGTAATAAAAAAGTATTACTTCATAATATTATTTAAAGTGGTACACTTAGCTTCCAATGTGTCCTCTAGTATTTTTTCCTAAGGCATTTTCCAAAATAGTACTCAGCCTGAAACATTAAGAAATTTACCCAAATTATAAGTTCATTTTTATTTGTTAATCTTGTCTGGTTACTTTATGGCAGCTGTTTGAATTTTTCGCTTCTAATAAACCTAAAAGGCAACTATGGATTTTTGTGTACTTAGATTTCCATTTCTTTCCATGTCTAAATTGGGTCTCTATATTACGTACTGATGTGAAAGTCTAGCAGTACAAAAATCCAATTCTTACATTCAACATTTTTTCCTTTTTGCCTCTGTATTGCAGTGTACAGTGGTTTGGAACATGTTATGGTTATGCAGTGTAACTTAGCATTTCATGGTAATATAAAATCAGAGTGACAGTACTTATACAGTACTTATAAAGCAGCTGCAACTCCACACTGAAAAATGTACTTATCATGCAAGTGTGTCCCACCAGTGAAATCCTGAGTACATTTTGCTGCTCTGTGAAATGGTAATTGGCAACAGGAACACTCCGTCAATCAGTCAAACTCCTGAATGTCACTCCAGAAGGATACTGAGAGATACTGATTACTGTTAGAATCCAAAAGTGGGAAGATGACTTTGAATATCCCATCAAAACAATGCTAGTGTAACAGTTAATTTGCAGCACAATAATGTACAAAAGTTCATTTTGAAATGCTTTCTGAACTTTTGCTGGACTTTATTCTGTAACTTGCTTTGATTTCAATATACTTTTTAAATACCTGAAGAGACCTGGAGTGATTTCTTGGCTCACATTACCTCAATTCTTTACTAATTTCATGAGCACCCTTTGTTCACTACCTAGATTTAGGTCAGGGTTGACTGGGCACACTTTTAGGAAAAGCCTGAACTGCTGGGTCTGAGAGGGCCAGGGAAGCAGGGTTAGGCACAATCCCATCCCCAAGATGTCAGAGTGCTACTTGGGAGTAAGAGGATTATTACACACACAAAAGAAGAAAAGTACAACAAAGTATTTCACACTGCTTACTGTGGAGAACATACACTGACCAGCTCTAGACCTGGTGTGTCCGAATTTTTGTTCATTCAGATGCAAAGATTATATATTCCTATTTAAAGAAAAGGACTTGCTACAGCAGGTTTGTAAGAAAGTTTACTACAGAACATTATAACAATAATTTTGTGTCAGAGATTATTCTGGGTTGAAAGGATTTTTGCTGGAGAAACTCTGCTCAGGGGATGACCAAGTGAGGCTCCTTTCATGTTCCCAATTGCAGCCCTCGGGGATTGAAACCAAACTTTTCACTGTCCAGCTCAGCATCTTAACCACTAAACCACTGAGGGAGGTGCTACTATAGAATATTGAAATACATTCTCTTTCAGTTAAGCTTGCCCATTCATTAAAGAAATGGCATGTACTAAAATGATGGAAGTACAGGTATAGCAAATATTGCCCAATATTCAGAAAGCTATTTTTCTATCAGAATACTTTGTTCTGATTGTGAAACTTTAATAGCATTCACCATTAATCCCAATTAAGAAGTAACAATAAATTAAATGATATTTAGCTGGTTTTTGTAAGAACAATACATTTGGCTATACTTCTTTCAGGAGGACATACTGTGGGTTAAAAACATTATACAAATAATATCCTGGCCTGGCTTACATTTTCCATTTCTGACTTCATTTATTACAAATTTCTAGATGTAATGGTATCTCCCAAAGTCTTCCATAGTCCAAGGTGGCTGCTGCCCCTCTCTCCAAATTGATTATGCCTGCATCATAATGCCTATCAGAGTCATGTCATTACTTTTTGGTTGACACTATAGGAGCACCCAAAATACATACAAATTCAGCCACCCATAGCCTTATGATATACATGTATGATGCTGGGGGAGGGATTCTTAAAACCTTTAAGTCCAGCAGTTTACCACAAGGCATATAAAATTTATCTATGTAAATGTGTGAGAGAAAGGAAATTCTCCTTCCTCTGTTTTCTACAGTTACGGCAATAAATCTGAATCTCACCAGTTTGGATTGCTGGCAAGGAGAACACCTGAAAGAGAATAAGAGATGCAGGACACCATCTCTCAAGAGGCTACTCTCTGGGGGAGACAATCTTATCATAAGCATTGCAGTTCAAGTCTGGAACATTTAACTCTGGTCTTGGCAGGTAATGCCTTTCAGTTCACCTTTATGGTTTTTAAAAAAAATTATCTTGAAATATATTGCCTCCCCTTCCTCTCCCCTAGAACGCTAGCAGTCAATAGGCTATTGTTATTCTCACTTCAATTACTTGACCAGTCTGCGATAATCAGAAGTCCTTTCTTCTCCCTCCTTTTCTCTCTCTTTTACCCTTTCCACTTTTCTTGGAGTGTCTTGATGCTATCTGTACATATCCTCAGTTTGCAATAGTGGAAGGAACAGCTCATAGATAAGCTGTGTGCAACAACCATAAGCAGGAGTGCATTTAAATTACTGGGGAAAGGGTATCAAGTCAGTTGCAGGATAAGATTTATCACTCCTGCTGTGAAGCAGATGACACTGACTACAAGAATGAAGCAGACAGGTTAAGAGTCAAATTTCATTAAGCTGTCTGTTGGAGGGGTGAGGCATGCAGGCAAGAAGATGAGAAGAATATTTACAAGAAACTTGTTGTTTTTTACAACATTGGTTGTTAGCATTGACATGAGATGTGAAAACTTGAAAGAGCTATTTTGCTATTTATTTATCTCTCTGTCCTAGTAGTAGTCTGTCTTTCTTTCCTGAGAGTGGTCTGCTTTTGCCCTTTGGGTCACAGACAGCAAATGTGATTCTGGGACATAGTCTTGATCTTTTAGCTCAGGGTTCATAGCTTGTAAATTGCCAAACTAAATACAGCTGACCATCTGCCATTATGGGAAAACGACCTAATGCCTGAGAGCCAGCCAGTCACATACACTGCAAGAATGTGCATGATGCAAGATTACCAGCTACATAGATGATATAATTTATAAATTCTGCTAAAAAAATTACATACTAGGTTTTTATAGCAGTTCAAATAAAATGTTGCATTTGGCAAAAATATTTAATCAAAGGCTTTGGATATAGTTTTTATACAAACTTGTTTTTATTCTTATATGTCATCATGTCTCCTCTGATTTATGATGACCTTATGAATAACCAATATCTAAAATTATATGCCCTCAACAGCCACACTACACTCTTGTAAATTTGATGCTATGGTTGTTTTAAGGAGTTAATCTATTTTGCTCATTGGTGTAAGTATTTAACCACATAGACAGAGGTTGGAAATTTGATTTGCCAATGTGCCTTCTGGGAGAAAAGCCAGCTTGTATTAATAGGCAAGCTGCACCAACTCAGGGTGCCAAAAGAACAAGGGAATGGTAAATCATTTATAATCTTAATACAGAGGTGGAAGGAATCCTATGAATCTTTGAGTCCAGCTCCTATCAAGAAGGCATGGTGAAAAATCTTATTTGGTTACGTGGTTGATATGTGTTATATGTGTCAAGTGCACAGGGTGGATCAAAGCATCATCTTCCATTGTTTCTGATCCCATGCCAGTCTCATCCAGGGCCTTGGGAGCTTTGCCCTGAACTGGTCTTCCCATCTGGTTGATGGTGTTCCTAGTCTTCACTTTACGTCAAGTGATATCCATTCTGTGATAGCTTTCATCCACCTGCCTTTTTTGAAGTGGCACAGATGCCTGGCCCACTGATGCCTTGCAACTCAATCAACATTGAAACTTGTTTTGCACCCGATCTTATATGCAGTTCATTTGATAGTTGATCAACCCATCGTATGCATACCATCCTTTGCTTGATCGCTCTGTGTGTTACACCAAGTTTTTTGATGTCAGCTTTTGTAGGTCCCTCTTTTCACTGCCATATAATAAAGCAGACAGAATTGTGGTATTGACAAGTTCCTCCCAAAATTTACTCATTTTTGCTTCACTAAGTATATCTTTTATGTTTTAAAAAGCTGCCTATGCTGCTTGCATTCTTCTCAAAATTTATTTTGTTAGATTGTGATTTAGGCTAACTCCTTGCCCAAGGTATGGCAAAGAATTAAACTCCCAAACTCTGATTCCACAGGTAGATATCTAAATATTTCTGAGTGATTTTACTTAGAAAATGATGGTGATTATCAAAGCAGAATGATGAAACAATGGAAAACCACCAACGGAATACCACCCTAATGACAAATGGCACTGAGTTTGGAAATGACAAGATCAGGGTGTAGACCTACAAAATAGTTTATACATGTGTGCTGGGACATAAATTTTTAGGGGGGGGGGGCTTTTGTTTTTAGCAAAAGAACTTAGAATGTGTTCTTTGGCCTAAAGCAGAGTTCCTCAAACTTAGCTCTCCAGATGTTCTTGGACTTCAGTTCCCAGATGTTCTTATAGGCAGGAGTGCTGACTTGGGCTTTTGATAACTGAAGCCCAAGAACATCTGGGGAGCCAAGTTTGAGGAACCCTGGTTTAGAGAGTAAGTCAACTATGCACTGTACATAGAGGACACTGAGACCATCCAAACTTTTAGCTTTGGTAAAATTCTGGCTCTCACAGATGTATAGCAGCTCTAATGGGGGATGCCTTTTCCTCCTCAGGTTAAAAAGGAGGCAAACAAAAATGGTAATGTGCTGTCATAACCGCACATGGGGACTGAGCCGAGTTCAGAGCTGATTTATGTTTGGTCTGCCTTGGCTGCAGGCTCTTTGGACATTTTGACAAAATGACCCAACTGGCCACCCTGTAGTCTAGAATACTTTAAAGAATCACCATTACAAGGCCAGATTGAGATATTTTTTAGCCCAGCTTTCAGATAGGCAAAAAAATTCCTAAATCTCCATATCCAATCTTTTTTTGCCTATCTGCAGTGGCTCATGTGGCTAAGGTGCTGACTGGAAGGCTGCATATCAGCAGTTCCATACCCAAATACTGCAGGACGGAATGAGCTCCTATCTTTGTCCCAGCTCCAGCTAACCTACCGTGTTTCCCCGAATATAAGACACTGTCTTATATTTTTAAAAACTCCAAAATTAGCACAAGGTCTTATTTTCAGGGGATGTCTTATTTTCCCATGAAGAAGAATACCAGTCTCGATCGCGCTTCCCCACTCGCAACCAAGGGAAGCGTCCCTTGGTTGTGAGTAGGAAAGCGCAATCAAGACTGGTCTCGGCTGTAAGGCGGCCGGCGTGGCCCATAAGAAAGCCTGCCGCATCGGAGTCTCAATTGCCTCCCCGCTCACAACCAAGGGAGGTTTCCCCTGGTGAGAGCGGGATCGAGACTCCGATGTGGCAGGCTTTCTTATAGGACACACCGTCCGCCTTACAGCTGTTTTGTTCTTGTACCAGGTGATAGCACTAACAGGCTCCTCCATAGGTTAGGGGCTAAAGCTAAATACAGTTTAATTAAATCATGGCCCAAGCCTTTAACCAACATTGAATGTGTCTCATCTCTTTTTTTTTTTCACTGTTTGGGAGGGAAAACTTTTGAATAAACACTTAGGACAGACTATAAACACCAGCACTATAGTTGCCTCTCCCATCTTACAGAATGAGGGCATAGGGAACTATTGTTCCAAATTTAACTACATTTTTATTCTGGTAAGATACAACATATCAAACATACAATACTTGGTGATTTGTGTTCATTTTGCGAAAGGAAGTGATGGCAAATAACTACTGTAATAAAATGTCCTTGAATTTGAAACAGCTGAAGATATAATGGAACCTAGCCTAGCATCAATTTTTACCTCAACTATATCAGATTTGGGTGTAGATTTATGATAGAAAATGATCGCCAAAGATATTATGGTGCTATTATTTGTAGTGGGAGATGCAAGATAATCTAATTAATAATTTCTGTAAAAAAAAGTCTTAAAGTAGAATACTTACGTTTTACAGTGCATTGTTTAAATATAATCATTGTTCATTCCTGTCAGTTCTCCATGAAACAAAATTGCCTTGTCAAATTAGCTTTTTTCACTAGTCTTCTCAAAGAGCTAGTAAAGGTAAAGGTTTCCCTTGCTCAAAAGCCAGTCGTATCCGACTCTAGGGTGCAATGCTCATCTCTGTTTCTAAGCTGAAGAGCCAGCGCTGTCTGCTTCTGCAGACATTTCCATGGTCATGTGGCAGGCATGACTAGACACCAGAGCACATGGAACACTGTTACCTTCCCACCAAAGTGGTCCCTATTTATCTACTTGCAATTTCTTGCTTTTGAACTGCTATGTTGGCAGGAGCTGGGACAAAGATGGGAGCTCATTCCATCCTGCAGTACTCGGGAATCGAACTGCTGACCTTCCGCTTCCCAGTCAGCATCTTAGCCACTTGAGCCACTGCAGTCTTAAAAATGTAGTGAAAGAAAATCAGCATTTGAACCAACCCCATATTTTCAGATTATGTGAGACAACATGGTGGGAAAGTATCACTTAATATCTCAAATTGATGACATGTATTTGTCAGTAGTGTAAACTTTGCAGAACTCCAATACAAAAGAAACATCATAGCAAACTTTCCAGTTTTTACAAAACATAACATCAGGACAGTTCGTAATATTGATACTTGTGTTAAATAAAATGTTGATTTCTAGTGCCAAACTATGTCAGATACTTCAGAACATGGATTCTGATCTTGTACAGTGCTGCAAACACATTGAGTTGCTGGTGATGCAAGCTATTGTGCTGGAATTATAAGGAAAGGCTTCCCACATTGAAAAATGTTGAAGTCTTGATCTCACAATTTCATGGTATTTTTTTACTGATAGAGCTCTCTCTCTCTCTCTCTCTCTCTCTCTCTCTCACACACACACACACACACACAGACACACACACACACTGCCCTGATGGCTTAACCATGAATTGCTTTGAATTTATTTACTTCCTTACATATTTTGTCTCATCTTCACTCATTCATGTCAGAAGATGAAAATATATAAAAGACTCTTTGCTATCTAACAGCTAGTCTTCCTTTGAACTATTTATCTAAAGCATATTTCATTTCATTTAAAATGTAAGACATTTGTCAGTTTGCCTGACAATGATAGCAAGGGCTTCAGACATCAAAAACTACAGAGTAGGGTTGTAAGTAAAATGGAGCGACTCCATCAACTATCTTAAATCAGAATCATTTAACTTAATATGACTGAAACTATCTCATATTTCTCTATATCATTTAGTATTTTCTCAGATATATTGGGAATATTAGTAATTCAAAGATTATTAAATACAAATCTCAGAGCATTGAGTGTTTGATGCCCACCTCCACTGTCATAGACCTATTTGAAGAAACCAGTTGTTTGTGAACATTGACAGTGATTAAAATGCCATAACAAAAACCAGTTCAATATGACCAGTTCAATATAATTCTCCTCAAATATTGGGGCTGACTATGATCAGAATCTGTAGCTGAGGAAACAGGAAACCTCCATTTGAGGCACAGGAATGGTAATGTGTTGTTAATAGTTGATTTTAATTTCGCAATATAAAATAGTAGATAGTCATCCAGTAATGCTATGTTGTGATTTTAATTTCGCAATATAAAATAGTAGATAGTCATCCAGTAATGCTATGTTGTGATTTTAATTTCGCAATATAAAATAGTAGATAGTCATCCAGTAATGCTATGTTGTGAAAGTTGACCGGTAAACAACTCTTTCGGGGGAACTTCCCTTCTTCAGACAACTTAATAGCTTTACTTTCCAACTTCTGTAAAAACAATTAATACACACTAAATTGAATGACATTAACTTTGAAATATAATATTCTTATTAACAATTATAATAACAAATATAATAACTATAATAACAACTCACCTGGTTACATCATACATATATGCATAGTAGCATCATTCTTTTATTGGGTCCTAACCTCCCATTGTGTTTTCTTTCTGGGCTACAGACTTACTGTATTTAAATGCTATGTCCTTTTATATGGTGATGAATCAGGTGAGTATAATGAGAGCATGCCCCTCCCGGTCCTCCCAATGCAGCTCCATGTGTATACAGCATACTAATCACAGTTTAAGGGCTAAAAATTCTAACACTAGCCATATATGCCAGGATATATCTATATAAGTATATATCACCACAATATAATTAGTTACAAGACTTCAAAAAGATTAAGCCAGAAAACAATGGCAATAAATGTACAAAACAACAGTGGGAAGAGGTCTCTTTATCTCTAAGTCCTGGCTGAATAAGTGTATATGAATTGGGAAAGCCTTGCATATTCTTATAGGGTGAGTCAAAACAGAGCTGCATACCTAGTACAGTTTAAGGGCTAAAATTCTAACACTAGCAATGCATCACAGGATATATCTATGTGAGTACATATCACCACAATGTAATTAACTACAAAACTTCAAAAAGATTAAGCCAGGAAACATTGGCAGTTAATGTTCAAAACAACAGTGGGAAGAGGTCTCTTTGTCTCTGAGTCCCGGTTGCATAAGTGTAAGTGAATTAAAGAAGCCCTGCATCTTCTTGTGGAGTAAGTCAAAACGGAGGTACAAATGTGGAGGTTCCGCAAAAATTCCAGCCATAAAGCCAAAAGTTCCAAGGACAAAGACAAGGGCCAAATGGATTATATAATTGAGGAAACAGGAAAACTCCATTTGAGGCACAGGAATGGTAATGTGTTGTTAATAGTTGATTTTAATTTCACAATATAAAATAGTAGATAGTCATCCAGTAATGCTATGTTGTGATTTTAATGTCACAATATAAAATAGTAGATAGTCATCCAGTAATGCTATGTTGTGAAAGTTGACCGGTAAACAACTCTTTCGGGGGAACTTCCCTTCTTCAGACAACTTAATAGCTTTACTTTCCAACTTCTGTAAAAACAATTAATACACACTAAATTGAATGACATTAACTTTGAAATATATTATTCTTATTAACAATTATAATAACAAATAAAATAACTATAATAACAACTCACCTGGTTACATCATACATATATGCATTGTAGCATCATTCTTTTATTGGGTCCAACCTCCCATTGTGTTTTCTTTCTGGGCTACGGACTTACCGTATCTAAATGCTATGTCCTTTTATATGGTGATGAATCAGGTGAGTATAATGAGAGCGTGCCCCTCCCGGTCCTCCTAATGCAGCTCCATGTGTATACAGCATACTAATCACAGTTTAAGCGCTAAAAATTCTAACACTAGCCATATATGCCAGGGATATATCTATATAAGTACATATCACCACAATATATGCTTTTAGTTTTTGGACCTCCAGTCAAATAAACTACTAGCACTACAGCATATGCTTAGTTGCTTAGTAACAGTTGTAACATTATTGATCATATGTACTAATTTTACTATTCCTTAACTCTGAGCAAAAATTCTCCCTTTTAAAGCACCCTCATTTTAACTTTTGTCTTCTGACCATCATTTTGACTTCAGTTTCTTTTGCTGTTCTATGCTGGTCTTGGACTGTAATACAGATTTGGTTTGATTTGATTTATCTTTACCAAACTTTTTTCTTTCATATTCCTGGGTTTTCTTGAGATTCCTCTTGAGTTTCAAAATCCATAAACAAAATTTCAGAAGCTAACATGAAAAACTAAATTCTAAACTAATATCCAAGGACCAGTGCTGTGCTTCTACCATCTTCTTCCTTCAGCAGCAATTGGACAGCCTTCCCTTCTTTCTTAGTACTCTCCTTAGTGCTGAATGTCTGCTCTCAGGAGAACTTTTTTGGGTGCTGCAGAAGGAAGGGGAAGACGTCCCCTTCAAATTCAAAGAAAAGACATAGGAGGTTAGTTCATCTTCAACTGTAGGGATATTTAGGATGACTTTTTAAATCTCTCTTCTTCCTCCATCTAATACACCTACAGGTATACCTGCAGCTGTGCCCATTGCACTGAAGGGCATGATTGCTGTGCAATCATCAGTAAGCAATGCTTTCTACTTTATTGGAATAACAACATAATTTGAAAGATTTATTTAGAAAAGAAGTGGTCCTCATAAGAGGCAAGTGAAATGATCACTATAGACAACAAATGCTGGATATTATGTAGAGGATTTAAATTTCAGGCAGCTTGTTCTTACACACCTAAATAACCTGCTTTCTTAAGTGTGAGGTAGAATACCCAACAGTGGTGCTTCAGTAAGTGCAACTCTTGGTTTAGTTGGCTTTCTTGGGTGGAATTGCAGACACTATCCCAGACTGGAAAATAAAGTAGATACCACCATTCCTTCTCCTCTACTAGGGACACTCACATTTTTCATTCTAGCATATGAGCCTGGATTATACTGGGCATTTCCTGCATTTATAAGTAGTGCCAGAGAAGCTAAGCAGGACAAAGGGAACATACTTAAAGCATACTAAAGATATCCTATGTTTTAATGAGAAGAGAAGAGACTTTTGATATTGTTGAAAGTTACATATTTGTCATAGTTGTTCTAATTGCAGCAGCAGCAGCAGCAACAGCAGCAGCAGCAACAACAACAACAACAACAACAACAACAACAACAACAACAACAACAACAACAACAACAACAACAACAACAACAACAACAACAACAACAACAACAACAACAACAACAACAACAACAACAACAACAACAACAACAACAAGTTAATCTATGGCTTGCAGTTTATCAAATGTTTAAGTCTTTCTCTTAATTATGTTTTACCTTATACAGATGCAGTTATATGTAGCCTGTGGTCTTTGGATACAAAGGACTGCAGTGGCTCAAGGGACTATGGTGGCTCAAGGGACAGTGGTGACTAAAGTGGTTATGACACTGAACTTGAAGACTGGAAAGTAGGAGTTCAATACCCAAGTATTGCACAATGGAGTGAGCTCCAGTCTCTGTCCCAGCTTCTGCCAACCTAGCAGGTCAAAAGCAAGAAAGTGCAAGTAGATGGGAAGGTAATCAGTGTTTTGTGCACTCCAGTGTCTAGGCATGCCTGCCAGATGTCCACAGAAATGTCTGCAAATGGAGACAGCACTGGCTCCTTGCTATTAACAGAGATGAGCACTAATCCCTAGAGTCAGATACAGCTGGCTTTTTAGGAAGAGCGACCTTTACCTTAACCTACATTATTACAATTTTACTATCACACAAGTGATTCTGATTGATCGATATTGGTTTTTTTAGGTGCTATCACAATCTATGCCATTTCTTTTTATGTATCTTGCCAAGTGCCTTAAAACTAAAATCTGTAAATTATGAATTTAGAGCTGCCACACATTTTGAAATGTTGTTACCATTCTGATACCAGGATGTCACATATCATAAATGGCAATTTGCATTTAAAAGAAATTTCTGAGCTTAAGAGGAGCTGAAATAGAGGCCTTAAAATGTCTGCAGAGTTCCTTTTTGGAACAGACATTTTCTTCTTTCATTAATTATACAGATTGTGTTGGCATTATTAATGTTTAAGGATTTACCACAACTTTGACCAGAAGTAGCAAATGTTTTGGAATTAGTAGTTTCCAGTAGAATGGTGCAGTCTCATGATTAACACTTGGTTAAAAGGAAGTAAAGTTTGTCAATTATTTTCAAAGTTCTTGTAGTGGAAAAGTAAAAAATTGGGTCTTGATGTAGGGAATTTAATTTGCTGATGATCTTCAGCTTTAACAAGATGAATTAACTAGTCAAAGTCTTGTTTTCATATCAAGTGTCTGCACACTATCTTTTTAACATTCTCAATTGATACAGAATAACTTTTTCTTCCTCTATTTTTTCCCATCAATGAAAAATATTGTTAGTATATCTGTATTAGGAGAAGCATGTTCCTCTTTTATGGAAAGGAAAACAGAGGAATATATGTATTTTGCTTCTGATATATTTAAATATTTCCATATTTTGCTTCTAAAAGCAACAACTTGAGATCCTCCTCAAAATAACTTAATTGTTTCAAAAAATAAAATACAGTTTCTCACCTCAAAAGTAAGAAAATTGAAAACAATTCCCCTCAGGAAGCCACTTTCTAGTAGAGAGAACTACTATTGCTGAGAAATTGATTTAAGCTCTGTTTTTCCCATTCTGTAACAAAGCAGGAAAAAGGCACAAGGTATAAATTGAAAATTTCATGGTTGTCATGGAAAGGTTGTGGTAGAATGCAGCTTTACTCCACCCTATCAGGAATCTGAATTTTGCATGAGGAGATATAGCCCTGAGATGCTTTATTAGTTCAAGGAGTCTCAGAAAATAATATGATTTTTAAGAAAGGAAAAAATGTCCACTAAATTTTTGTTTGTGTTAACTCCACAGGGAATTGTAAAGTTCCATATACTTTCTCATCTCCGTTCCATATAGTTTCTCACCTCCATCCCAGAGTAAAACAAGAGGTCATTTCTCCCTTTTCTAATGCTCCATAATTTGTGTAAGATCCCTTTAGCCCTTTCCCTTTTGAGAAGTGAAGTATTAATACCCAGAGAGAGTGTGTGTGCATAGAAGAACTTAAAAGATTTTGAGAGAAATGCAAGAAACATAACTAGTGCTTAAATTTATTAAACAAAGCAGCAGTATTTACAAAGTCTTATAGATCAGTCAACTAAGTGAAGGTACAAGCCAATCCTCAAACAAAGAGTTACTAATGGTCCTAATAGAGGACCATGGAGACTTCATGATTTAAGTTGATGGGAAGCCAAAAGATTCACAGACCATTGATGCTAAAGTAGTATAGTAAAACCCTGAGTTATGAATTACTCGAGTTCCAAAAAACTCGAGTTCCAAAAGTTGGTGTTTGTTTTTGGTTTTTGTAAATTGGCATCCCAGTTTACAAACCACCCACCCACCCACCCCCAACTTATGAAGGGGGTTTGTGTAAAGTTGAGCCCAGGACGAAGAGCGGAAAAGCCTATCTGCTCTTCGGACTGGGCTCATTTCACCATTACCCCCGGTGCCTTCCCAGAGGCTGAGAAGGCACTGGGTGTGTGTGTGAATTGGAGTGACATCTGAAGGGGGAAAAGGCTTTTCCACTTGTCGGACTGGCTTGTTTCACCCCCGTGGTGCCTTCCCAGCCTGACCGGAGAGCTGGGGAGACACTGTGGTGCTTTTGGGGCAGTCAGGTGAAGGCTGTGCCTGACTGCCCCAAAAGCCCCATTCGGATCCTGCAATCACCCAGTGCCTTTGGGGGGGGGGGGGGAGGGAGGTGAAGGAACCAGCTCCCTTCCCTCAAAGGCACTGGACAATTGGAGGATCCAAATGGGGCTTTTGGGGCAGTCAGGCACAGCCTTCACCTGACTGCCCTCAAAACCCTCATTCAGATCCTACAATGGCCCAGTGCCTTTGAAGGGTGGGAGGTGAAGGAACCTGCTCCCCCCCCCCCCCAAAGGCACCTGGCAATTGGAGGATCCAAATGGGTCTTTTGGGATAGTCAGGAACAGCCTTCACCTGACTGCCCCGAAAGCCCCATTCAGATCCTGCCATTGCCCAGTGCCTTTGGGGGAGGGAGGTGAAGGAACCAGCTCCCCCCCCCCCAAAAAAAAAAGGCACTGGGCGATTGCAGGTTCTGAATGGTGCTTTCGGGGCAGTCAGGCACAGCCTTCACCTGACTCCCCCAAAAGATCCGCAGTGCCTCCCCAGCCTTCCAGTCTGGCTGGGAAGGCATTGCATGGTGAAATGAGCCCAGGACAGAAAGGCTTTTCTGCTCTTTGGACTGGACTCCCCTTCACACCCGGTGCCTTCCTAGCCCTCTCTGCTGGCTGGGAAGGCACCAGGGGTTGAAATGAGCCTAGTACGAAGAGTGGAAAGGCTTTTCCACTCTTTCGACTGGGCTCCACTTCACCCCCCTGCCTTTCCAGCCCTCCGGCCTGGCTGTTAAGTTGCAGTTGGTTGTGGTGGTGGTGGTAGAATGAGCTGAGGATGAAGAGTGGTTCAGCTTTGTCCTGGGCTCTTCCCCCGCCCCTCTGCTTCCCGATTTGTATGTTATTATTGTCATGGTTGAACTGGGGCCTATGTGTTCTTTTGAATCTGTAATGGAGATTTATGTGTCCTGCTCTCTGAAGGGGAGGTGTGTATTTCACTGAAGTGATGCAGTATGGGTTATCACTGGGCAGAAGCTGCTCAGTAGTGATAAGAACATAAGAACAGCCTTGCTGGAACAGGCCACAGCCCATCCAGTCCAGCATTCTGTCTCACACAGTGGCTCACCATTTGCTTCAGGTTATTATTCCCAAGCAGATGCCTTCACCTGCTTAGGATTCCCTAGAAATGGCATTTAGAGATATCCTGCCTATCTCTCCAACCCAGAGGTTGTCCTTAGGTATCCATAATTATAGCCATTTATACCCTTGTCCTCCATTAACTTGTCTAATCCTTTCTTGAAGCTGTCAAGACTGGCAGCTGTCACCACTTCTTCTGGCAGCAGTTCCATAGACCAGTGATCCTCTGGGTGAAAAAGTACTTTCTCTTATGTGTTTGAGAACTAGCACCCAAAAGTTTCATGGAGAGACCCCTAGTTCTAGTGTTATGCGATAGGGAAAACAGTTTTTCCTTATCTAATTTGTCCACACCGTGCATGATTTTATAAACTTCAATCAGGTCACCTCTTAGACGCCATCGTTCAAGAGTAAAGAGTCCCAAACATCAAAACTGTTAAACGTGTATTAAATCACTTGCAGGTATTGAGTCTGTGTGTGTTGCAGCAGAGCAGACTGTTGAGCCGAAACACGAAGCTGGGTGTGGTTCACAAACCTCTACACACAGACAGGCATTAGTAAAGAACAGAAAGAGCTTTTACTTCAACAGTCACAACTGGTTAAGATAAACTGAGTCCCATACAAAAATAGCTTTCCAGTTGCAAATTAAGCTGGCCATAGTCCAAGACATAGAGAACACAAAACAGTGAAGATCAAAGCAAATGCAGGCACACCAGCCGAACAGAAGATTACAAACAACTATGTTTACAGCCAGTACTGTATCAGTGAGAGATAGTCCATTCCTCCTCCAGGCAGAGACCAATGCTGCAGTGTCAGCAACAGCAGGCGTCTTCAGTGGTGTGTCCAAACACCAGGGGTGGAGAGCAATGGAGATAATGTCAGCAGCAACAGAGTCCAATGGATCAGCGTATCCACATCAACAGAGTCCAAATACATAAGCCCAAATACATGTGTCCCCTCTCTCTCACTCGTGGGACAGGGCTGGGGATACTGGCTTGCAGGGCTAGCTAAATAGCTGTAAGTTGCTGAATCAGAAGACTAGTAGAAGCACCTGTAACTCAGCAGGGAGTAAACCTTAAAGAGAAAATGCGCTCTGGCACAATACTAGTCAGTACTACAATGCCCATTGTTCTGACAAAAACATTCAAACCCTCGTGTTCTTGGGGAATTGAAACCTAATTTGTGATAGACATGTGATACTGTGTAGTGATTGGCTGGAGTCATCCTGAGAGTGGAACTTGTTGAAGGAGATAAAAGAACCGGGTGGAGAAAGAACTTTCTCTTTGCTCCTCGCCATGCTTTGTAAGTAGTTCTGTGAGTGTGCTGTCACCTCTGCAAACATGTAGTCTATTAAACCCGAGGGAGAAGCCCCTTTGGGCTTCCACATTTAGTCAGGCTTTTATTGTTCTTAAGGTACTTTCTGAACTAAAATTACTTCATTGTCTAAAACTGTTTTTCTTCCTGAAACTAAGAAATCTTTGCTTCCTGAAAACTTTGTTTTCGTAACTGTTTTTGACTACAATATAGAATATACTTTCAAAATACATGAAGATGACTGGAGTTGTTTATTTTTCTACACACTACTGTACTTACAGCCTAGATTTACATCAGGAAATGTGAGAAGGCTAGCTTAAATTCCTGAATTGCTTAGCTAGAGGCATCCATTCAGGTGAATTCCCCCCTACGTGAGTAAAGTGTCTGTTACAATCAGTGCTGGGCATCAGCCAGTCCGCCCCGGGCCGAGCGGACCGGTAGTAAACCTGGCTGACCATGCCCCCTCCCCATCCCACCCCACCCACCTCTTCCTGGGAGAGCGGGTGACCCGATGGCATCGGCTTTGGCTCTTCATTCTCCTCCAGAGCGGCTGCTACTGGCTCCTTAATAGGCTGCGGGTGCTGCTCGGGTGGTGGTGGAGGTGGCAGTGTGTGCCCACCTGGCCCTGGGGGAAGGGGGAGCTGTTGCCACATGCCACCCAGAGGAGCTCACCTGCCCGCCCTTGTGCCCCGCGCCCCCGCCGCCACTCCTTGCCTCCTTCTAGCAGCAGCAGCACAACTTTTGTGATGCCTGGACCTAGTCCTGCAGGAAGAGAACTTCCTGCAGGATGTCTGTCTGGGCATTGTGAGAGGTGTCCAGGCAGCATGGCAGAAGCAGGGCAACTCTCGCAATGCCCAGAGTCAGACAGACATCCTGCAGGAAGTTCTCTTCCTGCAGGACTAGGTCCAGGCATTGCAAAAGTTGTGCTGCTGCTGCTAGAAAGAGGCAAGGAGTGGCGGTGGAGGCGAGGGGCACCGGGGCAGGCAGGCAAGCTCCTCTGGGTGGTGCATGATGTCAGCTCCCCCTCCCCTTCCCCCAGGGCCAGGCGCGCACACACCACCACCACCTCCACCACCACCCGAGTGGCACTCCTTCCTCCTCCCCCCTCCAATGGGTGGAAGGTGCAGCCCGACGTGGCACCTTCTGGGTAAGTGTGTCTTTTTGTTTTGTTTACTTCCCCCGTGTGTGTGTGTGTGTGGGGGGGGGGAGCAGAGGCTAAAGGGATTTCCCATTGGGGGTTGGGTTGGAGGGAGAATGAGGGTTGTGAAGCTCCCTAAACAGCAGTGAGTCTTTAAGGTGTCACAACATTTTTGTGTTTTTGTTTTGTTTACCTCCTGATCTGCTTGCACAGAATAAAACATTAGAATTGATGCCATTTTATTCTGTCCCACCAGAATCAAACAGGGACTGCAGAAAATTGTCACTGCTGCTGCTACTGCCTCCACCGCCACCATGGTAAGTGATATCTTGTGAATTTCGGCAGTGGGGTGGGTGGTGAGTGGTGGAATTGTAACTTTTAAATGGTGGCACCACCATTTTGAAATCTAAACACAACAGGAAACTCCTTACATAACTTGATTTTTGTTGCATAAATCTGGACTTGATTTATGCAAAAAATCCTTACGTAAATTGAATTTTACAAAAGTAGAGGCATACATAAATTGGGTCTTTACTGTAATCTTTTAAGAGAGAGGGGGCCTCTGGGCTTCCACACTTAAATAGTTTTTTTCATTATTTTAAATGTGCTTTCTGAATTGAAATTGCTTTATTTGCCTAGAATTGTTTTGCTTCCTAAAATTTTATTTGTGTAACCTACGTTTGCTACAATATATTTTTTAAAGACTTTGAAGAAGACTGGAGTTGTTTAATTTCCTATGCACTACCTATATAACAGCCTGATTCAGGTCAAGATTTGTCTAAAGGATAGCTGAAATCCAGGATTGCTTAGCCACAGGACGTCAGTTCAGGTGTGGTTCCACTTACTTGTAGGCCCAAGGGTCTACTTGGGAGTAATGCATCCATCACAGTAACTAATTAAAATTCCTTATCAGTGATCAAATTATTGCAGAACTCTCAAATAACTTTGCAATACAAGAACAGCAGTGTATGTAATTTAACCACCTTACTTCTGGAGAAATGGCTTATTATCAAGGAATATTTAGTTCAAATTGTGAGCTATACTTTATTGTAAAGTGGCAATGCATAGATTTTCAAGATACATTATGGATGTTTTTCAAAGTAGTATGCTTCAAGCACTTTAGCTATTTGACTTAAAAGTCCTAGAACCATGCAACTCAGAATAGGAATTAATGACATAGTTAACGAACAGATTTAAATGGCTAATATTCATTCAGTTAATTATGTATTATCTGCATAAATTTCAGCACAATAATGATGTTTGTTTGCTCTAGCTAAGAGTCATCTGACACACAGAAATTTATTCTGACATATGGAAGATCTAGGCTGTGATTTCAGGAACAGCAGAAGATCTGATGAACTATTGGTTACAATATCATACATTAACAGCTTTATGTACAAAACCAAATGTACATGTCTATGGAGTTTCATCATCACAAATATCTTTGTTTTCAAGTATATCATGAGCTTTACTTGGACAATGAGAAAGATCATAGAGGAAGAGGAAGAGAAGGGAAGAGGGGACAATATGTAAAGATGTTGAAACAAATTCACATTTTGATCTTTATTCAATAAGCATGAAAATGCTGACCCACATAATGTGAAGGATGTACACCATTCCACCTCCAAGCAGTTAACAATTCTGAAGAGTTCATGGATGGCATTTTAAAAAAATTCCAGTGATTTAGTGATAGCAAATGAACACATCTTTCAGATTCTTGCAACAGACACCTTACAAATTACAGCTGGTAAGGATTAGATATGATTTGGAACCATCTAGTATAAAACTGCCTTTACAGCAATAGGTCATTATATCTACTTTTGAGATACTTCAAAGTTATAAGATAAATGAAGGAAGCAGTTCTTCTGTATAATGAGTGCTTCTTTTTGAATGAAATTCCCATCTTGTTTGCTTTAGGGGAGATGATTATGTCATCTTGCACAGCCAGCCTCAAAGCACAGTTTCAATGAAAAGTTTACTGAATAAGCCTTAAAGAGCTGCACTTGAGAGAGAATGTGTATGAGGAAATATTCAAATATAGTGTTTTGGAATCTGCTTTGCATTTAACCTCTGGGAAGAATATCAGCTTGAGGTAATTTCTAACATCAAGCAATAAGTGTGTATGCAAGATTTAGTCTGATGTTGAACTCTAATTTAGTGATTCAGAGAAGTGCCCAATTTGCTGCAGAACAGTTTGGAGACCTCCCAAACCAACCTGGATTTCAATCCAAATAACAATTTGGAAATGCAAATCTTTGTGGCCCTCATCAGAAGCTTATAAATGGCTGTAATAATGTTTTTCTGCTGTCACAACTGGATGGACATTAGTAGGCACAGTGAGACATTGCAAGGGGTTATGAATGTCAGCATGCAGACTAGATCTACTAGTCAAATCTGGAAAATCCTTGATATCACTGACATGAAGGCATACGTTTGGCCTTGTGGTCAAAGTGGGAGTACTTTATATATAACAGAAGGTCTTTCAGAATTCCATCAACTCCAAACAATGATAAGCATGAAGAGATTTTTATTAACTCCTCATGTACTTGAAGGTCAAAAATATAGGGGAAAATGTCAATGAATGAATTCATCAATGCACTGGCTTCCCTTCATGACATATGGAATGTTTGCTGAGTAGCTTTGAAGTGGTAGACACAACTGATATAGCTCACCACTGATGAATAGTTGGTTTTGTTCAAAGGAAAACTTCAATTCCATGAATCTATTTTTAGTAAATTATGAAATTATGACATAAATGTGTGATGTTGCTGCAATCCTAAAACATCATACACTCAGAGGGTAGACATTTACCTAAAGTAGCAGCCTAGTACACCATTGGAAGTCCACATAATCTTGTTATAATGCAATGACAACAATGCTTAAAATGTACTTTCATAAGAGACAGAACCAAAGATCTGAAATATATTGAGACCATTTGAAAGAATGCAAGCGCAGCGCCAAAATGGCCACCACGCTCTTTGCAGGCCCCCACCCACCCAGACTCAGCCATCCGGGTAGTCATGGGGCGTGGCCACCCCCTTTTTAAAAGGGGTGGCCACGAGGCAGCTGTGCTGCCATTTTAGAAGCGACGGAGCGGAGAAGTTTGCTCCGCCGCTTCTCTCTTTTCAATTAAAAAAAAGCTTTTCGGAGGAATCTTTCTCCCCTGAAAAGGTGATCGCTTGGGTGGCAATGGCACCCAAGTGCAAGGCTGCGGCCTCCAGGCCGTGCATTAGGGGGAGGGCTCTGCCTACCCACTCAACCTCCTGGGGGCTGCCGCCGGGACGGAGGGCTCAGGTGGCACCCCCGCAATCGGGTGGCAGGGCTTCGGTGCCCACTGCCACCAATGTGGCCCCTGCATACCCGCCCAGTCTGGGGACTAGGGCAGGGGCGGCACGGGCCTCCTCCTTCGGGGTTCATACCCCTGCTGTGCATTTGCCCACCTCGGGGCATGGCAGCCCACTTGGGCATGGTGCGGGTCCCCGCCCCACCACTCTTCCAGCCCCTTATGGGCCGGATTACAGGGCATGGCCCTAAGCGAGCCACGGATCACCATTTGGCCTTATCCCCCAGCAATTGCTTGGTGGGCCATCTGGCCCACCTTATCCAGGTGGGTCTGAAACGGTCGATGCTCTCCTTGCACGCATTTCAGTGCTGGAGGCATCGATGGGCATTGCTCTGCCACCTGTTGATGGCGCGCTTGCAAACCCTTCATATCCGGCCCACGCACCGGCCACGGCTGTCCAGCTGGCACCTCGCAGCTCCCCATCTGGCCATTGCAACAGGCCTTCCCATCGGGGACCGGTCCTGCTCGGCAGGGGTGCAGGAGTACGCAGAGCTCGATTCCCATCGTAAGCTCCGATGCCCACCGTGGGCCGGATCCCCCAGTGGGGGTGGCCCAAGGGGGTGCACTGAGTGAGTATATGGGTCAAATTAGCACACCAGTAACACTACCCAATTCGGCTGGGGGGGGCAGTGGCCATGGCCACGTCAAGTTACTGTGGGAGGACATTTTAATCCATACTGTCCTGCTAATTCTCGGTTACCCAATTACTCCCCAGTTATGTCAGGGGTGACCGCCCCTTCGGGTACGCCTAATGTCCCAGATTTGGCGGGGGGAATATGTAGATATCTTCTCACTTTTAAATCGTGAGCTAACTAAGGAAGAAAGGGAGGGGCAGGACGATAGGGACAAGGAGTTGTCCCATCGTCGTAAGCCACCTCGCACTTGGGCCAATTGGTTGTCGGCCTATCTTATTTACATGGCGGTATACCTGAGGGCTCGTCCTGATTTGGCCATTCCAATGGTCCAGTATCTGGACAATATTTACCGGGCTGTAGTTGATTTCCCTGGCACGTCATGGTTGGCCTATGATGAGGAGTTTAGGATGAGGGTGGCCCTTCACCCTGAGATGAGGTGGGACAAGCCCTGCCAATAGTTGTGGCTGCTGTATATGACCCCCCACGCGGCCAGCGCCTGGTGACCGGTACCGCTGTGGTCATGCTGTCCAGCAGGCTGCTCCTTCACAGACTCCCCGCCACCCGGCAGGGCAGGGGGTTCCAGCCCGCCTGCTGTGTTGGAACTTCTCCACCAACGGTGTATGCAGCAGACGCCAGTGTCAGTTCAGGCACGAGTGCCCTTCTTGTTCCGGCCCTCACGCCGCTTCCGCGTGCCCGCGGGCTGGCGGGTTGCGGGACAGAGGACGGGGTGTCCAGGGGGCAGTCAGAGCTCCCTTTGACGGGGCTACCCATCCAAAAGGCCCCCCTCCCCAATTAATATACTGTTGTTGGAACGATGGCTGTGCGCTTATCCTAGACAGGATGATGCGAGATACCTATTTGAGGGCTTTCAGTTTGGCTTCCGCATACCCTTTAAAGGTGTTCATGGTCCTCAGGACACCCCGAACTTACTCTCTCTCAGGGATAATGAGGACATTGCTGCGGATCACATAGCCAAGGAAATTAAGGCACAGAGGGTGGTGGGGCCGTTTGTCGACCCCCCATATCCAACTTGAAGGTATCCCCTCTAGGTTTAGTCCCTAAGAAGTCCCCGGGTGAATTTCGCCTAATTCACCACCTTTCTTACCCTGCGGGCTCTTCGGTCAATGACGCTATACCTGATGACCTTTGCTCTGTCAGGTATACGTCCTTTGACCAGGCCTTACAAATGGTACGCTCTTGTGGTCCCTGGGCGCTACTGGCAAAATGTGACATCAAATCGGCATTCCGATTGTTGCAATTGCACCTGGTTGACTTTGAGCTGTTAGGTTTTTGTTTTGGGGGCAATTTTTATGTGGACAAAGCCATGCCTTTTGGCTGTTCTATTTCATGTTCGGCCTTCGAACAATTTAGCACCTTCCTCCACTGGGCTTTTGTTTGTAGGTCAGGGTCCCGGTCTGTAGCCCACTACCTCGATGACTTTTTGTTCGGGGGTGGACATGGCATGGGCATGTGTGCCCGTCTCCTCGCCTCATTTCAGGTACTTATGCGGGAACTTGGCATCCCCCTAGCACCTGAAAAGACTGAGGGCCCAGCCACCACTCTCACCTTTTTAGGTATTGAAATCGACACCGTCGCCCAGACATCCAGGTTGCCCATGGAAAAGGTGACCCAGATCTCGGCTGCGATTTTGGCAATGCTTGCCAAGCGTAAGGTGTCTCTCTGAGAGTTGCAGGTGCTGCACGGCCACCTCAACTTTGCCTGTAGGGTAGTAACACCAGGCAGAGCCTTTGCCAGGCATCTTTGTGACGCCATGGCAGGCCTTTTAAAACGTCACCACAGGGTGCGGCTGACCAGAGGTTTACATGCAGACCTTTCAGTTTGGCTCACATTCCTACAGGACTTTAATGGCGTCTCTTTTTGGAGATCTGAGCTTATGGTCAGCCCTCAGTTCCAAGTACAGTCAGATGCCTCCGGCTCTCTGGGTTATGTGATTTATTTTGAGGGACGGTGTGCCTATGGTCAATGGTCTCAGGCATGGCAAGGCACAGATCGTTTATGCGATCTTACTTTCCTAGAGTTTTTTCCCATCTTGGGGGGACTAATGCTATGGGGGGATAGGTGGGCCAAATCGGTGGTTCACTTTTGGTGTGACAATGCTGCAGTGGTGCACATTGTCAACGCCCAGACTTCCAAATCCCCCAGAGTCATGGCATTAGTTCACCAATTTATTTTGAGGTCCCTACGCCTTAATGTGCTATTCAGGGCCAGACATGTGCCAGGCATTAACAATGATATTGCTGATGCTTTATCCCACCTGCAGATCTCCCGGTTCCGTGTCTTGGCTCCAGAAGCAGAGGAACTTCCCTCTCCACTCCCGGCTGAGATCAGGACATTTGGCGAGGAGAGGTGAACCGGGCGATTGGCATGTCTTTGGCACCTCGCACATGTAAGGCGTATCTACATGCATTCCTACAATTTAGAACTTTTTGCGGGCAAAGGCAATTGCCTGAAGTGTGGCCGATACCAGTCTACCAGATTTTGCAGTATATGGTCCACCTCCACCATCTAGGATTAGCCCCATGCACTATCACCACTAGGCTTTCAGCATTGGCATTTATGGCCAAGGCACGGGGCTTTCCCGACTGTGTGAATAACCTCCGCATACGACACGTATTGGAGGGGTGGATGCGTGAGCGTGGCCGACGCCTGGACGCGTGTCACCCCATTTCAATAGGTGTTCTGACCCACCTTGCACATGGTTGGCATAGATGGTGTTACAATGGCTATGAGGAGGCCCTTTTTCACGCAGCTACCACTGTAGCTTTCTTTGGAGCTCTCCGTATCAGTGTCCTGGGCCCATTGTCAAAAGGGGACAGGTCTCGTAGGGCACTGGAACTCGAAGATGTCTGTCTCAAACAGGAGTGGGCTCAGTTGAGGATTAGCTCCTCAAAGGTATATCAGCACGGAGTAGGCAGTGGTGTCAGACTGCTATGTTGTACAATTGATGACATCTGTCCAGTTGGTGCCCTTCATGGATTTTTGGCAGTGCGTGGCACGCACCCTGGCCTGTTTTTCTGCCACCAGGATGGGTATCCCCTTACCAAATTTCAGTTTTGGAAGGTGACCGGAATGGCAGTTCACAGTGTCGGCCTCCCTGGGGCTCGTTACGGCACCCTTTCATTCAGGATAGGCGCCGCTTCAACTGCGGCTGCGTTTGGGTACTCTGAGGCGGATATACGTCAGATGGGCAGGTGGGGGTCCACGCGTTTTCCTTATATGTACGTCCCCTCACTGTATGAGTACTAGTTATGTCCTTAATTTCTTCTCCTTTTTTACAGACCCTGTGTGTCCACGCACACCGGTGGCAGTATGGCTGGTGGGCCACAGTTACGTGCACTGGGCAGCGCAGTATGCTGCAGCGACAGAGTGGGGACCCCATCTCGGGCTGCGTGCATCCGCACATATGCGATGGTATGGTATGAGCGGCATGAGATGGCGGGAACTGTTGCCATTCCTGATGTCCATCAGGGATGCTGGACCGCCTGATGTCCTGATTCTGCACCTCGGCGGCAATGATCTCGCATAGATCACTGGCCTTTCTTTTAAAATGTCAGTGTGCAGCGACCTGGCATTCTTACATCATTTATGGCCACGCACACGGCTGCTATGGTCTGACATTGTGCCGAGACAATGCTACAGAGGAGGCATGGATCTCTGTGGCTTGGACCGCGCTTGGCAGTCCATGAACAGGGCTGTTGCCCGGTTCCTTGTTGACAATGGCTTAGGGACAGCCATTCGACATACGAGAATAGGCTTGCATTTCGATCTATATGGAGGAGATGGGGTCCACCTGTCGGCTAGAGGTATGTACCTCTTCCTGGAGGATGTGCAAGCAGGCCTGGCGACTGAGCTGACGGTCTGGGGGGGGGGGCGGTGAGTCATCATGGATGCCTCCCCATGTGGCGGGTAGTACTGGTAAGGTAAAGATTAATGACCCAGAGGTATCTGGCAGGTTCGCAATTGACTGGCCAACATGTAGATAGGTACAGGGGAAATAGGATTGGCCGGTCAAGGGCGAACCATGATTGGGGTGATGGCAGGAGCTTCTCAGCCTGCATCACCTTGATATTTGAACGGATGCACGTCATAGGGTGGGGTCAGTAGATAGTATATTGACTCCGGTCAACAATTTGTTTGTGCCAACAAACAAATTGATACAAATAGATACATATAGCCAATTTCCATTGGCACTTTGGGTGGGACCTTACCAGTGTTACTGCGGCCTGCTTGCCTTAAAGAATTACAATTGGATGATACACCAATTGAAAGTGATAATTCGGACTAGGGCATTATTCAATAAAAGTGGCCCAATGCCTTTAATCCAATACCGGTGTCTGAGTCTTTATTTGGGTGGGTACGCCTGCAATGCAAGTGCGGTGCCAAAATGGCCGCCACACTCTTTGCAGGCCCCCACCCACCCGGACTCAGCCATCCGCGTAGTCAGGGGACGTGGCCACCCCCTCTTTAAAAGGGGTGGCCATGAGGCAGCTGCACTGCCATTTTAGAAGCGACGGAGCGGAGAAGTTTTTCCCTCCACCCCCTCCCTAGTGGACAGTGTGATTTTCTGGTCGCTTTGTGGCCAGGTGGGAATTTTTGCTTGAACCTACAATTGGCACTTTGGTTCTTGGCTTTTTCGCCTATCCCACACTGTCGCTAGTTTTGAGATACGGGGTAAGTTGACTTTGGTCACTTTTGGCGGGTAGCACTGGTAAGGTAAAGATTTATGACACAGAGGTATCTGGCAGGTTCGCAATTGACTGGCCAACACGTAGATAGGTACAGGGGAAATAGGATTGGCCGGTCAAGGGAGAACCATGAATGGAGTGATGGCAGGAGCTTCTCAGCCTGCATCACCTTGATATTTGAATGGATACACGTCATAGGGTGGGGTCAGTAGATAGTATATTGACTCCGGTCAACAATTTGTTTCTGCCAACAAACAAATTGATACAAATAGTTACATGTAGCCAATTTCCATTGGCACTTTGGGTGGAACATTACCAGTGTTACTGCGGCCTGCTTGCCTTAAAGAATTACAATTGGATGATACACCGATTGAAAGGGATAATTCGGAATAGGGCATTATTCAATAATAGTGACCCGATGCCTTTAATCCAATACCGGTGTCTGAGTCTTTATTTGGGTGGGTACGCCTGCAATGAGCTATTTTCATCCCTTTGATTAGGTAAGCACATAAGAAAACCAGTAATACATTATGTCTGGGAAAACTGCAAGGACCATTACATTTGTGAAATGGAATGCTATAAATAAAACATCTGTTTTTCCTTTAGGGATTATGTTTACTTTTAATTGTTTAAGGTATATTACAGTGATGGTGAACCTTGGCACTCCAGATGTTCTTGAACTTCAGTTACCTGAAATCTAACTCTGCATTCTTGCTGATCAGGGCTTCTGGGAATTGAAGTTCAAGAACACCTGGGGGAATTCACCTGAATGGACGCCTCTAGCTAAGCAATATATATATTAAAAATCAAAAAGTGAGAGAAAGGAAAATATGACAAATGCAATTTAGTCTCTTGGGACAGTAATGTCCATAGTAACTGGGTCAAGGTAGGCAACCAGGCACCATCCTCCCATGGATTGGTCAGTGATGAGGGAGTTGGACACCATGAAAATTAATATTACCTCAGATATAGTCCCAAGCATAAAATATCCTTAATACAAATGTGTGTGTGTGTGTGCGCGCGCGTGTGCGTGTGTGTGTGCGTGTGTGTGTGTGCGTGCATGTGTGTGCATGTACACATGTGTGTGTGTGTGTGTGTGTGTGTGTGTGTAAAAGCTGTAGTAATCTGGAGCCATTTCCGTATAGGTCTTTGCCGGACCCACTCCCCAATAACAACACGGACACAGAAATTGGATTAAAATCGGGCCACTTTATTAACTTTTATCTTAAACTTCCTTAACTACTGTTAAGGACCAAATAGGCCATAATAGCACGGGTAAGGAGTGAATCTAATTCTGAAACCAACAGAGTGCATGTCACAGATTGCTACCACTGCAACAAACTGTGGTACCCTGTCAACAACCTGTTTCCTCTGAAACGCGTTGTTGACTCTTGTCAGGATGCTATTTGTTAGCTCCTGATTGTAAAATGCCTCCGGTCAATCATGGAGGGGTTGCATGCTAGTTAAGCATGGCAACAGGTTTAGTTATCAGCTGGTTGGCCATAACCAGTTTGTCTCGACCTTGTCCTCCCTATGGCCAACCAAATGCCTATCTGCCAGATTAAATGGGTCATGCATTTTCTCCTTACCAGTGCTAGCCGCCACACGGGGAGGAGTTCACCGACTCACCACCCCACCCTGACCACACACATGGTCAACAGGCCCATTTGCAAAGCCATCAGGAAGAGGCCCATGCCTCAAATGGAGAGATGCACCCTATCACCGCGATACAAGCTGGGGTCCTGTATGCAGATCAGGGGATGCGGGACTACTGTCCCCAAACTGGTGGTATAAAGATACTGGGCTACTGCCCTGTTCACAGACCGCCGGGCCCGGCCAACAGTGTGAGGATCGCCACCTCCCCGGTAAGAAACATGTGGCACCATCTGTGACCACATGATCCGCACCTGTGGCCAGCAGTGGCCCAGCAGGCTAAGATCACTGTGAATGGCGAGGAGCAAAGTGACACTCGTGATCTGTGCCAGATCATTCCCACCCAGATGTATCACCAGGACATCCGGTGGACCTCAGGCACCCATGGATATCAGGAACGGGAGCAGTGCGTGCCACCTCATTCCTCGGAAACTGAACCACTGGAGACGCGCCACCGCGCCTATGCCCAGGTGGATTCCTCATGCAGTGGATGCAGCATGGTGGGCAGCCCAATAAACAGCTGTGACCAATGATCCACACCCTCGCCGGTGCCATCAGGCAGTCAGGAGCTGAAAGAAAAGAAAGAGAAGGGGAGCCAGCAAGGTGCTACTGCAACAAAGGGAGCACGTACGAGCGGAAACGCATAGATCCCCACCTCCCCATGGACCTCATATCGTCCTCAGAGTATCCATAAGCCTCTGCCATGGAATCAGCACCGATGTGGAATGAATGGGTCCCGTAACGCACCCCAGCGAGTCCTAGCGAGGCCAAAGCAGCCCCAGTAACCTTCCAGAATTGGTACTTGGTCAAGGGTAATGTATCCTGGTGACAAAATAGGGAACCAGGGGCATAAACACGCAGGGCCAGGAAAGAATGCAAAGCTTGCACCGGGCAGATGGGAACATTGCTACACATGTAAAGGGTGATTAAACTACCCCTGCCACGCTGGTCAGTCTTAGAAAAACGAATGGTCAGGCGTACCCAGTCCTGAGACATTAAGACATCAGACAGCTCCAATGCCCTGCTGGATGCATCCCTACGGGATCCGACAACAAGCTCGCTGATCCTGAGTGCCCCAAAAAATGCAACCGTGGAGACAGCATGGAAGAGAACCGCCTCGTACTGGTCCCTGCAAACGACCGGCCAAACCCAGGCCATGCGCGTAAAGAGGTCAGGGGAAACTGGCTGCCAAGAGTCGGGGCAAGGGTCACGTTCACACGCCCAACCCTCCAACACCTGGCAAATCCAAAAATCGGATGTGGCGTCCGGAAGCCAATGCCGACAGATGCCCACCAATAGTGCGGGCCGCCAGCCCCTTGCTATGAAGATGCACCATAAACTGGGGGAGGTGGTCAACTGGGATGGGCCAAACACCTAGCAGGGAAGCCTCGTGACGGAACATCTCGAAGGCTCGGTGTGTGAGAGTGTATTGCTTACGGGTGCTGCTAGCCAGTGACAAACCAATGGCCCTGTTCACTTCTCCATGCCAAACTTCCACATCTCGGCCGGGAGTGTCAAAGGAAGCTCGTCAGCCTCCGGTGCCAGGGCCCGGAACCGATCTATCTGTAGGTGTGATAAAGCATCGGCAATGTCATTATTTATACCAGGAACATGCCTGGCTTTGAACAGTATATTGAGGCATAAGGCCCATGACACAAAACAGTGGACCAGAGCATAACCCTGGTTGAACGGGATGTCTGGACATTGAGTATGTGGACCACGGACGCATTGTCGCATCAAAAGTGGACCACTGAGTCAGCCCAGGTCTCCCCCCACAGCATGAGTGCACCGAGAATGGGAAAGAACTCCAGAAATGTAAGGTCATGAAGCAAGGCAGTACCTTGCCAAGCCTCCGGCCACTTGCCAAACGACCAGTGACCATTGAAGTAAATGCCATAGCCAAACGCTCCGGACACATCCGACTGGACCTGAAACACGGGTGCAGCCGAATGTTCAGTGCGCCAGAAGGAAATTCCATTGAAATCCAAGAGGAATCCTAACCACACCCTGAGGTCATCCCTGGTAACCCTCGTGAGTCGGACCCTGTGCTGCTTCTGGGATAAGCCAACCATAGCATCGCACAGGCGCCTGGCAAAAGCCCGGCCAGGGGTGATGACCCTGCATGCAAAATTGAGGTATCCATGCAGCACCTGTAGGTCATGAAGGGAGGCCTTGCGCTTAGCAAGGATGTCCCGAATAGCATCCGAAATGCAGGCTATTTTGTCCATGGGCAACCTAGATGTCTGTGCCACCGTATCTATCTCAATCCCCAGGAAAACCAAAGTGGAGGCAGGTCCCTCAGTCTTTTCAGGAGCCAATGGCACCCCTAATTCGGCCATAAACCCCTGAAATGTGAGTAGCAGATGTTCACACGCCCCAGAGCCCGCAGCAGCACCTAACAAAAAATTGTCCAGGTAATGTGCCACCAAATGCGCTCCAGAGTGGCGAACAAAAGCCCAATGTAGGAATGAGCTGAAATGCTCAAAGGCTGTGCATGAAATAGAACACCCAAAAGGCGTGGCCTTGTCTATAAAATATTGCCCCTGAAATCGAAAACCCAACAGTTCAAAATCGTCCGGGTGGACCAGGAGAAGGCGAAACACGGACTTGATGTCGCATTTGGCCATGAGTGCCCCGGGCTCACACGCATGAACCATACTAAGTGCCTGGTCAAAGGACGTATACCGGACCGAGCAAAGCTCGTCTGGTATAGCGTCGTTGACAGATGTACCAGCAGGGTAGGACAAGTGGTGAATTAGATGGAACTCGCCAGGGGCCTTCTTGGGGACCAGGCCAAGGGGTGACACTTTCAGATTTGGAAAAGGAGGCACAAGAAAAGGTCCCGCGACCCGCCCTTCCTGAACCTACTTGAATATCTTAGTCCTGGCCTAATCTTCCCTGCCCCTTAATGAAACTAAATTAGGAGCATCCTGGGGTGTGCGAGCACCCACAAAGGGGATGCGGAAAGCTGTAGAAAACCCCCTCAAAAGATAATCCGCATCATCCCTTTTCGGGTAGACCCGTAGCCAACGATCCAACAGATCAATTTTGATTGGGTAGGGGGCCTTTTGAAGATGATGCCGAGTTGGGATTAGCGCGGCCCGCACTCTGCTGACCTCTTCCCCTTCCCCGTGATCCCCTCGGCCTGGGGCAAGCAGTGGCAGAGTGTAACCCAAGGCAGATAGTGCACTCATGCCGGTATTTGCACTGCTTCTGGGAACATCCTGCTGCGGACAAAAAGTTTCAGCACAGCAGGTGGACTGGAACCCCCTGCCCCACCACTTGGTGGGGTGACTGTGTGGTGCCTGGTCACTGAATGGTGTGGCTGTGGTGGTATCGGTTGCCCACAGCTGGGTGGAACGGGGTCATGTATAACAACCAGAGAAGTTGGTTGGGTTAATCCCAACACATTTCCGGGTGAAGCACGGCCCACATACGGAATCCCTCATCGTAAGGTAGCCACGCTTGCCCCGGAAAATCAACGTAGGCTCGGTAAATAATATCTAGGTACTGGATAAGGGGGATGGCCAAATCCAGGTGGGCCCTGCTTGACACAGCCGCATATATCAAGTATGCGGGTAACCAATTAGCCCACGTGTGCAGGGGTTTGTGATGATGGGCCAACTCCTTGTCCCTGTTGTCCTCCTTCTCCTTCTCATCCCTAGTGGGCTCCCTGTTCAACAAACTGAACAAATCAACGTACTCCCTCTGCCAAATCTTGTCCCTCATGGCAGGCAATAAATGGTCGCCCAAAGGCAGGGAGACGCCCGCAGTCAGGAGGGCAGAAGTTGGAACTGTGTGGTAGCCGACGTTAGCCAGGGGGCCATAAGGCCATACCAGATATGGCAAGGTCGGGCCCGCAGGCAGCACCCCAGGTGGCACCAGCGGGTATGGAGCCCTCCACACTTCAGGTTGTGGTGTCGGAATTATAGCAGGCTGGGCCGTAGGCATGGGTAACTGTTGGACTGTAGGCATGGGTAACTGGTGCATAGGCCAGGGCCAGGCCTGTGCAATCAGCTGCGAAACAACAGGTAAGACGTGTGCACTGACTTGACCAGCATACTCACCCATCGCGACCCCACCAGCCACCCCCACCGGGGGTTCCAGCCGGTCCAGGGCATCGGAGCTCATGGTCGAAATTGAGCTCTCCCAGTTCCGGCCCAAAGATCCTGCACCCAGCATCGGTCCAGGAGTGCCAGCACTGGGCGGGCCAGTGCCACGCTTGGGTGTGGCCAGGAGTGCGGCCTCCAGGCGGGCCAATCTCCAATCCAGGGCAGCTGGGGGCAAGGGCGCTCCCACCCCCACAGCCGGCTGCCTGGTGTGCCCGAAGGCATCAGCGCGGATGGGCAGGACCGCCACGTGTTCCAGGGCTGCAAAGCAGTCCTCAATGGACAAGGGGCCGCTCGTGGTGGTCCCTTGCCTCAAGCGCCGGCCCTGCAGGCTGACAGACACAGAGGAGGCAGCCCCTGGGGCCAAGGCCCCCTCACAGTCCATGAGGCCGGAGGTGGCCATCATGCCAGCCCGACCCGTGGCCTGTGCAGGCATGCACCTACCCCCTGCCCGAGCCCTCTGGCTGTGTGGAGGCCCAAGGTCCGTTGGTGGTGTGGGCCAGGTACGGGCCGCTAGGTGCAGCTTCTTTTTGGGCACCATGCGCCCACCACCGGTCCACAGCCAAAGCCCCGCTTGGGGCTGGAAAGCATTGGTGCGGTCCGCCCGTTCCCGGGTGAACTGTGCACAGCCAAGGCTTGCTGCCAGCAGTAGCCAGAGGGAGCTGCTGAATTCGGCTGGGCTGAGAGGGAGACTCGCACAAATGCGCCCCTGGCCCAGCCGAATTGTGATTGCCGGGGACATGCGGGCAGCCACCCCTTATAAGGGGTAGGCTGGCCACGCCCCCAGCACCATTTTGTGCTGTGCCTCAGGGAAGGGGCTGGCAAAGCACGCGGCAGCCATTTTGCCGCTGCACGTTCCTTTTTAAAAAAATTTGCTGGGACTTGCTGAAATCCTATATAAATTTCGAGATACATCCATGGTTCCTAATGTTATAAGTGGTGTCTACTTCTCAGAAATCAGGGAGAGAATTAGGTAGCATATTGGAGATTGATCTGACCCCAGTGGTTTATTGATCACATTTTTCATCCAAGCCTGGGGAATTTAAGTGACAATTTTAATGAGGCACACAAGGAAGAAAATGCATAGTAGAATTTATAAAACATTTTGGTTTTGTATGTGGTAACATCAATAGAACATGAAATGTATAAGGTGAATTCACATGGAGGAAGATTTACTAACAGGAATGAGAAATCATTTGTATGTGAAACAGTATGTGTGATAAGCCTATTGAAATTGTCAGGATTCTTTTTTCAAGATTAAGTTGTTGTCCTTTGCTTTTTAGAGAGAACAACTGCGGTAGAACATTACTAAAATTTCAAGGCAGTGGATTTTTCATGCTATAGTGCCTGATTTCAAGCTAGAACTGATCCATTTTCCTTTAATGTACTGAGTTTTATTCAGGCTTCATGGCTCTTGATTCTTGAGATGTCACAAAATAATGAAACTTTTTCAACCTTCTTTCTGAATCTTCTCACAGCTATGCTGATAATTTGTAAATATTCTTATAAAGAACAGCAAGAATCTTATAGATCATGAAAGAAAATGATCTGTCCTTAGCTAGGTGCCCAAAAATTTAATTTCTTGACTTCCTTTAGGAATTAATCTATCTCATATTTGGCCTTCTTCTATTCCTGTTGTCTTCAACCTTCTCCATCATGATCATCTTTTCAAGAGAATCTTGCCTTCTCATGATGTGCCTAAAGCAGGGCAGCCTCAGTTTCATCATTATTTTCCTGCAGAGATAGTTCAAGCTTGATTTGCTTTAAGTAGGACTTACTTGTTGTCCTTATGCCAATTGAGGATATCCACAAAAGTATCTTCTAGCACCATATTTCTATCAAATTATATATATTTTTTCTCATCATTTAGCTTTATGTCCTCCTTTTACACCTATACAGAGTGAATTGAAATGCATGAGAGTGGACAATCTTTGTTCTTAGTCTCAAGCAGTGGTGGGCTCCAAAAAAAAATGTACTGCCACACTGTGGGTGTGGTATGGTGGGTGTGGCCAGGGAGGAAAGCCCTACGTTGCACCTGAATTAGGACTACTTTATTTCAAAACTTGGATGAGCTGAGCCAGCCAAAATTTCTGCTACCAGTTCTGGCAAACTAGTGCAAACATGCTTATGCCCACCACTGATCTCATGTGACACTTTGTTACATTTCATAATCTTTTCTAACTCCTTCATTGCTACCCTTCCATGATTCAGTTATCTTCTGAATTTTTGCATTGATGATTGAATAAAGATAAACAAAATCTTTCACTATCTCAGTTTCTTCATTTCTCAACATCAAAGTTCTGTAATTCTTCTGTACATTGCTGGACATGTGCACCTCACCAAATGATCAAAATAACTTTAACAGATTTAAAAACATAGAAGGAGGACATGTTCTTGTTACCCTCAACAAACTCAGAGCAGAGGACTGGGTTGAGGTCTCAGAGGTCTCAGAGAAGTCCCCTCTTATCTTCTATACTCTTGGTGAAGACCAGTTGCTGCAGGATCCTTAGGCTAATGAAACTGCTTTTTCAGGGGTAAAACATATAGCAGGAGGATATTAGTTGCAGTTCAATCAGGGTTCCCTACAATGATGGCATGGTTGTCCAGACAAGTCCAGACCTATGTGGTTCATCCTAACCCAGAGGTAGTACCAGGAGATGAGACACCTACAGTAGAATGAACTGTTTGGACTTGGGGACCTGCATTGGCCTAGCACTGCTGGTCTTCTCTAAAGGGAGACAGTTGGCTCGTGTCAGTGTTGAGTACTAGATTCTAGCCCTTGAACAATGATCTGGGAATTTTGTGAATGTAATTTAGGCTGAGCAGAGAGCTAAAGACACTGTATGGCTAGTGAAGTTAATTAAAGCCCTCTGTTGACTGATGAGAACCAACGTTTCTAGATCATTATTCTACCCAAATAAAGTCCTTCTTCGGTAGCAATGACAATTTGGAGTTCATGACACATATGACCAAGATGGCCCTCTGTCATCCTATGGTTTGTTGGTGATCTCACTCTTTCATCTATAAAGTATATGAAAATGCATAGTACATGTTTCCAGTCTACTCTCTGTAGAAACATAACCAGTTTCTCACACGAAATAACTTGTCAGCACTCTTGATGAATATTTAGGGTTACCTGTAATTAGCTCTATAAATTTTTCATCCATGGATAGGGTGAAAGAAATGTTTCCTCTTACCATTCTAAACTACCATTCTACCACTACCATATAGTGAAAAGCAGAGACATCACCTTGAAAACAAAAATTCGCATAGTTAAAACAATGGTATTCCCAGTGGTAATGTATGGGTGTGAGAGCTGGACCATTAGGAAGGCTGAGCGCAGAAGAATAGATGCCTTTGAGATGTGGTGTTAGAGGAGAGCCCTGAGAGTCTCTTGGACAGCAAAGAGAACAAATAGGTCAATACTGGAAGAAATCAATCCTGACTGTTCATTGGAGGGACAAATAGTGAAGAGGAAGCTAAAGTGCTTTGGACATCAAATGAGAAGGGAGGACTCACTTGAGAAGGCCTTGATGCTGGTAAAGGTGGAGGGCAAGAGAAGAAGGGGACATCCAAAGATGAGATGGATAGATGGTATTGTGGACACAATGGGCACAGAGCTTGGTGGGCTGAGGAGAATGGTGGAGGACAGAGGTGCCTGGAAGAAAATGGTCCATGAGGTCGCAATCGACTGTGCGACTGAACAACAACAAAACCATTCTAAACTAGAATTGTATTTTCAACACACACCTAATCCAAGTGACTCTGTTGTTCATGAGGAGAACTATTTTTCTCACTCTTAGCTATCTTTGAGATACAGTAACAAATCTATAACCAAAGGTAGTCAAATATGTAGAGTCAGGCCAGGTTATCCTGCTATGGTAATAGAGTAGACCATACTGCCAGTGACTCAACACTGAGTGTCAGGCAGTGGTAAACTAACCTGACAACCCTTAGGATTCATGGCCTTGTGTGCTGAAGTCCACAGGAAGGGTGATGGTTCCCAAGTGTACTGTATTAAATCGCACTTAAACCCATCTTGATGGAGGGTAGCAGCTTCATCAATACTGGCCTGGAAAACTTTATGTGGCAAAAGGGCTCAGGACCAGAAAGTGTCTTGCAGAACCAGATCAGTGGTAAAGGGGTCACAATGCAATGTGGAAGGCAGATGAAAAGCCACTGCATTATATTCACAGGAAATCTTCATGGCTGATTTCCATGAGGATCACCTATATCCCGAATGTGACATGGCACATGAAGAAGTCAAATATGACTGGTTGTGTAGTAGTTTTGTGCTACTATTACCTACGTGATAATTTCCAGTTGTCTCATTTCTTGTAGCTAGAAAGAAGTACAGTGTCTATTTCCTAAGAGGAAAAATGTCCCTGAAGCAGAAATCAGGAGGGATTATGTTGTGTCCAAGCATTATTTATTATAACCGCCATTAGCACTGTAAAGTCTACGACAAAAAAGCACGCCTTTTGGAAAGGCGCCATTTTCAAATCACTGTCAAAAAAGCTGATTCATCAGTACAAACTTCCCGCTTCTCCAGAAGCCCGCCAAGATGCATCAACCTGTGTAACTGCCATTCTTACTGTATATAAGCTGGCCACCTTGTACATGTTCCCCAGTCCGGTATCTATGAGCTGAACAATAAGTCACTTGTGCTTGACATGATCCTGCTGGTCAGAATACTTCTTAAGCACTGAGGATGGCGACGAGGATGGAACATTGGTGACGAGGATGGGATACAATGGCGGCCACCATTCCTGCTTTGTTCATGCCATTCAAGATCTCCAGACCAGACTCATGGCCTATGTATGAGGTCCAGTTCGACAACTACATGATCTCACAGAAAATAGCCGACGAGGGGTTGCAGAAGACTACGTTCCTGGCTCACTGTGGGCTGACCATGCTCAAGCTGATCACAGACTTGCTTCTGCCAAGACAGCTGAAGGATACCCCTCTAAGAGACATTTGACCATCCTCCGGGACCACTTCAGGCCAAAGACTTTGATTTTTTCAGCCAGAGTGGCCTTCTACAGAAGAGACCAGAGGGCCAGGGAATCGATCATGTATTTTATGGCTGCTCTCCGCCACACTGCATTTCCCTGCAAATGGGAAAACCTCGACATTGCTCTTCATGACTGGCTCTTTGTAGGCCTCAGGGACGAGGCTACACAATGTCACCTGATGGAAAGGGACTCTCTGACATTTGCTCAGGTTCTCAAAGAGGCTCCGGCAGCTGAGGCTGCCACCACCGAGGTCCAGTTTCTCCAGGCCTCATCCACAGCACTGGTCCAGAGGGGATCGGCTGTTCAGCAACAGTGGTCATCCAGCCAGTGAGCATCCTCAGTCAGCTCTGAAGAGGGGGATGTCATCGCTAATGTGCACCACAGAAAATTCACTAAGTCCAAGGGCACCGTTGCTCTGTGCCAGGGTTGCGGAAGCAGACACCTCCGCACCCAATGCCCATTCAAGTCTGCTGAGTGTCAATGTTTTGGGAGGAAGGGGCACATTGCCAGAGTGTGCCACCAGCGTGCCGTGGTGCCTTCCAAGGGCAAGGTTTGTCGAGGGAAGGAGCAACTCATTTCCAAAGTCTTCGCCAGCAACGGTTCTAGTTCTAGGGTTCATGCGGTTTCTGACAGATTCATCATTGATGTCTGCCTGCAGGGTTGTCCTTTCCAGATGGAAATTGACTCAGGGTCATCTTTTTCGATCATTACTCAGAGGGAATTTTTCCAAATTTCTCCAACTGACTGCCCAAAGTTGTGGGCACGTAAAGTCAAGTTGAGTGATGTACAGGGTCGCCACATCCCTATATTTGGTGTCAGAACTTTTCATGTGTGTTTCAAGTTGCTGATGGCCAGCTTGCCCCTTGTTGTGGTCAAGGTGGGTAAGAACAATCTGTAGGGTAAACAATGCTTTGGGGCCCTGGGTATTGCTTTTTTCAAGGATTGGAAAGGTTGATGCTGATTCCATTCAGTCTACATGTGATCACTACCAAGACATATTTCTTCTGGGACTGGGTACATTCAAGGGGTCCCCTGTTCCCTTTGAACTTGACCCTTCTGTTAAGCCCATCAGGCTGAAGACCTGCCGGGTACCTTTTGCACTCAAGTACCATATTGAGGCCGAACTTGACATACTGATTGTGCAAGGCATTTTGGAGCCGGTGGACTCAGTTCCATGGGAAACTCCACTCATCACTGCTATCAAGTCCAACAGTGACATCCACATCTGTGCAGATTACAAGTGCACAATTAATAAAGCAATATGCCCAAACTCTTACCCGGTACCAATTGTGAGCCACCTACTGGCTACGCTTCACGGAAGACAGTGTTTTGCCAAACTGGACTTGGCACAGGCATACCGGCCATTGCCTGTCACTCCTGAATCTGCTTTGTGTCAGACCATTACCACACACAGGGGTGCATTTAAAGTTAAAAGATTACAATTTGGTGTCAACACAGCACCCGGTACTTTCCAGGTGTTACTGGGGAAATTGCGCAAAGGTCTCCCGGGGGTTCTGCCATACTTTGATAATGTCTTGATTGCTGGGAAAGATAGGGGGACCTTGCCAAAAAGCTGGGTAATGTACTTGAATGTTTCCAAAATGTGGGTCTTAGAGTTAAGAAAGAGAAGTGTTGTTGTTGTTTTTTTGCTACCAAAGTGGATTTCCTGGGTTTCAAAGTCACCCCAGAAGGCATTAAGCCCTCTGACTCTAAGGTAAAGGAGGTTTGGGACACTCTGCATCCAAATTCAAAAAGTGAATTGCAAGCGTTCCTGGGGCTTCTGAACTTTTACCATTCATTTCTACCTCACAAGGCCACTGTGACCGCTCCACTGCACCAACTGCTTTGAAAACAAGTAGTGTGGTGTTGGGGTCCTCCACAGGACAAGGCGTTTCAGGAAGTTAAGAAGCTTCTTACTTCGGATGCCATCCCCATACATTTTGACCCAAGCAAGCCAGTAGTTCTTGTATTTGATGCTTCCCCTGTTGGGGTTGGCACTGTGCTTTGCCACGACCTAGGGGGAGGGAGAGAGGTGATGATCGCCTATTACTCGAGATCTCTGATGGATACAGAGAAGAGGTATGCCCAAATAGACAGGGAAGCTTTAGCTATTATTGCGGGCACCAAAAAAATTTAATGACTTCATTTACGAGCAGCCGTTTATGATCATCACAAATCACAAGACAATACTAAGCATCTTCGTGCCCGGCAAGCCTACCCCCAGATATTATCTCCTAGAATGCTTCGTTGGGCAATAATAATAATAATAATAATAATAATAATAATAATAATAATAATAATAATAATAATAATAATAATAATAATAATAATAATAATAATAATAATAATAATAATAATGTTTTATTTATATCCCGCTTCCCTCAGTCAAATGGATGATTCGAAGCGGCTTACAAGACATATAAATATATACAATGTAATAGAAATACAGGCACAAATACATTATACAATTAAGTTACATTATACAATCAAGTTACATAATCAATTCAATTCCTTATGGTCCTGACAGAGCCAATGCTGTCCTTGGCAGGTCGAAGAAATAAATCAGCGTCTCGACGCCAGCGAAGTCGTGACAGGTCTTTGGTCCATGAAGACTCAGAAAACCGGTGCATGTGCTTCCAATCTCCCAGCCATCAAAGCTGGGGAAGGAGCTCCGCATCTCAGCTTTTTTTTCAGCCAAAGGCGTTCCCAAATATCACTCACCTCCTATGGGCAGCCACAGAGTCCAGGTCTCCCAACTTCCCCGCAGCCAATGCCGGACCGGGGAGGGGAGGGGGACATAGGCGATGCATAGGCGAGGCAGTGTTGGCACGGTGGAAGCGTGGGAGCGGCTTTTGGGCCCCCGAAAGTGACCCCAGGTGCCGCAGGTCTCTCCACCATGCCTCCTTCTCCCCCGGCCGACCTGCCAGGTGAAACCCTCACCTTGGCTCGCCAGAGCTGTCATCATCGTAGGCATGGGAACGGCTTTTGGGGCTGCAGAAGCGACCCCAGGTGCCACAGGTCTCTCCACCATGCCTCCTTCTCCCCCGGCCGACCTGCCGGGTGAAACCCTCACCTTGGCTTGCCAGGGCTGCTTGAATGTTCCTTCAAGCTTACCAGTACTCATTACAGCACTGCCTGGGTGCCAGTATCTCCAATGCATATTCCCTATCTAGATCCCCTGTGGAGATGGTGGCCAAGATTAGTTCGGCCCATCAGGTTCTCATGGTAGAGGTTTTGGAGTCCCCGCCTGTGTCTGCCAAGGACATTGCTAACACTACTAGAAAGGATCCCCTTTTAATGAAGGTTGTTTCATGGATTCAGAAAGGGTGGCACAAAATGCAATAAGCTATCATTTCAAAGGGGATGTTTGCTGTGAGGGGACAGAGTGGTAATTCTGCCTACACTATGGGATAAGGTTTTACACACATTGCATATCAATCATCCAGGCATCATCCACTCAAAGGCGCTTGCCAGGAGTTATTTGTGGTGGCCCAGGCTTAACTTAGATATCGAGGCTTGGGTAGGTCACTGTAGTGAGTGCCAGTCCTCCAGGCCAGAAGAAACCAACCAGACACCAGGGAGTGGGAAAGGGCCCCTGGTCGCGAGTCCACATCGATTTTGCTGGCCCATTCAGGGGGGGACACCTTCCTGCTTATTGCTGATTCATTCTCTAAATGGTAGAGGTGATCCCCCTATCAGAGACTTTGTCCACTATTACAATTCGTAAATTGAGAAGGGTTTTTTGTACTTTTGGATTGCCCTACATAGTTGTCTCCAATAACATGTCAACTTTCCTTTCGGCAGAATTCCAGGATTTCCTTAGTCAAAATGGCATAAGGCATATCACTGCTGCCCCTTTTCACCCTGCCACAAATGGGCAAGTAGAGAGAATGGTTTGCTCAGTTAAGGAGGCACTAAATCATATGGGCTCAAGGAATTTAGAGTTGCAGCTTTGCCAAGATCTGCGAGCATACAGAGTCACTCCCCTAGCTTCAGGCTTATTGCCCTCGGACTTCTTTTTTTCTATTTTTTTTATTAATTTTCAAAATATAAATACAAAATCTAAATAGAAAGAAAAAAATTATAATACAATACAAAAAATCATATGACAATATACAATACAATACATAAAATTTATGCAATAATAAACAATAATAAACAAATGATAAGCAATACTAAAAATAACACTGTAACAATACCTCTATTTTTCAAAGTAATACCTCCTCATCCTTCACTAAATCTTAATTGTTATAACTGAAATAATTATATGCAACTTAAAAATTACATTTGCAATATTTTATTTTCCTTATATCAAAATCTCCAGAACAAACTCAATATATAATTTATATTTACACCTTTTTTCTACCCAAAACATATTAGTTAATACTGTATTACCATAATTTCCTCTAAACATGATATCATGAAAATACAATAATAGAAACATATACACAAAATCAAACTACACACCCAGTGTATCATACAATGCCCTGGAGAATGCAGGATATCAAAATATATATCACTGTTTCCAAAATACACATTTCCTTCTCAATTCTTTCCCAAAAATCTTTTACCACATTACAACTCCATCACATATGCACATACGTCCCCAGTGTATTCATATATCTCCAACACATTTTGCTCTTATTATTATCCATCTGATATAACCTCACTGGGGTCAATTACCATCTCCACAGAATTTTATAATTATTTTCTTTTATTCTGACTGACATAGTTCTCATAATCATTTTTCCTATTTATTTCTCCAGTCCACTGCTGTAATTTTAACATTTAGATCTTGCTCCCAAAGGTTTCTTAATACATCTTGTGTACCTTCTTTATTTAACATCCTATAAATATTACCCACAATACCCTTAATTCCCTTTCCCCCTTTCTTATCTTTAACACCAACTCCTCAAACTCAGTCTTACTCCTTCCCAAACTGGTTTCCATCAAATATTTACTATTCCACTTGTTTACTAATGCAATCTGAAACAGTTCATCCTCAATTGTGTATATATTTCTACTTTCTTTTCTCTATCCTCACAAACCCGTAACCAATCTTTCAACAAGGAAACACCATTTCTAATAAAAACTTCCTTCACCCTCTCATCTATTTTTTGGAAAGTTTTTCATATCCTCCATATCTATAATCAGGGAAATATCTGGGGCTAATTCCTTTTTTACCTTCTTCCATACATCCATCATTGTTTTCACCATTTTGTTTTTAATTATTATTTTACCTACCTCTTTATCTAGAAATACCGCTTTACCAATTTGTGCTAATTCTTTCATCTCAATATCCTCCCATATCACCATTTCCCTTGTCAAAACCTTCACGACATTTTTAACCTGAAAAGCTCTGTAATAATTCTTAATATTTGGCAGTTCCTCGGGCCTCTTAATGAAGAGGCAGTTGTCTACGGTCCTTGACTGTCTAGATCCACTACGTATTGAGGACAAGGGTCTCAACATTGATGTTAGTAATACTAAACTGTTCCAGGTTGGGCAGGCTGTTCATTGCCACAACTATGTGCCATGTTCCCCTTGGTTGGGGGGGAGGTCCTTGAACAAACAGGGCCTGTGTCATACAAAGTCCTTATGGACAATGGCATGATTTGGAGGAGACATGCAGACCAGATGTGGCCCCGGGTTCCAGGGCAAAACACCACACCAGAATCAGAGGCTCACAGGCCTCTAGTACCAGATCCTATATCAAACAGGATTGAGCCTCCAGATTTCAATCTGGAGGAAGAGTTGTTCACTCTGCCAATGCCAGGTGACCTTTCATAGGCACATCCTCACAGGAACGTTCCCAAGAACTTACCACAACTGAGTCTGCAGTAGATTGGCCCTCTATGGGTACACCTCCGGCACCTATACGGGATGCTAGCGATTCCCCATGGAGACCTAGCATGACTGGATGGGCTGTGGCCTGTTCCAGCAAGGCTGTTCTTATGTTCTTATGCCTAGGCAGTCCAGTGAGCCAGCCCACTGTCCCATAGCTCCTGGTCATCCCGTACCCCATGCCCTAATTCCCGACAAATTCGGGCAATCTAAACGGACCTGTGGGCCACCAAAAAGGTTGAGAAAGTGGGTTCATTCCTAGGGGGGAAGAATGTTGTGTCTAAGCATTATTTATTATAACCGCCATTAGCATCGTAAAGTTTACAGCAAATAAGTGTGCCTCTTGCAAAGGGACCATTTTCAAATCACTGTCAAAAAAGCTGATTTGTCAGTACAAACTTCCCGCTTCTTCAGAAGCCTGCCAAAATATATCATCCTGTGTAACTGCCATTCTCACTGTATATAAGCTGGCCAACTTGAACATATTCCCCCGTCCAGTATCTATGAGCTGAACAATAAATCACTTGTGTTTGACCCAGTCTTGCTGGTCAGAATACTTCTTAAGTGACAGACTCAACAGATTATGAATAAGTTTTGAGGGTGGCTAGAGAAATGAGAAAAATAAGGTAAGTGTGGGTAATATGTCAAGTATATGGGGGTTCTTAAAAGCAAGAATTTTTCAGCAAAATATTTTATCATACAATTTTGGCAAAGCACTTAAGGTAGCATTAATAACTATCTCACATACTTATAAGCAATTTTACTTTTAGAAGCCAAATAAAACTTTTTCAAAGCTGTCTGTTTTTTTTTTTAAAAAAACAGCCACTTAATATCTACATGACTCATTTGAAATACAGTCTTCTAAAAATGAAGTTATCTTCCCATCACTTTCTTTAAGATGAGAGTTTTCAAAGTTTGGCTTTTATTCTAATTAATATTAAAATATGTTACAGATTTGCAGGTTGGCAGGCATCATGGCACTCATCAAAACAGAATTTAGCAGATATTTTCACAAGGAGGTTGAGTGGGAAGTAGCAGACTGCTGCACTTAAATGGAAATAAAAAATAAAAATAAAAATGTACTGCCTTCCTTCACATCTATGCCTCTAAAACTTTCCATCTCTTATATTTAATTTAAGAGCATTGGATTATATATTCATGAGGTTTGCATCACTTTCCATTTCTTCGATGCCTTCTCTCCTCTTACCAAATGTGCATCCATTAAAGTGGAAAATGATTTAGCAGGATCTCACAGAGTGAAACTTCAGAGACATAAGTTAGTGAAAAAGTAAAATGCTTCTTTCAAATCTCACTTGTTCAGATTCTATGCCCACTTTGTTTCATGTTCTTATGCACTGAACATGTCAACAATCACCTTAATGTTGCAATGTTCCCTTTTACAGAGGAGAGCTTGGCTGCCCTTGATAGATTATAATTTTGCAGCAACTGTAAATCAGAGGTTAGCAGTGATAAGGATTCCAAGATATCAAGGACCAACTGTAGCCTCAAAAGAATTGAGGGGTGGAGCCTGCAGGATGATCGCATGTTGAATGCTTGTCCTCTAGTTCTGATAAGAAAACAATGGTATAAAATTGAGAAGATGACTGAGAAAAACAATGGATAACGGCTGAGAATGTACTGTAAATTAATAAGAATTGAATCTCTGGGTTTTGGAACTAGAGAATGACTGTTATGTGATCTTGGAAAAATAGTGAGGTGATTCTCCCAGCTGTAGAGCTGGAAGAGGGAAACTGTAAAGTGAAAGCAGGGTTTACAAGCCTTGCAAGTGGAAATTGAGCATCAAGTGGAAATTGAACATCTAGTTAGATAACTATTTACAAATTTATAGCTCCAGTCGATTAGAGAAAGTAAAAGGGGGAACTTTTGCTGTAATCTTTCTAAAGTGCCATTGGGACATTCTGAGGCAAGGAAGCCAGAAAAGCCCCCCTCACAGGGAAAACTTAATTGAAGTTGTATCTACAAAACCTGTAAACACTCCAGTTTGGGCCTAAACTCTTGTGATTTATTGTTGTGACTACTGGTGTTTATGCATTGGTGGAGTTTTTAAAAACCAGATTGGGAGCTTCCTCATTCTAAAAGAGAAACATCTTTTAAAGGATTGAAAATATGGCACGGGGTGTGATTTCTGAATCAGCTTCTCTATCTTCATGGATGTGACTATCTCCTATTACCATATTTGGAACACTGCAAAGAGCATACCATCTGCTGGGTGCTTTAATTAAACTACAACTTGGTGAAACAACCCACTGGAGCTCCAGCTACTGAATTGGAAAAATATATATATGTGATGAACTTAAACAACAATGGACTATAAAATATAGCCTCTGACTTTTAAACTGGACTCACTCAATTATATGGGGAAAGAAAGAAAAGAAAAAGCTTTGGGTCAGAGAACATCATTCTGAAAAGAATTGTACATGTCTACTTTGTGAAGAGAAGTCTCAGACAGAAATGGAAATGGAAAAGCAACTAAAAGACATTGTTTCCCTAATGAAATATAATCATGAAAGCATGGTCAAAGAAATATGGAATTTTAAAGTATCAGTGGCTCAACAGCTGCAGGATCTGGGGGGGGGGGGATAAATAGATCAAGTGATAACCAAGACCCAGGAAACGGAGGAGGGCATAATAGTAGGAATGACTTCTATTCTAGATGCACAGGAAATCTGGATGACAACAGGAGAGAAACAAATTATTCAGATGGACGATGTGATGTGGTATACAGTCAAACCCTGATTTATGTATGCCTCTACTTATGTAAAATTTGACTTGCATAAGGCTTTTTTTTAATAAATCACATCCCAATTTACACAAAAAAATGAGTTATGTAAGGGGTTTCCTGGTGTGTTTAGATTTTAAAAGGGTGGTGGCACCATTTTAAAATCTAAATTTCCATCCCGTGCCACCCTCCCCCCCCCACCAAATGTCTCAAGACATCACTTATCATGGCAGCAGTGGAGGCAGCGGCAGCAGCAGTGATGATTTTCTGCAGTGAGTTCCCGCTTGCTTCTATCGGGACTGGGAGAGTGCAGGGGGAATATCCACTCCCTTCCGCTGTTTGTGTGAGGTTTCTCTGGGGCATGCTTTACTGTAGTTGTGAATGTGCCTTGGAGATGATCTTAAAAGGTGTGTAGGGGAAATTACCTGTCATTACCAGAGATGGCCAATAGGGGTGCAAATCACGATTTTCCATAGGGATGCATTGAAAACCAATTTCAAGCCTGTTTTTTTTTTAATTTTTCAATGCATCCCTATGAGGATGCATCAATTTGTGTAACACCCCTATTTATGTAAGAAGTTACAGAACAGAATTTTAAAATAAATCAGAATTTTACTGTAATAGCATCAGGATATTCAGTGTTACAGAAGCAGATAAAATGACCTTAAAAGCAAGATTCTAAGACAAGGCTGCATTTTGTCACCCTGCTTATTCAACTTATACACAGAGCACATAATGCACAATGCAGGGTTGGACGAATCACAAGTTGGAATCAAAATTGCTGGAAGAAACATCAACAATTTGAGATATGCAGATGATACTACCCTAATGGCAGAAAGTGAGGAAGACCAAAAGAAGCTGCTGCTTAGGTTGAAAGAAGAGAATGCAAAAGCTGGCATGAGACTCAACATCAAGAAAAGCAAGATAATGGCAACAGGCCCTATCAATCCATGGAAAATAGATGGGGAAGAAGTAGAAGCAGTGACAGATTTTACTTTACTAGGAGCAAAGATAACTGCAGATGGGGATTGCAGTCATAAAATAAAAAGGAGACTGATTCTTGAGAGACAAGCTATGAGCAACCTGGGGAACCTGGTTAAAAGTAGAGACATCTCACTGCAAACAAAAGTCTGCATAGTCAAAACAATGGTTTTCCCAGTGGTAATGTATGGTTGTGAGAGCTGGATCATTAGAAAGGCTGAGCACAGAAGAATAGATGTCTTTGAGATGTGGTGTTGGAGGAGAGTTTTGAGAGTCCCCTGGACAGTGAGGGGAACAAATAGGTCAATATTAGAAGAGATTAGCCCTGAGTGCTCCTGAGAAGGACAAATAACAAAGATGAAGCTGAAGTAATTTGGACATCAAATGAGAAGGGAGGATTCACTTGAGAACCCCTTGATCCTGGGAAAGGTAGAGGGCAAAAGAAGAAGGGGACAGCCAAGGATGAGATGGCTGGATGGTTTCCAGAATGTGCCAGTGGCAGTGAATAATATTCCGGACAACATTGCTGGTTGTCAAGAAAAACCTCTGGTTGGTTTCAGGAAGACTCGCAGTTTGGGGAGCATAGTTTTCCATGCTGACATAGTTACACCTCAAGACTCCGGCAGGAGTACAGGGCACTTTAGGTGCTATCATTGTAGTGTCTGTAAGTACACAGTAGACACTAAAGAAATCAATCTCCCAGGATAAAAGACAGAAGTAACATTAAATCATTGGTCTAATTGTAATAGTTCAAACTGTGTTTATTGATCTATTGTCCTTGCCATAAATATTATGTGGGTAAAACTAGGCAGGTTCTACACTTGCACATAAATGAGCATTTGTCTAGAATTAGAAATAAGTATATGCAGGCTCCCTTGGTACAGCATTTTATTGAAAAGGGACATAAAGCTGAAGATCTTCGTTTTGTTGTACTGGAAGTAATAAGGTTGAAAGTCTTTGAAAGAGCTGATGTAGATACAATTTTATTGAGAAGAGAAGTGTTTTATATCTTCTCTTTAGGTACATTGCAACCGGATGGATTAAATTCTGAGCAAGATCACTCATGCTTTTTATGAATCTGTATACATGGACTGTGAGTTTTTACCAGATATCTAAGTTGTTTTGTGCTAAGCCAACATGATCCCCACTCCCTCTCCGTTCTCTGTTAATGAAACTTACCTGTGTGGTTTAGATCTTTACTATAAATGTAACATTGCACTGATTCAAAGTAACATTGACTGCCCGAAAGCAAGAAACATTAAGAGGCAATAATGCGCATAAGAATAAATTTAATATTACTCCGTTTCGCTGAATTGGTAAGAAAGCATTTTGGAACTTGTATAGAAGTAGTTAGGTTTGAATGTGATTTATTAATGTTTGCAATACATTATGAGACCTATGTTGAGTTGCCTATTTTATCTCCTTGTAATCTGTAGATCAATATAAAAAAATCAGCAACAATTTCTAGCAAAGCTCCTGACAAAGCTCACGAAAAGAAATATATTGAATTTTCTTTGAGAATTTTTTGCTTGTTTTTCATCCTGTAAAGAAGTATAAATATAATATTACAAGAAATTTGTTATGCTCTGCGTTGACTGAAGAAGCAATTCAATGTGGAATATAAATTGATTTGATTACTTACCTTTTATACTGAATAAAGTTATTTAAGTTAGAAGAACATTTAAAATAATTAAAATTACAGTTATTCTAAAAAGACTTGATTATTATTGATTTTCAGAATGGATCCTTTGGATATAATTCTCACTGATTATACCGTTCTACCCATATTTTTCCTTATAAAAATGTATGAAGAATTGTTTGATAGGTTTTATGTTGTCCACACTTTTCTCAGTAACAAGACAGAAACAGAGATTGCTGCAACATTTTATATTTTTTCTTGACACATCAATTGAGCTTGTTCTTCAGTGTCCAGGTGGGGTCTCAGCATTAGATGTCAATCCCTCTCCTTTGACACTAGATAAATCTTCTCAATAGTGACTGAAACCCTGTTTATGCAAATGAGCCTTCATGATTAAAAAAAAATGAAATACTTCCCATGAGAGCCTTAATACTTTCATAGACTGAAACATATTTATTTTCAAAAATCATGTATGACATTATCAGCCACTGTGTGTTAAATGGGCTTTCTCCATCCTTATACAGCGTTTTTTAAAAGAGAAAATCAGCTATAATTCCAAAAATAAAGAAAAGGCTTCTGTGAAGAGTGCTACTCTTTCCAGTGAGTGATCAAGGGGTAGTTGCTCCATCCTGTGCTTAACATAAATAAAACTTGCAGTCCATATGCATTTATTTACACATTTGTTGAAAGACAGTGCACATCTCTATGAAAAATCATAGCAAGGCCTCATGCTGCACTGCACAAATTAGAAAAATCAAACACAAGCCCCAAATTATGATTCAGGTGGCCAGACACTCAGTTTACTATACTATGCAATGCAGAAAATTCCTCTGTGGTGTGATCATCAATTATGTTAGAGAAAGAAGCTAAAATAGTATCATAGGTACAACACTTGTGACTCTTCCCGCTATCACTTTTGTCACACACTAACCTTGCACTGAGTTTTCCAGAGGATCCTATTTTTAATTTCCCTCTTCTTTGAGTAAACTGTCATTTTTTTATAAAAAAATCAGGTAGTTATTATTTATTATGCCATGAAGTAAAAAGAGTATTTTAAAAATAAACAAACTCACTGGGTATAGAAGCACAACTGAAGGGAAGAGGATAGTCCTTTTCCACTTTCTTGTTACTGGGCTGGAAACTGATGTACCAAAAGGTAACTGTTGTGTATTGAATGAAATTGTGCCACCATTTTATGTTCTCCTCAGTTTCTAAGCAATGCAAGATTGAGGTTCGCACCATTTTACTCGGAGAAGCGTGATTGAGAACAAGTCCTTGATCACCCCACTCTCCTTCAACCAATCCTGTTAAAGCCCACCAAAATGTATCTTTCCACACGTATATAAGTCGCTGTGGCACAGTTAAAATTGATAGATAGATAGATAGATAGATAGATAGATAGATAGATAGATAGATAGATAGATAGATCTTTATTGTCATTGTCCTGCACAGAACAACGAGTTTGGGGGGGGGGGGGAGAACACTTTAGAACACCTAAACAAAATACAACTATACAAAATTATCAACATATTCCCACCCCAAATTTAAACATTTAACCCCTAAAAAGCTCTAAAACTCTAAGACTCTAAAAACTCTATAAGTCTAAAAACTCTAAAAAAAACTATATACAGAAGCTCCCTCATAGACTGCACTGCACTGCATCCAAAGCCAGAACTGCTTTTGGGTAGAAAATATTTCTCAAGCGGCTGGTCCTGGTCTTTATGACCCTATACCTTCTTCTAGAAGGCAGAAGCTGAAAGAGATCATTTCTGGGGAGCGTACTATCTTGCACAATCTCTACAGCTTTCTTATAACACCTGGCAGCATAGATTTCATCTAGAGTGGGAAGAGTATGCCCGATTATTCCCTCCGCAGTCTTTACGATCTTGGACAGCATTGTTCTTTCCCTACCTGTACAACTCCCTAATCATAAACACAGACCATAGGTTAACACTCTCTCTATGGTACAGTGGTAGAATGCCAACAGCAGGTCCTTTGAAAGATTGTTCTTCCTGAGGATTCTCAAGAAGTATAACCACTGCTGTGCTCTCATCATCAGATCTTTGGTATTTGCTCCCCATGTTAGATCATTCCTCAGCTCCATTCCCAGAAATCGAAACACTGAGACCTGTTTGTGTTCTTAACCCTGTAATAAAGTTATGTGTTTGGCCCGTATTGCTGGCTGCTGCTCATTATTTCTGGAACACTAAATTGGCGATGAGGATGGGATGGCGTTCCACAATACTTCCATCAGTCCTTTTGACATTACAACACCGGAGAAAGGGCTCCTCTAGGAAAAACAATTCAAACATGCCATGGCGGCTAACAGTATCGTAGAGGAAGATCTGAAGAGATTGTGTTTTCTCGCAAGATGTGGTCTGGCTACCCTCAAGTTGGCCATTCACCTGTTATTGCCATGGGATATCGATGATGTTCCCCTCACCGATATTCTGATGGCCCTTCAAAACCATTTCCAACCAAGGGTCTCGATTTTCCCTGCCTGGGTCTCATTCACTGCTGTGACCAATGCCCCAGAAAGTCTGTGGCCAACTATGCCGCCACCCTATGACTCGCAGTGGCCCCTTGCCAGTGGCCCTCCATGACCACCTGCTTGCCAGACTTTGGGATGAACAGGCTCAATGCAGGCTGATGACCTGCAATACACTAAACTTCAAGTCTGTATTGAAGGAGGCAAAGGCGTCCGAGGCAGCCAGGTCAGGGGAGAAATCTTCAAGCTGCAGTCTGTCACCTCCGGGGCTCCGGAGTCTGCTGTACAGGCCCACCACTGTTTGTTGTTGTCATCCTCCTCCTCATAAGCATCGGCCACGGTCGGGTCCAGCCATGAGGATGGAGGGGTCAGGAAAGTCCAAAGGAGGAAGGAGAAGCACGCTCTAAAGGTCCTGAAGAAGTGTGACAGCTGCAGGAGCAGGCACGACTGGTGAAAGTGCCCATTCTGGAATGCGGACTGCCACCATTGCGGCAAGTGAGGGCACATTGCCAAAGTGTGCCACCAGCAGAGCAGGCAAGCCCCAGCGTCGGATGAGTGGCTGAGAAGACAGAGAGCAGATATCTCCAAGATCTTGTCGGGGGATCCAGTCAGCAGTGTGTCCAATGTGACCAGCCATTTCTTTGTGGAGCTGCAGCTGCAGGGTGTCCCAATGCATATGGAGGTGGACTCAAGTATGTCTTATTCCATCTTGCCCCAAAAAGACTTCCTAAAAATCCCCCTGCCTCGCACCCTAAGTTGCGGGCGTTGAAGACATCCCATCAAGACATTAAAGGGTGCCACATTCCAATTTTGGGGTGGGGATTTCTCTGTACATTTCAAGAAAATTCACACCAAATTTCCCATTGTGGTGGTTAAACAAGGAACTAACTGTTTGCTGGGGGTCCAGTGGTTCGAATCGCTGGGAATAAGATTATCCGGAAAAAAGGTTGTGAGTTCTGATCCGGCGCTGGACATTTGCAATGTGCACCCAGAGGTTTTCAAAAAAGGACTTGGAACTAATGTCCCCCCCCCCCGGTCTCATTTGAACTTGACCTGGATGTACGGTCTATACACCTGAAACCTTGCCATGTTCCCTTTGCTCTTAAGGACAAGATAGAGGCATAAATTGATAAGCTTGTGGGTCAAGGTATTCTGGGTCCTGTTGATTCTGCCGAATGGGAGACTCCTATTGTGACTGCCATTAAGTCAAATGGGGAGGTTAGGATTTGTGCAGACTACAAGTGCATGATCAACAAAGCTATTCAGCCCAATGCATATCCAGTCCCTGTTGTCAGCCACCTGCTGGCTAACTTCCACGTGGGGAAGTGTTTCGCTAAATTAGATTTAGCCCTAGCATACCAGCAGCTAACAGTCATGCCTGCTGCTGCAGTTATGCAAATGATTGTCACTCATAGATGGGCTTTCAAAGTCACCCGTTTGCAGTTCGGGGTCAATGCAGCCCCCGGTATATTCCAATCGCTCGTAGAGCATCTACTTAAGGGTCTCCCTGGGGTCCGCCCCTATTTCGACAATGTTTTAATCACTGCGGGGGACGAATTCGAACTGGTAGAAAGGTTGGACCAGGGTTTGCAGAGGTCTGTATAGGCAGGGCTGTGGTTATGTAAGGACAAATGTGTATTCTTTGCCAGGGAGGTTGAGTTTCTGGGATTCAAAATAACTCCCGAGGGGGTCAAACCCTCAGATTCTAAGGTCTCTGCTGTATGTAATGCCACCTGGCCATCTTCTATGTCTGAGTTGCAGTCTTTCATGAGTTTGCTTAACTTTTACCACTCCTTCCTGCCCAGGAAGGCATCTGTAGCCAAGCCGCTGCATCATCTTCTCAAGAAAGATGTGGTTTGGAGGTGGGGGCAGAGCCAAGACAAGACTTTCAGAGAGTTAAAGGAGATGCTGTCCTCTGAGGCAGTCCTTACCCATTTTGATCCCCGAAAACCTGTGGTATTAGTTTGTGATGCATCACCAGTAGGGGTGGGGGCTGTCCTTTGCGATACATTGGATAGTGGAGCGGAAGGCCCCAATCACTTTTTATTCAAGGTCCTTTTCCAAAGCCGAGAGAAACTATGCACAGACTGACTGTGAGGCTCTGGCCATAGTTGCAGGGATGAAAAAGTTTCACGATTTTCTGTATGGAAGAGACTTTACAATTGTGACGGACCATAAGCCCCTGTTAGGAATCTTTGTTACTTCAAAGCCCACTCCACAAATACTTTCTCCCTGAATGCTAAGATGGGCTATATTTCTAAACACATACCAGTTTAAATTAATTCATCACCCAGGGAAGGACATAGGCCATGCTGATGCCCTCTCAAGGTCCCCTTTGCCCGACCTTGGGGAACCAGACTGTGAGATAGAGCAAGATCATCAGGTGCTGATAATCGAATCTCTCGATTCACCCCCTCCCCATAGTTCCCTCGGACATCACTAACGCTATGGCTAAGGATAAGCTGTTGTCCCAAGTGGTCACTTGGGTCCAGAAGGGTTGGCCCACGGCTTCCCCTTCAGAGGAGTTCAGAGCATTCTATAGGAATCGGTTTGAGCTGTTGCTTGACAGGGGTTGTCTATTATGGGGTCAGCGGGTAGTGATTCCTGCTGTGTTGCATCCAAAAGTCTTTAAGCTTCTGCACATTAACTATCCGGGAATCGTACGCTCCAAAGTCTTGGCATGGAGCTATTTCTGGTGGCAGCAAGTAGATTCAGACAAAGAGTGGTTAGTAGTCATCCATCCATCTTTGCTCTCCCGGTACTCTCAGCGGCTTTCGATACCATCAATCACAGTATTCTTATGGGTCAGCTCAGAGAGTTGGGGATTGAGGGCACTGTGCTATCTTGGTTTTCCCCATTCCTGGAGGGCTGGACCCAGTCAGTGTGGTTGGAGGGTGAGACATCGAGCCCTAGCGTCCTCCAATATGGGGTGCCTCAGGCCTCGGTGCTCTCTCCTCTCCTATTCAACATCTACATGAAGCCGCTGGGTGAGATCATCCGATCCCACGGGGTGCGGTATCATCAGTATGCGGATGACACACAGTTGTACACCTTGGCCCGTGGGGACCCAAGTGATGCTGTCTAGGTCCTGTCTGGGTGCCTGGAGGCTGTGGGGTTTGGGATGGGGACCAACAGGTTACAGCTGATACCTAGCAAGACTGAGTGGCTGTGGGTGCGGGTTTCCGCACTATCCTGGGAGCTGCCATCCTTGGTCTTGGATGGGGTTACTTTGCCCCAGACAGACCCAGTGCACAACTTGGAGGTCCTCCTGGATGTGCGACTGCTGCTGGAAGAGCAGGTCCAGAATGTGGCAGCTAGGGTAGTGCGGGCGGTATGCCCGTGTCTCGCCTCTGCTCCAGGAGCTGACTAGTTACCAGTTTGTCTCCCAGTGCAAATCAAGGTGCTGGTAATGACCTTTAAAGCCCTTCATGGTAGTTGGCCAGGTTACCTAAGAGACTGCATCACCCTAAGAGAGTCTGCCCATCCTAACAGGGCAGACCGGAGGGGCTCCCTCAGTGTTCCATTGGCTAGAGGGGCTTGCCTCTCTAGCACAAGGAGGAGGGCCTTCTCTGTGTCCACCCCAACCCTGTGGAACCTCCTGCCGGCAGAATTAAGGCTACAGTCAGAATGGCTGCCTTTTAGAAAAAGGGCTGAAAACCTGGCTGGCAGGGCAAGTCTGGGGGGCCAGTGGGGTGTGGACTCCCACTTGTTGGCTCTGTTAGAGTTATATGTCCCTCTTACTGAGTGTGGGGAGGGGAGGGTCTTTTTAGATATGAGATGGTTTTAAAAGAGTCTTTTATTGCTGTTTTATGGGGTTTAAAAATATTTTTATGTGATTGTGTGCCACCATGAGTTGCCCTAGGGCAAGAGGGCAGGATATAAGTTCAAATAAATAAATAGCTGTCAGAGTTCTCACCCTGAGGAATCCCGACTTCCTTCCCGGAAATGGCTCACGGCTCACGGACTGTGGTCATGAATCCATGTGGATTTTGCTGGTCCGTTTTGAGGCACCTTATTCTTTCTAGTGGTCAATTCATTCTTGAAGTGGCTAGAGGTAATCCCTGTCCCTACTACCACGTCTGTTGTGACCATTAAGCAGCTATGCAGACTTTTCAGTTGTTTCGGCCTGCCGGACGTGATTGTTTCCGACAATGCCACTACTTTTTCGTCTGTCAAGTTTCAGGCGTTTCTTGAACGGAAAGCATCTGACATGTTACTTCTGCCCCGTTTCACCCTGCCACCAACGGCCAGTTGAATGACAGGTCCGTATGGCTAAGGAAGCTTTACATCGTATGGGGCCAGAAGATATTGAACTACAGATCTGTCAATTCTTTTTAACCTAGCGGGTTACCCTCTGGCCTCAAGTTTGTCTCCAGCTGACATTCTCATGCACAGAAAGCCAACCACTTTGATGGATAGGTTGGATCCTTCCAGGGTGGAGGATAGGGGGGTTAATATAGGAATTGGGAAGAGAAAAGGTTTTGTGGTAGGGGACCCTGTGCATTGCCGGAATTAGGTTGCAAAAGGGCTGGCTTGGGTTCCAGGCACTGTCATAGAGCAAATGGGACCAATCTCCTACTGGGTTAAACTGGGAAACGGCCTACTTTGGTTGCACCACGCTGACTAAACCAGACATAGGGTAACAGGCCAATTACTGGTAGAACAGGAGGACAGTTCTGAGTTTGGGGTGCCTGAAGCCGAAGAGGCTCACCATGATTCCATGTTAGGGTCCTCCCCCACCTGCTGATTCCAAGGGGGAGATGAAGAGGATGCAGCCTTGAATCTTTCTTTGTCTCTTTGGAAGTTGTCACAGACACCCAAGAATTCTAGTATTGAGCTACAGGATCAGGGGGAGTTTTTCAAGTGTTCCTCTACTCGTCCATGTGAAAAATGGGGTTATGATTTCTCCCCTGGTGCTCCCCATCCTGCAGTGTTTGAGTCTACCCCTTCCCCCAACCCAAACGGGGAAGTTTGTGTTGAGTCACCCTCCACTCCTGGTCATCGGAGGGACTTTCAGTTTGGTTTTTCCCCTTCAAATTCTGGGTTTGAGTTTGAGCATTTCCCTGCTCCTTCATTTACAAAATGGGACTTTGAGTTGGTTTCTCCCCTCCCTAGGTCTAATTCAGAAATGGGCAATTGCTCCCGCCATGCTATTAGTCCTAGCAGACCATCCGTTGTGGAACAACCATTACATTCCTCCGAGAGCCCTAGGGCTCAGTTAACTGACCAGGTGCCAGTGTGGCCAGAAAGATCCTGTGGCCCCCTGCAATGGCTTAAAGGTTTTGTGCGATCCTCGGGGAGACAGATGTTGTGTATTGAATGAAATTGTGCCACCATTTTATGTTCTCCTCAGTTTCTAAGTAACGCGAGATTGGGGTTCACACCATTTTTCTCTGAGAAGCGCGATTGAGAACAAGTCCTTGATCACCCCACTCTCCTTCAACCAATCCTGTTAAAGCCCGCCAAAATGTATCTTTCCACACGTATATAAGTCGCTGTGGTGCAGCTAAAATTGTGTTCTTAACTCTGTATTAAAGTTATCTGTTTGGCCCGTATTGCTAGCTGCTACTCATTATTTCTGGAACACTAAAGTAATATTTCTATGATCTGATCTTATAAACCAAATAAGAATGCAGGGCACTTCAAAAGTCTTCTCCAACACCACAGTTCAAAGGAATTTATTCTTTTGCACTCAGCCATCCTTATGGTCCAGCTCTCAGAGCCATACATTACTACTGGGAAGACCATTGCTTTACTGTGCAGACTTTTGTTGGCAGGGTGATGTCTCTCCTTTATATTATGCTGTTTAGGTTTGCCATAGCTTCCCACCCAATGATTAAGCGTCTTTTTATTTCATGGCTTGGTTTTTTTATGTTGAGTTTCAGGCCAGCTTTTGCACTCTCCTCTTTCACCCTCATCAAGAGGCTCTTTATGTCTTCTTCACTTTCTGCCATTAGTGTAGTGTCATCTACATATGTCTGGTTGTTGATATTTCCCCCCACAATCTTAATTCTGGCTTATGCTTCATCCAGCCCTGCAATATGCATGATGGTTATCTGCATATAAATTAAATAAGCTGGGTGACAATATACAGCCTTGTTGTACTGCTTTTCATATTCTAAACCAGGAGTGCTCGAACTATGGTCCGTGGGCCCAATTTGGTCCATGCATATCATTAATGCAGCACCACAGACCACCCCCTTCACCCGCCCACACTGCCTGATGTCAGCAGTGGCAGTGGTGATCTGCTTTGTCCTAGCTGCCCCGAGCAGCCTCTGACTCGGTCTCATCTCCTTTGCAGCCTTTGCCAAAGCCGATCACCACATTGGGGAAATTTTTTGAGCCTCCTCTATTTAAAAATCTGCAGCACTAGGAGAGCCCCCTGGTGTGCCTGGGATGACGTCACCACAGCGCACCAGGTTCCAGCACTGCAGATTTTGAAACACAGGAAGCTCTGAAAATTTCCCTGACACGGCACTCGGCTTTGGCAAAGGCTGCAGAGGGGATGGGGCAGAGCCAGAGGCTGCTCGGAGCAGCCAGAACAAAGCGTGATCGCTGCCACCACTACCGCTGCTGACATCAAAACTGTCAGCATCATAATCAGCCTGCCTCCAACCCCTGCAGCTGTGTCTCAGGAGCGGGACCAACCCGTGAAAAAAAGTTTGGGGACCACTATTCTAAACCAAGCAGTTCCTCCATATTTAGTTCTAATTGTCACTTCTTGACCTGCATATTTAGTTCTAATTGTCACTTCTTGACCTGCATACAGGTTTCACAGAAGACAGGTGTAAGGCAGAGTAGACTGAAGGGAGGGGGAGGAGTGACAGGCTGAGTGGAATGTGGCTATCTGGAGAGCGGGTCCTCCCTTCTTGGTTCCCAGGGAAGGAGGGAGGGGGAGAGAGAGAAACTTATTCTGACCTGGGAAATGTCTCCATTTTTGCCGCACTTCTTAGATAGCTGCTGGCCAGCCGGGAGGAGGAAAAATGAGAGATGCTAAATGGCTGTGTTCAGAAGTAATAAGGTGAGTGAGCAATAGGTTTATTGTTTTGACATGCTAATGCACTGAATGCTTATTGCTATGGCTTTTATAATAAAGAATTGCAGACTGCTGAAGATGCTGTTTCCTTGTGGTTTCTGTGTTGGATGAAGCAAGAGACTGAGGGAAGGGCAGTTCGGCGCCCAGAATGCTACCACCCTATACCCTTAGTTTTAGAACAAACTAGGTGGTCTGGTACTCCCATCTTTTTAAAGACTTGCCACAGTTTGTTGTGATTCACATAATCAAAGACTTTGGTGTAGTCCCTTGCTTTTTCCATGATCCAGCAAATGTTGCCAATTTGGTCTCTAGTTCCTCTGCCTCTTCAGAACTCAGCTTGTATTTCTGGAGGTTCTCTATCCACATACTATTGAAGCCTAGCTTGTAAGATTTTGAGCATGATCTTGTTAGTGTTTGAGATGGACACAATTGTACAATAGTTTGGACATTCTTTGGCATTGCCTTTTGGAACTGGAATGTAAACTGACCTTCTCCAATCCTGTGGCCACTACGGCATTTTCCAAATTTGCTAGCATAACAAGGGCAACACTTCAATGGCAAAATCTTTTAGGGTTTTAAATAGCTCAACTGGACTACCATCATCTCCACCAGCTTTGCCATTAGTAATACATTCTAGCGCCCACTTGACTTCACACTCTAGGATGTCTGGCTCAAAGTCAGTGATCACACCATTGTGATTGTCATGGACATTAAGGTCCTTTTTGTAGAGTTCTTCTGTGTATTCCTTATCTCTTCTACTTCTGTTAGGTCTTTACAGTTTTTGTCCTTTATCATGGCCATTTTGCATGATACATTCCCTTAATTTCCCCAATTTTCTTGAAGGGATCTCTAGTTCCTCCTCTATTTTTCCCCTCTATTGCTTTGCACTGTTCATTTAAGAAGGCCTCCTTATCTCTCCTTGCTGTTCTCTGAAAATCTGCATTCAGTTGGTTGAATCTTTTCCTCCTATGTTTTTCACTTTCCTTCTTTCTTCCGCTAATTGTAGAACCTCATTAGACAACCACTTCACTTTTATGCATTTCTTTTTCTTTGGAATGGTTCTAATTGCTGTCTCCTGTATGATGTTATGAACCTCCATCCATAATTCTTCGGACACTCTCTCTGTCAAGTCTATTCCCTTAAATTGTTTTGTTGTTTTTTGTTGGGTTGTTTTTTTAAAATGATGATTTGTTTGTTTGTGTTTTAATGCTGGTTTTAGCTAGGGTTGTTGGATCTTGTTTTTAGCTGTTGTTGTTAAACTGTTTTATAATGTAATTTTTACTTATTGTATTTTCTAACTCTTCCCTTTCCCATTTGGTTGTTAGCCACCCTGAGTGGTGTACCCACCAGGAGGGCGGGATATAAATGTGCAAAATAAATAAATAAATAAATCCATTCTTCATCTCCACTGTATAATAATGACGGACATTATCTACTGTGTTTCCCCAAATATAAGACACTGTCTTATATTTTTTAAAACTCCAAAATTAGCACATGGTATTATTTTCAGGGGATGTCTTATTTTTCCATGAAGAAGAATACCAGTCTCGATCGCGCTTCCCCACTCAGAACCAAGGGACGCTTCCCTTGGTTGTGAGTGGGGAAGCACGATCGAGACTGGCCTCAGCTGTGAGGCAGCCAGCGTGGCCCATAAGAAAGCCTGCCTCATCAGAGTCTCGATTGCCTCCCCGCTCACAACCAAGGGAAGTTTCCCCTGGTGAGAGCGGGATCGAGACTCCGACATGGCAGGCCTTCTTATGGGCCACGCTGGCCACCTCACAGCTGAGGCCAGTCTCGATCACGCTTCCCCACTCACAACCAAGGGACGCTTCCCTTGGTTGTGAGTGGGGAAGCGCGATCAAGACTGGCCTCAGCTGTGAGGCAGTGTTGGATCCGGCCAGCTTACAGCTGAGACCAGTCTCGACTGGGCTTCCCCACTCACAACCAAGGGATGGTTCCCTTGGTTGTGAGTAGGGAAGCACGATCGAGACTGGCCTCAGCTGTGAGGTGGCATCGGAGCCGGCTGCCTTACAGCTGAGACCAGTCTCGATCAGGCTTCCCCACTCACAACCAAGGGACGCTTCTCTTGGTTGTGAGTAGGGAAGCACAATCAAGACTGGCCTCAGCTGTGAGGCCGCATCGGAGCCGGCCACCTTACAGCCGAGACCAGTCTCGATCAGGCTTCCCCACTCACATCCAAGGGACGCTTCCCCTGGTGAGAGCGGGATCGAGACTCCGATGTGGCAGGCTTTTTTATGGGCCACGCCGCCCTCCTCACAGCTGAGGCCAGTCTCAATTGCACTTCACCACTCGCAACCAAGGGAAGCGTCCCTTGGTTGTGAGTAGGGAAGCACGATCGAGACTGGCCTCAGCTGTGAGGCGGGATCAGAGCCGGCCGCCTTACAGCCGAGACCAGTCTCGATTGGGTTTCCCCACTCACAACCAAGGGACACTTCCCTTGGTTGTGAGTAGGGAAGCGCAATCAAGACTGGCCTCAGCTGTGAGGTGGTGTCGGAGCCGGCCGCCTTACAGCCGAGACCAGTCTCAATCAGGCTTCCCCACTCACAACCAAGGGACACTTCCCTTGGTTGCAAGTGGAAGCGCGATTGAGACTGGCCTCAGCTGTGAGGTGGCTGACATGCCCCATAAGAAAGCCTGCCACGTCGGAGTCTTGATCCCGCTCTCACCAGGGGAAACTTCCCTTGGTTGTGAGCGGGGAGGCAATCGAGACTCCAATGTGGCAGGCTTTCTTATGGGCCATGCCAGCCGCCTCACAGCCGAGACCAGTCTCGATCACGCTTCCCTACTCACAACCAAAGGAAGCATCCCTTGGTTTTGAGTGGGGAAGCCTGATCAAGACTGGTCTCGGCTGTAAGGCGGCCGGCTCCAACGACGCCTCACAGCTGAGGCCTTGGTTGTGAGTGGGGAAGCGTGATCGAGACTGGCTTCAGCTGTGAGGTGGCCGGCGTGGCCCATAAGAAGGCCTGCCGCGTCGGCGTCTTGATCCTGCTCTCACCAGGGGAAACTTCCCTTGGTTGTGAACGGGGAGGCAATCGAGACTCCAATGCGGCAGGCTTTCTTATGGGCCATGCTGGCCACCTTACAGCCAGGAGGTAAGGAGGTCTTATTTTTGGATGGGGCCTTATATTTCAAAGGCAGGGGGGAAAGGGGGGTGTCCTATTATGGGAGGAGGTCCTATATTCAGGGAAACATGGTAGGTCATACCTGAGTGGCCTAATTATTTGCCCTATTTTCTACATTTTAAGCCTGAATTTGGCAATCAGTGGTTCATTATCTGAGCCACAGTTCACTCCAGGTGTCATTTTTGCTGACTATAGATCCTCTCTATCTTTGACTGCAGAATATGTAATCAATCTGATTTCAGTTTTGGCCATCTGGTAATGTCCATGTGTTGAGTCAATTCTTTGATTGTTGGAAGAGGGTGTTTGCTATGACCAGTGCATTATCTTGGCAAAACTCTAATAGCCTTTGCATTGCTTCATTTTGTACTCCAAGACCAAACTTTCCCATTATTCCAGCTACTTTTGACTTCCTACTTTGGCATTTCACTCCCCTACGATGATAAGGACATCTTTTTTGTTTCAGTTCTAGGAGGTGTTGTAGGTCTTCATAGAACTGGTTGACTTTGGCCTCTTCTACATCAGTGGTTGGGACATAGACTTGGATTACTCTGATGTTGAATGGTTTGTACCTGAGAGTTAGTCTTATGGAACTGAGTGAGATGTGGATTTGAGTAGATATAAACAGGACTGCACTGCTATATATATATTTCAAATCCTTTCATTAAGATTATAGCTCAATGTAGTTGTTTCTTTGGCTGCATTTTCATAATATTGTAGTTGGCTAAGCAAATAATCACTGATGATGAAATCATTAAGCAAGTGTGTTACTCTTCTTAGACATTCCTTTCAATAGTTCTTAAGTATATGCTTAACAGTTAAACTTAACAATAGGGTCATATTTTGCCAGAATTTTGTTTAAATATATTTTCATCAGATGACATAATAGTTTGTCATTCTAAATATCTATTCATTCCTTTTAAAAATGCAATTTATTAACATGGCATATTGTTGCAATGTACATGATTCAACACACCATGAAATGGCTAATATTGCCTTGCCCTCCTTACCTAATTGGAAAAGCTTTAGAGAGCGAAATCCAATCTGAATACTTGCAAAACCCTTATCTTAGTCTAGCTAGTCTACAGAATCCTGTCTTTTGCTCATTGCCATTCACAAAGAGAAACCAATCAAAGGAAAATCCCAGAGACTGTCTCCATTTTTTTCTTCCGTTAAATACTTCTTATCCAAACACAAATCAATCTTTATTTATGGTGATGTTGTTTTCTGACTAGCTGTCTAGATATTTATTGGTTTGGACAAAAACAGTGCAAGTGGGTAGACAAAACCTGGCTTTCCAATATAGACTGTAATACTCCAGATCCTGCCTCCTGTGCTAGAAGTACTGCATAGTTATTATCTTAAGAATTATCATGAATTCCAGATGCTTCCATGTTCTCTGATTACAGTATAGTAGTCTGTTTTCATACTATTGTAGCTAAAAGACAAATCCAAATGAGGATTATATTTCCTGGACACATGTCCTGAAGGTTACTAATGTGAAGAAGATACTGGAAGTGATGCAGCCTTAATGATTTTTTTCCCATTACATGTACAACACAACAAATTCTTTGTCTTCTTCTGCTGTATCTGAATCTGAATATTGATGATTTTCATGGTGATCAGCCATGAAGACTGTCCTGAGAATATAATGCAGTGGCCTTTCATCTGCCTTCTGCGTTGCAGTATGACCCCCCCATGCCACTGACCCACTTCCACAAGTAACTGGGGTGTGTGGCTTCATGGTGGGGTAGGAGAATGGGTTTTCCATTACTCATCGAAAGGTGAGCCGTATTGAGTGGAAAAAAGAGGACTTGACAAGGGGATTTAAATCTAAAAATTGTCAATATCTCTTCTCCAAAGACTCTGTTACTAAACGATCTAATTTGGAGTAGTAAAAGGTTTACGATCGCTCCAATTCCCAAAGGATTATTGACAGTGGAGTGAAATGTGCCACTGGCAACTGAGTTTGCGACGGCGCATGGTGGCATGAAGGAGCAGAGCAGAGGTATGGCAGGGGGGGACGGGACAAGAGTGATCCCTCCAGCATTCAATTAGTTGTATCCCCAATACCCTGACTTAACAGAGAGAGAAGGAGATCAATCAATAAGATCAGTCAGAAAGACCCTAATTTAAGAGCTATCTGCACAGTGCCTTGGATCCCCCTAGACGTAGCAAGGTCCAGGAAAGTTTGGACGAATTCAATCTGTCAGGGGGAGGTGAGGCGGCGGAGGTTGAGACAAGCAGATGAGAAGCAGATTTTTGGGCCTTCAGGGGGATAATCGGAAGATTTTTGAACTATTGAAAGCGGCTTCCCCCACCCCCAGGATTTTTTTGTGGAGTTGGATTCATCATCCATCATGTCACCCCCCTTTCAGGAACACTCCCCCTTGTTCCGAGAAAGATGAGACTGAGATCTGCTAGTTAATAAGCCACATCTTTGCTGAATACAACGGTGTAAAGAACAGCCCAGTGGATGAGGGGTAGGCTGAGAATTGAAAGGAGAGAGATCCGGGCGAGACCTCTTAACATTACCCAGTCCTGAATTATTTCCCCTCCCCTTAGCTGCGAACAGTGCTAGAGCGGTGGCTTCTTCATTTTTTCCCTTCTGTTTTCCTTCAACTTTCAAAATTAACTCCGTGAAGCACTCCTCACTTCATTGATTGAAAGAGATCACTAGTAAATACAAAATTAGAATAAAAGATAAAATGAGATACTTGGGAATAATGTTATCAGATGATGTTAAGGATTTGTCTAAGATTAATTTCAACAAATTAAAAGATGAATTAAAACTGATTATAGATCAACTGAAATTATTGAAATTATCATGGTTTGGGAGAATTAATCTGTGCAAGATGAAAATTATGCAAAAATTGAATTTTTATTAGAAAATTTGCCAATACAAGAAACTGATCTTAGATTTTGGCAGAAATTGATTAATGATTTTTGTAATAACGGAAAAAAGCCAAGAATTAATAAATGTTTATGGTATATTAGAAATAAAGTGGGAGGGTTAAATATTCTGAACATCAAAAATTATTACAGTGTTTAACATAAAGAAAATTATAAAATTATTAAGTCATCTATCCGTGCCAAATCAGGAATTAGATTATATAGAATTCAGAAAAAGGAGGGGTGAATTATTCTTAGGTGACCAAAAGATTACTCCACCAATTTGTATCTTCTCTTTAAAGAATGTATTTAAAATTTGGAGAGGCTTGAATTCTAAATTATCACCAAATTTCTCACCTATAATGGAAATACTAGATTATCAAAATTGCCCACTAGAGTTAATGACAATTATAAGAGATATTTTACTACGTAAAAAAGTACTATCATTTAAGGATTGGTTGGATAAAGGTAAATGTTATCAACAAAGGAAAATTATTTACGAGGAATTAAACCTATCCTGGTTACAAGAACACCAGATGGAAGTGTGGGACAGACATATGAGGAAAAGGAATATACAGTAATACCTCATACAAAGTCTGTTTCATACAACATCGGATTCATACAACATTGCCTAATTCCTTGAAAAAAGTTACCTCATACAATGTTGTGCAACTTTTGTATGAGGTATTGCGGTTTTTCCAGGTTGCATTGTGCCTGGGCAGTATAAAAGGCAGGACACACGCGTGGATTGCTCTTGTGGGTTTTGCATGAGGCGAAGAGTGTTTAGGAGTGGTTTTGAGCATGATTTTGGATTTTTTTGAATTTTTTCGTCAGAATTTTTAGAAGCATTCCTGGGATTTTTGCAGCATTCTTCAGGTTCTTGGACAATCAGGGTTGTTTGACATGTTTTTGTAATGTTTTTAGCCTTTAGACAATGATTTCTTAAAGTTCTGTCAGTTTCCTGTCTGTTTCCTCGACTTTGCCCTGAAGTCTGTGCTGTTACAGTACAATGTATCTCTATGGAAACGACGTTGTATCAGGCATCGTGGCAAGGATTTGGACGTTGTATGAGGCATCACAGCTAGGATTTTGCATGCCTCATACAAAGTCCAAATCTGTATAAAGTCCAAACTTGTGGAACCAAGTTTGGACGTTGTATGAGGTATCACTGTAATAGATAGGTCAAGGACCTCCTTTGAAAAATTAATTTTGGAAGTGAGACAAGGAAATATGAATTTAAATGGTTTAGTAGGTAGAATATACCGTTTGTTAAACTCTAATGAGGAAGCTCAGCAATGGCTTAAAAAAATCTAGGAAGAAGATTTGGGAATAAAAATTAAGATGAAAGTTGGGGGGGAAATGGACCCATAGAAGTATGAAATCACTATAATTTAAGGAGAAAGAACACAACTGTAAGGTTCTCTGGCAGTGGTACCTCACTCCGGCCAAACTCCATCTAATGAACAACAAGAATTCAGATCTCTGTTGGAGATGTAACAAAAGGAAGGGGACATATATTCATATGTGGTGGTCGTGTGACCACTTAAGGAATTTTTGAAATGTTATATAGGGGGGCGTGACTAAGATGGCCGCCGATTAACATCTAGTTTCGGATGCTCGCGCCTAACAAAGTGGTAATTAATGTGACTGAGTGAATTGGAGAAGTTTTAAAGTGGTAAACTCTAAAGATAAGAACCTTGCCTGTCTTCCTGGAAAGTTTTACGATCTTTTGAGGCTGGATGGTCGAAGTTCGGGAGGCTTCTTTGTGCGGTTGAAGTTGTGACGGCAGTCGCGGCTTCTCTGCCGGGGAGCCGAGAACGGGGGCCAGCGTGACTGTGCAGAAGGCTTTGGAAGGCTGGAACTGGCAAAGTGCTGCTTGATTTGGAAGCAGGCTGCATGTAAGTGCACGAGTGGAACTTTAAATCTTTAAAACTGGCTGGGGTTCCTTACTAAATGAGCCTGGACTTTGAAATGTAAGCGGGTGGAAGTGGATGAGAGAAAGTGGTGGTTTCGCTAATGGCGGCTGGTCCTGGAAAAAGAAAGCGATCAGCGAGACTGTGAGGGAAGTTTCGGAGCTGGCAAGAAGTCTGTTTGGCACGAAAACAGCTGCATGTAAGTGCTTGAATGGAGTACTAAAGGTTAAATTCAGCTGGAGATCTTGATCAATGAGCCCTGGCTTTGAAATGGAAATGGGTGGAAGCAGCTGAAAACAAGTGATTGTTTTGTTAATGGTGGTGATTCTGGAAAAGGAAAGTGATCGTGTTTGGGCTATGGTTTTTTTCCACACACCAGGAGACAGCGCTATGTTTTGACGACAACAAAGTGGATTAATTATTCATGTCTGGGCTTTAATATTGGAAGTTGACCAGGAGTTCGCCGCTTAAACAGCTGGAGAAAGTTTTTTTTTTTTTTTGTTTCTCAGAAGAAGAAGGGGGGTTTTTTTTTTTACCCAAAAGTTAAGGCAGCTGCTGGAAAATGGTGCTTTGACTGTCCGCTTCAAGAGAAGGAGTAGCTGGCTTTTGTTTTTGGTTCCTTCACCGTGTGGATTACAAATACTGTTTCTTTACTGTGGAATATATTGCCCCTTACCTTCTCTTTTTGCTGGTTGGATTTTGGGCTTTTCCCCCTTCTGATCTCCCCCCTCCCTTTTTTTTTCTTCTTCTTTTTTCTGGTGGCTTGGTTGTTTTAAAGGAGAAGCTTGGGCTGATTGCTCCCCTGAAGCCTTTTTACTGCAGTGGGAAGAAGACTGATTGGATTATTTGCTTTGGGGAAACGGACCTGTTGTGGATCAACATTTTTTGCTTTTCCTATTTCTTTTAAGCTGCCTGTTGGGAGAGTCGTTTCCTTCTGTTTTATCTCAGTGGATTACAGTAACTCGTTCATTTTTTGCTTGCATATAAATTTCTCTATTGGATCTGTGGAACCAGCGGCTGCAGTGCTACAAGCTTTATTTCAGTGACTAACTTTTACAACGAACTGCGGCACTGGGCTTTTTATACATCACACTGTCATGGATAAAGGTACAAGAGGGAAAGCAAAGGAAGAAGAACCAGTTGTAAAGCCTAAGAAGGGAGGAAAAGCACCAATGGAAGAACCCGCTCAGTCATCATCCCCGCCCACAGTGTCATATGATCAGACTCAAATAATGGTGGAAATTGGCAAGCTGTCCCAAAAAATGGAGAGAAATGAAGATTCAAGGGTGAAAGATAAAAATGAAATGATGAAAAAACAGGATAAGATGATGTTATCATTGGCAGACCTTACAAAAAAGGTGGACCTAAATTTTAAAAAATTTGAGGGAAATTTGAAATTGGTTCAAACAGAGGTAGATGCCATAAGGAAGGAAGTAAAAGGGACTCAGGAGGTGGTGCGGGAGAATAAGTTGAAATTGGAAGAACAAGAGAGAAAGATTGATGCTGTGGAAGATCTGATGAGAAAGCAGAACATTGTGATCCGTCAGGTGGTGGAACGCACACCGGATTTGTTAAGAGAGAGGGTGGTTCAGTGGTTAAATGGTCTGAATATGGGGAAAGAATTTGTTCAGGAGGATCTTGTAAGTGTATTTAGGGTGGGTCCAAGAAGAGGGAGTGTGGTTCAAAGAAATGTGTTGGTTAAATTTGCGAATTGGGCAGATAAGTTAAAAGTAATGGCTCATCTGAAACGAGTTGGTTCTGCTGCGTTGAAATTTGATGGTTCTGATGTTGAAGTTTATAATGATATTTCATTAAAAGAAAGAACATGGAGGTACAAGATGAGACCTGTTACTAAACTACTGATGAGTAAAAACATAAGGTATAATTGGAGATTTCCGCAACAATTGCGTTTTTTCTATGATAAGAGAATGCGAGTTATTGATGAAGGTACTAATCCATTGGAATATCTGAGTATGTTGGAATTGGTAAGGGCAGATTCGGAAGAATGGAAAAATCTTAAGAAGGAACTGATGGACTCTGGAGCTTTGGGGAGGGAATATGAGGGGGGGGGAGCCGGTGGGGCTACAGGTGGAACACCACAGCGGGGAGAGGAGGAGGAGGAGCCGTCTTTGATCATGGTGGAGGAGGAGGTAGGTAAGGAGCAATGAGTATTAGATTGTACTGATTTTAAAGAGCTAATAGAGGTAGAATAGGTAAAAGCGCGTAACACCGACAGTAGGGCGCATCTTGCATGTCCCCCCTCTCCCCTCTTTGGTTGACAGAGGCGGCTTTTTGTAGGAAGGTGGGGAGAGTGAAAGTGTGTGTTTTATGTAGGGGGTATAGTGGTAAGGTTGTTGGTGGCACGCCCGATGGAGAGTTTAAAATTGGAAGAAGAACTTGGTTATGGGAAGTATTAAAATAATATCGTGGAATGTAAAAGGTACAGGTTCTGTTCTTAAGAGACGTAGATTGGAATTGGCGCTGAAAAAGGATAGACCAGATATATTGTTTTTACAGGAAACACATCAGAAGTCAAAAGATACAAATAAGCTTTACTTGGGATGGATGCAACACTATGAGATGGCGTTTGGTACTTCGAAAGCAAGAGGGGTGGCGATTATGATTTCAAGAAAGTTGGGATTTGAAATTACAAAAAAGATTGCGGATCAAGAGGGTAGATATTTGTTGTTAAGAGGAAAATTGGAGGATGAGGAAATTATGTTTGTAAATATTTATGCTCCGAATGACCGCCAAGCAGAGTTTTTGGAAAAAATCCGGAAAATAGTGGAGTTGGAAAATGTTGCAAAAATTATTGTGGCTGGTGATTTTAATTTGATAAGGTCAGGATTAGATTGTACAAATATAGCTAGAAGTGGAATTGGTGTGAAAGGGAAGGTGTTGGATAATTGGATGAAGGTTATGGGTTTGAAGGATTCGTGGAGAGAGTATAAGGGCTCAGAAAGGGCATATTCTTTTTTTTCACACGTCCATGGGACCTACTCAAGAATAGATTATGTTTTTCTTTCGGAAAATTTAATTGGGGATATAGAAGGTGTGGAAATGGGGATTATTAAGGAATCGGACCATGCTAAAGTATATTTGGAACTAAAAGCACAAAAAAATATACGAAGAGCAAGAAATTGGAGGTACGATCCTAATTTGTTTAAAGATCAAAAAAGTAAAGAGGTAATTATGGAAAGTTGGAAAGAAAGCTGGCAGTGGAACGACAATAATGAGGTTAATTTTAATGTTGTATGGGATACCATGAAGTCAGTTTTTAGGGGGGAGAGTATAAAATTGGCAAGCTTCAAATATAAAAAATACAAAGCAGAACAGATAGAAAAAGAAAGAGAAATAAAACAATTACAGGAGGAGCATGTGAAAAACAAGGATAAAAAAACCTTTATGAAATTACAAGGACTTAAGGCAGAAGTAATGGGTAAGGATATTGATAAAGTTAAACGGGATTTGATTTACCTAAAAAGAGAATATTTTGAATTTAGTAATAAGAATTCAAAATTATTAGCAAGAGCAGCCAAGGTTAAAAGGGAAAAAAGAGAAATTGGTGTACTGGTTGATAAGCAAGGCTTAAGATGTAATAAGAATAGGGATAAATGTAAAATTGTCAGGGAATTTTATCAGGTACTATATGCAAAAAAGGAAGTAGATTTGGAAAAGCTTAAAAAGATATTGGAGAAACAGTTAGGGAGTGGGATAAAACAAGAGCATAGGGAGAAAATGGAGGAAAAGATATCTGATAAAGAGGTTAAGGAGGTAATAAGCAGATTGAAGATAGGGAAAGCCCCTGGGGACGATGGATTATCGACAGAGTTTTATAAAGAATTTAAGGAGGTGGTGGTCCCGAAATTGGTGAAGTTATATAATTATATACTAGATGGAGGATCAATTCCAACTTCATGGTATAATACTACAATTGTTCTTCTGCCAAAACCTGGTAAGAATTTGGAAAGAGTGGATTCGTACAGACCAATTTCACTTATAAATCAAGATGCGAAAATCTTTACAGCAATATTGGCTAACCGTCTAAATAGTTTTATGGGAGAATATATAAATGTTGATCAAGTAGGGTTTTTAAAAGGACGACATATGGCGGATTTGACTAGAAGGGTATTAGATTTAATAGATAATGTAAATCAAACAAAGGAAAAGGTGGGACTATTATCATTGGATATCTTCAAGGCATTTGACTCATTGCAGTGGTCCTCAATCAAGGAAATAGTTAAAAAATATGGATTTGGGGATAAATTTAATAGGGTTATAGATTTACTATATCAAAAAGGAAATGCTAGGGTTAGAGTAAATGAGGAGCTTACGGATGTGGTAAATTTAGAAGCTGGTACGAGGCAGGGCTGTCCATTATCTCCTATTCTGTTTATTATGGCAATGGAAATCTTAGCTAAAAGTATAAGGGAGGATTTAAATATAGAAGGGATCATGGGTAATAAAGTGAGTATGTACGCAGATGATACATTGCTTATGGTAAAGCACCCGGAGTTAGTAATGGACAGGATTAAAGATCATTTACAGATATTTCAGGATATAACTGGGTTAAAGATAAACTGGGATAAATCAGAATTGATGTTGTGTAATTTGAAACCAAGTGAGATGGGTAGGACAGTGTTGACACTTAATATACAAATTAAGGATAAGTTGAAATACTTGGGGATAATTATTTCAAACAAATTAGAAGAACTTAAACGATTGAACTATGACAGCTTGAAAGTAGAATTTAAGAACAAAATACAAGAGCTTCAGAAGTTAAAGCTGTCATGGTTCGGAAGGATTGCTATGTGTAAAATGATATTGTTGCCAAAGCTTAACTTTTTATTTGATACACTAGCGATCCATTTGAAAGAGAAAGAAATTAATGAGTTTCAAAAGATGTTCAATGGTTTTTGTAATGGAGGTAAAAAATCTAGGCTTCCAAAGAAGTTATGGTATTTGTCTCAAAAAAAGGGGGGTTTGGGATTGCCAAACTTGCTAGCATATTACCGGGCTTTTCAAGTTAAGAATGTTGTGAAGATTTTGGCAAGAGAAAAAACAATTTGGGAGCAATTGGAGATGAAAGAATATAGAAATATTGGAAATTTGATTTTTTTAGGAATAAAGGATAAGGTGAGAAGACCAAATAATACTATGATGAGAGGTCTCGTGGAGGTGTGGAAGAAGGTAAAAAAGGATATGGTCCCAAATCTCTCTCCAGTTTTAGAACTGACTGATATGATGTGTTTCCCAATAAAGTTAGATAAGGAAAAAATGGAAATATTGGTTAAAAAAGGGATGCTCTTATTGAAGGATTGGTTAAAAATATGTGAGTCTCTTGTTGAGCGGAAAAAAATATTTGAGATATTAAATTTGAATTGGTTTCAGAGGTTGAAGGTGGAAAATTGGAACAAAAAATATGGAAAAGAAGTAGGGCTAGATAGAATACATACAGAATTTGAGGAGTTGGTATGGAGAATTAGAAAAGGGGAAAATAGTATAAAAGGTCTTGTGAGTAAGCTTTACAATATACTGAATAGAGGGGTAGACCCACATGAGGATTTGAGACGGAAGTGGGAACAAAGTTTGAATATAACAATTGGGGAGTTGGAGTGGAAAAACAAATGGAAAAAGAGGATTATGAGAACAATGTCTGTGAGAATTAAAGAACATAATTTTAAAATGTTGTGGCAATGGTACTTGACGCCATTAAGACTTAACCAGATGGATAATAAAAGAGATAAGTTATGTTGGAGATGTAGAGAATTTGATGGAACATACGAACATATGTGGTGGAGTTGTAAAAAAATAAGGGATTTCTGGGGGAGAATAGAAGCTGAGTTTGGTGTAATAATGGGTAGAAGTGTTAAGCTGGTGTCAAATATCATTCTTTTAACGAATGTGGAAGGTTTGGGTTTAAACAAAGATGAAAAGGAATTATTGGAAATTGTATTGACAACAGGCAGACAATGTATAGCTAGAAACTGGAAAAATGACATAGAAATACAGATTGGAGAGTGGTATAAAGAAATGTGGAGTTTAGCATTGAATGATAAACTGACATGGGAGATTAAAGTGAAAAGGGATAACTTAAAAGAGAATAGATTTTGGAATATATGGAAACCATTTGTGGACCATTCTTGTACGGCAAATGATAGTTCAGGACCAGTACCATCACAAAGAAGTTTTTGGAGCTGAGTAGCAAATAAACTCTCCGGGCATTGTATATATTCACAGGGTGTTTATTATTCATCTAAAGATAAAAAAAAAAAAAAATTAAAAAAAAAATGTTATAGAAAAAGAATTAAGTAAAATATTAAAAACAACAATTGTGTTAAGTCCTAAGATAGCAATACTGGGCGAACTTGATGATTTACATCTGGATGATGCAAAAAAAGAATTATTGTTATCATTAGTAATGGTAGCAAGACAAATGATTGCTAAGGAGTGGAAAGGTGAAGTAGGTATCAGCAAAGCCAGATGGTATTCAGATGTTTGGCAATTGGCACTTAATGAGAAATTAATCATACAAATCCATCAGAGAAAAGGGATAATGGTGAAGATCCCATTTTGGGATATTTGGGGTCCTTTTGTTGAATTTGCAATATCATATGACAATGAGATTAGCCCAAGCCCTGACACGATCCTATTTTGGAAAGAGAAATGAGATTAATTAGCACAGAATTCCTCGCAGACACTCCTAACAGATCACAGGTGTTATCTTCATCCCCATTTACAAATGTCAATGGGGGTTAAGTTTTTTCTTCCTCTTTTTTTCTCTTATGTTATTCCAGTTTAAGTCTTTTTCTCTCCCTCTCTTTTATTTTTGTTATGAAATACTATATTATAAGAGGTGGATGTATATGTATTCTTTCTTACTGTATACACATATGGATCTGTATTTGTTTATATTTCTCTTAATAAAGTTTAATTTAAAAAAACAGGTAACTTTCTGGTCCTGAGCACTTTTGGCACACAAAGTCCTCATCAGCCCTAGGCCAGTATTCAGGAAGCTGCTGCCCTCCATCAAGATGGATTCAAGTCGGATTTAATCCACTTGGGAACCATCACTCTTCCCTGTGGACTTCAGCACCCAAGGCTGTTAGTCCTCAGGGTTGTCAGGTTAGTTAACAACCACCTGACTGTGGTATCCGCGAGCACAATTGGCATAACTGTCCCTGACGAGGAAGGCTCCTGGTCACTGGCCTCTGCGGGAACAGAAATTGGGGAGCAGATTAATAGTCATAAGATTGATTCACCCATATCTGACCTGGCAGGCAGTTCGGCAGGAGGAGGTTGAATATCTAACTCGAGTTAGGAATTAGGTAATTCCACACTTGCAGATTAGCCCAAGCCCTAGCGCAAATAGTGGCCATGTTTACTCTTGTGCAAGCCATGAACAATGGATTTCCCCTGTCAGTATTTGCCTTAGTTAATTAACTTCCCCAAGAGAGGTTCCCAATTAACCCGGGTAAATGGGTGATGTGATTTTCTGTCAGATGACGATTCTATCACACGCTGCCTTGAACATAATATATACTGATGATTTTCCCTCAATAAACGACTGGTCTTCGCTCCATCCTGTCTCGCGTCTTCTTCTGACCAGTCTCCTCCGGGACCCAAGGGCCGCTTCACGGCCCCAATCCAACATCTGGTGACCCCGAGACGTGATCCTATTCATGAGTAAGCGATCTACGTCCGGTTCTACGCTAGGACCGTGTCCAATCACCCCGGAGGACAGTGCGGCAGCCCCAGTCGGAAAGCCATCCGATTGGGAAGACTGCTACACGGCGAGGCATCTCAGAGAGGCATCCTACAGCTTGCTCCGGCTATCGCGGCGGCTTGCAGCATGGAAAAACGCGTTCTGCTCAGGGTCGGCTGTGAACCCCTGACAGCGCAGAGGCCACCGAGGGCCCGTGGCGGCAGTCCACGCTCCGAGCTCTACCCAGAGATTCGTCACGCAAAACCTATTGCCTGAACTTCAGACGCGTCGACTCATCCCGAGAAGGAGACTTCGAAGGACCGGCAGGTAATATGGGGACTTGTCCTCAGCGGCAACGTCCATCCGCTAGTCAAAGAATTCATGAGGATGAATTCAAAACCCTGGCCAGGGTATATCATATAAGCTTTCACAGCGGAGAACTAGCGCGGCTTTTGGTGTTCTTGAGCGTGAGGCAGCACCGAGATCCGGGAATCTGGCCCAGGCTAGAAAGGAGGCAGCCATCGCCCTGGCTATGCCAGAGGAACCATCCCAGCAATAGTACCCCAAGCTCTCCCAAGGCACAGGCAGAACCTACTTGTCTCACCTTGGAGTAGCCCAGAGAAACTCACCCCTAAGTAGAAGCACCCAGATGGTTGCGATAGCCAGGTGTGTATAAGTCATCTCCTCATGTGTAGTATAGAACACTGCAGATCAGGGGAGAAATGTGCGAATGCGTAAATAAATGTGTGTATGCGTGGTGCACCACTGAATGTATGACTGCAAGAACTGTGTATGATTGCAAAAGCCTTGTCTCTATGACCACAGTATGATTGAAAAAGTGTTCCTTGTGTGTAACTGCGTGGTAATGTCACTGTGAAATATGTGTTAAACAGCTTGCACTCTGTTCATGGGCAGGAACTATTTAAGGTTTGAGAGAGCATGGTGAGCAAAACCTCTTTGCCTTGCCTGCTTAGCAGCTTAAGGGCAACTAAAGCAGGAGGGTGGATGGGGGGGAATCCTAACCTGCAATAGGGCAGGGTGACCCCCCTTCTTCCCTTGAGACTTTTCCTTTGTCAAAGGATTAAGCCACTCTTGGAAACCGGTTTTGCAATCCGTGCCACTCAGGAAAACAGATTTTTCTTTTCAGAAGCGCGATCTGAAAACAAAAATCACTTCTATGAGTTTTCCTCACTAAATCATAAATTATGGGGCCCCTCCCTACGTCTGTGTTCCTCAAACCCCCATCTCTGTGTTTTAAGGTTTTTGAATGTCCCTTAGCGTCTTTAAGTCACGTATCTCACTAGGAATGAGAGAATTGCATTGTCTTCATGTGTGTACTGTGTTATCATCTTGTAACGCTGGATCATGGAGAAAACAAAGGAATACCAGAAACAAGTTTACTTTTGTTTTATCGACTACACTAAGGCATTTGACTGTGTGGACCACAATAAGATGTGGCAAGTAATTAAAGAGATGGGAATACCAGAGCACCTCACATGTCTCCTGAGAAATCTGTACATGAACCAAGAAGCAACAGTTAGGACAGAACACGGAATGACAGAGTGGTTTGGAATAGGAAAAGGAGTAAGACAAGGCTGCATTTTATCACCCTGTTTATTCAATCTATACACAGAGCACATAATGCGCAATGCAGGGATGGAGGAATCACAATATGGGATTAAAATTGCTGGGAGAAACATCAACAATCTGAGATATGCAGACGATACCACCCTAATGGCAGAAAGTGAGGAAGATCTAAGGAGCCTCTTGATTGGATTGAAGGAGGAGAGTGAAAAAGCTGGCCTGAGACTCAATATCAAGAAAACCAAGATAATGGCAACAGGCCCCATCAGTTCCTGGAAAATAGATGGGGAAGAAGTAGAAGCAGTGACAGATTTTACATTCCTTGGATCAAAGATCACTGCAGATGGGGATTGCAGCCATGAAATAAAAAGGCGACTGATTCTTGGGAGACAAGCCATGAGAAACCTGGGGAACATAGTGAAAAGCAGAGATATCACATTGCAAACAAAAATTAGAATAGTCAAAGCAATGGTATTCCCAGTGGTAATGTATGGGTGTGAGAGCTGGACCATTAGGAAGGCTGAGCGCAGAAGAATAGATGCCTTTGAAATGTGGTGTTGGAGGAGAGTTTTGAGGGTACCCTGGACAGCGAGGAGAACAAATAGGTCAATCTTAGAAGAAATCAACCCTGACTGCTCATTGGAAGGTCTAATAGTAAAGACGAAGCTGAAGTACTTTGGACATCAAATGAGAAGGGAGGATTCGCTTGAGAAGGCCTTGATGTTGGGAAAGGTGGAGGGCAAAAGAAGAAGGGGGAGGCCAAAGATGAGATGGCTAGATGGGATTGTAGACACAATGGGTACAGAACTGGGAGTGCTGAGGGGGATGGTGGAGGACAGAGGCGCCTGGAGAAAAATGGTCTATAGGGTCGCAAAGGGTCAGAATCGACTGTGCGACTGAACAACAACAACAACAACCTAGGTTCTCAACCTTTTAAAGTCAGGGGCCAAGTCCCGTGGCCTCAGGCAGCTCTGGAGGTCCGGACAGTCATCCTGCCCTTCCTTTGCCACACAGCCCTTCTTGGCTTGGTGGAGGTAGTGGCAGAGCAAAGTTGGCCGCATCTGGCCCACTTACCCACATCTGGCCGCAGGTTGAGAATCGTTCTAACTCTCCTTCATTCTCTTAAGAAAGATACTGTTCTGGTATTTTGACCTTAATCTGTGTAAAGTAACTCACTCATTGTACCCCTTTCACAGGAAAAAGCACGCAAACATTCTTGCGCTCTGTATATTCAGAAAATGCTTAATCGTTACCTTTTTACAGGAACAAAACTCCTCTCCAGGCCTTAAAAGTAACCAATTTATTTATTTCTACAGTCTTAAATTGCTTCCTTTCACAGGCTCCTGAGTTAATTACTGGTAGGGATTTCTTAACAGGAGGACCCAGTTGTCTTAATTATCTGACCTAATCTGATTGATAAGAGTTGTTGCATTCTCATTGTGCTAACTTCTGACTTGTCTTTCCTCCTTTCACCAGTGGAACTCCCTGCTGGAAATGTTTAACTTGTGTGTCTTTTCATTTTTGTGTATTGTTTCCTTACAGGTGGCATGTCATAGTTGGCTTGTTTTTAATAAGTCTTAGTCGGTCATTTTAAGTAATGCACCTGGCCCACAGCACCCTCTCTATTTGAGCAGACACATTTCACAAACTCCAGAGCACAAAGGGAGGATTAGTCCCTAAGCTCCTGAGAATGTGCAGAGTGCCACTCATTAGCCAGGACGGCCTAGGACCATTTTAACAATGCAGTCAGGTCACACTTTCAATCAGATACAGGCATTTTCAGGCCACCCCTTCCTTTTTTGCTGCTAGTCTAAGCACAGGCAAAAGGCTAAGCCAGCATCTGGCACCCTTCTCACAGGAGCACAAGAATAGCTCCAGTAAAAGTGTGCACGCACGCCATGGGCGGATGTGCACAGGGGGGCCTTCATGAGAAATTTACCCAAGGGAAGCCTGGCACGTCATGCGCCAAGGTTTGCCATAAGACCCCAGACTCATCTCGCTTCAAACGCAGACAGTCACCTTGTGTGAATTAATGTGTGAATTAGCTCCCCTTCGGGGGGCTAGGGCAGTTTTCACTTATGGGGGTCGCACATATTAGGTTCTTACTTGGCAAGAGGACCAAGCTTGGCGCACACTCCTGACTCTTCCGCAAGTGGGCAGAGTTGGAAGCCGTGAACCTCGCTTTGCGCACCTTTGTCAAAGAACGCTTCAACATAATTACTAACAGCCAGTTTGTTAGGAATTTGCTTCACAGTCTACCGGGAGCGTACATCACTCCCACAATAGACAAAAACTTGCTGAGTTTGTTTCTCACAACTCCAATTCAGAGTCATGCATTCTTTCATCAGAATGCCAAAGCACTTGCAAGGCAGTTCAACCTGCCACTTTCCCGAGCCCAAGGCATAGTCCATTCCTGTCTGCATCGTGCGGGGCGGTAGGGGGGGCCTCGTGGGGGGTCAACCCACGAGGGACAGAGGCAAACCAGGTGTGGCAAATGGACGTCACACATGCCCCACATTTTGGCAGATGGCAGTACATGCACGTTTGCATTAATACCTTCCCACAGTTTGTTTGGGCAACAGCACAGAAGGGAGAAACGGCTCCCCATGTGTAGCAGCATCTCCTTTCCCACGGCCATGGGCGAACCTCGGCACATGAAGTCCGATGACGCCCCGGCTTATAGCTCCAGGCAGCTGGCCACCTTCATGGCCACCTGGGATATCAAGCACACCTTTGGCGTTCCGTACAATCCACAGGGGCAAGCGATTGTGGAACGGGCCTATCGGACGCTTAAGTCCTACATTGACAAACAAACAGAAAGGGGGGAACAACATCCCATAGTTGCACAGCAATTGCTATCCTATAAGTGCAAAAACCAACTAACTCTTTCAGAATTTTTATCTCCCAAACAAGTCTCTTCCCCATGCAGGTCCCAGAGGCCAGAATCAGACCCGGATGCCAAGTTCAGCAATTGCAAAGGATGGCACCAGTCACTGCCTTGGATGTCATCAGCTGTCCGTCTTCGTTTATGACTTACTTCTCCAAAGACATTTCTATGAACATTTTGCATACTCAGTGCTACTTCTAAGGACCATGCTTTTCCCCAAAACAAGACTTTTCCAAGCTCAAGTTACACATGAAACCCCACCAAGAAGGGAAGCCTCATCTTCGAAAAGCTGCTGAATGTCTTTTATTGCTATTATCTGTAGTTGCTCTTTATTTATTCATGCCTTGTACAATGCTCCAGTTGGGATTTGCAAGGGACACTTGAATTTCTGTATACATAGGGTCGCATATTGTTAATAACGGCCAGCTTCCACCAAAGGAAGCCAGACCGGCCCATGTTTGCACCGGCCCATTGCTTGGAAAGATTGAGCACCCGGTAGCCGGTAATCTCCAGCCATTGTAAATTATATCCATGATTTCACACCTCCCCATAGTGCTAGAAAGACATTTGCACAACACCAGAAGTTGCAGAGATAGCTTAGAATAACCTTAAGAAAAACCAGTTCTGTCACAGTAAGAGATCAATGACACATCTCATTATCTTGCCTTGCTACAGAAAGCAGTCTGGATTCAGACCCACAGTTCTGAAAAACCAGGCAGCAGTCAGTATATTCAGCGTGCCAGGCTTAGCCATAGGCAACACTCGGAGAATTGGTCAATTGGCTTGCGCTTTGGCAAGAGCCATTAACCACACCTCCTCGGCAATAGCGCTGCTCAACCAGGAGCAGACAGAGCTTCGCCATGCCATACTGGATAATCAGAGATATGCAAATACACTCCCACGAAATTGGTAAAATATATCCAAAATACAAAATACATGTAAAGTACAATTTAAATATGCAATTTTAATATACCAACTAGTGGTGAAAAGACGTACGTGATATGCTTAACTACTACTTGAGGGGTCATAAGACATCAATGTACATGTATCTCACATACACATCAATTGTTAATCATAAATGTTCATGTGACACAAACCCCCTTCCCCTGGGTAGTCTATAGATGAGTCTGCCGAGAAAGTCTGTTGATAAGATCATACATCGAGCTGAATGTCCGTTTCGAATGGCTCTTACATACAAAGCGTTTGTCCGAGAGGTGAAATGGCGCTGTAGGAAATGCAAAGTCACTAAAAGTTCAAAAACTGCGTGGTTCGAACTGATCCAATTCAAACAAGGTAAGTCGGCTAAACACAATTGGGAAGAGAGCGGTCTTCACAGAGTTCTTGTTCACAGAGTTCTGATGTCCCTCCGGTAAGATGACATTTCGAAGACTTCCTCAGAGTCTAAAGCTAATAACAACAAGAACACACATACAAAATTCATACCTACTGGTCTGGCACAATTAACCAAAAATATGACCCTACAGACATGTAAACATACACATAAATTATATACAAAGATCAATGGCAGGAACATACCTATTGGTGTTTCTTTTTAGGCGCGCGAACCTCTTCGGTTTATTCTTATTGTGTTCTCGCGTTAAATTACTTGATTGAGCAGCTGGTTTAAATACCTACCCCGACAGTTATGTCATATCAAGCTCTTCAGCTGTGAACGTCGTTACATCATTGTTAAAGGGGACGAATGAGACACTTGTAAATGGAGTTACTTATAAGGAGATCTTGAAGGGGAAAAAAAGCCGGTTGGGAGAATAAAGCTACCTCATAGGAAAGCGGATAGGTCCCAATCCGTATTGAGCCCGAAGGGAGCCAACGTTTTGAAATGGTGGATGTAAAACGCTTCCCTCTGTAGGAGGAATCGTTCGACATCGTCTGTCTGATATTTTTTAGGTGTGTATGATTCGAGTATCACCAATTGGAGGTCTTTATAATGATGTTTCTTTTCTAAAAAGTGACTGACCATCGGGGCATTGGGGATATGGTTTTTGATACGAGAAATGTGTTCCCCCAACCGTACCCTGATAGGTCTCCTCGATTGCCCGATGTAAGCTAATTGGCAGGCACATTTGATCATGTATATGGATTCTTTTGTGCTACAACTGGAAAATGTTTTTAAGTCCAAAGCAAACTTACTGGAAGGCAGCTGCACTCGATTAGTTTGCCACATGTAAGTGCAAAACTTACAGTGCCCGCATCTAAAGTGTCCTACGGGAGATCTGGAGCTGTCGAGGTTGAACGCGATGTCCGCTCGCGAAATATAATTTGCGATGGAGCTAGTCCTTCGAAACCCTATCATGGGGGGAAAGTAGACAGCCCGGGGTGGTGTCCAAGATATGCCAGTGTTTTAATATAATGTTCTTGATTTTATTGGCAAGGGGTGTGTAATCCAAGGACCAGAACAATCTAGAGTTGTCCTGCTGGGCTCTGTTATTATCTACCAGCATGGTATGTCTGGATAATCAAGCAGCCATCGATTATCCCCTGTTGTTACATCATTTGGGTTGCGAGTCTGTCCACGGCATGTGTTGCTTCAATCTTACAGACAACATGCACAAGGTACAGAGCCAGCTCACGGACCTCCACACCCTGGTCAAGAACATCAAGGAGGATGCTTCATGGGGGTGGTGGGATTTGTTGTGGTCGTGGTTCCCATGGGGTTGGCTTCAGACAACACTCAAGGTGATTGTGGGGGTGGTAATACTGGGCACAACAGTGTGTTGTTTCGTGCAATGTATTCCCTCACTGCTATCGAGATGTCCCCCATGGAAGGAATCCCAAAACGTCATCCCCCCACACCAGCTGATGCCACTCCTACGCAGGGCCGTCTGTCAGGTCCACAACAAGAAAAGGGGGAGTGTGGTATCCACGAGCACAATTGGCATAACTGTCCCTGACAGAGGTTACACCGGTCGAGGAAGGCTCCTGGTCACTGGCCTCTGCGGGAACAGAAATTGGGGAGCGGATTAATAGTCATAAGATTGATTCACCCATATCTGACCTGGCAGGCAGTTCGGCAGGAGGAGGTTGAATATCTAACTCGAGTTAGGAATTAGGTAATTCCACACTTGCAGATTAGCCCAAGCCCTAGTGCAAATAGTGGCCATGTTTACTCTTGTGCAAGCCATGAACAATGGATTTCCCCTGTCAGTATTTGCCTTAGTTAATTAACTTCCCCAAGCGAGGTTCCCAATTAACCTGGGTAAATGGGTGATGTGATTTTCTGTCAGATGACGATTCTATCACACGCTGCCTTGAACATAATATATACTGATGATTTTCCCTCAATAAATGACTGGTCTTCGCTCCATACTGTCTCGCGTCTTCTTCTGACCAGTCTCCTCCGGGACCCAAGGGCCGCTTCATGGCCCCAATCCAACACCTGACACTTGGCATTGAGTTGCTGGCAGTATGTTTTTTTCTATTACCATTGCAGGATAACCTGGCCAGACTAAAACACAAAAAATAGTGTTCATTGATCTTCAAGATATAGCTCAAAGATGGTTCACCTTTTTCTCAGCTCATTTTTGATACTTGTTTCCCTTTGAAGCACTTTCCTCTAAATTCTCTCTCTCTCTCAGAAAAACTTTTAAAACTGCATGGCAGACAGAAATACAACTTCTGAAATGTTAACTACAGTGACAGTTTTTAAAAACTGCTGGTGTTGCAGGACAGAGGAAGATGTCTGTTAGGCAGTCATAGTCATATAAGTATGTGAAAATATTTCAGTCTTCATTTCATTTTGCATCTTCAATCTCACCAGCACATTCTTAATCCTTGCTTCACTCTGGGATTTAAAAGTTTATTTTTCAATCCTGTTACAATATTTGTACAGCATTTTCTCCTAACATAGACATCAATTTCCACATGTTATCTAACATATGTTTTTCATAATGCATCCTCTTGCATATTTGTGCAGTCATGGGTAGTTTTAGCTACTGGAATACACAATGTGCACATTTTGGCATTTTTCATTCCTCCTGCTACATTTTGAAATAGATATGCATCATCAAATAGGACAAAAGAGAATACAGAGGTGCATAAGATTTGTGTATGGCTCTCTATTTAATAATTGAATTTAATTACCAAATTTAAATGACTAAATTATCATAGCATAGGAATGTGGTACTATATTGTATGCCACCCACTAAATATAATGTGGGTGACATACAAATTGAATAAATTAATGAATGAATAAATAAAAAAAGGAGATTTTAAAACAAAATAGATTTTGGGATATTTTGGAAGCCATTTCTGCAGCACACATTGGGGAAAAAATAAAGGAGACAAGCCTGTACTGGAGGTACTGTAATGAGATGTTGGCAGAGTAAATAAGTTAATGGAAGACAACTGGTAGATTCAAGGACATAAGGTTAGTGCACTAGAGTGTTTTATGTGTTTGTATTATGAGAAAATTGGAATACCATATTAAAGAGAATAATTTGAATAAAGTATTAATGCATATATGTACACATAAGTAGAATGTTTATGTATTTTGTCATTATTTTTATCTCTCTTTGTTATGTTTATGTAACTTTTGTACTTTATTATTATTATTATTATTATTATTATTATTATTATTATTATTATTATTATTATTATTATTATTATTATTATTATTATTATCATCATCAAACACACAGCCAACAAGATAACAATGCTAGATTTTGTATCATAAATCATTAGTCAAACACTTCCCAAGCAGTTAGGACTGTGTGATGTATCGGCGAATTATGCAAGCAGATCCCAGCTGGGTGGCCTTTTGTAGCTGACTGATGGTGATTTTGTCAACTCCAATTGTTTCTAAGTGCCTGCCTAGGTCTTTAGGCACAGCACCCAGTGTGCCGATTACCACCGGGACCACCTGTGCTGGTTTTTGCCAGAGTCTCTGCAGTTCAATTTTCAGATCTCGATATCGAGTAATTTTTTCAAGCTGTTTCTCATTGATTCTGCAGTCATCAGGTATGGCAATGTCGATGATCCATACTTTTTTTCCCTTCACAATCGTAATATCCAGGGTATTATGCTCCAAAACCCTGTCAGTCTGTATTTGAAAATCCCAGAGTAATTTTGCATGTTCATTCTCAATCACCTTTTCGGGCTTATGATCCCACCAGTTCTTTGCTATGGGCAAATGGTATTTGTGACACAAATTCCAGTTAATCATTTGAGCAACTGTATTATGGCACTGTTTATAATCAGTTTGAGCAATTTTCTTGCAGCAGCTCAGTATATGGTCTATAGTTTCATCCACTTCTCTGTAGAGTCTGCATTTGGGGTCATCACCTGATTTTTCTATTCTAGCCTTAATTGCATTTGTTCTGATGGCTTATTCATGAGCTGCCAGGATCAGGCTTTCTGTCTCTTTTTTCAGTGTTCCGTTAGTAAGCCATGACCAGGTCTTTTCCTCATCTACTTTTCCTTCAATCTTTTCAAGGAACTGCCTGTTCAGTGCCTTGTTGTACCAGCTGTCAGCCCATGTCTGCATCCTTGTTTTCCTACATTGACTTCTTTGCTGTGCTTTAAGCAACTCCTTGTTCTTGACCTCCATTAAAGCTGGCTCTACACTGTTTTTTACGTAATCTGCTAGTGCATGCTTCTCTTCTTCAACTGTCTGTTTCACTTGCAAGAGACTTCTACCTCCTGATTTTCTAGGTAAGCACAGCCTATCCACATCACTGTGTGGGTGTAATGCATAATGGATGGTCATAGGTTTTCTTGTTTTCCTATCTAAACTATCTAGCTCTGCCTGAGTCCAATTTATAATGCCAGCAGTATACCTGATAACAGGTACGGCCCAGATGTTAATGGCTTTGATGGTATTGTCTCCATTCAGTTTGCTTTTCAGAACTTTTCTGACCATTTGAGTGTATTCTTTACTGACCACACTTTTCACTTGCCCATGATTGATGTTATCCAATTGCAATATGCCCAGATATTTATAGGCTTCAGACTGATAACACTTAATGGCTTGCCCATTTGGCATTTCAATTCCTTCACTTTCTGTGATTTTTCGTTTTCTCAATGCCACTGTGGTGCATTTATTCACTCCAAACTCCATGTTAATGTCGGTATTGAAAATCCGGGCTGTATTGGTCAGTGACTGTATTTCAGTTTCTGATTTCCCATACAGCTTTAGGTCATCCATGTAAAACAGGTGAGAAATTTCCCTTGAATTTTTGGCAGTTTGGTACCCCAGGTTTGTCTTCTGCAAAGTTATTGAGAGGGGGATCAAGACAATGTTGAACAACAAAGGCGATAGAGAGTCACCTTGAAAAATCCCTAGTTTGATATTAACCAATCTATAACTCTCATCTCTACCAAATGGACATCACCTGGCAATGATCAACTGCATGGGTTTTGGCTTAAACACCTGACCAGCCTGCTTGGAAAAATGGCTGTATAATTCAATGAAATGCTGCGGACAGGTATTATTACTAGTGCAACCATCGGCTGGAGGGAGGAACCGCCATGGCCCTGAAGGACGACTGAGGAGGACCTCATCGCCACCCCCTAGCCCCCACCATCGGCTGGAGAAAGGAGTCGCCATGGCCCTGAAGGGTGACTGAGGAGGACCTCGTCATCACCTCCTAGCCCCCACCATCAGCTGGAGGGAGGAGCCACCTGGATATCACTGCTGCATCTGCTCCAGAGACGTTGAGCCCAGGCTCTGTCATAGATGTTTTTGTTGTATTTGCTTCACACTGTAAGCCAACCTGATTGGTGCTTGCACCAGTAGGCCGGAGTATAAATATAATATAATAAAATAAAAAAATAAATTATTATTATTATTATTATTATTATTATTATTATTATTATTATTATTATTATTATTATTATTATTATTATTATTTAAAATTTTAATAAAATCTATTTAAAATATGAAGGTAGATTTGAATTTTATTTCAAATTTTGAAGTGGCAACCTTTAACTATTGGTAGAGTTTGAACATTTCTGAAGCTACATTTCAAATATAAGGTCTACAAAGTACAGATACCTAGGATCCTTTTCTTTACTTCTACATGTCACTCTGCAAATATATAGAATCATGTTACCGGTATGTGAACCCAATTATATTAGCAACCCTGTGTCAATTATTTAAAAAGTTGGACAATAGCTCATTAATATAACACATTTTCCTCTGTTGAAATGAAATGCCTTCTTTGCATAATTTGTTGTACAGGAAAAAAAGTAGAACAAAGCTTTCCATGTGCATTTTTATTCCACATATGGTGTCAGGCCTCTTGCCACAGTATTTAATAAATTAGGTTTCTGGAAAAGGTTAGCACTTCTTTAACCTACTAATTGTCAGTGAAGTAGAAAAGGAGTAAATGCTTGATGTTTTAAATCATTCTCTCAGAATGGTAAAATGCAAACTGCCATCCTAACATTTCTGGAGGTAGCTTAATGGTAATAAATGATGTTATTCTGTGAGGTCAGGAAAACATGCATTGGGAAATGTGGGTTCTGACTAATTTATATGGTATTTATCTTCCTTTCCTGGGAAAAGACTGGCCCAGTTTATTTGCTAGATATTATTATATACAGTTTTTTTTCCTATGTCAAAGATATCCTTAAATAATATAATGTATTTGAAATGTTTTAATTATTTCAACTTGAAAGGTCGTATAGAACTACAAGTACAAAACTGTTATTTTAAGTAATATTATACCTGCACAGCAATGCAGCTGTCTCACTGTGCAGCCAAGCAAAACAACATTCTACATGGGAATTCTAAAAATGGGGGTGCCCCAAATAAAATTTTGGGGACGTTTGGACACAGGATTTTAGAGTTAAGTTTTTTTTTAAAGTAAAATCATTTTATGTCCATGAAGAAACAAGAAAACCTTTATGTCCTCAGATTTAAAATAGCTCAGTTTTGTAAATAAAATAAAATAAATCTTGTTCATCTTGAAGAATGGTCCCACACAACTTTTCTAATTTAGAAGAAATCTCAGCTGCAGCATCTGAAATACTGATCCTAAAATTAAGCCTTTCAAAAGGTTTAAACAGAGAGTTATTAACTTTGCAGATCAGACTTTTGTTCTGCTAAATGTCTCATGCTGAACTGTTCAAAGGATAGATGCATTGTTGCAGTTTCAGTGATCTCTGAGGGCAACGTGAAATTTTGACCCTGACAGGTAAGCCCTAATCAGTTGTCACTCTCGAGGAAAACTTTTAGTTCCTTCCTAGCCAAACAGGCATTATGAATACTGTTTCTGTTGTAAAAATATATTTAAAAGATATTTTGAAAAGTATAGAGAGAAATATTCACCTATTTAAGCTGTGAAATTGCTGTTTCTTTGTGACAGTGGATAATCTTAACTGATGTTAACTTGAGCTTTGGTTTCTACTCCACCTATATTGGCTCTATATAATTGTTTGATTGTTAAGAAAATAACTCCAAGGCAAGCGCGGTGCCAAAATGGCCACCGTGCTCCCCACCTCGGACTCAGACATCCTGGTAGTTAGGGGGCATGGCCAACCCCTTTATAAAAGGGGTGGCCATGAGCTGGCCCTCCGCCATTTTAGAAAAGCGACAGAGCGGAGAAGTTCGCTCCGACGCTTCTATTTTTGCCCCTTTTGCCTGCGAGCTCCTGCAGTGGCTCAAGTGGATAAGACGCTGACTCAGAAGGTCAGCTGATCGATTCCCGAGTACTGCAGGATGGATTGAGCTTCCTTTTTTGACCGTCGGAGCGGGGGAATCCGCTCCGCCGATCAGTACTTTAGTCCCGCGTTGGGACACTGACTGGGTGGACATGGCCCCCAAAAAGTGGAATGCTGCAGCACTGCGGCCCCGCGCATGGGGGAGGGCGCGCCCAACCCCCACCCCCACCTCTCCTTGTGCCACCTCGGGCTGGAGGGCTCATCCAGGGGCGAGGAGAGGGGTTGGCAGGGTTTTGGTACCCACTGCCACCAATGAGGGTGGCCAGGCCTCTGCCCCCCCCCCCCGCTCAGTTGGAGGACTCGTGCGGGGTGGTGCTGGCCTGCCCCCAGGGGGCTTCAGCCCCCATGGATTCTGTGGTGCCCTGCTTGGCACAGGGCCATCGGTGGGGTATGCCACAGGGCAAGGTGGCCTGACTTGGAACGGTGGGAATATGTTGATAATTTTGTATAGTTGTATTTTGTTTAGGTTTTGTTGAGTTGATAAGTGTTTTTCCCCCCAATCTCATTGTTCTGTGCAGGACAATGACAATAAATATTTATCTATCTATCTATCTATGGTCCATGAGGTCATAGAGGGTTGGCCTTGACTATGTGACTGAACAACAACAAGCATTTTGGCAATTACTGTTTAAAGGGTATGCCTGTTTCTCTGTTCTACACATTGCAGTTACTCACATCTTTAAGCATTATTTCATTAATTCCAAAACATCCCTTCAAACGTTATCTCTCCCCACAGAGAAACTACAGCCATATCCCAACTGTCCTTGATTCTGTCCTTTCATCTTCTGGGATCCTCTAGCACTGAGATTCAAAATAAAGCTTCTGTTGGAATTGGTATGTAGTGTGTGTATAATTAAACTTTCATTTTCAAAAGCTATGAAATACAATTATTAAAATAATGTGGGATAACCACAATTCAAAATGCAAGAAAATGACCTGATATTGCTGCACAATATCATGCTCTCCTTCTCAACAGGAATAAAGGGTGACAACCTGTATAACTGGAAAGCCATCCTGATTGTTGACAACAACAGTGGTAGCAATCAAGTTGATCTACATTCCCAGAAAGAAAACTACCTTTTGCATAGTCTTCTTCTTCTTCTTCCATATCCAAATCTGAATATTGGTGATCCTCATGACAATCAGCCATGAATACTATCCTGAGAATATAATGCAGTGGGATTTCATCTGCCTTCTGCATCACAGCATGACCCCATACCACTGTTCCAGTTCCATGAGTCACTTTCTGGTCCTGGGACCTTTTAGCACATAAAGTCCTCATAAAACAGATATATCTGCATGGAAATACAGAAGGATGTCCTTTCATGTCCCACAGAAAGTGTATGAATTAATATGAATGGACAAAATAAAATAAAAAAGAACACAGTATGTAGTTGGAGTCTACTATCAACTGCCCAATCAAGAAGAAGATATGGATGAAACCTTTGAAAAACAAATTGCAAAAATGTCCAGGATATATGATATAGTTATAATGGGAGATTTCAACTATCCTGATACCTGTTGGGTGACAAATTCTGCCAAATATGACCCTTCAAAGTCATTCCTGGCTTGTGTGGCTGATAATGGCCACATCACGTGAATTAGCATGTGCACACGTTTTGCCACCCATGCACCCAAGGCGGAAACCACCCAGAGGCCTTGGTGTTTTGGGGAGGAGCCTATGCTCTATAAGAGTGTGTCTATGAAGAGTGTGTCTACGAAGATAGAGCCTTTGGATGATGGTGCCTAAGCGTCATACTTCTTCTGCTTCAGGCATGAGTGTGGGGAAGATAACTTATCCGCTCCCCACACAGGATTCACTGATACCCATGGTCTTGGCCACCTCAGATCTGACAGATTTGGTGGCCAGGATAATGGCTCTCAAGTGGGCCGCTGCTCTTAGTCCGGCAACACTTCCACCAACCCCAGTGATGAGACTCAAGGGACCCTGGCAGATGACACCCTGACCTGGAAAGAGATTGCTCAGGCTCTCCAGAAGCGTGACCCTCTTCTCCTGGTCACGAGGGACAAAATAGTGTGAGGCAAATATGTAGATATATTTTCCCTGCTTAAAAGGGATTTGGACAAGCCAGAGAAAGATAAGGATGAGAAGGACAAGGAGTCAACCAGGAGAAAGAAGCTAATAGGCTGCCTGCTTACCTATGTGTGGGTGGCAGTACGTGCCAGGCAACAGCACACATTACTATTAATGCAATACTTGGATATTATTTACCGAGCTTATGTTGACTTCCCAGGACAGGCATGGCTTCTTTATTATGAGAATGTCTGCATGTGTGTGGCCATTCAGCTGACCATGCATTGGAATGAGCCCATACCAGTCAACTTTTGGTTTTGAAAATAAGGGAAATTTTGTGGGTGTGGCCAAATCAGTGGCCATGGCCAAACCGGTGGACGTGGCCAAATCGGTGGGCATGGCCGAACTGGTGGGTGTGGCCAAATTGGTGGCCATGTGTGACTTGCTGGGGTTGACCATGTGACTGAGTAGGCTAGCCGCTATCTAGTCATGCCTGCCACATGGCCATGAAAACATCTACAAACAGATAGCACTGGCTCTTTGGCTGTAAATGGAGATGAGCACTGTACCCTAGAGTTGGATATGACTGGCTTTTCGAGCAAGGGCCAAGGATGACCTTTGCTAACCACTTGCAACTAAACAAAGTCAAAACCTCACAGCAGCCATGCCCCTCCCGCCTCCCCCTCCCCCTCCCCCGAAATGGAATCAAACAGAGAGACAAACACACACATCTACTCAGCCACACTTTCCTCCTCTTGTAACAGGACCCTTGGAGCTTGGGGGTGGGGAGGGGATTGGGAAACGAAACACAGCAGCCAGCCCCCTCCCCCTCCCCCAAAATGGAATCAAACAGAGACAAACACACACATCTACTCATCCACGCTTTCCTCCTCTTGCAACAGGACCCTCAGACCGTGGGGGGGGGGGCTGGTTTGGGAAACAAAACACAGCAGCCAGCCCCCTCCCGCCTCCCCCTCCCCCGAAATGGAATCAAACAGAGACAAACACACACTACTCATCCACGCTTTCCTCCTCTTGCAACAGGACCTTCAGAGCTTGGGGGTGGGGCGGGGGATTGGGAAACAAAACACAGCAGCCAGCCCCCTCCCCCCTCCCCCGAAATGGAATCAAACAGAGAAAAATACACACATCTACTCAGCAATGTTTTCCTCCTCTTGCAACAGGACCCTCGGAGCTTGGGGGTGGACTCGAGCCCCCATTTTTTGAAGAGTTAACAATAGTTAGGTGGTGACTTACCTCCTGCCCTGCACCAGCACAAAGTCAGATTCTTCTCGCCAAGCAGCTAATGCTGTGAGGGAGCTGCTGCTGAGCTCATGCCTCACAGAGTTTTTTTGACTTGTTCTTGCGTGGGTGGGGTTTTATGCAATTTCCCACGCAAGTGCACCAGTCTTAGCCAACTCTCGCGATACTAGTCTCCCCCACCAGAGTGAGAGTTAAGCTCCCAGAGCTTTATCATGGTGCATACCCATCAAGTTTCCCAGTGCAATGTTTAAGTATAAAAATAAATAAATAATAAAAAATTAAAATACGGGATAATATGGGATTTGGGGGAAAAGGGAGAGGCCCGGGAAAGCAGTGCGAAATACGTGATTTTCCCGGCCAAAACGGGATGATTGACAGGTATGAATAAGCCCCATGCCCCATTGTGGCTCCAATTGATGATCCCTTCTCACCCAGTTTCTGGTGACCGTTACAACTGTGGACACCTGGTGCATCACCCCATGCCGGTGCCTCCCGCCTGCCAGTTGGCAGGACAGGCATTTCAACCCTGGTTGGTATGCTGGGAGTTCGTGGGCCAGAGGTATTGTTCCAAGAAAGTGTGCAAATACTGTCACAAATGCACTATGTGCAGTGGCAACCATCCAGGCTCCTCCTGCATACAAAGCAGCCCCCAGAGGCATAAGGGATGTAATTCCTGGGTTGCAAAAAGAGTTAACCCCCAAGCTGCCGCAGCCTGCAAGAGGCGTGCAGGCCAATCAAGCTTGATACATTAGTTTCCTAGCTTGCAGGTTACCCTGCGGAGGCAGCACACTATTTGCAGGAAGGTTTCACTTTTGTTTTCCATAGCCCTGCTTTGGGGGCCTGTTTTCCGCAAATGGACTTTAGTGTAAGAGAACCAAGACACAGGAAACAGCCACGGGCTGGTTTAACTCAGGTTTATTGCATGGTGGTCAGAGGGAACATGAGGTAATGGCGGATGCATAGCTCTATATATACAGTAGTAAACATTCGAATGTGGCTCCACGAGAGCCTATTGGCTATTGTCCGCGTGACGTCATTGCTGGTCACGCCCTTCTTGTCCAGGTGTAGGTAGTGGCGGGAAACTCCGCGCTGTGGCCTTTGATGAGTATGGACCAAGAGAGCTTGGACGCTCGCCGCTGCCCACTGGTGGTCATTAGCTCGCGTCCTCATACAGGGTTTATAGTGATACAGCTGAAGGCTATATTGTTACTGGTAGGAAATGTTACATTGTTAAGATACATTGTTATCACATGAAGACGGTTACACTATTAGAACACAACACTCCTCCCCCCTAGGATGAGACGAAGTCTCTCAGCCAAGATGGCTTATTTCGAACACGCTGGGGTCTCGGTGCGGGCTGACCTGCCCCGGGTTTGCTACCTTCTCTTTGTCCCCTGGCTTCCTGTCCTGTAATTGGAGAGGGAGACTTGTTAGTGACTTGCCGCGGTTCTGCGGCTTTGTTGGGAGGTGTGTGCTTTATTTGGGAAGAACCGGGGGCACTGGGGGCTAACGAAAAACCCCTCTTCTCGCTTGGATGGGTGGGGGAACACTCCCAAAAACCCCCCCGGCTTGCAAAATCAAATTCGGGGGCAGCAGTCGCAAACTCCTCTCCCTCTTCCCCGGGCTCGGATAGAGCTGGCGTATCAAAAGGATCTGAGTCGGGACCGCTGCTTCCCCCCCTTGCTTGGGACTGTTGCCCTTCGTTGTCTCCTCCTTGGGATAAACGGGTGGAGGAGAACCCTAACGCTGAGGCATTCTCCGTGCCGTCCGTGGATTGTTTCCTGGGAACCCGGCTCCGGAGCTGATCCGCATGCCGCCTCCAAAGTAGACCGGTGCTCGTTTCCACCCGATATGACACTGGCCCCGTCTGTTCTACAACTCTCCCTGGTACCCAGGCTGGCCCTGCGCTGGCGTAGTTCCTGCAATGCACAGGATCGCCGGCGGCGAAACCTTTCGACACCGCTACCCCTACGTTCTTCCCTTTGTCCTCGACCCTCGTCGGGTCTAACCTGGACAGAATCGTGGTCAGTTTTCTCCGCATCAGCAGCTCTGCCGGCGAGTATCCGGATGCTAAGGGGGTCACCCTATACGCTAATAAAAACTGACATACTTGGTGATTCAGGTCCCCCGAGCCCATGCGCCGCAGCGCATCCTTTGTTGTACGCACCAGCCGCTCCACTTGGCCATTCGTGGCCGGGTGAAACGGCGTGGATGTGACGTGCCGAATGGCGTTTGCCTCCGTGAATGCCCTGAACTCAGCGGACGTGAAACAACTGGCGTTATCGCTGACCAGAGTGTCGGGTAAACCGAACGTGGAAAAGACTCTCCTTAGATGGCTAATTGTAGTGGCGGAGGACGTGCTCTTTACCGGAATCACCTCCAGCCACTTGGAGTACGCATCCACTACCAGGAGAAAAATGGTTCCTCGGAACGGGCCAGCGAAATCTATGTGCACTCTGGACCACGGCCCCCTCGCTGCATCCCATTCCCTATGCGGGAGACGAGCCGCCTCCGGTCGGGAGCTCTGGCATGCCTCACAAGTGCCGATCATGTGCTCTATGTCTGCGTCCAGCTGGGGCCACCAGAAGTAACTCCGGGCCAGCGCCTTGGAACGGACGATCCCCGGGTGGCTGACGTGCAACAGTTTGAGCACCCTCGGTCGCAGGGATGTAGGGACCACCACCCGTTGGCCCCACAAAAGGCACCCCCTCTCTAGGGACAACTCTATTTTTTTCCGAAAAAATGGGTCGAATTCCGTACATGGGGAGGACGCCGGCCACCCCTTCTGTACCCATGAGCTTACTTTCTCCAGCGTTCTATCCTTGCCTGTCGCCCTGGCAATGTCGGCTGGTACTATTGGGGGTGAATCTAAGACCTCTATTAACAATACCTGGTGGTCTCTCTCTACCCCTGCCTTTTGGTCGCCCGACAAGGGCAAAGGAGACCTTGAGAGTGCGTCTGCATGGCTGATCTCCTTCCCGGGCCGGTATTCCAACTCATGCTGGTATGCGTTGAGAAAGATAGCCCACCGCAGCATCCTCGGGGACAGGATCTGTGGCGTGGGCTTATTTGCAGTGAAAATTCCTAACAGGGGCTTGTGATCGGTCACGATCGTGAACGGGCGACCATACAGAAAATCGTGAAATTTCTTGGTTCCCGCTACTATCGCTAATGCCTCCCTGTCGGTCTGTGCGTAATTCCGCTCTGCTTGGGACAGGGACCTTGAATAAAACGCTATCGGGGCCTCCCTTCCGTCGTCCAACACGTGGCAAAGCACCGCCCCCACCCCCACCGGGGATGCGTCACAGACTAAGACCACTGGCCGTTTGGGATCGAAATGAGTCAGAATTGCCTCGGATGTTAGGAGTTGCTTTAACTCCTTAAACGCCCTCTCTTGCTCGTCACCCCACAGCCATGTTTCCTCCTTTTTAAGCAACCGATGGAGCGGTTCGGCCACAGACGCCTTCCGTGGAAGGAAGGTATGGTAAAAATTGAGGAGCCCCAGGAATGACTGTAGTTCGGTTTTGGATGTGGGGCGAGGAGCCTTCTTGATGGCGGCTACTTTGGATTTGGACGGCATAATTCCCTCGGGTGTGACCCGGAACCCTAAAAACTCAACCTCTGTTTCGAAAAAAACGCATTTGTCTTTTCTCAGTCGCAGCCCCGCTTTCTCGAACACAGTCAGTACTTTATCCAATCTCTTTGCCAGTTCGGCCTCACTCCCCCCTGTTATCAATACGTCATCAAAATAAGGCAACACCCCCTCCAGCCCCTTCAGGAGGCGTTCCACAAGCGACTGAAAAAGGCCGGGTGCCGAGTTCACGCCGAACTGTAAACGCGACACCTGGAACGCCCCTTTATGTGTAACTATTGTTTGTGCCGCTGCCGTGGCGGGAGTTACAGGGAGTTGCTGGTAGGCTTGTGCTAAATTGAGCTTAGCGAAACACTTTCCCCCATTCAGCCTGGCCAGAAGGTGGCTGACCACCGGCACCGGGTATGCATTAGGGCGGATCGCCTTGTTAATTGTACACTTATAATCAGCGCAAATGCGCACCTCCCCGTTAGCCTTTAGTGCTGTTACAATTGGAGTTTCCCACTCCGCGGAATCAACAGGAACAAGAATCCCCTGGCCCACCAGTTTGTCCAGTTCCGCCTCTATCTTGTCCTTTAGTGCGAACGGCACCCTGCGTGGTTTGAGTCTTATCGGGCGGACCTCCGGGTCTAGGTCGAAGGCTACAGGGGGTCCCTTGAACTTTCCCAGTCCTTTCTTAAAAACGGCGGGGTGCGCGTCGCACACCGCTTGTATTGGGTCCGCACCCACGGCATGCACCCCCCCTATGAACAAACCCAAAGGCTGAAACCACTGAGTCCCGAGGAGGCTACAACTTCCCCCTTTGAGAACAACTAGAGGGAGTTCCGCAGAATGTCTCTTAAAACGGACCCGAAATTTCCCGACCCCCAACACTGGAATGCTGTTCCCCTGTACGTCTCGTAGCGTGGACCTCAACGTTTTAAGTTTGGGCCGCACGTGGGGGTCGATTTTCAAGAACTCTCTCTGGGGAATTATAGAATAGGAGGACCCCGAGTCAATTTCCATCCTAATAGGGGCCCCTTGTACTAGTACCTCAACGAAGTAATGGGGTTGTCCCGCGGACACGCTGAACACGGGGGCGTCGTCCTCGCTGTCGTCCGAGATGCGGCCCACGCCGTCCTGCTTCCTCGTGGTGCGGGCGCCATCTTTGGACCTCGCTGGACGGTCCGGTCTGGCCGAACGGTCTTGTGAATGCCTCCGGCCCTCTCTCCGCTTTCTGCACGCCTTGGCGATGTGCCCCCGACGGCCGCAGTTGTAACACTCGGCTTTTCTGAATGGGCACTTCGCGCGCTCATGGGCCGCTCCGCAACCATCGCAGCGGCGCCCTCCCTTTCGGACCTTCTGGACCTCCTCGCCGTCGCTGCCTTCCGTAGACGACTTCGAGGTTCGTCGGGTTGCGTGCACCAACTGTCCGGACTTTCCGTGCACCGAATTCTCCGCTTTGCCGGCCCTAGGACGCCACTCACGCCACTGGTGCATTTCGTCTACCCCAGCATTCGTGGATTCTGCGGATTCCGCGGCCTCCACAACCTCTGTCAGCGTGGGTGGTGGCTCCTTGTTCATCAGGCTGCGCTGCACTTCCTTGTCCTTCAGGCCACACAGAACTCCGTCCCTGAGGGCCATCTCTAGGTTGTCCCATCTGCAGGGGGCGGCGGCTATTCTCATGGCTGTTACGAAGGCCTCAACCGACTCGTCCGGCGCTTGGACTCGCCTCCAAAACGCGCTCCGAGCGGGAAACATTGCCCTCGAGGGTCGGAAACGCTCACGCAGCAGTTTCATGATGTCCTCGGCTTTGAAATCACTCATCTTCTTCGGTGCAATAATGCCCACCAGCGTTCGCTTGGTTTCTATCCCAAGCATCCGGGTGAGGATGGCCCTCTTCCTTTCCTCGTCGTCTTTGACTTTGAGTTCCACCAGTGCCGCCTGGAAGTCCATCTCAAAGAGCTCCCAGTCTTGCGGTTTGGTAATGTTGAAACCGCTCTGTGCCCTGGCTCCTTGGGGATCCATGATCCCACCTTCGTCGCCAGTTTAGTGTAAGAGAACCAAGACACAGGAAACAGCCACGGGCTGGTTTAACTCAGGTTTATTGCATGGTGGTCAGAGGGAACATGAGGTAATGGCGGATGCATAGCTCTATATATACAGTAGTAAACATTCGAATGTGGCTCCACGAGAGCCTATTGGCTATTGTCCGTGTGACGTCATTGCTGGTCACGCCCTTCTTGTCCAGGTGTAGGTAGTGGCGGGAAACTCCGCGCTGTGGCCTTTGATGAGTATGGACCAAGAGAGCTTGGACGCTCGCCGCTGCCCACTGGTGGTCATTAGCTCGCGTCCTCATACAGGGTTTATAGTGATACAGCTGAAGGCTATATTGTTACTGGTAGGAAATGTTACATTGTTAAGATACATTGTTATCACATGAAGACGGTTACACTATTAGAACACAACATGGACGCAAACCACAGTTCAGTGATCGGATTAGAACACATGGTCAGGCAGAGTATTGGGAAAGAGCTGGCTGAGGGACAGTAAATGATTCAATACCACATGAGTTATGTACCATCAAGTATTCATCCTTTGATCAGGTGGTCCAAATGGTAAGATTATGCGGAAAGGATGCCTTTATGGTGAAGTGTGATATTAAATCTGCTCTCCACCTATTGCCTGTACACCCACTGTACTTCGAACTGCTTGGGTTTACCTTTGATGGCCAATATTTTGTAGACAAGGCCATGCCTTTCGGCTGTTCTGTCTTTTGTGCAGCCTTTGAGCGCTTTAGCACTTTTTTGCATTGGGCATTTTGCCTATGCACTGGATCCAGCCACGTGATCCATTATTTGGACAATTTTCTCTATTGTGGCCCTGAACAATCTTTTAGATGTGCCGACCTCCTGCAGGAGTTTCAGGCACTGGCCCTCAAATTAGGAGTCCGCTTGGCAGATGACAAAATGGAGGGACTGGCCACTTCCCTCGTTTTCTTAGAGGTCCTTCTAGATACCTCAAGATAGCAGTCTCGTCTCCCCTGTGTGAAGCTGTCACAGTTACAAGACAAACTGAGTAATATGTTGTTGAGATGTAAAGTGACACTGAAAGAGCTTCAGGTTTTGCATGGTCACTTAAACTTTGCTTGCAAGGTGGTTACTCCGGGCAGGGCCTTTGCCCGCTGCCTGCATGATGCCATGAAAGGGTTACCCAGCCATTTCACTGAGGAGGGTTACTTGAGCTTTTAGGGAGGACATCCAGCTATGGCTGGATTTTTTGTCACGTTACAATGGTGCCTCTTTATGACATTCCAAAATTAAGGTAGAGGCACAAATGGCGCTGTTTACCTACTCCACTGGCAGTTGTGGTTTCAGTTTATACCACCATAACAATTGGTGCTACAGCACATGGACTGCACATTGGAGAGAAGCGGGCATTGGTAAAGACCTTACATTTTTGGAATTGTTCCCAGTGGTTGGGGCTGTGTTTTTATGGGGTGAGACCTGGGCCAAATCCGCAGTGAAATTTTGAGTGGATAATTTGTCTGTAGTTCATATTGTCAACACCATGATGTCCCGATCCCCGAAGGTCATGTGTTTGATCCGTAAATTAGTTTTAAAATGTCTAGAGTACAATATAGTGTTCAAAGACCAACATGTCCCTGGCATCGATAATCAAGTTGCCTATGCTTTTCTTGGTGGCAGATGCAACAGTTTTGTACCCTCACCCCAGACACTGCAATAGATCCAGATGTAATGCCGCTAGATATATGGAACCTTGGCAACTTGAGATATACCGCACTATAGGTGCAGCCATACCACCTAGAACCCACTGCAGCTATGCCACAACTGTTTCAGACTTCTGTGTGTTCCATTGCACCCAGCTATTACAGCCAGACTGGCTCACACCTGTGGATCATATTTTGCAGTTTATGGTTCCCTTATACCACTTGGGATATCCCCCTGGACCATCCAGTCAAAATTGTCTGCCCTAAAATTCTATATCAAAGTGATGGGACATGCTGATACAGTTGCTGATTTCAGGATCATTAGGACCTTGAAGGGCTGGTCAAGACAATGGGGTAGGTCATACGACCACCACGTACCAATTTTTGCTAAATTGGTCACAGATATGTCGGCCGCTTGGTTTTTCACCTGTGCGAGCCAATTTGAGGCATTCCTATTCCATGCTGAGTTGACATTGGCATTTTTGGAGCCCTCAGTTTGGCTGAAGTTTTGGCCCCATCAAAGACGGTTGAGGCCTGCCAAGTGTTGCAGATGGCCAATGTGAGACTGATGAATCATCAACTCCAGTTCCCGGTCACCAAGTCTCACATGGTGACCGAGAAGTGGGGTTGATGATCCACCTGTCCAAGACTGACCAACTGGGCAAGGGTGCCCAAGTGACTTTGCTTCGCATTGGCCCTTCTCCCGTTTGCCCTTGTGTCAGCCTAGAGGCATATCTCAAACTACTAGGAACCAACATTGGCCCTTTATTCTGCCGTTTGGACATTAGCCCATTGACGTGATGCCAGTTCTCGGCAGTAACAATGAGAGTTTGGGCTCATTTAGGAGTCGACATGTGGCTTTTCAGCATGCAATCTTTTCAGATCGGGGCTGTATCCACTGCGGCAGTGGTGGGTTATTCCTGCGAGGACATTCAAAAGGTAGGCTGGTGGATGTCCAGAGCATACAGAACGTATATTAGACCTATGAAGTATTGAACAAAGGACTGTTGCTTTTTTCCTTGCCTTCCAGGTCATGTTCCTTGCCGCCCTCAGCAGATTCTGATCACTGGACACAGTTGCATTTTCTTGGCCAATATCATGTGACCCACTCATGTGGGGCAAGGACCTTGGTCTGCACAACAGAGCCTATGTGGATTAGCATGGGAGACATCACGAACAAAGCCATGGCTAAGTTTATGGCCAAAATCAAGATCAAATTTCCTGACCAGCAGGAAGGAGTACATTTATCAGAAGAAGGTTTACAAACATTCCTCAATGACCTGCAATGGGGCATTGAGGCTGAATTAGCAGCTTGAGGTGGGGGTGTCTGTCCATAAACGAACATCCTTGGTGGTGGTAGTGGGGTAAATGGTAATCAAAACTATGTTAATTGATCATACATAATGTGGGTTCCTCACCATAAGAGACGGACAGAGGCTGCTGGAGGCGTCTACTGTCATAGGTAGGAACCCTCAATTACAAGGGAGCAGGCTTGTTGGCCTGAAGGAAATTGTGATCTAAGAGGTATGGAGTGAGACATCAACACGCCACACAAGGTCATAAACAATAATCTGGATATGGGTAGATATACCCATAAGATAATACCATTTACCCACTAGGATGCCCCATTGCAGGTCATGTTAATATTGTATTGTTATGATATTAATAAAGTGGCCCGTGTTTTGACCAACAGATGGTTGTTGTCTGCTTTATGGGGTGGATTGCGTTGCAATGTTCTCTTACAAAAAGTAGAGGAAGCAACTAGTGGAGTAACTATTCTTGATTTGATTCTAACCAATAGAGATAACTTTGCAGAAGTGACAGCAAGAGGAACAATGGGGAAAAGTGACCATGTTCTGCTCCACTTCTTGATCCCAAAAGAAACAAAAGTGGAGTGTATCTGCATGCAGATGCTGGACTATAGAAAAGCAAACTTCAAAAAACTCAGAATAATGATAGGAAAAATTGCATGGCAGGAGAGCCTTTAAGTCAAAGGAGTCCAAGAGAGTTGGGAGTTTCTAAAAAAAGGAAATTCTAAAGGCACAACTCCAGCCAGTTCTAAAACAAATAAAAATTGTTTGATTGTAAAATTTCCAAAATAGCCAATTGTCTTACTTATTTTTATTTTAAAATATTTATGCAATAGGTATGTTTGAGTATTAGATATTCAGTTTTGGATAATTGGATAATTGGGACATGGTGAAGAAAAACTGTTTGGAGAGAAGGATATCATGATTTTGTGTGTATTCAACTATGCACATTTCATGTGATATATTTTCCTTCAATATCATTTATTTCCTGCTCACATACAAGAACAAATTTGTGATACTCTACTGTCCCAAGTGAGCACCTCTCTTTTAAAGGGGCATTAATGAGCCATCAACTGAATCAGTAAATTTGATTGCTCATGCAAAATGGATTGCTCAAGCAAATTGATTAACCCAAGGCAATTTTTCTAAGTTTGTAATATGAATGATACAAATGCAACAGTGAGTGATTTCTCTCCTCAGAAGATTTGAATAGATAGTTATTATATCCATATAAATAAGATAATTACAGTGATTTGCTACATATTCATTTAGTCCATATTCATGATTGTAATATCCTTTGGACCAAATGTACAAGTGTGAGAAAATCATCTTTCATATGTACCTTTTCTTACATCCATATAATTGCAGTATGCTTTGCATTCCTGACTATATGTTACAAACTAAATGCATATATTTAGTTCAGCATTTTTATGCAGTCTGTAAAAGCATATACTGAATGAATCAATGCCATTTTCCCATTCTGCTAAGGTACTAATATACTGAAAAAGGATAGCAATCAATTTGTAATTTTGAGACATTTGAGAAAAAAAGCTACAGTGGATTCTCTCAGTGCTTATTTGTCTTATGCTTTCTCTTTCTTTATTTCATATATAAGGAGACATGAGGGAGTAATACATGATGTAGTTTATCTATTTTACCATAGGACCTCTTTTAACATACTTATTAGTAGTAGGCGCAGTGGCTCAAGTGGCTAAGACGCTGACTGGAAGGCTGGATGTCAGCAGTTCGATTACTGAGTACTGCAAGGCAGAATGTGCTCCCATCTTTGTCCCAGCTCCTGCCAATCTAGCAGTTCTAAAGCAAAAAATTGCAAGGAGATAAATAGGGACCACTTTGGTGCAAAGATAAACAGTGTTCTGTGTGCTCCAGTGTCTAGTCATGTCTGCCACATGACCATGGAAACATCTGCAGAAGCAGGCAGCACTGGCTCTTCAATTCCCGAGCTTTGAAACAGAGATGAGCAGCACTGAACCCTAGAGTTGGATACAACTGGCTTTTGAGCAAGGGAGATCTTTACCTTTACCTTTTCCTTAGTAGTAGTAGTAGTAGTAGTAGTAGTAGTAGTAGTAGTAGTAGTAGTAGTAGTAGTAATTACTATTAATATTATTAGTATTATTATTAGTACTTTTGAACCACAATAGGGCATACCTTGGGCAATGGCCACCTTGTACCAGCTAATCATTTTCACACTTGGTCAGATGAAAGGAACTGTGGAATGAATTCACAAAAAGGTGTTTTTTTATTACAGTTTCACATCTGGCCTAGGCATGGAAGAAGAAAAAGAACATACTTATTTGCTTCTCAGTCAGTTTGGGAAATAATTATCATTTTTATTATTTTTATATCCTGATATTCAGGAACAGAAACACTCCTTCTATACTTAATGTAGAGATAGAAGAACTCCCATGGGAAGTTTCTGTTCCTTTTAAAGTAGTAGCTGAAAAAGTAAGCACACTTGTCACTTTGCCACAAAATTTTTCACTATATTGAGATGTACTGTATTTCATGTAAACTAGCAAATATCTAAAATTTAGCAATACAGCTTTTACAAAAAAAAGGGTGGCCTCTTTTGTCCTCCTTTATGGTGATCTAAATCAGACACAACTGGCTTTCAAGCAAGAGAGACAGTTTCCTCTCCTTTAACTTTGGCCATCTCTTGGTAATTAGGATTCTTTGATCATCTTTTCAAAGGAAGAATCTCCCTTTTCTGGGGGGTGGCATCTCAGTTAAAATAGAATTCCTCAAGCACTTTTACAAAATTTCTCAAGTCTGATCAAATTAGTTTTGCTTCCCACAAAATTTGGCAAATGATTTACATGACCAGAAACTTCAAAATTGAGCTCATAATTCTGTTTTGTATAAAGTTGGTGAGTTGTTCTAATATAACTATCAATTGTTACTTTTGACTTTTAATGCCTACAGTTTTGTGTATAAGCAAAATACTGCAGTAACAAAATGATTATTTTTAAAACCAAACTCACAATTTAATGGAAACTTCTTACAGTGGCCACCTTTTAATAAGGCCATTTCCCCCACTTGTATATGCATGTGTGATGAGAAAGACCTTTTGAAAAGGTTTGCAATGTAACAATGCTTTCAAAGTCTCAGTGTTACATGGCACCGCAACCTTAACTGACAATATAGAAAAAGATTTTAACTTCTTTTTTTAAAAAAACTCACCACAGAAAGTAGACCTTAATTACCTTTTCCTCTGCCATTAAATGATTTGTTCACAAAATTGTATTCATGGACATTCTAAAAGAAGTGTGTGTTACAATTGGTCTGGCCATCGTAATGGAGCTGAAATTCATCAGAATTTAACTACTAATGACTCAGTAGACACCCACTATATATTATAATGGAAAATTCTCTTATAAATGTGTTTGAGTACTGTATTGCAATAAGCAAGTCAGCAAGGAATAAAATGCTACTTATTTATGTGCCTGCTACTCATTATATTTTACTACCGCAGGAAAAAAAAGATTATTGCAATGAACAAGCATTCATGAGTTATACTTAGAGCAACAAGCTAATAGTAGTTCAAATGGGTGATACAATTCTGTGGAATGTTTCCCCCAGAAATGCTTACTTGGTCCCTACATTGGGGTACAGTGGAACTCCGGATAACAACAGCACTGCATAAGGACAAATCCGGATAACGACAGAAAATATTTAGAAAATATGTGCACCGGATACCGTCACTGTGTCGTCATCCGATGCAATGTGTTTGATCTCCTACCTTGCCACGCTGTTTGGGGCTGAAAAAATTGCCATCTTTGGGTGCATTTTTCTGGCTCTCCACTTCCCCAGCAGCCTCTGGGGGGTGGGAGGACCTTTTTTGCGCTATTCTCATCTTCCTAGGAGGTCCCAGGGCCGCACAACAGCTGAAAAAAGTTGCAGCATTTTTGAACCACAATTGGTCGTACATCAAGCAACAGCAACCTTGTTGTACCAATGATTTTTCTCACACTAGGCCAGGCAAAAGGAACTGTAGAATGAATTCATCTAAAGGTCATTTTGGTTTGGCAGTTTCATATCTGGCCTATAAAAAGAAAACCCCTCTACAGAATTATGATCCAAGTTGCTCTATCAGTTTACTTTTCCATAACAAAGACTTCTTTAAGTACATTAGAAGTAAGAACCCAACTAGGAAGGCCATTGGACCATTAGATGACAATGGAAGGCAAGGGGTTATTAAAGAGGAAACAGAGATTGCAGAGATACTCAATGAATTCTTTGCATCAGTATTCACTGAAGAAGACAGAGGCCACATGCCCAAAACAGAGCCTATCTTCGTAGGGAGGGAAACCGAAGAATTAAGGCAGATAGAAATAACCAGGGAGGAGGTCCTTGCATGTCTTGTTAAACTAAACACTAACAAATCACCAGGACCAGATGGCATCCATCCACGAGTTCTCAGGGAACTTAAAGATGAAATTGCTGATCTCCTAGCCAAAATATATAATCTTTCCCTCAAATCAGGCTTTGTGCCTGATGACTGGAAGGTAGCGAATGTAACACCAATTTTCAAAAAAGGATCCAGGGGTGATCCAGGAAATTACCGACCTGTCAGTTTGACATGTGTTCCAGGTAAATTGATGGAAACCATCCTAAAAGATAGAATTAATAGGCACATAGAAGACAAGGCACTGCTAAAGGAGAGCCAACATGGCTTTTGCAAGGGCAAATCATGCCTCACTAATCTGTTGGAATTTTTTGAGAGTGTCAACAAGCATGTGGATAAGGGGGATCCAGTTGACATTGTTTATCTGGACTTTCAGAAGGCTTTTGACAAGGTCCCACACCAAAGGCTCTTGAATAAACTTACCAGTCATGGAATAAAGGGACAGGTCTTGTCCTGGATCAGCAACTGGCTAAGGGACAGGAAACAGAGGGTAGCACTAAATGGACACTTCTCCAAGTGGAGGGAAGTAAAGAGTGGGGTCCCCCAAGGTTCAGTATTGGGACCCCTGCTTTTCAACCTCTTCATAAATGATCTAGAGGTAGGAGTAAAAAGCAAGGTAGCCAAATTTGCTGACGACACTAAATTATACAGGGTAGTGAAAACTGTGAGAGATTGTGAGGAGCTCCAGAGGGATCTCTCGACACTGGGGGAGTGGGCAAAACAGTGGCAAATGAGTTTCAACATTAGTAAGTGCAGAGTGATGCATGTTGGGGCAAAGAACCCCAATTACATTTATAAACTGATGGGGTCTGAACTCTCTGCGACAAACCAGGAAAGGGACCTTGGTGTCCTGGTGGACAACTCAATGAAGGTGTCAACCCAGTGTGCCTCAGCAGTGAAAAAAGCAAACTCAATGCTAGGGATCATTAGGAAGGGTATAGAAAATAAGTCAGCAAGTGTCATTTTGCCTCTTTATAAATCTATGGTGAGGCCCCACCTGGAATACTGTGTACAGTTCTGGTTGCCATACCTCCAGAAGGATATTATGGAGCTGGAAAAAGTGCAGAGGAGGGCAACCAGAATGATTAGGGGACTGGAACACCTTCCTTACCATCTGAGGCTGCAACGGTTGGGCCTCTTCACTCTTGAACGACGACGTCTAAGAGGTGACCTGATTGAAGTTTATAAAATCATGCACGGTGTGGACAAAGTAGATAAGGAAAAACTGTTTTCCCTATCGCATAACACTAGAACTAGGGGACACTCCATGAAACTTTTGGATACTAGTTCTCAAACAAATAAGAGAAAGTACTTTTTCACCCAGAGGATTACTGGTCTATGGAACTCCCTGCCAGAAGAAGTGGTGACAGCTGTCAGTCTTGACAGCTTTAAGAAAGGATTAGACAAGTTCATGGAGGACAAGAGTATCAATGGCTATAATTATGGATACTTAAGGACAACCTCCGGGTTGGAGAGATAGGCAGGATATCTCTCAATATCATTTCCAGGGAATCCTAAGCAGGTGAAGGCATCTGCTTGGGAATACCCTGAAGGAAATGGTGAGCCACTGTGTGAGACAGAATGCTGGACTGGATGGGCTGTGGCCTGTTCCGGCAAGGCTGTTCTTATGTTCTTTTAACCACAATGTCCTGCATTACCACTAAGTAAAAAAAAAACATTGTGGAGGAAGCAGAATTGTGATCAGGCCATCAAAGTAGTTGTTATTTCTGAGACTTGCACTGGTAGAGAAAAAAAGAAGAATGGAAAAAATAAGGATATGTTCTACCCCCACTATCAAGAGTCTGAGAAATTGGGGAAATGAAACAGAAAACTTTACTGGAATCTTCAAGTCTTTCCCTATATACATGACAGGGAGCAGGTTCCAAAGGTGGAAATAACTCTGTACCCACATCAAAATGTGTGAGCCAAGTCAGCTTGCGCCCACCACAAAAGGACAATTACCACCTCAATGGAGATCTGCCTTCAAAGAAAGACTGAGGGAAGGCTTTCAAGCCTATGCTGTTATCACATGGTGCCTCAAAAGACAGTCTGCTTCCTCCTAGACACATTAATGGAGCAAAAGACTATAGCTGTGACAAAGGAAATAGCCCAAGGTGTTTAGTCTATCATTAAAAAATTGTATAATTAACTTACTAATTAAATTTGCTCCTTTAAGGTATATAATAACAAAAGAAATCCAATTAGTTGACTCCTCTCACCCAAGAGGAGGGGAACTTTTGTCCATGAGCCAAGCTACTCTTTAAGAGGAAAATCATGGCTGACCTGCTGTCTCCATTTACTGTTTTTAAATGTCGCCCCAGAACCATCCAATTTAGGCATGAGTATTAGATAGGGTAAATTAGATTTAAAAACTCAAATGTGTTCTTCATCTTTTGAGGAAACATTTTTGCAATTGTGGGGAAGTTCTTTCCTGTTGTACCTTTAAACTATTTTTTTCTCTTTCTTTTTAAATTAAATAAATAAATCCTTCAAGTAACTGTCAGGATTATTTTCTTGAAGGGTTGTGGTACTAAATCCAAGACTGAACATGATAAAGTGACCAAAAAAAATGAATGGGTGAGGTGGCAGTTTTATCTATTGTAGGCTTGTAGGTTCCTAGCCTTGTGGAAATCCCTGTAACACTGACAAGTCTGGGGAAGATTAGAGTAATGGGAAAATACAGTGCCAGAAACAAGCTTTAAATCTTCACAACAATTCACTCACCTTGGCCTCACCACCCCTAAATTAAAGGGGATAGTGTTGTTGAATGGCTGTAGAGAAGGTGCTTTGGCCAGATGGCCAAGACAACTGCATGTTATGTTGATGGATTTTGAAATAACATTGTTCCTTGTCTCCATTCCTTTGTAGTTTTCCCCTGTGGTTCAAACATTCTATCTCCTAGGATATTCATATCTTCTTCTTTCAGAAAGTTTCTTTGAAACAGAATTTCATTAGACTCTCCCCCACCCCAATAGAATCCATTTCCCCATATTTCCTTTGGCTTCTTCCTGTCTTATGTCTCATCTTCCTGGTTATTATATCGGTCAACTTTAATAAGCTCACAATCATAAATGAACCATTATTCTAGTACTATAAGGGACAAAATCTTTTCTTGCCCAACTCTTCTTAATTATTTCTACTTCATGAACAAAACAGAAAGAACTTGAAAAGTCCTCCATTTTATGTTTTATGGATGAGATGGCAGCAGAGGTACATATGTATAATCTTCCAATTTGCCCATCATATGTATAACATGATGCGTGACACAGGTAGTTTTAAGGATGTCGCTCTTAGTTTTATGTGATTTCTCTGCACTGATGAGAATTAATTTATCTTCACTGGTCTAATGTGCATGCATTTGTGTTATGGCTCAGTAATCATTTACTTTAAGATTTAGAATTTTAATTTTGTTGATCCCTCAAGCAGCTTTTATTGTTATACTACTTTTACTATTTTGATTCCAACAGTGACTGCTTGGGGTAAATACACATGAACTTGTCATTGAACAAGAAAGCCTGTGAGAGAGCTGGTATTTGTCTTGTTCAATCAAATCATGTTTAACTGAAGTTCAAATTGTCACATGCATAATTATTAAATGAAGCAAGAGAAAGCTCAGTAGAAGTATGACTGGTGGTGGTCATGTGCCAGATTTGTGTTTTTAGTAACTAAAGGCAGTGGGATTGGTTCAGAGATGGGGAACCTCCATATTGTTAATTTGGATACAACCGATTAGGCTTCATCAAACAATAACTTCTGCATATGCTACCCCCTCGATAGTGATTATGCTTTTTAAGAACTCAGATGACACTAACAGGAGGAGAAGGAGTTATTTTGTGAGTACACACTGCAAAGGGTGAATGAGTTAAACTTCTCCCCTGCCCTACCTTGTAAACCTCATACCCTGCTGAATTCAGTCATTTCAAAAACCCTACTTTCAAGGTAAACTGGCTTTGGCTCATAAAAAAGACTAAGATACTTTTACAGAGGGATGTCAACACACCTAAACATTGGCAACAGTTTAAGCCTAAAGCAAAGGAATTTGCCACACATTTAATGTCTCTGCTGGAGGAAATAATAAACAACTGAGTAAGGATAAAATGAAAGAAGCTTTTGGAAAGACTAGCAAAAGTTTCAAACCCAGGCTTCTACATATTTGTGTAGCTACATGCAAGTGCAATTCTAACAACAACAATATTTGCAAGATCTATATGTAATTATTTAGTTGAAGATTTCCTATATCTAACAGAATAGAAAGAGAACTTTAAAAAAGACAAAATATATCAGTTGCTAATTGTCAAGATGGCACTAAAAATACTCCAGATAAGCAAAACATTATGTAGTTCCTTAAAACCATAGAAAAATGGTTAACTGTTTTTATGGTGAAGAAATTAGAGGAGTTAATAATAACTCCCAGTATATATTTTTGAGGAAGCCCGAATGAGGCTTCTTTTATGTCCCCAAGTGTAGCTCTCAGGTATTGAAACCTGACCTTCCAGTCTCCAGCTCAGCGCCTTAACCACTAAGCCATGGGGTAATACCAAAAGATGAATATTTTACAGTGATACTTTATCACCACTATCTTTTAACATCTCATTAATAACCTTGTCAATATTCTAAATAAAATTAATTTGGGCTAAATTTTTCAGATCAAGCAGGAAAATATGATCATCTGTTATACATGAATGACTTCAAATCATATGCAAAAAAGTCTCACTGAGACAGTTAGAATACTGTTAAACTAAATGTGATTGTTTAGTTGGCATATTCAGATGAAATTTAGAATTGACAACAGGCCAAGATCAGTAAAATAGGTGGAATAAGCTAAGAAACTGAGATTTTTATTAAATCATTATCAAGCGATGACAGCTATAAACAACTTGGAGTACTAAAAGTTGATAACATCCTGAATACAAGAGTTAAAGATATGACACAAAGGGAATACTTCAAAAGATTGTGGGGATTTTTAAAATCAAAATTAAATAGTGAAAATAAAAGAAAATCCGTTTACATAAGGTAATTAGATGTCCAACTGGAATAATAAATTGGACCTAAAGTGAATTGGAAGAATTGGGTTTAAAAACTGGCAATTAATGAACATGGATCTTGGAATACAGACAAAAAAGGATGTGAACAGATTAGATTTAAAGTGGAAAAAAAGGAGACCATGGATTGCTACAAATATTGCAAGTAGTAGAGGAAGAAGAAAGAAATTCAGATTATTATATCAACAGACAGACAAGAAAATACTTAGGTGGTAAAATGGAATACATTCTGAAAACAATGTAAATAAGCCTGGAATATAAGAAACAACAATTTGCAGATAAGTGCAACAATTGGGAAAATAAACCATGATATGGAAAACCTGATAACTTAACTTGGGGATGTCTAAAACTGGGCACTATCAAGAAAGAAACTGAAGATCTGACTTTTGTTAGAAAAGATACATTTCAGGATGCAAACAGCAAATGGAATTTCTGTTTTTCAAAAAATGAAATTGTGTCATACCTCATCTGTGATTGTTCAAAGATTACATAAACAAACTACACAGCAAAACACAATTGAGTTGCAAAATTAATATAGTGGGAACATCAGATAGTGAAGGTGTTATAAATCACTATTTATTTATTTATTTATTTAGACTTATATCGCCTCCCTCTCTCTCAGGGCAGCTTACAGTTAACTATGTTATGATCATGTGGGTTTTTCAGATCCAAGCTGATAGACAATTTGAGCATAATACTCCCAACATAACAGTAATAGAACAAATAAATAACTGGATAATTGACAATGCAGTTCCAGGGATGCCAGAGTTGAGGATAAAGAACTAGAAAAATAAAGAAAATACAGATATCTGGTCTTCATAATGGATGAAACACACTTCAGTGATTCCTATAGTCATCAGGGCACAGGGAACAATTATGTTAAATTTTAAACAATATTATAACTGACTGAAAAATCACTTAACTAACACCATTAGAAGATGGTAATATTTTATATTTTAAAAAAATAGGTTATTGGCTAAAATCTGTATCACCAGTTAATATCAATCAATTTGTTTGTCTTTGATTTCTATGTTTAAATTATCATCATCATCATCAGAGCAGTACAAGATCCAGGCCCAAACATAACTTATAAGGAAGCTAATTTAATAACCAAGAAAGAAGTAGTGGAGGAAATAGTAGATAGAAATAGGGCTACTGAAAAATAAGAAGAAAACAGTTGTAAAAGACTTTGAAGAAACAATGGTCAGTGACAAATTAGCTGAGCAGATCAAAGAAAAATGCAAATGGTAGAAAGAATTAGACTAACTGAGAAAACACTGAACTTTTGGAGAAACCTGTGGGAAAGCCATAAGGAGCATAATGAAAAGACATAAAAGTTGAAAATCTAGTAAAAGCATTTAAAATGGAAGATTTTTAGATAACAAAATAAGTGGTACAAGAACAGGCAAAGAAGACCAAAAACTGGGGTCACAAACAAACTTACATGCAAGGTTGGCAAACCAGATGAATCAGGTTTTGGAAACTGCAGAAGGTAAAAATATAGTTAAAACCTGGAAGGACACTTCTAATTCGGAACAATTTAAAAAGTGAAATGAGCCTAGAAACTGCAGACAAATAAATTGTCAACCAACAACATACAAATTACTTAGAGACGTAACTGTAAGACAGCTATATGGACATTTGAAAAAGAACAATTTGTTGCCTGTCGAGCAGAAAGGGTGCTTGAAAAACTCAAGAGGAACAAAAAAATCAGCTATTAATTGACAAATTGGTTTTAAAGAATTCAATGAAAATGTGAACAAATTTGTTTATGTCTTGGATTGATTATACGATTGATTATAATAAGGCATTTGATAATGTTCCACATAACTGGATTGCAAAATGATTTGACATTTTAAGAATTAGCAACAATGTTCAAAATGTTACAAAACTTCAATGAAGTTAATGGCCTGTGGAGAAGAATTCGGTGAAATTAAGCATGAGATTTTTCAAGTGACTCACTATCACCTTTGCTATTTATGTTATAAATGTCACCACTGATAACTATTCTTAATAGAACAAACTACAGATATTAGTTGGCTAAGAAAGGAGTGAAGATTTCACATTTGCTCTATACGGATGATCTAAAATTGTTTGGAAAGACAAGAGCTGAATTAAATATGTTGCTTGAAAGTACAAATAAATTTAGGAAAGACATCAGAATGCAATTTGGAATGGAAAAGTTACAGTAATTACTGTTAAGGCAGGCAAAGTTTTAAAAAAATGATGGATTCAAATTGGATAATGAAGAATAATATCAGAAGAGTGATACAATTACTGTGGGTTTGGGAAACATCTGACCTGCTACACAACCAAGTCAAATGAAAGCGCGGCGCCAAAATGGCCGCCGCGCTCTTTGCGGGGCCCCCCCACCCAGACTCAGACATCCGGGTGAGTTAGGGGGTGTGGCCACCCCTCTATAAAAGGGGTGGCCATGAGGCAGCCGAGCTGCCATTTTAGAAATAGCGACGGAGAGGAGAAGTTTTCTCCGTCGCTCTTCGTTTCTCCAGTCTTCGGCTTTTTAGCCAGTTCGGCGCTTGTGATCCCCGGACAGGGATCGTCTTCCTTCAGAGATGCCTCCCAAGAGCAAGGCCACGGCGACCAAGCCGCGGCCAAGAGGGAGGAACTTGCCTGGTCCTGCGCTTGCAAGGGGACAGCATTCGGGTCAGAGGACCGCGACTGCGCCCCCGCAACAGGGCAACGCATCGATTGCCCTCGGCTCTCCAGCCTCAGGATGGCCCTGCAGGGGCTTTGGCCCCCGGCCCGCAATTGCCGGCCATGGGTCCAGACAATGGGGGAGGGCCTGGTGCGGTCACCCAGCAGGGCTTGCCTCCGGCCCTCATGGGCCGGAGTTTTGGGCATGGCCCTATTCAGGACCTGGCTCCCAAATGGGGGTCCCCAGTGTATCAACCAGTGGGCCGTGTGGCCCACCTTGCCATGGCTGCGCCCCTCCAATGGGGCAAGACAACACCTTTACCCACCATTACCAGTGGGATGGGGCAGATTGGGATATGGCCCTCGGCTCTCAGCCTCAGGCCGGCCCTTCAGGGGATTCGGCCCTCGGCCCGCAGTTGCCGGCTATGGGCCAGAACGATTGGGGGGAGGGCCTGGTGCTGGCACACAGGGGCCGGAGTTTTGGCCATGGCCCTATTCTGGCCCAGGATCTCAAATTGGGGCCTCTGGCCCAATCCCTAGCCGGCCATCCGGCCCACCTGGCCCACCTTATACTAGGGTTTTCCGTGGCAGGGGATGCCTGATTAGCATGTTTAGCTGTGCTGGAGGCATCCTGGGCAATCCAGTGGGAGGGGGACTTTCCCTATCTAACTGGGCCCTTCGTGTCTGCCGGCTACTTCGACTGCTGCCACACTGCAACTGGCGGCCAGCCGGGTCGAGCTGCTTGAGACACTCCGGCCTGTGCCTGCCACCGTCTCGCAGCTCCCTGTTTGTCCAGAACTGCAAATGGGGTGTGGTCGGATGTGGCCCCAGAGCTCGATTTCGGTCGCGAGCTCCGACGCCCGCCATGGGCCGGAACCCCCAGTGGGGGCGGCTCACGGGGGTGCAACTAGTGAGTATTAGGTCCAAGTTGAATGCACCCACATCACAGTCCACTTCCAGCGGTGGGGTTCAGTGGTCATGGCTTCGCCAATTTGAGGCTAGTGGGCATCACTTGCCAGCCTATCCCAGTGCCCCTTGGTTGCATTCTGGCACGACGTTGGGGGTGGGGGTTTCTGCCCTCGGGGCAGTACGTGGCATCGCAGGGGCTGTTCAGGTCCCGCTGCGTATGCCCCGTGTACATCATGTACCGGTGACGGCCTTGCCGATGTCTGGTTATTCATTGCACCCTGGTGATCATTTGTTCCAGGTCAAGAGGGAAAAGATTTGGTGGGGGGAGTACGTGGATATATTCTCCCTATGAACTGAGATCCCAATAAGGATAGGCGGTGCGGACAGGAGGACAGAGACACATGCGGTCCCGCCGTAGTAAACCACCACGCACTGGGGTGTCCGCCCCCGGGACAGTGCTGAGCATCGCAGGGGCTGTCCGGGTCCTGCTGCGCATGCCCTTTATGCAGAATGTCCCATCAAGGGCTTTGCCGATGGCCGGCTATTACTTGCCCCTGGGTGATTATTGGCCGCAGGCCATGAGGGGTAAGGGCTGGAGGGGGACATGTGGATATTCTCCCTATTGAACTGCGAGCCCACTAGGAGGAGAGAGAGGGACAGGGCGACTGAGACAAAGAGATGTCCAATCGTCGTGAGCCACTGTGCACCTTGGGCCAACTGGTTGGCGGCATACCTTGTATGTATGGTGGTATGCCGCAGGGCTTGACCTGCTTGGGCCATCCTGGTGCTTCCATCCATCGCTAATATTTGCAGGGCGATGGTTGATTAGATGGGCCCATGGCAGTTGGCTTACGGTGAGGAATGTGGATGAGGGTCGCTCTATACCCTGAGGGGAGGTGGGATGAGCCCTGTCAGCAAGTGTGCTCGGGTACATCACTCCCACGTGACTGGTGCCTGGTGATAGGTACCATGGTGGTCATGCTGAGCAGCGGGCTGCTCGGACACAGGCTCCACGCTAACTGGTCGGGCAGGGGGTTCCAGCCCACCTGCTGTGTTCGGCCTGCTCAGCTGACGATGCGTGTGCTAAGCACCACGGTCATTACCGACTTTGTGTCCCCTTTTGCGCTGGCCCTCACGCCGCCTCCGCGTGCCCGTGGGTTGGTGGGTTACGGGGCAGAGGTAGGGGTGCACAGGGGCGATCAGAGCTCCGTCTGAAGCAACTAACCTTGTCATAAGCCCCCCCACCCGCCCCAATTAGTATAGTCAGCCTGGAGAGACGGCACTCAGTTCATCCAAGAAGGGATTGGGCGGGATACCTGCTGGAGGGTTTTCTATGGGGGCTTTTGTATCCATTCGGGAGTGTTGGGGGTCCCAGGATGCTACTAATCTGGTTCCTTGCAAGGTAACGAAGAGGGGGCTCCACTGTCCACAGCTAAGGGAGTTGGGGCTATGAGAGTAGCGGGGGCCCTTCTTGGAACCACCTTTCCTAAGTCGAATGTCTCCCCCATGAAGCTCATACTGAGCTAGAACTAGGGTGAATGTCATTTAATCCTCCATTCAGCTTACCCTGTGGGTTCTCCATTCAGGGATGCCATTCCTGATGACCTTGTTCAGTCAGGTACTCGTAGTTGGTTCGGCTACTATGGGTGGCACGCTCACGCAGTTCTGGTGCTGTTTTGGCACAGTGTGATATGCACTCGGCTTTCAGATTATTGCCAGTGCACCCAATGATTTAGACCTATTGGGTTTTTTAGGTTCCGAGGGGAATTTTACTTAGATAAGGCCAACCCCCTTCTGACTGAGTTAATTCATGTTCAGCACTCGACCGATTGGGGACTTCACTCAGTGGCCATTTGCTCACAGGTCTGGGTCTCGGTCTCTAGCCCATTACCTCGACGACTTTTGGTTCGGGGGTGAACGGGGCTTGGACACGTGCACGCGTCTCCTCATTACAATTCAGACACTCAGGTGGGAACTGGGTGTCCCCTTGGCGCCTGAATAGACCGAGGTCCCATTTACTAAGCTCACATTTCTGAATCGACTCTGTCGCGCGGGCATCCGGGTTAACCATGAATACGGTGGCTTGGATCTCCGCAGCGAGTTTGGCATTGATTGCCAAACATAAAGTGTGCCCTCGTGAGCTGCAGTTAATTCATGGCCACCTTAATTTTGTCCGGTCTGGCTCAAATTACTCCTGGGTTTAATGGGGTCTCTTCCTGGGTCATGACATTAGTTTGTCTATTCTTTTGAGAAGCCTACGCCTAAATGTGCCGTTCTAGGCCAGACATGTTCTAGGTATTTATAATGACATTACTGCTGCTTTCCACCACCTGCAGATCACCCGGTTCCGTGCCTTACTCCGGAAGCAGAGGGATTCCATTCGCCACTTTTGGCCGATGGCTGGACGTTTGGCGAGGAGAAGGGAACCGGACATGTCATTGGCACCTCGCACGCATAAGGCGTATCACTATGCGTTCATGTGTCGTGTTTGGGAGGGGTGGACACGGGAATGTGTCCGCCGCCCATACACGCATCACCCCTGTTCCCAGAGTTTCTGACCCACCTTGCACGAGGCTGGCATTACTTATGTACAGATAGGTGTGAGGTGGCTCTTGGCCAGGCAGCTACCACGGTAGCCTTTTTGGAGCGCTCCGCATCAGTGAGTGGGTGCCAGAGTTGGTGCCACCTGTGTAAGACGGATGTGTCTCGTAGGGCACTGGAACTCGAAGATGTCTCTGTCACACATGAGTGGGCTCGAGTGGGAATGCGGTCCTCACGGGTTATTCAGCACGGTGTAGGCAGTGGTGTATACTGCTACAAAGTTTTTGAGACATCTGTCCGGTTGGTGCCCTACATGAATTTTCGACAGTGCCTGCTGCGCGCCCCAGCCTGTTTTCTGCCACCGGGATGGAGCTACCCTTACCATAGTAAAGTCCCTGAGGGTGACCGGTGCTGCATTTCGTGGTGTGGGGCCCGTTTTGGCACCATTTACTTCAGATAGCGGCTACGTTTGGGGTACTCGGAGGTGGATATGCGTCTACGCGCAATTTCAGATATGTACGTCCCCTCACTGTACGAGTACCTAGTTATGTCCTTCACCTTTTTTCTCCTCTTTTACAGATCCTAGGGGTCTCAACACACCGGTGGCAGGGGGCTGGTGGGCCGCAGCTATGTACACTGGGCAGCAGTATATGCTCCAGCGACAGAGAGTGGACCCCGGCTGGGCTGTGTGCATCCGCACGTATGCTATGGTATGGTATGCGCGGCACATGGGGGCGGGAACTGTGGCCATTCTTGCTGTCTGACAGGGATGCTGGACTGCCCAATGTTTTACAGGCACCTCGGCGGCAGCGATCTTATACGGATCACTGCTGTTACTAAACCGTCGAGGGGCTGTGACCTGGCATTTTATATCACGTATGGCTTACATATGGTCGCTGTGGTCTAACATCGTGCCGAGACACCAATTTAGGGGAGATGCGGATCTCCCTAGTTCGGACTGTTCCGGCAGTCAGTGGACGGGGCTGTGGTTCCGTCCCGTTCTGAGCATGGCTGTGAGATGGCCATTGGATACCGGATGATATGCTTACAGAAAAATTTTGCTGGTAGGCAGGAGAAGGGGTCCACCTGTCGGCTAGAGGTATGTACCTCGTTCTGGGTGTGATGCAAGCAGGCCTGGCGACCGAGCTGACGGTCTTGGGGGGGCGGGCGGTGAGTCATCATGGATGCCTCCCCATGTGGCGGGTAGCACTGGTAAGGTAAATATTTATGACCCACAGGTATCCGGCAGGTTCGCAATTGACTGGCCAACACTTAGACAGGTACAGGTGTAATAACGTTGACCGGTCAACGACGAACCAGGCAAAGGGGTGATGGCAGGAGCTCTTCAGCATGCATCACCCCGTGATTTGACGGATACACGTCAGAGGGTGGGGTCAGTAGATAGTTTATTGACTACGGTCAACAATTTGTTTGTCTCAACAAACAAATTGATACAAATGGATACATTGTAGCCAATTGCCATTGGCAATTTTGGGAGGAACCTTACCAGTGTTACTGCGGCCTGCTTGCCTTAAGAATTATAATTGGCTGAGTACCAATTGAAAGTTATAATTCGGACTAGGGCATTATTCAATAAATGTGGCCCAATGCCTTTATCCATATACCGGTGTCTGAGTCTTTCTTTGGGGGGTGCGACTGCAAAGAACTACTTCTACAAAATATATAAAGGACATCTGGAAAATATTGAGGTCAAAACTGTGTGGAGGCAATATCATAAAGGCAATTAATACCTGGGCAGTGCCTGTTATATGATAGTCATCTGGAATAATTGATTGATCCCAAATGAAATTATGCAACCTAGATTGAAAAACTTGGAAGCTAATGGCAATGCATTATGCTGTCCACCCAAAAAGTGATGTTGGTTGTTTGTACTTACCAAGAGCTGAGGGTGGGAGAGAACTCTTACTGTTGAAGTAGGCAGTAGAGGAATAAAAGCATAGTTTGAATAATTACATACATACACACTTAAGGAAGTTAATAAAGTGATGAGAAAAGCTGAATACAGAAGGGGAAGTTCAAGCTGCAAACTGGAAAACTAACTTGAAAAATATATAGAAAGAAAGGCTGATCAAAAGCTGACATGGCCCTGACTAAGAACAGGAGTGATGAAGAAGGAAACTGAAGGATTTATCTTGGTAGCTCAAGAAAAAGGTTTGTATAGAATTTCCCTTGAAATTTGCTTCACAGTGTGTAGTACATACACCTATGTACTAAAAAAAAAATCTATCACCTTTTTCTTCTTTTTAGTATTGATTCAGGAAGAAATACTTGCATCAATAATCTGAAATAAGAACAACTGAATACCATTTTATTTTAAAAGAAGAAAATGCCTGTGGAAATAGCAGGTTTTATTGTAACACTTTTTCCCTTGTAAAGATCCCATTTGAGCCTCAACCACATCTGGAAGATTGAAATAAGAGCTTTAACAATGTGTTGGGCAATATATTGCTTCAAATATGATGAAGCAGACTGGTAAAAGCATATGCAAGGAGCTCAATAACACTTTTTTAACATTTCAGATAGATAGCTTGCCTTATTTTAATGTTTAAAAGATACTGCACAGTGCTCAGAAAGTACTGCAATGATACTAGCTGGCAAATTGGTAAGAAACATCAGGGTCAATTTTATCTTTCTATTACAGAACTTATAATCTAGTAATGGCACAGGGAAACTAAAAAGTTTAATAATGGCACACATCTCTACAGTAGTGACACAAAAGCAAGATCTTAGAAGAAAGAAATGGAAGAGGTCACCTTACAGTATTGCCTACAATTCTGAAGGGAATACATGAAGCAAGAGAGAGAAAGAGACAGAGAGAAGATGAAAGCTACAACTTTGAGCTTGTGTTAAGTGGCAAAACTTGCAGGCATGAGAGGGGAGTGGGATAGGATTTTTTTTAACGTGAAACCCATAAGGAATCTAAAGTATATTGGCTGGCCTTTCAAAACCTATGGAAAGAATGAAATAGTATTAAAAGGAGTTAGGCAGAAAGTTTATTTGTTGTACAGTAAAACCTCGCAAAAAGAGGCTGCCCCACCACCATCACCTGGGGCCAGCCTGCCGCACCACTCCCCACCCGAAAGCCCCCCCCGGTTCCCTCAAGGAGCCGGAGGGAAAGAGGAGGAGGAAGAGGCTGCCCCACCACCATCACCTGGGGCCAGCCTGCCACGCCATTCACCACCCAACCCTCCCCCGGTTCCCTCAAGGAGCCGGAGGGAAAGAGGAGGAGGAAGAGGCTGCCACACCACCATCACCTGGGGCCGGCCTGCCGTGCCGCTCACCACCCGAACCCCCCCTGGTTCCCTCAAGGAGCCAGAGGGAAAGAGGAGGAGGAAGAGGCTGCCCCACCACCATCACCTGGGGCCGGCCTGCCGCGCCACTCGCCTCCTGAAACCCCCCCCCCCCAGTTCCCTCAAGGAGCCAGAGGGAAAGAGGAGGAGGAAGATGCTGCCCCACCATCATCACCTGGAGCCGGCCTGCTGCGCCGCTCGCCACCCGACCCCCCCCCCCCCCGGTTCCCTCAAGAAGCCAGAGGGAAAGAGTAGGAGGAAAAGGCTGCCCGACCACCATCACCTGGGGCCGGCCCGCTGTGCCGCTCACCACCTGAACCTCCCCCCCCCAGTTCCCTCAAGGAGCCAGAGGGAAAGAGGAGAAGGAGGATAAGTAGTTAATTATTTCAATGTAGAAACTGTAGTGACTCTGAAAGTATCCAATTTTTAGCGATTTGATGTAACTAACTTACAGGAGAGACTTTCTCATATAGAGACTTTATAAGAAACTGACTTACATAGTGACTTGAAATAGTTAACAAACAGCAGAAAATTAACTCAATTTTTAGCCTGATATTTTGTTCTAAACTGATATTGTGCACTAAACTGTGATAATATGCATGATGTTACCTTGTTTTAAACTGTGATAATATGTATTATGGGGGGGAAATCGCGTAGGAACTGGCAAAGCACACCAGGGAGTTTGCCAACAGAACCCTATTGACCAATGCAAAGGCAAAACAAAGGGACAAATCAGAGGAAACAGGAAGGATGCTCAGCACATTAGATGGACAGAAAGGGATGAGCAGGAAAGGGGGAGGAGAAATACAGTGTTGTAAGGAACAATATTGCATAGGAACATGGAATATAAGATCAATGAACCAAGGAAAGCTGGAAGTAGTAAAAAAGGAAATGGAAGGAATAAGCATTGATACCTTGGGAATCAGTGAGCTAAAATGGACAGGGATGGGCGAATTCAGCTCTGAAAACCATGATATCTACTACTGTGGACAAGAAAACCTCAGAAGAAATGGAGTGGCTATAATTGTAAATAAAAGAGTGAGAAAAGCAGTAATGGGATACAATCTCAAAAGTGATAGAACAATGTCAGTCAGACTACAAGGCAAACCATTTAATATCACTGTAATCCAAATATATGCACCAACCACTAGTGCAGATGAAGCCACAGTAGACCAGTTCTATGAGGACCTACAACATCTTATAGAACAGACACCAAGAAACGACGTCCACATTATCTTAGGAGACTGGAATGCAAAAGTAGGAAATCATAAAGTGGACGGAATAACAGGCAAATTTGGTCTGGGAACACAAAACGAAGCAGGGCAAAGACTGATAGAGTTCTGCCAAGCTAACACACTAGTCATAGCAAACACCCTTTTCCAGGAACACAAGAGGAGACTCTACATATGGACATCACCAGATGGCCAACATTGAAACCAAATTGACTACATACTCTGCAGCCAAAGATGGAGAACCTCCATACAGTCAGCAAAAACAAGACCTGGAGCGGACTGTGGCTCAGATCACAATCTACTAATCACAAAATTCAGGCTCAGGCTGAAGAAAATAGGGAAAACTAATAAGCTGGATAGATATGATCTAGACAAACATACCCAAGGAATACACGGTGGAGGTGAGGAACAGATTCAATGGTCTGGACCAGATAGACAGAGTACCGGAAGAACTATGGACAGAAATGAGAGACATTATGCAGGATGCAGCAAGGAAAACTATACCAAAAGAAAAGAAGCACAAGAAAGCAAAGTGGTTGTCGGGCGAGGCTCTTAAAATAGCAGAGGAAAGAAGGCAAAGGAGAAAGGAAAAAATACCATCACTTAAATAAAGAATTTCAAAGAAAAGCAAGGAGAGATAAGGAAAGGTACCTAAATGAACAGTGCAAAGAAATAGAGGAAAACAACACAAGAGGCAGGACTAGAGATCTTTCTTTTAAAAAAATTGGAAAGTCAAGGAAATGTTCAAAGCAAAAATGACCACGATAAAAGACAAAGATGGCAACGAGTTATTGGATGCAGAAGAGATAAAGAAAAGATGGAAAGAGTACACAGAGGAACTTTACAAAAGAGACTTAAACACCCCGGATAATAAGAATGAGGGGAAAATTGAACTTGAACCAGACGTCCTAGAGAGTGAAGTCAGAAAGGCCCTAAAAAGCACGGCAAATAACAAAGCAAATAACAAAGATGATGGTATTCCAGTTGAATTCTTCAAAGCCCTAAAAGATGATGGAATCAAGCTACTACATGCTATATGCCAGCAGATTTGAAAAATGAAACAGTGGCCACAAGATTGGAAAAGATCAGTATACGTCCCAATCCTAAAAAAGGGCAATGCCAAAGAATGTTCAAATTATCAAACAATTGTGCTCATCCTACAAGCTAGCAAAGTGATGCTCAAGATAATACAGGGTAGACTGCAGCAGCATGTAGAAAGAGAACTACCAGAGGTGCAGGCTGGATTCAGAAGAGGCATGGGGACCAGAGACCACATTGCCAACATACGTTGGATCATGGAGAAAACAAAGGAATACCAGAAACAAGTTTACTTCTGCTTCATTGACTACACCAAGGCCTTTGATTGTGTGGTCCACAACAAAATGTGGCAAGTAATTAAAGAGATGGGAATACCAGAACACCTCATATGTCTCATGAGAAATCTGTACATGAGTCAAGAAGCAACAGTTAGGACAGAGTATGGAATGACAGAGTGGTTTGGAATAGGAAAAGGAGTAAGACAAGGCTGCATTCTGTCACCCTGCTTATTCAACTTATACACAGAGCACATAATGAGCAATGCAGGGATGGAGGAATCACAATATGAGATCAAAATTGCTGGGAGAAACATCAACAATTTGAGATATGCAGACGATACCACCCTAATGGCAGAAAGTGAGGAAGACCTAAAGAAGCTCCTAATTAGGTTGAAAGAAGAGAGTGCAAAAGCTGGCCTGAGACTCAATATCAAGAAAACCAAGATAATGGCAACAGGCCATATCAGTCCCTGGAAAATAGATGGGGAAGAAGTAGAAGCAGTAACAGATTTTACTTTCTTAGGATCAAAGATCTCTGCAGATGGAGATTGCAGCCATGAAATAAAAAGGCGACTGATTCTTGGGAGACAAGCTATGAAAAACCTGGGGAACATAGTGAAAAGTAGAGACATTTCACTCCAAACAAAGGTCCGCATAGTCAAAGCAATGGTATTTCTGGTTGTAATATATGGTTGTGAGAGCTGGACCATTAGAAATGCTGAGCGAAGAAAAATAGATGCCTTTGAGATGTGGTGCTGGAGGAGAGTTTTGCGAGTCTCTTGGACAGCGAGGAGAACAAATAGATCAATATTAGAAGAGATTAACCCTGAGTGATCACTAGAAGGTCTAATAGTAAAGATGAAGCTGAAGTATTTTGGACATCAAATGAGAAGAAAGGATTCACTTGAGAAGGCCTTTATGCTGGGGAAGGTGGAGGGCAAAAAAAGAAGGGGACGGCCAAAGATGAAATGGCTGATGGTATTGTAGATACAATGGGCACGGGGCTGTGCAGACTAAGGAGGATGGTGGAGGACAGGGGTGCCTGAAGAGCAATGGTCCATGGGGTCGCAAAGAGTTGGAATCGACTATGCGACTGAACAACAACAACAAAACCTCGCATAAAGAGTGCCTCGCTTAGAGACTAACTGGCTTAAAGAGCAGAATTTTCTCTGAATGGTCACCTCACTTAACAACTAAAACCAACCAAAAACTCACTTAACAACTTAAAAGGGATTCACAAACTCCCCACCAGAAGTCACAATTGGTCACTTACAATGGTGTTACGCTTAAAGAGCAAACTTGCTTAAAGAGCAATCCCATGGAACACATTATGCTTTGAAGTGAGGTACCACTGTACAGGTATATACAGTACTAGCATCATATTAGTGGATCCTCGAGGATGTTTTTCAAGAATTAAACACTCTGGCATTATGAATGGAATTATGAAATAAAATACTCTGGGCACAATCCATTATGATTGTCTATTAAAAGTCTTATCCATTGGAAATTACATAGAAAAGAAAGGGATTTGTGCAAAAGTATTGAACACTATATTTACTGACATTACTGTCACCCCTTCCTTGCTTGCTTGCTTGCTTTAATTTATAGTTAAGAAGCTGAATTAAAACAGTGAAGGATTACTTGCAAGAATTGTGAAATGATGCACTCCCCCCTCCCACTCCTGAAATAAAGAGGCAGACATTGTTCTCTAGTTCGAGACATGGACCACAATTTATTAAAATTTTAAAACCCTGACCTGAGGCAAGCTGATAGTGCTATTTGCCTGTTATTGCTGTTTGCCTGGTATTGGACAAGGGAAGCTACTCCTCCCCTCTCTCGTCCCAACTGGTGAAACCCTAGCCCTTAGACAGTGCTGGTTCTTACCAACTACTGCCCAAGCTGGTAAAAATTGGGGTAACATCCATGAGAGCAGTTCCACCTCAATTCCTATGAATGAAAATTGGCCTACTCACATGGATGCCACATGGTGTGTCCTGGAAAACCAACATATTCACCCAAATCATGCCAGTTCTGCAGTATCATCACATCCAATGATGCCCTGAGAGAGTCACCTCTGCCATCCTTACCCAGCATTACCCACCAAACTAATTTTGACCTATTTAATGACACTGTCTTAAATTTGCCCTTGATGTCCCACAGGCTAGAGTGGGATAGGCCAAAAATGATCCAGCCTCTTCTAATAGGAATTTTACAGTTCATCTTCATAACTGCCTGGCTGCTGAAGGCAACCCCTAGACACTCAAACCTGTATGGCAGGTGGGCCTACTTTTGTCCAATAAAAAAGGCAGCCTACAGATTGGGAGTGCCTTAGAAAGTCTTTCTCCAAACTGTGGCACTGGCAGAGATGTAATACATTCCCAGCCTCATTTGTCTCCTTACTCAAGGGGGGAGGCCTTAACTTAAGCCGTGCCAACTATTTTGGAGGCTACCTTCAAAACACAACTAAATTTAATCATTTTGAATTTTTACTCATGTAAATGTCCACTGACAGAGGAATAGGACTGAGCCACTCTCAAAAAAGGCCATATTCATTTTCTTACTAAAAGAGGACTGTGTCTGCGTGAACACATGCATGCATGCACATGCGTGCGCACACACACACACACACACACTCACACGCATGCATGCACGCACGCATGCATGCACACACACACACACACACACACACACACACACTTTCATTCTTCAATTCATCCACATGGGTAAGATCATGACCCTGGAGTTTTGTTTCCTCTCCCCTACTCCCCCCCTTTTTATTTCACATCCACATGGAAATATATTATACTGTATTTTCCGGCGTATAAGGCAACTGGGCGTATAAGACGACCCCCAACTTTTCTAGTTAAAATGTAGAGTTTGCAATATACTCGCCTTCGGAGGTTCCCGGGCCGGGGATGGCTCCCTTTACCGGCTGGGGGGGGTGGTGTGGAGGAGGAGGAGCAGCAGCTGACTGGCGGGGAAAGACAGCTGCCACCGCTGCCACTGCCACGAGGCTGAGCGTGGTGGTAATAATAATAATAATAATAATAATAATAATAATAATAATAATAATAATAATAATAATAATAATAATAATAATAATACTGCAAAACTATTCCCCTTTGTGGCTCCTTTTACCTTCCCCGCTGGTGAAGGGGCGGGGAGGCGCAGCTCGTAGTGTCTCCGAGCCCGACAGGGCTCCTTTTACCTGAAGGGGGCGGGGAGGTGGGCAGCCCCTTGCTCCAGAGGTGGTGGTGGTGGCTGGCTTTTCCTGCTGGTCAGCTCCTCCTCGTCCTCCTCCTCACCCCCCCCCCCCGGCTGGGGCATACCTGTCAAGTTTTGGTTTTGAAAATAAGGGAAAATTTGTGGGTATGGCCAAATTGGTGGGCGTGGCCAAATCGGTGGGTGTGGCAAAATCAGTGGGCGTTGCCAAATCAGTGGGCATGTGACTTGCTGTTGGTGGCTATGTGACTTGCTGGGAATGGTCATGTGACTGAGTGGGCTATCAGAGATGAGCACTGCACCATAAGACTGGATTTTGAGCAAGGGAGACCTTTGCTAACCACTTGCAACTAAACAGCACTCACCTCCCTCCCACTTCCCACTCCCAAAAGAGAGACTGATCTTCATTTTTTAACCTGTCCTAGCCCAGAGAAAAATGTACAACATTAAGAACAAAACCAAACCAAACCTAGAATGATTTTAAAACTACAAGTTTATAACATTCAACAACTGACCCTTCCCCCACTTCCAATGAAAACTTCTCCATTAAATCTCTTGATATTGATAAAAAGCCCCACCTGTTCTTCTATTTCAACCAGTAGTAAAGAACTGAAGGATTTGCATGTAGAAAAAAGCATGCTTGCTGTTGGGGGATTTGATGATTTTTCAAAGAATATCTTCACACAAGACCAAAAGACAAAAACCAACAACATATTAGGCAAAATATCAGGCTTTCCTGAGAAAGTCATTTAGGGAACTACAGCTGAGGAAGTAGAGTTCAGCCTGTCTCTGGGGTACACAGAAAGAGCCTCCTCGAAGATTGTGGTATTTTTACCCTGGTAACGGCAACCTTGTATTGCCGGCTAATCTTTCTCACACTAGGTCAGGCGAAAGGAACTGCAGAATGGACTCACCAAAAGGTGCCTTCATTTTGGCAATTTCACAACTGGCCTAGGCATGGAAGGAGGGGGAAAATACTCATGGCTTAGCTCCCTTTGCAAGAGGCTTGAGCTCAAAAGAAACTGCCTCGGACAAATGGGCAGGCGGCCCAGCCTTCGGCTTCACAAAACCAGATGGGCTGGAAGGCCCCATGCCTTCACTCCAGTCAGCAGCAGCAGCGGAATCAGCCCTAGTCTCGTATACGGCTCTTGTAAACGCGTTTACGATAACTGCGGACTCATTTACGGCTGTTGTAAAAGCATTTCCAACAGCTATAAATCAGTCCATGGCCAATTCTGGCGGCAGTGGCTGAACCATCAGTCTGGCCCACTAACTGTCTGAGGGAGCATGACTCAGCCACTGTCTTAAAAAGGTTGAGAACCCTGGCAGCACAGCATCAGGTCTAGTTCAACCAACATCTTGAATTTTCAGTCATTGAAAAGGCATGGAAGGGGCCTCGTTCTGTCATAGGAGAGAGAATATCAGGGTTGAGGGCCGGCCCTACCATTAACTGCAGTGAGATGGTAGCAGATTTGGGGTATCATGAAATAATTAGCTTTTTAGTGTTTGTAGCTCTGCCTCAGTCAGCAAAGTGCATAGGGTTGGTCTTGCCAGTATGTTGCTGAATCAGTTGTCAGAGGTTTGTAAAGGTAAAGGTCTCCCTTGCTCAATAGCCAGTCATATCTGACTCTAGGAATTAGCTCATCTCTGTTTATAGCCAAAGAGCCAGTGCTGTCTGCATCTGCAGCCATTTCCATGTTCATGTGGCAGGCATGACTAGAACACTGTTAACCTTCCTGCCAAAGTGGCACCTATTTATCTGCTTGCAATTTCTTGCTTTCAAACTGCTAGATTGGCAGGAATTGGGACAGAGATGGGCGCTTACTCTATTGTCCAGCACTCAGGTCTCGAACTGACACCCTTCCAGTTCAGCATCTTAACAACTAAGCCACCACAGATCCTTTGCTTTACATCTCTATTTGGTGTCTTTTGTTTGAGTTGGGATAGATGCTTACCTGAAAACTTGGCAAATTAAGAACAACCTCTGCAGCTTTAGGGTCAAGCTTCCCAGTCCCAGAGGAAAGGGATGGTACAATCACTTCTGAAAAATCTGGACTTGGAAGTCCCTGGAAAGGGTCTCTGTCTCTTTCAATGGACTTTATTGCATGCTTTTTTAAAGGCTGCCATGAAATTGCAAGCTCAAGGTTGATGGAGTCATTCCATCTCATGCCGGGTCTTCCTTTTTTCCTCCTAACTTCACCTCTTCCTAGCAAGAGGGTCTTTTCCAGTGATTATTTAGTTGAGCATTTCTTTCAGTTACACCCTGGCTTTCCTCTATAAAGCCCTGGCTCTCCTCCTGCTCCTCCCCTCTTTATCTTCACAACAGCCCTGCAGGGTAGGTTAGCTTGGGCACACTGAGGCTGTCCCAAGGTCACTCTGGGGAGCTTGGAAATGGAATGGGTTCAAACTTGGCTTTCCAGAGGAGGACTGGGCCAGGCACTCCCCTCGCTAGGGCTGCCAGCGCTGCCAGCGTGGTCTGGAAGGGAGGGAGCCAATTTGCCTGGAGGCTGCTAAACCATCCATGCTGGTTTAACTCCCTCCCTGTTGAAGAAAGGGAGGGAGGGAGCGAACGAACGCCTGGGGAGGGGGGAGGCTACAGCAGCTGGGAGTGGGTCCAGCTCTTGACCTGTTTCATGGGGAGCCAGAGGAAAAGAGCAAGGAGCGAGCGAGGGAAGGGGGAAGGAAGGAAAGAGAGAAGGGAGGGAGGGAGAAAGGAAAGAGAAGGAAGGAAAGAAAGAAAAAGAAGGTGGGGAAAACATAGAGAATGAGGGAGAGAAAGGAAGGAAAGAAAAAGAAGGGAGGAAAAAGAGAGGGAAGGAGAGTGGGGGAAGAAAGGAGAGAGAGAAGGAAGGAAGGAGAAAGACAGAAAAGGAAGGATAGAGAGAAGAAAGAAAGGAAAGAGAGAGAACAAAGGAGAGAGAGAAAGAGAGGGAAGGAGAAGGGGAAGGAAGGAAAGAGAGATGAAAGAAAAAGAAGGAAATAATTTTAATTTAATTTAATTTAATAGTCATATTTATATATGCCGCCCACTCAGGCAGAACCCGACTCAGGGCGGCATTACAACAAGTTCTAAAAACACATAAAAACACTTTAAAAGACCCATATCTGATCCACTTTAAAAGACCCATATCCCACCCACTTTAAAAGACCCATATCCCACCCACCCATCCCACCCACTATCAAAAGAAGAAGAGAGAGTTCTTAATTGTTTACATAAGCCAGCAAGCGGGGACCGTGTTCCCATTCGGGCCCCACACCTGCCCTGCCAGCCAGGTCTTCAATCCTTTCCTGAAGGGCAGCAATTCTCTTTGAAGTCTTAGATCTGTTGGCAGGAGGTTCCAGAGAGTTGGTGCGGACACGGAGAAGGCCCTCCTTCGGGTGCTGGATAGATGTGCACCCCTAGTTGATGGCACTATTAGAGAGCCCCTCCGGTCCGCTCTGGTTGGACGGGCAGACACTCTTGGGAAGATGCGTTCTCTAAGGTATCCTGGCCCACTGCCATATAGGGCTTTAAAGGTCAAAACCAGCACCTTGAATTGCACCCGGAGAATGAGAAGGAAGGAAGGAAATGGAAAGGAGGAGGGAAAGAGTGAGAGAAGAAAGGAAAGAAAGAAAAAGAATGAAGGAAAAAGAGAGAGGAAAGGAGAGAGGGAAAAAAAAGAAGAGTTTAAAGTGGGACTCTCCCTGAGTTCCCCAAAAGAAGGCTCCGGCTGCTCTAGTCTTTTTCTTTCTTCTTTTCTGCCCCCCTCCCTTTGTGCTTCTCTCACAAGGGTGACTGGCTATTGAGCAAGGGAGACCTTTACAAACCTCTGGCAACTGATTCAGCTTTCTCTCGGCGTGCGCAATGCGATCCCACCCCAACCAGGAACTGAGACAGCTCCTGAGTCTTGCAAAACTTGTGTGTGTGTGTGTGGGGGGGGAGAATCTCGAAGAGGAGGGGCGGGGAGCTACTGCTCTGACACTCATTGTGTCTGAAAATCCGATTGAGCAATGGAAGGACGGGGAAAGTAGGAGCGCGCAACCAGTCTCCCTCCCCCCCAGAGCTCCGTGCACGCACGCACTTTTGAGGAAAGTGGTGGTTGCAGCAGCGGTTGGCGTGGGGATAGACTGCAGTTTGTCCCAGCACCATAAAAAAGTAAAAATTAATTAATAAAATAAAATACGGGATATTTAGGGTGGTGGTGGTGTGGAGGAGGAGGAGCAGCAGCTGACCGGCAGGGAAAACCAGCCACCGGCACCGCTGCGAGGCCTCTGGAGCAAGGGGCTGCCCGGAGCAAGGGGCTGCCCGGGTGGTGGTATCCAGGCGGCCCCTTGCTCTGGAGGCCTCGTTGTGGCTGTGGCAGCTGGTTTCCCCCCCGCCAGTCAGGTGCTGCTCCTCCTCACCCCCACCCCCCGCTGGCGGGGAAAGCAGCAGCTGACTGGCGGGTGGTGGTATCCGGGCGGCCCCTGGCTCCGGAGGCCTCACGGCGGCGGCAGCAGATGGCTTTTCCCACTGGGCGGCCCCCGGCTCTGGAGTACCCGGTGTATAAGACTACCCCCAACTTTGGTACAGATTTTTCGGGGTTAAAAAGTCGTCTTATATGCCGGAAAATACTATATATGAAAAATAGTGTACCACTTTGAACCATATGTTTGAAATAGAAGCTAAGATACTGAGATGATGTTGAGATGATCAAATGTTCAATGCCCAAGTACATTGTCCATATTTCAGTCATTGACCAGCATATGGACAACTATCATTCTAGAATAATAATAAAATAGAAATATTAATATTGATATACCAGTCAATATAATGATAAACTTATTAACTTATAGTTACAAACATGATAATTTGATGTGAGGGAATAATGATAGTAAGAATAAAAACATTTAAAATTCTAAAATCTAAAGAGGATTAAGAATAGTATTATGGCACACTGTACAAATTATGGAGCAATATTTGTCTAAGATCAGGGATCTACAGTCAGAATGGTCTGATAAAAACAGTTGGAGAGGAAATGAATCCAAATGACCAGGGTATTAATTAAAAAATGGACAAATGTTCCTGACAGGCATCTGTATAGAGAGAGCAACGTAAAATAGCATTTTCCATCATTCAACTACCCTCTGCCCAAGTAGATGGATTTTGTAGCCAATGCCTTTGAGAAAATGAAATACTGCAATATCCAAGGAAATGGACGGTAAAGATGGTATATGAAAATATAAAATTGTGTATGGAAGTGTTGTCCTAGACGGACAAAAAGTAGGGACTGTGAGAGAGATAATTTAATTATATAGCTATATGAAATTAAATTAGATTAAAATGATTGCTAAATATGTTAGAAATCAGAAGATGAAAAAACTAGGGAGAAGCTGAAGCTGTAATGTGAATTTCAGCAATGAGTAAGTGGTGACTTTCGGTTGCAGCTGTGGAAAAAAGAGGAACTCCTAGCGAACCACAAAACATGAAAGCTGGCAGAGCAGAATATATAAAAAGGAGGAGAAAATCATCATTATCATCATCATCATCATCATCGGTTTATTTATATACCGCTTTTTTTCGGCCCGAAAGTGACTCAAAACGGTTTACCAACAAGATCAAAAATAAAATATACAATAATACAGATAAATCCCAAAATACACAATTCAATAGAGCCCTATACAAAAGTCCATATTTCTAAGAGAGCATACAATAAAATAACAAATCATATTACAATTACAAGTCAAATACAAAATATAATACAAAATACTTAGCCAGCCCACGAATGAAATCCAAAGAGGATTATGCCTCCACAGCCCTCAAGTCCTGGCAAGAGGCACGGGTGGCACCCAAGTGGTGTGGGCTCTGGGCAGGCAAGGAGCTCTTGAAACAGTGGTGGGGCAGCATTCTTTTATCCTCCCCCCGGCAAGGCACTGGGGAGGGGGCAGCAGCATCCGGTGGCATCAGGATCCTCACATCCCCAGTGCTGGTGGCATGGGCTCTGGGCAGGCAGGGAGCTCTCAAGGCGGCAGTGGGGCAGCATCCTTTTATCATCATCCCCCCCAGCAAAGCGGAGGAGAAGAAGTTTGCATTGCTGTTGTGTATTGAATGTATTTGTAACCACACGAATGAGTGGATGTAACAATCTCTAATTGTAACACTGTAACCTTCTGTATGAGGACACGAGCTAGTGGCCACCGGGGGCAGTAGCGAGCGCCCAGCTCACATGGTACACATTCCCCAAATGCCTTCAGCTGTGTGGGAAAGATTCCCGCGCTCACCTCACCTGGACAAGAAAGGCGTGACCAAGGATGACGTCACTTGGACAGTAGCCAATGCCTGTCGAAGAGCCATATTCAATTGTATAGCCACCGCATAAAAGGAGCTGATTGTCCGCCATTACCACATGTTTGTACTGTACTCCATGCAATAAAGATGTGCTAGGCTAGCTTACAGCCGTTTCCATTGTCTTGATTCCCAAACACTAAAATTGCATATGTTCAAGAGTCTGCAGATGCATTAGGGATAAAGGATTCTGATGGTATGCCCAAACATAGCAGATCCTCCTGGTGAGCAGGAGACTGTGAATGACAAGATACAGGTCTCTCATCTGGAAAGTGTGTTTGTCTAACTCTTTTAGATTCCCCTCCCGCTTCAAATGGTGCTTAGCTGGTTCTGTGGTAGATTTTTTTTCAATTTCAAAGATTGAAATAGCTACTTTGATTCTGAGTTGTGTTTTTCGATCTGCAGAGAACTTCTGCTTTTCATGGGATGAAGTCGGTTTGGATGGCTGAGATACATCTGGAGGAATGGTGTGATGAGTGGACTCCATAAGTGATTGTTTAGGTTTCAATTTACAAACCTGTAGAGGGGTGGTATGTGTTGACTGCAATGTCTCACAGTTTGCAGTGATCTATGCCAGAGATATAGCTTGAGCCTAGGCACTCAGTTTCTCAATACAACACATGCAAATGGTTTGCAAATTTAGCATAATTGTGTTTGGTGGTCCTTACCCATGGGAGTGGTTGTTCTTTAATAGAATCTTATTGCTGCATGCCTGGCAGTGCTTGAAGGGCACTGACGAGGCCATAAAATTTTAAATGAGCAGCAAATAAAGTTTGTTCTTTTTAAAAATGTGGTTAACAAGGAGAGCAAGAACCAAATGACAAACAGGTAATGTTAAACAAGCAGTAAGCAGATCTATCAAAGGAATGTTGCTAGGAATAAGTCCAAAAATTAACTGATAAACAATAAGTAAATCTGTAAGTCTAACATTTTTTTAAATGAGGAAGGAGAACAACTATTTACACAATTAAAATAGGCACTATATATTTACACAGTGCACAAGGGAAGCTTGGAAGAAAAGTCAACTAATTGCTGCAGCAGCAAAAGAAAAACTGGAGGGGAATTCAAGCAGGACCATACATGCAAGGCATGAAGGGTGCAAAAATGTTCTGGAAGATTCTGAGTTTTACTGCACATGTGCACAATTTAACCCATTAGTGAGGATTCACTGGACCATGAAGAACTACTCAATTTTAGCAGCTTAATGCCTTTACAAGATGCATCCTGAGTAGGAATATGATGTTCTGCAAAGAAATTGTCATAATCCTGCAATGATGGGATTTCTTCTGCCTCCAACCCCCCCACCCCGCCCCACCCAGTTTCTCTCTGAGATTGAGAGGCTGAAAGATTCATGTCCTTAATAGAAAGTTTGTGGTGGATTTTAGAAACAAAAAGTGCAAGTTTAATTAGGGCTGGCAGTGTCTGAATTGGTTTTTCACTACACTACATGACATTGAAAAGAAGAAAAGAGAGAGCATAGGAAATCATTAATCATTCTTAATGGACTTAAAAATGAAGCAATCATTATTTTATGATTAATTTTTTAAAAAGGTAGCAGGTGATAAATGGTGGTAGTGAACTTTTGTTGTAATTGAATAGAAATTAACTTATACTGTTCTAATGAATTTGAGTGAAGCCAAGTTCGTCACATTCATAATTACTCAATTAAGGCATATAAAACATATCCCTAATTTTAAAAGGATTTTATTTTAAATAAGGACAATGATGTGTGTGTGCGTGCATGCATGCATGTGTGCATGCGTGTGCACGCACGCCTTAGGTGTGTGGCATTCACTGACCCCAATCCAGTGCATAAATTATAGTATTTTACTCTTAGGGTGAGTAAAGCCTTTTCCCCTCTTAAGCAGAGACTTGTAATTAAATAAGTGGCCTTGAGTTCTGCTATCTTCACTGCAGATCTTTGTTGTTGCAAACAATGAGAAATGAAATATCAGTGGTCAGTGTGACAATTATCTTTAATAGACTCACATAATCTTTGGGAATAAAGTGGTGGTCTCACCACTTTTCTAGATGGAAATCTTTAGTGGGAGTTCACTAATTGTATTCCAAATTGTGTTTCATTATTTTAGCTGGATAGGAGCCAACTTTGAAACCTAAAAAATGAGGTTTGCATAAAAAAACCTATCCCAAGAAATCCTTGTCCCTGTTAATCAGAGATCAAAAATATTTTGGTTATGACTGTGGAAGACTAGAATCTCAACGATTCCAAATGCTGTGTGTGGAAACCAGCTGTGCTAGAAGCATAGTTAAAATATAACTGATTAATTTAGCATAGTTAAATTATAGCATAGTTAAAGTATAAACTGATTAAATATGCTGATAAAATGTGCTTTGACCAAGTGTTTGAACTCCCAAAACCTCCTTGAAATGATTGTGAAACTCTCCAGAACAGCACTGGTGCTGTGTTGATTTGGGGTGATAAAAGTCAGAAGAAGAAAAGGGCTCGCTCTGTTCACAGAACACAACTGGATACTACCTCTTTCTCTTCTTCCTCCTCCACGTCGCCCTAATACTACTATTACTGCTGTTGCTTTTTCTGCTGCTACTAATTATTTATTTTATCCTCATGAGCAAACTATATGCTTCAGATGTGATTAGAAAGCATTTTCAAGTTGAAAGTTCAACTTGCATCCTTTTTATTTTTGCATGAGCATATCGATGTCAGAAAATAGCCTTTAATATTGTTTTCAACCTGAATTGCCATGACAGTGCTTTTGTACCAATAATATATTTAAGATTACTTCATTGAATTCTACTAGGAAATTGTATGTTAGCCAATGTTTAATTACAACATATGTACTATGAATTTGCTCAGGCTCTGCTCTTTGTAGAATTTATCCTACTGAATGGCTTCTTACCTTTCACATAATGCTTTCCAATTCTTTTCACTTAGTTTTTATTATGAGGAAAACCCTCAAAATTCTTTTTGAAACATACTGAATCATTTTCATTAAAAATGTGGAAATAACTCATTGACAAGTAGCCTCCAGTTTATTTGAGGAAATTAATATAAATTTGGGTTTGACAGAAATTAACCTGCAAAGCAACGTTGTGTAACTAATAGACCTAATTAAAGAAAATAAAATGAAGCCTAAAGAGTCATCAACTGGACTGTATATCCACCCTTAGAATGAATTTCAAACTGCATAGAAATCTTCTTTCTACAGCTGATTTAAATGTATCGACAAAGGTCATGATCAAAACAATGTTACACTAGTGATTAACCAAAAGAAAGCAGAGATGCTGTTTTGGAAAGAAGTAGTAAAGGTAAAAGGTTTCCCTTGCTCGAAAGCCAGTCATATCCGACTCTAGGGTGCAGTGCTCATCTCTGTTTCAAAGCCAAAGAGCCAGGACTGTCTGCTGCTGCAGACGTTTCCGTGGTCATGTGGCAGGCATGACTAGCCACCAAAGCACATGGAACGCTGTTACCTTCCCACTGAAGTGGTCCCTATTTATCTACTTGCAATGAGACACTGATTTGTTAATAACAAGAGCAACCAAGTAAGCTGAACTAGCAAGTTGACTACTATATAAGGTCTTTGCAGGCGCACCCCCCCAAGAAAGGACTCAGACACCGGTATAAGTGGATAACGGCATTGGGCCACATTTATTGATTCATGCCCTAGTCCGAATTATAAATTTCAATTGGTACTCAGCCAATTATAATTCTTAAGGCAAGCAGGCCGAAGTAACACTGGTAAGGTTCCACCCAAAATTGCCAACGGCAATTCGCTACAATGTATCCATTTGTATCAATTTATTTATTTACACAAACAAATTGTTGACCGTAGTCAATAAACTAATTACTGACCCCACCCTCTGACGCGTATCCGTGAAATAACGGGGTGATGCATGCTGCCTAGCTCGTGCCATCACCCCATTGCCTGGTTCGTCGTTGACCGGACAACGTTAACCAACTTGTGCCTATCTAGTGTTGTCCAGTCAATTGCGAACCTGCCGGATACCTGTGGCTCATAAATATTTACCTTACCAGTGCTACCCACCACACGGGGAGGCTTAATAAAGACTCACCGCCCCCCCCCCCCCCAAGACCGACATATCGGTCGCCAGGCGTGCTTGCATCACACCAGAACGAGGTACATACCTCTGGCCGACAGGTGGACCCCTTCTCCCGCTTACAAGCAAAATTTTGTGTCCAAGAGTCCGAACTAGGGAGATCCGCATCTCCCCTAAATTGGTGTCTCGGCACGGTGTTAGACCATAGCAACCGTATGGAAGCCATACGTGATGTAAAAGCCAGGTCACAGCCCCACACGGTTTAGTAACAGCAGCGATCCGTATAACACCGCTGCCACCGGGGCCTGCAAAACATAGGGCGGTAGAGGACTCCTGTCAGACAGCAGGAATGGCCTCAGTACCCGCCCCCATGTGCCGCGCATACCATACCATAGCCTTCGTGCGGATGCACACAGCCCGGCCGGGGTCCACCCTCTGTCGCTGCAGCCTATACCGCTGCCCAGTGAACATAGCTGCGGCCCACCAGCCCCCCGCCACCGGTGTGTTGAGACCCCTAGGATCTGTAAGAGAGGATAAAAAGGTGAAGGGCATAAACAGGTACTCACCCAATGAGGGGACGTACAAATGTGGAATTGCGCGTAAACGCATGTCCGCCTCGGAGTACCCCAAACGTAGCCGCGATCAGCGCGACACCTACCTTAAGTAAATGGTGCCAAAACGGGCCCCACACCGCGAAACGCGGCACCGGTCACCCTCAGGTACTGTACTGTTGAGGGCAGACCCACCCCGGTGGCAGAAAACAGGCTGGGGCGCACAGCAGGCACTGTCGAAAATTCATGTAGGGCACTAACCAGACAGATGTCTCAAAAAATTTTGTAGCAGTATACACCACTGCCTACCGTGCTAAGACCCGTGAGGACCGTATCCCCACTCAAGCCAACTCATGTGTGACAGAGACATCTTCGATTTCCAGTGCCCTACGAGACACCCCCGCCTTACACAGCTGGTACCAACTTTGGCACCCTCTCACTGACGCGTGGCGCTCCAAAAGGCTACCGTGGTAGCTGCGTGGCTAAGAGCCACCTCCCACCTATCTGTGCATAAGTAATGCCGCCCCGTGCAAGGTGGGTCGGAACTCTGGGAACAGGGATGACGCGTGTACGGGCAGCGGACACGTTCCCGTGTCCACCCTTCCCCGACACGACACATGAACTCATAGTGATACGCCTTACGCATGCGAGGTGTCAATGACATGTCCGGTTCCCTTCAGCTCGCCTAACGTCCAGCTACCGGCCAAACGAGGCAAGTGGAATCCCTCCACTTCGGAAGTAAAGGATGGAAACAGGTGATCCGCTGGTGGGGACAAGCAGCAGTAAAGTCATTATTCTTACCCAGGACATGTCTGACCTAGAACAGCACATTAGGCGTAGTCTTCACAAACGAATAGACAAACTAATGTCCGGATCTGGGGAATTTGCATTTCTGGGTATTGATAATGTGCACCACTGCAGCATTGCCGCGCCGCAATTGGACCACTGAGTAGGCCCACTCACTGTACCACAGCCGCAGTGCTCTCGAAAACGGGGGACAACAAGATTACGGTAACTGCGGGGAGAATCAGTGCACCCACCCTCAGAATAAACCCCATAAGTCAGAGAGCCTGCGGTATCTGACTGTACGAGATATCCAGGGCAGACGACTAGGTCTGATCCCCAATAAGTGACACCTCCAAACCCAGGAGTAATTTGAGCAGAGCAAAATTAAGAGCAATGAATTAACTGCAATTCCCAAGGGGATACTCAATGTTTGGCAATCAATGCCAAAATCGCCATGGACATCCAAGCCACAGTATCAACGGGTAACTTGGATGCCCGCGCGACAGCCTCAAGGCCGAATTGTAAGTTATAAGATGGGATCTCGGTCTATTCAGGCGCCAAGGGAACACCCAGTTCCCACCTGAGTGTCTGAATTGTGATGAGGAGATGCGTACACGTGTCCAAGCCCCGTTTAAGCCCGGACCAGAATTCATCGAGGCAATGGGCTGGAGACCGAGACCCCAACCTGTGAGCAAATGCCCACTGAACGAAAGTCCCACATCGGTCGGGTGCTGAACATGAATGAACACTGTCAGGAGGGGGTCAGCCTAATCCAACTAAAATTCCCCCAAAACCCAAAAAACCCAATAGGTTTACGTCATGGGGTGCACTGGCAAAAGCCAGGTAAGCTGAATGGATTATCATATGACATGCACCCTTCTTCTACCTCAGTATGAGCTGGGGGGATACATTCGACTAAGGAAAGGTGGTTCCCAGAAGGGCCCCCGCTACTCTCATAGCCCCCAACTTCCCTAGCTGTGGACAGCGGAGCCCCCTCTCCGTCACCCTGTAAGGGAACGAGATTAGTATCACCCCGGGGCCCCAACACCCCCAAATGGATAGAAAAGCCCCATTGACAACCTTCCAGCAAGTTTCCCGCCCCATCCCTTCTTGGAAGAACCGAGTGACATCACTCCCGACTGACCATAATTGGGGCGGGGGGGGGGCTTATGACAAGGTTAGCTGGTTCAGACGGAGCTCTGATCACCCCTGTGCACCCCCACCCATGCCCCGTAACCCACCAAACCGCAGGCATGCGGAGGCGGCACGAGGGCCAGCGAAAAAGGGGGGCACTAAGTCGGTAATGACCGTGGTGCCGAGTACCCACATCGTCAGCTGAGCCGGCCGAATACAGTAGGCGGGCCGGAACCCCCTACCCAACCAGTTTGCGTGGAGCCAGTGTCCGAACAGCCCGCTGCTCAGCATGACCACCATGGTACCCATCACCAGGCACCCGTCCCGTGGGACCGTTGCATACAAGCACCCTTGCTGACAGGACTCGTCCCACCTCCCCTCGGGGTATATCTAGCCACCCTCGTCCACATTTCTCACCATGAGCCAACTGTCATGGGCACATCCGATCAACACCAGGATGGCCCACACAGGTCAGGCCAGCGGCATACCACAATACATACAAGGTATGCTGACCACCAGTTCGGCCCGCAAGGTGTGCGGTGGCTAACAACGATGGGCCATCCCTGTTTCTTGGCCGTCCCGGCCTGCTCTCTCCTCCAAGTGGGCTCGCAGTTCAACAGGGAGCATATCCACATGTCCCCCTCCAGCCCTTACCCCTCATGGCCATGTGGCCAATAATAAACCTGGGCAAGTAATAGCCGGCCGTCAGCAAAGGCCTTGATGGCTCGCTCTGTATAAGGCCCCATGCAGCAGGGACCAGACAGCACCTACGATGCTCAACACTGTCCCGGGGGCGTACACCCCAGTGCGCGGTGGATTCTACAGGGGGGACCACCCAATGTCTCTGTCCCCTTGTCCGCACCTCCTGTCCTTAATGGGACCTCGGGCCATAGAGGATATATCCACGTACTCCCCCACCCCACCAAATCATTTTTACTCATGATGTGGGGCAAATGATCACTGGGGGAGGGGCAGGAATAACCAGTCGTCGGCAATGCCCTTGCCGGTACATGACGGACACCGGACATACACAGCCGCACCTAGACAGCCCCTGTGAAGCCACGTACTGCCCCAGGAGCATAAACCCCCACCCCCAACGTCATGCCAGAATGCAACCAAGGGGCACTGGGACAGGATGGCGAGTGATGCCCCCCAGCCTCAAAGTGGCAAGGCAAAAAGCGCCGACCCCCACTGGTGGAAATGGACTGTGACGTGTGTGCATTCAACTTGAACGTAATACTCACAAGTTGCACCCCCGTGAGCCGCCCCCACCGGGGGTTCCGGCCCACAGTGGGCGTCGGGGCTCGCGACCGAAATCGAGCCCTGTGGCGACCTCCAACACGCTCCAGCCGCAGATCCAGACAAATGGGGGGCTGCGAGACAAGGTGGGCCAGGTGGGCCGGATGGCCCGCTCGGTATTGGGCCAGAGGCCCCAATTTGAGAGCCTGGGCCAGAATAGGGCCCTGCCCAAAAACTCTGGCCCCAAATGGGTAAAACGCGCTGTGAACCAGCACCAGGCCCTCCCACCAATCGTTCTGGCCCACGGCCGGCAGCCGTGGGCCGAGGGCTGGATCCTCTGAAGGGCCGATCCCTGTTGACGCCTCTAGCGCCGCTACGCAGGCCAGTAATGCATGCCAATCCCCCTGCATAAGGGGGCCAGGCGGGCCAGACGGCCCACCGGGCAATGGTCCAGGGGCCCCAATTTGAGAGCCTGGGCCAGAATGGGGCCATGCCCTAAAATCCCAGCCCCCAATGTGTAAAACGGGCTGCGAGCCAGCACCAGGCCCTCCCCCCAATCGTTCCTGTCCATGGCCAGCAGCCGTGGGCCGGATCCTCTGAAGGGCTGGCCCGGGGCAGAAAATGGGGGCTAATTCTGTCCTGCAGTATGCAGGAAGTGAAACACTGACCTTCCACTTCCCAGTCAGCGTCTTGGGCACTTTACACTCCGCGTCTTAGCCACTTAAGCCACCGCGATCCCCCTGCTAGCTAAATAAAAAGCTCCCTGTATAGGGGTCGCACAGGCAAATTGAGCCTCTCGCAAAAAGGCTAGCGAAAATGACTCTTTTACTAGGTGGCTCAAAAAAGTCCTACCTTTTCGGCTGCAGCCTAGGGAAAAAGGAATAGCGGGGAATAGAACTCCCAGCCTTTTGCTTCAAAGCCAAACACTTAAACCACTGAGCTAGCCAGCAGCTTGCTGAAAGGAAACCTAAAGCAGAGACTAACAAAGGAGGAAGCGACGGAGCAGATTTCTCTGCCCTGTCGCTCCTAAAGCCAATCGTGCCTCTAGGGCTCGAAGCAAAAACAAAGCCTCGAAGAGGCTAGCCAAATCAAGCCTCTTGAATAGAGGCGAAAAAGAGAGAAGCGACGGAGAAAAAACTTCTCAGCTCCATCGCTTTCGGAAAATGGCAGCTTGGCTGCCTCGTGGCCACCCCTTTTAAAGAGGGCTGGCCACGCCCCCTAACTACCTGGATGTCTGAGTCCGGGGGGGGCCCGCAAAGAGCGTGGCGGCCATTTTGGCGCCGCGCTTGCATATGTAGTCTGAATGACAAAAGAAGAGATAAACTGGAAAGAAGAAGCACTCAGTTTCTCTCTTCTTTTGTCATTCAGACTACATAAGACCTTATATAGTAGTCAACTTGCTAGTTCAGTTTATTTGGTTGCTCTTGTTATTAACAAATCAGTTTCTCCTTCAATGGTGCATGACAAGGGTGCATATTTTGATGTTTTAAGAAAGATGGTTGTTCATTTGGTTTTAAAAATTGTGCTATCCCTGTCCTCATATAATGAGAAATTCTCAGCAAATTCTGGAATAATCTGGAAGTGCTAAAGATCAAAAGTAGACCTTTGGATTTGCTGACTCTCACACTAATATTTCATCACAACTTGCATCTGAAAAATATATACAGTATGAAAGAAAGAGTGAACATGTAAAGAATCATAGTACCAGTGTACATAAAGGAAGACCTGGAATAATAATAACTGAGCCAGCCCTAAAAGGATACAGTGGTTGTCACGGGAAGACAATAATGAAATGAAGACTTGCACCAAATAAGGTTGCAGTAGTTGGATGAGGGAGGAAAGATATGCACTTTGGCATGATCCTAGTGTCCAAATAGCACAGCAACTTCAAATGACCCTTTAGTGCCTTCACTGTGCATTGAAAATTCCCTAGCTCATCTGCAAAGGGTAAAAGGGTAGTGAAATTATGGTTTTGTGCTTGGTAGATCATTGCTGATACACTGATTCAATTACCTTTATGTGTGCTACCAATCAGAATCTAGCTGGCTAGCTGGCTTTTCAGTGTTTCTTGTTTTTAGAAGTTTATGCAGAAAGTGGCTACTACAATTTTGCAAAATTGTTCCTTGGGGCAAAAATCAGTCTTATACAATGAGCACTATGTCGTTGAGATTGTTAAAAAAAATTGCCTCTCAGGTGAAGAAAGAAAATGGCTATATTTTTCATTCTCTGCAAGAATAAGAAAAGGGAGGATTTATACCATAGTCTATCATTATCATCTACACCAAATGGCCAGCTTCACTGCAGTAAAAGCAGCCATTGCAAGAGCATGTATCACTGTTATAACTGAAAACTCAAATTGGCAGAAGATCTGGATATCCATGAGTGGATGGGATCCATGCAGCTTTGCACTTAATCAACAAGAGCCCTGCAATACAATGAATGACTTGAGGTTTTTGCACATCTGCTGAATTATGAAAGATTTTTACATTTTCAGCAGGTTAATTTTCTTACGAAAGGGATTTTTATATTTGCTCACTGAACTGAAAATCTGCTAAATTATTCTTCCCTTTTTGAACTCAGACTTGGCATCATTGTCTCTCCAAAAATTGTTAGTGTGGATATTCTAAGAAATTGCCTGTGCATTACGCTTAAATTAGCTGTCATTATTATTTGCAAAACAATGAGACTGAGAGCAGATCATGTCATTAGCAACAGCTTTTGCACCAGGATTATATTTCCCCCTCTGTTTACCACTAAATGTTCATTTCACCTAAAGAAGGAAAAAGAAGAGACAGAATAATAATAAAGGAATTAGGAGGGATATTACTTTGTCATATCTTAGAAAGAGAAAGTGCTGGTATAGTGCTTGTAAATAATGTGCTAGGGAATGCAACCTCTTTTCTGTGAAGTTTAATCAGGCACAGCTTGCAGACAGGCCTGTTTCTGCTAAGGGAACAAACAGTTATTTGCTATCTAGGTACTGAGACCAAAACTGCTTGATAACAAACATGGCATGTAGTATTGTCAGTTCTCATGTTTCCACAGTTTTTACAGCTCTGATAAAAGTGTATGCAATGACTGGAGGCAGGCAGGCAGCAGCTGAAGCAAACCACAGAGATAATGTTGGGATCGATCTTTTCAATGCAGGTTAATCATGGAGACTGAGTGTCAATTTGCCTATTCATTAAATAATTGGGTTCAGCAAAATGTAGCCACAGTTTTATTTCTCAGGCAGCTGTTCTTGAAATCCAGCAAGTTCATTCTTCAGGCAACACATCCCTTTCCTTTTTAATTATATAATAATATTGGTGTGCAGTCAAGTCAAGTCTGACTTATGGCAACCCTTTTCATGGTTTTCTAGGTTTACCATTCACAACATCTGTGGGTACCCTGGGACTGTGAAACTTGCCTTTGGATACACAGGCCTATCTCTTCTCCCTGGTGGCACAGTGGGGAATCAAACTCCCAACTTCTGGCTCCACAGCCAGATACCTAAACCACTAGCTATCTAGCCAGCTTTTTAAAATTATTATTATTTATTATGAAATAAAAAGGCGACTGATTCTTGGGAGACAAGCCATGAGAAACCTGGTGAACATAGTGAAAAGCAGAGACATCACATTGCAAACAAAAATTAGAATAGTCAAAGCAATGGTTTTCCCAGTAGTAATGTATGGATGTGAGAGCTGGACAATTAGGAAAGCTGAACGCAGAAGAATAGACGCCTTTGAAATGTGGTGCTGGAGAAGAGTTTTGAGGGTACCCTGGACAGCGAGGAGAACAAATAGGTCAATCTTGGAGGAAATCAACACTGACTGCTCATTGGAAGGTCAAATAGTAAAGATGAGGCTAAAGTACTTTGGGCATCAAATGAGAAGGGAGGATTCACTTGAGAAGGCCGTGATGTTGGGAAAGGTGGAGGGCAAAAGAAGAAGGGGGAGGCCAAGGATGAGATGGATAGATGGTGTTGTAGACACAGTGGGCACAGAACTGGGAGGACTGAGGGGGATGGTGGAGGACAGAGGTGCCTGGAGAGCGATGGTCCATGGGGTCGCAAAGGGTCGGAATCGACTGTGCAACTGAACAACAACAACAACAAAATTAAACAGAAACAGAAATGGCTTTGACAATATTATAAACTATAATATTATAGTTTATAAACAATACTACATGCCATATTTGACAATATTATAAACATGGAAAATAGATAAGCAGATGTCTACCAACTCACAAGCCTTTTAAACAGACTCAGATTCAAAATGGCCTGCTGTTGGTGTTACCATCGAAACAACACAATGAGTAGAATAGAAGAAAAAAATTACTCCTCCTCCAAGATCAGCATGGCTCCTATCCAGAAATAACTTTATTTTCTCTATTAAATCTGAATTTGCTAATCCACACCAAATGTGTGGCTACTCTCACATATTGCAAGACTTTAACAGCCTTGGATTAACATGATAGAATAGTAATATGGGATTATAAATCCCACTATTCAAATTAAATGATGAAAGAGACAATCAAAAATCTTGTTATTTTACTTTTTTTCAGTTTTGCTAGTCACTTTACTAAATACAGCATAAGCTAATTGCATCTCCTAGGAATACATAAGAATTTTGCTTTGCTCATTTTTACCAGAATTTGCTAACATTCACAAAATTAGTGGATGAAAGAAAGAAAAATTGACTTCTTTTCCCATTGCCCAAATCAGCATTTCAATGCTGGCATAGTACAGATTTCTGAACAATCCCTCTCAGTGTTCAAAGACTCTATAGGTCACACTTGCTTATGCTAAATGCTGCAAACGTGGTTCTCCAGATGTTCTTGGACTTCAATTCCCAGAAGCCCTGATCAGTAGGTGTACTTACTTGGGCTTCTGGGAATTGAAGTCTAAAGACACCTGGAGAGCCAAGTTTACTGACCGGTGATCCAGTAGTATTCTTTCAAAATGTTTCTTCTTAAAAGGCTGGACTCATTGCACACAAAAGCCTACAGCGCCTATCCTGGTCAAGCAGTCTAGTATTATATAATGGTTGATAGACATGTATTCCTGCTATCTAGTTACAGTGTAGATAATTCAAAAGAAGGATGGAAGGTTATCCAAGTAATAAAAGTAGCTCAGAACATGGATTAAAATAGATTGAGATACCAGAAATTGCCAAATTAGAGTGGTGTCAGCTGAGGTACTGAGTAAAGATTTGTGTAGCTGATACAGAAACATGAAGATTTATGGATAGATCTTTGCAGAAAAGACAAGGAACTGGATGGAGTTCATTCTTGCCCTAATTTCTGTGAAAAACAGCCATTAAGTGAGGGCCTTTTAGGATTCAGTTCAATCATTAAAGCAGGTGCCAGACTAAGTCATGACACATATTGACCCCTGGAGTGTTTCTGGCACAATCTAATATTTATTGACTTAGACAGTTCCATGAGTTAGCTGACTAAATACAGTTTGACTAATCTGCTGAGTAACAAATGGGTTAGATCTCAAGATTTGAAATAGTGCAGAATGACATTTTTCTCCCCCATGAACAGACACTAAAAATTATCTTTTCTTCCCCCATCACTTAATGCTTTTCCACTTATTTATTTTTGAATATTTCATACACAAAGTAGGGGGAATGAAGAAACATCAGATACATCACTAGATATCTCAACTTGTCAGGAATTCTTGAGAAATCACATTGTATTCATCTATGGATTATGGTAGTTGTCAAAAGGATAAATCTTCTTGACACTTTGAAAGCTATAGTTACCCGTAACTATAGCTCCCCAGAGCTGCACTGGAAATGTGAAGGAGTTATGACTTTCAATGACAGGAGCTGATTAGAGCTTCTAGGTTGCTCCTGTATCCCAGGGAACTCATTTAAAAATTTTGTACATCTTTGAAGAGCTAATGGAAATAAGTTAGGTTCTCTGATGGATGAGCAAAGTGTAGCTTTCCAGATGTTATTGGACTGCAGTTGCCATCAGATCCAGCCAACACTGTCAATTGTGAAGAATTATAGGAACTATAGAACTTCTCAAAGGCAGTGTTCTATGCTTAAGAGTGGTTTAATTCTTCCAATATGCAATGAAAATGAATAGGAATTTGAACATCACTTCTTTCACATCACTTACAAATTTGCTTAATGACATAACAGCTTGAGAAATTAGGCATTAACTTCTTTTTAAATTATGTTTATATGTTATTATACTATATTTAATGTATATATATATATATTATGCTTTGAAGAAGAAAACTATTAATGGCAGCTGAAATCACACAAGATAAGATTTTCACATCATTTGATAACAACTGAAACATAACACATTTCACGAGAATCTGTCAGTCAACATGTTGAGCTGGAAGGCCTCAAGTATTGATTAATCTAATTATATAATACTTGTTTGAAGCAGTTATTGTTCTTTCTCCCCTATTTTGAAAGTGAGCTTCCAAGATCATAATTGAATAAATTGTGATCCAACTAGATAACTGCCAACCACTTTCAATATGTGGCTACCAGGTACTTGAGAAATCAATGCTTCATCACTTGGAATGTGAAGAAATCTCACCAAAGCCTTTTTTATGCTTGAAAACCCAAGGCAATGTGAAAGCTTTTGAAGTTTGTGAGATTTTGCTCCAATTTATCAGGTAGACACTTTTTCATATGTTGTGGTTGCAAAATATATCTACTGCATGTCTGTGTGTGTGTGTGTGTGTGTGTGTGTGTGTGTGTGTGTGTGTGTGTGTGTGTGTGTGCGTGCATGTATGTGTGTGTGTGTGTGTGCATGTAAGCACATACCCACCAAACACAAATAAGCAAAATGATTGCTCAAAAAGATGCAAGGAAACCATACAGTGCTTCTAACCTGGATCGGCCTGCTGGCAGTGGCTTGCAGCAATTTTTGACATTATAAGTCTTACTTCTTTCCCCATCCTACACTGTCAAAAGCTTCCACACATACATTAAACCATGTCCAATATATGTAACATTTGAGAAGTTAATTTAGGTACAACAACAAAATCCAATCATGTAATTACTTATGAGAAATTTCAGATTTAAATGCTTAAACAAAAATCCAGTACGTTAGGGAAATTCATAAAATATTGCTAAAAGCTGAGGTTGGACTAGATTCTCTTAAATCATTGTGACAACAATATTTGGGAGAGAAATAAGTATTGAGATGTTGCAATTATTATGGAATATAACAATACAGAAGTTGATGTCTATTAGGATAAAGGAGACTTTTGGTAAATTAATCTGAAGATTGTATTTCACTCCAGATATTAAATCATACAATAAAGTAAAGGTAATGGTCTCCCTTGCTCAAAAGCCAGTTTTGTCCAATTCTAGGGGGGCAGTGCTCACCTCCATTTACAGCCAAAGAGCCAGCACTGTCTGCATCTGTAGACATTTCTATGGACAAGTGGTAGACTAAACACTGGAGTGCACGGAATGTTGTTACCTTTGCACCAACTTGGTACCTATTTGTCTAATAACAATTTTTTGCTTTTGAACTGCTAGGTTGTCAGGAACTGGGACAGACAAATAGTGTTTACTCCATAGCACTTCTGGTTGTCAAGCTCAGTGTCTTAACCAATAAGACACCTGCAACCCTTGTTTAATCATATATAGATTGTATCAATTCCAGAATGTGTTGCAGGGGATGTCAGAAAACTGGTACTTATTTCCATATGTGGTGGGTTTGTGAAAATATGTTGAAATTTTAGCAACCAGTTTTTAAGGAAATGAAGGAAATCATGAAGTAAATATAGAGGTATGCCCTAAAATAGTATTGTCATCCATGGAATTGGAATTTGAAAGAATTATTTCAAAATTACTTATAGCAGCTTGATCAGCTAGATTAATATTAGCAAGGAACTGGAAAGAAAAAACATGATTATTAGATATTTGAATGGTATATTATTATTTTTTGGTATATAGCATTAATGAAAAATAACACGTAATCTTAAAGAAGGAGTTGATAAACAAAAACATTTTATAGTTATGTGGGGAGAATTCATTGTTTATGTATTACTAATGGAGAAGTGTTGTACAACTTTGCAACAGAAGTGGAGAAAAATACAGGTATTGGTTACATCTCTGAATTGTCCAAGTACCAGAAAGCACTCCTTTTCTCTTTTAATAATTGGGAGTCTTTTTGTTTTCTCCTATGGCACAGAGCCTTTTAAAAATATGTACCTCTTTTGCATTTTTTCAAAAAGTTAAATTAAATTGGAAAAACCAGTCTCGAGGCAGCATCTTAAATTGTTTAAATAATGTAGGAATCATCCAAAACTATTGAAGCTATAAAAACTTCTGCAGGTGTTTTAAAAATGTATGAAGAGTAAGTTCAAGTTTCAGACAATATACTTAGCTAATGCTCTAAAATATTTCAAAATACTGTATATAACATGTAGAAATTATCATGTAGCTATTTAAGTTACCGCAAAAATGTCAATCATGCTTCAATGTAAAATGCAGGAAAATAAAATGTACTGTACATTAGAAATATAGTACAGTTTAAGAGAGACTGTGGTGGCTTAGTGGTTATGTTGCTGGACTTGATGATTGGGAGGTCAATAGGTTCAAGACCTGAGTACTGCATGATGGAGTGAGCTCCTGCCTCTGTTCAAGCTCCTGCCAACCTAGAAATTTATAGGCAAGAATTTGCAAGTAGATAAATAGGTACCACTTTGATTGGAAGGTAAACAGTGTTCTGTGTGCTCCAGTGTCTATCCATGCCTGCCACATGTCCATAGAAACATCTGCAGACACAGAAATTCCTGTTTTTTTTACTATAAATGGAGCTGAGCTGAGCACTGAACACTAGAGTCAGATATGACTGGCTTTTGAGCAAAGACTACCTGTACTTTAAGAATTTTTATATGCCAGTTTGAATCTATGGAGGTAAATCCATGCACTTTTTGTCTTTGTGCCTCTGTGGTGCTGCTACTGTTGTTACCTGCTATCTGATGGGTTCTAGATTACTATTTCTCCTTGGTATCTTGTACCTCTTTTGTTGTGTCCTGAGTTCCGGTTGCTATCTCACTTCTGTGTATATTAATAATATTCTCAGCTATGTTGCCCTTCTTAACAGTGCTTTCATTCTCATGCTCAAGTGGTAGTTTGCTAAGAGGAAGATGTGTAATTCTCCAGTTGTGCCCGCTCCTGGATAGGGATTCCTTGCTCATGGTCACACATGCTCTGGTCACCTCCAGACTTGATTATTGTAATGCGCTTTACATGGGATTGCCCTTGATGACCATTCGGAGGCTGCAGCTGGTCCAGAATGTGGCGGCTCGGGTAGTGATGGGGTGTGGGTGGTATGCCCGTGCCTCACCTCTGCTCTGAGAGCTGCACTGGTTACCAGTTTGTCTCTGGGTGCAATTCAAGGTGCAGGTAATGACCTATAAAGCCCTTCATGGTAGAGTGCCAGGTTACCTAAGAGACAACATTGCCCTAAGAGAGTCTGCCCGTCCTACCAGGGCAGACTGGAACGGCTCCCTCAGTGTTCCATTAGCTAGAGGGGCTCGTCTCTCTAGTACAAGGAGGAAGGCCTTCTCCGTGTCCGCCCCAACTCTGTGGAACCTCCTGCTGGCAGAATTGCTGCCCTTTAGGAAAGGGTTGAAATCCTGGCTGGCAGGGCAAGTCTGGGGGGCCAATAGGGTGTTGACTCCTGCTCATTGGCTCTGTTAGAGTTATATGTCCCTCTTACTGAGTGTGGGGAGGGGAGAGTCTTTTAAAATATGGGATGGTTTTTAAAGAGTCTTTTATTGCTGTTTTTATAGGGTTTTAAAAATATTTTTATGTGATTGTGCACCACCCTAAGTTGCCCTAGGACAAGAGGACGGGATATAAGTTCAAATAAATAAATAATAAAATAAGATCCAGTAATGCAGTAATGGAAGCGCGGCGCCAAAATGGCCGCTGCGTTCTTTGCGGGGGCCCCCCCACCGGCCGAAAACATCCGGGTAGTTAGGGGCGTGGCCAGCACCCTAATAAAAGGGCTAGCCACGAGGCAGCCGTGCTGCCATTTTGGCGAACCGACGGAGCGGAGAAGTTTTTCCTCCTTACCTCCGTCGCTCGCGTCCTCTTGAGGGAAGCCTTTTCGGGCAGCTTTCTCCTTTTGTTTTTAGGCTTCCTAGCTACATTAGCCATGCCCTCGAAGAAGAAGGCAGCCGCGAACGTGGCTCGATCGGCGCGGAGGCGTCAGCCGGGTCGGAGGACCGCGACTGCGCCCGTTCCGCAGCCACCTCTAGCGGACTCCACCGGGAACGGTGGGATGGGATCGGTAGCTCCTTGGCCTGATGCGCGGAGCATACCCGCGGCCCCGGACAGGGCCTCGGCCCTTGGCCCGCAAACGACGAACACGGCCCCTGCCATGGTTCGTGCGGTGGGGCCGTCTTGCCCGGGTGCGCAGTTCCCTATGGGGGGTGCGAGCCACGGAGGGTGGTTGGGTTCCCTGCCTTTACAGGGAGTTCCTACGGCTTCCCAGGGGCTGGGCATGGGCTCTTGGCCTTATCTGGCCCCTGGGGCTCAGGGACCTGGACAGGTACCCGTGAATTATGGGCCGGTTGCCCAATTGCCCCCTGTCGGGGCCGGGCCCTATGTCAACGTGGAGGCCCTCCTTGCCAGGGTAGCGGCCCTTGAAGCGTCCTTGGCGAGGGCCAACCAAACAGGGGTATCTCTGGGTTTTCAGGTACCCCCTTTGGCCGCCGAACAACGGCCGGTGATGGGTCGGGTTGAGCCGCCTGAGGCGTGTGGGCCGGTGGTGGCCACTGCCTCACAGCTCCCCACCCCACAGGTGCAGCAGTCTGGTGCTGGTTTGGCTCCGTCGACAAGCTCAGCTTCGGTCATGAGCTCCGACGCCCCTAGCGGGCCGGAACCCCCGGTGGGGGTGGCCCGCGGGGGTGCAGCGGGTGAGTATGCAGTCCAAGCTAATGCACCCACACAACTGACTTCATTGGGGGGGGCTGTTCAATGGCCTTGGCCTCGCTCGGGTGGCACGGCGGCCCAATGGCCCCCGGCCCACCCAGCGACTTTGCCCATGACACAGGCCTTGGGGCGGGGTGGTGCCCCCAAAGTGCTTGGAAATGTGTTGGGGATCCCCGGGCTGGCTCAGGCTCATTTTACTTTACCCGTAGTTCCCTCGGTTCCGGTGTCGGCTTTGCCAACAGCAGGGTATTCCTTGCCCTTGGGGGACCATTTGGCCCAGTCTACCAAGGAAAAGATTTGGAGGGGCGAGTACGTAGATATCTTCTCACTTCTAAATAGGGAGCCGACCAAGGAGGAGAGGGAAGGGCTGGACGAGAAGGATAAGGAGCAGGCACGTCGTCGTAAGCCGCCACGCACGTGGGCAAATTGGCTGCCAGCGTACCTGATTTACATGGCCGTTTACCTCAGGGCTAGGCCGGATTTGGCTATTCCCATGGTCCAATATCTGGACAATATTTACCGGTCTATGGTTGACTTCCCGGGTCCGTCATAGCTGGCTTACGACGAAGAGTTCCGCATGAGAATTCCGCTGCACCCAGAGATGAGGTGGGATGAGCCCTGTCAGAAGCTGTGGCTTCTGTATATGACCCCCACGCGCCCGGCGCCTGGGGAGAGATACCATTGTGGACATGCGGTCCAACGAGCGGCCCCAGTGCAGGCACCCCGCCAAGTGGCGGGGTAGGGGGTTCCAGCCCGCCTGCTGTGCTGGACCTTCTCGTCCAATGGTTCTTGCAACAGGAAAAATTGCAAGTACAAGCATGAGTGCCCCTCTTGTTCTGGCCCCCATGCCGCCTCCGCCTGTCCCAGGCCAGGAGGATACAGGGGCAGGGGTAGGGGCGGACAAGGGGCAGGCAAGACTGCCATGGAGGGAGCGGGTTCACCAAAAGGCCCCCTCCCCAATTAATGTCGACATGCTGGAGCGTTGGCTCGCATCGTACCCGAGGAGAGCAGACGCTGTGTACCTCCTTCAGGGTTTTCAACTGGGTTTTCGTATTCCTTTCACGGGGGATAGGTCACCGCAGGATGCACCTAACCTTTTGTCACTTAGGGGAAGGGAGGAGGTGGCTGCCGCCAGCATTAATAAGGAAATTGCTGCAGGCAGGGTCGCCGGCCCTTTCCCCGCACCCCCGTTCCCCAACCTTAAAGTGTCTCCGCTAGGACTAGTGCCCAAGAAGTCCCCGGGCGAGTTCCGCCTGATTCACCATTTGTCCTACCCAGCCGGCCACTCGGTCAATGATGCTATTCCTGATGACCTTTGTTCTGTCAGGTATACATCCTTTGACCAGGCATTGCGCATGGTGCGCTCATGTGGCCCGGGTGCACTGTTGGCTAAGTGTGACATTAAGTCGGCGTTTCGCCTCTTACCCGTGCACCCGGGTGACTTTGAGTTGCTGGGTTTCAAATTCCGGGGTGAATATTATTTTGACAAAGCCATGCCATTCGGTTGTTCCATATCCTGCTCGGCTTTCGAGCGTTTCAGTACCTTCCTGCAGTGGGCATTTGTCCGTAGGTCAGGGTCTCGGTCTGTAGCCCATTACCTGGATGACTTTTTATTCGGGGATGAACGGGGCTGGGACACGTGTACACGTCTCCTCAACACATTTCAGACGCTAATGGTGGAACTCGGTGTCCCTTTAGCGCCCGAAAAGACCGAAGGCCCGTCTGATAAGTTAATATTCCTGGGGGTGGAAATTGACACGGTAGCGCAGGCTTCTAGGTTGCCCGCAGACAAGGTGGCAAGGATAGTTGCCCTTATATCGGACTTACTGGCTAAGCGCAAGGCATCCCTTCGGGAATTGCAGGTGCTACATGGCCACCTCAATTTCGCTTGCAGGGTGGTTGCACCTGGCAGGGCCTTTGCTCGGCGCTTTTGCGACGCCATGGCAGGCTTATCCAGGCCCCATCATAGGGTGAGACTGACACGGGGCATCAGGGCAGATCTGCACGTATGGCTCCAGTTCTTGAGGGAGTTCAATGGGGTCTCATTTTGGAGGTCTGACCTCCTGGCTTCGCCCCAATTTCAAATTCAGTCTGATGCCTCGGGATCCCTGGGTTATGGGATGTACTTCAATGGGAAGTGGGCATATGGTGGATGGCCACCAGCCTGGTCAGGCACGGGTCGCCTGAGGGATCTCACATATTTGGAATTTTTTCCCATACTGGGGGCCTTGATGCTATGGGGTGAGGAGTGGGCCAACTCTGTGGTGCATTTCTGGTGTGACAATGCGGCTGTTGTCCACATTGTCAACTCACAGACCTCTAAATCTCCCAGGGTCATGGATCTTGTGCGCCAGTTTGTATTGCGCAGCCTGCGCCTCAATGTACTGTTCAGAGCCAGGCATGTCCCGGGGGTGAATAATGATATTGCTGACGCTTTGTCCCGCCTGCAGATCTCCCGGTTCCGCGCCTTGGCTCCGGATGCGGAGGAATTTCCCTTGCCACTACCGCAGGAGATATGGACCATTGGCAAGGAGAGGTGAACCGGGCGATAGGCATGTCACTGGCGCCACGCACGTGTAAGGCGTATCACCACGCGTTGGTTTCATTTCGGACCTTTTGTTCCCAATATTGCTTGCCAGATACCTGGCCGATCCCAGTGGCCCACATCCTCCATTTTATGGTTTACCTGCACGCCCAGGGCCTGGCACCACGCACCATAGCATCTAGGCTATCAGCGCTGGCTTTTATGGCCAAGGTGGGAGGTCATGCGGACAGTACCGCTGATTTCCGTGTGAGACATGTTTTGGAGGGGTGGGTGCGGGAACGTGGGCATTGCCTGGACGACCGTCACCCAATTTCCCCTGGGGTACTTACCCAAATGGCACGAGGCTGGCATGACCTATGTTTCGATAGGTATGAGGCAGCCCTGTTTCGTGCGGCTACAACGGTGGCCTTTTTTGGAGCGCTCCGCATCAGCGAGCTTGTGATGCTGTCTAAGGCGGATGCAAGTCGTAGGGCACTGGAACTCGAAGATGTCTATGTTTGCAATGATTGGGCTCAGTTGAGGATACGCTCCTCTAAAACAGATCAGCACGGCGTAGGCAGTGGAGTAAGACTGCTACGATGTTCATTGGCAGACATCTGTCCGGTTGGTGCCCTACAGGAGTTCCTTGCACTGCGTGGCACGCACCATGGCCCGTTTTTCTGTCACCAAGATGGGTCTCCCCTCACTAAATTTCAGTTTTGGAAGGTGACAGGGAAGGCACTGGCCAGAGTCGGCCTCCCTGGGGCCCGTTACAGCGCCCATTCATTTAGAATTGGGGCGGCCTCTACTGCGGCTGCTTATGGGTACTCCGGGGCTGACATACGCAGCATGGGGAGGTGGGACTCACACTGTTTCCAGTTTTATGTTCGCTCACTCCCACCGTGAGTACCTTCTGAGTCACCATGTATCTCTCCTTCCCTGTTTTTTCCCTTGACAGACCCTGGGTGTCGTATCACACCGGTGACAGTATGGCTGGTGGGCCATAGCTACGTGCACAGGGCAGCGCATTACGCTGCGGCGACAGATTGGGGACCCCGACTGGGACTGGGTGCATACGCACATTTCACATGGCACGGTAAGCCCGGTATGTTGTGGCGGGAGCTTTTGCCATTCCTCTTTTCGTCGAGGAGTGCCGACCCGCCCGACATTCTGATCATACACCTTGGGGGTAATGACTTGGGTCAGGTCACTGGCTTATCGCTGAAGCATGCGATTTGCGCGGACCTCGCCTACTTACATTACGTATGGCCCGCCACAACCCTTGTTTGGTCAGATATGGTCCCACGGCACGCTTATCGGGGAGGCTTCAACCTCCAGGCCCTGGACCGCGCTCGGCGCATGGTAAACAGGGCGGTGGCCCGATTCCTTTCGACCAAGGGCTGGGGGCGGGTCAGTCATCATCCCGCCATTAGTTTGCAAAATTTTGGGCTTTATTCAGGGGATGGGGTCCATCTGTCGCGAGGAGGTATGGACCTCCTGCTGGGTGATTGGCGAGCAGGCCTGTCGACCGAGCTGACGGTCTTGGCGGGGCGTCGAGCCTTTATTGAAGCCTCTCCGGGTGGCGGGTAGCACTGGTAAGGTAAACATTTATGACCCACAGGTATCCGGCAGGTTCGCAATTGACTGGACAACACTAGATAGGCATAAGTTGTTTAAACGTTGTCCGGTCAACGACGAACCAGGCAAGGGGGTGATGGTTACCACTAGACAGCTGGAATCACCCCCTGATTTTACGGATACACGTCAGAGGGTGGGGTCATTAGTTAGATATTGACTACGGTCAACAATTTGTTTGTTGTCAACAAACAAATTGATACAAATAGATACATTGTAACAATTGCCGTTGGCAATTTTGGTTGGTACCTTACCAGTGTTACTTCGGCCTGCTTGTCTTAAGAATTATGATTGGTCGTTTTACCAATAGAAATTTATAATTCGGACTAGGGCTTGAATCAATAAATGTGGCCCATGCCGTTATCCACTTTCATTTGTGTCTGAGTCCATCATTGGGGGGGTGCGCCTGCAATGGAAGCGCGGCGCCAAAATGGCCCGTCGCGCTCTTTGCGGGCCCCCCCCCCACCGGACGAAACCATCCGGGTAGTTAGGGGCGTGGCCAGCACCCTAATAAAAGGGCTGGCGACGAGGCAGCCGTGCTGCCATTTTGGCGAACCGACAGAGCGGAGAAGTTTTTCCCCTCCACCCCCTCCCTAGTTAACAGTGTGATTTCTTGGTCGCTTTGGGGCCGGGTGGGAATTTTTGGCTGGGACTCGCTATTGCCCCTTGAGTCCCGGTTTTTTCGCCCATCCCACACTGTTGCTATGGTTTGATATAGGGGTTGTTCTGTGCTGCTGTTGACTTTGGTCACATTGGCGGGTAGCACTGGTAAGGTAAACATTTATGACCCACAGGTATCCGGCAGGTTCGCAATTGACTGGACAACACTAGATAGGCATAAGTTGTTTAAACGTTGTCCGGTCAACGACGAACCAGGCAAGGGGGTGATGGTTACCACTAGACAGCTGGAATCACCCCCTGATTTTACGGATACACGTCAGAGGGTGGGGTCATTAGTTAGATATTGACTACGGTCAACAATTTGTTTGTTGTCAACAAACAAATTGATACAAATAGATACATTGTAACAATTGCCGTTGGCAATTTTGGGTGGTACCTTACCAGTGTTACTTCGGCCTGCTTGCCTTAAGAATTATGATTGGTCGTTTTACCAATAGAAATTTATAATTCGGACTAGGGCTTGAATCAATAAATGTGGCCCATGCCGTTATCCACTTTCATTTGTGTCAGAGTCCATCATTGGGGGGGTGCGCCTGCAATGATATTTTGTGTTCATCTTGCTTTCTCTGTAGTTCTCTGCTACAGCCATGTGCTCACTGTGTAGTCTATCGAGTCAGTATGTATATGAATGTTTTATTAAGCTATCTGCTAAGCAGTTCGAAAGCAAGAAATTGCAAGTAGATAAATAGGGACCACTTCGGTGGGAAGGTAACAGCGTTCCGTGCGCTCCGGTGTCTAGTCATGCCTGCAACATGACCACGGAAACGTCTGCAGAAGCAGACAGCGCTGGCTCTTCGGCTTAGAAACAGAGATGAGCACTGCACCCTAGAGTCGGATACGACTGACTTTCGAGCAGGGGAAACCTTTACCTTTACCTATTGTTTTCTCCAAGTTTGGCAGATTAACTTGGTGGCTCTTGCTTAGTAAGAATGTTTCTTGTGAAACAAATGGTTTTGTATGAAAAGTGCGCTCATTGCCCTACCATAATTATAATCTTTAGTATTGTTCTGTTCACACCTCATTTTTTGAACATAATGTTCATTTCCAGGGTTGCAATTTTACTCTCCCTTTAATTATTTTAGCACTCTATACGTACAAGTGTCAAGTCTTGCTACATGAAAATCTACATGCCTAGTTTTTCAATCACATGTCAACAGCAAAAGTAAAATGTCACCCAGTACGGCTTGTTCCAGTTTGGTGGAGCACAGTATGGACAGACTTATTTTAAGGCTTCAGGTGCCAGAGTCATGCACTGGAAAATATTTTGATGATTAGGATTCATACCATTACAGGAATGAGGCAATTACTAATAAAAATTTTAATTCTTTGCAATTTTCTGAATCTCACCAGGTCAAGGCTACCCAATGAGGCATTCCCCTTTCTGAGTGAGGTTTTCCAGCTTGCCACAGAAATAAGATGACAGGCTCATTCCTCATTCTTACTTTCTTCAGATGCCTCTCATTTTCCTTTCTTTCCTCCCACACAGGAAACTGACAAATTCTGTGCAGTTTAAGGCACTTGGCAAGTCAGACCTGCCAAAAAAAATATTCAAGTCTTCAGGTGAATGGATATTTTAGATAGTCCTGCATAGTTTGATGTTACTTCTATCATTTCCACATCAATCCTGTGCAGAAGAGGTCATTCTGCATGAATACAGTAACTATCAAACGAACCAATATCCACACATCATTTAATAAAATTTATCCTCTTCCTTAGACCTCTTAGTAAGCCTAGGATAGGGTCACCAAAGGAAAGCACATGATGGAGGGAGGGGAATGATCCAGCCTGATTGGTTTTGTTTGTTTGGTTCTCCCAACCCTCTAGTTTTTCACTATGACAGAGACTTTCTGTGGGCAAGATATGTTTTTTTCTCTGCCACCAATCATGTTTCCTTACTTCTGAGTAAGGTACCTGCCCAATGCCCTGGATTTAGAACCAAGCTTTCCCCTTCACACAAACCTAACTAACAGTAGGACTGAATTTTATAAAGTTTATTAAAAACATAGATAAGAAAAATGACAGCAATTTCCCTAAATTATCTTAGACAAGTGTACAATTGATTTTTGCAGAAGTAATGTTTAGGGCTCTGCTCATCCTATGCTAGTTTTTTCTTCTCACTAACAAGCTAGTTGCTCTGGATGTAGAAAAAGAGAGATTCTTAGTGGTTAAGATGCTGAACTTGATGACTGGAAGGCCGGCAGGTCAGCAGTTCAAGACCCAAGTGTTGGACAATGGAGTGAGCTCCTGTTTCTGTCCCAGCTCCTGTCAAATTGGCAGTTCAAAAGCAAGAAATTGCAAGTAGATGAATAGGTACCACTTTGGTGGGAAATGTAACAGCATTCTGTGTGCTTTGGTATCTAGTCATGCCTGCCACATGACCATGGAAATGTCTGCAGACACAGACAAGTGCTGGCTCTTTGGCTCTAAGTGGACACGAGCACCACCCCCTAGAGTCAGACATGATCGGCTTTCAAGCAATGGTGCTCTTTACCTTTACCTTGTGGGAAAATACCAGCTTACCCCTGAGGGAAACAATTCAACTTTCTATACCTTAGTGTATCTTTTAACTCATCCAACTATGTTGTGTATTTAAGGAAATGTGTTTGCCATTTTGTCTTGTTGTGAAAGAGTTTAATATGTATTTGCTTTACCATGGTCCGAAGTCTCACGAGACTTCGGGAGGATTCTGAATGAGAACAGAGCTGTCAATAGTTCTAACGGTATTTTCCAACTGTCAGCTCTGATCAGAGATAGTTAAGGAGTGTGAGGGTGTGTGGTTAGCTCTGGTAGCCTATTCTTATTCCAAATATAGTTGTGTGTTTGGCCCGTATTGCTTTGTTGTTGTTCAGTCGCACAGTCGACTCCGACCCTTTGCGACCCCATGGACCATTTTCCTCCAGGCGCCTCTGTCCTCTACCATCCCCCTCAGCCCTCCCAGCTCTGTGCCCATTGTGTCTACAATACCATCTAGCCATCTCATCCTTGGCCTCCCCCTTCTTCTTTTGCCCTCCACCTTTCCCAACATCAATGCCTTCTCAAGTGAATCCTCCCTTCTCATTTGATGTCCAAAGTACTTTAGCTTCATCTTTACTATTTGACCTTCCAATGAGCAGTCAGGGTTAATTTCTTCTAAGATTGACCTATTTGTTCTCCTCGCTGTCCAGGGGACTCTCAAAACCCTCCTCCAACACCACATCTCAAAGGCATCTATTCTTCTACGTTCAGCCCTCCTAATTGTCCAGCTCTCGCATCCATACATCACCACTGGGAAAACCATTGCTTTGACTATTCTAATTTTTGTTTGCAATGTGATGTCTCTGCTTTTCACTATGTTCCCCAGGTTTCTCATCGCTTGTCTCCCAAGAATCAGTCGCCTTTTTATTTCATGGCTACAATCCCCATCTGCAGTGATCTTTGATCCTAAGAAAGTAAAATCTGTCACTGCTTCTACTTCTTCCCCGTCTATTTTCCAGGAACTGATGGGGCCTGTTGCCATTATCTTGGTTTTCTTGATATTGAGTCTCAAGCCAGCTTTTGCACTCTCCTCCTTCACTCCAATCAAGAGGTTCTTTAGGTCTTCCTCACTTTCTGCCATTAGGGTGGTATCGTCTGCATATCTCAGATTGTTGATGTTTCTCCCAGCAATTTTGATCCCATATTGTGATTCCTCCATCCCTGCACTGCGCATTATGTGCTCTGTGTATAGGTTGAATAAGCATGGTGACAAAATGCAGCCTTGTCTTACTCCTTTTCCTATTCCAAACCACTCTGTCATTCCGTGTTCTGTCCTAACTGTTGCTTCTTGGTTCATGTACAGATTTCTCAGGAGGCATATGAGGTGCTCTGGAATTCCCAACTCTTTAATTACTTGCCACATCTTCTTGTGGTCCACACAGTCAAATGCCTTAGTGTAATCAATAAAACAAAAGTAAACTTGTTTCTGATATTCCTTTGTTTTCTCCATGATCCAGCGTATGTTGGCAATGTGGTCTCTAGTCCCCCTGCCTCTTCTGAAACCAGCCTGCACCTCTGGTAATTCTCTCTCCACATGTTGCTGTAGTCTATCCTGTATTATCTTGAGCATCACCTTGCTGGCACGTGGGATGAGCGCGATTGTTCGATAATTTGAACATTCTTTGGCATTGCCCTTTTTTGGGATTGGGACGTATACTGATCTTTTCCAATCCTGTGGCCACTGTTTTGTTTTCCAAATCTGCTGGCATATTGAATGCAGTAATTTGACACCGTCATCTTTTAGCGCTTTGAAGAATTCAACTGGGATACCATCATCTCCACTAGCTTTGTTGTTTGCAGTGCTCTTTAGGGCCTTTATGACTTCGCTCTCCAGGATGTCTGGCTCAAGTTCAATTTCTTCATCATTGTGACTATCAGGAGTGTTGATGTCCTTTTTGTAAAGTTCCTCTGTGTACTCTTTCCATCTTTTCTTTATCTCTTCTGCATCAGCTAGCTCCTTTCCGTCTTTGTCCCTTATCATGGTCATTTTTGCTTTAAATGTTCCCTTGATTTCGCCGATTTTTTTGAAAAGATCTCTGGTTCTGCCTCTTTTGTTATTTTCCTCCATTTCTCTGCACTGTTCTTTTAGGTAGTTTTCCTTATCTCTCCTTGCTTTTCTTTGAAATTCTGTGTTCAACTGATTGTAGTTTTTCCTTTCTCCTTTGGCTTTTGCGTTCCTTCTTTCCTCTGCTATTTTAAGAGCCTCATCAGACAACCACTTTGCTTTCTTACTCTTCTTTTCTTTTGGTATGGTTTTCTTTGCGGCTTCCTGCATGATGTCCCTCATCTCCGTCCATAATTCTTCTGGTACTCTGTCTACTGAGTCTAAGCCATTAAATCTGTTCAGCACCTCCACCGCGTATTCTTTAGGGATGCTGTCTAGGTGATATCTTTCTGGTCTCCGTGTTTTCCCTATTTTCTTTAGTCTAAGCCTGAATTTTGCGATCAGTAGGTTGTGATCTGAGCCACAGTCTGCTCCAGGTCTTGTTTTTGCTGACTGTATGGAGGTTCTCCATCTTTGGCTGCAGAGTATGTAGTCAATCTGGTTTCGGTGTTGGCCATCTGGTGATGTCCATGTGTAAAGTCGCCTCTTGTGTTGCTGGAAGAGAGTGTTTGCTATGACCAGTGCGTTCTCTTGGCAGAACTCTATCAATCTTTGCCCTGCTTCATTCTGTGTTCCAAGACCAAATTTGCCTGTTATTCCCTCCACTTTTTGATTTCCTACTTTGGCATTCCAGTCTCCTAAAATAATTTGGACATCATTTCTTGGTGTCTGTTCTATGACGTGTTGTACGTCCTCATAGAACTGGTCCATTGTGGCTTCATCTGCACCAGTGGTTGGTGCGTATATTTGGATCACAGTGACATTGAAAGGTTTGCCTTGAATTCTGACTGACATCATTCTGTCATTTTTAAGGTTGTATCCCATTACTGCTTTTCTCACTCTTTTATTGACAATTATGGCTACTCCATTTCTTCTAAGGTTTTCTTGTCCACAGTAGTAGATATGATGGTTTCCCGAGCTGAATTCCCCCATCCCTGTCCATTTGAGCTCACTGATGCCCAAGATGTCAATGCTTATTCTTTCCATCTCATTTTTTACCACTTCCAGTTTACCTTGGTTCATTGATCTCACATTCCATGTCCCTATACAGTATTGCTCCTTACAACATTGCATTTCCCCTCCCCCCTTCCTGCCCCTCCCCTTTCTCCCCTCTGTGGTGTTAAGCATCCTGTATCACCTAGCCTGCTCCTTTGTTTTGCCTTTTGTTTTGGTCAATAGGGTTCTCTTGGCAAGATTTTTGGCGTGGTTGCCGGTGTCTACACCATTTTTCCCTCCTCATACATTTTATCACAGTTTTTAAAAGTTTAAAACATTTTAGACAACATATTGTCATGCATATTATCACACTTTATACACTTTATACACAGTCTCTATGTCAATTTCTGTATTTAGTTAGTGTAAAGTCTCTATGTCAGTTTCTATATTAAGTCTTCTACATCTGCATATCAGGTACTTATCCTTTGCCAGGGACTCTGAGTCTCGCCCCCTGCTTTTCCTCCTCTGCCCTCTTCCCGTCTTTCAGTTGGTCTTCTCTTGGCCTTTCCGCTGCTCAACCGGTTCTCCTCCTCCTCCTGTTCCTCACCCCCCCCCGGCTGGGGGTGGTTGCCCGGCGGCCACGCGGCTGGCCCTTCCGCCGCTCGCTCACCCTGCTGGCTGGCTGGCTCTCCTCCCCACCCCCCGGCTGGGGGTGGTTGCCCGGCGGCCACGCGGCTGGCCCTTCCGCCGCTCGCTCACCCTGCTGACTGGCTGGCTCTCCTCCCCACCCCCCGGCTGGGGGTGGTTGCCCGGCGGTCGCGCGGCTGGCCCTTCCGCCGCTCGCTCACCCTGCTGGCTGGCTGGCTCTCCTCCCCACCCCCCGGCTGGGGGTGGTTGCCCGGCGGCCACGCGGCTGGCCCTTCCGCCGCTCGCTCACCCTGCTGGCTGGCTGGCTCTCCTCCCCACCCCCCGGCTGGGGGTGGTTGCCCGGCGGTCGCGCGGCTGGCCCTTCCGCCGCTCGCTCACCCTGCTGGCTGGCTGGCTCTCCTCCCCACCCCCCGGCTGGGGGTGGTTGCCCGGCGGCCACGCGGCTGGCCCTTCCGCCGCTCGCTCATCCTGCTGGCTGGCTGGCTCTCCTCCCCACCCCCCGGCTGGGGGTGGTTGCCCGGCGGTCGCGCGGCTGGCCCTTCCGCTGCTCGCCCGGCTGGCTGGCTCTCCTCCCCACCCCCCGGCTGGGGGTGGTTGCCCGGCGGTCGCGCGGCTGGCCCTTCCGCCGCTCGCTCACCCTGCTGGCTGGCTGGCTCTCCTCCCCACCCCCCGGCTGGGGGTGGTTGCCCGGCGGTCGCGCGGCTGGCCCTTCCGCTGCTCGCCCGGCTGGCTGGCCCATATTGCTAGCTGCTGCCTATTATTTCCAGAACACTAAAATTACCCATTAGATCAACCGTCAAATGACTCTTAGTCTTTCTTTAAATTTATGAAAGCAAAAGGGACTTCTCAGTCAAATCCACATTTTATAGAGCCCACCTTTTGCAAGTTAATGTTTCCTAAACAACCACATGCTCTGCCCTTGAAATGTACTTCCTGCTCTTCTTTATCTCATGGATTTCAGTGTTAGAATATTACATTAAAATGTAAAAAGTAAAGCTATCCATGCTAGTGCCTGACACTCATAATTCACATTGTTAACAAATCAGATACTATATATTTCTTCTTTCTTCATGACAGAAATCCCGCACAGCTTGGCAATTTTTTTCCTTTTAAAAAAGGATTACAAAACTCCATCAAAATCCCACAAGATTTTATGTAAGAGTTCTTGGAATGTGGGGGAAATATTTTTTTATTTTTTTTTATAAATTTTTATTGAGTTTTTAATAGACATACAGAAAAAGAAAAGAAAACATTAACAGTACATTAACAATACATTACACTAACAAATCCATAATATCATACTAAAAAACATTACTATATGCTAGCACATAACAATATCTATACTCATTAACTACTATTTAACCACCAAATATTAAGAACCATTATTTCAAAGTCCAAAATAATAGAAAGAAACTTTCTGTACTACCACTAATCTTTTTAACCAATAATAATCACCCTGTGAATATATACAATGCCCGGAGAGTTTATTTTCTACTCAGCTCCAGAAGCTTCTTTGAGATGGTACTGGTCCTGAACTATCACTTGCCAGAATAGAGTGATCCACGAACGGTTTCCATGTATTCCAAAATCTATTCTCTTTTAAATTATCTCTTTTGACTTTAATCTCCCATGTCAATTTATCGTTCAGTGCTAAACTCCACATTTCTTTATACCATTCTCCAATCTGAATATCTACATCGTTTTTCCAATTTCTGGCTATACATTGTCTACCCGTTGTCAGTACAATTTCCAGTAATTCTTTTTCCTCCTTGTTTAAACCCAAATCTTCCACATTCGTTAAAAGAATAGTACCCGACACCAACTTAACACTTTTACCCAATATTTCAACAAACTCATTTTCTATTCTTCCCCAAAAATCCCTTATTTTTTTACAACTCCACCACATATGTTCGTATGTTCCATCAAATTCTTTGCATCTCCAACATAACTTATCTCTTTTATTATCCATCTGGTAAAGTCTTAATGGTGTCAGGTACCATTGCCACAACATCTTGAAATTATGTTCTTTAATTCTTACAGACATTGTTCTCATAATTCTCTTTTTCCATTTATTTTTCCATTCAATCTCCCCAATTTTTATATTCAAATTTTGTTCCCACTTCCGTTTCAAATCCTACTGTGGATCTGCACCTCTATTCAATATATTATAAAGTTTGCTTACAAGACCCTTAATACTACTTTCCCCTTTTCTAATCTTCCTTACCAATTCCTCAAATTCCGTAAGTACTCTATCTGTCCCTAGTTCTCTTTTATATTTTTTATTCCAATTGTCCACCTTTAACTTCTGAAACCAATTCAAATTTAATATCTCAAACATTTTTTTCCGCTCGGCATCAACATCACATGCTTTTAACCAATCCTTCAGTAACAACTTCCCATTTTTATCCAATATTTCTATTTTTTCTTTGTCTAATTTTATTGGGAAACACATCATATCAGTCAATTCCAAGATTGGGGAGAGATTCGGAACCATATCCTTTTTTACCTTCTTCCACACCTCCATGAGACCTTTCATCATAGTATTATTTGACCTTTTCACCTTATCCTTCATTCCCAGAAAATTCAAGTTTCCAATATTTCTGTATTCTTTCATTTCCAATTGTTCCCAAATTACCTTTTCTCTTGCCAAGATCTTCACAACATTCTTGACTTGAAATGCTCGATAATATACTAACAGATTTGGCATACCCAACCCCCCTTTTTTCTGAGACAAATACCATAGTTTCTTTGGAAGCCTAGATTTTTTTCCTCCATTACAAAAACCATTAAACATTTTTTGAAACTCATTAATTTCTTTCTCTTTTAAGTGGATCGCGAGCGTATCAAATAAAAAGTTAATCTTTGGTAACAATATCATTTTACACATAGCAATCCTTCCGAACCATGACAGCTTTAACTTCTGAAGTTCTTGTATTTTATTCTTAAATTCAATTCTCAAGCTGTCATAATTCAATCGTTTGAGTTCTTCTAATTTGTTTGAAATAATTATCCCTAAATACTTCAACTTATCTTTGATTTGTATATTAAGTGTCGACACCGTCCTACCCATCTCGCTCAATTTCAAATTACACAACATCAATTCAGATTTGTCCCAATTTATCTTTAATCCAGTTATAGCTTGAAATACTTGTAGATGATCTTTAATCCTATCCATTACCTGTTCCGGGTGCTTCACCATAAGCAATGTATCATCAGCGTACATACTCACTTATTACCCATAATCCCTTCTATATTTAAATCCTCCCTTATACTTTTAGCTAAAATCTCCATTGCCATTATAAACAAAATAGGAGATAATGGGCAGCCCTGCCTAGTGCCAGCCTCTAGCTTTACCAGATCCGTAAGCTCCTCATTTACTCTAACCTTGGCATTTCCTTTTTGATATAGTAGATCTATAACCCTATTAAATTTATCCCCAAACCCATATTTTCTAACTATTTCCTTAATTGAAGACCACTGCAATGAATCAAATGCCTTAAAAATATCCAATGATAGTAGTCCCACTTTTTCCTTTGTTTGATTAACATTGTCTATTAGATCTAATACCCTTCTAGTCAAATCCGCCATGTGTCGTCCTTTTAAAAACCCAACTTGATCAACATTTATATATTCCCCCATAAAATTATTTAATCGATTAGCCAATATTGCCGTGAAGATCTTCGCATCTTGGTTTATAAGCGAAATTGGTCTGTACGAATCCACTCTTTCCAAGTTCTTACCAGGTTTTGGCAAAAGAACGATTGTAGTGTTGTACCATGAAGTCGGAATTGATCCTCCATCTAATATATAGTTATATAACTTCACCAGTTTCGGGACCACCACCTCTTTAAATTCTTTATAAAACTCCGTTGATAATCCATCATCCCCCGGGGCTTTCCCTATCTTCAATCCACTTATTACCCCCCTAACCTCTTTATCAGTTATCTTTTCCTCCATTTTCTCCCTATGCTCTTGTTTTATCCCATTCCCTAACTGCCTCTCCAATATCCTTTTAAGCTTTTCCATATCTATTTCTTTTTTTGCATATAACACCTGGTAAAATTCCCTAACTATTTTACATTTATCGCTATTCTTATTACATCTTGAACCTTGCCTGTCCACTAAGACCCCAATTTCTCTTTTTTCCCTTTTAACCTTAGCTGCTCTTGCTAATAGTTTTGAGTTCTTATTACTAAATTCAAAATATTCCCTATTTAAATAGGTCAAATCTCGTTTAACTTTATCCATATCCTTACCCATTACTTCTGCCTTAAGTCCTTGTAATTTCAAGAAAATTTTTTTATCTTTACTTTTTGCATGTTCTTCCTGTAATTGTTTTATTTCCCTTTCTTTTTCTATATGCTCTGCTTTATTCTTTTTATATTTGAGGCTTGCCAATTTTACGCTTTCCCCCCTAAAAACTGACTTCATGGTATCCCATACAACGTTGAAATTAACCTCATTATTATCGTTCCATTGCCAACTTTCTTTCCAACTTTCCATAATTGCCTCCTTGCTTTTCTGATCTTTGAACAAATTAGGATCGTACCTCCAATTTCTAACTCTTTGCATATTTTTTTGTGCTTTCAATTCCAAATATATTTTAGCATGATCCGATTCCTTAATAATCCCAATTTCCATGCCTTCTATATCCCCAATTAAATTTTCCGAGAGAAGAACATAATCTATTCTCGAGTAGGTCCCATGTACGTGCGAAAAAAAGGAATATGCCCTTTCCAAACCTTTAAACTCTCTCCACGAATCCTTCAAGCCCATAACTTTCATCCAATTGTCCATCACCTTCCCTTTCACACCAGTTCCACATCTGGCTATATTTGTGCAATCTAATCCTGACCTAATCAAATTAAAATCACCAGCCACAATAGTTTTTGCAACATTTTCCAACTCCACTATTTTCCAAATCTTTTCTAGAAACACTGTTTGGTGGTCATTCGGAACATAAATATTTACCAACAAAATTTCCTCATCCTCCAATTTTCCTCTTAACAACAAGTACCTACCCTCCTGATCAACAATTTTTTTTGTAATTTCAAATCCTAACTTTCTGGAAATCATAGTTGCCACCCCTCTTGCTTTGGATGCTAGCTGCTGCCTATTATTTCCAGAACACTAAAATTACCCATTAGATCAACTGTCAAATGACTCTTAGTCTTTCTTTAAATTTATGAAAGCAAAAGGGACTTCTCAGTCAAATCCACATTTTATAGAGCCCACCTTTTGCAAGTTAATGTTTCCTAAACAACCACATGCTCTGCCCTTGAAATGTACTTCCTGCTCTTCTTTATCTCATGGATTTCAGTGTTAGAATATTACATTAAAATGTAAAAAGTAAAGCTATCCATGCTAGTGCCTGACACTCATAATTCACATTGTTAACAAATCAGATACTATATATTTCTTCTTTCTTCATGACAGAAATCCCGCACAGCTTGGCAATTTTTTTCCTTTTAAAAAAGGATTACAAAACTCCATCAAAATCCCACAAGATTTTATGTAAGAGTTCTTGGAATGTGGGGGAAATATTTTTACTATGAAAATAAGACAATATTTTTTCACTTTCTTTCTGTGAGCAGGATTTATGTCCCTAATTCATATTAGAAAGAAGTGACAATTTAGTAGATCATGATTTTAATGTTAAGTAAATGAACATCATTATTGTTGATGAAACAGCTATGGTATGATAGAAAGCTTCACACATTCACATGCAACATACCTTATCTCTTGTCCACCTCTCTCTTCATTATGTTTGGAGGCTATTATTTCCTCTTAATTTGTGCACTTGGAAATGATAGAGAAGGAATGGGCAGCACAAAGAGAGAAGGAACTGCCTAAACCTGCAGCACTGGAAATTTCACCTACTTTAACTCTGCTCTCACCCTCATGAGCTTTGCTGTCTGCTCAATCCTGCTACATCAATGTGCTTTCATAAGAAAAGGGTTCCACTGTCATTTCTAAGTAAAACATGGTGTGCACTTTTCTACCATCTTGGTATTAATGGAATAACCTTCACAAGAAAAACATTGTTTGGCTGACAAGAACCTTTTCACAGACTTTTACTTAATCTCAACGAGTGGAATAGAAAATAGAACAGATGAAAAACTTCCACAAAATAATTCACAGTTATTTTTCATTTTTTCCCTTAGAAATAAGGAAGCAAAGAAAGGGAAAGGAAATGACAATAGAGATTCAGGGGCTTTGTGTATACTGTTAATAACACAAACAATTCTGGCAGTCATTTTTTCTATAATGAGATGAAAAGCAGCTGTTCTGCTCTACATTTGTTTTCTAGATGACTTGAGTTGCACAATATTTGCTAAAATTAGGTGATTGTTGGCACCATTCTATGTGATTATTCCTTCTGTTATCAACTTTCCCTCCCTCCCTCTTAGAAAAAGGGGGAAATGCAACCATATTTAGTAAGCCACTGAAATGAAGTATAAAACATTTGTCCATGAAATTTTCCATTAATCTTGACACAGCAGCATAACTGAGAATCTTAACTACTATAAACACTTTGCCAGGTATAGAAATAATATGGGGAAAGGGAAAAATCATCTCCACAGGCAGGCACTTAACACCAAATGCATGAACAACTTTGCCTGCACTCAGATGGTTAGGAATCAATTTATATAGATAAAAGACTGAAACTTGCTTTTATTTAAGATGGATGTTTCGGGAATAATCTTAGCAAAAGGCACCTGGAAATGAACTCAGTTGCACCTTAAGTTACATTTATGATGTGATAAATTGGGCTGAAGGAAATGTATCAACATTTCTGAGCTCCCATGGATTGTGAATTTGTAGTTTTATTCCAAGTTATTTTCTGCAGAAAAGTTGAAATTTTCACTTACCGGTAAATACTAAGACATTAAATAGTAAGACAGTTAGTTCTGCAGTTCTTTTGTAGGTAAAGGAAATTGGTCTCAGTGGATCATATTCACTTGCCTCTTAAACTGGGCAGTAGTAATAACAATTATACTTACATAGTGCCCCATAACTCTAGGAGCACTCTCTGGGTGGTTCATTAGGTAAATAACATTTTTGTCCCCAACATGCTGGGTACTCATTCTATGAACCTCGGAAGGATGAGTTAACCTTGATCCCACCATACCATGACTGAACTCACAGTGTTAGCAGTTTGGTTGCAGTACTACAGTTTAACCACTGTGCCATGAGCGCTCAACATAGTAGCAAGTGTCAAGAAGCAGAGACAGAAACAGAAAGAAGAAGGATAAGATGTTTGGAAGTGAATGTTCCCTGTTCTAATGCTGCTCACTGAGAAAGTAGGTGAATAGACTAGAAGAATAAGGACAAAAAAGGAGAAGCAACAGGTAAAACATCAGGGACTGACTGAACAATCAGGAGAAGGCAATATGTAGTCCATGGGCCAGATATGATCCAGGAGATATATGTGGTTCCTCAGTTCTCCATATAATCCCTCAAAATGTTTAAAAATGGGAGAGGATTCCTTGCCACTTCTGACCTGTTGAGTTCATGGGACACTTTGTCATATTTTGAGGAGTGCTTCTAAGGCCTTCATATTCTCCCAAATTAGCTTTTAAAATATTTTGTCCCTTAGTGGGTAAGAAAAGATCTTTTCCAAATATTTTTTCCACTAACTAATTTTAGAGGTTACCATATATGTAAAACTCATTCCTGATAAATTCTTGAAAAACCTAATTCTTAAATGAGTAAAATCAGGAATGAGGGGGGTTTTTTTACTTTTTATTTTATTAGTTTAACTTATTAGTTCAGCCTAGGCTGACTCTGGGCAGTTTACAGCCATAAATAAAAACAGCATGGTTAAATGTTGGATGGGGGCCCAATACAGGCCGGAAGGTACCAGAGGAGACTGGTCAAGTAAGACACACGAGGCAAGATGGAGCGAACACCAGTGTTTATTGACCAGAAGGCACTAAACTTTATACTCTGCCTAGCTGCAAGTCTGCACTTTAAGATTACACAAGGTACTCATTAGGGGTGACTTCACCGGGGGGAAGTTCCTTATCTATCTAATTTACTACCAGGGGGACATGCATTGTCTACTGCTATCGGGAGTAAACATCTGCCTAAATTGACTCTTGGGCTCAGAGTCTCTGCGGAGGCAAGATTACCCATTACATGTTTATCAAGATCACCAATCAGTGATCTTTTGTCCTCTACTGTCTGAACTGCCTGTTAGGTCAGCGATCGGTTAATTAAACTCCTATTAATCTGCACCCCAATGTCTGTCCCTTTGGAACCAGGCTCTAAGGAGCGTTCTCCCAAGCCTTGGTTCTGTCAGGGACAGTATGCCAATTATGTGGGCGGAACCCACACTCCCCCTTTATTTGTTTGATTGGACCTGACAGACGGCTCGCCGCAGGAGTGGCATGAGCTGACGTGGAGTGAGGACATCCTGGGGTTTTCTCCACACCTTGATAGCAATGAGGGAATTGCGTGAAGCAGCAAACCGCTATCCCCAAAATTGCAATACCCACAATCGCCTTGAGCGTTGTTTGTAGCAATCCCCATGGAAACCACGACCATAGCAAATTCCACCACCCCCACGTGGCATCTTCCTTTTATATTCTTAACCAGGGTATGGAGATCTGTGATCTGACTTTGTACCTTGCGAGAGTTGTCTGTGAGGTTAAAACAACACATGCCATGGACTGTCTCACAACCCAAATGGTGTAAGAGTAGGAGGTAGTCTATAGCTGCTCGATTATCCAATATAGCATGATGAAGCTCCGTCTGCTCTTGATTGAGCAGCGCTATTGCCGATGAGGTGTGGTTAATGGTTTTTGCCAAAGCGCAAGCCAGCTGACCTATCCTGCGAGCGTTGCCTACGGCTAAGCCTGGCACGCCGAACAAACTGACCGCCAATGAGATGTATTCAGCTTTGCTCAGAATCCTAATGTTACTGTCACATGAACTATCCAGCTGGGTGGCACGAGTGTGCCGTGTGTGGGCAACTACATTGGTGCTTGGGGCAACCATATCCTTTGTGGGGAGCAACAGTGTCAAACAACTGATACAACAGAAAGAATCAAATACATTTGCGGGAATATAGTTCCAAGTGTGTTGGTTACATGTAAAAAACCAGCCTGAAGGCAAGGTGACATGAACAAACATTGAGTCGATAGTCTCTAGGTGATTGCAACTCCAAGTGCTGTTGCCGGGGTCGAGGCAACGGTGATGTGGCCCTTTGATGGCGGAACAGCCGGTCATGCGAGCAGAAGTTGAGTTTGGGCTGATCACCACTCAGGGAGTGTACAGAGTGGCCGCATCAGCCAGCAGGACTTTTGTGACCTGGGTTCCCCAGTGCGCATATGTCGAATACATGATCTTGTGAAACGGGCCAAATATCCACTTCACTAACCAGTCGCCATGCCTGATGTGCACGCCTGGGGAATGACACACTGGGATGAGACAAGTACTAAGAAGAGAGGCAGAATCGGTGGACTGCCTCAGGCAAAAATCGGACTGATTGATGAGGTTCGGCAATCTTTCCCAGATGTTGTAGTGCAGCCGGGTAGAGGGGTCTCCACCAGGCATCAGATCTTCTGCTTCAAATGAAGCAGCTTGAACCCCTCCCCCCATAAGTAAGGAAAGGATCAGGATGATTGTTGTCAAGGAATTAAAGGTGATCTGGGACAAAACCACAACCACGATGTTCTCTGGAGTTGGTTCTACATTCTGCTGTCGCGCGATGTCAGTCGCCTCCTGGCACAGGGACTTGACCATCCCCCATGTGATCTTCGGTGCTGTCATCGGCTGTCATTGCCTCCTCCACCTGGTTCCCCCCGTCAGAGTCAATCCCTCCATCTCCAGCAGCGGGTCCAGGAACGCCTGGCTCCACACCATTGGACTCAAGATGAGGCTTCACACAATGAGCTGGAATCCAGATGACACCTGAAGGAGACATAATTGTGGCATACCCTCTTCCCCATGTTATGAGTGGTGCCGGGCCCCTCCAAGAAGGATCCTGTGGCACTCAATAGTGCACCATAGGGCGCGGGAGACCTTCTGTGCGACAGAAGTGCTTCTCCTGCAGAGTGCAATCTGAAAAAACATTGAGGTGGTTGTACGTGAACAGTACCTTGTTCAGACAATGCTGTGCCTGACCCTGATTTTTGGGGAGGCTAGTGCCCCCCCTTTCTGTTTGTTTACCATTGTAGGACTTGAGTGTCCGATTCACCCGCTCAACAAACACTTGCCCTTGCAGATTGTATGGAACACCAAAAGTGTGCTTAATGTCCCAGGTGGCCATAAACGTGGCCAGCTGCCTGGAGCTATAAGCCGGGGCATTGTCGGATTTCACGTGCCATGGTTTACCCATGGCTGCAAAACAGGAGAGGAGATGCTGCTCCACATGGGAAGCCATTTCTCCTTCCGAGCTGTAGCCCAGACAAACTGTGAAAACGTGTCTATGCATGAACTGCCATCTCCCAAACTGCGGAACATGTGTGACATCCATCTACCACACCTGGTTGGCTTCTGTTCCTCGTGGGTTGACACCCCACAAGGGCCCCCCGCCACCCCTGCACATTGCGGGCAGGAACGGACTATGCCCTGAGCTTGGGAAAGTGGCAGGTTGAACTGCCGTGCAAGCGCTTTAGCATTTTGATGAAATAATGCATGACTTTGAATTGGAGTTGTGAAGACTCCCAAAACCGATGTCTGCTGAATTTCCTTTGTGGCCACATCCGCTCTGCTATTGCCTGTGGAAATTGGGCCAGGTAAATCCTGGTGACTTCTGATGTGGGCGACATAGAGCACTTCGGTGCAGTTACGCAAATAAAATTGAGTTGTGAGGAAGAGACCTAACAAGTTTTTGTCTATCACAGGAGTGATGTAGGCTCCCGGTAGACTGTGAAGCAAATTCTGGATATACTGACTGTCTGTAATAATATTTAAGCATTCCTTGGCAAAAGTGTACAAGGCAAGGTTCACTGCTGTCAATTCCGCCCGCTGCGTGGATTTCTGTGGAAGAGTCAGAAGTGTGCACCAAGCCTGTCCCTCTTGCACCATATGTTCTACCCCATCAGTGAACACTGTCTTGGCTCCCTGAAGAGGAACCAGGGACAATAGCTCACACAAGCTGACTGTCTGCATTTGAAGCGAGACAAGTCTGGGGTCTTTTGGCAAATGGTATGCCAAATACCCTGTGAATCCCTCTAATGCAATTGGAAGTGAGTCACCGAGCTGCATCAGCTGCTGGATCTGATCCTTGGTGAATGGAACAATGATTTTCGCTAAATCGTGCCCTGAGATATCCCTAGCTCTCAACCTTCCTTGATAAATCACCGGGGGAACCAGTTCCTGTGGAGGGACGATGTTTCGGGAAGAGTTGTGTGGTAAATACACCCATTCCATGATTTTCGCCCCTCGCTTGGAGTTTCCGCCTAGAGCTCCAGAGAACATGGCTCCAGTTTGGACTATGTACAGGTTCAGAACAGGAGCAAATGGCCCCTGACTAATCCTGTACACCCATCTCTGGCTGAGAACTTGGTTGACCTTTTTTGAGAGTCAAGCAAGCCTCTCGCGGAATGTGTATCCAATCTGCTGGCTGCTTTCCTAGCGTTAGCAGCGAGAAGAATGGCTTCAAGAGTTCCGTATCTAGCCTAAAATACAGTCTAGCCCAATTGATATTTCCCAGAATCTGTTGCAATTCTACGAGAGTGACTGAATCTTTGAGGTTAATTTGTGGCAAAACTGGTGCCGCGAAAGAACGGAGAAGCCGGTGGCCCAAGTATGAAAAGGGCTCAGTTCTCTGAACTTTCTCTGGGGCAATGAGTAACCCCTTCTCCCCCGGAGTGGTCTGGAGGTCTTTAAACATTTCACTGCCAAGTTGTGGTGCTGCGATCAAAATGTCATCCATAAAATTTCATACCAAGACTGTGGGGTGGATTTTTCGAAACTCTCCCAGTGCATCGTGAATGTAAATTTGGCACAGGGTGGGTGAATTGAGCATCCCCTGTGGCAAATATTTCCACGCAAAACGTTGCGTAGGCTCTCTGTGGCTCACGATTGGCACCGTAAAAGAGAACCTTTCCCGATCCCTTACATCTAAAGGAATGGTGTAAAAACAGTATTTCAGGTCTACGACCAGGATCTCCCAACCCTCGGGGATCATGTTCGGATTTGGGATACTGCATTGAAGCGGACCCATTGGCTGAATACACTTATTGATCTCTCTTAGATCATGAAGGAGTCGCCACTTCCCTGACTTCTTTTTAATGACAAATATGGGCAAATTCCAGGGACTGGTGGGTTGTTCAATGTGTCCTGCGTCTAATTGTTCTTTAACCAACTGCTTTAGGGTGACTAGTTTTTCCCCTACGTCCGGCCATTGCTTTACCCAGACCGGTGTGTTGGTAAGCCATTTGAGCGGTAAAGCCATTACCCAAAGGTAAGAGTGGCACAGTATTGTTGCAAGATGTCCCGCCCCCAGAGATTGATGTGCATGTTTAAGATATGTGGCTGAATGACCGCCATGCCGCCAGCTCCGGGAATCGTGACTTCTACTCAATCTCGGCCTCTAAACACTTCCTGAATGCCACCTACCCCCCACACTTCGGAGACTGGCTCGAGAGCCCACTCTCATGGCCACTGACTCTGGCTGACCATGATGACCTCAGCTCCCATATCTAATAGCCCAACAAAAGGTTTTTTTGTTTAAGAATACCTTTATGACTGGCCACCACTTCCACTCTATGTTGGTTTCCACTGTCGCTAAGATCTGGTATCCTTGTACTGCCCCTTCTGCACTCAAGCGGTCTGCTGACCCAGACTCTGAGCTGTCCCTGAGCCTGGCCTGGCTGCCTGCTTGCGGGTGACAAGGAACCATGATCAGTTGCACTAACGTGTCCCCTTTGTGAATGGTTTGTGGTAGGTGTGTCCAAAGTTGAACCTGGAGTACACCCGAAAAATTGGAGTCAACGACTCCTGGTATCACTAGGATTCCTCGTGTTCCTACAATACTGCGGGGCAAAACTAAACCTATATAGCCCTTAGGCAGGGGCCCCATGTATTGGGAATCAACCAGATAGACTGTGCCTGGCAAGTCACATGTGACTTCTGACTGGCAAGTCAAATCTAGTCCCGTACTGCCCTTAGGTCTGGCCTGCGCCTCTGGAATGCACGGTGGAGTGTTCCGTGAATCTAATCCAGCTCTGACTCCTCCAGAGCTACTGTGGTTTCTATTTGGACCGGGGCCAGAGACAAGCCCACACTCTGGTTTGCCGAAGTCGGACAGTTCCTGGCCCAGTGAAAGCCCATGTTACGTCGTGGACATGGGGTGGTCGGACCCTTGGAACAACCTGTGTTTTGGCCATTACCCTTCTTGGATCAGCATTCTCTAGCGAAATGACCGATCTTGCCACAAGTGTGACATGCTCCCTTGGTTTTGCCTTTGTGTCCCCTACCACATTGCACCACCGCTGCTAACAGACCCATTTTATAGGAATCTGTACCAATGTCGGCACAAGCCCTGATCATGTCAGTAAGCGTCAGATCGGGATGATTGCCCAGGGACTGCAAAATTTTATGGCAGTCAAGGTTGGCATGGTCTTTCATCAGCTTCATCATAAGCTTCTGCTGGGCTTGTTCATTGTCTATCTGCCTACTGATTGCTTCCTCCAATCTGTTGATAAAGTCCATGTAGGACTCCTGGGCACCCTGTTTGACTGCTGTGTAATTTTTGGCTGCTTTGCCAGCTGCCGGGACCTTGAGATAAGCCCTAAAGGCTGTCTCAGCCGCCAGTTGGAGCATGGCGATTGGCAAGGTGGTCTGCACATCGATGGTTTCGAACTGACCTGACCCATATAGCTGGTCAGGAATTACTGCTCCTCCCATCCTGGCAGCTCTTGCCTGTGCTTCGAGTCGATACTCGCTGTCCCATAGCAAATACTGGCTTGGATTGAGCATCATTCTCATGATGACCTTCCAGTCGTATGGAATGAACATCATTGTCTCACAAATCTGCTGAAGTGTACCTCTAGTGAAACGACTCTGAAGTCCTGTTTCTGTAATTGCTTTCCGTATTGCCATGAGCAATTTGTACGGAACCGCCGAGTGGATTGTTTGCTGTTGACCCATGAGGATGTCCATCTCTATACGGACTGGGCATAACTGCCTAAATTCAGCTAGTTCTTCTGCTGATATCTCCCCTTTGATGGTTTCCTCTTCTACCATGCGCTGAATGGAACTTTTAACAGTCTGGGAACTTTTAACTGTCTGGGAACTGCCAGCGTTCCCCAAACTTTGAATTCCTTCAGTTACGTCTGCAGCTGCTGCTGAAGGAAAGCTCCCTAAGCTTCCCTGTTTAAGCTGAAGTGACAGATAGAGACCCATCGGGGCTGATGGCTCTGACTGCGCTGGGGGGTTCTCGGTCTCTATCCGGACTGGGACTACCTCTGCGATGAGCTTTCTACACTTACTCCACATGCTAATCACCTTAGTTGGGGCTCTTGGTTCTTGCTTAATGCTGGTCCCCATCCTGTCCCAAAGTTGGAGGCTTAACATGCCCGTTTCTGGATAAAACAGACAGTCCTCCCCCAAGTACACCAAAAGGTCCGCTAACTAGGTGCTGTGAATGCGAGTACAGTTTACCCTGGCCAGGGCCTTGAGTTCCATTAAGTGAACTCTCTGGTTAGTGGTCGGACTTGACCTCTGTGAACAAGTCCCCATATTACCTGCCGGTCCGTTGAAGCTGCCTCCGCTGGACGAGTTGACGCGTCTCAGATGTAGGTAACTGGATTCGGTGTGACAACCCCCTGGGAAGGACTCGGAATGTGGACCACCACCACAGGCCCTTGATGGCCTCTGCGATGGCGTTAGGGTTCACAGCTGACCCTGAGTGGAATGTATTTCCGATGCGCAAGAAGCCTCAGAGCTTTGAAGTGTGCTCTGCCTCTGGTATGCCTTGCCGCTTAGCATAGCTGTCATTCAGATCGGATGGCTTTGCAACCTGAACCGCTGCGCAACCTCCGGGAATACTTGGACGTGGTTCTGGCATAGAACCGGACCAAGGATGTTGCTACTCACAAGTAGGATCATGTCGGGGTCACCATATGTTGGATTGGGGCCTGATACAGGCCAGAAGGTACCGGAGGAGACTGGTCAAGTAAGACACACGAGGCAAGATGGAGCGAAGACCAGCGTTTATTGATCAGAAGGCAGTAAACTTTATACTCTGCCTAGCTCGACCATGTGCATACGTTGTGCGTGGCCATTACAGGAAAGCTGCAAGTCTGCACTTTACACAAGTTACTCATAAGGTGACTTCATTGGGAGGAAGTTCCTTATCTATCTAATTTACTACCAGGGGGACATGCATTGTCTACTGCTATCGGGAGTAAACATCTGCCTAGATTGACTCTTGGCCTCAGAGTCTCTGTGGAGGCAAGATTACCCATTACATGTTTATCGAGATCACCACCCAGTGATCTTTTGCCCTCTACTGACCGAACTGCCTGTCAGGTCAGCGATCGGTGAATTAAACTCCTATTAATCTGCACCCCAATGTCTGTCCCTTTGGAACCAGGCTCTAAGGAGCGTTCTCCCAAGCCTTGGTTCTGTCAGGGACAGTATGCCAATTATGTGTGAGGAACCCACACTCCCCCTTCATTTGTTTGATTGGACCTGACAGACGGCTCGCCGCAGGAGTGGCATGAGCTGATGTGGATTGAGGACATCCTGGGGTTTTCTCCATGGGGGACACCTTGATAGCAATGAGGGAATACATTGCGTGAAGCAGCAAACTGCTATCCCCAAAATTGCAATACCCACAATCGCCTTGAGCGTTGTTTGTAGCCATCCCCATGGAAACCATGACCATAGCGAATTCCACCACCCCCACGTGGCATCTTCCTTGATATTCTTAACCAGGGTATGGAGATCTGTGATCTGACTTTGTACCTTGCGAGACTTGTCCGTGAGGTTAAAACAACACATGCCATGGACTGTCTCGCAACCCAAATGGTGTGTGTGGAACCCACAGTTAAAACTGATTAAAACTACCCAACCCCTAAAAATACCCACCCCCTCAAAATAGGGTGTAGGGATTGAAGTGACTGAGGGGGAAGGAGTTCTACTACACTAGCCACCCCACAGAGGTCACCCTTCCACCTGCACCCTATACTTGGCCTGCAGCCAGGTTTTGAGTTCTTTTCTGAAGGGCAGCAATTCTATCTGGAGACGTAACTCTGTTGGCAGGAGGTTCCAGAGGGCCGGTGCAGACACGGAAAAGGTCTTCCTCCTTGTGCTAGAGAGGCGAGCCCCTCTAGCCAATGGAACAATAAGAGAGCCCCTCCGGTCCACTCTGGTTGGACAGACAGATGTCCTTAGGGTGATGCGGTCTCTTAGGTATCCTGGCCCACTACCATGTAGGGCTTTAAAGGGCAAAACCTGCACCTTGAATTGCACCTGGAGGCACACTGGTAACCAGTGCAGCTCCCGAAGCAGTGCTGAGACATGGGCATAACGTCCACACCCCATCACCACTCAGGCAGCCACATTCTGTACCAGCTGCAGCCTGTGAATGGTTGTCAAGGGCACCCCCATGTAGAGCACATTACAATAGTCTAGTCTGGAGGTGACCAGAGCATGAGTGACCATGAGCAATGAGTCCCTCTCCAGGAATGAGTGCAACTGGTGGATTAACTGAAGCTATGCAAAAGCCCTCCTGGCCATGACTGCCACCTGTTCTTCAAGCTGCAGCCGTGAATCCAGGAGGAATCCCAAGTTATGCACTGGGTTTGTCGGCGGCAAAACTTCCCCGTCCCAAAATTGTTCTGACATTGAGAATGGCAATTAAATTCTTACCTAGTAAACAAGTTTTTATGGTGCAGCACCCATATTGTAAAACACTTGGCCAGTGAATCTGTGCCAGGCCTCATCCTTGGACATAGTAAAAAACAACAACTGAAAACAGTTCTATTCAAGGAGGCCTTTAAAGATCTGCTGCTTAAAGCCATGTAGTCTACTTAGCTTAGTTTATTTGTTTCTTAATATAAGGGTAATTTGCTCAATTTTTTGGACTTGCTTTTTATGGGATGGGGTTTATTTAATATGCTTGTGTACACATAAGCCTAATCAATCCTAAACGTGGGTGGCAAAATGAAAGATGGTGAAATATGGTACTTAGTGTACCTTCACCCTACCATTCAACTTCATGGATGACTCGAGCAAAAAGCTTAGTGTCTCAGAGGGAGAGAGCTTCAAAAATTTGTCTTTTGGACTCAGTCTCTAGCACTTTATTTCATTGTGCTTTCTGCAGTTTTGTTGAACTTGAGTAAAGCATTCTGAGAGCAAAGAAATAATCTTTTTCTATCCTCGGATGGAGCATAAAAACTGATATTATTGCTATTCCCCATCATTACAGATGAAAGAGGGTAATCTCCACATTTGCCTTTGTAATGACAAAACAAAATGAGGCATAATCCCTACTCCTAAACCCCTTCATATGTTTTAGTGTCAAGAGAGAAGAGCTGGATAGTTTGGTAGGTTTAGTGATTGCCTCTTTGAATCACATTCTAACAAGCAAGCTGAAAAGAGTCTGCCAACCAGTCATGCTCTGTAGCTTCAGGAAATTGGTTGAACCAGACTGCCCTTGCAATAAGCAATGTCCTGGATATAGAATGTCTTTGGTGTCTCTCCCTAGATCAGTTTTGTAGGTATCCCCCACCAAGAAAAATTAATGGTGCCTGGGGCAAATGTGAAGTTGAGTCCTTTCTGCAGCATCTTACAAGAGCCTGTTTAGCAGCACAGAGTCACCACATTTGGGGTGTGTGTGTGTGTGATATCCCTGTCCATCTAGTCCAAAAACCACCCCTCTAATTTTGCATTGCATGACCAAATAATATACTTTCAGACACAGCAGCTCCCTACCCCTAATTACACCAGCACAAGAAAGCAAAGCTCGCTACCAGCTCAGACACATTTTTAACCTATCTACTTATAGATTTCAGCTTGGAAATGTGTTTATTTGAAAAATGGTTTCATTAAATATCATTTGTTATATACTCTGTAATAACAAGAAATCACAACAAATAATATGTCAAGGTTTCTGTAATCTTTGCAATTTCTGCCAGCAATTTCTGCACTGTGGAGGGAAATCTTGACAAATTATTATAACCAGAAAAATAACAGATGCCTCATAAAATTAAATATGATTGCTTCACTTTGACCTCTGTCAAGGAAGGAGTTCTGAAATTTGAGTCAGCATGAGCAGTTGCAGCCACTGCTGTTTGATAACAGTGACCTTACATTCCCAAGAGTGGTGTCCAACAACAAAAAGATTGTAATTTGGCATATAATAGAAGTGACTGATAGAACAATAACTCAGCAACTATCACTTCAGTCTCATTTAGAAATAATTGTGATGAGACACCTTTGGTCCTAGTAAAGGTAAAGGTTTCCCTTCCTCGAAAGCCAGTCATATCCAACTCTAGGGTTCAGTGCTCATCTCTGTTTCAAAGCCGAAGAGCCAGCACTTTCTGCTTCTCCAGACGTTTGAACTTTCTTGAGAGAACAATGAAAGTAGCAATTATGAGCTCTTTTACCTAGTGCACGGGTCCCCAACCTGCATGTTTACTGCTATTACCTTCAAGGCATTTTCTCTCAGATCTATAGTTCTTCCTGCCTCAGCCTGCACCATCTCCAGTCTGTTTTCCCTGTCTGTTTATTACAAAATCTCAATGGAAACATTGTTTCTTCTGGTCTCCATGGTTCTCTCTGTCAACCCTTCTTGCTCTTATCTTCCATACTAGCATTTTGGTCATTCTGGGTGTTTTGGTATCCAAAAAGAGCTCAGGTTTCTTCAATGTTTATTTTTTTATTTAAACCAATAGGTTAATGACTTTTTTACATTTTGATTTAAGATGTCACCTTCTTTAGGCACTTAACACGCTAAAAGGGTGGGAGCCAATGTTCCCCATTAAATCATTAAACAAAACCATTTTCCTCTGAGTAGTCTTAATGAAATTGCATTGTGAGAGTTTGGAGATCTGCTAAAGCTAGAAAAGCTTGGGATGGGTTAAAGCCCTCTAAGTAAATAACACAGCTGACTTTAACTCTCTACACCAGGGGTGCCCAACCTTTTCAGGCTGTAGGCTGGTCATGTGATTCCTCCCACATGAAGTGGAAGTAAAACACACCCACAGCTGTCGTAAATGCTTTTATGACGGGGGTGCATGTACAGTAGCATTTTGCACATGCTTGGTCATGTTTTACTTCCAGTTCCATGAGTGGTATGGGTGGATGATTTGGCACATTTTGGGCATCCCTGCTCTACACCAAAGGAAGATTCAGAAGTTTTGTTGTTGTTGTTTTTTGCCAAAATCCAAGAGTTCCTCAAGAAAAATTATATATCAGCATACCTGCATAGCTATTCATGGATTTACACCATGTTGTACATTAATTTATGAGGGAAATAATGATTTTGTGGGAAGGTAAACAGTGTTTCATGCACTTTGATGTCTAGGCATGCCTGACACATGTCCACGGAAACATCTGCAAATGCAGACAACGCTGGCTCTTCAGCAATAAACAGAGATGAGCACTGAACCCTAGAGTTGGATATGACTGGCTTTCGAGCAAGGGTGACCTTTATAATGATGACAAAAGTTCATTTTCCCACTGAAATGTGAACATTTTTTAACATTTGTGTGATATATCAGGGGGAAAAGTGTATATCATGAAACATTAATAAGACAATTTTATAAAAGCATTTGTGGCTTAAAACCAGAGATTACCTACACTTACATATAACATTAACACAATCTTATAAAGTGAAATACAACTATTAACTATTTGGCTTTATGAAATTAAATGTATTTAAGCTTTATGCAAATTAGTTTAATTCTTTATGCAATTAAATGTAATGTGATACTTAATAACAACAAGGCACTTTTAATAGTCAACAAGTATAATTAAAAGACTTGTCACATCTATAACAGAGTAAATATGAGCAAAGTACTCAATAGACAGGATACAAATCCAATAATATTATCAATACATTTGACAATTGGGTGAGAATAAATATCCTCCTGGTGTCTCTGTTGGTGTTTCTGACTGGTTAAAACAGAAGGAGATAAATTATTAAAACACAATGGCCATAAAGCTTGTGGCTTGTGAGAACAAATGGGACCTTTTATCTGAATGTAAACAGGCAAAAGTTGTAACTGAGTTAAAAAGTGTCTGGAAAAGCTCTAGTTTGAGCTTATCAGCTCTTAACCTTGATGGCCAGTTTTATGATAGCCAGTAGAGAAATAAAATACTGGTTTCAGTTTTAATACATCTCCCATTTTAATGGAGAGAGAGACAGAGAGACAGAGAGACAGTATAACAATTTCCAAATCATAACAGATTCAACAGTATACTGTACTTTAAAACTAACCTGTAATTGTAAATCTTGCTAACTATACAATATACTAAAGAGCCATCAAGCACAAAACAATTTAAGATCAATGTGGAGAGAGGTATTAAGGAAAAAAATTAAAGAAGAGGTATTTGGAAACAAAAAATAATGAAAAAATGTCAGTTTGGATTAAGGAAAAATGCTACAAAACAATTTGGAATTGGCATGTGAGTCCAATATGATTAAGACATTATGATCCCAAGTATAACATGAAGTGGTGGTGGCGCAAAAGAGAATTGGGAACATATCTACACATATATGGCAGGATTGTATTTTTGTAAAAGTATGTATAGAAATTGAACAAATCCTCTCCATACTTTTGTAGATATGTCCTAGAGTAGCCCTGCTGATGGATTTTGGAAGTTTTACTTCTGCTTCCAGTGGGAGGAACCATGTGACCAGCATGATCAACCATCTGACCAGCCCATGGCCTGAAAAGTTTGGACACCCAGCCTTAAATAGTTTTGAAAACAATTATATCATTGGAGCTAGCACCTGTGCAAAGTGTACTTTCTCCCATGGTTTTTTTTTAACAAGAAGGAGGAGGGAAGAATGCTCCTCATGAAAGGCCACAAGTGGCCTCCTGAGAGCCAGAAAAGGCCCGCCTGAAGCATTTACAGTCAGAAAATATCATTTTAAAACTAAATCCCTTGCTTTTCGGGAATGGGGCTTCTCAGGTCAAATGATCAAAAGTAAAACATGATAGCATGTAATAGCCTAAACCAAATGACTTTTTCAGCAAGGCGAGCTGACCCCATCTCACTCCTCAAGTAAGAATGAAGAGGAAATGCTTTCCATTTCCTCTGCAGACCCAGGACTCCAATCGAGGCACTATTCACTTCTGAAGATACAGGAGTAGGTGGCAGCAGGAATTCCTCCCAGTTTCCAAGGAATATAATAATGATTGAGGGAAAACTGGGAGAGATGGAAGGTTTTGTTGTTCAGTTGCACAGTTGATTCCGACCCTTTGCGATCCCATGGACCATTTTCCTCCAGGCACCTCTGTCCTCCACCATTTTCCTCAGCCCACCAAGCTCTGTGCCCATTGTGTCCACAATAGCATCTATCCATCTCATCTTTGGATGCCCCCTTCTTCTCTTGCCCTCCACCTTTCCCAGCATCAAGGCCTTCTCAAGTGATTCCTCCCTTCTCATTTGATGTCCAAAGTAATTTAGCTTCATCTTCACTATTTGTCCCTCCAATGAACAGTCAGGATTGATTTCTTCCAGTATTGACCTGTTTGTTCACTTTGCTGCCCAAGGGACTCTCAGGACTCTCCTCCAACACCACATCTCAAAGGCATCTATTCTTCTGCGCTTAGCCTTCCTAATGGTCCAGCTCTCACATCCATACATTACCACTGGGAATACATTGATTTGACTATGCGAATTTTTGTTTTCAAGGTGATATCTCTGCTTTTCACTATATTCCCCAGGTTTCTAATAGCTTGTCTCCCCATAATCAGTCATCTTTTTATTTCATGGCTACAGTCACCATCTGCAGTGATCTTAGATCCTAGAAAAGTAAAATCTGTCACTGCTTCTACTTTGCAGGCGCACCCCCCCAATAACGGACACAGACAACATTGAAAGTGGATAACAGCATCGGGCCACATTTATTGATTCAATGCCCTAGTCCGAATTATAAATTTGTATTGGTAAAACGACCAATCATAATTCTTAAGGCAAGCAGGCCGAAGTAAAACTGGTAAGGTACCACCCCAAAATTGCCAACGGCAATTGGTTACAATGTATCAATTTGTATCAATTTGTTTGTTGACAACAAACAAATTGTTGACCGTAGTCAATATCTAACTCATGACCCCACCCTCTGACGCGTATCCGTGAAATCACGGGGTGATGCATGCTGATTAGCTATCGTCATCACCCCGTCGCCTGGTTCGTCGTTGACCGGACAACGTTTAACTAATTTATTCCTGTCTAGTGTTGTCCAGTCAATTGCGAACCTGCCGGATACCTGTGGGTCATACTGTTTACCTTACCAGTGCTACCCGCCAATGTGACCAAAGTCAACATTAGGAACATAAGAAAGACCCCTATATCAAACCATAGCAACAGTGTGGGATGGGCAAAAAAGCCAGGACCCGGAAGCCAATGTGGGTCCCAGCCAAAAATTCCCACCAGGCCCCGAAGCGACCAAAATATCACACTGTTAACTAGGGAGGGGGTGGAGGGGAAAAGACTTCTCCGCTCCGTCGCTGAGGTAAAATGGCAGCTCGGCTGCCTCGTGGCCACCCCTTTTATAAGGGAGCTGGCCACGCCCCTAACTACCCGGATTCTCTGTCCTGTGGGGGGGGGCCCGCAAAGAGCGCGGCGGCCATTTTGGTGCCGCGCTTGCATTGCAGGCGCACCCCCCCAATAACGGACACAGACAACATTGAAAGTGGATAACAGCATCGGGCCACATTTATTGATTCAATGCCCTAGTCCGAATTATAAATTTGTATTGGTAAAACGACCAATCATAATTCTTAAGGCAAGCAGGCCGAAGTAACACTGGTAAGGTACCACCCCAAAATTGCCAACGGCAATTGGTTACAATGTATCAATTTGTATCAATTTGTTTGTTGACGACAAACAAATTGTTGACCGTAGTCAATCACTAACTCATGACCCCACCCTCTGACGCGTATCCGTGAAATCACGGGGTGATGCATGCTGGTTAGCTATTGTCATCACCCCGTCGCCTGGTTCGTCGTTGACCGGACAACGTTTAACTAATTTATTCCTGTCTAGTGTTGTCCAGTCAATTGCGAACCTGCCGGATACCTGTGGGTCATACTGTTTACCTTACCAGTGCTACCCGCCACACGGAGGGGCTTCAAAGAAGGCCTGACGCCCCCCCCCCCCCAGACCGTCAGCTCGGTCAACAGGCCTGCTCGCCAATCACCCAACAGGAGGTCCATACCTCCTCGCGACAGATGGACCCCATCCCCTGCGTACAAGTCATAATTTTGTAGGCTAACAGCGGGGTGATGACTGACCCGTCCCCAAGCCCTGTCGGCAAGAAACCGCGCCACCGCCCTATTGACCGTGCGCCTAGCGCGGTCAAGGGCCAGGAGGTTAACGCCCCCTCTATAGGAATGGCGCGGGACAATGTCCGCAAAACCAGGGTTGTGGCAGGCCAGACATAATGCAAGTGGGCGAGGTCCTCGCAAATCGCATGCTTAAGCTATAAGCCGGTGACCTGGCCCAAATCATTGCCCCCCAGGTGGATGATGAGAATGTCAGGCGGGTCAGCACCCAGGCCAGAAAAAAGGAAAGGCCGCAGCTCCCGCCATAACATCCCAGGCTTACCATGCCATGTGAGACTGGCGTGTTCACCCAGTCCCAGTCGGGGTCCCCACTCTGTCGCCGCAGCGTAACGCGCTGCCCTGTGCACATAGCTGTGGCCCACCAGCCATACTGTCACCGGTGTAATACGACACCCAGGGTCTGTAAGAAAATTGAGAAAAATTGAGAAAAAGACGGGAAGGTGACTGGATTGGTACTCATGGCGGAAGTGGACGCACATAAAACTGCAAACATTGCGAGCCCCACCTCCCCATGCTGCGTATGCCAGCCCCAGAGTACCCAAAAGCAGCTGCTGTAGAGGCTGCACCAGTACGGAATGAATGTGTGCCATAACGGGCACCTGTGAGGGCACTCCCTGTCACCTTCCAAAACTGAAATTTAGTAAGGGGAGACCCATCTTGGTGACAGAAAAACGGGCCGTGGTGCATGCCACGCAGTGCCAGGAACTCCTGTAGGGCACCAACCGGACAGATGTCTGCCAAAGAACACCGTAGCAGTCTTACACCACTGCCTACGCCATGCTGATCTGTATTAGAGGAGCGTATCCTCAACTGGGCCCAGTCTTTGGCAACATAGACATCCTCGAGTTCCAGTGCCCTACAACTTGCATCCGCCTTATACAGCATCTCAAGCTCGCTGTCGCAGAGCGCTCCAAAAAGGCCACCGTTGTAGCCGCATGAAGTGGGCTGCCTCATTTCCAAAACAGAGGCCAGGCCAGCCCCGGGCCAATTGGGTAAAACCCTGGGTAAATCTTGCATCCGCCTTACTCAGCATCTCAAGCTCGCCGATGCGGAGGGCTCCAAAAAGGCCACCGTTGTAGCCGCATGAAGTGGGCTGCCTCATTTATCGAAACTGAGGCCAGGCCAGCCCCGGGCCAATTGGGTAAAAACCCTGGGAAAATCTTGCATCCGCCTTACTCAGCATCTCAAGCTTGCCGATGCGGAGGGCTCCAAAAAGGCCACCGTTGTAGCCGCATGAAGTGGGCTGCCTCATCTATCAAAACAGAGGCCAGGCCAGCCCCGGGCCAACTGGATAAAAAACCCCTGGTAAATGGGGTGGCGGTCGGCCGGGAAACGCCCGCGCACGCGCACCCACCCCTCCCAAACATGTCTCACCCGGAAGTCATTGGTGCCGTCCACACGACCTCCCACTTTGGCCACAAAAGCCAACCCGACAGCTGAGATGCTATGGTGCGTGGTGCAAGGCCCTAGGCATACAGGTAAACCATGAACCGCAGAACATGGGCTACTGGGATCAGCCAGGTTCCTGGCAGTCAGAATCGGGTACATAATACTCTGAAGGAACTAAATGCGTGGTGATACGCCTTACTCATGCATGGCGCTAGTGACAGGCCAATCGCCCGGTTCACCTCTCCTCGCCAACGTTCCATCTCTCGTCCAGGAGTGGCGAGGAAAATTCATCCGCATCCGGGGGCCGAGGCACGGAACCGGGAGATCTGCAGGCGGGACAAAGCAGCAGCAATATCATTATCAACCCTTGGGACATGCCTGGCCCTGCAGGGAACGTTGAGGCACAGGTTGCATAACACAAACCAACACACTAGCCCCATAACCCCGGGCGATTTGGAAATCTGTGCAGTGACGATGCGGACAACAGCCGCGTTGCCATGCCAAAATTGCAGAACTGAGTTGGCCCACTCCTTGCCCCATAGCATCAAAGCACCCAGGATAGGGAAACATTCCAGATACGTGAGACCATGCAGGCGACCCTTGCCTGCCCAGTATGGTGGCCACCCACCATAGGCCCACTTCCAATTGAAGTACATCCCGTAAACCCAGGAATCCTGAGGCATCGGACTGCATCTGAAAGCAAGTGGGAGCCAGGAGATCAGACCCCAAAATGACACCCCGGTGAACCACCTCTGGATTTATGGCCAGACAAGGACGTCTGCCCCGATACCCCGGGTAAATCTGAGCCTGTGGTGGGGCCTGGAGAGTCCCGCCATGGCATCGCACCAGCGCAGAGCAAATGCCCTGCCCGGTGCTACGACCCTGCCAGCTAAACTGGGGTGACCACGTAGCACCAAAAGTTCCCTCAGTGATGCCATGCGCTCGGCCAGCCAGACCGAGACAAGGGCCACTAGCCTTGGGACCTTATCCCACTGCAACCTAGAATCCTGCGCTACCGTGTTACTCTCCACCCCAGGAATACTAGCTGTGGAGATGGGCCCTCGGTCTTTTCGGGCGCTAAAGGGACACCCAGTTCCTCCATTAGCGTCTGAAATGTGTTGAGGAGACGTGTGTACGTGTCCCAGCCCCGTTCAGCCCCGAATAAAACCATCCAGGGAATGGGCTACAGACCGGGACCCTGACCTGCGGACAAAAGCGCAATCTAGGAAAGTGGTGAAACGCTCGAATACCGAGCCCCAATGGAATAGCCAAAAGGCATGGCATCATTGAAATAATATGCTCCCCAGGACGGGGGTGCAGGGACAGGGCCAGCGACCCTGCCCGCATAGACCCTATTGTCAAAGCTAGCAGCAGCCACCTCCTCCCTCCCCTTAAGGGATAAAAGATTGGGGGCATCCTGAGGGGACCTATTACCCATGAAAGGGATCCGGAACCCCTGCCTAGAACCCTGAAGGAGAGAATCCGCATCCTCTCCCTTCGGGTACCATGTGAGCCACGCTCCAACATGTCCACCTTAACTGGGGAGGGAGCCCTTCGGTGAACTAGATCCATCTGCGGCAGTCTTGCCAGCCCCCTGTCTGCCCCACCCTCTGCCCCGCATCCTTCTAGGCCTGGGACAGGCAGAGGCCGCATGGGGGCCAACACAGTTGGGATACTTCTGTCTGTATTGGAAGTCTTCCCCTCAGAGGAGCCATTGGACAAGAAAGTCCAGCACAGCAGGCGGGCTGGAACCCCCCGCCCCGCCCCCTGGCAGGTGACCTATGCTGGGGCCGCCTGCTGAACCGCATGCCCACAATGGTATATCTCCCCGGGCGCAGGGCGCGTGGGCGTCACGTACAAAAGCCGCAGCCTCTGGCCTGGCTAATCCCGCCTAATCTCGGGGTGCGGGGAAATCCGCCTACGGCATTCCTCGTCACAAGCCAACCACGCTGGGCCCGGAAAGTAAACCATCGCCCGGTAGATGTTGTCCAAATACTGGACCATCGGAATTGCCAGATCCGGCCGGGCCCTAAGGTACACCGCCATGCATATGATGCAGGCCGGCAACCATTTGGCCCACATACTTGGTGGCTTGCGACAACGTGCCTGCCACTATCCTTCTCATTCTGCCCCTCCCTCTCTCCTTGATGGGCACCTTGTTTAGGAGCGCGAAGATATCCACGCACTCCCCCCGCCAAATTTACTCTCTGGCGGCCTGTGCCAAGCGGTCACTCAGCGGTAAGGAAGAGGGGCTTGGACCAACCCGGCCACCCAAAACATTCCCCTCAGGGTAGGGAACACCCCCCACCACGGGGCCCTGGGTGTTAGCTGTCCTCGCCGGGTGAGGCGTCAGCGGGTACACCGCCGCACCACCCGCGCAAGGCCAAGGCCATTGAAAAGCCCCCCCCCCCATATTGGGAATGTGTGTGGATGTACTTGCTTACACCGTATACTCACATGCTGCACCCCCGCGGGCCGCCCCCACCGGGGGTTCCGGCCCACTGGGGGCGTCGGAGCTCACGACCGACGTAGAGCTCATCACCGGGGCCTGACCTGCACCTGGCTGCTGGCTGGGGAGCTGCGAGGCAGTGGGCGAAACCGCGCCACGCGCCTGCAGCAGCTCAACCCTCCCTGTCGGCTGTTGTCCTCCTGCCGGCAGCGCCTCAAAAGGAACCCCAAAGGGAGGGCCCCCGCCTGACTGGCCCGAGCCAACGACGCTTCAAGGGCCGCCAGGCGGGCCAGTAAGGCTTCCACGCTGACCTGGGGCCAAGGGCCGGCCGGCCCGCACAGTCCAAGGCGTGGGTACAGGTCGCTGTACCCCAGGACCCGAATATGGCCATTGGCCAACACCGAAGCCCGGCAGGGTCGGTGGAGAAACCTGCCAAGGCAGGGGGCCGCACCACCCCCCAAGGCTAGAGGGCCCCGGGAGAGGCTGCGACCCAAGAGCAGCAGGCCCAACCTGGTGGGCGGGTGCAGGAGCGGTGTCCACCGCTCGCGGGCCGCGGGCCGGAGCCCCTACCGCGCCCGCAAACTGTTCGCCCGCTCCGGGCCAAGGGGCGATAGACCCCATTCCGCCGGTCCCGGCAGGGGCCTGCAAAGGCGGCTGCTGGGGAGGCGGCACCGCGGTCCTCCGACCCGGGTTGCGCCTCCTAACAGCGCGAGCCGCACTCAAAGCTGCCTTCTTCTTCGAAGGCATCTCCACCGAAGCAAAGGGAAGCCGAAAAGGAAGAATCGCTACCAAAAGGCTTCCCGGTAAGCTAAAGAGCGACGGAGACACAGGGGAAAAGACTTCTCCGCTCCGTCGCTGAGGTAAAATGGCAGCTCGGCTGCCTCGTGGCCACCCCTTTTATAAGGGAGCTGGCCACACCCCTAACTACCCGGATTCTCTGTCCTGTGGGGGGGGCCCGCAAAGAGCGCGGCGGCCATTTTGGCGCCGCGCTTGCATTTTCCCCATCTATTTTCCAGGGACTGATCAGACCTGTTGCCATTATCTTGGTTTTCTTGATATTAAGTCTCAAGACAGCTTTTGCACTCTCCTCCTTCAATCCAATCAAGAGGTTCTTTAGGTCTTCCTCACTTTCTGCCATTAGGGTGGTATCGTCTGCATATCTCACATTGTTGATGTTTCTCCCAGCAATTTTGATCCCATATTGTGATTCCTCCATCCCTGCATTACGCATTATGTGCTCTGTGTATAGGTTGAATGAGCAGGGTGATAAAATGCAGCCTTGTCTTACTCCTTTTCCTATTCCAAGCCACTCTGTCTGTCCGTGTTCTGTCCTAACTGTTGCTTCTTGGTTCGTGTACAGATTTCTCATGAGGCATATGAGGTGTTCTGGTATTCCCATCTCTTTAATTACTTGCCACATTTTGTTGTGGTCCACACAGTCAAAAAAAGGCTGCTTAAACCTCATCAAGGAACAACTAGTTTACACAGCAAGAGAAAAGTGAAGGTGTGTCATGATGATAGTTAACCTCAGCAGGCAAGACAGCACCCTAGATAGAGGGAGAGAGGGAGATGCTGCTGCAAAGAATGGGCTTGAGGTAAGCATATTATGACCAGGAAAGAAGGAGGTTGGGAAAATCACTATTAAAGAGGGAACTCGGTTCTCCTCCCTCCCTCATCACTGAGAGCTAATTACTAATGGTCCAACTCTCACCCAGGTGGGAGGGCCAAAGAGCCCCTGCCTTGTGCAGTATTACTTGGCCAGAGGCCAATCTTCTCTAAGTGCATTTTTCAGTTCTGTCCTCTTCAAAGTTGTGTAATACATGGGTTTCTACATCCAAAGTGCATCTGGTCCACATTGGTTTCTAACTAATAGAAAAGGAGCCCTATGGGTTGCAACAAAACATGTGTTTGTGATAGAGCTAATGCAGCATAATTTAAAGGTATCAATATTTGTGCAAGCTGAACCATTCAGACTCCCAGAAGCATGGAGGGTTGAGGAACAATCAAAATACAGGAATATGTTAGTATAAGTTGTTTTGAACTGTCAACAGTTACACACATTTAGGAGAAGTGAATATAGCTAACTTTAATTGAATGTATTATGATGGACAAGGCTGCCTCCAAATTGAAGTTAAATGGGAGAGGAGGTTTTTTTTTTAAAAAACTTCAAATCTATGTGATATCAAGTTCCTATTAATCAGGGTGAAAAATCAGTATAGTATAGGAAACATTAGTGTAACATCATAGTGTTAAACATATTACTGTAGTATGATGTTATAATGTTGCATGCAATCCAAAGATACAGTACTCAGGATGTAGAGGAGATATACATCATCATTCCACAAAATGATGGACTGCAAGCATTGCAGGCGCACCCCCCCAATAACGGACACAGACAACATTGAAAGTGGATAACAGCATAGGGCCACATTTATTGATTCAATGCCCTAGTCCGAATTATAAATTTATATTGGTAAAACGACCAATCATAATTACTAAGGCAAGCAGGCCGAAGTAACACTGGTAAGGTACCACCCAAAAATTGCCAACGGCAATTGGTTACAATGTATCAATTTGTATCAATTTGTTTGTTGACAACAAACAAATTGTTGACCGTAGTCAATCACTAACTCATGACCCCACCCTCTGACGCGTATCCGTGAAATCACAGGGGTGATGCATGCTGGTTAGCAATCGTCATCACCCCATCGCCTGGTTCGTCGTTGACCGGACAACGTTTAACTACTTTATTCCTGTCTAGTGTTGTCCAGTCAATTGCGAACCTGCCGGATACTTGTGGGTCATACTGTTTACCTTACCAGTGCTACCCGCCAATGTGACCAAAGTCAACAGTAGGAACACAGAAAGACCCCTATATCAAACCATAGCAACAGTGTGGGATGGGCAAAAAAGCCAGGACCCGGAAGCCAATATGGGTCCCAACCAAAAATTCCCACCCGGCCCCGAAGCGACCAAAATATCACACTGTTAACTAGGGAGGGGGTGGAGGGGAAAAGACTTCTCCGCTCCGTCGCTGAGGTAAAATGGCAGCTCGGCTGCCTCGTGGCCACCCCTTTTATAAGGGAGCTGGCCACGCCCCTAACTACCCGGATTCTCTGTCCTGTGGGGGGGGGGGCCCGCAAAGGGCGCGGCGGCCATTTTGGCGCCGCGCTTGCATTGCAGGCGCACCCCCCCAATAACGGACACAGACAACATTGAAAGTGGATAACAGCATAGGGCCACATTTATTGATTCAATGCCCTAGTCCGAATTATAAATTTATATTGGTAAAACGACCAATCATAATTACTAAGGCAAGCAGGCCGAAGTAACACTGGTAAGGTACCACCCAAAAATTGCCAACGGCAATTGGTTACAATGTATCAATTTGTATCAATTTGTTTGTTGACAACAAACAAATTGTTGACCGTAGTCAATCACTAACTCATGACCCCACCCTCTGACGCGTATCCGTGAAATCACAGGGGTGATGCATGCTGGTTAGCAATCGTCATCACCCCATCGCCTGGTCCGTCGTTGACCGGACAACGTTTAACTACTTTATTCCTGTCTAGTGTTGTCCAGTCAATTGCGAACCTGCCGGATACTTGTGGGTCATACTGTTTACCTTACCAGTGCTACCCGCCACACGGAGGGGCTTCAAAGAAGACCTGACGCCCCCCCCCAGACCGTCAGCTCGGTCAACAGGCCTGCTCGCCAATCACCCAACAGGAGGTCCATACCTCCTCGTGACAGATGGACCCCATCCCCTGCGTACAAGTCATAATTTTGTAGGCTAGTATCGGGGTGATGACTGACCCGTCCCCAAGCCCTGTCGGCAATAAACCGCGCCACCGCCCTATCGACCGCGCGCCTAGCGCGGTCAAGGGCCAGGAGGTTAACGCCCCCTCTGTAAGAATGGCGCGGGACAATGTCCGACCACACCAGGGTTGTGGCAGGCCAGCCATAATGCAAATAGGCGAGTTCCTCGCAAATCGCATGCTTGAGCGATAAGCCGGTAACTTGGCCCAAATCATTGCCCCCCAGGTGGATGACGAGAATGTCAGGCGGGTCAGCACCCAGGCCAGAAAAAAGGAAAGGCCGCAGCTCCCGCCATAACATCCCAGGCTTACCATGCCATGTGAGACTGGCGTGTTCACCCAGTCCCAGTCGGGGTCCACTCTGTCGCCGCAGCGTAACGCGCTGCCCTGTGCACATAGCTGTGGCCCACCAGCCATACTGTCACCGGTGTAATACGACACCCAGGGTCTGTAAGAAAATTGAGAAAAATTGAGAAAAAGACGGTAAGGTGACTGGATTGGTACTCATGGCGGAAGTGGGCGCACATAAAACTGAAAACATTGCGAGCCCCACCTCCCCATGCTGCGTATGTCAGCCCCCAGAGTACCCAAAAGCAGCTGCTGTAGAGGCTGCGCCAATACGGAATGAATGTGAGCCATAACGGGCACCTGGCAGGCCCACCCTGGTGAGGGCTCTGGCTGTCACCTTCCAAAACTGAAATTTAGTAAGGGGAGACCCATCTTGGTGACAGAAAAACGGGCCGTGGTGCATGCCACGCAGTGCCAGGAACTCCTGTAGGGCACCAACCGGACAGATGTCTGCCAAAGAACACCGTAGCAGTCTTACCACTGCCTACGCCATGCTGATCTGTCTTAGAGGAGCGTATCCTCAACTGGGCCCAGTCTTTGGCAACATAGACATCCTCGAGTTCCAGTGCCCTACAACTTGCATCCGCCTTATACAGCATCTCAAGCTCGCTGTCGCGGAGCGCTCCAAAAAGGCCACCGTTGTAGCCGCATGAAGTGGGCTGCCTCATTTCCAAAACAGAGGCCAGGCCAGCCCCGGGCCAATTGGGTAAAAACCCTGGGAAAATCTTGCATCCGCCTTACTCAGCATCTCAAGCTCGCCGATGCGGAGGGCTCCAAAAAGGCCACCGTTGTAGCCGCATGAAGTGGGCTGCCTCAATTATCAAAACTGAGGCCAGGCCAGCCCCGGGCCAATTGGGTAAAAAACCCTGGTAAAATCTTGCATCCGCCTTACTCAGCATCTCAAGCTCGCCGACGCGGAGGGCTCCAAAAAGGCCACCGTTGTAGCCGCATGAAGTGGGCTGCCTCATCTATCAAAACAGAGGCCAGGCCAGCCCCGGGCCAACTGGGTCAAAAATCCCCTGGGTAAATGGGGTGGCGGTCGCCCGGGAAACGCCCGGGCACGCGCACCCACCCCTCCCAACATGTCTCACTCGGAAGTCAATGGTGCTGTCCACACGACCTCCCACTTTGGCCATAAAAGCCAACCCAAAAGCTGAGATGCTATGGTGCGTGGTGCGAGGCCCTGAGCATACAGGTAAACCATGAATCGCAGAACATGGGCTACTGTAATCGGCCAGGTTCCTGGCAGTCGGAATCGGGTACATAATACTCTAAAGGAACTAAATGCGTGGTGATACGCCTTACTCATGCATGGCGCTAGTGACATGCCGATCGCCCGGTTCACCTCTCCTTGCCAACGGTCCATCTCTCATCCGGTAGTGGCGAGGGAAATTCCTCCTCATCCGGGGGCCGAGGCACGGAACCGGGAGATCTGCAGGCGGGACAAAGCAGCAGCAATATCATTATCAACCCCTGGGACTTGCCTGGCCCTGAAGGGAACGTTGAGGCACAGGTTGCATAACACAAACCAACGCACTAGCCCCATAACCCCGGGCGATTTGGAAATCTGTGCAGTGACGATGCGGACAACAGCCGCGTTGCCACGCCAAAATTGCACAACCGAGTTGGCCCACCCCTTGCCCCATAGCATCAAAGCACCCAGGATAGGGAAATATTCCAGATACGTGAGACCATGCAGGCGACCCTTGCCTGCCGCGGATGGTGGCCACCCACCATAGGCCGACTTCCAATTGAAGGACATCCCATAAACCCATGGATCCTGAGGCATCGGACTGCATCTGAAAGCAAGGGGGAGCCAGGAAATCAAACCCAAAATGACACCCCGTTGAACTACCTCTGGGTCTATGGCCAGACAAGCACGTCTGCCCCGATACCCCGGGTAAATCTGAGCCTGTGGCGGGGCCTGAATAATCCCGCCATGGCGTCGCACCAGCGCAGAGCAATTGCCCTGCCCGGTGCGACGACCCTGCCAGCGAAATTGGGGTGACCATGTAGCACCAGAAATTCCCTCCATGATGCCATGCACTCAGCCAGCAAGACCGAGACAAGGGCCACTAGCCTTGACACCTTATCCCGCTGCAACCTAGAATCCTGCGCTATCGTGTTACTCTCCACCCCAGGAATACTAGCTGTGGAGATGGGCCCTCGGTCTCTTCGGGCGCTAAAGGGACACCAAGTTCCTCCATTAGCGTCTGAAATGTGTTGAGGAGACGTGGGTACGTGTCCCAGCCCCGTTCAGCCCCGAATAAAACCATCCAGGGAATGGGCTACAGACCGGGACCCTGACCTGCGGACAAAAGCGCAATCTAGGAAAGTGGTGAAACGCTCGAACACCGAGCCCCAATGGAATAGCCAAAAGGCACGGCATCATTGAAATAATATGCTCCCCGGGACGGGGGTGCAGGGACAGTGCCAACGACCCTGCCCGCATAGACCCTTTTGTCAAAGCTGGCAGCAGCCACCTCCTCCCCCCCCTTAAGGGATAAAAGATTGGGGGGGAGCCCTTCGGTAAACTAAATCCCACTGCAACAGTCTTGCAAGCCCCTTGTCTGCCCCACCCTCTGCCTATTTCACATTCCTCTAGGCCTAGGACAGGCAGAGGCCGCATGGGGGCCAACACAGGTGGGACACTCCTGTCTGTATATACAAGTCCTCCCATTAGAGAAGCCATTGGACAAGAAAGTCCAGAACGGCAGGCGGGCTGGGACCCCCCGCCCCGCCCCATGGCAGGTGACCTATGCTGGGGCCGCCCGCTGAACCGCATGCCCACAATGGTATATCTCCCCGGGCACAGGGCGCGTGGGCGTCAAGTACAAAAGCCGCAGTCTCTGGCCTGGCTCATCCCGCCTAACCCCAGGGTGTGTGGGAATCCGCCTACGGCATCCCTCGTCACAAGCCAACCACGCTGAGCCCGGAAAGTAAACCATCGCCCGGCAGATGTTGTCCAAATACTGGACCATCGGAATAGCCAGATCCGGCCAGGCCCAAGGTACACCGCCATGCCTATGATGCAGGCCGGCAACCATTTGGCCCACATACTTGGTGGCTTGTGACAACGTGCCTGCCACTATCCTTCTATTCTGCCCCTCCATCTCTCCTTGGAGGGCACCTTGTTTTGGAGTGAGAAGATATCCACATATTCCCCCCGTCAAATCTACTCCCTGGCGGCCTGTGCCAAATGGTCATTCAGCGTTAAAGAATAGGAACTTGGACCAACCCGGCCGCCCCAAACATTCCCCTCAGGGTAGGGAATACCCCCCACCGCGTGGCCCCGGGAATGTGTGTGGATGTACTCGCTTACACCCCAGTGCCCAAGGTGGCAGTCGTCGTCGCCGGGTGGGGTGCCGACAGCGTGGCCCCCGCACCACCCGCGCGAGGCCAAGGCCATTGAAAGGCCCCCCCCATATTGGGAATGTGTGTGGATGTACTCGCTTGCACCGGATACTCACATGCTGCACCCCCGCGGGCCGCCCCCACCGGGGGTTCCGGCCCACTGGGGGCGTCGGAGCTCACGACCGACGTAGAGCTCATCACCGTGGCCTGACCCGCACCTGGCTGCTGGCCGGGGAGCCGCGAGGCAGTGGCCGGACCCGCGCCACGCGCCTGCAGCAGCTCGACCCTCCCTGCCGGCTGTTGTCCTTCTGCCGACAGCGCCTCAAAAGGGACCCCGAAGGGGGCGCCCGCCTGACTGGAGCAAAGAGCCGGCCGGCCCGCCCGGTCCAGGCGTGGTACAGGCGAATATGGCCATTGGCCAGCACCGAAGCCCGGCAGGGTCGGTGAAGAAACCCGGTAAGGCAGGGGGCCGCACCACCCCCCAAGGCTAGAGGGCCCAGGGGGAGGCTGCGACCCAAGAAGAGTAGGCCCAACAGGGTGGGCAGATGCAGGAGCGGTGTCCACTGCTCGCGGGCCGCGGGCCGGAACCCCTTCCGCGCCCGCACTCTGGTCGCCCACTCCGGGCCAAGGGGCAATAGACCCCATTCCGCCGGCCCCGGCAGGGGCCTGCAAAGGCGGCTGCTGAGGAGGCGGCACCGCGGTCCTCCGACCTGGGTTGCGCCTCCTACCAGCGCAAGCTGCACTTAAAGCCGCCTCCTTCTTCAAAGGTATCTCCACTGAAGCAAAGGGAAGCCAACAAGGAAGAATCGCTACCGAAAGGCTTCCCGGTAAGCTAAAGAGCGACGGAGACACAGGGGAAAAGACTTCTCCGCTCCGTCGCTGAGGTAAAATGGCAGCTCGGCTGCCTCGTGGCCACCCCTTTTATAAGGGAGCTGGCCACGCCCCTAACTACCCGGATTCTCTGTCCTGTGGGGGGGGGGCCCGCAAAGGGCGCGGCGGCCATTTTGGCGCCGCGCTTGCATTATCATCACAAATATCATTCTAAATGAAACTAAAATCTGGACATGTTCATATATATAATGGCCATTGTTTTCCGCCAGGAAGTATATTCTCTTACTGTAATTTGCTGAGATGTTGTGCAGTAGGTTTTTGAAAATATAGTGAATGGTTCAATCTATTGAAATCTAATAAACTAACCATTATCCTACATTAATACATACTTCCTTGAATTTTTATTCCTTTTTAATTTCAGATCTTTTTCTTGAGTTTCCCTTGTACAATTTCAGAAATCTGCTTATTATGTGCAGAAAATGATGACACCAACAAGCTTTCTCGAGAACATTGCACTAACTAAACCTATATTTTAAAGAATTTTTTGTACATTATAGTCAAGCTTTCTTTCCAGATTTATCTGGAAAGTGACTTCAGTGAGTTATGATAATACATTTGGATACATTTTTCAAGGCACAATTTTAAATGAAGCACCCTGCTAAATGTTTCAAATTACTCAGATGACATTTAAAGGTACCCATCCCTTCCTTGTGAATCTCAGCATCTTTGCAAGTTATCTGTATGTCCTCTGGCAATGAAAATTAGCATTTTGTTCAGTATAATGAATCATTTCTGAAAAGTAATTATTCTGTTGCAGTAAAAGTAATATCCAAAACACAAAATTTACACCTGTGTTAGAGAGCATGCAAAAGCCCAATTGTGATATTATAGAACAGGGAAACTGCATCAACTTAATTATATTACAGTGTTGCATTAATACTAAAATGAAGGTCAGTGGAAGAAATAATATTCTTCAGAAATTAATAAGTTGTACTTGGTGGGCAAACCAATGAGCCTTAAAACAACAGCATTGGTTCTTGCTCTTCTGCTAGTGAATACACCTGCCCAGTTTGGTATAAATCAGCACATGCTGAGTACTAGATATTGCTTTTAAAAAAAAAACCAATAGAATAATCACAGGATGTTTCAAACCTAACATCCTAGATAGGTATTGCCCCCTCTGCTGTCCACAGAGAAGCAGTAGCATACACAGAGAGACTGAAATATTTAGTTTCTGAATGACATCTCCTATGGCTTTCAGCTACTACCACCACCCTCCAAGATTAATTTCCAGGGAAAAGCTTTCTTAAGTCAACAGAAGTTTTGTACAAATTTAAAAGTAGAATAGATATATTGAAGGCTATGGAGGATCAACATTGGATGCAACTAACAGAGGAGTTGGCACTTGGTTTTGGTGAAAGCTCAGAAGTCTGGAAATTTCTGAATAAATGGGATACCCAGTGTTGTCAGTCCCCTGCAAATGCAGAGAGGTGTAAACATCCACCCATGTGCATACCTGATCCTTGTGCCCTGCTCAATATACATTTGAGGACCTAAGAACAATGCAACAGAATGTAATTAACGTTGCCTGCTTTTGGGAAAGAAATGTCTAATTCAGACTTCTTAATTATGTAAATGTTATCTTTAAAATTTAAATCTTATGTTTTAGTGTTTATTTTAATTGTGATGTTTCTGGCATGAATAAAGAATATGCCCCTCTGGATTTATGGCTGAAAAAGGCTTAGATAGAATTGGGGCGGGGGAGGTTTTCCCCCTGTGCTGGAAGAAAAGAGCAAGAAGTCGCTGAAAGCTAGTGTTGCCTTGAGTTTGCTAAAAGGTGGGGTGATTGAAGCATTTAAGTCTCCCCTGGCCCAAAATCTGGCCTCTTTGCTCAGTTATCCAACACCCTGCCTGCCTGTCCTGCAGACTAGAAAGTGTAGAGTTCAAGTTTTGGTGCTGGATAGGACCTGGTTTCCTGATTAGCAGTGCAGAAGTAGACTGGTTTGTTTTTTGCCTATCCCACTCTGGTAACTGTGGGACTCATTGGGCTTTGTTATGGTGGCATTGCTGGACTATAGTGGCAGAGGTGATTCTCTTGATGATGAGGGAAATGGAGGCCTAGCACAATTATTGGTTCACATGAACTAGGTTGGAAATACCCACATTGATCTCTTCCCAAATCAGCTGGTGTGGGCAGTAGCTGTCAAGGTCCAGTACTACTGAGGGTTTAGAGTTTTGCCAGTCCAGAACAGGGAGGTGAGGGCTGGTTTCAACTGCTCTGGTACCAGGTTAGAGCACTACCAGGCCCCACTGCAGATCAGTGGATTTGCAATTAATAAATTGTTTCCCGAGTTTTCAAAGCATAACATATGTTTATTCAATCTTTATTTCATGGTGGGGAGAAGTAGAATCAATGAGGTCAATGGAAGAATCATATGTGACATGTATCCTGCATAACATTTGAGAGAAACCAGGTGAAAGATTTCTCAAACTACTTTAAAAAACAAATTATATTCTTGGTGAGTGGGAAGGGTGAAGGAACAGTAGCTGGAAATAAGATGCAGGTAGTGGTTGTAAATAATTGTGAGAGAAGATAATGGAAACAGCATAAACATTGGTAAGAATACCAACTTTTTAAGTATATATATATATATGAAAACTGCTTTGAGTACTTGCATTTTGTGACTGCAATATTGCATAGCTATGGGAGATCTAGAACTTGTGTCTAGAACCACGCCATCAGCCCCGGGAGTGGAGACAGGTGGGAGCCACTGCAGCTGCCTTCGCTCTCCGGGCCCGCCCGCCTGGAGAGCAGAAAAGGACGCCGCCGACGCCGGCCTTTCGAGGAGCTCCCTGTCTCGCCCGGGAGCCCACACCATCGGCCCCGGGAGTGGAGACAGGTGGGAGCCACTGCAGCTGCCTTCGCTCTCCGGGCCCGCCCGCCCGGAGAGCAGAAAAGGACGCCGCCGACGCCGGCCCCTCAAGGAGCTCCCTGTCTCGCCCGGGAGCCCACGCCATCGGCCCTGGGAGTGGAGACAGATGGGAGCCGCTGCAGCTGTTTTTGGACCTTCCTGGGTCGGCGTGGGGAAGGAATGGGTGGCACCTGTGGACACTGTCCCCTCACCCCTGGTCCTGTCCGGCCAGGGGTCAGAAGAGGGACGCTCGCAATTATGGGGGAGGGTAGCTGCCATCACCCGAGCCTTTCCCCGGTCCGGCATTGGCCGCGGGGAAGTGGGAGCTTTTGGGTGCTCCCACTGGAGGGGGGGGTAGTATGGGGCTTGTGTTTTTGAAATTAATTGTATGGGATTTTTTTTCTGCAATGTGTTAATTTTCAATCTGTTTTTGTAATTGTGTAATTATATCTGTGATAATGTATTTGTATGTGTTGTAAGCCGCTTTGAGTTGCACTTGTGCTATGAAAGTGGGGTAGAAATTAAACTTATTATTATTATTATTAGAACTTCTGCTATCTCATTGTAGAGTTGGTTGCAACATGAGCTGAAAGACTAACTGAGCAATCAAATTGAGTAATCCAATTTGCCTGGATATAATACCTGGGAATGTTACATGTACAAAACTTCATTTGTTGTTGTTCAGTTACACAGTCGATTCTGACCATTTGCGACCCCATGTACCATTGCCCACCAGGCACCTCTGTCCTCCACCATCCTCCTCAACATGCCCTGCTCTGTGCCCATTGTGTCTACAATACCATCTAGCCATCTTTTTGGCTGACCCCTTCTTCTTTTGCCCCTCCCCTTTTCCAGCATCAAGGCTTTCTCAAGTGAATCCTCTCTTCTCATTTGATGTCCCAAGTACTTTAGCTTCATCTTTACTTTTTGATCTTCTAAGGAGCAGTCAGGGTTGATTTCTTCTAAGATCGACCTATTTGTTCTCCTGCTGTCCCAGGGTACTCTCAAAACTTTTCTCCAACATCACATCTCAAAGGCATCTATTATTCTGCGCTCAGCTTTCTTTATGGTCCAGCTCTCACAACTGTATATTACCACCAGGAATACCATTGTCTTGACTATGGAAATTTTTGTTTGCAAGGTAATAACTTTGTTATTAGCAGTAATTTTTAGGGCTTTTCTAACTTCCCTCTCCAGGATGTCCAGCTCCAGTTCAAAGATCTTATCACTGTGGTTGTCAGTGGTGTTGATTTCCTTTTTGTAAAGTTCTTCTGTGTACTCTTGCCGTATTTTTGTAATCTTTTCTGCATCAGATAAATCTCTGCCATTTTGTCCTTTATCATGGTCATTTTTGCTTTAAACTTTCCCTTGATTTTCCCAATTTTTAAAAAAAGATCTCTAGTCCTTCTCCTTCTGTTGTTTAAATCTATTTCTTTGCACTGTTAATTTAAGAAGGTTTCCTTATCTCTCCTTGCTTTTCTCTCAAAATCTGTTTAATTGATTGACTTTTTCTCTTTTGCCTTTTCCATTTGTGTTCCTTCTTTCCTCCGCTATTTTAAGAACCTCATCAGACAGCCACTTTGCTTTCTTACACTTTTTTTCTTTTGATATAGTTTTACTTGCTGTCTCATGTATGTCCATAATTCTTCTGGTACTTTGTCTATCAAGTCTAAACCATTAAATCTGTTCCACACCTCCACCATGTTTTCCTTAGGGATGCTGTCTAGGTCATACCTGTGTGTCCTAGTTGTTTTCCCTATTTTCTTTAATCTAAAATTGAATTTTGCAATCAGTAGATTATGATCTGAGGCACAGTCTGCTTCAGATCTTGTTTTTGCTGACTGTATGGAACTTCTCCATCTTTGGCTGCAGATTATGCAATCAATCTGGTTTCAGTGTTGGCCATCTGGGGATGTCCATGTATAAAGTTGCCTCTTGTGCTGTTGAAAATGTGTGCTTGCTATGACTAGTGCATTCTCTTGGCAGAACTCTATTAGCCTTTGTCCTGCTTCATTATGTGTTCCAAGACCAAACTTGCCCATTATCCCATTTACTTTTTGACTTCCTACCTTGGCATTCCAATCTTTCAATACAGACTTCATTTTTTGGTGTCAGTTCTATAAGGTGTTTTAATGTTAAGTGTTAACAAACTTGATTTTAATATGTGTATTCAACCATGTTTGTGGTGCCACCTCTTTTCTCTGGCATGCTCATCAAAAAGAGATCCAGTAAAGACTGAAGACAAAAATAAATAAATAAATGCAAGCAAGCATTCATTCTTCTGCCAATGAATTCAATATTCTGATATTCCAGAACAACTGATTTCTTTCTCCTCTCCTCCATCTCTTTCATATGTTGACATTATGTTACAGCCTAACAATGGAAAAAAACTGAATATAGAGAAAGTGACATTTTTACTGCTTCTTCCAGGTAAGTTGAAAATAAGCTTCGGGGGGGGGGGGGGGGAAGCATTCTCGGATACGAGTTGCAGCCGACGACAATTCAGCCGATGACAATTGTGTTTCAGCATTTTGTTAAACAAAGTTTCTTCCTTACATGAGAGCTAAAATCCATGGAAGATTTGGAAAGTCTCCTCATGAATACCAGTGTTCTGTCCAGAAATGGTTAGCTTTTGTATCACATGAGGCTTTCCTATTTTCTGGAAACTAGTCTAAGGTCCACAATTATCTGATTTCCAGACAGATGATGGAGCTGTATAGCAATGTTAGAATTTACAGAGAGAGAGAAAGAGAAAATAAAGAGGGCTTCACATATATAAGGTGCATGTGTTCAGAAGATGCGAAGTAACTGACTATGGAAGAAAGTTCAAAAGAAAGAATGTGATTTCAGACGTCTCTTTTGACAGACCAATTAACAATAGAGTGTGCATAGAGTGTTCTTGAATTGAAAGCAATATCAATAATTGCTGCCCTTTAGGAAAGTGCTGAAAACCTGGCTGGCAGGGCATGTATGGGGGGCCAACGGGGTGCTGACTCCTGCTCGTTGGCTCTGTTAGAATTATAGGTCCCTTTTACTGATGGGTGGGGAAGGGAGGGTTGTTTTAAATTTGGGATGGTTTTAAATAGTTTTTTCTATTTCACTTTATTATTTTTATTAAATTTTTTAAGGGTGTGTGTATAATATTAATGTGAATGTGCACCACCCTGAGTTGCCCTAGAGCAGGAGGATAGGATATCCAAATAAATAAATCATCAAATGAATAAGTAGTATTCACAAAGATTAATTACTATTGTCTTCACTATCTTAACCTATAAATCCAAGGGTTAACCGTTGGAACTGGCTATAGGTTGCTATGCCTAGCCCTACTTGCCTGCACTCACCCTTCGTGCACACGGCCAATCTGGGTACGCAGGTCAACGAAGGATTGAGAAAACTGGCAGTGGGGCAACAGCCCCACAAACGTGAAGAAAGGGAAACAACTTCACTTCCCAACATTCCTTGCACCGCGCCGCGCCAGAGCCAATCAGGCTGAAAGGCTCTCGCACGGCGCAGCGTTCGGAAACGCGCCGCAGCCAATCAAAAGAAAAGCATTTTTAAAAAATGCAGCACAAACACAAAGCACCAACCCATTACTACAAGCCCCAGCGTCCTGCGCGCCATGAGCGCGCAGAACTCTGAGGAAACCGGCGCCCGAAAAATTAAAAAGAAAAACAACTCACCACCTAACAGCCAAGCACACACCAGCCGGCTTTCTTTCCCTCACCAACAGCGCCTGAAGGTCCCGACTGGAGTTTCCCCTTTAATATCAGTGGGTGGGGGTTGCGATCCCCCTCTCTGCTGGCTACCCTAGGGTTGGGAGGTTTGTGGGAACAAAAGGGGTATGTTTTCCAAACCCTTCTGGACTCAGGACACCAGGGAGAGGGGATCGATTCCCACCCCCCTCCTTAAAACAACTCCGTCTTTTCTTCTCTTTAAAAACGGAGTTGTTTTAAGGAGGGGGGGAGGGAATCGATCCACTCTGCCTGGTCTACTGGGTCCAGAAGAGTTGGGGGGACATACCTCTTTTGTCCCCACAAACTTCCCAACCCCAGGGGAGCCAGCGGAGAGGGGGGTCGCAACCTCCCACCCACTTATATTAAAGGGGAAACCCCGATCTACTTTCACGACTCCACACCAACAAAGCACCATAACACAATAAAGCCCCCCTCCCTACCACCTAGCCCACCCTTCCTAACCCCCAACGACCATGCCCCTCTCCCCACCACCTAGCCCACCCTTCCTAACCCCCAATGACCACGTACCTTCCCCACCACCAAATAAATATTTTTTAAAAAATTACTAAAAACACTCAAACACATCCAAAAATACACAAAAACAAAAACACCAAAAACAATACGAAGTAAACAAAGACACAATCAAAAACAAAACAAACAGACAAAAAATACAAATTCCAACCCCCCCCTCCCCCCCCCCGCCCACACACACAAACAAAAGAAAGAAAACAAGCAAACTTACCAAAAGAGGTGCTACCTCCACCAGGACTGGAAAAGAAATGAATAAAGAAAGACACTACTTACCAGAAGAAGCTCCACCCAGAGGCCAGGAGAGAAAAAAAGTCAAAATACAATAACCCCTACCAGCACCACCTGCTGGCCACAATAGTAAATACAATTCAAAACACACAACAGGCCCAAACAAAAGGCCACAAGAGTAAAAACAAAACAAAAACATAACACAAATTTACAATTTTACACAAAAGGTCACACCAATAAAAACAAGTAAAAAAAATTACACTAAACACACTTTAACACAAATCACAAATATATGTCAATAAAATACAATAGAAACTTTTAAAAATCCTGTGCTGAGTTATAACTCAAATTTAAACTCAAAACATCTAAACACATTTTAAAAACATTGAATGTAAAAAACATTTACTTTTACATTATTAAAATTATTACATACGGTACAACTAATTAAAAAAATTCAAAAAACTAAAACATTATTCGCTTACATAAAACAATTTGAAAAAATTATATCATACTTTCTTCTTTTATTAATCCTCAAAAAAACCCAAAAAAGCAGATCACAGTTAATAACAGCCAAGCCAAAAAATTTTTACATAAATAAACATTTAAAAAATTAAAATTACAGACTAAGCAATTTTTTTGAAAAATTAACACAATTTAACCTTCCAACACAATGTAAAACTATTGCAAAAATAAAATTGGTTCATTTTTTATTAAAACACACGGGGGGAAAAGCCCGGCAATGCCGGGCAACCCTTGCTAGTGTTAAATAAAACTACAATTACTACCATTACCACCAGATGTCTTTTTAAACAAATCTTTCAGAAAAAAGTTTCTCAAAGGACCACTGGGAAGACAGTTGAATGCTGGAAAAGGGAACCATTCATAACATACTACATAAACCATTTGTATTCCTCAATGTGGTAATGAATTCTTGATGATTATCTGTTTATTAGAGTTGCTAAATTTTGTTGAAACATCTGCATAGCCTAGAGAGGTTATTTTCAAGTGCAAATAAATTGTGACTACTTAGTTAACAAAGCCTTATAAATGCACAAACAAGACAAACTTATTATACCAATGTATGTGAAAAGATACCAAAGTGAGCTCTGCTAAAGCCCATTTACATAAATGCTCCCAATATCTATACAAGTCATACTCTTCCATGGAAAAATGCATTTTTATTTCAATCTAACAATGAACAGAAGAAACACAAATGACTAAACAGCAGAAACAAGCATGTACACACACAAGCCATAGATGACAAATGTTACTTCAAACCAACCCTCTCTTACTATTTGGAGAAGTTATTTCCCCTTCCCCATTCTGTTGTAGATTTAAAAAATGAAGCCAATTGGCCCATACACACACACACCCTCCCTGGGCGGCAGGAAAGCAGACCAATCAGTAAATTCAAAATATTTCTGCATGCTTGCTCTATTTTATTTCCTTTGTTGGGACTCAGAATTATTAAAATACAATTTCAGGGATCCTTTTTGGTACTGAGTAGGAATTGTTTGAGATCCAGGTCCTCCTGAATCCCCCTCCTTTCTTTCCTTCTTCACATAGAAGGTGACTTCCTGTTAAACCTCAGTTGACTTTCACTGTATTTCAATAGGCATACTGGCATTTTCAATCATATTTAACTTGCTGATTGGAATCTTATACAAATTGGGGATTTCCCCCTACTGTGGTCTTGTCTTAGTTTTCATATTCAATAGTTTAATGTGGATAATTATTTTAAAAATTCTCAGCACTTTTGGTAGCAAAGGTTGAGAGGGGAGGCCTACATCCTAGGCCAGTAGTGGCGAACCTATGGCACATGTGCCAGCGGTGGCACTCACAGCCTTCTCTGTGGGCACTCAAGACATCAACCCAGCACAGAGTTACTCCCTCCCCAGCACAGAGTTCATCCTAACCCTCTGCCCAGCAGCCCAATAGGAATGTTTCCTCTCTCCCCTTAGGACAGAGTTCACTCCATCCTTCTCAGCCTAGCAGCCCAATGGGAGTGCTTCCTCCCTTCTCCTGGCACAGAGTTTGCCCCACCCCTTTGCTAAGCAGCCCAATGGAAGTGCTTCCTCTCTCCCCCAGTACAGCAGTCACCCCACCCCTCTGTTTGGGCACTTGGTATCTAAAAGGTTTACCATTACTGTCATAGGCCCTAGTGAGCACCACAAGTTTCCTTCTTGTATAATCTGTTTATCAATTCCATTTGCAAGCAGTAGAGGGTACTGTCTTTGCAGGTGCACCCCCCAAAGAAAGACTCAGACACCGGTATATGGATAAAGGCATTGGGCCACATTTATTGAATAATGCCCTAGTCCGAATTATAACTTTCAATTGGTGTATTCATCCAATTGTAATTCTTAAGGCAAGCAGGCCGCAGTAACACTGGTAAGGTTCCTCTCAAAATGCCAATGATAATTGGCTACAGTGTAACTATTTGTATCAATTTGTTTGTTGACACAAACAAATTGTTGACCGGAGTCAATAAACTATCTACTGACCCCACCCTATGACGTGTATCCGTCAAATCATGAGGTGATGCATGCTGAAAAGCTCCTGCCATCACCCCTTGCCTGGTCCGTCGTTGACCGGCCAAAGCTATTACACCTGTACCTGTCTAAGTGTTGGCCAGTCAATTGCGAACCTGCCGGATACCTATGGGTCATAAATCTTTACCTTACCAGTGCTACCCGCCACACGGGGAGGCGTCTATGAAGACTCACCGCCCCCCCCCCCCAGACCATCAGCTCAGTCACCAGGCCTGCTTGCAAATCTTCCAGAAAGAGGTTCATACCTCTAGCCGACAGGTGGACCCCATCCCCTGCATAGAGATCGTAATTTTGCAAACTAATCGTGGGGTGCCAGATGGCCATCCCCAAACCCTTGTCTGACAAGAACCGGGCAACTGCCCTGTTCACCGAGCAGCGAGCGCGGTCAAGGGCACGTAGGTCAATACCTCCCCTGTAAGTATGACGCGGCACGATGTCCGACCATAGCAGCCTCGTGGACAGCCACACATAATGCAAATAAGCTAGGTCACTGCAGATCATGGATTTTAAGGAAAGGCCAGTGACCTGGGCAAGGTCATTGCCCCCGAGGTGCAGTACAAGGACATCAGGCAGTTCAGCATCCCTGATGGAAAACAGGAATGGCAACAGTTCCCGCCATCTCATTCCGCGCTTACCGTACCAACGAATACGTGCGGTGGCACGTAGTCCAAGCTGGGGTCCCCACTCTGTCACCGCAGCACACTGCGCTGCCCAGTGCACGTAACTGTGGCCCACCAGCCATACTGTCACCGGTGTGCGGGGACACACAGGGTCTGTAAAAGAAGAAAAGAGAATAATGACTTAACTGGTACTCATACCTGAAGTGGGCAAACGTACAATGCAAAACGCATGGATCCCCATCTCCCCATCCGGCGTATATCAGCCTCAGAGTACCCAAATGCAGCCGCAGTTGATGCAGCACCTATCCTAAATGAATGGCTGCCGTAATGAGCCCCGGGGAGGCCAACACTGGTTAGTGCCATACCGGTCACCTTCCAAAATTGGAATTTAGTAAGGGGAGACCCATCCTGGTGGCAGAAAAACGGGCCAGGGTGCGTGCCACGCCCTGCCATAAACTCATGTAGGGCACCAACCGGACAGATGTCTGCAATGGAACATCGTAGCAGTCTAACTCCACTGCCTACGCCGTGCTGATCAACCTTTGAGGACCGTATCCTCAACTGAGCCCACTCATTAGTGACATAGACATCATCGAGTTCCAGTGCCCTACGAGTCGCATCCGCCTTAGACAGTAGTACCAACTCACTGATGCGGAGCGCTCCAAAGAAGGCCACTGTGGTAGCCGCGTGAAAAAGAGCCACCTCATACCTATCATAACACAAGTTATGCCAGCCTCGTGCAAGGTGGGTCAGGACCTCTGGTGAAATTGGGTGGCGAGTGTCCGGGCAGCGGCCACGTTCCCGTGTCCACCCCTCCAAAACATGACGTATGCAGAAATCATTCACACAGTCAGCGAAGCCCCTCACTTTTGCCATAAATGCCAGTGCCGACACCCTGGATGCTATAGTACGAGGAGCCAAACCCTAAATTGTACAAAAGCATGTTGATACGCCTTACGCGTGCGAGGTGCCAAAGACATGCCGATCGCCCGGTTCACCTCTCCTCGCCAAATGTCCAAATCTCGGCCGGGAGTGGCGAGGGGAATTCCTCTGCTTCCGGAGCCAAGGCATGGAACCGGGGGATCTGCAGGCGGGATAAAGCATCAGCAATATCATTATTAATGCCTGGTACGTGTCTAGCCTAAACAGCACATTTAGGCATAGGCTTCTTAACACAAATTGGCGAACCAACACCATAACCCTAGGCGATTTAGACATCTGAGCGTTGACAATGTGCACCACTGCCGCATTGTCACACCAAAAATGGACCACTGAGTTGGCCCACTCCTCGCCCCATAGCATCAAAGCTCCCAGGATGGGAAGGAACTCAAGGAAGGTAAGATCGCGGAGGCGATCCGTGCCCCGCCATGCTGGAGGCCATTGGCCATAAGCCCACCTCCCCTCAGAATAAATCCCATATCCCAGGGAGCCGGAGGCATCCGACTGTACTTGGAATCTAGGGGAGACCATAAGGTCTGATCTCCAGAAAGAGACCCCGTTAAAATCCCGTAGGAATGTGAGCCAAACCAAAAGGTCAGCCTGCATGCCCCTGGTCAGTCGGACCCTATGGTGGCGATTTAACAGGCCAGTCATGGCGTCACATAGGCGGCGGGCAAATGCTCTGCCGGGTGTCACCACCCTGCAGGCAAAGTTAAGATGTCCATGAAGTACCTGCAGCTCATGAAGGGACACTTTATGTTTGTCCATCAATGCCAAAATCATCGCAGAGATCCGGGTGACCTTATCCATGGGTAACCGGGATGCCTGTGCGACCGTGTCAATTTCAATACCTAGAAATGTGAGCGTAGTAGATGGGCCCTCGGTCTTTTCGGGCGCTAAGGGGACACCCAGTTCCCACATTAGCATCTGAAATGTAGTGAGGAGACGCGTGCACATGTCCGAGCCCCATTCACCCCCGAACAAAAAGTCATCGAGGTAATGGGCTACAGACCGAGACCCGGACCTGCAAACAAAGGCCCACTGAAGAAAAGTGCTAAAACGTTCGAATGCCAAACATGAAGTAGAGCAGCCAAAAGGCATGGCCTTATCTACATAGAACTTCCCTTGGAATCTAAAACCCAATAGTTCAAAGTCCCCTGGGTGCACTGGCAGCAATCGGTGTGCCGATTTAATGTCACATTTTGCCAGGAGGGCACCAGGACCACAAGTGCGCTCCATCCGTAGGGCCTGGTCAAACAACGTATACCTGACCGAACAAAGGTCATCAGGAATAGCATCATTGACAGAAGAACCTGCCGGGTATGATAGATGGTAGATTAAACGAAATTCACCCGGGGTCTTTTTAGGTACTAGCCCCAGAGGGGAGACCTTCAGGTTAGGGAAAGGCGGTTCGGAAAAGGGGCCCGCTACCCTCCTGGCCTCCACTTCTTTAGCAATACTCAGGGCAGCTACCTCCACCTTACCCTTCAGGGAAATTAAATTAGGGGCATCTTGGGGTCCCCGAACCCCCTCGAACGGAATATGAAAGCCCCACTGGAAACCCTCCAGAAGGTACCTCGCGCCCTCCCTTCTTGGATAAGTTGAGAGCCATCGCTCCAGCATATACACATTAACCGGGGAGGGGGCCTTTTGAATGGCTAGCTCTGTCAGAGGAAGCCCTGACCGCCCCCTGTCCACCTCTACCTCTGCCCCGTGACCCACCAGCCCGCGGGCACGCGGAGGCGGCGTGGGGGCCAGCGCAAGAGGGACACTCATGTTTGTATAATTGCATGCGCTATTAGCTGAGAAGCTCCAACACAGCAAGCGGGCCGGAACCCACTGCCCCGCCGGCTGGTGGGGAGCCTGTGTTGGAGCAGCTCGCTGCACAACATGGCCACAATGGTACCTATCCCCAGGCGCCAGACGCGTGGAGGTCATGTACAAGAGCCACAATTTCTGGCAGGGCTCATCCCACCTCATCTCTGGGTCTAAATTCCTCATCGTAAGCCAACCACGATGGGCCAGGGAAATCAACCATCGCCCTGTAAATATTGTCCAAGTATTGGACCATAGGAATGGCCAGATCAGGCTGGGCCCTCAGGTATACCGCCATATAAATAAGATATGCCGGCAACCAGTTGGCCCAAGTGCGCGGTGGCTTACTACGACGGGACAGCTCTTTGTCTCTGTCGTCCTGTCCCTCTCTCTCTTCCTTAGTGGGCTCACGGTTCAATAGGGAGAATATATCCACGTACTCCCCTCGCCAAATCTTATCCCACGTGACCTGTGACAAATGATCACCCAGGGGCAAGGAATAACCAGCCGTCGGCAAAGCCATCGTCGGCACATTCTGTATAGAGGGCATACGCAGCGGGACCTGGACAGCCCCTGCGATGCTCAGCACTGTCCCAGGGGCGGACACCCCCGCCCTTAACGAGGGGCCATTTTGAAACCATGGGATACTGGGATAGGATGGTAACTGATGCCCACTCGCATCAACTTGATGAGGCCAGGGCCACTGAACCCCACCACTGTAAGTGGGCTGTGGTGTTGGTGCACTAAATTGAACCTGATACTCACTAGGTGCACCCCCGTGAGCCGCCCCCACCGGGGGTTCCGGCCCACGGCGGGCATCGGAGCTCGCGACAGGAATCGAGCTCTGGGACCACCCCTGACTGCTCCCAGCCTGGACATCAGGTCGAACGGGGAGCTGCGAGACTCCAGCTGGGGCCAGCTGGACCGTCTCAAGCAGCTCGACCCGGTTGGCCGCCCGCTGAAGCATTGCGGCCGGCAAGTTAGCCGGGGCCGACGAAGGGGCCCCCATTGAAGAAAGAGTAGCGCCCCCCTCCGAAGGAGGCTGTGCAATGCCCAAGGATGCTTCCAGCACTGCTATTCGTGCTAACAGAGCATCCACTGCCCCAGAGCCCCCAGTATAAGGCGGGCCGGGTAGGCCGGACGGCCCACTAGGCAGTTGAGGAAAAGGCAACCCAAAACGAGAGCCAGGGCCAGAATAGGGCCATGCCCAAAACTCTGGCCCATGGGGGGCGGAGGAGCAGTGGGTTGGACACCTGCACCAGGCCCCCCCAGGCCACCCTGTCCCATGCCCAGCAAAGGTGGGCCGAGGGCTGAAGCCCCAGAGGGGCCGGCCTGTAGCTGACCAGCTACCAAGCTGGAACCCGGCTGCCAAGTGGTAGCCTGACCAGCCCCACTGGTACCAGTGGGCAAGGCTGGCACATCGCCCTGCCATGGGTGCGCAGCCCTGGTCCTCAGACCCAAAGGCTGGCCCCCATCCGGTGCAGGGCCAGTAAAAGTTCTTCCCCTCGGCTGTGGCTTTAGCGCCGGGGCCTTCCGCTTGGGAGCCATGTCTCCCTAGGAGAAGAAAGTCGCTGCAGGATCCCTATCCAGGGATCAAACTCCTAGCATTTAAGTACCGCGGTAGCCAAGCAATCCAAAAAGGCTCCGGGTACTTTAATCCTCCTTTCCCAGCCGGCAAACGAACGACAAGGCTCTATAGCCGAAGACTAAAGGGAAAAAAGCGACGGAGAAAACTCCTCTCCGTCGCTATTCTAAAATGGCAGCTCGGCTGCCTTGTAGCCACCCCTTTTATAGAGGGGTGGCCACGCCCCCTAACTCACCCGGATGTCTGAGTCCGGGTGTGGGGGGGCGCAAAGAGCGCGGCGGCCATTTTGGCGCCGCACTTTCATTGCCTGTGTAAGTTTCCTTCAAATTGCTGACAATAATATATCAAGGGTTTCACCCATCATGGCTCTCTCTATCTGCCAAATTTGATCTGCACTGGGAGTTTTCTTCAAGTTGTTTTACAGATAAGGTGCAGCAGCCAATAATTCAGGATTTGCTATAATAAAAATTAAATGTAGGTTTCCCACAATACATGCAGTCAGCCTCACTAACCTGTTCTCTGCAGTTCCTTGTACCCCATTCATCTATGTATGTTTTCAAACCTTTCAGTGTGTCCATTTCTTCTGGTCAGGCAAAGAACTTGCTGTAATAAATTGATTAGTCTTTAGTCTGTTGCAGGACTGTTTATTTTTATTTCCACAAGCAATGCTAATCCAATGAACAGTGTATACCAAGGGTGGCAAACCTACGGCCTGTGGGCTGAATATGGCCCTTGTTGCCAAAGCATCTGGCCCATGCTGCCCATGACACTCCTGGAACTGGAAGTAAAAAATGCCTGCACAGGCACAAAACGCTGGCATGAATGTACCCACGGTTGTTGTAAACATTACAACACCTGCAGGTGCATTTACGGCAGCATTTTGCACATGCACGGGTGCATTTTACTTCTGCTTCTGGTTGGAGAAACCACATGGCTGGCCCGCTGAATCACATGACCAGCTCATGGCCCAAAATTTTTGGGAACCCCTGGTGTACACATATGGAATTTCTCAAATGACCTATCTGAGCCTATTCAATGGTCTCAAGAAAATTAAATGTCTATCACACTCCCCTAGAAGCCAAGTATAAAAAGTTATTTTTGAGAATGATTATGAGAAAAATCTGAAGCCATCCATAAGTGAACTATGCTAAAATGATGCACTGGAACCATAAAAACTTTCAGTCTCTGCCAGAAAGCCTACACATTACAAAGTTTCTTCCCTTCTGCCTAAGCAAACAGGTATCAAAAGCAGAATTTGAAGTGTCCCACCCCCACCCACCCCCAGTGTTTTCTACTCCTTTTTTCTCCAGTGATCTTTTACATTGGATAACAGCATGCTCAGACATAAGAGAAGGTTTAGACCAGTGGTTCCTAAAGTGGGCCCCTTGCCCCACAGGGGGATTTCAATTCCCAGAAGCCTAACTTAGTACATTGGCTGATCAGTGATTTGGGGAATTGACTTAGGCTTCTGGGAATTGAAGTCCCAAAAATCAAAAGTTGGGAAACACTTGTCTAGAGGAACTATGTATAATCCTCTAAGAATCACCTCCTAAGGAGGCATTGATAACTCTCTGACTCTAAGTCAGAGGTTCTCAACCTTTTTAAGCCAGGGGCTGGATCACGTCCCCTCAGACTGTTGGTGGGCTGAACGGGTGTTTTACCCCATGCCACCACCGCCAATATTCTCCCCTATGACAGCAGTCTGGCTTGCCATACTCCCCCCATGTCACCACTGTTGCCATCACTTCCCTGCTTACTGGCCTGCTGTGGGTGAGGGAGGGATCCTGACTGTACTTGCCCGCTCTCAGCCAGAACAGGCCCTGAGAAAGACACTGGGAGTCATGTGCAGCTGCCACTTCTACTGTGACCACCACCTTCCTTGTCCCCTCTGCCTGCCTTGGCAATTCCCTAATGCCACTCTGTAGCAGGACAGGTTGTACGCCATATTATAACATATGTCTTGCCAAGGAGTGGCATTAGGGACATGCTAAGCCAAGTAGAGAGGTTGGCGGCAGTGGTGGCAGCAGTAGCAGCAGGAGTGTGGGTGTGGGCTGGATGGAATGGTGCTATGGGATGTATCCATCCCACATGCCATACATTGAGAACCTCTGTTCTAAGTTGTGAGTTAACTCCATGTCAAATATTACTTTAATTACAGGAAGCTGTTAGTTTATGATAAGACTAGCATGAAGACTGCATATCTAGGTTCAATTACAGTACATAATTCAGATAGTTGGTAGAACTGGAAAAATGGAAAATTGGGTTTCCTGAACTAATCTCATCTCAGAAACAGAAGTTTCAACTATCTATTATTGAAATTCCTTTAAAACTATATTTTAAATAGCTGTAATGTAACTTTATTATGCTGAGTTGTTCTAGTTAACTATATGACAATTCTCCAGTCGCCACCGCCACTGTGATCATTGTTGTTTATTGGAAACAAATCAACCCTTTGGTTCACAGTTGAAGAATGGAATAAAATTAACAGTTCAAGTCCTAACCAAGGCCCTAAGAACTGTTAAGGTAACATCTGAGTATATATGCAGTTCCTAGTAGAGTTGTTTTTCGGAGAGTTAGGATGTTCAAGTCTGATAAGTCCAAAATTTCCAAATATCTGGGGAGTCCTTTGGGTATTGCTCCAGGGGCTCTGATCACTATGGGAACAACAATAGGTTTCTTCCTCCATAGATGATGACTTTAATTTGCAACTCAAAATATTTTGTGATATTCTCCAGTTGTTTGTCTTCAATTCATTCATCTCCTAGCATAGCAATGTCAAATAATAATAATAATAATAATAATAATAATAATAATAATAATAATAATAATAATAATAATAATAATAGTTGTTGTTGTTGTTGTTGTTGTTAATCTATCTGCACATTAAAAACACTAATCAAACAACTTTCTATGTGTGTTCTATATCTCATCTGTAAATTACAATGTGGTATCCTAAAATATTTAATTCCTAGATTATCAATTAGATTAAAATGAATAAGAAATGCTTGTTCACTGATACGTCTCTGGGCTCACTGGAATTTTTGCTTCTTCAGGGCTAACCTATTTTTACCCAAAACTTGTGTTAGTCAATGATTGCAATGTGCTATCACCATTTCCATAGAAAATATCCCTATACCAGACACTTTGCCCTGTATTCCCTTACTATGTCCCCACCCAAAAATGGCATGCAAACCAAATCTTGAGAAATGCACATATACAGTTTAGAGATTGATTATTGGCTTATGCCCTATGATGTGGTTGCTTGTGTTTCTTAGAGGGAAACCAATCTTATCCAAAACTGTTAGAACTCACAAGATAATAACTTATTTAAGGAACTAGGCAAAAGTCTCCATATCAGTGGGTTGCCATAAATGATTTATTCTGCTCTAATTGAAGCACTTGGAGAGCTGGTTATGGAGATTAAAGTTTCTTGAAGTAGTAATCCTCAGCAAGAGGCAAAAAACAAACTACATTTTCTGCAAAACATACAGGAGATAATACAATAGCCTCTGCATAACATCCAAGAATTATCCTAAGCTCCTACTTCAGCAAATGCAATTTTATGTAGCATATTTTACTGAAACTCTCTGTAAACCCTTCAAGTTTGTACTCTGACCTTTTTTCATGTTTCTCCAACAACATAACAATTTTTCCTGTTTTTGTTTCTCTCCTGTACAATTGAATCAGATGAAAGAGCATACTAATCAGATATACTTTTTATATATGCTGGAAAAATTCTAGTTTGCTTTCTAAATTTTTACTAGTTACATTTTCTAAGAGTTTAGGTTATGTTCATTACATTGCCTTCAAAATATCATTGATTTTAAAATACAGGTAGCATTGTATTTTTTTTTAAAAAAAACATAAATATCATTGCAATGCAACCATTCAGTGTTATTGCCCCCCCCAGCTTTTTAATGTGGGCAATATTTGCAGTGATGCAACTAGCATGCCCAATGGATTAGGGTTGAATGTTTAAAAATGCAAGCCTTTTTTAATTCATCTTTTCATTCTTCCCAGTTCCTATTGAACAAATACTAAAGCACAATTGCAGCAGAAGGAAAAAAACTGTTTATTTACAAGGCTTGTGTCAAAAAATTAAATTACCATATATATGACAAAAATAAAATACATACTTTATTGTATCTGGTTTGCAATAACAGGAAGTGCAATATTTCAATGAAATTATAGAAGGCAAGAATGGCTGTTTTCATTCAAAACAGTCTATGGCTATGTTTGTTAAATGCTGGTCCTTCTTGTCTCCATGCTAGTGTGCAAAACACAAAGTATGATGGGATTAACTGCTGAGAGCTCAACAGTCCTCTCCTCTTTGATTGTCTTTAAACATCTGCTCAGATCATTATAAGGAAGAAACATTTTTGCCATTAATTTCCTGTGACATACTCAAGCTTACCTTAGGTGGGTTGCCACTTTATAGAAGTACATGGTGGGCCTGCCCTTGGATCTTCATCAATTCTACCTCTAACATATTTCTCCTTCCAATTCTACCTTTAACACTGTTAGAATACATAGCTCCCTTCTCCAGCCTCCGCATCCCTTTCTATAGAAAATTTTAAATCATCTTTATTAGAATGTTAACCTTTGACTAATTCTGCCATGACTGTTTCACAAACCAGAAGATCTTAAAAAGTTACACTATTTTCTTTCCTCCTCCTTCCCCTTCTGTTGTTTTCCTTTATTGCAATGCACTGTTCATTTAAGAAGACCTCCTTATCCCTCCTTGCTCTTATCTGGAATTTTGAGTGAATCTTTCTCTTTCACCTTTGCTTTTTGCCTTCCTTCTTCAGCTATTTGTAGAACCTCATCAGACAAATACTTTGCTTTCTTGCATTTCTTTTTCTTTGGGATGGTTCTAATTGCTGCTTCCTCTATGATGTTTTCAACCTTAGTCCATAACTCTTCAGACACTCTGTCTGTCATGTCTAATCCCTTAAATTTGTTCTTCACCCCCCCCCCCGTATATTCATGAGGGATGTTATGTTTTCCCTACTTTTATCATTCTGAGCCTGAATTTGGCAATCACTAGCTCATGATCTGAGCCACATTTCACTCCAGGTCTCATCTTTGTTGACTGTATAGAGCTTTTCCATCTTTGGCTATAGAGTAATCACGCTGATTTCAGTGTTGGCCATCTGGTGATGTCCATGTGTAGAGTCACCTTTTAGGTTGTTGGAAGAGGGTGTTTGTTAACATCCCATTACTGCTTTCTTCACTCCTTTATTGGCTATAAGGGCCACTCCATTTATTCTTGTGGGATTCTTGCCCACAGTAGCAGATATAATGGTTCCCTTTGTTAAACTCGCCCATCCCTGTCCACTTAAATCACAGATTCCCAAGATATCAATGCTCATTCTTTCCACTCCTTTTTTGATCTTACATTCCAGGTTCCTATGCAATATTGTTCTTTACAGCATCGGACTTTCCTTTCACTGTCAGATCCATCCACAGCTAAGCATCCTTTTGGTTTTGGCCGAGCCACTTCACTCTACTTGTACTTGTCCTCCACTCTTCCCCAGTAGCATATTGGAGATATTCTATTAGGAAATTATAAAAATGAGTGCACCACAAACAAACATGTTAATTTGAATTTGAACTTTGGATAAGAAACAAACTTAGCATGAATATTATCAAACATCTGCTCTTGCTTAGTGACAAATTTGGAACAAAGGGATTTCAATTTAGGATTTTTTAAAAAGAACACCAAAGAACACCAGTACAGGCTGCAGGAAGTGCCAGAGCAAGAATCTTGCATCTCCCTCAACACCTGAATTCACCTATTTTGCTTTCTTTTTCTCACTCAGAGGTGTTCAATAAAATGCTGGCAAACATTACATGGGAAATATCATTGTACAAACTAGACAGAGGATGAATTAGAAAAGGTCAAATGGGAGGTCCATGGATCCAAAATGTAAACTAACAATCTTTTGTTTCTTTGAATTGAGAAGTCATTAATTTGTTCCCAGGTTGCTTGTTACAGCCAGAAGACAGCCAAGCAAGTTGTGTAGTGGATAATTTTGAAACATTTATAAAAACAGGCTATCATGAGATGCACACTATCTACATGACTTTATGCTTTGACATCTTGCAGAGTATGACTGCTTCAATTTAGTTTAAATCTCAGGGCTGCATCAGTGGACCACTAAAAATAAGGAATTTTAATTTAATTTAATTTAATTTAATTTAATTTAATTTAATAGTCATATTTATATATGTCAACCACTCAGGCAGAACCCGACTCAGGGCGGCATTACAACAAGTTCTAAAAACACATACAAAAAACACTTTAAAAGACCCATATCCCACCCACTTTAAAAAATAATGAAATAATGAAAAGGTTAGCAGTCATGGTTTAAGACGGAGACATATTTTCAAATGTAAAAAGCTGGTGGGAGAGCTCAGACCCAATAACAGGGAAAATGACAATTTTACCCATGTCAAAGACTTCATTGAGCTTGGTATCTGATTACAAATCAGTCAACAGTTTCCTAAAGTACTTAAAGGATATTACTCCTACATGATTAATCCAATTAGTGCAATGTTCATTATGTAATTGCTGATTTCCATTTGTGATATCTTTGCAAGTTTTTAACCACCTATTTGCCTAACTTTCTTTGAAATGTTGCTGAACAAACAATAGACATTCAAATCTAATGAGTCTAATTAATAAGAGTTGTGATGGCAAAGCATTAGATGCAAGGATATTCTCCTTGCTCAAATTTTAACAGCATCTCTAAATGAGAAGCCCAGCGGATGCTGAATGAAATGGATGAGGATGATAAATTCTTTAAACACTCACATCACACAGGCGAAGAAATGTTGTAAACAGGTAAATTTATAAGAATGATACTGACTGCAATTCTCAGGACAATACATCACAGTGATTGCTTTGACAATTCTATATGTTGATTCATTTTTCTTAGTCGAGGAATCTGCAGATTGAGGCCAAGATTCAACTCTGTACACTTTCTTCTTCAATGATTGTTTTTTGCACTTTGCAGGAATATTTTCCTTGTTTATGTATTTCCCCCTCGTTGTCAGTAGTTTCCACTTAACATCATTGAATAAACACTTCTCATTAACTAAGCAGGACCATGAAATCATCTGTTCATTCTATGAGATGGAAATATCAATATGACAAATGAAGTAAATATTGTAATGAATTTGCTTTCTGTGACATCATCATGTATGCAGAATTATTTATCAGTGTAATAATATGTAATAAATCAACTATTGCTCAATTGTTAACTAAGTGGCTGAGCTATTTAAAAAAAGAAAAAAGCACAAAGCTTGTTTAAACTTACTTTAAGCCTATTATTTTGGGCATTTTTATGGTGGATTAGTCCAATACCCTTTCCCCCCACCCAGACTTCTATACCATTGGGTCCCAGATGAGACCTACTCACCCCAAAGTGCTTGTTTTTGGACCTCAAATCGGGAGGTTTTATAATTTTGTGGTGCTTTCTCTCATCCCATTCCCAGATGCTGGGAACTGAATTAAAAAGAGGAAAGCAGCTGGTAGTTGTCTATTTTGCAGCTTTGGTCTAGGATAGCACCAAAGTAAACAATTTCTTCCCTTGATTTCTGGCAATCAGATAAAGAGCTAAGCAGCAGATCAGCTGACTACTGGTCAGCGTGAGTATATGAGTGGTCAGCAGATTGGAGACAGCATCAACAGTGCTCCTGGCATCAGTGAGGATGATTCCTCAAAAGCAGATTGGCAGTAGTAGAGTTCCAGGGAAGCCAGTCCTCTGATCAGCTGTTCATAGAATTGACTTCACCCAAACTCTCACCAATTATCTGTCAGTTGATCTCTACCACCTATCAGCTGACCACTGGCAGATTCTGAATTAACCAGTAGGTGGCTGATCAGTGATGGTATCAATGGTGTTTACTGAAACCAAGCAGGCCATGCTAGGGTTAAACCCTGGAAAGGTTGCAGGCGCTGATGGCATATACCCAGAGTTCCTTATTCATCTTGGTCTAGGAGCTATTAAATGGCTTACTAACTTCTAAATCATCTTAGAGACAGGCAGTCTACCTCAAATTTTTAAGAAAACCAAAATCATAGCAGTGCTAAAACCAAGCAAAAATCCAGCAAAAATGGAGAGCTACAGGCCTATCACACTCCTCAGCATCATTATGAAGCTCCTTGAAAGGTGTGGGATCCGCACACACAATTGGTATACTGGCCCTGACAGAACGCCGGTAAGGGGTGATCACATCGTTACCAGGGGTTCCTGAAGGGACAGAAATTGGGGAAGCAGAATATTAGATAGGGTTTAATTCATCACTAGCTGATCTGACAAACTGCTCGGTCAACAGAGAGCTAACGACTAACGTGTTTACCCCGGATAACATGGAACAATATATTTCCCATGCCATTAATTAAGTTAGTTAATTAACTTCCCCAATTAACTTGTGTAAACACGGAGTGTGAATTCTGCCAGATCGCGGTGCTTTTACATGCAGCCTGTACATGATAAATACTATTGATTTGCCTTCATTAAATCACTGGTCTTTGCTCCATCTTGCCTCGTGTCTCATTGCTTGACCAGTCTCCTCCAGGACCCAACAGCCGCTTTGCGGTGCCGAAACAGCTTGCGCAATCTGCTTCGTGGCCCAGATCCAACATATGGTGACCCCGACATGATTCTACTTGTGAGTAAGCAATCTTCGCGGTCCGGTTCTACACCAGAACCGTGTCCAAATTGTCCTGGAGGACAGCACGGCAGCTCTGGTCAGAAAGCCATCCGATCTGAGTGACAGCTACGCTGCGAGGCATTCCAGAGGCAGAGCACACTCCAAAGCTCTGAGCAGCTTGCTCAGCGGGAAAACGCGTTCCGCTCAGGGTCGGCTGTGAAACCCTGACTTCAGCGCAGAGGCTGCCGAGGGCCTGTGGCAGCAGTCCACATTCCGAGTTCCTTCCCAGAGGTTCGTCATGCCAGACCTGTTACTTAAACTCAGATGCGTTGCTTCATCCCGAGGAGAACCACTTCAAAGGACCGGCAGGTAATATGGGGACTTGTCCTCAGAGACAATGTCTGACTGCTAACCAGAGAGTTCACTTAATGGAACTCAAGGCCCTGGCCAGGGTATACCATACACGCATTCAAAGCGCCCAGTTAGTGGATCTTTTGGTGTACTTGGGGGATAATTGTCTACTTTATCCGGAAACAGGTATGCTTAACCTCCAACTTTGGGACAAGGTAGGAGCCTGCATTCAGCAATCACCTAGAGCTCCAGATAGCATAATCAGCATGTGGAGCAAGTGTAGGAAGCTCTTAGCAGAGGTAGACGCAGTCCAGATAGAGACCCAGGAACCCCCAGCGCAGTCAGAGCCATCAGCCCCAACTGCTCTCTATCCGTCATTTCAGCTCAAGCAGGGTAGTGTAGGGAGCTTTCCCTCAGTGACAGCTGCAGACGTCACTGATGGAATGCATGGAATGAGAAGCGCTGGCGCTTCTCTGACAGTTACAGGTTCCCAAGCTACCAAGAGTTCCATCCAGTGCATGGTTGAGGAAGAAACCAATAAGGGGGAGTTGCCAGCAGAAGAATTAGCTGAGTTTAGGCAGATATGCCCAGTTCGCATAGAGGTAGATACCCTCACGGGCCAGCAACAAACAGTCCATTCGCCAGTTCCATATAAGCTGCTTATGGCTATATGGAAGGCAATCACAGAGACAGGACTTCAGAGTCGCTTCACCAGGGGCACGCTTCAGCAAGTGTGCGAAACCATGATGCTCATTCCGTACGACCGGAAAGCCGTCATGCGAATGATGCTCAACCCCAGCCAGTATTTGCTATGGGACAGTGAGTATTGTCTCGAAGCGCAGGCAAGGGCTGCCAGGATGGGCGGAGCAGTAATCCCTGACCAGCTATATGTTTCAGGTCCGTTCGAATCTGTTGATGCGCAGACCGCCTTGCCAATCGCCACTCTTCATTTGGCGGCTGAGATAGCCTTCAGGGCTTATCTCAAGGTCCCGGCAGCTGGCAAAGCAGCCAAAAATTACACAGCAGTCAAACAGGGTGCCCAGGAGTCCTACATGGACTTTATCAATAGGCTGGAGGAAGCAGTCAGTAGACAGATTGACAATGAGCAAGCCCAACAGGAGCTCATGATGAAATTGGCAAAAGACAACGCCAACCTTGACTGCCGTAAGATCTTGCAGTCACTGGGCAATCATCCCGATCTGACTCTCATGGACATGATTAGGGCTTGTGCCGATGTTGGTACAGATTCCTACAAAATAGGTCTGTTGGCAGCAGCGGTACAAGGTGGTAGGAAGCCCAAGAACAAGACCAAAGGAGCATGTCACAATTGTGGCAAGATCGGTCATTTCGCTAGGGAATGCCAATCCACCAAGGGCAGTGGCCAAAACGCCGGCCATCCCAAGGCTCCGACCACCCCATGTCCAAGGTGCAATAAAGGCTTCCACTGGGCCAGGAACTGCCCGAATTCGGGAAACCGGAGCGCGGGCTTGTCTCTGGCCCCGGTCCAAACAGAGACCTCAATTGCTCTGGGAGAGCCAGAGCTGGATTAAATTCCGGTCACACTCCCTGCATTCCGGAGGCGCAGGCCAGCCCTAGAGGCAGCACGGGACTAGATTTGACTTGCCAGGCACAGTCTATCTGGTCAATTCCCAGTACATGGGACCCCTGCCTAGAGGCTACTTGGTTTAGTTTTGCCCCGTAGTATTGCAGGAACGCGAGGACTTCTTGTAATTCCGGGAGTCATTGACTCCAATTTTTCAGGTGTTCTCCAAGTTCAACTCTGGACACACCTACCCCAAACCATTCACAAGGGAGACACGTTAGCGCAACTGATCATGGTTCCTTGTAACTCAACAGCAGGCAGCCAGGAAAGGCTCAGGGACAGCTCAAAGTCCGGGTCGGAAGACCGCTCGAGCGCAGAAGGGGCAGTGCAAGGATACCAGGTCTTGGCGGCAGGGGAAACCAACATAGAGTGGAAGCGGCAGCCAGTAATAAAGGTATTTTTAAATTAAAAAAAAAACCTTTTGCTGGGCTGCTAGATACCAGAGCTGACGTCATTGTGGTCAGCCAGAGTCAGTGGCCGCGTGAGTGGGCTCTCGAGCCGGTCTCCAATGTGTGGGGGGTAGGCAGTGTTCAAGAAGCGTTTAGAAGCCTAGATTGGGTAGAAGTCACGATCCCTGAAGCTGATGGCACAGCAGTCATCCGGCCACACATTTTGGACGTGCACATCAACCTTTGGGGATGCGACATTCTGCAGCAGTACCATGCCACTCTTACCTTCGGGTAATGGCTCTACTGCTTAAATGGCTGACCAACACACCAGTCTGGGTAGAACAATGGCCGGTAGTAGGGAAGAAATTAGTCGCCCTGAAACAGCTGGTAAAAGAACAGCTAGATGCAGGACATATAGAACGGTCCACCAGTCCTTGGAATTCGCCCATATTTGTTATCAAGAAAAAGTCAGGGAAGTGGCGACTCCTTCACGATCTCGGAGAGATAAATAAATGTATCCAGCCAATGGGTCCGCTTCAATGTGGCATCCCGAATCCGAACATGATCCCCGAGGGTTGGTTGATCTTGGTCGTAGACCTAAAAGATTGTTTTTATACAATTCCCTTAGATGCTAGGGATCGGGAAAGGTTCGCTTTTACAGTGCCAGTCATGAACAACAGAGAGCCTACGCAACGTTACGCGTGGAAATATTTGCCACAGGGGATGCTCAACTCACCCACCCTGTGCCAAATTTACATTCACAACACACTGGAAAAGTTCCGAAACCTTCACCCCACAGTCTTAGTGTGTCATTTCATGGATGACATCCTGGTCGTAGCACCACAACTCGGCAGCGAACTGTTTCAAAACTTCCAGGCCACTCTGGGGGGAAAAGGGTTACTCATTGCCCCGGAGAAAGTTCAGAGAACCGAGCCATTTTCATACTTGGGCCATCGGCTTCTCTGTTCATTCGCAGCACCAGTTTTGCCACAGATCAACTTAAAAGATTCAGTCACCCTAGTAGAATTGCAATAGATTCTGGGGAATGTTAATTGGGCCAGACCGTATTTTAGACTAGATACGGACCTTCTAAAACCGCTCTTCTCGCTGCTAACGCTAGGTAAGCAGCCGGCAGACCGTATACACATTCCTCGAGAGGCGCGCTTGACTCTTGAAAAGGTCAACCAAGTTCTCAGCCAGAGATGGGTGGACAGGATTAGTCAGGGGCCCTATGCTCCGATTCTAAACCTGTATATCGTTCGGACCGGATCCATGTTTACCGGAGCCCTAGGGGTGGACTCCGAGCGGGGGGCGAGCATCGTGGAATGGGTGTATTTACCGCACACCTCTTCCTGAAACATCATTCCTCCGCAGGAACTGGTCTCCGCGGTGATTTACCGAGGAAGGCTGAGAGCAAGGGACATCTCAGGGCACGATTTAGCAAAAATCGTGGTCCCGTTCACAAAAGAGCAGATTCAGCAACTGATGCAACTTGGTGACTCGCTTCCAATTGCATTGGAAGGATTCACTGGATGCTTGGCATACCATTTGCCAAAAGACCCCAGACTTGTCTCGCTTCAAATGCAGACAGTCAGTTTGTGTGAATTGATGTCACTGGTTCCACTTCAGGGGGCTAGGACTGTTTTCATGGATGGGGGTCGTACATATGGTGTTCCAGCTTGGCAGGAGGACCAAGCTTAGTGCACGCTTCTAACTCTTCCACAGAAGTCCGCGCAGCAGGCAGAGTTGGCAGCGGTGAACCTCGCTTTGCGCACCTTTGCCAAAGAACGCTTGAACATAATAACTGACAGCCAGTATGTTAGGAATTTGCTTCACAGTCAACCGGGAGCATACATCACTCCCGTGATAGACAAGAACTTGCTGAGTCTTTTCCTCACAACTCAATTTCACTTGTGGAACCGCACCGAAGCACTCTATATCACCCACATCAGAAGCCACCAGGACTTGCCTGGTCTGATTTCTGCGGGCAATAGCAGAGCGGATGCGGCCGCAAAGGAAATTCAGCAACAGTTAGTTTTGGGAGTCTTCACAACTCCAATCCAGAGTCATGCATTCTTTCATCAGAATGCCAAAGCACTCGCAAGGCAGTTCAACCTGCCACTTTCCCAAGCCCAAGGCATAGTCCGTTCCTGTCCACATTGTGCAGGGGCGGTAGGGGGCCCCTCGAGGGACAGAGGCCAACCAGGTGTGGCAGATGGACATCACACATGTTCCACAGTTTGGCAGATGGCAGTACATGCACATTTGCATTGATACCTTTTCACAGTTCGTTTGGGCTACAGCACAGAAGGGAGAAACGGCTTCACATGTGGAGCAGCATCTCCTTTCCTGCTTTACAGCCATGGGCAAACCACGGCACATGAAGACCAATAACGGTCCGGCTTATAGCTCCAGGCAGCTGGCCATCTTCATGGCCACCTGGGACATTAAGCACACCTTTGGCGTTCCGTACAATCCGCAGGGGCAAGCGATTGTGGAACGGATCAATCAGACGCTTAAGTCCTACATTGACAAATAAACCGAAAGGGGGGAACGACCAGCCCTCCCCAAAAATCAGGGTCAGGCAAAACATTGTCTGAACAAGGTATTGTTTACGTACAATCACCTTAATGTTTTCTTGGATTACACTCCACAGGAGAGGCACTTCCGTCACACAGAGGCTCTCCCGTGGCCGATGGTGCATTACCGAGTGCCACCGGATCCTTCCTGGAAGGACCTGGCACCACTCATAACCTGGGGAAGAGGGTATGCTGCAATTATGTCTCCTACAGGCGTTATCTGGCTTCCAGCCAGGTGTGTCAAGCCTCACTTCGAGTCCAATGGCGTGGACCCAGGCAGTTCCGGACCCGATCCCGGAGATGGAGGAACTAGCCCTGACGGGGAGAGCCAAGCGGAGGAGGCGACGACAGCAGATGACAGCGCCGAAGATCACCTGGGGGATGGCCAAGTCCCTGTGCCAGGAGGCGGCGGACGCCATTCAGCGGGAGGACTAGGAGCTGACACCTGAGAACATCTTGATTGCAGCCTTTTCCCTGATTACAGGGAGAGGAGAGAGAAAGCACCCCAAGGAGCAAAAATATATAAAGAATTAATATTTTAATAAGTGAAAATGCATGTAAAAATACGAATACAAATATAGGTGAGCATCTGTTCAAGAACCGGACTGGCAATATAACAGCAAACTAAATGAGATACACCATAAGTAGCCCCCGGCACTGGAGAGGACTAAGCACGTAAAAAGTCAGCGCTGGCTCGGAAGTCAGCGTGGTGAAATCTAATGGGGAAGTACAAATGTCCGTGGAGCGATAACCAGTACAAAAACTATGTCGCAGCTCCAATAACGTGGTAATCCATATAAAAGGACTGAAAAGTTGGTAATGTCGGCCAGGTGGGCTGTATAGTCGTAGGTGAGTGAAACGACGCTGGAAGGTGCTTCTTAGGAGCTCAAAGCGAAATCCATGAAGGTTTTAAAGTCCGGTTAGGAACAAGCATAAATCAATGACAGTGGAACAGTCAAAAGGGCTAAGAATGTGCCACTGAGCGGGTACGAGGACGAGTAGAACAGGTCAATATTCCTCCGGTAGAGAATATTTCGAAAATCTTTGTCAAGATCTGTAAAAACATCGAAACCCGAAGTGACAATAACACCAATAAATAAGGCATGGAGACATATAAATAAACAACAAGGTACATAAACAGCACTTAGAATCATAAACTATAGAGCCGTAATTATCAACAACAATACCTGTAATAATGCGCTGTAGACACCTCTAAAAAGTAACTGATGGCGGGTGCAAGCGTTAAACAAACTGAAATGATACAAGCTATATATAGTACAAATCGGGGGACATGTGGAATAGATACCAATGATTAGCAAAAGGAGAAATCCCTTAAAGGTCGACCACAGAATGAAACTAAAACGGAAATAAGAATGAGTTCAAAGAAAAGATGAATAATCTTGTTCTGTATTTAACCCATGGGGATGTAAAGTAGAAAAACGATGGATGTAAAAAGCTTCGCGTTGTAATAGGAAGCATTCTTTGTTAATCGAATAAAATTTGCGTGGTGAAAATGATTCCAAGACAGCAGCTTTTAAATCTGTAGGAGCATGTTGTTTATCAAGGTAATGGGAAACAAGGGGTGCTGTGAGGACCTTATTACGAATGCGTGAAATATGCTCTCCTAGTCTAGTTTTGAATGGTCTGGAAGATTGTCCGACATATGATAGTCCACATGGGCAAATTAAAATGTAAATGATGTCGCGAGAATTACAATTGGAAAACCGTGAAAGATGATGTATGAAGGTACAGTTTGGAATGGATATAGTATCGGTTCTCCACATATAGGAACAAAACTTGCAATGGCCGCAAGGGAAATGTCACGCATCAGGAATGGTGACTGGTTGGTGAAGCGGATATTTGGTTCATTTTACAAGACTGCCTTTTCAACGTATGCGCATTGGGGAACCCAAGTCACTAAAGTCTTACCGGTTGATGCAGCAACTCTCTACACTCCCCGAGTGGCAGTCAGCCCGAACTCTACTTGTGCTCACATGACCGGCTATTCCGTGGTTGAAGGGCCACAGCGCCGTTGCCTCGACCCTGGCAGCAGCAATTGGACTTGTAATAACCCGGAGACTATTAGTTCAATGTATGCTCATGTTACTTTGCCTTCAGGATGGTTTTTTTACATGTAACCAGTATACTTGGAACTACATTCCTGCAAATGTATCTGATTTCCTTTGCTGTATCAGTCGTTTGACATTGTTGCTTTCCATTAGAGACATCGTTGCCCCAAGCAAAAATGTACCTTCACACATACGGCATGCTCGTGCCATCCAGTTAGACAGCTCATGTGATAGCAACATCAGAATTCTGAGTAAAGCTGAGTATGTTTCATTAGCAGTCAGCTTGTTTGGCATGCCAGGCTTAGCCATAGGCAACGCTCAGAGAATTGGTCAATTGGCTTGCGCTTTGGCAAAAGCCATTAACCACACCTCCTCGGCAATAGCGCTGCTAAATCAGGAGCAGACGGAGCTTCGCCATGCCATACTGGATAATCGAGCAGCTATCGATTACCTCTTACTATTACATCATTTGGGTTGCATGTCTGTCCATGGCATGTGTTGTTTTAACCTCACAGACAACTCGTGTAAGGTACAGAGTCAACTCACAGACCTCCATACCTTGGTTAAAAACATCAAGGAAGATGCTACGTGGGCGTGGTGGAATTCATTATGGTCTTGGTTCCCGTGGGGTTGGCTACAAACGACACTCAAGGTGATTGTGGGGGTGATAATACTGGGAACGACTGTGTGTTGTTTCATGCAATGTATTCCCTCGCTGATGTCAAGATGTCCCCCATGGAGAGAACCCCAGAATGTCCTCACTCCATGTCAGCTGATGCCGCTCCTACGCCGAGCCGTTTGTCAGGTCCAAATAAACTAATAAAGGGGGAGTGTGGGATCCGCGCACACAATTGGTATACTGGCCCTGACAGAACCCCGGTAAGGGGTGATCACATCGTTACCAGGGGTTCCTGAAGGGACAGAAATTGGGGGAGCGGAATATTAGATAGTGTTTAATTCATCACTAGCTGATCTGACAAACTGCTTGGTCAACAGAGAGCTAATGACTAACATGTTAGGTGCGTAATAGGCAATCTCGCGCCTGCGGATTACCTTAAGCCCTAGAACCAATACCAGCCACATGTTTACCCCGGATAACATGGAACAATGTATTTCCCCTGCCGTTAATTAAGTTAGTTAATTATCTTCCCCTGTAGACTTCCCCAATTAACTTGTGTAAACACGGAGTGTGAATTCTGCCAGATCACGGTGCTTTTACATGCAGCCTGTACATTATAAATACTATTGATTTGCCTTCATTAAATCACTGGTCTTGCCTCATGTCTCATTGCTTGACCAGTCTCCTCCGGGACCCAACAGCCGCTTTGTGGTGCCGATCCAGCTTGCGCAATCCGCTTCGCGGCCCAGATCCAACAGAAAGGCTCATGTACAACAGAATATCTCAGACAATCAACCAGCATATCCCAATTGAACAAACAGGATTTAGACCGGGAAGAGGTTGTGACAAACAGGTTCTTGCATTAGTCACCCATATCAAAAGTGGATTTGAGAAATAAGTTGGTGAGCACATATGGCTTCCTAGTGTTAACAGATGTCGATTATTATGTGTGGTGAGACAAACTCCTCCTCAAATTAATTAGTATCATCCCTTGTCTAAAACTTATTATGTTACTCAGCAACATGCTGAGCAACCGACACTTCCAGATATTTTCAGAAGATTCTAAGAGTAGAAAATGCATGATAAATCGTGTTGGCTCCTTTACTATTTAACTTGCACACACATGACCTCCAGAATACTAAAGCTAGGAAATTCATCTCTGCAGATGATATACTGTGGCATTGGTCACCTAACACCAAAGTTTCACTGGGACTGAGTCAGTGCTTTCATCTGACTTAAAGACAGACTTTACTTTCTTGGGATCTAAGCTCACTGCAGATGGTGACTACAGCCATTAAATAAAAAGATGCTTACTTCTGTGAACTGTGGTACCTGAGGAGACTCTTGAGTGTCCCCTGGACTGTGAGGAGATCATATCAGTCAATCCTGAAGGAAATCAACCCTGACTGCTCATTGGAGGGACAAATACTGAAGCTGAAGCTCAAATACTTTGGCCACCAAATGAGAAGAGAGGACTCACTTGAGAAGGCCTTTATGTTAGGAAAGATCAAAGGCAAAAGGAGAAGGGATGAGGTGGCTTGATAGAATTGTTGAAGCAGTGGGCGTAGATCTGGCCAGGCTGTGGAAGATGACAGAGGACAGAGGAGTCTGGCATGCGGTGGTCCATGGGGTCACAAAGGGTTGGACACGACTGTGTGACTGAACAACAAGAACAAAAGAACTTGGACATTTACTTCCATCAGAATACTTTTAGACCAAACCCTCAGAAAACTACTTTGTCAACTTTTCATATGTGGGACAGAAACATGAGGTATAAAGCAGCTGTCTCATTCAGAGGAGAAAATCTGCAATACTGTAGTAACCCCAAGTACCTGGGAGTCTCTAGGACTCTGAACTACAAGAGCCACCTCTCCAATTTGGCAGAAAAGATCAAAACCAAAAGCAACATCTTAGAGAAGCTAGCAGGTACTTCTTGGGGCACCAGTGTTGAAGTTCTTAGATCCACCGCTTTAGCATTATCATATTCTGTTGCTGAATATTGCTGTTCATCTTGGCTTAATAGTGCACACACAGGACTAATAGACACACAGCTGACTCAGGCAATACTTATCATCACAGGCTGTATTCAACCAACAAAAATCCACTGGTTCACTGTCTTAAGCCATATTCCACCACCACCACTAAGAAGATCACAGTCATTATTAAACCTATAGATAAAAATAGTAAACAACCCTCTCCTCCCAATCCATGCCAATAAAACAGCCCCCTTTGCCCAATGGTTAAAATGTAGATACCCTGCTTGGGGTACTGCAATTCACCTACAGAATAATTGTTGCAATATCCCAGATGCCTGGATGGAACTCTGGCAAAATCTACCTATGATTCCCCACCACCACATAGTCAAGAACACCTGAAAGTGGCCGATGGATTTTTTTTTCTTCCCAGACTGCAGTGGAGGATGCTGAACAGGGTGAGGACAAGCTGTTGTAGATACAGAGCCACTCGGTTCACATGAGGATGGAAGTCCTCTTCCCAGTGTGACTTTGGAGAAGACCAAATCATGGACCACATTATATTTAAGTGTTACTTATGCATTTTTAGAGACACATTGAAGGATTTTCATAGTGCCACAAATGAAGCCCTTCAATTGCAGCCATGAAATAAAAAGGTGACTAATTCTTGGGAAGCAAGCTATGAGAAATTTTGGCAACATAGTTAAAACTAGAGACATCACCTTGCAAACAAAAGTCTGCGTAGTCAAAGCAATGGTATTTCCAGTAGTGATGTAAAGTTATAAGAGCTGGACCATAAGGAAAGCTGACCACATAAGAATAGATGCCTTTGAAATGTGGTGTTGGAGGAGAGTTTTGGGAGTACCCTGGACAGTGAGGAGAACAATTAGGTCAATCTTAGAAGAAATCAACCCTGACTGCTCCGTAGAAGGACAAATAGTAAAGATGAAGCTAAAGTACTTTGGACATCAAATGAGATGATTCACTTGAGAAAGCCTTGATGCTGGGAGAGGTGGAGGGCAAAAGAAGAAGGGGGCAGCAGAGAATGAGATGGCTAGATGGTATTGGAATATGATTAAATGTAAACAATTTAAATAAATAAGTAAATATTCTGATGAAGAATGTATTCAAAAAAAGTTTCTAATCAGGAGGACTTTTTAACTCATGAATAAACTCTTTGAAGACAACACAGAAATTATTATTTATTGAAGATATGACTGCATTCAGTATAAAAATATTGTTGTTGACCCAATACAGCCTCAATCGTTTTTCCCTTTTTTCCTACTTGATACACACCAGTTGGCCATTTCTCCATTGACTTTTACTAGATGGTATTGTTGACACAATGGGCACAAAGCTGGGTGGGCTGAGGAGGATGGGGTGCCTGGCGTGCAGTGGTCCATAGGGTCGTGAAGGGTCACAATTGACTGTGCAACTGAACAACAACAAAAATGGCTTTCAAACCTGGACATGGAACTCTAGTTAGGAAATTGAGAAGGATAATTTGTGCTCATTGTATATATCAGCATTAATGTAGACAACTGAAGTTCATTACAATAAATAACTAAATGGTGTTCACTAGAATCATCAGAAGCAGTAGCATCCTCAGCAGTGGAAGGTGTAATTGCCCAAATAGAACATCAACAGCAGCAGAGGTATTGGAAAGCTAATTCTCCAATAACTCTGCTGCTGCCAATCCTTTTCTGGGACAATCATCCCCCTCCCAACCACTGGGAACTCTTGCCACCAGTGCTGATGAGCGTGACATTTTGCTCCTCCACTTGATCTTAAGTGGCTTACTAAAAGCGCCATAACACTGGCTCTGTAATACAAATTTTCTGGAGAGAAATTATGCTCAAGTGTATTTATCATTTAGATTTTTATACTGTACAATTAGTGGCCAATCAATGCACTGGAAGGTGTACATATTTTAAAACACTCAATACAAATAACTCCTCCTCACCTACTATCACCAACCCATAGCAAGAGCTTAACACTGAAAACTATGTGTCCATATGGTGACAAAGTAAAGAGGAAGGGATTGAGATTATCCTCTTGTATATACAGGTATTTAAATGTCAGATTAAATACTCCAAATTGATGGTGAGCAATGGCATAAGAAGTTAAATATTTACACAATTGAAATGTCTTCAAGGCAAATAGGCACACATGCAGGATTTAACACCGGGAGTGCAATGGACTGCCACAGCCTTCAGGATATTATCAAGATGTGCCTTCACAGCCAATCCATCTGGCAGGGCCTCCTCTGCCCATTTTGCTGTTGGGCCTAAATATGATGGTTTCCAATGGCATTTCCTCCACTGAGGAGGACAGCACCCCACCTAAAAGGGCTCATCCTCCCTTAGCTGTTGGCCCCTTTAGGGAGTCAGGTTATTTCCTGCTGCCCTACGCTCAGCATTGAGTCACTGGCTGTATGGTCTGCTCCATTACCATAATGGAGTGTCCAGCCAGACATATGTCCTAATTATAAGGCCCCACCAAATTCTAAAGTCCTTTTCTAAAACCTAGAATAGTATAAGTGAAAAACTGTCCCTCTTACTTCAGCCAATCAGAAAAAGGGTTTAAAAAAATCTTATCCAGCCCCAATAGCAGGTAACCCATTAAGTGTTCTAGGTAAAATGGGTGGGTTGGTGGGTCATCACCACTCAAACAACCAAAGAGGCAGGTGGGAAAGTGAGTCAACCTTAAATAGGGTTCACACCTCACCCATCCCACAGCAAGAGGCAATGATTAAATTTGTCAAACTCCACCCCTGTCCTTCAATTCTCCCGGCAGAGAGAAATCCTCCCCCCCTCCAAAGATGCTTTTTAGTCCAGTTTAGGGTAAGCTAATTACCCCTGACTTCCTTTCCCTTATGTCTCCTGAGGGCCAAATAATCTTCACTAGCCTGCCCATTTGTGGCTCAAGTAGTCTTCATTGAAATCCCCTGGAGTCCAGATCCTGTGACGCAGGCAAGGTAGAAAAGTCCAGAATGGTGTGACTTCCTTTAAGAAAGGGCTGGTAAAGGTGGGGCATGTAAACTGGGGTTGCCAGCTCAGCTCTGATCTCCCTGGTGGTTCCCTCTGTATGCTGGTGGTAGCTTGCCCTTCCATGCCAAATCTGGGTCAGACTGTGTGCTGCTGTGAGTGGATGAAATGTTGGAACTTTCCTCCTCAGCTCTGCAACTGTGTGGAGAAAGCTTCCCTCTGATTTTCCCATTCATCTTTTTCCTCCAATGCAGGTGATCTCCCTCTGTCTTCCCCCTCCCACCCTCTTATCCCTGTTGGCTCAGCCTCCTGCAACTTTTCCTAATCACGCAGCCCCCCCCCCCTTCATCCACCTCTGGCAGAACCTGTTTGCCAGTTTTGGATCAGGAAGGCTCATCATCCCTATGGCTCCTTGTGCTTGTGGGCCACGACTTTCTGGACTCACCAAGGATGTAGGCAGCCACCAGCTCATGTAGTTACAGTTTTGAAAGAAGAAAATTTTCAGATTCTGAAAAGTAACCAAACTAGTCACTTTTTTGCTACTTTACCAAGTCACCTCCTTGTAACCTTAATAATTTCATCAACAGAGGAACAGTGCAAGCTGCATAGCAGTCAAGTATCCCTTATTAGCCAGGAAAACCCTTATTTTACCCTCTTTCCCACCATAATCCCTTATTAATTAGACTGCAATGCCCTATTGCCACCATTGGAGGGCAGCACAGGATAAGCATAGCTGTCAAGTATCCCTTATTTGCCGGGAAATTTCCCTTATTTCCAAATCCAAAAGTTGACAGGTATGGCAAGCTGAAACCTGACCATGTGATATTCCTCCTGAACCACAGAGTGGGTCCTAATACCTTAACTATAAAACTAGGAATACAGAATAAAGTACTTCCTCAGTCACTTATACTTGTCATTACAAATATTAGATCATAATTATTGGGGGTATCTGGTGCAATACAATTGGATTCCTTTCTTTAAAATGTATTAAGAAGTTTCCGCTTCTTTTCTGTTATTTTTGCCTTGCAGCTACAGTGTGAGGGTCATAATGATATCTTGGTGAAAAGTGCTCCTGTAAGTCAGATCTCTAGATGCGCTCTGCAAAAAGAAACATTTTTCAGCAGCAGGTTTTATTTCTCTGTGTTCATATTTGAAATACACTATCCCTGAGGGGCTCTTAACACCTGTATTAGGTCTAAGGTTTACTTTAAAGTAAATGGAAAATGTGATAGGTATGAACATATAAAATAAAGGCTGTAACAATAAAGAATTTGAAAATAACAAGTGTGTTTTATTGCTCGGTACTACTTCAATATACTTGGTAAAAAGGAATCCTTTGAAATGTTATGAGACAAATAATATTTTGAAAAGGGTCAAGAATACAGTACTGTATATCTAATTCACCACATTAGCTGTTGAATAAAATAATGCATTTCTCCCGATGTGTCTCAAATAATAGTACATACAGTAAGTGCCCAATATATTGCAGAAATAGGGGACAGGATGCAAGGAACTGTTTTGCAAGGAACTGTTTTGGAACAATATAATAATAATAATAATAATAATAATAATAATAATAATAATAATAATAATAATAATAATAATAATAATAATAATAATAATAATAATAATAATAATAATAATAATAATAATAAATTTTAATTTATACCCCACCCTACTCAAGCACAGGGCCGACTCAGGGCGCCTTACAACAAAATGAAAAAATACAATATAATCATACAGAATACAATAGAAAAAAGCAATAAGTACAGAATATCGATAATATAATAGCAATGACATCTCTTGGTTAAAAAATCAAGAAAAAAATACAATACAATCTTCCTCCCTCTCGTCAAACCGGTCAAGGGTGGGCAGGTGAGCGTCCGGGTCTGTAGCAGCGGCGGCCAGGTCCTGGTATAGCCACCGCACCACCTATCACAGCTGCAACCAATCTCGCCTCCTTCCTCCTGCCTTACCAGCCAGGGGTGGGCAAACATCCAGATTCATGGCAGGCGAATGCGGTTCGGGGGCATCAGCGTTTCCTAGGGTGCTCCGAGGCACAGGTGTTCTCGCTGACACCCAGCCTCCAGCCGTGAGGTGAGGCTGGTCTGGCATCATCGGCACTTTTTCAAGGGCACTCCAAGGCACAGATGTTCTTGCCAGCATCCAAACTCAAGCCCGGAGCCGTGAGACCAGCTGCTTCAACTTCCTACTGACCGGCCGGGCCAGGGGAGGAGCACGGAGCCTCGTGGCAGTGGTAGAGGTGGTGGCTTTTAACGCCCTGGAGCCACAGGACCAGCTGCTTTGACTTCCCACTGACTGGTCAGGACAGGGGAGGAGCGCAGAGCCTCGCGGCAGTGATGGAGGTGGTGGCTTTTATCGCCCCAGAGCCACGAGACCAGCTGCCTCAACCTCCCGCTGACCGGCCAGGCCAGGGGAGGAGCATGAAGCCTCGCAGCGGTGATGGAGGTGGCGGCTTTTATCACCCTGGAGCCACAAGACCAGCTGCCTCGACTTCCTGCTGACCAGCCAGACCAGGGGAGGAGCACGGAGCCTAACAAGAGGTTTCTCCCATGCTGCTGTAGCAATGACAAATGCTAAACACTGGAGAAGCTGGGAGCATAGTTATTTTCTGTAACAATGCCCTTCTTTTTCTGGAGGGACACTGGTAGTTTAAGCAACAACACACACACACACAAAGAACAAAGCTATCAATTTTGGTTTCAATGATTCTCAATTTTCAAAGCTATCAATTTTGGTTTCACTAATTCTCAATTTTCAAATTTGTTTCTCCCACCACTTGCACACATATATAGTTTCTAAAGAACCCACATGAGAAATATTTTGGATTTTCAAATATGTTACCCCAAATCAGGAACCTGCACCCTTTTATTTTTGTTTATATTTTATTTTCAATAAAATTACTTTTTCCATTTTACCCCGACTCTAACCACTAGGCTTACATGTCCACAAGCACCACACTGTACCATGATTCACTTGCAGGTAGATAACTGCAAGGGTTGATTTTCACTAAGAACATAAGAACAGCCTTGTTGGAACAGGCCACAGCCCATCCAGTCCAGCATTCTGTCTCACACAATGGCTCACCATTTCCTTCAGGGTATTCCCAAGGAGATGCCTTCACCTGCTTAGGATTCCCTGGAAATGGCATTGAGAGATATCCTGCCTATCTCTCCAACATGGAGGTTGTCCTTAAGTATCCATAATTATAGCCATTGATACCCTTGTCCTCCATGAAGTTGTCTAATCCTTTCTTAAAGCTGTCAAGGCTGACAGCTGTCACCACTTCTTCTGGCAGGGAGTTCCATAGACCAGTAATCCTCTGGGTGAAAAAGTACTTTCTCTTATTTGTTTGAAAACTAGTACCCAAAAGTTTCATGGAGTGCCCCCTAGTTCTAGTGTTATGTGAAAGGGAAAACAGTTTTTCCTTATCTACTTTGTCCACACCGTGCATGATTTTATAAACTTCAATCAGGTCACCTCTTAGATGCCGTCGTTCAAGAGTGAAAAGGCCCAACCGTTGCAGGTGTTCCAGTCCCCTAATCATTTTGGTTGCCCTCCTCTGCACTTTCTCCAACTCCATAATATCCTTCTGGAGGTATGGCGACCAGAACTGTACACAGTATTCCAGATGGGGCCTCACCATAGATTTATAAAGAGGCAAAATGACACTTGCTGACTTATTTTCTATACCCTTCCTAATGATCCCTAGCATTGGGTTGACACCTTCATTGAGCTGTCCACCTTTCCTGGTATGTTGCAGAGGGTTCAGAACCCATCAGTTTATAAATGTAATTGGGTTTTTTTGCCCCAACATGCACTTACTAATTTGCCACTGTTTTGCCCATTCCCCCAGTGCCAAGAGATCTCTCTGGAGCTCCTCACAATCTCTCACATTTTTCACTACCCTGTATAATTTAGTGTTGTCAGCAAATTTGGCTACCTTGCTTTTTACTCCTACCTCTAGATCATTTATGAAGAGGTTGAAAAGCAGGGGTCCCAGTACTGAACCTTGAGGGACCCCACTCTTTACTTCCCTCCACTTGGAGAAGTGTCCATTTAGTGCTACCCTCTGTTTCCTGTCCCTTAGCCAGTTGCTGATCCAGGACAAGACCTGTCCCTTTGTTCCATGACTGGTAAGTTTATTCAAGAGCCTTTGGTGTGGGACCTTGTCAAAAGCCTTCTGAAAGTCCAGATAAACAATGTCATAAGGGATCCCCCTTATGCACATGCTTGTTGACACTCTCAAAAAATTCCAACAGATTAGTGAGGCATGATTTGCCCTTGTAAAAGCCATGTTGGCTCTCCTTTAGCAGCGCCTTCTCTTCTATGTGCCTATTAATTCTGTCTTTTAGTATGGTTTCCATCACTTTACCTGGGACACATGTCAAACTGACAGGTCAGTAATTTCCTGGATTACCCCTGGATCCTTTTTTGAAATTTGGTGTTACATTCGCTACCTTCCAGTCATCAGGCACAAAGCCTGATTTGAGCGAAAGATTATATATTTTGGCTAGGAGATCAACAATTTCATCTTTAAGTTCCCTGAGTACTCGTAGATGGATGCCATCTGGTCCTGGTGATTTGTTAGTGTTTAGTTTAACAAGACATGCAAGGACCTCCCTGGTTATTTCTATCTGGCTTAATTCTTCGGTTTCCCTCCCTACGAAGATAGGCTCTGTTTTGGGCATGTGGTCTCTGTCTTCTTCAGTGAATACTGAAGCAAAGAATTCATTGAGTCTCTCTGCAATCTCTGTTTCCTCTTTAATAACCGTTGCCTTCCATTGTCAACTAATGGACCAATGGCCTTCCTAGTTGGGTTCTTACTTCTAATGTACTTAAAGAGGTCTTTGTTATTTCTCTGAGTATTTTTAGCTATACGCTCCTCAAAGTCTTGCTTTGGTTTCCTGATTGTTGCCTTGCATTTTTTTCTGCCAGAATTTATGTTTCTGCCTGCTGTCCTCATTCGGACAAGCCTTCCATCTTCTAAAATAAATTTATAAAGATCTCTAACCACTATTTCAAAAGGCCATGGCCAAGGGATCCCCCCCCCTTTCTCTCCTTCTGTTTACAGCCAAGCCTGGACAGCAGAGAAATTAACCCTTTAATGTCCCAGGGAGATTTTAGGATGTCCTAAAATTACTAAAAATGTTGGCCTATATTCTAACATGTTCTGTTTTTGTATATTTGAAGCAGGAAACTCTCTGAATATTCTCATTTGCCCTGGGCATGCTGGGGCAACTCCAAAAGCCCTATCTCATTCAAAAGGAAGGTTTCTATCACACCTGGTGTCCCAATAGCCATACCCATACCTGTCAAGTATCCCGTTTTGGCCGGGATTTCCTGTAATTCACCGATCTTTTCCCCTCTTTCCCGCCACCATCCCATAATTGGAATGGCCAGGAAAGGGGTTACTGAGCATGTATGAAGGGGTTACTGCGCATGTGCAAATGGGTTACTGCACATGTATGCACCGGCCGCAGGTGCCCAGAAACCTTCCCTTATTTTCATCGCCACAACTTGACAGGTATGGCCATACCCTTAATGAATTTCATTTCCTCATATCCTGAAAGTCAGCACAATCCCTGAAGCTATGATTGCCTTAAAGATTAATTGTTTTCTCTGTTTGCTTGTGTCTCTCGCTCTATTGTTTCTGGGTCAGCAGTAGTTAAGGAATTTCCATATGTATACACTATAGTGATAGGGCTTACCTGTTTAGGGGCTGACTTTGCTGGCTTGCCTACTTTGCCAGTGAAACATGGAATTGCTCCGCTGATTGGCTGTTCAAATCTCCTGCCTCTGACATATCACTATCCTGATTGGACCACATTGTCAACCTGGGTTACCCATTGGTGGCAAACCTGAAGTGCTGAGCCCTGACATTGGCTACTGTATCAGCATCTGTTTTACCTAATCCTCAATCTCTTCTTTCTATCTTTCCTGGAAATTATAATCTTTTACTATTTGACCACATTTACATAAACCTCACACGGGTGATTTCAAAAGAATTAAAAGGAGGGCTGGAGAGCTATTTATAGAGTGGTGGACTACAACTCAAGAGCCATTGGTTCAAATCCCTGCAAGTGGCCTTTGAAACTAACTGGGGATGTGGGGTGGGGGGGATGAGCACAAAAGGAAGAAGGGAATGATTGAAAGAAGGCAAAGAAAGAAAGGTGGGAAAAGAAGGAAAGGAAAGGGAGGTAGAAACAGAAAGAAAGAAAGAAATGGAGTGAAAGGAAAGGTGGAAAGAAAAAAGGAAGGAAGGAAATGAAGGAATGCAAGAAAGGAGCGAAAAAGAAAAAAGGAAGAAAGAGAAGGGGAAAGGAAGAAAAAAGAAGAGAAGGAAGGAAGGAAAGAATGGAAAAGGAAGAAAGGGTGAAGGAGAGAAAGGAGGGAAAAAGGAAAGAAGGAATAAAGAAAGGAGGGAGGGAACAAAAAAGAAAGGAAAAGGAAGGGAGGAATGGGGAAGGAAGGAAAGGAAGAAGGAAAGAACAAATGAAAGAAGGGAATGAAAGAAAGAGGGAAAGGAAGGAAAAGGAAGGAAGGGGGAATAGAAGGGAAGGAAGGAAAAAGTGAAAAAGGAATAAAGAAGGAAATAAATGGAGTGAAAGGAAGGAAAGATGGAAAGGAAGAAATAAGGAAAGGAAGGAGGGAAAGAAAAAGCAAGAAGGAAGAAAGGGAAGGAAGAAGGAAAGAAAAGAATAGAAAGGAATAAAAGTGAGAAAAAGGAAGAAAGAAGGGAAGAGGCAAACTTGGGAAAGGAAGGAAGGAAAATGAAGGAAGGAATAAAAGGGAAAGCAGGAAGGGAAAAGAAAAAGGAAGGAATAAAAGAAAAGGAGGGAGGAATAGAAGGGAAGGAAAAAAGAAAGAAAAAGGAAGGAAGCAATAGAAGGAAAGGAAGAAATGAGAAAAAGAAAAAAGGAAATGAAACAAAGAAAGACATCAAGTCAAGCCATACTGATTTTGTGACTCTTTCCAGGGTTTTTCTATTTGGTGGAGAAATACACAGCATAATTTTTCCCATTTGAAACTCACTCTTCCTCCTCCTTCCATGCCTCATTTTGAATCCCTCCTTTTCTTATTAGGACCAACTACACTAATACACACAACACATACAATAGGGAAAAATACATTAACAGACATTTTTTTAAAATACAGAAATTCATTTTCATACATGGAGGGGGGGGCGGGATGAGGCAGCCCTACTAGTCCCAAAATCTGCCTGGGAAAGAGAGATTTAAAACCTAATTTAAAAGGGGGGGTCCCTCATGAACCCTTCAGGTGAGGAAGCAGCCCCCTCCCCTCCCCCCAATTGCTCTGCCCCCCCCCCATGCTGGAGAGTCAGGGGAAGTCTATTCTCCCAATGAGTCCTCGCCATCATCATCAGCAGCATCTTCCCACACCTGGGGGTCGCAAACCAGTCACGAGAACCTGCTGCTCTCCCCCACCACCCCCAAATGGTGCAGGGAAAGAGGGAGGGGCAGTCAAAGGAAGCCTCCCCCAGGCAGCTCCAGAGCTCCCTGTAGGGCAGGCAAGCCTCCGGACTGGGAGCGAAGCATTGTGGGATTGGGGATTGGGAGAGAATTTCATCTCAGCAAGCCAAGGCAATAAAGGTAAGCAGAGCTTTTCCACATTACTTTCTTTCCTGCAGCCCCGGAAATTCTTGGCATTTTGCATGGATATGTTTTAATCCTTATTTCCCTTTTTATACTTATTTCAGTGGAGGTGGGGGTTCTTCTGACGGCCCCCCTCTCCCACCCCCACTGAATTAAGGATAAAAAGGGAAATAAGGATTAAAACGTACCCATGCAAAACACCAAGAAGTTCCGGGGCTGCAGGAAAGAAAGTGATGTGGAAAAGCTCTGCTTACCTTTATTGCCTTGGCTTGCTGAGGTGAAAGTCTCTTCCAATCCCGCGATGCTTCACTCCCAGTCTGAAGGCTTGCCTGCAGGGGGCTCTGGGGGAGGAGGAAGAGACTGGTTGCCAGCCAGTTCCAGTTTTCACCCCAGAAATCCGTGCAGGCAAAAATACGGGAGAATACGGGGGTAAATAAAAATTGGGTGGCCAGCGGGGGGGGGGGGGGGTGTTTGATTAAAATATGTGGTTTTCCCGCCCATTACGGGATACTTGACAGGTCTGGTTTATTTGGCCTTCCTTTCTAGGCTGATAACATTGGTTAAACTACTGCCCTGCACCTGTTGGGTTGTGAGTTGCCTCCATCCCAGATTCAGGTTGACACAGCCTTCCATACACTTGTAGGGGTAATTTGAGTACCCAGTATATGGGGGTACAATGTTATTTAACTGTTAATTGCCCTCAGAGTGCACTACTACTATGGAGAAATACATAAATGTGATTATGTTGTGTTGATATAAGTCTGCTATTACCACGTAGATTCAGCTTTTCCTGGCGTTTTCATACAGATATGGTCTCTGGCATCCCAGGGATCTCAATGTGCCTATGGCATGGCCCTGCCCTGGGCTCAGCACGTGTCTGGGATTTAGTGTTGCCAACCGCCCCCCCCCCCCCTCTGGGAGTCTCTGGGTAGGCTCCGCTTTTCTGCCTCGGGGTAGGTGACATGAGTGTTCACTATCAATCTCTGCTGCTCTGCTCACTGATTCTCCTGAACACTGGCTCCATGTGCATGTATAATCCTGTGGGTATTTTATGGTGCGTACACCCTCCCGCATGTGTGGGCAGTTCCTACTGGTGCCTTCTCCTTTCTTTCAGGTCCCCAGAGTCTACTTAAGACGCAGTTCCTGTCATTTCCACAGCGTGCTGTGTCACAGTTTTGTCCCACAGTGCTTCTGCTGTGAGTGTGCATCTTGGCTGTGTGAGGGCACAATTTTCCTCCTGTTTCTGCTCGCTGCTGGGCATCTCACCGTGAAGATGGCACAGTTCTTTCCTGCTGATCTTCATATTGAACATTTTACTGTGCATGCATCTCATAGGTGGGATGGCACATTTTGTTTTGAAAACATGAAAGAAAGGCCTGCACTGGTGGACCTCCTTCCATGCGATGGACTGAGGTGCCCCTGCTTCTGTTCTTCTCTTTTCCTTGTGGTGCATCCACTGGTGGCATGCATCTCATAGGTGGGATTATTTGTTTTGAAAGCAAGAAGGTGAGGCCTGCACTGGTGGACCTCCTTCCATGCAATGGACTGAGGTACCCCTGCCACCGTTCTTCTGTTTTCCTTGTGGTGCATCCACAGGTGGCGTTCATCTCATAGGTGGGATGGTACATTTCGGAAGTCATGAAGGCAAGACCTTGACAGGCCTGCAATTGTGGACTTCCTTCCATGCGATGGACTGAGGTGCCTCCCTTGCCTCCATTCTTTTCCTCTCATACCTGATGGCCATGGCCTGGTCTTCTTTTGCTAAGCTATGTGCCCAATTCTACCATTCCAGAGGCTAGGGCCTCCAGCCACTCCATGGGTTCATTGCCTTTTTGCCTCATTTTACTACTTCCATTGCACTGGGGCATCCAGCCCGGTAGGTTGGTCTGGAGTGGGTCAGCATTCAGCTTTTGGCTGTTCCCCGTGCGGGTGATTTTAATCAGAATGGCCAGTTATTCAGTTGGGGTCTCGGGTAACTTGGGACCTCAGACAGCACTATCACTTGGGGTGTCTCACGGCTGTCAAATAGCCACAGACCTGGGTCAGCTGATCATGAAGATTTGCCAGTTTCTTGGTCACATAGCTTGGTCCTACTGTTTGGCACAGTGCTGGCCTGCTTGCAGAGCTTTTCTGCTGTCCCTATTATTTGGGATCCAAATTCTCCAGTATTGACCTGACTTATTATCATGCACCCACACTACTTAGTCCCCAGAGCAATAGTTTTCAACAGCTTATTTTGGCTTAATAAAGTGGCCCATGTTTGATCCCATGACATGTGTCCGTCTCTTCATTCGGAAGTGGCGGGCAACTGTTTTTGCACACTTTTGAAATCATCCTTACATAATACAGTGCATTTTAAAAGTTGTTTTGACAATTATATGAATTTCTGGGGCTGCTTTTCCAGGTTTGGGGCACAATTTTTAAGCAAAAAATGCAGCACATAGCTTGGGAATGAGTGGATACTAAAGAATACAAGCCCCTTGTCTTCTTATGAATTTAGTTCATGAACTTTCTTCCCCATGAATGGGGAATTAAGTTTCTTGTTTAATCAATCTTAGATATTATCTTCATTGTATATAATATGATTCTTCAAAACCATGATAACTCAAAACTTCTGTTACTGTTTCAACTTTCCTTCATCACCTGTTTCAATTTATCAAAGACACATGTCTCTAAATCCTGCATTTTCCTAATAGTATTTATCCATAAATAATTAACACTTGGATTTATTTTAATATTAATGTATTTCTTTTATTCTAGCTTCCTTCTTCCCATCATAATTATGTAAAATCATTTTGGATTTATTCAAATTTATTTCTAATCCAATTGTCCCTTTCTTTTTAAGTGTTTCTTAATATTCCTCAAGGGACTACAGTGGCTCAATTGGCTAAGACACTGACTAGAAGGTGGCAGGTTAGCAGTTTGATACCCAAATACTGCAGGATGGAATGAGCTCCCGTCTTTGTCCCAGCTCCTGCCAACCTAGCAGTTCTAAAGCAAGAAATTGCAAGTAGATAAATAGGGACCACTTCGGTGGGAAAGGTATGCAGCATTCTGTGTGCTCCGGTGTCTAGTCATGCCTGCCACATGACCACGGAAACGTCTGCAGAAGCAGACAGCACTGGCTCCATGGCTATGAAACAGAGATGAGCACTGAAAATTAGAGTTAGATACGACTGGCTTTTGAGCAAGGGTGACCTTTACCTTTACTAATATTTCTCATAGCCATTAGGAACTTTTCAATAGTTATCAAAATATCATCTGCAAACAAATAAATATTTGTTTTTATTATGTCCTGTTTCTTTTATTAATACATCTTCTCTTATTACATTTGCCAGCAATTCCATCAGCAATGTAAACCAGTGATTCTCAATGTTTTCAAGCCCCGGGCGTGACTACACTTCCTGGGCAGCTGATCAGGCCAGTCACATGGTTTCTCTCACCCGGAAGCAGAGAGGGCATCAGGGGCCAGATGAATTGGCGTCGGGGTCCGGGTCTTGCCCACAGGCGGTAGGTTGTGAATGCCTGATGTAAATAGTACTGGGGATAAGGGATAAGGTTTACAAATATGGGATATTTTGCTTCTATATCTACAATTCAAAACCACTAGGAAGTGGCTCAACATTGCCATACAACATCATGCCTGTGTTGCCAAGAAGAAAAAAAAAGATATCAAAGTTTACATAGCAAAGAACAACCTGAATGTTGATGACACCAATGTCAGCAGTCACAATAGTCTGCAGAATCCCCACTGCCATTCACAAACAGACACCAAGGAAAGGAAAATTGCAGAACTTGCAATCTTTTTTCATTAGTTAACCATTTATTACTCAAATACAAAGCTATTGTTATTACTGTTTTTCAATAAGTTCTTTAGCTATTTAAATGTTGTTTCAGTTGAAGCAATATTTGGACTTTAGTGTTGGCCTTTAGAGCAGGTGTTCTCAATGTTTTTTCAGCTGTGTGCCAGACCATATCCTCTCAGACAGCTGAGCGGGCCGGACTGGTGGTTCTCCCCACCATAAATGCTGCTTAAAATGCATCTGCTGCTGTCGTAAACACATTTATGATGGTGACAGACTCATTTATGGCTGCAGTAAATGAGTTTACAATGTCTGTGGACTAAATTACGGGCTGTCATAAATACAACTATGATGGCCATAAATGAGTCTGCAGCCAATTCTGGCCTTGGAGAGTGTATGTAGAGTGTATGTGTGTGGGTGGCTGGAGCAAGGTCAGGGGCTGGGTTATTTGGTGTCATGGGCTGGATCCGGCCCATGGGCAATAGGTTGAGAACCCCTGCTTTAGAGTAAGATAGTGTCGGGCTGGATAGTACCTTAGACTGGATAGTACCTTAAGCAGTAACATAACCTGTAACATAAATAAAGATGTCTCTGTGCCATGCCACCCATTGAGTTTCTATGACCAGTGGGGAATTGGAAATAAGGTCACTTGAGTCCTAGTTTGACAATCTAACCATTACATTGCACTGTTTGGCTGTCATGTAGTATTCAGAGCAGATATTCTTGCATATAATGTGGGAAGGCACATGACATCTAGAGTTATAAAAACAAAGAAACTGGAAAAAGAAAGGATACTTACAAAACATTCCTGTTTGAAATAACTCTCAGATATGTGCATTATAGGTTTTTATTTGAAAATAATATTTACTGAAGCTTTCCTGGGGCATGAAATTACAGGTTCTATGTCCATGTAGATATCAGACTTGCACCCTCTACACTTTCCTGAAAAGACTTATGAACAAAAAGTAATGTCTGATTGCTCCCTAATTACGGAAATTTATGTGTTTGTCACATTAGTGGTGTTCCAGATTAAAATCATATAGTAGTAGGAACAGTCACCAAGTAGCAATTACCAAAGTCAGGTTCATATGGTGCCAGTGATCAACTAAGAGAAGGAAGGTTCTTCATGGACATGAGAAGAATAAAGTAATAGCTCCATTCCATGAATCTACAAACTGAAATCTAAAGTCAAAACCACCTAATCTATACATAAAAACAGTCAGATGAAGTAGCAGTTCTTATGTAGGTGTAGTTGATCACCTTGTTTAATGAGGTACTGTCAATTAATGACTATCACCTGATGATAATTCAGACATCTGTAAATGAGTAGAAAATTTCTTCTAGGTAGTTGGATTACTTTGTGCTCAAAGCAACAGATAGATAGAAAACTTGACAAAACAGCCATGCCAATTGTTTTATGTTTGGATGACAAATGCTAATCTGTTTTCTTTTTAAAAAAACAAACAAACAAACAGTTAGTTCCTGAGATTTTCCTTTCTTTGATGCCTGTTTGTGATTGGAAGTGAATACAAGTGGGGAACCTGCAGACATCTTGATCTCCAACATTAAGGTTGGCCTTTGCTATGTAAAGTTGGGGTTCTATTTTTTTTCTTTGCCGGCATATTTGGCATAATATTGTATGGCATTTCCTGATGTTCATGTTCATGAATTGTAGATACAGTAGCAAAATATCCCTCATTCATAAACCAAAGAACTTTCTAAGGATTGAATAATACATTATAGATGCTGATATCTGTATTTGAAAACATAATTATAGTTTTACGACTGCCTACTCCCTGTTTTCATGTATTTTTCCATACAAGTGGACATTTCAGAAATGAGTATACATCCATGTATACCTTGGCATCCTCTTTTGTTTTATTTCACATAATTATCAGTGAAATATGCATTTCACGAACAGTAGTGAAACATTCTGTAGAAAGGAGCCTTATTCGGGTGTCCCTAGAGCAGAGTTCCTCCAGCAAAAATCCTTTCAACCCAGAATAATTTCTGACATGAAATTATTATTATACAAGCATAATCGACCAGCAGTTATCCTTTCTTTAAATTGAATCCTAATTAATTCCTATTTATATCTAGAAAATGAAACCCAACATTTGAAACACAAACTTGCATAATGATTTGGTTTATTTTCTTCATTAGAACAAAGTGTTCAAAAGAAATCAGAAAGCTTGCAGCTAACAGTCTTTCTTTAAAAATAACTTTTTTCTTTTTTAAAAACCAAACTGTCTCTATGCTAATTTCCTTAACATTCCAGACAAAAGAGGGACAATTATAGTTTAAAATAAATTTCTTCCCAGTGACTTCAGAACTGTTGCATGAATGTGATATAGAATTATAATTGAAACTTTTTGGGGGGAGAAGAATTGCCATAACTTATAGTGATCCTGATACTTTTTTGCTCACATAATATAGAAAGTTTTTTAAAAAAACAATTGCATTTTGCATCACTTCACAATTAGAATGGCTTCCAAGGCCATGCATACTAGCCAAATCTGAGAGAAAATGTAAGTCACTCCTTGACCAAGATGTCAATATTAGTAGTGCCATATTGCATACTAGGTCTGTATCTCCAAATACACTAGTCCAGAGGTGTACATTTATAGAACCTGGGTTTACTTTGGATAGGGGTGGGGGGGGAGAAGTGGAGAGGAGAAATAATGAATTATTAAGACTACCAGCCTACCTGCATATGCTTCATTCTAATAGGCAAATCATACTTTCTACAGTTACTGCTAAAAAAGCAAGCTTCACTGAAGTGACATGAACTACCAGTCCTTATGATCGGGGATCTAAAATATATGAATCAGAAAGGCTAACCTTGTTGGCCAGCTAAGCAGCAAGTATATAAGCTACATACCAGGTGGATTTTTTTCAGATTTTTCAATTGGTGGGATTAATATTTTTTTTACTAACTACTCTGTGGGCATGTCATGGTGGGCATGGCCTGGTGGCCATGTGACTGGGTAGGCATGGCCAGGTGGCCAGTTGACTGTGTGGGCATGGCCATGTGGCCATGTGACTTGCTGGGTGTGATCATGTGACTGGGTTGCCATGCCGCTAGGGCAGCAGGCAGGCACAGGCCTACAACCTGAGGGTCTGGCAACCAGATGGGAGAAGCCCAGGGAGGCTGTGCCACTGGTACAGGAGGCAGGTGCAGGACTACAATCTGAGGCTCCGGCAACTGGATGAGTGGGCCAGACGGAATTTCTACTACCAATATGGGTGTACCAGGGCATACCGGCTGAATCCCATCATTGGATATATCTGTAATCCTTTTCAGGTGTCCTGGCTAGCAGATTTCTATAGAAAAGAATATTAGACTAATCCTCCAGAGAACACCAAACTCTCTTGCCTTTCATAAATGGGATTAACAGGTGGTGAGAAAAAAGGGTGACTTTCATTGGCATTGAAATGTGTTGCCTTGTTTTAGGTGAAAGGAACATTTTCTTCAGTTAATCTATGGTCTCAGGTGGCTGTAAGGTAATTTTCTTTTCTTAAAGGAAATCCTTCTGTGCGCCACTGCAGACTGCAAGCTGACACACTGCCTGGAATACACATGGGAGAGTATCATTGGCAGAAACATTCCTGGAAGCATGCTGGCTAAGTAGACTGCCTCTGAAGTGCCTGATAAGGCAAAGGTTACATAAGAACATAAGAACATAAGAACAGCCTTGCTGGAAGAGGCCACAGCCCATCCAGTCCAGCATTCTGTCTCACACAGAGGCTCACCATTTCCTTCAGGGTATTCCCAAGGAGATGCCTTCACCTGCTTAGGATTCCCTGGAAATGGCATTGAGAGATATCCTGCCTATCTCTCCAACCCGGAGGTTGTCCTTAGGTAGCCATAATTATAGCCATTGATAGCCTTGTCCTCCATGAACTTGTCTAATCCTTTCTTAAAGCTGTGAAGACTGACAGCTGTCACCACTTCTTCTGGCAGGGAGTTCCATAGACCAGTAATCCTCTGGGTGAAAAAGTACTTTCTCTTATTTGTTTGAGAACTAGTACCCAAAAGTTTCATGGAGTGTCCCCTACTTCTAGTGTTGTGCGATAGGGAAAACAGTTTTTCCTTATCTACCTTGTCCACACCGTGCATGATTTTATAAACTTCAATCAGGTCACCTCTTAGACGCCGTCGTTCAAGAGTGAAAAGGCCCAACCGTTGCAGCCTCAGATGGTAAGGAAGGTGTTCCAGTCCCCTAATCATTCTGGTTGCCCTCCTCTGTACTTTCTCCAACTCCATAATATCCTTCTGGAGGTATGGCGACCAGAACTGTACACAATATTCCAGATGGGGCCTCACCATAGATTTATAAAGAGGCAAAATGACACTTGCTGACTTATTTTCTATACCCTTCCTAATGATCCCTAACATTGAGTTTGCTTTTTTCACTGCTGAGGCACACTGGGTTGACACCTTCATTGAGCTGTCCACCAGGACACCAAGGTCCCTTTCCTGGTTTGTCGCAGAGAGTTCAGACCCCATCAGTTTATAAATGTAATTGGGGTTTTTTGCCCCAACATGCATCACTCTGCACTTACTGATGTTGAAGCTCATTTGCCACTGTTTTGCCCACTCCCCCAGTGTCAAGAGATCCCTCTGGAGCTCTTCACAATCTCTCACAGTTTTTACTACCCTGTATAATTTAGTGTCGTCAGCAAATTTGGCTACCTTGCTTTTTACTCCTACCTCTAGATCATTTATGAAGAGGTTGAAAAGCAGGGGTCCCAGTACTGAACCTTGGGGGACCCCACTCTTTACTTCCCTCCACTTGGAGAAGTGTCCATTTAGTGCTACCCTCTGTTTCCTGTCCCTTAGCCAGTTGCTGATCCAGGACAAGACCTGTCCCTTTATTCCATGACTGGTAAGTTTATTCAAGAGCCCTTGGTGTGGGACCTTGTCAAAAGCCTTCTGAAAGTCCAGATAAACAATGTCATAAGGGATCCCCCTTATCCACATGCTTGTTGACACTCTCAAAAAATTCCAACAGATTAGTGAGGCATGATTTGCCCTTGCAAAAGCCATGTTGGCTCTCCTTTAGCAGCGCCTTCTCTTCTATGTAACTATTAATTCTATCTTTTAGGATGGTTTCCATCACTTTACCTGGGACACATGTCAAACTGACAGGCCAGTAATTTCCTGGATCACCCCTGGATCCTTTTTTGAAAATTGGTGTTACATTCGCTACCTTCCAGTCATCAGGCACAAAGCCTGATTTGAGGGAAAGATTATATATTTTGGCTAGGATATCAGCAATTTCATCTTTAAGTTTCCTGAGAACTCGTGGATGGATGCCATCTGGTCCTGGGGATTTGTTAGTGTTTAGCTTAACAAGACATGCAAGGACCTCCTCCCTGGTTATTTCTATCTTGCTTAATTCTTCGGTTTCCCTCCCTACGAAGATAGGCTCTGTTTTGGGCATGTGGTCTCTGTCTTCTTCAGTGAATACTGAAGCAAAGAATTCATTGAGTCTCTCTGCAATCTCTGTTTCCTCTTTAATAACCCCTTGCCTTCCATTGTCATCTAATGGTCCAATGGCCTTCCTAGTTGGGTTCTTACTTCTAATGTATTTAAAGAAGTCTTTGTTATTTCTCTGAGTATTTTTAGCTATACGCTCCTCAAAGTCTTGCTTTGCTTTCCTGATTGTTGCCTTGCATTTGTTCTGCCAGAATTTATGTTTCTGCCTGCTGTCCTCATTTGGACAAGCCTTCCATCTTCTAAATGAGCTTTTCTTGCTCTTGATCACTTCCCGAACAGCTCCTGTAAGCCACATCGGAGTCCTCTTGGACCTGGCAGTGCCCTTTTTCCTTTTGGGTATGCATTCCAATTGAGCCTCTGTTATTGTTTTTGTAAACAGCCTCCATGCCTCTTGGAGTGTTTGGACTCTCTCAATTTTCCCTTTCTGCTTCTTTTTTACTAGTTTCCTCATCTTTGGGAAATTTCCTTTTTGAAAATTTAAGGTCTCTGTGTTAGATTTTATCAGTGACTTGCGGTCTATGATCAAGTTAAACATAATTGAGTTGTGGTCACTGTTCCCTATTGGATCAGTCACATTAACATCTTGCACCAGATCCTGAGTATTACTCAGAATCAAGTCAAGGATTCTTGTACCTCTAGTTGGGTCTTCAACCATCTGTCCCAGGGAACAATCATTGAGCATATCTAGGAACTTTATCTCTTTATCATGTGCTGAACAACAGTTCACCCAGTCTATGTGAGGGTAATTGAAGTCCCCCATTATAACCAGGCTTCCCTTCCTGGATGCCTCCTTTACAACATTCTCCAACTGCCAGTCTCCCTCAAGAGTTTGGGTCGGAGGCCGATAGTATATGCCTACTGTTAGACCATCCTTGTGGCCTGGTACTCTTACCCACAGAGCTTCTAATGGTGACTCCAAATCACCTAGATATTCCAATTCATACGATTTTATCACTTCTTTGACATACAAGGCTACACCACCTCCTGTTTGCCCCTTCCTATCCTTCCTGTACAGTTTGTAGCCTGGGATAACTGTATCCCATTGGTTATCATCCGTCCACCAGGTTTCAGTGATACCAATAATATCAATATTTTTATCTATTGCTAAGTATTCCAGCTCCCCTATTTTGTTCCGGAGGCTTCTGGCATTTGTATACAAGCATTTATATATGCTTTCCTGATACAGTCTTTTGAGTCTAGTTGCATTGAAGCAAGGTTGATTGCTTCATTCCAAACAATTTAATTTAGAAGGTGTTGATGTCATGTAGTGTGTTGCAACACAGAATATTTATTGGGCACATAAGAACAAAGATGACCAAATTGCATCAATTTTTTTGTGGTTCCCAACAAGCAATAAAATCATTTTTGTTGTTCAGTCGCACAGTCGATTCCGACCCTTTGTGAACCCATGGACCATTGTCCTCCAGGCACCTCTGTCCTCCAACATCCTCCTCAACCCACCCAGCTCTGTGCCCACTGCCTCCACAATATCATCTAGTAATCTCATCTTTGGCCAACCCCTTCTTCTTTTGCCCTCTACTTTTCCCAGCATCAAAGCTTTCTCAAGTGAATCCTCTTTTCTCATTTGATGTCCAAAGTACTTCAGCTTCATCTTTACTATTTGACCTTCTAAGGAGCAGTCAGGGTTGATTTCTTCTAGAATTGACCTCTTTGTTCTCTTCACTGTCCAGTGGACTCTCAAAACTCTCCTCCAACACCACATTTCAAAGGTGTCTATTCTTCTGCATTCAGATTTCCTAATTGTCCAGCTCTCACATCCATACATTAAAACTGGGAATCATTACTGTATATCAAACACTGCATTCTCCTCAAAAATGACACAGCATGGGGATTTTATGTGAGAGACCGGAAGCAAGACTTTGGGAAGTTTAAAGATTGAAAAGTTCTGTTTATCATATGTTTTTTGTAGATTGCTGTCCCCTACCTTTTATTATACATTTTATTTCCACACATTCTTTCCTTTCCTCATGCATATATTCATAACTGCCAGCTGAAGCTGCACTCCATGCAGCTGATGAAGTGGTATGTAGTTCACAACAACTTAGATCAAATAAAAACATCTGTTCTTTAAATGCCACTAGACTCCTTGCATGCACAAAGTATATAACTTTTGACTGCACATGACAAGTAATAATGCAATACTGTGCACAATTTTCTCTGCATCATGTCCCTTTGATACCACTGTTGTTGGAACACTATTTTCCCATTTATGTAATCAAATCTAACAATTTTCAGTATATTAATTTATTGCTCAGTGCTCCTTTCTCTGTGGGCCTGTGGTGGCTTAGTGGTTAAGACACTGAACTTGATAACTGGAAGGTTGGCAGGTGAGCAGTCTGAGACCCTAGTGCTGCATGAAGGAGAGAGCTCCTGTCTCTACCAACCTAGCAGTTTGAAAGAAAGAAATTGCAAGAAGATAAATAGGTACCACTTCAGTGGGAAGAAAAGCAGTATTCTGTGCACTCCAGTGTCTAGTAATGCCTGCCATATGCCCATGGAAATGTCTGCATACTTAAACAGCCCTGGCTCTTTGGCTATAAATGGAGATGAGCACCAAACCCTAGAGTTGGATATGACTGGCTTTCGAGCAAAAATGACCTTACTCCTTTCTCTAAGCATACCCGTCAAGCGCGGCTCCAGAAAATACAGGAACTGCTCCGGCCTGGGAGGGTATGCACAGCAACAACTCCTTTGTGTATGCACAGAACCCCTTTGCACATGCTCATCGCTGCCTCTGATGGGCACGCATGTGTAGTAACCCATTTCCCTGCCATTTGAAATACGGGACGGGGGCAGGAAAGGGGAGGAACAAGCGCTGAAATACGGGAAATCCTGGCCAATACAGGATACTTGACAGGTATGTCTCTAAATAATGTAATTTCTTCTTATTCACATTCTGCAAGTTTCTAAGAACATTAAGTTGCAAGCATTTACTCTACAACACACAATGCTAAACCATTTTCTTTTTGAAGAAATAACTTCCTGTGTCTGTACAATCAAGAAAGCCTCTGCTTCTTTCATTAGAAAGGAACCTAGATCAACCGGCAGCCGGCCGGTGGAGATGAGCGGCACCTGGAGCCACTCTGGTGGCTACAAAAGGTGCTTTCCTCCACCGCCAAGTGTCACCACCGCCATGTCGACCAGGCACTTCCTTTTCTGCCATTGGCAAGGGTCGTGGGTTGCTCCCTTTCCCCCCCTGGCTGATCCGGCAGGAGGAGAGATGGTCTGGCTGGAAAGAACTTCGACCTCGAGAGCCACAGCCAGCGCTCCTCTGGCTGTCACCAACTCAGCTCCTGCTCTGGCCTGGTCGGCCATGGGAGGTAAAGACATTTTTGGTGACTGGTTTCCGTGGCCTGGACTATGTTCACCTCCAGTGCCCTGAGCCCCGTCGCTCAGCTGGGGCTTGAAGGGCTGGGACAGCGGTTGGGTGGACGGTGGGTCCTATGGAGTATTGTTGTTTTTCTGATACATTGCTATTGAGCCTACAGTGTATTCATGTTGATTATTGCTTTGTTGTTTTTTGATTTATGAATTATGTTGTTTTTTATATCTTGTATTTTTTGATGACCTGTATGAATTATGTTATTGATATGTATTATTTTGCTTATGTAAACCGCTTTGAGGGGGATCCAGGGCACTGTGTTATCCTGGTTTTCCTCTTTTCTGGAGGGCCGTACCCAGTCGGTGTGGTTAGAGAGTGAGAGGTCTAGCCCTAGGCTCCTCAAGTATGGGGTGCCTCAGGGCTTGGTGCTCTCTCCTCTCCTATTTAACATCTACATGAAGCCACTGGGTGAGATCATTCGTTCCCACGGGGTGCGGTACCATCAGTACGCGGATGACACTCAGTTGTACATCTCGGCCCGTGGGGACCCCAGTGATGCTGTTGAAATCCTATCCAGATGCCTGGAGGCCATTGGGGTCTGGATCGGGGCCAATGGGCTTCGGCTGAATCCCAGCAAGACAGAGTGGCTGTGGATAAGGGGCCCAGTGTTATCCAGGGAGTTACCACCTTTGGTACTGGATGGGGCTGTTTTGCCCCAGACAGACCCAGTGCGCAACTTGAGGGTCCTTCTGGACTCACGGCTGCTGCTAGAAGAACAAGTAGCGGCTGTGGACAGGAGGGCTTTTGCCCAACTTCGGGTGATTTGCCAATTGCGCACGCTCCTGGACCGGGGCTCCTTGCTTATGGTCACCCATGCTCTGGTCACTTCCTGACTAGATTATTGTAATGCGCTCTACATGGGACTGCCCTTGATGACCATTCGGAGGCTGCAGCTGGTCCAGAATGCGGCAGCCCGGGTGGTGATGGGATGTGGGTGATATGCCCATGCCTCACCGCTACTTCGGGAGCTGCACTGGTTACCAGTTTGTCTCCGGGTGCAATTCAAGGTGCTGGTTTTGACCTTTAAAGTCCTATATGGCAGTGGGCCAGGATACCTTAGAGACCGCATCGTCCCAAGAGTGTCTGCCCGTCCAACCAGAGCGGATCGGAGGGGCTCTCTAATGGTGCCATCAGTTAGGGGTGCACATCTGTCCAGCACCCGAAGGAGGGCCTTCTCCGTGTCCGCACCAACTCTCTGGAACCTCCTGCCAACAGATCTAAGACTTCAAAGAGAATTGCTGCCCTTCAGGAAAGGATTGAAGACCTGGCTGGCAGGGCGGGTGTGGGGCCCGAATGGGAACTTGGTCCCCGCCTGCTGGCTTATGTAAAGAATTAAGAACTCTCTCTTCTTCTTTTTATAGTGGGTGGGATGGGTGGGTGGGATATGGTTTTTTTTAAAGTGGGTGGGATATGGGGCTTTTAAAGTGTTTTTATGTGTTTTTAGAACTTGTTGTAATGCCGCCCTGAGTCGGGTTCTGCCTGAGTGGGCGGCATATATAAATATGACTATTAAATTAAATTAAATTAAATTGAGTCACCCATTGTGGTCAAAAAAAGCGGATCACTGTATGGCTCAGCCTTGAGGCAAATGTACCTGTAGGATGTGGCCTCCATTGTGGATGTACATTTGGTGCCTGTAAGTATGAAACTGAAGGATTTCCAATTGCATTGCCACTGTCCAATAGTTGGCATGGAGGATGTGGGTTATTTCCTCTTTAAACTCTTTCCATCATGCATCAAGAACATATGAAAGTTAGGGGACAACAGAGTAAGGCAGACTTAAGTAGCCGTTTGCTTTTTAGAAATGTCAGCTTATTTTGGAATGTGAGGACTGCATCATATTTAGCTGACCAAGGAAATATAGTCCTCAAACAAGGCCATTATCACTATGATTCACTCAGTATATGAGAACATTTATACAAAAAGTTTCTGAAACTATCTCATTAAAATAATAGAATGTATCAAATCAGAGAGCCCTTTTTTCTTAATATTCATGTTAGGAGCTTTTGCTTTATGAGTCTTTCTATTAATGTGTCATTGTCTTCACAAAACTGGTTCATATGTTGTGGATGACTTTTATCTATATCTGTGTAACGTCTCATAGGTCTTCATGCAACTGATTCTGTTTATTGATTGAATGTGATTTAAACTACTGGAGACTTCTACTGACTGAATAGAAAAATAGGATGGGGTGGAGAGAAAATGTAGGATAAACCCTAAGATCTGTTTATAGGTGTATTTTTTTTCACAGTGGTATATCTATGAGCAATCACAAGTAGGGCTGTAGGTGTAAAGAAATTTCAACCTTGTGTTTTCTGTTTCAGAATAGGCTGCTCAACATGATGAGACCACACACCAAAGATTTCCCAACACATGAAATAATTGCCTCTTTTAGCGCAAAACGTCGCAGTACAATAGCACACATTTTAAAGCATATGCAAATTAAGCACCGAAAGATAAGTTGAGCAATCAAAACACAAATTCTGTCTAACACTATTACATTTCCAAGTTCATGCAAAAAGCAACACTTTTCACATGTATCCATCAATGTATTTCTCCAGAAATGAGAGAGAGAGAGAGAGAGAGAGAGATACTATTTTTAGTAAAATTTAAGGCATGGGAATAGAATAAATTATATATATCAGGAAGCAAGTCAAAGAGAATTTCCCCTCCTCAAGGGTTCTGTAGTTTTTTTTGGGAATATGCTAACTATTTTTTCCCTTTGAGAAGCAAACTGACACACATAGAGCAAGCACAAAAAGGCAGGTTGATTATTACAAAAGATGCAAAGAACCCATCTAGTGTTTTCAATTCTTAAAATGAATAAGTCACCCTAGCTTCAGGTGACTTCCACAATTGTGGAACATAAACAAATGGATCAGTATTGTGGGTAAAACATGCTTTTGTACAAAAAGTCTCTCTTTCTTAACATGAAACAATACTTCCATTGATGAGAGAACTCTCATATTGAGATTATTGGAAAATAACTTGTCATGATAGTTGCTTAGAAGAACTGGTATGCAAAGAGAGGATGTATATGCCTAATGTTAGCTGATAGTGATGTAATATAATTATTGCTAAGTGAGGCATAATTGATCATTGATGTGAAATGATTAGGAGAAAGTCAAAAACAATCCCACTAGTATGTTTACTTTCTTGACAAATGTTTCCTTTCTTGACAAATTGTCTTTGTTTTTGAAGATAGCAGAAAAGCAAGGATCATCTTCCCATACCACTTAGATTACTGCCAAATCTGTATATTTTGCAATAAGAGAAGTTTCACACCACCTAGATATTCTTATGCTTCTGAAAGGCACTTTGAACTATGTGCAACTCAGTCAATGTGTTCCACTTGATTAAAAAGATAAGCAGAGTCATTAACAAAGCTGATTAATGGACAACTGACTTCCAAAACCCCCAACTGCCATTGTGATAAAATGAAGGCATTTACTTATTAATTACCAGGCATAGATCATCAGTGCTCTGAACATAGATTCAGCATCATTACTCTGCAATTATATGAGACGTTGAGTTTCAGTTGCAGAATTTTTCCTTCTTTAATTCAGAAAGATAGATGAGTTTGCACATCTCTGCTATCAAATTTTGTATGATTTCCAGTATGCAGCCTGATCAAGAGTGTATAAACACAAATGGAGGCCTCCTCATACTTAGTGTAATTCATAGGTGTCCCAGCCAGCAGTACTGTTTATTCAAGTGTTCCCACTCATTATATAACTGAAATCAAAGGGATGCGGACTGGAGGGGCTTTTAAAATAAATGCCAACTGCTGGAGAAGCTCGTCTCTCTAGCACTAGAAGAAGAGCCTTTACGGTATCTGCTCTGGCCCTATGGAACCTCCTGCCAGTTGAACTGCATCTCCAGATGGAGTTGCTTTCCTTCAGAAAAGAGCTGAAAACCTGGCTGGTGGGGCAGGTATGGGGAGGTGGAGGGGGGGTGACCACCACCCTCCTCTGGCTCATTTAGAGCAGGAGCACTCAGGTTTTTTTAGTTTTTAACTAATGTTCTTTTTTGTGTTTTTGGAATTTGTTGTGGGTTTTTTTTTGTTTGTTTGTTGGGGATTTTATGTATGCCGCCTGGAGCCGCATGTCGATTAGGGTGGCTATAGAGATTGAATAAAATAAATGAATAAATAAATAAATGCACATTTGTCACTAAGCCACTGGTTGAAGTCCATGGGCATCAACATTATTGGAGAAAAAAATTCCAACATCAGCCACTAAAAAGGAGTCATTACTACTATTTTGATTATCCTGTCAATGTCTATCCAAAATCACAAACAAATTCAATCATAAGTGTAATGAAGTTTTAAGAGAAGATATCTAGAAAAAAAAGTCCATGAAGGAATGCATCAAGTCTAGAAAATATGTACCACCTTTTACTTGCGATGTCTGGATGTGAAACAGCCATTCAGTTAGGAAAATGGGAAACAAATAATCAATGAAGTTAATTTGAACCCCCCACAAGGCTCAGCAATAGGAGCTTCCAGGAGACATTTAGATTCTCATTGGGGCTCATTGTCAACACATTTCTGCTTTTTATATTTCACCCTTTTTACTACAGCATCAGGCACCATTCTTTTCCAAATTTCTATATTTTTAATCCCAAAAATGATGTAGCAGTTTGGATATCAAAACAAAACCCAGCACAACCAGGGATTTCTTGAACTGTCCCATAACTAGTCCAGTAACATACAATTCTCCCTTCTCTCCTTCATGGCATAACATTAATAGATAGTCTACTCTTGCTCTATGCCAAATTTGGGAAATTTTGGACTAATGTTTTGAGTTAGGATTTTTCCTTTTCATTCCTCACATGAAAAACTTTTGAGTAGTAATATATACAGTATACTTCCCACTGAAGTGGTCCCTATTTATTTACTTACAATTTCTTGCTTTTTAACTGCTGGGTTGGCAGGATTGGACATAATTCATTTAGAACTTTTTCTGGGTCTGGTACTTCTTCCCTTTGTAAAGATTTTATGACTTTCAATCTCTTCAATATTTGCTAGGCACTATACAGCAGGAGTTCCCAACCAGTGGCCCATGGCACCATTTCATGTGGCCTGCATTTCCACTGCTGCACCAGAAGTGGATACATTTATGACAGCTGTAAATGCACCTGTGGATGTGTTTTATGGCAGTGTTTACGCTGTGGGAAACCATCAGTCTGACCCACTCAGCTGTCTGGGAGGTGTGGTCCAGCCCATGGCATAAAATGTTTGGGAACTCCTGCTATAGAGGATATTTTTTAAAAGAAAAACACACAAGTGATTTTGTCCCTTCTTTATTTGTTGCTTTCTATAAATTAATTTCTTATACTATCTTTCCCTGGTTTTACAAAATGGAATACAGTAACGTGAGCATGAAGAGGAAAATATTATACTCCAAACTACAGCCTTATTTCCATTATTAATGGTCATTATCAAATATTTCAAATTTTATATAATTATCTCATTTTCCTTTCTTTATTTAGATCATTATAGGCTGATTTTAAATTTAATAATTCCCTAAATGTGTTATGCCTAAATTCACATTTCTTCCATTGGATAATTCTTTTAAAAGGTTGCATTCAGAATTAAACTAATTATCCCTTGGAGTTTCAGCACAATCCTCTGAATCAATATAATTTATTTTGCAAATAAATGTTTAAACAAACCAAGTAATTGAAACTGTACAGATAAGCATTGGTCTTGTCTGTTCCATCTGAACAGTTTTTGTGATAACAGCGCATGTTTAATAAAGTTTGAATTATAGCAAGATTTTCATCAAAAATTCTCCCTCATTTTATGCAACAGTCTAGATTTATGTTATAAGATCTACACCTGCCCTGCTTAACTGTTACATACCTTTAACTGTCATCCAAAGTGTTAAAGGGAGGTGATTCTTGCTATATAATAGTTTACATGCCTATAGGAAACAGAATTAAAGTTGCTGGTGGAAATAAATAATAATAATCCACAACACTGGCTCATTTGGTCCGAAGTATGTGAAATCTCTTGAAGCCTCACAGTGCCCATTGAGGTGAATAAAATTCCTGAAGATAATCAATTTCCCTTTTTTGATCCCTTGTAAAATGGATGGACATATGGAATTCATATTAAACAATGTTGTATTTAAATCCTCTTGGCTACTTGATCCAATAACCTTTGTAATGTGCTATCACTATTGCCAATTCAAACATTGTCGTCTCCTCCCAGAAGCAGAAGTGCTAGTCGAAAGTTCAATCTGAACTCATTAATAGTCCTCCCCACCCCCGATATCATTGGTCAGTTACGAATCATTTGCCGAAGGTTGATTGGAATAAAAAATAGAACATATTAACATATTTGTTAACTCTGAGCAGACTAAAATTGCTAACAGAACTTCAGCAGACCTTCATAATCTTAAATTAATCTTAGAAGTACAGAGCTGGAAGAGGCCTGTGGATCAGCCCCTATTATGGAGGCACTATGAGGAACCTAACTCCCAACCTCAGATAACTAAACCACTGAACTAGCCATAATAAACAAGTTGTAGTGGTAATAGCAGAATAAACCAAGCAAACTAAAACCCTTTAGGGTCATTTTTTTGCTTTATGGAAAAAAAGAATTATAACCAAGACAACAAATGTCTTTCTTCTTGTTTCTAGGTTTTTTAATCTATACCTATAAATGCAAGCGTTAACTGTTGTAATTTTACAAAGGATCCCGCACCCGGCCATACTATCCCATACCGAGCATTCATGCACTTGCCTGAATTGGGTACGGAGGTAACTATCGGGTTGAGAAATGCAAAGAAAAAAAAAAGACTTCACTTCCCAAAGTTCCTTGCACCACGCCACAGCCAATCAGGCTGAGCTGTGCGAGCAAAAGGAACGTTGGGAAACGCACCGCGTCCAATCACAATCGAGCCGCAGGAAAAAAAGTGCTGCACAAATGGATACCACAAACCCAAAACTACAAGTCCCAGAGTCCTGCATGCCATGAGCGCGCAGAACGCTGAGAAAGCCGGCGCACAAAAACAAAAATACGAAACACAATGCCTCACAGCCACGCAAAACAAACAGGCCTCAGAAAAAACCCCATAAACAATGGGGGTTCAAGGGGGGGAGAAGGTACTGGTGCCTTCGCCCCCCCCTTGACAGCGAACCAATTCCCCTGGAAGCCAAGGCAGCGAACGGGCCTCCATTTGCTGCCTTTACTTCCCGAGGAGATGTTTCGCTTTCAAGGGGGGGAAGGTACTGGTGCCTTCACCCCCCCTTGACAGCGAACCAATTCCCCTGGAAGCCAAGGCAGCGAACGGGCCTCCATTTGCTGCCTTTACTTCCCGAGGAGGCGTTTTACTTTCAAGGGGGGAAGGTACTTCTGCCTTCACCCACCCCCCCCTGAAAGCGAACCAATTTCCCGGGAAGCAAAGGCAGTGAATGGGCCTCCAGTCGCTGCCTTCACCTCCTGGAGGTACTCACGCGGGCGCAGCCTCCAACCTGAACTACACTCACACACATACACACACATCTACTGGGCACACCAAAACTACCCCTAACCACTTACATACACAAACAAAAATAAATCAATAATTAAAAAAAGAAATAAACAAAAAGAAATAAACCACAAAATACACAAACACATCCACAATGACAAAAAACCACATACAAAACATAAGAACATAAGAACATAAGAACAGCCTTGCTGGAACAGGCCACAGCCCATCCAGTCCAGCATTCTGTCTCACACAGTGGCTCACCATTTCCTTCAGGCTATTCCCAAGCAGATGCCTTCACCTGGTTAGGATTCCCTGGAAATGGCATTGAGAGATATCCTGCCTATCTCTCCAACCAGGAGGTTGTCCTTAAGTATCCATAATTATAGCCATTGATACCCTTGTCCTCCATGAACTTGTCTAATCCTTTCTTAAAGCTGTCAAGACTGACAGCTGTCACCACTTCATCTGGCAGGGAGTTCCATAGACCAGTAATCCTCTGGGTGAAAAAGTACTTTCTCTTATTTGTTTGAGAACTAGTACCCAAAAGTTTCATGGGGTGTCCCCTAGTTCTAGTGTTATGCGATAGGGAAAACAGTTTTTCCTTATCTACTTTGTCCACACTGTGCATGATTTTATAAACTTCAATCAGGTCACCTCTTAGACGTCGTCGTTCAAGAGTGAAGAGGCCCAACCGTTGCAGCCTCAGATGGTAAGGAAGGTGTTCCAGTCCCCTAATCATTCTGGTTGCCCTCCTCTGCACTTTCTCCAACTCCATAATATCCTTCTGGAGGTATGGCGACCAGAACTGTACACAGTATTCCAGATGGGGTCTCACCATAGATTTATAAAGAAGCAAAATGACACTTGCTGACTTATTTTCTATACCCTAACATTGAGTTTGCTTTTTTCACTGCTGAGGCATACTGGGTTGACACTTTCATTGAGTTGTCCACCAGGACACCAAGGTCCCTTTCCTGGTTTGTCTCAGAGAGTTCCGACCCCATCAGTTTATAAATGTAATTGGGGTTCTTTGCCCCAACATGCGTCACTCTGCACTTACTAATGTTGAAGCTCATTTGCCACTGTTTTGCCCACTCCCCAGTGTCAAGAGATCCCTCTGGAGCTCCTCACAATTTCTCACAGTTTTCACTACCCTGTATAATTTAGTGTCGTCAGCAAATTTGGCTACCTTGCTTTTTACTCCTACCTCTAGATCATTTATGAAGAGGTTGAAAAGCAGGGGTCCCAGTACTGAACCTTGGGGGACCCCACTCTTTACTTCCCTCCACTTGGAGAAGTGTCCGTTTAGTGCTACCCTCTCTTTCCTGTCCCTTAGCCAGTTGCTGATCCAGGACAAGACCTGTCCCTTTATTCCATGACTGGTAAGTTTATTCAAGAGCCTTTGGTGTGGGACCTTGTCAAAAGCCTTCTGAAAGTCCAGATAAACAATGTCAACTGGATCCCCCTTATCCACATGCTTGTTGACACTCTCAAAAAATTCCAACAGATTAGTGAGGCATGATTTGCCCTTGTAAAAGACATGTTGGCTCTCCTTTAGCAGCGCCTTCTCTTCTATGTGCCTATTAATTCTATCTTTTAGGATGGTTTCCATCACTTTACCTGGGACACATGTCAAACTGACAGGTCGGTAATTTCCTGGATCACCCCTGGATCCTTTTTTGAAAATTGGTGTTATATTCGCTACCTTCCAGTCATCAGGCACAAAGCCTGATTTGAGTGAGATATTATATATTTTGGCTAGGAGATCGACAATTTCATCTTTAAGTTCCCTGAGAACTCGTGGATGGATGCCATCTGCTCCTGGTGATTTGTTAGTGTTTAGTTTAACAAGACATGCAAGGACCTCCTCCCTGGTTATTTCTATCTGCCTTAATTCTTCGGTTTCCCTCCCTATGAAGATAGGCTCTGTTTTGGGCATGTGGTCTCTGTCTTCTTCAGTGAATACTGAAGCAAAGAATTCATTGAGTCTCTCTGCAATCTCTGTTTCCTCTTTAATAACCCCTTGCCTTCCATTGTCATCTAATGGTCAAATGGCCTTCCTAGTTGCGTTCTTACTTCTAAAGTACTTAAAGAAGTCATTGTTATTTCTCTGAGTATTTTTAGCTATACGCTCCTCAAAGTCTTGCTTTGCTTTCCTGATTGTTGCCTTGCATTTGTTCTGCCAGAATTTATGTTTCTGCCTGCTGTCCTCATTCGGACAAACCTTCCATCTTCTAAATGAGCTTTTCTTGCTCTTGATCACTTCCCAAACAGCTCCTGTAAGCCACATTGGAGTCCTCTTGGACCTGGCAGTGCCCTTTTTCCTTTTGGGTATGCATTCCAATTGGGCCTCTGTTATTGTTTTTGTAAACAGCCTCCATGCCTCTTGGAGTGTTTGGACTCTCTCAATTTTCCCTTCCAGCTTCTTTTTTCCTAGTTTCCTCATCTTTGGGAAATTTCCTTTTTGAAAATTTAAGGTCTCTGTGTTAGATTTTATCAGTGACTTGCAGTCTATGATCAAGTTAAACATAATTGAGTTGTGGTCACTGTTCCCTACTGGATCAACACCTAACTAAAACACAAAAAAAAACCACCAAGTACACACCTAAAACTAAACAAAACAAAACCACAAAGTACACACCAAAAACTAAACAAACCTAAAACTAAACCAAAACAAAAAGGAACAAACAGAAACACCTCCCAGCCCACCACCACAAAAACAAAACAAAGAAAAACCCCAGAAGAAAGAAAACCAGAGAACTCACCAGCATGTACTCCCTCCATGATGACCGGAACAGAAATGAAGAAATAAAGACTACTTACCGGAAGAAGCCCCACCCAGAGGCCAGGAGAGAAAAAAGCAGTTAAAATAAAAGAGAACCACTAGCAGCCCCACCTGCAGGGCACAATAGTAAAAACAACTCAGAAAGACTCAACAACTCAAAAAGACTCAACCGCCCCACCCAGAGGCCACAAGAGTAAAAACAAGTCAAAAACATAACAATAAATCACAAGTTTACACAAATCACAAACATATGTCACAAAAATAAAATAAAAACATTTCTAAAATCCTGTGTTTGTTTTAACTCACATAAAAACCAAAAACATCTAAATACAGTTTAAAAACATTGAATGTAAAAAACATGTACTTTCACATTTTCAAAATTATTACCTACAGTACAACTATTAAAAAAAGATCACATACTAAAACATTATTTGGTTAAATTATCAAAATGAAAAAAACCTATATCATCCTTTGTTCTTTTTTTAATCCACAAAATAAAACCGCCCAAAAAACTAATCACAGTTTATAACAGCCTGGCATCATAACAAAAATTAACATACATGTTAAAACAAATATTCAAAAATACATTAGAAAATGTACAAAATACAAGTTGTTATTACTTTACAGTATCAAAACAATACAATCTATTTAACAAATGACAACATAAAAAAGGTTTGCATAAATAAAAATTTTAAAAAGAAAAATTACAGACTAACCTCTTTTTTACAAACATTACCCAAAAAACCCAGTCCAACACAATTTAAAACAGCCCGGCAACGCCGGGCAACCTCTTCTAGTAGACTAATAATATCAGAAGCAAATAGAAACTTCTGAGTTGTAATTCTAGGTGAATATTTTGCAATGTTCCTGTTACGACTGCCAAACCATTTTTCTAAGAAAATCTCGGTCTGCGATCGTACCAGGCCAGGATGCTTTAACTGCAAAGTCTGGTCTGGATTTTTCTTAACACCAGACAAACCCTGAAATCTTCAATAGCTCCATCCCAGCCTGCCTTGGCAAATTGCAGCCTGCCCTCTTCCCAGGGTTAGCTACTAACCAGTGTTTCCACACTATTCTTGGTAGTATATACAAACAAACTCCCCTTTATGTGTGTAAGGAAACACAAGGGCTTGAATTATTTAAAAGGTTTATTTAACACAACTGAGGTATTTGCAAATATGAACAGTCAGATATCAAAAAGGGGAAGAACATTAAAGGCAGCTTTATCAAATACTAAAAACAACAACACTTCAGGCAAGACAGTTCCACACTTTACCCACAAACTGGCATAATAAACCTCTCTTACCTTCTTATCCCTACTTAGCTGGATGATTCCTGGATGCTGCTTTTATTTATTTTTATTTATTTATTACTGTATTTGTATTGCCACCTCCCTTGTCGAAGCGACTCCGGGCGGCTCACAACAGTATCAAAAATTTAAAAACAAAACTTCCTCATCATATAGGACTAAACAATTAAAACTTTAAAAACCATTAAAACCAGATTAAAACACCCTCCTTATAAAATTGCTGTCCAGTTTTGAATCCTGTTCATTTTCTTCTCTTCTTATTTTTCCTCAGCTGGATGATTCTAGGATGGCAGTTATTTTCAAAACCCCTCCATTTTTCTCTATTTCCCCCTTCAGGGTTTTCCAGAATCTTCCCTATAAAACATTCACTCTCAACAAATCAAAGTCAATTGTACAAATTAACTCTTCTCAACATTCTGTTTCTACCACTGCTGTTAAGCTTCCCAAGCTTTGCCTGCCCTATTTTTATCAAGGCTACTTTCTATCCACTCATGCACAGCACTCTGCACATGCTCTCATACATCCATTTACTCTAAATACATTCATTCCTTACAGTTCCAACTTAGAGTGTTTATATTATAATGCCCTTCTTTGTACCTTCCATGGTACCAAGGTACAGAGAAGGGCAACACAGATGTTCAGGAGACTGGAAACCAAGCCATATGTGGAAAGACTGAAAGAACTGTGCATGTTTAGCCTTGAGAAAAGGAGACTGAGAGGTGATATCATAGCAGTCTCCAAACACCTGATTGCAGGACATGTAATAATGGGCTCAAACTAAAGGAAACCAGAAATAGGCTAAATATCAAGGTGGCAGGGGTCCTTAACATTTAGAACAATACAACAGTGTCACTAATACTTTGAGAGATGGTGAGCGCTCCAACACTTGAAGCATTCAAGAGAGAATTGGAGAAGCATCTGTCAGTTCTGCGTTGATTAGATTCCTACGTTGAGCAGGGGGTTAGGTTTGATGGTCAAAAAGGCCCCTTCCAACTCAGGGATTCTTAGATTCTACTAGCATATTTTGCCTGGCAAGCCGGGCATGTGTAATGTGAGTGTTGGTGGTTTGGGTGGTGGTGACTAAATTTGGAAGAATGGTTTTGTTTTAGTTTTCTCTGTTGTTCTTTGTTTGTGGGGAGATTTTTTCTAAAATAAATTAGCTTTTTGGTTTTGGATTTTGTGTTTTTTGAATTTATTTGATTTTATTATATTTTATTTGATTTTTTTAAATATTTATTTGCCTGTAGGATACTCTTCTGGCCTCTTGGTGGGGCTGTGATTAAGAGTTTGATTTTCTTTGTTTCTTCAATTCTGCTCTGGAGGCATGGAGGGAGGATGCGTTTTGTAAGTTGTTTTGTGTTATTATATTTTTTCCATTTTATTGGGATTTTTGGGTGCTGGGCTGGTGTGTTAGTGTATTTAATTAAGTGTTTTTGCTAGTTGTTTAGTATTGCTTTTGGATTTTCTATGCATTTTTGGGTTGAATATTTCTGGTTGTTATATTTATTTTGAATTTTTCCATATATATTTTTTGTACATTGTGTTGTTTTTGGATTTCAAGTAAGGTATTTTCATGTTGTTGTTATGTTGTAGATAGGTGTTTTTAGTGAGTTTTCATTTTTTTTGTTAGCTTTGTGTATTTTGGATGTGTTATGTTGTGTTTGTTGTTTATTATTTTCTTGTTTACTGGGTTTATTTGCATTTTTGTTTATTTATTTGTGTTTTATATTTTTGATGGTTGATGTTGTTTTAAACTGATTTGTTTTGTTGTGGTTGTGTTTTCCAGGGTGAAGAATGGTCTGTCTGTTGTTGCCTCTTTTCCCCATTGCTGTTTCCAGATTAGCTTTCGATACAGCGATGGGGAAAATGAAGAACCGGCAGTCAGCTCGCTCTTGAGCCTGATGACTAGAAGGTAGTGAATGTAACACCAATTTTCAAAAAAGGATCCAGGAAATTACCGACCTGTCAGTTTGACATGTGTCCCAGGTAAAGTGATGGAAGCCATACTAAAAGATAGAATTAATAGGCACATAGAAGAGAAAGCGCTGCTAAAGAAAGAGCAAACATGGCTTTTGCGAGGGCAAATCATGACTCACTAATCTGTTGGAATTTGTTGAGAGTGTCAACAAGCATGTGGATAAGGAGGATCCAGTTGACATTGTTTATCTGGACTTTCAGAAGGCTTTTGACAAAGTCCCACACAAAAGGCTCTTGAATAAACTTACCAGTCATGGAATAAAGGGACAGGTCTTGTCCTGGATCAGCAACTGGCTAAGGGACAGGAAACAGAGGGTAGCATTAAATGGACACTTCTCCAAGTGGAGGGAAGTAAAGAGTGGGGTCCCCCAAGGTTCAGTACTGGGACCCCTGCTTTTCAACCTCTTCATAAATGATCTAGAGGTAGGAGTAAATAGCAAGGTAGCCAAAATTTGCTGACGACACTAAATTATACAGGGTAGTGAAAACTGTGAGAGATTGTGAGGAGATCCAGAAGGATCTCTTGACACTGGGGGAGTGGACAAAACAGTGGCAAATGAGCTTCAACATTAATAAGTGCAAAGTGATGCATGTTGGGGCAAAAAAACCCAATTACATTTATAAACTGATGGGGTCTGAACTCTCTGCGACAAACCAGGAAAGGGACCTTGGTGTCCTGGTGGACAGCTCAATGAAGGTGTCAACCCAGTGTGCCTCAGCAGTGAAAAAAGCAAACTCAATGCTAGGGATCATTAGGAAGGGTATAGAAAATAAGTCAGCAAGTGTCATTTTGCCTCTTTATAAATCTATGGTGAGGCCCCATCTGGAATACTGTGTACAGTTCTGGTCGCAATACCGCCAGAAGGATATTATGGAGTTGGAAAAAGTGCAGAGGAAGGCAACCAAAATGATTAGGAGACTGGAACACCTTCCTTACCATCTGAGGCTGCAACGGTTGGGCATTTTCACTCTTGCACAACTGCGTCTAAGAGGTGACCTGATTGAAGTTTATAAAATCATGCACGGTGTGGACAAAGTAGATAAGGAAAAACTGGTTTCCCTATCGCATAACACTAGAACTAGGGGACACTCCATGAAACTTTTGGGTACTAGTTCTCAAACAAATAAGAGGAAGTACTTTTTCACCCAGAGTATCACTGGTCTCCCTGCGAGAAGAAGTGGTGACAGCTGTCAGTCTTGACAGCTTTAAGAAAGGATTAGACAAGTTCATGGAGGACAAGGGTATCAATGGCTATAATTATGGATATCTAAGGACAACCTCCGGGTTGGAGAGATAGGCAGGATATCTCTCAATGCCATTTCCAGGGAATCCTAAGCAGGTGAAGGCATCTGCTTGGGAATAGCCTGAAGGAAATGGTGAGCCACTGTGTGAAACAGAATGCTGGACTCGATGGGCTGTGGCCTGTTCCAGCAAGGCTGTTCTTATGTTCGTCTTCCAGTAACATTCGTTACGTCGGTTGAGGGAGAAGGAGGCAGAGAAGACCTATCTGCTTCACAATGGTTCTCTCCTCTCGGCCTCCTTTTCTCCTGGCTTACCTAATGGGAGATCTGTGTTTGTGGCTGTGAAGCTGGTTTTTTTTTTTGTAAAATTGTAGTGTGGCAGGCAACGATCCATAAGGGGTGGTGCTCTTCCTTGCGGATTGCTGGCTGCTGCTTTTCTATTACCTCCACCACTGTTTTGTACTAGTTCTCGAAACAGTGGTGTGGGTAGTACAAAGCTAGCAGCCAGTCATTTGCCAGGGAGCGTGCCTCGCCTGACGAAGTGCTGCCTGCTGCTGGGTTTTCCCCTGCCTCAACTTACCTTGAGGCTGGCGGTGGTCTTGCCGTGTCTTTGGCGGGGTAGCAGGGAGGAGAGGGAGTCCCTCTTCTCCCCATTGCTCCGGGGAAGAAGGCTGGCGGTGGCCTCACCATGGCTTTGGCAGGTTTTGGGTAGTGAGGGTGTGAGGTGCTGTGTCTGCCTTTGGCGGCCTTGCACTCCCAGTGCGTGAGGCGTTATTTTATTTTATTTTTCACATGCTAGCTTTTCCAACATTCTACGCACTCATGCATTTTAGCCTGATTGGCTGAAATGGTCACAGCGCAGAGGACGCTGGAACTTGTAGTTGGATTTTTCTGTCTGCATTCATTGCGTGGCTGCCCCACTCATGGCTGCCGGACCCTTGCGGTGATGCTCGGACGGTGTAAAGTCAAGTGTATGGTGCTCGGTACGGGATAGTAGGGACAGTTGTGGGTGTGTATGCTGGACACCAATGGTTAACAACCCTTCTTATAGGTAAAGATTAGTCAGTCAGTTCCCAGTTTGATTAGGCATTCCTGGGTTTTCTACAGTAGAAATTGATGTCAACTTTCCATAAATGATATAACATGTTGGTTCTATATGGGTAGGAGAAGCATCAATTTGATTTGTTTCTCTTGATAATTGTTCCAAAAAAACCAACAACACCCCACACACAAAAGGGCCATTGCACCCAATGATTAATATAGGGAGCCACTTTCTTCCCTCTTTATTTCCTCCTTACCCATCACTGCTAATATCAAGGTTTTCCCCCCTTAAAAATGCAATTTGCTCATGAGTTTTCTTTACTCATGAGAGGCTTCCATGCACTTTATCAAGACATTTACTTTGTTCCTCCCTCAGAAATATATGAAAATAAATTAATAAGCTACTGACTGCGGTATTCAATTATTTGCCTGTTAAAAGTGAATGAGGACATTTCACAATCTCCTTCATTGGCTTATCTAATTTGGATCTACCCATGCATTTCCTGACCTTTTTAACTACCCTTGAGTATTTTAGTACTCTAGCATCAGCTGTGTTGCTTTCATTATAAGATGTAAATTGTTCCTGCTTCTGAGTATTCACAAGAATATCTTTTTCTTCTCTATTTCCTAGTCTCAGGGAACTGAAATTATGGTAAAGGAGTGAAGATGTATTTTTAAAGCATCTCTTAGGAAAGATATTTAAAAAGACTTTAACCACTCTCTGTTTGCTAAAACTTCCCCTGGGTTTTTAGCAGAATAAAATATTGAACTCTTATAATTCTTTCTCAGATTTCCTGAGAGCCTCTTGAGGTATTTTGGATCAATACCTCTTGAATAGTAAAGGTAAAGGTTTCCCTTGCTCAGAAGACAGTCATATCTGACTCTAGGGTGCAGTGCTCATCTCTGTTTCAAAGCTGAAGAGCCAGCGCTGTCTGTTGCTGCAGACATTTTTCCATGGTCATGTGGCAGGCATGACTAGACACTGGAATACACTGAATGCTGTTACCTTCCCACTGAAGTGGTCCCTATTTATCTACTTGCAATTTCTTGCTTTTGAACTGCTAGGTTTGCATGAGCTGGGACAAAGACAGGAGTTCATTCCATCTTGCATTACTCCGGAATCAAACTGCTGACCTTCCACCTCCCAGACAGCATCTTAGCAAATAGTGATTCCCTAATTCATCATTTTATTTGCGATTGGATTACTCTACCTTGATAGGATAAAATAGAAATTGAAAGTTTACAACTATCTAAAACTAATGTTGCAGAGTTAACTACATTTCTAGGTGTAAAGTCATATTTTAAGTGAAGGTCACCCTTGCTCAAAAGCCTGTCATATCTGACTCTAGGGTTCAGTGCTCCTCTCTGTTTATAGAAATAGAAATAGATGGCCGAACGGTTTGGAAATCCAAGAAAAAGAGTTGAAGCCATTCAAGGCTGCTACTAAAGGAAGGTCATATATAATAGACTATAGTTCTCTTATATTTCTTCGTGTTGTTTTATTGTTTTGAAAAGTTCACCAGTTTAGAACCTTTTTCAGAATTCTTCATCAGAAAACAATATAATCTTTATAATCTTATTTTTTTTTGTTGTGCTCTATGCCTCTCTGGCTTTACTCCTTTGGGCTTGCGAGCATTCCCAGACTATATAACTATAGTCTGATATGACCTTCCTTTAGTAGCAGCCTCGAATGGCTTCAACTCTTTTTCTTGGACCTCTCTGTTTATAGCCAAAGAGCCAGTGCTGTCTGTGTTTTCAGATGTTTCTGTGGACATGTGGCAGGCCTGCCTCAACATCGGAGTGCACAGAATGCTGTTTACCTTCCCACCAAAGTGGTCCCTGTTTATTTACTTGCCATTTCTTGCTTTCGGACTGCTAAGTTGGCTTTAGGCTCATATAATTGTTTGGGTTATCCATAAATAATGTTGATTGGAATCCCAAGGATTCAGTATTCTTATAAATGATTTAAACAGCTAACGAAGTTCCTGAAACTAAAAGCTGGATGTCATCTGCTTATTCTAATTCAGCTTTCTTACTATTTAATGAATTGCCAACAAGAAAAACTTTGTGTATTGCTTTTACTAATGAATTTATTCCATTATCCCATTCCTGTTTCTGTAACTGCTTTTTAGTTCTTCACTAGAAAGATCTTGCAAGACATTGAATCTATCTGATGTCTTAGTTACCAAAAATTTATAAATTTAACTTTGTTTGATGGTAAATCAGCTGTTTCAAAAAAGATAGCCTCTTTTATTTTTAATCATTTTAGCTTTAGTCCCAGTGGTTCTGCAAAATCAAAATCCACTAATATATGTGGTTACTAATTAGATGATATGTTCCAATAAGATGTGAAGATGAACTTCAAAGTTTCTCCTATAATGGGTTCCTACTCTAAGTCTCTCCAGGCATTATAAACTGCCTATGGTGAACTATCATTTTTATTTTCTTTGCTATAGTGTATGGAGATCTTACAAATGGATTGTTCCAAGTCTTCTTTCTCTATGTATCAAAAAGAATAAGTATTTAAGATGGCTGCATCAACAACATAAGGGAATAGTCTAAATTTATAAATTTATATATACTGTATCTGAGTTAGTGACTAACAAGGCAGATTTAAGTGAAGCCTAATTCAATATAGTAGAACCTTGGTTTACAAAGAGTTTAGTTACTTTAGTTAAGCTCTGAACACCATTCTGATGTTTCCCACAGGAGGGTTTTTTGGAGCATTTTCGGGCCAGTGTTGGAAATTTTTGTTGCATTTGGCACTGCCAGAAGCTCCCCCCTGCCACCAGAAAGTGCCACAAATTCATACATTAAAAACAGCAACAGGAAATTCAGTCCTTCCAAAAATATCTGGTCAAGAATAATAACAATTATGACAACAGAAGAAAAAGCAACAACCCAAGGCAATGCCAGTGTGAATAGAATTCTTGTGAAGTCTGAAAATTATATGGCAAAACTAGCTGGGATAGGTTTATACAGTAGTCCATGGTGAGACTGTCCCCATTAAAAGTCCCAATAATGGCCCTGTAACATGGCAAGTTTGCACTTCCATGAACTAAGTGTCAGCCCCAGTCCCTTATCCCGGTGAAACTTGGCACAAAGCTAGTTTGTGCGAGGGTCTGAAACAAAATTTTGGGGTGCCTGCCCCCAAAATTGGGGAGCAAAGTACACCCCACCCCACCCAGCAGGAGACAAACTGACAGAAAAACTATACTGCACATGCGTGGCATGAATGTTCCAACACCCTCCCCACCAATTGCTGGCCTGAGAAAAATTGTTGTGCAGGTGTGGGAGTGTGACAGAGGGTGCAGGCACACACATACCAGCTGCCCAGCGCCCAATGGCCAGCTGACCTGAATCTACAGACTGGTCCAGACAGAGAGGTGGCAGAGGCACTGGGCCTCCAGGGAACCTGCTGGGCCTGCTGGCGGGCAGAGGCCTGGAAGGCGTCATGGACCCCCCCCCCCCCGTGACAACAATAGTGTCAAGAAAGGAGAGGTGGGCGGAAGCAGCATTGGTTGCCTATTCCTGCCACCCGATGGACCCATCATAGGCGGGCTGTGGGAGCTGAGGCCTTGCATGTCGCCCAGGCCTCTGCTGGGTTACTCCTGGACAGCCCAGCGGAAGAGGAGTATCTTTCCTAGCACCAAGGGCTGGAGGATTAAGGCCAGCCGCAGTGGTACAGGAAGTACAGCCCAGAACGTCTTACATAACAAATAAAAAACATGAGTGATGTGTGTGTATGTGTGCACATGTGCATGTGCGTGTGCATGTGCGTGTGCGTGTGTGTGTGTGTGTGTGTGTGTGTGGCCAGTGGGAGCAGCAGCCCAGGCCCTGGGCCGGGGCTGGAAGGCCTTAGCGGGAGCCCGGATAGCAGAGGAGGCAGAGGAGGTGGAGGAGGGAGACCCTCCCTGGCTGGAAAAAACCAAGAAAACACCAGGCAAGGCCATGTAAGCAGCTAAAAATTATTACCAAAAAGTCTTGCATTAAAAGAAACAATCCCAAGTGAAGCCAGGTAATCAGCTAGTATTACTGTAAAAACTGTCCCGATTTCTTACCCTTTCTTGTTTTAATTATGCCTGAATGTTTTGTGAGTTGGGCACAAAATTCCTCCTAGTGTTATAGTGACCTCAAACTTAACTTATGACCATGTTCCTGGGGGGAAAACATTTAGCAGTAGAAGAGGTTCAAAGTAATAAACTGAATATTAAGTCTGCCCTTCCCTGCTGTGCTATCATCAACAATCCTCTGACCTTGCAAAATCAGCTTGGTAAAACACCAATGGGTAAAATATTTACACTGTTAATTAACTTAATCAGTAATGTATGCACAGATTTAAGTTGGTTTATCACTATACTTTTCTTTTACCTTCTGAGGTTCAAACTCTTTGTTTCTCTTTTATTAACAGAAGCTGTGCCAGCTTCACTTACTCCGCAGTTTGTATTGTCTAGGACTAACAGTTCTTGAACATCAAATATGAGTTTTAATGACTTCTAACTATATTAACCAAGGTCAGTATATGCATATTGTGATAATTAAGAATCCTGAAAAATCTTCAAAACAATTTTCACTTATTTAATGGTTCATTGAGTTTAGAGGGACTCTTCCCTTTTACATTTTCATCAAAAGGATTTTAAAAATTGGTAATAAAATTACAGAGCAGATTCCAACATAGATGAAACAGATGCCTCTAATTCCTATATACATTACAATGTGTCTTAGTCTGTATTTTCTTCAATTCAACTTACAATAGGTTTATTCCAAATTTCTAAGTAAGAACACTAAAAGAGTTAGTTTAACAGGGTGGGATGGAGTAATCAACTATAATAGAGTGATTACATGTAAACCATAGCTCAGGGGTGGCCAACCTTGGTGCTCCAGGTGTTCTTGGATGTTAATTACCAGAAACCCAAGTAAGCACAGCTGCTGATCAGGGCCACCCATGAATTACTTTTGCTTCATTTGTCCTTTTATATCCAAATGTATTAAACAGAGAAGTGCAAATGTTGTTGTTGTTGTTGTTGTTGTTGTTCAGTCGCACAGTCGATTCCGACCCTTTGCGACCCTATGGACCATCGTTCTCCAGGCGCCTCTGTCCTCCACCATCCCCCTCAGTCCTCCCAGCTCTGTGCCCATTGTGTCTACAATGCCATCTATCCATCTCATCCTTGGCCTCCCCCTTCTTCTTTTGCCCTCCACCTTTCCCAACATCACGTCCTTCTCAAGTGAATCCTCCCTTCTCATTTGATGCCCAAAGTACTTTAGCCTCATCTTTACTATTTGACCTTCCAATGAGCAGTCAGTGTTGATTTCTTCTAAGATTGACCTATTTGTTCTCCTCGCTGTCCAAGGTACCCTCAAAACTCTCCTCCAACACCACATTTCAAAGGCATCTATTCTTCTGCGTTCAGCTTTCCTAATTGTCCAGCTCTCACATCCGTACATTACCACTGGGAATACCATTGCTTCGACTATTCTAATTTTTGTTTTCAAGGTGATGTCTCTGCTTTTCACTATGTTCCCCAGGTTTCTCATGGCTTGTCTCCCTAGAATCAGCCGCCTCTTTATTTCATGGCTGCAATCTCCATCTGCAGTGATCTTAGATCCTAAGAACGTAAAATCTGTCACTGCTTCTACTTCTTCCCCGTCTATTTTCCAGGAACTGATCGGGCCTGTTGCCATTATCTTGGTTTTCTTGATATTGAGTCTCAAGCCAGCTTTTGCACTCTCTTCCTTCAAACCGATCAGGAGATTCTTTAGGTCTTCCTCACTTTCTGCAATTAGGGTGGTGTCGTCTGCATATCTCAGATTGTTGATGTTTCTCCCAGCAATTTTGATCCCATATTGTGATTCCTCCATCCCTGCATTGCGCATTATGTGCTCTGTGTATAAGTTGAATAAGCAGGGTGACAGAATGCAGCCTTGCATTTTTAAATCATCAAAGGGATCAAGCAACTTTTCTCAACTGGTTCTTCATAGAGGGGGAATACACTGAAAAACCCTAGTATTAAAACGTCATTTTTGGTTGTTCCGAGAATGTGCTACCTACTTTTCTTCAGTGGTTATTCTAGGAAGATGCTAGTAAAATGTGTAAATAGCACAGCACGAACTTACAGTAGGAGCTACCAAATACTTGGAGACATTAGAAATTTACAAGTAGCCTGTGGTATAGCCAGACAACAAACTTTTGATCTCCACATTTATTGTTCTTTCAGTGAGCCACTCAAGACTATAGATTGGAAGAAGAAATGGAACTCATTTCTTCCAACTTACATCTTGCTTCCTGTTGTGTTTGAATACATTTATGCTGTAACATTTGTGAACTAATTAGGATCATTACAATCCTCCATTTTCTCTCTTTCTTCTTGGTCTTGTAATATCACGGGACTACGTCCCCACCTAAACTATGTAGTCTGTACAGTTTTCACTCTGGTCCGATAACCTCCAAGTTATGCCTCTCCCTTCCTCTCTCTTCCCACCCAAATGTATCCATTTCTGAGTGTATATATTGAGCAGTGCTGCACCACTGTTCTCCATGGTCTGACTGCCTAATAAAGTGTTTCTCCCTGTTATGATGGCTGCTTCGTATTTTTACCAGAACATCAAATGGGCATCGAGGATGGGATAATGGCGTCCCATACACCTACCCTCACTCCATTCGATGTGACCACTCCTGAGAAAGGGCTCCTGTATGAGCGGCAGTTCTCCCATGCCATGGTGGCTCAGGACATCGTCAACGAGTACAAGAAGCACTCCTGCTTCTTGTCGCAGTGTGGCCTGGCCACTCTTGAACTGGCCATGCACCTCATCTTGCCCAGGGACTTCAACACCATCCTGCTGGCTGAAATCTTGTTGGCTCTTCAGACACACTTCCAGCCAAAGGTGTCCATCTTTCAGGCCTGGGTGGCGTTCCACAGACGGAGCATCTGTGGGGAGCATCCACATCAAAGATTTCAACCAATGAGCCATCCGTCTGCCATGTTTCTTCGTGGAGGTCCAGCTGCACAGCATTCCGGTCAGGATGGAGGTAGACTCGTGGACATCTTACTCGATTCTCCAACAGAGGGAATTTTTGAAAATCCCCCCAAAGTTCTGCCTGAAACTTCGGGCTCTGAAGACGTATCTCTGAGATATGCAGGGTTGCCTAATTCCGGTCCTGGGGGTGGTGGATTTCTCCATTGCCTTCAAAAGCATTAAAACTAAACTGCCCCTTGTAGTGGTCAAATGTGGCATGAACTGCTTACTTGGGGTGCAGTGGTTTGAGCCACTAGGGATTAAACTGTCTGGCATCAACGCCGTCCACGCTGACCTGGTGCAGGACATCTGGAACGTGCACCCAGCAGTTTTTGAAAAGGGTCTAGGAAAGTACAGGGGTCCCCCAGTGTCCTTTGATCTTGATCCAGCCATGCAACCAATCTGCCTCAAGCCTCGTAGGGTGCCGTTTGCTTTGAAGGACAAGATCGAGACTGAACTGGACAAACTGGTGGGCCAGGGGATTTTGGTACAGGTGGACTCCACGGAGTGGGAGACCCCTATCGTGACTGCGATCAAATCCAATGGGGAGGTGAGGATTTTGTGCAGATTATAAATGCACCATTAACAAGGCTATCCAGCCTAATGCTTACCCATTGCCGGTGGTTATCCATCTATTGGCTGCTCTACATGTGGGCAAATGTTTTGCCAAATTAGACCTAGCACAGGCCTATCAGCAACTATCTGTCACACCTGCTGCTGCGGCAGCCCAAACCATTTTTACACACAAGGGGGCTTTCAAGGTAACACACCTTCAGTTTGGGGTGAATGCATCCTGGGTATTTTTCAGTCACTTGTTGAACGCTTACTAAAGGATCTCCCTGGGGTCCTCCCATACTTCGATGATGTCCTTATAACTGCTGGAACCGAGTCCGAACTCACCAGCAGGTTGGATCAGGTGTTGCAAGTTTTCAAAAATGTGGGGTTACATCTGAGAAGGGACAAATGTGGTTTTCTTGCAAGGGAAGTAGAATTACTCAGGTTTAAGGTCACTCCCAAGGGAGCTGAACACTCTGATTCAAAGGTTGCTGCTGTCTGCAACGCCCCACAGCCAACCACAAAGTCTGAGTTGCAATCCTTGCTAGGTCTGCTCTTTCCTGCCAAGGAAGGCTTCCATCTGGGTAAAGATATCAACCTTGCTGACGCGTTATCATGGTCTCCATTGCCAGACCTGGGGGAGGTGGATTGCAAAATTGAGCAAGATATTCAGGTGTAGCTAATCGAGTCTCTCGACTCACCTCCCATAGTGCCTTCCGACATTGTTAAGGCAACTGCATGGGGCAATCTCCTGTCCCAGGTAATTTTCAGGGTTAAGAAAGGCTGGTCCACATCCCCTCTTGGGGGGGGGGGAGTTTAAAGTGTTGTTTAGGAGATGGCTTGAGCTCTTGCTTGAGAGAGGTTGTCTCCTTTGGGGCCAAAGGGTAGTTGTTCCTACTGTATTACACTCTAAGGTACTGCGGCTTTTACACATTAGTCACCCTGGCATAGTGCACTCAAAGGCATTGGCCAGGAGTTTTTCCTGGTGGCCCCAGGTAGACTGTGACATTGAGTAATTAAGAACATAAGAACATAAGAACAGCCTTGCTGGAACAGGCCACAGCCCATCCAGTCCAGCATTCTGTCTCACACAGTGGCTCACCATTTCCTTCAGGGTATTCCCAAGGAGATGCCTTCACCTGCTTAGGATTCCCTGGAAATGGCATTGAGAGATATCCTGCCTATCTCTCCAACCCGGAGGTTGTCCTTAGGTAGCCATAATTATAGCCATTGATACACTTGTCCTCCATGAACTTGTCTAATCCTTTCTTAAAGCTGTCAAGCCTGACAGCTGTCACCACTTCTGCTGGCAGGGAGTTCCATAGACCAGTAATCCTCTGGGTGAAAAAGTACTTTCTCTTATTTGTTTGAGAACTAGTACCCAAAAGTTTCATGGAGTGTCCCCTAGTTCTAGTGTTGTGCGATAGGGAAAACAGTTTTTCCTTATCTACTTTGTCCACACCGTGCATGATTTTATAAACTTCAATCAGGTCACCTCTTAGACGCCGTCGTTCAAGAGTGAAAAGGCCCAACCGTTGCAGCCTCAGATGGTAAGGAAGGTGTTCCAGTCCCCTAATCATTCTGGTTGCCCTCCTCTGTACTTTCTCCAACTCCATAATATCCTTCTGGAGGTATGGAGACCAGAACTGTACACAATATTCCAGATTTGGCCTCACCATAGATTTATAAAGAGGCAAAATGACACTTGCTGACTTATTTTCTATACCCTTCCTAATGATCCCTAATATTGAGTTTGCTTTTTTCACTGCTGAGGCACACTGGGTTGACATCTTCATTGAGCTGTCCACCAGGACACCAAGGTCCCTTTCCTGGTAGGCACTTGTCAGAGCTGCCAGAGTTCCCAACCCTAGGAGTCCCGGCTTCCCACCAGGGAGTGGGACACTGCCCGAGGTCCGTGGTCATGGATTCATGCCGATATTGCAGGCCCTTTTTGGGGCACGCTTTTCCTACTGGTGGTTGACTCATTTTCCAAATGGCTGGAGGTAATTCCTATGCCTAGTACTTCTTCTGCAGTCACTATCAAACAGCTCTGGAGGTTGTTCAGTTGTTCTGGGTTACCGGACATACTAGTATCCGATAACGCCACAACGTTCACCTCTGCTGAATTTCTGGAAAGGAACGCCATTTGGCATGTAACTTCTGCCCCTTTCCACCCTGCCACCAATGGTCAGGTGGAACGTCAGGTTCACACTACAAAAGAGGTGCTTCACTGCATGGGTCAGGGGGACATAGAGGTACAACTTTGTCAATACCGAATGTGCTACTGGACAATGCCCCTGGCATCAGGGCTGTTGCCAGCCGAACTCTTAATGCGCAGGAGGCCGGTCTCATTGCTCAACCGGTTAGATCCTTCCAGGGTGGAGGATAGGGGTGTAAATGTTGAAATTGCTCACAAAAAGGTGTTCTCTGCCAGGGATCCGGTGCACTGCCGGAACTATGTGGCCGCAGGTCCAGCTTGGATTCCGGGCATTGTGGTGGAACAAATGGGGCCAGTGTCCTATCATGTAAAAACAGGTACTGGTTTGCTTTGGTGAGGCTATGCCGACCAGCTCAGACATAGGGTCTCAGAGTTTCAAGAGGTATCAGGTGATTCTTCATATGGTAATTCCACGTTAGGGTTGTCCCCCACCCGTTTACGCCTAGGGGGATGTGAGGCACGCAGATTGGCAGTCAGCCATGATTCTTGGCTCTTTGATTCAAGCCAGCCCCAATTTCTTTGGAAGCTGCCAGCAAGTCCAGGATGTGGATATGTACATTTTGATTTACAGGATCGGGGGGAGTTTACAGAGTGTTACCCCACTTCTCCAAGCAAAAAACTGGGCTTTGATTTCTCCCAGGGAATCCCCCATCCTTCTGCAATTGAGTCTACCTCAACTCCCACCCAAATGAGGCAAATTTTTGTTGAGTTGCCACCTACTCATGGTTCTCAAAGGCAGGACTTGTCATTGTGTTTTACCCCTCCTGACTCTAGTTTTAATTTCAAGTGATCCCCTGCCCCTGCTTCATCCAAACGGGGTTTTACATAAGAACATAAGAACAGCCTTTATAGAACAGGCCACAGCCCATCCAGTCCAGCATTCTGTCTCACACAGTGGCTCACCATTTGCTTCAGGGTATTATTCCCAAGCAGATGCCTTCACTTGCTTAGGATTCCCTGGAAATGTCATTGAGAGATATTCTGCCTATCTCTCCAACCCGGAGGTTGTTCTTAGGTATCCATAATTATAGCCATTGAACCCTTGTCCTCCATGAACTTGTCTAATCCTTTCTTGAAGCTGTCAAAACTGACGCTATCACCACTTCTTCTGGCAGGGAGTTTCATAGACCAGTGATCCTCTGGGTGAAAAGTACTTTCTCTTATTTGTTTGAGAACTAGCACCCAAAAGTTTCATGGAGTGCTCCCTAGTTCTAGTGTTATGCGATAGAGAAAACAGTTTTTCCTCATCTACTTTGTCCACACCGTGCATGATTTTATAAACTTCAATCAGGACACCTCTTAGATGCCGTAGTTCAAGAGTGAAGAGGCCCAACCGTTGCAGCCTCAGATGGTAAGAAAGGTGTTCCAGTCCCCAAATCATTCTGGTTGCCCTCCTCTGCACTTTTTCCAACTCCATAAAATCCTTCTGGAGTTATGGCGACCAGAACTGTACACAGTATTCCAGATGGGGCCTCACCATAGATTTATAAAGAGGCAAAATGCAAGCGCGGTGCCAAAATGGCCACCGCGCCCTTTGCGGGCCCCCCCCCATAGGACGAAGGCATCCGGGTAGTTAGGGGCGTGGCCAGCTCCCTTATAAAAGGGGTGGCCATGAGGCAGCCGAGCTGCCATTTTCCGAAGTGACGGAGCGGAGAAGTTTTTCCCCTCTTGTCTCCGTCGCTCTTACCTTGCCAGGGAAGCCTTTTTGGCGGCGAATTTTCTCTTTTGGCTTCCCTTAGATTTCTTTGCCATGCCTGCGAAGAAGAGGGCAGCCGCGAGCGCGGCTCGCGCTGTTAGGAGGCGCAATCCGGGTCGGAGGACCACGGTTGCGCCTCCCCAGCAGCCGCCTTTGCTGGTACCCACCGGGACCGGTGGAATGGGGTCTATTCCCCCTTGCCCGGAGGCGGGGGACCCGAGCATGGCTCAAGTGAGGGCTGTGGCCCGCGGCCTGCAAGCGGTGGACGCCGCTCCTGGTGCTTCCCATCCTGTTGGGCCTCCAGCGGCGGGGGCGCAGCTCACCCCGGGGCCTTCTAGCCTTGGGGGGGTGTGGCCCCTTGCCCTGGCAGGTACCTACATCGGCCCTACTGGGCCTCGGCGTGGGGCGATGGCCCTATTAGGGTCCCGGGGTACAGGGACCTGTACCTGTGCCTGTAGCAGGAGGGCCGGCCGGCCCTTGGCCCCATGTCAGCGTGGAGGTCTTACTGGCCCGTGTTGCGGCCCTTGAGGCGTCCTTGGCTCGGGCCAGCCATGCTGGGGCTCCCTTTGGGGTTCATTTCGACGCGTCGTCTGCTGGGCAGCGGCAGGCGACGGGACGGGTTGAGCTGCTTGAGGCGTGGCACAACCTCGGCCACTGCCTCGCAGCTCCCCAACCAACAGGCCGGTGCGGGTCAGCCCCCAGTGACGAGCTCTACGGCGGTCGTGAGCTCCGACGCCCCCAGTGGGCCGGAACCCCCGGTGGGGGCGGCCGCGGGGGTGCAGCACGTGAGTATGCGGTCCAAACTAGTGCACCTACACACGTGGCCACGTTTGGGGGGGGGCTTTCCAATGGCCTTGGCCTCGCGTGGGTGGTGCGGCGGTGCACCCGCTGACGCCCCACCCGGCGATGACAACTACCACCCAGGGCCCCGTGGTGGGGGGTGTTCCCTACCCCGAGGGGAATGTTTTGGGTGGCCGGGTTGGTCCAAGCCCCTATTCCTTACCGCTGAGTGACCACTTGGCACAGGCCAACAGAGAGTAAATTTGGCGGGGGGAGTACGTGGATATCTTCTCACTCCTAAACAGAGGGCCCACCAAGGAGGAGAGGGAGGGGCAGACTGAGAAGGATAGTGGCAGGCACGTCGTCGCAAGCCACCAAGTATGTGGGCCAAATGGTTGCCGGCCTGCATCATATGCATGGCGGTGTACCTTAGGGCCTGGCCGGATTTGGCAATTCCGATGGTCCAGTATTTGGACAACGTCTACCGGGCGATGGTTTACTTTCCGGGCCCATCGTGGTTGGCTTGTGACGTGGAATGCCGTAGGCGGATTTCCCCGCACCCCGAGATTAGGGTCCAGCAGGCGGCCCCAGCACAGGTCACCGGCCAGGGGGCGGGGCGGGGGGTTCCAGCCCGCCTGCGGTGCTGGACTTTCTTGTCCAATGGCTCCTGCTATGGGAAGAATGGCAAATACAGACAGGAGTGTCCCACCTGTGTTGGCCCCCATGCGGCCTCTGCCTGTCCCAGGCCTAGAGGGATGCGGGGCAGAGGGTGGGGCAGACAGGTGGCTGGCAAGACAGCCGCAGATGGATCTAGTCCACCGAAGGCCTCCCTCCCCAATTAAGGGGGGCATGTTGGAGCGTTGGCTCACATTGTACCCGAAGGGAGAGGATGCGGGTTATCTCCTTCAGGGTTCTAGGCAGGGGTTCCGGATCCCTTTCATGGGTAACAGGTCCCCTCAGGATGCCCCCGATCTTTTATCCCTTGGGGGGAGGGAGGAGGTGGCTGCTGCCAGCTTTGACAAGAGGGTCTATGCGGGCAGGGTCGTTGGCCCTGTCCCTGCACCCCCGTCCCGGGGAGCATATTATTTCAATGATGCCATGCCTTTTGGCTATTCCATTGGGGCTCGGTATTCGAGCGTTTCACCACTTTCCTTGAGTGGGGCCTTTGTCCGCAGGTCAGGGTCCCGGTCTGTAGCCCATTCCCTGGATGGTTTTATTCGGGGCTGAATGGGGCTGGGACACGTACACACGTATCCTCAACACATTTCAGACGCTAATGGAGGAACTTGGTGTCCCTTTAGCGCCCGAAAAGACCGAGGGCCCATCTCCACAGCTAGTATTCCTGGGGTGGAGAGTGACACGGTAGCGCAGGATTCTAGGTTGCAGCGGGATAAGGTGTCAAGGCTAGTGGCCCTTATCTCGTACTTGCTGGCCGAGCGCATGGCATCACTGAGGGAACTTCTGGTGCTACATGGTCACCCCAATTTCGCTGGCAGGGTCGTCGCACCGGGCAGGGCATTTGCTCCGCGCTGGTGCGACGCCATGGCAGGATTATCCAGGCCCCACCATAGGCTTAGATTTACCCGGGGTATCAGGGCAGACGTGCTTGTCTGGCCATAGATCCAGAGGTAGTTCAACGGGGTGTCATTTTGGGGTCTGATCTCCTGGCTCCCCCTTGCTTTCAGATGCAGTCCGATGCCTCAGGATTCCTGGGTTATGGGATGTACTTCAATTGGAAGTGGGCCTATGGTGGGTGGCCACCATCCTGGGCAGGCAAGGGTTGCCTGCATGGTCTCACGTATCTGGAATGTTTCCCTATCCTGGGTGTTTTGATGCTATGGGGCAAGGAGTGGGCCAACTCGGTTGTGCAATTTTGGCGTGACAATGCGGCTCTTGCCCGCATCGTCAATGCACAGATTTCCAAATCGCCCGGGGTTTTTGACCTAGTGCGCGAGTTTGTGTTATGCAGCCTGTGCCTCAACGTTCTCTTCAGGGCCAGGCATGTCCCAAGGGTTGATAATGATATTGCTGCTGCTTTGTCCCGCATGCAGATCTCCCGGTTCCGTGCCTCGGCCCCGGATGCGGAGGACTTTCCCTCGCCACTCCCGGACGAGAGATGGAACGTTGGCAAGGAGAAGTGACCCGGGCGATTGGCCTGTCACTAGCGCCATGCATGAGTAAGGCGTATCACCACGCATTTAGTTCCTTCAGAGCATTATGTACCCAATTTGACTGCCAGGAACCTGGCCGATCCCAGTAGCCCATGTTCTGCGGTTCATGGTTTACCTGTATGCCCAGGGCCTTACACCACGCACCATAGCATCTCAGCTGTCAGGGTTGGCTTTTATGGCCAAAGTGGGAGGTCGTGTGGACAGCACCAATGACTTCCGTGTGAGACATGTTTGGGAAGGGTGGGTGTGCGTGCGCGGGCGTTTCCCGGGCGACCGCCACCCGATTTCCCCAGGGGTTTTTACCCAATTGGCCCGGGGCTGGCCTGGCCTCTGTTTTGATAGATGAGGCAGCCCATTTCATGCGGCTACTACGGTGGCCTTTTTGGAGGCGCTCCGCATCAGCGAGCTTGAGATGCTGAATAAGGCGGATGCAAGATTTTCCCAGGGTTTTTACCCAATTGGCCCGGGGCTGGCCTGGCCTCAGTTTTGATAAATGAGGCAGCCCACTTCATGCGGCTACAACGGTGGCCTTTTTGGAGCGCTCCGCATCGGCGAGCTTGAGATGCTGAGTAAGGCGGTTGCAAGATTTTCCCAGGGTTTTTACCCAATTGGCCCGGGGCTGGCCTGTCCTCTGTTTTGATAGATGAGGAAGCCCATTTCATGCGGCTACTACGGTGGCCTTTTTGGAGGCGCTCCGCGTCAGCGAGCTTGAGATGCTGAATAAGGCGGATGCAACATTTTCCCAGGGTTTTTACCCAATTGGCCCGGGGCTGGCCTGGCCTCTGTTTGGATAAATGAGGCAGCCCACTTCATGCGGCTACAACGGTGGCCTTTTTGGAGCGCTCCGCATCAGCGAGCTTGAGATGCTGTATAAGGCGGATGCAAGTCGTAGGGCACTGGAACTCGAAGATGTCTGTGTGGATAATATTGGGCTCAGTTGGGGATACGCTCCTCTAAAACGAATCAGCACGGCGTAGGCAGTGGAATAGACTGCTACGATGTTCCTCGGCAGACATCTGTCCGGTTGGTGCCCTACAGGATTTCCGTGCACTGTGGCACGCACCATGGCACGTTTTTCTGTCACCAAGGTGGGTCTTCTATTCCTAAATCCCAATTTGGAGGGTGGTGGGAAGGCACTAGACAGTGTTGGCCTCTCAGGGGCTCGTTGCGGCGCCCGTTCGCTCTGCATAGGGGTGGCTTCTGCTGCAGTTGTTTTTTGGGTACTACAGGGCTGAAATACACCGCATGGGAGGGTCGGGATCACAATGTTTTCAGTTTTGTCTTCGCCCTCCTCAACTGTGAGTACCAGTTTTAGTCACTGCACTGTTTATCCCCCCCCTTCCCTTTTTTACTTGACAGACCCTGGGTGTCGTTTTACACCGGTGACAGTATGCCTGGTGGGCCGTAGCCAGGTGCACGGGGCAGCGCGTTACGCTGCATGGGGCAGCGCGTTACGCTGCGGCGACAGAGTGGGTACCCGACTGGGACAGGGTGCATCCGCACGTCGGACACGATACCGCGGTACGCTTACAGGGGGCGTTCGGCCTCGGGGCTCTTGACTGAGCCGACGCTCCGTGAACGGGGCTATTGCCCGGTTCCCTTGACAGGGGCGGGGGATGCGTCATTAGCCTCCCCGCCATCAGTCTGCAAATTTACGAGCTTTACTCAGGGGATGGGGCCCATCTGTCGCAGGGAGGTATGGACCTCTGGATTACTGGACTGGCGAGCAGGCCTGTCGACCGAGCTGACGGTCTTGGGGGGGGGGCGGTGAGCCTTTGCAAGCCTCCCCGTGTGGCGGGTATCACTGGTAAGGTAAACATTATGACCCACAGGTATCCGGCAGGTTCGCAATTGACTGGACAACAATAGACAGGCATAAGTTGGTTAAACGTTGTCCGGTCAACGACGAACTGGGCGACGGGGTGATGGCGATAGCTAGCCAGCATGCATCACCCCGTGATTCCACGGATACGCGTCAGAGGGTGGGGTCATTAGTTAGATATTGACTACGGTCAACAATTTGTTTGTTGTAAACAAACAAATTGATACAAATCGATACATTGTAACCAATTGCCGTTGGCAATTTTGGGGTGGTACCTTACCAGTGTTACTTCGGCCTGCTTGCCTTAAGAATTATGATTGGTCGTTTTACCAATAGAAATTTATAATTCGGACTAGGGCATGAATCAATAAATGTGGCCCGATGCTGTTATCCACTTTTACCGGTGTCTGAGTCCTTTATTGGGGGGTGCGCCTGCAATGACACTTGCTGACTTATTTTCTATACCCTTCCTAATGATCCCTAGCATTGAGTTTGCTTTTTTCACTGCTGAGGCACACTGGGTTGACACCTTCATTGAGTTGTCCACCAGGACACCAAGGTCCCTTTCCTGGTTTGTCGCAAAGAGTTCAGACCCCATCAGCTTATAAATGTAATTGTTTTTTTTTTGCCCCAACATGCATCACTCTGCACTTACTAATGTTGAAGCTCATTTGCCACTATTTTGCCCATTCCCCCAGGGTCAAGAGATCCCTCTGAAGCTCCTCACAATCTCTCACACATTTCACTACCCTGTATAATTTAGTGTTGTCAGCAAATTTGGCTAACTCCATATTTACTCCTACTTCTAGATCATTTATGAAGAGCTTGAAAAGCAGGGGTCGAAGTACTGAACCTTGGGGGACCTCACTCTTTACTTCCCTCCACTTGGAAACGTGTCCATTTAGTGCTACCTTCTGTTTCCTGTCACTTAGCCAGTTGCTGATCCAGAACAAGACCTGTCCCTTTATTCCATGACTGGCAAGTTTATTCAAGAGCCTTTGGTGCGGGACCTTGTCAAAAGCCTTCTGAAAGCCATGTTGGCTCTCCTTTAGCAGCGCCTTCTCTTCTATGTGCCTATTAATTCTATCTTTTAGGAAGGTTTCCATCACTTTACTTGGGACACATGTCAAACTGACCAGTCAGTAATTTCCTGGATCACCCCTGTATCCTTTTTTGAAAATTAGTGTTACATTCACAACCTTCCAGACATCAGGCACAGACCCTGATTTGAGGGAAAGATTATATATTTTGGCTAGGAGATCAGCAATTTCATCTTTAAGTTCCCTGAGAACTCGTGGATGGATGCCATCTGCTCCTGGTGATTTGTTAGCATTTAGTTTAACAAGACATGCAAGGACCTCCTCCCTGGTTATTTCTATCTGGCTTAATTCTTTGGTTTCCCTCCCTACGAAGACAGGCTCTGTTTTGGGCATTGTTGTGTATGCAAGGACACTGTTGCTTTAAGTAAATGAATGTAACCAGCCCCATATCACAATGTATCACAGCTGCTAAAGGAACGCGAGCGAACCGCCCATTGAGGGCGGATGCGAGCGTTCATACTCACATGGTTCAATCCCCAAATCACGGACAGCCGCGGGAACTTCTCCGCATGAAGAACTACAGAAGAGGGGGGGGCGTGCCTCAAGTCGACGCCCCCAACGGTGGCAGCCAATGAGCCACCGTGCAACCAGATTCAAATGTGTTTCGTTACTGTATATAATGTGATGTACCTCCGCCATTACCACATGTTCACCCTGACCATCAAAGAATAAACCTGTGTTAGTCCTTATTGCGACTCGTTCTTTGTCTTCCGGGCAAGACACTAAATTGGCGACGAAGGTGGGATGATGGCGAATCCCAGAGTCAAGACATACCAGTTCGACGTCAGCGAGCCTGAGCAGTGGGAGCTCTACGAGTGCCAGTTTCGGCACGCAATGGAAGCAGCCGGCGTCGACGACGACGCGTTGATACGCTCCCATTTCCTGGCCCAGGTGGGACCGGCCACGCTGCGCATCCTAATGAACTTGGTGGCGCCAAAGAAGGTTGAAGCCGTGCCGATCGACCAACTCCTGGAGCTGCTGAGGGCACACTTCCAGCCCCCAGTCTCGATTTTTCCGGCCCGGGTCGCGTTCCACCGGCGGGACCAGCGCCCAGGCGAGTCCGTGTCCGACTACGCAGCGGCCCTCAGGCTGGCGGCCGTGCACTGCAAGTGGGACGATCTGAACCAGGCCCTGCGAGACCGCCTGCTGTGCGGCCTGCGGGACGAGGAGCTACAACGGAAGCTCATGACCCGCGACGAGCACCTCTCATTCAATGAGGTGTTGCGAGAGGCGCAGGCGGCTGAGGCGGCCAGGAGCGGGGTCAAGGTGTTCAAGGCCCGTGGCACAACGTCCGAGCGGGTCCAAGTCCCCTGTCCAAGCGGCCCGGCGGACTCCGGCGAAGGCAGCCTGGCGGGCACCGAAGTCGCCCGCCGGCACTCCAGAAACCTCCGACGACTCCTCCGCAACGGCGGATTCCTACACCAGCGACGACGGCGGCGTCCAGAAGGTACGGAAACGTGGGGAGCGGCGGCAACACCGAGAGCGGCAAGACCGCCGCTGCGACGGCTGTGGCGCGGCCCACGACCGCACGAGGTGTCCTTTCCGCAAGGCCGAGTGCCACAACTGCGGTCGAAAGGGACACATCGCCCGAGTATGCAGGCGCGGGCGAACCGAGGACAAAGGCGGCTCCAGTCATCCCCAACACCACCAGCGCAAGGCGGCCAGTTCCAGGAAGGTTTCCACCATTCACGGCGAGGACGGCGTACGCCGCGTGGCCCTGGAGCACTGGCGATTCTACGTGGAGGTACAGTTGCAGGGGCGCCCCGTAAAAATGGAAATAGACTCAGGGTCGTCCTACTCTATACTGTCCCAGAGGGAGTACATGCGCATTCCCCCAGAGGCTCGGCCCAAGCTGCGGGCCATGCGGTCCCATTTGCGGGACGTTCAGGGAAACGGGATCCCGGTGTTGGGGGTGGGGAAGTTCAAGGTGAAGTTCAAGAATTTCTCCGAAAGACTGCCCCTAGTGGTCCTCAAGGGGGGGAAGTGTTGCCTCCTAGGAACGCAGTGGTTTGCTCCCCTGGGAATAGAACTGTCCGGCATCCACGCCACTGAGACTGACCCAATGCAGGACGTTTGCAATGCACACCCGGACGTTTTCAAAAAGGGGCTCGGTACTTACAGGGGGCCCCCAGTTTCATTCGAGTTGGACCCAGAAATCCGGCCCATCCGCCTTAAGTCAAGGAGGGTGCCTTTCGCACTCAAGGACAAAATCGAGGCGGAACTGGACAAATTGGTGGGGCAAGGGATTTTGGTTCCAGTTGATTCGGCCGAGTGAGAGACGCCCGGCAACGCTGTTTGACCGGATGGATCCGTCCAGGGTGGAGGATGAGGGGAGAAATATAAATTTAGGGGGGGGGGGGGGAACTCCAAGAACTTTGCCACAGGGGACCCGGTTTACTGTAGGAACTACGCGGCCTCGGGGCCGGCGTGGGTACCGGGGTCGGTCATCGAGCAGACAGGACCAGTGTCCTACAGAGTAGAGACTAGCTCAGGGCTACTGTGGAGACGGCACGCCGACCAGCTCCGAAGAAGGGTCACCAGTGAGGGGAAATCAGCGTTAGGGTCCTCCCCCACCCGCATTACCCAAGGGGGAGACACGGAGGTGCACGAGGGCGAAATTAAAGAGAGGAATCAGTTTGTCCCCGACTACGACCAGGATCACGAGTTTGACTATGATTTTTCGTACCAGGGGGAGTTAGCGGAGTGGTCCCCCACCCGTCCTAGCGAGAAGAGGGGTTTCAGTTCAGCCCCTGGTACCTCCAGTCCCCGCAACGCGGGCATGCTAGAGTACACCATAGTCCCGGCCCCCAAGAGACAAGCGCCGAAAAGACAGGCAGCCAGCGGAGTCTCGCCAGCCGCAAGTCCCCAGACCCCCGAACAGGCAGCGGGAGACAGTGGGTCCACGAGGGTCTCATCGTCAGTCCCGAAGTTCGTGCTAGGGGGGTCCCCGGGCCCTGCAGGCGGTAAGCAAGGGTTCACTTCCCAACTGTTCATTCCATTCCCGTCCCCACAGGCAAGGTCACCGCAGCCTCATCACAGAACCACTAACGAGTCCCCACCTTACATTGCAGGACAAGACCGCGCGGGACCAGGAGCCGCGGGCTCCCCTGTGTTAGGGCAAGCTGACACGCGCCCCAGGCGCACGTGCGGGAAGCCACAATGGTTAAGGGACTTCGTCCCATCCTAGGGGGGAGGGATGTTGTGTATGCAAGGACACTGTTGCTTTAAGTAAATGAATGTAACCAGCCCCATATCACAATGTATCACAGCTGCTAAAGGAACGCGAGCGAACCGCCCATTGAGGGCGGATGCGAGCGTTCATACTCACATGGTTCAATCCCCAAATCACGGACAGCCGCGGGAACTTCTCCGCATGAAGAACTACAGAAGAGGGGGGGCGTGCCTCAAGTCGACGCCCCCAACGGTGGCAGCCAATGAGCCACCGTGCAACCAGATTCAAATGTGTTTCGTTACTGTATATAATGTGATGTACCTCCGCCATTACCACATGTTCACCCTGACCATCAAAGAATAAACCTGTGTTAGTCCTTATTGCGACTCGTTCTTTGTCTTCCGGGCAAGACACTAAAGGCATGTGGTCTCTGTCTTCTTCAGTGAATACTGAAGCAAATAATTCATTGAGTCTCTCTGCAATCTCTGTTTCCTCTTTAATAACCCCTTGCCTTCCATTGTCATCTAATTGTCCAATGGCCTTCCTAGTTGAGTTCTTACTTCTAATGTACTTAAAGAAGTCTTTGTTATTTCTCTGAGTATTTTTAGCTATACACTCCTCAAAGTCTTTCTTTGCTTTCCTGATTGTTGCCTTGCATTTGTTCTCCCAGAATGTATGTTTCTGCCTGCTGTCCTCATTCGTGCTTTTGATCACTTCCCGAACAGCTCCTGTAAGTCACATTGGAGTCCTCTTGGACGTGGCAGTGCCCTTTTTCCTTTTGGGTATGCATTCCAATTGGGCCTCTATTATTGTTTTTGTAAACAGCCTCCATGCCTCTTGGAGTGTTTGGACTCTTTCAGTTTTCCCTTTTAGCTTATTTTTTATTAGTTTCCTCATTTTTGGGAAATTTCATTTTTGAAAATTTAAGGTCTCTGTGTTAGATTTTATCAGTGACTTGCAGTCTTTGATCAAGTTAAACATAATTGAGTTGTGGTCACTGTTCCCTATTGGATCAGTCACATTAACATCTTGCACCAGATCCTGAGTATTACTCAGGATCAAGTCAAGGATTCTTGTACCTCTAGCTGGGTCTTCAACCAGCTGTCCCGGGAACAAACATTTAGCATATCTAGGAACTTGATCTCTTTATCATGTGCTGAACAACATTTCACCCAGTTTATGTGAGGGTAATTGAAGTCCCCCATTATAACCAGGCTTCCCTTCTTAGATGCCTCCTTTACAACATTCTCCAACTGCCAGTCTCCCTCAGTGGTTTGGGTCAGAGGGCGATAGTATATTTCTACTGTTAGACCATCCTTGTGGCCTGGTACTCTTACCCACAGAGTTTCTAATGGTGACTCCAAATCACCTAGATATTCCAATTCTTATGATTTTATCACTTATTTGACATACAAGGCTACACCACCTCCCATTTGCCCCTTCCTATCCTTCCTGTACAGTTTGTAGCCTGGGATAACTGTATCCCATTGGTTATCATCCATCCACCAGGTTTCAGGTTTTGAATTAGTTTGCCCCCTCCCTGGCTGCAACACCGAGTTGGGTCAATGCTCCCTTAATACAAATGGTTCAGGTCAGGCCCCCATCATGGGGTATCACTCTATGGAACCAAGTCTATCTCAGACGTCTGAGTTCAGCCAGGTACCTGTGTGACCCAAAAGGGTTTGTAAGCCTCCACAATGGCTGAGGGACTTCGTCCCATCCTAGGGAGGGGAGCAATGTTGTGTTTGAATACATTTATGCTGTAACGTTTGTGAACTAATTAGGATCATCACGATCCTCCATTTTGTCTCCTTCTTCTTGATTTTGTAATATCTCAGGACTACGTTCCCACCTAAACTATGTAGTCTGTACAGTTTTCACTCCGGTCTGATAACCTCCAAGTTACCCCTCTCCCTTCCTGTTTCTTCCTGCCCAAATGTATCCATTTCTGAGTGTATATATTGAGCAGTGCTGTGCCACTCTTCTCCATGTTGACTGCCTAATAAAGTGTTTAGCCCTGTTATGCTGGCTGCTTCGTATTTCTACCAGAACATTAAACTTCCTCTTCCAGACAGCTGTTGATTCTTCAGGAGGTCATCTCAGCCACTTACAAGAAAGTATGCAAGCATGGCGCCAAAATGGCGACCACGCTCTTTGCGGGGGGGCCCCACCAGGACGCAGACATCCGGGCTAGTTAGGGGTGCGTGGCCACCCCTCTATAAAAAGAGTGGCCACGAGGCAGCCGTGCTGCCATTTTGCGAAGTGATGGAGCGGAGAAGATCGCTCCGACGCTTCCTTCCTTGCCTTCGCCTCTTTGTTTTAGAGGCTAGCTTTGCTGTGCTCCTTGATCTTCGATCGGAGGTTCTTCCTTCCTCCGACCAGCGCCTGCTTGGGCCATGGCGCCCAAGTGCAATGCTCAGGCGGCCCTTCGGTCACGTCCAGGGGGGGCTCGGCCCACCCCCTCCACTTCTTTGGGGGTGCCACCGGGCCGGAGGGCTCTGACGGCACCCCCGCAGGGGGTGGTGGGGTTATAATACCCACTGCCACCAATTAGCCCAGTCTGAGGACTCGGGCAGGGGCGGCACAGGCCTGCTCCCCTGAGGTTCTTACCCCTGCTGTTCCTTTGCCCAGCTCGGGGCATAGCGGCCCACTAGGGCACGGTGCGGGTTTCCGCCCCACCGTTCTTCCGGCCCCTCATGGGCTAGGCCCTTTTCTGGCCAGGGATTGCCACATGGGTTTATTCCTCAGCAATTGCCCTGTGGGCCATCTGGCCCATCCGGTCCACTTTATCCCGGTGGGTCGGAGACTGTGGATGCTCTCCTTGCCCGTATTTTGGTGCTGGAAGCTTCAATGGGCATTGCTCCACCACCTTCGGACGGTGGGCTTGTCAACTTTCCAGTCCCGGCCCACATGCCAGACACGGCTGTGCAGCGGGCCGCCAACAGGGTTGAGCTGCTTGAGGCCATCAGGCCAGCCCAAGCTTGCGCCTTGCAGCTCTCCATCAGGCCGGTACAACAAGGCTTTCCATCGGCTACCGGTCCTACTTGGCAGGGGCGAATCGGGATGCAGAACTCGATACCTGTCGCGAGCTCCGATGCCCACCGTGGGCCGGAACCCCAGTGGGGGCGGCCCATGGGGGTGCACCAAGTGAGTATCCTGGTCAAGTCAGCACACCAGTGACACTAGCCAATACTGCTGGGGGGGGGGGGGTACAGTGGCCATGGCCACAACAAGTGACTATGGGAGGACAGTTTAATCCGCACTGTCCGGTTAATTCCTGGTTGCCCAATTATCCCCCGGTTACTGCGGAGGTGACTGCACCTATGGGTACGCCTAATTTCCCGGGGGTCCTGCAGGGCCCACTGCAGGCGCCCACAATTCAATCCGTGCCGACGGCGGCCCTGCCAACAGCCGGTTACTCCTTACCCCTGGGTGACCATTTGTCCTAGGCTACGAGGGAAAAGATTTGGCGGGGGGAATATGTGGACATTTTCACCCTCCTGAACTGTGAACCCACGAAGGAGGAGAGGTAGGGGCAGGACGACAGGGACAAGGAGTTGTCCCATCGTCGTAAGCCACCTCGCACTTGGGCTAATTGGTTACCGGCCTATCTGATTTATATGGCAGTATACCTGAGGGCACGTCTTGATCTGGCCATTCCAATGGTCCAGTACCTGGACAATATTTACCGGGCTGTTGTTGATTTCCCTGGACCGTCATGGTTGGCCTATGAAGAAGAATTTAGGATGTGGGTGGCCCTTCATCCTGAGATGAGGTGGGATGAGCCCTGCCAGCAGTTGTGGCTGCTGTATATGAGCCCCACGTGCCTGGCGCCTGGTGACCGGTACCACTGTGGCCATGCCGTACAGCAGGCTGCTACGACACAGACTCCCCACCAGCCGGTGGGGCAGGGGGTTCTAGCCTGCCTGCTGTGTTGGAGTTAATCCGCCAATGGAGTGTGCAACAAGCACCAGTGTCAATATAGGCACGAGTGCCCTTCTTGTTCCGGCCCTCATGCCACCTCCGTGTGCCCGCGGGCGGTGGTTCAAGAGGCAGAGGAAGGGGTGGACAGGGGGCAGCCAGACATCCCTCTGACGTTGCTACCCATTCAAAAGGCCCCCTCCCCAATTAATGTCCCGGTGCTTGAACGATGGCTGCGCACTTATCCTAGACAGGATGATGCGAGATACTTACTTGACGGCTTTCAGTTTGGCTTCTGCATACCCTTTAAAGGTGTTCGTGGGCCTCAGGATGCCCCGAACCTACTGTCTCTCAGGGGTAATGAGGACATTGCTGCGGAGCAGATAGCCAAGGAGGTTAAGGCACAGAGGGTGGCAGGGCCGTTTGATGACCCCCCATATCCTAACTTGAAGGTATCCTCTCTAGGTTTAGTCCCTAAGAAGTCCCTGGGTGAATTTCGACTAATTCACCACCTTTCTTACCCTGCGGGCTCTTCAGTCAATGATGCGATACCTGATGACCTTTGCTCGGTCAGGTATACGTCCTTTGACCAGGCCTTACAGATGGTACGCTCGTGTGGCCCAGGGGCGCTACTGGCAAAGTGTGATATCAAATCAGCATTCCGATTGTTGCCAGTGCACCCAGACGACTTGAGCTGTTAGGTTTTTGTTTTCGAGGCAAGTTTTATGTAGATAAGGCCATGCCTTTTGGCTGTTCTATCTCATTTCGGCTTTTGGACGATTTAGCACCTTCCTTCACTGGGGTTTTGTTTGTAGGTCAGAGTCCCGGTCTGTAGCCCACTACCTCGACGATTTTTTGTTCGGAGGGGAACACAGCACGGACACGTGTGCTCATCTCCTCACCACTTTTCAGGCGCTTATGCGGGAACTGGGCGTCCCCCTAGCACCTGAAAAGACTGAGGGACCAGCCACCACTCTCACCTTTTTAGGTATTGATAATGACACCGTTGCCCAGACATCCAGGTTGCCCATGGAAAAGGTGACTCGGCTCTCTGCCACGATTTTGGCAATGCTTGCCAAGCATAAGGTGTCTCTCCGAGAGTTACAGGTGATTCACGGCCACCTCAACTTTTTCTGTAGGGTAGAAACGCCGGGCAGAGCCTTTGCCAGGTGTCTGTGTGACGCCATGGTGGGCCTTTCAAAGCGACACCACAGGGTACGGCTGACCAGGGGTTTACGGGCAGACCTTACGGTCTGGCTCACATTCCTGCGTATCTGCATGCACTCCTCCAATTTAGGACTTTTTGTGTGCAAAGGCAATTGCCTGAAATGTGGCCGATACCGGTCAACCAGATTTTACAGTATATGGTGCACCTTCACGATCAGGGGTTAGCCCCACTCACCATCGGCACCAGGCTTTCCGCCTTGGCATTTATGGCCAAGGCACGGGGCTTCACTGACTGCGTGAATGACTTCCGCATACGCCACATATTGGAAGGGTGGACACGTGAGCATGGCCGCCACCCGGACACACGTCACCCTGTTTCCCAAGGTGTTCTGACCCACCTTGCACGAGGTTGGCATAGACTGTGTTACGATAGGTATGAGGAGGTTCTTTTTCATGCAGCTACCACCGTAGCTTTCTTTGGAGCTCTCCGAATCAGCGAGCTGGTCCCATTGTCAAAGGGGGACATGTCTCATAGGGCACTGGAACTCGACGATGTCTTTATCAACCAGGAGTGGACTCAGTTGAGGATTCGCTCCTCAAAGGCCAATCAGCACGGAGTAGGCAGTGGTGTCAGACTGCTACGATGCACATTTGCTGACATCTGTCCGGTTGGTGCCCTACATGCATTTTTGGCAGTGCGTGGCACGCACCCTGGCCTATTTTTCTGCCACCAGGATAGGTCTCCCATTACCAAATTTCAGTTTTGAAGGGTGACTAGTATGGCACTTCACAGTGTCAGCCTCCCTGGGGCTCGTTACGGCACCCATTCATTCAGGATAGGCACCGCTTCAACTGCAGCTGCGTTTGGGTACTCTGAGGCTGATATACGTCGGATGGGTAGGTGGGGGTCCGCGCGTTTTTCCTTATATGTACATCCCCTCACTGTATGAGTACCATTTATGTCCTTACTTCCTTTTCCTTCTTTTACAGACCCTGTGTGTCTATGCACACTGGTGGCAGTACGGCTGGTGGGCCACAGTTACATGCACTGGGCGGCAGAATATGCTGTGGCGACAGAGTGGGGACTCCATCTCGGGCTGCGTGCATCCGCATGTATGCATTGGTATTTTATGCACGGCATGAGATGGTGGGAACTGTTGCCATTCCTGATGTCCATCAGGGATGCTGGACCACCTGATGTCCTGATTCTGCACCTCGGCAGCAATGATCTAGCACAGATCACTGGCCTTTCCTTAAAAATGTCGGTGTGCAGCGACCTGGCATTTTTACATCATTTATGGCCGTACACACGGTTGCTATGGTCTGACATCGTGCCGAGACAGTGTTATAGAGGAGGCATGGACCTCTGTGGTTTGGACCATGCCAGGCGGTCAGGTAACAGGGCTGTTGCCCAGTTCCTTGTCGAGAATGGCTTGGGGACAGCCATTCGACATCCGGGGATAGGCTTGCAGGATTTTGACCAATATGCAGGAGATGGGGTCCACCTGTCAGCCAGAGGTATGAACCTCTTTCTGGAGGATGTGCAAGCAGGCCTGGTGACCGAGCTGACAGTCTGGAGGGGTGTGTGTGAGTCATCACGGACACCTCCCCATGTGGCGGGTAGCACTGGGTAAGGTAAAGATTTATGACCCATAGGTATCTGGCAGGTTCGCTATTGACTGGCCAATACGTAGATAGGTACAGGGGAAACAGGATTGGCCGGTCAAGGGCGAACCATGAAAGGGGTGATGTCAAGAGCTTCACAGCCTGCATCACCTTGATATTTGAACGGATACACGTCATAGGGTGGGGTCAGTAGATAGTATATTGACTTCGGTCAACAATTTGTTTGTGTCAACAAACAAATTGATACAAATTGATACATGTAGTCAATTTCCATTGGCATTTAGGGTGGAACCTTACCAGTGCTACTGCGGCCTGCTTGCCTTAAAGAATTACAATTGGATGATACACCAATTGAAAGTGTTAATTCGGACTAGGGCATTATTCAATAAAAGTGGCCCGATGCCTTTAATCCAATACCGGTGTCTGAGTCTTTCTTTGGGGGGTACGCCTGCAATGCAAGCGCGGCACCAAAATGGCTGCCGCGCTCTGTGCGGGCCCCCACCCACCCAGACTCAGACATCTGGGTGAGTTAGGGGGCGTGGCCACCCTCTCTAAATGGGGTGGCCATGAGGTAGCTGCACTGCCATTTTTGAAGTGACGGAGCGGAGAAGTTTTTCCCTCCACCCCCTCCCTAGTGGACAGTGTGATTTTCTGGTCGCTTCGGGGCTGGGTGGGAATTTTTGCTTGAACCTACAATTGGCTCTTTGGTTCTTGGCTTTTTCGCCCATCCCACACTGTCGCTAGTGTTTGAGATACGGGGTAAGTTGACTTTGGTCACTTTTGGCTGGTAGCACTGGTAAGGTAAAGATTTATGACCCATAGGTATCCGGCAGGTTCGCAATTGACTGGCCAACACGTAGATAAGTACAGGGGAAATAGGATTGGCCGGTCAAGGGCGAACCATGCAAGGGGTGATGTCAGGAGCTTCACAGCCTGCATCACCTTGATATTGAATGAATACACGTCATAGGGTGGGGTCAGTAGATAGTATATTGACTCCAGTTAACAATTTGTTTGTGTCAACAAACAAATTGATACAAATATATACATGTAGCCAATTTCCATTGGCATTTTGGGAGGAACCTTACCAGTGTTACTGCGGCCTGCTTGCCTTAAAGAATTACAATTGGATGATACACCAATTGAAAGTGATAATTTGGACTAGGGCATTATTCAATAAAAGTGGCCCGATGCCTTTAATTCAATACTGGTGTCTGAGTCTTTCTTTGGGGGGTGCGCCGGCAAAGTGTTCCAAACAGGTTGCTGTATATTAGAACCAGTATCTTGATGCTTCTTTTCTCAGACCCTAGTGGGAATCAAGGTCTAACATCCCTTTTTGTGATACAAAAACACATGGCTGTACACACGTTGAAGTTTTACAGTTCAATTATTGCTTTTCAATGGCAAAGTGATTTGGACAAAACAACATGAGTAAAGGAATGGTGCCAATACGCTACAATCATCTCAGGGATTGTGTTGTATTAGCTTGTTGAGCTAAAAGATGCAGCTCTTAGACACTATTAGATTTAAGATCTTGAAAACATTATTCCCTTATTTTTTCTTTACTTTGCACTCCCTATGGGAAAACCTTTGTCATGTAAGACTGAAGCACTTAACATTTTGCATTACAAATCATGAACATATAGAACATAAATTAAAGTATTGACACTGATTGTATTTGACAATTCACATTATAAAACACCAGATCAGATTTATTTTTATATTCGTAGAGTTACCATTGCCCATTTGAATATTTATATCAGTGTTCCCATTTAGGATCATAAAGAATTCTTTCAGATGTATGACGTGGCTTGTCCATTCTGAATCAATGCTCCATTCACTTAATTTTTGTTCAAAATAATAAGCCATGCAAGCTCTCTGTTTGAACAACTTGCTGGTTTCCCCATAGCTATATAGAGAATCAGAGAATCAGTTTTCAGATGTTTTCTTGGATCGTTTGTCTCAGAACCAGTTTTGCTTTCAGTGTGCAAACAGACAATTGAATTTCAATGCTTGAGACCTGGAACCACCATTTATAACACCCTTTACCATGAAATTGATGTTTCAAGTATACTTGTATAACATGGAAAGAATTCCATATACAGCTCGAAGGGGGAAAAGGGAGATTCTTACTGTCCTAAGATAGTGTTTGTCCACACAAAAATCATTCCATTCTTACTGTGCACAGAGATATCAGAAAATACATCAAGATCTGACATTCAGGAAAATGAGTGACAAAGATAATCTATAACAAAAGCCATAGTAGCGTAGTGTCATGGAGAAATGACAAAGGTTGTGGCACCCATTTTCATCTGTTCATTTATTTAGTAATTTCCGTTCTGCGAGTCCCACATGATAGACATCTACAGATGCCCCAATGTGACACACCCATGAGGAAGTCTGAGCTCTTCATAGCTTCCTTTCAAAAAAAAAAAAAAGAAAGGTGTCTGGTGCTTGCTTTTTTGAACAAGAAGCTAAGTGGAGCTATGCTGGGCTGCAAAAATTTCAGTTTAGGCCTTTCTCTCAGGTGAGTGACATTTTTGGTGTTGACAAGATTTGACCACAAAATAAAGAATTTGGAGATTTGTACTCCAAAAAGCAAGCAGGCAAGCAACAAGCAATTCAAATGGCTTTCCTTTAAATACTTTGCCTTGAATATCTCATATATGTTTCCCTAAATATCACATATACCTACTATGATCTCCAGACTGGACTTGACAATATGTGAACCACACAATAATTGAGTGTGAAGATGGTTTTAAAAACTAGAGAAAGAAAATGTCATGAGCAATTTTGTTGGCCACTGTTAAATACTAATTCCATACAGTGTGTTTTTGTGTGCGTGTGCGTGTGCGTGTGCGTGTGCGAGTGCATGTGCATGTGTGTGCGTGCGTGCGTGTGCATCTGTGTGTGTCTGTGCTGTGTTTTGTATGTGGTTGTGTGGGTAGAGGGGGAATGCTTTCCAACTGATGGCTATGTCATATAACTAATGAAATTATGGCACATATTTGACAGCTCCACTAGTTCTATACCCACTAATCTAGGTCTCCGAAGAATTAATGTAATGTTCTATGTCACTGATGATCTTCATAAAAGTGCCTTGAAAAATAAATTTGTCAGGGAGTAAAATATTTCTTCCCTCGTCTCTCTAAGGGTAGTGTTCTTATGACACTATAGCAGATGGTAACAGTTGTCCCTGTTTCCTTAGCTGTGATATTTTGCTTCCTGCTGCTTCTGACCAATTAAACTTCTAGAGTTCCTGCTGACATGAGTGGCAGTAAGAAAATGATGTGAATGGTTCAAAGGGATTGAAGAGTAGAATAAATATGGTGATGCCTTGGAAATTTACCAGCAGTGACTGATCTGAAAGAGAGACATTAATGGACTTGATACACATGTTCTGGCTACTACAGAGCTAGATTTGAAAGGACCTCTCTGTGGTTCATGATCCTCAGAAAGCTCATGCATTTACAAGTGCTCACTGTGTAATTTACCTGTAGCCATGTCACCTCCATTTTGTCTGACAGCCTCCATTTTGCTTCTCTATGCAGCTGTCCAGTTATATTTCACAGCTTAAGTAAATGGTGCTTAATGGTAGGGGCAGAAAAAATGTACTTAGTTTATAAAAATACCAGCGTTGTACCTTCTGAAGGAATTTGAATTTCTGGTTTTTGCTGGTTTTGTTTATTTGTTGCAATTTATAAAACTTTTTCCCCCCAAAATGTTGTACACTGCCCAGAGTGGAAAACCCCCTAGATGGGTGCTAGCTAAACAAACAAAGAAACACATACATACTGTAAATACATAAATAAGCCATATCTCCTTTTTTCTGACAGTCTTCTACTGCTCTCTATCCCTCGTTTCTGTCTATTGCCTGTTACGGACAGAACTACTTGCAACTTAGAAACAAAGAGTCTCAGAGGCTTGTCAGCATATATACTGCATATTCATAGCCAATGTTCCTAAGAGAATGTGTTTTAAACTTCCCAAAACCAGTCTACATTAATCATGTTTTGGGGGATGCGCATAATGAAAAACAAACAAACATCCTTGATGATTATGATATGGAGTTCAAAAGATCACTTACCACAGGAACCTAGCCATGCTTTTCTATGTTTTTCTTTAAGGAGGTATATACACTTGATCACAGTGTGTGGGTCATTTCATGGCAAGCTGGGATCCACCTTAAACAAATTTCACACCAGTAGCATTTTTCTTTAAAAAAAATATTTTCTAGGCGAAATCTAAACTCAGATATGAGTAGCAGCCACAGCCGATGATGATGATGACAACAACAACACTTGCCATATGTGATAGAGATTACCCTGACTGTTATTATTGACAGACCCATAATACAGTATTAAATTTTCAGGTAAATGTACAAAATTTACACTGGAAAAATATTAACTAAAATCTTCATTCTAATAAAGATAAGAAAGTAGATTTGATTTTTGAAAATACAGCACCCTCACTTTGAAAATAGCAGTTCAGTTTGTAAATATGTAAACAGCAAGAAAATAGAGCAAGATTTTCTGCACTGTGAAGCATATGCTAACAAGTGTCACAAAGCCAGATATATTAGTTTTTGCTGTCTCACACAGAGTTGCAGTGGATTTGAGCAGCTCAAATCTTTCAGCAAGCCACAAAAACAGTATACCTCTTTGCAACATTTGATACAATCATCTCCATCAAAAGGCAAAATTATTTTCTTTTTCTTCATCATTACCAGCCACAGACTGTCCAACAGGGCTGATATAAAATGGCTGTACAGTATATTCTTCACTGTCTTCATTTCACATGATTTCTGTGACATTTTAAAAAATGTAAAATCAAAGAAAACATTTCCATAGATAGCGTTTATACCTTTAGTTTGGTCCATTTCATTCTGGCAGTCATAAATCACTCGTTACAATGCAAGCGTGGCGCCAAAATGGCCGCCACGCTCTTTGCGCCCCCCCTGGACTCAGACATCCGGGTGAGTTAGGGGGCGTGGCCACCCTCTTTAAAAGGGGTGGCCACGAGGCAGCTTGGCTGCCATTTTGGAAGCGACGGAGCGGAGAAGTTTTTCCCTCCACCCCCTCCCTAGTGGACAGTGTGATTTTCTGGTCGCTTCAGGGCCGGGTGGGAATTTTTGCCTGAACCTACAATTGGCTCTCTGGTTCTTGGCTTTTTCGCCCATCCCACACTGTCGCTAGTGTTTGAGATACAGGGTAAGTTGACTTTGGTCACTTTTGGCTGGTAGCACTGGTAAGGTAAAGATTTATGACCCATAGATATCCGGCAGGTTCGCAATTGACTGGCCTACACGTAGATAGGTACAGGGGAAATAGGATTGGCCGGTCAAGGGCGAACCATGCAAGGGGTGATGGCAGGAGCTTCACAGCCTGCATCACATTGATATTGAACGGATACACATCATAGGATGGGGTCAGTAGATAGTATATTGACTCTGGTCAACAATTTGTTTGTGTCAACAAACAAATTGATATAAATAGATACATGTAGCCAATTTCCATTGGCATTTTGGGAGGAACCTTACCAGTGTTACTGCGGCCTGCTTGCCTTAAAGAATTACAATTGGATGATACACCAATTGAAAGTGATAATTCGGACTAGGGCATTATTCAATAAAAGTGGCCCGATGCCTGTAATCCAATACCGGTGTCTGAGTCTTTCTTTGGGGGGTGCGTCTGCAAAGACTACACTACTTGTTTTTAACCCTTATGTGCAGAAGGGTTTGTTTTCAATCAAATACCTGGGAAAAAATTTCTGATGCCATGGACATGATCTGAAAATTCTGAAGATGAGTTGCCATTCATGTAAACCAATTTGCTGCATTTACTTTTAAATTAAGGCTGGCCAGTTTTTTAGAGGCTCTCAGGCAAGTATTGCTGAGTTCCCAAGAATGTTTCTATTGCTCATCTGGGATCCCAACTTCAATATCGTTGTAACTCTTGCAGATCCAGAGAGAAAATGAGATCATCTTTATCCTCTGGTATTAATTTTATCATTTTGGTTCTCATACACTGGAGTAGAACATTGATTTGTAATGGAGGTTTCTCTTCATAGAACTGTTCACATTAAATTGTGTTTCTGTCCAAAACTGAACCTTGTTTTCCCTAAAGCTTTTATATTGGATATTATTTTTCTCCTTGAATCATGTCAGTGTTTGATTGAATCATGTCTATATTAGACCAATGATTTAGGAGTGCTAACACATTGCTTCCTTCTGTATTGTCAAAATAATGTGACAAGATCAAGAGCCCATTAGAGAGGTGTAAACTGCTACTATTTTACGATATGTGTGCCCCATCCTGAACATTCTGTGTCACTGGTGGGAGTTTAATTCTCACATATGAGAGTAAGACAACACACCATACCTGTCAAGTATCCCATTTTTCCTGGGAAAACCCCTTATTTTTACCCCTCTTCCCGCCCCCTCCCATTTTATTAATTCCCCCGTAATATCCCTTATTTTTTTAAAAAACATCCTGACTGGAGCCCTCACAGGCAAAGCTGCAGTATGTTTTTTCTGCCACCAGAGGCCGCTGTGTGGCATTTTGCTTGTGGAAGGGGAGAGAGAAGGTGGTGGGGTGGGGGCCCTGTAGTTTCTCTTTCATTTCCCTGCCACATGGTCATGGAGGCTTCGTTTTGGCTGCTGCTGGTCAGAGCCACCATGGGATGGGAGTCTACTCTAGATGAGCGATATTTCATATATGCAGGGGCAAATCAGCTCTTGGTCTGGGGTAGAGACTTCTCTTTCACTCTCATGGTTTATTGAGCTGTTTCTTCCCTGCCTCCTGGATGAAAGCTTTTGTTTCTGTTCTAGAGTTAACTTGGGAGGGGGGATGTTGCTTGATCACTATATATATGAGAGAGAGCACCCTACCTTCTAACAAACCATCTGGAAGGAGATTAACTCCTCAGCTGTTGGGAGGCTTGGAAACTACAGAGGTTGCTTTTTACTTTACTAATTCCATTCCTTAAGCTGGATCCGACATTCTCATGTGTTGGTGCTTCAATTGGTTGCAGTGAGAAACAAATAGATTGGTTAATTTGGGGAAATAAATTCCTTGCTCCTCCACCCTAATGGGTGCGTGTGTGTCTAGCCATGTGCAGGGCTAGTTCATTAAAGCCAAGCTGCTTACAAGCAGTTGGTAACCCTAGGGGGCTGGTTTACTCTTCTGCACTTTGCTTCCCATGAAAAAAATAATAATTAAAAATGAGTAAACAAGAAAGAAAACAAAAGTCCCCCAAGAAGATGGGGAAAGGGTTCTTTGGCCCACACAGCTTTGTGCCCATTGCATCTACAATACCATCTAGCCATCTTATTTTTGGCCACCATCTTCTTTTGTCCACCTTTCCCAGCATCAAGGCCTTCTCAAGTGAATCCCCTCTTCTCATTTGATGTCCAAAGTACTTTAGCGTCATCTTTACTATTTGACCTTTAATGAGCAGTGATGGTTGATTTATTCTAGGATTGACCTATTTCTAACACCACATTTCAAAGGCAACTATTTTTCTGCGCTCAGCTTTCCTAATGGTCCAGCTCTCACACCCATACATTACCACTGGGAATACCATTGCTTTGACAATGCAAATTTTTGTTTGCAAGGTGATGTCTCTACTTTTAACTATGTTCCCCAGGTTTCTCATAGCTTGTTTCCAAAGCACCAGTCGCCTTTTTATTTCATGGCTGCAATCACCATCTGCAGCAATCTTTGATCCTAAGAAAGTAAAATCTGCCAGTCGTATTCAATTCTAAGGTGCAGTGCTCATCTCCATTTACAGCCAAAGAGCCAGTGCTGTCTGTGTTTGCAGACATTTTCATGGCCATGTGGCAGGCATTTCTAGAGCCCAGCAAGTCACATGGCTATATTTGGCCATGTCCACAGATTTGGCCACACCCACAGAGGGATGTGGCCAAAAATTCCCTTATGTTCAAATCCAAAACTTGACAGGTATGCACCACACTCAATCTAATGATTAGCAGTAGCACAACGTTAGGTAAGCACAATGTAAGAATTTTTAGAAAACATGAATAACTGATAGTTTAAGCATAATGTCTCCTTCACATATTTCATCATATTTCATAAAATGTATGGCATGCATATAACCTAGCATATTATCAAGAGAAGATACAATTTTAAAGTGACTTTTCTTTCCTATCCTCTTGATAGAAGTGTTCAGGATATCAGAGGAGGTGGACTGGGCAAAATTAAAAGATGTTATTAAAGTTACGCTATGGTTGAAATTGAAAAATTAACATTCAGGGTAGAAAACCATAGAATTTCACTTCACATCACAGTCCTGTAAATTATATGGGAGCAAGTTACATGGAACCAAGTGGACCATTGTTCTCAATATATCTTAAATTATCAGCATCAATTTGTAGTGGTGACAATTAGTTTGACCCCATGATCATAACAAAATATACACATTGTTATTTAGAATAGCGAATTCTGATCGGTTGAGGCAGCATTTCTCTGGAGTCATGGCATACCATTTGTTCTCATAACAGTCCATTCTATGGATTGCAACCTGGAGAAATTTTTAACTAATTAAATTAGGACAAACACTACTATAATCCTAAATGACCAGTATTCGAACTCTGACATAGGTTCATACTAAATCTGTTGTTTCAGGTGCTCCAACTCAAATATTAACCTCTCTTTATATTTCCTGAGCCAAGGAGCCAGGAAAAGCTTATCTGTAAATAACAGTGGTTGAACATTGTCACATAGCAAGATTCTTTGTTAGACTAGAAATGTGTATTCTAAAAATAGCTTCAAGTTTCATGGTATAAATACTTGCTGTTAAAATAAATCTATAGTCATCATCCTGACCCTTGATGTGTGTGTGTGTGTGTGTGTGTGTGTCGTTACTGTTTTCCGCTGTTGCGGGCTGATTGCTACATCAATTGAGTCTTGTACCACCAACTTCAATGAGGTGATCAACCTGCTCTGGAATTTAGTCCAAAGTTTAAAGCAAGTATCTGAGATGCTGAATGTTTTCTGTCTTTTTCAGGGTTAGAATTATAAGAGTTAGTATTTGAAAACAAGTCTGCTTTGCATGCACACACCCCAAAGAAAGACTCAGACACCGGTATATGGATAAAGGCATCGGGCCACTTTTATTGAATAATGGTCAAGTCCGAATTATAATTTTCAATTGGTGAAATAATCCAATTGTAATTCTTTAAGGCAAGCAGGCCGCAGTAACACTGGTAAGGTCCCTCCCAAAATGCCAATGGCAATTGGCTACATGTAACTATTTGTATCAATTTGTTTGTTGACACAAACAAATTGTTGACCGGAGTCAATAAACTATCTACTGACCCCACCCTATGACGTGTATCCGTTAATTATCAAGGTAATGCTGGCTGTGAAGCTCCTGCCATCACCCCTTGCCTGGTTCGCCCTTGACCGGCCGAACCTATTTCTCCTGTACATGTCTACATGTTGGCCAGTCAATAGCGAACCTGCCGGATACCTATGGGTCATAAATCTTTACCTTACCAGTGCTACCCGCCGAAAGTGACCAAAGTCAACTTACCTCTTTTCTCAAACACTAGCAACAGTGTGGGATGGGTGAAAAAGCAAGAACCAAAGAGCCAATTGTAGGTTCCAGCCAAAAATTCCCACCCAGCCCCGAAGCGACCAAAAAATCACACTGTTCACTAGGGAGGGGGTGGAGGGAAAAACTTCTCCGCTCCGTCGCATTCTAAAATGGCAGCTCAGCTGCCTCGTGGCCACGCCTTTAATAAAGGAGTGGCCACGCCCCCTAACTCACCCGGATGTCTGAGTCCGGGGGGGGGGCTGCAAAGAGCGTGGTGGCCATTTTGGCACCGCGCTTTCGTTGCATGCGCACCCCCCAAAGAAAGACTCAGACACCGGTATATGGATAAAGGCATCGGGCCACTTTTATTGAATAATGCCCTAGTCCAAATTATAACTTTCAATTGGTGTAATAATCCAATTGTAATTCTTTAAGGCAAGCAGGCCGCAGTAACACTGGTAAGGTCCCTCCCAAAATGCCAATGGCAATTGGCTACATGTAACTATTTGTATCAATTTGTTTGTTGACACAAACAAATTGTTGACCAGAGTCAATAAACTATCTACTGACCCAACCCTATGACATGTATCCGTTAATTATCAAGGTGATGCAGGCTGTGAAGCTCCTGCCATCACCCCTTGCCTGGTTCGCCCTTGACCGGCCAAACGTATTTCCCCTGTACCTGTCTACGTGTTGGCCAGTCAATAGCGAACCTGCTGGATACCTATGGGCCATAAATCTTTACCTTACCAGTGCTACCCGTCACACGGGGAGGCGTCCATGATGACTCACCGCCCCCCCCAGACCGTCAGCTCGGTCACCAGGCCTGCTTGCATATCCTCAAGAAAGAGGTTCATACCTCTGGCCGACAAGTGGACCCCATCTCCTGCATAGAGATCATAATCCTGCAAGCCTATCCTAGGGTGCCGGATGGCTGTCCCTAAGCCCTTGTCTGCTAGTAACCGGGCAACAGCCCTGTTTACCAACCGGCGAGCGCGGTCAAGGGCACGGAGGTCAATGCCTCCCATGTAAGTATGTCGCGGCACAATGTCTGACCATAGCAGGCATGTGGACGGCCATACATAATGTAAATAGGCTAGGTCACTGCAAATTGTGAATTTTAAGAAAGGCCAGTGACCTGGGCGAGGTCATTGCCACCAAGGTGTGGGACAAGGACATCAGGCGGTCCAGCATCCCTGATGGAAAACAGGAATGGCAACAGTTCCCGCCATCTCATACCGCGCTTACCGTACCATCGCATACGTGCGGCTGCATGTAGCCCGAGATGGGGTCCCCACTCTGTCGCCGCAGTATACTGCGCTGCCCAGTGCATGTAATTGTGGCCCACCAGCCATACTGCCACCGGTGTGCGGGGACACACAGGGTCTGTAAAAGAAGAAAAAATAATAATGACTTAACTGGTACTCACGCATGGAGGGGCGTACGTACAATGCAAAGCGCATGGATCCCCATCTGCCCATCCAGCGTATATCAGCCTCAGAGTACCCAAACGCAGCCGCAGTAGACGCGGCGCCTATCCTAAATGAATGGGTGCCGTAACGAGCCCCAGGGAGGCGCACACTGTGAAGTGCCATACCGGTCACCTTCCAAAACTGGAATTTAGTAAGGGGAGACCCATCCTGGTGGCAGAAAAACAGGCCAGGGTGCGTACCACGCACTGCCAAAAACTCATGTAGGGCACCAACCAGACAGATGTCTTCAATGGAACATCATAGCAGTCTGACTCCACTGCCTACGCCGTGCTGATCAACCTTTGAGGACCGTATCCTCAACTGAGCCCATTCATGTGTAACATAGACATTGTCGAGTTCCAGTGCCCTACGAGACACATCCACCTATGGTACCAACTCACTGATGCGGAGCGCTCCAAAGAAGGCTACAGTGGTAGCTGCATGAAAAAGAGCCACCTCATACCTATCATAGCATAAGCTATGCCAACCTCGTGCAAGGTGAGTAAGAACCTCTGGTGAAATCGGGTGACGTGTGTCCGGGTGGCGGCCACGTTCATGTGTCCACCCCTCCAAAACATAACGTATGCGGAAATCATTCACGGAGTCGGCGAAGCCCCGCACCTTGGCCATAAATGCCAGTGCCGAATGCCTAGAGGCTATAGTACGGGGGGGGGGGCAACCCCTGACCGTGAAGATAAACCATGTATTGCAAACTCTGGTCTACTGGTATTGGCCACACTTCGGGTAACCGTAGTTGCCCACAAAAGGTTCTAAATTGTATGAAAGCATGTTGATACGCCTTACGCGTGCGGGGTGCCAAGGACATGCCGATTGCCCGGTTCACCTCTCCTCGCCAAATGTCCAAATCTCAGCCGGGAGTGGCGAGGGGAATTCCTCTACTTCCGGAGCCAAGGCACGGAACCGGGAGATCTGCAGGCGGGATAAAGCATCAGCAATATCATTATTAATGCCTGGTACATGTCTAGCCTTGAACAGCACATTGAGGCGTAGGCTTCTCAAAACAAATTGATGAACCAATCCCATGACCCTAGGGGATTTGGACGTCTTGGCGTTAACAATGTGCACCACTGCAGCATTGTCACACCAAAAATGGACCACTGAGTTGGCCCACTTGTCGCCCCATAACATTAGTGCTCCCAAAATAGGAAAAAATTCCAGGAAAGTAAGATTGCGGAGGCGATCCGTGCCATGCCATGCTTGAAGCCATCGGCCGTATGCCCACCACCCCTCAAAATATATCCCATAACCCAGAGTGCCGGAGGCATCCGACTGTACTTGAAATTTAGGGCAGACCATAAGGTCTGACCTCCAAAAAGAGACCCCATTAAAATCCCGGAGGAATGTGAGCCAAACCGAACGGTCTGCCCGTATACCCCTGGTGAGCCGGACACTGTGGTGGCGTTTTAATAGGCCAGCCATGGCATCACACATACGCCTGGCAAAAGCTCTGCCTGGTGTCACCACCCTGCAGGCAAAGTTGAGGTGGCCGTGAAGGACCTGTAGTTCACGAAGGGACACTTTACGTTTGGCAATCAGTGCCAGAATCGCTGCGGAGATCCGAGTCACCTTGTCCATGGGTAACCTGGATGCCTGTGCGACAGTGTCAATTTCAATGCCTAAAAAGGTGAGCTTGGTAGCTGGGCACTCAGTCTTTTCAGGTGCTAAGGGGACACCCAGTTCCCGCATAAGCGCCTGAAATGTAGTAAGGAGACGCGTACACGTGTCCGAGGCCCGTTCACCCCCGAACAAAAAGTCGTCGAGGTAATGGGCTACAGACCGGGACCCTGACCTTCGAACAAAGGCCCATTGGAGGAAAGTGCTAAATCGTTCAAACGCCGAACATGAAATAGAACAGCCAAAAGGCATGGCCTTATCTACGTAGAACTTTCCTCGGAAACGAAAACCCAACAGCTCAAAGTCCTCAGGGTGCACTGGCAGTAATCGGAATGCCGATTTGATATCACACTTTGTCAGGAGGTCCCCGGGACCACAGGAGCGTACCATCTGTAGGGCCTGATCAAATGACATGTACCTGACTGAGCAAAGGTCATCAGGAATAGCATCATTGACCGAGGAACCCGCAGGGTAAGATAGATGGTGAATTAAGCGAAATTCACCTGGGGTCTTTTTAGGCACTAGCCCCAGAGGGGAGACCTTCAAGTTAGGGAATGGTGGTTCAGTAAAGGGCCCCACAACTCTCATAGCCTTAACCTCCTTAGCTATGCTTTGTGCAGCGACCTCTTCATTACCCTGCAGAGAAAGTAAGTTCGGGGCATCCTGCAATCCCCGGACACCCCTAAATGGAATACGAAAGCCAAACTGGAAACCTTCTAGCAGGTACCTCGCATCATCCCGTCTAGGATAAGTGGAAAGCCATCATTCCAGCCTATGGATATTAATTGGGGAGGGGGCCTTTTGAATGGCCAGCCCTGTCAGAGGGAGCTCTGACCGCCCCCTGACCACCCCTACCTCTGCCTCATGACCCACCAGCCCGCGTGCACGTGGAGGCGGCGTGAGGGCCAGAGCAAAAGGGACACTCGTGTCGGAAACGACACTGACGCTTGTTGCACACGCTGCTAGCTGAGAAGCTCCAACACAACAGGCTGGCTGGAACCCCCTGCCCAGCCGGCTGGCGGGGAACCTGCGTCGCAGCCACCCGCTGCACAGCATGGCTGCAATGGTACCTATCACCAGGCGCCGGACACGTGGGAGTCATATACAAAAGCCACAATTGCTGGCAGGGCACATCCCATCTCATCTCAGGATGTAGGGCCACCCTCATCCTAAATTCCTCATCGTGAGCCAACCACGACGGGCCAGGAAAATCCACCATCGCCCTGTAAATATTGTCGAGGTATTGCACCATCGGAATGGCCAAATCGGGCCGGGCCCCAAGGTACACCACCATATATATCAGGTATGCCAGCAACCAATTGGCCCAGGTACGTGGTGGCTTATGACGACGGGACAACTCCTTGTCCCTGTCATCCTGTCCCTCCCTCTCCTCCTTGGTGGGCTCACGATTCAAGAGGGAGAAAATATCAATGTACTCCCCTCACCAAATCTTATCCCTCGTGGCTTGTGATAGATGATCACCCAGGGGCAAGGAATAACCAGCCATCGGCAGAGCGGCCATTGGCACATTTTGGATGAAGAGTATGCGCAGCGGGCCCTGAACAGCCCCTGCAATGCTTGGCATACCCCCAGGGGCGGATACCCCTGCCCTAACCGAGGGGCCATTTGGCAACCAGGAGTTAACAGAGCAGTGAGGAAGCAACTGCCCACCCATAGTAACCTGCCGTGGCCATGGCCACTCCACCCCACCCCCCCCCCCCCAGTGTGACTGGACAGTGTCGGTGGTGCACTAAATTGAACCGGATACTCACTAGTCGCACCCATGTGAGCCGCCCCACCGGGGGTTCCGGCCCACGGTAGGCGTCGGAGCCCGCGACAGGCATCGAGCTCTGGGGCCACACCTGTCTGCTCCCCACCGGCAAGTCCGGGCGTGCGGGGAGCTGCGAGGCGCCAGCCTGGGCTGGCCTGATGGCCTCGAGCAGCTCAACCCTGTTGACGGCCCACTGGAGAGTGGCAGCCGACGTGTCTGCCGGGATCGACGATGGGGCCGTAATGGAAGCGGCGGCTAAACCCCCATCGGAAGGCGGTTGGGCGATGCCCAGTGATGCCTCTAGCACTGCAATGCGTGCGATAAGTGCATCCACAGTCTCCGAGCCCCCAGGATAAGGTGGGCCGGATGGGCCGGACGGCCCGCTGGTCAATTGCTGGAATGGAAACCCGAATAGGATCCAGGGCCCGACTAGGGCCATGCCCAAAACTCTGGCCCGTGGGGGGCCGGAGGAATGGTTGGGCGGAAACCCAGGCCAGATCCACATCAGCCACCCTGTCCCGAGCCGGGGAAAGGCCCTCCATGGGCAGGGATTCCCGAGGGGCCAGCCTGTGCCAGCCCAGCCTGGAAGCTTGTGCCAGGCTGACAGGCAGGAGCCTGATCAGCCCCACTGGCAGTGGTGGGCAAATCCATCCCGCTGCCCAGCTGCGGAGGTGCAGCCCAAGTCCTCCGACCCGATGGCTGACCCCCATTCAATGACCACCAGAGCCCTGCGCTTGGGAGCCATGGCTCCTGAAGAAACTGCCTCCTGAAGGATCCCTGGCCAGGGATCGGATCCTGAGCCCTGAGTACCGCAGTAGCGAAGAGCAAAGAAACTCCGCTCTAAGCCAAGGTACGAAGGGCAAGCTCTGAGCAAAAAATGCAACGGAGAAAACTTCTCCGCTCCGTCGCATTCTAAAATGGCAGCTCGGCTGCCTCATGGCCACCCCTTTTATAAAGGAGTGGCCATGTCCCCTAACTCACCCGGATGTCTGAGTCCAGGTGGGGGGGGGCTGCAAAGAGCGCGGCGGCCATTTTGGCTCCGCGCTTTCATTATCACTTTATTAATAATGCAATCACCATCAGGTTGATTATCCAGTCTTTGGTAATGGCCACACACCTATGAAAACTTCCTTTGGCAAACAACCACTCATTGGACTCAGTGTTACTTTCACTGCCAGTGTGTGTAGTGGAGAGTGAGTGGATTATGTATACATATACACATGTATTCTGAAGTTGTTTTCTCTCCTTCCTTTATTTTTGCACTTTCCCCCTTCTTTCCTTTTGTTTCGTTTCTGTTTTGGCTTTGCATTTCTGGTTTCTGCCTTAGACATGCCAGACATTTTAGTACAGTGTGAATTTGCTCTTTCGAAAGCCAAAGAAGTGAACCTTTTCTTACCACTACATCTAAAGGTCAAGTAAGGGTCTTCCTTTGCATGTGTCGGGATATAGGGATTTTTTGTTCTCTTTAGGTTTCATGTTCAAGCTGTAAGCTACAATGTTGCTGCTCTGGTTTCTTCCTTCTTCCCCACTTATCAACTCACAATGATTAGCCAAATACTCCTTTTTTGCCTCTTCTCCCCCCCCTCCTTCCTTCACCACCAGACAAAAATAAGGGCTGTGTAGAGATGGAGGGAAGCAACACTGTTTTTTTGGGAAGAAAAATGATGAATTCTTTTCAGGAGGGACAGAACAATAAGCAGGAAATACCAAGATAGGATGAGAAGGGCAATCAATGTTTGTATTTTCTGAACCAGATCAGGAATGCACTGCCTGTTGACATCTAAAGACTTACCAGTGCCAAATGGTCATCATGTTACCCCAAATCTGGAAATTGCCCCTTTCATTTTTGTTTATTTTTAAAAAATATTTTATTTTTAATAAAATACTCTTAACTTTTATTCTTCTATTTTCCCCTGACTCTAACTGCTAGGCTTACATATTCTCAAGCACCACACTGTACCATGATTCACTTGCAGATAGAATCTGCAAGGGTTGATTTTTACTAAATTTTTAAAGAAACCACTATTTAAAAGGGCCATAGTCAAGGGGGGAAGGCCCTCCTTTCTCTCTTTGCAGGCGCACCCACCCAAATAAAGACTCAGACACCGGTATTGGATTAAAGGCATTGGGCCACTTTTATTGAAAAAGGCCCTAGTCCAAATTATAACTTTCAATTGGTGTATCATCCAATTGTAATTCTTTAAGGCAAGCAGGCCGCAGTAGCACTGGTAAGGTTCCACCCAAAATGCCAATGGAAATTGGCTACATGTATCAATTTGTATCAATTTGTTTGTTGACACAAACAAATTGTTGACCGAAGTCAATATATTATCTACTGACCCCTCCCTATGACGTGTATCCGTTCAAATATCAAGGTGATGCAGGCTGTGAAGCTCCTGACATCACCCCTTTCATGGTTCGCCCTTCACCGGCCAATCCTGTTTCCCCTGTACGTATCTATGTGTTGGCCAGGCAATTGCGAACCTGCCGGATACCTATGTGTCATAAATCTTTACCTTACCAGTGCTACCTGCCAAAAGTGACCAAAGTCAACTTACCCCGTATCTCAAACACTAGCGACAGTGTGTGATGGGCAAAAAAGCCAAGAACCAAAGAGCCAATTGCAGGTTCAAGCAAAAATTCCCACCCTGCCCCGAAGCGACCAGAAAATCACACTGTCCACTAGGGAGGGGGTGGAGGGAAAAACTTCTCCGCTCCGTCGCTTCTCGTAAAATGGCAGCGAGAAATATCCTCCGATCAAAATTTGCAAAAGAGAAAGGTGAAGCCGGGGGGAGAAGCGTCGGAGCGAACTTCTCCGCTCCGTCGCTTCGTGTAAAATGGCAGCGAGGCTGCCTCGTGGCCACCCCTTTTATAGAGGGGTGGCCATGCCCCCTAACTCACCCGGATGTCTGTGTCTGGGTGGGGGGCCCCCGCAAAGAGAATGGTGGCCATTTTGGCGCCGCGCTTGCATTCTGTTTAAGCCAAACCTCAGCAGTAGTGAAAAGGCTCTGGGAACTGCAGTTTGGTTTAAAATGCATTTTTCCTTGATGCATCATTCCTGATGTTCTGTTTACCTTAATCACTAAAGCTTCTCAAGACTCTCCTGATGTTCTGTTTGCCTTAAAGCCTAATTCTATTGTTTCTGGGGAAGTGGATGTTAGGAAATCAGCATATGTGTACATAATAGTGGTAGGATTTTCCTACTAGGGGGCTATTGAATAACATGGTGAGCTCCACATTAGGTAATATTATTTTGGTAAACATTGGTTCTTCCTTATAAACTGCTATATAAGAAGGTAAAAACTCACATTTTAAATTTGCTTCATGTCTTAGAAGGTCAAACTGAAAAGGTACTAAAGCCAGAGTTTTGCTGCAATTTGGCTGTTTGGAGAGGCCAGAGTGAGAACCATAAATGCTATTTGTTAATCTCACCAGGACTGAGGAAACCTCTTTGTTAAGGAAATTTGCTCTCTGCAGCTGTCTGCAAGGAAGATGACAAACAACCAGGAAACTTTGGGCTCCTCCAATCAAGAGTGTGTTTGGTGGAAATACCATATATGTACATTTGCAGCCAGCCTTCTCCGTGTCTGCACCGGCCCTCTGGAACCTCCTGCCAACAGAGCTACGTCTTCGGACGGAATTGCTGCCTTTCAGAAAAGATCTTAAAACCTGGCTGGTGGGTCAAGTGTGGGGTGCAGGTGGAAGGGTAACCTCCATTGGGTGGTTGGTGTAGAAGAACTCTTCCCCATGGTGCCTTTGGATCCTGCAGCCCTTGTTTTTAGGGGGTGGGTAGTTTTAACTGTTTTAACTGTTTTTAACTTGTGTTTTTAATTTTTATTGTGAACCGCCCTGAGTTGGCTTTGGCCGAGTGAGCGGTATATAAATGTGATAATTAAATTAAATTAAATTAAATTAAACCTCATCTCCTCCCATCATGGCAGCCTCCAAAGGCTAGCCACATGGCAAAACTCCTCCCACATCTCCATGTGACATCCTGAACCAACCAAGTTTGGGGGTGGACTTATCCTCTTCCATGTGGACACTCCTGAGCAAATCAAATATGGAGGCAGACCCATTCCCCTTCCATGTGATGCCTTGGACCAATAGTGTTTGTGCAAGCCCCTTCCTGCTACATTTGAAAGCACATATAAGCCAGCCTCCATTGTCCGATGCAGAACATTCCTTCCTCTGCTTTGTGGTAGCAATTTCCCATAGCATATAGTCCATGTGTTATGGGCAGATTCATTTGCCTCACAGTTCTTATTTTTCTTTCTCTATCCAATGTTTATTTTCTTATTTGTTTTCTAAATAAGTTTCTGTAATTTGTATAAAACAACTTGTCTGTGGCTCATTTCTTAGTTAGGGGCTCATTATGTGGGTGGATGTTATTTGAATTGAGATGGTACCTTCAATTCAATAAACTCCTTTTTATTTGAACCCACAATCTAAAGTGTTTTTTGGTTCCTGATTCAACCCTGCCTGAGGAACGTTCCCCTAAATTTAAAAGGTAACAATTTTTCAGGTAACAATCATATAACCTCTGGCCTCAGATTCTGGCAGACCCAGTCATGAGATATTATATTACCGTAATTTTTAAAACCTTCCTTTTTTTGTTGGTTTCTGCCATAGCAAAGGGCCAGCCAAACTTTATAGCCCTTTCTCTCCCAATATAAACATAAAAACATTTAAGAACAACATATATGTTATTTTAATAAAGTGAACAACCCAAGAAAGACAAATATGCACCATCTTTATGGAATAGTTCAGCCTAGTTAAAAGCAACACCTAGTTACCTAGGTGAGGAACAAGATAACTACCTGAAAAAGTCCTGCTTCAGAAGCCCCTGTCAGCTAAACAGAACATAACAAATGGTCATGCAAGAGTACCAGAAATATACATGCATGTCATGAGGCTCACACAAAAAAAAGAATGTAAATTTGACCCAAGCAACTGCTTCTCAAACAGGAGGATAAGTATTTCAGTGTAGCAGAGCCTTGATTTAGAATTCAATGACCGAGGTTTAGGAACAGCCTTCACATTACAGGGATGAAAACACAGATACACTCATTTTCACATTTCCTTTTTTCCTCCATGTGACACACATATATGTAGAGGTTTTGTCTTTTTGTTTGTTTTGGTGGGGAAGCTGGTATTTTTAAAAAATGTTCTGATTCACCCATCTTTGGGATTCTCCTAAGCATGCCAAATGCCTTCATCTTGTTCCTCTGTGGCCCTATTTTCACTGCATAGCTTTGAGAGCAGCATTTCTAGAAATAAGTACTATCTCTGCACTGCAGATAGAATTTCATGCCACTTCAAAAAAAATTTGTTGTCAAGCCATTTGAGCCAAATACTTCCTTATTTAGAGGAAACCACTCTTGCCTACTCAGCATTTTGAAGTGTAATCCATGATTTTGTCATATTTATTTTTCTCCCTAAATGTTATTTTCCCTCCTTTACACCAGCTGGAATTGTTTTTAAGATGTGTGAATAGAATTTACAAGTTGTGCTATTTCAAACTCAGATTTCGCCTCAACAAGGGCCTATTTGCCAATTTAAGCGAAATTATTTTTGTGACATAGAATGTTCAGTAAGAGAAAGAGGAAAAGAATTTGAGCATTAGCAATAGCAATTATTATACTGCCCCATAGCACTTTAGTGCACTCTCTGGCAAGTTCAAAGGTTAATTAACATTTTGCCCCAACACACCGGGTACTCATTTTATCTACCTTGGAAGGATGGAAGACTTAGTCAACCCTGATCCCTGGTCAGGATCAAACTCATACTATTTTGGCAGCAGTACAGCAGTTTACCACTGTGTCATCAGGCCTCTGTATTCACTTTACCTTAATTTAATGAACTTTTGGGGTCCTCAGTAATGTTGATCTACTACATGGGAAACTGAGTGGTGCTATTTATTTAGCATATTATTTATTAGTACTCTAGCTACAGGAGTTCTTGGTGGCAGTAAATAACCTGACTCCCTAAAGGGGCCAATGTCTATGGGTGGATGATATCCTTTGGGTAGGGTGATGGTCCCCTTCAGTGAAGGAAATGCCACTGGAAACCATCATATTGGGCTCAACAGCAAAATGAGTGTATGAAGAACTCTGATTCCCAATGGTAATGGAGGCAGAAGAGGCCATGCCAGATGGACTGGCTGTGAAGGCACATCTTGTTAATATCCTCAAGGCTGTGGTAGTACATTGCAGTCCCAATGTTAAATCCTGCATGTCTCATTTCATATGTGCAGCACAACATGGCACTGAGCTCATAGGGTATGGGTCGCTTCCTAACAATCTGGGATCTACCTTAAACAAATTCACACCAGTGAAATTTCTCCTGCTTTAGGAAAAAATGTATTCTTGGATATGAGTTGCAGCTGATGATGATTTATTAGTTCACAATCTGCAGCCTTTTCCACAGAGAAGGTAGCATTGCTTTTTCCCCTTAATCTGGAACCTTTGTGAAGTATACAGAATTTTATAGTACATACCAAATGGCCCCTCATAGTGACATTATTCAGTGAGGAACAAGATAGCAGCCACCACAAAATATGTTGTGAAGAATATTGCTCTTAGTCAGGGGATTCAACATATTGCTATTGAATGGGATTCTGTGCAACTGCCTCTGAGCAACCAACATGAATAAGGTTGTTTTAGTTGTTAGATTTAAACCATAAGACAAGTCTATGCAACTTATGGCCCACATGTGGAACATGGTTCACTTTTTATAAGTGACAGGCCCCTAAAGGTTTAATACATTTAATTTTTCAACCTGGCCTGCAAATAATTGCTGGGGCGAGGTATTAAGCCATTGGAAAGACACCTTATATGTTTGGTGGATTGCTCATGGCTTAAAAGCTAAACAAGTCTACTCCAGAAACTGTAAGCAAAGAATGTACCTTGAGGTTTAGTACCACATCTACTGCCTCTTCTACTCTTACCTTTTTTTCTCAGAGCACATTTCTTTGTTGGTATAGCAAATCTTGGTAGTTAATGCTACCCTGTGAACATTTAGCATCAAACAAAATAGATTATGTAACATGGAAAACAAGTTGAATATATCTTTTACCAGGCTGCTGTTGAAACATAGTGATGGAGCCTGAGATACATGGAATCTTTCAGGGGGGAGGGGTGTATGTGCGGGAATCATTGATTAAATAAAATAAGTGTGTGTGTGTGTGTTTTTAAAAAATTCTTCTTCTATTACTTAACCTCCTCCATAACATTTTTAATGTATGAAAGAGCAAGGGCCTCCAAATTCTTGGAACAGACAGAGACAATTTTCTGGTTTTAAGTGATTCTACTGCCCATTGCTTGGGTCCCAAAGGTTGCCCTAGGATGAAGGACAAAAGGGGAAAGGTTTTCACAAAACTTTAAGTAACTGTTTCATGGAGGAGATTTTTAGGATAAGTATTCTTGGTTTGTTTCAGCTACATTTAATAACAATTCATCACTATAAAATTTCACAGTTACCCTGATTTATTTCACCAAGATTCCTATTATTTCACAGAGCATCATTGTGACACTTTTCAATTCCCTATCTTGAGCCTTTTCTGGTTCCATTTTTAATTTTATTTGAAATTAATAAGTTTTCCAAGGTCACTTGAATGGAATCTTCATTTGTTAATTTACCCTAACAGCTTGAGGCCTCACTTTGATCTGATTTTTTTTGTTTATTGGGTGGGGGAGACACAAGGTCCTTTGTATTAATTAATTAATAATTCTGCCTAATGAGAATGTAAAGCAGGAAACACACCAGAGACTTACAGGGCTTAAGTGCTAGAATCCTTCAATTAGTCAGATGTTGAAGCTTTAGCATTCAGTGATCCATTGGTTGGAAGATCTACTCTACACATTTCACCTCAGTGGTATATCTATAAGTAGCAGGTCACTCTTGACCTAGAGGGGAAAGGGAATATTAGCAGAATATAATGTTGGAGGTATAAATTGTTAAATTAGTTTAGGGAATGTTCAGTGATTCTGGAAATTACATGAACTGAGAGATTTTCACAGATTACACCGTGCAGATTTTGGTTTATGTTTTTGTGACATAGGTCCTGACCATATCTGTCAACCCACGGCTCTGGAAAAACAGGACTTGCGCAGATCGCTTGTGTGCAGGTCGCTTTCTACACATGCATGGAAGTGCTACGCCACTTGCGCAGCCCCTACGCAAGCGGCGTAGCACTTCCGTGCATGCGTGCAACGGTTTTACCCCTTTCACACATGTGCGGAAGTGCTACTCCGCTTGCATAGGGGCTGCGCAAGCGGCATAGTGCTTCCATGCATGCATGGAAAGCATTTCCCCCGCTGCCAAATTACGGGGTTTTGGCAATGCGGGGCAGTTTATGACGTCAATCGACGTCAAATTATGGGGTAATCCTGGCCAAATCGGGATGGTTGACAGGTATGGTCCTGACCTTTTCATTCCAATGTTTAGTAGAACTAGGATAATTTCAACACATGAAGGACTTTTATACCTGTGTGACTCACTGCACTTTCCACATTTTCCTCTTGAAACAATGATTAAAGGGAAAAGTACCTTTCATGCACTTCATTGTCTAGACATGATGCCTGCCACATGTCCACAGAAATGTCTGCAGACACAGACAGTGCTGGCTCTTTGGCAGTAAAGAGAGATGAGTACTGAACCCTAGAGTCAGATACACCAGGCTTTCAAAAAAGGGTGACCTTTACATTTATTTTACCTTACCTTCTTTCCTCTTTGGTTTCTTCTCACCCTAATATTCAAAAGGTCATATGATCATTATTATATAATTAACTAGCATACGTTGCCGGGCTGTTATAAACTGCGATCAGCTTATTTTTTTTTTTTGTGGATTAAAAAAAGGACAAAGGATGATATAATTTTTTCAAATTGTTTTATTTATCCAAATAATGTTTTAGTTTGTGTTTTTCTTTTGTAAATAGTTGTACCGTAGTTGTACATTTTAAAAATGTGTTTAGATGTTTTGGGTTTTTATTTGAGTTAAAACTCAACACAGGATGTTATAAATCTTTTTATTTTATTTATTTAACATATGTTTGTGATTTGTGTAAACTTTTGATTTATTGTTATGTTTTTGACTTGTTTTTAATCTTGTGGCCTCTAGGTGGGGCTGTTGTGGGTTTTTGAGTTGTTTTTACTATTCTGCCCTGAAGGTACGGCTGCTAGTGGTTTTGATTTCATTTCACATGTTTTTTTCTCTCCTGGCCTCTGGGTGGGGCTTCTTCCGGTAAGTAGTCTCTTTGTTTCTTCATTTCTGTTCCAGTCATCGTGGAGGGAGGACATGCTGGTGAGTTGTCTGGTTTTCTTTCTTCTGGGGGTTTTCTTTGTTTTGTTTTTGTGGTGGTGGGCTGGGAGGTGTTTCTGTTTGTTCTTTTTTGTCTTGGTTGAGTTTTAGGTTTGTGTAATTGGTTTGGTTATTTCTGGTTTTGTTTATTTTTTCTTATTTCATTGTTTATTTTTGTAATTAGTTGTTGTTTGTGTAATTTGTGGGGGTTTTTATGTTGTAGTTAGGTGTTTTGTATGTGGTTTTGTGGTATTGTGGATTGTTTTTGTTTGTGTATTTTGTGGTTTACTTTTTTGTTTAATAATTTTTTAATTATTTATTTATTTTTGTTTTATTATTTTTTACTAATTTAGGTGTTTGTTTTTGGTGTTTACTTCTGAAGAACAGGCTGCCTGTTGGTTCCTCTTTTCCCCATTTCTGCTTCGAATTTTAGGTTCGATGCAGAAATGGGGGAAAGGAGGAGGAGGCAGTCAGCCCGTTCTTCTCCTGGGAAGGTTAGTTAGGTAGGTTGGGGGAGAAGGAGGAGGCAGGGAAGAGCTTTCTCTGTCTAACAATGGTTCTCTCCTCTCTGTCTCCTTTTTCTCCTGGCTTACCTAACCGGAGATGGGCAGGCATCTGTAAGGGGTGGTGTTCTTCCTTGCAGATTGCTTGCTGCTGCTTTTGTATTTGGAAGTACAAAGGCATCAGCCAGTTATCCTCCAGGGAGGGTGCTTCCCCTGCCGGTTTTTAGGGTTTTTTCCCCACCCCAGCTCAACTGTCCTTGAGGCCGGTGGTGGTCTCGCCGTGTCTTCGGTGGGATAGCATGGAGGAGAGGGAGTCCCTCTTCTCCCCATTGCTCCAGAAAAGAAGGCCAGCGGGTGTCTCACGGTGGAGTTTTGTGGCTTGTTTGTTTTGCGAGGTTGTGAGGCACTGCATCTGCCTGCCTGCTTGCGCTCCCATTGCATTTATTTTTCATGTGCCAGCTTTCTCAGCGTTCTGTGCACTTACGGCACGCAGGACGCTGGGGCTTGTAGTTTTGCATTTGTGGTTTCCATTCGTGCGGCGGTTTTTTCTGCAGCTCGATTTTGATTGGCCATGGGACATCTCACAACGTTCTTTTTGCTCGTGCCTGATTGGCTGTGGTGCGGCGCGGTGCAAAGAATGTTGGTAATTGAAGTTCTTTTTCTTTGTTTGTGTTCGTGGGCCTCTTGCCCCACTGGCACGTTTCTCAACCATTCAGTAACATCCATACCCGGTTTGGGCGAGTGCAGGAGGCTCGGTATGGGATAGTATGGACGGGTGCAGAAACATATAGCAAGTTCCAACGGTTAACCCTTGGATTTATAGGTATAGATTTATCTAATTTATACTGCAGTGAAGCAGTTGTGCAATGACTGAATCAGTTGATCATGACACCCTATCAGCTGCTAAATGCTCAATGAAGCCACAAGTTAGATAATAAGAAAATGTAAAGCATTTTCACCGACCTCTGGAGGAGGATAAAGCATCGCCATGGCTGCAAGCGGTTGAGGATGCTCCCACCCACCAACCTCCTGGCCCCACCATCCATGCCTGGAGGAGGATAAAGTACCACCACAGTTGCGGGCAGTCAAGGACGTTCCCACCAACCCCCCTCCGGGCCCACCATCATTTGCCCAGAGAAGGATAAAGTGCTGCCATGACTGCGGGCAGTCAAGGACGCTCCCACCCACCAACCTCTGGGCCCACCATTCACGCCCAGAGAAGGATAAATCACAGTCACGGCTGTGGGCAGTCAAGGACGCTACTGCCCACTGACCTCCAGGCCCCGCCATCCACATGCAGAGGAGGATAAAGTGATGCCACAACTGTGGGCAGTTGAGAACACTTCTGCCCACTGACCTCGGGGCCCACCATTCTTTGCCCAAAGGAGGATAAAGTGCTGACATAGCAGCAAAAATTATCCAAAGAAGTGTGAAGAATCCTTAAGGATACTGAAGATGGGGAATCAAAAGAAAAATCCCAGGAGGCATTCTATCAAAGGCAGTAACAACAAAAGGAATGGAAATAAATGAGGGCAATATTCCAAATAATAATTAAAAATGAAAGCTTTAAAAAAAAGGATCCAAGATGGAGGCCAACAGGATAATAGTCTCACCTAGAAAGCAAGATTGAAGCAAAAAAAAGTTCATTGGCTTTTAGCCCATTCTACAGATTCAGATTCCCCTAGGCCAATATAATTGACATCTGACTGCAGCCCTTGTGATCCTATTGGATGAAAAAATTATCAGGCAATTTGATAGAGAGTGAAAGAAATGTTACACAAACTAACACAAAAGAAATATAAAACCTTTGTGTAACTATACTTTATAAATATCAGTCACTTATGTTTAATACACACTTTTTGTGAATTACCTGAAAGAGAGTGTCTTGTTATGAACCTGCTTTTAAAAAGGGTGTGAAAACACATATCTTCAAATTAGGTTATGAAAATGTTTAAATCTTCCCCTCTTTCTTCTAACTAAAGTGGATTTTAACAGTTCTGTTTAAGTGTTTTCAATCTTCTGATTTTATTTTGTTTTATGATGTTTATAAGCCACTTTGAGCATTTATTAACAGGAAAGTTAGACTGCAGATGAAGATAATATATGGCTAAATACAGATGCAGTAAAGCTATTTGGAAGTACTTTAACTTACTTCTCAGTCAACAGGAATAGAAACCTGAAATTTAAGAATCAAAGTTGAATTTCTGAAGATCCAGGATGTAAAGCAGATTCAGTCTACAATAGTATTAATTTCATGTATCATAATGTTTTGCTTTTGTATTTTGAACACGTTGAAAAAATGGTCAGAAGAATAGGATGTAGTCAAGATCCAATATAAAAAAGCTAACCTCATTTTCATGGATGTTATCAAAAGGGTGCTCGATCAGAATATTCAGATGCATTATCAGAAACACACCACAACTACCTTTTTGCTCAGGACTCAGGAGCCATCAGTATCAACTTTTAGCCAAAGTACACACAAAGGCTACCCCAGTATTTCTCACCTTCAAAAACATAGCACTTTCCATTTTAGTTACCAGCAAAGCATCAGATGTATTTCAATTTATTTTTAAATCAGTTGACCTTTCCCAGTGGGAGACAAGTGTGAGGAGGTTGGGAGATGAACTTTTTCTTTGTGCTTCTGTTTCTCATCCTCTCAGCAACCTTTTCATTCTTTCTCTTATTACCACATCCATTTTTATTCAGATGTTCTGCAGTTATTATACAGAGAACTTCACAGTGAAAAATCAGTTTAAGATGTGTGTGAGCCCATAAGTGTTATGCTAAAAATAGTCCTTGTCTAGATATCAGATGTATTAAAAAGTGCCATATTTAAATGATAATAACCATATGGTGCTGGTCTCTTTTTACCGTGAAGCAAAATTCTTCTCAGACATAAGCCTGCCATGTATTGGAAGCTACACTGTTCACTTGCAATGAAAGTTTATTTAAAATGAAATTATGATTAGTATAACTCCAGGGTATTATGAGAACGGATATTGTCAAGGTCAAATCTGACAATAGCACTCTTCAAATACTTGAAAGAGGAAGAAAAGGATCTATTGCCCATCGTTCCTGATTGCAGGACATGTAATAACAGGCTGAAACTATAGGAAGCTAGATATAGGCTGGATATCAGGGAAAACCTCTTAACATTTAGAGCAGTACAACAGTGGAGCCAACTGCCTTGAGACCACTCAAAACACTGGAAGCATTCAAAAGAGAATTGTACAGCCATCTGTCATATCTACTTTGATTCAGATTCCTGCATTGAGCAGGAAGTTGGACCAGATGGCCTAAAAGGCCTCTTCCACCTCAGTTATTCTATGATTCTGTGATTACAATAATGATTATACAAAGAGCAAATAATTGCACTTGTAACATTTAAGGCAGTTATCTAAATATATATAAAAGAAAGATGTCCCCGTGTGTGCTGAATATGAATCTACACCCCTTTACTATCTGTGACCACACTTCACACACACTTACCTTGCACATTGGAGTAGGTCAACGTCAGGGTGTTGAGTCCATAGGGGGGCGTGGGCCCCACAAAATGGCAAAAACCACAGAAACTACAACCCCCACAGTGCATTGCACGCCAAAAGGCATGAGAGGGAAGGGGGCAGGGCCTGAGTGGCAGTTGGAACTTCCAACCCTTCATCCACCACCCCTTCCTTCATGATAGTCCACCTCTCTCTCTCTCTCTCTTTTTCTCTCTCTCTCTCACACACACACATACACAAACACACACACACACTCACACACACAAGGGGTGGAGAGAAGGAAAACCAACTCAGGAGGAGGAATACTCTCTCTCTCTCTCTCTCTCTCTCACACACACACACACACACACACACACACACACAAAGAGAGAGAGAGAGAGAGCCTCCAGACAACCACGGTACATCCACACGTGTCTCTGTGTGTGTGTGTCACAGGGAGAAGTCTGGGTTGGTATGTGTCGGGGGGCCTTCCAAGCACCATAAATAACCCTCCCCCCGCCCAAGGTCGGGCACTCAGATAGTTTCTTATATTAATAACAGAGAAAACATAATTTATCATTTAAGGTAAATATGATAAATCAAAACCATCAATACATTTGTACTGAGGCACAATTGATTCTTTATGTTAACAACACACAGAAAGGAAAACAGGAAAACAGTATGACATCACTATTAAAACCTGTACTCTCAGTTATACAGTTAAGAAAGAGTTAACACAGCTTCTAGTCAAAGCAAGTTAACCATGTGTTTAAAAATAAAAGCAAAACTGGAAAAAAGAACACTCTTAGAATAAGAGGTTTAATATTTTCAAATACTTAAACTATAAAGAAAACATTTTGATTTATCTTAACCTATAAATCCAAGGGTTAACCGTTGGAACTGGCTATAGGTTGCTATGCCTCGCCCTACTTGCCTGCACTCACCCTTCGTGCACACGGCCGATCTGGGTACGCAGGTCAACGAAGGATTGAGAAAACCGGCAGTGGGGCAACAGCCCCACAAATGCGAAGAAAGGGAAACAACTTCACTTCCCAACATTCCTTGCGCCGCGCCACGCCAGAGCCAATCAGGCTGAGAGGCTCTCGGATGGCGCAGCGTTCGGAAACGCGCCGCAGCCAATCAAAAGAAAAGCATTTTAAAAAAACGCAGCACAAACACAAAGCACCAACCCATAACTACAAGCCCCCGCATCCTGCGCGCCATGAGCGCGCAGAACGCTGAGGAAACCGGCGCCCAAAAAATGAAAAAGAAAAACAACTCACTGCCTCACAGCCAAGCAAACACCAGCCGGCTTTCTTTCCCTCACCCGCAGCGCCTGAAGGTCCCGACTGGAGTTTCCCCTTTAATATCAGTAGGTGGGGGGGGGGTTGCGATCCCCCTCTCCGCTGGCTACCCTAGGGTTGGGAGGTTTGTGGGAACAAAAGGGGTATGTTGCCCAAACCCTTCTGGACCCAGGAGACCAGGGAGAGGGGATCGATTCCCCCCTTAAAACAACTCCGTCTTTTCTTCTCTTTAAAAACGGAGTTGTTTTAAGGAGGGGGGGGAATCGATCCGCTCTCCCTGGTCTCCTGGGTCCAGAAGGGTTGGGGAGAGGACATACCCATTTTGCCCCGCAAACCTCCCAATTCCAGGGGAGCCAGCGGAGAGGGGGGTCGCAAGCCCCACCCACTGATATTAAAGGGGAAACCCGATCTACTTTCACGACTCCACACAAAGCACCATAACACACTAAAGCCCCCCTCCCCACCACCTAGCCCACCCTTCCTAACCCCAATGACCATGCCCCCTCCCCACCACCTAGCCCACCCTTCCTAACCCCAACGACCATGCCCCCTCCCCACCACCTAGCCCACCCTTCCTAACCCCAACGACCATGCCCCCTCCCCACCACCTAGCCCACCCTTCCTAACCCCAACGACCATGCCCCCTCCCCACCACCTAGCCCACCCTTCCTAACCCCAACGACCATGCCCCCCTCCCCACCACCTAGCCCACCCTTCCTAACCCCAACGACCATGCCCCCCTCCCCACCACCTAGCCCACCCTTCCTAACCCCAACGACCATGCCCCCCTCCCCACCACCTAGCCCACCCTTCATAACCCCAATGACCATGCCCCCCTCCCCACCACCTAGCCCACCCTTCATATCCCCCAACGAAAAACAACTCACCGCCTCACAGCCAAGCAAACACCAGCTGGCTTTCTTTCCCTCACCAACAGTGCCTGAAGGACCCGACTGGAGTTTCCCCTTTAACATCAGTGGGGGGGGGGGTTGCGACACCCCTCTCTGCTGGCTACCCTAGGGTTGGGAGGTTTGTGGGGAGAAAAGGGGTATGCCCCCCACCCCAACCCTTCTGGACCCAGGAGACCAGGGAGAGGGGATCGATTCCCCCCCTCCTAAAAAATCTCCGTCTTTAAAGAGAAGAAACCAAGCGGTTTCTTTTCTTTAAAAAGGGAGTTGTTTTAAGGAGGGGGTGGAATCGATCCCCTCTCCCTGGTCTCCTGGGTCCAGAAGGGTTGGGGGGACATACCACTTTTGTCCCCCCAAACCTCCCAACCCCAGGGGAGCCAGTGGAGAGGGGGGTCGCAACCCCTCACCCACTGATATTAAAGGGGAAACCCCGATCTACTTTCATAACTCCACACACTCAAAGCACCATAACACAATAAAGCCCCCTCTCCACCACCTAGCCCACCCTTCCTAACCCCCAACGACCACGCCCCTCTCCCCACCACCTAGCCCACCCTTCCTAACCCCCAACGACCATGCCCCTCTCCCCACCACCTAGCCCACCCTTCCTATCCCCCACCAACCATGCCCCCTCCCCACCACCTAGCCCACCCTTCCTAACCCCCAATGACCATGCCCCCTCCCCACCACCTAGCCCACCCTTCCTAACCCCCAATGACCACGCCCCCTCCCCACCACCAAATAAATAAATTTTTTAAAATTACTAAAAACACAGACAAAAACATCCAAAAATACACAAAAACAAAAACACCAAAAACAATACAAAGTAAACAAAAACACAATAAAAAACAAAACAAACAGACAAAAAATACAAATTCCACACACACACACACAAAAGAAAGAAAACAAGCAAACTTACCAAAAGATGTCCTATCTCCACCAGGACTGGAAAAGAAATGAATAAAGAAAGAGACTACTTACCAGAAGAAGCTCCACCCAGAGGCCAGGAAAGAAAAAACAGTCAAAATACAATAACCCCTACCAGCACCACCTGCTGGCCACAATAGTAAAAACAATTCAAAAACACACAACAGCTCCAAACAAAAGGCCACAAGAGTAAAAACAAATCAAAAACATAACACAAATTCACAATTTTACACAAAAGTCACACCAATAAAAAGTCAAAAACATTACTCTAAAACACACTTTAACACAAATCACAAACATATGTCAATAAAATACAATAGAAACCTTTAAAAATCCTGTGCTGAGTTTTAACTCAAATTTAAACCCAAACATCTAAACACATTTTAAAAACATTGAATGTAAAAAACATTTACTTTTACATTATTAAAATTATGACCTACGGTACAACTAATTAAAAAAAATTCAAAAAACTAAAACATTATTCGCTTACATAAAACAATTTGAAAAAATTATATCATACTTTGTTCTTTTATTAATCCTCAAAAAAACCCCCAAAAAAGCAGATCAAAGTTAATAACAGGCAAGCCAAAAAAATTACATTAATAAACATTTAAAAAATTAAAATTACAGACTAAGCAATTTTTAAAAAAAACATTAACACAATTTAACCTTCCAACACAATTTAAAACAGCCCGGCAATGCCGGGCAACCTCTGCTAGTTTTAAATAAAACAAATGCATCAATATTGTAAAACACAAAAGAAAACTGAATCATAGAATAATTGGGTAAATTAAAAGTAATGCAATCTCTATTTTCAGTGAGACCTCATATAATTGTTTTGGAACCCATAATGTAATCACACCCATTATTGGCACAGTGTCCAGATGATATGTGTCTGTAAACAACAGGTCAGATCTTCAAGCAAAACTGGCATCAGCCAGTCACCACGTTTAAACCAGGGGCCATCAACCTTTTAAGCCTGGGGCTGGTACATGCCACTCAGACTACTTGTGGGACCACCCTAAGCCCCAAACACTCCCCTACACACCACTTCCCTGCTTACCAGCGGCCCTGTGTGTCTGCCGGAAAAGCTGCCCTTGGCTAGAGTGGCCGCTAGCTAAGACACGGGTGGCTGTGGGCAGCTGCACTTCTGCCACTGTCATCTCAATCCTTGTCCCATCTGCTAGGCATGTCCCTAACAGTGCTCTTTAGCAGGGTGGGTGGTGTAAGCCTTCTTACAGCATCCACCCTGCTATGGAACACAGTTGGAGACACACCAAGCAAGGTGGAGGGGAGAAGGATTGAAGCAGCAGTGGCTGGAGAAAGGGCGTGGGCCAGATGGAATGCTGCCATAGGTTGAGGAAGTCTGGTTCAAACTGTAAAGAGTATTGCATTTATACTTTGAGGGATTGATGTATTTTACCCCTCTCCCTTATTAGGTTACCTGAGTGGGTATAGAGTTGGCTAGTTAAGCATCACTTGGCAGGGTCAAGTTTGGTTGGCATGTGCTGTCTCAGCCCCTCCCTTCATTTAATATAAGGACAATAGACTCTTAATTAAATTTCAGTTTTGGCAGGCCACTAGCCATTTATTGAATGCTTCTGGGCATATTATTAAACTATCAGAAACTTTACTCTTAATAACCAAACTCTAAGCATGGAACATTCCCTTCCTGATCTGTGGAGGGATGTTGCAATGGGTCCCAGGTGTTGGAGTGGCTGGCCGCAAGGAAGACGCGTGAGATAATTGTGCGGTGAAGTCCAGCCCCGATCTGGGTCAGGTGGCACATATTTATTACCCTGCCTTGGGGTGGTGCGTGCGTAGGATGCACGTGACCCCCTAATACAGAAGGCTTGCATACGTGACCTCTTCCAGTGGCCCAGCTGCCATGCTGGTTCTTAGGAAGGTACCTAGGTGTTAATAGGACAACTCGCACCTGATTACCTTGGGTTGGCGAAACCCATTGTTCCTGCCCTAATCTCGGAGTCCATGTGTATTGACTCTGGATGCCTAATTCTTCTGCTGTCTAGTGCGGCTTATTTGCCCAACCTAATCTGTGGCCAGAAGTGGAGAATTGTGTATTTCCATTAGAGTCATGGAGGAAAGGTTTGGCCAATTATTCACACGGGCAACCCACATTCCCCCTTCTTTTATTAGTTAAATCAGCCTGGCTGAGGGCATGGTAGATGTAAGGCATGATCTGCTTGTGCGCAACTGTCTCTTGGGGTCTCTCCCCTGAGGTACACATTGACAAGAGTGAAGGAATGCACTGTGCAAAGCAGCAAAGTATAATCCCACTGCTATGATGATGATTATGGTATGGGGCACAGTATGCACCCACCTCCAGGGGACCCATGACTACAGTACTAGCCCAATTATGTCTTCTTGACTGAGGTGTCAAGTTTGGTTACCTGGTCCTGGATTTTGCAAGAGATGTCCTTCAGGTTGAGACAGCACATGTCCCGGCCAGATTCGTAACCCAAATGGTTTCAAAGCAGCAAATAGTCAATTACTGTGCGGCTATCTAAGACCACATGTCTCAGTTCAGCCCTCTCTCTGTTTAACATGGCAATGACTGATGAGGTATGATTGATGGCTTTTGCTGGGGGAGTTAACTTTTTTCCCCCAGTGATAGAAATGGTTTCCCTAAGGTAATCCTTAGCTACCCTGCAAAAGGGCTTCTCTGGCCATTATGCAAACATTTCCTCACACATAGGGAGGTGTGATTGGCACGGATATAAGCAAACACATAGTAATTAAATGATTACAATAGCCTGGTATTTCTTTGGCTGTGGGATGATCAACCTTTGTGTAGATGTGGCCCAGTTTGGCTCCTTTCCCCCACCCATGGCGAAGACATGATCTCCTAGCAATAGGGGGTATTGGGGTGGCAGATGTGAGGGTAATATGCAATGGGGTGTGTGCAAAATTCACAATCTAGTTCATATGTCCCTTGAAAATCCCACCTTGAGCATTGTACAAAGGCAAAGAATTCAAAGATATGCAAAGACAATACAAGCAATAGCAAATAGTGAACACAAACATTCAACTGCTTCTCCTGACGCTGATTCTTGAAGTGGGGTTACATGTGGTGAACCCATGAATTGTCCCAATTGTCCTTTGGTGTGGATTTTATTGTATAACTCAACATGTCCATTGGTAACTTGTATTTGTGGCAGTCCAAGTTGGCATAAAAGTAAAGCCAGGTTGTGTGTTTAACTGAGCATGAGGTCCTTTGAAGTCCCAATTGGTGGGTAACATCGAATGGCTTGTGTGTATGTGTGTGCGGTGTCCATGTGCGTGTGTCCCAAATCCTCCCCCCTTGGGGTAAAAGCATGCCAAAATCATCAAAAAATGGATGGCTGGTGTCATCTTTGGCTGATGTCTGCGCTTGCTGCATTTTGGCTGTTGGCTGGGACCTTCTGGCATGACACCTCCTGGACTTCTAGAATTGGGGCCTGGTTCTGGCATCTGAGCCTGGTCTGGCTGGCCTCCAGAAATGGACCTGCAGAGGAGATAAAAGCTGGCTGTGGAAGCAGCCTTGAAAATCCTGGGATAAGAAGTCTGAGAGAGTTAGTTTTTGTAATTATAGGTAAATATCGCCTTAGCTGAGGACCGGGGGGGAGGGGGCTTTCCTCCTTCTTTTAACTAAAAGAAAAGACAGTGTAGGTTAACTCATTCCATAATTGCTTGACCTGGCATTGTAAACAGTGCCATTTAGATGCAGAACTTCCTGATTCCTGCTGGGAAGGTCAGCCAGAAAACAAGATTGTTAGATCAAGAAAGAAGGGATTCTAGCGAAATCCTCCACGTCTCATGGGGAAGCTGTGAATGTTGAAAAAATCAGCAATTAGAATAGAAGCTAAAAAGACAGTCTTAATGTGCAATGCTGTAGTGGAAAAAACATCTAAATGAAGAAACAAGTTAAAAATGTCATACAGTGTTGCTCTAATGAAAAGAGCATGCAGCAAATTAAAAGGTCAGAGGATGAAAAAGTCAGAGGTTAGCTTAACAGTTAATGAGAATATAACGCTCCCTTGAGTTCCTGTTTCTGTGGAAAGAGATAGCAATCTTATCAATGAAGAGGAGAGGCTGAGGAAAAACACTACACAATTCACAAAGAGGTTGGAACTTAGTTCCAGGCATGTTATGACTGCAGGAAAATAAGTTGCCTTTGAAATGTGGTGCTTAGAAGAGAAGTCTGCAAAAATCGAAGCGTTATTTATGTAATGTAAAGGGACTAGACATAGTTATAGCAGAGCTGTGGGAATAAATCCAAGTTGTTAGGCTTGTTCATAATACAATGGATTAGTGATATTTTACCTGGATCAAGATTCTCTTTAACTCAAGTGCCAGTGTCATACTTAATGCAAAATCTGAACCTGTAACTTTTCATGCTCAGAGCCTCAATTTCAGGTGATCTGACTTTACTACATTCTTAAAACATTTAGACAAGACTAGACAAGACTTACTATTCATTACCTATTATTTAACCAGTTATGAGATGTCATTTGACGATAGGTACCCCATTTTGTGAAGATGAACATGATTTTTTCTTTTCCACTTTTTTAGAGCACTCTTGCCAGGTGAGAAACTCAGAGACAATTTTTCAGGTTCACGAGGCCGTAAAAATTGTCTCTTCCAGCGCAAGTCTCTTTAATGTAAATGAATCAATTTCTTCCCCATTTTCCACTCTCCAATTAGCTGTCTGCTTGGTAACAGCACTAATTGCTGAACAGGCTTAATAATGTGGAAGTTGCGGCTTAATTCTTTTAAGAGGGCAGCAGCCAGAAAAGAAACCTCCCTTGCCCATTTAAAGGCAGGCTTGTCTGAGAGGGAGGGGGGTCACCTTTGCCCCTTTTTTGGGCTAGAATTTCCCCCCTCCTTCTTCCTCTTTCTTCCCTGGTGCTTATGCTGCTAAGCAGGCAGCCAGGAAACAAAGAAGTTTTGGTCCACCACTCTTTCTCATACTTTATCTAGCCTGCTGCTTGAATGAATCAGGGCTGGGGTGACTTTCTTCCTCCCATTGAAAGCAATGTATCCAACCCATGAACAGAGTTAATGGTCACCTTCCTTATGACTTCTAGAACACAATACCTGGCATCTCACTTTTTAATGTTGCAAAATTATAACATAACCATGAAAACACATAACAACTCAGCAATTCTGCAGTTACACTGGTGCATCATTCATTCACACATCACACATTCAAACCTTGGATCAAACCTTGGATATCTGCATTCCTTCCTGGGGACACTCCCCCTCCCCAGGTCTGCAATGTTTCGCTCTACTCGTGAGGAAATGGTTCCTCTCTGCAAGATTTTTTGGCTATTCTCAGGTGGCCTTTTACAACCACTCTGGGCTTTTTTGCTTAGAAGTTACTTTCCTTTCCAGTTCAGATATCTTCCTATCTGATCTAAACTTTTGAATTTGCTTCTGGGGGTTTCTACCCAACTCCTTCTGCCCCTCCTGTCTCTGCTCTCTTCCTGAGTTCCCTGGTGAATCAGCTCTGGAGCCCTGTGTCCGTAGTGGATTTGCGGATTTTCGCAAGCAGCCTATATGGAATGGCCATGTGGATGGTATTCTGTTTGTCCGAAAGTGTGTCTTAATCTGCGGCCAGAAGTGGAGGATTGTGTATTTCCATGAGAGTCATCACCTTTGACTTTTGCCCTATTTCTATTGTAGCCACATGCCATGGTTTTAAGAATTGCCCCCAAACTATCTAACTAGCCTGAACCCCAATTGCCTTTCCAGCAAAGTCCGATTGGTACCCAGATGTGTTCAAGACCGGGTGAACCCCTTGGGAAAGGTTTGACCAATTATTCACATGGGCAACCCACAGAGGGACCTCATGTAGTGCAACTGTCAATATTGGGAGTCAGGAGAAACCACCCTAACTGCCTCCATACCTGTCAAGTATCCCGTTTTCCCAGGAAAACCCCTTATTTTTACCCCTCTTGCCACCCCACTCCCATTTTATTAATTTTCCCTTAATATCCTTTTTTTTTTAAAAAAAAAATCCTGACAGGAGCCCTTAACCCCTTAACATTGTGCTTTCTGCCTGAGAAAGTCCCCTCCAGTCTGTGAGTTGAAAGATGAGTTATGGGAGGTTTGGTTGTAGCATGGAAAACCCCAATTCTTAATTTGTAAGCAGGTGCAGGTGGGGCTAAAACTCCTTATCCCAGGACCACACCAAACTTGGACTCAACACTTCCAATTGTCTTTATAGAAGAGACCATGTGCAGCCTCCCCCTTTTTATTGCAATAAAGAATAAAAGAAAGTCCATAAAGCAATCCATTTTTTTCATCAAGCAAAACATAGCCAAGCTTGAAAGAAAAAACTTGGCAAAACAGAACTAAAATAAAGCTTCCCATTCCTGGGTAAAATCTAGTCTAAAAACACCCTAGTTTCTAGCAAACTAATTTCCTAGACACAAAGCCTACCTTTGTCTAGTAAAATAAGAAAACACAGTTTGTTCTCTAAGTGTAGCTTCTCCTAGCTCAATATTTTCAAAGTCCAAAGATACTCAGGAATTTGGCAAAGTATGAAAGCCAGAATACTTCTAAGTATTCTGTCTTCAATTTCCAGTTTAAGTCAGATGAAGATTTGGCCTACCTTCTCTCTGATAAAATTGAAAGGGCCAGCCGGTCTTGGACACATCTGGGCCCTCATCTATGCTCACTGGGCCCTAATTCATATCAGTCCACAGTTAAGGTTGAGTTAAGGGCACTAGCATTTGGACAGTCTTCAATGATACTGGTAGTCCTACACAAATTTTGGTCCTCCAATTATAGCTGTTTCTTCTCCTTCTAAACCACTTGCACCACCCTTGGGTGTTGCTATTTGTGTCAAGAGTGTCTTTTCCTTCTGTCATTCTGGTGTCTTTGCTGCACTGCAAAGGGATTTTCTAGCTGTTACCCAGGCAGTCCCAACACAATGTTGTGTGATACTTTGCTCACTAGAGCTCAGCTCCAGGTAATAGTTATACAGATACCCCCTCAGGGATCCAGGACCACAAAGGATTCATCCATCTCTTCCTCCCCTGGTAAAAAAACACAAAAACAAAACAAAACACAATGATCTACTTCCTCTGTAATTGCTCCCCTCCTTTCTCCTTTATGTCTCTCCACAGTCACCCACCCTTGTTCCCTTCTACTCACCAGTAGCCATGTGTGGTCCCCTGGGCCTGAAGTTCCTCTCCTCATCTACCTTGGACTCCTGATCTACCTTGGACTCGGGGTCTGGGGAAAATCCTCCAGCAGGCTTTTCAAAGAGACAGACATCCCATTTGGAATAGTAGAGCCTCTTACAGCTACACATTTTCTATTTTGCGAGAATGAGAATTTTAAATGGTATTTGTGATTAAGAGAATGAATATAACCTTTTCATCTGCCCAACTCCAGAGGCATTTGAAATGATTTTTTTTTAAAAGGATTTTAAAAAAACCAAACAAGGTGACATTGATCAGGTAGCAAATATTATCAACCTGATTATTTTTAAAGAGTACAGAAGTCATAATAAATCCCTCTAATTTCAACCCTAATATAAATCCTTCTTTGAAACAATGAGGCCATCTGAGAGCTCACTACAGGAACCATCATGAGATAATCTTATTTAGTTTTTAATTTCTTCCTTCATAATTCCTACATTTTCTGTCCCTCCTCCAACTCCAGAGGATTAGCCTCCTGTTTCTTTTCAGATTCTTTCCTGCAGATAAAATTCAGTAGTACCTGTAACCACAGATTTTATCAAATTTGACCACTGCAATTGTTCTGTAGTGCTAGCATGGTATCAAGAAACAAACTATGTTCACTACACTGCTTATTAATGACCCACATGTTCCAACTGCCAAGTGTATGAAAATGAGCAAAATAAATTGAGGAGCCATTAAGGTGCCCTCTGGATCTGGTGAAGCATGACACTCTAAGCTTGTTATATCCTGCACCTATGAATGAGAAGCTTTGGTTTCTATAGTAGCCTTGACACCCCCTGAGTGGACAGCAGTCTGTCCTATGCCAGGAACCCCATATTCCTGGATGGTGCCAGCAGCTTGCCTGGAGAAATGACAGCAGATAGGTGCTTGTCCCTTTAAGCCTTCATACTTGGTGAGAAGAGATAGAACCTAAAGAAAGCAATCCTGCCTCTGGGGTATAAAATATAAGGATAAGGATACCTGCGAGACCACATCATCAAGTGTCTGCCTGTCCAACCAGAGCAGACAAGAGAGACTCCCTAGTTGTGCCTTCAGCTAGAGGAGTCCACCTCTCTGGCACGTGAAGAAGGGCCTTCTCTGTTTCCGCACCAGCCCTCTGGAACCTCCTGCCAACAGAATTGAGGTTACAGACAGAATTGCTGCTCTTCAGGAAAGGTCTGAAAACCTGGATGGCAGGATAGATGTGGGACCTTAATGGGAATACGGCCCCAGCCTGTTGTCTCATCTCCAGTTAGTGTCCAGTTATTGTCCCTCCCTCTGTGCTGTTGTATCCCTCCGATTCCCTTTTTTTCTGTTTAAATGGGGTGGGGGTAGTAGGGTGGATGACTTGGGATTTTTAGTCTGTTTTTATATGTTTTTAATTGTTGTACGACACCCTGAGTTGGGTTTGCCTGAGTGGGCGGCATAAAAATTTTTTTACATTAAAGTTGTTGTTGGTTTGTTTGTTTTTTGCAACCATTGCACCCATTGAAAGTTGTTCTGGGTGATGAAGATTTGGCTGCTTTGATGTTTGGAGGTCTGTCTGGATCAGCAGGAAAGTAACAGAAGGAGAATGTACTGACACAATCAAGCCTGAAAAACATTGTTAATATTGTCAAAACTCTTTGTGCTCCTTCACAAACAACTTAGATGTTATTTTCAAGTACAATAAACTATCTTCATTTTGCTTAAGAGAGAGTCTTGATGCAAGCTTTATCTCTGTTGATGTGAGGACACATTGGAATTCAAAGCCAGCTCAAGAAAATGGATGAGCTCCATAAATTGATCTTAAGAAAGTACCCGATGTGTTGCTTCACATGAGTTCATTCCCAAATTGACCGTCTTTGTTGTCATACAATGTAGGCAAATTGAACCATGTTTTTGCCTGTACCTTATCTTCCAGTTCAAACTAACACTAAGAAGGATTAGAACATTTTAAGAAAAATCAGATATATCTGTATATCAAGCTATATGACATAAGGTAACTGGAAGGGGGAAGGGGGCTCATTCAGCTCTTTGTGAGTGTTTTGTGAAAATATTTTCCCCATGTTGGGACAACCTGGAGGAAGCCCTGAGGGACCACCTGCTGTCTGGAATGCAGGACGAGGAAGCCTAGTGGAGGCTGATGGCCAGAGACCACCTCATGTTCAAGTCCATCCTACAAGAAGCTCTGGTGGCTGAAGCGGCAAGGTCCAGGGTGAAAGCGTTCAGGGCGAAGCCTGCCACACCCGGAGGGTCCGCATCCGCCATGCAGGCTGCCCACCGCTCCTCTCCATGCCCGTCCAGCTTGTCTGCATCACAAGCATCCACCTCATCCTCGGGGTCTGAGTCCAGCGATGATGATGATGAGCGTCCCATGACCGGAGAAAGTGTCCTTTCCGGAAGGCTGAATGCCACCATTGCGGGCGCTGGGGCCACATCACAAAGGTATGCAGGCATTGTTGGAAGCAAGACCAGGAGCTGTCCAAGCATCCTCAAGGAAAAGGAGGGGCCATCGGAAAGATTTCCACGAAGGAGCTGACCATGAGCCATGTGTCCAACACACACCAGCGTTTCTTCATTGGAGTACTGTTACAGAGGGTCCCAGTTAGGATGGAGGTGGATTCAGGCACATCCTACTCCGTGTCCCAGAAAGAGTTTCTGCATATTCCCCCCAATTCACACCCAAAACTGAAGGCCTTTAAGATGTCCTTGGGGGACATGCAAGGCAACCTGATTCCTGTTTTGGGGTGGGGGGTTTTACAGTCAAGTTTAAGGGTTTCACTGAAAAATTACCCCTCGTGGTCCTTAAGTGAGGTTTGAACTGACTTTTGGGGGTCCAGTGGTTTGCCTCTTTGGGGATTGAACTGTCCGGCATCAACATCATTGAGACTGACCCAGTGCGAGATGTGTGCGGTGCGCACCCAGCAGTTTTCGAGAGGGGCGTCGGGAAGTACAGGGGGTCCCCAGTCTCATTCAACCAGGATCCAGCGATTAGACCCATCCGGCTCAAGCCATGAAGAGTACCCTTTGCCCTCAAAGACAAGATTGAGGTAGAACTGAACAAACTGTTGGGTCAGGGGATTTTCGTTCCGGAGTGGGAGACACCGATTGTTACTGCTATGAAACTCAATGAGGAGGTTAGGATTTGCGCTGATTACAAATGTACAATTAAAAAGGCCATTTGCCCCAATGCCTACCCAGTGCTGGTAGTTAGCCATTTACTAGCCACTTTACATGGGGGTAAATGTTTTGCAAAATTAGATTTAGCACAGGCTTATCAGTAGCTAATGGTCACACCAGCTGCAGCAGCCACCCAGACTATTGTTATGCACAAGGGTGTGTTTAAGGTGACACGCCTCCAGTTCGGTATGAAGTCAGCCTCTGGGATATTTCAGTAACTGGTGGAATGCCTCCTTAAGGGTCTCCCCCGGGGTTCTCCCCTACTTTGATGACGTTCTGATCACAGCTGGGAATGAGTCAGAAATAGCTAAGAGTTTGGACAGGGTTTTAACTGTGTTTGAGAATGTGGGGTTGCAGCTAAGAAGAGATTATGTGTTCCTTGCTAGGGAAGTAGAATTCTTAGGTTTCAAGATAACCCCCGAAGGTTAACCCCCTTCAAGATAACCCCCTTCTACTCCAAAGTTGCCGCTGTTTGCAAACACACCCCCCCTTGTCCAACTGCAAAACCAGAGTTGCAGTCCTTCCTGGGGCTGCTCAACTTCTATCATTCCTTCTTGCCAAGGAAGGCTTCCATGGTGGAGCCACTGCATCATCTTTTAAAGAAAGACATGGTCTGGTGGTGGTGGGAGAGCCAGGAATGAGCCTTTAAAGAGTTAAAGCAGCTCCTTTCATCAGAAGCAATCTTAACTCATTTCAACCCAAGGAAGCCCGTGGTGCTAATTTGAGATGCTTCACCAGTGGGGGTGGGGCTGTGCTATGCCATGTTCTGGAAAAGGGGTGAGAAGCCCCAGTTGCCTTCTACTCGAGGTCCCTCTTGATGGCAGAGCGCAATTACGCACAAACAGACAGAGAGGCTCTTGCTATAGTCACTGGAACCAAAAAGTTCGACGCCTTCCTCTATGGCCAGGAGTTCACCATTGTGACTGACCACAAGCCCCTGTTGGGCATCTTCATCATGTCCAAACCCACTCCCCAGATTTTGTCCCCTGAAATGCTTTGGTAGGCGATTTTCTTAAATGCGTACCAGTTCACACTAGTCCATTGCCTGGGCAAAGAGATCAGCCACACTGATGCGCTTTCCCAGTCTCCCTTACCTGAGTTAGGGGAGGCCTAGTGCGAGATCGAGCAGGATCACCAGGTGGGACAGGGGTCCAATGGGCAGGTAGTGGCACACACAGCTGCAAGGAGCCTGTCCACTTCATCAGGGGCAACTGGATCAAACTGGTCCCAGATGGTATGGCAAGACTGTGCTCCAGCTCCCTCCGGACTCTCCCCATCCACGCCAGGATTAAACCCTGAGCGAATCCGATCGATTTTCTCCACTAGATGGTCAGCAAAGTCCTCAGCCGACCCCTGCCAACCAGGCACCGAGGTCCCCCTACCAAGGAGAGACCTGGTAACCCGGAACAGGGTGGCTGGGCGATTATCAGCGGAGGCAATAAGGGTGGTGAAGTATTGCCGCCTCACCACCTCCATCGCCACTAGGTAGGCCCTAATAGCGGCTCTAGCTAGTGTCCAATCGGAGTCTCTCTGGGTCTTCACCCAGCGGTGCTCTAGGCGTCTCTTTGCCCGTTTGAGCTCCCGCAGTTCATCTGTGAACCATGGAGATGACCTAGCTCCATGAGCTCTGAGAGGCCGTAGTGGTGCGATTTCATCCAAGGCTGCTGTTGTCATCCTGTTCCACAGGTCAACCAGCGCCTCGGGTGAATCGTGTTGCCAATCCAGAGGGAAATCCCCCAGTTCCCTCTGGAATCCATCAGGATCCATCAGTTGCCGGGGGCAGGCCATTCTAATAGGCCCTGCCTCCCTACGATGAAGCGTCGCACCCAGGAAGTCTAGAGCCACCAAATAATGATCTGACCATGGCACAGGTGTTATGTCTAATTTCCGTAGTCTCAGATCACTCTGCCACCGCTCCGACAAAAAGATTAAATCTGGTGTGTGGCCACTGCCCCTGGTCGGGCCCTGAATTACCTGAATCAGGTCCATAGCTGCCATGGAAGCCATGAACTCCTGAGCCACCTCGGAGCCAGTCCCCAGCGAAGGCAAATTGAAGTCCCCCAGAACCATCAGTCTAGGGAACTCCAACGCCAACGCTGAGATCGCCTCGAGGAGCTCAGGCAGGGAGTCCCTTACCCTGCAAGGAGGCAGGTACAGGAGTAAGACTCCCAACTGACCCTTAGAGCCCAGACACAGAAGCAGGGCCTCACAACCCAGAATTTGTGGAGCGGTAGCCCTGGCGACTCCCAGTGACTCCCTGGCTATGATGGCAATGCCACTGCCCTTACCCTCATCCCTAGGCTGGTGCCAAATACTGAACCCAGCTGGACACATTTCTGACAGAGGAACCCCATCCTCTGGTCTCAGCCAGGTCTCAGTGATACATGCCAGGTCGGCCCGCTCCCCCATAATGGAATCTTGTATCAGGGGGGCCTTATTACATACTGACCTGGCATTAATCAGCCGCAGCCTAAGGGCAGGGTCACCCTGGGTCAGCTGCTCAGGACCTAGAGGTGTAACCGGGGGGCTGGAATGAGGGACAGATACTAAGCATCTGCGCCACATTCCCCGAGTGCGGCCCACCCCTCGGTACCCGCTATATCGCCCCATGCCCATCACAACCTGTATATTGGCCTCCGGAGCCTCCCTGATTGCCTTGGACAGAATGCTGCCTCTCCTTCCTGGCTGGCCGGGCAGTCTCTCCCTCCCTCCCTCCCACCCCCATATAAAACCGCCCCACCCACTCCCCCCACCACCCTCCGCAAGGCTCCGGCGGTGATGGAAGTGGTGGGGCATTCTTCCAAATCTACCTTGAGCCCTCAACTGGGGTGACACATTCCACCCACAGTAGCAACGGCAGTGGGCCGGCTTTTCAAAGCCATCTCGAATCGTCACCTTAATTTCATCCCCATGGACCTCCAAGCCAGCCCCAGACAGACTGCTGCTGCTATTCCCTGGCAGGCAAGTTAGTCCCTCAATCCTTCTAACTCTCCCTCCCTCCCTCCACCATCTCCTCCCCCCTTTTGGCCCATATCTCCCCCCATCGCCCCCAGTGGGCCGTAGAACTTTCAACTCCCACCTCCTCCACTCAAGGCATAGGGAGGAGGAGGGAGGGAGGGCTCAGGACGCCGGTGTTGAAGTCTGCCCTGATGCCTGCAGTTGTTGTTCCAGCTGGCCTCCAGAGTCCCAGGCAATGGAGAAGCCCCTCCAGCATAGCCTCCCTTTAAACCCCTGCTCAAAGCCAAGGCATAGGGAGGAGGAGGGAGGGAGGGCTCAGGACGCCGGTGTTGAAGTCCGCCCTGATGCCTGCAGTTGTTGTTCCAGCTGGCCTCCAGAGTCCCAGGCAATGGAGAAGCCCCTCCAGCATAGCCTCCCTTTAAACCCCTGCTCAAGGCCAAGGCATAGGGAGGAGGAGGGAGGGAGGGCTCAGGATGCCGGTGTTGAAGTCTGCCCTGATGCCTGCAGTTGTTGTTCCAGCTGGCCTCCAGAGTCCCAGGCAAATGGGATATTCAAGATCACTGATATTCAAAAAAGTTCTGATGTTTTGGGTGTCATGACTGTTGAGGGATAAAATATCCATACATCCAGGGAATACAAAAAGGTATTTATGTTTAGTAAAACAGCTTGAGTATGTCTTAGGGAAAGCTTTGGTCTCTGCATATACATTACTTGTTATATTTCCAGCTTTACAAAAAGTTTTTAGTCTCATTAACTATTATATCTATCAACCTTCACAATAGCAACTTGGGCAAGATTTTGGAAGTGTCTCCTTGAAACATTTCTTCTACTCAGTTGTATTTATCTACAAATTCAAGTAGGGAAACAAAGTTTTTGTGATGGTAGTCATGATAGTGACAAAAGTGATGATAACCATGAGAAATTGCACCAGAATATAGTTTTCGTTTTGTATCATGGATGGTCATAAAAATAAACATGAAAATTTTAGTTCTGCCACTCTAGTTCATTAGAAATACAGTCTTTAAAATTCATTCAGATCTATTTGTTATGGAATACTGAACTAGACAAAATCACATTCCACACGCTAAGACAGATTTAGGAGTTTTATTTGGCCAAACAGATTCAGAGGGGCTTTAACAAGCTAATTATCCCCCTGAATGAATATACATTTTCAGAGCCATCTTTTTATAGCATAAAATTTGGAAATTTCTACACATTACATCACTATGGGATAAGCCAAAATTATTAATTAACCTTCTGACATTTTCATTCATATCAGGTCAGAACATTCAGTAACTGTTATTTAGATCATGTCATATAAGAAACATGTCTCATGTCACATCATGTCATTTCACACAAATTTTATTTACGGTTCCCTGTCAGCTGTACAAACTGTGCTGAGCTTGTGGACACAAAGCCTTCTGTTTACTTTAGCTTTGTCATCAGTTCTATATAATAGGTCAATCTGATCTGTTTAACTTTACAGAGTACTGAGAAAATAATTTTTACTTTTTAAACCAGAATTAATATTAGAATTCTTTCACCCCTATTTCATATTCATCTATTTACTTTTTAGTAACTATTTTTCTGTTTCCCTGGCATTTTAAAAAAGTTACATTCATGTATGTCTACATTGAGAAATTCCAGCATGCATTGATATTCAATGAGAAGATCCATTATGGTAGAAAGATTTCCCTGAAATAATACTTCTTATCCTCTGTCGGTCTTGTCCTACAGAGCAGTGGCCTTTCATCTGCCTTCCACATCACAGCATGACACTGATCCATTTCCAGTGTCTTAATCCTTCTGTTCTCATTAAAACATTGCAAGTTAGAAACTTTGGGAGATCTAATGTGTTTTACCCAAAAAAGCCAGGACTGGATTCCGTTATTCCTTTGCCTGCCTGAAATCTTGACATAACACAAGGACATGGGGGGGGGGGGGGGTGTGTGTTTGATCTGCAAAATTTCCTTTCCAGACACTGAAAATGGAAATATCTCCAACTAACTGCTGTTGGGAGAGGTCATTAGGAGATTCGGGGTTTGGTATCTCCAATTCATTCATTCATTCAAATTTATATTGCCACCACTCACCATGGCAACTCAGGGTGGCTTACAACAATACAACAACAGTAACAAAATACCTTGGTGGGGCCTGGAGGTGGCATCAAGGCCTCAAGCCACCTGTTAGTCCATAACAACAGGGAAAGACAGCAAGGGTGTAAAACAAGGGGGGAACAAGAGGCAAAAGGCGACACCCAAAATGCAAAGAACGATGAATATAATAGAACGAGGTGTTCGGAATACTGTGGCACAGAAAGCTGTCGATAATAAAGGTAATAAAGGCTGTATAGCCAATAATAAAGATGAAAATACGTCTAAAAAGCAGTCAGTAAATCATGTCACGGACAATCATATACTAAACAATGTAATCAGAAATACATCAAGAGCACAGTATAAATCACTAGCAATAATATGTACAATTAATGTTGAGGACCGTGGTTCAAACACATAGAAAAAATCTAATGTAGGAGCAATGAAAGTAGTTCCAACAATAAGCATGTATACATGTGTGTAGGAATCACAAGTCCTTCAAATGTAAACATATGTCCATCATGAGGAAAAATCCTGCATCGGAAACCTGTTCTATAGGTAAAAAGTAGTCAATGAGAAGGTGCCCAGGTATCCGGGAGAATGTGAATCCTAGAAAGAATGGTACGGTGCAGAGAGAGCAATTCGATATCCTTCTGGATAAATGGATATTTCGTTACTTTGTTGAGAATCTGCAACATAATAAACATTGAAATGCATATAATACAATGTCCTGAAATAAGAAAACAATCTGACAGTATAAATGACAAATAAATCAAACTACATGAAAATACCTGTACAAAATGCAAGCGCGCTCCAAAATAACCTCTTGTTAGAAATTCTTATTGGGTCAGAGCGTTACAATGAGAGTATGGTGAGAGCATTATAAAGTTAGCCGCTAAACAGGAAACACATGTGCGTCATTTCACAAGTTGTAAGAGGAAGTAATTAAGTGTAAAAGGAAACGAACTACAAGGTAAACATACTCTAGAGACTTAAAGAAACCGGGGGGCGCTCAAAGAAAGGCGGAAAAATCTTGATCAGTATTTAATCCAAAAGGATAAAGAGTGGAGAAGGAATGAATATAAAATGCTTCCCTCTGGAGTAAAAAACATTCGGTATCGATGATAGTATGCTGCTGGGGAGTAAAGGATTCCAATACTACTACCCGCATGTCCGCAAAGGAATGTTGTTTGTGGATGAAGTGAGAGACCATGGGGGCTGTTGTGATGTTGTTTCATATACGTGATTGATGCTCTCTCCCAATCTGATCCTGAGGGGTCTGCTTGATTGGCCAATGTAGGCCAACTGACAGGAACATAAGACCATGTATACGCAGTGTCGAATGTTGCAATTGGAGAACCGGGATAGCTGGAGATGAAAATTACTGCTCGGAATAGATACATAATCAGTGCGCCACATGAAGCGGCAGAACTTGCAATGACCGCAGGGATGATGTCCCATCGGTGATCGAGACATGACTGGTGGTTTTAAAGTGCAACCTGCCTTGGAAGTGAAGCTCGCAATGGTTCTGGTTCTCCAAAAACCTATGGTGTGACGTTCAGCACATCCAGGTATAGAATCTAATAGGTGCCAATGTTTGATAATTGTTTTCTTAATATTTTGTGCCAAAGGGGCAAAATCAAGAGACCAAAAAATATTAGTAAGGGTGGAACTGTTTCTATGCTGGAATAGAGAGGATCTGGGTCTGGATTTCACCCAATTATGAGCTGTCTTGATGATATGTGTAGGGTAACCCCTATGATGTAAAGAGTCATGAATAGTGACAGCTGCTGTTTGGAAATCAGAATCAAGAGTAGAATTGCGTTTGGCCCTAAGGAGGAGACTATAAGAAATGTTGTTTTTTAAGGAATGGGGATGGTAAGACCTGTACTGTAAGTATGCATGTCTGTCGGACGGTTTGTGATAAATTTTAGTATGGAGTTGGTGCTTAGAAATGAAAATTTCTAAATCCAAAAAGAGTAAAGAATGAAAACTGAAGGAATGTGTAAATGTTAAATGATCGTTGACAGAGTTTATCCATTTTAAAAAATCAGTGATCATGTAATGATATTGCTGAAAAAAAGGATTAACTGAGGAATCTAAGATGTAAGTTTTATCAAAGTTATTCATGTAAATGTTCGCCACCGAGGGTGCAAAATTAGATCCCAAAATTAGATCCCATGGAGACCCCTTGTGCCTGTAAATAAAAAGAATTCTCAAACCTGAAAAAATTGTGTTCAAAAGTGATGTCCAAAAGATCTAAAATGAAATGCGAGGGAGGATCAGGATTACTGTGGGAAGACAAAAGAAACTCAATAAGCGTGCGTGCATCTTGTAAAGAAATATTGGTGTATAATGAAGAGAATCTAAAGTAAGCAGAACACAATTGTCTGGAATGACAGTATTCTCCAGGAGTTGTATGAAATGGGCCAAATCCCTGACGAAAGAGGGAGAGTCAGAAGCAAATGTACAAATATGATGATCAATAAACTTGGCTATGGGTTCGAGGAGGGAATTGTTAGCCGAAATAATAGGTCTGCAAGGCACCCTGGTGGAACCGGATGTAAGTTTATGCACCTTAAGCAAAAGATGAAAAATGGGTGTGCGAGGAAACTTATTTAACAAGAAACGGTAGATGGAATCGGAGATATAACCCATAGCTAGTCCTTCTTGTAAGACAACGGAAATTATATTTGCAACATGGGAAGTGGGATCACAATCCAATTTGTGGTAAAAGTTGCTATTAGATAATTGATGATAAGCCTCGGTAATATAGTCAGAGCGGTTCATAACTACAACGCCACCCCCTTTGTCGGCGGCTTTAATTATGATATCAGGACTATTGCCAAGAGTCTGCAGGAGATCCAGATCATACTTGGATAGGTTAAAGGAGGAGCGATGTTTATTTTCCAGTGTGGCTATATCTCGAAGGATGACTCTTATTTTAGGACATTGTATTATATGCATTTCAATGTTTATTATGTTGCAGATTCTCGACAAAGTAACGAAATATCCATTTATCCGGAAGGATATCAAATCACTCTCTCTGCACCGTACCATTCTTTCTAGGATTCGCGTTCTCCCGGATACCTGGGCACCTTCTCATTGACTACTTTTTACCTATAGAACAGGTTTCCGATGCAGGATTTTTCCTCATGATGGACATATGTTTACATTTGAAGGACTTGTGATTCCTACACACATGTATACATGCTTATTGTTGGAACTACTTTCATTGCTCCTACATTAGATTTTTTCTATGTGTTTGAACCACGGTCCTCAACATTAATTGTACATATTATTGCTAGTGATTTATACTGTGCTCTTGATGTATTTCTGATTACATTGTTTAGTATATGATTGTCCTTGACATGATTTACTGACTGTTTTTTAGACGTATTTTCATCTTTATTATTGGCTATACAGCCTTTATTACCTTTATTATCGATAGCTTTCTGTGCCACAGTATTCCGAACGCCTCGTTCTATTATATTCATCGTTCTTTGCATTTTGGGTGTCGCCTTTTGCCTCTTGTTCCCACCTGTTAATCCATGGCAACTAACACCCAAATCTATCTCTCCTTTTCATCATCTGCAGTGGTCCGACGTCTTGACAAGTGCCTGGACTCGATAATTCTATGGGCCAAAGCTAATAGGCTGAAACTGAACCCTGAGAAGATGGAGGTTTTGGTGTTGGAGAGGTTGTCTGCCTGACTGGGAGGCCTGGTCCCTACCTTGAATTGAACTACTCTTACCCCTAGGGCCCAGGTCTGCAATTTGGGGGCCATTATAGACCCACTGCTCTCATTTGAACAACAGATAGTGGCGGTGTCCAAAGCTGCTTTTTTCCAGCTCCAGAAGATTGCACAGTTACACTCCTACTTGGACGGTCGGTCTCTCATAACACTGACCCATCCATTGGTAATCTCACGGATTGACTACTGTAATGCTCTCTATGTGGGGCTGCCCTTGTGTCTGATACAGAGATTACAGCAGGTCCAGAATGCAACAGCAAGGCTGGTGACAGGTTTAAATAAATTTGATCATGTTTCCCCACCATGGTTACCTGTTGCCTATCGTGTCAGATACAAGGTGTTAATGTTATCATACAAGGCCATATATAGTTTGGGACCTTGTTATCTGTTGGAGCAGCTCTCTCTCAGAACACACTTCTGGTAGAGCTGCATCAGGCCCATTTACTGGCTATTTTAAACAACTAAAATGCTCTTTTTAAAGAAGGCATTTCAGGGTGTTGTCCCCTTAACAACATTAGCCATTTAGGTTCAGTCCTGATGCAATCAGATGCCAATTAGTTTACTTCAGTTTACTTTAGTTTAGTCTGTGAGGTATTTGTTGGTGATGGGTTTTACTTTATTTTGGATATTTGTTATTGGTTTCTCTGCTTGTTTACTTCTCAGAGTGGAATAACACCCAGGTGGGTGGTATAGAAGTCAAATAAATAAATAAATAAATAAATAAATAAATAAATAATGAATGAATGAATGAATAAATGAATAAATGAATAAATAAATAAATAAATAAATAAATGTATAGAGAGAAGGAGAATAGCTACCCTCTGTGCATGCAAGTTTGCATCTTTTTTATATCTTAGCATGTTTCACAGCTACGTTTAAGTTATGGACATAGATGTCTCCTTCATTTCAGTACTCTGCCTGGAAAAAAATTGTATCACCAAATTCTCTTGCATTATAGTGTAAATAAATAAAAATAGCAGTTTTCCTCAATGTGCATGTGTGTTATGTGTTTTTTTTCCCTGAGATAAGCTCTTATACCCAGAGGCCCCAAAGACATGAATATGAAAGATGGTTGCAACAGATCTGCTTAAAAACTAGAAACAGATAAAAAGTCTCTACAGCATGTCTGCTCTGAAGAACATTTGATACTGTTAGGCTCAAAAACCTACATTAAAAAATGGGATCACTCAGGGGACTAGCTGAAGGAAACATTTTTTTCTTTAATACCTTCACTTTCTCACATTATCACATTTAAATACAGTTCAGTTTGTTTCCTATTGTACTCAAACTGCAGTATGGCCTTCAGGATGAATGTGGTAAATACATACACCAGCCTTATACTGACTTAAGTCATAGGGCCACCTAACCCAAAGGGAACATCTGAGGTGTGCTCCCTAACCTTTATGTGGAGATGTCAAGGATTCAACATCCTGCACCTCCAGTTAACAATTAAACAAATACTGGCAGCTTTTATCTTCCTCAACAACAACTTAAGTATCTGATCATGTTCAAAATCATGTCAACCACAGCCAAAAAATTGCTCATGCACAAAAATACAAAGTTCAGCATTTTAAAAAGCAACTGTAGTAACATTTGCGCAAATTAAAAACATGAGAATGGGTTATAAGCAAATTTTGCATTTCACACAAACAAAATCCCATATATGTTTCAGAAGAAAGGGCAGAGGAGTCAAAATGCAAAGATCTGTATCTCATTAACTGAAGAAATAGTGTAAGAATAGTCATGTAATTTTCCAGCTCTAGGAGGTTTCATATTTTGTCGGTCCTCACACTCATTAGGGAGTACTCGCACCATTTGTCACATATTGGGAAGCCTTCCAAAGGGGAAAAAATCTATGCAACTGCCATTCCACTGTACATTTAGGCAATTGGATAGTGCACTGTAGTTATGCATTGTTGTTTGTTGTTGTTCAGTCGCACAGTCGATTCCAACTCTTTGCGATCCCATGGACCATCACTCTCCAGGCACCCCTGTCCTCCACCATCCTCCTTAGTCCACATAACCCCATGCCCATTGTGTCTACAATACCATCTAGCCATCTCATCTTTGGCCGTCCCCTTCTTCTTTTGCCCTCCACCTTCCCCAGCATGAAGCCCTTCTCAAGTGAATCCTCTCTTCTCATTTGATGTCCAAAATACTTCAACTTCATCTTTGTTATTTGTCCTTCTAAGGAGCACTCAGGGCTAATCTCTTCTAATATTGACCTATTTGTTCTCCTCACTGTCCAGGGGATTCTCAAAACTCTCCTCCAGCACCACATCTCAAAGGCATCTATTTTTCTTCGCTCAGCCTTTCTAATAGTCCAGCTCTCACAGCCATACATTACCACCGGAAATACCATTGCTTTGGCTATGCAGACCTTTGTTTGCAGTGAGATGTCTCTACTTTTCACTATGTTCCCCAGGTTTTTCATAGCTTATCTCCCAAGAATCAGTCACCTTTTTATTTCATGGCTGCAATCTCCATCTGCAGAGATCTTGGATCCTAAGAAATTAAAATCTGTTACTGCTTCTACTTCTTCCCCATCTATTTTCCAGGGATTGATATGGCTTGTTGCCATTATCTTGGTTTTCTTGATATTGAGTCTCAGGCCAGCTTTTGCACTCGCTTCTTTCAACGTAATCAGGAGCTTCTTTAGGTCTTCCTCACTATCTGCCATTAGGGTGGTATCATCTGCATATCTCAAATTGTTGATGTTTCTCCCAGCGATTTTGATCCCATATTGTGATTCCTCCATCCCTGCATTGTGCATTATGTGCTCTGTGTATAAGTTGAATAAGCAGGGTGACAAAATGCAGCCTTGTCTTACTCCTTTTCCTATTCCAAACCACTCCGTCATTCCATACTCTGTCCTAACTGTTGCTTCTTGACTCATGTACAGATTTCTCATGAGACATATGAGGTGTTCTGGTATTCCCATCTCTTTAATTACTTGCCACATTTTGTTGTGGTCCACACAATCAAAGACCTTGGTGTAGTCAATGAAGCAGAAGTAAGCTTGTTTCTGGTATTCCTTTGTTTTCTCCATGATCCAAGGTATGTTGGCAATGTGGTCTCTGGTCCCCCTGCCTCTTCTGAACCCAGCCTGCACCTCTGGTAGTTCTCTTTCTACATGCTGCTGCAGTCTATCCTGTATTATCTTGAGCATCACTTTGCTAGCTTGTGGGATGAGCGCAATTATTCGATAATTTGAACATTCTTTGGCATTGCCCTTTTTTGGGATTGGGACATATACTGATCTTTTCCAGTCCTGTGGCCACTGTTTCGTTTTCCAAATCTGCTGGCATATAGCATGTAGTAGCTTGATTCCATCATCTTTTAGGGCTTTGAAGAATTCAACTGGGATACCATCATCTCCACTGGCTTTGTTATTTGCCGTGCTTTTTAGGGCCTTTCTGACTTCACTCTCTAGGATGTCTGGTTCAAGTTCAATTTCCCCCTCATTGTTACTATCCGGGGTGTTTAGGTCTTTTTGGTAAAGTTCCTCTGTGTACTCTTTCCATCTTTTCTTTGCAGGCGCACCCCCCCCAATGATGGACTCAGACACAAATGAAAGTGGATAACGGCATGGGCCACATTTATTGATTCAAGCCCTAGTCCGAATTATAAATTTCTATTGGTAAAACGACCAATCATAATTCTTAAGGCAAGCAGGCCGAAGTAACACTGGTAAGGTACCACCCAAAATTGCCAACGGCAATTGTTACAATGTATCTATTTGTATCAATTTGTTTGTTGACAACAAACAAATTGTTGACCGTAGTCAATATCTAACTAATGACCTCACCCTCTGACGTGTATCCGTAAAATCAGGGGGTGATTCCAGCTGTCTAGTGGTAACCATCACCCCCTTGCCTGGTTCGTCGTTGACCGGACAACGTTTAAACAACTTATGCCTATCTAGTGTTGTCCAGTCAATTGCGAACCTGCCGGATACCTGTGGGTCATAAATGTTTACCTTACCAGTGCTACCCGCCAATGTGACCAAAGTCAACAGCAACACAGAACAACCCCTATATCAAACCATAGCAACAGTGTGGGATGGGCGAAAAAACCAGGACTCAAGGGCCAATGCGAGTCCCAGCCAAAAATTCCCACCCGGCCCCGAAGCGACCAATAAATCACACTGTTAACTAGGGAGGGGGTGGAGGGGAAAAACTTCTCCGCTCCGTCGGTTTGCCAAAATGGCAGCACGGCTGCCTCGTGGCCAGCCCTTTTATTAGGGTGCTGGCCACGCCCCTAACTACCCGGATGGTTTCGTCCGGTGGGGGGGGGGCCCGCAAAGAGCGCGGTGGCCATTTTGGTGCCGCGCTTCCATTGCAGGCGCACCCCCCCAATGATGGACTCAGACACAAATGAAAGTGGATAACGGCATGGGCCACATTTATTGATTCAAGCCCTAGTCCGAATTATAAATTTCTATTGGTAAAATGACCAATCATAATTCTTAAGGCAAGCAGGCCGAAGTAACACTGGTAAGGTACCACCCAAAATTGCCAACGGCAATTGTTACAATGTATCTATTTGTATCAATTTGTTTGTTGACAACAAACAAATTGTTGACCGTAGTCAATATCTAACTAATGACCCCACCCTCTGACGTGTATCCGTAAAATCAGGGGGTGATTCCAGCTGTCTAGTGGTAACCATCACCCCCTTGCCTGGTTCGTCGTTGACCGGACAATGTTTAAACAACTTATGCCTATCTAGTGTTGTCCAGTCAATTGCGAACCTGCCGGATACCTGTGGGTCATAAATGTTTACCTTACCAGTGCTACCCGCCACCCGGAGAGGCTTCAATAAAGGCTCGACGCCCCCCCCCCCCCAAGACCGTCAGCTTGGTCGAAAGGCCTGCTCACCAATCACCCAGCAGGAGGTCCATACCTCCTCGCGACAGATGGACCCCATCCCCTGAATAAAGCCCATAATTTTGCAGACTAATGGCGGGATGATGACTGACCCGCCCCCAGCCCTTGGTAGAAAGGAATCGGGCCACCGCCCTGTTCACCATGCGCCGAGCGCGGTCCAGGGCCTGGAGGTCGAAGCCTCCCCGATAAGCGTGCCGTGGGACCATATCTGACCAAACAAGGGTTGTGGCGGGCCATACGTAATGTAAGTAGGCAAGGTCCGCGCAAATCGCATGCTTCAGCGATAAGCCAGTGACCTGACCCAAGTCATTACCCCCAAGGTGTATGATCAGAATGTTGGGCGGGTCGGCACTCCTCGATGAAAAGAGGAATGGCAAAAGCTCCCGCCACAACATACCGGGCTTACCGTGCCATGTGAAATGTGCGTATGCACCCAGTCCCAGTCGGGGTCCCCAATCTGTTGCTGCAGTGTAAAGCGCTGCCCTGTGCACGTAGCTGTGGCCCACCAGCCATACTGTCACCGGTGTGATACGACACCCAGGGTCTGTCACGGGAAAAAACAGGGAAGGAAAGATACATGGTGACTCATAAGGTACTCACGGTGGGAGTGGGCGAACATAAAACTGGAAACACTGTGAGCCCCACCTCCCCATGCTGCGTATGTCAGCCCCGGAGTACCCATAAGCAGCCGCAGTAGAGGCCTCCCCAATTCTAAATGAATGGGTGCCGTAACGGGCCCCAGGGAGGCCAACTCTGGCCAGTGCCTTCCCTGTCACCTTCCAAAACTGAAATTTAGTGAGGGGAGACCCATCTTGGTGACAGAAAAACGGGCCATGGTGCGTGCCACGCAGTGCAAGGAACTCCTGTAGGGCACCAACCGGACAGATGTCTGCCAATGAACATCGTAGCAGTCTTATTCCACTGCCTACGCCATGCTGATCTGTTTTAGAGGAGCGTATCCTCAACTGAGCCCAATCATTGCAAACTTAGACATCTTCGAGTTCCAGTGCCCTACGACTTGCATCCGCCTTAGACAGCATCACAAGCTCGCTGATGCGGAGCGCTCCAAAAAAGGCCACCGTTGTAGCCGCACGAAACAGGGCTGCCTCATACCTATCGAAACATTGGTCATGCCAGCCTCGTGCCAGTTGGGTAAGTACCCCAGGGGAAATTGGGTGACGGTCGTCCAGGCAACGCCCACGTTCCCGCACCCACCCCTCCAAAACATGTCTCACACGGAAATCAGCGGTGCTGTCCGCATGACCTCCCACCTTGGCCATAAAGGCCAGCGCTGATAGCCTAGATGCTATGGTGCGTGGTGCCAAGCCCTGGGCGTGCAGGTAAACCATAAAACGGAGGATGTGGGCCACTGGGATCGGCCAGGTATCTGGCAAGCAATATTGGGAACAAAAGGTCCGAAATGAAATCAACGCGTGGTGATACGCCTTACGCGTGCGTGGCGCCAGTGACATGCCTATCGCCCGGTTCACCTCTCCTTGCCAATGGTCCATATCTCCTGCGGTAGTGGCGAGGGAAATTCCTCCGCATCCGGAGCCAAGGCACGGAACCGGGAGATCTGCAGGCGGGACAAAGCGTCAGCAATATCATTATTCACCCCTGGGACATGCCTGGCCCTAAACAGTACATTGAGGCGCAGGCTGCGCAATACAAACTGGCGCACAAGATCCATGACCCTGGGCGATTTAGAGGTCTGTGAGTTGACAATGTGGACAACAGCCACATTGTCGCACCAGAAATGCACCACAGAGTTGGCCCACCCCCCACCCCACAGCATCAAGGCCCCCAGTATGGGAAAAATTCCAAATATGTGAGATCCCTCAGGCGACCCGTGCCTGACCAGGCTGGTGGCCATCCACCATATGCCCACTTCCCATTGAAGTACATCCCATAACCCAGGGATCCCGAGGCATCAGACTGAACTTGAAAGTGGGGCGAAGCCAGGAGTTCAGACCTCCAAAATGATACCCCATTGAACTCCCTCAAGAACTGGAGCCATACATGCAGATCTGCCCTGATGCCCCGTGTCAATCTCACCCTATAATGGGGCCTGGATAAGCCTGCCATGGCGTCGCACAAGCGCCGAGCAAAGGCCCTGCCAGGTGCCACCACCCTACAAGCGAAATTGAGGTGGCCATGTAGCACCTGCAATTCCCGAAGGGATGCCTTGCGCTTAACCAGCAAGTCCGATATTAGGGCAACTATCCTTGCCACCTTGTCTGCGGGCAACCTAGAAGCCTGCGCTACCGTGTCAATTTCCACCCCCAGGAATATTAACTTGTCAGACGGGCCTTCGGTCTTTTCGGGCGCTAAAGGGACACCGAGTTCCTCCATTAGCGTCTGAAATGTATTGAGGAGACGTGTACACGTGTCCCAGCCCCGTTCACCCCCGAATAAAAAGTCATCCAGGTAATGGGCTACAGACCGAGACCCTGACCTACGGACAAATGCCCACTGCAGGAAGGTACTGAAACGCTCAAAAGCCGAGCAGGATATGGAACAGCCGAATGGCATGGCTTTGTCGAAATAATATTCGCCCCGAAATTTGAAACCCAGCAACTCAAAGTCACCCGGGTGCACGGGCAAGAGGCGAAACGCCGACTTAATGTCACACTTAGCCAACATTGCACCCGGGCCACATGAGCGCACCATGCGCAATGCCTGGTCAAAGGATGTATACCTGACAGAACAAAGGTCATCAGGGATAGCATCATTGACCGAGTGGCCGGCTGGGTAGGACAAGTGGTGAATCAGGCGAAACTCGCCCGGTGACTTCTTGGGCACCAGTCCTAGCGGGGACACTTTAAGGTTGGGAAACAGGGGTGCGGGGAAAGGGCCGACGACCCTGCCCGCAGCAACCTCCTTATCAATGCTAGCGGCAGCCACCTCCTCCCTTCCCCTAAGTGACAAAAGGTTAGGTGCATCCTGAGGTGACCTATCCCCCGTGAAAGGAATACGAAAACCCAGTTGAAAACCCCGAAGGAGGTACACAGCGTCTGCTCTCCTCGGGTACGATGCGAGCCAACGCTCCAGCATGTCGACATTAATTGGGGAGGGGGCCTTTTGGTGAACCCGCTCCCTCCATGGCAGCCTTACCTGCCCCTTGTCCGCCCCTACCCCTGCCCCTGTATCCTCCCGGCCTGGGACAGGCGGAGGCAGCATGGGGGCCAGAACAAGAGGGGCACTCGTGCTTGTACTTGCAATTCTTTCTGTTGCAAGAACCATTGGACGAGAAGGTCCAGCACAGCAGGCGGGCTGGAACCCCCTGCCCCGCCGCCTGGCGGGGTACCTGTACTGGGGCCGCTCGTTGGACCGCATGTCCGCAATGGTATCTCTCCCCAGGCGCCGGGCGCGTGGGGGTCATATACAGAAGCCACAGCTTCTGGCAGGGCTCATCCCACCTCATCTTTGGGTGCAGCGGAATTCTCATTCGAAACTCTTCGTCGTAAGCCAGCCATGACGGGCCCGGGAAGTCAACTATAGCCCGGTAAATATTATCCAAATATTGGACCATGGGAATAGCCAAATCCGGCCTAGCCCGGAGATAAACGGCCATGTAAATCAAGTACGCTGGCAGCCAATTCGCCCACGTGCGTGGTGGCTTACGACGACGTGCCTGCTCCTTATCCTTCTCGTCCAGCCCTTCCCTCTCCTCCTTGGTCGGCTCCCTATTTAAAAGTGAGAAGATATCTACGTACTCACCCTTCCAAATCTTTTCCTTGGTAGACTGGGCCAAATGGTCCCCCAGGGGCAAGGAATACCCTGCTGTTGGCAAAGCCGACACCGGCACCGAGGGAACTACGGGCAAGGTAAATTGAGCCTGGGCTAGCCCGGGGATCCCCAACACATTTCCCAGCACGTTGGGGGCACCTCCACGCCCCAAGCCCTGTGTAGTGGCCAAAGTCGCTGGGTGGGCCGGGGGCCATTGTGCCGCCGTGCCAGCCGAGCGAGGCCAAGGCCATTGGACAGCCCCCCCCGGTGAAGTCAGTTGTGTGGGAGCATTAACTTGGACTGCATACTCACCCGCTGCACCCCCGCGGGCCGCCCCCACCGGGGTTTCCGGCCCGCTGGGGGCGTCGGAGCTCACGACCGAAGCTGAGCTCGTCGACGGGGCCAGACCAGCACCAGACTGCTGCACCTGTGGGGTGGGGAGCTGCGAGGCAGTGGCCGCCAACGGCCCGCACGCCTCGGGCGGCTCAACCCGACCCAACACCGGCCGTTGTTCGGCGGCCAAAGGGGGAACTTGGGAACCTAGAGGTACGCCTACTTGGTTGGCCCTCGCCAAGGACACTTCAAGGGCCGCTACCCGAGCCAGAAGGGCCCCCACGTCGACGTAGGGCCCGGCCCCGACAGGGGGCAATTGGGCAACCGGCCCAAAATTCACGGGTACCTGACCAGGTCCCTGCGCCCCAGGGGCCAGATAAGGCCAAGAGCCCATGCTCGGCCCCTGGAAAGTCGTAGGAACGCCCTGCGAAGGCAGGGAACCCAACCACCCTCCGTGGCTCACACCCCCCATGGGGAACTGCGCACCCGGGCAAGAAGGCCCCGCCGGACGAACTATGGCAGGGGCCGTGTTCGTCGTTTGCGGGCCAAGGGCCGAGGCCCCGTCCGGGGCTGCGGGTATGCTCCGCGCACCAGGCCAAGGAGCTACCGATCCCATCCCACCGTCCCCGGTGGGCTCTGCTAGAGGTGGCTGCGGAACGGGCGCAGTCGCGGTCCTCCGACCCGGCTGACGCCTCCGCGCCGATCAAGCCACGTTTGCGGCTGCCTTCTTCTTCGAGGGCATGGCCAATGTAGCTAAGGAGTCTAAAGGAAAGAAAAAAGCTGCCCGAAAAGGCTTCCCTCAAGAAGACGCGATCGACGGAGGTAAGGGGGAAAAACTTCTCCGCTCCGTCGGTTCGCCAAAATGGCAGCACGGCTGCCTCGTGGCCAGCCCTTTTATTAGGGTGCTGGCCACGCCCCTAACTACCCGGATGGTTTCGTCCGGTGGGGGGGGGCCGCAAAGAGCGCGGCGGCCATTTTGGTGCCGCGCTTCCATTATCTCTTCTTCATCTGCTAACTCTTTGCCATCTTTGTCTTTTATCGTGGTCATTTTTGCTTTGAACGTTCCCTTGACTTCCACAATTTTTTAAAAGAGATCTCTAGTCCTGCCTCTTGAGTTGTTTTCCTCTATTTCTTTGCACTTTTCATTTAGGTAGCTTTCCTTATCTCTCCTTGCTTTTTTTTGAAATTCTTTATTTAAGTGATTGTATTTTTCCCTTTCTTCTTTGCCTTTTGCGTTCCTTCTTTCCTCTGCTATTTTAAGAGCCTCATCTGACAACCACTTTGCTTTTTTGCGCTTCTTTTCTTTTGGTATAGTTTTCCTTGCAGCCTCCTGCATAATGTCTCTCATCTCTGTCCATAATTCTTCTGGTACTCTGTCTATCTGGTTCAGACCATTGAATCTGTTCCTCACCTCCACCGTGTATGTTGAATCTGTTCCTCACCTCCACCGTGTATTCCTTTGGTATGTTGTCTAGATCATATCTATCTGGCCTATTAGTTTTCCCTATTTTCTTCAGTCTGAGCCTGAATTTTGCGATCAGTAGATTGTGATCTGAGCCACAGTCCGCTCTAGGTCTTGTTTTTGCTGACTGTATGGAGGTTCTCCATTTTTGGCTGCAGAGTATGTAGTCAATTTGGTTTCGATGTTGGCCATCTGGTGATGTCCATGTGTAGAGTCTCCTCTTGTGTTGCTGGAAAAGGGTGTTTGCTATGACTAGAGTGTTATCTTGGCAGAACTCTATCAGTCTTTGCCCTGCTTCGTTTTGTGTTCCCAGACCAAACTTGCCTGTTATTCTGTCCACTTTTTGATTTCCTACTTTTGCATTCCAGTCTCCTAAGAAAATGTGGACGTTGTTTCTTGGTGTCTGTTCTATAAGATGTTGTAGGTCCTCATAGAACTGGTCTACTGTGGCTTCATCTGCACTAGTGGTTGGTGCATATATTTGGATTACAATGATATTAAATGGTTTGACTTGTAGTCTGACTGACATCATTCTATCATTTTTGAGATTGTATCCCATTACTGCTTTTCTCACTCTTTTATTTACAATTATGGCCACTCCGTTTCTTCTGAGGTTTTCTTGTCCACAGTAGTAGATATGATGGTTTCCAGAACTGAATTCACCCTTCTCTGCCCATTTTAGCTCACTGATTCCCAAGATGTCAATACTTATTCTTTCCATTTCCTTTTTTACCACTTCCAGCTTTCCTTGGTTCATATATCTTACATTCCATGTTCCTATGCAATATTGTTCCTTACAACATTGTATTTCTCCTCCCCCTTTCCTGCCCATCCTTTTCTGTCCATCTAGTGTGCTGAGCATCCTTCCTGTTTCCTCTGATTTGTCCCTTTGTTTTGCCTTTGCTTTGGTCAATAGGGTTCTCTTGGCAAACCCCCTGGTGTGCTTTGCCAGTTTCTATGCCATCCCCCCCATGATACATATTATCACAGTTTAAAACAAGGTAACATCATGCATATTATCACAGTTTAGAACACAATATCAGTTTAGAACTGATGTCAGTCAGTTCTAAACTGACACAGTGACACAGTCACTGTGTCAGTTGCTATAAGTCACCTATGTTAAGTCAACTACATTATTTCAGTTCGATTACTGACACCTTGCATGCATGCAGCAGCTCTCGCCTCCCTTTGGCTGTGTGGAGTTGGTCAAAGGCACCGACTCGGGCCTTGCTGTGATGGTGGCTGCGGATGGTGTCTCCTGGGGGTGGTCGAGAGTCTCCTGTGTCTGCAGTTGGCTGCAGTGGTAGCGTGGCCCTTCTTCTTTGCCCTCCAGGGTGTTTCTACTCTAGTAGGACTCCCCTGGGCCTCTGGACGGTAACTGGGCAGTTGGGGCCTGTGTCTTTCTCTGCCTTTTCCTTCCCTGGACCCAGGTTTTTGGATGGAGTGAGAGGGAGGGGCCAATTCTTCACTCACCTCCCCCAGGCCTCTGGATGGTAACTGAGCAATTGAGGCCTGTGTCTTTCTCTGTCTTTCCCTTCCCTGGACCCAGGTTTTTGGATGGGGTGGGAGGGAGGGGCCGATTCTTCCCTCACCTCCCCCAGGCCTCTGGATGGTAACTGGGCAATTGAGGCCTGTGTCTTTCTCTGTCTTTTCCTTCCCTGGACCCAGGTTTTTGGATGGGGTGGGAGGGAAGGGCCGATTCTTCCCTCACCTCCCCCAGGCCTCTGGATGGTAACTGGGCAATTGAGGCCTGTGTTATGCATTAAAAATCCAGAAATAAAATTAAGGGAAAAGTTCTCAGCTGTAAAAACGTACCTGAAAACTTCATAAAGCTACCCAGTGAAGAGAAAGCATTTGAAATTCTTTGTTCTCATGTTCAATAAACAAATAAAAAAAATCATATTCCTAACTAAGCCCTGACATTCTGCCAATGAGAGAAAAACAGGATCTAGATGGTAGTGCTATTAGTGGTGCAGAATGATGGGACAATTAAAGATGCTTAGGTGGGGCATGACAAAAAAGGCTGGGAACCACTGAGTTAGAGTGTCTGACCAGGTGGTCCTGTTATGGTAATAGAGTAAACCATATGGCCAGCAACTCAAGCCTGAGTGTGAGGTGGCGGTTAATTATCCTGACAACTGTGAGGACTAATGACCCTGGGTACCAAAGTCCACAGGGAATGGTGATGGTCCCTAAGTTGATTAAATCCCACTTGAATCCATCTTGATGGAGGGCAGCAGCTTCATCAATACTGGCCTGGGGCTGATCAGGACTTTGCATGCGAAAAGGGCTCAGGATAAGAAAGTGACTCATGGAGCTGGATCAGTGGTATGGGGTCATGCTGTGATGCAGAAGGCAGATGAAAGGCCACTACATTATATTCTCAGGACAGTCTTCATGGCTGATTGCAATGAGGATTTCCAATATTCAGATCAGGATATGGCAGAAGAAGAAGAAGAAGACTACAACATTTTATAACTTTCTCTTTATTCTTCTTTTTCTTTCTCTCTTTTTTTTTTGCAGGGATATCATATTCATATTTTTCATCGGGAGCTCATGTCCATGCCTTAGGATGAGAATGGCACAGATCATGCCTCTTGTCCCAAGTGCAAACATTGCTAGATGAAAAACCTAGTGTTTCCCAGAATTACAACCTTTGAATGAACATAGAAAGCCATTAACACAACAGAGGTGTGCAGATTTGAATTTTTATACTACATCTTCCAGAAGATTCACTGCCTGGGGAATTGTGAGCATTGTGGTGTAAAAAGCATATATCTCCATACCTCTGTTCAATTCATTTTGTTTTGCTAATTGAATTAAGCCATCACATAGAAATAACTCATGTTTGCTGTTAAATAAGTTGCATGAAACTGAATGCAACAAACATGGTATGCAAGTGAACAATAAATAATATAAAGAACATTTTGTTCTCCTTTGATTGCTGTGCAAAGTAATAAGGGAATTGTGTACAGTTCTGGTCGCCATACCTCCAGAAGGATATTATGGAGTTGGAGAAAGTACAGAGGAGGGCAACCAGAATGATTAGGGGACTGGAACACCTTCCTTACCATCTGAGGCTGCAACGGTTGGGCCTTTTCACTCTTGAACGACGGCGTCTAAGAGGTGACCTGATTGAAGTTTATAAAATCATGCACGGTGTGGACAAGGTAGATAAGGAAAAACTGTTTTCCCTATCGCACAACACTAGAACTAGGGGACACGCCATGAAACTTTTGGGTACTAGTTCTCAAACAAATAAGAGAAAGTACTTTTTCACCCAGAGGATTACTGGTCTATGGAACTCCCTGCCAGAAGAAGTGGTGACAGCTGTCAGTCTTCACAGCTTTAAGAAAGGATTAGACAAGTTCATGGAGGACAAGGCTATCAATGGCTATAATTATGGCTACCTAAGGACAACTTCCGGGTTGGAGAGATAGGCAGGATATCTCTCAATGCCATTTCCAGGGAATCCTAAGCAGGTGAAGGCATCTCCTTGGGAATACCCTGAAGGAAATGGTGAGCCACTGTGTGAGACAGAATGCTGGACTGGATGGGCTGTGGCCTGTTCCAGCAAGGCTGTTCTTATGTTATGTTATATATCTTATGTTAAAGACCTCAGTTGAGGCCCCATGCACAAATTTATTTTTCATCTCTCCTAGTGGCTGCAAAAAGAATTCAATAATTTGGGATCAAACATAGTTGTTTATTGATGTATTTAAATTATTTGAAAAAATGCATAATGAATAAGAATTTTCCATTCGCAAATGACATGCATAAATGAAATAGTTAATCAGCATTCATCAAAACTGTATCTTAAAGAAAAGATGATCAGATAGTCTTTAACCACTGAAACATTGTTTACTTCAAAACACCTTGTGACTAATTGAATTTAAAGAAATACCTCTATAACAAAATTTTTTAGCTACGTCTCTAGATTTGACACATTTACCAAACTGGAAAGAGCAAAATGCTCTAATGGACAGTCTACCACAAAGACCATTCCAAGAATTAGCCATGATTTTCTGTTCCAATAACATCAGAAGAAAAGATCTCATAGTATTTTGAATATTAACAAGTTTTATTTGGCATCAGCTTCTGTGATTTCCAGCCCACTTTTTCAAATGCATGTAATGTAGCATGCCTGTCAAGTATCCTGTATTCGCCGGGATTTCCCGTAATTCAGCACCACCTTTTATACTTTCCCTCCCAGAGCCGCCACCATCCCATAATTTGACGGCAGGGGAAACGTAGTTACTGCTCATCCCCTTCTGCGTAGAACCCTTCTACGCATGCACAGAAGGCTTCTATACACGCATAGAAGTGTTCTACACATCCCCTTATGTGCAGAAGCCTTCTATGCATGCACAGAAGGCTTCTACACATGTGTAGATGGGTTCTGCATAGAAGCCTTCTGTGCAGGTCCCGTATTGTCTGGAGCTGCACTTGACAGGTATGAATGTAGGCACAGTAAAAAGATATTTCTATAAACAGAACATTTTTCCATGCATCTTCTGGTAATTGGCATACAATTTTGTAAGGCATTACAAAACACACAGCAGTTGTGCTCGTCCCAGTCCCTTAGTGCTTTCATTAAATATTCTCTCAAGATTTCTAACCAAATGCTCTGGTCACAAGAGAAAATCAGCTACACATCTAGGATAATCTGAACTTTTGAACTTCTCAGCCAGGACCAAGTTTTGCATGTTTTGTTCCTGCTGATAATGTGGACACAATACTGTACAGCAAAGTTGGACAATGTCTTGACATTTTGAATCACTGATAAAATCCACAATATCCTATATTCATAAATGCAGATGATACACATCTCTTTTACATCTTATGCAGTGGATCCAGTCCAATGCCTTGATGACTGTCTGGTCTTGATAATAGAACGGACAAGAGCAAACAAGTTAAAACTGAATTCAGACAAGTTGGAGGTCCTCCTATTGCAGCGATTGTCTGATCATCTGGGGGTCCTAGATGAGGGTCATATTAGCTCCAATGCTTAAACTAGACCATCAGATTAAGGCCCTATCTAAGGCTGCCTCCTTTCACCCTCAACAGATCTGCTGGTTATGCCAATATTTGGACAGGTAGTCCCTGACAAGTCTGGTCCATGCATGGGTTGTCTTAAAGATTGAGTACTGTAATGTGGGGCTGCCCTTGCCCCTGATACAGACATTACAGTGGGTCCAGGACACTGTGGTCAGATTGATTTCCTGAGTGAAGAAATTTGAACACATAACCATGGCCCTGGCCCAGTTACAGTGGTTACCTGTTCCATTCTGCATCAAGCACAATGTGTTAACATTGACATATAAAACACTATACAGTTTAGGACCATGTCTGATCATCTAGGGCACCTGTTCCCTAGAGTAGATGGAGTGGTCCTTCCTCAAATTGTGCAGCTCCTGGTGCCAAGAATGGATAAAAAGGCTTCAATGAAGAATCAAGCCTTCTAAATAGCATTACCTTCATTGTGGAACATTTTGCCTATGGAGCTGCACCAGACCCCATCCCTGGAGATATTTTATTTCTTAAAAAAAAAAAAAAACACCAATCCCATTCCAGGAAGCTTTTAAAGGTTTGTTCCCTGCAACTAGTTAGGGTTGTTCAGCTCACTTCAATTTACAGTTTAAGTATTAGTTAAACCTTTTATTTTCCTGAATTTACTCTGGATTTATTGAGACTGACTATTTGCTATGCAGCCACCAGGTGGAGGTTGTGTTATGTTATTTTATTGTATGCATAGGTTTTATCTTATAAACCACAGAGAGTGGGTACAATATCCAAGTGGTTGGTATAGAGATTGAACAAATCAGAAATAAATAAATAAACCAGAGAGGGTTTTTGAAAGTTGAATAGCTGTAATGACATGCAATCAGTAAATGTACCATTAGGGCTTTTGGGAGTCTTCCCCAAATGTTGTTAGACTGCTGAAGAAATTGCAAGCAAGCTGCACTGGTTAGGATTTGACTTAAATAAAAAAAAAACACCTGTGTGCTTTCAAGTCAAGTGTTCTAGAAAGATGATACCTTTTCCTTCTTCTGGGGGTGTCCTGTGACTGGCTCTTCTCCCAGGAGATAGAGTGAGGAATTGATTCATTCCCTGGTTCCACAGCCAGGTACTTAAACCACTGAAGAATGCAGCCATGTTATATATTTTGTTTTAGAATGTATAAAAAAGAAAGAGGGCAAGCATATGGAGAAAAGGAATGCTGGTCTCATTACTGCAGTATAATCCCTAGTAAAAGTGTTATCCTTAGGATGTATTCCGATTATTTACAATAAATCAATCTTGAACATTTTAGAATATTAGGCTTAATCCGATTATTAGTCTCATCTAAAATAAATCCACTGAATCAGTTAGACTTATACTAGACATATTGAAGTTCTGTTGATTCATTGAGTCTACTGTGATCCATTTTCTTGCTGTTACATGCCTTCAAATCACTTTTAACTTATAGTGATCTTGTGAACTAGTCAGCTCGGAAAGGGCCTGACATTAAGAATCCTGCTCAGATCTTTCAAACTGGAGGCTGTGGCTTGTTTTACCAAGTCAAACTTATATTTAATATTTTTTCTTTTACTGCTGCCTTATATTTTTCCAATCATGATTGTCTTGTCCAGTGAATCGTGTCATTTCATAGTGACCATGGTATAGTAGACTAAGTTTCATCATTTCAGTTATTCAGGTTTGATCTAACCTAGCACCCATGTATTTGTCATGCTAGCTGATTATGTTATACATAAAGCTTTCCTCCAACACCATAGTTTTATTTTTCTTCCTCAATAGCTTTCATCACTGCCCAGCTTTTCCATCCATGTGTTGTAATTGGGAATAACATAACGTGGAACATCTTGGCTCTGCACTCCAGTAATACATCCTTATATTGCTCCAACTATTTGGACTGAAACTAACAGTCAGATTTAGTTTATTATCCTGGTTGTAATGTGAGTCACTCTTTTGTTGCTGTTCTTGCTTTATATTTAATTTCTTTGCACATTAAACATAAATGTGAGCAAAATGTACAATGAATTATTTGGTCTCCTGTGTACCTTTGGCAGTTTCAACCACTGCCTCCCTAAGCTCCATCCATCTTTTCTACATTTTTATTGTCAATTTTCGTAATGGTTTTCCATGGCAGACTTGGTACCCTAATTTAGAACACACCTAATTCATTTCCACATACTGTGGCCTAATAAAATAATAATGACAAGCCTTTGCTTTGCAACATTCCAAGAGTACTGAATGCCATGATTACAGACATTGCAACTGTCTATGTGTTCTCTATTATTCATGCAGTCAGCTGCTTCTCTTGCAAACTGGGACATCATTGAACCAACTGGCATATTATGAGATAGAACTCACTAACCTGGCACAGAAGGGAAAGAAAGAAATATACATTAATGCATTGTTGCAGCTGGCAACAGCTGGCAACAGAAGTATAGTTAAAGAAAGTAGAAAGCATTTCAGTGTGCATGATGCAGCATTAATGCTGCAAAATTGGACTGGTGATGTTATTTTTGTTCTTTTGTTATAATTCCTCCAGAATATGGTATTTGGAAATATCAGTTGTAGCAGTATAATCTAAAGGCCAAGAGACAATAATCCTTGTATAGATTTTACAATTGTACCCATTTTCCAATGGTACTGATAGCATTGATCAATTTCAATCAGGATTGGAAATTGGTTGACCTGTTTAAGGAGTCTGCCCAGTGCAAGGCTTCCCTGTTAGTCTTCCTGGATACCTCAGCAACTTTTGAGACCATTCATTATGATATCCTTCTAGACAGGCTGGTGAGGCTGGGAATTATGGGCTCAATTCTTGGCTGGTTTCTTTCCTTGATGATCGGGTCAAGAGAGTTCAGGTTGGGGAGGTGGTTTCAGCCCCATGATTGCAATGATGTAATGTGCTGCAGGGATTGATTATCTGCCTCATACTTTTCAACATCTAAATGAAGTTGCTTGATGAGGACATAAGAGATTTGTAAAGTATTGTCAACAATATGCCAATGATATGAAGTTCGATCTCTCCTTTACATGAGTGGCAGTGGATGCTGGGAATGCCACTGCTGCTGTGAAGCTGTCCCTCCCCGCCCCCTTCCATGGGGTGGGGAGGATAAAGGGGGCTCCAGAGACCAAGGGGAGCCCTGAAGACACCACCGCCACTGCGAAGCTGTCCCTCCCTGCCCCATTCCACGGGGCGGTGAGGACAAAGGGGGCTCCCAAGGCCAAGGGAGCCCCAAAGATGCCGCTGATGTGAGGCTGTCCCTCCCAGCCCCCTTCCACTGGGAGGGGACGATAAAGGGGCTACACAAACCCAAGGGAGCCTCGAAGACACCACTGCCACCACCACTGTGAAGCTGTCCCGCCCCACCCCCCTCCACTGGGCAGGGAGGATAAAGGGGACTCTCCAGGCCAAGGGGAGCCCAGGGGACTTTCTCAACTGAAGCAAGGCATCGGGGCTTCGCAGAATGGTGGGGACAAAAGAGGACTGTCCCCCCCAATGCTTCCAGAGCCTGAGGACCCAGTGGAGAGAAGATGGCACCCCTGGACACCCCATTATTAAACAGGAAAAATGGGCAGTGTGTGTGTGGGTGCCTTCTCCTCTCCGCCTTGACCCCAGGCTCCGTGTGGGCTATCCACTTGTAGATCAGGCTGGGTGGTGGTGCCTAGCACCTCCACCCAGCCCTATCTACAAGCTGACAGCCCACATGAGGTGTCAGCTTTTAGATCAGGCTTGGTAGGGGAGCTAGGCACACCCCCCCCCCCAGCCAGATCTACAAATCGATAGCCCGAGCGGGGTGTCAGCTTTTAGATTGGGCTGGGTAGGGATGCTAGGCTCCTCCACAAGCCCGATCTACAAGCTGACAGCCCGCAGCTTCTGGGTGGATGGGAGGACTTATTATGCACTGTTCCTGCCTTCCTAGCACCTCCCTGGGCTGCTCAACAGCTGAGAGAAGTTGTGGCCACCATCTGGTTTTTTTTTTTAAAAAAAGAAAATAAGATGGCAGCCACAACTTTTCTCAGCTGTTGTGCAGCCCAGGGGGGTACTAGGAAGGCAGGAACAGCGCAGAATATGTTCTCCCACCCTCCCAGATGCTGGACAGCCAGACACAGTGACCCAGCGAACAGGTAGGAAACCAAACACGATGCACCGCATAATGACAAAATGACGCTATCTGGTGCATAACTTTTCTAAAAATATAGTGTTGTTATACAGCTTTGTCATTATGTGATTGCTTCATTATCTGGGGTTCCACTGTATAACAATTCACAAACTGTTCTTCACTCACTACAACATGATGAAGAGCAATGCATGGATCAACAACCATCACACTCTCAACAACACAGAAAAAAGAATTTTAATTGGACTTCTCTAGAGGTTCAGAACAAGGAATTGGACTTCTACATCGACTGCTTTCACCACCATGCATGAACAGAGATCATCAACAAGGGACATAATTCTACATAAAAAATTAATTAGCAAAATATGCACAAAAATTGTAGACACAGATACAGAAACAGATACGGATATTGATATAGATATGGATACAGATACAAATATAGATATGGATATGGATACAGATATAGATGTGGATACGGATATGGATATAAGCATGGGGAAAACTCAGTTTTGTGTGGAATAGAAACAACATAAGAATACTAGTGTAGTTTTAAGAAATTCATGAACTCCTGCCCAAATACATTCATCAAATCTGGAGAGAAAAGCCTGGGTTCTCCCATGTCTACCATCATTCCATCATGCTTTGATTTTCTGGGCTCTTGCTCATGAATATAGCCTACATATGAACAGGAATATATCTTCCACAGACAATAACAATGGAAGGGAGAGGGTCTAGCTGCTGCCCGTGTTGGGATTCAGTAGTTTCACCCCAGTTCACCAGAACCAGTAGCAGAAATTCTGACTACCCCCGTCCCTCCAGGTTTTGAAATAACACAGGGCTTTTCCCCTGGCCACGCCCACCATACCACACCCACAGATTAGGTAGTAAAAACTTTTGAATCCCACCACTGGCTGCTGCCTTTTAAGTGTAGTCATTATATTCAAGGAAAGTTCGTGACCCTGTAGTCTATGATAAATTTTTACAATTCTAAATCTCAGCAATTCTTGGTTGAATCATCCTCCATAACCTATAATAAACCTACATGAATATAGCCCAACAGAGGCTGAATGTGAAGCTTCTCTTTCCATCACTGGTCAAGGCAAAGAAGAAGAGGAAACTCAGCAAGCTCTTGCCACATGGATTCTACTCTGCATTCAGTTTGGTGGATCATACACTCTTCTGTTCCACTTTCAATTCAGATCCTTTATGCATGCCTTCTGCCATTATTTATCCTGCATCTATTGCAGAGGAAAACAAATATTTTAAATGAACAAGCTGACACCGGGGAAAGAAAAAGACTTACTGTGAATACCACCCAAAGGGGGTTTAATATCATGAAAGCACTTCACATTATTGGCTAGCTCCAGTCTCCTAACATGAATTCCAGTTTGAACGATTGACATTTCCCTGAAGTCAGAAGCACTTAAATAATTTAGATTAAATTTAAATTGTGATACACTTTACAAGCCCAGAACCACAGTCACATCTTCACTGGAAAGCTTATAAAAATTTGAAATACTCCAATATGTCTAAATCTTGTAGAAGCCTGGTACCTTCCAAATGAAAGTGCTAATAAAAAAATAGTACTGAAATTTAAATCAGAGCAGTGCCAAATGATTTAAAATTATTGAAGGTTATCCATTTTTTATGAAGTCTCTTTGCACAAGTGAGATGCGCTATTTCTTCACAACAAATATATTCAAATTATAACAAAGAAAATTGTCCAAACAATCAAAATGTTTGTAATTTTACAAAAGACTATGTAATGGAACAATTTCCTGAGGGGTAGCAAACAAAAAGAAAGTCATACTGTGGCATCAAAGAGACTAGCAAATATATAATGGCAAAAGGTATCAGTGACATGAAACATTATCCTCAAGTGGTTATATGTTGTTATTATGCATGCTGGCAATCAGAGACTTGGAAGCACCGAGTTTAATGGAAACAAACAAAAAGAAATGACAGATAGTTAATAAATAAGGAAACATTAGTAATATTAAATTAATTTACACTAGTTCTTTTAAAACTGAGAGAACATTCATGGTGGAGAAGTGAAAGTTTTGTTTCATTTGGACTTTGAACCATTTTTGCAAGCCTTCACCTACTTAGCTGTTCTTGATGTGTCTGCAAGGGATTTCATGGAAGCTATTGCAGCAGTTCTCTTGGAAGATAGAGCTGTTGCAAAATAAATGTATATGGCAATTTATTTGGTGATAGCATCTATGGAGAAATCATCACAAGTATGATTTGGTTCTTAATACTCAAATGTGAAACACTGATTTTGATCTTTACAGTAGTATGCAAGCTTGTGGCTGTTCTCTCCTCTTGAACTTTGAGTAGTTCTCCTACTAACTCTATGAGAGCATCTTGATGCATTCTGATAGTTACAAGCATATAAAATTCACTTCCTTCTCTCATTTATAAAGAAAACACTCTTGGCTACCATACAATTTTTATGACAAACTTAAAATTATAGCCCACACAATTTTACAGGGCCTTGAAAATTAAGCAGTCAAAAATTAGAATGAATCGGAATAGGGAGTGGATTTTTTTTTAAACAACTGGAGGCCAAATTATAGTACAGCAACTGCTTAAAATCTGAAGTTGGAAAAAAAACCTCTGCCCTCCTTCATGTCTGCTAAAGGACATACAAGGAAGGAGATACACTATAAGAAGCTGCAGTCAAATTAAAAAGTGCCTTCAATGATCCCTTGAAATGTACAAATGCAAGAGGAGGTGATATATTTATCAGCCATGCACACTTGGACAAACCACAAACGTTTGTGGGTTAAAACCAGCTTCTTCAGGCATGAACCAATATGTTGTGGATAGTACAATAATAATAATAATGAAAGACCAAAAATTCATGGCAGATATTTGTGCCAGGACTGTAAACCACCTTTGATCAACTGGCCACTCTTTCTCTTTGAGAATTACAACAAAAAGGTGTCAGGGATGAAGCTTGAAACCACATACTTGAAAGATGGTTTGCAGTCAGTGTTTGAACTCACCTCTCAGAAGCAGACTTGGATCAGTCACCTGTCCATACCTGTCAAGTTTCAGGAAATTTCTGTGAAATAAGGGAAATTTCCCAGCCAAAACAGGAACCTGGACAGCTATGCTTATCCTGTGCTGACCTCCAGTCTAACTCCAGTCTAATTGCAGTCTAACTAATATGGGATGATGGCGGGAAAGAGTGTAAAATATGGGGGTTTGACAGAAATTTTCTGAAATTTGACAGGTATGCACCTGTCTTGAACTTTTGAGACTTCCAAATACAATTTTTCTGCCACTACCCACAAAAGATTGGTAAATACTGAAGAAGTGGATTTTCACCCACAGTTTGTTTTATTTCTAGGGCTGAATAAAAGGTTCACCTGCCCAAGTTTATGTGCAATCTTAAGGACATTTTCATAGGCCACCAATATACTGTAGTTCCTTGTTGTTGTTGTTCAGTCGGACAGTCGATTCCGAAGCAGTTCCTGCTGCTTCCATATTCAAGTCTTGAGGAGAACAAAGTAAGAAGCTGTGCAACATCACACATAGTTGTGAGTTGAATGCCTGTTAAACTGCTGGAAAATCTCTTCTTTCTCTGTGTCAAGTATTATTATGCTGGAAATTTACAATTATTCTCTGGTTTTGATAACATAGAGATTGTACAGCCAGGCTAACAAAGTAGCCCCTTTTTAGGTTGTTTTAACATCTTGCCCCACTGAGGGAAGGATGGTGCAGTAAATGTGAAGATAATTAATTGAAATGTTTTGTGTCTTTCAGAAATACATGGTCCCAGATAAGATCAGCTAGTAACTGCTTTCTTTGTCTGTTGATTGTTGTTATTGCTTTACTTAAAAATAAACATGTAAGTGCCTTCTTTGTTATTCTAAGCAGATGCATTGTAGTCAAAGTCACAGTTTCACTTCTGATTGATGTTCATTCAACCCACATAGCACACCAATTGCTTTATGCATATAATCATGTAAAAGTTACATTTAATCACATAGTCAAAGATTTCAAGTTACTATAGAAGCACGTGGAAGGCATTATATTCTCAGGACAGTATTCATAACTGATTGCCATGATGATCGCTAATATTCAAATTTGGATATGGCAGAATAAGAATAAGAATAGAAGCATATAAGTCTAACACACATTGCTCAATGTTTTCTTTTGAATAGCTTTGTTATAGTTTAACTTTGAAGTATTACAATTACATAATTACTTTTAATTACATCTAATTGCTCAGTTAATCTCTGATTTTAAACCATAAGTTGTTTTATAATATTGTTTTATTAACCTTTAAATATGTATGTTTTGTTATTTCTGTACAAATATATCATATATGTCAATAGTCATACACATAGTAAAATCAATGAACAAAAAGAAAAAATTGTTATTATTTGCCTCTCAAAACAATGTACAGGGTGCAGATCTATAAGATAAGAAATAGCAAATGATGCTGGGTCATACATTTTCTTGGGTAACTTTTGGTATTTTGGCAAAAACAACCTAGACTTTTCTTTGGGTTAGAGAGTGAACCCATCCCAAGCTTATTTAACTTTGGCCAAATTCCAGACTCTCACATCTGAAAAAAATAAGTGAAATTGTCACACCAATTCCTTTTTCCCAGAAGCAAAGTGGATAATATCAAAAGTTCATCCCCCCCATCTATATCATATTGATTCGATTTTTCATTATCCAGATATTACAATATTGTTACTTCCAAAGCTTTTTAAAAAGTCCATCCAACACACAAGAAACATTACAATTGAAACAGGTAAAACCTTAGAAACATTTAATAAAATCTAAAACTGATGTATAATTCTTGTTCCAAGGCTTTCCCCCTTCTACGTCTGCCTGCATGCATGAACATAATTCTCTTATCTAATCAATTTTTGAAATGATAGCCACGTTAGTCTGTGTTTCAAGCATATCAGAAACAAAACAAAACAAAAAGACAAAAAAAAACACATTGTGGCACTTTAAAGACTAACTGCTGTATTCTAATGTTAGCTTTTGTGGATCTCTCTCTTACGTCTGATGAAGTGGACTTGACGCACAAAAGCTATCATTAAAATACAGCAGTTAGTATTTAAACTGCCATAATATTTTTTTGTCTTTTGGTTTGTTTTGTTTTACCTAATCAAGGTGATTAGAGCCAAAATTTCCACTCCATGTTCAGTAGCCATTCAATGCCTTTTGATAGATAGATAGATAGATAGATAGATAGATAGATAGATAGATAGATAGATAGATAGATAGATAGATAGATAGATCTTTATTGTCATTGTCCTGCACAGAACAACGAGATTGGGAGAGAAAAAAACACTTAACCCAACCAAACCTAAACAACATACAACTATACAAAATTATCAACATACTCCCACCCCACATTCTAACATTTCTAACATTCTGCTTCTAAACCAAAATCAGACCGCATATGACCTTCCTTTGTCACCCTCCATCTACTAGGATAAATCAATAATTTCTTAGGGGTTACACAAGTCCTACCTACTGAGTCTTCTATAACCTAGTGCCCTTAAAATGCCTAGTGCCCTTTTTTATTTAAAGCTTTTGATTCGTTACAATGGGTAACTATTAAGGAGATTATCAGATTTTACAGATTTGGGGACAGATTTTGTAACTTAATAGGACAATTATATCAATTTGGATTTGCTAAAGTCAAGGTAAATGATGAATTTACAGAAGAAATTAGATTGGAGGCAGGGACAAGACAGGGGTGCCCATTGTCTCCAATATTGTTTATTATGGCAATGGAATTGTTAGCAGATGCTATAAGAGGGGACAATACGATAAAAGGGGTTTTAGATAATAAGATAAGTCTCTATGCTGACGACACTTTGGTGGTTATGAAACATCCCGGAAAGGCACTGGAAAAAATAAAAGAGCATTTAATAGATTTTGAGGACATAACAGGACTGAAAATAAATTGGGATAAATCTGAAATGATATTCTGTAATGTAGATAAAGTGGAACAGGAGAGAGTAAGAGATAAGTATAAGTTACAGGTTAAAAAATCTTTGAGATATTTAGATGTAAATATCTCAAATAATTTGGAAGAGCTTAAAAAACTGAATTATGAGATACAAAAAAAGGAAATTAAAGAGAAAATAGAGCAATTTAAAAAGATTAAGCTATCCTGGTTTGGCAGGATAGCATTAAGTAAGATGCTGCTGCTGCCGAAAATTAATTTTTTATTTGATGCGTTACCCATACAGATGAATGATAAAGAGATTAAAGAATTTCAAAATATAATAAATAATTATTGTATTGGGGGGGGAAAAAATCTCGAATAGCAAAGATTTTTTGGTATTTACCGCAAAAGGAGGGAGGATTGGGGATACCAAATTTGAGAATGTATTATAGAGCTTTTCAAATTAAGAATATTATGAAAATTTTAGCAAGAGAAAGGGTAATATGGGAAGATTTGGAAATGAAGGAAATTGATTATGTAGGTAGAAGAGTATTTTTGGACAGCAGCGACAGAAAAATAGTAGTTAAAAATAAGATGTTGAAGACGATGTTAGGGGTATGGAAAAATGTTAAAAAGGAATTAAGTCCTGATGTGTCCCCAATAATTGAAATGGAGGATCTTAAAAATTTTCCAATAAAATTAGATAAAAGGGGGAAAGAAGTATTTATTTATTTATTTATTTATTAGTCAAATTTGTATATGCCGCCCGCTCAGGCAAACCCGACTCAGGGCGGCATCACAACAATACACAAAATACATAAAAACATTATAAAAACCCCCAACCCACCCCCTTTAAAAACCCCTATATCCCACCCACCCATCCCATCCACTATAAAAAGGAAGAAGAGAGAGTTCTTATACAAGCCAGCAGGCGGGCACCATAGTCCCATTCGGGCCCCACACCTGCCCTGCCAGCCAGGTCTTTACTCCTTTCCTGAAGGGCAGCAATTCACTTTGGAGTCTTAGGTCTATTGGCAGGAGGTTCCAGAGAATTGGTGCGGACACGGAGAAGGCCCTCCTTCGGGTGCTAGACAAATGTGCATCCCTCGTTGGTGGCACCATTAGAGAACCCCTCCGGTCCGCTCTGGTTGGACGGGCAGTCACTCTTGGGACGATGCGGTCTCTAAGGTATCCTGGCCCCCTGCCATATAGGGCTTTAAAGGTCAAAACCAGCACCTTAAATTGCACCCGGAGACAAACTGGTAACCAGTGCAGCTCCCGGAGTAGCGGAGAGGCATGGGCATATCGCCCACACCCCATTACCACCCGGGCCGCCGCATTCTGGACCAGCTGCAGCCTCCGAATGGTCGTCAAGGGCAGCCCCATGTAGAGCGCATTACAGTAGTCTAGTCGGGAAGTAACCAGAGCATGGGTGACCATAAGCAAGGAGCCCCGGTCCAGGAGTGTGCGCAATTGGCGAATCACCCGAAGTTGGGCAAAAGCCCTCCTGGCCACAGCCGCCACTTGTTCTTCCAGCAGCAGCCGCGAGTCCAGAAGAACCCCCAAGTTGCGCACTGGGTCTGTCTGGGGCAAAACAGCCCCATCCAGTACCAAAGGTGGTAACTCCCTGGATAACACGGGGCCCCTTATCCACAGCCACTCTGTCTTGCTGGGATTCAGCCGAAGCCCATTGGCCCCCATCCAGACCCCAATGGCCTCCAGGCATCCGGATAGGATTTCGACAGCATCGCTGGGGTCCCCACGGGCCGAGATGTACAGCTGAGTATCATCCGCGTACTGATGGTACCGCACCCCGTGGGAACGAATGATCTCACCCAGTGGCTTCATATAGATGTTAAATAAGAGAGGAGAGAGCACAGAGCCCTGAGGCACCCCATACTTAAGGGGCCTAGGGCTGGACCTCTCACTCTCTAACCATACCGACTGGGTACGGCCCTCCAGAAATGAGGAAAACCAGGACAACACAGTGCCCTGGATCCCCAGTCCTTCGAGCCGTTCCAGAAGGATACCGTGGTCGACGGTATCGAAAGCCGCTGAGAGGTCAAGAAGAGCAAGGACGGATGGACAACCCCCGTCCCGCTCCCGCCAGAGATCATCCATCAGTGCGACCAATGCCGTCTCCGTTCCATATCCGGGCCTGAATCCTGATTGAAAGGGGTCTAGATAATCCGCTTCCTCCAGGACACTCTGCAGCTGGCGCGCCACCGCCTTCTCCAAAACCTTACCCAAAAAGGGCAGGTTGGAAACTGGCCTATAGTTGTTAAGGACAGCTGGGTCGAGGGACGTCCTCTTCAGGAGGGGGCGCACCAAAGCATGTTTTAACTGTGCAGGAAATACCCCCTCCCGTAATGAGGCATTTATTATCCCCCCTATCCAGCCACCTGTTACCTCCTTGGAGGCTTTCACCAACCAAGTAGGACAGGGATCCAAAGGACATGTAGTGGCACGAACAGCTGCAAGGAGCCTGTCCACTTCATCAGGGACAACAGGATCGAACTGGTCCCAGATCGTACAGCAAGACTGTGCTCCGGCACCCCCCCGACCCTCCCCATCCACGCCAGGATTCAACCCTGAACGAATCCGATCGATTTTCTCCACCAGATGGTCAGCAAAGTCCTCAGCCGAACCCTGCCAACCGGGCACCGATCCCCCCCTACCAAGGAGGGACCTGGTTACCCGGAACAGGGCGGCTGGGCGATTATCAGCAGAGGCAATAAGGGTGGTGAAGTATTGCCGCCTCACCACCCCTATCGCCACTAGGTAGGCCCTAATAGCAGCTCTAGCTAGTGTCCAATCGGAGTCATCCTGGGTCTTCACCCAGCGGCGCTCTAGGCGTCTCTTTGCCCGTTTGAGTTCACGCAGTTCATCTGTGAACCACGGAGATGACCTAGTCCCCCAGGCGTGGAGAGGCCGCAGTGGCGCGATTTCATCCAAGGCTACTGTTGTCGACCTATTCCACAGGTCGACAAGTGCCCCGGGTGAATCGTGTAGCCGATCCAGAGGAACATCCCCCAGTTCCCTCTGGAATCCATCTGGATCCATTAGTCGCCGAGGGCGGGCCATTTTAATCGGCCCAGCCTCCCTACGATGAAGTGTCGCCCCCAGAAAGTCAAGAGTCACCAGATAGTGATCCGACCATGGCACAGGTGAGATGACTAAATCCTGTAATCTTAGATCACTCTGCCACTGCTCCGACAAGAAAACTAAGTCTGGCATGTGACCACTGCCCCTGGTCGGACCCCGAACTACCTGAGTCAGGCCCATGGCTGCCATGGAAGCCATGAACTCCCTTGCCACCTCAGAAGCCGCCCCCAACGATGGCAAATTGAAGTCCCCCAGAACCATAAGTCTCGGGAACTCTAACGCCAGCATTGAGGCGGCCTCGAGGAGCTCAGGCAGGGCATCCCTTACCCTGCAAGGGGGCAGGTACTGGAGTAAGATCCCCAACTGACCCTTGGGGCCCAACCGCAGAAGCAGGGCCTCACAACCAGACACTTGTGGAGCAGTGGCCCTAGCAACTCCCAAGGACTCCCTGGCAACAATGGCGACACCACCGCCCCTCACCTCACCTCTAGGCTGGTGCCAAATACCGAACCCAGCTGGACACATGTCCGAGAGAGGTACTCCATCTTCAGGAGTCAGCCAGGTTTCGGTGATGCATGCCAGGTCGGCCAGCCCTTCCTGGATGGCATCTTGAATCAGGGGGGCCTTATTACAAACCGACCTGGCATTCACCAGCAGCAGCCTAAGGGTGGGGCCACTCCGGATCTGCCGCTCAGGGCCCAGAGATGTACCGGTAGGGCTGGAATGAGGGACCGCAATTAAACATCGGACCCGCATTCCCCGAATGCGGCCCGCCCCACGGTACCTGCCATACCGTCCCATGCCCGTCACAACACCTATATGGTTCTCCGGAACCTCCCTAGATAGAATGCTGCCCCTCCCTGGCTGGCAGGACCAACATTCCCTCTTCCCTCCCCATCCACCATCCTCCCCCAATTCTGGCAACAAACATAGCAAGTCCTGTCGTTGAAGGCTCCCTTTCATCTCCCCGCCGGCGGAGAAGGCGGGGAGAACACAGCAACGCTGGCGGCGACATCTTCTGGGCCTTCCAGGCCACGGCAGGCTCCCTTTCATCTCCCCCCCGGTGGAGGGGGCGGGGAGAGCGCGGCAACGCTGGCGGCGGCGTCTTCTGAGCCTTCCGGGCCACGGAAGGCTCCTTTTCATCTCCCCGCCGGTGGTGGGGGCGGGGAGAGCGCGGCATCGCTGGCGGCGGCGTCTACTGAGCCTTCCGGGCCACGGAAGGCTCCTTTTCATCTCCCCGCCGGTGGTGGGGGCGGGGAGAGCGCGGCATCGCTGGCGGCGGCGTCTTCTGAGCCTTCCGGGCCACGGAAGGCTCCTTTTCATCTCCCCGCCGGTGGTGGGGGCGGGGAGAGCGCGGCATCGCTGGCGGCGGCGTCTTCTGAGCCTTCCGGGCCACGGAAGGATCCTTTTCATCTCCCCCCCGGTGGAGGGGGCGGGGAGAGCGCGGCATCGCTGGCGGCGGCGTCTTCTGAGCCTTCCAGGCCACGGAAGGCTCCTTTTCATCTCCCCGCTGGTGGTGGGGGTGGGGAGAGCACGGCATTGCTGGCGGCGGCGTCTACTGAGCCTTCCGGGCCACGGAAGGCTCCTTTTCATCTCCCCGCCGGTGGTGGGGGCGGGGAGAGCGCGGCATCGCTGGTGGCGGCGTCTTCTGAGCCTTCCGGGCCACGGAAGGCTCCTTTTCATCTCCCCGCCGGTGGTGGGGGCGGGGAGAGCGCGGCATCGCTGGCGGCGGCGTCTTCTGAGCCTTCCGGGCCACGGAAGGCTCCTTTTCATCTCCCCCCCCCGGTGGAGGGGGCGGGGAGAGCGCGGCAACGGTGGCGTCGTCGTTAAGAAACAACGTTTACTTGTTGAAAGACAGGATAAGAGAGTGTAAGGATGGAGGGAGAAAAGCGGAAATTTATAAGCAGTTAAATCTGAATTGGTTTCAGATAGCATTGATTGATAAATGGAATGAAAAATATAAGGAGCAATTAAGTTTAAAGAGAGAAAAAACTGAATTTGAGGAATTGGTATCAAGGGTAAGAAAAGGAGATATGGGATTAAAGGGCATGGTCAGAAAAATATATAAAATATTAAATAAGGAAGGCAACCCACAAGAAACGTTGAAATCATGTTGGGAACGAGATTTGAACATAAAGATACCTGAGAAAAGTTGTAAAAATAAATGGAGAAAGAGGTATATGAAAACAATGTCTGTTAGAATAAAGAAGCATAATTACAAGATGTTATGGAAATGGTATTTGACACCAGAGAAGCTATTTCAAATAGATAACACCAAAAGTAAAAACTGTTGGAGATGTAAAAATACCCTGGGAACATATGAAAATATGTGGTGGGAATGTAAAGTGGTAAATGATATCTGGGGGAAAATTGAGAAGGAAATAAGTGAAATTATGGGGATGAAATGTATGCTAGATATAAAAATGGTGTTGCTAACAGATGTTGACAATGAAAGTGCGGCGCCAAAATAGCCGCCACACTCTTTGCAGCCCCCCCCCACCCGGACTCAGACATCCGGGTGAGTTAGGGGGCGTGGCCACTCCTTTATAAAAGGAGTGGCCACGAGGCAGCCGAGCTGCCATTTTAGAATGCGACGGAGCGGAGAAGTTTTCTCTGTCGCATTTTTTGCTGAGCTTTGCCATTCATACCTTGGCTTAGAGCGGAGTTTCTTGGCTCTTCGCTACTGCAGTACTCGGGGCTCAGGATCCGATCCCTGGCCAGGGATCCTTCAGGAGGCAGTTTCTTCGGGAGCCATGGCTCCCAAGCGCAGGGCTCCGGCGGTTAAGCCGCGGCCAAGGGGAAGGGCTTTCCCTACCCCTTCATTGAACAGGGGGCAGCCATCAGGTCGGAGGACTCGGGCTGCACCCCCGCAGCCGGGCAGCGGTATGGATTTGCCCACCGCTGCCAGTGGGGCTGATCAGGCTCCTGCCTGTCAGCCTGGCACAAGCCTCCAGGCTGGGCTGGCACAGGCTGGCCCCTCGGGGATCCCTGCCCATGGAGGGTCTTTCCCCGGCTCGGGACAGGGTGGCTCACGTGGATCTGGCATGGGTTTCCACCCCACCATTCCTCCGGCCCCCCATGGGCCGGAGTTTTGGGCATGGCCCTATTCAGGCCCTGGATCCCCATTCGGGTTTCCATTCCAGCAATTGACCAGAGGGCCGTCCAGCCCATCCGGCCCACCTTATACCGGGGGCTCGGAGACTGTGGATGCGCTTATCGCACGCATTGCGGTGCTAGAGGCATCACTGGGCATCGCCCAATCACCTTCCGATGGGGGTTTAGCCGCAGCTTTCATTCCGGCCCCTTCGTCGATCCCGGTGGACACGTCGGCCGCCACTTTCCAGCGGGCCGTCAACAGGGTTGAGCTGCTCGAGGCCATCAGGCCAGACCAGGCTGGTGCCTCGCAGCCCCCCGCATGCCCGGACTTGCCGGCGGGGAGCAGTCAGGTGTGGCCCCAGAGCTCGATGCCTGTCACGGGCTCTGACGCCCGCCGTGGGCCGGAACCCCCGGTGGGGGCGGCTCACGGGGGTGCGACTAGTGAGTATCTGGTTCAATTTAGTGCACCACCGACACTGTCCAGTCACACTGGGGGGGTGCAGTGGCCATGGCCACGGCAGGTTACTATGGGTGGGCAGTTGCTTCCTCACTGCCCTGTTAACTCCTGGTTGCCAAATGGCCCCTCGGTTAGGGCAGGGGTATCCGCCCCTGGGGGTATGCCAAGTGTTGCAGGGGCTGTTCAGGGCCCGCTGCGCATACCCTTCATCCAAAATGTGCCAACGGCCGCTCTGCCAATGGCTGGTTATTCCTTGCCCCTGGGTGATCATTTATCACAAGCCATGAGGGATAAGATTTGGCGAGGGGAGTACGTTGATATTTTCTCCCTCTTGAATTGTGAGCCCACCAAGGAGGAGAGGGAGGGACAAGATGACAGGGACAAGGAGTTGTCCCGTCGTCGTAAGCCACCGCATACCTGGGCCAATTGGTTGCCGGCATACCTGATATATATGGTGGTGTACCTTAGGGCACGGCCCGATTTGGCCATTCCGATGGTGCAATACCTCGACAATATTTACAGGGCGATGGTGGATTTTCCTGGCCCGTCGTGGCTGGCTTACGACGAGGAATTTAGGATGAGGGTGGCCCTACATCCTGAGATGAGATGGGATGTGCCCTGCCAGCAATTGTGGCTCTTGTATATGACTCCCACGCATCTGGCGCCTGGTGATAGGTACCATTGCGGCCATGCAGTGCAGCGGGCAGCTGCGACGCAGGTTCCCCGCCAGCCGGCGGGGCAGGGGGTTCCAGCCCACCTGCTGTGTTGGAGCTTCTTAGCTAGCAGCGTGTGCAACAACCGTCAGTGTCGTTTCCGACACGAGTGTCCCTCTTGCTCTGGCCCTCACGCCGCCTCCGCATGCCCACGGGCTGGTGGGTCACGAGGCAGAGGTAGGGGTGGGCAGGAGGCGGTCAGAGCTCCCTCTGACGGGTCTAGCCATGCAAAAGGCCCCCTCCCCAATTAATATCCCTATGTTGTAACGATGACTTTCCGCTTATCCTAGACGGGATGATGCGAGGTACCTGCTAGAAGGTTTCCAGTTTGGCTTTCGTATTCCATTTAGGGGTGTCTGGGGATCGCAGGATGCCCCAAACTTACTTTCTCTGCAGGGTAATGAGGAGGTCGCAGCACAAAAGCATAGCTAAGGAGGTTAAGGCTATGAGAGTTGCGGGGCCCTTTACTGAACCACCATTCCCTAACTTGAAGGTCTCCCCTCTGGGGCTAGTGCCTAAAAAGACCCCAGGTGAATTTCGTTTAATTCACCATCTATCTTACCCTGCGGGTTCCTCGGTCAATGATGCTATTCCTGATGACCTTTGCTCAGTCAGGTACACGTCGTTTGATCAGGCCCTACAGATGGTACGCTCCTGTGGTCCCGGGGCCCTCCTGGCAAAGTGTGATATCAAATCGGCATTCCGATTACTGCTAGTGCACCCCGAGGAATTTGAGCTGTTGGGTTTTCATTTCTGAGGAAAGTTCTACGTAGATAAGGCCATGCCTTTTGGCTGTTCTATTTCATGTTCGGCATTCGAACGATTTAGCACTTTCCTCCAATGGCCTTTGTTCGTAGGTCAGGGTCCCGGTCTGTAGCCCATTACCTCGATGACTTTTTGTTCGGGGGTGAACGGGGCTCGGATATGTGTACGCTTCTCCTTACTACATTTCAGGCGCTTATGCGGGAACTGGGTGTCCCCTTAGCGCCTGAAAAGACCGAGGGCCCAGCCACCAAGCTCACCTTTTTGGGCATGGCAGGGCACGGATCGCCTCCGCGATCTTAATTTCCTGGAATTTTTTCACATTTTGGGGGCACTAATGCTATGGGGCAACAAGTGGGCCAACTCAGTGGTCAATTTTTGTTGTGACAATGCTGCAGTGGTGCACATTGTTAACGCCCAGACGTCCAAATCCCCTAGGGTCATGGCATTGGTTCGTCAATTTGTTTTGAGAAGCCTACACCTCAATGTGCTGTTCAGGGCCAGACATGTTCCAGGTATTAAAAACGATATTGCTGATGCTTTATCCCTCCTGCAGATCTCCCGGTTCCGTGCCTTGGCTCCGGAAGCAGAGGAATTCCCCTCACCACTCCCGGCCGAGATTTGGACGTTTGGCAAGGAGAGGTGAACCGGGAAATCGGCATGTCATTGGCACCTCACACGCGTAAGGCGTATCAGCATGCTGTCATACAATTTAGAACCTTTTGTGGGCAACTACGGTTGCCTGAAGTGTGGCCAATACCAGTAGACCAGGTTTTACAATACATGGTTTATCTTCACGGTCAGGGGTTGGCCCCCCGTACTATAACCTCTAGGCTTTCGGCACTGGCATTTATGGCCAAGGTGCAGGGCTTCACTGACTGCGTGAATGACTTCCGCATACGCCATGTTTTGGAGGGGTGGACACGTGAACGTGGCTGCCGCCCGGACACACATCACCCGATTTCACCAGAGGTTCTTACCCACCTTGCATGAGACTGGCATAACTTATGTTATGATAGGTATGAGGTGGCTCTTTTTCACGCAGCTACCACTGTAGCCTTCTTTGGAGCGCTCCGCATCAGTGAGTTGGTACCACTGTCTAAGGCGGATACGTCTCGTAGGGCACTGGAACTCGATGATGTCTATGTTACACATGAGTCGGCTCAGTTGAGGATACGGTCCTCAAAGGTAGATCAGCACGGCGTAGGCAGTGGAGTCAGACTGCTACGATGTTCCATTGAAGACATCTGTCCGGTTGGTGCTCTACATGAGTTTTTGGCAGTGCGTGGTACGCACCCTGGCCCGTTTTTCTGCCACCAGGATGGGTCTCCCCTCACTCAATTCCAATTTTGGAAGGTGACCGGTATGGCACTTCACAGTGTGGGCCTCCCCGGGGCTCGTTACGGCACCCATTCTTTTAGGATAGGCACTGCGTCCACTGTGGCTGCGTTTGGGTACTCTGAGGCTGATATACGCCGGATGGGCAGATGGGGATCCATGCGCTTTGCATTATACATACGCCCCCTCCATGCATGAGTACCAGTTATGTCATTGTCCCTCTTTCTTCTTTTACAGACCCTGTGTGTTCCTGCACACCGGTGGCAGTATGGCTGGTGGGCCACAGTTGCGTGCACTGGGCAGCGCAGTATGCTGTGGCGACAGAGTGGGGACCCCATCTCGGGCTACGTGCAGCCGCACGTATGCGATGGTACGGTAAGCGCGGTATGAGATGGCGGGAAATGTTGCCATTCCTGTTTTCCATCAGGGATGCTGGACCGCCTGATGTCCTTGTTCTGTACCTCGGTGGCAATGACCTCGCCCAGGTCATTGGCCTTTCTTTAAAATTCACGATTTGCAGTGACCTAGCCTATTTACATTATGTATGGCCGTCCATGCGGCTGCTATGGTCGGACATTGTGCCGCGACATACTTGCATGGGAGGCATTGACCTCCGTGCCCTTGACCATGCTCGCTGGTCAGTAAACAGGGCTGTTGCCCGGTTCCTTGCAGACAAGGGCTTAGAGACAGCCATCCGGCAACCTAGGATAGGCTTGCAGGATTATGATCTCTATGCAGGAGATGGGGTCCACTTGTCGGCCAGAGGTATGAACCTCTTTCTTGAGGATATGCAAGCAGGCCTGGTGACTGAGCTGACGGTATGGTGGGGGGCGGTGAGTCATCATGGACACCTCCCTGTGTGGCGGGTAGCACTGGTAAGGTAAAGATTTATGACCCATAGGTATCCGGCAGGTTTGCTATTGACTGGCCAACACGTAGACAGGTACAGGGGAAATAGGTTTGGCCGGTCAAGGGCGAACCAGGCAAGGGGTGATGGCAGGAGCTTCACAGCCTGCATCACCTTGATAATTAACGGATACACGTCATAGGGTGGGGTCAGTAGATAGTTTATTCACTCTGGTCAACAATTTGTTTGTGTCAACAAACAAATTGATACAAATAGTTACATGTAGCCAATTGCCATTGGCATTTTGGGAGGAACCTTACCAGTGTTACTGCGGCCTGCTTGCCTTAAAGAATTACAATTGGATGATTACACCAATTGAAAGTTATAATTCGGACTAGGGCATTATTCAATAAAAGTGGCCCGATGCCTTTATCCATATACCGGTGTCTGAGTCTTTCTTTGGGGGGTGCGCATGCAAAGTAAATTTGAATGAGGATTAAAAGGAATTACTGTCTTTAATGCTGATAACTGGTAGAATGTGTATCGCAAGAAATTGGAAATCAGATGGAATGCTGAGGATATAAGAGTGGTTTAAAGAGATGTGGGATTTTGCATTGAATGATAAATTAACATGGGAAATAAATAAATATAAAGGGAGAGTTAAGGAAAATAGATTTTGGAAAATTTGGCGATTGTTTGTTGATCACTCATTGAAGGGAGGGTATGGGGATAGCCGGGCACCAGAACAAATATATTTTTGGAAACAGTAAGATAAATAAATAAAAAAATGTGACATCCCGCAGACTCACTTATAGGTATAGGCACAAAGGGTGTTTATTGTAATTGTATCTTGTTTAATGAATTTTATGTCATTTTTTCTTTTTTTTGTATTCTATCTTGATGTTTTTGCTTTCTTTTTTAAAAAAGGATAGATTATAGTGACTTGATTATCACAGCACTGATGAGAATATTCTTGGAAATGGAAAATTAGGAAGAAGATTGGCTGCAATAATCGAAGTGATTGAAGTTTAAAATAAAGTATTGAACTATATGCCAACTGGAAGAAGTTATAATGAAAGTGTATTATTGTGTTTTTTTTTACTTACTGTTTTAGTGGTAAATTTAAATGTATGTTGATTATTAAGTGCTGTGTTTCTTTATTGTCTTTGAATTATGTATTATTGTTTTTCTTTAAAAAAAATAAAAATGTATAATAAAAAAATGGTGTTTTTGCTATCATCTCCAATCAATGGGCATGGTGGTTCTGGCAATAACAAATCTCTATAACTGGAGCTTATTCAATGTGTCGGTCTACTTCAGCTACCTGTATATGAGACTGTCTTCTTATGACATAACTACTTATTTTTCTGTGTCTATTTATTCTTCTTCATTCTTGTCAGCTAAATTTATAAGTCACTTTAGCCAATGTAAGCTGCCAGTGGCAGACAGGAATGAAATATACCTCACTTCTCTGACCATACTGCAGAGCCTTGACAAGAATATCTTAGGGATTTTAAAGATAGCTGCAAGTGTTTGCACCTTGGGATCTTAGAACTCTCTAAATCAACATTGCAAATTGAAGATTCATAAAGAGAATACAGAGTTTATCTGCGCCTGTGGAAAATGTTGCTTTTGGAACAGTCATAATTGATAAAAATTTCTTCACTTTTCTGATCCCAAGTTGGTTGTATGTGTTCTGTGCTGCAATAAAAAGCCCCGACAAGAGCTTTTCCTAGATGTGCAAGTTTGCCAAACGGCAACCAGCACATTTCACAATTCAAGAAGTGGGTGGGAGAGAGGCTTTTGACGGTGGCATGACCATCTACATGCAGTCATGAAACATGATTTTATTTATTTTTATTTATTTATTTATTCAATTTATATCCCGCCCACTCAACACAAGGCCGACTCTGGGCGGCTAACAACATAAAAAGTAACCCCAGGGCAACCCAAGGAGTTTACAGACAATATTAATAATCCTAAAAACAGTTAAAACAGTAAAAAAGTTAAGACTACCCACCCCCTAAAAAGCAGGGGCTGCAGGATCGAAAAGGCACCATGGGGAAGAGTTCCTCTACACCAACCACCCCATGGTGGTTACCCTTCCACCTGCACCCCACACTTGACCTGCCAGCCAGGTTTTAAGATCCCTTCTGAAAGGCAGCAACTCCGTCCGAAGACGTAATTCTGTTGGCAGGAGGTTCCAGAGGGCCGATGCAGACACGGAGAAGGCTCTCCTCCTTGTGCCAGAGAGGCGAGCCCCTCTGGCTGATGGAACAATTAGAGAGCCCCTCCGGTCCGCTCTGGTTGGACGGACAGACGTCCTCAGGGCGATGCGGTCTCTTAGGTAACCTGGCCCACTACCATATAGGGCTTTAAAGGTCAAAACCAGCACCTTGAATTGCACCCGGAGACATACTGGCAACCAGTGCAGTTCCCGGAGCAGTGGTGAAGCATGAGCATAACGCCCACACCCCATCACCACCCGGGCAGCCGCATTTTGGACCAGCTGTAGCCTCCGAATGGTCGTCAAGGGCAGCCCCATGTAGAGCGCATTGCAATAGTCTAGTCTGGAGGTAACCAGAGCATGGGTGACCGTGAGCAATGAGTCCCGGTCCAGGAGTGGGCGCAACTGGCGAATCACCCGAAGTTGGGCGAAAGCCCTCCTGGTCACAGCCGCCACCTGTTCTTCTAGCAGTAGCCGTGAATCCAGGAGGACCCCCAAGTTGCGCACCGGGTCTGTCTGGGGCAAAATAGCCCCATCCAGAACCAACGATGGTAACTCCCGGATTAACGCAGGACCCCCTATCCATAGCCACTCAGTCTTGCTGGGATTCAGTTGTAGCCCGTTAGCCCCCATCCAGACCCCCACAGCTTCCAGGCATCTAGAAAGGACTTTGACGGCATCACTGGGGTCCCCATGGGCCGAGATGTACAACTGAGTGTCATCCGCGTACTGATGGTACCGCACCCCATGGGAACGAATGATCTCACCCAGCGGTTTCATGTAGATGTTAAATAGGAGAGGAGAGAGCACCGAGCCCTGAGGAACCCCCCATTTGAGGGGCCTAGGACTGGACCTCTCACTCTCCAACCACACCGACTGGGACCGACCCCTCAGAAATGAGGAAAACCAGGACCACACAGTACCCTGGATTCCCAAACCTCGGAGCCGTTCCAGAAGGATACCGTGGTCAACGGTATCGAAAGCCGCTGAGAGGTCAAGAAGAGCAAGGACGGATGGATGACCACCGTCCCGCTCCCGCCAGAGATCATCCATCAGTGCGACCAATGCCGTCTTGGTACCATATCCAGGCCTGAATCCTGACTGAAAAGGGTCCAGATAATCCACTTCATCCAGTACCCCCTGCAGCCGACACGCCACTGCCTTCTCCAACACCTTTCCTAAAAAGGGGAGGTTTGAGACAGGCCTATAGTTAGTTAGGACAGCTGGGTCGAGGGAAGATTTCTTCAGGAGGGGGCGCACCAAAGCATGTTTTAAAGGTGCAGGAAACACCCCCTCCCGCAATGATGCATTGATCACAGCCCCAACCCAGCCACCTGTCACTGCCTTGGAGGTTTTCACCAACCAGGTGGGACAGGGGTCCAAAGGGCAGGCAGTGGCGCGCACAGCTGCAAGGAGCCTGTCCACTTCATCAGGGGCAACTGGATCAAACCGGTCCCAGATGGCATGGCAAGACTGTGCTCCGGCTCCCTCCGGACTCTCCCCATCCACGCCAGGATTAAACCCAGAGCGAATCCGATCGATTTTCTCCACTAGATGGTCAGCAAAGTCCTCAGCCGACCCCTGCCAACCGGGCACCGGGGTCCCCCTACCAAGGAGAGACCTGGTAACCCGGAACAGGGTGGCTGGGCGATTATCAGCGGAGGCAATAAGGGTGGTGAAGTATTGCCGCCTCACCACCTCCATCGCCACTAGATAGGCCCTAATAGCGGCCCTAGCTAGTGTCCAATCGGAGTCTCTCTGGGTCTTCACCCAGCGGCGCTCTTGGCGTCTCTTTGCCCGTTTGAGCTCCCGCAGTTCATCTGTGAACCATGGAGATGACCTAGCTCGATGAGCTCTGAGAGGCCGTAGTGGTGCGATTTCATCCAAGGCCGCTGTAGTCATCCTGTTCCACAGGTCAACCAGCGCCTCGGGCGAATCGTGTTGCCGATCCAGAGGGAAATCCCCCAGTTCCCTCTGGAATCCATCAGGATCCATCAGTTGCCTGGGGCGGGCCATTCTAATAGGCCCTGCCACCCTACGGTGCAGCGTCGCACCCAGGAAGTCTAGAGCCACCAAATAGTCATCTGACCATGGCACAGGTGTTATGTCTAATTTCCGTAGTCTCAGATCACTCTGCCACCGCTCCGACAAAAAGATTAAATCTGGTGTGTGGCCACTGCCCCTGGTCGGGCCCTGAATTACCTGAATCAGGTCCATATCTGCCATGGAAGCCATGAACTCCTGAGCCACCTCGGAGCCAGTCCCCAGCGAAGGCAAATTGAAGTCCCCCAGAACCATCAGTCTAGGGAACTCCAATGCCAACGCTGAGATGGCCTGGAGGAGCTCAGGCAGGGAGTCCCTTACCCTGCAAGGGGGCAGGTACAGGAGTAAGACTCCCAACTGACCCTTAGAGCCCAGACGCAGAAGCAGGGCCTCACAACCCAGAATTTGTGGAGCAGTAGCCCTGGTGACTCCCAGTGACTCCCTGGCTATGATGGCAACGCCACCGCCCTTACCCTTATCCCTAGGCTGGTGCCAAATACTGAACCCAGCTGGACACATTTCTGACAGAGGAACCCCATCCTCTGGTCTCAGCCAGGTCTCAGTAATACATGCCAAGTCGGCCCGCTCCCCCATAATGGAATCTTGTATCAGGGGGGCCTTATTACATACCGACCTGGCATTCATCAGCAGCAGCCTAAGGACAGGGTCACCCTGGGTCAGCTGCTCAGGACCTAGAGGTGTAACCGTGGGGCTGGAACAAGGGACAGATACTAAGCATCTGCCCCGCGTTCCCCGGGTGCGGCCCGCCCCTCGGTACCCGCTATATCGCCCCATGCCCATCACAACCTCTATATTGGTCTCCGGAGCCTCCCTGCTTGCCCTGGACAGAATGCTGCCTCTCCTTCCTGGCTGGCCTGGCAATCTCTCCCTCCCTCCCTTCCACCCCAATATAAAACCGCCCCATTCACTCCCCCCACCACCCTCCGCACGGCTCCGGTGGTGATGGAAGTGGTGGGGCATTCTTCCACAACTGTGTTGAACCCTCAACTGCCGGGCGGGGCCCGAAACGCCGGCCGATGGCGAGTCCACCGAGCCTCTTCGCCCCCGCCGGGGCCGAGCACAGCGGCGGTGATGTTTCGTCCGGCAGGCCCCCTCGCCTTTTGAGTCCTGGCGAGGGGCGGGGGGCGGGGCCCGAAACGCCGGCCGATGGTGAGGCCAGCGAGCCTCTTCACACCCGCCGGGGCCGAACACAGTGGCGGTCCTTGGCGTTGGCCCCGCTTTTGAGGCTGCCTGCCGAAACTCCCTCCAGCTGTACCTGTTCATCTCCCGCCGGTCTGGCCAGGAGGGAAAGAGAGCGCCCGGTGTCCTTGGCATCGGCAGCATCGGCCCCACTTTTGAGGCTGCCTGCCGAAACTCCCTCCAGCTGTGCCTGTTCATCTCCCGCCGGTCTGGCCGGGAGGGAAAGAGAGCGCCCGGTGTCCTTGGCGTCGGCAGCGTCGGCCCCACTTTTGAGGCTGCCTGCCGAAACTCCCTCCAGCTGTGCCTGTTCATCTCCCGCCGGTCTGGCCGGGAGGAAAAGAGAGCGCCCGGTGTCCTTGGCTTTGGCAGCGTCGGCCCCACTTTTGAGGCTGCCTGCCGAAACTCCCTCCAGCTGTGCCTGTTCATCTCCCGCCGGTCTGGCCAGGAGGGAAAGAGAGCGCCCGGTGTCCTTGGCTTTGGCAGCGTCGGCCCCACTTTTGAGGCTGCCTGCCGAAACTCCCTCCAGCTGTGCCTGTTCATCTCCCGCCGGTCTGGCCGGGAGAAAAAGAGAGCGCCCGGTGTCCTTGGCTTTGGCAGCGTCGGCCCCACTTTTGAGGCTGCCTGCCGAAACTCCCTCCAGCTGTGCCTGTTCATCTCCCGCCGGTCTGGCCGGGAGGAAAAGAGAGCGCCCGGTGTCCTTGGCTTTGGCAGCGTCGGCCCCACTTTTGAGGCTGCCTGCCGAAACTCCCTCCAGCTGTACCTGTTCATCTCCCGCCGGTCTGGCCGGGAGGGAAAGAGAGCGCCCGGTGTTTGCAACTTCCATTATCTCTGGCTGCCTGGGAAGGTACAATTAGAACAGCGGTAGTATTTGAAAATTAAGTAATGTGGTGAGGGATGGCCAATTTCTCATGGAATTCCCCAGCTAGCTTGGCCAGAAGCTAGGAGAGCTTGAGGATTCTGAGATGACCTTCTCCAAAATCTGCACCATCCATTGTTGCAGATGCTGATTTCACACATGCTTAAGAACAAACATAGATACAAAGGACTGCTTTTCACACCTTGGACCTATGGCACCTTTTAAAACTTCTGAAACATTGGAAAATACATACAAGTTGGAAAATAACCAAATGAGATTCCCTTGGTTGTGCTAAGGCACTGAGAATGTAAGGGAGGTTTAATTACTTCATTCGAATTAATCTTTGAGAGTGCCTAAAACATATCACAATAATATTTCTGTATTTCTGTGCCCAGTAAGATTTTTACTGAGTTTTCCAGAGTCCACAGCTGCAGTGTGTATCTGTCTGATGGTTCCAATCTTTACTTATTCATTTTTGGAATACTTCCAAATGTCTGGGATAAAATTTGAACATTCCTTGGCCTCAGAAAAGCCCCCAGAGAAAACATGGCATCATTAAAAAGAATCTCTTAGAAAATCAGGAAATCATGCATAACTGTTCAGTATGGTCAGTTTTGTCTAAAGTAAATCTGAGGATAATTTTTGAGACTATACTGTGAAAGCCTCAGAAAAACCTTTGAGAAAAGCTAAAATAATTTTTCATTATTTTTAAATCCAGACTATTTAATTAGTCCTATCATAATCTGCTTCTGATTAACTGTATTTTTATGATTACTTTATCATATATTCTACAGATCATACCATGAATCATGAAAAATAAATATTTGAGCACAACTACAAGATTTCTTTAATGGGCCATCATGTCAATTCTGACTTATGGAGTTCTTTTCCCACATTTTCTAGATAAATATTACTCAGAGGTGGTTCATCAATCATTATCTCTAGCCATACACCAATGTATATTCATAATCATAAGTTATTAGTGTCCAAAGTTCTCTTTATCATCTCACTATCCTGAACACTTTCAATCTTCCCAGATTTTGGAAGCTAAGATGAGCTTGATCCATTTGGCAAATGAATGGATGGGTATCTGGGAATACCATGAATTTCTAATTAGAGCTCAGATGAAATCCCACCCTAAATCCTTGAAAAGTTGCTGCCAGTCATAATTGAGAATGCTTGTCCAGATGGAAGAATGAAAGGAAAATGCACCAGAGTCCACAACTCATGGCGATGTCCTGCTCATGTGCAGCTCACTAAAGTCAGCTGTCGTGTGACTGGGCATAGCTATTATTCAGATCTGAAATTGTTTATTCATGAACAATATTGATGAGGGCTGTTAGTCAGAAAAATGGCAATGCCTTTCCTCTTGAATTCATATTTTTACAAGGCATCCATGACACCAGCTTTCCTTTATAAGGGGAAAAAAAAGAAAATACTGCATAGGTTTCTTTGACTATAAGAGATTGATTTCTGAGCCCTGTATTTTGTGTTAAATTATTTTTATGAACAAGGAGGCAAAAAAGCTGCTAGTCATTTAGATTAAATCAGATGACTGAAGGCCTTTGGACTTTAAAACTAGTCATGAAATATGGGAATGTCTGTGCTCAATTTGACGTGACTATGCTCACTGCATTCAGACAAAGGTTTTATTCTGATGCTTTTATTCTAAGTGCATAGACACACACCCATCAATGCTGCCATTTTAAATCACAAAGAAAAAGACAAGGACCACTCAAAGGAAAGGTTCCACAAATCAAAGTTCTGTATCTTCAAAAACAAACAAACAGTATCAGTAGTATAGTAGTATGAAATAATGTAGGGGCAATACTAAGATAAATCCACAGTGAATCGAGACTGTTCCGGTCATACCTGTCAAGTTTTGGATTTGAAAATAAGGGAAATTTTGGCCACACCCCTCAGTGGGCATGACCAAATCTGTGGGCATGGCCAAATATAGACATGTGACTTGCTGCGCTCTAGTCATGCCTGCCACATGGCCATGAAAATGTCTTCAAACACAGACAGCATTGGCTCTTTGGCTGTAAATGGAGATGAGCACTGCACTCTAGAGTTGGATACGACTGGCAGATTTTACTTTCTCAGGATCAAATATCTCTGCAGATGGTGATTGCAGCCGTGAAATAAAAAGGCAACTGATGCTTGGAAAACAAGCTATGAGAAACCAGGGGAACATAGTGAAAAGTAGAGGCATCACCCTGCAAACAAAAAATTGCATAGTCAAAGCAATGGTATTCCCAGTGGTAATGTATGGATGTGAGAGCTGGACCATTAGGAAAGCTGAGTGCAGAAGAATATATGCCTTTGAAATGTGGTGTTAGAAATAGGTCGATCCTAGAAGAAATCAACCACGACTGCTAATTAAAGGTCAAATAGTAAAGATGATGCTAAAGTACTTTGGACATCAAATGAGAAGAGAGGATTCACTTGAGAAAGCCTTGATGCTGGGAAAGGTGGAGGACAAAAGAAGGGGGTGGCCAAAAATTAGATGGCTAAATGGTATTGTAGATGCAATTGGCACAAAGCTGTGTGGGCCAAATAACCCTTTTCCCATCTTCCTGGGAGACTTTTGTTTTGTTTTCTTTCTTGTTTACTCATTTTTAATTTTAAAAAAATTCTGGGAAGCAAAGAGCAGAATAGTAAACCAGCCCCCTAGGGTGAACTAGCCCTGCACGTGGCTAGATACCACCACCCCAATTAGGGTGGAGGAGCAAGGGATTAATTTCCCCAAATTAACCAATCTATTTGTTCCTCACTGCAACCAGTTGAAGCATCAACACCTGAGAATGTCGGATCCAACTTAAGGAAGGGAATTAGTAAAGTAAAAAGCAACCACTGTAGTTTCCAAGCCTCCCAGCAGCTGAGGAGTTAATCTCCATATATGAAATATCTCTCACCTAGAGTAGACTCCCGTCCCATGGTGGCTCCGACCAGCAGCAGCAAAAACGAAGCCTCCATGACCATGTGGCCGGGAAAGGGAAATGAAAGAGAAACTACAGAAGGCCTCCCACCACCACCTTCTCTCTCTCCTTCCTCAAGCGAAAAGCCACACAGCGACCTCTGGTGGCAGGAAAAACATACTGCAGCTTCGCCTGTGAGGGCTCCGGTCAGGATTTTTTTTAATAAATAAAATAAATGAGGGATATTAAGGGGAAATTAATAAAAATGGGAGGGTGTGGGAGGAGGAGTAAAAATAAGTGATTTCCCGGGGAAAACGGGATACTTGACAGGTATGGTTCCGGTATAACCAGCCTTTCACATATAGCTTCCTCAGGATAAAGGTTCTTTGATATGCGTTAAGGAGCCTCTAAATGTGTGTTCTATTAGTGCTCTAAACGTTTAGAGAACTAATAGTACACACATTTAGAGGCTCCTTAACGCATATCAAAGAACCTTTATCCTGAAGAAGCTATATGTGAAAGGCTGGTTATACCGGAACAGTCTCGATTTACTGTGGATTTGTTTTAGTATTGCCCCTACATTATTTCATACTACTATACTACTGATACTGTTTAGATTTTTGCATTTGAAGAAGAATTCTGCTTGATTTACTATAAGAAATGTTGAAGAAACTTTGAAGACATGACTTTTTATATTGACATTTTTAGTTGCAGTACTGTATGAAGCTAATACTTTACTCATATATATATGAGTTCCACATAAATAACACCGTACTTTCCTGATAAGAGCCCACTGGAATAATGTGAATGATGTGAATTATGTTTAATGTGCAAAAAGCTTTTTATGGTAATGGAGAAACAATAATTGCACTGAATTATTGCCCTGAATTTTTCTGTACATTATCTCTGTCTATTATGACCCAGCCTACACCTCATATTCCAACTCTGTTATTCTATTATTCTATGTTTCGGTGCAAATAAGGTGATAAAGGTTACTGAACATCTTGTGGTTTCTATTTGTGGACAGGCTCCTCAGAGTTGTGCATGATACCACTTGCTTACTTGATCACTGTGATGGTGAATGCTTCTTTGCGGGAGGGGGTGGTTCTGGCAGTTTTCAAACATGCGCTGGTTCGCCCTCTCCTGAAGAGGCCATCGCTCGACCCTACTGTTATTTCTAATTTCAGACCTATTTCCAAAATTCCCTTTGTGGGGAAGGTGTTGGAAAAAGCAGTGGCTCGGCAGCTCCAGGGGGTTCTGGATGATACGGATAATCTGGACCCATTTCAGTCAGGATTCAGGCCCGGTTATGGGACCGAGACGGCATTGGTTGCACTCTTGGATGATCTTTGGCAGGAGCAGGATCAAGGCAACCCCTCGGTCCTTGCTTTTCTTGACCTCTCAGCGGCTTTTGATACCCTCGACCATGGTATACTTCTGGGCCAGCTCTGATGAGTGGGGGCCTAGGGCACTGTGTTGTCCTGGTTTTCCTCATTTCTGACGGGTCAGACTCAGTCGGTGTCTTTAGAAAGTGGGTTGTCCAGCCCTAGGTTGCTTCCATGTGGGGTGCCTCAGGGCTCGGTACTCTCACCTCTATTGTTTAATATCTACATGAAACTGCTGGGTGAGATCATTCGTTCCCATGGGGTGAGGTATCATCAGTATGCAGATGACACCCAGCTGTACATCTCAGCTTGTGGGGACCCGAGTGATGCAGTCGAAGTCCTCGCCCGGTTCACCTCTCCTCACCAAATGTCCAAATCTCGGCCGGGAGTGGTGAGGGGAATTCCTCTGCTTCTGGAGCCAAGGCACGGAACCGGGGGATCTGCAGGCGGCATAAAGCATCAGCAATATCATTATTAATGCCTGGGACATGTCTGGTCTTAAAAAGCACATTCAGGCGTAGGCTTCGTAACACAAACTGGCGAACCAACACCATAACCCTGGGTGATTTAGACGTCTGACGTTGACAATGTGCACTACTGCCACATTGTCACACCAAAAATGGACCACTGGGTCGGCCCACTCCTCGCCCCATAGCATCAAAGCTCCCAGGATTGGAAGGAACTCAAGAAATGTGAGATCGCGGAGGCGATCCGTGCCTCGCCATGCTGGAGGCCATTGGCCATAAGCCCACCTCCCCTCAAAATAAATCCCATATCCTAGGGAGCCGGAGGCATCCGACTGTACTTGAAATCTGGGGGGAACCAAAAGGTCGGATCACCAAAAAGAGACCCCATTAAATTCCCGTAGGAATGTGAGCCAAACCAAAAGGTCAGCCCGCATGCCTCTGGTCAGTCGGACCCTGTGCTGGCGCTTCACCAGGCCAGACATGGCGTCACATAGGCGCCGCGCAAATGCTCTGCCGGCCGTAACCACCCTGCAGGCAAAGTTAAGATGGCCATGAAGGACCTGAAGCTCACGAAATGACACTTTACGTTTGGCCAGCAACGCCAAAATCATCGTGGAGATCCGGGTGACCTTCTCAATGGGTAACCGGGATGCCTGTGCGATCGTGTCAATTTCAATACCCAGAAATGTGAGTGTAGTAGATGGGCCCTCGATCTTTTCGAGCGCTAAAGGGACACCCAGTTCCAGCATTAGTGTCTGAAATGTAGTGAGGAGACGCGTGCACGTGTCTGAGCCCCGTTCACCCCTGAACAAAAAATCATCGAGGTAATGGGCTACAGACCGAGACCCGGACCTGTGAACAAAGGCCCACTGAAGAAAAGTGCTAAAACGTTCGAATGCCAAACACGAAATAGAGCAGCCAAAAGGCATGGCCTTGTCTACATAGATCTTCCCTTGGAATCTAAAACCCAATAGCTCAAAGTCCCCTGGGTGCACTGGCAGCAATCGGAATGCCGATTTAATGTCACATTTTGCAAGGAGGGCACCGGGACCGCAAGTGCGCACCATCCTTAGGGCTTCGTCAAATGACGTATACCTGACCGAACAAAGGTCATCAGGAATAGCATCATTGACAGAATAACCCGCCGGGTACGATTTTGTTGTTGTTCAGTCGCACAGTCGATTCCGACCCTTTGCGACCCTATGGACCATCGTTCTCCAGGCTCCTCTGTCCTCCACCATCCCCCTCAGTCCTCCCAGTTCTGTGCCCATTGTGTCTATAATACCATCTATCCATCTCATCCTTGGCCTCCCCCTTCTTCTTTTGCCCTCCACCTTTCCCAACATCACGGCCTTCTCAAGTGAATCCTCCCTTCTCATTTAATGCCCAAAGTACTTTAGCCTCATCTTTACTATTTGACCTTCCAATGAGCAGTCAGTGTTGATTTCCTCCAAGATTGACCTATTTGTTCTCCTCGCTGTCCAGGGTACCCTCAAAACTCTCCTCCAGCACCACATTTCAAAGGCGTCTATTCTTCTGCGTTCAGCTTTCCTAATTGTCCAGCTCTCACATCCGTACATTACCACTGGGAATACCATTGCTTTGACTATTCTAATTTTTGTTTGCAATGTGATGTCTCTGCTTTTCACTATGTTCACCAGGTTTCTCATGGCTTGTCTCCCAAGAATCAGTCGCCTTTTTATTTCATGGCTGCAATCCCCATCTGCAGTGATCTTAGATCCTAAGAACGTAAAATCTGTCACTGCTTCTACTTCTTCCCCATCTATTTTCCAGGAACTGATCGGGCCTGTTGCCATTATCTTGGTTTTCTTGATATTGAGTCTCAAGCCAGCTTTTGCACTCTCCTCCTTCAGCCGAATCAAGAGATTCTTTAGGTCTTCCTCACTTTCTGCCATTAGGGTGGTATCGTCTGCATATCTCAGATTGTTTATGTTTCTCCCAGCAATTTTGATCCCATATTGTGATTCCTCCATCCCTGCGTTTCGCATGATGTGCTCTGTGTATAAGTTGAATAAGCAGGGTGACAAAATGCAGCCTTGTCTTACTCCTTTTCCTATTCCAAACCACTCTGTCATTCCGTGTTCTGTCCTAACTGTTGCTTCTTGGTTCCTGTACAGATTTCTCAGGAGGCATATGAGATGCTCTGGTATTCCCATCTCTTTAATCACTTGCCACATCTTGTTGTGATCCACACAATCAAATGCCTTAGTGTAGTCAATAAAGCAAAAGTAAACTTGTTTCTGGTATTCCTTTGTTTTCTCCATGATCCAACGTATGTTGGCAATGTGGTCTCTAGTCCCCCTGCCTCTTCTGAAACCCGCCTGCACCTCTGGTAGTTCTCTTTCCACGTGCTGCTGAAGTCTATCCTGTATTATCTTGAGCATCACCTTGCTGGCGTGTGGGATGAGCGCAATTGTTCGATAATTTGAACATTCTTTGGCATTGCCCTTTTTTGGGATTGGAACATATACTGATCTTTTCCAGTCCTGTGGCCACTGTTTTGTTTTCCAAATCTGCTGGCATATTGAATGCAGTAATTTGATGCCATCATCTTTTAGAGCTTTGAAAAATTCAACTGGGATACCATCATCTCCACTAGCTTTGTTGTTTGCAGTGCTCTTTAGGGCCTTTCTGACTTCACTCTCCAGGATGTCTGGCTCAGGTTCAAATTCTTCATCATTGTGACTATCAGGAGTGTTGAGTTCCTTTTTGTAGAGTTCCTCTGTGTACTCTTTCCATCTTTTCTTAATCTCTTCTGCATCAGCTAGCTCCTTTCCGTCTTTGTCCCTTATCATGTTCATTTTTGCTTTAAATGTTCCCTTGATTTCCTGGACTTTTTTGAAAAGGTCTCTGGTTCTGCCTCTTTTGTTGTTTTCCTCCATTTCTCTGCACTGTTCTTTTAGGTAATTTTCCTTATCTCTCCTTGCTTTTCTTTGAAATTCTGTGTTCAAAAGATTGTATTTTTTTCTTTCTCCTTTGACTTTTGCATTCCTTCTTTCCTCTGCTATTTTAAGAGCCTCATCAGACAACCACTTTGCTTTCTTGCTCTTCTTTTCTTTTGGTATGGAGAATTCACCCAGGGTCTTTTTAGGTACTAGCCCCAGAGGGGAGACCTTCAGGTTAGGGAAAGGTGGTTCGGAAAAGGGGCCCGCTACCCTCCTGGCCTCTACTTCTTTGGCAATACTCAAGGCAGCTACTTCCTCCTTACCCTTCAGGGAAATTAAATTGGGGGCATCTTGGGGTCCCCGCACCCCTTTGAATGGGATACGAAAGCCCCACTGGAAGTCCACCAGGAGGTACCTCGTGTCCTCCCTCCTTGGATAAGTTGAGAGCCATCGCTCCAACATATACACATTAACTGGGGAGGGGGCCTTTTGACTGGCTAGCTCCATCAGAAGAAGCTCTGCCCGCTCCCTGTCCACCTCTACCTCTGCCCCGTGACCCACCAGCCTGCGGGCACGCGGAGGCAGCGTGGGGGCCAGCGCAAGAGGGACACTCATGTTTATATCGACACTGTTGCTTATTGCAGACGCCATTAGCTGAGAAGCTCCAACACAGCAAGCGGGCTGGAACCCCCTGCCCCGCCGGCTGGCGGGGAGCCTGTGTTGGAGCAGCTCACTGCACAGCATGGCCACAATGGTACCTATTCCCAGGCCCGGACACGTGGGGGTCATGTACAAGAGCCACAATTTTTGGCAGGGCTCATCCCATCTCATCTCCGGGTGTAGGGCCACCCTCATTCTAAATTCCTCATCATAAGCCAATCACGATGGGCCAGGGAAATCCACCATCGCCCTGTAAATATTGTCCAAATATTGGACCATAGGAATGGCCAGATCAGGCCGGGCCCTGGGGTATACCACCATATAAATAAGATATGCCGGCAACCAGTTGGCCCAAGTGCGCGGTGGCTTACGACGACGAGACAGTTCCTTGTCTCTGTCATCCTGTCCCTCTCTCTCTTCCTTAGTGGGCTCACGGTTCAATAGGGAGAATATATCCACGTATTCCCCCCGCCAAATCTTCTCCCCCGTGACCTGGGACAAATGATCACCAAGGGGCTAGGAATAACCGGCACATTATGTATGGAGGGCATACGCAGCAGGACCTGGACAGCCCCTGCGATGCTCGGCACTGCCCCAGGGGCGGAAACCCCCGCCCTCAACGAGGTGCCATTTTGAAACCATGGGACACTGGGGTAGGCTGGTAACTGATGCCCACTCGCCTCCACTTGACGAGGCCAGGGCCACTGAACCCCACCACTGGAAGTGGGCTGTGATGTAGGTGCACTAAATTGAATCTGATACTCACTAGGTGCACCCCCGTGAACCACCCCCACTGGGGGTTCCGGCCCACGGCGGGCATCGGAGCTTGCGACCGGAATTGAGCTCTGGGGCCACACCTGACTACTCCCAGTCTGCAGATCTGGACGAACGGGGGGCTGCGAGACACCAGCAGGCACCGGCCAGAGTGTCTTAAGCAGCTCAACCCGGCTGGCTGCCCGTTGCAGCGTTGTGGCCGTCGAGGTAGCCGGAGACAACAAAGGGGCCCCGGCAGAAAGAGAAGCGCCCCCCACCACAAAAGACTGTGTAATACCCAAGGATGCTTCCAGCACTGCTAAACGTGCAAGCAGAGCATCCACTGCCACAGAGCCCCCAGCATAATGTGGGCCGGGTGGGCCGGACAGCCCACTAGGCAGTTGGAAGGGTACCCCGAAAGGGGAGCCAGGGCCAGAATAGGGCCATGCCCAAAACTCCGGCCCATGAGGGGCCGGTGGAGGAACGGGCTGTATGCCCACACCAGGCCCTCCCCCGCTGCCCTGACCCATGGCCGGTAACGGCGGGCTGAGGGCCGAAGCCCCTGAGGGGCCGGCCTGTGGCTGGCCAGCCAGGCCCGGCTGCCAAGTGCCAGCCTGAATAGCCCCACCGGTATCAGTGGGCAAGGCTGGCACGGTGCCCTGCCGCAGGGGCGCAGCCCTGGTCCTCTGACCCGATGGCTGTCCCCCGTCCAGCGCAGGGCCAATAAAAGTTCTCCCACTTGGCCGCGACTTCATCGCCGGGGCCTTCCGCCTGGGAGGCATGTCTCCTAAGGAAAAGAAGAAGCAGGATCCCTTTCCAGGGATCGAAAACCTAGCGCCAAAGCACGCGGTAGCCAAGCAAACCAAGGCTCCGCGAGTGCTAATCCTCCTTTCCCAGCCTGGAAAGCACAAGGGCTAAACAGCCGAAGACTAATTCACTAACAGCGACGGAGAAAACTTCCCCTCTCCGTCGCTATTTCTAAAATGGCAGCTCATCTGCCTCGTGGCCACCCCTTTTATAGAGGGGTGGCCACGCCCCCTAACTCACACGGATGTCTGAGTCCGGGTGGGGGCCCCCGCAAAGAGCGCGGTGGCCATTTTGGCGCCACGCTTTCATTCTATGTATGTAACTACAATGCAGAAACATCTCTGGCAATGTAGATAGGAAAGGTTGCCTACCTCATTATATAGCTGCTTGTGCAACAGCAAGCAAAAGGGCCTGTCTATATTGCCACAGCCACTTCCATATTTGTAATGACGGACAAAATTTATCAAGATACTTGCTATTAATGTAGAAGAGTCCCCCCACCCATGATTCTGAGTCACTGAGACTATCACTTCATCCTATGTTGCCTTTGTTAGCAGCCTTTCCTTTGAGATTTTTCTGTTTTGTTCTTACCATGGAGCATGTGGATTTTTTTTTCCTATGGGAATTTTTGACAGGGCAGATCTTTTTATTCTTTCTTTTGTCCCAAAATGGGAATCAAATTCTTAACCTTTCCAAAAAGAATTGTTGACCAGGCAAGAACATTTTTTGCATAGGTCAGACCTAGCAAGTAGACAGTTCTTTTTATCTGAGGGTATTACTGCTTCGGTAAACTCAAATCAGAGTAATTTGGCTCTGTTGTGTCTTGATCTGAATTCACAGCTATGATTGAAATCATAATGAGTGCTCACATTTAGCTTATGGATTGAATTGGAAGTTCAGTGCTCACACAGGCAATGTGATTGGCATTCCAATCCAATGCACAGCATCTTTCCTTCCTTCCATCCTTTGCCTGTCTTTCCTTTGTCTCATCCTGACTCTTTTTATATGTTTTTTAAAAACTTAAATAGATGAGATATCATCATCATCATCATTTAGTTCGAATTTATATTGCCGCCCACTCGCCGTAGCGACTCAGGGTGGCTTACAAACAATGCATTACATTACAATCAAATATGTTGATGGGGGCTCAGGTTTGGGGACACAAAGTCCTCAACATGCCCTGACTTCTTCTTCCCCCAGCCATTGGTATGGGCACAGGGGGAGGGGCTTCTTCTTCCCCTGGCCATTGATATGGGCACCAATATTATAGATAGCACTATTTCAACCTATCACCTTATCACTAGGTCTTTATTTTTATGATTATTTTCTGTATATGTCTCTCCTTCCATTTTCCAGATAACATAATTGAAAGAAGCTATTGAAATGAAATGAAATGTGTTGCCTGTTGATTTTGAAAGGATTACACAATGTTCTGGAAATGGTGGTGTCATTCCAGACACAGCACATGAATGTTTTTCACATGATAACAGTGATATGATCTAGCACTATTCTCATATATTTAATAAATTAAAAAAGGTTGACCAGCACAAAGGAAACAATTTATTGATTTAAAACTGCTTAGTTGGCAGGAGCTGGGAAAGAGATGGTATCTCACTCCATCATTCTGAACTCAGGTCTTGAACTGCTGACCTGCCAACCTTCCAGTTGTCAAGTTCATTGTTTTAAACACTAAGTTGAGGCGTGCTAGAAGAAAGTAAGTAGAGAAGGGTAGAAAATTATTAGTGACAACCAGCACTCAGCCTAGTAAGTCTGAAAATAAAAACTTGAAATCAGGTAGATATTGTTTCTGCATGTGCTTGAAATTTCTAAAGGTGCAATCAAAGAGAAGAAATGCTTGGTAGATCACTCATGGCCATATACATGGGCCATATACAGCTTTTGCAGATCTCTTTTGTTATATGCCAAATGTCCTAGCCCTCCCACAATGGCACCATCAACTTGCAGGAACCACCAAATTACCAATCTTTCTTCTGTGATTTGTTAAAGTATACTTGTCTGAAACAGTGTTATCTCAAACTAATCGTCTCCATACAGCATAAAGGTAAAGGTTTTCCTTGCTCAAAAGCCAGTCATATCCAACTCTAGGGTTTAGTGTTCATCTCTGTTTCAAAGCTGAAGAGCCAGTGCTGTCTGCTTTTGCAGATATTTCTGTGGTCATGTGGCAGGCATGACTAGACACCGGAGCACATGGAACACTGTTTACCTTCCTACCAAAGTGGTTCCTATTTCTCTACTTGCAATTTCTTGCTTTTGAGCTGCTAAGTTGGCAGGAGCTGGGACAAAGACGGGAGCTCATTCCATCCTGCCGTACTTGGGAATTGAACTGCTGACCTGCTGCCTTCCAGTCAGCATCTTAGCCACTTAAGCCACTGCAGTCCCAGTCCATACAGAGTACACCTATACAATGTCAACCAAAATCAAGAGGAAAATAAGACATCTGTATGTGATGGGAGGGAGAACAGAGAATGGTGCTATGCCTGTGTGCAAGGGGCACATTTGTTTTATATTTGGACTAGCTGATTACCTGTTGTTGCTCGGGTTCACGAACACACAGATACAGACAGACAGACACACACACACACACACATCTATCCCCTCTCTCTCTCACACGCACACACGCACACACACGACACAGACGTGTGCGCGGGGTGGGATTTTTCTCTCCCTCTCTCTCCCCCTTTCACCCATTGATTGCCCTGCGGCTGGCAGGCAGCACGTACACACACACACACACACACACACACACACACACACACACACACACACACACACACAGAGATTGACACACAAACACACACAGAGAGACACAGAGAGTGAGGGGTGGGTGGGATTTCCTCCCCCCTCTCTCACATGTACATACTCGTCACACACACACACACACACACACACACACACACACACACACACACACACACACACACACACAGGGTGGAATTTCTTTCTCCCCCTCTCTCTATCACCCCTTGATTTTCCTGCAGCAGGCAGGTTGGAATCCCCAGCCAACCACCCTCTCCCCTCCCTCGGCCACAGCTCTCCATTTGTAAGTACATGAAAGGAAAGTTTGTATGCCTGTGGCTATGGAAGGTAACTATTTAGGAGAAGTGAGAAGGATTTAAGGGGAGTATGAGTGGAGATGGTTGATTTGGTAGGTCCTGCTCATTAATCCTACCTCCATAGAATTCTCCAGCCATTGATCTCCTTCTCTGCCTGAAAATGTTTGCCTTATTATTCATCATTAACATTCGTAGGGGCTGTGGTGGCTCAGTGGTTAAGAAGCTTGCCTTGTTAGCAAGAAGGTTGGCAAGTCGGCAGTTTGAGACCTGAGTACTGCATGACAGATTGAGTGCCTGTCTCTGTCCCAGGTCTTGGGGACATGAAAGGATCGTCATTTGAGCATTCCCTGAGTGGAATTTCTTCTGCAAAAATCCTTTCAACCCAGAATAATTTCTGACTAATAATAATAATAATAATAATAATAATAATAATAATAATAATAATAATAATAATAATAATAATAATAATAATAATAATTATTATTATTATTATTATTATTATTATTATTAGCAACATTCCTGAGAAAATTGGTAACACAAGTGCTAGAGTGATCTTCTCATGGGAGTACATCTATACAACAAATAAATGCATGAGTGAAGTAGAATATTTGTGTGGAAGTCTCATGGGCCTCCCCAGTCCATAAAATAATGAAATGAAATAGAGTAATTTGGTTTGTAGAATGTGTGAGAGTGTGTTTGTGTGGATTTTGCAATCTATTGGAGACATCCTTTAATTTGCCCCTCTCCCATGACTCTAGTGTGGTTGGTAAGCCCTGGCGAAATGGAAGGTGCTTACCTAGAGTGAGCTATTTTAACAGTGGACAAATGCAGCCTCAGAGCCATATATAGCTTCCACTTGGTTCTCAGATGCCCCTGCCTTAAAAAACACCACACACACACACAAATGCATTTTCCACTTCCAGCAGTGGTATTAATTAAGGGCTGTGCAGAGCCCATTAACACTTCCCCCCAAAAAACACAAAAAAATTAAACTAGTAGCATCCAAGTATTATCCGTAAGACTTTCCATTTTACCATTATTCCTGGAGGTACAAGACTCACAGCAACAACCCTTCCCTCCACTTCATTAATAGCTCAGAACTAGCCACTTCCTAATTCAAACACTTTTAGGAAATCACCCATTTCAAAACAGTGGATGCTTGGCAACATTTGGCACTGCATGGTGCTCATTTTGCTCTCCCCATGTAACTGTTTTTTAATTAAACTCAACCTCAGTTCCTTTTCTGTTATTTTAATATTTATCATTCATAGAGCTACAATGTGAGTACTCTTGTTGGATGCTGGAAACTGCAAAGTATACACATTCGTTTGAAGAGAAGATTCTCCACCTTAGCTATTGTCTACTTTGAGATCAAGAAATCACAGCTCACCTCTTAAAGATTCCATTTTCTACTGCATACAAGAGCAGATTGGAAAAATCAAATGCACTGTGGCTAAGGTTTCCAATTAACAACCTCTTCTCTTTGAGATGCACATTTAAAAGACTAGAAGTATTACCGGCTTTCCCAGTCTATTCTTTCCTCAGCAGTTGAATTTGTTTTTCTTCTACTTCTATCTTTCAAAAGAAAAACTTTTGCCCCTTTTAAAAGAGCATCATTTTCAACCGACACACACTCAAATGATAAATGTGAAATATGGAGGAGGAGGGGGAGAAGCTATTAGATGTATTCACTTTCCCAGTTGCTACAGGATTGCTTCTTACAATGCATTTTATAGTGCTTTATTCAGTCCAGTTTTTATGTATCTCAGATAACAAGCTTCCATCTCTTTCCCCTGCTTCTTCTTATTCCATGTCTAGGGCAGATGTGAAACTGCCAAAATGAAGGCACGATTTGGTGAGTTCATAGCTCTTATAGAAGAAAGACCTAAAATTTTGTGACACTTCAGAACAAATTATCTCCTACTTCTTTGAAAGGCAACACTTCTCTGCTGCTTTGAAACTTCTTTGAGTATCCATGAACAACAAAAAGTATGTAGCTATTACAATTAATTTACAAAGATTCCAAACAATTTAACATAAAATGTAAGCATTAACATCATCACAATTCAATTACCATACACTAAAAACATTTTTCCATTCAGCCTCTACAATTACTTAAATCTATGTCTCAAACAGAGATAAAAAATGTAAATAAAATGCATTTGAAGATTTTTATTAAATATTATTGAACCCACTGATAATTGAAACTGAGGATACTGAGGACCTGAAGAGGTTATACATCAGGACAATCAAGTGTTGACACACACCCGTTTCATTCAAAACAGTCTCTATGGCTTGGAATTGTTTTATTGAGATTTAATCTACCCCTGGTAATTTATTTCTTCCTTTGCCTGCTTTCATCACATTTTATTCATTCATTCATTCAATTTGTATAGTTGCCCCAATCAACATGTGACTCTGGATGGCATACATAAAATCCCCAACATTTAAACTCTAGAACCCCTTAAAATTCCTAAAAACACTGAAAAACTACCTCCCACCTGTACCAATTAAAAATCTAGTTAAAAACTTTTAAAAGCATGAATGATCCTGCTCTAAATGAGCCAGTGTGGGGGTGGGGGTGGTTGCTCCCTTTCCAATTCCCAACACCTGCCCTGCCAGCCAGGTTTTCAGCTCTTTCCTGCAGTGCAGCAGCTCTGCCTGGCAGGAGGTTCAACTGACAGGAGGTTCTATAGGGCCGGAGTGGATACCAAAAAGGCTCTACTTCTAGTGCTACAGGGGCAAGTCTCTCTAGCAGTTGGTATTTTAAAAGAGCCCCTCTGGTCTGCTCTAGTGGGGCAGATTATCTAAGAGCAAAATTTTTTCATCACAGGACTCTTCAAATGAGTCTGTCATCCTTTTCCCTCTGCTGTATAGATCAGGGGTTCTCAACATTTTGAAGTCGGGGCTGGGTCATGCTCCATCAGAAAGTTGGAGGGCTGGACTGATGGTCCAGCTGCTGCCACCACCACCACCACTGTTGCCACCAGAATTTGCTGCGGACTCATTTACGGCTGTTGTAAATGTGTTTACATTAGCCATAAATGAGTCCACAGCTGATTCTGGCGGTTGTAGTGGCGGCTGGAGTGAGGGCATGGGATGGTTGATTTGGCACCACCAGCTGGATCTGGCCTGTGGGCTGTAGGTTGAGAACTCCTGTTATAGATCTTCAATCTTCAATCTTGAAGCATATACTTGCAATAAACAGATTTTTAGCTTCACAGAACTTGGAAGTCATCCTCATGTTTCATTTCTGTTCCCTATTCAAAATTTTCAGAAAAACATTTGGTTCAACTTTGTTTCCTATGTTTGCATTCCAATAACCTATGATTAAAAACATATCTTTTTCTGGTGTGTGAATGATTTCCTCCTGGATACTTACATAAAAGATTTCAACTGAAGCATAGACTTAAATGTTGGTTATGTTGGTAGGTTTCCCTGGAGTCAGGTTGGTCACAATTTACATTATAACCTCTAACTAACTATGCTACTTATTTCCTCAGCATCAGACCTATTTCAGTTCTTCTGAGTCTGTCATTTCCAAAGTAGAACACTTTGTAGTTGTCTGACTGAAAATAACCCTTTCCATCCCTTTTTCATTCATGGATACCCGATGCTGCAATGTTTATATGTTCAATTTTTTGCCTTAAAGTTTCAAGTTTACTTTAATTCATACTTCTCTCATTCTGTGATCTAATTGTATGTGTCATGCTAAATCAGACCTTTCTTCATCTCTATACACATCAACCACTAGATATTCTTTTGGTTTCAATCTAGTTGTCCCACCAGAGATACTTGTACCTATCCATTACTTGTCCACAAATGCTAATAGATTGCTTTCCAACCTGGGAACCTGATCTTGCAGCATTATCTCTTGTTTCATTTTAGTCAATCTCATCATATGGTTTTTATGGTAAAGGAAATTTAGCAAGGGTTTCAAATTTCAAATTCTTTATTACTGCCAATGGCCAGTTACAGCAAATACGGTTCAAACAGATAAAACCAACAACTACTAATGAGCAAGGGTTTAACATTTCCACCTTCTGCATGCTACTAATAAGAGTTAGATAGGTGTCAATGTCACCTTCAGCTACCATTAGCCACCATTTTGGAGTTTTTTTAGGCTAAAATAAACAAGAAAACAAGTGAGTATGCAACAAAAGGGCATATATTTGAGGTATAATCCATCCAGTCCTATAAATTGGGAAATCAGTAATATTCATGGCAAATGTCATGTTTGCAGCTTGTACAGTTAAACAGATCTTTCAAGATAAATAAACAAACTTTTTGTGACATTTGCAAGATTTGTGTGGATGGGAAAATGCAGAGAAGTGGTGACAGTGTGAAACAGGCCATTCTTTGGGCATTACAGGAATGCTTTACAAGTTTCTGACAAGAGATGAATTAAAGGTTTTCTGTGATTCCAGTCACTTAGAAGACAAGGTTTATCAATTCCCAATCCTTGGGCACTGTTGGAGACCATCTGACTCAATGCTTGTCTGGGACCATGACTATTGATTTGTTTCTGGATTTCTGTGAAGATTATCTTTGGTTATCATCACCAATGCTGGGTCTCTCTTGTTCTCAATTCTGTTACCCACTTCTATGTTGCTGCAGTCACTGTCACTGCTGCCACCATGTCAGTAGATGAGCCTCTTGCTTACCAGTTCTGCTTCCACATCACCCCAAGAGCTGCTCCTGCTCTGCAGTGGTGCTGATGGGAGGAGGAGAGGGAGATCTGCACACGGGGGTCTCTCTTTGCATCCTCAAATAAAGAGGAACCAACCCACATCATTTGCTTGCCAAAGTCAACATACCTCAAAAGGTGAAATGAACACAAGCAAGGCTTTACATAATGCCCATACAATAACAGTGAAGGTTCTGATGAAACATCTTTGGCAAATATGCTTGGCATGGAGCCAAAAATTCTCTGCTAGATTTTTTTTACCCATTTATCCCTAAATATGGATAACATGGGGGAAAGTAAATGTTTTCTCCATTTTTTCCTCTTCTACTTATTCCCCAAGGAGCCAATTGTAAACTTTCAATTTCCATTTTTCCCCACTTGTGCGTCAAACCCTTTATCATCAACACAATACATTTGCAAACTTACAGTACATGTATCCCTTACCTCCTTGGGAGCTATTATTGAGACGTTGTGGTAAACAATTACAATTGATCTTAAGTAGAATTTTGTGGTAAAAATTGACTTATTTATTAATGCTAGTATCCACTATTAATTGCATAGCATTCATTTTTTCATCATGTGAAAAACCATGCAGAATTTATTGTTTAGGGTTCAAAACAATCTGGCTTAATTACGACATAATGCAGGCATGCAACATTTAACTTCCTCCCCTCCCTTATGTAACTCTAGGAAACCACCTGAAAGTGAGTTTGTAGTATTTCTCAAAAGGCATTTAGGGTGCTTGGGGTTAACAGTGGGAAAGAAGAGACTTGTTCCATGAGAGTTAAATTCTATTGTTAAGTGAATATGACCCTCCTGATATTCCTATGCTTATTTCAGTGTGGCACTGTTTTGACTGTCATGTATTGGTATTTATGGCATAACATAATGCAAGAATTCTCAGTTGGAGTTCAGTACACAGCCTACAACTAACAGGATATACTGACAACAGGGAATAGCACTTGAGGAACATTATGTAAGCAATAGGAGAGCCTTACCATTGAGATTTAATTATCTTTATTGCATGTAAATGATTTCATTTTTAATTTTTCCTCCCCCCCAATTTTTTTTAATATATATATATATATAGAATTTTGCCTTCAACACATTATGTAGAGTTGAAAGAGGTGATGTTGCATGCCAATCAAATGTTTAATTATGTAGAGTCGAAAGAGCTGATGTTGCATGCCAATCGAATGTTTGGGGGGGGCAGGGCTTCAGACGAAGTTTTCTTCAGAAAACATTTAACTGACAAGAGTGTGTCATTTCTTATAAGCATTAGGTCAGCACAGAATAACTTCTGAGGGTGCCTGAATGAATGCTTTGATTTAAATTATTTATCAACTTTAAATAATATGTATGAGATAGAATAGTAAATAATTGGCAAATCAATAACAAAGTTAATAATAAATTTAACATGCTGCACAAAATGCATCAAGACAAACATGCATAAATGGAGGTCCTAGGCAACAAACATCAAACTTAAATGCCCAGAAGTAACCATTTCACTGAAAAAGTGATAAAAGACACTAGATCAGAAACAAACCCTGTCTTACTAGCATTATTAATTTGTCTGGCCAGACATCCTGCTATGGTAATGGAGTAGACCATACAGCCAGTAACTCAATGCTGAGTGTTGGATGGCAGTCATAACCTGACTCCCTAAAAGGGCTAAAGGCTACGGATAGATGAGCCCCTTTGAGTGGGGTGATGATCCCCTCAGTGGAGGAAATGCCACTGGAAACCATCATATTGAGCCCAACGGCAAAATAAGTGGAGGAGGAACCACTTCACTATTCTGATTCCCAGCAGTCATGGAGGTGGAGGAAGCCAAGCCAGATGGTGATAGGATTGTGATGTCCTGTAGGTATTGTGTAAGATGCATGAAGCTGTATCTTTAAGAGATCCTTCAGCACATCACCCAGCTGTAACCACTGAGTGGGTGACTGAGCAAGTTATCAAGTATAAATCTAGGCTTCTCAGAAGCCACTTTGCTTTTATGCCACTTTGTTTCTATGCCAAAACTCTTGCTAGCTGAACTGCTTGCTAGCCATATTGCCTTCTTGCCAAAACTGCTTCTGCCAGGATGCTTCAGCTCCTGGGGTTCTGCTACTGGCTTTGCTGAAATCTCTGGAGGAGAGAGAGGATTGTAATCCAATTGAATGGACAAAGTGAGTCCAGTTTCCAGAAGCAATGCCTAGCAAAGACACTGAGCCTGGAGGCTCTGTTATTTCCTCAAGCCAGAACAACAAGGCTTTGCAGAGCCTACAGCCAGCCCGGGAGAAGGTTGGAGTTTGCTGTGAGTACTTTGACTGGGACTCATACCTTGAAAGTACTGCTTACAAAGACTTACAAACTGTTTACCTGACTTTACTTTCATAGAGAGGAATCTAATGTTTTGTGTTGACGTTAAGAACTGACTTGCTGAAGTAAAAGCTATTTTGTTTTCATCGTTACTCTGCATGTTATTGTCTGGGTGAAAGTGAAAACACTACACGGGCACCACCGCTGCTACCACAAGCTAACTGCTTAGCTCTGCAGGATTCACACCCAGACCCCAATACCTAACAGATGGACTGGCTGTGAAGATGCACCTTGTTAATATCCTCAAGGCTGCAACAGTCCATTGCAGTCCAGGTCTTAAATCCTGCATGTCTCATTTCATATGAACCACAGGAGAGGGGGCTGTGATCACAGTGTGTGGGTCACTTCATTGTAAGATGGGATCCACCTTAAACAAATTCACACCAATGGCATTTTTCCTGAAAATGATTTCCAGGAAAAAAATTAACTTGGATATGAGTAGCAGCCACTGCCGCCGATTAATTTGAGAATATGGTGCATGTTTGGAATCAGCAGCAGCCCTTAGAGATCATCCTTTCATATGCCACAATCTTTGAATCTGTGCCTTTCAGGTTTCTCCCTCCTTCACAACCCTCCACTGTTGTATATTACTGTCAATTATTCAATGATGAATTTGCAATCATTTATTTTATCCTTTTCATCTCTTCACTTTTCCTAAAGCGGACTGGTATCCACTTCTAACAATGCATCCCTAAGGTAAAAGAACAGGAAGGTCACAAAAACAACAACAAACAAACCCACACATCTAAAACAAAGTGTGTTTACCTAAATGAAAAATAAAGATAGGGAAATAAGGAGCTTCTTTCTTTTAAAACAACGACCCTGCAGCTTAAGTTGCAAGAGACATGAAAGAGCAAAGAACAAGATGTTTGCCTATGTATTTAAGAAAAGAAGAATTACTTTCTCTCCAAAGGGATTATTCATTACAGTCCCACAGCTGCTGTGATGCACTGAGCACTTGACATGTTTAAAGAAAATCAATGGGATTCAATCTGAGAAAGTTGTGTTGCATGCATTCAAATCTGACAGTTGCATAAATCAGTGTTTCAGGGATTTTTCTTAAGAAAATACCTTTAGCTCTAAACAAAAATAGTTTCAATTGTATGTTTTCCCCTAACCTTCCTTTAGGTCCAAGGTTGTGATTGATATTTCATTTTTCTATACAATGCTTTCAGCTATCCTATGTGGGTACATGAAGAAAAATCCCCACACGTCCTCCTCTCGAAAATCATACAGATTAATTCCAGTCTCACAAAGAAGGAATACATCACAGGGGAGGGAACTCTGTAGATTCAAGAGTCAACATTCCCTTTTCTCTGAAAAAAGACAAGCTATTATTTTATCCTAAGAATGAGATGTGAATGTTACACAATAGATTTTTCATCTATATCAGGCATGGTCAAACTTTTCACTCTACAGTTTGGCCACCCCTAATCTATAAGAACAAGCTTTCAGCCTTCCTGATTCCAACAACATTGATTTGCGTAGTAAGGGGCTAATACTAGAAGGAAGATTAAGGGGATCATCAGAATGGATTTCAGGCGGTGAATTTATCAGATGCACACACATTAGCAAGAATAAATTTAAGCTCACACCCTGAATATTAATCACTCTTTGAGTAATGTAGTAGTAGGTCACATAAAGCATATTATAAATGTGGATTAAAGTTTCTTGCCGTTCCTGCACATTTTCAAAATGTATGGGCTAAATTGGAAAGAGACTGACCTCTATGATCATATCCCTTCTTCTCTTTAGATTTGTATGTTCACATCTATTAATATAGTATCTATCTTGTTGGGTAAGACTAAAGGTCCCGTAGTTTGCTGCTCTGCTGTGCTATACTTTCCTCTTTTAAAAAGCTTGTAAACCATCTCATCTTTGCCCTTCCTCATGTTTTCTTATACAAACAAAGGAAAGTTGGACAGTTGGAATGTCAAACTTAGCTTTTCCCATTCAGTTTCACACAAATGAACTTCTGTTTGTATTGCAGGCGCACCCCCCAAAAAAGGACACAGACACCGGTATAAGTGGATAACGGCATTGGGCCACATTTATTGATTCATGCCCTAGTCCGAATTATAAATTTCAATTGGTACTCAGCCAATTATAATTCTTAAGGCAAGCAGGCCGCAGTAACACTGGTAAGGTTCCTCCCAAAATTGCCAACGGCAATTGGCTACAATGTATCCATTTGTATCAATTTGTTTGTTGACAACAAACAAATTGTTGACCGTAGTCAATCAACTATCTACTGACCCCACCCTCTGACGTGTATCCGTCAAATCACGGGGTGATGCATGCTGAATAGCTCCTGCCATCACCCCTTACCTGGTTCGTCGTTGACCGGTCAACGTTAACCAACTTGTACCTATCTAGTGTTGGCCAGTCAATTGCGAACCTGCCGGATACATGTGGGTCATAAATATTTACCTTACCAGTGCTATCCGCCAATGTGACCAAAGTCAATAGCAAAAACCCCTATATCAAACCATAGCAACAATGTGGGATGGGCAAAAAAGCCAGAACCAAGAAGCCAATTTTAGGTTCCAGCCAAAAATTCCCACCCAGCCCCGAAGCGACCAAAATATCACACTGTTCACTAGGGAGGGGGTTGAGGGAAAGATTTCTCCTCTCCGTCGCTTTTACAAAATGGCAGCTGGGCTGCCTCGTGGCCACCCCTTTTATAGAGGGGTGACCATGCCCCCTAACTACCCGGATGTCTGAGTCTGGGGGGGGGCCGCAAAGAGCGCGGTGGCCATTTTGGCGCCGCGCTTTCATTGCAGGCGCACCCCCCAAAAAAGGACTCAGACACCGGTATAAGTGGATAACGGCATTGGGCCACATTTATTGATTCATGCCCTAGTCCGAATTATAAATTTCAATTGGTACTCAGCCAATTATAATTCTTAAGGCAAGCAGGCCGCAGTAACACTGGTAAGGTTCCTCCCAAAATTGCCAATGGCAATTGGCTACAATGTATCCATTTGTATCAATTTGTTTGTTCACAACAAACAAATTGTTGACCGTAGTCAATCAACTATCTATTGACCCCACCCTCTGATGTGTATCCGTCAAATCACGGGGTGATGCATGCTGAATAGCTCCTGCCATCACCCCCTTGCCTGGTTCGTTGTTGACTGGTCAACGTTAACCAACTTGTACCTATCTAGTGTTGGCCAGTCAATTGCGAACCTGCCAGATACCTGTGGGTCATAAATATTTACCTTACCAGTGCTACCCGCCACACGGGGAGGCTTAATAAAGACTCACTGCCCCCCCCAGACCGTCAGCTCGGTCAACAGGCCTGCTTGCACATCTTCCAAAAAGAGGTCCATACCTCTGGGCGACAGATGGACCTGTGTAAAGATCATAATTTTGGAGACTAATGTTGGGGTGTCGGATGACCCACCCCAAACCCTTGTCAGCAAAGAACCGGGCCACTGCCCTGTTCACCGAGCGACGAGCGCGGTCAAGGGCCTGGAGGTTGATACCCCCCCTGTAAGCGTGACGCAGTATGATGTCCGACCATAGCAGGGTTGTGGCAGGCCACACATAATGCAAATAAGCCAGGTCACTGCAGATCGTGTGTTTTAAAGAAAGGCCAGTGACCTGGCCCAAGTCATTGCCTCCGAGGTGCAGCACCAGGACATCAGGCGGTTCAGCATCCCTGATGGAGAAAAGGAATGGCAACAGTTCCCGCCATAACATTCCGTGCTTACCATACCACCTGATACATGCGGATGCACATAGTCCAAGCTGGGGTCCCCACTCTGTCGCCGCAGCGTACTGCGCTGCCCAGAGCACATAGCTGTGGCCCACCAGCCATACTGCCACCGGTGTGCGGCGACACACATGGTCTGTAAAATAAAAAGAGACAGGACAGTGACTTATCTGGTACTCATACTTGAAGAGGGCGAACATATAATTCAAAACACTTCAATCCCCACCTCCCCATATGGCATATATCAGCCTCAGAGTACCCAAATGCGGCTGCAGTAGAAGCAGCTCCTATTCTAAAAGAATGGGTGCCGTAACGAGCCCCGGGGAGGCCAACACTGGACAGCGCCTTACCGGTCACCTTCCAAAATTGAAATTTAGTAAGGGGAGACCCATCTTGGTGGCAGAAAAACGGGCCAGGTTGCATACCACGCATTGCAAGGAACTCTTGTAGGGCACCAACCGGACAGATGTCTGCAATGGAACATCGTAGCAGTCTAATACCACTGCCTACACCATGCTGATCAATCTTCGAGGAACGTATCCTCAACTGAGCCCACTCATTGGAGACATAGACATCTTCGAGTTCTAGTGCCCTATGAGCCGCATCCGTCTTAGACAGTAGCAACAGCTCACTGATGCGGAGCGCTCCAAAAAAGGCCACCGTGGTAGCCGCATGAAACAGAGCTGCCTCATACCTGTCAAAACACAGGTCATGCCAGCCTCGTGCAAGGTGTGCAAGAACCCCCGGGGAAATAGGGTGGCGGTTGTCCGGGCAACGTCCACGTTCCCGTGTCCACCCCTCCAAAACATGTCGTATACGAAAATCATTCGTGCTGTCAGCAGAACCCCTTACTTTGGCCATGAATGCCCGCGCTGACAGCCTGGATGCTATGGTGCGGGGAGCTAAGCCCTGACTATGTAGGTAGACCATAAATTGGAGAAGGTGTGCGACTGGAATGGGCCACATCTTGGGCAATCGGAGTTGCTCACAAAATATTCTAAATTGACTGAATGCATGGTGATACGCCTTACGCATGCTGGGCGCCAGCGACATGCCGATCGCCCGGTTCACCTCTCCTTGCCAAACGTCCAAATCTCGTTCAGAAGCGGCGAGGGTAACTCCTCTGCGTCTGGAGCCAAGGCGGGGAACCGGGGGATCTGCAGGCAGGACAAAGCATCAGCAATATCGTTATTTATGCCTGGTACATGTCTGGCCCTGAAGAGCACATTGAGGCGTAGGCAAAGCAGCACAAACTGGCGGACTAACTCCATGACCCTGGGTGATTTAGATGTCTGGGAATTGACAATGTGCACCACCGCAGCATTGTCACGCCAGAAATGAACCACTGAATTGGCCCACTCCTCACCCCATAGCATCAAAGCTCCCAGTATCGGGAAGAACTCAAGGAATGTCAGATCGCGTAGACGATCAGTGCCCCTCCAGGCTGGGGGCCATCGGCCATAGGCCCACCTCCCTTCAAAGTAAATCCCATAACCAAGGGACCCCGAGGCATCCGACTGAACCTGGAACCTAGGTGAAACCAAAAGGTCAGATCTCCAAAATGACACCCCATTGAAGTCCCTCAGGAATTTAAGCCAAACCAACATGTCAGCCCTCATGCCCTTGTTCAGTCGGACCCTGTGATAGCGCCTGGATAGGCCAGTCATGGCGTCGCATAAGCGTCGAGCAAAAGCTCTGCCAGGCGCGACCACCCTGCAAGCGAAGTTAAGGTGACCATGTAAAACCTGGAGCTCACGAAGTGACACCTTGCGTTTGGCCAGTAAGGCCAAAATCAACGCAGTGATCCGGGTAACTTTATCCATGGGTAACCTGGATGCCTGCGAGACCGTGTCAATTTCAATATCCAGAAATGTGAGCTTAGTTGATGGGCGCTCGGTCTTTTCGGGTGCTAAAGGGACACCGAGTTCCTGCATTAGCGTCTGAAATGTATTGAGGAGACGCGTACACGTGTCCCAGCCCCGTTTACCCCCGAACAAGAAATAATCGAGGTAGTGGGCTACAGACCGGGACCCAGACCTGCGAACAAAGGCCCACTGGAGGAAAGTGCTAAAACGTTCAAATGCTGAACAGGAAATAGAGCAGCCAAAAGGCATGGCTTTATCAACATAAAATTTTCCCTGGAATTTAAAACCCAATAACTCAAAGTCCCCCGGGTGCACAGGCAACAAACGGAATGCCGACTTGATGTCACATTTCGCCAGGAGTGCACCCGGGCCACAAGAGCGCACCATGCGCAGGGCCTGGTCGAATGATGTGTACCTGACCGAACAAAGGTCATCAGGAATGGCATCATTGACCGAATGGCCCGCTGGATAGGACAGGTGGTGAATTAAACAAAACTCCCCAGGGGTCTTTTTGGGCACCAACCCTAAAGGGGAAACCTTCAGATTGGTAAAGGGTGGCATAGGAAAGGGGCCAGCAACCCTACCTGCATTAATCTCCTTAGCAATACTAAGGGCGGCAACCTCCTCCCTGCCCTTCAGGGAAAGTAGATTAGGTGCATCTTGGGGGCACCACTCCCCTTTGAATCGGATGAGAAAGCCCCGCTGGAAACCTTCAAGGAGGTACCTAGCATCCTCCCTCCTCGGGTAAGTTGAGAGCCATCGCTCCAACATAGCTACGTTAACCGGGGAGGGGGCCTTTTGAGTGACCAGCTCCATCAGTGGCAGGTCTGCCCGCTCCTTGTCCACCTCTACCTCTGCCCCGTGGCCTACCGGCTCACAGATACGCAGCGGTGGCGTGAGGGCCAGCGCAAGAGGGACACTCATGTTTGTATCTGCACTGTTTTCTATTGCATACACCATTGGCCGAGAAGCTCCAACACAACAGGCGGGCTGGAACCCCCTGCCCCGCCAGCTGGCGGGGGGCCTGTGTTGGAGCAGCTCGCTGGACCACATGTCCACAATGGTACCTCTCCCCAGGCGCCGGGCGCGTGGGGGTCATATATAAAAGCCACAACTTCTGACAGGGCTCATCCCACCTCATCTTTGGGTGTAAGGGCACTCTCATTCTAAATTCCTCGTTGTAAGCCAACCATGACGGGCCGGGAAAATCCACCATTGCCCTGTAAATATTGTCCAAATATTGGACCATAGGAATGGCCAGGTCAGGCCGAGCCCTGAGGTAAACCGCCATATAGATGAGATATGCGGGTAACCAGTTGGCCCATGTGCGTGGTGGCTTGCGACGGCGAGGCATCTCTTTGTCCTTCTCATCCTGCCCCTCTTTCTCCTCCTTGGTGGGTTCCCTGTTCAATAGGGAGAAAATATCGACATACTCCCCCCGCCAAATTTTTTCCCTCGTGGCCTGAGCCAAATGATCCCCTAGGGGCAAGGAATACCCGGCTGTCGGGAGTGCCGACACCGGCACAGTATTGGCACAGGGTATCAGGAGGGGAGCCTGGACCGTCCCTGCTACACCTGGCGCAGCCCCAGGGGCGGCAACCCCCCCACCCAATGTTACGCCAGTATGCGACCAAGCTGCACCCGGGTAAGCCAGGAACTGATGCCCACCCGCCCCGACATTACGAGGCCACGGCCACTGAAACCTATCCCTGGAAGTGGAGTGTGATGTGGGCACATTAGTTTGAACCGGATACTCACTGGGTGCATCCCCGTGGGCCGCCCCCACTGGGGGTTCCGGCCCACGGCAGGCGTCGGAGCTCGCGACCGACATCGAGCTCTGCGGACACATCCAACCACTACCTGTCTGTGGCGCCTGATGCACGGGGAGTTGCGAGGCCGCGGCGGGCACAGGCCTGCGCGCCTCAAGCAACTCGACCCGACTGGCCGCCTGCTGAAGAGTGGCAGCTGTCGTTGTAGCAGGCTGGCAAAAGGGAGCCCCAGACGGCAATGAAACCCACCCCCCATGGGGTTATTGGTGATTTATTTTATTTATTTATTTATAGTCATATTTGTATATGCCGCCCACTCAGGCAGAACCCGACTCAGAGCGGCATTACAACAATTCTAAAAATACATAAAAAACGTTATAAAAAACCCACATCCCACCCCCTTTAAAAAACCCATATCCCACCCACCCATCCCACCTACTATACAAAAGGAAAGAAGAGAGAGTTCTCTTCTGATGGGGCCTGGATAAGCCTGACATGGCGTCGCACAAGCGCCGAGAGGGATGCCTCTAGTGCCGCTACGCGGGCCAGTAACACATCCACTGTCGCAGATCCCCCTGCATAAAGGGGGCCAGGTGGGCCGGACGGCCCACTGGGCAATGGCCCAGGTCCCCCGGCTTGAGAGCCCGGCCCCAAATAGGGCCATGCCCAAAACTCCGGCCCCTGAGGGGCCGGGGGTAAGCCCTGCTGTGCAACCGCACCAGGCCCTCCCCTTGCTCAAAGCCCATGGCCGGTAATTGCGGGCTGGGGGCCAAAGCCCCAACCGTGCCCGGCCCTCCCCCCTGCTCCAAGCCCATGGCCGGCACTTTGCGGGCCAGGGGCTGAAGCCCCTGTAGGGCCAGTCTGAGGCTGGAGAGCCGCGGGCCAGGGCCTGAGCTGCCCCATCCCACCGGTCCCGGTGGGTGCCTCCGATAAGAGGTCCTGTTGAGGGGGTGCAGTCGCGGTCCTCCGACCCGACTGCTGCCTCCTGTGCAGGCGAGCCTGCATTGCCATAGCCTTCTTTTTAGGAGGCATAATGAAGAGCGATCCCTTTCCAGGGATCAAGAACCCGCTGGCTGGGAAGCCAAAAATCAGTCAGCCAAGATCCCGCTAAGGGGCTGCAGCCAGGAAAAAACGGCTTCCCTCTAAACGACGAACAGTGACGGAGCAAAGATTTCTCCTCTCCGTTGCTTTTACAAAATGGCAGCTCGGCTGCCTCGTGGCCACCCCTTTTATAGAGGGGTGGCCACGCCCCCTAACTACCCGGATGTCTGAGTCCGGGTGGGGGTGGGGCCGCAAAGAGCACGGCAGCCATTTTGGCACCGCGCTTTCATTAGATTACCCATCTATTCCGGAGGGTATCTTCTTATTCTTGTGCTTTTTAGCTTGGAGGAGTGGCTAGCAGTGGGTAGACATCACTGGATACAGCCCTTTGTTATATGTCGCAAATGACAGTGTCTCAGGGTACATCTTGATTAGCAGAAAGTACTACATTTGCATCAGTTATGGCAAATTCACAGTTGATTCAAAGACCAATGAAGACACACAACTGGGGGTGTATTTTCTTTCCATAATGTAGGTTATTTTTGGTAATGAAAAACCTGGCTTTGTGCTACACTTTTTCATTAGCTTTTTACCCACTAAATACAACTCTGTGCTTCTGCTCATTAAAGGATGGGACCTAGCTTGTTTAGACTGGCTTGCTAGAGACTTGCTGGAAACCTGTGTTAGAGAAACAGATAAACGACCAGTTGTATGATAAGTTCAACTATAGATTTTTTTCCCATGTGAAAAGGGAGCCTACCACTTACTCACCAGCCTACCATAAACTAACTCCAATTGGATGAGATTCCTCACTTGTGGGGATTGATACCAAAAGTGGTTTTTTCCTCTTTCATCAGGGAAGCCATGGCAGAGCCTCACAGAAATGGGTCTGTGAGCCAGGAGGCCAGAAGGGCTTGAGTAACCAGTTAAATTTCTTATTTTTGTATGTATTATTTGAATGACTAGTTTGCAAAGATGATTTCCTGTGCTATATCATTACTTTAACTTACCTAATGAACATAATAAAATATAGATCCTTTGTGTCTATTGAATTAGGATTAAAGAGCTGACTGGACCATGCTGAGAGGGCCAAGTTTTTGCTATCTAATTTGAGTAATCTAAGCCCTGCACACTCACTAGCCTGGGCCAAGTGGAGTCAAAAGGGGAGCTCATAAGGGCTGAGTTGCCCCACGAGGTGGTGACAGATACTGATGGTAAAAAGGCAGAGGGTGAAGTGTGACAGGAAGGGATGATAAGATCTCTAGATAATGAAAGCTATAAAAGGGGTGGCCACGAGGCAGCCGAGCTGCCATTTTAAAAATAGCGACGGAGAGGAGAAGTTTTCTCCACAGCTGTTCCTTTGATTCTTCAGCTCTTTAGCCCTTGGCTTTCCTGGCTGGGAAGGAAGGAGTTGCACAGAGCCTTCGGCTTGCTGGCTGCTCTGTGCTTTTTGGCATAGGTTGATCCCTGGACAGGGATCCTGCTATTTCTATAGATATGCCTCCCAAACGGAAGGCCCCGGTGACGAAACCGCGGCCAATGGGGAGGGCTTTTGCCGGCCCTGCGCAGCGCGGGGGGCAGCCCTCAGGTCGGAGGACCAGGGCTGCGCTCACGCGGCAGGGCACTACCCCCACCGATACCGGTGGGGCGATGCAGGCTGGTGCTTGGCCCTCAGCTGGCCAGCCTCCGACCGGCCCTTCCGGGGCTTCGGCCCTTGGCCCGCAGTTGCCGGCCACGGGTCAGGTCAGCGGGGGAGGGTCTGGTGCTGGTGCACAGCACGTTCCCCCTCCGGCCCCTCTTGGGCCGGAGTATTGGACATGGCCCTATTCGGGCCCAGGCTCTCATTTTGGGGTTCCTGGTCCAATGCCGGTGGGGCCGTTCGGCCCACCCGGCCCACTTTATACTGGGGGATCTGTGGCAGTGGATTCATTGCTCACGCGTTTAGCTGTGCTTGAGGCATCCTTGGGGATTGCACACAACCCCATGACAGGGGGCCCTTCTCTCTCTGCCGGGGGCCCTTCGTGTCCACCGGCTACCTCGACAGCCGCCACACTGCAACAAGCGGCCAGCCGGGTTGAGCTGCTTGAGACGCTCCGGCCTGCGCCTGCCGGTGTCTCGCAGCTCCCTGTCCGTCCAGAGCTACAGCAGGAGAGTGGTCAGGTGTGGCCCCAGAGCTCGATTCCGGTCGCGAGCTCTGACGCCCGCCGTGGGCCGGAACCCCCAGTGGGGGCGGCTCACGGGGGTGCACCTAGTGAGTATCAGGTTCAAGTTAATGCACCCACATCACCGTCCACTTCCAGTGGTGGGGTTCAGTGGCCGTGGCCTCGTCAAGTCGAGGTGAGTGGGCATCAGTTGCCAGCCTATCCCAGTGCCCCTTGGTTCCATACTGGCACAACGTTGGGGGTGGGGGTTTCCGCCCCCGGGGCAGTGCCAGGCATGGCAGGGGCTGTTCCGGTTCCGCTGCATGTGCCCCGTGTACCTAATGTGCCGGTGACGGCCTTGCCGATGGCTGGTTATTCATTGCCCCTTGGTGATCATTTGTCACAGGTCTCGAGGGAAAAGGTTTGTCGGGGGGAGTACAGTTGATGCGAGCGGGCATCAGTTACCATCTTATCCCAGTATCCCATGGTGCTAAATGGTCCCTCGTTAAGGGTGGGGATGTCCGCCCCCGGGGCAGTGCCGAGCATCGCAGAGGCTGTCCGGGTCCTGCTGCGTATGCCCTTGATACAGAACGTGCCGTCGATGGCTTTGCCGACGGCTGGTTATTCCTTGCCCCTGGGTGATCATTTGCCACAGGTCACGAGGGGTAAGGTCTGGAGGGGGATATGCAGATATTCTCCATATTGAACTGTGAGCCCACTGAGGAGGAGAGAGAGGGACAGGACGACAGAGACAAAGAGCTGTCCCATCGTCGTAAGCCACCGCGCACCTGGGGCCAACTGGTGGTCGGCATACCTTATATATATAGTGGTATGCCGCAGGGCCCGGCCTGGTTGGGCCATCCCGATGGTTCCATCTATTGCTAATATTACAGGGCGATGGTTGATTTGATGGGCCCATCGCAGTTGGCTTACGACGGGGAATGTGGATGAGGGTGGCCCTACACCCTGAGAGGAGGTTGGATGAGCTGTCAGCACTTGTGCTCGTGTACATGACTCCCACGTGACTGGCGCCTGGTGATAGGTACCATGGTGGTCATGCTGTGCAGCGGGCTGCTCAGCCGCAGGCTCCACGCTAACTGGTCGGGCAGGGGGTTCCAGCCCGCCTGCCGTGTTCGACCTGCTCAGCTGGCGACAGGTGTACTAAGTGCCAGTGTCATTACCAACTTCGTGTCCCCTTTTGCGCTGGCCCTTACGCCGCCTCCGCGTGCCCGCGGGTTGGTGGGTTACGGGGCAGAGGTAGGGGTGCACAGGGGGCGATCAGAGCTCCGTCTGAAAGAACTAGCCTTGTCAAAGCCCCCCTCCCCAATTAGTGTACTCAGGCTGGAGCGATGGCACTCAGCTCATCCAAGAAGGGATGATGCGGGGTACCTGCTGGAGGGTTTTCAATGGGGCTTTTGTATTCCATTCGGGGGTGTTAGAGGTCCCAGGATGCTACTAATCTGGTTACCTTGAAAGGTAACGAAGAGGTTGCTCCACTGTGCACAGCTATGGGAGTTGGGGCTATGAGAGTAGCGGGTCCCTTCTTGGAACCACCTTTCCTAAATTGAAAGTCTCCCCTATGAAGCTAGTACTGAGGTAGAACCAGGGTGAATGTCATTTAATCCTCCATTTAGCTCACCCTGTGGGTTATCCGGTTAGGGATGCCATTCCTGATGACCTTGTTCAGTCAGGTACTCGTAGTTGGTTCAGCCCCTATGGGTGGCTCGCTAATGCAGTCCCGGTGCTTTCCTGGCACAGTGTGCTATGCACTTGGCTTTCAGATTACTGCCAGTGCACCCAATGGATTTAGAGCTATTGGGTTTTTAGGTTCCAAGGTGAATTTTACTTAGATAAGTCCAACCCCTCCTGACTGAGTTAATTCATGTTCAGCATTCGAACAATTCGGGACTTTCATTCAGTGGGCCTTTGCTCGCAGGTCGGGGTCTCGGTCTCTAGCCCATTACCTCAACGACTTTTGGTTCGGGGATGAACGGGGCTCGGACACGTGCACGCGTCTCCTCACTACATTTCAGACACTCATGTGGGAACTGGATGTCCCCTTGGCGCCTGAAAAGACCGAGGACCCAGCTACTAAGGTCACAATTCTAAATCGACTCTGTCGCACGGGCATCCGGGTTACCCATGAATAAGGTGGCTCGGATCTCCGCGGCGATTTTGGCATTGATTGCCAAACATAAAGTGTTCCCTTGTGACCTGCCGTTACTTCATGGCCACCTTAATTTTGCCTGCAGGGTGGTTCCACCCGGCAGAGCATGGGGGTTTACTCTGAGGGTATGTGGACTTACGGCCAATGGCTGCACCCATGGCTTGGCACAGATCGCCTCCGCGATCTTACCTTCCTTGTGTTTCTTCCCATTTTGGGGAGCACTGATGCTATGGGGCGATGAGTGGGCCTACTCAGTGGTCCATTTTTGGTGTGATAATGCGGCAGTGGTGCACATTGTCAACACCCAGACATGCAAATCCCTCAGGGTCATGACATTAGTTCGTCTATTCTTTTTGAGAAGCCTACGACTAAATGTGCTGTTATGGGCCAGACATGTTCCAGGTATTAATAACAACATTGCTGCTGCTTTATCCCGCCTGCAGATCCCCCGGTTCCGTGCCTTACTCCGGAGGCAGATGAATTCCACTCGCCACTCCCGGCCGATATTTGGACGATTGGCGAGGAGATGTGAACCGGGCATGTCATTGGCACCTCGCACGAGTAAGGCGTATCACTATGCGTTCATGCGTCGTGTTTTGGAGGGGTGGACACGGGAACGTGTCCACTGCCCGGACACGCATCACTCCAGTTCCCAGAGTTTCTGACCCACCTTGCACGAGGCTGGCATTACTTATGTTCAGATAGGTGTGAAGTGGCTCTTGGTCACGCAGCTACCACGGTAGCCTTTTTGGAGTGCTCCGCATCAGTGAGTGGGTGCCAGAGTTGGTACCATCTGTGAAAGGCGGATGTGTCTCGTAGGGCACTGGAACTCGACAATGTCTCTGTCACACATGAGTGGGCTCAAGTGGGGATACGGTCCTCACAGGTTGTTCAGCACGGCATAGGCAGTGGAGTCAGACTGCTACGAAGTTTTATTGGAGACATCTGTCCGGTTGGTGCCCTACATGAATTTTTGACAGTGCCTGCTGCGCGCCCCAGCCTGTTTTTCTGCCACCAGGATAGGTCTACCCTTGCCGAAGTAATGTTACTGAGGGTGACCGGTGCCGCGCTTCGCGGTGTGGGGGCACGTTTTGGCACCCATTTATTTAGGATAGGCGTCACGTTGATCGCGGCTACGTTTGGAGTACTCGGAGGCCGACATGCGTGTACGCGCAATTTCTTATATGTACGTGCCCTCACTGTACGAGTACCTAGTTATGTCCTTAACCTCTTCTCCTCTTTTACAGATCCTGTGTGTCTCTACACACCGGTGGCAGTGGGGCTGGTGGGCCGCAGCTATGTACACTGGGCAGCAGTATATGCTGCGGCGACAGAGAGTGGACCCCGACTTGGGCTGTGTGCATCCGCACGTATGCGCGGCACAAGCAGGCGGGAACTGTTGCCATTCCTGATGTCCGTCGGGGATGCTGGACCGCCCGATGTTCTTAATAGGCACCTCGGCGGCAACGATCTTATACGGATCACTGCTGTTACTAAACTGTCGAGGGGCTGTGACCTGGCGTTTTATATCACGTATGGCTTACACATGGTCACTATGGTCTAACATCGTGCCGAGACACCAATTTAGGGGAGACGTGGATCTCCGTGGTTCGGACTGTTCCGGCAGTCAGTGGACAGGGCTGTTGCTCAGTCCCTTGCTGAGCATGGCTGGGAGACAGCCATTGGACACCTGAGGACAGGCTTACAAAAATTTTGCCGGTAGGCAGGGGGAGGGGTCCACCTGTCGGCTGGAGGTATGTACCTCGTTCTGGGTGTGGTGCAAGCAGGCCTGGCGACCGAGCTGACGGTCTTGGGGGGGGGCGGTGAGTCATCATGGACGCCTCCCCGTGTGGTGGGTAGCACTGGTAAGGTAAAGATTTATGACCCATAGGTATCCGGCAGGTTCGCAATTGACTGGCCAACACTTAGACAGGTACAGGTGTAATAACGTTGACCGGTCAACGACGAACCAGGCAAGGGGTGATGGCAGGAGCTTTTCAGCATGCATCACCCCGTGATTTGACGGATACACGTCAGAGGGTGGGGTCAGTAGATAGTTTATTGACTACAGTCAACAATTTGTTTGCTTCAACAAACAAATTGATACAAATGGATACATTGCAGCCAATTGCCATTGGCAATTTTGGGAGGAACCTTACCAGTGTTACTGCGGCCTGCTTGCCTTAAGAATTATAATTGGATGAGTACCAATTGAAAGTTATAATTCGGACTAGGGCATTATTCAATAAAAGTGGCCCAATGCCTTTATCCATATACCGGTGTCTGAGTCTTTCTTTGGGGGGTGCGCCTGCAATGAAAGCGCGGCGCCAAAATGGCCACCGCGCTCTTTGCAGGCCCCCCCCCGGACTCAGACATCCGGGTGAGTTAGGGGGCATGGCCACCCCTCTATAAAAGGGGTGGCCACGAGGCAGCCGAGCTGCCATTTTAAAAATAGCGACGGAGAGGAGAAGTTTTCCCTCCACCCCCTCCCTAGTGAACAGTGTGATATTTTGGTCGCTTCGGGGCCGGGTGGGAATTTTTGGCCGGAACCTAAAATTGGCCCTTGGGTTCTGGCTTTTTTGCCCATCCCACACTGTTGCTGAGGTTTGACATAGGGGTTTTTGCTCTTGACTTTGGTCACTTAGGCGGGTAGCACTGGTAAGGTAAATATTTATGACCCATAGGTATCCGGCAGGTTCGCAATTGACTGGCCAACACTTAGACAGGTACAGGTGTAATAACGTTGACCGGTCAACGACGAACCAGGCAAGGGGTGATGGCAGGAGCTTTTCAGCATGCATCACCCCGTGATTTGACGGATACACGTCAGAGGGTGGGGTCAGTAGATAGTTTATTGACTACGGTCAACAATTTGTTTGTGTCAACAAACAAATTGATACAAATGGATACATTGTAGCCAATTGCCATTGGCAATTTTGGGAGGAACCTTACCAGTGTTACTGCGGCCTGCTTGCCTTAAGAATTATAATTGGATGAGTACCAATTGAAAGTTATAATTCGGACTAGGGCATTATTCAATAAAAGTGGCCCAATGCCTTTATCCATATACCGGTGTCTGAGTCTTTCTTTGGGGGGTGCGCCTGCAAAGATTAATATCATTACAATTTTAAAACACCTGAGAGGGGTTATTTCTTTTGCTGAATTGTTGTATTGTTCTGTGTGCAGGTGTGTGTGTCAGTGCATACAGTTTGCCCCATAAAATTTGCAGTATTCCCTGCAGCTCAAAAATACTTTCCTCCACAATCTTACAATGCTACAACAGTTCAGTAGTTCATTTGCTACCATGCTAAATAACTGTTGCAGGCTTATAATAGCTAAATAAAATATTTAAAGAATAGGTATCAGTTAGTAGGTTTGGAGCAATGGTGATGGAAGTTGGTACAGCTATGAATGGCTCTACGTCAAATGTGGCGGTAGAGGCAGTAACTATGGCAGCAGCAGATTCCCAGTCATGTTTGGGATGGAGACTGGATACCCAACAGCTGTCTGGGAGCAGTGAGTGGATGGGATAGATTAAAAAGATAAAGAAAACCCTACAGGGGACCAGAGAGGAAGGGAGAAGTTGTGAGGCTGTTTGGTCGTTGTGGCTGCTGGGTTTTAAAAAAAAAAAACCTTTTTGGACAAGGTTATACAAAGGGCACGCAAAATGATAGAAGCACCACATTACCATAACCCACTTTTTAAAAAAGATTGAAAAGCTGATCCTTTTGACAGACAAAACACAACCTTACTAGAATATTGCACCTTGCAGATGCCAGAGGTTGGATATGGATCTATTGAGTATAATGAATGTGCTCTAAATTAACTCAATGTCGGCAAGATTTTCCCTTCACAATGTCTTTATGTTAGCTAATTTTTCTTATTTACCATTTCTACTGCAAGTTGTTTTAGTCTGCAAAACACTGGACATGAGCTTGCATTTTAATTACCTCCAACACCACTACCATCCATGACTCTGATTCAACACCTAGACACTCTTGAGACATAATAGGAACATAGTTTCAAATGTGACCTCCTTACTTTCAATCATCCCCTCACTTTTGGAACTTAGTAATGACAGGTGAGGGCTTAATGCTGTGGCTTAGTGGTTAAGACACTGAACTTGATGATTAGAATTTCAGCAGGTCAGCAGTTCAAGACCTGGGTGATGCATGATGGAGTGAGCTCCAGTTTCTGTTCCAGCTCCTGTTAACATAGCAATTCAAAAGCAAGAAATTAACAGTAGATAAATAGGTACCACTGAAGTGGGAAGGTAAACAGCATTATGTGCACTCTGGTGTCTAGTCATGCCTGCCACATGACCACATAAATGTATGCAGACACAGACTGCACTGTTCCTTCAGCTATAAATGGAGATGACCACCAAACTCTAGAGTCAAATATGACTGGCTTTCAAATAAGGGTGATTTTTACCTTTACCTACCAATGGCAGGTGATGTTTGACAAAATATAAAAAGCTCAATAGAATAGAATACAAATACAAATATCTTACAAATATAAATAAAATAAACTAGTTAGTGTTGCTAACAGCTAAGGGCAGACTGTCATGAATTTTCCAAATATTTTAAAAGATCATTTCTGCCACTAGCCATCACAAACATCATGTGTCAGTAACACCCATGTGTTAATTATTTGTTGAGTGAAACAAATAAAGTATTTTTCCTGAATTTACTGCCAATAAATTTAAGGACAGCTTCCAATGGTACTATTTTGAGAGCAAGACTGTTTTCTCCCATATTTTCCTTCTCTGCATTTCATAAAATTCATACAATTTAGTCAAGCATACAAACCACAGCATTTTGTTTTAAGAGAAGGATGGATGCTTTTATAAATGTACTTATAAACCGGAATATATATGGGACAGTTTCTTGATCAAAACAGGGAGATCAATACAAAATGTTAGGGGTGGATTCTCCTCCCCCCCGAGTACTCATGAAAAATATGACTATTGTAGTTTGATTACATTAACCTCTCAACCATAAAAAAAGGTTTGTTCATTCTTCTGCCTAGGGAGTTACATCCTGTGATGGGTAATTTTGCCCATGTCTACTTAGGCTCGCTCTTCTGGCAGGAGGCACAATGGGGAACGGAGTTGCCAAACTCTAGCTCTGCAGCCAGGTATTTAACCACTAGGCTGTCCAGCCAGCTATATAAATGTAGTAGAAGGCAACGGTAAACCACTTCTATGTATTATTTACCCAGGAAACCCTAGAAAGGGTCACTGTAAGTTAGAATTGACTTGACAACACACAATTATATAAATCTTACATGTAGTTAATTTATCATGCACTACAGAAAAAATAGGGAAAGGCAATCTATTATCTTAGTGGTCATGAATTGACAGATAAAAGATAATCTGATATTGGTCTGTGCTTTTCATTTCTTGATTATCTGTTTCTTGAAAATAAAAAATGAGGCCAAAGTATTTCTAAAGACACCCCTTTAAGATCAAGACGTGTAACAATATTGCTTTTAGCTACATTTCAGAAGGTCAATGTGACTGCCACTGATCGATGCAATGTTAAGTGACGAGGCTCTGTGAAAAGCTGAAAGTTAATACTTGTAGGGTTAATATCCATTTCACACATGCAACTGTAAGGATAAAATTATTTTGCATATGAAAATGTGCCAGGTATTTTTTAATGCAGAAAGAGAAAAGATATTAAAGAGAGAAAGGGACAGAGTATGAGAAAGAGGTAGTGTTAATAAAGATTAAGACATTTAGTCCTCATTGACTGACTGGGCTGGCTGACTAAGAGGGAGAAATAGATGGCCAACCTACCATGTAGTGCTATTTAGTCGTATTGTTAATAAAACTATCAGGATTGAAAAAGAAGGAGGAATATTATAGTAGCATTTTATTATCTGTAATACCTCTATGCATCATCAGATTACATGTACAGTGGTACCTAGCTTAAAGAGCATAATGTGTTCCACGGGATTGCTGTTAAAACGACTTTGCTCTTTAAGCGACACACCATTGTAAGTGACCAATTGCAACTTCTGGTGGGGGGATTGTGAACCACGATTTAGTTGCTAAGTGAGTTTTTTGTTGGTTTTAATTGTTAAGCGAGGTGACCATTCAGAGAAAATTCTGCGCTTTAAGCGAGTTACTCTCTAAGCAAGGTTCTCTTTATGCGAGGTTTTACTGTATAAGGTTTTTTCAAATATATACTTACCTCTGTACATAATTATTTTCTAAATTGTCACTGTTTAGGTGATTAAGAAATATTGCTAGCATTGAAGCTGTTAGTTTAGGGCCCTTAAATGGGCTGATATGTCTGGCAGATGTCTATACACCGTGTGGAACACTATTGATGTCTTATCACCCACTATAGCTAATTCTCCTCACCAGCAAATAAAAACACAAAACACCATAGTTGTAACTCCAGTTTACTGAAAGAAATGTTTTTATTCTTTGTCCTACAAATGTCTCAGAGTTAATTATTTGAAACTGTGAATTTAATTAATGAGAAAGTGTTGGATTCTGGGATACTTGCAGCTATACTCCTCTAAAAGTCTCTGTACTTCTATTGCCCGCTAAGGACAATTTTACCAAACATTCAAAACTTTGAATTATGTTATGGGTCTGAAACAGACAGACAGGTCCTTAACAAGCATTTTTTTTTAGTTTGTGCTTTTCAAAATGTTTGTGATTCTTTTTCTTCTCTCTACCCCTTACTTTAAAAAAAAAAAACCTCATAACTGACTGAAGGGAAAGAGTTGCAATTTTATTTCTGAGATTCCTAATGAAACATACTCAGAAAGAGGTATAAAAATGGATAAGCTTCCATAGTTTACACCTCTGAATTCCTCACAGTGGAAAAAGAAGCTGTAGTTTAACATTAAAGCATTAGGGAAGATTTCACAGACCAACAAGGCTCCCCTGAAGGTGGTTCCAAATTAATGCAGAGTGGGAAAGGCAACAAGGAGGACATACCTCACAGCCAATCATGAAACTGCTACAGCTTTTTTGCCACATGACAAAAGATTGTCCATTTTTCATACATTCCTCAACAAATAGATGGGCAGATGGACAGAAGGACGGACATAGATTAGACAGACAGATAAAAGAAAAAAGGGATTTTAGGAAATATGTGGAGTCTAACAGAGTGACAAAAGAAAAACCTGGAAAGAGATTTAAACAGAAGGTGTACATGGCCCATACTTTTCAACGTAAATCAAATTAATCAAATCAAATTTCAATGCACTAGGTATTGTCCACATCAAAACTATTAAGATCCATTGGAAATATTCAAGTTGTTAGTGATGGTTCCATGAATATTGAAGAAAAGTGACTGGTATTTTGCAATATGAATTGTGAGAATACTACAAGTGATGGTCTGTTTGTTTCTAAACTGCAATACAACATCTTAACAATGGCAAAAGTTTTCCTGTAATTTTTGAAAATGGACAGTGCATACTAAAAAAGTATGTTGGTGTCTATAAACTGTGTTTTTTAGAAAATGAGGATCAGCTCAACAAATTTTGAGCTCAGAAAGAAGATGTGAATAGACTGGAGTTAAGGCATCATCACTTTGCACACCGAAATCCAAAAATAATTTTGGAGCTATGGAATTAGAACCTTACTACAAATGTCAAGGTAAAGCTCTGCAATGCTACCAACACAACCAGGCTCAGTTTCATCCTAAAAAACTTGCATAAAAGCTTTCAATGTCTTCTTCTGCATCGTTATGTTGATAGGCTTTCTATGACTGATATTATTCGATCAGACTGCTCATTATAACTCCTGACTGCATAAGCTATTTTTCTTGTTACTACTCTGTTTTTTGGGAGTTTGTTTTTTCCAGAGTAAAATATATATAACAGCCTATTTTAAAATGTCATACTCGAGTCCACTTTATTTGAGTACCCCAGTCTTAAAGTATTTAAAAATTTGATTTTTTTTGTTGTATACTTTCCAGCTTCCCCTTATTCATACCTCTCATATTCCATGTTCCAATTATTTGTACCATTAGAGATAATGCTTCATCAAACATTCATATCTGGAGTGACATAGAGATGCAGAATATGTTTGTAAGATTTTTTTACATTACTTCCCTACGTTATTGGTTTAAGTAAAATAGTGGGTTATGAGGGAAGGAGAAGAGAAATGTAATGCTGTGGTTTATAGGTCTAGCTTCTAATCTCAGTGGAGAATATTCTAGTTCCATTGCTTTGCAATAAGGATTCTAAAATTATCACCACCCACTTGGACAATTATCTGTACCTATTCTTCTGAGGGTTTGTGGCCTACTTGCCTTGGAACACCTTTATACATTTTAAAGTCACATTTTATTCCTCCTTCTAAAATGTGAAGGGTTGATAGTTTAGTGGGTTGGAACATTATTGCTGCAGAACCAGGAATGAGGAGTTCCATTTGCCTCTATGGAAATGATCAGACTATGAAGCCTTGGGCAAGATGCATAGTCCTTATGTGAACTCAGAAGAAAGGAATGATAAATCACCTATGAATACATTATATCTAGGAAAACATGACAAGGTCATATGTCAAAATCAACTTTGTAACACTTGATAATGATGATGATTTTAGCACCTGAAGGATATATTTCTATTACTTTTCTGTACCTACCCTTATGAACTTCTGTAGGCTGTTAAACTACAGTCACTACCATATACTATATGACATTTTCATAACAACTGTCCACCAAAAGAAAACACTGTGCTAAGCCATAACTTGAATAGGCCTATTGCATCCGTGGAACTTGTACAAGTTCTCATTCATTCAATGGCCAATTGTAGTTGTTACTTACTACTAGATTAAAGCCACCATCACTTTATAAAACCCCTGAAGTTGCACAAACTCTTTGAAAAATAATGGCAAGTTTGATGCTGTAAGAAGGGCCAAGAATCCTTGGAGCTTGAATTAATTATTTAAAAATTAAGTTGTGCCTGGAAGTAATTGTGCTTAAAGTGTGCAGATTTTGCTTTCTGTTTTTTAAAAGCTCTAATAGAAAATCTATTTGTTCAGTACTATGTAACTACTTTTTAGCAATATCCCCTCAAGCTTCAAAACACCAATTATTTCCCATATTGGGTCTAAATTGCTTACATTTCTCATTTTAAATTGTAGCCTAGTTACACTATTCATTTAATTCTTTTTTTTATCAGCCCTAATTGTAGTAACTGATAATTGTGTTGCTCTCTTTTATGTCATGTCTCCACATCATATAACTTTTCTCCTTGGAATGAAGAAGAAATCCACTTTGATTTTCTAGTGTAAACTGAGCCAGTTTTTAGCCATGAGGGCTGGATAGGAATTTTGGAGTTTGGTATTCTGATGTAAAGAATTTAAGAAAAGGTTACAAGTAATTTTTCACTTATCTCAGTCTTAGGTTGTGGGACATTTAAGGCTTCTAGGGGTGCCATCTTTAAATAGGTCACAACTGTTGTATAGCAGGTAGTTTGGGCTTCGGATGGTAGAGGTAAATCCCTCAGGGCATTTTGGGATGAGGTGCAAACTGTACCCTTGACACTATTTGGATGAATCTGTAAGGTATGCAGTGGACACCATGGGACAGTTCTGCAATACGACCAATATCCATTCCTGGGAAGAGAGTTGGAAACACTCTCAGTGATGTCTCCATGGTTCAGTCAGCCTGGGCTGCAGTAGGCAATGATCAGCACGGACAGTGCCTAGGGATTTGCCAATCCAAGCTAAATAAGTGAAGGACATTTACCTGCTCTAGCACCAGGTTACATGCTACCAGGCTCCTCCTAAGGTCAGTGGTTATTAGATTTCAATAAAGTTGTGGCCACATTTATAACAAATTTGCTGGTGTGCTGCCTCTTTAATTTCAGGATTGAGAGGGAAATAGGTAAATGTAAAGGTAGAAGTTGCCCTTGCTCCAAAGCCAGTCATACCGGACTCTAGGGTTCAGTGTTCATCTCTGTTTCATAGCCAAAGAGTTAGCACTGTCTGCCTTTGCAGATGTTTCTGTGGACACATGGCAAGCATGATTAAACACCAGAGTGCATGGAACACTGTTTACCTTCCCACTGAAGTGGTCCCTATTTATCTACTTGCAATTTCTTGCTTTCAAACTTCTAGGTTGGCAGGAGCTGGGACAGAGATGGATGCTCACTCCATCATGCAGCACATGGGTCATGAACTGCTGACCTGCCAACCTTCCAGTTGTCAAGTTTAGCATCTTAACCACTAAACCACTGCAGTCCCTTGAGAAGGAATTAAAGGTTTAAAGTAAAGATTTCCCTTGCTCGAAAGCCAGTCGTATCTGACTCTAGGGTGCAATGCTCATCTCTGTTTCAAAGCCAAAGAGTCAGCGCTGTCTGCTGCTGCAGATGTTTCCATGGTCATGTGGCAGGCATGACTAGACACCGAAGCACACGGAACGCTGTTACCTTCCCACCAAAGTGGTCCCTATTTATCTACTTGCAATTTCTTGCTTTTGAACTGCTAGGCTGGCAGGAATTACATGACAGTAAATTACAATTATTCCAGATTCACATTTCTCCCAAGCATCTATTACATGAGTAAGGAAATTCAATTAAGATTCACTAAGGTACTTTTTTTTAACCTATCTTCCTCATCAAATTTGGATACCTGCAGGAGCAAATGATAGGTTTACTATATTATTTACAAACAGCCACAATATATGTGTTGATTGGTACAATATTGATACTTTCCTTTAGGTGAAATGTTAGCAGGTTTAGTTGTCCATGAAAACAATAGGGTAATGGAGAAGACTAACCTTCCTTCCCCTAGCACCATGGGGCTGATCTAACTTCATCCCTCTGTGTCTTCTTTGAAGTTTTTAAAAAGTCATAGGTAGATCAATTCATAAGGATCCTAAAACCCAACTTGTTAATTCTTATGTATATTTTGCTTTACAATGTTTAGTTTACAATCTCTGACGAGGTGGACTTGATCCAAGAAAACTAACATTAAAATACAGCAGTATTTAAAGTGCTGCAATGTTTTTTGTCTTTTTGTTTCATTTACTTTCTGGTATGCTTGAAACACAGACTAACACAGCTACCATTTCAAAAATGTCTAGTTTAAAGTCTGATCTCTAAGAATCCTGGTCTATTAAAAACACCTTCATTTGTGCACTTATTCATGTACAACTTCCCAGAACTATTTGACTTTTTCAACTGATTTCCTTTGAAAATAATCAAAACATGTCTACTCTCTCACTGAAATTCTAATTAGTAAAATGAGATGGGACGTGTAGTTTGGAAGTGTGTTTCTTAAAATGATATGACATAGAGATACACACTGATGATAACTAAAACCAGGGAAAATAATTCCAGTCATAAACTATTTATAACTGTGCTCCCCTCAGAACAACTTATAGCAATCCTAAAAGGGGCTTTCAAGGTGATATTCTGAATGACTGATTTTACCAGTTTCACCAACCTCCCAGTGGACATCCATTGTCAATCTAGGATTCAAACCTGGGTCTCCTGAGTCCTAATCCATCACTTTATCTACTACACAACAATGGGTACTCCATCTACCAAATTGCTATAGTAAAAACACCTGTATAAGGATAGAATTGCAATGCTTTATGACTATATGGCTATGAACATTTTGTATTTGATGATATACAGTCATCTTCTCTTCTGTTACTATGTCATTTATTATTGCTTCCCTACATTGAATATATATTTCCAAGTAGGGAGCAATTACTTATACTGCAAGAAGGCTGACAGACATTAGAGTCAAACTGTCACAAGGACACAAATACAGATGTTGTGCTGAGCAGATTCTGCAACAAAAATAAAACTCATTCCTCTTTTGAATTAAGATGCTACATAGAGTGTACAATTTGCATTCAATAATCTCTCCTTCTGTTGCTATTAAATTTTGTAGCATATATAATGCAAGCGCGGCGCCAAAATGGCCGCCGCGCCCTTTGCGGGCCCCCCCCCCACAGGACAGAGAATCCGGGTAGTTAGGGGCGTGGCCAGCTCCCTTATAAAAGGGGTGGCCACGAGGCAGCCGAGCTGCCATTTTACCTCAGCGACGGAGCGGAGAAGTCTTTTCCCCTGTGTCTCCGTCGCTCGTTAGCTTACCGGGAAGCCTTTTGGTAGCGATTCTGCCTTGCCGGCTTCCCTTTTTGCTTCGGTGGAGATGCCTTCGAAGAAGAAGGCAGCTTCGAGTTCAGCTCGCGCTGTTAGGAGGCGCAACCCAGGTTGGAGGACCGCGGTGCCGCCTCCTCAGCAGCCACCTTTGCCAGCCCCGGCCGGGGCCGGCGGAATGGGGTCTATTGCCCCTTGGCCCGGAGTGGGCGATCAGAGTGCGGGCGCGGAAGGGGTTCCGGCCCGCGGCCCACGAGCGGTGGACACCGCTCCTGCTCCTGCCCACTCTGTCGGGCCTACTCCTCTTGGGCCGCAGCCTCTCCCTGGGCCCTCTAGCCTTGGAGGGTGGTGCGGCCCCCTGCCTTGGCAGGTTTCTCCACCAACCCTGCCGGGCTTCGGTGCTGGCCAATGGCCATATGTGGGTCCCGGGGTACAGGGACCTGTACCCATGCCTGGACCAGGCGGGCCGGCCGGCCCTTTGCCCATGGTCAACGTGGACACCTTGCTGGCCCGCATTGCGGCCCTGGAGGCGTCGTTGGCTCGGGCCAGTCAGGCGGGCGCCCCCTTCGGGGTTCCTTTTGAGGCGCTGTCGGCAGGAGGACAACAGCCGGCGGGGAGGGTCGAGCTGCTGCAGGCGCGTGGCGCGGTTTCGGCCACTGCCTCGCAGCTCCCCAGCCAGCAACCAGGTGCGGGTCAAGCCCCGGTGATGAGCTCTACGTCGGTCATGAGCTCCGACGCCCTCAGTGGGCCGGAACCCCCGGTGGGGGCGGCCCGCGGGGGTGCAGCATGTGAGTATACGGTGCAAGCGAGTACATCCACACACATTCCCAATCTAGGGGGGCCTTTCAATGGCCTTGGCCTCGCGCGGGTGGTGCGGGGGCCACGCTGTCGGCGACCCACCCGGCGACGACGACTGCCACCTTGGGCACTGGGGTGGGCATTGGTCCTTACACTGCAGGGAATGTTCTGGGGGTGGCTGGGTTAGCTCAGGCCCCTTTTACCAGGCCGGCTGTCCCCTTTTCGGCTTTGCCGACGGCAGGGTATTCCTTGCCATTGGGTGATCACCTGGCACAGGCTACTAGGGAAAAGATATGGCGAGGGGAGTACGTAGATATCTTCTCACTCCTGAACAGAGAGCCCACCAAGGAGGAAAGGGAGGGTCAGGATGAGAAGGACAAGGAGCAGGCACGCCGCCGTAAGCCGCCGCGTACCTGGGCCAACTGGCTCCCCGCTTATTTAATATACATGGCGGTATATTTGAGGGCGCGGCCGGATTTAGCTATTCCCATGGTCCAATATTTGGACAACATATATAGGGCGATGGTCGATTTCCCAGGCCCCTCATGGCTAGCATATGATGAGGAATTCCGTATGAGGATTCCCCTCCACCCCGAGATGAGATGGGATGAGCCGTGCCAGAGGCTGTGGCTTTTGTATATGACACCCACACGCCCTGCCCCGGGGGATAGATACCATTGCGGACATGCGGTCCAGCGAGCAGCTCCAGCGCAGGTTACCCGCCAGGCGGCGGGGCAGGGGGTTCCAGCCCGCCTGCTGTGCTGGACTTTCTCGTCAAATGGTTCCTGCAATCGAAAGAACTGCAGGTATAAGCATGAGTGTCCCACATGTTCTGGCCCCCACGCAGCCTCTGCTTGTCCCAGGCCTGGGGGGGCGCGAGGCAGAGGGAGGGGTGGACAGTGGGCTGGCAAGGCTGCCACGGATGGAGCTAGTTCTCCAAAAGGCCCCCTCCCCAATTAAGGTGGACATGCTGGAGCGCTGGCTCGCATCGTACCCGAAGGGGGTGGACGGGGAGTATCTCCTTCAAGGTTTTAAGCAGGGATTTCGTATCCCTTTTATGGGTGATAGGTCCCCTCAGGATGCTCCTAACCTTTTATCCCTCAGAGGAAGGGAGGAGGTGGCTGCGGCCAGCATTAAAAAGGAGTTAGACGCGGGCAGGGTCGCTGGACCTTTCCCCGCACCCCCGTTTCCCAATCTTAAGGTCTCGCCACTGGGTTTGGTCCCCAAAAAGTCCCTAGGTGAGTTTCGTCTTATTCATCATTTGTCCTACCCAGCCGGCCGATCGGTCAATGATGCTATCCCTGATGACCTTTGTTCAGTCAGGTATACATCGTTTGACCATGCGCTGCGCATGGTGCGCTCGTGTGGCCCGGGTGCCCTGCTGGCCAAGTGTGACATTAAGTCAGCTTTTCGCCTCTTGCCAGTGCACCCGGGCGACTTTGAGTTGCTGGGTTTTAAATTTAAGGGGGAATATTATTTTGATAAGGCCATGCCTTTTGGCTGCTCCATATCATGCTCGGCTTTCGAGCGTTTTAGTACCTTCCTAGAGTGGGCTTTCGTCCGCAGGTCAGGGTCCCGGTCTGTAGCCCATTACCTGGATGACTTTTTATTCGGGGGTGAACGGGGCTGGGACACGTGCGCACGTCTCCTCAACACATTTCAGACGCTAATGGAGGAACTTGGTGTCCCTTTAGCGCCCGAAAAGACCGAGGGCCCATCGACCAAGCTAGTATTCCTGGGGGTTGAGATTGACACAGTAGTGCAGGCTTCTAGGTTGCCAGGTGATAAGGTGTCCAGGATAGTGGCCCTTATCTCGGAATTGCTGGCCAAGCGTAAGGCATCCCTGAGGGAACTGCAGGTGCTACATGGGCACCTTAATTTTGCTTGCAGGGTGGTCGCACCGGGCAGGGCTTTTGCCTGGCGCTTATGCGACGCCATGGCAGGGTTATCCAGGCCCCACCACAGAGTCAGGCTCACCCGGGGTATCAGGGCAGACATGTTCGTCTGGTTGCAATTCCTGAGGGAGTTTAATGGGGTCTCATTTTGGAGGTCTGACCTCCTGGCATCCCCCAATTTCCAGATCCAGTCTGATGCCTCAGGATCCCTGGGTTATGGGATGTACTTCAATGGGAAGTGGGCCTATGGTGGGTGGCCACCGGCATGCGGGATCTCACATACCTGGAATTTTTTCCCATTCTGGGGGCTTTGATGCTATGGGGCGAACAGTGGGCTAATTCGGTGGTGCATTTCTGGTGTGACAATGCGGCTGTTGTACACATTGTCAATGCACAGACTTCCAAATCGCCCAGGGTCATTGATCTAGTGCGCCATTTTGTGCTGCGCTGCCTGCGCCTCAACGTCTTGTTCAGGGCCAGGCATGTCCCAGGGATTAATAATGATATTGCTGACGCTTTGTCCCGCCTGCAGATCTCCCGGTTCCGCGCCTTGGCCCCGGATGCGGAGGAATTTCCCTCGCCACTCCCGGACGAGATGTGGACTATTGGCAAGGAGAGGTGAACCGGGCGATTGACCTGTCACTAGCGCCACGCACGCGTAAGGCGTATCAACAAGCATTCAATTCGTACAGGGCATTTGCTACTCAATTTCTCTTGCCAGAGACCTGGCCTATCCCGGTGGACCATGTTCTGCGGTTCATGGTTCACCTGCATGCACAGGGCCTCGCACCTCGCACCATAGCATCCAAGCTCTCGGCGTTGGCTTTTATGGCCAAAGTGGGGGGTCATGTGGATACCACCTCTGACTTCCGGGTGAGACATGTTTTGGAGGGGTGGGTGCGCGAGCACGGGCGTTGCCCGGACGACCGGCACCCTATTTCCCCAGGGGTTCTTACCCAGTTGGCCCGGGGCTGGCCAGGCCTCTGTATTGATCATTATGAGGCAGCCCTTTTTCATGCAGCCACAACGGTGGCATTTTTTGGAGCGCTCCGCGTCAGCGAACTCGTGATGCTGTCTAAGGCGGATGCAAGTGGTAGGGCACTGGAACTCGAGGATGTCTATGTTGCCAAAGACTGGGCCCAGTTGAGGATACGCTCCTCTAAAACAGATCAGCATGGCGTAGGCAGTGGTGTAAGACTGCTACGGTGTTCTTTGGCAGACATCTGTCCGGTTGGTGCCCTACATGAATTCCTGGCACTGCGTGGCATGCACCACGGCCCGTTTTTCTGTCACCAAGATGGGTCTCCCCTTACTAAATTTCAGTTTTGGAAGGTGACAGCCAGAGCCCTCACCAGGGTGGGCCTACCAGGTGCCCGTTATGGCACACATTCGTTCCGTATTGGTGCAGCCTCTACAGCAGCTGCTTTTGGGTACTCTGGGGCTGACATACGCAGCATGGGGAGGTGGGGCTCGCAATGTTTTCAGTTTTATGTGCGCCCACATAGGCGTGCGGTCAATAAGGCAGTGGCGCGGTTTCTTGCCACCAGGGCTTGGGGACGGGTCAGTCATCACCCCGATATTAGTCTACAAAATTATGACTTGTACGCAGGGGATGGGGCCCATCTGTCGCGAGGAGGTATGGACCTCCTGTTGGGTGATTGGCGAGCAGGCCTGTTGACCGAGCTGACGGTCTGGGGGGGGGCGTCAGGTCTTCTTTGAAGCCCCTCCGTGTGGCGGGTAGCACTGGTAAGGTAAACAGTATGACCCACAAGTATCCGGACAACACTAGACAGGAATAAATTAGTTAAACGTTGTCCGGTCAACGACGAACCAGGCGATGGGGTGATGACGATTGCTAACCAGCATGCATCACCCCTGTGATTTCACGGATACGCGTCAGAGGGTGGGGTCATGAGTTAGTTATTGACTACGGTCAACAATTTGTTTGTTGTCAACAAACAAATTGATACAAATTGATACATTGTAACCAATTGCCGTTGGCAATTTTGGGGTGGTACCTTACCAGTGTTACTTCGGCCTGCTTGCCTTAGGAATTATGATTGGTCGTTTTACCAATACAAATTTATAATTCGGACTAGGGCATTGAATCAATAAATGTGGCCCTATGCTGTTATCCACTTTCAATGTTGTCTGTGTCCGTTATTGGGGGGGTGCGCCTGCAATGCAAGCGCGGCGCCAAAATGGCCGCCGCGCCCTTTGCGGGCCCCCCCCACAGGACAGAGAATCCGGGTAGTTAGGGGCGTGGCCAGCTCCCTTATAAAAGGGGTGGCCACGAGGCAGCCGAGCTGCCATTTTACCTCAGCGACGGAGCGGAGAAGTCTTTTCCCCTCCACCCCCTCCCTAGTTAACAGTGTGATATTTTGGTCGCTTCGGGGCCGGGTGGGAATTTTTGGTTGGGACCCATATTGGCTTCCGGGTCCTGGCTTTTTTTGCCCATCCCACACTGTTGCTATGGTTTGATATAGGGGTCTTTCTGTGTTCCTACTGTTGACTTTGGTCACATTGGCGGGTAGCACTGGTAAGGTAAACAGTATGACCCACAAGTATCCGGCAGGTTCGCAATTGACTGGACAACACTAGACAGGAATAAATTAGTTAAACGTTGTCCGGTCAACGACGAACCAGGCGATGGGGTGATGACGATTGCTAACCAGCATGCATCACCCCTGTGATTTCACGGATACGCGTCAGAGGGTGGGGTCATGAGTTAGTTATTGACTACGGTCAACAATTTGTTTGTTGTCAACAAACAAATTGATACAAATTGATACATTGTAACCAATTGCCGTTGGCAATTTTGGGGTGGTACCTTACCAGTGTTACTTCGGCCTGCTTGCCTTAGGAATTATGATTGGTCGTTTTACCAATACAAATTTATAATTCGGACTAGGGCATTGAATCAATAAATGTGGCCCTATGCTGTTATCCACTTTCAATGTTGTCTGTGTCCGTTATTGGGGGGGTGCGCCTGCAAAAGTTCCATGTATGTGTAATTAACTTTTCTATTTCATCACAGGATGCTATGTTTTGAAGATAGCATGGAAGAAGGTTTTGGACATTTTTGGAAAGAGTGAAACCCCTTACTACAAAAAAGATCCAAGATACTAAAAATGTGCTAGGCTAATAAGTCAATGCCCCAATGCCAGAAGAAAAGACACAGACACCTTATTTTGGGGTAAACTGGGACCACAACTTTATTAATGATTCACTTCAACTGGGAGCAACTTTCTGCAGTGGATCTTTACATAGTGTGGGATCCTAGGGCAAAGCCAGGAGATATGTCCTATCCCTGCTCCTAACCCTAGTAGGGTATGTCCCAAGCCCTGAAAATGTGCTGTCCAATGACAGCCCACTGCTGGCTAGTGCCAATGCATCTAATTACTGCTCGCCAACCCTGAGCCTCAGGACCTTAGGTGTGTGGTGCCATCAGTGGGCCATCAATCAGGGCGGCTAAACATCAAGAAAAAGAAATACAATAAATAACAATTAAAACATTAGCAACTAAAAACAGTTATCTAAAAAAACCAGCTAAAAACCAAGTTAAAACACCTCAAATTACTATTTTCACTTAAAACTACCCTCACCCTCCCTCCACCCACATTAAAACAGGAGTACCAGGACAATGAATCCTCCCCCTCCACAGGCTAGACTAGCCAACATGGTTGTGTAGTGGAGCCACACGTGCCCCATATCTGTTGGCATAGCCAGGTCTTCAGCATTCTTCTAAAGGCGGATAATTCATATTGGAGATGTAATTTGGGAGGTAAGAGGTTCCACAGGGTTGGGGAAGACACAGAGAAGGCTCTCTTCCTGGTCCCAGTGACATGTACTTCTTTCACTGGTGAGACTAGTGCTGTGCCCCTCCTGTCTGCCCTCGTCAGATGGGCTGAGTACCTTGGGGTGATGCCCCCTCTTAAGTGCCCTGGTTCAATGCCATTAAGGTCTTTTAAGGTCAAAACCAGCACCTTGAATTGTATCCAGAGGCACACCGGCAACCAGTGCAACTCCCAAAGCAGTGGCAACACACGGGCATAATGCTCGCACCCCATCACCACCTGGGCAGCTGCATTCTGGACCAGCTGAAGCCTTTGAATGGTCATCAGGGGCAGCTCAATGTAGAGGACATTACAATAATCCAATCTGGAGGTGACCAGAGTGTGAGTGACCGTGAGCAAGGAGTCCCGGTCCAGGAGTGGGCATAGTTGGTAAATAACATGAAGCTGTGCAAAGGCCCTCCTGGTCACAACCACCACCTGCTCATCGAGCAGCAGCCGTGAGTCCAGGAGGACCCCCAAATTACACACTGCATCTGTCTGAGGCAGCGAAGCTCCATCCAGAACCAAAGATGGTAGCTCCTGGGAAAACACAGGGTCCTGAACCCACAGCCACTCAGTCTTGCCAGGATTCAGCTGAAGCCCGTTGTCCCCCATCCAGACCTGAACAGCCTCCAGACACCTGGTTAGGACTTCAGCTGCAACATTCGGGTCCCCACGGGCCGAGATGTACAGTTGGGTATCATCTGCATACTAATGATACCTCACCCTATGGGAACGAATGATCTCACCCAGCTGTTTCATGTAGATATTAAACAGTAAAGGCAAGAGTACCGATCCCTGAAGTACCCTGCAGGGGAGTGATTTAGGACTGGACAACCCGCTCTCTAAAGACACCAACTGAGTCCAACCCCTCAGAAATGAGGAAAACCAGGACAACATAATGCCCTGGGCTCCCAATCCTCGGATCCGGCCCAGAAGGATACCGTGGTCGACTGTATAGAAAGCTGCTGAGAGGTCAAGAAGAGTGAGAACAGAGGGATTACCCCCATCCCATTCCCGCCAGAGATCATCCAGGAGCATGACCAATACAGTCTCGGTACCATAGCCGGGCCTGAATCCTGATTGAAACGGGTCCAGATAATCTGTATCATCCAGCACCTTCTAGAGCTGCCGAGCCACTGCTTTTTTACAAAACCTTCCCCACAAAGGGAAGGTTGGAAATTGGTCTAAAATTAGAAATAACTGTAGGGTTGAGCGATGGCTTTTTCAGGAGGGGACGTACCAGCGCATGTTTGAAAGCCACTGGGAACACCCCATCCCGCAGGGAGGCATTCACGATCGCACTGACCCAGCTGTCCATTGTAGGATTGGCCGCTCTAACCAGTCAGGCATTGTATCAATCTAATAAGCAAGTGGTATCACGTACAGCTCCAAGAAGCCTGTCCATTTCATCAGGGGCAACCAGATCAAATTGATCCCAGATAACATGGCTAGACTCTGCTCTAGCCCTCTCCAGGCAATCCATTTCCACATCAGGATTAAACCCAAGGTGGGTGTGAGCAACTTTCTCTGCAAGGTGGTCAGCAAAATCATCAGAAGAGCTCTGCCACCCAGGCCCCAACCCCTCCTTACCCAGAAAGGACCTAGTGACCCAGAACAAGGTCAGTGAATGATTCTCAACAGAGGCAATTAGGGAGGTGAAGTATTGACGCTTTACCATCCTCATCACCATGAGGTAGGCCCTAATAGAGGCTCTAACTTGTGTTTGGTCGCACTCACTCTGGGTGTTCACCCAACGGCACACCAGGCATCTCCTCTCCCACTTGAGCTGCCCAACTCATCCATATACCAGGGAGCCCTATGCTGCATGCGGGAAGGGAGAGGCCGCATTGGTGCGATTGTATCCAAGACCGATGTCGTCTCCTTTTCCCAGAGGGTGACCAAGGTCTCGGTCGAATTGTGCAGATTGGCCCCAACTCCTTCTGAAATTTCTCGGAATCCATTAGTTGCTGGGGCCGGACCAACTTAACCAGTCCTGCCACCCTACGGTGAGGTGTCACTCCCAGAAAATCCAGGGAGATCAGATAGTGATCTGAACATGGCACAGGTGTAATCTCTATATGCTGTAATTTCAGATCACTCAGCTTCTGCTCCGACAGGAAAAGTAAGTCAGGGGAGTGGCCACTGCTCCTGGTGGGACCCCCAATTACTTGTGTCAGGCTCATGGCTACCATGGAAGCCAAGAACTCCCATGCCAACTCTGAAGATGGCCCCAGTGAAGGCAAATTGAAGTCCCCCAGAACCATAAAGCTCCAATGCCGCAAACGCCTCAAGCAGGTCAGGCAGGGAATCAGCTACCCTGCAAAGGGGCAGTTTTGTGTTTGAATACATATATTGCTGTAATGTTGTGTAATATTATTAGGATCAGTACGATCCTCCATTTTGTCTTCTTCTTATTGGTCTTAAAGTATCGCGGGACTTGCATTCCCGCCTTAACTATGTAGTCATGTAAAGTCTTCACTCCAGTTGACCTTCCAGTCACCCCACTCCTCTCCCATCCAATCCTGTTGTTTCCCATCCAAATTTATCCATTTCTGATTGTATATATTTAGCAGTGCTGCACTATTGCTCCCCATGTTCTGACTGCCTAATAAAGTTGTTTGGCCCTTTTATGCTGGCTGCTTCACATTTCTACCAGAACATCAAATTGGTGATGAAGGTGGGATTATGGCATCCCATGCACCTACCTTAGCTCTGTTCGATGTGGCCATCCTTGAAAAATGGAACCTATACGAGCGTCATGGCAGCCGAAAACATCGTCGACGATGAGAAGAAGTGTTCCTGTTTCCTCTCCCAGTGTGGCCTGGCCATCTTCGAACTTACCATTCACCTTGAGATGTCCCGGGACATCGACACGGTTCCTCTGGCCAAAATCCTGATGGCTCTTTGGACACACTTCCAACCGAAGGTGTCCATCTTCCCGGCCTGGGTGGCATTCCATAGCCATGACCAACGCCCCAGAGAATACATAGCTGACTACGCCGCTGCACTGAGGCTGGCTGCTGCCCCTTGTCAATGGGACAACCTGGAGGAAGCGCTGTGGGATCGCCTGCTTGCCGGCATGAGGGATGAGGAGACACAACACCAGCTCATGATCAGACATCCTGACCTTTAATTTGGTCCTCAGGGAAGAGTTGGCATTCGAGGCTGTGAGATCTGGCATCAAGTCTTTCAAGCACAGGCCTGCCGCCTCCGAGGTTTCGGAGTCCGCTGTGCAGGCCAAATGCTGTTCATCGCCCCACTCCTCTGCATCTTCAGCATCGCCGGTGTCTACATCCACATTGGGGTCCGGGTCCAGCGATGAAGAGGGTGAGGTCCAGATGGTCTGGAAGAGGAAAATGGACAAGCACGCCATTGAGAGGGCCCATCACAGGTGCGTCAGCTGTGGAGCAAGGCACGACCACCAACAGTATCCATTCAAGAACGTTGACTGTCATCACTGTGGCAAGAAGGGCCACATTGCAAATGTCTGCAGGCAGCGCCAGAAGCAAGTCCTGGATCAGCCCAACTGACCGAGTTGTAAGGGAGCGTCCGCTTTAAAGATCTCCACAGTAGAGCCTTCCATCCGCCGTGTGTCCAGTGTCTCCAGCCATTTCTTCATGGTGGTCCAGCTGCATGGCATTCCCGTAAAGATGGAGGTGGATTCCAGTACATCCTACTCCATTTTGCCCCAGAGGGAGTTCCTGAGAATCCCCCCAAAGTTGCACCCCAAATTGCGAGCTCTGAACACATCTCTCCAAGATGTGCAGGGTTGCCAGATTCCATTTCTGGGGGTGGGGGATTTTGCCATTGAGTTCAAGATCATTGCAACAAAATTACCTCTCGTAGTGGTCAAATGATGCACAAACTGCTTGCTTGGGGTGCAGTGGTTTGAACCACTAGGGATTAAACTGTCCGGCATCAATGCCATCCATGCTGACCCAGTGCAGGATGTTTGTAACATGCACCCGGCAGTATTCAAAAAGGGACTGGGTAATTACGTAGGCCCCCCTGTGTCTTTTGACCTTGACCTGGCCGTGTGGCCTATTCGTCTCAAGCCTTGCAGGGTGCATTTGCCCTAAAGAACAAGATCGAGGCTGAGTTGGACAAACTGGTGGGTCAGGGGATCTTGGTTCCAGTGGACTCCGTGGAATGGGAGACACCAATTGTGACTGTGATCAAATCCAATGGGGAGGTGAGGATTATAAATGCACTATCAACAAGGCCATTCGGCTTAATGCATACCCGGTGCCGGTAGTTAGCCACTTATTGGCTGCCTTACATGGGGGTAAATGTTTCGCTAAGTTGGACTTAGCACAGGCATACCAGTAGTTATCTGTTACACCTGATGCTGCTGTGACTCAAACCATCGTTACTCATGTGGGGGCCTTCAAGATAACACACCTTCTATTTGGGATGAATGCAGCCCCTGGTATATTTCAGTCACTTGTTGAGTATCTGTTAAAGAGTCTCCCCGGGGTCCTCCCCTATTTCGATGATGTTCCCATAACCACTGGGAGCGAGTCTGAACTTGCTAGCAGGTTAGACCATGTGTTACAGGTTTTTGAAAATGTGGGGTTACGTCTTAGAAAAGACAAATGTGTCTTCCTTGCATGGGAAGTAGAGTTCTTCGGGTTTAAGATTACTCCTGAGGGGGTCAAACCCTCCAATTCAAAGGTTCCTGCCATTCGCAATGCCCCCCGTCCAACCACAAAAACTGAGTTGCAGTCTTTCCTGGGCCTCCTTAACTTTTATCACTCCTTCCTGCCCAGGAAGGCTTCCATAGTGGAGCCGCTACACCGTTTGCTAAAGAAGGATGCAGTCTGGCGGTGGGGGCAAAACCAGGATCATGCGTTTTGTGAGTTAAAAGAGCTTCTGTCTTCTGAAGCAGTCTTGACTCACTTCGATCTGCCTAATAAAGTTGTTTGGCCCTGTTATGCTGGCTGCTTCACATTTGTACCAGAACATCAAAGGCAGGTACAGAAGTAGTATTCCCAACTGACCCTCCCTTAAGGCCCAACTGAAGGAGCAACAGCTCACAACCCTGCACCTGGAGTGTGGTGACCCTGGAAACTCCTAATGTATCTCAGGCAACAATAGCAATGCCACCACCCTTCCCCTTGTCCCTAAACTGGTACCACACCTCGAACCTGGCTGAACACATCTCTGCCAGAGGAACCCCATCCTCAGGTGTCAGCCAGGTCTCGATGATGCATGCCAGGTTGGCCCACTCCCCCATGATCAAATCACACAGAAAGGGAGCCTTATTGCACACTGACCTGGCATCCAGAAGCAGCAGCCTAAGGGAGAGGTCACTCCGAACCTGCAGTCCAGGGACCAGAGATCAAACAGAGGGGCTGGAATGTTTTAACTAAACCATTACCCAAGGGCCAACACCATTATCTGATCAAGAAGATGGATTTATTACTGTAAATATTTAAAATATGATTAAGCAAGAAGGTGTTTGTCAGCACTATGCCGTATTGTAAATGCTCAATATATTTTCAAGTATTTTAAAAGAACCAATTAGTTACTGTTATGCTTTGAATTTTTCCATCCTTGATGACATCACTAAAAAAACTGCAATCAGATTATATATAAAGGCCACATTTCTCTTTCTTGCACTTTTAGGGCCCTTGTTTGATGTATTTTCTGGCAATTTTAATGTTTTGTGACTGTTTTTCTTGTGAGTTTTCTTGTGAGTAACTTTTAATAATTCTTGATTATTTTATCGTTGGTGTTATGGTGTTTGCTGCCCTGAGTAGGAATGACACCCCCCCCCAGAGGGGCAGAATAGAAGTATAATAAATAAATAAATAAATAAATAAAATATGAAGTCTGTCTACATCCAGGGCCTCTCTTCCTAGGGATCTTTCCTTGCAGAGCAAGTTTGAGGATTCTGTACTTTATGTTGTTTTTCATCATATGACCAAGGCATTGGAGTTTATCCCCAGTACCTTCTTTTATCCCCACTATTCTGAAATAATTGACCACAAAAGATCCCTGATTAAAACATCACATGTACATTGAAAATTTCAGTCTAGCTTATTTTAAAAGAGAATTTTTTACTCCCACCCACTCTTATTTGTTTAGAAAGAATCTTGGGCCTAGAAGCTAAAATAATGGTCCTAAAACAGACAATTCAAAGGGGGGGGGGGGAAGAGACTTCTGATAACACTGAATATGCATGGTACAGGTTTGCTGGGAAGAAAAGCTTTTGGGAGGAAAAGTCACAGTCTCTACAGGAAGAATCAAACACAAGCAATTGTTAGGTTTGTTTTTCAAAGAGGTCTCTCATGTGGTGGGGGCACATTTCATATCCAGTTGAGTGAAGTGGCCCTTGAACTGACTGCAGATGTGTATGGAAAGAGGTGGCTTTGATTCACATCTCATACCTTGGATTTTGCAGATTTAGATGGATAGAGGTCTTTCATCTTCTCATCTGCATCACAAATCATCCTTTTTTCACTGATGCACAGCATTCTGATGAAATTGATCTTTGCTGCTGCTCATTTTGGAATCTGGATGCTGCCATTATGTCAAAATCATACAGCCTGGTGTTAAGAAGGAGAATGAGAGAACAATTGGCAATATTTGCTACTGCATTCATCTTGAGCATTTGCTGCTCACAGATATAAACACTGAAAATACTACTGTTTGTTATACTGTTTTAGTTTTATTTCAAATATAAATTTTCTGTTATTTGCCTTGAGAAATGATAGTGTGATAAGGATCACAAAGGAAACATTACTTGTGAGAAAAGGCTCCCCCAAATGTGCTTTGACCCTTCATGACATTTAGGTAGTTTTCTCAATGCCTTTTTGAAGACCAGCATCATCTGGCAATCTGCTTCCCCTTGAAGATTCCCTCAAATTCTACAGGCCATTTTTCAGTGCTCTCTTCCATTTAATAACAGTTACTGAACAAGAGATTGTTGTGAGTCATATATAGAAAGATAAGCAAAGCTTCATCTGTTGAATTTGTTGCTATTCATCCCATTGTTTAGCTCTGTAAAACCAAGAAAAAAAGGAAGATTTTAATGTTACTGCCATTACTTCTCAATTGAAACTGTGATGAAATGCAAATAGCACCCTCAGACTGAAGTGGACTCTGCAAACTGAGATTCAACACTGCTGATAGGATTTTAGAAAAAAAACATAATTTCCAGCACTCAATCCCCTTAAGCAATTTTATTACAGTTTTGCAGTCTTTGCAAAAATGTAATAGCTGTTTCACCAAAGGAAGAATTTTCAAAATCATGTTTAATTTTTAATGGGAAATATATCTAGCATGAGAGCATATGGTGAAAAGAAGAGAGTAAGATGCTTCATGGGCATGAAGACTTGTATATCTACAAGTCTAGGCAAAGGAAGATAATAATGGAAAAAATCTTGGCTTGACTCTCACGTTGCTTAGGTATGACTTTTTTATGCTTGTTTTTATAGCTCAACAAGTTTACTTAAAATTTTAATTTTATTCTGAATTTTTTCACAAATATAGTTTCTCTACAAATAACATTCATTCCTATTTTTACACTTGCTATTTATTATTTTCTTCCCAATCTCTTTCATGTTCCTACTCATTAAACCTCTTGCTATTAAGACATAAAAGGGGACACCTTCAGATCAATGCAGTTGGTGGTCTGTGCTTAAAATAAACAAACAAGTAAACCTACCAAGAGGTCTGATGGGTTACATCTGAAGCATTAAAAAGAAAAGGCCTAGACACCTCATAATTTCCATGTGCTCTTAATCTACTTTGTGCAAATTACACACTCAGACTTTTCTAAATTTATTGTAATTAGGCCTATATATTACAACGGGACTGCTCATGCAGCTCCTACCTAATCTCTCATTTATATGCAGAATAGCAGAGCTAAAGAGTTTAGGATTTTCACATGTAATGCTCTTTTTACCTAATCAAGTTATGCAGCTTAGTAGCTTGCTTCCCTGTGGTTCACACACATTTTTAAAATAAATCAGCATAGTCCTAGCCAGGCATTAATGCTACTTTCAGCAACCTTTCTCAATTCACTGATTGTTCATTGGGGACACAGTAATTCATCACTCTGGAGTAAATGGTGCATGAGTAACCTATTTTAAATAATCAGTTTATAAGAAGCACTACAGAATCCAGATTAAGTTTAAATGAAGTTATGTATTTCACCATTTTCATTTTACATCCTACGGCAGTGCCATGAGTAGTAGCAAATAATACATATGGCTGAGTAAATCTAGATTATTTTAGATTTGTGAATTCATGTTCCAATCACTGGATAAATGGGCCATTAGATTGATCATGACTCAGTCATGCTTCAGCATTCATTCTGTCATATCAAACCCAACATACTAATATCTAGGGAAATGAAGACATGAGGATATAATTCTGTACATTTTCTGTTAATGCACTTTAGCTTATGGGATGGCTGATTTAGATACTCTTCTAATATTTCTGCCATGAGATAGCCAGATTATAATGTAGGCACTTTATGAGTCTGATTTTGAAGGGAAATCATTATGGGTGTGGACAACTTTCAGAAGTATAATAGTACTTTAAAATATGGCATATGCTCCTTGCTTCACCTTAGAAATGCAGTTAATTTATCTGTTACTAAAAATGAAGTAAAAATAACGATAACAGCAAGTGAAAATGTGTGGCCTAAATGAATAAATGTTGTGTCAGAAATTACTCTGGGATGAAAGGATTTTTGCTGGAGAAACTCCACTCAGGGGACATCCAAATGAGGTTCCTTTCATGTCCCCAAGTTCTGTCATGCAGCACTCGGGTATCAAACCCCAACCTTCCAGTCTCCAACCTCAGCATCTTAACCACTAAGCCATTACAAGGAATCTGTTGTTGTGTTTAGTTTGGAAGGTCTTTTTTATCCAGAAAAACATATCTGTATTTGTCTAAATAATGAAATACGTGACAAAAATAGGGGAAGATAGGGTGTGTAAAATCCAGTTTTTCTTTTCTCCTCCTCCCAAGAAAACAGATCACTTACATCCTATTCCTTATAGTACTATGACCTATCCCACTACAATCCAATAAAGGTAAAGGTCACCCTTGCTCAAAAGCCAGTCATATCCAATACAATTGCAAAAATTCCATGCATATGGGCATCAGTCATTTGGATTGAATCTACAGCTGCCTACATAGAAGAAAATAATTTCTCATTGCAGGCGCACCCCCCAATAACGGACTCAGACACCGGTAAAAGTGGATAACAGCATCGGGCCACATTTATTGATTCATGCCCTAGTCCGAATTATAAATTTCTATTGGTAAAACGACCAATCATAATTCTTAAGGCAAGCAGGCCGAAGTAACACTGGTAAGGTACCACCCCAAAATTGCCAACGGCAATTGGTTACAATGTATCAATTTGTATCAATTTGTTTGTTTACAACAAACAAATTGTTGACCGTAGTCAATATCTAACTAATGACCCCACCCTCTGACGCGTATCCGTGGAATCACGGGGTGATTCATGCTGGTTAGCTATCGCCATCACCCCGTCGCCTAGTTCGTCGTTGACCGGACAACGTTTAACCAACTTATGCCTGTCTATTGTTGTCCAGTCAATTGCGAACCTGCCGGATACCTGTGGGTCATAATGTTTACCTTACCAGTGATACCCGCCCATGTGACCAAGTCAACAGCATCACAGAAACCCCTATATCAAACCATAGCAACAGTGTGGGATGGGCGAAAAAACCAGGACCCGAGAGCCAATTGTGGGTCCCAGCCAAAAATTCCCACCCGGCCCCGAAGCGACCAAAATATCACACTGTTAACTAGGGAGGGGGTGGAGGGGAAAAACTTCTCCGCTCCGTCGCTTCGGAAAATGGCAGCTCGGCTGCCTCATGGCCACCCCTTTTATAAGGGAGCTGGCCACGCCCCTAACTACCCGGATGCCCTCGTCCTATGGGGGGGGGCCCGCAAAGGGCACGGCGGCCATTTTGGCGCCGCGCTTGCATTGCAGGTGCACCCCCCAATAATGGACTCAGACACCGGTAAAAGTGGATAACAGCATCGGGCCACATTTATTGATTCATGCCCTAGTCCGAATTATAAATTTCTATTGGTAAAACGACCAATCATAATTCTTAAGGCAAGCAGGCCGAAGTAACACTGGTAAGGTACCACCCCAAAATTGCCAACGGCAATTGGTTACAATGTATCAATTTGTATCAATTTGTTTGTTTACAACAAACAAATTGTTGACCGTAGTCAATATCTAACTAATGACCCCACCCTCTGACGCGTATCCGTGGAATCACGGAGTGATGCATGCTGGCTAGCTATCGCCATCACCCCGTCGCCTAGTTCGTCGTTGACCGGACAATGTTTAACCAACCTATGCCTATCTATTGTTGTCCAGCCAATTGCGAACCTGCCGGATACCTGTGGGTCATAATGTTTACCTTACCAGTGATACCCGCCACACGGGGAGGCTTGCAAAGGCTCACCGCCCCCCCCCCCAAGACCGTCAGCTCGGTCGACAGGCCTGCTCGCCAGTCCAGTAATCCAGAGGTCCATACCTCCCTGCGACAGATGGGCCCCATCCCCTGAGTAAAGCTCGTAAATTTGCAGACTGATGGCGGGGAGGCTAATGACGCATCCCCCGCCCTTGTCAAGGGAACCGGGCAATAGCCCCGTTCACGGAGCGTCGGCTCAGTCAAGAGCCCCGAGGCCGAACGCCCCCCTGTAAGCGTACCACGGTATCGTGTCCAACGTGCGGATGCACCCTGTCCCAGTCGGGTACCCACTCTGTCGCCGCAGTGTAACGCGCTGCCCCATGCAGCGTAACGCGCTGCCCTGTGCACCTGGCTACGGCCCACCAGGCATACTGTCACCGGTGTAAAACGACACCCAGGGTCTGTCAAGTAAAAAAAGGGAAGGGGGGGAGAAACAGTGCAGTGACTAAAACTGGTCCTCACAGTTGAGGAGGGCGAAGACAAAACTGAAAACATTGTGATCCCCACCCTCCCATGCGGCGTATTTCAGCCCTGTAGTACCCAAAAAACAACTGCAGCAGAAGCCGCCCCTATGCAGAGCGAACGGGCGCCGCAACGAGCCCCTGATAGGCCAACACTGTCTAGTGCCTTCCCACCACCCTCCAAATTGGGATTTAGGAATAGAAGACCCACCTTGGTGACAGAAAAAACGTGCCATGGTGCGTGCCACACAGTGCACGGAAATCCTGTAGGGCACCAACCGGACAGATGTCTGTCGAGGAACATCGTAGCAGTCTACTCCACTGCCTACGTTGTGCTGATTCGTTTTAGAGGAGCGTATCCCCAACTGAGCCCAATATTGTCCACACAGACATCTTCGAGTTCCAGTGCCCTACGACTTGCATCCGCTTTAGACAGCATCTCAAGCTCGCTGATGCGGAGCGCTCCAAAAAAGGCCACCGTTGTAGCCGCATGAAGTTGGCTGCCTCATTTATCCAAACAGAGGCCAGGCCAGCCCCGTGCCAATTGGGTAAAAACCCTGGGAAATTCTTGCATCCGCCTTATTCAGCATCTCAAGCTCGCTGACGCGGAGCGCCTCCAAAAAGGCCACCGTAGTAGCCGCATGAAATGGGCTGCCGCATCTATCAAAACAGAGGCCAGACCAGCCCCGGGCCAATTGGGTAAAAACCCTGGGAAAATCTTGCAACCGCCTTACTCAGCATCTCAAGCTCGCCGATGCGGAGCGCTCCAAAAAGGCCACCATTGTAGCCGCATGAAGTGGGCTGCCTCATTTATCAAAACTGAGGCCAGGCCAGCCCCGGGCCAATTGGGTAAAAACCCTGGGAAACTCTTGCATCCGCCTTATTCAGCATCTCAAGCTCGCTGATGCGGAGCGCCTCCAAAAAGGCCACCGTAGTAGCCGCATGAAATGGGCTGCCTCATCTATCAAAACAGAGGCCAGGCTAGCCCCGGGCCAATTGGGTAAAAAAGACCCCTGGGTAAATCGGGTGGCGGTCGCCCGGGAAACGCCCGCGCACGCACACCCACCCCTCCCAAACATGTCTCACACGGAAGTTATTGGTGCTGTCCACACGACCTCCCACTTTGGCCATAAAAGCCAACCCGACAGCTGAGATGCTATGGTGCGTGGTGCAAGGCCCTGGGCATACAGGTAAACCATGAACCGCAGAACATGGGCTACTGGGATCGGCCAGGTTCCTGGCAGTCGAAATTGGGTACATAATGCTCTGAAGGAACTAAATGCGTGGTGATACGCCTTACTCATGCATGGCGCTAGTGACAGGCCAATCGCCCGGTTCACCTCTCCTTGCCAACGTTCCATCTCTCGTCCGTGAGTGGCGAGGGAAATTCCTCCGCATCCGGGGCCGAGGCACGGAACCGGGAGATCTGCAGGCGGGACAAAGCAGCAGCAATATCATTATCAACCCTTGGGACATGCCCGGCCCTGAAGGGAACGTTGAGGCACAGGTTGCATAACACAAACCAGCGCACTAGCTCCATAACCCCGGGCAATTTGGAAATCTGTGCCTTGACGATGCGGACAACAGCCGCGTTGTCACGCCAAAATTGCACAACCGAGTTGGCCCACTCCTTGCCCCATAGCATCAAAGCACCCAGGATAGGGAAACATTCCAGATACGTGAGACCATGCAGGCGACCCTTGCCTGCCCAGGATGGTGGCCACCCACCATAGGCCCACTTCCCATTGAAGTACATCCCATAAACCCAGGAATCCTGAGGCATCGGACTGCATCTGAAAGCAAGGGGGAGCCAGGAGATCAGACCCCAAAATGACACCCCGTTGAACTACCTCTGGATCTATGGCCAGACAAGCACGTCTGCCCCGATACCCCGGGTAAATCTAAGCCTATGGTGGGGCCTGGATAATCCCGCCATGGCGTCGCACCAGTGCAGAGCAAATGCCCTGCCCGGTGCGACGACCCTGCCAGCGAAATTAGGGTGACCATGTAGCACCAGAAGTTCCCTCAGTGATGCCATGCGCTCGGCCAGCAAATCCGAGATAAGGGCCACTAGCCTTGACACCTTATCCCACTGCAACCTAGAATCCTGCGCTACCATGTTACTCTCCACCCCAGGAATACTAGCTGTGGAGATGGGCCCTCGGTCTTTTCGGGCGCTAAAGGGACACCAAGTTCCTCCATTAGCGTCTGAAATGTGTTGAGGAGACGTGTGTACGTGTCCCAGCCCCGTTCAGCCCCGAATAAAACCATCCAGGGAATGGGCTACAGACCGGGACCCTGACCTGCGGACAAAAGCCCACTCTAGAAAGTGGTGAAACGCTCGAATACCGAGCCCCAATGGAATAGCCAAAAGGCATGGCATCATTGAAATAATATGCTCCCCGGGACGGGGGTGCAGGGACAGGGCCAACGACCCCGCCCGCATAGACCCTCTTGTCAAAGCTGGCAGCAGCCACCTCCTCCCTCCCCTTAAGGGATAAAAGATTGGGGGCATCCTGAGGGGACCTATTACCCCTGAAGGGATCCGGAACCCCTGCCTAGAACCCTGAAGGAGATAACCCGCATCCTCTCCCTACGGGTACAATGTGAGCCAACGCTCCAACATGTCCACCTTAAATGGGGAGGGAGACCATCGGTGGACTAGATCCATCTGCGGCAGTCTTGCCAGCCCCCTGTCTGCCCCACCCTCTGCCCCGCATCCTTCTAGGCCTGGGACAGGCAGAGGCCGCATGGGGGCCAACACAGGTGGGACACTCCTGTCTGTATTTGCAATTCTTCCCATTGTAGGAGCCATTGGAAGAAAGTCCAGCACAGCAGGCGGGCTGGAACCCCCCGCCCCGCCCCCTGGCAGGTGACCTATGCTGGGGCCGCCTGCTGGACCGCATGCCCACAATGGTATATCTCCCCGGGCGCAGGGCGCGTGGGCGTCACGTACAAAAGCCGCAGCCTCTGGCCTGGCTCATCCCACCTAATCTCGGGGTGCGGGGAAATCCGCCTACGGCATTCCTCGTCACAAGCCAACCACAATGGGCGCTGAAAGTAAACCATCGCCCGGTAGGCGTTGTCCAAATACTAGACCATGGAATTGCCAAATCCGGCCGGGCCCTAAGGTACACCGCCATGCATACGATGCAGGCCGGCAACCATTTGGCCCACATACTTGGCGGCTTGCAACAACGTGCCTGCTACTATCCTTCTCATTCTGCCCCTCCCTCTCCTCCTTGGTGGGCACTCTGTTTAGGAGTGAGAAGATATCCACATACTTCCCCCGCCAAATTTACTCTCTGGTGGCCTGAGCCAAGTGGTCACTCAGCGGTAAGGAATAGGGGCTTGGACCAACCCGGCCACCCAAAACATTCCCCTCAGTGTAGGGAACACCCCCCACCACGGGGCCCTGAGTGGTAAAAAGCTCCCCCCATAGAAGCAATGTGTGCAGGTGTACTGGCTTGGACCGTATACTCACATGCTGCACCCCCGTGGGCCGCCCCCACCGGGGGTTCCGGCCCACTGGGGGCGTCGGAGCTCACGACCGACGTAGAGCTCATCATCGGGGCCTGACCTGCACTCGTCTGCTGGCTGGGGAGCTGCGGGGCAGTGGCCGAAGCCACGCCACCCACCTGAGGCAGCTCAACCCTGCCCGCCGCCTGTTGTCCTCCCGCTGACGGCGCCGCAAAAGGGACGCCAAAGGGAGCCCCAGCCTGGCTGGCCCGAGCTAAAGACGCTTCGAGGGCCGCAAGGCGGGCCAGTAAGGCCTGCACGTCGATCTGGGGCCAAGGGCCGGCCGGCCCGCCAAATCCAGGCGCGGGTACAGGTCCCTGTACCCCAGGACCCGAATAGGGCCATTGCCCAACACCGAAGCCCGGTAGGGTCGGTGCAGGAACCTGCCAAGGTAGGGGACCACACCACCCGCCCAGGCCAGAAGGCCCAGGAGGAAGAGAGGCAGGCCCAACAGGATGGGCAGAGAGAGTAGCGGTGTCCACCGCTCGCGGGCCGTGGGCCGGAGCCCCTGCCGTGCCCGCATTCCGATCCCCTGCGTCCGGCCACGGGGCAATGGACCCCCTTCCGCCGGCCCCAGCGGGGGCCTGGACAGGCGGCTGCTGGGGAGGCGCCTCCGTGGTCCTCCGACCCGGGCTGCGCCTCCTCACAGCTCGAGCCGCACTCGAAGCTGCCTTCTTCTTCGAAGGCATCTCATCGGAGGAAAGGGAAGCCGAAAAGAAGATTCGCCGCCAAAAGGCTTTCCGCAAGGTAAGGAGCGACGGAGACACAGGGGAAAAACTTCTCCGCTCCGTCGCTTCGGAAAATGGCAGCTCGGCTGCCTCATGGCCACCCCTTTTATAAGGGAGCTGGCCACGCCCCTAACTACCCGGATGCCCTCGTCCTATGGGGGGGCCCGCAAAGGGCGCGGCGGCCATTTTGGCGCCGCGCTTGCAATATACACCCACCATAATTTCAACCCATCAAGTCAATTCTTACTCATGGACACATTTCAGGGGTTTATAGGAAGATAATAAACAGAGATGGTTCACCATTCACTTCTTCTTGGGATTCACTAGGACTATGTAGTTTGCCCAAGGCCAAATAGACTGACCTTTCTCACCAGGAGTCTCTATGGGGAATCAGTCTCCAAACCAGATACCTAAACTACTGAACTATCTAGCCATCCAACCCACCTTACTTCTTAAAATCAAGACAATATAAGTAACAACATTCTATCTAACATATTTCCTTCACAAAATATCAACTGATCACAGGGGGAAGGAAATTTCCTCCCAGGGACTTGTAGCAAATCTGTGGGGTAAGGAAGAGTTATAATGCCTTTTGTATTCAAGAGGCAGCTAACCAACAGGTAGAGGTTTATAAAATTATCCACAGCCTCACCACAGGTGGACAATCTCTGGGCCCATACCAAAACCAACAGAGTTGTAAGGAATTGTCAACCCATTTTAGAAGGTTGAGACCATCTGTCAGGACCTTGATTCCACAGTTGATACAGTCAACCAAGTTGAGATGTCCAGTGAGACTTCCTGTCAAGTTCTATGGGATCAGTTTCAGCTTGTGTCATGTGAGGAGGTGGACAAGGCACTTGTACATTGTAAACCCATGACCTCTCACTTTGACCCTTGCCCATCATGGCTATTAAAATATATAAAGGAAGTGGTGGAGTGGCTGAGAAATATCATAAGTGCTACTTTGACCATTGGTGTTATGTCCTGTGGTCTAAAAGAGACTGTTATAAACACTCTCCTGGAAAAATAAATCAAATTTAGCTACAGATATCTTTGATAACTATAGACTTGTAGGTTAATATTCTTTTTCTTGTGCAAGGTCATTGAGAGGGCCGTGGCTGACCAGCTGCAGGTGTTCTTGGACGAAACCAACTCCTTGGATCCATTTCAGTAAGGCTTTAGGCCTCACCATGACACTGAAACTGCTCTGGTCATACTGCATGATGACCTTCTCTGGGAAGGTGACAGAGGGTCTTCATCTATCCTGGTGTTCCTGGATCTGTTAGCGGCTTTTGATACCATTGACCATGGTATCTTACTGTGATAACTGTCAGGGATTGGTGTTTGAGACACTGTTTTATAGTGGTTTCTCTCCTTCCTTGGTGGTTGTACCAAGAGAGTCCAGCTTGGGGAGCTTATGTCGGCTCCGTGGTCCCTTCACTGGGGTGTTCCTCAGGGGTCAATTATCTCTCCATTGTTATTCAATATTCTTTAAAAGTCTCTTTAAAAAGGAGGAATTTAGTTGTTGTTTTTAAATATAGGCAGAGATGGAACCTGACACAGCTCAACTGAAAGAGAGTTCTACAAAGTTGATGCCTCCATCAAGAAGGCTCTTCTACATTAAGCTGCTGTGAGAGGTCATCTGGAGATTTGGAGTGTGGTGTCACAAATATGTAGATGACACCAAACTTTATCCTTTTCATTTTCTGCATTGGTTTGGAGAAAAATACCCCTGTTTTGCTTCATTTTCTGAATGATCTCCAAATATGAAGCACATTCTCAGTGAATACACAGAGAGAGAGATTAAACTTAATATACAAAACCAAGGTGTCATTGCATGAGACGCTTATGGGCCACGACACCTAGCCACCGATCATGCTGGGACTGCACCCAAAACTAACCTTAACCGAGAAGGTGTGCTGGGGTGGGGTACCGGCAGCCTGCCACTGGTTCCTTAACCCTGAAAAGGGGCCACAAAGGGGGCACCCCAGCCGCCGGGGTGTCCAGTGCCAAAAAACAGGACTGTGCAGGCACGGCACACACACAACTCACACAGGGCTGCACACAAAGCCCAGAAGAGCCAACACTTCCTGAGTCCTCCACGCAACATGGGCACACAGCCCGGAAGAGATGGTGCTTCCAGAGACCTCCATGCGAGTGGTAGGATCTACCAGGGACTTTGGGCGGGAAGCCCGAAAGAGTGGCAGCGCAGGGTGAGCAGTGGTGCAAGGCGAGCAGCACTTGTGCTCTATATGCCTTTTGAGGCATGAGCCAAGATGGTGCTTGCCCTTGCCTGCAACACCCGTGGAGCCAGCACAGGGCAGGACAGCAGCACAGGGCAAGAGTCGGATCTGGATCTCCAGTGCCGCCCCAGCTCCCGGATCCGATTCCTGTCCCAGGCAGGAGTTGGGTTTGGGAGCTGTGTGGAATGGCTCAGGGCAGGGAGGAATGTGCGGGTTGGTGACTGGGCTGGCCATGGGGAGGGGAAGCGGCTGCACTTCCAGGCCCACACTGTCACAGGCAGGGCCACCACCTGTTCGTGAGCCTGACTGGCCATCTAGCCTTGCCTTACTCCGGCAGCTGGACATCGTGGCCTCCCTCCTCCACCCTCCTGAAGGATGCCTTGGGCGGCGGGGGAGAGACACATGGAGGGGCAGCAGGAGGCCACACCCGTGCCACTGTGGTCCACAGGCATCGTGGGTGCGATCTCTGCCTCCCCAAAGGAGCCTCCCTTACTGCAGCCTGGCTCCTCCACCCTCCTGAAGGGCACCTCAGGCATAAGGGAGGCTCCTTTGGGGGGTGGCAGATGGAGGTCACAGACATGAGCCCTGCAGACCACCGCATCACAGCTGCAGCCTCCGACCACCCCTCCAAGTGGGTCTCTGCCACCGCCTGAGGTGCCCCTCAGGAGGGTGGAGGAGGGAGGCCGCGATGTCCAGCTGCCAGAGTAAGGCAAGGCTGGATGGCCGGTCGGGCAGTGGCTCACGAACAGGTGGTGGCCCTGCCTATGATGGTGTGGGCCTGAAAGTGCAGCCGCCACCCCTCCCCATGGCCTGCCTGGAGTTGGATCCGGGAGTTGGGGCAGCCCTGGAGACGACACAGGGGCAGCAAGGCCGGGGAATCTGTGTGTGTGTGTGTGTGTGTGTGTGTGTGTGTGTGTGTGTGTGTAGGGTGAGGGTATTATGTGGGTGGGTAGGGTGGGTGGGTGTGTTGTCTGGGTAGGTGTTGTGTGTCAGGGGTGTTGTGTGTCGGGTGGGTGTGGTGGGTGTCAGGTGGCTGGGTGCTGTGCAAGTGTTTTGTGTCATGTGTGATGTGTGATGTGTGTGGTTGTGGTGGGTGTGGGTTGTGTGTTGGGTGTTGTATCGTGTGTGTGTGTGTGTTGTGTGTGTGTGTGTGTCCTGTGTGTGTGTGTGTCCTGTGTGTAGGGGGGTCTATTGTGTGGGTGTGTCATGTGTGGGTGTGTGGTCTGGGGGGGTGTTGTGTGTCAGGTGCATGTCCTTCACCCAGGCAATGCCAGATACCCCTGCTAGTGTGTTAATATAGGGCAATGCTGCCAAATAGAGAAGCAAAAAGTGGAGCCTTACTCAGGATTCAGGGACAGTTCTGTGTTGTATTTGGGCATTATGATTATTTTTGTTTCAATCTTTTGTTAGGTGGAGGAATTGTTCTTCTGTATGTCTGGTGTGGAGCTCTACCTGTTTTTGCTTTCAGCTTCTGCAGGACAGTGGCATTCATGTTTACCTCAACTAGCAAGGTTGGTTGCCAGGACCCAAAGAAATCACTCCTGCAGCCTAGACTGCAGTCCTATGATATTTTAATTTCCAACAGTTTTTTTTTCCGGTGGCAACAACCACAGACATTATGTTACTCTTTTGAGAAGTATGGGAAATGAAGCTATAGGAAGTCTTTAATCAGTGGCAATATGCCACTGCCTATGGTATACTATTAAGTGGAGTTGGGCTACCTCCCGTGCTCATCAGGGAGCTGAAAGCAATGAAATAAAAGAGGCAGAGGCTGGACTTCCACTTGGGAAAAACCCAATTGTCAACTTGCTGTAATCCAGTTGAAAAGGAACAGTATAGAGAAAAATGTTGCTAAGAAAGTGTATGTCTCTGCTATAACAGTGTCCATGCATACAAAATCAGTGATGCTTTCCCAACTGTGAGAGTTGTTCTTCACCAGGTTACCGCCGCTACTGGATCAGTAAGTAGATACTAACCATATGTAGTTTACTCTATATTTTGCAGGTAAGAATGTGCATTTTCACATTTATTTCAACTCTGATATGTCATGTTGATGTAACTTTAGCAACCACTTGTCCTTTTAGATGAAAACCAAAATCCTAGCAGTGCTAAGCAATGATCCAGCTAAAGTGGAGAGCTTCAGGCCTATTGTTCTTCTCAGCATTACTATGAAGATCCTTGAAAGGCTCATATACAACAGAATATCTCAGACAATCATCCAGCATATCCCAATTGAGCAAGCAGGATTTAGATCAGAAAGGGGCTGTGACGAACAGGTTCTTGCATTAGTCACCCATATCGAAAGCATCTTCGAGACTAAGATGGTGAGCACAGGTGTCTTCCTAGACCTAACAGCTGCCTATAACACCATGTGGTGAGACAAACTCCTCCTTAAATTCATCAGTATCGGCAGACACTACCCAACTAAATAATGGCCAATATGAACAGGCAACGCACCCTGAAATTTTGAAATCTAAAAACCTTTAAAACCTGGTGCCAATGTTCAATATGTGACTCAGAAAATTCTAACTAAATCAAATGTGATATTTTAACTCTGATTTGTTTGCATTTTATTAAGTATTTCAATAAGGAATAAAACATTTCCAATCATTAACATCTTCATTTAAAGTTCTTGGAAGGCCCATTTTACTGTGACTAATAGTTATAATCTTATCTACTTTTTTATCGTGCCAGAAGCACACAAAGGTGTTTTCTGGGTGAAAGGATTTTTACTGAAGGAACTCTGCTCAAGGGATACCCCGAGTGTTGTCCCCAAGATCTTTTCCCACCAAAGCGGACCCAATTTATCTACTTGCAATTTCTTTCAAGCTGCTAGGTTGGCAGGAGCTGGGACAGAGACATGCACTCATTCCATCATGCAGTACTCAGGTCTGGAACTGCTGACTTGCCAACCTTCCAAGATCTTATCTACTCATCTACTTGATCTTATCTACTTATATAACACCTCATAATTTATGCAATAATTCATGCATGAGAGATATATTTTTTTCAGTAAGGATAACTACCGGTATAAGCTAAAGGAAATCTATGCATTAATTCTATGCACTTTATTTTGACCTCAGTTATATTTTTAATCCAGGAAAGCAAACATTCCATGCATAAATGTTACATTGACTCAAGCCAGTTTTCAACTTTATTGGGTCTTCTAAAATGTACGTGTGCTGGCAGGTCCTCTGCCAGCACGCGCTTTGCCGCTGCCCCCACCCAGAGACTGAAGTGTGCCTCACCACGCTTGCATGTCTGGGAGGAGCCATTCCCCCCCCCTTTATAGGGGTGGCACCTCCCAGTCTAACCATTCATCTTTCCTGCCTCCGGAGAAGCTTTTGCTTCTCCTTTGGCAGGGATCCAGGCTGCGTGGCTCTGAGAACTTCTTGGTTCCCTCTGCCCCACTGCCTGCTTGTCCACTGGCTTGCAATGGCTCCTGCAGGCAAGCAGGCCCATTCCCCCAGTGGACCCTCTCCTGCCCGGGCTCCTGCGGCATGCACCGCATGCGTGTTGGCCCGCCTTGCAGCTTGCCTCCGGGCGGCTGCGAACCGGGCCCCTCTTCCTCCTCCAGCTCTGGCCCCGTCCGGGCCTTCTGGAGCTGAACCCAACTGGCGCACCCTGGTGGAGGCCTTCCTCTCCACGGTCACCACCCTTGAGGCCTCCACAGGGACTCTGGCCTTCACGGCCCCCACCTCATCCCTTTCATTGCCTGTCTGCTCTCATGTGGGGGTGGTTGACCCAACTCTCTCCACTTCAGATCCTCCTGACCGGGCCACATCTCCTGCTACCGCCTCTTCTGGGTCCGCTGATCTGGGCCTCCATGAGTACTCTTTCCCACCAAGCACATGCTCCACTGTTGGCTCTCCTTCTGGCCCCCTTTCCTCTCTGATGGGGTGGCCTTGGCCCTGGCCCACCCATGGGCTTCCATCATCCTTTCACCCTATGCCAGGCTACCAACAGCTTGCCCATGACTGCCACCCAGACAAGCCGGGGCCCTCCAGAGCACTGTCCCTTTGGATTCGCTCCCCCTGGTGATTCTGCTCTCCCCCTGGGTGACAATCTGCTCCAGTCTACTAAGGACAAGATTGTACAGGGGGAATATGTTGACCTTTTTGGCTTGCTCAACCGCAAGTGCATCAAGGCTGACTTTGACAAGATGCATGACCACGATAAGGACCTGGTGAGGTGCAAAAAGCCCCCCCCCCCGCACATGGGTCACTTGACTGCCTGCCTTCCTTATCTGTGCCCACCCGGCCCTCACCTTGCCCTTGCTCCAATACCTTGACCTCATCTACCAGGCCCATATGCATTTCCCAGGCAATGTGTGGAAATCCTATGATGAGAACTTCTGTATGAGGGCTGCCGTATGACCTGAAATGTGGTGGGGTGAGCCTAACTCCCTATTGTAGCTTCAATACATGACTCCTTCCCACCTTGTCCAGCCTCTATCTTCCACACCTGCACTGCTTGCCTCCAGGGTTCCTAACTCATCTGCCCCCGGGGTTCCTACCATGGGCCCCCTGGGAGTTTGCGGCCCAGGGCAATTGCACCAAGAAACAGTGCCGGTACAAGCATGAATGCCTGGTCTGCCTTGGCAAAAATGGTGCCACCTCCTGCCTTTGCTTGCCTCCGCTTGCCTTTGAGCTTTGGTGACCACCAGCCACCCTGCCATCTCTCTGCCTGGCACGCCTACTCCTCTTCCCCCTGTAAGGCCTGGTTTTGTTCTTTGATTACTAACTTTTTTCTATCTGTTTCTTGTTTCTGCACAGGTTTCTTTCCCAGGCTGTCTGGCCCCGCTGTTCTTGCCTTGGGTGCTGCATTCCCTGCCTTTGCTGTTTTTTCCTTGTTTTTTTCCCCTTGCACTGGGGTCCCCCCAGTCCAGCTCCCGGGCTGGGTGGGATGGGTTTGTTTTCTCCTCCTCGTGTGGCGGTCAGTGTGGGTATACTCCAATTTAAAGTTCTCCACCTTAACGGGTATGGGCTGCGATTGAGGAGCTGGTATGGTATCATCTAGGGGTGTGCCTCTGGCTTCTGTAGCAACCTTCCACTGTGGCTGGCTTATCGGTTAGCCTTTCTTTCTTCTCTGCCACTATGTGTGGCTTTTCTCTACCCCGATGTGGTTGGCCCATAGTCATTTCCTCCCTGTGGTATTGGTTACCCTTTCTCCTTTTATCACACCCGCACTACTGGCCCCAGTGCAATGTTTACTTTGCATGATCAATAAAGTGGCCCATTGTTTTATCCAATTAACACGTAAGTCTCATCAGTGGTGGGGTGTGCCGGCAAAGAAATCATCACATTGTGCAGCTTTTCATTACTACCTGTTGAAAACAGTGGGACTGCTATGACCATGGAACAACAAGGTGGATACAATCATCCTAAACTAAAGCTATGTGTATATTAAAGGTTATTTTAGGATTATAATTGTAATTCATATTCCCACTGCAAGCAAATCTGAAACAGATTTGCACACACACACACAAATTGATTCCTTTTATGGGAGTAGAATGGCATAGAAATAAAACAAATGAATGAATGAATAAGTAAAGACAACTCATAATCATATATTTCCTTAGATGGACTGAGGGGACCTACTCTGTTGAGACTATTCTATGTAAGCTTCCTTGCAATAATGTCAGGTTCTCTATAAGCTTCAGTCACAGTTCTTGTTGTTGCAAGCCACAACATGGCACATACAAAACAGCTACTTTAGAATGCACTGTAGTTTCTTGCTTGTCAAAAAGAAAAATATGCAAGCCTTATGTGCCACCATTAGGAACATTATCTTGCATGTTCCCTAGAGATAAGGTGTTCAGGATGCGCCAGGCATGCAGAAGTTGCTTGGCTTGCTAGAAACAGATTCATATAATTTTTCTCAAGCTTATTGCTGAGGAAGGGATAAGATAAAGCTTATGAATAGAAAAAAAGTGAAACAAGGATTTAAAATCCATGCTGAAAATTCTCACAGATAAAGGTAAAGTGAACACATAAAGCAGGATTGTCAAATTCAATTCAAATGCATGGAAAGTTCAAACCAGCACTCACTACATGTTCAGCCTGACCAAGAACTATAATGGTGACTGGAGGAAAATATGTAGCATTATGCTCGACACCTTTAGCATAGATGGATTGTCTCAAAAAATCATGTAATGACTTAACAGAAAATAATTGTGAACATAAGGTGCAACTTAAAAACCAATTTATCTTAAACTGGATTGGGCTAAATAAGGCCTTTCTGCAGTGTAGTATCCCATTTTGGGACACTCTTTGCATCCTCATGAAAGGATCAGGTGTTTTCCACACCATCGCTCAAGAGACCCTGTTTAACCTATTCCGCCCTGTGTAGAACATGCCCTGATGGGGTTATATTAAATAATAAAAGAGAAAAAGAAGGTGACCATATGGCTTTGATGTGCTAAATTTATAACCCTCTCTCCTTTCAGTTCCAGGAACCATCATGGGTCAGATTAATAGCTGACAACTGGGCTAGGATGAGATAACCTTTGGGTAGGCAGTATCTGGTGAGAAATTAGCCCTGTGACTACAGTAGAATCCCAATTCCCCATTTTCAGGGGACAAAACCAGGAGATGGGATGAGGGGCATTACCATCCCATGGGAACATAATGGAAGTGGGTTAAGGTTTGACTTTTCCTGCACAGAGCACTGAATTGGTCATGTTGGCTGTCTGATCCAAGCCATTGAAAGCTTCCTGGAAGGGTTGCACCGTGGGGAACACAGAGGATGTTGTGTTCTATTACTGTACCTTTTACAATGTATCCATTCACGTGTACTCAATGTAACCATGCTTGTGTAACATTATAACCAGCAGCTGCTTAACTGTAGCCTTTACAATAGGACGCGAGCTAATGACCACCTGGTGGCAATAGCGAGCGTTCAAGCTCTCCTGGCCCAGACTCACCAGCAAACAACAGCGCGGGAAGATTCCTGCCATCACCTACACCTGGACAAGAAGGGCGTGACCGTCCATGACGTCACGCGGACAGTAACCAATAGACTGTCGAGGAGCCACGTTCAAAATGTATAGCCACCGTATATATTGAGCTACCCATCCGCCATTACCTCATGTTCCCCCGGATCATCATGCAATAAACCTGTGTTAAGCCAACCTTTCGGCTGTTTCATTGTCTTTGGTCCCATATACTAAATTGGCGACGAAGGTGGGATATGGCTGCCCACGGGACCAAGACATGCGCCGGTTTCGAAATCAGGAGACCGGCAGACTGGGACATCTTCGAGATGGACTTCCAGGGAGCCCTGGTGGAATCCGAAGTCACGGATGAGGCAAAGAAAAGGGCCATCTTCACCCGGATGCTGGGGCCAGACACCAAGAGGGTCTTGGTGGACCTGATCGCGCCGAGGAGGGCGAGTGAATTCAAGGTGAAAGAGCTCATGCACATGCTGCGTGAGTACTTCCGGCCCTCGACGGCGATGTTCCCCGCTCGGAGCGCGTTTTGGAGGCGAGTCCAAGCGCCCGGGGAGACGGTCGCCGACTTCGCAGCGGCCCTGCGACTGGCGGCCGGCCCATGCAAATGGGAGAACGCAGAAATCACACTAAGAGACTGCGTGCTGTGCGGCCTGAGCGATGCCGAAACTCAGCGTACATTGATGAACCGCGAGCCACCCCCCACATTGCAGGAGGTCCTGAAGGAGGCACAAGCCGCAGAAGCTACGAAGGCCGGGGTCCAGGAGCTCCAGGACTGGCGGCCAAAGACGGGCAAGGCAGAGACTTCGGTGCACGTTTCGGTGCACGTGGCCCGGCGAGTTTCGAAGTCGTCCGCGGAGAGCAGCGGCGACGAGGACGTCCGGAAGGTCCGGAAAGAGGGCCGGCGTTGCGACGGCTGCGGAGCGAACCACGACCGCGCCAAATGCCCCTTCAGAAAGGCCGAGTGTCACAACTGCGGCCGCCGCGGGCACATCGCCAAGGTCTGCAGGAAACGGCGCGAGGCCCGGAAGAGCTCGAGAGACCGCGCGTCGAGACCCAAGGACGGCACCCAGGCCACGAGGAAGCGAGACGGCATGGGCCGCATCGCCGACGACAGCGAGGACGACGCACCGGTGTTCAGCGTGTCCGTGGGACACCCCCGTTACTTTGTTGAGGTACTAGTACAAGGGGCCCCCATTAGGATGGAAATTGACTCGGGTTCCTCATATTCCATCATTCCCCAGAAAGAGTTTCTGAAAATTGCCCCCCATGTGCGGCCCAAACTCAAAGCTTTGAGGTCCACGCTACGGGACGTGCAAGGGAACTGCATTCCAGTGTTGGGGGTTGGAAAATTTCAGGTCCAATTTAAGAAACACACCGCGACTCTCCCCCTAGTTGTTCTTAAAGGGGGGAGTTGCAGCCTCCTTGGGACTCAATGGTTCCAGCCCCTGGGTTTGTTCATTGGGGGGGTGCACGCCGTTGCCGTGGGGACTGACCCGATTCAGGAGGTGTGCGACGCGCACCCCGAAGTCTTCAAAAAAGGACTTGGGAAATTTAAGGGACCCCCAGTAGCCTTCGACCTAGACCCTGAGGTCCGCCCAATAAGACTCAAACCGCGTCGGGTGCCATTCGCACTCAAGGACAAAATAGAGGCGGAACTGGACAAACTGGTGGGCCAGGGGATTCTTGTTCCTGTTGATTCCGCGGAGTGGGAAACTCCAATTGTAACAGCACTAAAGGCCAACGGGGAGGTGCGCATATGCGCTGATTACAAGTGCACCATCAACAAGGCCATTCGCCCTAATGCGTATCCGGTGCCGGTAGTCAGCCACTTGCTGGCCAGGTTACATGGGGGAAAGTGTTTTGCTAAACTCGACTTAGCACAAGCCTACCAGCAGCTCTCGGTGACCCCAGCCGCAGCTGCTGCCCAAACTATAGTCACCCATAAGGGGGCGTTCCAGGTGACGCGCCTTCAATTCGGCGTAAACTCGGCGCCTGGAATTTTCCAGTCACTCGTGGAACGCCTCCTGAAGGGGCTCGAGGGGGTGTTGCCTTATTTTGATGACGTATTGATAACGGGGGGGAGTCGGGCCGAATTGGCAAAGAGGTTGGGCAAGGTTCTAGCGATATTTGAAAAGGCGGGGTTGAGACTGCGAAAAGACAAATGCGTCTTCTTCGCGACCGAGGTCGAATTCCTAGGGTTCCTTGTCACTCCCGAGGGAATAAGGCCGTCCACATCTAAGGTAGCCGCCATCAAGAAAGCCCCTCGCCCCACCTCCAAGCCCGAGTTGCAGTCATTCCTAGGGCTGCTGAACTTTTACCACTCCTTCCTCCCCTGGAAAGCGGCCGTGGCCGAACCATTGCACAGATTGCTTAAAAAGGACGAGGCATGGAAGTGGGGCGACGAGCAAGAGAGGGCATTTAGGGAGCTCAAGCAGCTTCTGGCGTCTGATGCCATCCTCACCCATTTCAACCCCAAGCGCCCAGTGGTCCTGATCTGTGACGCATCCCCGGTGGGGGTGGGGGCGGTGCTGTGCCACGTGCTGGAAAACGGGAGGGAGGCCCCGATAGCGTTCTATTCCAGGTCCCTGTCCCAAGCAGAGAGAAACTACGCCCAGACAGACAGGGAAGTATTAGCGATAATTGCGGGAACAAAAAAGTTCCACGACTTCCTGTATGGCCGCCCCTTCACGATAGTGACCGACCACAAGCCCCTGCTAGGCATTTTTACCGCAGATAAGCCCACGCCACAGATCCTGTCCCCAAGGATGCTTAGGTGGGCCATTTTTCTCAACGCGTATCAGCACGCGTTAGTGTACAGACCCGGGAGGGAGATAAGCCATGCGGACGCTCTATCGAGGTCCCCCCTTCCCCAGGATAGCAGCCACGTGGGCGGGGAGGAGCCAGACCACCAGGTGCTGATGATAGAGGTCCTTGACTCGCCCCCAGTACTGCCCGCCGAAATCACCAAAGCGACCGGCAAGGACAACATTTTAGCAAAAGTTAGCTCCTGGGTGCAGAAAGGGTGGCCAGCGTCCTCCCCAGCAGCGGAGTTCGACCCATTTTTTCGAAAGAAGTTAGAGTTGTCCCTTGAGAGGGGGTGCCTTCTGTGGGGCCAGCGAGTAGTGATCCCGGCGTCCTTACGACCGCGGGTACTCAAACTCCTGCACGTCAGCCACCCGGGAATTGTGCGTTCCAAAGCCCTGGCACGGAGCTATTTCTGGTGGCCCCAACTAGACGCCGACATCGAGCACATGGTCGGCACTTGTGAGCCCTGCCAAAACTCCAGACCAGAAGAAGCCCGCCTGCCTCACAGGGAGTGGGACGCGGCGCAGGGGCCGTGGTCCCGGGTGCATGTAGACTTTGCTGGCCCGTTCCGTGGGACGCTGTTTCTCCTTGTGGTGGATGCCTTCTCCAAGTGGTTGGAGGTCATCCCAGTGACAAGCACGTCCACGGCCACTACCATAAAGCATTTGCGGAGGGTTTTTTCCACATTCGGTTTACCCGACACCCTCGTAAGCGACAACGCAAGTTGCTTCACGTCCTCAGAGTTCAGGGCATTCACAGAAATCAATGCCATTCGGCACATCACCTCCGCTCCTTTTCACCCCGCCACAAACGGCCAAGTAGAGCGCCTTGTGCATACCACCAAGGACGCGCTGCAGCGCATGGGGCCCGGGGACCTAAACCATCAAGTGTGCCAGTTTCTGCTGGGTTACAGAGTGACTCCCCTAGCATCAGGATACTCCCCCGCGGAGCTGCTTATGCGCAGGAAACTGACCACCATACTAACTAGGCTAGACCCCACGAGAGTACAGGACAAGGGGAAGAACATTGGGATAGAGGACACAAAGAGTTTTGACGTGGGTGCCCCCGTGTATTGCAGGAATTACGCCAGCGCGGGTCCAGCCTGGGTACCGGGCGTCATCGTAGAGCAGATCGGTCCCGTTTCGTACCGCGTCGAGACCAGCACAGGTCTACTCTGGAGGCGGCACGCAGACCAGCTCCGGCGCAGGGTCCACGACGAGCAGGGCACGGACCGCGGGAAACAGGATTCAGCGTTAGGGTTCTCCCCCACCCGTTCAGACAAGGGGGAGGAAAGGGGGGCCATGGGTCCCCACCAAGGGGGGAGGAAAGGGAATCTGTCCTCGTAGATATCCTGCGGGATCGGTCAGCAGAGAGAAGGGAAGCCGATCTCATAGATATCCCGCGGGATCTCCCCACAAATATGGATACCCCAACAGAGTTAGATTTTGATTTCCAGAACCGGGGAAGTTTTGCGGAGTGGTCCCCCACCCGTCCAAGCGAGAAGAGGGGTTTTTCGTTAGCCCCGAGTGTCTCCGGTCTGCCCACAATGGAGTTTTTCCCTTCCCCCAAAACCGCCAAACTACGGCAAGCCTCTAACAAGTCTCCCTCTCCCGTTTCAGGACAAGGGACCAGGGAACGAGGAAGCAGTAGCGCCCCTGGGGCGGGTCAGCCCACATCGCGGCCCAAACGCGTTTGCAATAAGCCATCTTGGCTGAGGGACTTCGTCCCATCCTAGGGGAGAGGGATGTTGTGTTCTATTACTGTACCTTTTACAATGTATCCATTCACGTGTACTCAATGTAACCATGCTTGTGTAACATTATAACCAGCAGCTGCTTAACTGTAGCCTTTACAATAGGACGCGAGCTAATGACCACCTGGTGGCAATAGCGAGCGTTCAAGCTCTCCTGGCCCAGACTCACCAGCAAACAACAGCGCGGGAAGATTCCCGCCATCACCTACACCTGGACAAGAAGGGCGTGACCGTCCATGACGTCACGCGGACAGTAACCAATAGACTGTCGAGGAGCCACGTTCAAAATGTATAGCCACCGTATATATTGAGCTACCCATCTGCCATTACCTCATGTTCCCCCGGATCATCATGCAATAAACCTGTGTTAACCCAACCTTTCGGCTGTTTCATTGTCTTTGGTCCCATATACTAAAGAGGAGTAGGCAAAATAGACAAAGGGAAAGATTGACATGCCTGTCTGTCTAAACAACCAAAAGGAAGCTCCAGGTGCCACTTTTGCTTCATTTCAGGTGGACAAATTTTATGTGGACTTAAAGCTTTTTAACAAGTTTTACTCATCTTGTAATTCGGCAGTTTTTACTTCCCAACCATTTGTTGATGTGTGGGCAAAAGTTCCCTTTTTTTTGGGGGGGGGGGGGGTGTATGCTTCACCCATTTAATCCCTGTTTTTCCCATCCTGTTTTGTTTTTAGTAATCAAGTTTTCCTTTTTTTATTTAATAAATTTTAATTTTAAAAAAACATATAGAACACTAAAAAAATAACAAAAATAACACTACATCAGCAAATATGTGTGCTCTCCACCAATAGGACATTATTAATCTTCCTCTTATTATCTAAACATAACTTTCCCTTTCTTATTCATATCTGCTATTTCCAAAAACATAATTTTTCTTGTTCAGGTTTTATAAATTTAGTTTAAGATAAATCTTTATTGTCATTGTCCCCTTGCGGGAACAACAAAGTTTCTCCTGACAATTCCAGTGAGGTATTCTCGGGTGCTGAATTCCAATACCTGGTTCGCAGTCCTCTGACTGTAGATAGAGAGTGGCAACCGCTATCGTCATCTACTAAAAAGGAAGGACAAGTGCATTAAGACCTGGCCCATTTTCCTTTTCCCCTTTGTAAGGCATGCTCTGGGCTTGGAATGGGCAAATCAGGAGTGGCAGAGATTCTTTTCCCCTGGCTGGGACTCAAAAGTGGTGCTGTGAGAGCCAGAAAGGATTCTTGCTACCCCTGAGTGGTGGTGGGTATATCACTTTACACTTCTTTAGAGCAGTGGTTCCCAGTGTGGTGCACACACTCCACAGGAGTACTTTAATTCCCAGAAGCATTTCCCAGTATATTGGTTGCTCAGTGCTTTGGGGAATTGACTTAGGCTTCTGGGAATTGAAGTCCAAAAACTAAAGGTTGGGAAACACTGCTATAGAGTAAAAGTTAAAACAAAAATGCTCCTTCTTTGTATCTCCTCCAGCCTCCTTCTCTGTGGTGGAATGAAGGAGAATGCTGCATTTTTTTATTTTAAAAAAACATTTTAAAGTGGCATGCATCTGAATTGGCTTGCCATTCAGTTGAGTCAGTAGTGTCTTTTAATGGATTTTTGGGGGTTTTTTTAAATCCTCATCTTCTTCTGTGTTCTCTTTGACAGAAAGAGTAGGAGAAAGCTGAATTTTGTTTTACATTTATTCATTCATTGTTTTGGTCTGATCCTGTGCAAAAATTTGATCTTGCAGCAACTCAAGTAAACAAAGCAACAGCTAAGTGCAACACAGGGGGTTATGCTGTGGTTTAGTTCCAGAAATTGTCAGAGCTGAACCAACATGGAACAATCCTCCCTGCACTCAAAAACAAAACAAAAAAACACAGGAACTCTTGTCACGGACCTAAAAAGATGGGAGAAGGCATGGGTAAGGGTAAGGCTGTTTTGCAATTGCCAGAATGTTGGGTGGTTGTCAGAAAACAGGGTAAAACTGTTTGTTCCCAAAGTAGACTAAGCCATACAATAAAGTGCTGTGTGACTGCTCTTCCACTTTCTTCAAATCCTGAAAGCAGCTGTATGTACCAGCTAATTTTAAATAGTTAGTTAAGAATGGGAATCCTATTGTTGTTCAGGTAAGGTGTCTGTAACCTGCACAGCTAATTGCAGTTGACTGATAAGATGCACTGTGTGACTGGGCATGTGACCAGGCACACGACTGAGACATGGCTCAGCACTCAATCAACTTGTCACAATTAGCCTAGAAATGCATGCAAAACATATAAGATCACATATTGACAAAAAGGAACAAGCTATTAATAGTCAAACAATTCTTACCAGTGTATGATACAGCCACATAATCCCAGGACTCTCCTTGGCTCTAAATAGATAATGCACATTTCAAGGAGGACATCCCTACTTACAGAGGTGTTGTCAAGAGAGAACTTTGAAGGCAAACATCTTGGGTTCTACTGAGCAAGAGAAACAGGAAATTACCAATACACAACGAGTTAAGTCAAAATATTTACTAAATTTGTGAAATAATTTGCATTACCATCCAAATATTAGCAGCGGCCGGAGATATAAAAATAGTAAGTGTAAAAATATTAAGTGTAAATTTTGGTACCTTGGTGGTGCAGTGGTTAAGCTGCTGTCCTTCAACCAAAAGGTTGTGAGTTCTATCCTGACCAGGGCACAAGGTTGACTCAGCCTTCCATCCTTCCAAGGTTGGTAAAATGAGTAACCAGCATCTTTGGGGCAAAATGCTAATTAACGTGAACTGCCTAGATAGTGCACTAAGCACTATGTGACGGCATATAAGTGTGATTGCTTTGCTTAAAATTACCAAACTGAACCACTGTACACAAACTGGCATTACTCGGTTAAGCAGATGTTCTGAAGATGCTACATCAACTACCCAAACATACAATGTAAGGAATAATATTGTAGCACTTTTTTTTATCTTTTTCAGGCTAATCTTCAGCAGCTGAAATCATCATTCTACCACCATACTTATGGTGCAAGGCAACAAAAGTCAAGGAGGAATAGAGCAATAGAATGAGAAGTAATCATGAGCAAGGATATCAAGAGTGGTGGCTCATTTGTCACAAAAATACTGTTATCCAGAGTGTTTCCCTGATGGTAAAAGGGCACAGAGAATGAATTATGTTCTGTGTGGTTCCCAGGTCAATCAAAAGAATGAAGTTCTGGGAGTAGAGCCATGAGCTCTGATGTCCTTCAGATGAGAGACAGCACTGGAAACTTGTAGTGCCCTTGATAGCTATTGTCAAGCTGCCTCATTACTAAGTTAAGCGCAGAACCCCCTCCCATGTTATAGTCACTAATACGTTTCCCTTATTTGATATCTTTTTAAAAATAAGATTCTGTTCAATCAACTAAGTGAGTGTGGCTGAATATGTTTATTTTCAACATGACACTTTTGGAATTATGGTCAGAAAATGCTGTTCAGTATATTAAATACATTATTTTGTGTTTTCAATGTACAGTGTGTCATGAGAATTCAAGGGACGTTAGAATCCTTGGAATTTTTTTATATTCATTTAGTTAAATTATAGTTTTGGTACACTCTCTTAAGATTGGGAAAGGCTAACTTTCAAGGAAGACACACTGATGTCATTTGCATTCCAATACACATTACAGACAGTAAATCATCACAGACAATAGGGTTGCCAAGCAGCATTATCAAGCAGTTAGACACCTGTGAGGTTTCCACACTTGCATTTGAACGGGAATAACCCAAGGTAACAATGGGTCATTCAACTCAATGGAGGAGAGAGGAACTCCACCCAAGTCCTTAACCGGAAACGGATACTTTCACCTGTCATTTACACTTTGACACCCACACTTTGAACCATCACCCAAGAAGAAAGGAGAAAGGCAAAACTCTCATGCAGTATCATAGGACAACTAAACATCTGGAAGAGGGATTACATTATGTGTCTGGGAAAACACCTGTTAGACACAACATTCCCACATAACTCACATTCTAGAGGGAAGTGTCAGTTAGCCCAAATTAGATAAAACCTTCATTAATTAAGAGGAGATAGGAGAGAGATCGGGAAACTCAAATCAGATAAGCAAGAGCTTACACCAGTCTTAATATCAAGATGACTCCTCAGGAAGAGATGAGTGCCTTCTGGCCCATTTGCAGCTCTAAGTCTTTGCCAAAACCAGCTGGGCAAATAGACTTGGTTTCTGACACAATGACTTCTTAGAAAAGTTAGTTCTTTGTTATTTCGATTAGATGTCTTAAGTTTAGGATAGATATAGGGGTCCTATCTATGGACATGATAGAGTATTTAGGGATTAAAAGTTTAGTTAGATACATTGCTTCAATTTGCATTTTATGGATGAAAATATTTCTTCAAATAAACTTCTGAAAAGACACTGAGAGCGGAGTTTCATCTTTGAAGCAGGGAGTATTTTTATGGAGGAGCGGATCAAGATAAGAGGCAGTGGCAAAGGGCAAGTCTACATCGTCATAGGCATAACCTTGAGAGTGGGCTCTTTTCAAAGAGGACATTCACTTTGGGGAGATAAGGTTGCCACAGTGATCCTGAGGAGGAACACCTGCTTCTATCATCGGCCTGGGGATATTATCTGCTGGGGCATCCCAGTCTTTCAAGGTAAAAAACTTCAGGGTAGTTTCCCAGGACAAGCTCCATCTTTGTTAAATGGGAATGTGGCAGTTTTAAAAGGACTGTGTCTCAGCCAAGCTACCACATTTCTCCGCTTCAAAAAGAAGTATCACCATCTTTCCATCCATGTGAAAACCCTCAATTATTAGTCTCATTGTTGCAACCATAATTATAACCATCTCTTTCTTATGTTTATTTAGGTTAATATCACTTAAATCCATTATTAATGCTATTTTGGGATTCATTTGTAATTTAATCAATAATACCATATTATTTTTTCTAAACACCATTTCCCACATTTAATGTGCTGTTTTTTCTAAATTTTATCCCATCACAGGAGCAACAGCAGCTCTGCTTGTAAATTGCTGGACAGACTTGTTACAGAAAATATCTTCTCTAGGAACCACTACGAGTAACCAACTCGCTGGAAGAGCTTTCATTATGTTATTCCCTGCTCCTAGTGAAAGAAAAGCCCCGCTGCCACCAAACAACTTTGAAGTAGATGTTTTTAATCTAATAACATTGCCACGCTTTAGGGTGATTTACATGATGTAAGAATCACTGAAAATAACCTTCTAAAATGATTTTTCAAGGGCTTGTCAGTAAAATAATTTCCACAAGAAGATGCTTTTTGATGTAGATTTCACAGACCAAAACAGAGTTGTAATCCTTAGCCATTTTGTTACAGACTTTGTAATGCATTCCATGCACATTCATACATGCATATATACCTAACATTTTCAGTGCAAGCTTGTGTATGTCTACTGTGAAGTAATTCCATCTGTATTAATAGGGATTACTATTAGGTAAGTGGATATAGATTGTGGTTTTCAGTATTGGCAGAAAAATTGCCAAGATGAAATAATAAAAAAAAAAGTATGTCACACATCATACAAATATTTCTTTAAAGCAAGTGAAGCAAATTTTACAAAATGACAATGGCTGTTCCTTTGTTGCACAGGCTTTTAAGGTTTAGAAGCACTGAAGTGGTTATTTCTTTTCAAAGCAACAGGACAGTCATTTGACACTTTCTCTGTATACATTGCTCTGTGTTGGTTCTCAAAACACAAATAATAATAGTTTTGCACAGAACGAATTTTAACAAGATAAAGAAATCTGACAAGTAAAAATAGCTCTTCTTGTCTTATTCTTGTCTGGTATTTATTGATTTTTTTATTTATTTACTTCACAAATTCTTCACTGGATTGCATCTACAAGTTGAGACAGTCTAAATCAACAAGGATGAATAATTTATCAAATGATTTGCATCCTTTTCTCATAGACCATGTTTCAATATGAACATGGACAATTTAAAATAGTGCAGTAGACAAAAATATCTTCCATGACCATTTTCAATCAATTTTGTAAAAAAAGAAATTCTCTTCAAAAAGAATTTCAAAGCAATAGAGGCTTTACACAAATTATTGCTAGAGAGCTCCAGTATTCTTATTTTGCTTATTCAGATGCTTTCATTATTAATTTGCAAGCAATTATTAAAGTAAAAAACAACAACAGGCAAACATTTGCATTATTTCTCAGTGGAACAAACTCTTGATGGCAGCCCAAAGTAAACAATCACAGTAATTCTGGAACTTATTAACAAAATGAGTTCCAATGGCTGTTCATCACATGAAATATGGGGTCTGCTCAGAAAATACATTTTTTAATATCCCACAACAAATATTTTTGGCCTGCATAAAGGAACTGAGCAACACAGGCATATACAGTAGCCCAGTTTTTGGGATGTGTCGGGGGCAAGTTGAGATAGTTTGGTCCAATCACATGCTCACGTTGACTGGGCCAATATGCCCCAACCCAACTCATTTTGAGACTCGTCAAGGGTTCATATAAATTTCCTCACTGTATTTTATCTAGTCTCCTCCCATATGTGCATTGTAGGGATGGGATAAAATAGAACAGTGGCAGCAAACAACCTGCTCCTCATCTGAATGGGGAAGGGCTCCCCCAACCATCTGAAAAGTGCCACTACAGCTGGGAGGGCTGCACTACCCCTCTTGGTGTCAGAATACAGGACCTGCTCAAGAGTTAAGAGTAGTTGTCTTACCTTTCACTGTACGATCATTTCTGTGGCTCAGTGAAGCTCAGTACCTTATGACCCTGCAATTAAAACCCAGGGAAACTCATCGCAGAGCTTTATTGCATCAGGAAAATATAAGCTGTTTGGAAGGTGGGAAGGTAACAGCGTTCCGTGCACTCCGGTGTCTAGTCATGCCTGCCACATGACCACGGATATGTCTGCAGTAGCAGACAGTGCTGGCTCTTCGGCTTTGAAACAGAGATGAGCACTGCACCCTAGTGTCAGATACGACTGGCTTTCAAGCAAGAGAAACCTTGGAAGACTGCAATGAAATAAATGTGACACATAACATAAAAAAACCAGCATCTACAATATTATAGTAAACAGGAAGCTCCAAACCATAATCAAAATAAATTCTAGAAGACCAAAAAATGAGGCCTGTTTCATGGGGAAACACAACTTTTGTGAAATAGGACAGACTATTAAATGACTTTATGAATGCCCTCCTTCATGGTTCCTATATGGGTTACAAGGAAAGATCTCTATTAGTATCTGTAGTAGAGAGAAATATATTTACACCTTCCTCTCAGAAATATAACACTACTACCACCACAATGCTCTAGAGCAGGGATTTTCAACGTTTCAATTCCTTGCATTCAGTTTGGTTATTTACTTTAAGATAGGGATTCTCAACTTGTCTTCAACAGGCCTAATGCAGCTTGTGGCACCATTTCATGTGCCCCCCCCTACTTCCACCACACCAGGAAGTGCCATGTGATGGAGGAAAGGCAAAATGGCCATCTGGCCCCCAAAGCTGTCTGAGGTAGTGTGACCAGGCTCCCGGCTTAAAATCGTTGAGAACTCTGGCTCTAGAGTGACAGCAGAAAATGAGTGAAGCAAAATGATGGCTAGACTACCAATACAATCAATGTGCAAAAGCAAGAAATCTGAGAAAGGGGCTGTGGTTAAGAAGCTTGCCTTGTTAGCAGAAAGGTTAAGAAGTGGATAAGAAACTCACCTTGTTAGCTGGAAGGTCAGCAAGTCGGTAGTTTGAGACCCAGGTACTGCATGATGGCCGCTGTCCCAGCTCCTGCCAACCTAGCAGATCGAAAACAAGAAATTGCAAGTAGATAAACAGGGACTACTTTGGTGGGAAAAGATCTTGCGGATATGAAAGGAGCCCAATTCAGGCGTCCCCTGAATGGAGTTTCCCCAGCAAAAATCCTTTCAACCCAGAATAATTTCTGACAGAAAATCATCATCATCATCATCATCCTGGGAAAGAATGCCAAAATGTTGCTTCATCCACTACTTATGGAGTGGAACCCTTACCTTGGAGAAACTAATGGAAAATTTGTACTACCCTTGGATAAATTTGGTAACATTAGCTAAAATCCTGTCACTTTGTGCTGGTAGCTTATAAACAGGACTGCAACAGTGTTTAAGCAATGTCAAATGAATAATTTTATCTGGCTAAAGTTATTTCAGATGTGGCACTTGAAGAAGAAGTTATTTCAGTAAGATCTACCAATAGCTAAATTTAGCAGTATTAGCCACTTGAAAGTTCAAGGAACCTTCAGCTGAAAATCTAGATTTGTTTTCACACAATAAGTAAAAGGAATTGCAGGTTACCATTCTTGTTTTCTGGGCAAAAAAAGTGCTTTTACTTTCCATTTAATGTCTCCATTTTCTACTAGTCCGGCTCAGACTACAGCCATGAATTTAAAGTGTGAGACTGATAACGGAAAGGGATAGCTGGTAATAGCAGTAAAACCTGCATCTTCTCCCTTATCATTGTGGCAGTTCTTTTCACACTTCACTTCACTTTAGTTCTGAGTCAGACCACGTTTCTGGTATTGACCTTATGCTCAAATTCCAGGAAAATATATCTATGTTTGGCAAGAAGAGGGAAAGTGCCTTACAGAAATGTTAAAAATAAATCAAGGAAGGGTTTTTTTAGAATAGCAAGCATCATTATAATCTGAAAGTCAGAACACCGACATTATGTTATAAATGAACAACATTGCCAATTTAATTTAAACAGCTGTTCTTTTCTACTGTGCATCTTTGATTGAAAGTTTCTACTCATTTGTTTTATTCATTTTGTGTTATCAAAGAACAAGCATCATGATAGCATATACATTTTGGAAGAGGACAGGTAGATGAGGTCCAGAAAGAAAAGGCAAAACATTATTCATATCAGAATGTTGCACATTATACATGTACAGTATCTATCTATACCTATAAATCTGTGCGTTAACCGTTGGAATGTGACAAAGGATGTTGTTCGAGGCCCCACTAGCCCCGACCGAGCCTCTGTGCACTCGCCCGACTGGGGTTTGCAGGTAACTATCAGGTTGAATTTTGTGCCGGTGGGGCAGGAGACCCATGAATGCAAACAAAAAGAAAGGACTCCATTTCCCAACGTTCCTTGGGCTGCACCATGCTCCAGCCAATCAGGCTGAGAGGCGCGAGCAAAAGGAACGTTCGGAAACGCGCCGTGGCCAATCAAAATGAAGCCACAGAAAAAAATGCTGCACAAATGGTAAACACAAACCCAAAACTACAAACCCCAGCATCCTGCGTGCCATGAGCATGCAGAACATTGAGGAAGCTGGCGCGCGAAAAATAAAAAATAAAAACACTGGGAGCACAAGTCTGCCACAGGCGGACGCCGTGCCTCAAAGCCAAACAAACACCCACTGGCCTTCTTGCACAGAACAACGGGGAGGAGAGGGACTCCCTCTCCTCCACGCTACCCCGCCGAAGACACGGCGAGACCACCACCGGCCTCAACAAAAGTTGAGCCGGGGTGGAAAACACCCACAACAACAGAGGAAGTTCAAGGGGGGGAGGTATTGATGCCTTCGCCCCCCTACCCCCTTGAAAGCAAAACAATTCCTCTAGAAAGGAAAGGCACCAGACAGCGCTCTGCCTGGTACCTTTACTTTCCAAGTAAGGGTTTTGCTTTCAAGGGAGGGTGAAGGCATCATTGCCTCCCCCCTTGAAAGCGAAACAATTCCTCCTCTGTAGCATGGGGGGTGGGGAAAGAGGATACCCCTCTCTTCCATCCCCCAACCCATGCTTCAGCAAGGCAATGGGGAAAAACTATGTTTTCCCCCACAGCCTCGGAGGCCTGCCCAAGCCAGCCCATAGCTTGGGGGGAGGGGTTACCCCCTCTTCCCCCCCAAACCCAGGCTACAGCAAGGCACTGGCCAGCCCCCTGTAAAAAAAACCATACATATAAATAAATAAAAGAATCCCCACCCCCACCCCAACGCAAGGATTTAACATGGCCTGGCCAGCAAGGCAAGGTCACGTTAAACCCTCCCAACCCTCCCCCCCACACACACACACACACATTGAACCCATTCCCAGGTAAGCAAAGCCAGCTGACGGCATTTGGCCCGCTGACTTTACTTACCCCAAAAATAAAACACAAAAATCAGAATCAAAAACATTCAAAAATAAGCAAAATCAAACCCAAAAATAAGAACAAAACAGAACACACAGAACCCCCCAAAATAATAATAATAATAATAATAATAATAATAATAATAATAATAATAATAATAATAATAATAATAATAATAATAATAATAATAATAATAATAATAATAATAATAATAATAATAATAATAATAAAACAAATTAAATCAGAGAACTCACCCCCACGTCCTCCCTCCATGATGTCCGGAAAAGAAATGAGAAAAGAGACTACTTACCAAAAGAAGTGACAATGAGAGGCCACAGGAGAAAAAACAGTCAAAAATATTCACAGAAATGATTCACACATTTCTAAAATCCTGTGTTCAGTTTTCACTCAAAAATAAAAACACAACATTTTAAAACATTTTAAAAATATTAAATTTGAAAAAACATATACTTACACGTTTTTTAAAATTTTATCCAAAGTACAACTATTAAAAAAATTCACAAGGAAAACATTATTTGGTTATAGAAAATAATTGTAAAAAATTATATCATCCTTTCCTCCTTTTTTTAATCCAAAAAACCAAACCAAAAAAAACTGATCACAGTTTATAACAGCCCGTGCATATAAATAAACATTTTAAAAATCAAAAAACCTTTCAACACCATTTAAAACAGCCCAGCACCATTTGTTCAAGAAAAAAATCAAACCCTTTACTATCCAACACAATTTTACGTCTTTTTATATAACAATACACATAAAAAAAATCCTTCCAAAATAATTTAAAACAGCCCGGCACCACCGGTCAATCTCTGCTAGTATATATATAAAAGGTGTAACATTTGTGGGTCTCATATAGAAATTGAAACCCCTGGACACATTGTGCTGAAACTGCACACACACCTACCTTGGGCATGTGCACCCCGGACTGTCAGCATGCAGAATGCCATGGAGGGCCCTGCATCCCACAAAATGAAAAATAACAGAAAAACTACACATCCCAGTGGCCACTGCGGCACACCAGAGCCAATATGGACGGCCAGCGCAAGCATGGGAGAGGCAGAGCAATGGCTGCACGACCACAACACCAATGGCTGTCGCATGCCTGCGCCCCTGGCCTTAGGGACCTGTGAGTGAGGGAGGGGAGAGGGGGTTTGGCTGGGGGTCCCCACCTGTCTGCCAGCCACAGGAAAATCAAGGGATGAGGGAAAGAGAGAGAGAGGGAGGAAGAAATCCCACCCCGCGTGCAGGCGTGTGTGAATAGTATGTGCATGTGAGTGATAGAGGGGTGGAAATCCAACCCCCCTCACTCGTGTGTGTGTGTGTGTGTGTGTGTGTGTGTGTGTGTGTGTGCTGCCTGCCAGTCACAGGGCAAACAGAGGGTGAAAGGGAGGGAGAGAGAAATCCCACCCCCGTGTGTGTCTGTGTCACGTGTGTGCGTGTATGTGTGAGGGGTGATAGAAATCCAACCCCATCCCTCTTTGTGACTGTGTTTGTCTGTGTGTCTCTGTACATGTGTGTCTCTGTGTGACTGTGTGTGTGTGTGTGTGTGTGTGTGTGTGTGTGTGTGTGTGTGCATGTGTGCACTTGTGTGTGTGTGTGTGTGTGTGTGTGTGCACATGCATGCATGCATGTGTGTATGCTGCCTGCCCGCCAGCTGCAATACAATCAATGGGTGAAAAGGAAAAGGGAGGGAGAGAGAATTCCCACCCCACTCCTATGTCCGTGACACATGTGTGTATGTGAGAGAGGGGGTAGAACCCCCGGCACATGTGTGTGTGTGTGTGTGTGTGTGTGTGTCTGTGTCTGTGTCTGTGTTTCTGTGTGTGCGTGAACCCAAGCAATGCTGAGTAATCAGCTAGTATGACATATAGGTAAAATTCAAAACAAAATGTTAAAATCATTATTTTTTATCAGAAGGAGACTACTATTTTACGCATGATGGGACATACTATTACATGTACATTAATGCTAGATTGATTGGATTTCCTCATATTCACAATGAAACTTGTAATTTTTCCAAGCATTCTCATTATATTTCAGTTTTCTTTGACCTTTCTATTTCACTTAGAAGTTTATTAAGTGATTTCTAGATGTTCTTTAAATTGTATGTTCATCAAAAAAAATTCTTCAAGATGTGAAATCTTAACCTATAAAGCCAAGTGTTCACCGTTGGAACTGGCTATAGGCTGCTATGCGTCGCCCTACTGACCCGTACCCACCCTTCGTGCGCACGGCCGAATTGCCTACGCAGGTCAACGAAGGATTTAAAAATCCGGCACGGGGGCCTCAGCCCCACAAACGGCAAGAAAGGGAAAGAACTTCACTTCCCAACAGTCATAGCGCCGTGGCACGCCAGAGCCAATCAGGCTGAGAGGCTCACACACGGCGCAACGTTTGGACACGCGCAGCAGCCAATCAAAACAAAAGCATTTGAAAAAACGCAGCAGAAACACAAAGCAGCAACCCATAACTACAAGCCCCAGCGTCCTGCGCGCCATTAGCCCACAAAACGCTGTGGCGGCCGGCGCGAAAAGAAAGAAAAAACAATTTAAAAACAGGCCACCGCACATGATCATCTTCCCCACAAAAAAGGCAGCATTGCCTCCAGGGGAGGGAAGGAACAAACCGCACGCCACCCGTGCCCGTCTTCCCCATTACTGTCGCCGATATCCAGGCTTCAACAATAACCAAAGGCAGCATGACCATAACAGGGGAAAAAAATAACCCAGCCCCCCAACCCGCAAATGCACCACAACCAGCGCCCAGGAACAGTCTCCGAGAACATATTCGAAACCCCCCCCTCCGCAAAAGCAAAGCCAAAAGCACCCCGTCCTAGCCACCGTTAATTTATTTAGACAGCCCCCCCCACCCCATTTGGAAATCAGCAAGCACCCCGTCCTAGATATAAGCCACTCTAGCTAACTAAATAAAAATACAAAGTTGAACGAACTTACCCAAACACACCAGCAGCATCAAGCAGACACCATTCAAAATATTGCAAGGTTGAAAAGCCAATACAAAGGGGCGCAAAATCCCATCCCAAACAACGCGAGAAACAAATCTGAAGAAAATAAAATAAAAAGAAGGAGGAGCATTCATTAACGTCTCAGCAAGGAGCCAAAGCACAAAGGAGAAAAAGTGCTGAAAAGTACGGTACAGGGACTGCATTGCAAAACCTGATCGCAGGAGTACGGTACAGGGACTGCATTGGAAAACCAGATCGCAGGAGTACGGTACAGGGACTGCAATGCAAAACCAGATCACAGGAGTACGGTACAAGGACTGCATTGCAAAACCTGATCGCAGGAGTACGGTACAGGGACTGCATTGCAAAACCAGATCGCAAGAGTACGGAACAGGGACTGCATTGCAAAACCGGATCGCAGAAAAATTAAACTAGGGAGAGGAGAAAATAATGCAGCAAACTACAAGAATTCAAGGCAAGGATACTTTGATAAACAAAATTGAAACTGACAAACTAATGGGGGATGGAGATTCCAAACATGATAATAATAAGGGACCCATTAAAGCAACAAAAATAACTGATAATGAAAAAGGACAAGGGCAAGAAACAATTTCACAATTACAAGAACAAAATAAACATGGACAAATATTAGAAAATAACATACAGGAAAAGATAGATATTGAAATAACATGTGCAACACCAAAGAAGATAATTGATGGGGAATCAAACACAGAAACAAAAAGAGAGGTAAACGAAACAACAATTCCAGAAAACACAAAACAAAGTGAAATAGAGAAATCAGCACAAGCAAAACAAATGCAAGTAGTGAGAAGAAAGGAAAAGCCACCCCAACAGAAATCACAAATACAGGACATTACAAACAAAACTGATTCACCCAGATATCAATGGACATGGACACCCCGAACAAATCTGAATCGACAGGATGAATTGCCATGGAAAACTAACACAATTACCACAATGGGCACAAAACCAACATATCAACAACCAAGAAACCAGGCAATTGACATTAGACAGCAAAAAGACAAAGCATCCCAAACAGAAGTGAAATTGAACATAGACAAATCCACACAAACAGATTCAGACAACAAAATGAGAACAATCCAGGAAAATGAACAATTGCAGAACATAATAGATAAAATTAACCAAAAAAATGGACAGGACAATGCAACTACAACTAACAAGGGAAAATATAAACACGCAAAGGACACCTATGGACAATACAGCAACCCAACAACTCTCACAGTAGACGAATTAATAGTCATTCAACTGCAGTGGCTCATGAGTCCAAACAACCACAACAGAATTCAAACACCATTAGAATTACTAGACAACTTCGTCAACATGAGCAAATATCCTTTCAGAACACCAAGAGGTAAGAAAATATGTTTTTACAAATTTACACATAAATGAATTGACAATGAATCATAAACATAAAAAGAAAAACTTAACCAAGTAATCTCTTTCCACAGTTCACCCACAAAATGAAAAAAATAATAATGCCCAAGGAGAACGGACAACACAAGATGAATGAAGGTAAACCAAACAATCTAACAAAATGAATATGCATTTAAACTTTCACAACAAAATTACAAATTTCAAAAACAAAACCAAAAGAAAAAATTGAAAAAAAACATACACTAACACTACATTTCCTTATATTGCAGATATGGAAAAAAAACAACGGATGGGACAAACAACACAAAACACAACAATATGCAAACAAAAATTAAAGTTAAACATTTATCCTTTGTAAATAAAACCAGTTTTATAGTAAAAGGAGCAAAGTTACATTTTATAACTTTTTGTTAAAAAAATAAATAATGTTTTGTCGAAAAAGAAAAAGAGTCACTATTAATTTTTAAATGAAAAACAAAAAAACAAAAAAAACCATAACAGCGAAACGACAATTGTTCCACTAAGGAAAAAAAAACCCATAATTATGCAAAACATATTTAAAAAGCCCGGCAACGCCGGGCAACCCTTGCTATATAATATAAGTACTGCATGTTTCTGCAGTGAGACCTGGATGTAGTTGGCTTGTCACCTTCATGGAATGGAGGAATGGGAACATCCCAAAGTGGAAGTTACAAATTGTTCATAGTTCTCTGGTTGAGAGGTAATCTGAAGCACAGCTGTAATTTGCAAACTTTTTTCCAGGATCATATATAAATCATACTGAATGATATTCTGAACATTTTATAATGGTTTTTCCATTTTTTTGTCATCATGTTCATAGCCACAAATGTTGCTATATGGCTATTGAAAATCAAGAAAATGTGTGTTTTGATTTTTAATGTTAGATGGCCCCTTAAAGCAGAATAGTATATTAGATGGTTTATAAATCAATGTTACTATATATATCTCCATTTCAGGATTTCTGTCTTGTAAAAAAGATAAAAATATATTTTTCACCAAATAATGAAAAAATACTAAGTAAATTCCTTTTTCTCCTTGATTTAGTCTATCTCAACACAACAGTCTATTCAGTTCCAGAATAAGAAAATATCCCAGCTGGATGTGATATTAGTTAATTAATTAATTAATATCTGTATATTTAGCACAGGAATGGCAACAGTGGTGAGATTCAAAAATTTTTTACTACCTACTCTTTGGGCATTGTATGGTGGGCATGGCCAGGGAAAAGCCCTGTGTTACACCCAAATTAGGACTACTTTATTTCAAAATTTGGATGGGTGGGGCCAGCCAGAATTTCTGCTACTGGTTCTGATGAACTGGGGTGAACTTGCTGAATCCCACCACTGAATAGCAGAATATAGGAATGCTAACTTCTCTGTTCCTGAAAATTCTGAGTCCCCTCTTATGCAAATTTCTCCCACACATAATCCATGAGTCTTTTCATAGTTATTGCTCTCCATATGAAGAAGAAAATGAAGAGGGTTAAGTTAGTGAACTCCCCTTTATCTGTGAGAAGCATACCTTCTTTGAGAAAGACAGAATGGGTGACAAAGAATTTTTAAAGCACTATGAAATTTCCCACCTTCACTCAAAAATTAGAGCAAGACATAGATTTTCTCCCTTTTCTCCCTCTCTGTTTCTAATTCTAGCAAATTTATGAATAGCAAAGGATGTGCACACAGCAAGCATAGACTCAAGGGTTCTTAAGAAACAGACAAATAAACAATCCAGTGATTCAGATTCCTAAACAAAACATTCATTATTCTAGACTTTCTTCATTCATACAATTCATATTGAACAATTTTCCATGCCTTCTTTGAGAAAGACAGAATGGGTGACAAATAATTTTTAAAGCACTATGAAATTTCTCACCTCCACTCAAAAATTAGAGCAAGACATAGATTTTCTCCCTTTTCTCCCTCTCTCTTTGCAATTCTAGCAAATTTATGAGTAGCAAAGGATGTGCACACAGCAGACATAAGTAAGACTCAAGGGTTCTTAAGAAACAGACAAATAAACAAATCCAGTGATTCAGATTCCTAAACAAAACATTCACTATTCTAGACTTTCTTCATTCATACAATTCAGATTGAACAATTTTGCACAAAGCATTGGCAATTTTGCACAAAACATCCTTTTCAATGTGAGAATACTTTTGACTTCCTCTACGGGAAGGAAAGCGGTATAGAAATCTAAGCAATAAATAAATAAAATAAATAAATAAAAATGAATGTTATTTTTTTTCCTTTTTCTTGCCACAAATATAGGTTTTATGAGGATTTGCATTTCTATTTCTCATTCACCTCATATGTACAGCTATGGCATGATGCTCTCAACCTCATCAGAAAATTCTCACCCAGTTGAAGAAGTTCCCAAAACTTTTTTTTAATGATTGAAAGCATGTTGTCATGGCATCATCAACTCAACTACCCAGTGAGGACAAGTCAGATGGATTGCTAGATCCAATAGGCCATGGGCCCTCTGAGATTCAAAAGGGCAGCAAGCACTTGAGGGTCAATACTCTGAACCTCCAGATGAACAAGGCTCTGGAGCCAAGCCAGAAAAGGCCAGACCCACCCAACCCAAACTATGAGCTGCAGATTGATGATATGAGGTGGGAGTAGTTAGAAGGAGTGTTTGGTTGCAGGTTTCCTCAAGAAAATGGTTCTTGAGAAGAATGTGTTCCTCCTGGCAAGACCAGTAGTCCAAACATAGCAGCTAAGCACTCTAGTTTACCAAATGCCTATAGAAAAGCTCAGGGTGGGGCTAAGGCAACTCAGATTAAAGCTGTGCTGGTATGAGCACAAAGTTTCTTACAGTTCCTGACCATGCATGATCTTTGCTGTGTGTGACATTTAGACCTCCTTACATTGCTTTCTGGAATCTCCTCTTTTCATGTATGACTCTTTAATTGGCTTGATGCGGGCTACAAAGCACAGTGCAGGAAAGAAGGAAAGAGTCCCTAGAGCAAAAAAATTAGAAATAGGTCTTAGGACAATTTGTGCACAACATAAGCTCCTTTTTCCTTTTCTCTTTTCCTGTGGATTTTGACCTGCAATTATGTGCATACCCATTAAGCCACCTCTATATGTACATGTTTTATTAGTTTCATGAACTCAGTTTAGAATCATTAGTTGTTGTTGTTTTTACTATGCTCTCAAAACATTCTTAGGATACAAGCAGTGGAAAATACAGAGAAGGAAATATGTTCCTGACCTAATGGTAAAAAAGCAATTGATTTCATGCTATCAACTTGGTCCCTACATGTCAGCATTTTAATGGTAGAATTCAGTCTGGATAGATACTATTGTATGCTTCAACTCTACAATTCTAGTTTACTTTAATGGGCTTCTTTAGATTTTATAAATTAACATCTCTACAATCTAAACTGAGAACATAAATGAAGTGCTCACACTTCCTTAGGGAGTCCATCTGCAGCAGCTTCTGTTCTACTTTTTTCTTCAAATCTTGCTGTGATTATGCAAGTTCTTGCTCTGATGCAGCCACTATCAAAAAGTAAGTCTGTAACTCCCAAAGAGATCTCTCGCTCTCTCTTGCTCTCTCATATATCAGGAGGCAAATTTCATTTTTGTTCCTGATAGTATTATACTATAAACAGTTTCTCTAGTGGTACACTGCAGTCTCTCATGATTTTTAACATAGAGTTGCCATAATTCTCTCCCACAAAACAAGGGCAGAAGTATACTTTGACAAAAAATGGGCAAGTTTTATACAAAATAGCCTTTTCAAAATAATAATAATATAATGACAGCTATAAAACACTTTCACATTAAATATATCAATACATAAATGAATTTATTTACAACAGTTAATTCTTACTGTAAGATGATCTGTTGTACTTCTGAGAAGTTGCATAGGGTGGTGATGTGAGGGTAGGACATTGAGATTTGTCTCCAGGTATATTCAAATGTCAATGTGGCAGGAAATTGCTTGTTTGATGGCAAGAGTTCAAATTTATTTTAATGGTGTGTTATAATACACAATCAGTAAGTTTTAAAAATCTTGGACTTTAACATGATTTTTATTGAACTGGCCAGGACAATTTTGCTGAACTTGAATGCAAGACGACCCCGGTTTTCCGGGATGTTTGGCAACCCTTTTGCAACAACACCTTTCCAATCTAGTTTTAATGCAAACACTAGGGAATTTCTTGCAGGACTTTAAAACATTTAGGCTATTTTTTTCCTTCTTATATTTAAAGAACATTCCACTAACTATTACAAAACATGCATATATACATTAATTATTAGGAGGAAATATCAACAAACAATCTACACAGTAATTAGAAATATACAAGAGTTACACCTCTGATCTTGTGCAGCAGAGTAAAACAACACGTATATTGTAATTCTAAAATTGGGGGTTACAAACTGAACCCCCAATACATTTTGATTTATACACTTCCTAATAATACACCCCTGAATAATGCTTTGTGTTTGAGTGGGAAATGGTTAACTGATGAAAAAGGAAGTCAGGGTCTGGAACAGTGAGTGTGAAGCTTTTAGAGATGGAGTGTGCCCACATATCCATGTGACATTGCTGGCATACCTCCGGCAATGTCTTGTGGTGTGTGCACATGCACAGTGCTTGCCCACCACCTCCTAGGAGGGGGGTCTGGTCATCTGTTCTCATCCCCTTCCAGCCCTCTCCATCCCACACTGTGTGATTTTCTCCCCTCCCCATTAAAAGCAAAGATATAAATAGCATACATAAATCGTGTGGAATCCACAGTGCCATCTTGTGTTTTATTTTCCCTTTTCCTCCTTACTTTTTTCTCAACTGGGGGGAGAGATCCACAGCTGGCTTACTTGTGTGGAGCCATCCTGCTTGTGCAAAGAAGGAAAGGTGGGTGGATGGAAGGAAGTGCACACCTGTTTGTTTTGTGGGTGGGCTTACTCAGGAGTAAGCTATGTTGATTATTATTAATTTTTGAGGAGGGGGAGGCGATCAAACTAGTTGTGTGTGTATCTCTTACTTCCTCCTCCTCTGGTAAGTTTTGCAAGGGTCAATTGCAGCAGAGCCTCGATCTCACCCACTCCCTCTGTGCTTGCCTTCTGTTTGCCGGTGAGAGGATGCAATTTGTGGCTGTGGAGGAGCCAGAAGAACTATATTGAGGAGATATTATTATTATTATTATTTAAAATTTATATTGCAGTTTTGCACTTTTTCAAATTTATATTGAAGAAGAATCTGCACTTTTAGAAAGAAGAGTGAGAAGTGCTGCCAAAGCAACTGGAAAAATCATTGTAATCTTGATAGAGCTATTTCAAGCTATAGAGACTAAATCTATCAAAATATTAATACACTATGTCAGGGTTTTATCAACCTTGGGTCCCCAGGTGTTCCCAGAAGCCCATGTCAGTACTCCTGCTGATGAAGGCTTCTGGTAATTGAAGTCCAAGAACATCTATGGGCCAAAGGTTGATTAATCCTGCAATATGATATCAAATGTGATCAGTAACAAAATTATAGAACGGAAATTTACAAGAAAGGAGCTTTCTTTATTTATTCATGTCAGATGCATGAAAGGAATTGACAAAATTGCAGTAACAATTATTATTTTATCATGAAAGAAAAATAATCATCACAATTTTACTACAAAGATTTTTGCTAGAAAGAGGAATCCTTGCTTTCCAAACTGATTCTAAAAATAAAGATACAGTATTAGAGATCATACTGAAAATGCACACTACATTGGCCATTGAATAATTTCAGATGAAAATCACTCTATGCTCTATAGATTATAATAAAAACTTTGAAGTGTAGATCATTCAAAGTTATGTATCTTTCTAATGGGTATGCCACAAAATTTGACTGTTCTGATGTATAAACAATTATATGGAGAAGTGTAGACTATGGACAAAAGGAATGGTATTCAATTGGCACAAATATCATAAAAGGGTGATTTTTCTCCTTATCTACTCAATTTATATGTAGATCATATCATAAGAAAATCTGGATCTGATTCAGAGAAAGGAAGAGTAAATTCTGTAGAAGAAACATCAATAATGCAAACACGGCGCCAAAATGGCCACCGCGCTCTTTGCGGGCCCCCCCCACCGGACTTGGACATCCGGGTAGTTAGGGGGAGGTGGCCAGCACCCTTTAAAAGGGGTGACCACGAGGCAGCCGCGCTGCCATTTTGCGAAGCGACTGAGAGGAGAAGTTTTTCCCCAATCGCTCCGTCGCTCTTCTCTTTAGCCGGGAAGCCTTTTTGGGCAGCGGTTTCTTCTTCGCTCTTTTTCTTTGGCTTCCCAACGAATTGCGGCAATGCCTTCAAAAAAGAAGGCGATGGCGAACGCGGTTTGCCCTTCACGGAGGCGCCAGCCGGGTCGGAGGACCGCGACTGCGCCCCCTCAGCAGGCCCCCTTTCCGGGGGTGCCCACCGGGACCGGCGGGATGGGGTCGATTGCTCCCTGGCCCGAGGCTGGGCAGCCTCAGACCGGCCCTGCAGGGGATGCGGCCCCCAGCCCGCAATTAGTGGCCACCGGCCCGGGCCTGGCGCAGAGCCAGGCTGGGCCTTTGGGCCTTGGCATGCAGTGTCCAGCGGTGGGCTTTAACCAAGGGGGTTGGCTGGGTTCCCTTCCCTGGCAGGGCATTCCCCCGGCCCCTCCGGGGCCGGTGGTTGGGGCATGACCATATTCGGGCCCCGGGGTCTAGAGACCTGGCCTGGCGCCAGCGACCGATGGGCCGGCCGGCCCTTTGCCCCCATCAGCGTTGGGGGCTATGTAAACGTTGATGCTCTACTGGCCCGCGTAGCGGCCCTGGAGGCATCTTTAAGGGTAGTTAATCCATCCGGGGCACCTTTTGGTTTACAGGTCAACTCAGCGCCTGCCGGTCCTCGGCAGGCGGCCGAAAGGGTTGAGCTGCCTGAGGCAAGTAGGTCGGTGCCAGCCGCAGCCTCGCAGCTCCCCACACAGCAGATGCCGCCAGCAGGTAGTGGTCAGACCCCATCTAGGAGCTCGGTTGCGGTCGCAAGCTCCGATGCCCGCAGTGGGCCGGAACCCCCGGTGGGGGCGGCCCATGGGGGTGCAACTTGTGAGTATACGGTCCAAGCTAGTGCACCAACACCACAACCCACAACAGGGGGAGGTTTACAGTGGCCGTGGCCTCACCTGGCTGGGACGGTGGGTCAGCTCCCGCCGGCCCATCAGGGAACGGCTCCAACACTCCAAGGCCCCTCTTGGGGTGGGGTACCCTGCCCTCCGGGGAACTTACTGGGGGTGGCGGGGCTGGTCCAGGCTCCTTTCATGGTGCCCAGCACTGTCAATGTTCCGGTGTCGGCCTTGCCGACAGCAGGTTATTCATTGCCCCTTGGGGATCACCTGGCCCAGGCCACCAAGGAAAAGATCTGGCGGGGACATTTTCTCCCTCTTGAATAGAGAACCCACCAAATAGGAGAGGGAGGGGCAGGACGAGAAGGACAAGGAGCAGTCCCATCGACGTAAGCCGCCACGCACGTGGGCCAACTGGTTACCCGCATACCTTATATACATGGCGGTGTACCTCAGGGCCCGGCCTGACCTGGCAATTCCGATGGTCCAGTATTTGGACAACATATACCGGGCGATGGTTGATTTCCCTGGCTCGTCGTGGTTGGCTTACGATGAGGAATTCCGTATGAGAGTGCCCCTACACCCAGAGATGAGGTGGGATGAGCCCTGCCAGAAGCTGTGGCTTCTGTACATGACCCCCACGCGCCCGGCGCCAGGGGAGAGGTACCATTGTGGACATGCGGTCCAGCGAGCTGCTCCAGCCCAGGCACCCCACCAGGTGGCGGGGCAGGGGGTTCCAGCCCGCCTGCTGTGTTGGAGCTTCTCGGCCAATGGTGCGTGCAACAGGAAGCAGTGCCGATACAGGCACGAGTGTCCCTCTTGTGCTGGCCCCCATGCCGCCTCCGCATGTCCTAGGGCAGGCGGACTGCGGGGCAGGAGTAGAGGTGGACAGGGAGTGGGCAAAACTGCCGCGGAGGGAGCTGGTCAAGCAAAAGGCCCCCTCTCCAATTAATGTGGACATGTTGGAGCATTGGCTCACGATGTACCCGAGGGGGGCAGACACAGCTTACCTGCTTGAGGGTTTCCAGCAGGGGTTTCACATTCCTTTCACAGGGGTCAGGTCTCCTCAAGATGCACCCAACCTGTTATCACTCAGGGGAAGGGAGGAGGTGGCTGCCATGAGCATTGCTAAGGAGGTTGCTGCTGGCAGGGTCGCTGGCCCTTTCCCTGTCCCACCATTTCCCAATCTCAAGGTTTCCCCGTTGGGGTTAGTGCCCAAGAAGTCACCGGGGGAGTTCCGTTTGATACACCACTTGTCTTACCCGGCTGGCCGTTCGGTCAATGATGCTATCCCTGACGACCTTTGTTCGGTCAGGTATACATCTTTTGACCAGGCCCTGTGCATGGTGCGCTCATGTGGCCCGGGTGCACTACTGGCTAAGTGCGACATTAAGTCAGCGTTCCGTCTCCTGCCAGTGCACCCGGGCGACTTTGAGTTGCTGGGTTTCAAATTCCGGGGTGAATTTTATTTTGACAAAGCCATGCCTTTTGGCTGCTCCATTTCCTGCTCGGCATTTGAGCGCTTCAGCACCTTCTTGCAGTGGGCCTTTGTTCGCAGGTCAGGGTCCTGGTCTGTAGCCCACTACCTCGACGATTTCTTATTCGGGGGTGAACGGGGCTGTGACACGTGCACGCGTCTCCTAAATACATTTCAGACGCTAATGAAGGAACTCGGTGTCCCTTTAGCGCCCGAAAAGACCGAGGGCCCTTCAACCAAGCTCACATTCCTGGGGGTTGAGATTGACATGGTTGCGCAAGCATCCAGGTTACCTGTTGATAAGGTTTCCCGGATCGTTGCACTCATTTTGGACTTGCTGGCAAAACGCAAGGTGTCCCTTCGGGAGCTCCAGGTGTTACATGGTCACCTCAATTTCGCTTGCAGGGTCGTCGCACCTGGCAGAGCATTTGCTCGACGCTTGTGCGACGCCATGACTGGCTTGGCCAGGCCCCACCACAGGGTCCGACTGAACATGGGCATGAGGGCTGATATGCTCATCTGGCTTCAGTTCCTGAGGGAATTCAACGGGGTGTCCTTTTGGAGGTCCGACCTTTTGGTTTCCCCTCGTTTTCAGGTTCAGTCGGATGCATCAGGGTCCCTGGGTTATGGGATTTACTTCGAAGGGAAGTGGGCCTACGGCAGATGGCCGCCAGCCTGGTGGGGCACGGATCGTTTGCGCGATCTCACGTACCTGGAATTTTTTCCCATTCTGGGAGCTTTGATGCTATGGGGCGAGGAGTGGGCCAATTCGATCGTCCATTTCTGGTGTGACAATGTGGCAGTTGTCCACATCGTCAACTCACTGACGTCAAAATCTCCTAGGGTCATGGAACTGGTTCGCCAGTTTGTGTTGCGCAGCCTATGCCTCAATGTGCTTTTTAGGGCCAGACATGTTCCAGGTATTAATAACGATATTGCTGACGCTTTGTCCCGCCTGCAGATCCCCCGGTTCCGTGCCTTGGCCCCGGACGCAGAGGAATTTCCCTCGCCGCTCCCGGACGAGATATGGACGCTTGGCAAGGAGAGGTGAACTGGGCGATCGGCATGTTGCTCGCCCCCCGCACGCGTAAGGTGTATAACCATGCATTCAATTCATTCAGGACCTTTTGTGCCCAGTCACGGCTGAAACCTGGCCCATCCCAGTTGCCCACATCCTCCAATTTATGGTTTACTTACATGCCCAGGGCTTAGCCCCCCGCACCATAGCATCCAGGCTGTCAGCGCTGGCATTCATGGCCAAGGTGGGTGGTTTTGCTGACAGCACAAGTGATTTTCGCATAAGACATGTTTTGGAAGGGTGGGTGCGGGAACGTGGGCGCAGCTCAGACGACCGCCACCCTATTTCTCCAGGGGTACTTACCCACCTTGCATGGGGTTGGCATGACCTGTGTTTCGACAGGTATGAGGCAACCCTGTTTCACGCAGCTACTACGGTGGCCTTTTTTGGGGCGCTCCGCATCAGTGAGCTGGTGCTACTGTCTAAGGCGGATGCGAGTCGTAGGGCACTTGAACTCGAAGATGTCTATGTTTCCAATCATTGGGCTCAGCTGAGGATACGCTCCTCTAAGGTTGATCAGCATGGTGTAGGCAGTGGTGTAAGACTGCTACGATGTTACATGGCTGACATCTGTCCGGTTGGTGCCCTACAGGAGTTCCTTGCACTACGTGGTACGCACCCTGGCCCGTTTTTCTGTCACCAAGATGGGTCTCCCCTTACTAAATTTCAATTTTGGAAGGTGACCGGTAAGGCACTAGCCAGTGTTGGCCTCCCTGGGGCTTGTTACGGCACCCATTCATTCAGGATAGGAGTGGCTTCCACCGCAGCGGAGTTTGGGTACTCTGGGGCTGAAATCTGCAACATGGGATGGTGGGGATCACGATGTTTTCAGTTGTATGTTCGCCCTCTTCAACAGTGAGTACCAGTTAAGTCACTGCCCTGTTTCTTTTTTCCTTGACAGACCCTGGGTGTCGTCTTACACCGGTGACAGTATGGCTAGTGGGCCACAGCTATGTGCACAGGGCAGCGCAGTTTGCTGCGGCGACAGAGTGGGGACCCCGACTCGGACTGGGTGCATCCGCAAGTCTCAGGTGGTACGGTAAGCGCGGAATGTTATGGCGGGAACTGTTGCCATTCCTTTTCTCCATCAGGGATGCTGACCCGCCTGATGTCCTGATTATACACCTCGGGGGTAATGATTTGGGACAGGTCACGGGCCTATCGCTGATGTATGCGATTTGCGGTGACCTGGCCTACTTGCATTATGTGTGGCCTGCCACAACCCTAATTTGGTCGGACATGATACCGCAGCACGCTTACAGGGGAGGGTTTAACCTCCAGGCCCTTGATCGGGCTCGGCGCTCGGTGAACAGGGCTATTGCCCGGTTCTTTATGGACAAGGGTTGGGGGCGTGTCATACGACACCCCACCATCAGTCTCCAAAATTATGAGCTTTACACAGGGGATGGGGTCCATCTGTCGCCGGGAGGTATGGACCTCTTGTTGGGAGATTGGCGAGCAGGCCTGTTGACCGAGCTGACGGTCTGGGGGTGGGTGGTGAGCCTTTATTGAAGCCTCCCCGTGTGGCGGGTAGCACTGGTAAGGTAAACATTTATGACCCACAGGTATCCGGCAGGTTCACAATTGACTGGACAACACTAGACAGGCACAAGTTGGTTAACGTTGTCTGGTCAACGATGAACCAGGCAATGGGGTGATGGCACGAGCTAGGCAGCATGCATCACCCCGTTATTTTACGGATACGCATCAGAGGGTGGGGTCAGTAGTTAGATTATTGACTACGGTCAAAAATTTGTTTGTTGTCAACAAACAAATTGATACAAATGGATACATTGTAACCAATTGCCGTTGGCAATTTTGGGTGGAACCTTACCAGTGTTACTTCGGCCTGCTTGCCTTAAGAATTATAATTGGTTGAATACCAATAGAAATTTATAATTTGGACTAGGGCATGAATCAATAAATGAGGCCCAATGCCGTTATCCACTTTTACCAGTGTCTGAGTCCTTTATTGGGGGGTGTGCCTGCAATGCAAGCGCGGCGCCAAAATGGCCGCCGCGCTCTTTGCGGGGGGCCCCCACCGGACTTGGACATCCGGGTAGTTAGGGGGCGTGGCCAGCACCCTTTAAAAGGGGTGGCCACGAGGCAGCCGCGCTGCCATTTTGCGAAGCGACGGAGAGGAGAAGTTTTTCCCCTCCACCCCCTCCCTAGTTAACAGTGTGATATTTTGGTCGCTTCGGGGCCGGGTGGGAATTTTTGGCTGGGACCCACAATTGGCCTTCGAGTCCTGGATTTTTTGCCCATCCCACACTGTTGCTATGGTTTGACATAGGGGTTTCTTGCTCTGCTGTTGACTTTGGTCACATGGGCGGGTAGCACTGGTAAGGTAAACATTTATGACCCACAGTATCCGGCAGGTTCGCAATTGACTGGACAACACTAGACAGGCACAAGTTGGTTAACGTTGTCTGGTCAACAATGAACCAGGCAATGGGGTGATGGCACGAGCTAGGCAGCATGCATCACCCCATTATTTTACGGATACGCGTCAGAGGGTGGGGTCAGTAGTTAGATTATTGACTACGGTCAACAATTTGTTTGTTGTCAACAAACAAATTGATACAAATGGATACATTGTAACCAATTGCCGTTGGCAATTTTGGGTGGAATCTTACCAGTGTTACTTTGGCCTGCTTGCCTTAAGAATTATAATTGGTTGAATACCAATAGAAATTTATAATTCGGACTAGGGCATGAATCAATAAATGTGGCCCAATGCCGTTATCCACTTTTACCAGTGTCTGAGTCCTTTATTGGGGGGTGCGCCTGCAATGTAAGATATACAGATGTCATAGTATTTGTAGAAAGCAACAATTACTTGAAATGAATTATTGGCAAGGTTTATAAGTTAAGGAAGAAAATGAAACAGCTGGTTCACATCTAAATATAAAGAAAACAGAAATACAGTAATGACTGCTGAAAAATTATGTAATCAGTGTGCTGACAATTAAAAAAAATGGGAATTCACTCCCCAATGTGAAATAAAAGGGTTAGGCACATAACATCATTGGGCCACTTTTTATTGAAGTTTAGCAACCCTAGATCTGCAATGGGGCTTGGTAGTACTAAACCCGGGTACCAGAGCAGAGGAAGCTACTTACTGCTTCTGCTCTCACCAAAAGTGTAATGGGAACACTTCAGGTTCTTCTTTCATGACTAGCACTAGATCCCTGAACTGCTGCATCTGTAAGTGGGATAACGGGATCTTCCTTTATCTATACCCAGAACATGGCCTGCTAAAAACAGAACATTATAATGCACACAAAATACTGTGAGTTGTCTAACCTACTTCATTATCTTAAGTGATCTGCTGGTCAAATTATTGACCCCATACCCTACAGCCACTTTGTTGTACCAGAAGTGTACACTCAAATTAGTTAATTCCAGTGCCCACAGCCTGGTGGCAACCAACAATGGAAGGAATTCTAAGAAAGTCATATCCTTAGTCAAACCTCCCTCCCTCCATGCACCTAGCCATTCAGCCACATACAAGTGACCCCTGTAGAAAAGGCCCAACCCTAAACCCCACTGAACTTGAAAACTTTCCTGAAAGCACAATCTTTCTCTCCAAAGCAAGATATCATTGAAGTGCCCTAGGATTTGTATCCATATCCTTGTGTCCTTCGTCAACTCTGATGTAATTCTCTTCCTATGATTAAGCTGTTTCCATCCCACCATTGTTCTGCAAATCCTACACAGAAAGGTTCTGCCTGGTGCCACATCCCTGCATGCAAAGTTTAAATACCCTACCAACAACTACAATTCCTTAAGGCAGACCTTCTTGGCTGCAAACAATTGCCACAATGTTTCCCTTAGCTGTTTTAACGAGTCTGCTTGGACTCTACATACCTGCTGCAATGTATTAATTTCAAAACTTAAGAATTTAAGAAAAGCATATGGGCCTTCTGTCATCCCCCCCCCCTTCCCACCACCACTAAAGGCACTCCCAAATCCTCACATGCAAAAATGCATCTAATAGTTGCCTACATTCATCAGAGCTATTCTTACCTATCAGTAAAAATTGTCCAAACAGTGCTCGGTGCTACTTAACATAAGTCTGAGGCTGTCCTCAAAGCCCATTCCAAAAATGAGCTAAATTTCTCAAAAGTGTCACAAAAAATGGAACCAACCATTGGAAGAGCCCTATTTATATAACAATTTTCAAAGTAAAACCACAACAAATCAAAGTCATCAGGGCAGACTGGAAGTGAATCATCTCTTCTCATTTGATATCCAAAGTACTTCAGCTTCATCCTTACTATTTGACCTTCTAAGGAGCAGTCAGGGTTGATTTCTTCTATGATTGACCTATTTGTTCTCCTCCAACATCACATCTCAAAGGCATCTATTCTTCTTTGCTCAGTTTTCCAAATGGTCCAGCTTTCACAACCATACATTACCACTGGGAATACCATTGCTTTGACTATGCGGACCTTTGTTTGCAAGGTGATGTCTCTACTTTTAACTATGTTCCCAAGTTTTTTCATGGCTTGTCTCCCAAGAATCAGTCACCTTTTTATTTCATGGCTGCAATCCCCATCTGCAGCGATCTTAGATCCTAAGAACATAAAATTTCACTGCTTTTACTTCTTCCCCATCTATTTCCCATGTACTGATAGGGCCTGTTGCCATTATCTTGATTTTCTTGATATTGAGTCTCAGGCCAGCTTTTGCACTCTCTTCTTTCAACCTAATTAGGAGCTTCTTTAGGTCTTTCTCACTTTCTGCCATTAGGGTGGTATCATCTGCATATCTCAAATTGTTACTCCCAGCAATTTTGATCCCATATTGTGATTCCCCCATCCCTGCATTGCACATTATGTGCTCTGTGTATAGGTTGAATAAGCAGGGTGACAAGATGCAGTCTTGTCTTACTCCTTTTCCTATTTCAAACCACTCCATCATTCCATATTCTGTCCTAACTGTTGCTTCTTGACTCATGTACAGATTTCTCATGAGACATATAAGGTGTTCTTTTATTCCCATCTCTTTGATTACTTGCCACATTTTGTTGTGGTCCACACAGTCAAAGGCTTTTGTGTAGTCAATAAAACAGAATTAGACTTGTTTCTGATATTCCTTTGTTTTCTCCATGATCCAACGTATGTTGGCAATGTGGTCTCTAGTCCCCATGCCTCTTCTGAACCCAGCCTGCACCTCTGGTAGTTCTCTCTCCACATGTGTAGCACCCCTATTCAGGTAAACTACTCCACCAATCTACAGTTATATAATTTAATTGGGCTGGGGCCTCCTCTGCTCCCTGGCTTCCTACTTTGTCCTGGTATCTTTGGGTCTCAACTCTGCATCTTGTGATGCCCTCCCCCTTTCTAAAGCATTAAGGCATGCCAAAAAGCTTTCAAAATCTGTCTGCACCTCATTGTCAGAGGATGAGCCCTGGTAGTGCAATGGTTAAACTGCTGTACTGCAACAGAAAAGGTTGTGAGTTTGATCCTGACCAGGGCTCAAGGTTGACTCAACCTTCCATCCTTCCGAGGTCAGTAAGATGCGTACCCAGCATTTTGGAGGCAAAATACTATTTAACTTGTGAACCACCCAGAGAGTGCATTAAGTGTTATATAAGTGTGATTGCTTTTATTTCCTTGTGATGATGAAATTGCAGGTCTTTTTGAGGAGGGCAAGAGTCCATAAACATTAAACTGTCGTAAAATGTTGTTAAATGATGTCACCGCATCTGGCAGGAAGATTATGAAATTGTTAAGTGCTTATGTTGCCGAGCCACTACATTTTCACTGGTTACTTGCCACCAAGTCACCCTGAACACTTTATGAGTCCCATGTTGCAGTGAGCAGTAACACCAATCAACTGTTTCACTACCACTGCCTATGCTTGAAGGTTTTTTTTTACAGGACACCTCTAACTAAATTTAACAAAATTTATCAAAACTCTTAATCAGAAACAGCAGTTGTATAAGCATAATAAAGATATACTATTTATTAATATACATGTATCAATTATTAATTACTATATCAACTAACTCTGAAAATTAATGCTAACCCTGCAACATAAACAATTGATCTATGAGATATGAATTAATGTTATAATCAATCAATCTTTGTTAGGGTCCAAGACCAGAATAGTACAGCAAAAAAGAACAGAAGTTAATATGAGGGTACTTAAAATATGCCCCCAAAGCTAACAGCTGAATCCACCATCTCCTGCCACTCCAAGCCCCCAGACTTGTCAGCCAAGGGCAGATCTCCACCCAGGGGCAAGAAAAGGCAGAAGAAAAAACCACTCCCTGACGTGACCCTCTCAACCGAAAATGTGGATCTGTCCTCTCTCCCACACCAGCGAGCAGTGATGCTTGTGCATAGACTGCTCTCTTCACCTCTTCCCACAGGAGAGAGGCACACCCACCCGCCTTCATTCCAGCCTATTTTCATGTTTTGATATCCAGAAAGAGAAAAATCTTGGTTTGACATTCCCATGTCTAAAATGTCTGGTCAAATCTGTGTACCATTTCTGAGGCTCTCTGGGGTTGCTTTATGCACAAAGAGCTTTATGCAAGCTTTATGCCTCCAATTGATTACATATTTGTGTGAATTTGGATTAAAGTCAAAAGTTCTTAATTGGGAGAACAGGATATTTTTTATTCTGAGACTACAAGCTTGCTTCAGTAAGGTCATATCTTCCTTTGCTTACCCCAGATTCTACTCCAGATATGGGGAACTGCAGGCCAGATTTACTCCACTTAGGTTTCCCATCTGGCTCATGGAAGCCATGGGCAATTATTTCCCCCAAAGCCTTACCACTGGTAAGTCGAATAAACATAAACATAAACATCCAGCACAGAGGAAAATATGGTTCAGGAAGATTCCCTTATTTGGTTGGCTGTTGCTTTTTCCTGAAACATCTTATGCCCCACAAAACCCATGACATTATCATTTGTCTTCTCCATTCAGAGGAAGAGGCATGGATGGACCACATTTCATTTCATTTCTTCAATAAATGAATGTTGAATCCAAACTTGTATGCTGATGATACTCAGCTGTACATCTCAGCCCGCGGTGATCCAAGCGATGCTGTCATAATCATATCCAGGTGTCTGGAGGCTGTGTGGATCTGGATGGGGGACAATGGGCTATGACTGAATGCCAGCAAGAATGAGTGGCTATGGATTAGTGGCCCTGCATTATCTTTGGTTCTGGATGGGGCTATTTTTTCCCAAACAGACCCAGTGCATAACTTGGGGGTCCTCCTGGACTCGCAACTACTGCTCAAAGAGCAGGTGGCAGACGTGGTCAGGAGGGCTTTTGCACAACTTCGTGTTGATCCGCCAGTTGTGCCCACTCCTGGATTGGGACTCCTTGCTTATGGTCATGCATGTTCTGGTCACCTCTAGACTAGACTACTGTAATGCACTCTACATGGGGCTGCAACTGGTCCAGAATGCAATTGCCCAGGTGATGATGGGGTGCAAGCACTATGTCCGTGCCTCGCCGCTGCACTGGTTAATGGTATGCCACTGGGCGCAATTCAAGGTGCTGGTAATGACATTTAAAACCCTACATGGTAGTTGGCCAGGATATCTAAGAGACCGCATCACCCCAAGAACATCTGTCCATCCAACCAGAGTGGACCGGAGGGGCTCTCTAATTTTACCATCTGCTAGAGGCGCTCATCTCTCTAGCACAAGAAGGAGGGCCTTCTCTGTGTCTGCACCAGCCCTATGGAACCTCCTGCCAACAGAGTTATGGCTGCAGATGGAATTGCTGCCCTTTAGGAAAGAACTGAAAACCTGGCTGGCAGGGAAGGTGTGGGGCACCAATGGAGGTGTAACTCCATTTTCAGAAATAGGACCCCAATGTTCATCTCTCTATTTTTTTCTTTCAAATGTTCTTTTATTATCTTAATAAAGTTATTTCTTTTATAGTATTTTTATTTGCCACCCACATCTAGGCTTCCATCAGCACCAAGCACTATTCTGACACTCGCTCATCCATTCACACACTTGCGGGTACATAACTGCAAGTTCCCCCTCTTTTAAAGGCTCTGTCCATCCCCCATTGAAAAGAGAAATCTGGCAGATGTAATTTCATACACATCCACTAGGGGCAGCCGACTGGCACTACTGTGTCCTTAGGTAATCCCTACTTTTATGAATGGAACTCTCTACATGGACAATAACCCTGCTCAAATATTGTGAGGCTGTCAAAGTAAGGTGGGATTCTCATAGAACTGTCAAACGTCTCCCAGCCTCGCTGCAGAAAATCCCTTGTTTATAGTTGAATGTCCGCACTAGTTTTTAATAATGTTACTTTGTTTCCAGTCAAGATGCCAGCCTTGGTTCTTCTACAAAAATGGCGGGAAATTCAAATCACGGTCAGATTTTTACAGCTCTGGAGGAGAGTGGAGATAACCCCACCCGGGGAAAGATGTCATTTCTTAGAAAGGGTTTTCAAGCATTGCTTACTCCATGACACAGCGAATGTAATTATTTGATGTCTGATTAGTTAATTAATGATACAGTCTTAATTAAAGGGTCCAGAAATTTATTAAATGATATAAATTTAATTTCTAACTTACCCTCTCACCTCTATTTTAAGCAAATTAATCCCAAAGCTTCCAGCCTACACAAGAAAACATCAATTCTTCTACCTATTGTTGCCCCTGGATTTTGACCCCAGGGAGCCCAAGATAATCTATACCACTCTTCAGACAAACTGCCACTGAATTGTTCTTATCAACACCTGCATACCTTGGGCAAAAATGAATAAGGGCAAATCTTAGCAAACACGGAACTGGGTTAAAGGTGGATATTGCATGCCTATTGATACTGGGTTTCCTTGTATACTTTATCAAGATAGTGCTTGGGATGAGACATGATTAATCAACTGCTGGGTGTGGTTAAAATGATTACCACTTCCTTGAGCAAGCCCAACATTCAGCCTTCCTTGGACTCATTATCCATGAGGCTATTGGTCATTTTTGAACTTCTTGCCATGAACTCTAAAGCCACATTGGTGCACTTTTTCAATCCGCGTTCCCATTGGATGTCAAATTGGAGATGTCAAGACCTGCAGCTGTTGAACTGTGAACTTTGTTTTTCTAACATAAACCCCCAGGGCATTTGCCCTACCCATTCCATCCATTGTTTTGTGTAATTACCCTTTGATTGTAACAAAAGAGTCGGGTGCTGGTAGTATTTGGTTCACTGTATTTTTTTCATTTTGTAAGTACTACTTTAGTAGTAGAAGCTAGGTTTAGTTCCCAGGGGTGGAGGGTATAAAAGTCTTGATAGAAGGTGTCAGCAGCACTGTTTGCACACACGCATGCAAGAAGCCAAAAAGAGCTGCTCACTGAGAAATCTTATTTTGGACAAAAAGGTTGAGACTAGGACTTAGGCCAGCACCCAGCCAGCATTGTTTTAACTCCTTTTCAATAAACTTGATTTATATTTTTTTGTCTGAAATAAATGTCTCCTCATCCTTGGGAGAAGGGTTCCACCAGTGATCGACTGAAGTTGTAACTGGTCCCACACTCACACACTCTTGTAATCAATAAGAAAAAGGAAGCATCAGTTTTTAGGTAACAGAGGGGTGACCCCCGCCTGCTGGCTTATGTAATTAAGATTTCTCGCTCTCTCTTTTAATGGATGGGGTGAGTGGGTAAATTATTTAGAATTTTGAATGGGGTTTTTAAGGGCTTTTAATTAGTTTTTGATGTTATTTTTAATTGTTGTTAGCCGCCCAGAGTCATTGCCGAGTTGGGCTGCAATAGAAATTTGAAGAATAAATAAACCCCTATGACCTGTGTCTGGTAGCATTACAGACTTCACTATTAAATCCCAGGATACAATGCAATGTTGGGATACTTCAACCTTTTGAATACATGGATTGGTCATTAGTTGAAGTCAGACATGACAAGGCAGAGATCAAAACTGAGAATTGTTTCAGATATAAAGAGTAAATAGAAGTCTGAAGTTACAATAGAGCATGTATGTTCCTTTTGCACCCTGTAGTAGATAAAGTAGCAGTAAATTACACAGTAATAGGTGCATTTAGGGTTAATTTGTTTTATGATTTTGAGAGTCAGATCTTAGTAAGGGTCATCTAAGGCTAAGTAACAACTCTGAGTCAAACATGGGGTGATGTTGCCTTGCAATGAAATGGGGTCTAGAAAGATCTCCTGTATAATTCAGGGAGTTCTGTATTGTTCCTTTAGCTCTATTTTTCTCTCATATCTGGTTATGTTTGCCAAGCCTTCAGTCATTCAGAAGCTCTCAGTAACAACTAATTTATAAAGTAATAAAAAAAACAAAGCTTTTTTTGTCTAGGTTTTTGGTGTGCATGTAGGAACAATTTGTTTTGCTTTTGGTTTCAGCATGTGTGACTTCTGGGACCAAACGAAAGTGGATGTCTTAAGCTGACACTTTGTTTAAATCACTTCATGATCTTGGGAAATTGACAAGTTTCTCTTACACTAACTCCTATGGAAGGAAAGAGAAAAGAAGCAAAAGTATTTTTGTTTTGTTTCTTTTTTAAGTCCTTGTAAGGCTGCTCTGCTGCACTATGTTGTTTAGAGTTTAAAAAACAAAACAAAAACCCATGACATTTCCATTCCTCTTCCCAAGAGAAGAGGGAACAGGAAGGAACAAGGAGAAAGATTTCTCTCTCCGTCCCACCTTTCCCTTCAGGTTTTGTGCCAAAGTAATGAAGCAGTGAGCCAAATAAGATCACTTGAGGTGAAATGTGGTTTTCTGCCATTAAAAACAACAAATCCTTGCAAGTGATTGTAGGGATTACCTCAAATGACATAAAGCAACTCAGTTTAGCATGATCTAGCACAATCCATCTGGGATGATTTAGATGTCTTCTTGTACCTATAATCTAAACAACTTGAAAGACATCCACATATTTCTACAATAGGCAAGAGAGTTTCTGTAAACCACACTATGGCAATTCTGATAGTAGATCAGTGGTTTTGCTGAAACAAATCAAGAGTACAAAATAATGATGTGCAGGAATCAACATGTCCAGACAATCCTTGGAAATACAATGCAGTTTGTCCAAGCAGATGAAATTTACCAGGAATGTGATGAGTATTTGCAAAAAAAATCTGATTTTCAGTGATTTTTCAAGTCTTTCTAGAGAAATATGAAGCCTCCAATTTCTGTCCTCATACTAATAAGCTGACATGCTTATGCTAAAGAGTTGAAACAGGCTAGGTGTATATATAGTAGAAGGAGTACCAAACGTTTTGGTCCAAACAGGAACATGTGTGTTGATATCTGAAGGTAAGGAGAGATGTAGGGTTTTTATCAAGTCTGAAATGTTCTTTAGATATTAGTTTTTGATCCCTAACAAAGAAAGTCATCTCACCTACAAGCTACAAAAACCAGCAAAATAACCCTGAGAGACAGACAACAATGAGAAAAAATGTAAGAAAAGAAGCAATTTTGAGTAAATTATGGAGCTTGTATCTTGTTTATATCACAGTGAAAGTACAATGATGGCTTTAAAAACTGAAAGGTTATGAAGAACAATCTAAAATACTATTATTCTATCGCAATAACTTGGGACAGATTTAGGTTTTGTGTGGAAAGTCCTTATCTTAACAGTTACAGCTGATGCAATTCATCTTTTCCCATCCTTTCCTCTCTTTTAGTAACTTGCACTGTGGCTTTACAAAAAATATATCTTAGTTCTAAGGGTTAATAGCACTGATATATTGTTGGACCTTTCTCTTTTTTTATCCCTTTCCTTATATTCCTTTCAAAATTCTGGTGAATTGATGGTGCCACAGAGTGACTAAGAAGAGCAGTACAACTGGAGAGTCACAAGATGTAATCAAATTTTCAGGAGGTAAAATCCAGCAAGCCACTTTTGCTCAACTTTTCTCCTCCGTTCTGCAGCATGAAAATGTATATAAACTTCTAGCTTAGTTATGGATTTTCAACTTAGAAATAGATGCTACTGTTTATACTCTTTCATATACAATACTGTACTAGACATCAAAGTAAATTCAGAACATTAAAAACACACAACAATATGGCATCACTATGATATCTTAACCTATAAATCCAGACGTTAACTGTTGTAATGTAACAAAGGCTCCTGCACCCATCCCTACTATCCTGTACTGAGTCGCTTGCACTCGTCTTTACCCGGCCCGCACATCGCTGCAAGGGTCCATCAGTCGCCAGTAGGGCACTTGCCCCATGAACACAAACAAAACAATTCAACTTCAATTCCCAACATCCCCCACGCTGCGCCACCTCTCAGCCAATCAGGTTGATAGGCGAGAGCAAAGAGAACATTGGGAATGGCGCCGTGCCCAATAGAAATGAGCTGCAGAAAAAAAGCAGCCGCCTGAATGCAAACAAAACAAAACTCCAAGTCCTAGCGTCCTACGCACCGTGAGAACTTCAGCCAATCAGGCTGAAGGGCGCGAGCGCGCAGAACACTGAAAAAGCCGGCATGCAAAAAATAAAATAAAAACACGTGAGCCTCCTGCAACGGGAGTGCAAGGCTACCGCAGGCAGATGCAGCACCTCACGGCCTTGCAAACAAACACCCACAAACAACCACAGTGAGACACCCGCCGGCCTTCTTTCCTGGAGCAACAGGGAAAAGAGGGACTCCCACTCCTCCATGCTACCCTGCCGAAGACACGACGAGACCACTTGCGGTCTCAAGGTAAGTTGAGCCGGGGTGGAAAAAAACAGCAGCAGGCAGCAGTTCATAGGGGAAGCACACTCCCTGGCGAATGACTGGCTGCAGCTCTAGTACTACTGACACCACTGTTTCGAGAACTAGCATGAAACAGCAGTGGAGGTGATACAAAAGCAGCAGCCAGCAATCTGCAAGGATGAGCACCACCCCTTATGGATCGCTGTCTGCTGATCTCCGGTTAGGTAAGCCAGGAGAAAAAAGGAGACAGAGAGGAGAGAATCATCATCAGGCAGATAGCTCTTCTCTGCCTTCTTTTCACCTGACCTACCTAACAAACCTTACTGGACGAAGAGCGAGCTGACTGCCAGCTCTTCCTTTTCCCCATTGCTGCATCGAAACCAAATTTTGAAGCAGCAATGGGGAAAAGAGGAACCGACAGACAGGCCGTTCTTCACACAAAAATACACAACAACAACAAAACAAAACATTTACCCAAAACTCCAAACACCAAAATTAATAAAACACAAATAAATAAATAAACACATTAACCATCAAAACAATAAACAACAAAATCCACAAAAAACACCCAAAATACCATGAAAGCACAGAAAAAACACCTAACTACAACACAAAAATACCTAACTCAAACAACAAAAATTCCACAAATTAAACAAATAAACACGAAAGAAATCAGAATAATAAAATACAACCAGAAATAAACAAAAGAATTCAACACATCTAAACCCCCACAAAAACCCCCACAAAAGAACAAACAGCCCAACAACACAAAAACAATACAAATAAAAAACCCAGAACAAAAAAAAAACCAGAGAACTCACCAGCATGTCCTCCCTCCACGATTCTGGAACTGAACTGAAGAAACAAAGACTACTTACCCGAAGAAGCCCCACCTCGAGGCTGGGAGAGAAAAAACACAAGTCAAACATAAAAAGAATCCAACAATTCTACTAACAGCCCCACCTGCAGGCCGGAAGATTAAAAACAAGTTTTAAAAAAAGAAAATAAATAAATCAAAATCACAAATAAATCTAATAAAAGAGATCAAAAAAATCACAAACAACAAATACAAAACACCACCACCCAAACCACCCGTAACCAAAAACACACACATAAAAACTGCCTGGCAATGCCAGGCAAAATTATGCTAGTTTTTAAAATAAAGTTAAAGGTGTTATGGCTTTCCATCAAATCATGCTTCTCTCTTAACTTAGGATGGTGATAGTAGTGGTGTCTGCCTGTCTGCTCCATTTTGTTAAGGCACTCTTAACTTGTCACATAACATCTAGAGACTTCAGATTTCTATACTTATGATTACTGACAGATCAGGTTTTCTACCTGTCTACCCATTCCTGTTATATTGGCCTGAAAATTCATTTTTGCCAATGCAGATTGCTTTGACCACTTTTAAATAACACACATGAATGTATATATATTATATTACTGTGGAATCCACAACATAATCCTATTGCCAAATTATGCTTGGGTATAAGAAGTAGCGTAAATCTTGATGGTAAATTGCTGTCCATTGACAAGACTCTGGTTGCATTCCTAAATTCCACAGGAAGACGGTTGACATTTCACAGTGAGTGCTTATATGCTATGAAGTCTTAAGCCATTTTCCTTCCCCCAGGCATAATTAGGTATCAGCCTCTATCCATTATGTATGATTTAAAACACAACAACACCCGTAATCATCCTTTGTTTTTCAACAAATGTGCATAAATTCAGGGATGGGAAAAGAATTTTCAGGAAAATGAAACTAGGTTATTGATTTTTAAAAAGCATTCAAAGGACACAGTTTCTTCAATAATAAAGAGAGAGGGGCTACAGGTAGCAATGATGGACAATGAAAAGAGAAGGAAACAGAAAAACACCAGCCACAGTTTGTCAATACATTTTGTACAATCAACACAAATGCACAAAAGGAAACATGTTATTTTAGTTTTCAAGGTATTGCAGATAGTTGACACCTGACTATACCTTATTGTTTGTTGCAGTATACAGTGATACCTCATACAACGTCCAAACTTGGTTCCACAAGTTTGGGCTTTATACAGATTTGGACTTTGTATGAGGCATGCAAAATCATAGCTGCGATGCCTCATACAATGTCCAAATCCTTGCCGCAATGCCTCATACAACGTCATTTCCATAGAGATACATTGTACTGTAACAGCACAGACTTCAGGGCAAAGTCAAGGAAACAGACAGGGAACTGACAGAACTTTAAGAAATCATTGTCTAAAGGCTAAAAACATTACAAAAACTTGTCAAACAACCCTGATTGTCCAAGAACCTGAAGAATGCTGCAAAAATCCCAGGAATGCTTCTACAAATTCTGATGAAAAAATTCAAAAAAATAATAATCAAAAATTGCGCTCAAAACCACTCCTAGACACTCTTTGCCTCATGCAAAACCCACAAGAGCAATGCACACCTGTGTCCTGCCTTTTATACCACCCAAGCACAATGCAACATGGGTAACCCCAATGCCTCATACAAAGTCACACAACTTTGTATGAGGCAACTTTTTTCAAGGAATTAGGCGATGTTGTATGAATCCGATGTTGTATGAATCGGACTTTGTATGAGGTATTACTGTATCTAAGTAAATTATAATTCCACTATCAGTTCAAACTCCTTTTCCTGATTGCTGTTAGTGGTACACATAAAACAGTTTATATGCTTTGAAAAGGAGAGCACATGATTTAATGTTATACAGTACTAATTTTCTTGTTGTTCCATGCATCCAGACACCTCCAACTTATGGTGACATTTTGAATGAGAGATCTCCAAAAAGTCTCATCCTCATGAACTGCGGATTCCCCATGCCCAGTTGGCATGGAACGGCCCTCGCAGAGGCCACTTCAGTCGAGAACGCTCCTGGCCCGTGGGCTCTGCGGGCACAGAAATTAAGGGGGGTGGATTGATCATAAGGGTTTATTCACCCACACCTGACCTGACCGACGGTTCTGCTGAGAGAGCAGATCTCTAACCTCCGTTACCCATTAGGCAATCACTCACTCGCAGTCAAGCCTAATCTTTGGTGCAAATAGAAGCCATATTTACTCTGGCATAAGCCTCGAACAATGGTTTTCCATTGTCAGTGTTTGCCTTAGTTAATTAACTTCCCCAAGAGAGGTTCTCAATTAACCCGGGTAAATGGGTGATGTGATTTTCTGTCAGATGACCATTCTACCATGCGCAGCCTTGAACATAATATATACTGATGATTTTCCCTCAATAAATCAGTGGTCTTCGCTCCATCTTGCCTCATGTCGTTCCTTTGACCAGTCTCCTCCGGGACCCCAAGGGCCGCTTCACGGCCCCAATCCTACAATGAACCATGCTCTCCTGTAAACAAAAGCCTGTAAGTTCTCTTAGGGTGACAATCCGTTTTGTGTCTAATCTTCTCCTTTCCCTACTGTTTTCCAAGCATTATTATCTTTGCTTTCTCATGGTGTACCTACATTATGACAGCCTCAATTTCATGATTTTTGCCTCTTTAAGTAACACTTGATTTGCTTGCTCTAATATACACTTGTTCTTCTTTCTTGCAGTGCAGAATATCTGCAATACTATCTCCACCATTATATTTCAAACAAACACATTTTTGTCATGTTAGCTTTTTTTACTGTCCAGTTTTCATACTTATACACATAGCGATCAAGAACACAAAAGTGTGGATGATATTGTTCTTGGTCTCCAGTGACACATATTTACATTTAATAGGGTATTTTCAGTTTCTCTATGGTTTCCCTCCTAAGTCTCACCCTTTTGATTTCACAGCTGCAGTCTCCATTTTGATTGACAACTGAACCAAGGTATCTAAAGTCCTTATCAATTTCAATTTCTTTACTGTCAACATTAAAATTGGGTAGCTCTTCTCAGTAGTTTAGATATCAGGCTACAGAGCCAGAAATTGGGAGTTCAATTCCCCACTGTACCTCCTGGGAAAAGAGCCAGCCTGTGTAGTCATGGAAAAGTTGCACTGCGGGATCCGCACATGCAATTGGCATACTGTCCCTGACAGAACCATTACTTGGGAGATTGCTCCTTCGAGACTTGGTTCCGAGGGGACAGAAATTGGGGAGCGGATTAATAGCCATAGTTTAATTCACCCACAGCTGACCTGGCAAACAGTTCGAGCAAGAGGAATAGATAATATCGCACCCACGGATTATCTACAGCCCTAAAACCAACAGTGGCCATGTTCACCCCAGGATAAGTATGGAACAATGGAGTTCCCCTGTCAGTGTTTAATTTAGCTAATTAACTTCCCCGGGAGAGATTCCCAATTAACCCGAGTAAACATGAGATGTGATTCTTGTCAGATGATGATTCCATCACACGCAACCTCGCTTTCTATATATGCTGATGATTTTCCCTCAAAAAATCGCTGGTCTTCGCTCCATCTTGCCTTGTGTCTCATTGCTTGACCAGTCTCCTCCGGGACCCAACGGCTGCTTCGCGGCCCCAATCCAACATTGCACAGTTCCAGGGAGTCTCCATTAAAAATAAGGTAAATGTAATGGTCACCCTTGCTCGAAAACCAGTCGTATCTGACTCTAGGGTTCAGTGTTCATCTCTATTTCATAGCCAAAGAGCCAGCACTGTCTGCTTCTGCAGACATTTCTGTGGTCATGTGGCAGGCATGACTAGACACTGGAGCACACAGAATGCTGTTTACCTTCCCACCAAAGGGATCCCTATTTATCTTCTTACAATTTCTTGCTTTCAAACTGCTAGATTGGCAGGAGCTGGGACAAAGACGGGAGCAATATTCGGGTATCGAACTGCTGACCTGTCACCTTCCAGTTCAACGTCTTAACCACTTGAGCCACTGCAGTCTCTGTCCCCATAAAAAAAGGAATGGTAAAGCACATCTATGTATTTTCTGCTTAGAAAATGCTGGAAAAGATTGGCATAAACTGAGGCTGACTTGAAGATAAGGTTTCTGTACCTTTGCAGTTCAGTAGCAGTTTCATTTACCTGAGTGTCTAGGATTGAGGTTTTCCCACACTGCTGCAATGTAATACAAGCCAGTTTGACTCTTCTACAAACATTAATTCTTCTATAATGCTTCTAAAGTATTTCAAAGTCATTGAAAACATATGACAGGTATCATCTTACATATCATCTTACAGTCATACGGAATTGAGGCATGTGCTTAAAAATATGAAACTTGAACACAAAATTAAAATTACAAAATTGATTTGGATAAAATTCAACACATACATCATTTCAAAAGCATTACAAATATTTAACAGGCATAAATTGAGCCGATGCTACAAAAATACTTGAAACATAAAGTCTGAAAGCAGGAGTACATAAACTTGAAAGGCTCTTTAAAACAGTGCTAAACACTTCTTAAAGAATTATTTTAATATAAAATGTAATAAAAAGCATTTTAGCTTTTAATTTTGTTAAAAAGAGCAAACAGAAAATTTACACTAAAATTTCTCCCAAGCCATGCCTGCTTAAATCTGTGGCTTTATGGAGTTAACTCCAAACTGTTCTCTCCTTTTCCTTCTGCTGATCTGAGATAGCATATTTATATTATTCTTGTGGTGTCTATATGGCCTCAGAAACTTGCTTTTGTGCATCCATCCCCAAACAGGAGATGAGACATTTGTTGGATTATACCAACCTAATCCTCTCTGATACAGTTATACAATGGGACAAAAGCCAATGGTTGGGTGTTTCCTTTCGAAAACAAATAATGCAGCAAGGAGTTTCAGAGGTAACAATGATACAGATATTATGCAAACATTGGCTTGGAGTAGAAGATACAAAATTCAAGGAAAGGACAGAAGGAGAAGGGCAGCAGTATTAAGTGTGTAATGACCAATGGCACAGTGGAATTGTTGCACATCCTCCAATGTGCAGGCTTCACTTGAAACCAAGAGCCAATCAGCAGGAATGGAACTTGAGCAGGAAGGTTGCCTCAAGGAAGGATTTGTTTCCATCCTTTTCTGAACATCTGCATGTCCACCCAAAAATAGTCAACAATCCTTTTCCTGTTCCCACCAAGCCAGCCCTCACTGTTTACTCATGATAATTTACAAAACCCAAAAACAATACAGGCCAGAGATACAGGCGAAAGAATCAATGCAAGATACTTGAAAAAGAATTAAAGCTGTTTGTCTTTTCTGTTGACTCCCAAGACATTTAGAATGGGTGTGTGTGACTCCTCTGGGCTTCTCCAAACAGTCAGATTGTAGCACCAGTTCCTTTTCATTTTGACCTTCTAAGACATGAAGCAAATTTAACAAGTTAGTTTACCTTTTTATAGCAGTTTATAAGGAAGACCAAAATAATATTATTCTATACAGAGCAAGGCAAATAAAAGAAACCTTATTGAAATAGGTAGAGGGGAAATCTGAAACTTCTTCATGTTATTCAATAGTGAGATGCCTTTGGGCATCCCCAGCTAGCACATTTGCTAATTTCTTGATCTATCACTGACCCAAAAGACAATAGTGAGACAGATACAATGAAACAGAGAAAATAATTAATCTTAAACTTTAGGGGAAATGTGGAGGTGAGATCCTGGCTTTACAAAGGAAAGCCCTTGGACCTGCCCCAATATGGCCTAAGCATATGAATAGGAAGATAGGAGATTCTAGCTTGAATAGAACAGTTCCAGGTATTTGAAAACACTTTTGTTGGAGTGGCTGGCCACAAGGAAGACACACGGAGTCAACAACAATGGACAGCCCACAGTTAATTGCCTTGGGCTGGCGAAACCCATTGTTCCTGCCCTAATCACGGAGTCTATGTGTAGTGACTCCGAGTATCTAACTTGTCCTCTGTTTGCCTTGGCTTGTTTGCCCTGCTCTATTTGCCCTCAGCCTGGGTTATGATTTATCTCTAACTAGCCCGCTTTATCTTCCCAATTTCCTCTCCAGCAGAGCCCCAGTGATTCCTAGGTCTGTTGTCACTGAGGGAACCTCTCAGGAGAGGTTTAATTGCCAATTATTCCTGCGGGCAACCCACAATTTTTATTAATTTATCTGACAACCCAGGTATAAGTGTCAATGAAATAATATTTATCAGGAGTGAAAGGGGCCAAGTCTTTTGTGTCTATTGGATAGAAAGGGAAGACACATTTTAAACCACATTGCAGTCTCCAGAGCCTCTGCCAAAGCTTGGCTTGGAAAGGAGTGAGAGAGAGAGAGAAAGAGAGAGAGGAAAAGGGGGCTTCCCCCTTTCCATGGCCCTCTTAAGTAGTGGTTTGAGATCTTCATAAATTTATTAAAAATCAACCCCTGCAGTATATGCCTTCAAGCGTGTGTGAATGGGTGCATGGTCAGAGTGGTACTTGTGTACACATAAGACTAGTCTATACCTATAAATCCAAGCGTTAACCATTGGAACTTGACAAAGGATCCCACACCCGGCCATTCTATCCCATACCGAGCCTTCGTGCACTTGCCCGAAATGGGTCTGGATGTCAACAAATATTTTAGAAATGTGCCAGTGGGGCAAGAGCCCCACAAACTTAAACAAAGAAAAAGAACTTCAATACCCAACATTCTTTGTGATGCGTCGAGCCACAGCCAATCAGGCTGAGAGGTGTGAGCAAAAAGAATGTTGGAAAACATGCCGCAGCCAATCAAAAATAAGCTTCAGTAAAAAACCGCTGCACAAACTACAAGTCCCAGAGTCCTCTGTGCTGCGCAACCCCTCAGCCATTCAGGCTGAGGGACGTGAGCGCAGAGGAGGCTGGCAAAGCACGGCACGCCGACTTTAAAAAAAATGCCGGTAAGTGTGGTAGCTGCGGTTAGGGAGTAGGGGATGAGGCATGGCCCCAGTAACCATGCTGCCCACCCACCCCACCACCTAGCCCCCCTTCCTAACTCCCACTGACTGTGCTTACCTCCTGGCTCTGGCTGGGTCTTTAAAAGTTTCTCTCCCGGTGCGGCCTTCTATGTCTCACCCTTGCTTCTCTCTGGGTTGGCTGGGGATGAAAGTTCCTTTACCAGCCAATGGAGAGAGAAGGACTGCCTCTCCATGATGTGGATTCCTTCTCTCTGGGAGGCAAATGTGCCTTTGCCTTCTGAAGAGAAGGAATTGCTTCTCTCTGGGTTGGCTGGGGACGAAAGTTCCTTTCCTAGCCAACCAGGAAAGAAGGAATGCCTCTCCATGATGTGGATTACTTCTCTCTGGGAGGCAAAGGTGCCTTTGCCTTCCAAAGAGAAGGAAACACTTCTCTCTGGGTTGGCTGGAACCGAAGTTCCTTTCCCAGCCAACTGGGAGAGAAGGAATGCCTCTCCGTGATGTGAATTCCTTCTCTCCAGTAAGCAAAGGTGTCTTTGCCTTCCGAAGAGAAGGAATCGCTTCTCTCTGGGTTGGCTGGAACCGAAGTTCCTTTCTCAGCCAACTGGGAGAGAAGGAATGCCTCTCCGTGATGTGAATTCCTTCTCTCCGGGAGGCAAAGGTGCCTTTGCCTTCCGAAGAGAAGGAATCACTTCTCTCTGGGTTGGCTAGGGATGAAAGTTCCTTTCCCAGTCAACCCACAGAAAACTCTCTCTCTCTCTCTCTCTCTCTCTCTCTCTCTCTCTCTCTCTCTCTCTCACACACACACACACACACACACACACACACACACACACACACACACACACACACACACACACACACACACACACGAAACACTACCCACACACACACTGCGGAACAACCCCCTAACAACAAACCTTCCCTCCAGTCCAAACATACCCGCACCAATCGCAGCATCAGCAAATAGCCTCCACCCTCTCTCTCCTCTGTCTGAGTCTGACTGTCTCCTCCCCTGTCCCTCACTCTATCTAACTCACTAGCACCCTCTGGTGGTCTACTCTATATGTCAGTCTCTCTTCCTCTCACTCTCTCTCTCTCTCTCTCTCACACACACACTGCTTCTCTCTCTCTCTCACACACACACACACAGACACAAAACACACACGACACTCCTGCCTTGCCAGGAATTTTTAATGTGTGTGTTGGTCATTGGAGTGGTATTGTATGGGTGGTGGTGGTTGTGCACACCCAAAACCACCCATAACCACCAACGCAAATGCCCAACACACTTTAAAACAGCCCGGCAACACCGGGCAAACTCTGCTAGTCAATCCTAAATGTGGGTGGCAAAATAAAATAAATGAAATAGCTTTATTGTAAAGAAAAGAGACAAGATAACTTTATTAATAAGAGATAAATATATAAGAAATAAAATGACAAATGCATTTTTTAAATTATGGGGTTACATTCCTTCCCCCATTCCTCTCATGGCTGGACCACAGGTCTGGCCCTTGTTGACTGGCTTGGCCTGGGTATGATGTGGGCTGCCCACCTTCTTCAGCGTGTGCAGGGCTGCACACAGAGGATCCCAGCATGTGCAGAAGAGAAAGATACAATGAGGCTGGTTGCCACCAACATTTGTCTGTCCACGTGTGTTTCCATTGGGGTTCCTACTTTTGCACATTAATGCTAATAAGTTCAGCTAGTCAATTAAAACCAATAAAAAGAAAACAATACTAATACCAAATCTTTCTTCCTTGGAGCCAGGGGGATTTGCAGTTTGTTCTGTATCCATGTCTTCATGAACTGAATGGGAGAGAGAGAGTACACACATGCAATGTCCCACCCCCAGTCTTTTCCCAATTTTTTGGTACTAAATGATGCTCTATTATCTAGTAGGGCTAATGACATCCCTTATGTTTCCCTTGCACCCTTCCATTGCAACACATGGGGGTACTGGAATTTCTTTTAATTTGTGCTATCCATAGGATGAGAGGAAGAATTCTAAGGTGTGAGGGATACACTTTGCATGGAAGCCACTCATACCAAAGTTTCATGAAATACATACAAACATGACCTTTGCTGGCTTGCAATGTTAAAATGGAATACATAGATCATCCTAATGCCTTTATTTAAAGAAATGGCAAAAGGGGAAATGAAGAAATGACGGGAAAAGAGAGAGAGAGAAATTTCTAAAGCAAGCAATTAAACTATGCAAACAACTCTTTTTATATATTTCACCAAAGCCAATTATGAACTCGCAGGAAAATTTTTATTCCCACATAAACCTTTGGTTGCAGCTGGTCACTTATATCACCTTGACCTGTATCTCACAGCACTTTCATTTATCCATGTTTGCTCACTTACAACACCTGTATGATTTCCCAGACATAAGCTTCCTAGGCTTTCCTAGGCTTACTTCTCATACTTTGACTCATAATAGCCTCATACCTACCCAATCCATTATACTGGAGCATTTCGTGTGATACATTTTTCTTATTGCAACTATTGTTTCTCTTTAATTTAGCATTTAATACAGTTTGACAAAGATCTTAGTCTGCTGGTAGAGGGATATGATGACAAGAAAACCTTGCCTCCTATGTAAAAGAGTTCCACAGAATGACAGAAACCACTGAATAGACCTTCACTTCAGTTCTCACCAAGCTAGATATAAGCACATGTTGATTTTGCTTGCTGTCAGGGGTTTGTTTTTTGTTTCTGCTTTACAAAAGTATTTAATTTGTACAAAATTCATAGAATATTTCCAGTGTAACATTGGGTTCATTCTACCTTTCTTGGATGAAATGTGAAGTAAGTAAATTAAATAATACATAACTGCTTTTCAAATATGTCACTTACACTCTTTTAATTGATCTTTCTAATTGTGTGGAGTGAGCTTTATAGAAATGATGATGGCTGCAGCAAAAGAGTCTCTCTCAAAAACATATCCAATTTAGGAAGGAAGCAACACATGGGAAAGGGAAACTGAACAATAAGACCTGTCAAGCCACATTTTGTGTCAAGAGGTATGTTCAGTGATGACACCTGGGCTTAAGTGCTGTCTGCTCGCATCAGTCTGATCGTGCACGGCATGAGAATCAGATTAACTGCTGAGGTCAGAATTTCATTTGTAAGCTCCACCAGACATCTGCCATAGGTACAGAGATGTCTCTTCCTAACAAAAGAAGCACCAACACAGGGAAGGTTAATATCTAAAGAGAGGTGGTGAGAAGTGTAAGACACTATGAATGTCTTTTCTGGATCAGGTGCATCTCATTGAGATTTCTGTTTTTACATCTGACCAGCAGCCAGTTGGAATCTCAGGGAGTCCCCAAATAGGACACAACAGTGATGGCTTTCTCTTCTTGCTTGTCCACCTGGAACCAAAGCACATCCTGTGTACAGAAAGACCCAGATTCAACTCCTAGCATTCCCAGCTAATATTATATGAGAAAGGACCACAATGATGGATTCTTGTTGGAGGCCTCAGTCTGCCACCATGAGGCAAGATGAGCCAATGCTTTGATGCATGGTAAAACAGCATACAGTGTACATCTAGTGGGTTAGTTGTATGCAGACTGGCAATATTTTAACTACCATGCTAAATAACAAAGCAGCTCAAAATCCAGCAACTGGTATTCCTTCTTTCCTCTAAACCTAGGGTTCTAGGTAGTTATAGCATCACTAATAACACACTGAGCAATACAAAATATTTGGATGGAAGAAGTCATTACTGAGGGAATGTGGTCAGTACAGGGCTTCCCCTACCAATAGACAAAGTGGGGCAGCAGCCTCAGCAAATTTTGGATGGCAACATATGGTTTGTTATTTAATTTGTTATAGTACTTTTAGTGTCAAGGATGGGGAAAGATGGTAGTACTTCAATGAGTAAGTAGAACCATTTGCAGGATTGAGGGCACGGTGTGGTCCTGGTTTGCGTCATTTTTGAGGTGCCAGACCCAGTCAGTGTGGTTGGAAGATAAGATGTCCAGCCCTAGGCCTCTCCAATATGGTGTGCCTCAGGGCTTGGTGTTCTCACCTCTCCTATTTAACATCTACACAAAGTCGTTGGCGGAGATCATCCATTCCCATAGGGGGGAAAGGTATTATCAGTTTGCTGATGATGTACAGCTGAGTATCATCCAGTGGCGCTCTTGGTGTGTCTTTGCACATTTAAACTCCCTCAATTCCATCATAAAACAGGTGGAAAAGCGGGGCTGCCGTGTGCGGAGAGGTCATAGTGGCACGATTATGTCCAAGGACCCATCGCTCCCTCATACCAGAGGTCGACTAGAGCCTCAGATGAGTTGTGTAGCCTGTCCAGAGGGGGAAAAACAGTTCCCTTTGGAAACCATCTGGCTCCATCAGTCATCGAGGGCGGGCCAACTTAATAGGCCCAGCCTCCCTATGGTGAATTGTCGTACCCCGAAAGTCCAGATTCACAAGACAGTGATCCGACCATGGCACAGGTGTTATTTGCAAATGTTGTAATATCAGATCACTCTGCCACCGCCCCAACAGAAAGACTAAATCCGGTGTATGACCACTGTTCCTGGTCAGGCCATGAATAATTTGAGTCAGACCCACAGCTGCCATGGGCACCACGAACTCCTGAGCTACCTCGGAGCCAGCCCCCAATGAAGGCAGGTTGAAGTCTCCCAACACCATAAGTGAAGGAAACTCAAACACCAACATTGTGACAGCCTCGAGAAGCTCAGGCAAGGAATCTGCTACTCGGAAAGGGGGCAGGTACAGGAGCAAGATTTCCAACTGACCCTTAGGGCCCAAATGAAGGAGCAGGGCCTCACAACCCGGTACTGTGGAGCCGTGGCTCTTGTGACTCCCAGTGACACTCTGACTACAATGGTGACACCATCGCCCTTCCCCTTATCCCTAGGCTAGTGCCAAATATTGAACCCAGCCAGACATATATCTGAGAGAGGAACACATTCCTCTAGTGTAAGCCAGGTGATGCATGCCAAATCAGCTCGCTCCACCAGTATGGCATCAGCAAGCAGAGGAGACTTATGGCATCGGCAAGCAGAGGAGACTTATGGCAGACAGACCTGCAATATAGCAATATTGCTCCCTTGTTCTTTTAGCTGTTTGGGGTAACTCTTGTAGTATGTTTAATTGGGTTTTTATGAGATTTAAGTTTTATATTGTGGTGTTGATTTTAATGTTGTGAGCCGCCCAGAGTAATTTCGAGTTGGACAAATAATAAATAAATAAATAAATTTCTCCCAGACAGCAAAATGTGTTGAGCCAGCCCTGTATTAAGACATGTTCTGAAGAATAACTCATATCTGTAGAACCTGAAATCTTTGATAAAATACATCCCACATTATTACTATTTTGAATAATCTGTACAGCCAGCGACTCAACGCTGAGTGTGGGTGGTGGTAAATAACCTGACTCCCTAAAGAGGCCAACGGCTATGGGCTGATGAGTCCCTTAGGTGGGGTGATCGTCACCTCAGTGGAGGAAATGCCATGGGAAACCATCATATTGGGCCCAAAGTCAAAATGAGCGGAGAAGGAACTCTGATTCCCAATGGCCATGGAGGTGGAAGAGGCCATGCCAGATGGACTGGCTGTGAAGGCACACCTTGTCCATTTCCTCAAGGCTGCAGCAGTCCATTGACGTCCCGGTGTCAAATCTTGCATTTCATATGTGCCACAGGCAATGGCTCTGTGATCATAATGTGTGGGCCACTTCTTGGCAAACTGGGATCCACTTTAAACAAATTAATGCCAATGGCATTTTTCCTGCTTCAGGAAAAAATGTATTCTCAGATACACGTTGCAGCCAACGATGACTCATGGTAACTCTTACCAGAGTTTTCTAGACAGAGAATACACATAAGAGGTTTACTATTCCCGTCTTCTGGGGTGCCTGGGAACTATGTAGCTCACTCATGACTTCTTTCTCAGAAAGCACAATGGCAAATTGAACTCCCCACATCTGGCCAGTCACCTGAAATTACTGAGCTATATTAAATATTATATGTAACAACAAATAAAACAACAAGCAGCAGGCTCCGTACACTAGTCTCTATATGGGATATGTGCATTCCTACAGCTCTTGAAAGCCTTGGTTCTACATCAATAGTGGCCTATAGCAGTTCTCTCTGCAGTTTTACTTGCCAGAGTCTCCATGACTTACACACTTTCAAAATCCATTAAAGTAAAACTGGACAATCTTCAATTGTCTAGGTGCATGCTGCTCTTGGTCTAATTTGAAAAGTATAGAGATTAGTAATCTGGGAAGAATCCTTTTCCTAATGCTCTTCAGAGCAGGGAGGGGAAAAGAGAGAGGGAACAATGTCAGAGATAAAGAGTATGAATGTCTACATTACCAGTTGCAGCGGTTTGATACTAGTATAATTGCCATGGTTCTGTCCTGAGGAATCTCAAGGTTTTTAATTTGTTGAGGTTATCAGAATGTTCTGCTAGATAGCTCTACTGTATTCCAATGAACTACAAGCAGAAAATTCTAAGCACACCTGTCAAGTTTCGGGAAATTTCTGTCAAACCCCCATATTTTACACTCTTTCCCGCCGTCATCCCATATTAGTTAGACTGCAATTAGACTGGAGTTAGACTGGAGGCCAGCACAGGATAAGCATAGCTGTCCAGTTTCCTGTTTTGGCTGGGAAATTCCCCTTATTTGACAGAAATTTCCCAAAACTTGACAGGTATGATTCTAAGTACTTTATCAGGATTTATCGGGATAGAGATATAGCATGGATGCAGTCAGATAATGGGTGGGGAGTGGGGTAGGGAGAAGCAGAGGATAGAGAGAAAAATCCAAGACTCTGACCTGAAAAAAGGTCCACTCACCTTTGATTCAATACATCATAATAAAGACACAGTTTTACTCTTGCCTTCCTAGGCATCTGTGGTTAAGAAGCTAGCCTTGTTAGCTGGAAGGTTGGCAAGTCAGTAGTTCAAGACCCGAGTACTGCATGATGGAATGAGCGCCCTTCATCTCTGTCCCAGCTCCTGCCAACCTAGCAGTTCGAAAGCAAGAAATTGCAAATATATAAATAGGGTTCACCTTAGTGGGAATAGATCTTGGGGACATAAAAGGAGTCTCATTCAGGTGTTCCCTGAGTGGAGTTCCTCCTGCAAAAACCCTTTCAGTCCAGAAAGCACCTTGGTGTGCTTCTGACATGATTTTAAAAAATTCTTATTGTTATTCAATATCCCTGAACAATTTTATGTATTAAACCTACTTTTCTTTTTTCTTAAATTCTACATTCCAGTTGTAAGTCTAGGTTGCACGGCATTGCCAGGGCTGTTATAAATTGTGTTTTGCTTTTTTTTTGGGGGGGGGGGTTGAGTTAAAAATCAACAGAGCACGCTATAATTTATTTTATTTTACATATTTTGTTATTTGTGTAAACTTTTGATTTATTGTTATTTTTTGACTTGTTTTTACTCTTGTGGCCTCTAGGTGGGGCTGTTGTGTTTTTGACTTGTTTTTAATATTCCGGCCTGAAGGTGAGGCTGTTGGTTTTGGTTGCATTTCACGTGCTTTTTCTCTCCCGGCCTCTAGGTGGGGCTTCTTCTGGTAAGTAGTATTTGTTTCTTCATTTCTGTTCTGGAGTCGTGGAGGGAGGACATGCTGATGAGTTCTCTGAGTTTTTTTTTTAAAATCTGGGTTTTGTTTTTTGTTTTTTTGGTGTTGGACTGTTAGGTGTTTCTGTTTCTTCTTTTGTGGTTTTTTGGGTTTTAGATGTGTTTAATTGTTTTGTTTATTTCTGGTTGGTTTTTATGTTTCTGATTTCTTTTGTGATTATTTGTTTAATTTGTGGTATTTTTGTTGTTTGAGTTAGGTATTTTCGTGATGTAGTTAGGTGTTTTTTCTGTGCTTTCATGGCATTTTGGGTGTTTTTGTTTGTGGATTTTGTTGTTTATTGTTTTGTTGGTTAATGTGTTTGTTTATTTATTTATTTATTTGTGTTTTATTATTTTTGGTGTTTGGCGTTTTGGGTAAATGTTTGTTTTTGTTGTTGGTATGTACTTTTGCATGAAGAACGGGCTGCCTGTCGGTTTCTCTTTTCCCCATTGCTGCTTTAAATTTTGGTTTCGATTCAGCAATGGGGAAAAGGAGGAGCCGGCAGTTAGCCCGTTCTTCCCCTGGTAAGGTTCGTTAGGTAGGTCGGGGGAGAAGGAGGCAGAGAAGAGCTATCTGCCTGACGATGGTTCTCTCCTCTCTGTCTCTCTCCTGGCTTACCTAACCAGAGATCAGCAGGCTGCTATCCGTAAGGGGTGGTGCTCTTCCTTGCGGATAGCTGGCTGCTGCTTTTGTATTACCTCCACCACTGTTTTGTGTTAGTTCTCGAAACAGTGGTGTGGGAAGTACAAATGCAGCAGCCAGTCATTCGCCAGGGAGGGTGCTTCCCCTGCCTGTTTTTAGGTTTTTTTTCCACCCCAGCTCAACTTTCCTTGAGGCCGGCAGTGGTCTCGCCGATTCTTCTGCAGGGTAGCCTGGAGGAGAGGGAGTCGCTCTTCTCCCTGGTGCTTCGGGAAAGAAGGCCGAGGTGGTCTCGCCATGGTTGTTTGTGTGTGTTTGCTTTGTGAGTCTGTGAGGTGCTGCATCCACCTGCTGTGGACTTGCACTCCTGTTGCGTTTTTTAATTTTATTTTTCACATGCCGGCTTTCTCAGTGTTCTGCGCGTTCATGGCATGTAGGATGCTGGGAGTTTGAGTTTTGCGTTTTTGGTTTGCATTCGTGCTGTGGTTTTTTCCCCTGTGGCTCGATTTTAATTGGCTGCATCGCATTTCCCAACATTCTTTTTGCTCGTGCCCCTAAGCCAGATTGCCTGAGGTGCAGCGCAGCACACAGGATGTTGGGAAGTGAAGTTCTTTTCCTTTTTTTGCATTCGTGGGGCTCTTGCCCCACTGGCGCCTTCGACAACCCTGCAGTAACCTGCAGACCGGGTTCGGGCGAGTGCAGGAGGCTTGGTATGTGATAGGATGGAGGGTGCAGAAACGTATAGCAAGTTCCAACGGTTAACCCTTGGATTTATAGGTATAGATGAAAATGCCATCTTAATTGATGTTCACGCTATAGTTGCTAAACCTTTCAGTGTATTTTCATGAAATCTGTTTGCAAATAGATGTCCTTTTCTTCTATAGACAATTATATACAACTTCACCTTTGTACCTCATGGGGAGGGGATTTTATTTTGAAGAGTCTATTTTGCTTTTGTCACTCAAGTGAGAGTTCTCACAACAAGATGGAAAAGGAGCTTTAGAAAACAAACACAGATTCAGTTAACACAGGATCAAGCTTCCTTAATTGTAACTGCTCACAGCAGCATACAGATCACAGTGGGCTCACTTATTATTTACTTAGCCTTCCTCACCATCAGAATCCTTGATCTCAGAGACAACTCAATCCTCCAAACACTTGCTAGAGACAAATTCCACTTAAGTGTATGGTGTCTAAAAACAGCAGAGACCTCTAAAAACCCAGGTTGTTCATAAAAGATAATAGAAATCTGTTGCATCAGTGAACAGCTACATGAAATAATTCTGTTAACTAAAGAACCACAGTCGATTCCAAGCCTTTGCGAGCCTATGGACCATTGTCCTCCAGGCGCCTCTGTCCTCCACCATCCTCCTCAGCCCTTCCAGTTCTGTGCCCATTGCATCTACAATACCATCTAGCCATTTCATCTCTGGCCTTCCCCTACTTCTTTTGCCCTCCACCTTTCCCAGCATCAAGGCCTTCTCAAGTGAATCCTCCCTTCTCATTTGATTCCAAGGTACTTCATCTTCATCTTTACTATTTGACCTTCTAATGAGCAGTCAGGGTTGATTTCTTCTAAGATTGACCTATTTGTTCTCCTCGCTGTCCAGGGGACTCTCAAAACTATCCTCCAACACCACATTTCAAAGGTGTCTATTCTTCTGTGTTCAGCTTTCCTAATGGTCCAGCTCTCACAGCCATATGTTACCACCGGAAATACCATTGCTTTGACTATGCAAATTTTTGTTTGCAATGTGATGTCTCTACTTTTCACTATGTTCCCCAGGTTTCTCATAGCTTGTCTCCCAAGAATCAGTCGCCTTTTTATTTAATGGCTGCAATCCCCATCTGCAGTGATCTTTGATCCTAAGAATATAAAATCTGTCACTGCTTCTATTTCTTCCCCACCTATTTTCCAGATGCTTAGCAAGGCTGAATAATGGAAGTGTGGCGCCAAAATGGCCGCCGCGCTCTTTGCGGGCCCCCCCCACCGGATGAAGCCATCCGGGTAGTTAGGGGCGTGGCCAGCACCCTAATAAAAGGGCTGGCCACGAGGCAGCCATGCTGCCATTTTGGCGAAGCGACGGAGCGGAGAAGTTTTTCCCTCTTAACTCCGTCGCTCGTGTCCTTCCAGGGGAAGCCTTTTCGGGCAGCTTTTTCTTTTCTTAGGCTTCCTAGCTAACTCAGCTATGCCCTCTAAGAAGAAGGCAGCTGCGAACGTGGCTCGATCGGCGCGGAGGCGTCAGCCGGGTCGGACGACCGTGACTGTGTCCGCCCAGCAGCCACCTTTAGCGGAGCCCACCGGGACCGGTGGGATGGGATCGGTGGCCCCTTGGCCCGATGCGCGGTGCGCGCAGGCTGCCCCAGACGGGGCCTCGGCCCTTGGCCCGCAAACGATGACCACTGCCCCCGCCATGGTCCGTGCGGCTGGGCCCTCTTGCCCGGGCGCACAGTTCCCCATGGGGGGAGCGAGCCACGGGGGATGGTTGGGTTCCCTGCCTTGGCAGGGCGTGCCCACGGCCCCCCAAGGGCCGAGCATGGGCTCTTGGCCTTATCTGGCCCCTGGGGCCCAGGGATATGGACAGGTACCCGTGACTTATGGGCCGGCTGCCCATTTGCCCCCTGTTGGGGCTGGGGATGTCAACGTGGAGGCCCTTCTGGCCCGTGTAGCGGCCCTTGAAGCATCCTTGGCGAGGGCCAATCAAACAGGGGTGTCTCTAGGATTCCAGGTGGACCCTTTGGCTGCCGAACAGCGGCTGGCGACGGGTCAGGTTGAGCTGCCTGAGGCGCGCGGACCGGTGGCGGCCACTGCCTCGCAGCTCCCCACTCAACAGGTGCAGCAGTCTGGTGCCGGTCTGGCCCCGTCGACGAGCTCAGCTTTGGTCGTGAGCTCCGACGCCCCCAGCGGGCCGGAACCCCCGGTGGGGGCGGCCCGTGGGGGTGCATCAGGTGAGTATGCAGTTCAAGCTAGTGCACCCACACAACTGACTTCCCTGGGGGGGGCTTTCCAATGGCCATGGCCTCGCACGGGTGGCCCGGCGGTCCAATTGCCCCCGGCCCACCCGGCGACTTCACCCCTAACCCAGGGCCCGGGTCGGGGTGGCGCCCCCTATGTGGTAGGGAATGTGTTGGGGATCCCCGGGCTGGTACAGGCCCCCTTTGCTTTGCCCGCAGTTCCCTCTGTGCCGGTGTCGGCATTGCCAACAGCTGGGTATTCCTTGCCCCTGGGGGACCATCTGGCCCAGTCCACCAAGGAAAAGATCTGGAGGGGCGAGTACGTAGATATCTTCTCCCTTCTTAATAGGGAGCCAACCAAGGAAGAGAGGGAAGGGCTGGACGAGAAGGATAAGGAGCAGGCACGTTGTCGTAAGCCGCCACGCACGTGGGCAAATTGGTTGCCAGCGTACCTGATTTACATGGCCGTTTACCTCAGGGCTAGGCCGGATTTGGCCATCCCTATGGTCCAGTATCTGGACAACATTTACCGGGCTATGGTTGACTTCCCGGGTCCGTCGTGGCTGGCTTACGACGAAGAATTCCGCATGAGGATTCCACTGCACCCAGAGATGAGGTGGGATGAGCCCTGCCAGAAGCTGTGGCTTCTGTATATGACCCCCACGCGCCCGGCGCCTGGGGAGAGATACCATTGTGGACATGCGGTCCAACGAGCGGCCCCGGTACAGGTTCCCCGCCAAGTGGCGGGGCAGGGGGTTCCAGCCCGCCTGCTGTGCTGGACCTTCTCGTCCAATGGTTCTTGCAACAGGAAAAATTGCAAGTACAAGCACGAGTGCCCCTCTTGTTCTGGGCCCCCATGCTGCCTCCGCCTGTCCCAGGCCGGGAGGATACAGGGGCAGGGGTAGGGGCGGACAAGGGGCAGGTAGGACTGCCACGGAGGGAGCGGGTTCACCGAAAGGCCCCCTCCCCAATTAATGTCGACATGCTGGAGCGTTGGCTCGCATTGTACCCGAAGAGGGCAGACGCAGTGTACCTCCTTCAGGGTTTTCAACTGGGTTTTCGTATTCCTTTCACGGGGGATAGGTCACCGCAAGACGCACCCAACCTTTTGTCACTTAGAGGAAGGGAGGAGGTGGCTGCAGCCAGCATTAATAAGGAGATTGATGCGGGCAGGGTCGCTGGCCCTTTCCCCGCGCCCCCGTTCCCCAACCTTAAAGTGTCTCCTCTAGGACTAGTGCCCAAGAAGTCCCCGGGCGAGTTCCGCCTGATTCATCACTTGTCCTACTCAGCTGGTCACTCGGTCAATGATGCTATCCCTGATGACCTTTGTTCGGTCAGGTATACATCCTTCGACCAGGCATTGCGCATGGTGCGCTCTTGTGGCCCGGGTGCACTGTTGGCTAAGTGTGACATTAAGTCGGCTTTTCGTCTCCTGCCGGTGCACCCAGGTGACTTTGAGTTGCTGGGTTTCAAATTCCGGGGTGAATATTATTTTGACAAAGCCATGCCATTCGGCTGTTCCATATCCTGCTCGGCTTTCGAGCGTTTCAGTACATTCCTGCAGTGGGCATTTGCCCGTAGGTCAGGGTCTCGGTCTGTAGCCCATTACCTGGATGACTTTTTGTTCGGGGGTGAACGGGGCTGGGACACGTGCACACGTCTCCTCAACACATTTCAGACGCTAATGGAGGAACTCGGTGTCCCTTTAGCGCCCGAAAAGACCGAAGGCCCGTCTAATAAGTTAGTATTCCTGGGGGTGGAGATTGACACGGTAGCGCAGGCATCTAGGTTGCCGGGAGACAAAGTGTCAAGGATAGTGGCCCTTATATCGGACTTGCTGGCTAAGCGCAAGGCATCCCTTCGGGAACTGCAGGTGCTACATGGCCACCTTAATTTCGCTTGCAGGGTGGTCGCACTTGGCAGGGCATTTGCTCAGCGCTTGTGCGACGCCATGGCAGGCTTATCCAGGCCCCATCATAGGGTGAGATTGACACGGGGCATCAGGGCAGATATGCACATATGGCTCCAGTTCCTGAGGGAGTTCAATGGGGTCTCATTTTGGAGGTCCGACCTCCTGGCTTCACCTCACTTTCAGATTCAGTCTGATGCCTCGGGATCCCTTGGTTATGGGATGTACTTCAATGGGAAGTGGGCCTATGGTGGATGGCCACCAGCCTGGTCAAGCACGGGTCGCCTGAGGGATCTCACATATTTGGAATTTTTTCCCATACTGGGAGCTTTGATGCTATGGGGTGAGGAGTGGGCCAACTCTGTGGTGCATTTCTGGTGTGACAATGCGGCCGTTGTCCACATTGTCAACTCACAGACCTCTAAATCTCCCAGGGTCATGGACCTCGTGCGCCAGTTTGTGTTGCGCAGCCTGCGCCTCAATGTACTGTTCAGGGCCAGGCATGTCCCGGGGGTGAATAATGATATTGCTGACGCTTTGTCCTGCCTGCAGATCTCCCGGTTCCGTGCCTTGGCCCCGGATGCGGAGGAATTTCCCTCGCCACTCCCGGAGGAGATATGGACCTTTGGCAAGGAGAGGTGAACCGGGCGATCGGCATGTCGCTGGCGCCACGCACGCGTAAGTCCTATCACCACGCGTTGGTTTCCTTTCAGTCTTTCTGTACCCAATCTCGACTGCCAGGTACCTGGCCGATCCCAGTGGCCCACCTCCTTCGTTTCATGGTTTACCTGCACGCCCAGGACCTTGCACCCCGCACCATAGCATCTAGGCTGTCAGCGCTGGCTTTCATGGCCAAGGTGGGAGGTCATGCGGACAGTACCGCTGATTTCCGTGTGAGACACGTTTTGGAGGGGTGGGTGCGGGAACGTGGGCGTAGCCTGGACGACCGCCACCCAATTTCCCCGGGGGTCCTTACCCAACTGGCACGGGGCTGGCATGACCTATGTTTCGATAGGTATGAGGCAGCCCTGTTTCATGCGGCTACAACGGTGGCCTTTTTTTGGAGCGCTCCGCATCAGCGAGCTTGTGATGCTGTCTAAGGCGGATGCAAGTCGTAGGGCACTGGAACTCGAAGATGTCTATGTTTGCAATGATTGGGCTCAGTTGAAGATACGCTCCTCTAAAACAGATCAGCACGGCGTAGGCAGTTGAGTAATACTGCTACGATGTTCCTTGGAAGACATCTGTCCAGTTGGTGCCCTACAGGAGTTTCTTGCACTGTGTGGCACGCACCATGGCCCGTTTTTCTGTCACCAGGGTGGGTCTCCCCTCACTAAATTTCAGTTTGGAAGGTGAATGGGAAAGCCCTAGCCAGTGGGGGCCTCCCGGGGGCATGTTTCGGCGTCCATTCCTGCAGGATGGGGGCGGCTTCTACTGCAGCTGCTTTTGGGTACTCTGGGGCTGAAATACGCCGCATGGGAAGGTGGGGATCACATTGTTTTCAGTTTTTGTGTTCACCCTCTTCAACCGTGAGTACCAGTTTAGTCACTGCAATGTTTCTCACCCCCTCCTTTTTTCCTTGACAGACCCTGGGTGTCGTTTTACACCGGTGACAGTATGGCTGGTGGGCCGTTGCCACGTGCACAGGACAGCGCGTTACGCTGCACAGGGCAGCGTGTTACGCTGCACAGGGCAGCGCATTACGCTGCGGCGACAGAGTGGGACCCCGACTGGGACTGGGTGCACCCGCACATCTCAGGTGGTGTGGTAAGCGCGGCATGTTATGGCGGGAACTGTTGCCATTCCTTTTCTACATCAGGGATGCTGACTCGCCTGATGTCCTGGTTATTCACCTTGGGGGCAATGGTTTTGGACAGGTCACTGGCCTATCGCGGAAGCTTGCGATTTGCAGTCACCTGGCCTACTCACATTATGTGTGGCCTGCCACACCCCTCATTTGGTCGGACATGATACCGCAGTACGCTTACAGGGGGCGTTTGGCCTCCAGGCGCTTGACCGGGCTCGTCGCTCCAGGGCTATTGCCCGGTTCCTTTTTGACAAGGGTTGGGGACGCGTCATTCGCCTCCCCACCATCAGTCTGCAAAACTATGAGCTTTATTCAGGGGAGGGGGCCCGTCTGTCGCAGGGAGGTATGGACCTCTTGTTAGTAGACTGGCGAGCAGGCCTGTTGACCGAGCTGACGGTCTGGGGGGGGGGCGGTGAGCCTTTTGGGAAGCCTCCCCGTGTGGCAGGTAGCACTGGTAAGGTAAACATTTATGACCCACAGGTATCCGGCAGGTTCGCAATTGACTGGACAACACTAGATAGGCATAAGTTGTTTAAACGTTGTCCGGTCAACGACGAACCAGGCGAGGGGGTGATGGTTACAACTAGACAGCTGGCATCACCCCCTGATTTTACGGATACACGTCAGAGGGTGGGGTCATTAGTCAGATATTGACTACGGTCAACAATTTGTTTGTTGTCAACAAACAAATTGATACAAATAGATACATTGTAACAATTGCCGTTGGCAATTTTGGGTGGTACCTTACCAGTGTTACTTCGGCCTGCTTGCCTTAAGAATTATGATTGGTCATTTTACCAATAGAAATTTATAATTCGGACTAGGGCATGAATCAATAAATGTGGCCCAATGCCGTTATCCACTTTCATTTGTGTCTGAGTCCATAATGGGGGGGGGGTACGCCTGCAATGGAAGCGTGGCGCCAAAATGGTCGCCGCACTCTTTGCGGGCCCCCCCCCCACCGGACGAAGCCATCCGGGTAGTTAGGGGCGTGGCCAGCACCCTAATAAAAGGGCTGGCCACGAGGCAGCCGTGCTGCCATTTTGGCGAAGCAACGGAGCGGAGAAGTTTTTCCCCTCCACCCCCTCCCTAGTTAACAGTGTGATTTCTTGGTCGCTTCCGGGCAGGGTGGGAATTTTTGGCTGGGACTCGCAATTGGCCCTTGAGTCCTGGCTTTTTTGCCCATCCCACACTGTTGCTATGGTTTGATATAGGGGTTTGTTCTGTGCTGCTAATGACTTTGGTCACATGGGCGGGTAGCACTGGTAAGGTAAACATTTATGACCCACAGGTATCCGGCAGGTTCGCAATTGACTGGACAACACTAGATAGGCATAAGTTGTTTAAACGTTGTCCGGTCAACGACGAACCAGGCGAGGGGGTGATGGTTACAACTAGACAGCTGGCATCACCCCCTGATTTTACGGATACACGTCAGAGGGTGGGGTCATTAGTTAGATATTGACTACGGTCAACAATTTGTTTGTTGTCAACAAACAAATTGATACAAATAGATACATTGTAACAATTGCCGTTGGCAATTTTGGGTGGTACCTTACCAGTGTTACTTCGGCCTGCTTGCCTCAAGAATTATGATTGGTCGTTTTACCAATAGAAATTTATAATTCGGACTAGTGCATGAATCAATAAATGTGGCCCAATGCCGTTATCCACTTTCATTTGTGTCTGAGTCCATTATTGGGGGGGTGCGCCTGCAAAACCAATGATTGCAAGAAGGTGGTGGGTGATGAGTGGCAGCAATCAAGGTTTGAAGTGCAAAATGCCATAAGATCCTGACTAAACTGGCTGTTTCCTTTATTTTCTTATGTTGCTATTGCTGCTGCTGCTGTTATTTTTTGGTGTGTGGGGTAAGTTAAGGATTGTATGGGGTAAGTTTAGAACAGTATCTAGAGCAGGGGTGCACAAACATTTTATGCTGGGGGCCTGACCACACCCTAGAACAGCTGAGCGGGCCTGACCATGCTCCCAGAAATGGGTGTCTTTGTGCATGCAAACCTGGAACAAGGGGTGTGCTGGGCACCATGGTATGGCACTGGATAGGGAGTGGTGGGGGTGCATATTTGGGGGTTGGGCGAAATCCCATACATTGCTGAGTGCCATGCCAGGCAGACCATGTGAGGGGCAGCGTCTAAGGGGATAGGGGAGAAGGCTGCAGGACCCACTTATTTGCTTCCCCTTGTTAGCTCCACCCAGCATCCAGCACTTTAGAATAAACCATTGCTTCAAGCTCCCTCCTTCAGCTTGGAGCAACGTTTTAATCTAAAGTGCAGCATAGGCAGAGCAAGCAAGGGGCAGTGACCAAAGAGACCGGGGAGGGGGGGAGGCTGCCCCCAGCAACTGCTTGGTCACCACCCCTTACTAGCTCCACCCGGTATACCACAATTTAGAATAAACCATTGTTCCAAGCTGAAGGAGGGAGCTTGGAGCAATGGTTTAGTCTAAAGTGCAGCATGCCAGGTAGATAAAATAATAATATTATTATTGGTGCCCCAGGGCACCAAGGGCAAGGGTGTGGTGGGACAAAGTCTGATTGCCCAATATACCAGCACACACCTGCCTGGAACCACTCCCGGATGTGGTACAGGTGTATTTGTGCAAGTGCAGGGGCATCCCCATCCACTTTCTGGTGTGGATGCATTTGCACATGTCCAGGGGCATCTAGAACCACTCCTGGGAGTGGTTCTGGATGTGCATGCGCATTGATGGGTGTGTCCCTCATCCACTTCCGGGAGTGGTGACGGTGCTGTGGGCCTGATGAATCGGCATTGAAGGCCATATCTGGACCATGGGCCATAGTTTGAGCACCCCTTATCTAGAGTATTTAAAGTTGCTATGCCATCTGGAATGCCACAATGTCTCCATCTCCTTAATTATTTTCTTATTGCAGGAAACCACTATGCAAGTTATATACCTCTTCACACATTTCTTTTTACCTTTCTCCTTACACTGTGCAGTACTTTACAGCACCTTATAACACAGTGGGACTAACCACTAGAAAGCAGCTAAGTGAGCTGACAGGGCCAATTGATCCATACTTTAAAAGAAATCTCTATTGTGTAATGTTAATAGTTTTGACAAGGAAAGTGACATGTCTCACCTTGGATTTTCACATATTCAAAGACATAAAATTCAGCATAGATGGAAAAGTGGAATAAGTAGGGGGGAAATAGGTGAGTTCTCAACTGAGTGAATTTCCTCACTGAAATATCATAGCAGGGTTGTGAACAGAATTTTACTAGAAGCAGCATTTGAATTACAAATAAAGGTTCCTCCTTAAAATATCTGAGGACATCAAAGATATTATTATCTTATTAAGATTGTCAATATTAACAAGAAAAACATGACTATAAATCAAATTTTAAAACCAGAGTATAACATTTACATCATTGATGGGCACCGGGTGGCCCTCCAGATATTTGACTGCAGCTTTCATCTCTTCTACTACTACAATCAATCAAAGACATAATAGGAGCTGCAGTCCATAACATATGGAGTATGACATATTCCACACTTGGCAACATCCCACTGATGGATGATGCACCTCCTCCTGGAACCATGGGCTGCTGATATCTCCATTCCTGAATTCCTGATGTACATGAGCAGCTCATCCCCAATTCCTGGTTTCTCATCTTCACATAGCTGTATTCCTTAATACGTAGAAGAAAAGTGCTTTACGTCTTGTGTTTGTATGTTGATGCCCCCAAAGTTATTTTTGTATCTTGACTTGTGAAACATAACTTGCTTGCATATACAGTACAAAAGCAAATAAACTGTTACTTTTCTCCTCAGTGCTGTAAAACCTGGGCCATCTGTAGCTCATCCTTTTCTTGGTCAATAATAGATGAACAAAGCCCTGAATACTTAATGGATAATCCATCAAAGACAACCAAGGGCATAATGCTTTCTCAAAGCAATTTCACAATCAAGGTAAAAATTGTGCTCATTTGACCGCCTATGTTGTTTTATTTCCTGAAGCCTAAATTGTCACATGCAAAAGCATTAGCCTTCTGAAGGACATGAGACTGTAATCCCAGCTCCTTAATTAGAAGAATGGGGGAGAGAAAATTAATGATGTTTCATGTGACATTGAGCAAATTTCAGGTAGGCTGTTATAAGTCTCTCTTCTGCAAAGCTTAAAATAATACAGTAATTGGAGGAAGTCAAGCAAAAATGAAAACACTATCTTTATTTCATTTAAAGGAACAGAATTTTTAACCAAATACAGAGCTGGGAAAATCGAATTTACTGCCAGGGCAGAAAAAGCTAATAGGGTCAAGTGGAGAAATGGAAGAATGTATTACAACACTATGTAGTGACTTTGTTATCCTCCAAATTAACAAATATACAATTTTGATTGTTTAAATCAGCTACATGGCTCACTCCACCAAACCATTTATTCAAGAACAGACTGCACCATATGCACAAGTCTTGAGGTGCACCACTGGGAGCTGTGATTCCCATCAATAAAATGTGTATCTTGTATAACAGTGAGTCATTCTGTGATGTTGTTTTCAAAGGAGGAATGAAATGAAAGTGAGAGATCCTCAATAATGTTAAGATGTAGATCCAGGGATCGCAGCCTACAGCCCAAGGGCCATATCTGGCCCAAGACACCAAATAATCTGACCCCATGCTCCAGCTGCTGCCAGTGGAATCAGCTGCAGAGTCATTTACGGCCATCGTAAACGCATTTACGATAGCCGCAGAATCATTTACGGCTGCTGTAAATGTGTTTACAACAGCTGTAAATGAGTCCACAGCTGATTCCAGTGGCAGTGGTGGTGGCAGCAGCTGGAATACCAATCCAGCCCACCAACTGTTTGAGGGAGTGTAACCCGGCCCCCCAACTTGAAAAGGTTGAGAACCACTGATGTAGATTGATCTTTGAGGTTAAGAGCCAGTATACCTTTCAGTAAAACAGGAAGTACTACTCAACACTCATGCCCCAGCTGTGATTTTTCTAGAGGCAGTTATCTGTCTTGAGACTATAATATCAGACTAGGCAAACCATAGAAACACTTTATCATCTTTTAGGGCAGATTATTGCACACAGGAGGAATGTGCGAACTCAACTCAACTAAACTCTGTGTTTATTTCAACAGTTAATGTATGTATTTAAATTAAGAAACATTCTAGATTTTGTTAGAGGAGAGTCAAAATGAAGTCATCTAATAGCTCAACTATGCTATAGGTATAAATGATTTTTCAAGGGACTGATGGAAAAAATCTCTCGCCCACTTGTGAAGATGGGTTGCAATAGGTTTGAATGATATAACCTCCCATTCACAACTCACACATATAAGACTGTTTAGTCACTTCCTCACAAAATTATTTGATCTCGTATTGGGCACATTTCTATGAAGTACATTTTTCCTCTATAACAAGGCCTTGGCCTCCAAGCTGATGAGCCTTAGAAATTGGATCCAAAGAACCCTAAAAGAACTTCCCAGTGATGTGTACCATAAACATCCTTACCACAAGAAGAATCTAATAATCAGTAGCATTGCTGATAAGAGAGGAAATACTGCACCTTGCTATATCTTTCATTCAGAGTATGTGCCTGTAATCAAAACACTCCAAATGTAGATGCATGTTAGATTATAAGAAAGTGGCTTTTCCCCTCATGTTGAAAGGCCTTTCTTGAGGATCAATACTAGAGCCCCTGCAGCAACAGCAAATCATTTTGCAAGGCAATTCTAAAAATGGACAGGCTAAACAAACAGAAAAGCTATAACTTTGAAACCAGGCTTATTTATCAGCACCAAGTATGGCCCAGCTATTGCAAATGACCATACCTTTTTCTTTTCCAAATGAGGGGAGATTTGCACTAAGGTTTCTCAAGTTATGCCTTTTTTAAAAAGTGAAACTATTCTCCCCCTCCCTGCTAAGGAATAGACATTTCAAAATGTCGCCAGATTTAAAATAGATCATATAAAATGAAAAGACCAGTCATGCTTATCTTGATAGAGAAGATTTGGCCTGACCCTTTTTTGGGGGGCGGGGAGGGGGGAATCATTCAGGCTATAGGGACTGAAACATAAGTCCTCAACAAAAGCCTTTCAAAAGAGAAAAATAGCTACTTTGTTATAAGAATGAGCCAGCAGAAGCTTGATAAACACTATAAACATTTATAAGTAGGGGGAGGGATATATTTTGAGATAAAGGTCAAAGAAATAGACTAAAAATAGGTTTACTTCAAACAGTAAAAATAAACCAGCTTCTTGGCTTATATTGTTTTTCTTCCTCAGATTGGAAGGTGATGGAAATTAGTTTTCTGGCCTCAACACCTGATGGGGTAAAAGAGGAAGCAAAGAAGAAGTCTGCATTCTGCAGAACAGTCATGACAACATCAGATTACCTGAGAGTTTAAAGGTTAAAGGTATGTGTGTTTCCCTGTTGGGAGTGTTTTGCATCATTTTTAATGCACACATGTTGAGAGAATATGTTGGGAAACAGCATTGACAGTTGATTTGTGTTTATGTGATAAGTGGTTATCTGATAAAAATGGGGTCAGGTTCTGGCATTTTCCTCTGCATATTAACTCTTTGTGAAAGCTAATGAGCATAAGAGGGTATCCTGTAGGCCATCTTGCCTGATGCCATGGGTGTTGTCAACATTCAGGGTGCCCTTTGCTATGTAAAGTTTGGTATTCTTTCTCCTGCTGTCAACGTGAACATGATAGTGTGCAGTAGTATCAGGCCATTTCCTGGAGTTTCACATTGTGGATACGAAAGCACAATATTCCACATTCATCGACCAGAGAAGTTTTTTTAAAGGAATGATCAGTATAATGTGTAGGTTCACTGTAACATTATTTGAAATACTATCATGCAGTATCTTCCTCCATTTGTGTTATGAACTGGCACAATTCCGGTAATATTCATACAAACAAACATATATGCATTTAGATCTTTTTTTAACATATCCATCATCTCTTGAAGATGTTTTTAAAAACATATGTACTGTAATCAGTCAGTTTCATTATCGCTCTGCTTTTCTGCCCTCCCCTTATAAATAGTTTAAAGTGAGTATTGATGATTTCTGTATTTATCATGGCAATATAACTCAGAAGAAAAGATTCAGAAAAAGATAGTCAGTGGAAAATGGATTTAGAAGAACTGAAATTGTGGATTTTGTCTGCACCTAGAAGTAATGCAAACAAAATGACTGTTCTGGCATATCAAAATTAATGTGAACCAAGAAGCAAATGTCTGTTTCTTTCTCTGGTCTCAGGATCAAAGAGAAACCACAAAAAGGATTTGGACATCCAGGTATAAAATTGATTGGTCTACAATGAAGGAAAAGCTAGAAAACAAACAAGGTTACAATGTTCCTTCTATTAACAACACCTCTTTTCTTGCTGCTATACAGAACACACATAAGCACTGAAGATGCATTAGAATTTAGTTGGCTTTACTTTTTGATGAAAACCCGCTAAAATTTGTATGTTTCATATGTTCCTTTAAAAATAGAGATAAATTTATTTTAAGAAATGTAGGAAGCAGACATGTTTGGAGTGCCAAATTAGCTGTGATACCTCCCTCCTCCCCAAGATCATGCACATATTCACCAGTATGGTATGAGAAAAAGACACAAGACAATACTCTATATACTTGGGATAATTTTACAAGTTGATTTATGTCAATAGACAAAAAAAATAATTTATTTTAAAGTTTTATGGGCTTCCATGATTTTTTAAAGCTAAATGCAGCTTTTACTGTTTATATTCTATTAGGAGGATTGTATGTTTCCTTTAGTGTTGTCTTTTAGTGGATACCACAGTTGATCATAACCAAAAGGTGAAGAAGTGACTCAATTTCTACAATCAATCTTTGGGAGAAACTAAAGAAATCATCCATTGTTCACCACTGTTCTACCTGGTTCATCATCTCCACACCAACACGCCTTAAAGTCTGATGCTCCTAGCAGGGGCATTTCACAGAGCCTGTACCCACACAGATGGGCATCAAGCAAGGATGGGTCCTGGCCTTACTTCTATTTATCTTCTTCATCAATGATAAGGTTGACCATTTACAAAGCCCTGTTTTCCACCCTCCCAAGCTTGCTTATAGATTCATACACACACTCCTATATGCTGCTGATGCTATAATTCTCTCTAGGACTCCTATAGGTCTCAGATGAGCACTGGCATTCCTGGCTTATTACTGTAACAGTAACCAATTGGAGATGAATTTCCTGAAAATCAAAGTTATAACTTGTGCTAAAAGGCCTAAGAAACCCATCTGGAGAATTGACTATAATAAAGATTGATTTGAGTCTTTTAGTGGAAATGCAGGGTATATATGGAATGAAAGAATGAATGAATATATGTTTGAAACTTCATAGTGATTTTTTTTTCACTATGCCTGGTGTGCAGTGGTCCATGGGATGTGTGGGTCCATGGGGTCACAAAGGGTTGGAATCAACTGTGCAGCTGAACAACAACAAAAGTGAATTTAATAGAAAGAAAAATTAATGTGAGTTAAAGCAAAAATTAAATATGGAGGAAAAAATAACTACTCATTAACTCATCCCACTCCCATGCCATGCAATTCCTCTGATTTTCTTGGGCCTCCAAAGTAAGCCAAAATGATAGTAGCACTATGGGTTTCTAATACCAAAGCAGATATCACAGTGACCTTATCATTAGATTTTGAACTTCATCAACTTCATCAGCTTTTCCCTCTGGCCTGTTAGGTGTATATAAGCTTACCTTTTTTATTCAATGGTCATCTGGAGATCAAGTTGCCATTTAGCAAGCTAATTGTGCAAATTCAGCATTTTTTTTGCATCTTTTGAAGGGAAACATTTAATTACCTTCTAAATGTAAAACGAGTTACTCATCTAGTTCAGCTTCTGAATCTTAACATACTGGTTCAATCCATTTTTACTGGCAGTTGGCAGAAACAAATCTTTCACATTTCTTAACAATAGCTTGCCAGCAAGATACACTGTGACCAGCCAGCATGCTCCTTGTTACAATTTCTGCTGCTAGAAGTCCTCAATGGGCTGGATTAGGTTCTGGTTATTCCATTTCTATAGCCCTGTCCTAAACACAGTTCTAATAAGTGACTCTTATCCCTCTCCCCAAAACATACACACACAACAGGAACCATGAGTGTAAAATGAATTATTCCTTGAAGCATTATTTCACACACTGTACATTGAGTGCTCAGTTTTCTATCATATTAAGTACATTCCATCATACTAATGAATATTCATTTGGCTTAATACAATACAAAAAGATTTACCATATTAACAGCTCTCACATTATGTTAGCAGTGGCAAGCACTAATATGATCCAGCAGTAACTTAATTTGAAGGGAATTGTCAGTACAGGTCTTGCTTCTCTTGGAGATGACTGCTGTCAATGCTGGTTTCTATCTCACAGTTTTAGCAGTGTCTACAGAGTCAGCTTTTTGACTGAACTATGTTCAAACACAAGTTGTAATAATAGCTCAATGGACTCCCATTCATAGGAAGGAGTCAACATTCCATTCAAGAAGCCCAAAAAATGACTTGGAAACATCCAGGAACACAGCCATTACTGTATCAAAGGACTTGGAGATCAAATCTAGATTGCATAAAAGATAAGGTAAAGGTAAAGGTTTCCCTTGCTCGAAAGCCAGTCATATCCAACTCTAGGGTGCAGTGCTCATCTCTGTTTCTAAGCCGAAGAGCCAGCGCTGTCTGCTTCTGCAGATGTTTCCGTGGTCATGTGGCAGGCATGACTAGACACCAGAGTGCACAGAATGCTGTTACCTTCCCACCGAAGTGGTCCCTATTTATCTACTTGCAATTTCTTGCTTTCGAACTGCTAGGTTGGCAGGAGCTGGGATGAAGACAGGAGCTCATTTCCATTCTGCAGTACTCGGGAATCGAACTACTGACCTTCCGCTTCCCAGTCAGCATCTTAGTGACTTGAGAAACAGTTAAACACATCCAAGTCAACTACTTATTGACTTGAGAGAAATTGTATAATGATATTACAAGCGCAGTGCCAAAATGGCCACCACGCTCTTTGCGGCACACACCCCCGGACGCAAACATCTGGGCAAGTTAGGGGGCATGGCCACCCCTCTATAAAAGGGGTTACCATGAGGCAGCTGTGCTGCCATTTTGCGAAGCGACAGAGCGGAGAAGTTTGCTCCGACGCTTCCTTCCTCACCTTTGCCTCTTTGTTTAAAGAGGCTTGCTTTGCTCCTTCTGGATCTTCGATCGGAGGTTTTTTCCCTTCCTCCGACCAGCGCCTGCTTGGGCCATGGCACCCAAGTGCAAGGCCCAGGCGGCCCCTCGGTCCCATCAAAGGGGGGGGGGCCTCGGCCCACCACCTCCACTTCTTTGGGGGTGCCACCGGGACGGAGGGCTCGGACGGCACCCCTACTGAGGTGGGGTTATAATACCCACTGCCACCAATGAGCCCAGTCTGAGGACTCGGGCGGGGGAGGCACAGGCCTGCTCCCCTGCGGTTCTTACCCCTGCTGCTCCTTTGCCTGGTTCGGGGCATAGCGGCCCACTCGGGCACGGTGCGGGTTTCCACTGCCCGGTGGGGGGCAGCCCAGGGGGGTGCGCCGAGAGAGTATCCTGGTCAACTCAGCACACCAGTGACACTAGTCAATACTGCTGGGGGGGTACAGTGGCCATCGCCGCAACAAGTGACTGTGGGAGGACAGTTTAATACGCACTGTCCGGTTAATTCCTGGTTGCCCAATTATCACCCGGTTATTGCAGGGGTGATTGCCCCTATGGGTACGCCTAATTTCCCAGGGGTCCTACAGGGTCCACTGCGGGCACCCACAATTCAATCTGTGCTGATGGCGGCCCTGCCGACGGCCGGTTACTACTTACCCCTGGGTGACCATTTGTCCCAGGCTACGAGGGAAAAGATTTGGCGGGGGGAATATGTGGACATTTTCACCCTCCTGAACCGTGAACCCACGAAGGAGGAGAGGGAGGGGCAGGACGACAGGGACAAGGAGTTGTCCCATCATCGTAAGCCACCTCGCACTTGGGCTAATTGGTTACCTGCCTATCTGATTTATATGGCAGTATACCTGAGGGCCCATCATGATCTGGCCATTCCAATGGTCCATTACCTGGACAATATCTACCGGGCCGTTGTTGATTTCCCTGGACCGTCATGGTTGGCCTATGATGAAGAATTTAAGATGAGGGTGGCCCTTCATCCTGAGATGAGGTGGGACGAGCCCTGCCAGCAGTTGTGGCTGCTGTATATGACCCCCACGTGACCGGCGCCTGGTGACCGGTACCACTGTGGCCATGCCGTACATCGGGCTGCTACGACACAGACTCCCCGCCAGCCGGCGGGGCAGGGGGTTCCAGCTCGCCTGCTGTGTTGGAGTTTCTCCACCAACGGAGTGTGCAACAAGTGCCAGTGTCGACATAGGCACGAGTACCCTTCTTGTTCCGGCCCTCATGCCACCTCCGTGTGCCCGCGGGCTGGTGGGTCACGAGGCAGAGGAAGGGGTGGGCAGGGGGTGGCCAAAGCTCCCTCTGACATTGCTACCCATTCAAAAGGCCCCCTCCCCAATTAATGTCCTGGTGCTTGAACGATGGCTGCGCGCTTATCCTAGACAGGATGATGTGAGATACCTACTTGAGGGCTTTCAGTTTGGCTTTCGCATACCCTTTAAAGGGGTTTGTGGGCCTCAGGACTCCCCGAATCTACTGTCTCTCAGGTGTAATGAGGACATTGCTGTGGAGCAGATAGCCAAGGAGGTTAAGGCACAGAGGGTGGCGGGGCCGTTTGACGACCCCCCATATCCTAACTTGAAGGTATCCACCCTAGGTTTAGTCCCTATGAAGTCCCCGGGTGAATTCCGTCTAATTCACCACCTTTCTTACCCTGCGGGCTCCTCGGTCAATGACGCTATACCAGACGACCTTTGCTCTGTAAGGTATACGCCCTTTGACCAGGCCTTACAGATGGTACGCTCGTGTGGTCCCGGGGCGCAAATTGGCAAAGTGTGATATGAAATCAGCATTCCGATTGTTGCCAGTGCACCCCGATTACTTTGAGCTGTTAGGTTTTTGTTTTCAGGGCAAGTTTTATGTGGACAAGGCCATGCTTTTCGGCAGTTCAATATCATGTTCGGCCGTTGAACGATTTAGCACCTTCCTCCACTGGGCTTTTGTTTGTAGGTCAGGGTCCCGATCGATAACCCACTTCCTCGACGATTTTTTGTTCGGGGGTGGACATGCCACGGGCACGTGTGCCCGTCTGCTCACCACATTTCAGGTCCTTATGCAGGAATTGGGTATCCCCCTAGCACCTGAAAAGACTCAGGGACCAGCCAAAACTCTTACCTTTTTAGATATTGAAATCGACACCGTTGCCCAGACATCCAGGTTGCCTATAGAAAAGGTGACTCGGATCTCTGCCGTGATTTTGGCAATGCTTGCCAAGCGTAAGGTGTCCCTCCGAGAGTTACAGGTGCTTCACGGTCACCTCAACTTCGCCTGTAGGGTAGTGAGGCCAGGCAGAGCCTTTGCCAGGCATCTGTGTGACGCCATGGTGGGCCTTTCAAAGCGACACCACAGGGTACGGCTGACAAGGGGTTTACGAGCAGACCTGGCGGTTTGGCTCACATTCCTACAGGACTTTAATGGCGTCTCCTTTTGGAGATCTGAGCTTATGGTCAGCCCTCATTTTCAAGTACAGTCGGATGCCTCTGGCTCCCTGGGTTATGGGATTTACTTTGAGGGATGGTGGACCTATGGTCAATGGCCTCAGACATGGCAAGGCACGGATTGCTTACGCGATCTTACGTTTCTGGAGTTCTTTCCCATTTTAAGGGCCCTAATGCTCTGGGGGGACAGGTGGGCTAATTCGGTAGTTCACTTTTGGTGTGACTATGCTGCAGTGGTGCACATTGTCAACGCCCAAACATCTAAATCCCCCAGAGTCATGGCCTTAGTTCGCCAATTTGTTTTGAGGTCCTTGCGCCTTAATGTGCTCTTCAGGGCCAGACATGTGCCAGGCATTAATAACGATATTGCTGACGCTTTATCCTGCCTGCAGATCTCCCGGTTCCGTGCCTTAGCTCCAGACACAGAGGAACTTCCCTCTCCACTCCCGGTTGAGATTTGGACATTTGGCGAGGAGAGGTGAACCGGGCGATCGGCATGTCTTTGGCACCTCGCACGCATAAGGCGTATCTCCATGCACTCCTCCAATTTAGGACTTTTTGTGTGCAAAGGCAATTGCCCAAAATGTGGCCGATACCAGTCGACCAGATTTTACAGTATATGGTGCACCTTCATGATCAGGGGTTAGCCCCACCACCATTGCCACCAGGCTTTCCACCTTGGCATTTATTGCCAAGGCATGGGGCTTCACTGACTGCGTGAATGACTTCCGCATACGCCACGTATTGGAAGGGTGGACACGTGAACGTGGCCGCCGCCCGGACACACGTCACCCTGTTTCCCCAGGTGTTCTTTCCCACCTTGCACGAGGTTGGCATAAACTGTTTTACGATAGGTATGAGGAGGCTCTTTTTCATGCCGCTACCACCGCAGCTTTCTTTGGAGCTCTCCAAATCAGCGAGCTGGTCCCATTGTCAAAGGGGGACATGTCTCATAGGGTGCTGGAACTTGACGATGTCTTTATCAACCAGGAGTGGGCTCAGTTGAGGATTCGCTCCTCAAAGGCCGATCAGCATGGAGTAGGCAGTGGTGTTAGACTGCTTCGATGCACATTTGCTGACATCTGTCCGGTTGGTGCCCTACATGCATTTTTGGCAGTGCGTGGCACACACCCTGGCCTGTTTTTCTGCCACCAGGATGGGTCTCCCCTTACCAAATTTCAGTTTTGGAGGGTGACCAGTATGGCACGTCACAGTGTCGTCCTCCCTGGGGCTCGTTACGGCACCAATTCATTCAGGATAGGCGCCGCTTCAACTGCGGCTACATTTGGCTACTCTGAGGCTGATATATGTCGGATGGGTAGGTGGGGGTCCGCGTGTTTTTTCCTTATATGTACGTCCCCTCACTGTATGAGTACCATTTATGTCCTTACTTCCTTTTCCTTCTTTTACAGACCCTGTGTGTCTACGCACACCGGTGGCAGTATGGCTGGTGGGCCACAGTTACGTGCACTGGGCGGCAGAATATGCTGCGGCGACGGAGTGGGGACCCCATCTTGGGCTGCGTGCATCCGCACGTATGCGGTGGTATGGTATGCGCGGCATGAGATGGCGGGAACTGTTGCCATTCCTGATGTCCATCAGGGATGCTGGACCGCCTAATGTCCTGATTCTGCACCGCGGCGGCAATGATCTAGCACAGATCACTGGCCTTTCCTTAAAAATGTCGGTGTGCAGCGACCTGGCGTTTTTACATCATTTACACGGTTGCTATGGTCTGACATCATGCCGAGACACTGTTATAGAGGAGGCATGGACCTCCATGTTTTGGACTGTGCCCGGCGGTCAGTGAACAGGGCTGTTGCCCGGTTCCTTGTTGAGAATGGCTTGGGGACAGCCATTTGACATCCGGGGATATAGGCTTGCAGGATTTTGATCTATATGCAGGAGATGGGGTCCACCTGTCGGCCAGAGGTATGAACCTCTTTCTGGAGGATGTGCAAGCAGGCCTGGTGACCGAGCTGACAGTCTGGGGGGGGGGGGTGAGTTATCATGTATGCCTCCCCGTGTGGCAGGTAGCAGTGGGTAAGGTAAAAATTTATGACCCATAGGCATCCAGCAGGTTCACAATTGACTGGCCAACACGTAGATAGGTACAGGGGAAACAGGATTGGCCGGTCAAGGGCGAACCATGAAAGGGGTGATGTCAGGAGCTTCACAGCCTGCATCACCTTGATATTTGAACGGATACACGTCATAGGGTGGGGTCAGTAGATAGCATATTGACTCCGGTCAACAATTTGTTTGTGTCAACAAACAAATTGATACATGTAGCCAATTTCCATTGGCATTAAAGAATTACAATTGGATGATACACCAATTGAAAGTGATAATTCAGACTAAGCCATTATTCAATAAAAGTGGCCCGATGCCTTTAATCCAATACCGGTGTCTGAGTCTTTATTTGGGTGGGTGCGCCTGCAAAGAGTATAGTATATTGTGTATCTGCATCCTCAGTTTCAATTGCCAGAAAAAAAGAGTGTCAATCCTTACATTCTTCTAGGGATTTTGATTACATTTTGCCACAAAATAATGCATAACTAGAGAACATGTTGAAAAACAATCTTGGTAATTGCACTGTGTTTTGGCGGAAAGTGATTAATCAATGAAAAAAGGTGTCAAGCTTTGGATTTTTCTATACTTGGTGTCTGTTTGTGAATGGGAGTGAGTACAAGAGGGCGGGACTGTAGTGGCTCATATGGCTAAGATGCTGAACTCAATGACTGGAAGGTTGGAGTTCAATCCCCAGGTACTGCACAACCTAGCAGTTGGAAAGCAAGAAATTGCAAGTAGGAACCACTTCGGAGAGAAGGTAAACAATGTTCCATGCCCTCCAATATTGAAGCATTCATTCATTCGTTTGTTTGTTTATTTATGTTTCATACTTCTGTTGCCTACCAACTCCACAACGACTCTGGGGGGGCTTACAGCAATAGACAATGTTAAAACCTACTAAAAACACACAAAACCCCACTAAAAATTTCAAATAATTTACCCAACCCCACCCAAGAGCATAAAGAGAGAGAGAGAGAGTGTCTCAACTGTTTAAATGAGCAAGCAGGCAGGGGTCACCCCTCCATTGGCACCCCACACCTGCCCCACAAGCCAGGTTTTCAGTTCTTTCCTAAAGGGCAGCAATTGCGTCTGCAGCCACAATTCCACTGTCAGGAAGTTTCATTGGGCCTACCATGTGTTCACATACCTACCATATATTCACAAAAATGTCTGCAGACGCAGGCAGCACTGGCTCTTTGACTATAAACAGAGATGAGCATAGAACCCTAGAGTCGGATATGACAGGCTTTCAAGCAAGGGCAACCTATAATTTTACCTTACAAGAGGGTATCCTATACATCAACTTAACAGCTGACATTGATGTTGCCAACATTCAAGTTACTTTTTGCTATGCATTTTTCTTTCTTTCTGCTGGCCACACAAACATTATACTGTGCAGTACTATTGGACCATTTCCTGTCATTTTGAATTGTATATGCAGAAACATAATACATTAAAAACCTGGGTTACAGACGCCTTGGGTTTCCCTTGCTTGAAAGCCTGTCGTATCTGACTCTAGGGTGCAGTGCTCATCTCTGTTTCAAAGCCGAAGAGCCAGCGCTGTCTGTTGCTGCAGACATTTCCCTGGTCATGTGGCAGGCATAACTAGACACTAAAGCGCACGGAACACTGTTACCTTACCACCAAAGTGGTCCCTATTTATCTACTTGCACTTTCTTGCTTTCGAACTGCTAGGTTGGCAGGAGCTGGGACAAAGACAGGAGCTCATTTCCATCCTGCAGTACTCGGGAATCAAACTGCTGACCTTCCACCTCCCAGTCAGCATCTTAGCCACTTGAGCCACTGCAGTCTCCTGGGACTGCATTTCCATCATTTCCATCATTTCCATCCTGCAGTACTCGGGAATCAAACTGCTGACCTTCCACCTCCCAGTCAGTGTCTTAGCCACTTGAGCCACTTGACTTACAGAAGAAAATTCTGAGGAAATCACTTCCTGATTTACGGAAAAAAACTCGCATTATGGAATGGGTTTCCCCAGAGTTCGTTGCATCTGGGAGGGTTTAAAATTGCAGCTCTGCATCATTTTAGAGTCTGTGGATGGTGCAAAGAATCATCTTTTCAGGAAGAGTTTGAGTGAGGTTTTTGGTGAGGAAGATCCCCTCGTCTGCCGGCAGCTTCTTTAGCAAGAGAGCCCAGGAAATGGGCTCCCCTGGCAGCCAGATAAACCGTTCCTATGTATTACCCTCCCAGACAGGGTGGCGTGATGGACACCAACCCTCAGGAAGATGTATCAGAAAAGGTAGGGAGCTTAGCTTCATATTTTGTACTGTGTGTGCTGCAATTTTTTTTGCCTTTTTTTAGGTCAATCTATCTCCCCAGTTGGTGGTCGGCTGGGGAAGAGGAGGGGGTGTCCTTAGAAGATTCCTCTTTCTCTCCCGCACCTCGATCGATCACTAAGAACACCCCCTCTTCACCCTAGCCACTCACCAACTGGGGAGATAGATCAAAGTGTGGGAGAGAAAGGAGGCTCTTCTAAGAACACCCGCTTTTTCTCCACCCCAGCCACTCATCAGCTGGGGAGATTGATCGAGGTGCAGGAGATAATCGTGTCTGGCATATTTTTGAGGGGTTTTTGGAGATTATTTTTTTTAGGATCAGGAAGTTTTTTTATTTTATTTTCCGTACATTCCTATGGGATATTGTGCTTCAGGTTAGAGAAAAACCGCTTTATGGAAAACTTCTCAAAAAGGAGTAATTCCATAACACAGGGTTTTACTGTATCTTACATTAATAAACTGGAGGTTTTCTGAAGAAACTAATTAACTGGCTTTTTAAATGGAAGTTTAAGTATATACCTATATAAACTGCACAAAAACTCCAACAGCAACTACCATAATGTAGAATTATTCAGTGCTGGAGGATCCCAGAAAATGATCACATAATCTGTACTATAGTTGCTGGGGGGGGGAGAGTTGAACCAGGGACAGCTGGTATGAAGCTGCAACCCCTGTGAAAATATTTTGAAAGGCTGTCAAGGACTTAATGAAATGGAAAGCAACATTGTGACTGAGTACAACACATATAACAAAAAACAACAACAACATACACACCCTTAAATCTCTCAGGTAAAGATAGCGTTGCTATGTCCACTCCACATAATGCAAACTAGAATGCTATTTTTCAATTTCCCAAAACTTTCCTTGAAGTGAACAAACTGAGAAAGAAAAGATACATAGGCCAAAAAGCTTGATTAACATGTTGCCTGCATGTTTTCCAAAAGACATTCTCAAGCCTTTTGAACTATAAAAGTGGGGCTAGAAGATAGAAAAGGTTGTCACTAGAAACCAAGGGCAAAGTAGTGTATCTTAACCTATTAAACCAAGGGTGAGCTGTTGGAAGCTCGTATAGGTTCCTAAGCCTGGCCCTACTAACCCGCACCCACCCTTCATGCACACGGGTGAACTGGGTCCGCAGGTCATCGAAGGATTGAGAAATGTGCCAGTGGGACAACAGCCCGACAAACGCAAAAAAGGGAAACCATTTCCCAACATTCTTTGCGCTGCGCCGTGCCACAGCCAATCAGGCTGAGAGGCGTGACCACAAAGAACATTGAGAAACAAGCCGCGGCCAATCAAAATCGAGCCGCAGGAAAAAAATGCACTACAACCCCAAACCACAAACCCATAACTACAAGCCCCAGAGTCCTGCATGACATGAGCACGCAGAATGCTGAGGAAGCCGGCACCCGATTTTTTTTTAAAAAAATCACCACCTAAGAACATAAGAATATAAGAACAGCCTTGCTGGAACAGGCCACAGCCCATCCAGTCCAGCATTCTGTCTCACACAGTGGCTCACCATTTTCTTCAGGGTATTATTCCCAAGCAGATGCCTTCTTCACCTGTTTAGGATTCTCTGGAAATGGCATTGAGAGATATCCTGCCTATCTCTCCAACCCGGAGGTTGTCCTTAAGTATCCATAATTATAGCCATTGATACCCTTGTCCTCCATGAACTTGTCTAATCCTTTCTTGAAGCTGTCAAGACTGACAGCTGTCACCACTTCTTCTGGCAGGGAGTTCCATAGACCAGTAATCCTCTGGGTGAAAAAGAACTTTCTCTTATTTGTTTGAGAACTAGTACCCAAAAGTTTCATGGAGTGTCCCCTAGTTCTAGTGTTATGCGATAGGGAAAACAGTTTTTCCTTATCTACTTTGTCCACACCGTGCATGATTTTATAAACTTCAATCAGGTCACCTCTTAGACGTCGTCGTTCAAGAGTGAAGAGGCCCAACCGTTGCAGCCTCAGATGGTAAGGAAGGTGTTCCAGTCCCCTAATCATTCTGGTTGCCCTCCTCTGCACTTTTTCCAGCTCCATAATATCCTTCTGGAGGTATGGCGACCAGAACTGTACACAGTATTCCAGATGGGGCCTCACCATAGATTTATAAAGAGGCAAAATGACACTTGCTGACTTATTTTCTATACCCTTCCTAATGATCCCTAGCATTGAGTTTGCTTTTTTCACTGCTGAGGCACACTGGGTTGACACCTTCATTGAGTTGTCCACCAGGACACCAAGGTCCCTTTCCTGGTTTGTCACAGAGAGTTCAGACCCCATCAGTTTATAAATGTAATTGGGGTTCTTTGCCCCAACATGCATCACTCTGCACTTACTAATGTTGAAACTCATTTGCCACTGTTTTGCCCACTCCCCCAGTGTCAAGAGATCCCTCTGGAGCTCCTCACAATCTCTCACAGTTTTCACTACCCTGTATAATTTGGTGTCGTCAGCAAATTTGGCTACCTTGCTTTTTACTCCTACCTCTAGATCATTTATGAAGAGGTTGAAAAGCAGGGGTCCCAGTACTGAACCTTGGGGGACCCCACTCTTTACTTCCCTCCACTTTGAGAAGTGTCCATTTAGTGCTACCCTCTGTTTCCTGTCCCTTAGCCAGTTGCTGATCCAGGACAAGACCTGTCCCTTTATTCCATGACTGGTAAGTTTATTCAATAGCCTTTGTTGTGGGACCTTGTCAAAAGCCTTCTGAAAGTCCAGATAAACAATGTCAACTGGATCCCCCTTATCCACATGCTTGTTGACACTCTCAAAAAATTTCAACAGATTAGTGAGGCATGATTTGCCCTTGCAAAAGCCATGTTGTCTCTCCTTTAGCAGCGCCTTCTCTTCTATGTGCCTATTAATTCTATCTTTTAGGATGGTTTCCATCACTTTACCTGGGACACATGTCAAACTGACAGGTCGGTAATTTCCTGGATCACCCCTGGATCCTTTTTTGAAAATTGGTGTTACATTCGCTACCTTCCAGTCATCAGGCACAAAGCCTGATTTGAGGGAAAGATTATATATTTTGACTAGGAGATCAGCAATTTCATCTTTAAGTTCCCTGAGAACTCGTGGATGGATGCCATCTGGTCCTGGTGATTTGTTAGTGTTTAGTTTAACAAGACATGCAAGGACCTCCTCCCTGGTTATTTCTATCTGGCTTAATTCTTCGGTTTCCCTCCCTACGAAGATAGGCTCTGTTTTGGGCATGTGGTCTCTGTCTTCTTCAGTGAATACTGAAGCAAAGAATTCATTGAGTCTCTCTGCAATCTCTGTTTCCTCTTTAATAACCCCTTGTCTTCCATTGTCATCTAATGGTCCAATGGCCTTCCTAGTTGGGTTCTTACTTCTAATGTACTTAAAGAAGTCTTTGTTATTTCTCTGAGTATTTTTAGCTATACGCTCCTCAAAGTCTTGCTTTGCTTTCCTGATTGTTGCCTTGCATTTGTTCTGCCAGAATTTTTGTTTCTGCCTGCTGTCCTCATTCGGACAAGCCTTCCATCTTCTAAATGAGCTTTTCTTGCTCTTGATCACTTCCCGAACAGCTCCTGTAAGCCACATCGGAGTCCTCTTGGACCTGGCAGTGCCCTTTTTCCTTTTGGGTATGCATTCCAATTGGGCCTCTGTTATTGTTTTTGTAAACAGCCTCCATGCCTCTTGGAGTGTTTGGACTCTCTCAGTTTCCCTTTCAGCTTCTTTTTTACTAGTTTCCTCATCTTTGGGAAATTTCCTTTTTGAAAATTTAAGGTCTCTGTGTTAGATTTTATCAGTGACTTGTGGTCTATGATCAAGTTAAACATAATTGAGTTGTGGTCACTGTTCCCTATTGGATCAGTCACATTAACATCTTGCACCAGATCCTGAGTATTACTCAGGATCAAGTCAAGGATTCTTGTACCTCTAGTTGGGTCTTCAACCATCTGTCCCAGGGAACAATCATTTAGCATATCTAGGAACTTTATCTCTTTATCATGTTCACCCAGTCTATGTGAGGGTAATTGAAGTCCCCCATTATAACCAGGCTTCCCTTCTTGGATGCCTCCTTTACAACATTCTCCAACTGACAGTCTCCCTCAGGAGTTTGGGTCGGAGGCCGATAGTATATGCCTACTGTTAGACCATCCTTGTGGCCTGGTACTCTTACCCACAGAGCTTCTAATGGTGACTCCAAATCACCTAGATATTCCAATTCATGTGATTTTATCACTTCTTTGACATACAAGGCTACACCACCTCCCGTTTGCCCCTTCCTATCCTTCCTGTACAGTTTGTAGCCTGGGATAACTGTATCCCATTGGTTATCATCCGTCCACCAGGTTTCAGTGATACCAATAATATCAATATTCTTATCTATTGCTAAGTATTCCAGCTCCCCTATTTTGTTCCGGAGGCTTCTGGCATTTCTATACAAGCATTTATATATGCTTTTCTGACACAGTCTTTTGTGTCCAGTTGCACTGTTAGACTGCCTCTTGCATCCTTCTGCTAGAATGCTAGTGACTAGCTCCTCGCTCTGCTCAGTAATTTTTGCATCCTCCTCACTACTCAAGTACACACTTTCCCGAACCGGATGCTGCCCAGCTCCTGTCGGCTTTCCCCCAGTTATCAGTTTAAAAGCTGCTCTGCAGCCTTTTTGATGTTGAGTGCCAGCAATCTGGTCCCATCATGGTTCAAATGCAACCCATCTCTCCTGAACAGATTTGGCTTGTCCCAAAATGTTCTCCAGTTCCTGACAAATCTGAAGCCCTCCTCTCGACACCACCGCCTCATCCACGCATTGAGGCTTCTGAGCTCTGCCTGCCTGGTAGGTCCTGCGCGAGGGACAGGCAGCACTTCTGAAAATGCTACCTTGGAAGTCCGGGACTTCAATCTTCTTCCTAACAACCTGAATTTGGCTTCCAGGACAGACCGCTTGGCCTTCCCAACATCATTGGTACCAACGTGTATCATGACAACTGGCTCATTCCCAGTTCTCTCTAACAATCTATCTAGATTTCTTGTGATGTCTGCAACTTTTGCACCTGGCAGGCAAGTCACCATATGGTTATCATGTGCATCACAAATCCATTTCTCTGTATTTCCACCTCGCAGCCAAGCAAACACCAACCACCCTTCTTTCCCTCACCAACAGTGCCTGAAGGTCCCGATTGGAGTTTCCCCTTTAATATCAGTAAGTGGGGGGTGGCGATCCCCCTCTCCGCTGGCTCACCTGGGGTTGGGAGGTTTGTGGGGACAAAAGGGATCTGTCCCCCCAAACCTTCTGGACCCAGTAGACCAGGGAGAGGGAATCGAATCCAACCCCCCCCCCAAAAAAAAAACCTCCATCTTTAAAGAGAAGAAACCAAGTGGTTTCTTCTCTTTAAAGACGGAGGTTTTTATAAGAGGGGGGAATTGATCCACTCTCCCTGGTCTCCTGGGTCCAGAAGGGTTGGGGGGATATACCCCTTTTGTCACCACAAACCTCCCAACCCCTGGGGAACCAGCAGAGAGGGGGATTGCAACCCCCCACCCACTGATATTAAAGGGGAAACCCCAATCTACTTTCACTACTCCACACAATCAAAGCACCATAAGACAATAAAGCCCCCCTCCCCAACACCCGCGGTCTGGCCAGCAAAGCCGGCCCGCAGAAATAACCCCCCCAACGCCGCATAAAGCGGCATTGGAATTCCCACGGTCCGGCCAGCCAGGCCGGCCCATGGAAATAAACCAACCCCCCAAAGCCACAACAACAACAAAAATTATAAAAATAAATAATTTACAAAAATACCTTAAAACACAATCAAAAACATCCAAAAATACACAGAAACAGACAAAAACAACACCAAAAAACAATACAAAGTAAACAAAAACACAGTCAAAATCAAAACAAACAGTCAAAAAATACAAAACCCACCCACCCACCCAAAATAATAATAATAAAGAAAACAAGCCAACTCACCAGCACATGTCCTACCTGCACGACAACTGGAAACAAAATGAATAAAGAAAGAGACTACTTACCGGAAGAAGCTCCACCCAGAGTCCAGGAGAGAAAAAACAGTCAAAATACAAGAAAACCCCTACCAGCACCACCTGCTGGCCACAATAGTAAAAACAATTCAAAAACACACAACAGCCCCAAACAAAAGGCCACAACAGTAAAAACAAATCAAAACAATAACACAAAATCAAAATTTTAAACAAAAGGTCACAATAATAGCAAGTCAAAAAAATTACATGAAAACACATTTTAACACAAATCACAAACATATGTCAATAAAATAAAATAAAAAATTTACTAAAATCCTGTGCTGAGTTCTAACTCAAATAAAAACCAAAAACAAATAAACACATTTTAAAAACATTGAATGTAAAAAACATTTACTTTCACATTATTAAAATTATTACCAACTGTACAACTATTTAAAAAAACAACACCAAAAACTTAAACATTATTCAGTTACATAAAACAGCCAGCCAAGCCAAGCCAAAAATTTTTTTTGTATAAAAAACATTTTAAAAATTACAGACTAAGCAATTTTTAACAAGCATTAACACAATTTAACCTTCCAACCTCTGCTAGTGCTAAATAAAATACAGAGAGTGAAGACAGACAGAAGAAAAATAAGCCATTTGAAATGTTGTGTTTGAGAGTAACCTTACAGATAGCATGGAACATTAGTGAGGCTGATCAGTGAGTGATCAATCAAATCAAGCCTGAACTTTCAGTATAAAAAGACAGAGATGATGGGGATGGCAGAAACAGAGAGAAATCTAGACTCTTAGATTTTGCTTCTACTCCTCTCCATCAGTTCTTTACCTGATGATTTACCATTGATCACAAAGTGAGACACACCAATCCATTTCTTGCAATGGGAAGTCTTTCAACATTTGTGTATTCAGATAAATTGCTACAACTCTTTCCAAGGTTGCTCACTTTGTCTCCTCATACTTCATAGCCAAGGATACTTGTATTTTATGGTTCTGCAGAACTCAGTGTAGCTCTTCTTATCAATAAATGTTTATGTTTATTTGATTTATACCCCACCCTATTCAGCACAGGCTGACTCACGGCGGCTAACAACATATAAATGACCCCAAGGTAACCCAAGGGGTTTACATACAGGATAAGATCCAAAATGATTTACATACAAGACATAAAATACAGAATAAGAAATACGATAGGACAAATAAATATACAAAATATACAATATACAATAAATGCCAGGCAACATGTACTGTTTTGATACTGGATCTGCATCTAGCTGACAGCTATGCTGAAATCCTTCTCTGTGTCTATTGTGGTACAAATGCAAAAAGGTGGAACATGCTGCTGAATTTTAGAAGATGATAAACAATTAAAAGTAAGAAAGTACATATAAACATGATCTGAAATGTTTATTCTGAAGAAATAATTGCTTTGTGAGGGAAAGAACACATCAGCACTGCTTAGAGACTACACTGTCATCATGTTATCAGCACCATAGGATGTACAATTATGCATACACACACACTCACATATAGGCTCACACACTCAAGAACATACACACAGTCTGTGCTAGAAGAAAGCTTACATGTGATTAAAAATCATGACACTGAGGCAGAAAATGGTATTGGGATGACTGCCCTGAGGGCTATAGCTTACTTTTCCATGGATGTCAGGAAATATTTGCTTCAGAAACTGCATATCATACAGAGGGGAGTGACAGTGGGTTTAACTTTTTTTGACACATGGATTACTGCTCTCCAAAATGCATGACAAGTGACACCAAGTCATTTGAATAAGACTCAAGAGCCATCTGAAAGAAAATCACGAATGGCAAAGGACAATGACATGTTTGCAAATCCCTAAAGACAACAGGAATTCCAAATAATTACTAGTCCTAAGCAATGGTCTAAACATTCACAAAGAAGATGAAACAGATGTAAAGAATGCAGACATAGTCAATAACTATCACATTACATCAGGGGCACCCAAACTACAGCCTGTGGGCCCAATTAGGCCCATGCATATCATTAATGCGGCCCACAATGAGTACCCAGGTTCACTGCAAACCACCCCTCCCCCCACACCCACCACTTGGCCTCAGCAGCAGCGGTGGCGGTGATCATGCTTTGTCCCAGTTGCTCTGAGCGCTCTCTGTCCCGGTCCCATCCCCTCTTCAGCCTTTGCCAAAGGCGATCGCTGCATCGGGGAAATTTTCAGAGCCTCCTCTGTTTCAAAATCCACGGCACTAGTAGAGCCCCCTGGTGCATCCGGGATAGCATCACCACAGCACGCCAGGTTTATTCTTCCAGCGCCATGGATTTTGAAACAGAGGAGGCTCCAAAAATTTCTGCGAAGCGAGGATTGGCTTTGGAAAAGACTGCAGATGGGATGGGACCAAGGCAGAGGCTGCTCAGAGCAGCTAGGACAAAGTGTAATTGCTGCTGCCGACGTCAAAACTGTCAGCAGCGGGAGCAGCCCACCTCTGGCCCCCGCAGCTGTGTGTCAGGGGTGGGACCGGCCCACAAAAAAAAGTTTGGGCACCACTGCATTACATTTCTGTGCTCTGTTACTCTTTGTGTCCATTTGGTTTACTTTCCCTTATGCCAGAGGGACAAACAGAACTCCACCAAATAGTCTACAGTTTTATTTATTTTTCAAAAGACACTGTGGAGCCATACATTGCTTAACAGCATGTGGGATTTTTACCCACTAAAACCACCTCCCATTACGCCATGCCACCCTTCGGAACCGCCATCAGGCATTAATTCATGGGGGGCAGACTGGCTGTTTTAGAACCCTCCTCCAATTTGGCTACTCGCCCTCCTCCTCTATGCCTGTAGCAGCCCTCTTCTCAGTCTCTCCACACATCTAAGTTCCAAGATGACCCTGGCTGCATAACTCTGTGTGTGTGTGTGTTTCTAAATAAGCATGCCTCATAAGTCCAAGCAAAAATTAAGCCATGAGTTAGCCCATAGGTTCTCAACCTTGGGTCCCCAGGTGTTTTTGGACTTCAATTCCCAGAAGCCCTGGTTAGCTGGTGTAGTGACTTAGGCTTCTGGGAACTGAAGTCCAAAAACACCTGGGGACCCAAGGTTGAGAAACACTGAGTTAGCCAGCCTAATCAAAAATTGTGGGGGAAATGAGTTAGCCAGCCTAATAAAAAATGTGGGGGAAATGGGAGCTCTTCCATCCATCTTCTTGCCTATCTCCCACCCCTCAATCATCTTCCTAACTCTGAAGTCACCAGGAAAATCTGTAAATTCCTGTGCCTAGGAGTATATTGCCAGTGTTGCCATCGTCGCCTGTATGAAGTGCAGTGCAAGGCCTCATTAATGTAGGACCACACCAAACTGGAGCAGGTGCTCCAGTGGGGTGAGCCAGGAAGCAAACGAGCTGGTTGATTTCCTAAACTCTTGAAACTCAAAGTACACCTCTGCATAGCTATGCAGAATGCTGGGAGCATTGGCCTAGACCAGTGATGGGCAGTCTTGGCCTTCCAGCTGTTCTTGAACTTCAATTCCCAGAAACCCTGACCAGCTGGAGGGCCAAGACTTCCCATCACTGGCTTAGACAATGGGCCTGTCTACTTTTTACCTCCTGTGAAAGAACATCCAGATCTCAAACTACCTCTGTAGCCAACACCCTGAACCAATTGATCTGTTAATGGGACAAAGAGTCATCTATGGGGTGTGTGGCTAAGATGGCCGACGAGTAACATCTTGATCCGGACGCTCGCGCCTATCAAAGTGGTAATCAATGTGATTGAGCAAAATGGGAAAATTTTAAAGTGGTAATTTTTGGCGATAAGACTCCTGCTTGCCTTTTTGGAAAGTTTTGGAAAGTTTTGAGGTCAGACGGTCGAAGTTTGGGAGGCTTTTCTGGGCAGGCGAGGCTCGCAATGGAAGTCGCGGCTTTTCCTGCTGAGGAGCTGAGAACGGGACCAGCGAGACGGCGGAGATTTGTGGCAACAGTGGAATTGGCAAGAAAACAATCGCATGTAAGTGCATGAAAGACTATATGGAAAAGTTAAAGTCAAAGTTAACTGGGGATTTTGCTTAGAAGAGCCTGGACTTGGAAGCGGGTGGAAGTGGATGAAATCGGGCGGTCGTCCCGTTAATGGCGGCGGGCCTGGAAAATGAAAGTGATTTTGTCCTGGTCTATGGTTTCCTTGCGCCCCAGGAGAACCGCGGCGTGTTTTGGCGACAATAAAGTGGCTTAAGAAGATTTCGTCTGGGCTCTAGTATTGGAAGGCTGCAGTGCGTTTTCAGTTTAGAGTGTGTGGGGAAAGTCTGACGTTCCACAGAGGAAGAAGGGGGGTTTCCCCCTGAAGTTACTGTAACCGGTGGAAAATGGCGCTTTGATTTGTCCGCTTCAAGAGAAGGCTTAACTGGTTTCTTTTTTATTCCTTCACCGTGTGGGTTACAAATATCATTTTCTTTTTTTGGACACATTGCTCCTCATGTCTCTCTTCCTTCCTGCTTGGATTTTGGGATTTTTTTCCCCTCAAACCCCCCCCCCCCGGTGGCTTTGACTCAAACAAAAAATTCTGGGTGACCGTTTCCTTGGAGCCTTTATTTTCATGGTTTGGAAGACGAACTGTTGGACTGCTTGCCTTGGGGAAATGGGTCGGATGTGGATTATTATTTTTCTCTTCTCTTTTCTCTTTGTTTGCTTGGAGTATATTCCGGTTCCTTTCTTTTTTTTTTTGTGGATTATACTATCTAACTCCTCGCTGGATTTCCTCCTCCCTACAAGTTTTGTCTGCCTTGTTTGGATACGTGGTACCAGTGGCTGCAGTGCTATAGGCTTGTTGGATTGACTAAATCTTTACAACATTCTGCAACACTGGACTCTTCTATTGCATCTCATCATGGATAAAGGCACAAGAGGGAAAGCAAAAGAGGAAGAACCAGTAGTGAAGTCTAAGAGGAAAGAAAAAGCACCAATGGAAGAAGCCCCTCAGTCTTCATCACCGCCCCCGGAGCCTTATGATCAAACTCAAATTATGGTGGAAATTGGCAAATTGTTTCAGAAATTGGAGAAGAATGAGGAATCAAGGGTGAAAGATAGAAATGAAATGATGAAAAAGCAAGATAAGGTGGTATCATCTGTTGCAGACTTTTCAAAAAAGGTGGACTTAAGTTTGCAAAAAATAGAGGGAAATGTGAAATTGGTTCAAAATGAGGTAATTGCCATAAAAAGGGAAATAAAAGGGACTCAGGAGGCGGTGTGGGAGAATAAGCTGAAATTGGATGAGCAAGAGAGAAGGATTGATGTTGTGGAAGATACGATGAGAAAGCAGAATATTGTGATCCGTCAGGTGGTTGAACGGACACCGGATCAGTTAAGAGAAAGAGTGGTTCAGTGGTTAAATAGTTTGAATATGGGAAAGGAATTTGTTCAGGAAGATTTTGTAAGTGTATTTAGGGTGGGCCCAAGAAGAGGGAGGGTGGTTCAAAGAAATGTTTTGGTAAAATTTGCAAACTGGGGCGATAAGTTAAGAGTAATGGCTTTTCTGAAACGAGCTGGACCTGATGCCCTGAAATTTGATGGTTCTGATGTAGAAGTTTATAATGATATTTCACTGAAATAAAGAACGTGGAGATATAAGATGAGGCCTGTAACTAAATTGATGATGAGTAAAAATATAAGGTACAACTGGAGATTTCCACAGCAACTGCACTTTTTTATGATAAAAGAATGCAAGTAATTGATGAAGGGGCTAATCCATTGGAGTATCTGAGCTTGCTGGAGTTAGTAAAAATAGACTCGGAAGAGTGGATAAATCTTAAGAAGGAATTGATGGAATCGGGAGCCTTGGGGAGGGAGTATGAGAGGGCGGAGGCCGGTGGTGCAACAGGTGGAACACCGCAGGGAAGGGAAGAGGAGGAGGAGCTGTCGTTGATCATGGTGGAGGAGGAGACAAGTAAGGAACAATGAGAATTAGATCATTAAAAACTAAAGCATTTAAATGATATAGAAGGATGAGTAGCGCGTAGCACTGGTAGGAAGGCACATCTTGCATGTCCCCCCTCTCCCCTCTTTGGTTGTCAAAGGCGGCTTTTTTTGAAGAAGGTGGGGAGAGAGATAGTGTGTGTTTTATGTAGATTTGTGTGTTTATGGGGGAAGGGGTTGGTGGAGGCACGCCCAATGGAGAGTTTAGAAATTAGAAAGGAAATAGATTATGGGAAATATTAAAATATTAACATGGAATGTGAAGGGTACAGGTTCTGTCCTTAAGAGGCGGAGGCTGGAACTGGCGTTGAAGAAAGATAGACCCAATATAGTGTTCTTACAGGAAACGCACCAGAAGTCAAAAGACACGAATAAACTTTTTTTGGGATGGATTCAACATTACGAGATGGTGTTTGGAACTTCAAAAGCGAGAGGGGTTGCAATCATGATTTCTAAAAAATTAGGATTTGAGATTACAAAAAGTGTTGCTGACCAAGAGGGTAGATACTTGATTGTAAGAGGAAAAATAGAGGATGAGGAAATCATGTTGGTAAATATTTATGCTCCAAATGACCATCAAGCGGACTTTCTAGAAAAAGTTCGGAAAATAGGGGAACTAGAGAATGTTGCAAAAACTATTGTGGCTGGAGATTTTAATTTGATAAGGTCGGGTTTAGATTGTACGAATATAGCAAGAAATGGAATTGGCTTGAAAGGGAAGGTTTTAGATAAATGGATGGCTGCGATGGGTTTGAAGGACTCTTGGAGAGAGATTAAGGGCTCTGAAAGGGCATATTCTTTTTTCTCACACATCCATGGGACTTATTCGAGAATAGATTACGTCTTTTTTACGGAAAACTTGATCAAAGATATAGAGGGAATGGAAATTGGGATCATCAAGGAATCAGATCATGCCAAAGTACTTTTGGAATTGAAATTACAAAAAGATACTCGAAGAGGAAGAAATTGGAGGTACGATCCTAACTTATTTAAAGATCGAAAATGTAAAGAGCAAATTATGGAAAGGTGGAAAGAAAGTTGGCAATGGAATGACAATAATGAGGTTACTTTTAATGTTGTATGGGATACCATGAAGTCGGTTTTTAGAGGGGAAAGCATAAAGTTGGTGAGTTTTAAATATAAAAGACATAAGGTAGAACAGATAGAAAAAGAAAGAGAAATAAAGCAGTTACAGGAGGATCATTCAAAAAGTAAAGATAATTTTTTTTTCACAAAACTGCAAAGACTTAAAGCAGAGTTAATGGGTTAAAATATTGACAAAGATAAAAGAGACTTGATTTATCTAAACAGAGAGTGCGTTGAATTTAGTAATAGAAGTTCAAAATTATTAGCAAGAGCAGCTAAGGCCAAAAGGGAAAAAAGAGAAATTGGGGTATTGGTTAATAAACAAGGTTTAAGGTGTAATAAGAATAGAGATAAATGTAAGATTGTGAGGGAATTTTATCAAGCATTATATGCAAAACAGGAGGTAGATTTGGAGAGGCTCAAAATGATTTTGGAGAGACAGTTAGGGAACGGAATAAAACAAGAACATAGAGAGAAAATGGAGGAAAGGATTACTGACAAAGAGGTAAAGGAGGTAATCAGTGGGTTGAAGATGGGGAAAGCTCCGGGAGATGATGGATTATCGACAGAATTTTATAAAGAATTTAAAGATGTGGTGGTTCCAAAGTTAGTGAAGTTATATAACTATATTTTAGACGAAGGACAAATCCCGACTTCATGGTATAACACTACAATCGTTCTACTGCCAAAACCGGGAAAGAATTTGGAAAGGGTGGAATCGTACAGACCAATTTCCCTTATAAATCAAGATGCCAAAATCTTCACAGCAATATTGGCTAATCGTCTAAACAGTTTTATGGGGGAATACATAAATGTTGATCAAGTTGGTTTCTTAAAAGGCCGGCACATGGCGGACTTGACTAGAAGGGTATTAGATTTAATTGATAATGTTAATCAAACGAAGGAAAAGGTGGGTTCATTATCATTAGATATTTTTAAGACATTTGATTCATTATAATGGTCCTCAATTAAGGAAATAGTTAAAAATTACGGATTTGGTGACAGATTTAGAAGGGTAATTGATCTATTATATCAAAAAGGGAATGCTAGGATCAGAGTAAATGAAGAGGTTACTGATGTGGTAAAGCTTGAGGCTGGTACCAGGCAGGGATGTCCACTATCTCCTATCCTGTTTATCATGGCAATGGAAATACTAGCCAAAAATATAAGGGATGATTCAAATATAGAAGGGATAATGGGTAATAAAGTGAGTATGTACGCAGATGATATGTTGCTAATGGTGAAACATCCGGAGTTGGTAATGGATAGGATTAAAGATCAACTACAGGTATTTGAAGCTATAACCGGACTGATGATAAATTGGGATAAATCAGAACTGATGCTGTGTAATATGGGGGCAGGCGAGATGGGAAGGATAGTGGGGACACTTAATATACAAATTAAAGAAAAGTTGAAATATTTGGGGATAACTATTTCAAATAAATTGGAAGAACTTAAATGATTGAACTATGACAGTTTGAAAGCTGAATTTAAGAGTAAAATACAAGAGTTTCAGAAGCTGAAGCTGTCATGGTTCGGGAGGAATGCAATTTGCAAAATGATATTGCTGCCAAAGATCAATTTTTTATTTGATGCACTTGCGATTCACTTGAAGGAGAAGGAAATTAATGAGTTTCAAAAGATGTTTAATAGTTTTTGTAATGG